>CM077164.1:43452944-46110277 GCA_039583875.1 Platanthera guangdongensis
ATTAAATGGCAAGCTGAGCTTGGGTGCTTCATCAAGTTTGCCCCCCATAATTAAGAAAAACATTCTTACCCACACCTATTAAATTTGTCTCTCCAAAGGGAAAAGAAAAGATGATAAACTAACCATTGTCTGAAAACCATCTAAAACCCATAGACAAGGAAATAAAAATCAGAAAACAACAAATAAAAACAAGGTTCAGCAGCATTCGTCGAACGCAGATCGACGATATGTGGCCAGTTCGTCGAACCCAAATCGACGAACGCTGAACACAAACTTCAGTTATAATAATTCGTCTAACTACGATCGACGAACTGTGTATTGTTCGTCGAGCAGAGGTCGACGAACTTGGGGCGTAGAAAATGACTATTGTCATTCTCTGAGCAGAGATCGACGATCTCATCCCTATTCGTCGAACTCTGGTCGACGAACTTACAACAATTCGTCGAACCCAGAAGGACCAAACAAAAATTATTTTCTCTTACAGAAATTCTAAGTCAGCTAATAAGACATTCAATCCAGAGCTGATTGTGTTATTCCACCTAGGAGATATCACCCCTTAGGTTATAAATCTCAACCTACCTTGTCAGTTTTTCCAGCTTTTCTTTCCAACCAATAAAGGACCAAGAAAACCTGGGTCAAGAACAATTAAGCTTTGTTTTTCATTACATGTACAGGTGAAGAGCTGTCCAAGGTGAGTCAGACCTGGTACTTGGATAGTGGTTTGCTCCAAGTATATGAAGGCAGCAAGGACAATCTATCCAATTAAGCTTTGTTGAAATTGTTTTTCATTAAGCTTTGTTTTCCTTAAGCTTTGTTGAAATTTGTGAAGTGGAAGTGGGTGACGGGACAGGCCGCGCGGCCTGTGGCGAACAGCATGGCGGACTAGGCGGACTGGGCGGACTGAGATGTGGCGCCTGGTGATAGGTCTAGTGGGAAGCCGGCTGTCTTCTGAGCGGGTTGTTGCATGGATGGAGTCCGCGGACTATGCGGCCTGGTGTCTGCGGATAGGGTGTTTGCTGATTGGCTTTGCCAAGGAGCGACCTGAGCGGATGGAGGCTTGCGAACTGTTGCATTGCTCAGTGGCCGCGGGTGCAAGCTTGTGCTGATAGCGGGTTGGCTCTTGTTCGCGGGAAGCTTGCGGACTGATGTGTCCGCGATATTGGTGTTGCAGACTGAGCTTAGAGCTTGGCTGAGGCCTTGTCGAGCTCTGGTGGCACAGCAGGCGATGCTGGGAGACGGTTGGCGGACTGGTGTTTGGAGTCCGGGAGGAAACTGCTGCGTTGGACAAGTGCGAGGAGCTCGCGGACTGGTGGCGGTCTGTGCTAGGGTGTTTGGCGGACGGAAGGTTTGTGTCCTCCATGCTCGCACTGGCCCTTGATGGTTTTGGAATTGGTCACACTTTGTGTCAAGTTCATGGTGTCCGCCGTATCCGCCAAGTCCGTTATGACCGGGCGGACTGTTGCTGTCTGCCTTTGGTCGTGGACTTGTGGCGGATTGAGGTGTGAGTCTTGCGGACTG
The DNA here is from genome assembly GCA_039583875.1 of Platanthera guangdongensis. Taxonomy (NCBI): domain Eukaryota; kingdom Viridiplantae; phylum Streptophyta; class Magnoliopsida; order Asparagales; family Orchidaceae; genus Platanthera; species Platanthera guangdongensis. The sequence goes on from CM077164.1 coordinate 43,454,463, forward strand.
CCTCGGGTGGTGCGGACAGCCATTGAAGGGGTTGGGTGTGTCCTGCAGTGGTTGGAGCTTTGCGGGCTGATTCCTTGTCCGCTTAGCTTGGGCGGACTGGAGAGGGTTCGTCAATGGTTGCCTCCTCCTGGCGGTTTTCCTTGGTATCCGGCTAAGTCCTTGCGGACTCAACGGACGGTGGTTTGTATTCGCGCGGGCTGGGGCGGTGTCGCTATCTCTTGGGGGTGACCACACTCCTCACCTGCCTATAAATAGGACCCCCCTGGCACATCTACAGAACCTAAGTACTTGAGTGAACAGTAAGTTGGGGTGTGCAAGGAGCTGCGGTCTGTGTTTTCCAGTCCGCGCGGATGTTTCAGGCTGACGGTTTGCTGTGCAGGTCGCGCGGATAACTTCAAGGAGCCAGGAGTTTGGCTGTGACTTCGGTCAAGTGCTTATAAGTGTGCGGTCTCTGCGAACTCAGCAGGAGGTCGCTCTGCGGCTTGTCAGTTCTGTTTCAACTTTACAGCTTCAATAACTGTCCGCCGGTTTCAGGCGGGTAGGGGTGTTCCTCAGTTCAGGTTCAGCAGGAGGCGAATAACGGTGTGTCCGCGCGGCCTCGCTGCTTCGGCGGACTCCGTGTCTATTCGGCGGTTTGCAGCATAGCTTGGGCGAGCTCAGCGGTCTCGGGGGCTCGGCGACCTCGCGGGTCTCGGCGGACTCGCCGGTGCTGTCCGCCGACTTGTTTTTGGTGCTTTCTGTTTACAGCTGTTATACTAGCGAAATCATGTCTCGCTATGTATGCCTAGAATTGTAAAGAAGTGAATGTATAAAGACCTGCTTGTGCTTCCATTGTTTGTTGGGTGTAACCTTTGATCCTTGGGTTCCGCTGGTTCAACGTGAGAACTGGTAGTACCGAAGATATTAATTGGCGTTTGGGCTATCTTGCTGACCACGTTGAGAAAATTTAACATGATACAAAGCGAGGTTTCTGAGGTTACTGAGGTTCAGTTGCGTGAGCGGAAGTCAGCCAGTGTGTGACTCAGTATTTGAGTGGTGATCAACCTGTGTTGTTGCTCGGATCTGCTGAAGGTTGCCAACAGGTGTTGCAATGGAAGGGAGTTTTGAAAGAGGCTGGGCATTTGAACTCTTAACACCGACTAACTTCAAGAAGTGGAAGTCGTACATGAAGAGTTATCTTCTTGGCGAGGAGCTGTGGGAAGTCGTCGTGGTGACGACAACAGAAAGTACTATGCTTTCGGTAAGACTGAGCAGGTTAGGCTCTGGAGAAGACAAATGCTAAGGCGGGAGTTCATTCTGAAGAGAGCCGTGTCTCCGGAACTATTTGTCACATCGTTGGGTGTGAGTCGGCTGCTGATATTTGACAACACCCTTGATGAGTGTTCAATAGGAGAATGTGGCGTTCTTGGAATAGTAATGAATGCCCTTGCGCGACTTCATCCTGGAGAATGGTGGCCAGGCAAATTCAGGGAGACCTTTCCATCTCAAAGTACTTCTTAAAGATGAAGAGCTTGTGCGCTGACTGTCGGCATGGACCTTGACATGAGCCTGATCTCTGAGGCAAAAATGAAAAGTACATTATCCGCGGCTGCGGAGGAGTATGTGCCTTTGTACATCTGTTCAAGGTGGGCACATCAGCCGTCATGTGCTGGAGCTGGAAAATATGCTTGCCTCGCAGGAGAGCTTATCAAGGCAAATGGCTGGAGTGAAAACCTGAATCAGGAAGGCAGCGAGGCCTCTTCTCAGGCAAGAAGAAAGGATGGAAGGGAAGAAGAAGAAGAAGGTGCAGGCCGCTGGTGAGAAGGAGACTTCAACTTCATATCGCGCGGAGAGGAGCATGCTCTAAGGAACTTGGAATAGAGATCTAAAGTGCTACCGGTGTCATCAGCGAGGGCACTTCAAGCGAGATGCAAGGTCAAACTGCAGCCTGGGCATGTCGGGGAAAAGGAGGAAGCTTGCTCGAGAAGTGAGAAGCAGGATGGGGCCGGGAGCTTTATGACGGGCATTGTGTCGGAGCCATTATCTGCTGAGGACTTCAACATCGAGTGCGGATCGTGGAAGCTAGCGGGTGTGGCATCACTCACCGGAGATAAATCGAAGTTACCTTGTGCAGGCCATACTTCTAGGTAATGAAGATATTATCACTGCTGAATACTGTTTTATGCAGTGAGAAAAGAGGGGGTCGGTCTTTGGGGTAGTGATCAGGGGGCCACTCACGTTAAGGAGTGTGTATACACGTGCTGGGCATGAAGAAAAACCTCTTATCGCGTAACTAATGCGGGAGACGCGGGGTCACGTTCTGTTGGGGCCAACAGACGTGAGGTTCCTTCGCAACGTATCAGCGGTGAAGGCGATGTTGCTATGTGGGAGGAGGTGAAGACTTGTTTTCTTCTTTCCACCAATTGCTTATGGTGATAAGATGATGGCCAATGATAGTGGGCTACTGGCTATGAGCTTGCTGGGGGGTTTAATGGACAAGCTGAAGGCGATTGGCTAGTAGAAAGTCTTGTGAGGGGTTGCCGAGTTGTCCCCTTGTGATGGGCATGTTTTGTGCGGGCTGTCAATCGGTGTAATGCACATGCCTTTCCGTTTGATAAATCACAAACATGCAGCCAATGAAACCATTGGAGTTGTATTCATGGCGACCTATGGAATGGCTGTTCCGCCGTGTTACTGCCAAAGCCTTGGGGAACAGATACATGGTGTCTTGGTTGAGACACTACTCAAGGTATGACTTGGGTGTACTTCTAAAGGGGAAGTCGACAGGCCCTTGGGTTGTGTTCGTGGAGTTCAAGGAGTTGTGTGCGGCTTCGATTTATGCTCGTGGACAGAGGAGTTTCAATGGTTGCCTGCCTCCTGGCGGTTTTCCTTGGTATCCGGCTAAGTCCTTGCGGACTCAGCGGACGTGGTTTGTATTCGCGCGGGCTGGGGCGGTGTCGCTATCTCTGGGCGGTGACCACACTCCTCACCCTGCCTATAAAAGGACCCCCCTGGCACATCTACAGTAACCTAAGTAACTTGAGTGAACAGTAATTGGGGTGTGCAAGGAGCTGCGGTCTGTGTTTTCCAGTCCGCGCGATTGTTTCAGGCTGACGGTTTGCTGTGTGCAGGTGCGCGCGGATAACTTCAAGGAGCCAGGAGTTTGGCTGTGACTTCGGTCAAGTGCTTATAAGTGTGCGGTCTCTGCGGACTCAGCAGGAGGTCGCTCTGCGGCTTGTCAGTTCTGTTTCACTTTACCAGCTTCAATAACCTGTCCGCCGGTTTCAGGCGGGTAGGGGTGTTCCTCAGTTCAGGTTCAGCAGGAGGCGAATAACGGTGTGTCCGCGCGGCCTCGCTGCTTCGGCGGACTCCGTGTCTATTCGGCGGTTTGCAGCATAGCTTGGGCGAGCTCAGCGGTCTCGGCGGCCTCGGCGACCTCGCGGTCTCGGCGGACTCCGGTGCTGTCCGCCCGGCTTGTTTTTTGGTGCTTTCTGTTTACAGCTGTTATACTAGCGAAATCATGTCTCGCTATGTATGCCTCGAATTGTAAAGAAGTGAATGTATAAAGACCTGCTTGTGCTTCCATTGTTTGTTGGGTGTAACCTTTGATCCTTGGGTTCCGCTGGTTCAACGTGAGAGCTGGGTAGTACCGAAGATATTAATTTGGCGTTTGGGCTATCTTGCTGACCACGTTGAGAAAATTTAACATGGTATCAAAGCGAGGTTTCTGAGGTTACTGAGGTTCAGTTGCGTGAGCGGAAGTCAGCCAGTGTTGTGTGACTCAGTGTTTGAGTGGTGATCAACCTGTGTTGTTGCTCGGAGCTGCTGAAGGTTGCCAACAGTGTTGCAATGGAAGGGAGTTTTGCAAGAGGTCTGGGCATTGAACTCTTAACGCCGACTAACTTCAAGAAGTGGAAGTCGTGCATGAAGAGTTATCTTCTTGGCGAGGAGCTGTGGGAAGTCGTCGGTGGTGACGACAGACAGGAAGTTACTACTGCTTTCGGTACTGCTGAGCAGGTTAGGCTCTGGAGAAGAACAAATGCTAAGGCGGAGTTCATTCTGAAGAGAGCCGTGTCTCCGGAACTATTTGATCACATCGTTGGGTGTGAGTCGGCTGCTGATATTTGGACAACCATTGATGAGTTGTTCAATAGGAAGAATGTGGCGCGACTTCAGTTCCTGGAGAATGAGTTGGCCAGGGCAACTCAGGGAGACCTTTCCATCTCCAAGTACTTCTTAAAGATGAAGAGCTTGTGCGCTGAGCTGTCGGCACTGGATCCTGATGAGCCTATCTCTGAGGCAAAAATGAAAAGGCACATTATCCGCGGCTTGCGGAAGGAGTATGTGGCCTTTGTTACATCTGTTCAAGGGTGGGCTACTCAGCCGTCATTGCTGGAGCTGGAAAATCTGCTTGCCTCGCAGGAGAGCTTAGCAAGGCAAATGGCTGGAGTGAACCTGAATCAGGAAGGCAGCGAGGCTCTTCTCAGGCAAGAAGAAAGGATGGGAAGGGAAGAAGAAGAAGAAGGTGCAGGCCGCTGGTGAGAAGGAGACTTCAACTTCATATCCGCCGGAGAGGAGCAATGCTCCTAAGGACTGGAAGAAGAATCTGAAGTGCTACCGGTGTCATCAGCGAGGGCACTTCAAGCGGGACTGCAAGGTCAAACTGCAGCCTGGGCATGCTGCGGAAAGGAGGAAGCTTGCTCGAGAAGTGAAGAAGCAGGATGGGGCGGAGCTTTTATGACGGGCACTTGTGTCCGGGCCTGTCTGCTGAGGACTTCAACATCGAGTGGATCGTGGACTCCGGGTGTGGTCATCACCTCACCGGAGATAAATCGAAGTTCACCTCCATGCAGGCATACTCAGGTAATGAAGATATTATCACTGCTGATAATACTGTTTATGCAGTAGAGAAGAGGGGGTCGTGTCTTTGGGTAGTGATCAGGGGCCACTCACGTTAAGGAGTGTGTATCACTGTGCCGGGCATGAAGAAAAACCTCTTCTCGGTGACTAATGCGTAGACGCTGGGTATCACGTTCTGTTTGGGCCAACAGACGTGAGGTTCCTTCGCAACGTATCAGCGGTGAAGGCTGATGTTGCTCATGTTGGGAGGAGGGTGAAGAACTTGTTTGTTCTTTCCACCAATGCTTATGTTGATAAGATGAGGGCCAATGATAGTGCGGCTATCTGGCATGAGAGGCTGGGGCATGTTAGCATGGACAAGCTGAAGGCGATGGCTAGTAGAAGTCTGGTGAGGGGGTTGCCGAAGTTGTCCTCTTTGGTGATGGGCATGTTTGTGCGGGCTGTCAATACGGTAAGGCACATCGCCTTCCGTTTGATAAATCACAAACAAGGAGCAAGAAACCATTGGAGTGTATTCATGGCGACCTGATGGGACCGACTGTTACTGCCAGCCTTGGTGGAAGCAGATACATGTTTGTCTTGGTTGATGACTACTCAAGGTATACTTGGGTGTACTTCTTAAAGGAGAAGTCGGAAGCCTTCCGTTTGTTCGTGGAGAGTTCAAGGAGTTGGTAGAAGCCGGCTTGACTTGCGGATTAAGAAGTTTAGAACTGATAACGGGGGTGAGTTTGTCTCCTCCGATTTTCTATCTTCTACAGGAAGCACGGGATCCAACGAGAGCTTACTTGTGCTCACACTCCACAACAAAATGGAGTAGCGGAGCGGAAGATCCGTCATCTGACGGAAACCTGCAAATGCTGGCTTCATGCGAAAGATATCCCAAGGTCCTTCTGGGCGGAGGGAATGTCTTGTGCTGCTTATGTTATCAACCAGATGCCACTCAGCCCTATCAACATGAAGGCTCCTGTTGAGCTGTTGCTGAAGGAGAAGCCGAGTGTGGGACACCTTAGGGTGTTCGGTTCAACTTGCTACGTGCATGTCCCGGATGCTTCACGGACAAAGCTGGATGCGAAGGCAAGGAAACTTGTCTTTGTTGGCTATGATGAGCGGAAGAAGGGATGGAAATGCATGGACCCTGTGACGAAGAAGTTCGTGGTATCAAGAGACGTTGTCTTTGACGAGCTGACGTCATATGGAGGTGGCTCGGTGGAGCTAACCGGAAGTAGCAAGGTTGATGAAGCACCGGTGGAGGCTGCTGAAGGCTTGGAAGAGGAGCTTGCTGTTTCACCAGCAGCTCCTGTTGCTTCGAACTCCGAGGCTGAGCCTTCTGGCTCAGGAAGCAGGGGGAGCACTGCTCAATGCTTGCCCCAGGTAGGAGTGGAGCCCGAAGAAGCAACAGAAGCCGTGAGCAAGGAGCCGTGTCTTCGGAGATCGAAGAGGGTGGTTAAGCCACCGGCTCGGTACTGTGATGGGAATGCAGTGAGCTTTGTCTCCTGCTTCTTTGCAGGTCCTCTGGATGAGCGAGAGCCTGCAAACTTCAACGAGGCCACTGGAGTGAAGGAGTGGGAAGGTGCCATGAAGGAAGAGATTGATGCTCTGAAGAAGAATGAAACCTGGGACCTTGTGCCCAAGGTTGATGGCATTACTCCGGTTACTTGCAAGTGGGTGTATAAGTTGAAGAAGAAGGCTGATGGGAGAATGATCGGTTCAAGGCTCGCCTGGTCGCTAGAGGATTCTCACAGCAGTATGGAGAAGACTATGAGGAGACATTCAGTCCAGTTGCAAGATGACTTCTGTAAGAGTGGTGATCGCCTTGGCTGCTAGCAAGGGATGGAGGTTGTGGCAACTCGATGTGAAGAATGCCTTTCTTTACGGAGAGATTGACAAAGACATCTTCATGGATCAGCCGCTTGGTTTTGTCTCTGAGAAGCATCCAGACTATGTCTGCAAACTCAGGAAGGCTCTCTATGGGTTGAAGCAAGCTCCTAGAGCGTGGTATGGGAAGATTGCAGAATACTTGCAATTCTGTGGATACCTTGCTTCCAACTCGGATTCAAGCTTGTTCATCAAGAAGAAGGGAGAGCTACGAGTCTTGGTCCTACTGTATGTGGATGACATGATCATCACAGAAATTCGGAGGAGGAAGTAGCAAGGCTCAGGGCAGAGCTTGCTATACGCTTCGATATGAAAGACTTGGGAGAGTTGCATCACTTTCTTGGTCTTGAAGTGGAGAGGAAGGAGTGCGTGGTTCTCATTAGCCAGAAAGGATATGCTGATCGTATTGTGAAGCGGTTCGGCATGGGAGAAGGAAGAAGTGCTCTACTCCACTAGAATCAGGGCTGAAGCTTCGACGAGATGAGGGAAGGGTTCTTCATGATCCCTTGGTGTTCAGGGCTCTTGTTGGGAGCTTGATTTATCTTGACGATTACAAGGCCGGATATAGCTTATGCTGTTGGCCGAGTAAGTCGGTAATGGCTGAACCAAGGCAGTCTCATCTAGTGGCGGCAAGGGAATTCTGAAGTATGTCAAGGCTTCTTCTGATATGGGACTCCTCTATAGAAGGGATGCGGAGTTTGCGTTGCTCGGGTACACGGATGCTTGACTATGGCGGTGATTCGGATGATCGAAGGTCTACTTCAGGTTATGTGTTCACTTGCGGTTCAGCTAGCATCTCGTGGTGTAGCAAGAAGCAGGACTCAGTGTCGGTTTCAACCACGGAGGCGGAGTATAAGGCTTCGGCCTTGGCTGCTCGGGAAGCCGTTTGGTTGAGGAGGCTTATAGAGGATGTCCATGAAGAAGTGCAAGGGCCTACTTTACTCCGGGGTGACAATGAGAGTGCTCTCAAACTGGTTAATAATCCAGTATGTCACGCCAGGACCAAGCATATAGAGATTGATCACCACTTCATCAGGGAGAAGGTGTTGGAGGGTCTCTGCTGGTCGGGCATGTTCGGAGTGAAGATAATCTTGCTGACATCTTCACGAAGCCACTGTCGAAGGGGCCCTTTGAACGCTTGCGCAGCTTGCTGGGCTTGGTCACCACTTCCTACTTCAAGGGGGAGTGTTGAAATTTGTGAAGTGGAAGTGGGTGACGGGACAGGCCGCGCGGCCTGTGGCGGACAGCATTGGCGGACTAGGCGGACTGGGCGGACTGAGATGTGCGCCTGGTGATAGGTCTAGTGGGAAGCCGGCTGTCTTCTGAGCGGGTTGTTGCATGGAGTCCGCGGACTATGCGGCCTGGTGTCCTGCGGATAGGGTGTTTGCTGATTGGCTTTACCAAGGAGCGGCCTGAGCGGATGGAGGCTTTGGGACTGTGCATTGCTCAGTGGCCGCGGGTGCAAGCTTGTGCTGATAGGCGGGTTGGCTCTTGTCCGCGGGAAGCTTGCGGACTGATGTGTCCGCGGTATTGGCTGTTGCGGACTGAGCTTAGAGCTTGGCTGAGGCCTTGTCGAGCTCTGGTGGCACAACAGGCGATTGCTGTGTGAGACCGGTTGGCGGACTGGTGTTTGGAGTCCGGGAGGAAGCTGCTGCGTTGGACAAGTGCGAGGAGCTCGCGGACTGGTGGCGGTCTGTGCTAGGGTGTTTGGCGGACGGAAGTTGTGTCCGCCATGCTCGCACTGGCCCTTGATGTTTTGAGACTTGGTCACACTTTGTGTCAAGTTCATGGTGTCCGCCGTATCCGCCAAGTCCGCTGTGACCGGGCGGACTGTTGCTGTCTGCCTTTGGTCGTGGACTTTGTGGCGGATTGAGGTGTGAGTCTTGCGGACTGCCTTTTGGTGCGGACAGCCATTGAAGGGGTTGCTGTCCTGCAGTGGTTGGAGCTTTGCGGGCTGATGCCTTGTCCGCTTAGCTTGGGCGGACTAGAGAGGGTTCGTCAATGGTTTGCCTGCTCCTGGCGGTTTTCCTTGGTATCGGCTAAGTCCTTGCGGACTCAGCGGACGGTGGTTTGTATTCGCGCGGGCTGGGGCGGTGTCGCTATCTCTTGGGAGGTGACCACACTCCTCACCCTGCCTATAAATAGTACCCCCTGGCACATCTACAGTAACCTAAGTAACTTGAGTGAACAGTAAGTTGGGGTGTGCAAGGAGCTGCGGTCTGTGTTTTCCAGTCCGCGCGGATTGTTTCAGGCTGACGGTTTGCTGTGTGCAGGTCGCGCGGATAACTTCAAGGAGCCAGGAGTTTGGCTGTGACTTCGGTCATGTGCTTATAAGTGTGCGGTCTCTGCGGACTCAGCAGGAGGTCGCTCTGCGGCTTGTCAGTTCTGTTTCAACTTTGCCAGCTTCAATAACCTGTCCGCGTTTCAGGCGGGTAGGGGTGTTCCTCAGTTCAGGTTCAGCAGGAGGCGAATAACGGTGTGTCCGCGCGGCCTCGCGGCTTCGGCGGACTCCGTGTCTATTCGGCGGTTTGCAGCATAGCTTGGGCGAGCTCAGCGGTCTCGGCGGCCTCGGCGACCTCGCGGTCTCGGCGGACTCCGGTGCTGTCCGCCCGGCTTGTTTTTTTGGTTCTTTCTGTTTACAGCTGTTATACTAGCGAAATCATGTCTCGCTATGTATGCCTCGAATTGTAAAGAAGTGAATGTATAAAGACCTGCTTGTGCTTCCATTGTTTGTTGGGTGTAACCTTTGATCCTTGGGTTCCGCTGGTTCAACGTGAGAACTGGGTAGTACCGAAGATATTAATTTGGCGTTTGGGCTATCTTGCTGACCACGTTGAGAAAATTTAACACACTTGTCAGTTATTTCCAGCTTTTCTTCCAACAAATAAAGGACCCAAGGAAACTGGGTCAAGAACAATTAAGCTTTGTTTTTCATTACAGGTACAGGTGAAGAGCTGTCCAAGGGTGAGTCAGACCTGGTACTTGGACAGTGGTTGCTCCAAGTATATGATAGACAGCAAGGACAATCTATCCAATTACAAGTCCAAGCTAGGACAAAAGGTGATCTTTGGTGATTCAAAGAGTGGCCAGTCAGAAGGATATGGAGTAGTAAAGATTGGAGCAGTTACCTTCAAAAGAGTAACATATGTAAGAGGACTCAAACATAACCTAATATCCATAAGTCAATTATGTGATGAAGGTTATCAGGTACACTTTAACTCTACCTCTTATTCTATTATTAATAGTGAAAACCAAACTATTTTAATTGGAATTAGACAAGGCAACATATATCTAGTAGATTTTATTTCTGCCACAACTGATGTTTGTTTACTCAATATCACTAGTAACCAAAATGAGTTATGACATAAAAGATTAGGGCATGTAAATCTTAAGAATATAGCTACGTTATCTAAATACAACCTTGTTAGAGACTTACCTTCTAGCCCCTACAAGAAGGAAAACCTATGCAGGGCTTATCAATTAGGCAAGCAAACTAAAATTAGCTTCAAATCCATTAATAAAAGTGATTCACCTAGGATTTTGTATTTGCTTCATGTGGATCTATTTGGACCCATTGCAGTGCAAAGCATAGGAGGGAAGTCTTACACTTTAGTGATTGTTGATGACTTCTCCAGATTCAGTTGGGTAGCCTTTCTGAGAGCTAAGTCAGATACATTCAAGGTTCTTACAGATTTTCCTCAGGACCATACAGATTGAGTTCTCTACTCATGTTGCATTGATCAGAAGTGATCATGACACAGAGTTTGAGTCTTTTCTTATGTATGAGTTCTGTGAGAAGGAAGGTATCAGGCAGTGCTTCTCAGCTCCTAGAACTCCCCAACAAAATGAGGTAGCTGAAAGGAAAAATAGGACACTCATATGAAGCTGCAGACACATTATTGGCAGATGCTTACATGCCTCTATCCTTTTGTGCAGAAGCTGTAAACACTGCTAACTATGTCCTAAATAGAAGCCTTATACATAAGCTGAAAAATAAGACCCCCTATGAATTACTTAAAGGGAAGAAACCTAAAATCACATATTTTAAAATTTTTGGTTGTATATGTTACATTCACACAAATAACAAAAGATACATTAGAAAGTTTGAGGCTAAGGCTAAAGAAGGGATTTTTCTAGGATACTCCCAAGTAAGCAAGGCCTATAGGGTTTTTAATAAATCCACTCTTAAAATTGAAGAGTCTGTCCATGTGTCTTTTGATGAAGCTAACATGTATTATAAGGAGAAAGAGATTTCTACCAATAGCTCTTTGCAGGTTCCACCACTGTGTGAGTCTATGGATGGACTAAATCTTACCCAAGGGGTATCAACCCATCCTTCTCCACAGGTTGCTGAAGACAGTGAAGAAGAAATTCAAGAGGAAGTGGTTGAACTTCCCTCAACAGCTAGTACAGACACAGGCATCAACTCAACCAAGACTTGATGCATGCCTGTTTTCTCTCTCAGATTGAACCTCTCACCATCCATGAAGCTGAGCAAGATCCCCACTGGATCATTGCAATGCAAGAGGAACTAAATCAGTTTGAGAGATGTAGAGTTTGGGATTTGGTTCCAAGACCCCATAACTACCCAGTTATTGGAACCAAATGGGTCTACAGGAACAAGCTAGATGCTCAAGACAACATAGTGAGAAACAAGGCTAGGCTTGTTGCTCAAGGCTACAGGCAAGAGGAAGGAATTGACTATGACCAAACCTTTGCCCCTGTTGCAAGGTTAGAGGCCATAAGAATATTCCTTGCCTATGCAGCTCACAGGAGATTCAAAGTTTTCCAAATGGATGTCAAGAGTGCTTTCTTGAATGGAGTACTTCAAGAAGAGGTTTATATAGAACAACCTCCAAGTTTTATCTCTGTAACTCAACCCTCTTTTGTATTTAAGTTGCATAAAGCTCTCTATGGTTTAAAGCAAGCTCCAAGAGCTTGGTATGAGACCTTAGCAAGCTTTCTTTTAGAGCATAAATTTACAAGAGGAACCATAGATAAAACTCTTTTCACTAGACATCATAAGGACCAAATTTTGTTAGTACAAATATATGTGGATGACATCATTTTTGGGTCTACTGATCCCAAATTATGCAAGAGGTTTGCTGACCTCATGCATTCTAAATTTGAGATGAGTAGCATGAGTGAGCTTTCCTACTTCCTTGGTCTCCAAGTGAAGCAGCTCCCTGATGGTATCTTCCTCTCCCAAGCTAAGTATGCTAAAGAGCTTATTAAGAAGTTTGGGATGGGTGATGCTTCAGGAATGAAAACACCTATGACTACAAATGTTATTGTGGATTCTGATGCAGTAGGGAAACCTGTAGATCAGAAACATTATAGGGCAATTGTTGGATCCCTATTATACCTAACAGCTAGCAGGCCTGATATAATATTTGCCACGTGTCTTTGTGCTAGGTTCCAAGTGAACCCTAAAGAATCTCCCCTTATTTTCTTAAAAAGAATTTTGAGATATATAAAGAGTTGTCCTAATCTAGAACTCTGGTATCCTGCAGAGTCACATTTTGAGTTAATTGGATACTCAGATGCTTATTATGCTGGATGTAGAGTGGACAGGAAGAGTACCTCTGGAACTTGCCAGTTCTGGGTATGAGACTTGTCTCCTGGTTTTGTAAAAAGCAAACATCTGTGTCTACATCAACTGCAGAAGCATAATACATGGCTGATGGCAGCTACTGTTCACAAATGTTATGGATACAAAATCAACTCCTAGACTATAGTGTCAACTTAAATAATTCAACATTTTTTTGTGATAATACTAGTTCTATTGCTATAGCACAGAATCCAGTTCACCATAGTAGGACTAAACATATTGATATAAGACATCATTTCATTAGAGATAATGTAGACAAAAAGAAAATTAACCTAATCCATATTCCTACTGATTTGCAGAGGGCAGACATTTTCACCAAACCCTTGGATGAGAAAACTCATCTGTTCTTTATAAATCAACTGGGAATGATTAATGGAGAATAGTTAAATTAGTTTCTGTCTGCATTCGACGAATTTTCCAGAGTTCGTCGAATGGAGTTCGATGAATTAGGGAAATTTTGAGAGATTCTCGTCGAACGGAGATCGACGAATTCTCTGTGTGGAAACAATTTTCGTCGACCGGAGATCGACGAACTTTGCTTCAGAAGACATTTCGTCGAACGGAGTTCGACGAACTGTTTTCGATTCTTCTGGATGAGATCGACGAATTATTTGTCTATAATTTATTTCGTCGAGCTCAGTTCGAAGAACTGTTTCTTTTTCGTGGAACGGAGTGTGTCGATTCATATTCTAGAAAACTTATATCTAGGTTTTCTTCAACCTCCATCCTGCGCTTTCAGTTCTCTTGCTCTTGATCGTCGTTTTCTCTGTCTTTCTTGCATGTCATCAATGGAGATTCCAGCGAGCACCTTAGCCGCAATGAAATTCGACACCAGATTCGACATGGATTTTGATTCATTCCAACATTCTGACCCAATCTTTCTCTATATCTTGGAACTGCTAGAAGAACTTGGTATCAAGGACTTTATAACCAGAAGGATTAAACTGCATGGAACTGAAATCAGAGAATGAGTATACACTTCTACTGTTTCTGAGGAAAATGTTCTGACAGGAAATATCGGGAGTAATGCTGTCTCTCTGTCTCCCACGGTTCTTTCTAAAATTTTTGGTTTGGTAAATGGAGAAGATGACATGGATATGGATTCTGAAGAATTTAGTGATATGCTGAAGTTGATGGGGTTTTCTGGAAGCAACCCTAACAAGTTGTTGAAGAAACAACTGTCTGCCGCCTACCAGTTCTTGACAGACATTGTAGGAAAAGTGCTGATGGGCAAACACTCTGCACATGAATACATCACCCGTCACCAATTCCTTGTTATGTGTGCAGTGGTAAACAAGAGACATGTCGATTGGGGCATGATCTTCTTCGATTTGATTAAGAAGAAGAACAGTAAGAAAGAGGTTTGCTTCGCAGAATCTTGGGGATTTTTCTTCAAGAGAAGGCTGGTGAATTCATGGTCTCCCCGACCATCTTCATCAATGCCAGCAAGCGCCTCACCGGCGCCTTGTTTGGCAGATGGGAGAGGACGATCTCCAAGCCCTCCAAGGCTTCCTCCTCTTCCATCCTAACTTCTGAGAGCACCAGGGCTGTGAAGGCCACTCCCCACCCTGCAGAAGAGGCCATCCCATCTCCACAACCTCTTCCAACAACCCATCTTCCCACTTCTCCAACACCCCAATCACCACAACATCCTCATGTGCCTACTCCACCTCCATCTCCACCTCTGGACATCACCAACATTCCTTCCCCATCTTCCCCTCTGCAAGCTAATCAACAACCAACACCTCCAGCTTCACCTCATGACACACATCTTCCTACACCCCTCAGTCTCCACTTCCCCCTCATTTATCATCCATTCCATCTTACACCCTACCCTCAGACACTGTCATGTCAGATGCCCCCATTCCATCTTCATCACCATCCACACATCACATATCTGCTATTCCACCCTCCATTCCATCCTCTTCCACTTCCCCATTTGGTACATCTACCACCATATCCTTGCTCACTTACCTCATCAAATCTCTCATCCAAGAGGCCATTACACCTCTTGTGACCTCTATCAATTCTTTATCTGCCCAAATTTCTCTCCTCTCTGCTGCCCCCTCTTCATTCAGGGGCCTGGCTCCAGGTTCTCCTGAACCCAGGCAGGGGGAGATGCTCAGTGATGAAGCAGCAGCAGATGCATATGCATATGTAGATGCAGAAGCAGCAGCAGTCACAACAGCAGTCTCAGATACAGATGCAGATAGTTTGCCAGAATTTGATTCTGATTTGATTGAATTAATTCATTTTATGGATACTGACATTGACTTAGATGAGTCAGTTGAGCAAATAAAAACTGTTGGTGATTTCCATTTAAATCCCACAGTTAATTTGTCTGTTTTGTTGAGAAATTTTGATACTGTACATATACAGTATTTTCCAGTAGACTTTACTAAGCCGCAGTTGGCTATTGCTCCCTATACTTCTCCAGTTAGTCCAGCAGTTGATAAGCAACTCTGTGACAGTTTTGCTATTCCAGCTTTAGCTTCAATCCCTGCAGCTAGTCCAGAAGTTATTCCAGAAGACATCTCAGCCCCTGTTTTTGTTATGGATGACTCTCCTATGCCAGATTTGGATGAGCTAATTCTAGCTGACATTGAAGAGTAAAATAAGGCAGCAGCTGAAATCTCTGTCCTAACTACTTCCACCTCCTGTACAGTTACTTCTTCTATTATTGCTGAAATTCCAGTTGATGAAACTTCTTCTTCTGCCCATGCTCCAGAAAAAGCTATTATTTCTGATAAAGCGTTAAAAGCTTTGGATGCCTTGTATGATAACCCTCAGGGTTCTGATACTGAAGATGATGAAGCTGATGATGATGATGATTCAGATGAAGAAGCCTCCAAGAAGAAAAAGAAGATGCTATCAAAGAAAAGGAAGGCTCCTCCTCCTCCAGCTCCTAAGCCTAATCCCACTGCTGACACCCCTTATTACATTTTGCATAATGTTACACCTTATAAGGGAATGCCTGCATGGATGTGGTTATCCAAGAACCAGCAGAAGGAAAGGAAAAGAAGTAGGAGATATTCTCCTCCTCCAGTTCACAGATTCAGGAAAGATCCACCTCCTCCTCCTCCAGCAGCTGGTGCCTCTGGTTCTAGCTCTCAAAGATCTGCCCCCATGCAAACCTATCAGAGACATCAAGGGAGATCCTCTGTAAGCAGCCAGCAAGGTCATCACTCTTCAGGACATCAACATCAACATCACCCTCAGCAGCAGCAACAAGTATCTGAAGAACAAAAGCTGACAATCCTGAAAGACCTTATTCTCCTCCTATTCCATTTGAGGATCCTGAAACTACTAATACTGCCAAAATGGCTAGGTTCCAGGAGCTTATTGGTCTATCATTGATTAACAAAGACAAAGCTGAAGGTCAAGATATCTCAGGTCTTACTACTACGTCAAAGTACAAAAAAGAAGAACTGAAAAGATTTGACAAGGGAAACAAGCTTTTCAATGTTGATGATTATATGAAACTCCATCCTGAAGCAGTTGTCCCCAGAGCTACATCACTAAAGATCATTGGGGCAGCTGATATGACTATGACTCAGGCTCAGGCTCAAGATCCAAAGAGAGAAATCATCTTTAAAAAGCCAGGAGAGAAACCAACTAAAGACAGGTCTAAGCAGAAAAAGCCAAAGAAGTAATCCTTATTTTGCTTCAATTTTTGTCTGCATTTGTTTTTCAAACTATGCTATTTGTTTAAACAAAGACATGTATATATATATATATATATCTGCTGCATGTGTTAGTAACTCTCTGCCAGATATATTTCTTTTCTTGCTTTGTTTATCTGTTTGTTTCTGTTTTGAGTCTCTTAGTGACCTTACCCAAATAGGGGGAGATTGTTGGATCACTAGTTGATTTGGGCTAGGTTCACTAACCTAGGATGTGACCCATCATGTATAGCTAGGGTCAAATTTATGTCCTAGAGTCTAGGTCAAGTCCTTGGTTCAACTTCAGAGTGACCAGCCTTCAACAAGACCTTCAGAGACTCCAGACTTAGAGGATTTCAAGACTAAGTAAAATGAGTTCGATGTTCGTCGAACTCAGGTCGACGATAGGCTTGCTGAGCTCGACGATCTTGAGACAGCTCTCTGTGCTGAGCTCGACGATCTTTGTTCTATGTTCCACGAACTCTGAGATACTTCAACAGCTAAAGTCAGGAGAACTCCAGAATTTTTTCTAAGTCCAACTTCAGACTTTGGTCGACGAACTAGAATCTAAGCTCGACGAACTTGGACCTCAAGTTCTCAACTTCTCAGGTCGACGAATTCAGTATTCTACTCGACGATTTGTGGTCAACGATTTATACTCTTCTCAGTCAGAGACTTCTCAGATTCTAAGTCCACAATCATTCTTCGCTCAATGAATTTGGATCTTAGTTCGACGAATACTGTCTGACAGTGATAGTTATCTGCTCAACGATTTTGATTCTCAGCTCGACAAATGAAGTTTGTCAGTTCAACGAAGGTTGTAGCAGTATTGACTTGAAGACTATTTCTATTATCTGGTCGACGAACTCTTCAACTCAGCTCGACGAACTGTGAACTCAGCTCGACGATTCCTGTTCTACGTTCGATGATTCCAGATTAGGTCTTCTTCAGTTTTCCTGTCCCATTTCTTGACAATGATTCCTGAACAATTAATGTCAGATCTTCTCGGAATGTTACCGTTAGAACGTGAAATTAATCTTGGATTATTTCATGCCGTTTTTCCATGGGACAGTTAGGGAAATCATTGATTGCCGCTTCCTTCCCAGGCCGACTGCATTTACTGCTAAAACATTCAAATTTTGAATGTTCCTCAGTCAGTCTTAGTCAGAAAAAGAAAAGGATCAAGCAAGAATACACAGTCATACAGATTATACAAGCAATCAGACAGACACAGACAGTCATTCCACAGAAGAACAATCTTGCAACAATCAAAAGTTCTTTTCTGCAATCAGCCCAGGCCAGAGAACATTTTTCAATCCTACAGGACAACTTCAAAAGGACAACAAAACCCTATCTGTCAAAGAAGTTCCTGAAGCATTCTCTGGTCCAGACACTCAAGTTTTGAAGACCTGTCACCCTGAAGCAGTGCTCCAGTTTTCCTGATACATTCAAGATCTCAGGGGGAGCAAATCTGCTAAAATCAATCCACAGTCTTCTCAGTTGTTATTGAGAAAGAGAAGACACCATCACCTCATTTCCAACTCCTGTACAGGGTTTTAATTCCCTTCAAAAGTATTCCTGGTTACAAGTCTCCTACCAAAAGAATTGAGGTTTTAGTTTTTGAGCACCTGAACAAAAGCTCATTGGTGTCAGGCACCTGATCAAAAACCTGAGTGAATTCCTACCAGGGTGGTAGAAGAGTGGATGTACCCAGGTTGGGGAATCACTATAAAATTTCTTATGTCGTCTGGTTGCCCTTTTTCTTTTCTTTTGTTTTGGCTGTGATCTGTGATTAGATAGGTTGTCGTGCTTATTATTTTATTTACTGACCTGTTCACTTAGGAATACAACAAAAGTTGTAAAGAATTTTTAAGAGAGCACAATACTCTATTCACCCCCCCTCTAGAGTATTTCAGATCTACCTTCACTTTCAAAGACTATGCTTAATTCTCGAGATGCAGAAGACTTTTCTCGAGACCTAGACCATTTTTATCGAGATCCAGACATCTGTGCTCGAGAACACTTATTTGTTCTCGAGTACCAGATTGTTCCTTCTCAAGAACTAAAATTCTTTTTTCTCGAGGACTTCCTTCATTCTCGAGATTACTGTTTTCCACTCCACATTTTTTCTAAGTCATTTTTCTCGAGACTTCATTATTGTTCTTGAGAACAGAATCTATTTTTCTCGAGTACAATCCTTCTTCTCGAGAATTGCTGTACTGTTTCTGAAAAAGTTTCTTAAGTCCAGTCAGACGGATTTTCAAATGTAATTAGCACGTGATTGGTCCACGTGGCTATCATTTATTATGATTATGACCGTTAGGCAAGTCCTATAAAAGGTCTTATCATAATCGACCAACCCTAGAAGAAGCCATAAGAAGAAAGTCTAAGAATTCTGAATCGGAAATTTACTTTCTGAATTGAGAGCCGCCGCCTCTATTCATCGCAATTCTTGCCGATACGCTTTTGATCCAAAGATTCATAGCAAGAGATTTAAAGATCAAGCGATTCTACAATCGACTGATTCTCTCCTTGATCTTGCTGAGTCCCGAGTTTTCAGATCCTGAGATCTAGCCGATTCTTCTTCAAAATAATTCTGACAGAGCTTTCAAATTCAAGGAAGAAGAAAGGCAGAAGTTTTCAGATCTAAGAAATTTACTGTTTGTATTTCTTTAAATTTATTTTATTCATGTAGGAGATTCTTCTCCGAGTGTAGGAGCTTTGTTCGAGTTCTTTGTAGGAAGTTTTCTCTTCCGAGTGTAGATCCTGTTTTTGGGATCGAGTTGTAGGAACTTTGTTCCAAGTTATAGGATTGTTTTCAATCCGAGATTAGTGGAGTAGCCGAGTCTAGTGCATTGCTAGATCGGTGAGGTGGAAAGTGGATGTACCCAAGGTTTGGGGAGCCACTATAACTCTTGGTGTTGTCTGTGAATGCTTGGTTATTTTTTGTGCATCGCTCGCTAAATTTTTTAATCTGCAAAAAGACGCACAACTCACCTGTTCACCCCCTATTGGTGATTTAGGTAGACAACTTAAAATATTTTCAATTGATATCAGAGAGAGGTTGTTCATAAAAAGGTTAACACCTTGAATAGATCTGTCCCAAGTTATCTTTTGAGTTATACAAGCATGGACAAAGCCAAAGATTTTGCCAAGCTTCCTTTGTGCACAAAAACCCACTTTCCCATGTGGAAAGAAAGGGTTAAATTTTTCATGGAAGCTGTGGATCCAAGGATCTTCATGATTGCTGAAAAAGGTCCTTATATTCCTATGACCGTCTCCACTATTGATCCTACCAAAAAAGTTCCTAAGAAGTTAATGGATTTTTATAAGGATGAGATTGCACTTGTCTTTTATATAAGAAAGCCAAAATATCATCGCAAGTGGAGTCGATGATTCTATGCTGCAGAATCTGATTCACGGCCAATCCGCCAATGAAATGTGGCAGTCTCTTATCATCTTGATGGAAGGCACTGAAGAGGTTAGGGATGACAGAAAATCACTACTGAATCAAAAATATGAAGCATTCTGACAAGGTCCCAAGGACTCAATTGTAGATACCTTTGAAAGCTTCTTCAAAATTGTTAACGGCCTAAGAGTATATGGCCGAGTCTTCACTAATGGAGAGTTGAATGATAAGTTGAGGTCCCTGACTAAGGAATGTGACAACAAAGTTTGTGCTATTTGGGAGTTTGGTAAGCTAGCAGAGACTGACCCTTATAATCTCTTCGGAAAGCTAATGTCCTATGAAATGCAAATCAATTCACGAAAAGCTGAAGAAGATAAGAGCTAGTGGTCATCCATGGAGAAGTCTGTTGCACTGAAGGCATACAACTCAAGTAAATCCAAAGCTGCATCACCTGCTCCTGCACAGGAAGATAGTGAAGATGAAGTTTCAGAGCCAAGCACTTCAGGCTAAGAGCTATCTGAAGGAGAGTTCTCTCTTCTTTCAAGGCAGTTCAAGAAATTCTTGAACAAGAAGAAATAATGGAAAGACAGATGCCTCATACAAAAGATCACATCATGATGGTGATTGATACAAGAAAGTCTCATGTAGCCAAGACAAGTATCATCCTAAACATAACAAACACATTTCTTCTGACATTGTTTGCTATTGTTGCAATAAGCCAGGAGACGTCATTGCTGATTTCCCTCACAAGAAGGAGGGTGGAAAAGAGAGGAGAAGAAATCTTCTTACAATAAGAAGAGAACTGAAAGAAGCCCAGTAGCCAAGAAGGGCAAGACTCTCAGCGACTCTGACTCATCTGAGTTAAGTGAAGAAGAGGAAGCCTACTTTGGGCTAATGGCACAAACAAATGATGAAGAAGAACCCCAGTACACTGGGAAGGTAAACTCTCATACTCCTCTTTCTGAATCAGATGCTTCTGATCATGATCATGATGATTGCTCTTCTGTTGATGAGTTTGAACTCATGGCCCAATATAAGGAGTTAATCATGACTTACGACAAATGTCGAAAAGTTGTGAAAACTCATGCCAAGGAGATTAAATCTCTCAAGACTGAAGAGAGCACTCGAAGAGAGGAAGTCGCCAAGATGGTCTCACTCAGAGAGAATTTCAATGCTGCTATGGAAGAGTATAATAAGGCTCTCGAGCACCTAGATTTGAAGGAGAAGATCATCAAAGAATTGGAAGAACAACTTGCTGCGGAGAAGAAACTTGTTGAAAGCTTCTCCAAGCCCAAGACTATCCTTCCTTTTGTTGCTGAATTCTCAGCTCAGGCTAAAGGTGCTGGCTTAGGCCATGTTAATGCTCCTAGTAAATCCTCTAGGAGAAATAAGGATCAAAGGAAGAATAAGACGGCCAAGAAGGCTTTGGCCAAGGAGAAAGGGAAAGCTCCTCAAGACCAGACCTCATTCAAAAAGGTCATCTTTCCAACGAACGAGTTTGATCTTGATTTGTCCTACAATCACTTTACTAGGCCTACTTATGTAGAGCCCAAGTCTTGGTACCAAGGATGGACCCGTCCCCGAAACTTTGGCGAAAGTGTCTTCAAGGCACCTTATGAGGAGATCACTCTTCAGAGCTATGACCCTTATAATCATGGTCATAACATTAAGAAAGCACCAAAAGGAAAACCTGTTGTGGAAAAGCCTCTTATGGGGAAGAAGACATATGAATGCCATCACCATGAAGCTTCTACCTCAAAGACTGCTGCCCCTGCTAGACCACACTCTCAAAAGGTCAAGCAAGAGAAATTCAGGCAAAGATACAACAAATTTGACTGTTGGTGCTGCGACAAAGTTGGTCACTTTGCCATTGATTACTGATTTACCCCAGAAATTATGTTATTCCTCAAGTTAACAATGTGAGTAAGACCACTCATAATGTTAATACACGTAGGGGGAGTATGCTAACTAGAGACCAAGGACCCAAATGAGTTTTGGTTCCTAAGGCAAACTGATTTGTGAGTGCAGGTATGTCCAAAGGCCACCAAAACTCCTATCTGGTACTTGGACAGTGGATGCTCTCGGTATATGACCGGGACTAGAATCCTACTCCAGAATTATTCTCCAGTCATGAACGGGCTAAAAGTCATCTTTGGAGGTTCTAACAGAGGAATTACTAAAGGCTACGGTATGATTACGAATGGTAGTGTATCCTTCTCAGATATGGCTTATGTTGAAGGATTGGAACACAATCTTATAAGAATAGGCTAGCTCTGCGATAAAGGATACATAGTAGAATTTCATGCAGACAAGTGCTTGATAAAATCGGTAGATAATTTGGGAACGATTCTATCAGGCACTCGTAGTAGAAATATATTTTGTTTAAATTTTATTTGCATAGACTCTTCTACGCCAGTGCGCTTTTTGGATAAAGATAATGCGTCTCTTGGTGACCAATGACACAATAGACTAACACATATTAATTTCAAAACTATTAATAAATTATTTTCTCTTAATTTAGTACGTGATGCCTCAAATGTCAAGTGCGCTAAAGATAAACCTTGTCACGCATGTGTAAAAGGCAAGCAAACAAGGGTTACCTTAAAAGCATTATTTGCAAAGACTTTAATAGATGTTTACATCTACTTCATATGGACTTGTTCGGTCCACTACAAGTTAGAAGTTTGGGAGGCAAGGATTATACATTGGTTATGGTTGATGATTACTCGTGCTTTGCGTGGGTGTTCTTTCTAAAACACAAGTAGATACTTTTGATATCTTTAATAATTTTGTCAGGTAGATCCAGAATGAATACAACTGTTCCGTAGTCAAAATCAGAAGTGACAATGGAACAGAGTTCAAGTCTGGGGTCATGAAAGAATTCTGTGAAAGCCTAGGTATCTTTCACGAGTTTTCCTCTCCTCATACTCCTCAACAAAACAGAGTAGCTGAGAAAAGGAATAGAACACTCATAGAGGCCTGCAGGACCATGTTGAGTGATGACTCACTACCAGAATATTTTTGGGCTGAAGCTGTCAACACTGCATGCCACGTTCAAAATCGAGCACTCATAAACAAAAATCATAATAAGACACATTACGAACTACTAAAGGGCAGGAAGCCGACTATTTCATACTTTAGAATCTTTGGTTGTAAGTGCTTCGTCCTTAACAATGGCAAGTATCACACTACTAAATTTAGTAAAAAGAGCTTTGAAGGTATTTTTGTAGGTTATAGTAGCTATAGTAAGGCATATAAAATTTTTAATAAGAAAACCCTGGTTGTAGAAGAATCTATTCATGTTGTATTTGATGAGACGAGCTTGCTGCAAGGCAGCCCTTCTAGTGTGTTTATCGAAGATGCAGGTTCAAAGATAAAAGAATTAAACTTGGATGAGCCAACTGAAGATAAAGATGAAAAGTTCATCAAAATCACCACTCCAACCCCAATTGGAGAGGTTGATGACCATGATGAAGATAACATTCAAGTTAATGAAGCCACTCCTATTGTTGAAGAAGCTCTAGATGCAAGGACTCTAGAGCTCAGACATTTGAAGGATCACCCAATGGACCAAATCATAGGAGATCCCCGGGATGGTGTCAAAACTCGTAGAGGTATAACTAATGAAAATTTATATTTGAGTTTTCTCTCATAGGTTGAACCGAAGAAGTTTTAGGAAGCAAACTCAGATGCATCATGGATAATGACAGAGGAAGAAGAGTTGAATAAATTCAAGCGTTGCCAAGTTTGGAAGCTTGTTCCATGACCCAAAGACAAGAACTTCATCGGAACAAAGTGGGTCTACAGGAACAAGATGGACGAGGATGGTACAATCATAAAGAACAAGGCCAGACTCGTCGCCAAAGGATATAGACAAGAAGAAGGAATCGACTTCGATCAGACTTATGCACTAGTGGCAAGGCTGGAGGCAGTCATGTTGTTCCTAGCATATGCTACACTTAAGGGTTTCACTATCTATCAAATGGACATGAAGTCAACATTCCTTAATGGTGAGATAAAGGAAGAGGTGTATGTGGAATAACCTCCAGGTTTCGTTGATTCTAACTTTCCTAATCATGTCTATCTATTATTTAAAGCTTTATATGGTTTGAAACAAGATCCTCGAGCTTGGTACAAGACACTGTCTAACTTTCTTGTTGAGAACAAGTTCGCAAGAGGAAAGATAGATAAGACATTATTTTTTAGGGAAATAAAAGGCAAGATTTTGCTAGTGCAAATCTATGTCAATGACATCATATTTGACTCTACTACTGACGACAACCTCTGCAAGAAGTTTTCCAAACTTATGCAAGGGAAGTTCAAAATGAGCAGTATATGAGAGCTGAAGTATTTCTTAGGTCTTCAGGTGAAACAATCTGAAGATGGAATTTTCATCTCTCAGATGAAGTTCACCAAGGAGTTAATTAAGAAATTCGGAATGGAGAACGCAATCTCTATGAGGACTCCAATGGGTTCAACTATGTCTCTGGATAAGGATGAGAAAGGGAAACCTTTTGATGAAACCAAGTACAAAAGCATAATTGGATCTTTGCTCTATCTTACTGCTAGTATACCAGATATAAAGTTTTCAACATGCGTGTGTTCTAGATTTCATGTGAACTCTAAAGAATCTCACTACGCTGCTGCAAAGCGGATTTTGAGATACCTTAGAGGTACACCAAATCTTGGATTATGGTACCCAAGAAGTAATGACAATGAACTAATTGGTTTTTCAGATGCAGATTTTGCAGGAAGCAAAGATGATAGAAAGAGAATTTCCAGGACTTGCCAATTCCTTGGAAGGAGGATCATTTCATGGAGCAGCAAAAAACAAAATGGTGTCGCAATCTCAACAGCCGAGTTAGAATACATTTCTGCCAGCAGTTGTTGTGCACAATTTCTTTGTATAAAGAACCAACTTGAAGACTACAACTTGAAGGTCAAGTGTTGGGTACATTGGAAAATGTGTACCAGATTTGAAGAAGCCTCACCTTACTCAATGATATGCATCATGATGTATTTGATGTTGTTTTGATTTTATATGTGCATGTTAAGAAAATGCAGGAATGCAGAAAAATTTCTAAGTCCATGTGTCGACACCAGGAGAAGCTATGTCGACATTTATGAAGGCCTGTGTCGACACTGGAGAAAAGCTGTATTGACACTTGGAGTTAATTGTGTCGATAGTTGGAAAGGCTGAGTCGACACCAGAATAAACTATGTCGGCATACAGAGGCAGTGTCGACACACAAAATACTTAGTCGACATCAACTGTGTCGACACCAAGAGGCAGTGTCGACACACAGAGAAGCTTAGTCGACATCAATTGTGTCGACACCAAGAGGCAGTGTCGACACACAGAAGACTTTGTCGACATCAATTATGTCGACACACAGGACTTGTGTCGACACACAACAAAGTTTCAACAAAGTTAAAAAGAAGAAGTGATTGTGTCGACACACAGAATCAGTGTCGACACATTCTACAGAAGCTGTGTCGAGAAGCAGTATCAACAACAAAGAAGCTGTGTCGACACCACCAAGGCTTGTATCGACACTTAGTCCACTTGTGTCGACACTTAGTCTACTTGTGTCGACACATGAAGAAGTTCAGTCTCGACACTTTGCTGATAGAGACAGTGTTTTAAGAAGTGATTGGATGACTTGACAGCTGTCATTTCTAACCGGTCTACTGCAACTGTCAAAGCTGTCAGAAGTTTGTTAGAAACCGGTTCAGCCGGTTACCATGAAGGAAGACTATATAAAGGCTTTCTCCTTCAACAGAAAGTGATGAAAAGATACAGATAGAAGAAATAACATAGAACTAATACAGAATACTGAAGAAGTTGGAGAGAGAGAGCTCCATCTATTGAAGGGCAGATTCTAAACCAGGCTGCCAAGAAGGATTCAGATTGAGATATGAATTTCAGGAAAGAAGCTGATTGAAGATCAACTTCACAAGAGTTCAACCCTACTGAGTTCAGATTCAAGAAGCTTTGAAGAAAGCTAAGAGTGGTTGATCTCTACCATCAGATTCTTCCAAGAACTGATCAAGAAGCCATCCATCCTTTCTTTCTCTACCAGGGTGGTGGTAAAATACTTTGTTAAAACTATTTTTCTATAGGATCTTTTGAGATCTGAGCTGTAAGCCTAATTTATAAAGGCTGAGTTGTAGGAGATTTAGATCTCTGAGTGGTAGGCCTTGTTGAAGGCTGAGGTAGGGCTGTGAGCCTGAGCTGTAGGAGATTGTATCTCTGAGTTGTAGGCCTTATTGAAGGCTGAGGTAGGGCAGATTGTCTGAGCTATAGGAGTGTGGACTCACTCTGAGTTGTAGGAACCCTGATTGGGTTCTAAGCTGTAAGATCTGCGGATCTGAGGTGAAGAGAAGAAGTTAGGCCGAATCTAGCACACTGCTAGATAGGCGAAGGGGGAAAGTAGATGTACCCAATACTTGGGGAACCACTATAAATCCTGTGCACTCTGTGATTGGATATATTTCTGTGATGTGTTTGCTGTGTTAGTAGTATAACCAACAAAAAACTAGAGTTTATTATTTGTCTTAGAATAAAAGGATTTGAACCTATTCACCCCCCTCTAGGTGTATTAGGTTATCTTAAAACCAATTCTTTCAAGTGGTATCAGAGCGAGGTTACTCAAAGAAGGACTTAACAGTCTGAGTTAGATCCATAAGGCAGATTCAAGATCAAGAAATGGGTTCATGAGAAAATCATAAGGAACTAGGTTTTATGAAATTACCCATATGCAGGAAGGAGATATTTGGAATATGGAAAGAAAGGGTCAGGCTGTTTATGGAGGCTTCTGATCCAAGGATCTACATTACAGTAAAGGAAGGTCCTTATATTCCAATGAAGTTGTCAGTTATAGATGCAAACCAAAGAATTCCCAAGGATTTTTTAGAGATGACTAAGGATGAGATCATCCTGGCAACTATGGATAAAAGAGCCCAAAATATCATAGTAAGTGCCATAGATGATTCAACCTTTCAAAATTTGATTCACTGCAAGACTTCCGAGGAAATGTGGGATACTTTGATAGTCTACATGGAGGGTTCTGAAGAATTCAGACAAGATAGAAAGTCTATGCTGAACCAGGAATATGAGAGTTTCAGACAAGGAAAGTCTGACAGTATAACTGAGTGTTATAAAAAGTTATATAGAATAGTAAATGAGCTGATGTCCTATGGAAGAATCTTCAGTACATATGAACTGAATGATAAATTCCTAAAATCCTTGACAAAGGATTGGGACACTAAGATTTGTGCCATTAGGGAAGTGGCCAAACTTGCAGATATCTCTCCTCCAACTTTGTTTGGAAAATTGCTGTCATATAAGATGCAGCTGATGACTAGGAAAGAGGAAGAGAAAATACAAAAGGGGAGCATAGAGAAAAGTCTGTGGCCTTCAAGGTTGAATCCACTAGGAAGAATAGGAGGATGTCTCCATCACCTCCTAAGATAGTTGCTGAAATTGCTTCAGATAATTCAGACAACCAAAGTTCAGACAGCAGTGACTCAGATAAAGACTTTGCTGCCTTCACAAGGCAGTTTCAGAGATTCCTAAAAAAGAAGCAGTGGAATTCTAAGCCCTCCACATCTCAGCCTAAGGATGACTATTATCAAAAGAGGAAGTCATCCAGGAAGGACAGGAGCAGGTCTAAGCCAAGAAAATCTACAACATCAAAGATAGTTTGCTACTGTTGTAATAAGCCTGGACATGTTGTGGCTGAGTGTCCAGACAAAAGAAAAGAGTCTGCTGATAAAAAGAAGATTCAACACCAGAGCAAGAAGGAGAAATCCTTTGTTGCTAAGAAGGAGAAGAGCTTGATAGACCAATCATCTTCAGAGTCAGAATCTGAAGCTGATGCATACATTGGTCTATATGCAGCAGATGAAGAAGATGAGTTTCTGCAAGTACTGAACTCTATCTATGAACAAGAAGACCATCAGTGCAAGGGACTGATGGCTGTGTTAGAAGAAGACAAGTGCCAGGATCAGCCTGGTCCTAGTAAGGTACAATGTTTTTCTAGAAATTCAGATTGTAGTACTGGGTCAGAGTCATCAACATCTGCATCAAGTGATGTAGATGAGTCTGAGTCTGAAGGTGATATTCATCAGCTGATAGATGAATATGGAGATTTATTGCAGGCACTTAAGAGAAGCAAAAGCCTGACAAAACATCAGGCTAAGGAAATTGCACCTCTTAAGTTGCCTGCATCTGATTCAGAGAAGCTGTTGGATCAAAAGATGAATGAGATTGCCAAATTGAAGAACATAACTGTTATTAAAATGGGAACAATCACATTCAAGAATGATCAGATTAAAAATCTGGAGAATAGACTTCAAAAAGAGAAGGAGATTGTGGCTAGTTTTTCTAAGCCAAAATTTGTATTACCTTTGATTGATGAGTTTGTGTCTCAAAAGGGTAAGGCAGGAATAGGCTTTAAGAGAACTGCATGGACTGCTAAGTCCAATTCTAAAGGCAAAGCCCCAGCACAAAAAAAGACCTGCTGTAAACAATACAGCTAAGGTTATACCTAAAAAGAGGTATAATAAGTTTGAGTGTTGTTGCTGTGGCAAGATAGGCCACTTTGCCTTAGATTGTTGGTACAATACCAGTGTCAAGGAGAGTAGCAGTCTGCCTGTTAGAAAAGCTGCAGGCAGATTTGTTAAGTTTCAAACTAACTTGAACCAAGGACCCAAAAGTTATTTGGGTTCTAAGGTTAAGTAATCTGTGTTGCAGGTGAGTCCAAGTTGCCATGCCCCTATATGGTACTTGGACAGTGGATATTCCAGACACATGACTGGAACAAGGGGATTGCTGAAGGACTACTCACCTATGCTGAATGGGCCTAAAGTGATCTTTGGTGGTTCTGAAAAGGGAGTCATCAAAGGTTTTGATAACATTTCTAATAACTCAATTACAATCACTCAAGTGGCCTATGTAAAGGGTTTGAAACACAACCTAATTTGCATAAGTCAGCTGAGTGATTTAGGTTATGACATTTCATTTGTCAAGAATGAGTGTCATATCAAAAGGTCAAGTGATCAAAAGGTCATATTGACAGGATATAGAAAAAGAAATGTGTACTGTCTTAACTTTGAGTGTGAGAACAATGTTTCTCCTATTTGTCTTGTAGCTGATGAGAGAGCCTCTCATTGTGTTAAATGGCACAAGAGGCTGGCCCATCTTAACTACAAGACTATTGGCCAACTCTTTAGCAAAGAGTTAATGAGGAATGATCCTCAAGTTAAGTGTATAAAGGATGGGATATGCTCAGCTTGTCAAAAAGGCAAGCAGACCAAATCCTCCTTTCATAGCCTTGAAAACAAGGATTCAGTGAGGTGTCTATACCTCTTGCATATGGATCTATTTGGTCCTATGCCAGTTCATAGTCTAGGTAGGAAGGTCTACACCTTTTTGGTGGTAGATGATTATTCTAGATATTCATGTGTGTTTTTTTTGAGACAAAAATCTGAAACCCCAAGTGTTTTATATAGTTTTGTCAAATAAATTCAGAATGAGCTGGACAGTACAGTGGTCAAAATCAGAAGTGACCATGATACTGAATTTCAATCTGAGAGTATGACAAGACTGTGTGAAGAATTTGAGATTTTTCAAGAATTCTCCTCACCTAGAACACTACAGCAAAATGGTATTGCTGAAAGGAAGAATAGAACACTGATTGAGGCTGGTAGAACTCTATTGAGTGACACTTCTCTCCTAGAATATTTCTGGGCTGATGCAGTAAACACTGCATGTCATGTGATCAATAGGGCTACTATCACCAAGAGCCACAAAATTCTCAAGGAGGAAAATAGATAAGACTCTATTCCTTAGGGAATCCAAAGGAAAGATAATCCTAGTCCAAATATATGTTGATGACATAATATTTGGTTCTACTGAAAGTAACCTTTGTAAAAAGTTTGCAAAACTTATGCAAGGGAAATTTGAAATGTGCAGTATGGGAGAACTTAAGTTCTTCTTGGGTCTCCAAGTAAGATAGACTGAAGATGGCTTGTCCATATCTCAGTCTAAGTTCACCCAGGAGTTAATTAAGAAGTATGGTATGGAATCATCCACTACCATGAGAACTCCAATGGGGACAAGTGTACCTCTAAGCAAAGATGATGCAGGGAAACCTGTAGATGAAACTTTGTATAGAGGGATAGTTGGCTCCCTCCTATATCTGACTGCTAGTAGACCATATATCATGTATGCTACACGTGTCTGTGCTATGTACCAATCCTGCCCTAAAGAATCTCATCTTACTGCTGTCAAAAGGATTTTGAGATATCTTAAGGGCACACCTAATCTAGGCCTTTGGTACCCTAGGAATGGAGATTTTCTACTAACAGGCTATTCAGATGCAGACTTTGCAGGTTGCAAAGAAGATAGAAAAAGTACTACAGGCACCTGTCAATTTCTAGGAGGAAGATTGGTGTCTTGGAGCAGTAAGAAGCAGACTAGTGTGGCAATTTCCACAACTGAGTCTGAATATGTGGCAGCAAGAAGTTGATGTGCACAGTTGTTATGGATTCAGTACCAGCTAGAAGACTATGGTATTCAGATAAGTAGAACACCTTTGCTTTGTGATTATACAAGTGCCATTTCTATTGCTAATAATCCTGTTTCACATAGTAGGACTAAGCATATAGAAATTAGATACCATTTTCTTAGAGAACATGTAGAGAAAGAGGACATCTCACTAGAATTTGTCAAAACAGATTATCAAATTGCAGATATGTTTACTAAGCCTCTAGATGAAACTAAATTCAATAAGTTTAAAATTGAATTAGGAATGTTGAATATAGATTAGTTTAACAAAATTGGCTAAGTAAAACTGTGTCGACATATCCAGCTAAATGGTGTCGACACAGAGAAGAGTTGTCGACACTTCATGAAAGTGGTGTCAATACATATAGAGAAGTGGTGTCGACACTTCAGGAAGTTGTGTCGACACATCCAGGAGTTGTGTCGAGACTGGGAATAAGTGTCGACACATAAGTTCTGTCAACTATATTGGTGTTGACACATGCAGATGTCTGTGTCGACACTCAAACACTGGGTCGTCAGTTAAGGATATTTGTGTCGACACATCATAATTGGTGTCGACACATAGAAGTCAACGCCGTTGTCGAGACTTAAGTATTCTGTGTCGACACTTTTCAACAGTGTCGACACATTCAGTGATTGTTGACGTGCCTTTTGACCTTCTTTGTTCAAAATGGTATAAATAGGTCAACAACAAACCCTGTCGACACGCTCTCCAGATTCTTGAGACCAGAATCTAGTGACGACAAACTCTCTTCCCTCACACCAGATTTCTCTCAACAACCATGGCGCCAAATATCGAGGATAATGTCAATGAAGGATACAAACTGGTTCGGAATGCATTTGATGGAGCGAAATCAGAAATTACAGGAGTAATAACCCTAACAGCTGAAAACGGTCTGTAATTCTTAGTTTCTGAACCAACTAAGATTTTGAAGAAAGAAACACTAGAATTCTTTGGTGCTGCTACCCTAGATCAAATTGGACTCAAAATTAGATCCACAGTCCATGGAGTAAAGGTGAAAATTACCCAGAAGAGTTTAAGGAAAGTTCTTCACCTGCCAAGAACACAAGAAGAAGAAGAAGATGTACACGCATCTAAGCTAAGGGAAGCACTTCAATGGTGTGGACTGGATTCCACCATGAAGATTGGCTCAGCTTTGAACAGGAAAGGCATGAATATGCAAGGGAAGTTCTTGTCTGAAGTTGTAGGAAAAGTGATTCTCTGTAAGCCAGGGGGCATGATAGGATTTCTGCCTATATGTTCAGCCTTATGACCAAAATCATCTACAGACTAAACACTGATTTGTCAGTAGTAATTTTTGAAAAAAATTAAGGAAAGTATGCATAAGCCAAATCTGGGAAGAATTGTGAGCTTGTATTTAGCTGGAACAATACCTGAAGTGATGGAACAATCAACTGGTTCCAAGATTAATCATATGAGGAGAATGGACCTAAGGATTATCTTCAGATGGGATAGGGTCCTAACAAAGGACATGCCAGAAGAAGAGAGGCCAGAGGTTCCAGAAAAATCTCCTGCACAGGATATTGCATATAGTGCTCCAGTGCAGGGGGAGCCACCTCTTGAAGAAGAGCCTACCCACTTGGATAGTGAAATGGCAACATAGACTATTCTTGAGGTAATTCAAGAGGTTAATCAATCAATTCTTAATAATAAGGATGCAACACTAACTGAATCTTTGATTGATGTTGACCAGCCAACTCAACTAAATAGTCAAGCATAAGATGTTATCATGGAAGATACATCTGCTGCTGCTGCTGATGCTCCAGAGATAAGAGTATCTCCAGTCCATACTCAACAAGAATTCACCCTTGAAGAGTTGTTTCCTGATATACTACAAGAAAGAACTGAGGGGGAGCAAACTAAATTTGAGGGGGAGAAAGTAAAAATTGAGGGGGAGCAAGTTAACCTTGAGGAAGAGCATGTAAGTCCTGCAAGGGAGGAGCAAGGGACTCAGGGGGAGCAACCTAGTACTGAATAGGAGCTACCTCCTAGTCCTAAGGATAGAGTTGAGATAGCAAGTTCCTCAGCATCTGAGGATGAAGAAGCTACAAGAGCTAAGAAGAGGAAGTTAATGGTCTTCAAAAGGAGAAGCCAAAGCTACAAGAAGGCATTACAAACTGCTGCTCCACAACCTGTCCCAATAGCTGATTACAGCTCATTGTTGGTGGCCTTACAGATCAAAATGGATGAGCAAAGGTTGGATTTAGAAAAGTATATGGATGAAGGCCATAAGTCACTTCAATTTGATCTGGCTCAGGATATTAAATCAATAAGATTTGAAGTAAATCAACACAAGAAGGAAATGACAGACTGCTTTCACAAGGGAGGCAATGATGTGGTTTTCCTAGCAACACATCAAGAAAAGATCAAGACTCAAGTTGATGATATAGCTGTCAAGCAAGGCTATGTCCTAGAGAATCAACTGAGAATGAATGATAATCTGACTGAATCACATAATGTGATTGTCATAGAACTGAAGAATATTGCTACTGCCCAGACTGAAGCAAGGACTCAAGCCAAGGCAGATTTTGATAAGCAATTACAGGAAGGAATAGTTGCTGTCCAAACAGCTCTTATAGATTCTCCAAAGACTATTTCTGCTCAGCTCCTGACATTAAAGTCTTTTTATAAAGATGGTGTAAATTTTCTTAATGCACAAATCAGATTTCAGAAAGATGACCTCAGGGATCATATTGCTAGAGAAGTCATAAAGGAGGAGAGAGTATTAGTCAAAGCAGGCTCTGACCATGCTAAATGGATATCTAATAGCATCAGAGCCACCCTTGGATATCCACCCCTCTGTGATGATGATAATGTGGCTGAGTCTAGTATACACCCTGCTTATTTTGGAGGTGACCAACCTGAAGTTGCACAGGTCATCTATCCTCCAGCAGATTTTGAAATGATTCACCAAGAAGTACAGTCAATGTACAGCCCTCCAGAGGGTAATAAAAATGTTATCATTGAGAAAGTAGAAATGCCGGAGGCAGCTGTGAATAAGGAGCAAGAAGCTCAACTTTCAAAGAAGAGATTCAGAGAACAGGTAGAGTTAAAGCCTGATTTTGAGCAGTGGAGTCCAACATCAAGGAACATTATATTGACTGCCTGGAAAGCTGTAAAATATAAGTCCCATGATAGAGGCAAATGGTACACTGAACAAGAATGGCAAAAGCATGAAGCTAGACAAGAAGCCATTGTTCAATATAGAAGAAAGGCTAAAGCTGTGAAGCTACCTCCTAATGCTCAGGAGCCTAGCAAATATTTTCCAAAGCCCTTTCACTACTTTGAAAGGTAGAGAATAAGGGCTGAAGAACAAAAGAAGAAAGATCTAAAGGGCAAGAAGCCAGCTGATGATACTGATGCTCCAGTACAAGCCAAGATTCAATCAGGCAAAAGCATAGTCATTAAGGAGCCTGAGCAGCCTTAGATTAGATTTACTAGATTTTACATACATTGTAATCTTTAGTGTTAAAATCTATGTAAACTTTTGATAAAAAACTTTTGAAAGTTGAAACAAAACATTAATTAATGCTCATTCTGGTTGCATTATTATTCTGTGATGACTTGTTTTGTTTATTAGTTACCCTGTCATATAATGTTGTTATACATCATAATGTGTATTTGTTATAAATGGTGTATATCATTGATTAAGGGTTATGACTTCTCCAAATAGGGGGAGATTGTTGGGTACATTGGAAAATGTGTACCAGATTTGAAGAAGCCTCACCTTACTCAATGATATGCATCAAGGTGTATTTGATGTTGTTTTGAGTTTATATGTGCAGGTTAAGAAAATGTAGGAATGCAGAAAAATTTCTAAGTCCATGTGTCGACACCAGGAGAAGCTGTGTCGACACTTATGAAGGCCTGTGTCGACACTAGAGAAAAGCTGTGTCGACACTTGGAGTTAATTGTGTCGACACTTGGAAAGGCTGAGTTGACACCAGAAGAAACTG
Organism: Platanthera guangdongensis; assembly: GCA_039583875.1. Classification (NCBI taxonomy): domain Eukaryota; kingdom Viridiplantae; phylum Streptophyta; class Magnoliopsida; order Asparagales; family Orchidaceae; genus Platanthera; species Platanthera guangdongensis. The sequence goes on from CM077164.1 coordinate 43,488,410, forward strand.
TGTCGACATACAGAGGTAGTGTCGACACACAGAAATACTTAGTCGACATCAACTGTGTCGACACCAAGAGGTAGTGTCGACACACAAAGAAGCTTAGTCAACATCAATTGTGTCGACACCAAGAGGCAGTGTCGACACACAGAAGACTTTGTCGACATCAACTGTGTCGACACACAGAACTTGTGTTGACACACAACAAAGTTTCAACAAAGCTAAAAAAAGAAGTGATTCTGTCGACACACAAAATCAGTGTCGACATATTCTACAGAAGCTGTGTCGAGAAGCAGTATCAACAACAAAGGAGTTGTGTCGACACCACCAAGGCTTGTGTCGACACTTAGTCCACTTGTGTCGACACTTAGTTTACTTGTGTCGACACATGAAGAAGTTCAGTCTCGACACTTTGCTGATAGAGACAATGTTTCAAGAAGTGACTGGATGACTTGACAGCTGCCATTTCTAACCGTTCTACTGCAACTGTCAAAGCTGTCAGAAGTTTGTTAGAAATTGGTTCAGCCGGTTATCATGGAGAAAGACTATATAAAGGCTTTCTCCTTCAACAGAAAGTGATGAAAAGATACAGATAGAAGAAATAACATAGAACTAATACAGAATACTAAAGAAGTTGGAGAGAGAGAGCTCCATCTATTGAAGGGCAGATTCTGAACCAGGCTGCCAAGAAGGATTCAGATTGAGATCTGAATTTCATGAAAGAAGCTGATTGAAGATCAACTTCACAGGAGTTCAACCCTACTGAGTTCAGATTCAAGAAGCTTTAAAGAAAGCTAAGAGTGGTTGATCTCTACCATCAGATTCTTCCAAGAACTGATCAAAAAGCCATCCATCCTTTCTCTCTCTACCAGGGTGGTGGTAAAATACTCTGTTAAAACTATTTTTTGTAGAATCTTTTGAGATCTGAGCTGTAAGCCTAATTTATAAAGGCTGAGTTGTAGGAGATTTAGATCTCTGAATGGTAGGCCTTGTTGAAGGCTGAGGTAGGGCTGTGAGCCTGAGCTGTAGGAGATTGTATCTCTGAGTTGTAGGCCTTGTTGAAGGCTGAAGTAGGGCAGATTGCCTGAGTTGTAGGAGTGTGGACTCACTCTGAGTTGTAGGAACCTTGATTGGGTTCTGAGCTGTAAGATTTGCGGATCTGAGGTGAAGAGAAGAAGTTAGGCTGAATCTAGCACACTGCTAGATAGCCGAAGGGGGAAAGTGGATGTACCCAATACTTAGGGAACCACTATAAATCCTGTGCACTCTGTGATTGGATATATTTCTGTGATGTGTTTGTTGTGTTAGTAGTATAACCAACAAAAACTAGATTTTATTATCTGCCTTAGAATAAAAAGGATTTGAATCTATTCACCCCCCTCTAGGTGTATTAGGTTATCTTGAAACCAATTCTTTCATCAAGGACATTCAATTGTCTTGTGACTCCTCCAGTGCAATTTCCATAGCCAACAATCCAGTCTCTCAAAGCCGGACAAATCACATAGAGCTGCGATACCACTTTATCAGGGAGCATGTGGAGCATGGTGACATAAATCTCCAATATGTCCCAACTGACAGGCAAATTGCAGATATTTTCACGAAGCCGCTGGACGAGGCCAAGTTCTCATTCTTCAAAATAGAACTTGGCATGCTCAACAAGGATGCAAAAGATTGAAGAAAAAGGTGACAACAAGTTCAAGTTCTGGCTACACTTCAAAATCCAAGAAATTTCAAAGTATGGACCTCATTTCTCGAGTACAACACTTGTACTCGAGAACAGCAGATTTATATCTCGAGAACAATAATTACTTCTCGAGAACAATAATTACTTCTCGAGAACAACAGTTCTACTCGAGAACGGCAGTATCATTTCTCGAGAATAAGTTCAAATTGGTCGATTGGAGTTCGACGATCGTCGATCAGTTTTTCATCTATCCCATTTCGTCGATCGGAGGTCAAATTTTGTCGATCGGAGTTCGATGTTCATCGATCGGTTTTCGTATATTGGAATTCGATTTTCGTCGTTCGGAGTTCGATGTTCGTCGATCGACTTCCGCCAAATTCCACGTACTTTTAATGCTATTTATATTTCTTTATCATCAAAATTAAAGGTAAATATAAATAGGCTTTGGTACAAGAAATTTTATTCCCGATTTCAAATCCCTCTCTCGAGAAAAGACTCTTCACCTTCTCTGTCTCCGCCGACTGCTGCACTCAAGATCAATTCTCTCTTCGCTGGTCAGTTAACAGTTCTTTCTCCTCAATGGCATCATATTCTAAACTCGAAATCGGCAGTGAACTAATCTCCACTGGGATTGCCAAACTTTATGATGACTTCCAAAATGTTCTTATATTGCTCGATACCATCAGTTTGTCATTTGTTCTAGAACATCCTTGTCGTATTCTAACTTTTGATGTCGAAGAATTCTTCCAACACGTGAAGATCAAGTGCAATGGCAAGGTGCTCAAATCCAAAGTTAGAGACATCAAGGTAAAAATGATTTCACTCTCTATCTCCAAATATCTGCAACTTCCCGTGATAGATCAAGAAGATGATCTGGTAGGCACAGACTATGAATGGGCATATAGCTTTTGTGGGATTGTCCAATCATCTCACATGATTAGAAGACAGTTCATGAATGCAGAAAGCAAACTGCTGGCAGATATTCTGGGTAAAGTTCTTCTCTGCAAGACATGCTCCATCAGCTACATAACCCCAGAATTCTTTGATATGATGACTGTAGTGATCTGTAAAAAGAAATTCCAGTGGGGCATGATGCTTTTTGATAATATTAAGGGATGTATTAAGTGCCCTAACTATGAGAGAATTATCTCTCTTTACCTCAATCAGATGGACCCTGAAATTTTCTCCATTAAAAAGGGCATGACCCTCCATCATATGAAGAAAGTTTCTATTACCTCCATCCAGAGATGGGAGGTTAAACTGTAAAAGTCTGACAAAGCAACAAAGGAAATTGAAGATGTGGACATGACCCCATCTCCTCCTTCTCATCAGATAACTGACCCAGTTATTTAGGGGGAGCCTGCCACATCTGTTCAAGCTTAGCCAACCCCTGCTCCAACTTCAATAGAAATCCCTCCTCCAGTCACTACACCTGCTGCTTCAGCAACTCTACCCCAAGTTATTTATTCTCCTACTGCTACTACTTCCCCTCTACTGCAAACAGAAAGTTTAGATTTTCCTACTGCTGAAGATATCAACCAGATTATAGAGGAGCTCACTTCGCAAGAGCATCTTTTCTCCATCTGAAAATACACTTGATGCTAAAATTGTTTTCATACATGATTCTGAAGATGAAATTGAAGCTGCTGAACCACCACTTCCAAATCTTCACTTCAAGATTCCATCCATGCTGCCCATAGATGCTGAGGATGTAGACATCACTGACAACATGAAACTTGCTTCTACATCCACTATTATAGTTGAAGAAATAGCTCTATGGAAAACCCCAGTTCAACCTCAACCATCTGTTCCATCTGAAGAACTTCCTGAAGGTAATATATTGAGCAAAATTGAAGCTATGCTGACTGCTCAGAGAGATTATTTTGATTCCTCTCTAAAAGTTATAACTGATAAAATGACTGCATTGGAAAAGGAAATGAGCCGAGGATTTGCTGAAATCCAAAATAATACTGATGAATTCAAAAGGCTATTACAGATTGGAGGAAAAGCCATAGATCATACCATTACAAGCATTGGTACAGTAATGGACCAATCAGTTACCCTGGCCCATAATCAGATTCAGTTGGACAAGAGAGCCCAAGAAAGAAATTTCAAAACTTGTGAAGAAGTAGAGAAATTTAAAGAAGATGTCATCGACACCCTCTCCCTAGAAGGGGAGGATAAAATGAAAGAACAACTGGAAAAACAAGCTCGAACTTTGAAAAATCAGTGGGATGACCAACCGCAAGAGATCCAAACTTCTGTACTTAAAAAAGTTAAAAGCTCAAAGCTATATACATATGACACTACCATATGGATGCATAATCAATTATTTCCTGAACTGGCAATGGATCCTTCTGCACCTCCTCCTGCACATTTGGATGTAAACAGGCCAACATTCTCACCTCCCCCAGAATACTCTGAAGGACCTCCTCCAGACTATTTTGAAGGACCTCCTCCAGAGAACTATGAAGAGGTCTGGGAGTCAGAACAAGCTAGCATGCCTCCTCAACCTCCAGAAATTCAGAAAGCCAAAAGAAGGAAATATGGGGATGGAGCCTCAGCAAGTAGATCAACTCCCCATCTTGATGCTGAAAGGAAAAGGCCTAAAGAATTTACTGAAGTTTGGAGCCCAAACTCAAAAACTCTAATTCTCGATACTTTGAAGATGGTAGTAGATTTTAATGAAGATAGGAACTTACATTATAACTCTCATGAATGGGAGTTATATGAAAAGTCTCTTACCAAAAGGAGGATATATGATAGTGAATATGAGAGGAACAATCCCAAAGCTCATCCTAGACCTCCAAAGTATTTTCCTAAGACATATAGCTACCGGAAGAGATAACATGAAAAGCTAGAGAGACAACAACAACAGGATTAATAGAAATTGAAGATGTTCTGATAGTTCTTATTTTTGAAATTGTGGAATTGAACTCTTTCTTGGACATATTTGTGTTAATATGAACCTTTAGTTTTGTTGATCTGATTTTTCTCCATTATAACTCTTATCTATTTATTATGGTTATGAGTTTCTTTACTTGTTTATCTTGATGTAATTCACCTTAGTGAAGAGGGTTCTGACTTCTACAAATAGGTGGAGATTGTTGGGTATTGCATCCACAATAACCCAGATTTGTATGAAGTCACCCTTGAACTAAGATGAATTAAGTTTATATTTGATGCTCTTTTTAGTTAAGTGTTTACAAGATTCAATTGCTAAGTGTAGACCAATGTCAGTCTACAATGAGTCACCAAATGCAGGACCATACAATGTAATCCCTCATCGTGTGATCCATGGTGTTGACTTATGTATAGCCTTTCTATTGGGACACACTTCCTTTTCAAGCACTAAGGGCATGCGAGAAAAGTTGGATGCTGATTATTTTGAAGAAATTATGTTTTCAGATTTTCAGAAAAATTCTCTAAGTCATTTTCTTGAGTACTATGCTCTGTACTCGAGAAGAACTAAAGCTTGTTCTCGAGTAAGACTTGTCATGTTTTCGAGTTGGAGAAACAGTTCTCGAGAAAGCTTAATGTTGTTCTCGAGAAGGCCTTCTGTACTTGAGTACTGTATGCCACTTCTTCTCGAGTTACATCTTTCCCTTACAGAATTTTTCTAAGTATTTTCTCGAGAAGACTAAATTTATTCTCGAGAAGACTATGCTAACTTCTCGAGATGCAGAAGACTTTTCTCGAGACCTAGACCATTTTTCTCGAGAGCCGTCAACATCTGTTCTCGAGAACACTTATTTATTCTCGAGTACCAGATTGTTCCTTCTTGAGAACTAAAGTTCTTTTTTCTCGAGTACTTCCTTCATTCTCGAGATTACTGTTTTCCACCTCCACATTTTTTCTAAGTCCTTTTTCTCGAGATCTTCATTATTGTTCTTGAGAACAGAATCTATTTTTCTCGAGTACAATCCTTCTTCTCGAGAACTGCTGTACTGTTTCTGAAAACTTTTCTTAAGTACAGTCAGACGGATTTTCAAATGTAATTAGCACGTGATTGGTCCACGTGGCTATCATTTATTATGATTATGACCATTAGGCAAGTCCTATAAAAGGTCTTATCATAATCAACCAACCTTAGAAGAAGCCGTAAGAAGAAATTCTAAGAATTCTGAATTAGAAATTTACTTTCTAAATCGAGAGCCGCCGCCTCTATTCATCGCAATTCTTGTCGATACGCTTTTGATCCAAAGATTCAGAGCAAGTGATTCAAAGATCAAGCTATTCTACAATCGACTAATTCTCTCCTTGATCTTGTAGAGTCCTGAGTTTTCAGATCCCAATATCTAGCCGATTCTTCTTCAAAATAATTTTGACGGAGCTTTCAAATTCAAGGAAGAAGAAAGGCAGAAGTTTTCAGATCTGAGAAATTTACTATTTATATTTCTTTAAATGTATTTTATTCTTGTAGGAGATTCTTCTCCGAGTGTTGGAGCTTTGTTCTCCGAGTTCTTTGTAGGAAGTTTTCTCTTCCGAGTGTAGATTTTATTTTTGGGATCGAGTTGTAGGAACTTTGTTCCGAGTTGTAGGATTGTTTTCAATCTGAGATTAGTGGAGTAGCTGAGTCTAGTGCATTGCTAGATCGGTGAGGTGGAAAGTGGATGTACCCAAGGTTGGGGAACCACTATAACTCTTGGTGTCGTCTGTGAATGCTTGGTTTTTTTTTGTGCATTACTCGCTAAATTTTTTATTCCGCAAAAAGACGCACAACTCACCTATTCACCCCCTCTAGGTGATTTAGGTAGACAACTTAAAATATTTTCATCAGCATTGCCCTCAGACTTTCCTTGTCTGAAGACCTCATGCTCCTGGTTGAGCATGGATTTTCTGTCATCCCTCACCTCTTCTGAGCCCTCCATGAACACCACTGAGGTGTCCCACATCTCCATCGAGGTCTTGCAGTACACTAGATTCTGGAATATTGAATCATCTACTGTACTGACAATAATATTTTGAGCTCTCTTGTCCATGGAGGCAAGAAGGAGCTCATCTTTGTTCATTTCTTCATAAGACTTGGGTGTCTGGATGTTGGCATCCAGAACTGAGACTTTCATAGGGATGAAAGATCCCTCTTTGACTGTAATGTATATCCTAGGGTCAGCAGCTTCCATGAATAGCCTGACCCTTTCCTTCCAAAGCCCAAACCCTTTCTTTCCGTAGATTGGTAACTTCATGGCTCCCAATTCTTTGTAGTTTACACCAGACCCCATTACTTATCTTATAGCTAACCTTGGAGGTATACTCAGATTTTTAAATCCTTTTTGAGTAACCTCCCTCTGATACCACTTGAAAGTTATTTAATTCAAGGTTAGCTAATCACCTAGAGGGGGGGGGGGAATAGGTCTTTGAAGTTTTTTTAATTATTTTGTTGTTTTCAATCAACCTATACAATCTAAAGCTTGTCCTTAGCACCTGTAATTAAAACAGAAAACAAGCACACATCAAACACAAGGATTTATAGTGGTTCCCCAATTAGGTACATCCACTTTTCCTCCCACCTATCCAACTGATTTGTTGGACTAGGCACAAACTCCTCCAAAATGCTCCTCAGAGCTTACACCTCAGGCCCTCAGCCTATTACACAGATTCTTCATATAATCCAACTCAGAACCACAAGGGTTCCTACCTCAGAGCCCGTCAGGACTCCTACAGCTTAGTGATCCACTGATCACCTAGCTCAACCTTATTTCTAAGGCCTACAACTCAGACTCTTCAGCCCTACAGATTCAGGAACACAGCCCTACTCTCAGAGTGCTGCAACACTCCTACAACTCAGTACCCCAACCATGTACCTATAGCTCAACCTCCTCCAAGGCCTACAACTCAGTGACACATTTGTCACCTACAGCTCAGCGACTCTACAGTCACCTATCTCAGGCACAAGGCCCTACACTTAGGCTGAGAGGACAACCCTACAGCTCAGATCACACTTGGATCCTACCTCAGTATCCCAACAGGGCAACTACCTCAGTGACTAATTAGTCACCTACCTCAGGCACAAAGTGCCCTACACTCAGATTCAGATAAACAGAATCCTACAAGAAAAGAATACATAATAGTTTAAGAAAAGTAAACAATTGACTCAGAGATAAATCTCTGAGTCTACCTTGCTGGACTGAGAAGATTTCAGTCCAGCACACTTGCTATAGAAGGAATAAGTCCTCTTCTACGACTATCTCTTTTCTGCTGCACAGAAGAGCAGCAACCAGCTTGCTGAATGGTAGAATCAGCTTTCATGTTCTTGGAAGAACTATCTTGCTGAGCTTGAAGAGCTCAACTAACTTCCTTTTCCTTGACGGCTATCCCTGCTAGACTTTAGCTTTTAAGCTTGGTGGAGAAGATGATGTCCAGCCGCCTTTCTGTATTTTCTTTTTCTGTTTGTTGTTCGTTCTTGGTTGCCCTAATCCATTTTCATTTTCCTTTTTATATCCATTGATTTGAATCAAAGGCCCACTTGTATGTGAGCCCCAAACAAGATTTGGTGAGCCCCACCTTCTTCAGAAAAGGACAAGGCAGCTTTCGGCGCCACTGTAGCTTTCCCGCAACGGCTACATGTGAGTTGACTTTGATGATGTCAGCAAAGGTCATCGCCATCTGGACTTAAAAAATATTCCAGAAATCCATGAAGTGTTGAGTGATGTTAAGTCACTCAACGCTATCTGTCCTGGCTCTCAGTGCTTATGAACTTGTGAATTTCTCTGGATTTATCTCAACGGTTTTGTCTCACCAGTGTCAGCGGTTTCTTCTTAATAGCTATGACATGCCTTTGTCTCAATGCTTTCTTCTTAGTAGCTAAGACAAGTCTCTGTCTCAGTAGTTCTGTCTTAGTAGTCTTTTCTTCTCAGCTGAGGCTATCTTCTGTCTTAGCGGATTTCCTCTTAACTGTCTCACTGCTTCCTTCTTCATTAGAAGCATTGAGTGAACCTACTTCACTCAATGCTTCTGGACTTAGAGAAATCCATCTAATTTTGTCTCAGTGCCTCCTTCTTCGTTAGAAGCGGTGAGTGTACCTGCTTCATTCAACGCTTCTGGACTTAAATAAATTCAGCCAGTTTTATCTCAGCTATCTCAACGCTCTCAACACCTTCTTCTCAGCTATCTCAGTTGTCTCAGTGGTCTCAACGCCTTCTTCTCAGCTATCTCAGCAGTCTCAACGCTTTTTGCCTTAGTCAGTTTATCTGGCTTTAGCTGCGTTCGATGATCTGTGGGCTGAGCTCAACGAACTCTGATCTTCTTAGTGGTCTCAACGCTTTTTGCCTTAGTTAATTTTTTTGGATTTAGCTTAACAAGTGTTGAGCTGAGTTCGACGATTTATATGCTGAGCTCGACGAGTTGTAAGCTGAGCTCGACAAACTTCAAACTGAGCTCGATGAAATTTGAAAACAGAACTCTTGTGCTTATCCCACGGAATGTTGAGTTGAGCTCGATGACTAGCGAGTTGAGCTCGACGAACTTCGAGCTGAGCTCGATGAAATTTGAGTTTACTACCAAACTCATGTTCTTCACCTGTCCAATCATGAACTACCTGCATGCATGAACTAGGGCATACATCAAATACATTATGTGTGTATATCATTGACCCGTTTGAATTCTTACAAATCTGAGAAATTGGGATCAATAGACCCAACAAAATCCACTAGCGGATTTGCTGTCGTTTATTTCTGAGCACTATGATGCATCAAAATATCTTTCAAGGACTGGAGGATGACCATTGTATTATAAAACATACTTTTGGTGTGTTTTAGGTATCTCATAAGGCTATCGTGGACATCCCAATGGTCTTAGCTAGGATTATTAGTGAATCTACTTAACATGTCGACCGTAAATGCTATGTCAGGTCTAATGCAGACCATAACATACATGAGACTACCAATCAGTTTAAGTAATCTAACTGTCTAACCGTAACTCCTTCATTGTGCTTTAAGAGTCTTGAAAGGGTCTTCCGGTACAACCCTCATTCATGCTTCAGATAATAAGCTGACATGCGCCTGAAGCGCTTTTTGTCCCGAATCTCCTCCGGGAGTTCACTCGTGGTTAAGAAATTTACGAATTTGTCTACCTATGAGGGGAGCCGATCCACCTCCATCAATTCATCCTCCTCGATGGACGAGCGAAATAATTCCGTTAAAGTCCCGCCGGCTCGGGGTCCGAACTTGGCCAACCGGTCAGTTGCGACATTTTTCTCCCGCGGAATGTGTTGAATGGTAAACGTTCAGAAACCTCTGATGAACCCCTTCACCTTGGTCAAGTATCTCATGAGGGTGGAATCCCTCACCTCGTATTCCCCTTTGATTTATGACGTCAGCACCATTGAATCTTTGAACACCTCCACGCCTCTAGCCTCATATATATATATATATATATATATATATATATATATATATATAATATATATATATATACACTAACTATCCACACGCAGAAGACAAAAGACTTTGTTCTCTGCCGACATCATTTTTACTTTGGTGGCCGGCTTCATTCAAATTAGTTGATTTCCGGCTTGTTTATATATATATATATATATATGAAGTAAGACTTGTTATTTGGGCCATGATTAGAATTATAAATATAATAAAAAAATGTACAAAATTTATATTTTTGTTGGGTATTGTATCCACACTAACCCAGATTTGATGAAGTCATCCTTGAACTGAGATGAATTAAGTTGTATTTGATGCTTGGTTTGAGTTATGTGTTTACAGGAATCCTATGGGAAGTGTAGACCAATGTTAGTCTACAATGGGTCACCAAACACAGGACCATACAATGTAATCCCTCATTGTGTGTTCCAAAGTGTTGACTCATGTGTAGCCTCTATATTGGGATATACTTCATATTCAAGTCCTAGGACTAAGTGAAAAGACTTGATGTTGGTTTCACCTTAGAAGAAGAGAAAATTCTGTCAAGAAAATTTCCTAAGTAAAGTACTCGAGTAGTTCTATACTTACTCGAGTAAGTTACTGAGTTCATACTCGAGTAATAATACTCTTACTCGAGTAGTTAAGATATCCTGAGTAGTTAAATTATGGCTCTCGAGTTGTTAAAACAACTACTCGAGTAGTTCCCTTTCACCTCTCGGGTTTACGGAAATTTTCTTCTCAAAAGTTTTCTAAGTTAAATACTTGAGTAGTACTGTATAGTACTCGAGTAGTTTTAACTTCTAACTCGAGTAGTCTAAGTCATGTACTCGAGTAGTTCATCTACTACTCGACTAGTCCAGTGTTTATACTCGTGTAGTCTAGAATTTCATTCCAGAAAATTTCTTTAAGTGAATTACTCGAGTAGTCATCTCCATATACTCGAGTAGTTCTATTTGTCTTGAGTAAATCAACTTCTATACTCGAGTAGTCTTGTATTCCAGTTTCAGAAATTTTTTAAGTCTTTGTCTCGAGTAGTTTCTTAATTACTCGAGTAGTTCATTCAGATATACCCGAGTAGTATTTCTTATACTCGAGTAATATTTTCCACCTCTCATGTAAGTGCTAAAGTACTCACTCGAGTAGTTGATTCCTTTTCTTCTTATTTACTCGAGTAGTTGACTCCATGTACTCGAGTAATTATCTCATTTCCTCTCGAGTAGTTCTCCTCATATGCTTGAGTAGTCATCTTCTACCTACTCGAGTAGTGCTGCATGTACTCGAGTAGTCTTTTATATCTCGAGTATTTTACTTCTACTTTTCCGAAAATTCATCAAGTCCAGAATAACGGTTCTCTTAATGAACTTTGACGTGATTGGTCAACGTGTCTCTCATAATGACTCAATTATGTCTAATCTTTTTTGATCCTATATATAGTCTTATCTAAACCGACAAACCCTAATTCTAAGGGGATTATTTTTTAAGAAGTTTTGCAGTCGTACTCTCAAGCTTTCTATCTCCTCTTTCTCTCTCCAAGAAATGTAAACCGCCGCCGTCGCCGTCGCCAATTCCCGACCGGCTAGGGTTTCATCTTTTGAGGATTCAGATCCAGAAGGGTTTCCAGATCGAGATTTGCTCAACTCCTCAATCTTCTGATTCGATCGATCGTGTGAAGCCAAGAAGTTTCAGATCCAATCTTGCCGAGATTTCTCTTCATCATTCTAATAAAGCCGCAAAGCTTAGAAGAAGAAATTTCTGGTCGACTGTTGCAGATCTGAAAAAAGGATCACTGTTTGTATTTCTATACAAAATTTATTTCATTCTTGTATGAGAAATTTCTCCGAGTGTAGGAGCTTTTGTCTCCGAGTTTGTAGGAAGCTTTATCTTCCGAGTGTAGATCCATTTTTTGGATCGAGATTGTAGGAACATTGTTTCGATGGTAGGATTGATTTTTAATCTGAGATAGTGGAGTAGCCGAGTCTAGTGTATTTCTAGATCGGTCAGGGAAAGTGGATGTACCCAAGGTTGGGGAACCACTATAAATCTTTCCTCGTCTGTGTTTGATTGGTAGATAGATTTGTGCATTAGTTTGTAATTTTTTATTCCGCAAAAAGACGCACAATTCACCTATTCACCCCCCTCTAGGTGATTTAGGTAGGCAACTATAAACTTTCAATTTTGAATAAATATAAATTTTCTATAATCTATCTTGACTTTTTTTCATTTTATTCTGGAGTTACAAACCTTAGTTTTGATATCTTTTTCACTTCTTCTGCAATTACAAAATATATTAAAAATGCCTCAAGCATCGGGATCGGATTACTTGTCTATCTTGAGCATAGTTTGTGATATTCGGGATCGGAATCGGGCAGAGCAAGGGAAGGATGCTGCTCTCACTCCGGTGTTTCAAACAAGTGTGGGAGGATCAACAAATGGACATACGCTAAGAGAAGACCTAATTCATTTCTATGGCAGACTTTACATACCGCAGGTGGTGGAATTTGGGAAGACGTCTTGAGAGAGGCTCATTGCACCAAGTATTCGGTGCAACATGGAATTGCCAAAATGTATACCGACTACTTGGTGCAATGAGCCTCTTTCAAGATGTCTTCCCGAATTCCACCACTTGCGGGTATGTAAAGCCTGCCATGGAATGAATTAGATCTTCTCTTAGTGTATATCCTTCTGTTGATGTAACGCCCCCGATTTTTCTGTGTTTTGTTTGATCTTTGGCTGGCGTTACGATGGCGTATTTCCGGCTTTTTGCCGTTGTAGAGCGTGGTCTTAGCTCTTAGGGTTCCATGTGTAGCCTGTTTGTAGCCTGTTAGCAAGATTCCCCAGCTAGCCGGAGTCCGTTTGATGACTCGGTTGAGCCTCTTAGGGAATGCTTGTGTTTTGGCTTCGGGAGGTGTTATCCCGGGTTTTGTTCGTCGAATGCTAATTTTGACTTCGTAGTTGCGTTCGTAGCTTGGGTTTTTAGCTGCGGCGTGAATTTCGTCTTTTTCCGAGAAGTTTCGGGTTTCGGGTTGTTTTGATATTGAGTATAAATAATGATTATTATGTTGATTGTTTATTATTAAAAACTGATATATATAGTCTTGGGTCAGAATTAGGGCTGGGTTCCTTTTGTTCTTTTCCTGTTTCTCTGCTTGGAAGAAGCCGTCGCCTGTACGAGAGGAAGAGCACCGCCGGCCTACCCTAGCCTTCGGACGCCGATTCCTGGAGATTTAGCGGTCGGAATTCGATTCCGAGAGTGGATCTGGACTGCCCTCGCCGGGATCTGCTTTCTTTCTGCTCCTCAGCTTGCTTCTCTGCGGCCAGATCCGAGAGTGGGGGATGCCGCCGACCAAGCTTTTCTGGTATTGAGGCAAGTGATGTACCCTCATCCTTGCCATAGTTGATCTTTGTCTTCTTTTGATTAAATCTTTTATCTCTTTCTTGTTTAGATCTGAGGTGTAAGCTAGGGCTTGTTCCCGATGATACCGTGGTTAGTGTAGAAAGATCCAGTTAAATCTCAGTTTTCCTGAGGGATTGTGTCTATTAGGGTCAGTTTTGGTTCGGTCTAGGTCGAGTAGTTACCATTGCCGATGGAGGTTGTACTCGAGAGAGAGAGAGAGAATCCCCGTTCTCGTTTTTGTTCGTTTGCTGGATCTGGCTCCTGTAGCCAGTTGGGGTATCGACACTGTTGTGTCGACACCGGCCAGTCTTGGTGTCGACACCGGCCAGTCGTGGTGTCGACACTTGGTGTCGACACCAGCAGCGGCAGTGTCGACACCCTGTGTCGACACCGGCCGCAGTGGTGTCGACACTTGGTGTCGACACCAGCAGCGGCAGTGTCGACACCATGTGTCGACACCGGCCGCAGTGGTGTCGACACTTGGTGTCGACACCAGCAGCGGCAGTGTCGAGACCATGTGTCGACACCGGCCGCAGTGGTGTCGACACCAGCCGCGGCAGTGCCGACACCTTGAGTCGACACCGGCCGCTGTGGTGTCGACACTTGGTGTCGACACCAGCCGCTGTAATGTCGACACTTGGTTTCGACACCGGCCGCTGTGGTGTCAACACTTGGTGTCGACACCGGCCGCGGTTGTGTCGACACCTTGTGTCGACACCGGCTTGTCGTGGTGTCGACACATCGTGTCGACACTGGTGTTGCGCTTGTTTTGGGGTTAGGTAGACTCGGGGTTGGTTCGGGTTAGGCGTGCAAGGCCGCGTCGGTTGGACCCGATGTTTTTGTCTTGGGTTCGTGTATTTCTTAGGATTGTTAGAGTGACTTTTTCCCTAGGGGGAGGCATTGGGTGTTCGGCTAATTTCTGCATGCCGACTCTTGGGTTGTGACAGGTGGTGGAGTTTTGGTGGCCTCTGGAGGGGTGGTTTTATGTGGAGAGCTGTGGCCACCACCTTTTGCCCCGGTTTGGGTTGGTGTGTGTGGGACCCTAAAGCTGCCACTGTTTGACCCCTTAGCCCTTTTTGGGTCTGATTTTGGTTATGTATTCAGATCCATGTTTTGACCACTGCCACTTGCCCACGTGTTAGGACTGTTAGTCCCTTTCCTGTTTATGCTTTCCTTCCTTTAGGCATATGAATATGTCTTGATGCTGTTGCAGGCTCTCTCTTGGTAAGGCATATTGGTTTTTTTTGCTCGCACTTGGTGTGCTCTGCGGTGTTTTTGACAGCATTCTTTTCTTACTGTCATCCCCTTTTCTTTTGCTTATTGCAGTTTGTTGCCGGGCTGGTAAACCCTTCTTCTTATTTGCCAATTAATTTATTGCTCTATTTTTACCTCTTGATTGTTTCCTTGCTGAGGTGTTCCTTTCTTGAATGCCTCAGGTCCAGGTTATAGCCAGTTCAGCGGCTAGTTCCTTTGGAGGGGCTGTTGGTGGCCTCTAGGGTTGCTGAGATAGCTGATCCCCGTTTTGTTGTGAGGTAGTTCCTTACTTTTCTGTATAGACAGACATACTCGCCAGTGGGTTCGTGTCAGGTTGTTGACGCCCACTGGTGGCTTCTTGTGATGCTGGATATGAAATTAAACTGCTGATTTTGCCTTTATGTGGTTGGTTACTTGCTTCTGGGAAGGATTTATGCTAGGTTGCATGTTAGATATTTTAAACCCTAAAAGTATTAATATATGTACTTCATGCATAACATGTTTTCTAAAACAAAGACACTATTTTTCCTCAGCGTAAAACACTATCTTTTATACCTATAATATTCACCTTAGAGTCGTACATACCACGAGTCGCCCCCCCGGGGACTCTCGTGCTTATTTAGGGTGTCAGCTTATTTGAACCAAAGTATTTTCTGCTGCGTATAGATATAATTTTAACTGTGGTCTATCTGATCCACTGTGTCGAGGGATACGACCATTCAACTTAACTGATTTTCTTTCATATTTAAATCAACGTTTTTTTCCTTAAAATCTATCGTCTGGAGTTTTGCCTGAGCGTGTGCAGTTATCCCCTACACGACATGGCATCACGGCACGTGTTTTCTCTTACTCTGATACGATTTTACCATTGAGAAAATGCGGGTTGTGACAGTTGGTATCAGAGGGAGGTTGCTTGACAAATGGTTGGACAACCTTTCCCTTGTCTGCATTAGTGTTTAACATCATACCATTCACACACCGATATGTCATCGGCACGTCTTGGCCGAAGCACGAACACTACACTCATGAGCATAAAGAAGTATACAGGGCATATTATGTAGTATGAGATGCATAATATGTGTTTGTATATGGATCCACCACACAAGGCAACATGTGAGGGTTATGTAGTATGGGATGCATAACCTCACCACATGAATGCGGCTAGCACGTTTTCTTTTTCGTTACATGGGAATGTTATGTAGTATGGGATGCATAACATTTTCATGTGTACGCCGCCCATGACATGCACTAAGGCTTTTTTTAGAATGCATAACACATCATGCATAGCATAACATTTCATAAGCACAACGTGCCAAGCTAAAGATTTGCAAGATGACATATGTACACACATGATTTTGAGTCAAAAAAATACAAATACATGCATTCATGGTCTAGGCACCTGAGTTGATATGATGGTGGTGAACCATCTTAGGATAAGCATAACATCATCATGGTAAAAACAACTCCCAGAGCAAGTTTTGCAGTTGAAGTTCATATTTAAGTGTGTTTGTCCGTACCGGGTAGTTTTGTTCTAGTTGATGGGCTAGGATTTGTCTAAAGCTTGTGCGATTCTAGGATGGCGAGACGTCCTGCGACGAGATCGACCCCACAATCCGAGGGTGAGATGTCAGGAGCGCAGAGCGATGCGTTGGTAGAAAGCCTGCGGTAGAGTAATGAGGAGTTATCGAGGCAGGTAGTGGCTATGCAAGCTCAGATTCAGTCCCTTGTAGCAGTGGTGGCGGGACAGACCACGAGAGCTCAGAACCCCGCAGAGGGGGTAGTTGTTCCTACCCCTCCTGCTCCTCCCGTGCCTTTGGTTGTGGTGCCTCCGGAGATGGCGTTCATATCCCAGTTTCAGCGGCTGAGACCCCCTACCTATGATGGGCAGGCAGATTTCATGATTTTGGACGACTGGCTGATTACCATTGAGGAGATGTTCTCTTACTCAGGGATTACAGACGATCAAAGAGTGATGCTCACTGCCTACCAGCTCAAGGGCTTAGCAAAGAATTGGTGGCTGAGAGAGAAAGAGAGCTTAGTCGCAGGTTGCACTTGGGAGTCATTTAAGGTGCTATTGTTAAGTAAGTTTCTGCCTTCAGTCGAACGAGACCGGCTAATGAACGACTTTCTTCACTTAAAGCAGAGGAAACTCACGGTTAGTGAGTATGAGATTGAGTTTAGTAAGTTGAGTCGGTTTGCTCCGGGTCTAGTGAGTGTTGAGGCAGACCGAGTTAAGCGATTTCTGGGTGGACTAAGAAGCGACATTCAGCAGTTAGCGAATGCCTATGGAGCAGTCAGTTATGCCAGCGCGGTTGAAGCTGATTTGAGAGTTGAGGCCATTGAGAATGCCAAGAATAGAGGCCAGCAGTTAAGGAAGGATAAGCGGAAGTCCGGTGGAGGGAAGAGCCCTCAGGAACCTGATGCTGTCTCGAGAAAGAAGGTCAAAGAGATTTGTAGCTTTTGTGGCCGGCCAGGCCACCCCTTTGAGAAGTGTTTCAAAAGGTTGGGAGCACAGAAGAAGGAACAGGTGCACGCAATTCAGGGTGTTTCCAGGGGAGACGTGGTGTGTGCCTTGTGTGGAAGGAAGGGGCATGAGGCTGCCCGTTGTTGGTTAAAAGATAAGGTCTGTTTTCAGTGTGGCCAGAAGGGTCATCTCAAGACAAGGTGCCATCAGACCAAGCCTATTCTGCAGCCAGTTCCCCTCCAGGCTTTGCCACCGCCTCAGCAAATGGATAAAGGAAAGGGGAAGCTGAATGTGCTTTCGGCAGGCGAAGCGCAGACCTCGACCCAGGTTATCTCAGGACGATTTAAGGTAAAGAACCGCTGGGCGCGCGTTATCATCGATTCCGGTGCTACCCACTCGTTTGTGGCTAGAGCCTTTGTGGAGCGGTTCAGTTTGGGCCTAGATCGTGTTGGTGGTGCCTCCTGCGTTAAGTTCCCCTCCGGTGACTCTGTGGTTACGGACCTGGGTGTCCTAGATTGTCCGATTTTGTTGGGAGATTTTCTAGCCAAGGCAGACTTGAATGTGATCGACCTGGAGGACTTCGACGTTATTTTGGGCATGGACTGGTTGTCAAGGTACGATGCTGTGATCCAGTGCAAGGGTAAGCTCTTGGACTTCGTCAAAGACAACGGTCAGCCAGGAAGCGTTTATGGATATTCTCTCCAGGAGTCTCCAATCATTTCTGCGGTGCGTGCTCGAAAGTTGCTTGTTTCTGGCTGTTTTGCCTGTGTGGTTTCCCTGGTAGGGTCGATTGTTAGTGAGCCCCATTTGGAAGAGATTCCTGTGGTGTGTGACTTTTTTGATGTGTTTCCAGACGATCTTCCCGGTCTTCCACCCGACCAAGATGTCGAGTTTGCCATAGATTTGGAGCCAGATACGCATCCTATCGTAAAGGCGCCGTACCGGATGGCCCCGCGAGAGCTGGAAGAGTTGCGAATTCAGCTGGATGAGTTATTGGCAAAAGGCTTTATAAGGCCGAGTTCTTCGCCTTGGGGTGCGCCAGTGCTGTTCGTTAAAAAGAAGGATGGGTCGATGAGGTTATGCATCGACTATAGAGAGCTGAACAAGGTTACTATTAAGAACAGGTACCCTTTGCCGCGAATCGACTATTTGTTTGACCAACTGCGTGGTAGTGCCGTGTTTTCCAAGATAGATCTTTGTTCGGGCTATCACCAGTTGAGGATTCGGGAGTCAGATGTTCCGCGGACGGCGTTCCGCTCTCGTCATGGGCATTTTGAGTTTTTGGTTATGTCATTCGGTTTGACTAATGCGCCCTCAGCTTTTATGGATTTGATGAACAGAGTTTTCAAGGATTTTCTAGATAAGTTTGTGATTGTCTTTATAGACGATGTTTTGGTGTATTCTAAGGATGCGGAGGAGCATGATCAACATTTGCGGCTGGTCTTGGCGACTCTGAGAGACCATAAGCTATACGCCAAGCTGAGCAAATGTGAATTTTGGTTGCCTCAAGTTTCTTTTCTAGGCCACGTGATTAATAAGGAGGGAATATCGGTGGACCCAAAAAAGATCGCTGTTGTTATGGAATGGGCGAGACCTGTTACCCCCAAAGAGATCAGAAGCTTCTTGGGTTTGGCTGGTTATTATAGAAGATTTGTAGAAGGCTTCTCTACCTTGTCCGCGCCGTTGACCAAGTTGACGCAGAAGAACGTAGCTTTTGTATGGGATGGTAAGTGTGAGAAGGCTTTTGAGGAACTAAAAAGAAGGCTATGTTCGGCTCCAATTTTGTCTTTGCCTACGGAGGGTAGTGAGTATGATATATATGTGGATGCGTCGCATGTCGGTCTGGGCTATGTTTTGATGCAGGGCGGGAAGGTGATTGCGTACGGGTCGAGGCAGCTAAAGACTCACGAGAGAAACTAACCTACGCATGACCTGGAGTTTGCAGCTGTGATCTATGCGTTGAAATTGTGGAGGCATTTGCTATATGGCGTGCAGTGCAAGATTTTCACGGATCATAAGAGTCTGAAGTATTTCTTCACTCAGAAAGAATTGAATCTGCGCCAGCGGCGGTGGTTGTAGTACGTGGCCGACTATGATGTTGAAATTCAGTATCATCCAGGAAAGGCAAATGTGGTGGCTGATGCCCTGAGTCGGAAGTCAGGTAAGATTTTTAATCTTTCCGCCGAGCGTCTAGTGGAAGAGTTTCTGTTGATGGACATTTCTGTGGGAAGCTGTGATTTGCAGAGTAGCATAGCAGTAGCAGAACCTTCGTGGATTACGCTTACGAGATTGCATCAGAAGGGCGATCCCGATCTTCTGCATTTATATCTTCGAGCTGAGAAGGGTGAATTACCAGACTTCTCTATAGATGATGCGGGTACCTTGGAGTACCGTGGCAGGTTTTGCATCCTCGCAGTTGGAGATATCCGGGATATGGTGTGCAGAGACGCCCACGGATCTAGTGTTGTCTACCATCCAGGGTCTACCAAGATGTATCATGATTTAAAACAGATTGCCTGGTGGTACAGGATGAAGAAGGACATAGCCAGATTTGTTTCAGAGTGTTTCACTTGCATGCGTGTGAAAGCCGACCATGGGAGGCCTGGTGGCAAGATGACTCCCTTGGAGATTCCGATGTGGAAGTGAGAGAGTATCTCGATGGATTTCATTACCGGCTTACCGAGATCTCCTAAGGGGCATGATTCAGTTTGGGTAATTGTAGACAAATTGACGAAGAGCGCTCATTTCGTACCATTTAAGATTGATTATCCGATGAGGAAGATAGCCGAGCTGTATCTGGAAGAGGTTGTCAGATTGCATGGTGTACCCGTAAGTATCATATCAGATCGAGACTCCAGGTTCACGTCTCATTTTTGGAAGAGCCTTCAAGAAGGGTTGGGTACAGATTTGAGATATTCCACGGCTTATCATCCGCAGACCAATGGTCAGACAGAGTGAGTAAATCAGATTGTGGAAGATATGATCCGATGCTATATTCTGGACCACAGAGGAGCGTGGGACGAGCTCTTGCGGCTTATGGAATTCGCATACAACAACAGTTATCAAGAAAGCTTGCAAATGGCTCCCTTTGAAGCTTTATATGGGAGGCGCTGCAGGACTCCCTTGTTTTGGGCTGAGCTTGGCGAGGGACCTTTGTTGGGTCCAGAAGCGCTTGAGGAGATGGAAACCGCTGTGAAGCTTATTCGGGAAAAGCTTCGGACAACCCAGGAGAGATATGAGAAGAACACCAATCAGCGTTGATCGGACTTGGTATTTTTTGTGGGGGACTCGGTGTTCTTAAAGGTCTCCCCGTTGATTGGAGTCAAGCGGTTTGGCAAGAATATGAAGTTGGACCCGAGGTACGTGGGGCCGTTTCCGATTGTTGAGCGGATTGGGGTATCAACCTACAGGCTGGCTTTGCCCACAAATTTCCCTGCCGTGCATGATGTCTTTCACGTCAGTCAGCTGCGTAAATGTGTGATAAATGGCAGGCAGGTATTGGATTCTGTGCCTCAGTTGGAGCCGAATCTTTCTTATGTGGAGGTGCTTGTTCGCATTTTGGATTCTCAAGTTCGGGCGTTGCGGAAGAAGACTATTCCTATGGTTAAAGTTTTATGGAGGAATCAGGATGTGGAGAGCGCGACTTGGGAGTTGGAGTCGGCTATGAGGGAGTTCCACCCTTGTCTGTTTCCCTGATCTTGTGCCTGGTATGCTCAGTTTTGTTTTTATTTATTTGTAGCCCTTTCCTGGCTCTTTCTCTCTCCTACTTTATAGGAGTGTTGTGAGTAAAGTTTCGAGGCGAAACTTTCTTTTAGGGGGAGTGGCTGTAACGCCCCTGGTTTTTCTGTGTTTTGTTTGATCTTTGGCTGGCGTTACGATGGCGTATTTCCGGCTTTTTGCCGTTGTAGAGCGTGGTCTTAGCTCTTAGGGTTCCCTGTGTAGCCTATTTGTAGCCTGTTAGCAAGATTCCCCAGCTAGCCGGAGTCCGTTTGATGACTCGGTTGGGCCTCTTAGGGAATGCTTGTGTTTTGGCTTCGGGAGGTGTTATCCCGGGTTTTGTTCGTCGAATGCTAATTTCGACTTCGTAGTTGCGTTCATCGTGTGGGTTTTTAGCTGCGGCGTGAATTTCGTCTTTTTCCGAGAAGTTTCGGGTTTCGGGTTGTTTTGATATTGAGTATAAATAATGATTATTATGTTGATTGTTTATTATTAAAAACTGATATATATAGTCTTGGTTCAGAATTAGGGTTGGGTTCCTTTTTGTTCTTTTCCTGTTTCTCTGCTTGGAAGAAGCCGTCGCCTGTACGAGAGGAAGAGCACCGCCGGCCTACCCTAGCCTTCGGACGCCGATTCCTAGAGATTTAGTGGTCGGAATTCGATTCTGAGAGTGGATCTGGACTGCCCTCACCGGGATCTGCTTTCTTTCTGCTCCTCAGCTTGCTGCTCTGCGGCCAGATCCGAGAGTGGGGGATGCCGCCGACCAAGCTTTTCTGGTATTGAGGCAAGTGATGTACCCTCATCCTTGCCATAGTTGATCTTTGTCTTCTTTTGATTAAATCTTTTATCTCTTTCTTGTTTAGATCTGAGGTGTAAGCTAGGGCTTGTTCCCGATCATACCGTGGTTAGTGTAGAAAGATCCAGTTAAATCTCAGTTTTCCTGAGGGATTGTGTCTATTAGGGTCAGTTTTGGTTCGGTCTAGGTCGAGTAGTTACCATTGCCGATGGAGGTTGTACTCGAGAGAGAGAGAATCCCCGTTCTCATTTTTGGTCGTTTGCTGGATCTGGCTCCTGTAGCCAGTTGGGGTGTCAACACTGTTGTGTCAACACCGGCCAGTCTTGGTGTCGACACTTGATGTCGACACCGGCCAGTAGTGGTGTCGACACTTGGTGTCAACACCAGCAGCGGCAGTGTCGACACCCTGTGTCGACACCGGCCGCAGTGGTGTCGACACTTGGTGTCGACACCAGCAGCGGCAGTGTCGACACCGGCCGTAGTGGTGTCGACACTAGCAGCGGCAGTGTCGACACCATGTATCGACACCGGCCACAGTGGTGTTGACACTTGGTGTCGACACCAGCCGCGGCAGTGTCGACACCTTGAGTCGACACCGGCCGCTGTGGTGTCGACACTTGGTGTCGACACCGGCCGCTGTGGTGTCGACACCGGCCGCGGTTGTGTTGACACCTTGTGTCGACACCGGCTTGTCGTGGTGTCGACACATCTTGTCGACACTAGTGCTGCGCTTATTTTGGGGTCAGGTAGACTCGGGGTTGGTTCGGGTTAGGCGTGCAAGGCCGCGTCGGTTGGACCCGACGTTTTTGTCTTGGGTTCGTGTGTTTCTTAGGATTGTTAGTGTGACTTTTTCCCTAAGGGGAGGCATTGGGTGTTCGGCTAATTTCTGCATGCCGACTCTTGGGTTGTGACAGGTAGTGGAGTTTTGGTGGCCTCTAGGAGGGGTGGTTTTATGTGGAGAGCTGTGGCCACCACCTTTTGCCCCGGTTTGGGTTGGTGTGTGTGGGACCCTAAAGCTGCCACTGTTTGACCCCTTAGCCCTTTTTGGGTCTGATTTTGGTTATGTATTCAGATCCATGTTTTGACCACTGCCACTTGCCCACGTATTAGGACTGTTAGTCCCTTTCCCGTTTATGCTTTCCTTCCTTTTGGCATATGAATATGTCTTGATGCTGTTGCAGGCTCTCTCTTGGTAAGGCATATTGGTTTTTTTTGCTCGCACTTGGTGTGCTCTGCGGTGTTTTTGACAGCATTCTTTTCTTACTGTCATCCCCTTTTCTTTTGCTTATCGCAGTTTGTTGTCGGGCTAGTAAACCCTTCTTCTTATTTGCCAATTAATTTATTGCTCTATTTTTACCTCTTGATTATTTCCTTGCTGAGGTGTTCCTTTCTTGAATGCCTCAAGTCAAGGTTGTAGCCAGTTTAGCGGCTAGTTCCTTTGGAGGGGCTGTTGGTGGCCTCTAGGGTTGCTGAGATAGCTGATCCCTGTTTTGTTGTGAGGTAGTTCCTTACTTTTCTGTATAGACATACATACTCGCCAGTGGGTTCGTGTCAGGTTGTTGATGCCCACTGGTGGCTTCTTGTGATGCTGGATATGAAATTAAACTCCTGATTTTGCCTTTATGTGGTTGGTTGCTTGCTTCTGTGAAGGATTTATGCTAGGTTGCATGTTAGATATTTTAAACCCTAAAAGTATTAATATATGTACTTCATGCATAACATGTTTTCTAAAACAAAGACACTATTTTTCCTCAGCGTAAAACACTATCTTTTATACCTATAATATTCACCTTAGAGTCGTGCATACCACGAGTCACCCCCCGGGGACTCTCGTGCTTATTTAGGGTGTCAGCTTATTTGAACCAAAGTATTTTCTGCTGCGTATAGATATAATTTTAACTGTGGTCTAGCTGATCCACTGTGCCGAGGGATACGGCCATTCAACTTAACTGATTTTCTTTCATATTTAAATCAACGTTTTTTCCTTAAAATCTATCGTCTGGAGTTTTGCCTGAGCGTGTGCAGTTATCCCCTGCACGACGTGGCATCACGGCACGTGTTTTCTCTTACTCTGATATGATTTTACCGTTGAGAAAATGCGGGTTGTGATAGTTGATCCTCCCACAATTTCTTGAAACACCGGGGCCAGAGCAGCATCCTTCCCTTACTCTGCCCGAATCCCATCCCGAATGTCACAAACTATACTCAAGGTAGACAAGTATTCCGTATAGGTCTCGGGACAAGCCTTAGACACCAGTGTAATCTCCATCTCTTCAAAACCTTAGAAAAATCGAGTCAAATCACTTTCCAGAAAAGATTGATCGGACATTTGCTTTTGTCATCTCTGTTAATTTGAAATCTTGCCTTTCTGAGTTGGCTCAGTAAAATCATTGTATGAGGTTCATACATATAATGATATTTTACTTAGAATGATTTTCTGCTTTCCTTTGAGCGTGATCAGAATGATATCATTGTGTGAGTGTTGCACATACAACGATATTATACTTAGAGTGAAATTCTGCTTTCCTTAGTGTCATCATAATGATTTCATTGTATGAGTGTTGCACACACAATGGTATCTATGTTGACCAAACTTCCACTAGTTCTGGTTTTGATACTGAGCGTTTTAAAGAATGAGATGACAACAGACTGCTCCTCATTACAATTATTAGAGAGAGAGAGATGAGAGAGAAAACTACCTGGTTGTTAGTGACTGCGAAGTACAGGGTCACGACCCGCTCTATCAGAGTCTCCTGAGGACTTACCAACACTATTCCGCCTCCCAAAGAATGCTTCCATGAGGCTCCATTGACAAACACCTTCCAGGCAACCTGCTGCGAGGGCCTTTCGCCCTCCACCTCGACGGCATAATCAGTCAGAAAATCGGCTACCGCCTGTACCTTAATTGAGAGTCGAGGCATAAAGGAGATGTCAAACTTGCTTAGCTCTATGGTCCACTTAGCTAACCTTCCTGAGTGCTCCACCTTTTCAAAAATCCTGCGAAGAGGGTGGTTAGTCACCACCTTGACTAAGTGTGCTTGAAAGTATGGTCTGAGCTTTCTAGCTGAGACAACCAAGGATAAAACCAACTTTTCAAGGATCTGGTAACAGAGCTCTGCCTTCTTTAAGACCCAACTGACATAATAAATTGGCAGCTGCTTCTTACCATCTTTTCGGACTAGGACAGAACTTACGACCTCAGCTCCCACTCAAAGGTACAAAGCCAGGTCCCCCATCCTTAGGACCCTGGATGAGTGGGGCATGGGCGAACTGACCCTTCAAGGCTTGGAATGCCTCCTCACATTCTTTTGACCATTCAAACTTTTGATTCCCCACAACACTTTGAATAAGGGTGAGCACTTCTCCACTGCCCGAGAGAGAAACCTACCCAACCAGACTAGCTTTCCTGTCAAGCGTTGAACCTACTTGGTGTGTTGCAGTGATTCCAACTACATAATGGCCTTCACCTTGTCAGCGTTAGGCTCCACCCCTGCTGGGGTGAGGAGATGACCCAGGAACTTCCCCTTGCTCGCCCCAAAAACACACTTCAAGGGATTCATCCGCATCTTAAACTTCTGTAAGAAAGTAAACGTTTCCTCCAAGTCCAGTAAATGGGAGCTCACATCTTTGCTTTTTACCATGAGATCATCCACATACACTTCCAGGTTCCTCCCACTCCGCTCTCTGAAAACCCGGTCCATCATCCGCTGATATGTTGCTGCTGTATTTTTGAACCCAAATGACATAATCTTATAGCTGAAACATCCTTCTCTCGTGATGAAGGAGACATCCTTGACATCAGGTGGGTGCATACTGATCTGATGATAACTTAAAAAAGCATCAAAAAAACTCATCACAGAAAAACTGACAGCTGAGTCAACCAGCATGTCGATTCGAGATAGAGGATAATAATCCTTGGGGAATAATTTATTCAAAATAAAGAAGTCTACACACATCCTCAATTGCCCATCACCTTTCTTAACCATTACCACATTGGAGACCCAGCCATGATACTTGACCTCCGATACAAAATCTGCCTTTAGTAGCTTCTCCACCTCCTCCCAGATGGGTTCCTCCAGCTTGGCGACGATGATCCTTCTCTTTTGGTGGATGGGGTGTGTCTTTTGGTCGAGTTTCAAGCGGTGACATGCTACACCTGCATCGATGCCTGGCATGTCCGCCACACTCCACGCGATGACATCGACGCTCCTCTAGATGCACTCCCGTATCTTCTCCTGATCCCCAGGACTCAACCCACCGCTGACCTGTACCTTCTCTATCCTCCCACCCCAGGTGAGGACTTCCATCTACCACCTCCTTTGCTGCTTCCATTCTGGACTACTCCCACTCACTTCCCAGTCTCTCTTCTTGCGCAAGTACCTCCTCCTCCTCCTCCACTTCCTCCACCATTATCACTCCAGACCCCTTCTCCAGCAACCTCTCCTCCTCTAATCCTACCTCTTCCATCACCTCCACTCCTTCCTGCGCATCCAGCTCCGCTACTTCTTCCCTAACTGCTTCTATAAAGCCTCTTTGCCCGGCTTGCACCTCCAGTGCTCTTCCAATCTCCCCGACCTCCACCAACCAAGAAATGGTGTTAATCATTGTCACATGACATTGCCTTATCACCTTTGGATCCCTACTGTCCCGGACCTGGATTCATCTACTGTTAAACTTGAGTCATAGATGAAATGATGAGGGGACGCAGCGAAAAGCACTGATGAGGGGGCACCCGAAGATGGCATTATAGCTGCTCAGAGCGTCAGCAATGACAAACCGACAATTCCATGATACCCCGCCCAAGCATCACATGGAGACCAATTCCACCCTCGACTTCCTTCCTTTCACTGGAAAATCCAAACAATGGCTCATCCAAGGCCAACACCCTTCTATCCTCCACCTTCATTGCCACGAAGGCCCCTTTAATGATCATATTCACTGAGCTCTCATTGTAAACCAGAATCTGGGAGACAATATAGTTTTCAATCGCTGTCTAGATCACCAGTGCGTCATAGAATGGCTCCTCATAGACAGACATGTCCTTCGATGAGAAGGTAATCTTCTCCTCCGGGGGTGGGGTTTTGGAGGTCGAGGCGACGCTCCTCCTGAACATGATCTAGAAGCTCCCCTTGCGAGTAGCTTCTCCTCCCTCCCCCCATGGTTTACCCCGATCCCTCCGCGGGCCCCCATGTCAACCTAATCCTCACATCTATCCTCCTCTCCTCCCGGCAAAACTTCCTCGATCTGCACCAGCGGTTGCTGCTGAACCTGGCCTCAGGCTCCCCTCATCCCCAAAAACTCCGGGCAGGTGGCCGTCGCGTGACCTTCCTCCCAACGGAAGTCACAAAAGGGCAACGCCACCCTGCCGCATTCTCTCCTTCCTCTTCCATTCACTCTTCTCATCCCCCTCCCCCGAGCGATTGCCATTGCTTGCCGCTGCGGAGGGAGGGGCAGCCTCTGATCCTGCCTCCATCCCGGCGAGTTGAATCACCCCTGACTTCCACGACAATTCTCTCCACCTTGAAATCCCCTCCCATGCTCCATGCTCTTTCACCTCATTCTCCACCAACTTGGCCAGCTTCTTGGCGAACTCTGGGTTTGCCATCTCCCCCTATATTGTTTTTGTGGCCCTCACCATCAACTCTTTGAAGGATAGAGGTGACACCCTCTTCAACTCCATGCTAAATAATCCTTGCCAAAGTCCCAGTGTGAAGGTGAGCATTAGGGTATATCCTGGAACCTCCTGGACCAAAAGAATCTCCTCCTAGAACGGATCGACGTAATTCCCCAACGTCTCCTCCAGCCTTTGCTTGATCGCGAACAAGCACTCTGCTCCCTTCTTCCTCTTTTTTGATGTCGAGAAACTTAAGAGGAACCCATGTTGCAAGTCCCCAAAACAATAGATTGAGCTTGTGAGAATCTGGTGGAACTAGTCCCTGGCCTTCTCCTTTAAGATGATGGTGAAAAGTTGGTATTTGAAGGCATCAGACATCTGCCTGATGGATACGACATCCTCGAACCACTGGACATGATGTATTGGATCATATCTGCTCGTGTATTAGGACATCTCTAGTTCTCTAAACCCCTCTGGAACCAGGGCTGAGACAATCAACTCACTGAAAGGGCTCCCCTCCCACCAGGTGAGCCGAGCCATCTCTCCCCCTAGGCGCTGACCCTGTCAGCACTCGCCTGTCCTGGGAATAGTTCCCGTCCGACGAGATCCCTCTCGCCACTGTTTACTGGCACCTCCTTCCCGGATCATTGACCAGGGGAGTTCTCACCCAGAGATACGGCCTCAACCACTGGGATAGAGGGCGTTGCACACTTACGCCTTGCGGCAAATTCTAGGTGAATGGTTTGTAGGACCACCCTCTTGAATTCTTCCAGCATCACGACCATGACACCACCCGCCTGAGGTGGCGAGTTGCCTGATCCGGCTCCTTCTCCCTTGCCTCCATCCATAAAGCTTAGCGTAACACCTCCGTCCGTCAAATGAAATATAATAGAGGGTCCGGCCGGGGCCCCACACCATATTCCACAAACACGCGAAGAAATTACAGGTTAATATCAAAACGTTTACACACACCTTAACTCAGAGCGTTCTAGTGGAAGTTTTAGGGGTTATTCTTGAACTCATCAAATGCGAATGTCCACTATATATAAATAACCTCATTTATATATAACAGGAATGTATATAGAAATACACAAAAGTGTTTGGCCTTAAGGCCTTATAGTTAACTTCACCAGTGTAGATTACAAACATCGGCGCGCAGGCCGATCACACATGAAAATAGTAAAACTTTTCCACTCGGACTTCGAGGTCCAACATAGAAGCAAGGGCTTCAACTCGTTATTTCCCGCTCGGCTCCCCAACACCTGCACATAGACAATCCACCACGAGGGTGACAAACAAGACAAAAATCAGCATTCAGCTGACCAATTTATAACGACCCTACCCCATACCCGGGGCAATGGTTTAATCCCTGCAAGTAAAGCAATCAAAATAGATATCTCATAAGAAAGTGCACGACCACACATTTTAATATATGACAAACATCGGCCGCACGACCCAATGCTCCGTGCACTCAGGGCACATTATCGGTGTACCAGATTTCCCAGGGTCCCACTTCCAACATTGAGCATTCATGCTCCACGGCCCATGACCGGAGACTTTAGTCTTGATGGCGTACAACCCAAGACTCTAATTATGTGATCCTAACGAATGCCAGTAACCCAGGCACTCAAGTTAGACAACCATAACGCGGAGACAGTTCAGCCTTTACTCGTTGGTCAAATCACAAATTCAATGTCTAAACTGACGCGGGTTGACTTCCCCTTATCCATTCGGCATACTGGCCTTCCAGAGCTCAGAGCACATAATAGCCCCACTGTCTCTGAGAGACGGGCCACACAATCAAAGATTACATAATCATAAGCAATTCCTAGAACAGTAGTCCAGCAAGCAAACCTGCAACATCCTGCAATACCAGAAACACTAGTCTTTCACAGCATACAACAAAATAGCTCACCAAGAGCTATCACCATCGACAATACTCACTGTTGCCCGACAATATTGAGCAGTTCTCAAAATAGTGGAATTTCTTGGGTATTTTCCTGGAGTACAACTCACAGTACTTCCTATTACTCCACTAGAAAAGCACAACCTGTAGACCCCGTAAAATACTCATTTTATACGCGGAGTTTTCTCCGGTTCGCAAAATGAAGCATCACCAATCCAGGCCAACCTGTCAGGATGGGCTTCACACAATATGTCTATTCCGTACTACACATTTCCGGATCTATATGCAAATTTAATTGGGGATAACATGTATCAACCCACAGAATTCTCTTCCCAGTTCAACCTTTTGGTGGAGGATTCCATACACATGCAAAATTAGGACTTCACTTGTCCAAGTAGGAGGTCATTACCCTTGTAGTTCTCTTCAGAGCCATGACAATGTTTTTCTATGCTGATAGAAATGAGCGCCTCACTTTCCACTTCGCGGATCTAGCCTCAGATCTAGCTTCCGATGAGGGAATCTCCTTCAGCACCTTCACAAAGGTCAGCCCAAACCCTTAGCTAGAGCCTTTAGTTCTCTTCTTTAGTACTTTGATGAAATGAAGAGAGAGAGAGAGTGAGAAGGAAATAATGATTTCCTCATCCCAACCCCTCTGCATATATGGCCTCGGGTTAAACCCCAGCCACACGATCACTCCATCAAAACGAAGCATTAACCTGGATTTGAGTTGAAAAGTCACCCTAACCACTTTGACCAGCCAGCCGACGCCGCTGTTACTCGAGAAATCCTTTCGACGTTCGTCAAAAGGATACAACACTACATTTGTCGACCTTCCCGAAATCCGTTCGACGTTCGTCGAACTCCGTTCGATGTTCGCCAAAAGGATACATGACATATAACAGAACCACATTCGTCGAACTCCGTTCGACGTTTTAGCCTGTTACTTCCTACTCATTTTGAGGTGTTACAATCCTCCACTTCTTACAAAAATTTCATCCCGAAATATGCATACAACTATAAGAAACACAACAACAAATATGTTTCAACATATATTCTTTTCCTAAAAAAAATGTTACAATATTTTATACAAACAACTCGGGAAATTTAGCACGCATGGTTTTCCCCTACTCCCATGTTAGCTCCTCACGACCACAGTTGTCCCACCAGACTTTGACCATCCCGATTGTCTTATTCCGCAGTTTCTTGATTGTCGTATCCTCGATCCAAACTGGGCTAACTTTCATCGTTAGCCCGCTATTGACCGGTACTCGATCATTTGCAATCACTTGAGTTGGCTCTTTAACGGTTTTTGAAGCACTGATATGTGAAACACATCATGCAAGCCACTCAGTTCTGCCGAAAGAGCTAGCTGATAGGCAGCTTCTCCAACTCGCTCCACTACTTTTAATGGACCAAGATAAATCAGACTTAACTTTTTCATGCACTGAATCCTGTACACACCCTTGAATGGTTTGATTTTCAAGTATACCCACTCGCCAACCACAAAGTCTACATTTCGGTGCTTGGCATTGTAGTACTTTGTCTGCCTATCTTGGGCTATCGGTAGCCTCTCCTGGATAGAGAGTATCGTCGAATTAGCCGCTTCGACTTCCTTACGCTTATACAACTTAGACTCGCCTATTTCCACCCAATCTAACAGTGTACATCACTTCCTACCATACAAAGCTTCAAAAGACGCCATATTTATGCTAGGTTGATAGCTATTATTGTAGGCTAACTCTACCATATAGAGATGATCTTCCCACCTCTTCCCGAAATCCAAGGCGCACATCCAAAGCATATCCTCCATAATTCTGCTGGTCCTCTCGGTCTGACCATCCGTTTGCGGATGAAAGGTCGTACTGAACTTTAATTTTGTCCCCAATAATTGATGGATTAGCCTCCAATCATTTAAAGTAAAACGCCCGTCTTGATCACTTACGATTCTATGGGGCACACCGTGAAATCATACTATTTTCTCGACGTAAAGCCTAGCCAAGATTTCCACGAAATCATCCCTCTTGTTCGGAATAAAGTGATCCACTTTAGTCAACCGGTCCACAATCAACCAAACAGAATCGTTCCCGCATTGCGATCTTGGCAAACTGTGCATGAAATCCATCGAAATGTCATCAAACTTCCATTCCAGAATAGGTAACGACTTTAGGAAACCTCCAGGCTTCTGACATTATGCTTTCACTAAGCCACAAGTCTGACATTTAGCCACGTAATGTTCTATGTATTTCTTCATGCCCGACCACCAGAACAGCTTCTTCATGTCCTTGTACATCTTTGTGCTCCCTGGGTGAATTGAATATTTCGTGAAGTGAACCTAATACATCAATTCTTCTCTTAGCTTACCCATATTCGGGATGCACAAACGACCATCTTTCCGCAAAAGGTCGTCATCCAAGGAAAATTGGGAATCTGACCCATCCGCTGTATAGTGTTTTAGACTCTAATCTTGTTCTGTTGCTTGCCGAACCCTGTCCGCAAGGTCATACAGTACCTCCATCCTATTCAGGCATGCATTTGTAGTGGAATTCTTATCAACATAAAAAATCTCTAAAGATTCCAGCTCCTGGATCAGACGTTCATCATGCATCTGCAACCAATTACCCCTTGCCGGAGTCCTACGACTCAAGGCATCTACGAATACGTTTCCCTTCCCGGGAGTGTAATGAATATCGAAGGTGTAGTCCCCAAAGAACTCCATACACCTCCATTGTCGCATAATGAGATCCTTATGATCCAATAGATACTTTAGTCTCTTATAGTCCATGAATATATCCACTTTCACACCATATAAATAGTGACTCCACAGTTTAAGTGCAAAAATCACCGCAGTGAACTCCAAGTCATGGACGAGATAGTTTCGCTCATGCACTTTCAACTGACGTGAGCCATAAGCTATCACCTTACCAAACTAAAGAAGTACGCAGCCTAAGCCTCTCCCTGATGCATCACTATACACTTCAAAGCCGTCCGTACCACATGACAAACTCAGAATGGGCGTCATGGTCAAATGACTCTTCAGCTCTTCAAAAGCTAGAGCGCAATCCGGCGTCAAGTCAAACTTCTGCTCTTTCCTCATCAGTGTGGTGAGAGGCAAGGATATACGCGAAAATAAATCTACGAAGCGCCTGTAGTAGCCCGCCAGTCCAAGGAAAATCCTGACTTCGACTATAAAAGACAATACCAGCCACTGTCGTATCACAACTATCTTCATAGGATCCACCGCAATGCCTCTCCACTAATCACATTGAAAGAAATAGTACCTAATCACGTAGAGGGGGGGGGGGTGAATAGGTGAACTTAATCTTTTTAAAATTACAGGCAGAAACACTGAATAATAAAACCTGTATTTGCAATTCTCTACAGCAATTCAGCACAGATAATACATCAATTACAGAATTAATCACACACAGAGTACACACAGATTTTATAGTGGTTCCCCAAGGTCTGGGTACATCCACTTCCCCCTTCGCCTATCTAGTAGTGTACTAGATTCCGCCTAACTTCTCCACTTCTTCTCAGATCCTCAGATCTTACAACTCAGAACCCCAAACAGGTTCCTACAACTCAGAGTGTTCTCACTCCTACAACTCAGGCACAAAGCCTTACCACTCAGTCTTCACCAAGACCTACACTCAGGCTAAACAGTCCTACCTCAGCCTTCAATCAAGGCCTACACTCAGAGAATAGAATCTCCTACACTCAGGCACAAAAGCCCTACCTCAGCCTTTATAGTTTAGGCTTACAGCTCAGATCCCTTAGGATCCTACAGAAAATAAGGTTTACAAAGTAAATAACCACAACTCTGAAAGAGAGAGATGAGTTGACTGGCTTCTTGATGAGTTCTTGGAAGAACTAGGCAGAGATCAACCACCCTTGGCTTTCTTCAAAGCTTCTTGAATTAGAACACAGTAGGGTTGAATCTCCTGAAGATGATCTTCAATCAATTTCTGTCTTGTGAATCAGATCTCAATCTGAAACTTACTTATCAGCCTGGTTCAACAGCTGGTCTTCTTAGAAGGAGCTCTCTCTCTCCAACTTCTTAGATCTTCTCTTGAAGGTCTTCTTCTTTGTTGTGTTATTTTTCAATTCATTGATTACTTCTCTACTGTTGAAGGAGAAAGGTCTTTAAATAATCTTTCTCCATGGTGACCGGCTGATCCGGTTTCTAACAACTTTCTGATAGCTCTGACAGTTGCAGTTGACTGGTTGAAATGGCAGCTGTCAAGTCATCCAGTCACTTCTTGAAATCTCTGTCACTATCTGAAAGTGTCGAGACAGATAGTCATTATGTGTCGACACAAATAGACTAAGTGTCGACATAAGTAGACTAAGTGTCGACACTAGCCTTGTTGGTGTCGACACAACTCCTTGTGTTGTTGTTACATCTTCTCGACACTGCTTCTTCAGAATGTGTTGACACTGATTCTGTGTGTCGACACAAGCCTTCTGTTGAATGTGTCGACACTGATTGAGTGTGTCGACACAAGTACTTCTTCTTCAATACTTAGTTGATTTCTGCTGTGTGTCGACACAACTCCTTTGTGTCGACACATCTTCTTGTGTTGAAACTTGATGAGTGTCGACACATCTTCTTTGTGTCGACACATCTTCTTTGTGTTGAAACTTTGCTGAGTGTCGACACATCCTTCTAGTGTCGACATATGTACTTAAACTTTGTTGAAGTTTGCTGAGTGTCGACACAGCCTCCTAGTGTCGACACATGTACTTGAACTTTGTTGAAGTTTGCTGAGTGTCGACACAGCCTCCTAGTGTCGACACTTATACTTGAACTTTGTTGAAGTTTGCTGAGTGTCGACACAACCTCCTAGTGTCGACACTTTTGTTGTCGACAAAGTTTCTCTGGGTGTCGACACTGCCTCTAAGTGTCGACACAGATAATGTTGACAATTCTTCACCGTGTGTCGACACTGCCTGTATGTATCGACACTTTGCTTCTAGTGTCGACTCTGCCTCTCTGGTCTCGACACAATTACTCCAAGTGTCGACACAGCTTCTCTGGGTGTCAACACTAGCTTTCTTAAGTGTCGACACTTCATCTCTAGGTGTCGACACATGGACTTAGAATCTTTTATGCTTTCCCTGCAATTACTTAACCTGCACAAATAAACTCAAAGCACATCAAATACACCTTGATGTATATCATTGAGTTGGGTGAGGCTTCTTCAAATCAGGTACATATATTCCAATGTACCCAACAATCTCCCCCTATTTGGAGAAGTCATAACCCTTAGTCAATGATATACACCATATATAACAAATTCTCAGTATGATGTAAAACAATATTATATGACAGGGTAAGAACTAAACATGTATAAACAATTATCTCAGAACAATAATGTAATAGATTGAACATATAACATTGTTCTTACAATCTCAAACATTTTAATTAATCAAAAGTTTACATAGAGTTAAAAAGCAAATGATTACAAATTGTAAACTTAAGAAAATTTCTATCTTATGGCTGCTCAGGTTCCTTGATAACAATGCCCTTCCCAGATTGAATCTTTGCTTGGACTGGAGCATCATTGTCATCAGCAGGCTTCTTCCCTTTAAGATCTTTCTTTTTCTGTTCTTCAGCTCTTATCTTCTGTCTCTCAAAATAGTGATAAGGCTTAGGGAAATACTTGCTAGGCTCCTGTGCATTAGTAGGTAGCTTCCCTAACTTAGCCTTCCTTCTGTATTGTACTATGGCCTCTTGCCTAGCCTCATGTTTCTTCCATTCCTGGTCAGAATGTCATTTGCCTCTCTCTAGGAAATTATCCTTAGCAGCCTTCCAAGTAGTTAATATGATATTCCTAGAGGTCGGGCTCCATTGCTCAAAGTCTGGCCTTAATTCAGCCTGCTCTCTGAACCTCTTCTTAGATAATTGGGCTTCTTGTTCTTTCAGTAATGCCTCTTGCTCTTTTAAGATTGCCTCTGGCACAGGCTGTATAACTTTTTCAAGAATAACATTCTGATTACCCTCAGGAGGACTATACATAGACTGTACCTCCTGATATATCATGTCAAAATCTGCAGGAGGGTATATCACTTGAGCCACTTCAGCTTGTTCTCCTCCAAAATATGCAGGATTGATCCCAGATTCTGCAACATTATCATCATCACATAAAGGTGGATATCCTAGGGTAGCTCTGATGGAGTTTGAAATCCATTTTGTATGATCAGAGCCTGCTTTGACTAATACCCTCTCCCCCTTTATGACTTCTCTTACTATATGATCCCTAAGATCATCTTTTTGGAATCGTATTTGAGCATTCAGATAGTTAACTCCATCCTTATAAAAAGGTTTGAACTTCTGAAGCTGGGCAGAAATAGCTTTCTGAGAATCTTCAATGGCAGTTTTCACAGTACTGAGGCTCTCATGTAATTTCTTATCAAATTCTTCTTTGGCAGTAGCACTTACTGCAGGCTGTGCAGTAGCTATAGTTTTTATTTCAGTGACAATGGCATTATGGGAAGCAGTCAGATTATCATTCATTCTAATCTGATTCTCCAAAACATATCCTTGTTTGACTGCCATGTCATCCACTTGTGTTTTTATCTTCTCTTGATGAATAGCCAAATAGACCACTGCATTCCCTC
The DNA here is from genome assembly GCA_039583875.1 of Platanthera guangdongensis. NCBI lineage: Eukaryota > Viridiplantae > Streptophyta > Magnoliopsida > Asparagales > Orchidaceae > Platanthera > Platanthera guangdongensis. The sequence goes on from CM077164.1 coordinate 43,524,223, forward strand.
CTTTATGGAAACATTCAGTCATTTCCTTCTTGTTTTGATTTACTTCAAATCTTATAAATTTTATGTCTTGTGCCAGATCAAATTGAAGTGATTTATGCCCTTCATCCATGTACTTTTCTAGAGCTTTCCTTTGCTCATCCATCTTTATCTGCAAAGCCACCATCAGTGAACTATAATCAGCTGTTGGGGCTGGCTGTGGAGCAATTGTCTGCAGTGCTTTTTTGTAGTTCTGGATTCTTCTCTTGAAAACCTGGAACTTCCTTTTCTTGGCTCTAGCAGCCTCTTCATCTTCTGAAGCAGAAGTACTGGCAATGTCTACCCTGTCCTTAGGACTAGGAGGTAAATCCTTCTTAGTCCTTGGTAGCTCCTCAGCATTTCTTTGTTCCTCAGTCTCTTTTGTAGTAGTCTCCTCTATTTGCTCTCCCTCAAGATTGACCTTCTCCCCCTCAACAAATGCTTTCTCTCCCTCAAAGTCAGTTTGTAACAAATCAGGAAATAACTCTTCTAATGTAAACTCATGTTGAGGTTGAACTGGAGAATCTCTGATCTCAGGAGCACTTGATACTTCTTTATCAGCAACAGATGTGTCCTCCATGACAAAATCTTGTGGTTCACTGTGTAACTGTGTTTGCTGATCAACATCAAGCAATGATTTAGTCAAAACTTCATCCTCAATAGGGAAATTGAATTGATTAACTCCAGTAATTACCTCTAGAATGGGTTGGGTAGCCCTTTCACTCTCTAATTGAGTTGGCTCATTCACATGTAGAGGCTCCCCCTGGAGTGGATCCCGGTGAATAGGGCTAGCTGATGGTAGCTCCCCCTACCTCTGTGCATCTTCTTGTCTTGCTGGTGACTGTCCAGCATTACCATCATCTCCATCATCAGAACTAAACACTACATGCTCTTCTGAGCTACTTGAGGATTATTGTGCCACAATAGCTGTCTTCTTCTTCTTCTGAGGTGTTTCCTTTTCTGGAGTTGGCAGTTCCTTTGTCAATACTCTATCCCACCTTGAGAAAATTCTTACATCCATTCTCCTCATGTGGTTTATCTTTGAACCTGCAGCTTGGTTCATCACTTCAGGAATACTTCCAGCTAGGTATAGACTCAGAATTCTACCCAGATTGGGTTTCTTCAGACTCTCTTTTATCTTATCAAACATGACTGCAGACCAATCAGTATTAAAGTTGAAAATTATCCTTGTCATCAGACTGAACATATGAGCTGAAATTCTATCATGTCCACCAGGCTTGCTTAGTATTACCTTGCCAACTATCTCAGATAAAAACTTGCCTTGTATGTTCATTCCTTTCCTGTTGAACACTGATCCAATCTTCAGGTTTGAATCAAGTCCACACCATGTCAGTGCCTCTCTAGTCTTAGAAGCAGATACATCTTCCTTTTCTTTAGTTCTGGGGAGATATAGAACTTTTCTTGGAGTCTTATGGGAGACCTTCACCTTTGCCCCATGAACTTTGGACTTAATCTTGAATCCAGATTCATCAAGAGTAGCTGCACTCAAGAATTCAAGGACCTACTTATTCCAGATCTTGATTGGTTCTGATACAAGATACTCTAATCCAGTCTCGGCAATTAGGGTTACCACACCTTGGATTTCGGGTTCCACATCATCAAAGGCGTGTCGCACGAGCTCATATCCTTCATTAATGTTCTCGTCTAGCTTGAGCGCCATTAGGGTTTGAAGAAATTTTGAATTTAGAGAAGAGAGATGTCGACACACAAGTTTGGTCTCGAAACTTTGGTGAGCGTGTCGACAAACAATGGTGAGGACCTATTTATACCTTTCTAAAATCGAAGGTGAAAAGGCGTGTCAAAGTACTTGAAATGTGTCGACACTGTTGAAAAGTGTCGACACTTACTTCTAATGTCTCGACAACTATGTGTCGACACAAATATAGTCGACAGAATATATGTGTCGACACTTATATATCTCAGCTCGACACTTAGTCGAGACTCTACTCGATGAATTCTGTACAAATCCTAAGTGTCAACACCACCCTGGATGTGTCGACACCTACACTGCATGTGTCGACACTAATTCTCTGAAGTGTCGACACAGACTTCCTAGATGTGTCGACACCATTTCTCTGAAATGTCGACACCACTTCTATGTGTCGACATAGACAACTTTGTGTGTCGACACTATTTTACTTAGCCAATTTTTGTAAACTATTCTAAGTTTATCATACCTAATTCAATTTTAAACTTATTGAATTTGGTTTCATCTAAGGGCTTAGTAAACATATCAGCTAACTGATTATCTGTCTTAACATACTCTAGGGAAATGTCTTCTTTTTCCATATGTTCTCTTAGAAAATGGTATTTAATTTCTATGTGCTTTGTCCTACTATGGGAGACAGGATTATTTGCTATAGAAATGACACTAGTAGAATCACAAAATAAAGGTGTTCTACTTACTTGAATACCATAATCTTCTAGCTCATGTTGAATCCATAGAAGTTGAGCACAGCAACTTCCTGCAGCCACATACTCTGACTCAGCTGTGGAGATAGCCACACTAGTCTGCTTCTTGCTACTCCATGACACCAGCCTTCCACCTAGAAATTGACTGGTTCCTGTTGTACTCTTCCTATCTTCCTTGTAGCCTGCAAAATCTGCATCTGAATAACCTGTCAGTACAAAATCTCCATTCCTAGGGTACCAAAGGCCTAGATAAGGTGTGCCCTTAAGTTATCTCAAAATTCTTTTGACTGCAGTCAGATGAGATTCTTTGGAGCAAGCTTGGTACCTAGCACAGACACATGTAGCATACATGATATCTGGTCTACTAGCAGTCAAATACAGTAGGGAGCCAACAATCCCTCTATACAAAGTCTCATCTACAGGTTTCCCTGCATCATCTTTGCTTAGAGACATGCTTGACCCCGTAGGAGTTTTCATGGTAGTGGATGATTCCATACCATACTTCCTTATCAACTCTAGGGTGAACTTATACTGACATATGGATAATCCATCTTCAGTCTGTCTAACTTGGAGACCCAAGAAGAACTTAAGTTCCCCCGTACTGCTCATTTCAAATTGTCCTTGCATAAGTTTTGCAAACTTTCTACAAAGACTACTTTCTGTAGACCCAAATATTATGTCGTCTACATAGATTTGGACTAAGATAATCTTGCCTCTGGATTCCCTAAGGAATAGAGTCTTGTCTATTTTCCCCCTTGAGAATTTATTCTCAATGAGGAAACTAGACAGAGTTTCATACTAAGCCCTAGGGGCTTGTTTTAACCCATACAAAGCCTTCCTAAGTCTATATACATAATCAGGTTTAAGAGAGTCAACAAAACCTGATGGCTGCTCAACATAGACTTCTTCCTTCAGATTTCCATTCAGAAAAGCTGACTTAACATCCATTTGATATACCTTAAATCCTTGATATATTGCATAGGCAAGGAACATTCTTATTGCCTCCAGTCTTGCTACTAGAGCAAAGGTTTGATCAAAATCAATACCTTCTTCCTGCTTATATCCCTTTACAACAAGTCTAGCTTTATTCTTTATAATAATTCCATTCTCATCCAACTTGTTCCTAAAGATTCACTTAGTTCCAATAATGTTGTGGTCCTTGGGTTTAGGAACTAGCTCCCAGACCTTGCATCTTTTGAACTGGTTCAGCTCCTCTTGCATGACCTCAATCCAATGAGGGTCTAGGATTGCTTCTTCAAATTTCTTTGGCTCTACTTGGGATAGAAAGCTGGAGTAGAGAACTGAAATTAGATTTCTGCTCCTTATTTGCACTCCTTGTCTGAGATCTCCAATTATTTGATTGGCTGGATGATCCTTTAAATGCCTATTTGCTGGAGGCAGCCTGTCTTCAGGTTGTACACCTTCATTCTCTTCATTTAGCTGCACCTCTTGGTGTTCTTCAGCATCAGGTGTATCTTGTACTCCCCCTGGACAACAGCCACCATCTTCCACTTGCTGACTTGCAGTAGGACCTTCTGCAATAGTAAGCTTGTCCATCTTCTCAGTTACACCTGTGGAGCTGCAAACACTTCTTGGCAATTCATTGTTAATGAGTCTTGCTTCATCAAAAACTACATGAATAGACTCTTCTACAACTTGAGTAATCAAGTTGTAGATCTTATAAGCCTTACTATTATGGTTGTACCCAACAAAGATCCCCTCTTGGGATTTGGCAGCAAACTTGGTTAGATAAGACTTACTATTGTTAAGGATATAGCACTTGCAACCAAAGATCCTGAAATAGGATAGATTTGGTTTTCTGCCCTTCACAATCTCATAGGGGGTCTTCGTGTGACTCTTGGTGATAGTAGCCCTATTGATCACATGACAAGCAGTGTTTACTACCTCAGCCCAGAAATATTCTGGGAGAGATGTTTCACTCAATAGGGTTCTACCAGCCTCTATCAAGGTTTTATTTTTCCTTTCAGCAATGCCATTTTGCTGAGGTGTTCTTGGTGTGGACAATTCCTGAAAAATTCCAAATTCTTCACACAGTTTTGTCATACTGTCAGACTGAAGTTCAATATCATGGTCACTTCTGATTTTGACCACTGTACTGTCCAATTCATTCTGAATTTGTTTAACAAAACTATATAAGATACTTGGGGTTTCAGATTTTTATCTAAGGAAGAACACCCAGGAATACCTTGAATAGTCATCTACAACCACAAATGTGTAGACCTTCCTACCTAGGCTGTGAACTGGAATAAGACCAAAAAGATCCATATACAAGAGGTATAGACACCTCACAACATCTTTGTTCTCAAGGCTATGAAAGGTGGATTTGGTCCGCTTGCCCTTTTGACAAGCTGAGCATATCTCATCCTTGATACACTTAACCTGAGGACCATTCCTCACTAACTCTTTGCTAAAGAGTTGACCAATTATCTTATAGTTAAGATGAGCCAGCCTCTTGTGCCATTTAACACAATGTGAGACTTTCTCATCAGCTACAAGACAAATAGGAGAAACATTGTTCTCACATGCAAAGTTTAGACAATAGACATTTCTCTTCCTATATCCTATCAGAATGATCTTTTGATCACTTGACCTTTTGATATGACAACCATCCTTGACAAATGAGATGTCATATCCTAAATCACTCAGCTGACTTATGCTAATGAGGTTATGTTGCAAACCCTTTACATAAGCCACTTGAGTAATTGTAATTTGGTTACTAGTAATGTTACCAAAGCCTTTGATGATTCCTTTTTCTGAACCACCAAAGGTAACTTTAGGACCTTCCTTGATTGTTGTATAGTCCTTCAGCAACCCCCTAGTTCCAGTCATGTGCCTGGAACATCCACTGTCCAAGTACTATATAGGGGCATGACCACTTGGACTCACCTGCAAAACAGATTACTTAACCTTAGAACCCAAATAATTCTTGGGTCCTTGGTGCAGGTTAGTTTGACTTTTAACAAAACTACCTGTAGCTCTTCTAGTAGGTAGTTTGCTACTCTCCTTGACACTTGAATTGTACCAACAATCTTTGGCAAAGTGGCCTGTCTTGCCACATCACCAGCACTAAAACCTGTTGTACCTTTGTTTAGGTACAACCCTGGCTGGATTTTCTACTGCAGCCTTCTTGTTTAGTGTTGGGGCTTTGCCCTTAGATTTTGACTTAACTGTCCAGGCAGGTTTTGTAAACCCTAATCCAATTTTACCCTTATGAGGTACAAACTCATTTATTAAAGATAAAACAGATTTTGGTTTAGAAAAACTTGCTACAATCTCTCTCTCCTTCTGAAGTCTAGCCTCCAGATTTCTAATTTGATCATTCTTAAATGTAATAGTATCTATATGAATAACAGTAATGTTCTTCAGCCTGGCTATTTCATTCAATTTCTGATCAAATAACTTGTCTGAATCAGCAGCAGCCAATTTAAGACTAGCAATCTCCTTTGCCTGAGTTTTGGCTAAGATCTTGTCTTTCTTCAAGGCCTGCAACAAGTCCCTATATTCATCAATTAACTGATGAATATCTCCTTCAGATTCAGACCCACCCACATCACTTGATGCAGATGTATCTGATTCTGACTCAGTACAAGAAATTGAACTAGAAGAACAACTTTGTACCTTACTTGGTCCAGGATGATCCTGGATTTTGTCTCCTTCAGATAAGACCATCAACCCTTTGCACTGATTGTCCTCATGCTCATAAATTGAATTCATCAGCTGCATGAACTCATCTTCCTCCTCTTCATCAAACAATCCAATATAAGCTTCAGCTTCTGAATCTGTTTCTGAAGATGACTGATCAGTCAAACTTTTGTCTTTCTTGGCAACAAAGGACTTTTCCTTTTTTCCCTTAAACTGTGTCTTCTTTCTGTCAGTTGACTCCTTCCTCTTTTCAGGACAGTCAGCCACTACATGTCCTTGTCTATTGCAACAATAGCATACTATCTTTGAGGATGTAGTTTTACTTGGCTTGGACTTTCTTCTGTCAATCCTTGATGACTTCCTGTTCTAATAGTAGTCATCTTTTGTCTGTGAAGTGGATGGCTTAGACCTCCACCGCTTCTTCTTCAGAAACTTTTGAAAATGTCTTGTAAAAGCAACAAAGTCTTCATCACTTTCACTGCTATCTGAATTCTTGCTTTCTGACTTATCTGTCTCAGCCTCAGCAACTTTTTGAGGTGGAGATGGAGACTTGCTTTTATATTTCCTAGTGGCTTCAGTCTTGAAGGCCACAGCTCTTTCTTTGTGCTCCACTCTAGTAGTTTTCTCTTCCTCCTTTCTAACCATTAACTGCATCTCATAAGATAACAGTTTTCCAAACAAGGTTGGAGGAGGTATATCAGCTAATTTGGCCATTTTCCTAATGGCACAACTCTTGGTGTCCCAGTCCTTAGTCAGGGATCTTAAGAATTTGTCATTCAGCTCATAGTTGCTGAATTCTCTTCCATAGGACATCAATTCATTGACTATCCTATAGAATTTCTTGTAACATTCAGTAATGCTATCAGACTTTCCTTGTCTGAAGCTTTCATATTCCTGATTTAACAAAGACTTCCTGTCTTGTCTTACTTCTTCTGATCCCTCCATGTAAACTATCAGTGTGTCCCACATTTCTTTTGAAATTTTACAATGTATTAGGTTCTAAAATGTGGCATCATCAATTGCACTTACAATAATATTCTGGGCCCTCTTGTCCATAGTGGCCAGAATTATTTCATCTTTAGTCATTTCTGAATAGTCCTTAGGAGTTTTCTGATTTGCATCTAGAATGGAAATCTTCATTGGCACATATGGCCCTTCTTTGACTGTGATGTATATTATTGGGTCAGATGCTTCCATAAAGAGTCTAACCCTCTCTTTCCATATGCCAAAAATTTCTTTTCTGCAGATTGGCAATTTCATGGATCCTAGCTCTTTGTGATTCTCAGTAGAACCCATTTTCTTGATTCTTGATTATTCTGTTTCTGCCTACAGGATCTTTACTCAGACTGTTATGTCCTTTTTGAGTAACCTGGATCTGATACCACTTGAAAGAAATAGTACCTAATCACGTAGAGGGGGGGGGGGAGGGGGGTGAATAGGTGAACTTAATCTTTTTAAAATTACAGGCAGAAACACTGAATAATAAGACCTGTATTTGCAATTCTCTACAGCAATTCAGCACAGATAATACAGCAATCACAGAATTAATCACACACAGAGTACACACAGATTTTATAGTGGTTCCCCAAGGTCTGGGTACATCCACTTTCCCCCTTCGCTTATCTAGTAGTATACTAGATTCGGCCTAACTTCTCCACTTCTTATCAGATCCTCAGATCTTACAACTCAGAACCCCAAACAGGTTCCTACAACTCAGAGTGTTCCCACTCCTACAACTCAGGCACAAAGCCTTACCACTCAGTCTTCACCAAGACCTACACTTAGGCTAAACAGCCCTACCTCAGCCTTCAATCAAGGCCTACACTCAGAGAATAGAATCTCCTACACTCAGGCACAAAAGCCCTACCTCAGCCTTTATAGTTTAGGCTTATAGCTCAGATCCCTTAGGATCCTACAGAAAATAAGGTTTACAAAGTAAATAACCACAACTCTAAAAGAGAGAGATGAGTTGACTGGCTTCTTGATGAGTTCTTGGAAGAACTAGGCAGAGATCAACCACCCTTGGCTTTCTTCAAAGCTTCTTGAATTAGAACACAGTAGGGTTGAATCTCCTGAAGATGATCTTCAATCAATTTCTGTCTTGTGAATCAGATCTCAATCTGAAACTTACTTATCAGCTTGGTTCAACATCTGGTCTTCTTAGAAGGAGCTATCTCTCTCCAACTTCTTAGATCTTCTCTTGAAGGTCTTCTTCTTTGTTGTGTTGTTTTTCAATTCATTGATTACTTCTCTACTGTTGAAGGAGAATGGTCTTTAAATAAGCTTTCTCCATGGTGACCGGCTGATCCGATTTCTAACAACTTTCTGATAGCTCTGACAGTTGCAGTTGACTGGTTGAAATGGCAGCTATCAAGTCATCCAGTCACTTCTTGAAATCTCTGTCACTGTCTGAAAGTGTCGAGACAGATAGTCATTATGTGTCAACACAAATAGACTAAGTGTTGACACAAGTAGACTAAGTGTCGACACTAGCCTTGTTGGTGTCGACACAACTCCTTGTGTTGTTGTTACAACTTCTCGACACTGCTTCTTCAGAATGTGTCGACACTGATTCTGTGTGTCGACACAAGCCTTCTGTTGAATGTGTCGACACTGATTGAGTGTGTCGACACAAGTACTTCTTCTTCAATACTTAGTTGATTTCTGTTGTGTGTCGACACAACTCCTTTGTGTCGACACATCTTCTTGTGTTAAAACTTGCTGAGTGTCGACACATCTTCTTTGTGTCGACACATCTTTTTTGTGTTGAAACTTTGCTGAGTGTCGACACATCCTTCAAGTGTCGACACATGTACTTGAACTTTGTTGAAATTTGCTGAGTGTCGACACAGCCTCCTAGTGTAGACACATGTACTTGAACTTTGTTGAAGTTTGCTGAGTGTCGACACAGCCTCCTAGTGTCGACACTTGTACTTGAACTTTGTTGAAGTTTGCTGAGTGTCGACACAACCTCCTAGTGTCGACACTTTTGCTGTCGACAAAGTTTCTCTGGGTGTCGACACTGCCTCTAAGTGTCGACACAGATAATGTTGACAATTCTTCACTGTGTGTCGACACTGCTTGTATGTGTCGACACTTTGCTTCTGGTGTCGACTCTGCCTCTCTGGTGTCGACACAATTACTCCAAGTGTCGACACAGCTTCTCTGGGTGTCAACACTAGCCTTCTTAAGTGTCGACACTTCATCTCTAGGTGTAGACACATGGACTTAGAATCTTTTATGCTTTCCCTGTAATTACTTAACCTGCACAAATAAACTCAAAGCACATCAAATACACCTTGATGTATATCATTGAGTAGGGTGAGGCTTCTTCAAATCAGGTACATATATTCCAATGTACCCAACACACATGGCCAAGTAAGGCCACTGACGACAACTAGAACTCACACTTTGAGAACTTGGCGTAGAGCTTGTTCCTCCTCAGGGTGTGCAACACCATCCGTAAATGGTTCCTATGGTCTTCTTCAATTTGAGTGTACACTAATATGTCGTCAATAAAGACGATCACAAATAAGTCCAAGTACTCTCGGAACGTTCGGTGCATTATATCCATGAACATTGATGGCAGATTACATAGCCCAAATGACATACAGTGAACTCAAAATGAACGTAGCATATTGCAAACGCTGTCATGGGAATGTCACATTCCCTGATCCTCAACTGGTAGTAGCCAGACTTCAAATTGAGCTTTGAGTATACCGTTGACCCATCCAGCTGATCAAACAAGTCATTAATTCGTGTTATCAGATACTTGTTCTTCTCCGTCAGCTTGTTTAGCTCTCTATCATCAATGCATAGACGCAAGCTACAGTCCTTCTTTTTCATGAAGAGGACCGACGCGCTCCAAGATGACATACTTGGGCGTATAAAGCCTTGCTCTAACAACTCTTGCAACTGGATTTTTAGTTCCGCCATTTCCTTTGGTGCTACACGGTACGGCGAACGGGCCACAGGTTTCGCACCTAGCACCAGCTCAATAGCGAAGTCAATCTCCCGCTGGGGCGGTAACCCAGGAAGATCCTTAGGAAACACATCAGCATACTCTGATACAATCGGAACGTCACTCACACTGGCTTTTGTCTCAACAGCCTGTATAAGCGTGAAGAATAACTTTATGCCCTTCCAAACAGCGTTGACAACTTGTAGAGCAGACAACAAGATCCTGCTCGCTCCTCGCATATCAGCGAATTTAGTCTCAAGCTCGGTATTCTGACCCAGTGTGACTTCCTTTGAGTTGCAATCAATACAGGCACGCTGTAATGCCCCAAAACTCGATTATGAAATGTTAGTGGTTTAAGGGATTTAGGTGTCTGAATAGTTTCACACGGCCTGTGACACGAGCGTGTCCGGGTCCGTGTCCTGCTATGAGTTCGACGAATTTTCGTGAGGTCGATGAAATGCATTCGATGATCCTCAGAGGCAAGCCATGTCGGGCACACGGCCTGGGACACGGCCGTGTCCAGGGCCGTGTCCTTCTCTGGGTTTGACCGGTCTGTGTTGACTATTGAACACGATCTGGGACACTGGTGTGTCCTAAGCCATGTCTAGAACACGGCATGTTACACGGGCATGTCACAGGGCCGTGTCCTAGTCGGGACACGACGGTTTCCTGTATCTCTTGAGTAACACGCCCTGTGACACGGACGTGTTAGAAGCTGACACAAGAGTGTCAAGCAGTAACATGGGCGTGTTTGGGCCCGTTTCTTGCTCTGTGTTCGACGATCGTGTTCAGATCGTGAGACACAACTTATGACACGGGGGTGTCACAAGCCGTGTTCTGCCCGAGAAAGTGATTTTCAAGGCGATTCGTGGTCGTTCGTTTCCTTCAAATAGGATCCAAGGGTCCAAAAATCTCCCTGCTGTTATAAGGCCGGGAGTTGAGGGTTAAACCCTCATTTCTCTTAGGTCTTTCCCTTTCAAAAGAGTTAGAGAGTGGGGAGATCAAGGAAGAAGGAGGATGGACCCGACCACCGGTGGAGCTTCAGAGCTCCGAATCGCAAACTGAGTCCAGATCCACGGAGACGAGTTCCTTGCGGTGTTTTTCTTCCGGCTAGTTTTCCATGGCGCCGAAGCAAACCTCTAGGGTAACGATTCTCTTCTTGGACATGTGAAGTCCTCTTCCTTTTTGCATAGGAAACACGCTCTCGCGAGCGTGCGGTGAGTGTGAGGTATTCCTTCGGGTGGACATGAATAGTCCCCGTAGTTTTGCATATAGAGTCCAGAATCAAAGTACGAACATTGGCATGGTGTGTGAAGCCTACCCGGACAAGTTGGTCTGGATTTGTGATGTTTTCATTATGCATGGATTGCCGGAGAAGACACCGTGTCATATGTTTTCGGGTTTCTACATGGTAGGTTACAGCAGGGAGTCTTGGGGATTTACTCCAAGGTGCACCCGAAAATCTGGGCAGAAGCGAAGTTCTGCAGTTTTGGTGGCCTAGGAGCCAGCCTTGTACATAGCCGGGCTATGTACTGTTGTATGATCGATACATTGGAATTCGGTTAAGCTTGACCCGCGCCGATGGCTAAATTGCTGTGGCGAGGTGAGCAACGGGCTGGTGGAACCTTACCCTATCCAAGTGGTTCGGTTAAAGCAACCTAAGGTACATGGGACTTACCGATGGCTTGGAGAGCGAGTCTAGGCTTCGGCTAAATGGACTTTAATGCTCATGTTGTTTGCCGTCCTGGGGGTGGTGGTGGACTGCAGAACGAGCTGGGTTCGGATCGGGTTCACCTAGTAAGTGCCCTGAGAGCACGAGGTGTGTGGTCGTGTGTGCCTACACTAGTGGCGAAGTGTGCTTAGAATGTACTTTCAATACCATGTTTGGCTATGCTATTAAAATGTAGGGAAGGAGCACCATCACCCCAAGTAAGGGGGGAGGTCGTTATAATTTGGTCAGCTTTAGCTGACCGTTTATTTTATTTGCCACCACTGCGGTGGAATGTTGATTGCAGGTGCTGCAGAGCCTAGTGGCAAGTAGCGGGCTGAAGCCCTTGTTGCTGAGCCGGCCCTTGAAGGCCAAAGCGAATGTTTACTCTTTATGCTCATGTGTGACCGCCTGCGTGTCGTTGTATGGATAACATTTATTGTTTAAGTAAACTCTTGTAAGGCCATAAAGCCAACTATTTGGTGTATTTGTACTGTCATTCGTACTTTGGGTTTTAGTGGACATTCATGCTATGGTTTGGGTTCTTTACTCTTCAACCTTTAAAATACTCATGTTAGAATGTACTCTATATAGGACACATTATATTGGATGGATGCTTTCATTTAGTAACTCTTCGGTCTATTTGTAGTATATGGCGTCGGGCCCCGGCCGGACCTACTGCTATATGCTATGTGATGGATAGAGGTGTTACAATTTGGTATCAGACTACCGGTTTCGGTCTTCCTTATTTGAATTCGTGGACGAATTCTTTTAAGTGGTGGTGAGCACATGTATGTGCGTCATCGTTATAACATAAAAGAACCCATGAATGTCCACTTAGGAATGAAAATACACTTGTTTGAGGAACCTGAGTGTTCCAATGATTACTTTTAGCAATCTACATGTCGCCTAATCGAGGGTTTTTGCTACTATAGGTGACTAGGAGCGGTGATGGATAGTCAGAACGTCCATAATCGGCGGAGAGCAGTGCACCTAATGACGCGACTGCAACCCCTCCTTCAGTAGAAACTATAAGACTTGTAGCAGAAGCGGTGTTTGCAATGATAAACGCCCAATCAGCAAGGCAGCTGCAGCACCCAGCCCCTGCGATGGAGCAAGAACCGCTTCGAGCGACAGAGCCTAGAGTTGTGGAATGCGTAACGGTAGAACCTTTGTTGCCAAGAAGAGCGACAAAAAGATAACTTAAACATGTTATGAGCTTCAGTCCTCCAATATTTACAGGGGATGAAACCCCAACTCAAGCCGAGGATTAGCTCGCTAGAGTTAAGAGAATCTTGTCGACAATAGAAATGGAGGAATGGAAAAAGACCTCCATAGACACTTTCCTACTAGATGGCGAGGCAAGGTTATGGTGGGAAGATCAGGAGCAGCATCACTTAGTTGGGAGACAACTCGCCGACGACTCGGTCGAGGAATTCTCAAGGCTGTTCTTGGCTAGATACCTACCCACCATTGAGAATTGAGATGGAGAATCAGTTTCTGAGGTTGAAGCAAGGAGTCAGTAGCGTGGATGAGTACCTCCACGAATTCACACGGTTGGGTCATTACGCTGCCCCTACGTTTGGCGATGAGGAGCGTAAGACCAACCGTTTCTTTGAGGGTCTGCGTGATGACCTGAGGGTACTACTTGCTGGGCCTGTGACGCAAAGTTTCCTAACCTTGGTCAGTTCAGACCGATCAATGGAAAGAGATCTGAGGAGAATCCAAGGGAGGAAAGACTTGGGTGTGCAAAAGACGGAGTTCAAGGTGCCGAACTCCTCAAAGTCTAAGTTCCATAAGTGGAGCAAGAAGGCTAGGACTTCGAGTCCAGCCCCTTCTTCTGGTTGGTCTGGGGAAACCACAGGCCGAGCTCAAGGTGCTTGCTATAACTGTGGAAAGCCGGGGCATTTTGCCCGAGAGTGTTGGAGCAGATGTCCAAAGTCCGAGAGGAAGCCTGGAGCAACATACGAGGAAAAGGGGAAGGCGGTGGAGTCAACCACATCCCACTATGCTCCAGCCCAGCCTAGAGTGTACAATCTTGGCCTTCAGGAGGCCAAAAAGCAGACTAATGTGGTTACAGATATGAGTTAATTAAAAGCAGATTAGCTTTATATATTTATTACCTTTTGCGTATTAGCTTATGACTGTGTGTGCTAGGCTTTGTTTTGATTTTTGATTATCCGACAAGAGCACTGTTCGATACGGGAGCTTCGCATTTCTTTTTGTCCGAAGGATTTGTATCGCGCATCGGAGTACCTTCTTCGATGGCAAGGGACAAATTGGATGTGTTGTTGCCTAATGGGTTTTCACTACGCGGGGATAGAGTTTGTTGCGTAAAGATACAGATTGGGAGTCAAGAGTTTGACTTGCAAGCGTCGTTACAGCCGATAGTGGAGTTCGACATGATCTTTGGGATGGACTGGCTCTCGGAGCAGCGGGCATACATTGATTGCAACCGCAAGGAGGTCAAATTAGGAACTTATCGTGAGAAGACATTTGCGGGCATGAAAGGGTCGAGTAAGACTTTGATGTCTGCTCTCCAGGTGGTTAAGGCAGTTCATGCTGGTGCAGAGCTATTTTACATATTAGTGGAGGCTTCGAAGCCTTAGCATAGTTTGGACAGTATCCCAGTTGTATCTGAGTATCCTGGCGTGTTCCCTGACGATCTCCCTAGAGCCGCACCTCAGCGAGAGATCGACTTCACCATTGAGCTGGTGCCAGGTGCCAAACCTGTGTCACACTCTCTGTATCAGTTAGTGCCTAAGGAGATGGCAGAACTTAAAGTTCAACTTCAAGAGCTGTTGGAACAGGGTTATGTGAGTCCAAGTTCGTCGTCTTGGAGCGCACCAGTCCTCTTTGTTAAAAAGAAGAACGGAAGCTTACGACTCTGTATTGATTACCGAGAGCTGAATAAGCTAATAGAAAAGAATAAGTATCTGATCCCAATGATTGATGATCTATTCAATAAGTTTATTGGGTCAACGGTGTACTCGAAATTAGATCTTAAATCTGGATACTATCAGTTAAAGATAAGAGAAAGTGACATCCCCAAGACAGCTTTCAGCACGCGGTATATGCATTATGAGTTCACCGTCATGCTGATTGGGCTGACTAATGCACCATCCGTGTTTATGGATTTGATGAACAGAACGTTCAGAGAGTACCTGGACCACTTTGTGATAGTCTTTATCGATGATATATTGGTGTACTCGCAGTGCGAGGATGATCATTTCAAGCATCTACATATGGGGATGGAGACATTGAGGAGGAATCAACTATATGCCAAATTATTCAAATGCGAATTCTAGTTATCCTCGGTAGCATTCCTTGGTTATATAGTTATTGGAGAAGGGATTGCGGTAGATCTGGCGAAGATAGTTGTGATACGGGAGTGGCCTGTGTTATCTATAGTGGCAGAAGTCCGGAGTTTCCTGGGACTTGCCGGCTACTACAGGCGCTTTGTAGGGAACTTCTCGCGGATAACGTTACCCCTCATGACTTTTACGAGGAAAGATCAAAAGTTTGTGTGGTCGTTGGAGTCCGCGCAAGCTTTCGAAGAACTGAAAAGTCGATTGACCACGACGCCTATTCTATGCTCGCCGAGTGGGACCGAAGGATTTGAGATTTACAGTGATGCTTCGGGCAGTGGCTTAGGTTGTGTTCTACTGCAGCATGGGAGTCTAATAGCTTATGGCTCGCGTCAGCTGAAGGTACACGAGAGGAATTATCCGGTTCATGACTTGGAGTTAGCGGCCGTGATATTTGCCCTAAAGCTGTGGAGGCATTACCTGTATGGTGTGAAGGTCGATATCTATACCGATCACAAGAGCCTGAAGTACTCGTTGGATCAAAAGGACCTAAACATGCGGTAGCGGAGGTGGATGGAGTTCCTGGGTGACTACACCTTCAAGATACATTATGTTCCTGTGAAAGGCAACGCGGTTGCGGATGCGTTGAGTCACAGGGCTCCTGCGCAGGCCAACTGGTTGTCGATACCCGATGAGCGTTTAGTTCATGATTTGGAGGCATTAAAGATTTCGTGTGTTGACAAACAGACTAGTGCTGAAGCGTAATTGAACTGGACAGAGGTGCAGTATGACCTTGCTGATAGGATTCAGCAAGCTCTGGATGGGGATAACAACATGAAGCAGATCATGGATGAGGCTTTGGATGGGTCAAATTCCCAATTTATTGTTAAGGATGGACTGTTATGAAGGGACAGTCGTCTGTGCATCCAAAGTGTGGGTAAACTACGAGAGGAATTGATGTACGAGGCTCATCATACTAAGTACTCGATTCACCCGGGGAGCACAAAGATGTTTAAAAATATGAAAAAGTTGTTCTGGTGGTCAGGACTTAAAAAGGACGTAGCACTTTATGTGGCGAAGTGTCAAATGTGTGCCTTGGTGAAGGCAGAGTGCCAGAATCCTGAAGGTTTCTTGAAGTCCTTACCTATCCCGGAGTGGAAGTTCGACGATATTTCAATGGATTTCGTGCTTGGGTTGCCAAGGTCGCAGAAGGGAAACAACGCCATCTGGGTGATCGTAGATAGATTGACGAAGGTGTCGCACTTCATTCCGAATAGGAAGGATGATTCAGTGAATAAACTTGCAAAACTTTACGTAGATAATATTGTTCGACTGCATGGTGTGCCCCGCAGCATCGTGAGTGACCGAGATGGGCGGTTCACATCCAACAACTGGAGGTCAGTGCATCAATTGTTGGGAACCAAGCTGAGTTTTAGCACGGCCTTTCATCCACAGACGGATGGTCAGATCGAGAGGGTCAACAGGATGATGGAGGACATGATTCACATGTGCGTCTTGGATTTCGTAAAGCGGTGGGAAGATCACCTGTACATGGTGTAGTTTGCTTATAACAATAGCTACCAAGCGAGTATTCAAATGACGCCCTTCGAGGTGCTATACGGCAGAAAATGTCGCACGCCGTTGTCATGGTTGGATACGTGTGAGTCAAAGCTATACAAGCAACAAGAAGTGGAAGATGCCACTTCGTTGGTACAAACAATACGATAACCATTGTTGATCGCTCAGGACAGGCAGGCTAAATACTATAATGCCAAGCATAGGAATGTTCGGTTTGCTGTTGGAGACTGGGTATATTTGAAAATTAAGCCGTTCAAAGGTGTCTCACGGGTACGACGCTTGAAGAAGCTGAGTCTGATGTACCTTGGACCGTTTGACATACTAGAGAGAATTGGTGAAGCGGCTTATCGACTGAAGTTATCAATGGAATTGAGTGGTCTACACAATGTATTTCATATATCGGTGTTGCGGAAAGTGGTGCAAGAGCTTTCGCATGTGATTGCGGTCGATCAGGTACCTGTTGATAATGAGTTGATGACGAAGGTCAAGCCCATTCGCATTGAGGATTTTGAAGTCAAGCGAATTCGTAACAAAGACATCAGGATGGTCAAAGTTCGTTGGGACAATTACGGTCGGTAGGAGCAGACCATGATTGTGGAGTATCCCGAGCTATTCCGCTCAGGTACCATTTAATTTTGTGTACCTTTCCATTCTATAATTTCGGGATGAAATTCATTTAAGGGGGGTGGGGGTGGGAGAATTGTAACACCCAAAAACTCGATTATGAAATGTTAATGGTTTAAGGGCTTTAGGTGCCTGAATAGTTTCACACGGCCTGTGACACGGGCATGTCCAGGGCCTTGTCCTGCTATGAGTTCGATGAATTTTCATGAGGTCAACGTAATGAATTTGACGATCCTCGGAGGCAAGCCATGTCGGGCACACGTCCTGGGACATGGGCGTGTCCAGGGCCGTGTCCTTCTCTGTGTTTGACCGGTCTGTGTCGACTATTAAACACGGTCTGGGACACGGGCATGTCCTAAGCCATGTCTGGCACACGACATGTTACACGGGCGTGTCACAGGTCCTTATCCTGATCGAGACGCGACAGTTTCCTGTGTCTCTTGAGGAACACGCCCTATGACACAGGCATGTAAGAAGCTAACTAGGGCGTGTCAAGCAGTAACACGGGCATGTCTGGGCCCGCGCCCTGCTCTGTGTTCGACGATAATGTTCAGATCGTGAGACACGGCTTGTGACATGGGCGTGTAACAAGCCGTGTTTGGTCCAGGAAAGTGATTTTCAGGGCGATTCGTGGCCGTTCATTTCCTTCAAACAGTATCCAACTATCCAGAAATCTCCATGCTGCTATAAGGCCGCGAGTTGAGGGTTAAACCCTCATTTCTCTTAGGTCTTTCTCTTTCTAAAGAGTTAGAGAGTGGGGAGAGCAAGGAAGAAGGAGGAGGAGGGACCCGGCCGCCGGTGGAGCTTCGGAGCTCCAAATCACAAACCGAGTCCAGATTCGCGGAGGCAAGTCCGCTACGGTGCTTTTCTTCCGGCTAGTTTTCCATGGCGTCGAAGCAAACCTCTAGGGTAACGATTATCTTCTTGGACATGTGATGTCCTCTTCCTTTTTTGCATCGGAAACCCGTTCTCGCGAGCGTGC
Organism: Platanthera guangdongensis; assembly: GCA_039583875.1. NCBI lineage: Eukaryota > Viridiplantae > Streptophyta > Magnoliopsida > Asparagales > Orchidaceae > Platanthera > Platanthera guangdongensis. Next base: position 43,542,495 of record CM077164.1, read on the forward strand.
AGTGAGTGTGAGGTATTTCTTCGGGTGGACATGAATAGTCCCCGTAGTTTTGCATATAGAGTCCGGAATCGAAGTACAAACATAGGCATGGTATGTGAAGCCTACCCGGACAAGTTGGTCTGGATCGGTGATGTTTTCATTATGCATGGATTGCCGGAGAAGACTTCATGCCGTATGTTTTCAGGTTTCTATGTGGTAGATTGCAGCAGGGTGTCTTGGGGATTAACTCCAAGGTGTACCCATAAATCTGGGCAGAAGCAAAGTTCTGCAGTTTTCATGGCCTGGGAGCCAGCCTTGTACATAGTTGGGCTATGTACTATTGTATGATCGATACATTGGGATTCAGTGAAGCTTGACCCGCGCCGATGGCTAAATTACCGTGGCTAGGTGAGCAACGGGCTGGTGGAACCTTACCCACTCCAAGTGGTTCGGTTAAAGAGACCTAAGGTACATAGGACTTACCTATAGCTTGGAGAGCGAGTTTAGGCTTCGGCTGAAAGGACTTTAATGCTCACATTGTTTGCCGTCCTAGGGGCGGTGGTGGACTATGGAACGAGCTGGGTTCGGATCGGGTTCACCGAGTAAGTGCCCTAAGAGCACGGGTGTGTGGCCGTGTGTGCCTACACCAGTGGTGAAGTGTGCTTAGAATGTACGTTCAATACCATGTTTGGCTATGCTATTAAAATGCAGGGAAGGAAGACCATCACCCCAAGTAAGGGGTGAGGTCGTTATAATTTGGTCAGCTTTAGCTGACCGTTGCTTTTGTTTGCCACCGCTGCAGTGGAATGTTGATTGCAGGTGCTGCGGAGCCTAGTGGTAAGTAGCGGGTTCAAGCTCTTATTGCTGAGCCGACACTTGAAGGCCAAAGTGAATGTTTACTCCCTATGCTCATGTGTGATCGACATGGTATTGAAGACATTTTTTGTTTAAGTAAACTATTGTAAGGCCATAAGGCCAACTATTTGGTGTATTTGTAATGGCATTCCTACTTTGGGTTTTAGTGGACATTCATGCTATGTTTGTGTTCTTTACTCTTCAACCTTTAACATACTCCCGCTAGAATGTACTCTATGTAGGACGCATTATATTGTATGGATGCTTTCATTTAGTAACTCTTTGGTCTGTTTGTAGTATATGGTGTCGGGCTCCGGCCGGACCTACTGCTATATGCTATGTGACGGATATGGGTGTTACACGCGCTGCTCCGAAAACCAGTCCATACCAAAGATCACATCGAACTCAGATATCAGTAGCAAGGATGCTTCCAACCCGAAATCCCGACTTCCTATCCGTACCTCCACAAAGCAAGCCCTATCCGTACGCATTACACATCCGTTAGGCAATAACACCTTCACACTATATACCGACATACGACTAGGCACTCCGATCCATGACACGAAATACTCAGATAGAAACGAATGTGAAGCACCCGTATCAAATAGTACTTTCGCCGGACAGTCCCGAATAAGGACAAAGCCTAATACAAACACATCATACAAATTCTACACACAAGGTATGAAGTATAAAAAGCAATAAAACAATATCTTAAATCGTACCTGTGACGAAGTCACTTTGCTTTATGGCCTCTTATTGGCCAAGGTTATACACTCTGGGCTGCGCCTGGGATGCAAAGGACTCCACCACTATCTTTCCCTTTTTAGCATATGACGCTCTTGTCTTCTTTTCAACCTTTGGAGGACCAACCTGACAGTCACATGCAAAATGCCCTGGCTTGCCACACGTATAGCATATACGAGGCCCTTGACCAGAAGTTGCTCCTAAAGCAACATTCAAAGGAGACTGCCCAAAAGTCTTGGACTTCTTACCCCATTTCCTTCGGTAGTTTGATTTTCCTGGGTGCGGCACTTTGAACTCCAGCATTGTCACAGCCAAGTCCCCCCTGCTCTACACCCTCTTCATATCTTTATCCAATGCATGGGTCGTATCCACCAACGCTTGAAACCCTTGGTTCACCGAACTCGAGAGCAGGAATCTCAACTCATCCTGCAGCCCTTCATAGAACTGATTGGTTTTACGCTCTTCTTCGGCAAAGGTAGACCCCGCATAGCGTCCCAATCTTTTAAACTCATGTAAGTAGGTATCGACACTATTTTCTCACTGAGTTAGATGCTGGAACTCATTTTCCATGACTATGCGCTATGCCGATGACAAGTGCTTTGCCAAGAACCGTCTCAAAAACTGCTCTATCGAGAATTCTGTTAGTCGTCTGCCCGCTAAGTGGTGCAACTCTATTTCGTCCCACCATAGTAGAGCCTCTCCTTCCAGCAGGAAAGTGACCAAGGTGAGTTTATGTTCATCCTCAGTTCTTATTGCCATCAAAATCCTCTTTAACTTGCGTAAGCCAATCCTCTGCCTATGTTGGGGATCCTGCCCCCACGAATGTAGGAGGATTGAAGCTCATAAACTGCCTCAGTTGCCGTTTAAGTTCTCGTGGATCTACAACAGCCTCAACAGGTATTGGCCTCACACCAACCTGTACGGGTACCACTGCAGGCTCTGCTTGTATCATCACGAACAATGCCTCAGCAACTAAGCGTACTGTCTCCACAGACAGAGGAGGTGTAGGCACCTCAGCTGGTGTCGTACTCTCATTAGAATGCTGGGGCTCATACTGCCTCGCACCACTTCGAGTCACCTATATGTGTAAAGGACACACATTAGCGACTTTGCAAAAGCAACAACAACATTATAGGAACGCGCAAGTTCCTCAAACAGGTGTATTTTTGTTCCTTAATGGACATTCTGGATTTCATTAATGTTATAACGGTTCGCACTTACACGTACTCGCCACCCCTCAAAAGAATTCGACCATGAATTCGCCGGAGAAAAACAGAGACAAGCTGATACCAAATTATAACACTTCCGTCCGTCAAATGAAATATAATAGAGGGTCCAGCCGGGGCCCCACACCATATTCCACAAACAGGCGACAAAATTACAGGTTAATATCAAAATATTTACACGCACCTTAACTCAGAGCATTATAGCGGAAACTTTAGGGGTTATTCTTGAACTCATCAAACACAAATGTCCACTATATATAAACAACCTCATTTATATATAACAGGAATGTATACAGAAATACACAAAAGTGTTTGGCCTTAAGGCCTTACAGTTAAACTTCACCAGTGTGGATTACAAATATCGGCGCGCAGGCCGACCACACATGAAAACTGTAAAACTTTTCCAGTCGGCCTTCGAGGTCCAGCACTACAACAAGGGCTTCGGCCCGTTATTTCCCACTCAGCTCCCCAACACCTGCACAGAGACAATCCACCACGAGGGTGACAAATAAGGAAACAGTCAGCATTCAGCTGACCAATTTATAACGACCCTACCCCATACCCGGGGCAGCGGTTTAATCCCTGCAAGTAAAGCAATCACAATAGATATCTCACAAGAAAGTGCATGGCCACATATTTCAATATATCACAAACGTCAGCCGCACGACCCGACGCTTCGTGCACTCAAGGCACATTATCGGTGTACTAGATTTCCTAGGGTCCCACCACCAACATTGAGCATTCATGCTCCACGGCCAATGGCCGGAGACTTTAGTCTTGATGGCGTACATCCCAAAACTCTCATTATGTGGTCCTAACGAACGCCAATAACCCAGGCACTCAAGTTAGACAACCATAATGCGGAGACAGTTCAGCCATTACCAGTTGTTCAAATCACCAATTCAATGTCTAGAATGACGCAGGCCGGCTTCCCCTTATCCGTTCGGCATAATGGCCTTCCAGAGCTCAGAGCTCATAATAGCCCCACTGTCTCTAAGAGACGGGCCACACAATCAAAGTTTATATAATCACAAGCAATTACTAGAACAACAGTCCAACAAGCAAACCTGCAGCATCCTGCAGTGCCAGAAACACTGTTCTTTCACATCATACAACAAAATAGCTCACCAAGAGCTATCACCATCGGTGATACTCATTATCGCCCAACAATATTGAGCAGTTCTCAAAATAGTGGAATTTCTTGGGTATTTTCCTAGAGTACAACTCACAGTACTTCATATTACTCCACTGCACAGGAATAACCCGTAGACCCCGTAAACTATTCATTTTATATGTGGAGTCTTCTCCGATTTGCAAAATAAAGCATCACCAATCAAGACCAACCTGTCCGAATGAGCTTCACATAACATGCTTATTCCGTACTACACAATTCCGGATCTATATGCAAATTTAATGGGGATAGCACGTATCAACCCACATAATTCTCTTCACAACTCCACCTTTTGGTGGAGGATTCCAAGCACATGCAAAATTAGGACTTCACTTGTCCAAGCAGGAGGTCGTTACCCTTGTAGTTCTCTTTAGAGCCATGACAAAGCTTTTCTATACGGATATAAATGAGCGTCTCACTTTCTATTTTGCGGATCTAGCCTAGGATCTGGCTTCCGATGAGGTAATCTCCTTCAACACCTTCACAAAGGTCAGCTCAAACCCTTAGCTCCAGCCTTTAGTTCTCTTCTCCAGAACTTGGATGAAATGAAGAGAGAGAGAGAGTGAGAAGGAAATAATGATTTCCTCATCCCAACCCCTCTACATATGTGGCCTCGGGTTAAACCCCAGCCACACGATCACTCCATCAAAACGAAGCGCTGGACTGGATTTGAGTTGAAAAGTCACCCTAATCGCTTTGACCAGCCAGCCGACGCCGCTGTTACTCGAGAAATTCTTTTGACATTCGTCGAAATGATACAACACTACATTTGTCAACCTTCCCGATATCCGTTCGACGTTCGTCAAACTCCGTTCGACGTTCGCCAAACTCCATTCGACGTTCTCCGAAATGATACATGATATATAACAAAACCATATTCGTCGAACTCTGTTCGACGTTCGTCGAATTCCGTTTGACGTTTTAGCCTGTTACTTCCTACTCCTTTTGGGGTGTTACACTTAGCCCAAGATTTTCTTCTACAAGCTACGCTCCCATGCTCACCGCACCAGAAATATTGAAGCCAAAATTTAGTCTCAACGAGAGTTCAGATCCAAGGGGATAGATTGCACTTACTTCTCCCAAACTAGAACTTTTGACTAGACACTCGGATCTAGAAAACTGATCCTGGGTTACAGCATGGAGGTCCCACCATACACCCGAAAGATCTTAGAGAGCTTCCCCTCCTAATTCAAATCTGAGTTGGGCACCTTGGAGGGCTCTCACTGCAAATCAAAACAACCTGAGGTGGAAGAAGCCAAAAAAACTGGATCCCCTCCAAAGGTGCCCACAGAGTCTATTTATAGAATTCCAAGTCTGGTCTGCAAACAGCTTAACTCTGCTGTTCAGATCTTCTAAACGCAGCCCAAAATGGTCTGCCAATGGCGAAACTCCACTGTTCGGAGGGGCTATTGGAAAGACAAGAAGGGAATTCTGGTAAAAAACACTAATGGGCGAGTGGTCCATGAAATACCACTTGCCCGGGGAGGTGAGTGCTCAATGGGACTGACACATGGGGCCTAGGGGAGGGCGGGTCTGATTACCCCACTAGTCTACTCCTTGTCATGGGCCTAGGGTGAGTGCAAGCCTATATGCTCCACTCGCCCCCACGCCCTTTACCACTTGGCCTAAGCAAAACGGGGCCCACTCGCCCATCCAAATCACCTGAGTCAAAGGTTGTACACTATTCAGGTCGGTCTTCCCCTGATGGGCCCACTTGTCGGGCACGGGGTTGTATAACAGAAATCTCATTACCTTCATCAAAAACCAAACCAAAAGAAACTACAACAAGCTCTATTTATTGGGTTCCGAAAAGAAACACAGGTAATTGGCGGAGTTTTGAGGTGCAGCCATGGCGAAATCATCGTGGTTGATATGGGGGATAGGAATCCGGCTGTTATGCAGTTGCTTGTGAAGCCCGCAACACACTTCACCGAAATAATTGGTTGGTTTGCCCTCTCGTGCTGGCCCATGAAATCGAGGAGGCGGCAACAGCACTGGCCGGTCGGGGAGGAGATGACGCTGAACTGCGGGAGAACCCTGTGCAGGATTGGGCCGGCTTGAAGAAATGAACTCGGCTACCTAGGGCTTAATTATATATATATATATATATATATATATATATATATATATATATATATATATATATATATATATATATATATATATATATATATATATATATATATATATATATGAGTTTGGAATATATAAGCTCAAGCTTTTTTAAGTCTAAAAAATCTTGAGTTGGTTCTCCCACAATACATGTCAGAATTAGACAAATAATATATTCATTTTATAGCCAAGAACGAGATATACAACTTTCATGTTGAACATTTTTCCAAAATTTGTACGGTTTAGCCGGAATCTTGCCCGAAAGGTTCCTGACTTGATTTTTGAAATTTATTATTATTATATTCATTTCGTGCCAGCAATCTTTCGAGCGAGATTTCGGTCAAACCGTATAAATTTTGAAAGAAGGTTCAACATGAAAGTTGTAGATCTCTTTCTTGGCTACAAAATGCATATATTATTTATCTAATTACTATATGTATTGTGGGAGAACTAGCTCAAGCTTTTTTAACCTTAACAAATCTTAAACTTATATATGTTATTATGGATATATATATGTATGGATGTATATATATATATATATATATATATATATATATATATATATATATATATATATATATATATATATATATATATATATATATATAGGGTTTGGAATATATACACTCAAGCTTTTTTATTGTTAAAAAAGCTTGAGTGTATATATTCCCTTTTATGGCATATTTTGGCCATTTTTCTTAAAACAAAGTTTAAAGCTTGTTTTTTAAACACATTTTGAAACATTTTGACATTGCACCAAAACTAAATTCTTCCATATAAATATAGCAAATGATAATCATTATCAAACAAATGAACTTCTCACTTATACAATGCTACATCGTATAAAGCCTACACACTTATTTATAAAGCCTGCACAAGAAAATAAATAAAAATCAACATATGGTTCATTTGCTGGATTTGAATAGAGGCACATCATAATCTAGCCACAAATGGTTACAAACAGTTACACAAATAATTCAGCTTAGAAATACCATTCACAAGTACATACAAGAATTTACAAAATTTTGTTAACAAGAAGTCATAATCAAGCCGTACGCAAATAATTCAGCTGCGATCTGAAGGTGGAAAATTGAATGTGGATCCTTAATTGTGTTACTCTAAACGATGGCAGTAGTTTACTTAAGGCCACCGAACTAGTTAGCTAGCTGTTGCTGCACATAATAGAATCCAACCCAGCTTCCATCTCCAGATCTTGCTATATTTTTACATCTGGAACAAAAACACTATAAAAGCAAAAAAAAAGAGCATTAGATACAAATGTCTATAACGGAAAGAGAGAGCTTGAGACTGTTAGGTAAAAATTATGAAACTTCGACATTAGGTAAAAATATTCCTACCTACCTTGATCAGCAATAAAAATAACAGTTCTACTATCCTTGATCATCAAAACAATTAGAGTTGGTCTTTCTTCAAAATATCAACCTAATCAAGGAAAATAAATGAAGAGTTAATAGTGCTAATAAATATAGTTATAAAAATTCAGACCCAACTAAAACTTGTCTCTGGTGGTATTACAAATGACCTGAATATATAAATAAAAATTAGCTGGATTGTTGCATACATAATCAACAGGTTTCAATGCTAACATAATTGATCCAAATGCAATTTTGTAAATGAAATATCTAAATACGATTCAAATGCAATACCTAAATGCTAAATAAATTTTTTGGTCATTGATTAGCAAATCAATGACCAAAAATCATGTTATTGCTATTTCTGAATTGCATGATTAGCAAATCAATGACTAAATGTACTGAAGAAGAAAAAGAAGCTCAACATTCTTTGTCGAGCAGTCGAGCTCGACGAAGAATGTCGAGCTCGACAATTGTCGTCGAGCAGTCGAGCTCGACAATTGTCGTCGAGCAGTCGAGCTCGACGAAGAATGTCGAGCTCGACATTTTTCGTCGAGCAGTCGAGCTCGACGAAGAATGTCGAGCTCGACATTTTCGTCGAGCAGTCGAGCTCGAAGACGAATGTCGAGCTCGACATTTTCGTTGAGCTGTCGAGCTCGACATTCTTCGTCGAGCTCGACTGCTCGACGAAAAATGTCGAGCTCGACAATTGTCGTCGAGCAGTCGAGCTCGACGAAGAATGTCGAGCTCGATATTTTTCGTCGAGCAGTCGAGCTCGACGAAGAATGTCGAGCTCGACGTTTTCGTCGAGCAGTCGAGCTCGACGAAGAATTAGTCGAGCAGTCGAGCTCGACGAAGAATGTTGAACTCAACATTCTTCGTCGAGTAGTCGAGCTCGATGAAGACTGTCGAGCTCGACATTTTTCATCGAGCTCGACATTCTTCGTCGAGCTCGACGAAAAATGTCGAGCTCCATGAAAAATGTCGAGCTCGACTGCTCGACGAAAAATGTCGAAGTCGAAGAAGAAGAAGAAGAAGAAGAAGAGATACCAGCGGGCAGGCAGGCAGCGGGAGCAGCGGGCAGCTGGGGAGGAAGAATGGACCTTGCGGTAGGTGGTGCCATCTTCATAAACGATCCAACCAGCCAGAGCACCTATCGCTTGACAGGTAGAAGAAGAGAGCGATGGGGGCGACGGGGCATCGCTCAATACTTGACGATGATCGCGCTTTTTAAGCTTAAACTTATACGATGGGGCGACGGGACGATTGAAAGCAAGAAACCTAGATCGCGTAAAAAGCGGGGGCAGAAATAGCCGGGGCGGGCCGCCCAGTGCTTGCGCTTATTTAAGCTTAAAAAAGCGCGAGTGTATATAATATATATCGATATATATATATATATATGTGTATATATATAATTTCAAACAAAAATTTAAATATAATTTCAAACAAAAATTTAAACAAAATTCCAACATTTCATATTTGCAAATAAAACAATACAACACTACCCAACAACATTCAAGCCTTTATCCCATTATAATGGGGTCGACTTTCAAATAAAACAATAATGCAAAGTAATAAAATGCAATAAAAGAATCAAGGCCGGTAGAGGTACGGACGGGTACGATGTCAGATACTTTTTTGTCAACCTGATCGGAGCTGGTCTCCACCAGTACGCGTTCAATTTTTGTTTGGCTGGACTGAAGTATTAAATTGAATTCCCTACGAGGATGTTCCAACCAGAGACATTACAAGATTTGTTCGCTCTATCTTGGTTGCAAGAATAGTAATCGACAGTTATCCAAAAGAGGACTCAAGTTAGCCAAGACATGGATGGGGTCTCGAAGGAGAGGCCAGTACCTCAATTCAAATGGCCAAAACCCGCAAGCAACACTCCTATTCGAAGCAGTCCTATCTCCAGCACGTTGGTCGCGACTCAAGGCCCGCCAACAGAGCGACATGGACATCATTATTTAACATCAAGGGAGACAGATGAGAAGCAGAGCAAAGGATTTTGCTTTTGATGTGATAACAAATTTGTACTAGGCCACCGATGTGAGGACAAATGAAAATCATATACATTGGAGCTAATTATAGACGCTGAGGAACCAAGGGATAGCAATGAGGCTCAGGTAGTGGAGGGAGAGCTGAATTTGGAGGGGGGCGTGGACGCTGATCCAACGAATGCTCAATTATATGTTCATGTGTTGACGGGATTCACCAATTTGTACACCATGAGAGTGACGCCGCCCTACAACGGCCAATCGATCAACATTCTAATCGATTCTGGAAGCACACATAACTTCCTCGATGCTAGCGCAGCGGAGCGACTGCAATGTAAGATTACTCCGATACCTCTCTTTAATATGGCAGTTGCAAATGACAGGACTATCTCCAACACTCATAACATGGTGAATATTTGATGGCAAATGGAAGGGGTATGGTTTACCTCAGATATGTTAGTAATACCGATGTGAAGCTGTGAAGTCGCGCTCGACGTCCAATGGCTCATCATGTTGGGTGTTATCTATTGGGATTTTAATAATCTCCACATAGAATTCACGAGCAAAGGAAAATAGTTATCTTTGAAGGGGTTGAAGAATGGAGTGGACTTATGGATGCGGTAACTGTTGAATTTTTTGAAGTGAAAGTGAGTGTCCTGGGCGGTCTGTCCGCGCGGCCTGTGCAGACAGAGGGTGTCAGCCTGTCAGGTCTGCTTGATATGGTTGGCGGTCTGTTCCCTAAGGTTGCCGGGCGGATAGGATGGTTATCCGCTCAGTTTGCCAGTTTGTGCAGATTGGTTCTTTTGTCCGCAGGCTTTTGTGTGGACTTATCTTTGCATCCGCTGGTGCTATGTTCGCACCAGGGATATCCGGTGGTGTGGACTTGGTCTGGATATTCACCAAGTCCAAGTTTTTTCAGTCTGGGAGGTCGCGTGGTTAGCACGGTCTGGTTCTTTGTCTGCCGAGCTCGGCAGTAGTCAGTCGTGTTCTGGTTGCAAGCCCGGGGAGTGCGCACTGAAGTAGTGTTCGCTGTGGAATACGGACTGCAGCGGTGTCCGCAGGAGTGCGGACTGGGGATGCATCCGCAGTGTCCGCCTATATGACGACCAAGTGTTGCTTTGGTGACAAGGCGGATTGGCTGGGTATCCTGCTGTAGTGGTGTGACCTCAGCGGACTGGTTGTCCGGCCTAGTCGTGGTGTCAAGGCGATTTAGTGGTGCTCGCCGCGAGATAAAACAGTAATCTTATCGGCTAGGGCGGTGATCTCACTCCTCTCTTCACCTATAAATAGGACCACATGCCACATCAACTATACACCGAGTGAACAATAAGTGAACTTGGGCAGTTGTTGTGGACAAGATTTTCAATTCACATGGTTTGAAGTGTTTGACCGGTTTGTGCTGTCTAGGTTGTTCGGATAGCGCTGAGAAGCTAGGCACTTGGTTCTGACTTCGGTTAGGGACAGTGTAGACTCTGTGGTTTGCAACTATTGGATAGCAGCAGGTCGCGACATGCGACCAGACGGTCTTCTCTTCTGCAACTTCTTTCCAGTTTAATAAGTCGTTCGCTTCTGGTGACTTGTTCAGTTCGGTAGCAGCAGTTCGTTTGATTCTTGCGGCTAGTCAACATTGTGGTTAGGCGGCTTGCAGATCAGCGGACAGAGTTTGTTCAGCATTGGAATAACTGGCATTCCACGCGGCTAAGTTGCGGTTTGGCGACTTAACGGTTTTAGCGGACTCCGTAGTTGATAATAGTAGAGCCGACGATTAATCCTTGAGTCTGCGCGACTATTTTCTTGCCTTGTATTTTTTCTGCTTTGATCGGATATATCGGCGAATCATGTCATGCCATGTATGCTTCACCTTGTAAAGATTTTTTTGATAGTGCAAGATACTTATTCTTTTGTTTGCATCTGGTTACTTGGACCAATTTCTGTCACAGAAATTCGGAGTTTTCTCGGATTGACAACTTGTAAAGGCAGAACATTAGAAGCATGGTGGATACTTACAATCCTTACCCATCCCTGAGTGGAAATGGGAAGATATAATTATGGACTTCGTCATGGGGTTACCAAGGAGCAAAGCAGGAAACAATGGTATATGAGTGATTGTGGATCGACTCACAAATGCTGTACATTTTATTCCTATGAAAAATGTCAGTTCAGTTCAAAAAATATTCGACCAGTACATAGATAATATTATGAAATATCATGGAATTCCCCAATCCATTATTTCTGATAGATATGAGCATTTTACATCTGATATTTAGAATCTAATATAGAAACGATTGGGAACACGATTACTGTATAGCACTGCATTTCACCCACAAACTGATGGTCAGTGCGAGCGAACCATTCAGATGTTAGAAGACCTCCTAAGAATGGTTGTACTATATCTACGTGGATCATGAGAAAAATATTTATCATTGGTAGAATTTTCTTATAATAATAGATACCAATCAAGTATTCAGATGATACCATTTGAAGTTCTATATGGGCAGAGGTGTTGCATCCCAATAAGTTGGGCGGAGGATAGTGAACAAACGTTATTCAAAAAAGAACAAGTGGATAAACTTGCAACTGTCTGAGAAAGGTTGAAAGTAGCGCAAGACAGAGAACAAAAATATTATAACGCCAGACATCAAAGGGTTGAGTTTAATGTGGACGATATGGTATGCCTGAAAATAAAACCTTTCAAATGAGCTTAACGAATTCGTCAACTTGGGAAACTTAGTCCAAGATATGTAGGACCTTTCTCAATCACTAAGAGAATTGGAGAAGTAGCATATCGTTTGGCGTTATCTGAAGCTCTTCAGAATCTCCACGATGTATTTCACGTGTCTTCCTTGAGAAAATATGTAGCATATCCAAAAATGATAGTCCCTTCTGAACAGATTCAAATTGAAGCTGACTTATCAAATCCAACAGAGTCATACAAAATATTGGATTGGCAGAATAAATAATCCCGAAACAGAGAAGTTCGATATGTCAAAGTCTGGTGGAAAGGACATAAGTTACACGAAGCTACTTGAGAAAAAGAAGAAGTAATACATGATCTTTTCCTATCCTAATTAATGAAGATACAGAATGAAAATTTTCGCAGACGAAAATCCAATAAGGAGAGAAGAATTGTGACGCAGCCATTTATTAAGGTGTTACTTTATTACAAGTATGGGACTACGCGGCGGAATAATAATTTGTTGTAATATTTATGAAATGAAGATTTTAAAATTAGCAAAAAGAAATGAAAGATATGGTACCTAAACACCTAGAGGGGGGGGGGGTGAATAGGTGACCTAATCCTTTTTAAACTTTAATGGCAGCCAACAGTTTATAACACAGATTTCTAACTATTCTATCACAGCAAACACACAACATACACAACAACAATCACAGCACAGTATACACAGTGGTTTATAGTGGTTCCCCAAGATATGGGTACATCCACTTTCCCCCTTCGCCTATCTAGCAGTGTACTAGATTCGGCCAAACTCCTCCACTGTCTCAGAACCCAAAATGGTTCCTACACCTCAGGCTCAAAGCCTTACAACTCAGCTTTATCCCAAAGCCTACACTCAGCCAATCAAGGCCTACACTCAGCCAACCAAGGCCTACACTCAGCCAACCAAGGCCTACACTCAGAGATCTCAATCTCCTACACTCAGGCTCTCAAGCCCTACCCTTAGCCTTTATAATTATAGGCTTACAATTCACTCAGATCCAAAGGATCCTACAAGTTAAAAATGTATTACAAATATTAACTCAACAACTCAGAAATGAAAGAGGGGAGTTGAGAGTTTCTTGATGAGTTCTTGGAAGAACTCAGCTGGATTCACTCTGACTTAGCTTTCTTCAAAGCTTCTTGAGTAGAACTGAATAAGACTGAATCCTCCTGCAGTTGTTCCTTGACCTCTGCCACTTAAGATCCAGAATGAATCTGAATCCTTCTTCTCAGCCTAGTTCCAAAGGCTGATTTCTTGGATGGAGCCCTCTCTCTCCAACTTCTTAGATCTGCACTTGGACTGCAAGATCTTCTTGTGTTGATACTCTTGGTATCACTTTGATAACTTGTTCTTCAACAATGTGATCAATCTGAACCACTCTTGAACTTCTGTTTTTGTAAACTGTAGGTGCCTATTTATAGGCCTTCTTCATGGTAACCGGCTGGTCCGGTCCATAACTGACTTCTGATATCTCTGACAGGTGTTGTAGACCGGCTGGAACGGCAGCTGTCAAGTCATCCAGTCATTTCTTGAAAATCTCTAACTGTCTGAAAGTGTCGAGACTTTCTGTCTTTAAGTGTCGACACTTATAGACCAAGTGTCGACACATGCTGTGTAAGTGTCGACACAAGTCTACAAGGTGTCGACACAACTCCTTGTATCTCTCGACACAGATTCTTCTTCAGGTGTCGACACTGAAATTGAGTATCAACACAAGTACTTGATCTTCTAGCTTTTGCTGAATTCTTCTAAGTGTCGACACATCTTCTTCTTGTTGAGACTTCAGCTGAGTGTCGACACATTCCCTTAGTGTCGACACTTGTACTTAGAATAATTTTGTTGATCTTTCTAATCTTTGCTAAGTGTCGACACAGCTCCTTGTGTCACACTTTCTTCAAGTGTAGAGTCTTTAGCTAAGTGTCGACACATTGTGCTGGGTGTCGACACTTACTTCATGTGTTGACTCTTCTGGTTGTGTGTCGACACATTGTGCTGGGTGTCGACACATACTTCAAGTGTTGACTCTTCTGTTGAGTGTCGACACATTATTCTGAGTGTCGACACTTTAACTTAGTCTCTGCAGACTTTTGCTGAGTGTCGACACAGCTCCAAGTGTCGACACTTTCTGGTGTAGACACAGCTTCACTGGGTGTCGACACAGCTCCTTGTGTCGACACTTTCTGTCTGCACTTTTCTTCACTGAGTGTCGACATAGCTCCAAGTGTCGACACTTTCTGTCTGGTGTCGACTCTGCATCCCAGGTGTCGACACAATGACTCCAAGTGTCGACACTGCTTGTCTGGGTGTCGACACAAACTTTCTTAAGTGTCGACACTTTCCCTCTAGGTGTCGACACATGGACTTAGAAACTTTTTGCTTCAGTCCAGTGATTACATAACCTGCATAAGTAAACTCAACATACATCAAATACATTATGATGTATATCAGTGAGTTGGGTGAGGCTTCTTCAAATCAGGTACATTTGACCAATGTACCCAACAATCTCCCCCTATTTGGAGAAGTCATAACCCTTAGTCAATGATATACACCATTCATAATTAAAAATTACAAAATGATGTAAAGCAGGTAATATACAGCAGGGTAAACATAAACATATATTAATTCACACATGTATACACATTCATCATTTCAGAACAAACAAGAAATAGACACATTCACAGAACAATCATGAAATATATTTATCATATATTGTTCTAATATTTTTCTTATACATCTTCAGTGATTTACAAAAATGTTTTACATTTAAAAGATTACAAAATAATCTTCAAGTAAAATCTTAAACTATTTCTGATCAGGTTCCTTGATAACTATTCCCTTGCCAGCTTGGACTTGAGCTTTGACAGGGGCATCAGCAGTTTCAGCAACAGCAGGCTTCTTGCCTTTTAGATCTTTCTTTTTAAGTTCTTCTGCCTTGATCTTCTGCCTCTCAAAATAGTGATATGGCTTAGGGAAGTACTTGCTAGGCTCCACTGCAGTAGGAGGTAGCTTTCCCATCTTAGCCTTTCTTCTGTATTGAACTATTACTTCCTGCCTGATCTCATGTTTTCTCCATTCTGCTTCAGAAAACCATTTGTTCCTGTCATGAGTATTGTCCTTGGCAGCTTTCCAGGCAGTTAAAATTATATTACTAGAGGTAGGGCTCCATTGTTCAAAGTCTGGCCTTTGTTCTGCTTGTTCCCTAAACCTCTTTTTGGACAACCTTGTCTCTTCCTCCTTCTGTAGAGCCTCTTGCATGGCTTCAGATATAGGTTGAACAACCTTTTCAATATGGACATTGTCCTTGCCCCCAGATGGGCTGTACATAGTCTGTACCTCAGCATGAATCATTTCAAAGTCTGCAGGTGGATAAATGACCTGAGCTACTTCTGGTTGCTCACCTCCAAGATAGGCAGGCTTAATGCCTGATTCAGCAATATCTTGGTCATCACACAGAGGAGGATATCCAAGTGTAGCCCTGATTGAATTTGATATCCATTTTGCATGATCAGAACTTGCCTTGACTAACACTCTCTCCCCCTTTATGACTTCTCTAGCCATGTGATCTCTGACATCATCCTTCTGAAATCTGATTTGACTATCCAAGTATCTGATGCCATCTTTAAAGAAAGGTTTAAGCTTTTGAAGTTGATCAGATATAGTTTTCTGGGAGGCTTGGATTGCAGTCTTTACAGCAGAAATTTCTTCTTGAAATACTTTATCAAAATCAGCTTTATCAGCAGCAGTAGATGTAGAAGGTTCATCAGCCTTGTTCTTCAACTCAGTGACTATAGCATTATGGGAGGCAGTCAAATTGTCATTCATTCTTAATTGATTCTCAAGAACATAGCCTTGTTTCAATGCTATGTCATCCACTTGTGCCTTGATCTTCTCTTGGTGTGTTGCCAAATACACCACTGCATTTCCACCTTTGTGGAAGCAATCAGTCATTTCCTTTTTGTTAAGGTTCATTTCAAATCTTATAGACTTTATTTCCTGGGCCAGATCAAATTGAAGTGATTTCTGCCCTTCATCTACATACTTCTCTATGGCCTGCCTTTGCTCATCCAATTTTATCTGTAGTGCAACCATTAAAGCACTATAATCAGCAGTAGGAGCTTGCTGAACTATAGGCTGTGGTGCAATTGATTGCAGAGCCTTCTTATAACTTTGACTTCTTCTTTTGAAGACATACAGTTTCTTCTTCTTTGCCCTAGCACTCTCCTCATCTTCAGAGGCAGAACTGCTGGCTATGTCAACCCTCTCCTTAGGGCTTTGAGGCTTGTCAGCTTGCACATCTTGTGCCTTCTCAGTTTCTTGCCTTATAGGCTCTTCCAGAACTTGCATTTGCTCCCCCTCAGCAGCAGCATTCTCTCCTTCAGCAGCATCAATTTCCTTGTCAAAATCTGCTTGATTTAGATTTAGAAATAAATCTTTCATGGTGTATTCAGGGGGTGAAGAAGCTGGAGAATTCTTTGCTCTTCAACTACTGGATCAGGAATCTCTTCTTATACAGCAGATGTGTCTTTTATAACAACATCTGGAGCTTGACTAGGCAGCTGAGTTTGCTGAGGAACATCAGACAAATCAGCATCTTCTTTAAGATATGCTAAAGCATTTAGGTCAGTGAGTACCTCTTGTATGATGGTGGTGGCTTGCTCACTGTCCAGTGTAGATGGTTCTTCTACAACTGGAGGCTCCTCCTGGCTGTGATCCTTGTGGATGGGGCTAGCTTCAGGCAGCTCCCCCTAGATCTCAGCAATCTCTTGAGCAGCAGGAGATTTCACTACAGCCTCTTCCTCTTGATCATCAGGAGTGAAAACAACATGTTCTTCACTCCCTGAACTGCTGGAGGACTCTTGTGCCATTGGAGCAGTTTTTCTCTTTTTCTTTGGGGGAATCTCCTTCTCAGTAACTGTCTTCTCTGGGGTTGGCATTTCCTTGGACAACACCCTGTCCCATCTTGAAAAGATCCTTTGATCCATCTTCCTCATGTGATTTATCTTACTTCCTGCAGCAGAACTCATTACCTCTGGTATCACACCAGCTAGGTATAGACTGATGATTCTGCCCAGATTGGGCTTTTTCAAGCTCTCCTTAATCTTCTCATAAACCACTATTGACCAGTCTGTTTTTAGAGTGAATATGATCCTTGTCATGATTCCAAACATATTGGCAGACACTCTGTCATGCCCTCCAGGTTTGCTGAGTAAGACCTTTCCCACAATCTCAGACATGAACTTTCCTTGATTATTCATGCCTTTCCTGTTGAAAACAGAACCTATCTTCATCTTTGGATCAAGTCCACACCAGGTTAGATCTTCCCTAATCTTGGATGCAGTAAGTTCTTCTTCATCTTGAGTTCTTGGCAATTGAAGAATCTTCCTCAGACTTTTTGGGGTTACCTTAACCTTTTTTCCATGAACTCTGGATTTGATTTTGTATCCAGATTCATCTACTGCAGCTCCATTAAGGAATTCAAGCACTTCCTTCTTCCATATCTTAGTTGGTTCTGAAACTAAGTACTCTAACCCTGAATCGGCGACTAGGGTTACTACTGCCTTGATTTCTGGATCAGCATCGTCGAACGCGCCGCGCACAAGCTCATATCCTTTGTTAACGTTCTCCTCAAGCTTAGGAGCCATTAGGGTTTGTAGAATTTGTCTTTAGAAAAGAGAGGTGTCGACACAGTAGTTTTGGTCTCGAAACTTTGAAAGCGTGTCGATAAACAAAGACAGAACCCTATTTATACCTTTCTGATTTTGAAGATGAACAGGAGGGACAGCTAACTTAAAATGTGTCGACACTGGCAATAAGTGTCGACACTGACTTATAATGTCTCGACACACATGTGTCGACATAAGTTTAGTCAACAGATTTTATGTGTCGACACCTACTTGTCATGTGTCGACACTAACATTCTGAAGTGTCGACACCAACATCCTGGATGTGTCGACACCTTTTTCCTGAAGTGTCGACACCACTATTTTGTGTCGACATAGACTTGTCTATGTGTCGACACCTTTTTACTTAGCCAATTTTAATTCTGTAAACTTACTCTAAGTTTAACATTCCTATTTCAATTTTGAATCTATTGAACTTAGCTTCTTCTAGGGGCTTAGTAAACATATCAGATATTTGATTATCAGTTTTAACATATTCAAGCAAAATATCTTCTCTTTCTATATGCTCCATAAGAAAATGATATTTAATTTCAATATGTTTAGTTCTACTATGTGATACAGGGTTATTAGCTATTGAAATAGCACTTGTAGAATCACAGAAAAGTGGAGTTCTACTTACCTGAAATCCATAGTCCTCTAGCTGATGTTGTATCCACAGAAGTTGAGCACAGCAACTTCCTGCAGCCACATACTCTGACTCAGCTGTGGAGATAGCCACACTGGTTTGCTTTTTGCTACTCCATGAAATTAGTCTCCCACCTAGGAATTGACAGGTTCCAGTAGTGCTCTTTCTATCTTCTTTGCATCCTGCAAAGTCTGCATCTGAATAACCTGTTAGATCAAAATCTCCATTCCTAGGGTACCAGAGGCCTAGATAGGGAGTGCCCTTTAGATATCTCAATATTCTTTTGACTGATGTTAAATGAGACTCTTTAGGGCAGGCTTGATACCTGGCACAAACACATGTAGCATACATGATGTCAGGTCTACTAGCAGTCAAGTATAATAGGGAGCCAACTATCCCTCTATACAAGGTTTCATCTACAGGTTTCCCTGCATCATCCTTGCTAAGAGACATACTTGACCCCATAGGAGTCTTCATGGTGCTGGATGAATCCATACCATATTTCCTTATGAGTTCTAGGGTGAACTTTGACTGACAAATGGACAAACTACTCTCATTCTGTTTAACTTGGAGACCCAAGAAAAACTTCAGCTCTCCCATACTACTCATCTCAAACTGACATTGCATAAGTTTTGCAAACTTTTTGCAAAGGCTGCTTTCAGTAGACCCAAATATAATGTCATCTACATATATTTGGACTAGTATAACTTTGCCTCTAGATTCCCTAAGGAATAGAGTCTTATCTATTTTCTCCCTTGAGAACTTGTTCTCAATGAGGAAACTAGATAGGGTTTCATACCAAGCCCTAGGGGCTTGCTTTAACCCATATAAAGCTTTCCTAAGTCTATAGACATGAGGAGGTAGAGTTGGATCAACAAAACCTGAAGGCTGTTCCACATAGACTTTTTCTTTAAGATTACCATTTAGGAATGCTGACTTGACATCCATTTGGTATACTTTGAATCCTTGATAGGTTGCATAGGCCAAGAACATTCTTATGGCTTCCAGTCTGGCTACTGGAGCAAAGGTTTGATCAAAATCAATACCTTCTTCTTGTCTATATCCTTTAGCAACCAGTCTAGCCTTATTCTTAATGATGACCCCTTGTTCATCCATCTTATTCTTGTAGATCCACTTAGTTCCTATTACATTGTGGTCTTTAGGTTTAGGAACAAGTTCCCAGACCTTGCACCTCTTGAACTGATTAAGCTCTTCTTGCATTGCTTCAGTCCATTGTGGATCTTGTATTGCTTCTTCAAACTTTTTAGGTTCAACTTGTGACAGAAAGCTGGAATAGATTGCTGCATTCATGTTTCTACTCCTGGTTTGAACTCCTTGTCTTGGATCTCCAATAATCAGCTCTACTGGATGATCTTTAAGATGTCTGTGGGCTGGAGGCATCCTAACTTCTGGTTGAACCACTTCAGCATCTGCATCATGCTGTATTCCTTGTACTTCTTTAGCAATTGGCACATGTAGTTCTCCCCCTGAACAACAGCTACTTTCTTCTACTTGTTGTCTTGCAGCAGGCACTTCTTCTATAGTAAGCTTGTCCATTTTCTTTGTCAAACCTGTGGGGCTGCATACACTACTAGACAACTCATTATTAATAAGTTTAGTCTCATCAAAAACTACATGCACTGATTCTTCTACAACTTGTGTAGTCAAGTTGTAGACTCTATAAGCCTTACTATTATTGTTGTACCCAACAAAAATTCCCTCTTGGGACTTGGCAACAAACTTAGTTAAGTAAGACTTCCCATTGTTAAGTATGAAGCATTTACAACCAAAGATCCTAAAATAGGATAGGTTTGGTTTCCTGCCTTTCACAACTTCATAGGGGGTCTTATTTAGCCTTTTAGTGATGGTAGCCCTATTTATAACATGACATGCAGTATTAACTACTTCAGCCCAGAAATATTCTGGCAGTGATGTATCACTTAGTAGGGTCCTACCAGCCTCTATCAAGGTTCTATTCTTCCTCTCAGCAATGCCATTTTGCTGAGGTGTTCTAGGTGAAGAGAATTCTTAAAATATCCCAAAGTCTTCACACTGTTTTGTCATGCTATCAGACTGAAATTCAATACCACGGTCACTTCTAATTTTGACCACTGTACTATTTAGTTCATTCTGAATTTGCTTGACAAAGCTATAGAAGACACTAGGTGTTTCAGATTTCTGTCTTAAGAAGAACACCCAGGAAAACCTTGAGTAGTCATCTACAACTACAAAGGTATAGACCTTCCTACCTAAGCTGTGAACTGGCATTGGACCAAAGAGATCCATATGCAAGAGGTATAAACACCTCACAGCATCTTTGTTTTCTATGCTTCTAAAGGTGGATTTAGTCTGCTTGCCCTTTTGACAAGCTGAGCAAATACCATCTTTAACACACTTAACTTGAGGACCATTCCTCACTAACTCTTTGCTAAAGAGTTTGCTAATAGTCTTGTAGTTAAGATGGGCAAGCCTCTTGTGCCATTTGACACAATGAGAGACTGTCTCATCACCTACAAGACAAACTGGAGAACCATTGTTCTCAACCATAATGTCTAGGCAGTAGACATTCCTCTTCCTATAACCTGTCAAAATGATCTCTTGATCACTTGACCTCTTGATATGACAACCATTTTTAACAAATGAGATGTCATACCCTACATCACTTAATTGACTTATACTTATTAGGTTGTGTTTCAACCCTTTAACATAAGCCACTTGAGTAATGGTAACTAAGTTTGTAGAAATGTTACCAAATCCTTTGATGATTCCTTTTTCAGAACCACCAAAGGTTACTTTTGGACCATCTTTTACTGGAATGTAGTCCTTTAGTAATCCTTTAGTTCTAGTCATATGTCTGGAACATCCATTGTCCAAGTACCATGTTGGGGTATGGCCACTTGGACTCACCTGCAAAACAGATTAATGAACCTTAGAACCCAAAGAATTCTTGGGTCCTTGGTACTTGTTAGTCTGCAATCTGACAAAGCTACCCACTGGCTTTCCAACAGGTAGTTTGGTACTCACTTTGGCACTAGCATTGTGCCAACAGTCCACTGCAAAATGGCCAACTTTGCCACAACACCAACATTCAAACTTATTGTACCTTTGCTTAGGTACAGCCTTGGTTGTCTTGTCTACAGCAGCCTTGTTGAATGTTGGGGCTTTGCCCTTGAACTTAGACTTGGACTGCTCAGTCCCTACAGGTCTAATAAAGCCCAGTCCAGCCTTGCCTTTATGATGAACAAATTCATCAATTAAAGGTAACACTGACTTAGGTTTAGAAAACCTAGCAGCAAGCTCTCTCTCTTTCTGAAGATTGATCTCCAGACTCTTGATTTGATCATTTTTAAATGATATAGTACCCATTTGAATCACTGTTATGTGCTTCAACCTGGCTATCTCATTCAGTTTTTGATCAAAAGACTTCTCAAAATCTGTTGCTGCAGCTTTAAGAATAGCAATTTCCTTTGCCTGACTTTTGGCTAGGGTCTTGCTTTTCTTGTAAGCCTGCAACAGCACCTTATATTCATCTATAAGCTGATGAATATCATCCTCAGACTCAGATACATTCTCATCACTTGATGAAGAAGAATCTGAATCTGAACTAGAACAAGAAACTGAACTTGAACTTGAACCTTGTACCTTACTGGGTCCTAGCTGCTCCAGGATTTTGGCACTTTCTGTCAAAGCCATTAGCCCTTGGCATTGACTGTCTTCTTGTTCATAAATAGACTCCATTAACTACATGAATTCTGCCTCTTCTTCTTCAGCAAACAGCCCTATGTAGGCTTCAGCCTCAGACTCAGTTTCTGAAGAAGAGATATCTGATAGAGTCTTCTCCTTCTTGGCAACAAAAGACTTCTCTTTCTTGCCTTTGAAGTGAGCCTATTTCCTGTCACCAGATTCCTTTCTCTTCTCTGGACAATCTGCAATAACATGGCCATATCTATTGCAGCAATAGCACACTATCTTAGATCCATTTGCCTTGCTTGACTTTGTCCTCTTCCTGTCTTTCTTTGAAAGCTTTTTCTCCTGATAAAAGACTCCCTTTGAAGTAGAAGGTCTTGACCTCCACTGTTTCTTCTTCAAGAATTTCTAAAAGTGTCTAGTGAAGGCAGCAAAGTCTTCATCACTTTCACTGCTCTCAGTCTTTATGCTGACTGACTCGTCTGATTCTGATTCAACTACCTCTGGAGGTGGAGTTGATGACTTATTCCTGCACTTTCTGGGAACTTCTGTCTTGAAAGCAACTGATCTTTCCTTGTGCTCAGACCTTATTGATTTCTCCTCCTCCTTCCTCACTGTTAATTGTATTTCATATGACAACAACTTGCCAAACAGTGTAGGAGGAGGAATTTCCCCCAACTTAGCCATTTCTCTAATGGCACAGATCTTTGTGTCTCAATCTTTGGTTAGGGACCTTAGGAACTTGTCATTTAGTTCATAGTTACTGAACTCTCTTCCATAAGACATGAGTTCATTAACTATTCTGTAGAACTTCTTATAGCACTCAGTTATGTTATCACCTTTACCTTGTCTAAAACTCTCATACTCCTGATTTAGCAAGGATTTTCTATATTGTCTGACTTCTTCAGATCCTTCCATATACACTATAAGAGTGTCTCACATCTCTTTGGCTGTCTTACAGTGTATAAGATTCTGAAAAGTTGCATCATCAATGACACTCACTATTATGTTCTGTGCCCTCTTGTCCATTGTGGCTAGGACAATCTCATCCTTAGTCATCTCAGAAAAATTCTTTGGAGTTCTCTGATTTGCATCTAAAACTGAAATCTTCATGGGCACATAAGGCCCTTCCTTTACTGTGATGTAGATTCTAGGGTCTGAGGCCTCCATAAACAGCCTTACCCTTTCCTTCCAGATCCCAAAGATCTCTTTCCTGCATATGGGTAATTTCATGGAACCCAATTCCTTGTGATTCTCAGAGGAACCCATGTTTCTTGATATTCTTGAATTTCTTGAATCTGTGATTTGCCTTACACTGAATCTGCCAAACAGGATCTCCTCAGACTGTTAGTCCTATTTGAGTAACCTCCCTCTGATACCACTTGAAAGATATGGTACCTAAACACCTAGAGGGGGGGGGGGGTGAATAGGTGACCTAATCCTTTTTAAACTTTAATGGCAGCCAACAGTTTATAACACAGATTTATAACTATTCTATCACAGCAAATACACAACATACACATCAACAATCACAGCACAACACAGTATACACAGTGGTTTATAGTGGTTCCCCAAGATATGGGTACATCCACTTTCCCCCTTCGCCTATCTAGCAGTGTACTAGATTCGGCCAAACTCCTCCACTGTCTCAGAACCCAAAATGATTCCTACACCTCAGGCTCAAAGCCTTACAACTCAGCTTTATCCCAAAGCCTACACTCAGCCAATCAAGGCCTACACTCAGCCAACCAAGGCCTACACTCAGCCAACCAAGGCCTACACTCAGAGATCTCAATCTCCTACACTCAGGCTCTCAAGCCCTACCCTTAGCCTTTATAATTATAGGCTTACAATTCACTCAGATCCAAAGGATCCTACAAGTTAAAAATGTATTACAAATATTAACTCAACAACTCAGAAATGAAAGAGGGGAGTTGAGAGTTTCTTGATGAGTTCTTGGAAGAACTCAGCTGGATTCACTCTGACTTAGCTTTCTTCAAAGCTTCTTGAGTAGAACTGAATAAGACTGAATCCTCCTGCAGTTGTTCCTTGACCTCTGCCACTTAAGATCCAGAATGAATCTGAATCCTTCTTCTCAGCCTAGTTCCAAAGGCTGATTTCTTGGATGGAGCCCTCTCTCTCCAACTTATTAGATCTGCACTTGGACTGCAAGATCTTCTTGTGTTGATACTCTTGGTATCACTTTGATAACTTGTTCTTCAACAATGTGATCAATCTGAACCACTCTTGAACTTCTATTTCTGTAAATTGTAGGTGCCTATTTATAGGCCTTCTTCATGGTAACCGGCTAGTCCGGTCCATAACTGACTTCTGATATCTCTGACAGGTGCTGTAGACCGGCTGGAACGGCAGCTGTCAAGTCATCCAGTTATTTCTTGAAAATCTCTAACTGTCTGAAAGTGTCGAGACTTTCTGTCTTTAAGTGTCGACACTTATAAACCAAGTGTCGACACATGCTGTGTAAGTGTCGACACAAGTCTACAAGGTGTCGACACAACTCCTTGTATGTCTCGACACAGATTCTTCTTCAGGTGTCGACACTGAAATTGAGTGTCGACACAAGTACTTGATCTTCTAGCTTTTGCTGAATTCTTCTAAGTGTCGACACATCACCTTTGTGTCGACACATCTTCTTCTTGTTGAGACTTCAGCTGAGTGTCGACACATTCCCTTAGTGTCGACACTTGTACTTAGAATAATTTTGTTGATCTTTCTAATCTTTGCTAAGTGTCGACACAGCTCCTTGTGTCGACACTTTCTTCAAGTGTAGAGTCTTTAGCTAAGTGTCGACACATTGTGCTGGGTGTCGACACTTACTTCATGTGTTGACTCTTCTGGTTGTGTGTCGACACATTGTGCTGGGTGTCGACACATACTTCAAGTGTTGACTCTTCTGTTGAGTGTCGACATATTGTTCTGAGTGTCGACACTTTAACTTAGTCTCTGCAGACTTTTGCTGAGTGTCGACACAGCTCCAAGTGTCGACACTTTCTGGTGTAGACACAGCTTCACTGGGTGTCGACACAGCTCCTTGTGTCGACACTTTCTGTCTGCACTTTTCTTCACTGAGTGTCGACACAGCTCCAAGTGTCGACACTTTCTGTCTGGTGTCGACTCTGCATCCCAGGTGTCGACACAATGACTCCAAGTGTCGACACTGCTTGTCTGGGTGTCGACACAAACTTTCTTAAGTGTCGACACTTTCCCTCTAGGTGTCGACACATGGACTTAGAAACTTTTTGCTTCAGTCCAGTGATTACATAACCTGCACAAGTAAACTCAACATACATCAAATACATTATGATGTATATCATTGAGTTGGGTGAGGCTTCTTCAAATCAGGTACAGTTGACCAATGTACCCAACAAGAAATACATTAGACTTAAAAATAAATGAAGAGTTTTAAGCCTATATGTATTATATATTTTGGGTTAGGGTGACCGTTTAAGAGGGTGAACGAGAGGGTTAAGTGTGACTCACAATAAATTGAAGCGTGCGTGTCATTAGGAGGCCAAGCGGTGCTCGGGTAAGAGGGGGGAAAATAATCCTAAACTCCTCATTTCTCCCAGAGCCTGAGTCAAGACCGGCAGAAGCCGTAGAGAGCTGCCCGATGCTGATCGCTATAGAAGCCTCAAATCTTCTCTGTTTCCCTCGATTTTTTTTCCTAGGGCAAGGTAATCCCTTCCTCTCGACTCCTTTTGAGTTTTGTTTAGATTGGAGACTTTCTTTTTCTAGTTTCAAAAACTCTAAATCATCCAAAACTCATAGGGCATATTTATGTTTTTCTTGAAGTTTTTGTGAAAAATCTGAAAACCCTAGATGCATACATGATTATTTACACCGTATTTTAGGTTTTTTTAATTTCTCTAAAGGGGTATTAAGGGTGGATTCTTGGCGTAATATGAAATTAAGACAAAAGTCATTTACCTACATGTTAGGGTAGCCAACAATAATGCATGATTGAGATCAAAACATCATTTTATGAACCCTAATCTATTTCCCTATGTATTTAGAACATGCCATAAGTGTTAGGGAACGGGGGTCCGAAGATAATGGCAACCCCCACCGATCAATAGAGTCAACACAATAAGAAGCAAAACAAAAAACACCACAGATGAACACAGAGATATACGTGGAAAACCTTCACCACTTGAAGGTCAAAAACCACGGGGAACGGCACAACGAAAATCCACTATAATAAATAAGGATTAC
This sequence comes from Platanthera guangdongensis, assembly GCA_039583875.1. Taxonomy (NCBI): domain Eukaryota; kingdom Viridiplantae; phylum Streptophyta; class Magnoliopsida; order Asparagales; family Orchidaceae; genus Platanthera; species Platanthera guangdongensis. The sequence continues at coordinate 43,568,901 of CM077164.1, forward strand.
AAAAATTATCTAGGTTTGCCCAAAACCTAGAAAGCCCTCCGGATTTGACACACAAATCCACTCTTCTCTACCACCAAGACAAAAAGCCACAACTTCTCTACAACAGGATAAAAAATCCTACTCTCTCTTCAAGCAAAATAGCAAACGAAGACAAGAAAGGGAACACCTGAAACCGTAGATGAAGAAGCCCTTGAAACGGTAGAGAAATCTCCTTCCAATAGCACAGAGGAAACACCTCCTTCAAGCGGCGAAGAACCGCCTACAGCAGCAGCAAAACTTCCTTGCAGCAGCGGGAATGGCGGCCGGCGGACGGCGCGGGCGCGGAGATGGAGGCCGGCGGACGGCACTGGCGCTCGGGGACGGCGGACGGCGTTCACTGGGAGGGGGCTGCGGCTTCCGCTCTATCCGAATAACCCTAGCCTCTTAATCGGGAGAGAATAGGTTTTAAAAGTCACGCCTATTTAACAAACTGCTGACATGCAGTTTTAATATATAAAAATTGCTCAGTTTTTTAAATATTAAAAACTGTCCACTTAGCCCAAAGAGCAACAAGCACAAAAAAGGTTGCCACCTCAAATATCCAGGTTGCAACTCCTGAAATTCTGCACAAAAAACTGCACCTTTAGGGGCTGAACCCCAACAAACTCCCCCTTCAGACCATAAAGGGGAGTATCCCACCTTGACTCCTTCAGGTGGGGATCATGCCGATCAACCGCCGGCAGAAATCATGATTTTCCCTTGGGACAACCTTCGTCATCATATCCGAAGGATTTTCATCCGTGTGGATCTTCTCCACCACCAACAGCTTCTCTTCCACAGCATCCTGAATCCCGTGATACTTTACGTCAATGTGCTTCGTCCTGGAGTGAAAGGCGGGATTCTTGGCCAAAAATATAGCACTCTGACTGTCACAGAAAACTGTGTACACGTCCTGTCGGAGATCAAGCTCTAGCATGAACTTCTTCATCCAAATAAGCTCCTATGACGCCTCAGTCAACGCAATATATTCAGCCTCCGTCGTCGACAATGCCACGCACTTCTGAAGACTTGACTGCCACGACACTGCTCCCCCTCCAAAAGTGACCACGAATCCAGAAGTAGATCTCCTCGTGTCAACATCTCCTGACATATCCGAATCCGAGTACCCAATAAGTTCTGGTGGACCTCCACCAAACTGTAAACAAAGGTCTGAGGTACCTCGAAGATAGCGGAGTATCCATTTCACAGCACTCCAATGGACTTTCCCTGGGTTTGCCAAGTAACGGCTCACAGACCCCACAGCATGAGCTATGTCTGACCTAGTGCAGACCATAGCATACATCAGGCTCCCCACTGCGGATGCATAAGGAATTTGGCTCATCTCTTCCACCTCCTTCTCAGATGAGGGGCTTTGAGAACTGGAAAGTCTGAAGTGCCCGGCCAGAGGAGTAGCAACGAGTTTTACCTTGTCCATCATGAACCTCTTCAGCACTTTCTCCACATACTCAGACTGAGACAGCCATAGTTGTCCAGCACTCCTGTCCCTGGTAATTTTCATTCCAAGGATCTTCCTTGCCGGTCCCAAATCCTTCATTTCAAAGGACTCACTGAGCTCCTTCTTCAACTCAGCTATGCTGGCCTTGTCATCCCCAACAATCAGCATATCATCTACGTACAACAACAGAATAGTGAACATCTTCTCAGTCCTGTTCACATACACACAGTGATCAGCCCTGGTCCGTTGGAATTTGCTCTTCATCATGAAAGAGTCAAATTTCTTATAACACTACCTGGGTGCCTGCTTCAACCCATAAAGGCTCTTCTTGAGCCGGCAGACCAGATGATGTTTCCCCTTAGCCACAAAGCCTTCGGGCTGCTCCATATATAGCTCTTCCTCCAAATCACCATGCAGAAATGCCGTCTTGACGTCCATCTGCTCGACTTCAAGATCCATGGAGGCAGCCATACCCAACACCAGTCTGATAGAGGACATTTTCACCACTGGGGAAAAAATCTCGTCGAAATCGACACCTTGTTCTGACTGAAACCTTTCACCACAAGTCTCACCTTGTACCTTGGCTGAGAGCAACTTTCATCCAACTTTAGCTTGAAGACCCACTTGTTCTTCAAATCTCTCTTCCCTTTAGGCAATGGGACTAAATCATACGTCTCGTTCTTCTGAAGGGAGTACAACTCCTCTTCCATGGCAGCTGTCTGGGCCTCACGATCTTCAGCACTCTGAGCCTCCACATAGGACTCAGGCTCTCCACTATCTGTAAGCAAAATATACTCATGAGGGGAATACCTGGTATTGGGCCTTCTGACTCTCTCAGATCTGACAAGAGGAACCTCCACCACAGGTGGTACATCAACTGGCAGAGCTCCCCCTACATTCGGAATCATCTCCTCATCAGGAATAAGCTCACCAACTTCATCCTCAGCATGCCCATCATCAGCAACAGTCTCTACTGGCCCATCATCAGCATAGAGTCTCTCCTCCGCAGGTGGAAATTGTGGAACCTGTGACTCCGCAGCATTATGCTCACCAACCACTTGACCTTCAATAAATATCACATCTCTGCTTCTGATCATTTTCTTGTTCACAGGATCCCAGATTCTATAGCCAAACTCCTCATGGGGAAATCCCATCAAGATGCACTCCCGGGACTTCTCATCAAGCTTCGATCTCTCTTCCTTGGGGACATGAACGTGAACTTTGCACCCAAACACCCGCACATGTCCGTACAACACTTCCTTTCCAGACCAAACACGCTCTGGAATATCACCATTCAGAGGTGCAGAAGGAGACAGATTTATCAGATGTACAGCAGTTTGCACAGCCTCAGCCCAAAACTGTTTGCTAATGCCAGTTTGAGAAATCATACATTTGATCTTCTCAATAATCATCATGTTCATCCTTTCTGCTAACCCATTCTGTTGCAGCGTCCTCGGGATTGTTCTTTCATGTACTATGTCATGCCTTCTGCAGTAAGCGTCGAAGGCACCAGTATACTCTCCCCCGTTGTCAGATCGAACTCGCTTTATTTCTTTCCCGGTCATCTTCTCCACCTTCGCTCTGAACTCTTCAAACTTTGCTAGAACATCACTCTTCTGCTTCACAGAATATGCCCAGACTTTCCTGGAGTGACCGTCAATGAACGTGACAAAGTAAGCAGCTCCGCCCACAGACTTGGGCTCAATAGGACCACACACATCAGTGTGTATCAAGTATAGTAACTCCGCCTTCCTCTTTGGTTCAGAATCAGCAAAGGAAACATGTTTCTGCTTACCGGCCAAGCAGTGCGTACACGTATCAAGAAGCCCTCCTGATAGTACCGGAAGGACCTTGTTCTTCACCAAGATCTTCAAGTTCTTCTCACTGATATGCTCAAGTCTACGATGCCATAACTCCATAAAGTCGCCCTCTGCCGCATTCACACTTGGACCACAGATCTTGGCTTTAGTATGATAAAGGCCACAACACTTCCTTCCTCTGGCTACTACCAAAGAACCTTTTAACAACCTCCAGGTCCCTCCACCTTCAATGCTCGTGAAACCACCATCATCAAGCCTACCAATGGAAATCAGATTCATTCTCAAGTCAGGAATATGTTTGACGCCCTTGAGAACAATCTTCCCCAATTCAGTCTCCAGATGGACATCACCACTGCCAATAATCAACGACTCACCGGAATTTGCCATCCGGATCACACCAAGATCTCCCGCAGAATAGGTATAGAAGTAATCTCTGTGAGGAGTGCAATGATAGGATGCACCTCCGTCCACAATCCAGTCTGTGTCAACGCAGTCCTGGCAAGACGACCCACTACACTGCAAGCATAACGGCTCAGCCTCCACAATCGAAGTCGTCGCATCACCACTGGATTCTCCAACCTCTTTGGTCTTGCCCTTCAGGTCTCTTTTCATTTGGAAGCAATCCTTCTTGAAATGACCCTTCTTCTTACAATAGTAGCACTCGATATCCTTCTTAGACTTGCCCCTGGACTTACTCCTGGAACTGTCCCTGTGCTTCACATCCTTCTTCACAGACCGGCCTCTTCTCTCCATGAGAAAAACACCCGAAGTGGAAGATCTAGAATCCTTCCTTCTCAGCTCTTCGTTCAGGAGACAACCAGACACCATCTTCATGGTTACCACGCCATCAGGTGCTGAGTTGCTCAACGACACTACTAGAGTCTCCCAACTCTCGGGTAAAGAACTAAGGATCATTAAAGCTTGGAGTTCATCTTCCAAAGTGATCTTCATGGACTCCAATTGATTGATAATACTTTGAGCAAGGTTCAGATGCTCAGTCATCTGTGAACCTTCCCTGTACTTCAAATTGACAAGCTTCATAATCAGAAATGCCTTGTTACATGCAGTCTTCTGCTCGTACAAAGCTTCAAGCTTTTTCCATAGTGCCTGAGCCGAGGTCTCTGTGGAAACATGATGAAAAACAGAGTCATCGAGCCACTGTCTAATGAACCCTACTGCCTTTCAATCCATTTTCTTCCACTCTTCATCATCCTTAACTGAAGCAGGTCTCCCCGTCAACGGAGCATGGAGATTGAAAGTTCACCTAGTGTCGGCTATGTGCACCTATGGGGGGGGGATAGGTGACGTGTGGTTCTTTTGCGGAATTCACAGATGTACCTGCACAATAAAAGCAACAAACACAGAACACAGAATACACAGCAAATTTATAGTGGTTCCCCGACTTGGGTACATCCACTTTCCCCCTTCGACCTATCTCCCCAACAAGGGATGACTCGGTCACTTCTCCAACGGGATTGAAATCCAATCCCTTCACTAACGGAAGGTGCCCTTCCACACGTGAGAGTCAACACTCCCACAAATCGGGTTGCACCCAACCCTTACACCGCGGAACAAAAGTTCCTTTACAATAAAATAAAAGTAGAATGTACACGTGATACAAACTTCTCTTGGAGACTCCGGTGTTCCTCTTTGGTCGACGACGTGTTCTTGAAGTCGATGAAGAGTCTACGACCTTGGTCTTGCTTGGAGAAGATCTCCCCGGAACCGGCGGCGGCACACGAGCGGCGGCTAGCTTCGGGATCGGCGGCTACGAAGAAGAGCAGCTGCTGAACTTGGAGATCCAAACTTCGTTGCGAAGCAAGCTCGGTCTACCAACGGTCACACGAGGATCGGTCGTCTCGATCGATTCGGATGGGAAGTGTTTCCGATCAACAAATCGAGAGACAAAGGATCTCTGGATAGACGCGTGAGACTCGAGCCTTGCTAAGCTACTATCGCCGGAGATCGGGAAGAAGATCTATCGGTGGCGACGGACTTGCGCGAGCGGCGACGGAGGCGGCGGAAGGATTTCGCGATTTTAGGGTTTCCGTGAGCTCGCGTATTTTCTGTATTCGTACTGTTCAAAATACCCATGTATTTATACTGTAGCTACCCCCAATAAGACCGTTTGTGGGACCCACAGAGATAGTCCCCAAATCCCGGTCCAGATTTTAAACAGCGGCAGAATCCGGTTCAGGGAATAAGCTGAGAAACCGCCAAGTCAAAATCGGCGAGAATCGCAGACGATTCTCGACGAATCGGCGAGAATCACCAAGTGATTCTCGACGATTCGTCGAGAGTCGTTTGTGATTCTCGTCGAATCTCTTGTCGATTCTCAACGAATTGGACTTTGTGTTCATGGGCTGCTTGACCACTGGTTCGGCGGGAATTACAAGTGATTCTCGCCGAATCTTACTTGGCACCATTTTGAGATGGCCAGAAGAAGTCGGCGAGAATCACTGACGATTCTCGTCGATTCGGCGAGAATCACCAAGTGATTCTCGCCGATTCGGCGAGAATCACTTGGTGATTCTCGTCGAATTTGCCTTGAACGATTTTTCGTCTTCCACCTAGGAGCTGCTCCTTGACCCTCCATGCTCCTTGTCTTCTCTTGCATATGAGCGGCCCTGTGCTTGAAAATAAGTGTACTCCAATAGAGAGAGTACACGTAGGCCAACACACTGATCTGCTCAACGAGGGATTACGTCGTGCAGACCCGTGTATATTGACCTACTGCACCCTGACATTGGTGTGCACTTAGCGTGGAAAAACTACAAGCACAACTAGAAAAGGTTTATCAAATACATAGTCTATTCACCTTAGCTTGTCCAGGGGCTTCTTCAAATCAGGTACATTGTGGATACAATACCCAACAATCTCCCCCTATTTGAAGAAGCCTAAACCCTACAAGCTAAGGTGAATGGAGCGAATGAAATTGAAAGCAAATGAAATTCATAAACTTAACATTGGGTGGAGTTATCCCTTACCAATACCGCTTTCTTGGGAGCAAGCTGGAGCCACACCTTAGCCTTGACCCCGAGAGGGTAATCTCCCCCTTTTCGGCTTCTACAAAGCGGGGTCTGTAGCGATTGACTTTTTGCGCCCCCTCAGTTCTTGCAGCTGTACGCACGCGGAGTTCCTTGCTCCCCCTCGGTTCATGCACTAGCCTGGAGATTCTGTAGTCTTCACTCCTCATAGTTGAGCATTCCCAATTCAGTCTTGAAAAGATTGAACTTGGCCTCGTCTAGGGGCTTTGTGAATATATCAGCAATCTGCTTGTCCGTGGGGACATAACAGAGAGAGATATCCTTGTTCTCCACGTGCTCCCGAATGAAGTGGTAGCGTACTTCAATATGCTTCGTCCGGCTGTGCGACACCGGATTGTTGGCAATGGCAATTGCACTGGAGGAGTCGCAGTACATTGGAACTTCCTTGAACTGAAGGTTGTAGTCGGCCAACTGATTTCTGATCCAAAGAAGTTGTGCGCAACAACCCCCTGCCGAGATATACTCTGACTCTGCAGTGGAGGTTGCAACGCAATTTTGTTTCTTGCTGTTCCATGAGATAAGCCTCCGGCCGAGGAATTGACACGTCCCGGAGGTGCTTTTTCTGTCATCCCGGCTCCCTGCAAAATCAGCATCTGAAAAGCCTATTAGCTCGACATCATTGTTCCTCGGGTACCACAAGCCAAGATTAGGAGTACCTTTAAGGTATCTTAGAATTCGCTTTGCAGCGACATAGTGAGATTCCTTAGTGTTCACCTGATATCGGGCACATACACATGTGGAGAACATAATATCCGGTCTACTGGCAGTAAGGTAGAGCAGGGATCCAATGATGCTTCTGTATTTGGTTTCATCGAAAGGTTTACCTTTCTCATCCTTATCCAGAGACATGGTGGATCCCATTGGAGTCCTCATAGAGGTTGCATTCTCCATACCGAATTTCTTAAGGAGTTCATTTGTGAACTTCGTCTGAGAGATGAAGATTCCATCCTCAGACTGTTTCACTTGAAGGCCTAAGAAATACTTGAGCTCTCCCATACTGCTCATTTCAAACTTCCCTTGCATAAGTTTAGAAAACTTTTTGCAAAGATTGTTGTCCGTTGAGCCGAATATTATGTCATCGACATAGATTTGCACCAGCAAAATCTTGCCTTTGACTTCCCTGAGAAACAATGTTTTATCTATTTTACCTCTGGAGAACTTGTTCTCAAGAAGAAAACTAGATAAAGTCTCATACCAAGCTCGGGGAGCTTGCTTCAACCCATATAAGGCCTTATTGAGAAAATAAACGTGATTGGGATAAGTAGGATCGACAAAACCTGGGGGTTGAGCGACGTATACTTCCTCTTTCAGATCTCCATTCAGGAATGCCGATTTCACATCCATTTGGTAGACTGTGAATCCTTTGTGTGAAGCATACGCCAGGAACAACCGGATTGCCTCGAGCCTTGCTACTGGTGCAAAGGTCTGGTCAAAGTCAATCCCTTCCTCCTGTCTGTAACCTTGAGCCACCAGCCTGGCCTTGTTCTTTATGATGACACCATGTTCATCCAGCTTGTTTCTGAAGATCCACTTCGTGCCAATGACGTTCTGCTTGTATGGTCTGGGAACCAGCGTCCAAACCTTGCAGCGTTCGAATTGATGTAGTTCCTCTTGCATGGCCAGAATCCATGCTGCATCCTTGTTCGCCTCGTCGAACTTCTTTGGCTCAACCTGAGACAGGAAGCTGAGATGCAATACTTCGTTAGTTGTACCTCTTCGAGTTCTGACGCCTACACGAGGATCTCCGATGATCTAGGATGATCCCTCACGTGACGGAGCTCTAGAAGTCTAGCGTCTGGAGCTTCAGCTACTTCTTGTGCTTCTCGTTCTTCTAAAAGATTTGTTCCATCTTGATCTTCAACATTTTCAGATGACGAGGAGGTGGAAACTTTGACGTACTTGGGTGCGTCATCTTTAGGGGTCTCATCCAGATGCAGCTGGTCAAGTCTAGCACCTGCATCTTCAAGAATACAACTGGAAGAATTGCTGTTAAGCAAGCTTCCTTCATCAAATACAACATTTATTGATTCTTCTACCACTAAGGTTTTCTTATTGAAGACCCTATATGCCCGACTATGGGAACTATATCCCATGAATATGCCTTCGAAGCATTTTTCACCGAATTTAGTACGCGGATACTTCCCATTATTTAGTACATAGCATCTGCAACCAAAGACCCTCAAGTAGGACATGGTTGGTTTCCTGCCTTTCAGTAGCTCGTAGGGCGTCTTACGATGATGTTTGTTGATCAACGCTCGGTTTTGTACATGACATGCCGTATTGACACCCTCTGCCCAGAAGTATTCCGGGAGAGAAGCATCATTCAACATAGTCGTGCAGGCCTCAATGAGAGTTCTATTTCTCCTCTCCGCAACTCCATTTTGCTGAGGAGTGCGCGGGGAGGAAAACTCATGAAAGATACCATGTTCTTCACAAAATTCTGTCATAGCACCAGATTCGAATTCTGTTCCATGGTCACTTCGGATTTTGACCACGGAGCAGTTAAATTCGTTCTGAACCTGCTTGACAAAATTAGTGAAGATGTCAAAAGTATCTGACTTTCGTTTTAAAAAGAACACCCATGTAAACCGTGAGTGATCATCAACTATCACTAGCGTATATGACTTGCCTCCCAAGCTATGAACTTGCATTGGGCCAAACAAGTCCATATGTAGCAGGTAAAGACATCGGGAAGAGTCTTTGTCTGCAATGCTCCTAAAGGTAGCCCGGGTCTGTTTGCCCATCTGGCATGCATGACAGGGGTTATCCTTGATGCACTTGATACTGGGAGCATCTCTTACTAAATTCTTAGAAAATAGCATACTAATTGTCCTATAATTAATATGTGCCAATCTCTTGTGCCATTGTTCACAAAGAGAAGCACTGCCTGTTGCCACAAGGCATACGGGGGTAGATGAATCTATACTAAGAAAATCTAAGCAGAAGATATTTCTGCTCCTAATGCCTGATAATACCGTCTCAGAGGAGGTACGTGAAATTATCAGACATTTATCCTTGCAGAACTTAACGTCATAACCTTTATCACATAACTGACTTACACTGATCAGGTTATGGTTTAACCCTTCAACATAAGCCACGTCGGTGATAGAGATTATACCGTTGGAAATCATACCATAACCTCTGGTGACTCCTCGATCTGACCCTCCAAAGATGACTTTGGGTCCATTCTCGACTGGAGTGTAATCACGCAGCAGGCTTCTTGTCCCGGTCATATGCCGGGAGCATCCACTGTCCAAATACCAGATTGGCGTTTTGGTGGCCTTTGGACATTCCTGCAAAACAAAATTAATTTGCCTTAGGAACCCAATCGAACTTGGGTCCTAGATTCCTGGTTAGCACACTCCCCCTCGGTTGGTTAACCCTACGAGTGGTCGGTCTCGCATTGTTAACATGGGGAGTCTCGTAGTTCCTTGGATTAAACCAACAATCCACGGCAAAGTGACCGACTTTGCCACAGCACCAACAGTCGAACTTGTTGTATCTCTTCCGAGGCTCCTGCCTTACCCTGGGAACAACGGGTACGGCTGGGGCCTTGGATCTGGAGGTGGAGGCCTCATGGTGATGGCAGTCACATGACGTTGTCACCTTCTGAATAACAGGCTTGACTTTTGGCGCCTGCGTTCCATTATGGCCGCTAGAGAACGGACCATAACTTCCTATGTGGATCTCCTCATAAGGTGCCTTGAAGGCACTCTCCCCAAAGTTCCGGGGGAAGTTCCAACCTTCATACCGGCTCTTAGGCTTTGCAACCGAGGGCCGGAAATGATGCCCATATGTTGACTCAAAGTCATGTTGGTTGCAAGGAAAGCCAGGCTTTCTGAATGCAACAGGACTAAGAGGAGCCTTCCCCTTTTCATCAGCAGAGGCCTTCTTGGCGGCCTTATTCTTCCTCTGGTTCTTGTTTCTCCGAGATGAAGAACCAGATGCCCCAACATGCCCCAAGCCAGCTCCTTTGGCCTGAGCAGAGAAGGTGTCAACGACTGGAAGCACTGTTTTAGGCATAGAGAAGCTCTGTACGATCTTCCTTTCTGCCGCAAGTAGTTCTTCCAATCTGTTGACTTCCTCCTGCTTGAGATCAAGGAGCTTCAAAGACTCTGAGTGCTTTGAAGTTAGGTCAATGTGCTCCTGTCTGAGAGAGATCAAGCTAGTGACCTCTTCCCTTAGGGATACACACTCACCCTTAAGGAATCTTACTTCCTTCTTCTCAGCCTTCAGTCTCTTGCGGCACTCGTCAAAAGTGTTGAGCAGAAGCTCATACTTGTCGAGGAGCTCAGCTTCACGGGCCGAAGGGCCATCCTCAGGTTCATCATCCTGAGACTCAGGATCAGAGTCGGAGTCGGAAAGAGGGGTGTGAGTTTTTACCTTCCCAGTGAATGGGGGGCATTCTCCTTCTGAGTCCGATCGACCCACCAGCCCGAAGTAGGCTTCTTCATCATCACTGGAGTCTGAAGAATCAGACTCACTTAGTGTCTTTGGCCTTCTGGCGATATAGCTCCGCTCCTTCTTCTTATCTCTGGAGGATTTGAGCTCCTCTCCTTTCCCTTTATCTCTTTTGCTTTGATGGCAGTCGGCCACAACGTGACCTGGCTTATTGCATCCAAAGCAAATAATATCAGAAGAACGATGTTTGTTAGGTTTAGATGCATACCTGTCAGAAGAGTAGTTTTTCTTCTGATGTCTGGAAGAGGAGCCGTCTCTCTTTCTTTGATTCCTCATCTTGAGGAATTTCTTGAACTCTCGAGTGATGAGGGAGAAATCCTCTTCCGACAGTTCTGAGCTGGAGGAGCATGGATCGGAGTCCTCCTCTTCTTCCTTATTTCTGGCACGGTAGGACATCGCACCCTTCCCTTTTCTGGAGTGACTGGCTTTTAGGGCCACAGTCTTTTCTTTTGCAGCAGCCTTCTCTGCTTCTTCCTCTGCCTTCCTGGTGTTCAGCTGAAGTTCATAGGACATCAGCTTCCCGAACAGGATTTGAGGATCAGTTTCTGCTAGTCTGCCAAATTCTCTGATGGCGCAGATCTTTGTGTCCCATTCCTTAGTCAGGGACCTAAGGAATTTGTCATTGAGTTCACCATTGGTGAACACTCTTCCATAGCCCTTGAGGGCGTTGACAATCTTCAGGAAGTTCTCGTATGTGACTCCGATCTCTTCCTTAGGCCCTTGCCGGAAAGCCTCATACTTCTGGTTCAGGAGGGATCTCCGATCATCCCTTACTTCATCTGTGCCCTCCATCAGAATGATCAGACACTGCCATATCTCCTGAGTTGTCTTGCAGTTGCTGAAGTTTTGCATCATCGAGTCATCAACTGCACTGACCAGGATGTTTCTAGCCTTCATGTCAAGGCCCACTAGAACCATCTCATCCTTGTCCATTTCAGAGAGTGTCTTCGGCACCTTCTTGGTGGGATCAATGGTGGAGGCCTTAGTGGGGACATAAGGTCCCTCCAGCACGATCATGAACAGTCGAGGGTCCACTGCTTCCATGTAGAACCTGATTCTTTCCTTCCAGATAGGAAAGTTGAGTCTGTTGCATACTGGGATTTTGCCGGAGTACTTGAGTCCGTCCATGGTAGATGTATGTCTCCTTGTTGACACTAGTGGCAGGATTCACCTCAAGGTGTTAGCCTTTTTGTTGAGGAACCTCCCCCTGATACCACTTGAAAGTTCACCTAGTGTCGGCTATGTGCACCTATGGGGGGGGGGGATAGGTGACGTGTGGTTCTTTTGCGGAATTCACAGATGTACCTGCACAATAAAAGCAACAAACACAGAACACAGAATACACAGCAAATTTATAGTGGTTCCCCGACTTGGGTACATCCACTTTCCCCCTTCGACCTATCTCCCCAACAAGGGACGACTCGGTCACTTCTCCAACGGGATTGAAATCCAATCCCTTCACTAACGGAAGGTGCCCTTCCACACGTGAGAGTCAACACTCCCACAAATCGGGTTGCACCCAACCCTTACACCGCGGAACAAAAGTTCCTTTACAATAAAATAAAAGTAGAATGTACACGTGATACAAACTTCTCTTGGAGACTCCGGTGTTCCTCTTTGGTCGACGACGTGTTCTTGAAGTCGATGAAGAGTCTACGACCTTGGTCTTGCTTGGAGAAGATCTCCCCGGAACCGGCGGCGGCACACGAGCGGCGGCTAGCTTCGGGATCGGCGGCTACGAAGAAGAGCAGCTGCTGAACTTGGAGATCCAAACTTCGTTGCGAAGCAAGCTCGGTCTACCAACGGTCACACGAGGATCGGTCGTCTCGATCGATTCGGATGGGAAGTGTTTCCGATCAACAAATCGAGAGACAAAGGATCTCTGGATAGACGCGTGAGACTCGAGCCTTGCTAAGCTACTGTCGCCGGAGATCGGGAAGAAGATCTATCGGTGGCGACGGACTTGCGCGAGCGGCGACGGAGGCGGCGGAAGGATTTCGCGATTTTAGGGTTTCCGTGAGCTCGCGTATTTTCTGTATTCGTACTGTTCAAAATACCCATGTATTTATACTGTAGCTACCCCCAATAAGACCGTTTGTGGGACCCACAGAGATAGTCCCCAAATCCCGGTCCAGATTTTAAACAGCGGCAGAATCCGGTTCAGGGAATAAGCTGAGAAACCGCCAAGTCAAAATCGGCGAGAATCGCAGACGATTCTCGACGAATCGGCGAGAATCACCAAGTGATTCTCGACGATTCGTCGAGAGTCGTTTGTGATTCTCGTCGAATCTCTTGTCGATTCTCAACGAATTGGACTTTGTGTTCATGGGCTGCTTGACCACTGGTTCGGCGGGAATTACAAGTGATTCTCGCCGAATCTTACTTGGCACCATTTTGAGATGGCCAGAAGAAGTCGGCGAGAATCACTGATGATTCTCGTCGATTCGGCGAGAATCACCAAGTGATTCTCGCCGATTCGGCGAGAATCACTTGGTGATTCTCGTCGAATTTGCCTTGAACGATTTTTCGTCTTCCACCTAGGAGCTGCTCCTTGACCCTCCATGCTCCTTGTCTTCTCTTGCATATGAGCGGCCCTGTGCTTGAAAATAAGTGTACTCCAATAGAGAGAGTACACGTAGGCCAACACACTGATCTGCTCAACGAGGGATTACGTCGTGCAGACCCGTGTATATTGACCTACTGCACCCTGACATTGGTGTGCACTTAGCGTGGAAAAACTACAAGCACAACTAGAAAAGGTTTATCAAATACATAGTCTATTCACCTTAGCTTGTCCAGGGGCTTCTTCAAATCAGGTACATTGTGGATACAATACCCAACAGAGATCTTTACAATATAAAAGATCCTCCATCCGAGGCTTCCAGATGCTCCAATTCTTGTCATTCATACTGACCATCCTTATGTTCTGTTCCATTGCTTTCTCAAACAACTCTATTACGGTCCACAAGTCGATTTATTTCAAGGGATTAACAAGAGAGGATAGGGAGCGGACCGATGGTCGTCACCTACCGCACCAAGTTAGAAACCGAGAAATAAAAACGACTAGCCAAAGAACCTGGCTCTGATACCACTTGTTAGGGAACGGGGGTCCGAAGATAATGGCAACCCCCACCGATCAATAGAGTCAACACAATAAGAAGCAAAACAAAACAACACCACAGATGAACACAGAGATATACGTGGAAAACCTTCACCACTTGAAGGTCAAAAACCACGGGGCACGGCACAACGAAAATCCACTATAATAAATAAGGATTACAGAAATTATCTAGGTTTGCCCAAAACCTAGAAAGCCCTCCGGATTTGACACACAAATCCACTCCTCTCTACCACCAAGACAAAAAGCCACAACTTCTCTACAACAGGATAAAAAATCCTACTCTCTCTTCAAGCAAAATAGCAAACGAAGATAAGAAAGGGAACACCTGAAACCATAGACGAAGAAGCCCTTGAAACGGTAGAGAAATCTCCTTCCAATAGCACAGAGGAAACACCTCCTTCAAGCGGTGAAGAACCGCCTACAGCAGCAGCAAAAATTCCTTTCATCAGCGGGAATGGCGGCCGGCGGACGGCGCGGGTGCGGAGATGGCGGCCGGCGGACGGCGCTGGGGCTCGGGGACGGCGGACGGCGTTCGCTGGGAGGGGGCTGCGGCTTCCGCTCTATCCGAATAACCCTAGCCTCTTAATCGGGAGAGAATAGGTTTTAAAAGTCACGCCTATTTAACAAACTGCTGACATGCAGTTTTAATATATAAAAACTGCTCAGTTTTTTAAATATAAAAAACTGCCCACTTAGCCCAAAGAGCAACCAGCACAAAAAAGGTTGCCACCTCAAATATCCAGGTTGCAACTCCTGAAATTCTGCACAAAAAACTGCACCTTTTGGGGCTGAACCCCAACAATAAGGGCATCCCTAATGTTTACACCGTATAAATTACTAATTGATCAACTCATAGTGATTATTTTCCTTAGGACATGAGTTCTCAAGAAAGAGAAAGAGAAAATGAGCAACACAAGAAGAAGGGCAAAAAGAAAGTAAGAGAAAATGAACAGCACAAAGATAAAGAAAAAGAGAAAGTGAGAGTGAGTTCTAATTTCCTATAATTGCAAGTTATTTTGCTTTCTTTATTACTCATGTTTTGCTCATATATTATGGTAAATCAAGATAGAACTAAAATGATAACAAGAAAGATATAAAATGGAAGTCGTTATACGTCAAATCGATATAATGACAAATAAACAAGGAAGGGTCAATACGTGATTAAGCCCCCAAGAAAAATATAAGAATAAAAGGGGAGAAAATACTTCAAATAATGAGCTATAAGAAGAGTTAACCCAAATTAGAAGATAGGGAGAATAATCTTCCTTCATCGTGCGAGTTAAGGGCACGAATAATAATATAAACGTGCGAGACAAGAGCACGAGAAGAATATTACATCATAAATGTGAGACAAAGACACATAGTTTACACTTCATATAGCTCATACTTAAAAGTGAATTACATATAAAATAAGAAAAAAAGAAAGATTATGAACAAGAAAGACAAGACATTATAGGACTACATGCAAATAAAATGATATAACAATGAACTATGCAAGACAATAAGAAGTGATCATAGAAATAAAAGTAAGAATTCACATACTCATTTGACTAATAGAAAATAAAACTATACAGGTCAAAGAAGATGCGGTTTCAGCCACTAGTAGTCAGCATCAACCATGTTCTCCTCGACAGGAGTAGAGGTATCGTCTTTGGGTTGAAGTTGTCTCAGCAGTGTTTGGTGTCATGGATGACCACAAGTCGATGTGCAGAGACCCAGAGTGTCCCCATGAGGAGTTTCAGTTTTACTTCATGTAGTGCATGTAGTTCTACTTATAATACATGTGTATGCACATGATGTCGTATGTTTTGAATCAGTCCTGTTTTTTTATAGTGTTGATAAGCTCATTTTGATGTATGTTTAGAATTACCATTTTGGATTGATGTACTTTATATCCAACGCTTTAAATGAAATGAAATAATTTTATTCTGTCATAATATTTTACTTCTCGTACTCTTTCATATATTGTTGTACTCTGAATGTTCTTACATTGTTCATTATGAAATGCTTAAGATAAATTAAAGCAGTAGTCGTAAAGGGGTCGTTACAGCATACTTGCTGAACTTACTTTTTTATTTAATTTTAAAAAACAACAGCATGCTTGCCAATGAATTTTTTTGTTTGACGGGCATGACGGCCAAAAACACGTTTGCTATGACTTATGAACCGTCATTTCTGAACGCTCGATCTCGTATAAGAAAATTCATCCACTTTTAAATTCAAAAAAATAAAATCTTTCTAGATGATGACAAATCATAACTGTTGTCATTCCAAACATACATTGTATGGTTACTTTTTTTGTCTAAACCCAACGGAGCAAAAAAGCTGCAATTTATGTTTCCCTACTTAACAATGCCAACAATTGATGGAGCCTACTGAAGTTTTGGCTTCGAATGAACTATATATGTCATCTGCGGGGGAGCTATTTGGCTTCGAATGAACTATAGCTGTCATCTGTGGGGGAGCCTAGAACGTTTCGACAAGGGAGGAGAACTGTAATCGGTGGTGCCCTGCTCTGGAAACTCAGGCTTTGTTTGGGAGTGTGGTTACAGCGAACGTCATCGCCGCCCATGGGCTCATTTATTTTTCCATCTTTCACCACCGTTCTTAGCCACCAACCAACATGAACGGCAAAATAACCGCCGTTCCTTGCCTCCTCCCCTACCTCCAATCCAATGCTCCGACGGAATTCGTCTCCCTTCTAAGCCGCCGACGGAGTCCCAAAAAGAGCCTCAGGTTGCTCCACCATGGGGATGGATGTGGCGATCAGCCAGGGGAGAAGAGCATGAGATAGAGTTCTAAAAAAACAAAAAACAAAAATTGGTGTTTTTTATGTGCAAATAGTATAAAAAGAAATTCGGATTAATTTTTTGTTTTGAACTATTCTTTCCCTCATCTTCTTTCCCGCTTGTTCTTCTCTACAGGCTTCCGGAGGAAGATTCACTGGTGGGCGGGCTGATAGAAATGCAGAGCAGCGAGATTGTGATGGCGACTAGCCCAGCCCATACATAAATGATGGTGGGCGTCCTCCCCCTTCTTCCCATTAGCCCCTTGCAGAACGGGTACAAGTGAGCCAGCACCCAAAAACTAAAGAAAACCCCTCCAATCAACTTGTTCCACTGCGGAATCGGGCTGTACAGCGTCCTCGAGATGCCGATGAAGATGGCGATGATGTTCACGGCGAGAATGGTGAGCGGCGACAGAAACAGGCTGGTCCACTTCACCACATACAGATCCGCGAATGCGTCGTCCTCGTCCTCATTGGCCGACTTCGAGGTGAGCTTGAACGAGATCTCGATCCCTGCGATTACCTTGAGAAGGCCCTGGATCACGGCGGCGAGGTGGGCAGAGGTGCCGCCGATGACCCAGAACTGCTCGTTGCGCCAGTACTCCTCCAGGGAAATGCCGGACCATTTGACCTCGAGGAGCGACAGCATCGAGAGGGTGACGGAGATGAGGAGGAGGTAGACGAGAAATGCGACGTTGAGGCTTGGCACGACGAACTGGCCGCTGAAGAGGCACACCGCCGGGAGGAAGCAGTAGATGAGGAGGGGGATCGAAGTGAATGGGTAGATTCCAACGTTTATGTATGCGATCCGCTGCAGGAATTTCAGCCTGGAGCTCGCAAGCAGCGAGTTGTTCTTGGAGAAGAAGATCTCCACGGATCCCGTCGCCCACCGCAAAACCTGAATCATTGCCGCAAAACAAATCAATCAAACACACGAACATCATGTGAGAACTGTAATTAAAAGAAGAAATCCATTTTCTCTCCAAAGGTTACCTGGTGGAGCCGATCTGTTAGGTTAATCGGCGCCGTCCCCCTGAAGGCGTCGCGTTTGGGGATGCAGTACACCGATCTCCACCCACGGTTGTGCATCCGGTAGCCGGTGACCACGTCCTCCGTCACCGACCCGTAGATCCACCCGATTCTGTCTCCCCACTCCGTCTTGTCCTCGTACCTGCATATATGAATCGATGATCGTCTTCCAGTAAGTGCTTCATTTCATCAAACACGTAGCACACATACCAGCAAGAGATTACTGAGATGGCCTCCGCAACAGTCGGGGCATCGAGAGGCGGCCGAGGACCAAGCAGTGCGCCGGGCGGCCGTCCGTTCTTTACCGACGGGTGGTCAGCGAGTGGCCTCCCTTGGAACTCGGCGACGGCAATGGAATCCACGAGCATGCTGGAGTTACCGAATTTTTGAGGCGTGTCGAGATCAGGATGGACATTCAGCGGATGTGATTCTTCTTCGTCTTCCCTTCTTCTAACCTCCGCCGCCAGCTTGTACTGCCCATAAAGTCCCAAATACTCGTTAGCCCGTGGGGGACAGAACCCGTAGAGCGCGTGTCGCCGGAAAAGGCATCCCGTGCCGACGTACATCGGCCCCTGCAAGCCGTCCAGCGCCCGCATGTTTCCGTCGAAGAAGACGGTGTTATGGTTTGCGTAGCGATCGGAGGGATCGACTCCTTCGAATCTCTGAGGATACTGTACGTAGCAGATGCGATCGCCTCCGCGATCCATCATGTAGCACATTCCTTCTCGGAATGCGAGGGAGTTGTAGACGTAGTGATCGCAGTCGAGGTTGAGGATGAAAGGCCCGTTCGAGAGAATGGCGGAGGCGCGGACGAGTGCGTTCATGGCGCCGGCCTTCTTGTTGTGGTCGTACCCCGGCCGCTTTTCCCTGGAAACGTAGATCAGCGTCGGCTTTCGAATGTCAACGTCTGTGAAATCGATGAAATGGTGTCCTCCGCCCTGGTTTCCATACACAGGATCGTGGTCAGGGGTTTTGCTCATGACCTGAAGGATTCCGGCGTGGTCGCCCTTGGCATGTTCGGGGCAGACGGATTTCCAGGTCCCCGGCCAGTGCGTCGCGTCGGCCATCCACGTCGCTTTCAGCACGGCTGCCTTAGCCGCCGCCTGATCTTCCCCCTTCTCTTTAGCAAGCTTTGCTGCCTGCTTCTCCTCCTTGGAGTTGAGCGTCTTGGAACGCTTCAAAATGGCTTCCGGCAGCCCATTGATCCGAACCTTGAACTCGTCGTACTCCCGCTTGATCCACCGGCGATCCTTCACGAAGTCCGGCTGCTTCTTATTCTTGGTCGGATCGATCTTGAGGTTGAAGTAGCTGTCCGGGTTCCGTGGTTCGATGCAGTGCTTCCGGCAGAACGGAACCCAGATGTCGGCAAACGATGCAGCCTCCGCCATGGCTTCGAAGGTTAGGAGGGCGCCACCGTCGTCCGAAACATAGACGGCGAGCTTCTCGACTGGGTACTCCGTGGCGAGGACAGAGAGGATGGTGTTTGCGGTGACGAGGGGAGGCTCCTTGTCTGGGTCGGCGGTGGAGATGAAGACGTCGATCCCTGGCAGATCGGATCGACCCATCGGATTTGACGCCGACGGGGCGTCGAATTTCTCGTTGAGGGCGGCGAGATCGGCCGCGCGGTTAATGGGGTTGAGCTTGGGGAGTGTGTCGAGGATCCAAGAGAAGGCGAACCAGATCTCACAGCCTGTCGACAGTCCCCACAGCCACATTGCGTCTGGATTCGGGTTCTGAATCCGCCATATCAGGAACCCGATCAGGCACACCTGTCGGATCAACACCAGTAATCTGTATACACCGTTATTCACTATTACATACTATATGAGACAATCTTCTAACACATCATTAGAGCTGTCACTTAAAATCGAAAATTGTAAGCTGAATTAAAACCTCAAAGAAATTTACTGAATCGTTCGCTAATTATCCGAGTTCCGGTTTGAATTTTGGAACCGTGAGCAACATTGATCCGGGTATGATTCTTTCATTTTATTATCCGGAACCGGAACCGGAACTTCAACATACAAGTCTCAAGCGATTTCAAGAATTTTAGATCCGATACGAAACGGACAAAAGTAGAACCGAACTGCGACTCGTTTATTATTATTTTTAATAATCTTTTTATTAGTATTAATATTAATAGAATATTATTATTTTTTATAATCTATATATAATATCTATACTTATTATTAACAATGAAACTAATGCGGTTTGGTGCTGTTTGAACTCAAACCGCAATTGTATCAAAGGGGTCGGTTTTGTACTGAACAAAATCACACTGCACCAAAACTATGTGATATGATTTGAACATTGCATCAACATTACATGATCGTGATCTTTGACTTTTTGAATAGAGATTGGAGGTCTACAGTTCATTTCAGTTCTTGGGAGTCAGGAATTCAAATTTTAAATATTATTTAATATTTGTCAAGAAATAGCCAATAATAATAATAATAATATCAAAATGATTTCTAACATGACAACCAGTAATCGATGTCTAGAAGGAATCGAAGAGGAAGGAACCACTAGCAGAAGAGAAGACGACAAAGTTACAGAAAAATGAAGAAAACATATACTCATTAACGATGATTAGAATGTCAGATCATCTCGAAGAAGTCAATACGAATGATGACAATGATGTGACACGATTTTGTAAATTTTGTACCGTCAAAAACCGCACCGTAAACTATGCCGTTTTGCAATGAATGAAACCGCTGCACAACCAAATCGTTTAGTGTGGTTTAAAATTAGTGCGACCGGAGCGATTTTGTGGTTTTGCGATTTTGGTTTTCAACTATCAGTTCTACGCACTATATTACACAAAAACTACTCCCCTTTAGTATAACGTGAAATTCCTGCATCCGGACCCCAAACTTCTAATTCCCTCTTATAAAAAAAATCTAACGGTTTATTTTTCCCCTCGGGTGATTTATTTTTTACCTTCCTCATTCATTCTCTTAAATTTGATTTTGGTTTTGTTTGGAACAGATTGGAACCGGTAGTGGCCGGTTTGGTTCTTCTTCTGGTTCTTGTTGAACCGTAACCAGAACATTAGACACGGCGGTTCCAAAAATTATATTAGAACCAGAACCAGAACCGCAACCGGTCAAACTAAATAAGGTTTTGATTGTAATTTGAAAAACTGTTACCATAGCGGTTCGGTTCAACCAAAATCGAATCGGAACCGTGACAGCTCTACATGTCATGCATGATAATATACATTTTCCTTTATGAAATAATTTTCTTATATAGTTGCATACAATGAGAAAAAGAAGACTGAATTTTTTTGACTGTAAATTTTTTTTTCTTCAATTTGAATAAAAAATAATTATTAATGGGGTCCCCTCAGAAACACTAGTCGTACCTTATGCATGGGTGCGATATCCGAAAACCCCTGTATAACCGCTCATGGCGTAGCCGCCTCGACCGAGTCGTGTGATGGTCTCTCGGCTGCGCGGTCGCCTGCGTCAGCGACCCGGTGACTGCTCGTCCCCGGCCTCCAAACCAGACAGCCTTTTTGCCGCCCAACCCTTTGCTGGCGTGCGGATGGTCGGCCTCCTCTTCGCCCAAACTGAGCGGCAAATTTTTCGCCCGGCTCTGGCTAGCCCTCCGCCAAAGGCAGGGCCGCCCGACTGTGGAGGCCTCCTCTTGGCCCAGATCGGGCAACATTTTTGTCGACCGACTCTGGTCGGCTCCTTGCCAGCAGGCAGTACCGCCACGAATCAGGCCACCATTTTGATGGTCGACTGGGGCGACCTCCTCTCTGCCTAGATCGGGCAGCATTTTTGTTGCCCACTCTGGTCGGCTCCCAGCCAGAGAGCATGACCGCTCCAAATCGGGCAGCCCTTTGGCAGGCAGGTTGGTGCGGCCTCCTTGCCGCCCAAATCTGGCGGCATTCTCGTCGCTCAGCCTCATCCAGGGCTCGTCTCCATGGCCGACGACCTCGCCTCACCATCGGCCTCACTAGCTTCCTCTCCCCTCACCGGAGGGGTGGTTATTTTTTTGTTGGGGGTTAAATTTGTCCCGGGGAAGTCTCAATATTTTTGTAATATTAGTGATCTGCATGCTCTAAACAGAGTGTTTCTATTCGTCTATCCGAAAGTTATCGGGGAAAATTATCGGGTTGCCCCTTTCGGAATCTATAAATAGACCTCAATCGTCCTTCATTTTGACCTCTTTTTCGCCCGAAAAATCCTCTTAGAATTTTCTCTCTCCTCCTCCTACAAATTTTCTCTCTCCTCCCCGAGCTTTGTCCGACGTGTGTACATCCCTTCGTGTGCACATTCCTCCCTGCGCGCGCTCCCTCTTGTGGTCGTCTCTCCTCCAATGTGTGTGCGTCCCTCTATGCGCATGTTCTCCTTTGCACGTGTCCCTTTGTGTGTCAGTTCCTCCTTGTGTACGCTCCCCATTTGCGCACGTCCCGCAGTGCGCATGTTCCTCCTTGCACGCGCTCCCTCATGGGTGCATCTCGCCTCCAACGTGTTCTCATCCCTTCGTGTGCATGTTCCCCATTGTGTACGTTCCTCCGTGTGTAAGTTCCTCCTTTTGTGCACTCCTCCTTTGCGCACGTCCCGTTGTGCGCACGTTCCTCCTTGTGCGTGCTCCCCCTTGCACGCGTCTCTCCTATAACATGTGCACATCCCTTCTTGCGCACACTCCCCCTTGTACACGTCCCTCAGTATGCAAGTTCTTCCTTGTGTGCGCTACCCCTTAATGCACGTCCCTATATGTGCATGTTCCATCATGGGCACATTCCTCCATACGTGAATCCCTCAGTACGCTCATCGTTCCAAGCACTTCGTCGTGCGTCCCATTCTCCAGACCTCTCTTGCAAGCACCCTGTCTAGTCAGCTAAAGACTGTCAAGCTCGTCAGAGCTCCCGAAGTTCATGTGCATGTACCGCCGACATTTGTCAAGACCAACTTCAGAGTCTGCAAAGGATCGCTCGACTACAGTTAGACATACATAGTACCAGTATCTCTAGCACCCTAAACTCAACAATGTAACAAGCTCATCAGTCATTTACAAGTCAGCCATCGCAGACTCCTCTAAGCACAATAAGAGACAAACCGTAGAGATAGGGTGCGCCTAGCGCACCACTCAAGCTTCTAAGGCCCAGTCATAAGAACGAGTGCAACATGTTGCTCCCGCTTCTGAGCACCAGTAGAGGACTTCAATGCGCAGCTAGTGCATCGCTCTAACAACTCACAAATAAATACTTAGCTCCGCGGGTGGTGACATGTCATCCTCCGAGCTCTTCTCCCTTTCTTCCTCTCAATAATTGTATTGAGAGACGGTCTGTCACTCTCGAATTCTTCAAAAAATCCATTTACAACAACCAACAAATAGTGGAGTTTTGGTCGACACAAATCTGACCACATGGTTTTTCACCCAGTTGACAGGTTTTCCACATTAAAAAAATTTCCTTTTTCATCTTTCTATTTTTGCGGCTGTTTGCACGCTTGACTGCTCTCGGGATAAGGCGGTTTAATTTAGTTCGGTCTACCAGGAGTCTTGAGCGATCTACAACAGTTTGGCGTCGTTTGTGGGAAGGAGTTCTCAACACCCTGTAACACCTCCCCTGCAATTACTACATAATATGGATTCGACCGGGGCTCTACAACATATAGACGTCACAACTTTAGTATGATAAAGTGATATACAAAGGAGGTGTTACAATTTGGTATCAGAGGGAGGTTTTTTTTGTAACGACCCAAGACTGACTCCAATCGGGACCATGTACACCGAGGCAGACCCAACGAGACCTAACTGGCGTCGTCCGGGCTACATCCCAAGCACCTAACCAATCACCATGCCCGCAGATAGATTGTTGGTGATCGTAGCCCCCTTTGATGATCAAACTCGGTAGTTAAGTTTGGCCATACGAAGACTTCCCGGGAGGTCACCCATCTCAGTACTACTCTCGCCCAAACTTAACTACACTTGGGCGAGAGTAGTACTGGGATGGGTGACCTCCCGGGAAGTCCCTATAGGGCCAAATTTAACTATCGAGTTCGCTTATCAAAGGGGGATACGACCACCAACAACCCGCCTGCCCACTTGGGCGAGAGTAATACTGGGATGGGTGACCTCCTATGAAGTCCTCGTAGGGAAAAACTTAAATTTCGAGTTCGCACATCAAAGGGCGCTACAATCACCAACAACCCGCCCGTGGGTATGGTGATGGGTTGGGTGCTTGAGCTGCAGCACGGACGACGCCAGTTGGGTCCCGCTGGGTCTCCCTCGGTGGACGTGGTCTCGATTGGAGTCAGGCCTGGGCCGTCACCCCCCCCCCCCCCCTCGAATATTCAGAGAACATTATCCTTTGCACATCAATGCTCGCCGCCAACGACCATGAGAAGAAGAAATGTCAGCATCATCAAAAGTTTTGCCCCTAGGAGGCACACTGCTCCAGCCTTCTCCCACTCACATGATAACACACCTCTCGAGGAAGAGGACATGCTTTCCAAATTAGATGAACGCCTGTTCTTACTAGAGGAGAGCTAAGGTCGTGCGCTCGTGCTTTTAAGGGATTTAGAGGCCTCTCGTGCCTCCCGCCCAGCTTCCACGCTTGGCAGCCGACCAACGCCAACTTTGGATCATGTCATGGCCAAGCAATTCTCCTACAAGTACTGCATGCCCGCAATGGAGCCCATCAACGATGCTAGCTTAGCACGACATGTACCTCTGACAGAAGAATCTGAAACTCATCATCTCCATCATCACGCCAAAACAGCGGTCCATGAGTCTTTATTTCGAAGTATCGCTCGTGAAGAATTTCACAGCATGATAACCGAAGAGCACAAACAAGTCGAGCAGTATGCTGCTTTGGCTCGATTCCCAAACACCGCCACTTGTTGTTGGCAGTAGAAGCTCATCAACAACAATTCAAAGGCAGATAATAGAAAAATATGGGATATGACCCAATGAAGATACTCAAGAAGAGTGGCAAACTTCACAACAAATCTCGCCAACCCGGGGGGGTGGGGGGGTGGGGGCATCATTGCGGTCAAGCCTTCACGCCTCTCCATACCCCCAAAGCAAACATACTCTCAATAATCCAAGGAACTAAGACACTCCGCAAGCCCCGATTGCTCGCTAAAGGTGCAGGCGACCTGTCAAAGTGTTGTGAGTTCCTCCACAGACGAGGGCAAAATATAGAAAGTTTTTCCAAACTCAAGGAGGAAATTGAGTGTCTCATTAGATGAGGGTTGTTATGGAGGTTTTTTTGGACCAAACATCGAATCAACCAGCATGAGGTCAACTATCCGCTTGCTATAAAGGACCAGGGGGCAACCCCCGAGACAATCATCCTAGGATAAAGCTCCTTATCCATCAGTAGAGCTCTACCCGTGCCATCGCGCTACTCTACCAATTTCGTTTTTTTTATAAACACATCATGTAAATTACTACAAAATTAGACTCATGACAATGACTCCAACAACTTTCAAAATATGTTCATTACAGGACTAGAAAAGGCAAACACCCTCTGCATCATCAAGATAACACTCGAATATTGTCCAAAAGAAAGGACATGTATTTACTCTTATAGCACCTGCTTCTGGGTGGTGCGCTCATTAACATCACTTAACTTCGGGCAGCGCGCTCTTACAACACCTGCCTTCGGGCAACACACTCATTAACATTACATGCCTTTGGACAGCACGCTCTTACAACACTTGCCTCCGGGTAGCGTGCTCTTACAACACCTACCTCCGAGCAGTGTGCTCTATAGCACCTGCCTCTAGGCATCGCTCTCATTAACAACATCTGCCTCTGGGCAGCATGCTCATTAACAATACCTACCTCCGGGCAAAGCGCTCATTAATAACACTTGCCTTCGTGCAGTACGCTTGCAGGATGAGTTCCGGGTCACCTCCTACTATCGTGGGTTGAAGGCTCTCCATTCTCCCTCGCAAGTGGATACAGGTCGCTAGTGTCGGGCCCCTCTTGCTCGCTAGCTGTTCGAGGGTCTGTCCTTCACCGTTTCTTCGGGATCATGTCCTAGCAGCCTCCCACTGCCGCTGATCGAAGGTCCTCCCTTCTCTGACGCAATAGGTTGCCGCATCGCCAGGACCTACCCCTCTTGTGCCCGCCAATGGTTCGAAGATCTGGCCTTCACAGTTTCTCCGGGACCACAGCCCAACGACTGCCCACTACCTCTGATTGAAGGTCTGCCCTTCTCCGCTGAAGTTGGTTGCAACGTCATCAGGGCCTGACCCCAACGTGAATGCCAGCTATTTGAAGGCCTGCCTTCACCGTTTCTCTGGGACCACATCCCAGCGACCTCCCACTGTCAATGATCGAAGGTCCGCCCTTCTTCGCCGCAGTAGGTCGCGGCACCGTCAGGGCTTGCCCCCCTCGTGATCTCCTAGGTTCGAAGATCTGCTCTTCACCTCCACACTGAGTGGCATCACCCAATTCAGTGATCCAGACCTCTCACAACTCAGCTCTAAGCATTCGCCCTTCTCCCACGTATAAGGTTACGACGCCACCTGGGTCTCATCCTCCAACTCCCAACATGAAAAAATCAAACCAGAATCGAGCGCAAAATAATGGCGTCAACACAACCAATGCTCAATCGCCATTGCAAGCAAACGCTCGAAGCTTGAGCAGTTAACAAACAATCAGATAATACATACAGAGCGACCAAGGTGTTGCAAGTAAGGTGTAAAGACACTACATAATGCATATATGCGAAGTAACAATAAATGCGGAGCTACACCTCATCCACAGCAGCATTAGAACCCCCACTCTCATCCTCTAAAATATCTCCAATACCGAGACTAGCTATATTGCAACTGCGCGTCTGCACCATTATACGGAGGGTCTTCGTCGTCCCTTGCCTAAATTTAACCGCATTGGCCTCCGCTGCAAACAACGCCTCGGTACCTGGAAGGTAAAATTTACATTCGCAAAGTTGAAGCACTCACGCACATGACACACAATACATACAGAGTAATCAAGGCACCACAAATACGGTACAAAAGCCACTACATGATGCATATGTTTAAAGGTACAATGAAGGCGAAACTATGGCTCATCCACATCAATGTCAGATCCCCCACACCCATCAGAGATCTTCAATACCAGATTCAGTAACGCCGCAACAGCGTTTATGCAACACCACATGGATCTTCGTCTCTGGCCTTGCAAGTATCTCACATCGTCTAAACCTGCTCCACGGTAGGAAAGGAGTGTTGTTGCATCAGCCTCTCCCGCGAGCAGCGCCGCAAAGGACAAGGGTTCACACAAGTCCTCACGAACGTAAAGCAATGAATGCACACAACATTTGATCATCGCTCGCAGCACGCACTTCGCGCGTTCTTCACCAATTATGCACATCACACATAGCACGCAATGCACCCATTGCATGTACCACCCTTTGCACCTCCTGGTCGTTTTGTCATGCGAGCACCATCATAAAATGTTACGCGCTTAATCTAGCGTTTGAGTAGAAGTCCCCGTCCTCCATTCACTTTAGCTCTGAACTACGAGGACTTAGGGGGCAAATAATGGGGTCCCCTAGAAGTGATAGCCGCACCTCATATATGGGGTGCAATTATCTGAAAACCACCGCTTAATCGCCCATGGTGTAGCCGCTTCGGCCGAGCCGTGTGACGGTCTCTCGGTCGTGCGACCGCCCAATTCGACAGTCCGACGTCTGCTCGTCCTCAGCCACCCAAACCGAAGAGCCCTTTTGTCGTCTAGCCCTCCGCCAGCGTGCGGAAGGTCGGCCTCCTCTCCTCCCAGATGGGGCGAAAAATATGTCGCCCGACTCTAGCCGACACTTCGACAGAAGGCAGGACCGCCCCAAATTAGGCAGTCCTTTGGCCGCCCGATAGGGGCGGTTTCCTGTCAGCACAGATCGAGAGGCATTTTTGTCACCCGACTCTGGTCGGATCCCAGCCATAGAGCAGGGCCGCCCCAAATTGGGGGGCCCTTTGGCCGTCCGATTGGGGCGGCATCCTTGGCGCCCAAATCTGGAGGCGTTCTCGTTGCTCGTCCTTGTGCCGGGGCTCGTTTCCCCGACCTCGCCTCGTCGTCGGTCTTGCCGGACTGCCTCTCCATTGCGGGATGGATGCTTATTTTTCGATCGGGGTTAAATTTTTTCGGGGGCAGTCTCATCATTTTCATAAAATTATTTATCTGCATGCTCTAAATGGAGCGTTTCTATTCGTCCGTCAAGTATTTATCATGGAAAATTACTGGGTTGCCCCTCTTGAAAATTTATAAATAGACCTCAATCCTCCTTCATTTGGACCTCTTCTCCACCCGAAAAATCCTTTTAGGATTTTTTCTCCTCCTGCTGCTGCGAATTTTCTCTCTCCTCCTCGGGCTTCCTCCGAGGTGCACACATTCTATCGCGTGCACGTTTCTCCTTGCATGCGTCTCTCCTCCAACGTGAGCACGTCTCTTCATATGCATGTTCTCCCTTGTGCACGTCTCTCCGTGTGCAAGTTCCTCTTTGTGTGCGCTCCCCCTTGGCGCACGTTCCGCCATGCGCATGTTCCTCCTTGCACGATGTCCCCCTTGAGTGCATCTCTCCTCCAACATGCACTCATCCCTCCACGCGCACTTTCCCCCTCGTGCACATCCCTCCGTGTGCAAGTTTTTCCTTGTGTGCGCTCCTCCTTTGCGCACATTCCATCGGGCGCACGTTCCTCCTTACACGTGCTCCCCCTTGCGCGTGTCTCTCCTCCAACATGTGCATGTCCCTTCACATGCACGTTCTCCCTTGCTTACGTCCCTCCGTGTGCATGTTCCTCCTTGTGTGCACTCCCCTTTTGCGCACGTCCCTCTATGCGCACGTTCCATCGTGTGCACATTCCTTCTTACGTAGACCCCTCAGTACACTCATCGTTCCAAGCGCGTCGTCGTGCGCTCCATTCTCCAAACCGCTCCTACATGCTCCCTGTCTAGTTAGTCGAAGACTGTCAACCCCACTAGAGCTTTTGAAGTTCATGTGTCAGTACCGTCGACATGTGTCAATACCAATTTTAGAGCCCGCCAAGGACCACTCTAATACAGTCAGACGACGTACAGAACACCCAATTCAGTAACAAGCTTATCAGTTGATGACAAGTCACCCAATTCTGACTCCTCTAAGCACAACATGAGACGAACCACAGAGGATAGGGAGCGCCGAGCGCGCCACTCAAAATTCCAAGGCCCAGACATCAGAACAAGTGCAACAAGATGCTCCATCTTCCGAGCACCAGTAGAGGACTTCAAGGCGAAACTAGTGCATCGCTCCCGACAACTCACAAAGAAATACTTAGCTTCATGAGTGGTGACCTGTCACCCTCTGAACTCTTCTCTCTTTCTCTCTCTTGACAATTGTAACGAGATGCGACCTGTTGCCCTTGAGTTCTTCAAAAAAACCATGTACAACAAATAGTGGAGCTTTGATTGACACAGATCCGACCACGTGATTTTGTCACTCAGTTGACAGATTTTTCATGTTAAAAAAAATTTCCTCTTTCATCTTTGTATTTTTTGTGACTGCGCGCTCGACCGCTCTCGGACTAAGATGATTTAATTTAATTTGATTTAATAAAAATCTGCAGCGATCCACAACAATTATTTTTGATCAAAATTTATCATAAAATTATGTTTGTGATCAAATGTATTTGTTAATAGTTTACACTTCTCTTTTTTAAATTTGGGGTTGATAATATTAATTAGCACTCAGTAGATGTGTCTCTATTAACACTCACATTTTATTTTATTTTTCCAAATTTTTAAGTATGGATAGTTTTTGTGCTTAATTGTGAATATCCAATTTTTAAAAAATCATGTTTGCAAATAATCAAAAATAGTAAAATCTAAAATTACAGTGTTAATTTCATTGCCTTATATTTTTTTTCTAAAAAACACATTTGCAAATGATCAAAAGTAGTAATAACCAAAATTATGGTGTTAATATCATTGCCTTAATTTTTTTTCTAAGTCTCTCAATTATGAAAAAAAATGTACTTGTAGCACACCTTTGATAACCGTGCTCTCCCCCTTATCTCGCCGTGTATTCTCGCCAACACGAATTTTCGCACATGATCATCTTAAATATGATCACTTTTAAATGCGATTATATTATACAAATACTGCTGAATATTTTTGCAAATAATCTATATCATTGAAATCACAGATCATTCTAATTCTTCTCCAGCACAATGATCTAGTACCCATATCTAAATATTTCTCATCAATATTGGAGTCCCTAATATTTGTTTCATTCATATTTGATCCAAAAATAATAATAACTTTTTATAAAAAAAATGTTTCTTGGCTCCGTTTGAGAGAACTTATTTTTACTGGTCAAGCAGTTATAACCGCATGAACCAGACCTTAATACCTTAATTAAGGTCTGGTGCAGTTACGGCCGCATGAACCGGACCTTAATACCTTAATTAAGGTCTTATTCATACGATCGTAACTGCTTAACCGGTGAAATAAAAAAGTCTAGTTCATACGGTCATAATCGCTTTACCTATCAAAATAAGTTCCACCAAACTAAGCCTATGTTTTCACTGGCATGTGCATAAAAATATGTTAATTGCAAGCATGCATGCATGCATTGATGATTTTGTTAGTTTGATTTATATGCCAAAAGATTACCTGAACGGGCTAAGGACTACGGCGGACACCCGGACTTTCCTGGTGAGAGGCTTCCACGGCTTGTCCATGAAATCCGACGCGCCCATGCTGCCGTCGACATCGTAGCCATCGTCTTGGGGCCAGATGGCGTTGCCGATGCCGTAGGTTCCCTTCGACTCGAACAACCAACGATTGTGATCGAAGTCGCCGGTCTGGCTGCGGACCAGCATGGACTTGTTCTGGGTCTTCATAACGGATATCCGTCTCTCCAGCCTGCTGGAGCCCCCGCCGCCGTCGCTGCCCATACGATTGGTTCTGCCGGCGGCGCGGGGGAGGTCATCGGACTTGGAGCTGGAACTTCCGGTGGCGGTGTAAGGTTGGTTGTCGGGGGTGGGCGGCATGTGAACGGTGTAGTTCGAGAAGTCGTTGGGGCCGCCGGAGGAGGTGGAGGTGAGCTCCGGGCCCATCTCGAGTTCATCGCGGGTGAGGCTCACGATGCGCCCGCTGGATGTCTGTCGGCCGAACCTTATCACCGGTTTTTTCGGCGGCGACGTCGCCGACGACATGCCTGCCTTCCCTTCGGTGTTTTATTTATTTTTTTCTCCCGGGGCTAGGAAAACTGCATGGCTGCTTTCTGAAGATCCAGTGCGGCTTCCTAAATGGACGATGGTGGGACGAGGTGTTGAATGGTGAGGAGAAAATAGCGAGGGAGGGAGGGAGGGAGGGGGAGAATGGCTTCGCGGGTTTTGCTCTCTAAAAAGGTTATAATTTGTATTCTAAAATTAGTAATTTATGATTAGTTACTGGGATTTTTTTATTGTTTATAATTTCGTAGTTACTGGGATTTTTTTTATTCTGACCAATATTTATCTTGGCTGCTGCTGTAAATTTATTTAGGGTTTTTTTTTTTAAAATTTAGCTAATGCTCTAATACCTAACGGGTTCCCTCTAAAAAAATTCTCTAGTCAAGTTAAAGGCATCCGACCGAACACGCGCAAGAGAACTAGCCCCAGCAGGCAAATCATGCGCGTGGACCGTACCAGCTCAAAGGGGGTACAAACATGGGCGGATCCACCGTAAGACACGGTCGGGCACGTGCCCGACCATGTTTTTAGCGAAATCACGCTAGGTTAGCGATTTCACTCTGATTTTTGGCGAAATCCAAGCGGCGCGCGGATGACTGGCGAGCGGCGAGTGGCGGCCGGCGAGCGGACCTCCTGTGAGACGTCAGTGATTAGACGTGACCGCATGATTCCTCTTTGTCTCCATCTCCGTCTCCGTGATATCCGATGCCTGGAACGGCCTGGCGGCGTTGACACCCGACTCTGCCCTAGCAGTGATATTTCTTGCAGAAGGTATTGAATGAATTGGCTTGGAACAACCGAACAGGGGAGAAGCTGGTGCTTGGAGTGATGTTTCTAATTTTTGTATCTTCTTGCAATGATATTTCTGTATCTTCTTGCAGTGATATTTTTGCATCTTCTTATAGTAGCGGAACAGGGGAGATCCGAGATTGGGAGAAGCTGGTGCTTGCAACAACCGAAGTACTGAACAATGGAGAACATGTTGCTTCCTAGCAGTCTAGCAGGTTTAATTTATTTTTCTTTCTTCCCTTTAACTTTCTTCTATCCTGATTTTGCCCAGAGTAAAAATAGTCAAATTTTTGGTTCCAATTAGCAGAGCCTTCGCCATTTTCTAACTCAGTTTTTTGATTTGGTTCTTCTTAATTTTGGACTAAGATTTGTGAATCTATGAATTTAGATTTGTTTTTTTTTTCAGAAAAAATGATGAATACCACAAGAAATTGTGATCTTCATTGCCATGTTTTCCCTTGGAGGTTTCATTGCCATGTTTTCCCTTGGAGGTTTCCAAATTTTATCTGAAAGTTGCAAAATTTTACCTTCATTCCCATTTTGCCCTCATTTTTGTCCTAGTTCTAGTTTCCCAAAATTTGCCCCCATTTTTGATCTAGTTCTTGTTTCCCATATTCTACCCCCTTTGTGATATAAGTTTATATGGTTTTAAATTTTTAAGGTTGATAGAAATTAGACATTGCCTCTAATTTGTCCATTTTACACGTATTTTTGACCAAGATTTTGTTTCACATGTTTTTTTGGATAGAAATTCTGATATAAGCTATTTGACAGCTTTTCCTTTATTTCTCTATTATTTACATTCTTTGCTTTCATAAATTTTGGAATACTCTTTAAGTACTGTTATTAATGGCATTTACCGTGTTTAGGCGATTTTTTTAAAATTTTTCTATAGTCATACTACTCAAATCTAAAACTGCCCTTATTTGCTTTGTCGTGATTGTATTTGAGGAAGACAATACACTTCTCAGCATATAGGGAATAATTTGAACTATTATAAATAGTCAGCTTAAATAATTAATAAAAATGTCTCGTCATATAATATGAATGGAGATCAAATAGGTGTAGAGCTAAGGAGCTTCTAATCCCAATCGATTAAGTATGCTACATACCATTAATCCCTAGAAATCTTCTAATCCCAATAGGTTAACCATGCTACATACCATTAATCGACTAGACATCTTTTGAACAATGATTTGCATGTTGAAATTTATTGTGCCCGGGCGACAACAAATTCCTAGTTCCGCCCCTGGGTACAAAAACACTCCCCAAGACGTGCACACAGACGACCCGCCCGCGACCGCGGCCAGCGCCCACAACCGGCGCGCACGTTCCGCCAGCATGCGCACTCGCGACCAAACATGAATGAATATATTGGCACTAAGATCACAACAGCGGGGCCCATGCGTACTTTTGCTGGATCCAACTATCTTTTCTGGATAAGTGAAGGGTTATTTGGAAAACGTCGCCAAGACAGCAGTTGAGCTGACCCTCAAGACCACAACAACTTGCCAAGCCAACGTACACATGCCGGTGTGACAACTGGGTAGTACCGAAGACCTGCCACATCATATGCACATGCAAATGTATCACCCCAACCACACCGCCAGAGCATATAGCTCTCTGGACTATTTAGTCCTCCATATCACAACCAACCGAGCCTTAACTCCCCGGACTATTCGGTCCTCCTCAACCATAATCCATCATCCTCATGGGATGATGATCACCAATTTTAATATCTTTGTACTTATCTACTCTTGTTTAATGTTTAGTTATGCTTAAAGTTTAGGGTGGATCTTGAACTTTCTGAGTTCTACACTATGATTGGTTCCCAACGGTACTAAGAAGTATGATAGAATGAATCACAAACCTCTCTTTCTCAAGATATTTAATCTTATTGGTGGCTACAAATCATTAAAACCCTCCCACAACATTACTCTTAATAACCTAAGATTTATAACTCTTTTAGGGCAGAGTCGATCTACCGTTTAACCTCAAAGTATTGATACTCCCCCACGTGTCCATGAACTCTAACTTTCTCTCATAACTTGACACATTATTTTATGACTGATCCATTTAGGATCAAGTACTATGATTGTCCTTATTGCGGGTTGCCCGGTCTTTCCCCGGTCTGAAGAAATCAAACCTCCTTAGCTCGAAATCAGATTGAGCGTGCAAACAGTCAAAGTGAACAACAACAAATGACAAGAGGTATTTTTTACTTGTAAACCCCAGAAAGGGTGAAAAAACACGTGATTGGAACTGTGCCGAGACAAAATTCACTAGCTTCTCGAAGCTTTACAGAGATTGATTTGTTCTCAAAGGGCGATAGGCTGCTACTCCATTACAGTTGTAGAAAATGAGGAAAAATGGCTAAATCCTCGGAGGCTCGATGGAAGCACTCCGAACTTGGAAAGTTGTTGAGCTTGTGGAACCTGGGTGGGAGCGTTCCGGCTAGAAAATTATTTAAGTCCACGGAGCTTCTAGAGGGAGTGCTCTCGTTGATGCAAAGTCTTGATGGAAGCGCTCTCACAGAGGCGGTAGATATGACTTGGACGTATTGAAGCCCTAGCGCAAGGAGGAGAACAAAGAATTTTTGAGCAGAGAATCAGCCTAAGTTTTCGATTCCGCCGAAAAACCTCAGAGCTCTCTCATACCTCTAGAGTTGCTTGTATTCAAATGAAGGTTTGAGAGCCTATTTATAGTTTTCTGGAGGGTCATGGTGATAATTGCGTCAGAGAGTGCGGCCGTGTGAGAGCGTGACCCTGCGGTCGTGTGGTTAGGCTGCGTGGAGGCATGACCCTGTAGGGGCGCAACCCTGTGGCCATGTGGGCCACGCGGGGGGTGCGAGCCTATGTCCTCAAGCGACCTTGCGGGGGTGCGACCCTATGACCTCGAGCGACCTTGCGGGGGTGTGGACCTACGACCACGCAGGCTGGCTGTGTGCGACCGCGCGAAGTGCGGCCACGCAGGCTGGATATGCGCAGATCACGGATGTAGGTTGTGCCGGGCGCGACCATGCTTGCTCTGCCCTGCCGTGCATGTGCGTGGGTTTGACTTCTTCCTTAGGGTGTCTGGGGCTTGCAGCTTTGATGCGCGTAATCCGTCTGGTCGAGTTCATGCATACTCGGTCTGAGTCTTACAGATTTGACTTAGAAATTTCAACCGTGGTCATCAAATGCCCCCAAAGTTTTGTGAGTTATGATTCGCGAAGCGATGAGGGCAAAGATTTTCAAGCTCAGTCATTCTGCCTTATGGTCGTGAACTCAAGATCATTTTTATACATGTCTCCTTTGTTTGTAGTGTGAAATACCCCTTAGTTGAGCCTTGATGTGAGCGCTCACGCTATAGAAGCTAGTAACCCGGCCTCACCTAGAGTTCAGACGTGAAGTTGCAGCCAACACCTACTCTTCTCGAACCACCCTGATCTTGAAGTGAGTCTCAGAATCAGAAACAAACCGAGGGCCTCAGCTCGGAGGTCCCACCTCTTATCTGGAAGAATCAAAAGTTCTTCCCCTCCCTAGCTAGTGCTGAGCTAGATGCCTTGGAGGAAGAAGATAAAAAGGGTTCAACAACCTTTTCAAGGCACCTTATCAATCTATTTATATGCCTCTGAGTTTGACCTGCCAATAACCAAACTGAACCGACCTGAAATTATCAAAATATCCTGGGTTGGGTCTGCCAACAGCCAAACTCCACTATTCTGAAGGGTTATATGCAGACCACAAAGGGCAAAAGTGTAAAATTACCTGGGGTAAAAGAGTAAAATCCCCTCTTGGGGGGTAAGAAGGTAAAAACACCTTTTTCTCATATGGCGAGTGAGAAAATAGCCGGCGGGCGAGACGAGTGCCTATCTGCTTGTCTCGCGAGTCCCTCGCCTTGCGAGAGGCGTCTCGCCTCTAAGGGCCAGGGAGCGACGTGAGAGCCGTCTCGCAGCTCTGCTGTTCCCATCTCGCCCATCATATTCTTCCTCTTTTTAAGATATCGGCGAGTTGACCCTATGGTCCTTCTCGCCCCTGCTGTCCTCTCGGTCCTCTCGTGGATAACTCAGCACTCCTCCTCGAGTTGCCTCCTATGAGCCCGAGGTTGTACACAATCCCCGATCTTTTCGAGGTTGCCTCAAGCTCGAAAAGAAAGACCAACCGAGGCTCGAGGCGCTGAGATTCATTTATGAGAGAATCTTTTGCGGGGCCCTCATCTGGGGCCTATAAATACGCGACACATATCCCATCATGAAGATTACCCCCTCTCTCATTTCCTCATCCATTCTACCATCAACATGTCTCATAGCCAGAGTTTTCGCGAGGGTCTCGCGATGGTCCGCAAGGAAAACAAGGCCAATGTGGCTACCCTGGCCCCCGCCCCGGTTCACACCCCCGCCTCTACCTCCATCGTCTCGCTTGAAGAAGGCAAAAACTGCCGGTCCTCCCTTCTCGGCAGATGCGACTACTCCCGCATCCTTGGGAGTCCATGAACCTCCCCCCACGTCCTCTGGAGAGAGACATGTGATTCTCGAATCCTTCCTTCGCCTCTTTCCCCTTTTCTTTTTTCATCTCGCTTATTGACTTCATGCTTTATTCAGGGAAATCTCGCCCATTCCCCCCTCCATGCGAATCCCCCTGATGTCACCGACAAACCTTGTCAAGACTCCGACTCGCCTCAGCGATGCACCCCCTACTGCGAAGAACGACGAACTCTCGCGGCTTGAGGGTACTTCTTGCATCCCGAGTAAATGAACTAATCTTGACTTTTTGCTTCATATAGATTTCCATTCCCTCACTAGGTGCATTCGAGACCACTGGGCTAAACCCTCTATCCGTACAGCTTACGACCTCCAAGCCTTCTTGAGAGACCATCCTTCATTCTGATCTTCTACTTTTCTTGTGTAGGTATTCAGATCGACTCGGCAGTTGAGGATTTCTCCGAGCCGTCCCCCATCTCGCCTCTTCCTCACCCAGATGAGATTGAAGACTATCTAGGTGATCCTACGGATCCGCTAGAGTTGAAGCGCAGGACGGCTAGGATGCTTCAAAAATATACACACATTATCCATGAGATGGAACGGGACAAGCAGGCCACCGACCGGCGCATCGACTGGCTGGCAATTGAGTGCGCTCGCCTCTCCTCAAATATCGATGTCGGGATTGAAATAGATGAGACCGACCCCCAGGCCATCATAAGAGAGATCGACCAGCAGCTTCGCCTCGCGTGCCACGGTCTTGATACTGTTCACACCTTTCATCTCCCTGGTCGGCCCCCATGCGCGGGGTCTCACGGTGGTCATTGGAGGTGACACAAGAACTGAAGAACCTCCACCCCGTCTCGCTTGTTCAATCGTCTCGCTCATTTAATTATGTCTTGTAATTCTGTCGCTTCTATCAATTTGCTATCCCGCCGGTTCAACTATAACTTGTTATTTTAACCTTGCAGACATGATGCCCGCCTCGTGCAGAACAAAATAATTAATGATGTTATTCTATTGGCTTCTTCCGTACTGGGCTTTATTATAGCTGGGTTAATTGATCAGCCTTTTCCTTTTTGTTTTGGCTCATTGGAAAGATCACCGCGGAATGCCGCGCTTCGAGGTTAGGAGGGAGGGAGGGAGAGAGAGAGAGAGAGAGAGAGAGAGAGAGAGAGAGAGAGAGAGAGAGAGAGAAGACGAACCCTTGGGTTGTCCCTTCAACTTACCCCTTCATATTTTCACGCTCATTTTTCTACTCTCATCATCCGCTATAAATACCTCCCCCCTTCTTAGATCCAAACGTTTTTTTACACCTACGCAGCCCCCTCCCGGTGATTTTCAGATCCAAGCTTCTCGCCTACTTTCCCTTGTGGCTTACTCTCGTCACCATTTTTTCCACCTCCTCTCGCTCTCGTCGTCTCGCCTGCCATGGGAAAGAAAAAGACTGACGAAGGAGAGGGTCGCAGCCATTGTGACAGAAGATTCGCCGACCATAACTTTCTCCCTGGCAAGATCTCGGAGGAGGAATACAGCCGCTTCACTCGCAAATTCCTGACGGAGGGTTTTGAGTCTCGGCCTCCGAAGGTTGGCGACTCAATCAATACTTTTTATCCCAGCAAACTCGCCATCCCCGTCTCGCACTTCGAGTCGGGGCTTAGGCTCCCCCTCTGGCCAGATGTAAAACAGGTTCTAAAATACTTCGGAGCCGTCCCTGCGCAACTAAATCCGAATGCCATATCGGTTTTAGTTGTATTTGCCAGCTACATGCACCGTGAGCGCATCGAATTTAGTCTCGACGCCTTCCGCAAATTATTCATCTACCAAGCCAACCATGACAGGGTCTCGTACATCACAGGGCAGGGGGTGAAGGTGTGTGAGACCCCCAACAAGATTCATCACTGGCTCACCCGTTTCGTCTTCATCCGTGGAAATCTAGGAGGCGTTCCGTTCGCCCCCATGTCCGCCGTTGAAATATACTACGCGACCCCCAAGGTCGGGGGCGCAGATAAAGACCTCTGCGAGTTCTTCGCGGGAAGAATTTTGAGGTCAAATTCCTAAGGCGATACCTCGACTCGCTCCTTCCCGTCTTTCCCGGTGAAGGTACACTCGCGCTCCCTTGGTCTTATGTTTACCTTTCCCTTGTTTTGGTCTAACCATTTACTCGTTCATGAGAGAGGAACATTCCTGTCCATCCCCCCTACTTGAGCAACTCGGGGCCTTCCAAGGGTCTCGCACTCGCCAGCATGGTGGCAGAGGCGGCGAAGGAATCGTTGGCCCCCGACCCCAAGAAAAGATCTAGGGATGATGCTGTTGCTCCTCGATACAACCCCAAAAAGAAAATCAAGAAAGTCGTGATGTTCCTGAAGGAGAAAAAGGAGATTTCCAGGAAAGAGAGGAAAGAGATGTCGGGGTCCCGGAGCCCCATCTCTGTGGCAGATTCACAGTCGCCTCGCCCACAAGCTACCTCGCCAACTCGCGAGGCGACACTATTCGACCGGCCTACCAACACTGCGGCCCAATCTGTTGAGCTGCCATCATGCAAGGCCGGCTCCTCCAGTCGCCCAGCACACTCCTTGCATCAAAACTACAACACGGGGCCCGTGGTAAACGATGCTGCCGGCGACCCAATCCTTCTATGGGAAAAGGAGTCAAACCAAGTGTCGATATCGACCCTCCTTCAATCATGGAAGGAGCAGGACCCTCCCACCAGCCACGCCTTCTCCCTCGGTTATGGACTCTATGGCGGTCTTGGGACAGAACCCTTCGACAAGGAATCGTCGCGAGACCTTGTCCGGAATACTGCTCAAGCTCAACTTTGCGCCCTGGAGCTCTCGCACCGAGTCTAGCGCCATCTCATTTTCAACAATAAGAAATGGAAGGATACCAGGGCATGCCTAGCGACGGAGCGAGAGAAGTCAGATTGTCTCGAGAAGAGGCTAGCGGTTGCTGACAATCTTCTCGCCAAAAGCCAGGGCAACGTGGTAAGCTTTTAAATTTCATTCCTAACTAGTTTCACCCTTGTGTAAGTTTTTGTTGAATGACGGGCTTCTCTCAGGATGCCGAGATGGCAAATCGGATGCATTCGTGCATAGCGGCCCTGGAGGGGGAAAATAAAAACCTAAAGGCTCAAAATCCCATTGCCTGAACAGTGCCTACCTACCTCTCACCCGGATCCGCTTCGAGCACCCCCGCCCCCTCATTACTCTTTTGATGAGGTTGACGAGATCTGCCGGGATGCCAACATTAGGACGACCGAGCTCATTTTGAAGATGATGAAGGAGTTGGGGGTCGTTAGAGAAGATTCCGAGACTGTCATCGCCCGTGACCTGGTCCCACAACTCTATGGTGAGACGGATGAGAGTTCAGCTTCCGGTGGAGAGGAATGAAGGGGCGCCAACGATACCTGAGACTCCTCCCCCTTTTTGTTTCTTTCGTATACTTGTACTTTTTATTTTTTGACATGCTTCTTTCATGGGAGAGTTCTCCCCTTTTCTGTGATGAAACAAGGAAATTTCTGTTGCATCTCCTCGCTCCATGTTCTTTTCTTTTTCTTTATTCAAATTTGCTTTATTTACTGCGGACAGTCCTCTACTTTGTTTTCACTCGCGAGGTAGGGCTTCTTGCCATCTCGCTTGAGAATCAATTTAGGGCACGGGTCATTGGACTTCTCCTTGCCTCCCCCGTACGTGAGATAATTTGGCCTTTCCCATTCG
Organism: Platanthera guangdongensis; assembly: GCA_039583875.1. Taxonomy (NCBI): domain Eukaryota; kingdom Viridiplantae; phylum Streptophyta; class Magnoliopsida; order Asparagales; family Orchidaceae; genus Platanthera; species Platanthera guangdongensis. The sequence continues at coordinate 43,608,786 of CM077164.1, forward strand.
TCTCGCTTCGAGACGAACCCAGCGCGCGAATAAACCGAGGAGACCAACCCGCTTTTATGAGAAGTCACCACTCTTTAACCTTTTATGCGAGACCTGCCCTTTGCACATGAGCGCCTACTCGCTATGGCCGAGACCCTCTGTGCCGAGCGCCGATTGAGGATGCCCCTCCTTATTTTTATTACACCAATCTCTTCTTACCATAGGGGTCCTTCATATTCTACAAACTTTCCTCATTCTCTGGCAAGCATAGACATTTTTATTTGAGGGATCTTAAAGTTTTTTCGACACCGAGTGAGCCTACACCCCCTGCTAGCTTGATGGGAGCCTGGTCAGCGGGTCTTCTTGAGGTCTCCTTTCCAAGCTATCTCCAACCACCGAGTGAGCCTATAGTCCTACCAGCTAGGTGAGAGCCTGGTCAGCGGGTCTGCTCGGGGTCTCCTCTCCCAACAACCTCCAACCACCGAGTGAGCCTACAGTCCTGCCAGCTAGATGAGAGCCTGGTCAGCGGGTCTACATGGGGTCTCCTCTCCAAACAACCTCCAACCACCGAGTGATCCTATAGTCCTACCAGCTTGGTGAGAGCCTGGTCAGCGGGTCTGCTCAGGGTCTCCTCTCCCAACAACCTCCCACCTTCGAGTGAGCCTAAAGTCCTGAAAGCTATGTGAGAGCATGGTCAACAGGTCTGCTCGGGGTCTCCTCTCCAAACAACCTCCAACCACCGAGTGAGCCTACAGTCCTGCCAGCTAGATGAGAGCCTGGCCAGCGGGTCTGCTCGAGATATCCTCTCCAAACAACCTCCAACCATCGAGTGAGCCTACATTCCTTCCAGCTAGGTGAGAGCCTGGTCAACGGGTCTGCTCGGGGTCTCCTCTCCAAACAACCTCCAACCACCAAGTGAGCCTACATTCCTGCCAGCTAGGTGAGAGCCGGGTCAGCAGGTCTGCTCGGGGTCTCCTCTCCAAACAACCTCCAACCACCGAGTGAGCCTACAGTCCTACCAGCTAGGTGAGAGCCTGGTCAGTGGGTCTGCTTGGGGTCTCCTCTCCAAACAACCTCCAACCACCGATTGAGCCTACAGTCCTGCCACCTAGGTGACAACCTGGTCAGCGGGTCTGCTCGGGGTCTCCTCTCCCAACAACCTCCAACCACCAAGTCAGCCTACAGTCATGCCAGCCAAGTGAGAGCCTAGTCAGCGAGTCTGCTCGGGGTCTCCTCTCCAAACAACCTCCAACCACCGAGTGAGCCTATAGTACTGCCAGCTAGGTGAGAGTCTGGTCAGCAGGTCTGCTCGAGTTCTCCTCTCCAAACAACCTCCAACCACTGAGAGAGCTACAGTCATGCCAACTAGGTGAGAGCCTGGTCAGTGGGTCTGCTCAAGGTCTCCTCTCTAAACAGCCTTCAACCACTGATTGAGCATACAGTCCTCCCAGCTAGGTGAGAGCCTGGTCAACGGGTCTGCTTGGGATCTCCTTTCCCAGCAACCTCCAACCACTGAGTGAGCCTATATTCCTGCTAGCTAGGTGAGAGCCTGGTCAGCGGGTCTACTCGGGGACTCCTTTCCAAATCATCTCCAACCACCGAGTGAGCCTACAACCCTGCCAGCTAGATGAGAGCCTGGTCAGCGGGTCTGCTCGGGATCTCCACTCCAATCCATCTCCAACCATCGAGTGAGCCTACAGTCCTGCCAGCTACATGAGAGCCTGGTGAGCGGATCTGCTCGAGGTCTTGCCATCCATCCACTTCACTCTCATGCCATGAAAGAAGAACATGAGATTCCATTATATTAAAAGGTCGCCACAAATTTACAAGTATTAAAAGATGAAAGAGGTTATGGATGGAATCTTTTTAAGTCGTCACCACTTCGGGTACGATCGAGGGGTACCCCATCCACATCCTGGAGGTAGTACCCTCCTGACTTCAGGACCTCCTTCACCACAAAGGGACCCTCCCAGTTGGGATTGAGCTTTCCCACCGAGGCTCCTCTGCCTGCTGCGTCCACTTTTTTGAGAACCAAGTCGCCCTTCTAGAACTGCTTGACCCTTATATGCATGTCAAAGTATCTCCCCATCCGGTGCTTGAATTCTTCCTGCCGGATCAATGTCAAATCCCTGAGTTCTTCCACCAGATCAAGAGAGAGTTTTTGCTCCTCCTCGTTCTCTGCCCTCCATCCTTCGTCTCCCTTCTTTGCAACAGCTACTCTTGGAGATGTGATCTCTAACTCTATCGGTATGACAGCCTCCGAGCCATGAGAGAGTTTAAATGGAGTCGCCCCCGTGGCGGTGTTTGGTGGGGTCCTCAAGGCCCAGAGAACTGCAGGGAGCTGTTCCACCCAACTTCCCCTCAAGTTCTCCAATTTATTCTTCAAGAGATTCACGATAATCTTGTTTGCGGCTTCCACCTGCCCATTGCTCTGAGGATGATGAACCGAGGTGAAACGAAGGTCTATGCCCAGCCAGATATAGAAATCTATGAATTCCCTGCTAGCGAATTGTGCTTCATTATCAGTGATGATGGCTAGCGGAAGCTCATGCCTGCAGATGATCTCTCCCCATATGAAATTTTTGACCACTTGCGACGTCACTTTAGCCAACGCCATTACCTCCAGCGACTTTGAAAAGTAATCAACCATGACCAGCATAAACTTCCTTTTGCCACTAGCTTTGGCAAAAGAACCCACTAAATCTAGCCCCCATATTGCGAAGGGCCAGGGGGCCATGATCGTACGCAATCTTTGGGCGGGAAGGAGTTGGAGAGGGGCGAACTCCTGTCACTTTTGACATCTTGTTGAGAATTCGTCCGCATCCTTCCTGAGGATAAGCCAGAAGTAGCCTTGCCTCAACACTCTCCCCTCCAAGGTCTGACTCCCTGAGTGACTCCGACACTCTCCCGAATGAATTTCTTTTAGGAACCTTGGAACCTCCCCTTCAGATACACATCGAGCCAGTAAACCTGATAGAGTCTTACGGTATAATGCCCTATCCTTCAGCATGTCGTATGCTGATTTATACCTGACCCGCTTCTTATCGAGATCCCTTTTCAGAAGCTGTCCCGAGGTCAAAAAGGTGATGAAGGGGTCCATCCAAGACACTTGTTGGTCTACCTCCATTAATTCCCCTTCTTCTATGGACGACCTGAAGAGTTCCGTTGTTAACCCAGAAATCAGCGATTTTTCCCAAGGTAGCCAGCTCGCTAGTCGCGCCCTGCTCTAGGTTCTCCCTAGAGTTCACGACCAGTCCAATTGTAGGCGGACATATTTCTCTGTCCGCCCAAGTCGCATAGCTACCGCGTGCCCTGCGGGACGACGGTCTGTTCCCTTAGCTCACCCTCGCGGGCCGCAGGGTTAGGCCTACTAACCGCACAACATTTTTCCTTGCAGGAGGCAATCTAAAGCAACAGGGGGCTATCTGTGCGATCTATTCCTTTAGGTCGCCCAGCCGGCGTCAACCCTAGACTAACTCAACCGTCGCGGGCTCGGCGGACTCAGTCTCCGGCTCGCCAGAAGACATAGATTCCATCTCACCTATAGGGGGGGGCTTGCTACATCAGGCTGCCCACCAGGGGGGCCACCAGCCTCAGGCCGCCCACCAGGGGCGTCCTCCAACCTCAGGCCGCTCACCAGGGGGCCTCAGGCTGCCCACCAGGGGCGGCCTCCAGCCTCAGGCCGCCCACCAGGGGCGGCCTCCAGCCTCAGGCCGCCCACCAGGGGGCCTCTAGACTCAGGCCGCCCACCAGGGGCAGCCTCCAGCCTCAGGCCGCCCACTAGGGGCGGCCACCAGCCTCAGGCCGCCCACTAGGAGCGGCCTCCAGCCTCAGGCCTCCCACCAGGGGCGACCTCCAACCTCAGGCCGCCACCCTATGCCTCAGTAGTCCTAAGGAGGCGGCCTTCTCCTCATGCAGCCACCCCAGGGGTGGTCTGCTCCTCAGGCCGCCACCTATGCCTCAGTAGCCCAAAGGAGGCGGCCTACTCCTCTGGCACGTCCTGCTCTACAGGACGCCCCCCAGTGCCTCAACAGCCCAAAGGAGGTGGCCTGCTCCTCAGGATGCCACCTTAGGGGTGGCCTGCTCTTCAGGCCACCCCCCTGTGCCTCAGCATTCATAAGGAGGCGGCCTGCTCCTCAGGCCGCCACACCAGGGGCGGCTTACTCCTCAGGCCGCCCCCTATGCCTCATCAGCCTAAAGGAGGCGGCCTGCACCTCAGGCCACCACCTCAGGGGCAGCCTGCTCCTCAGGCCGCCCCCTGTGCCTCAGCAGTCCTAAGGAGGCGGCCTGCTCCTCAGGCCGCCACCCTAGGGGCGGCCTGCTCCTCAGGCCGCCACCCTAGGGGCGGCCTGTTCCTCAGGCCGCCCCCCTGTACCTTAGCAGCCCTAAGGAGGCGGCCTTCTCCCCAGGCCGCCTCCTCTGCCTGCACCAGGGGTAGCCTGCTCCCCAGGTCTCCCTCCTCTGCTTGCCGAGTCCGCCCAGCCAGGCAGCTTGCTCGCCGAGTCCGCACAAGTCTCCATGATGATGTCACTGGGCTCCGCTTCTAGAAGATCTTCCCCATGCCTATAAATAGCTTATTATACCACTCATTTTGAGGGAGAAGAGTGCGGGAGGAAAACTGTCGCTGCCATCAAGACTTACGGACTCAGTTTTTCAGTCCTCCACAGTTGATCATCAAGGCCTGTGTTGTAGATTAGAGACCAGGCGGTCTGACTCTGGCAGGTTGTAGTCCGGGTGGTCTATCAGGTTCTCTCCTGCGGTTTGTTGCTGTCCTGTTGCTGTTGGTGCTCTAGCGGTTTGTCATTCTGTCCCTGACGACTTGGAGACCGGGCGACCTGGTGGTGTAGTGTAGCGGCTTGGTATATTTCTCTTGTGGTGGCCGGGCGGTTTGCCTATTCACCAAACCGCACGGCTTGGCGACTTGTTTCTATGTTAAACCACTTGTACATGATATTTTTTAGTCCCACATTGTTTATTTGTAATCTCTCTCATCTCCTCCATTCTATAAAAAGGAGGCTATACCGTGTAATTGATACCTTTTTTGGAATACAAAAATTTCTATTTGTCCATTTTTTGGACTTCCATTTTATGTTCGTACATGGTATCAGAGCCCGCAATCTTGGCCGCCTGATTCAGTGCATTTCTCTACCAGCGCGACCCGATCTCCTTCTTTCCTCTTGTTCGTGCGGCCTCTCCTCCTTTTATCGCTACTCTTTGTTTGGCAATCTACTCTCCTTCTTTGTTTGCACGGCCTTCTTCTTCTCAACGACCTGTTTTCGCGTCTTCTCGGTCTTCTGTCCGCGCGGCCTGCTCTCTTCCCGCGCGACTTCTTCCTTTTCTCTATTGCAGATTCTTCTTCTGTCCGCTGCGGTCTTCTATTTTCCGCCCCGGACTCTTTCTTCCTGCGTGGCCTTTCTCTCTTCCCTCTACCTGCGCGACTTCTTCCATGGCCCTTTCTAGCTCTTCTACCACCACCACTACTCCCGTCACAACTCCACCTCCTCCTCCCGTTCCCTCCGAGAATCTTGTCACCGTATCCAAGCTGGTTGGTTCCAACTACCCGGATTGAAGCATCTCCTTCACCTTCCTCCTCCGATCACAATGCAAATGCCACCACCTTACCGATGATCCTCCTGCCACCTCTTCTGCTGAATTTGATGACTGGGATGCTAACGATGCGCTTGTCCGCACTTGGCTCGCTAACAGTCTTTCCGATGAATGTCTTCCTGTTATCCATCATGATGAGATGGTCAAGAAGGCATGGCTTCATCTTGCTGCTCTGTACTCAAAGGGGGCTCAGACGTCCCGCATTTATACCTTGTATGCAGATCTCTTTGCCCGTCCGTCTATGTCTCCTGCTGCCGCTTATCAACAAGTTCAAGCTCTTGGGGATGAGATCCTTCAACATCGCCCCTTATCTGCGGATCTTACCGAACAACACAAGCACTTTCAAGAATTGCTTGTTGTGTGCTACCTCCTCTGACTTCCTGATTCCTACGACATGATTCGCCAACAAATCTTGGGTGAAGTGGACTCTCCAAACTTGGATACAATGGACGCACACATTGCAACAGTTACATCTCTTCTTCAGCGTACGCTTCTGTCTTCTCCTACTCCAGAACAATATGCTCACCAGACTCAATGTAGCGGCTCTGGTAGTCCCAACCATCATTCCGGTGGTTGGAGTTCTTCCCGCTTCCTCTGCTCTCACTGTGGCCGCACCGGGCATCTTGTGGATCGATGCTGGATGAAGCATCCCCATCTTCGCCCTTCTAGTGATGCTTCCACCTCCTCTTCCAAGCCATCTGCTTCGGTGGTCACTTCCTCAGGTAGTGCTCACGTGGTTACTCAAGGTAAATGGCTCATCGACTATGGTGCAACTAATCACATGACGGGCAATCCGCAATGCTTTTATCTCCTTGAAATGCATGATCAGTTGCATCCAGTCCTTGTTGCAGATGGATCTCCCTCCCCGGTTCATGGAATCGGAGTGGTTCATGTCACTCCATCTCTTCACTTGGTCGACACTCTCTATGTGCCCAAGTTTCCCTGCAATCTGTTGTCAGTTACATCTTTATGCAAGCAGCTTCAATGCTCCGTTACATTCACTCCCACTTCTTGCTCTTTTCAGGATCCGAGCTCCCAATGGACGATTGCTACTGGGACTGAGAGCGGTGGCCTCTACTTCCTCGACAATATTTCTGCTCTCTCCGCCTTCTCCTCCTTTTCTACAGATCTCCTAAAATGACATCTCCATCTTGGGTATCCTCCCCCATGGCTTCTTTATCAGCTGCTACCTCACCTCCCTCCGGAGAGTTCACCTCTCAACTGCGATGCCTGTCAGCTTGGCAAGCATCACCGTTCCTCCTTCCCGCCAAAGTAAGGTCGTGATTCTACCCGTCCCTTTGATCTTGTTCACTCCGACATCTGGGGGCCTGCTCCTACCGTCACCGTTGGTCGGGGTAGCTCTTATATTGTAACTTTTATTGATGATTTCTCTCGTTGTACTTGGGTGTATCTATTACGAGAACGCTCTGAACTATTTGATGTATAACAATCTTTTTATCATTTAATCAAAAATCAGTTTGATGTCCCTATTAAAGTATTACGCTCTGATAATGCCAAAGAATACATTAGTCAAGCCTTTTCCTCATTTTGTACGCAACATGGAATTCTTCATCAAACAGGTTGCGTTTACACCTCCCAACAAAATGGGGTGGCGAAACGCAAAAATCGTCACCTCCTTGATGTTGCTCACACCATACTTACGCAAATGCATGTTCCCTGCTCCTACTAGGGCTATGCTATTCTCATTTCTTGCTACCTCATCAATCGCATTCCCTCAACTGTTCTCCGCGGTAAAATGCCCTTCTCCATTCTCTATCCAGGAAAGGATCCCTTTCCTCTTCCTCTACGTATCTTTAGCTGCATGGCATTTGCGCATGCTCCCTCTGCCACCCACGATGAAGTCTCCCCTCGCCCCACCAAATGTGTCTTTCTGGCCTACTCTATCACTCAGAAAGGGTACTGTTGTTTTGATCCCATCCTTCGCAAACAATTCATCTCCGCGGACGTTACCTTCTTCGAAAATGCTCCCTATTTCTCTACCGGCTCCTCTCCTCTTCCTATGGACTCTAGTATTCCTCCTCCTCTTCCATCCAGCCCATCCCCTTCTATTGAGGTCTTTCCTCCTCCTTCATCTCCATCCTCTACTACTCCCTCTCCACCTCCACCATCTCCATCCTCTTCGCTGTCGCCGCTCTCTCCTCTCGGGCTAGCTCTCTCCACCACGGATGCTCCGGATACTGAGGCGCCTGCTGACCTGGACCTCCCCATTACCCTTTGCAAAGGGGTTCGGGCTTGTACCCAGCATCCGCTTGCTGCAGTTGTTTCATATGATCGTCTGACGCCAGCTCACAGGGACTTCGCACTGGCTATCTCTTCCACTTCCACCCCCCATTCCTATTAGGAGGCCCTTGCCATTCCGCATTGGAAGGCTACCATGGATGACGAGATTGCTACTCTCACTGAACAAGGTAATTGGACCCCGTTTCCTCCTCCTGTTGGCACTGATGTTGTTGGCTGTCGCTGGGTTTTTGTGGTGAAATTCCTCCCCGATGGCAGTGTGGATCGTTACAAGACTCGACTTATTGCCAAGGGCTTTACCCAAATTTATGGCGTTAATTACTTTGACACCTTCTCTCCTGTTGCTCGTCTTAGCACTATTCAGGTCCTTCTCTCTGTGGCTATCAACAGAGATTGGCCCATTTCACAACTGAATGTGAAGAATGCCTTTCTTTATGGGGATCTTCAAGAGGATGTCTACATGGAGCAACATCCAGGGTATGTTGCTCAGGGGGATACACAGGTTTGCCGGCTCAAGAAGGATATCTATGGCCTAAAACAAAGTCCTCGTGCTTGGTTTGACAAGTTTAGTGGGATTGCGGTGGTTGTTGGTTTTATGAGGAGTTCTGATGATCGCTCCCTATTTATTCATAAAACATCTCTGGGCCTAGTGGTGCTTGCAGTATATGTGGATGATATTCTTCTCACTGGAGATGACCAAGCTGGGATAATCTTGACCAAGAAGCATCTTTGGTAACACCTTGTTACAAAGGATATGTGCTCTCCAAAATACTTTCTGGGGATAGAAATTTCTTGGAAGCCCGCTTCTCTTGTCCTATCCCAACAGAAGTATGCTCTTGACTTGTTAAAAGAGGCGGGGATGACTGGGGCTAAACCTACCCGATGTCCCATGGCGACTAGAGAAGATAGAACATGGACAGATGACTCTCCTCTTCTTTCTGATGTTATGAGTTACAGACGTCTGGTTAGTAAACTCATATATCTCACAGTGACCAGACCGGACATTGCCTATGCTGTTGTCAAGGTTAGCCAATTCATGCAAGCTCCTAGGGAGTGCCATGTACAGTCGTCCCTGAAGATATTGGAGTATATTAAATCAGCTCCCAGGAAAGGACTTCTCTTTTAGAAGAATGACCATTTAAGGGTTGATGCGTACTCTGATTCAAGCTATGTCGATGACAAAGGAGATCGCAAGTCTACTTCAGGTTTTTGCACCTTTGTGGGGGGGGGGGGGAACCTTGTGAGCTGGAAAAGCAAGAAACAGTCGGTAGTCTCCAGGTCCAGTGCAAAAGCAGAATACTGAAGTATGACATCGACCACGTGTGAGCTGAAGTGGTTACGAGATCTTATACTTGACTTAGGAGAGGTCTACGACCATCCTCTACCTATTTTTTATGACAACAAAGCCGATATATACATCTCTAAAAATCCGGTCTTCCATGAGAGAACCAAGCACATAGAAGTTGTCTGCCATTTCATTCGAGAGGAGATTCTGAAGGAACAAATTTTTACTCCGTTCGTCACCTTCGATAAAGAGGTTGATGATATTTTCACCAAACCAGTATCCGCCTCTTTTCATCACATTTGCGACAAGCTGGGCATGATCGATATATATGCTCCAGCTTGAGGGGGAGTGTTGCAGATTAGAGACCGGGCGGTTTGGCGGTCTGACTCTGGCGGGTTGCAGTCCGGGCGGTCTGTCGGGTTCTCTCTTACAGTTTGTTGCTATCCTGTTGCTAATGGTGCTCTAGCGGTTTGTCATTCTATCCCTGGCGACTTGGAGACCGGGCGACCTGGTGGTCTAGTGTGGCGGCTTGGTATCTTTCTCTTGTGATTTCTGGGCTGTTTGCCCATTCACCAAACCACACGGCTTGGCGACTTGTTTTTATGTTAAACCGCTTGTACATGATATTTTTTTAGTCCCACATTGTTTATTTGTAATCTCTCTCATCTCCTCCATTCTATAAAAGAGAGGCTATACCATGTAATTAATACCTTTTTTGGAATACAAAAATTTCTGTTTGTCCATTTTCCGGACTTCCATTTTCTGTTCGCCCAGCCTGCAGACTCAGTTTTCCAGTCCTCCACCGTTGATCATCAAGGCCTGCAGACTCAGTTTTCCAGTCCTCCACAGTTGAGATCAAGGCCTGCAGACTCAATTTCCCAGTCCTACACCGCTGCCAGCAAGCTGACCATCAAGCCGTGCGGCCTGCTAGTAGCCTCTTTTCCTTAACCTATGACAACTTCTTCCTTAGCCACCAGCTTCCCCCTTTGTACCCTTTATTGCTTTCTCATGTAAAGGTGCATTAACAAGCTGTAATATTATTTCTTTATTAAAGGAAAAGCCCATCGCAAGAGTGGCATTCAATCCGCAGCGGGCGAAGTCTGTTGTTGCCGCTGCTAGCGGCCCCTCTCTTTAGCTCAGCTCAACTCTCTTGGCATCAACCTGCAAGCACAACCGTCAAAGTAACCGTCTGTTTTATAGCTCCCGATCAGCCTTCTCTGCTAATCATCAACCTTCTCTGCTGATCATCAAGCTTCTCCGCTGATCATCAAGCTTCTCCGCTGTTCATCAAGCTTCTCCGCTGATCATCAAGCTTCTCCGCTGATCATCAAGCTTCTCCGCTGATCATCAACTTCTCTGCTGATCATCAAGCCTCTCCGTTGATCATCAAGCTTCTCCGCTGATCATTAGCCTTCTCCAGTGATCATCAGCCTTCCCGACTGCTCTTAGCAAACCTCTCCTCTATCCCTGTAACCCTTGAACAAGTGCTTGCTACTCTCAAACACTCAGAAGCTTCCTCCCTCTCCTCTATCCCCACAATCCTCTTCTTCACCTAGCTTGTGAGATCGAACAACCCGTTAACTAGACAGTGCCATTTTCGCGCATCAATAGTTAACACGCGACCTTCAGATCCGAACAGATGGTGAACAATGACAGTTAGCTATATCAGATCATCATTCAGCCGAGAACCTTGCTCAATAAAGTCCTAGAGATGATCCTCTCTGGGAGGCCTTCGAGCAATCACACCATGAAAATGCCTAGCAATTTCAAGTAATCAACCAAATGCTTGCTGCAATCACCCAACGATTAGACACACAACCTGCAGCAGCTCCAGTTGCTCTAGCTGCTCCGGTCAATCCAACACCAACATTGGAGAATCAACAAGCTTATCCTCCAGCTTGCCCCCCGGTCTATCCTCCTTATACAACAACCTTTCCGCAAGGGCCTGCAGCCCCTTTGCGACCTCAAGATGAAGAGTTTGCAGCTCGTCAAAATTTCTTCCAGGAAGCAGCCCGAGAAAGTCCTGTAAGATTTCTCAACTTTCAGGGAAGTCATCCTTACCCATCAGCTCCTGCCTTTGCTCCTCCTACAGCAGCTTTTCCTTTCTATCCCCCTCCTCCTTTTGCAGCTGCAACTTATGCTCACTTTATCCTTATGCTGTAGGAGAGCAGGAAGAACCTTCGCCATTTATAGAGAATGTTCGTCATCAACCTACTCCAGCTAATTTCAGAGAGCCCCGATTACCAATCTACACTAGAGAGACTGATACAGTGAAGCATCTTCGAGCTTTTGAATTAGCCGTTGCTCTCAAAACTCTTTTAGATGCAACCAAGTGCAAGCTCCTTGTGACAACCTTTGGTGGACAAGTTAGGGATTGGTTTTATGGTCTTCGCCCTCAGTCCATCACTTCCTTTGCTGATCTGCGAAGGGAGTTCTTGCTCAGATTTTCTACTTCAACTAAGAGAAAGGGCGGTCCAGAAGCCCTCTTTGAGACCAAGAAACATGAGAACGAGACTTGGTCTCAGTTCGTTGATCGATTCTAGAGATAAATTTTGGACATCGAGATTGTTGGTCAAGAAATGTACCGAGTGGCTCTTATCCACGGTCTTCGTGAAGGGCCGCTCAAGTTTGAAGCCAATGTCCGAGCACCGAGAACGTACAAAGAGTTGATTGCCTTATCCAACTCATATATCTAAGGAGAAAAGAGCAACCCAGGCTTCGTCTCCAAGCTTATATCAGAGAAAGATCCTTCTCACAAGCAGCCTCCGAGGTCTCCTCACAAAGATTTCTCATCTCACTCAAGGAAGGGAAGAAGGTTTCAGCGTCATCGATATCCCTTCTAGGACCATGATCGTACTCGAGATCCATTGCTGCTATCAGCTTCATCTCCACAAACAGCTGCGGTCCATCAACAGCAAGACGATGACTTGCGTGAGTCTGAACTAGATGAAGCCATGCAAGAAGTAAGCCAAGTCATGAAGGATAGGGCTAACTACAAAAGGCCTTATCGACCAGCTGATCAAAGATCCAAAGACTCAGATCCATATTGTGAATTCCAAAAAAAGCCAGGCCACCTGACTAAGAACTGCCGAGCACTCCGCCAACTAGTGCAAAAGATGCTGCGATAGGGTAAGATGCGTGACCTGCTTCCCAAAGATGATCTCCCTGATCCAACAACCTCAAAGGGCAAAGAAGTTGCAGATATTCCTTGTTGCTCAAGAGGAGTGAGCCTAGTCGAAGAACACCCTCTCCTTGTTGTTAACAATACTGTTGAATGCTTCGATGCCGATGACGAGGGCGCACTTGGAAGACTATTCTAAGCCGACAAAGGACTTCACAGTTCTTCAAAGTTTTTTCACAACCATGACGGGTTATCTCTACTCTTACTCTTTGAATATTTTCATCTCGAAACACTTCTAAGTGTACCTTCTTGCATTTCAATAAAATTTACTTCAGGGATCATGTACTGACACATTTTCCTTTTTGGAATGCTTCTTCCTCTTTTTCCTCTTTGCCAAAGAGATCACTGAACCACTGAGATATCGCCGAGTCTTGCTATAGGCCCTCTCGAGATTAGATTCCGACGTAAGGACACAATGACCACATATCACGGGGAGTTTTCGCATATGTGTAGTGGGGGCTATCCAACTCTCATGTGAAGGAATACGGGACTTCGGATCCTAGCCAATATCTGACATAAAGTGTGCGTCAGGAAGGCCCATGTGTTAGCTCTGCTGTGCTTCGTTAAGGATACATTACAGTTACGATGATCTTTGCTTGACAAGCAATGGCGATCAAGCGTAGCCTTGTCTCTTCGATCATCTTATGACTGTGATGGCCGAACACTTTATGGTACTCTCAATCCATGCTTTCGTGGGGCCCACAACTCCACTGATCTTTCCACGGACAAGCAATGCTTTAGGCCACTTGGCACAACTAATCTCATTGATCAGTGATGTTGTAACCCGAGGCATGAGAGCAGTGTATCTAGCGATCCTTCTCAGGATTTCCCATGCATTTCTCTTTTGTGGCCTTCTGAAGGATGCGTGGATTGCCCTCTCTTAGTAGGACTATACTCGTGATGACCTTTCTCAGGCAAGCGATGCATAAGGCCCACGAGTGATCTCATATAGCATCATCCAATCTTTCTTAGTCATCTCCGAGTATAGACCTCTTTTTTTATCAACTGCCTCTTTCACAAGTGAACATGTTAAATCCGACCTATCAAAAGGATTTGCAACAATAATTTCGCTTACTCTCATCTTATATGCATTGCTTGCTAAAGCTCTATCAAATGATGACCTACAAAGTTCTTTGTTACTCTTATCAAATGCTAATGACATCAATTATTGATCAGAGAATCTGACTCTCCTTGATCATCAAACCTTGCTATTAGAATCTAGTTAAGATTGTCAGAATTCGTTAAGCTTCTTCTCTGCTAATCTGATCATATCCATCCTATCATATCAACGGTCAGTGCGACTTATTGATCTGGACTTCATGTTAAAGATGTCTCTAATCTAGCAAGAAGATAATTACTCTGGTTTGATCTTCATTCAATTATCATCAGAGCTCGTCAGACATTTCCTCTGCTATATGATCATAACGACCTTATCTCATCAACAATTAGCATTCACAAGTTCCACTCAGGTACTTGCAGCTTAGTTCATTATATTATATCTGCTACTCACTCTTCTCTTTGTAGTGATTAGCAGGCACATGCAAGCCTTATCCAGGTACTTGCAGCTTAGTTCATTATATTATGTTTGCTGCTCATTCTTCTCTTTGTAGTGATTACCAGGCACTCACAAGTTCTGCTCAGGTACTTGCAGTTTAGTTCATTATAACATGTCTGCTGCTCACTCTTCTCTTTGCAGTGATTAGCAGGCACCTGTAAGTCTCACCCAGGTACTTACGGTTTAGTCTTTACATTATATCTGCTTCTAACTCTTTTCTTTCAGAGTTCAGCAGATGCTTGCAAGTTTCCTCATAGGTACTTGCAACCTTATTTCATATATTATATCTGCTTCTAACTCTCTTCTTGCAGAGATCAACAGATGCTTGCAAGTTTCCTCACAGTTACTTGCAACTTACTTTCATATACCACATCTGCTTCTAACTCTCTTCCTGTAGAGATCAGCGGATGCTTGCAAGTTTCTTCACAGGTACTTGCAATCTTCTTTCATATATCATATCTTCTTCTAACTCTTCTCTTGCAGAGATCAGCAGATGCTTGCAAGTTTCCTCACAGGTACTTGCAACTTACTTTCATATACCACATCTGCTTCTAACTCTCTTCTTGCAGAGATCAGCAGATGCTTATAAATTTCGTCACATGTACTTGCAATCTTCTTTCATATATCATATCTGCTTCTAACTCTCCTCTTGCAGAGATCAGCAGATTCTTGCAAGTTTCTTCACAGGTACTTGCAACTTATTTTCATATATCATATCTGCTTCTAACCCTCATCTTGCAGAGATCAGCAAATGCTTGCAAGTTTCCTCACAGGTACTTGCAACTTATTTTCATATATCATATCTGCTTCTAACTCTTTTCTTATAGAGATCAGCAGATGCTTATAAGTTTCCTCACAGGTACTTGCAACCTTCTTTCATATATCATGTCTGCTTCTAACTCTTTTCTTGCAGAGATCAGCAGATGCTTGCAAGTTTCTTCACAGGTACTTGCAACTTACTTTTATATACCACATTTATTTCTAACTCTCTTCTTGCAGAGATCAGTAGATGCTTGCAAGTTTCTTCACAGGTACTTGCAACTTACTTTCATATATTACATCCACTTCTAACTCCTTTTTGCAGAGACTAGCAGATTCCTGCAAGTTACCTTCAGGTACTTGCAGCCTACTTTACTTCCATATCTTCCGCTAACTTCTATTTTACAGCAACCAGCAAATGCTTGCAAGTCCCCTTCAGGTACTTGCAACTTATTTTTCTCTTCACGCATGCTGCTTAGTCTTCCTTTTGCAGAGGATAACTGGTGTTTGCAAGCCTCCATCAGGTACTTGCAAGTTATTATGCTTCTATGTTTCCTCTCACCTTCATTTTGCAGAACTTAGTAGAAGACACATCTTCTTCATTTTGCAAAGGCAAACCCAGGTACGCGCAGGATGTACCTTCCATACATGCCTACACTAACTTTTCCTTTGCAGGAAAAAGACAGGCATTAACAAACTCCTAAGTAGAGACATCAGGTTCTATCTCTCCTTGCCTCCTTTTCCATTGGGGTGGATCACAATTTTCGTGGGTCTCCAACTTTTTCGAAGTTCCCTTCAGAACTTAAAAAAGTGCGGGGATTATGTTAACCCAGAAATCGGCGATCCTTCCCAAGTTAGCCAGCTCGCTAGTCGCGGCCTGCTCCAGGTTCTCCATGGAGTTCGCGACAAGTCCAAGTGTAGGCGGACAGATTTCTCTGTCCGCCCAGGTCGCATAGCTACCGCGTGCCCTGCAGTACGGTGGGTTGTTCCCATAGCTCACCCTCGTGGGCCGCGCGGTTAAGTCTCCTAACCACGCATCATTTTTCCTTGCAGGAGGCAATATAAAGCAACGGGGGGCGATCTGTGCGATCTATTCCTTCAGGTCGCCCAGCCGGCGTCAACCCTAGACTAACTCAACCGTCGCGGGCTCGGCGGACACACTCTCCGGCTCGCTAGAAGACATAGATTCCATCTCCCCTATAGGGGGGTGGCTGCTACCTCAGGCCGCCCACCAGGGGGGCCTCCAGCTTCAGGCCTCCCACCAGGGGCGGCCTCCAACCTCAGACCACCCACCAGGGGCGGCCTCCAACCTTAGGCCACCCACCAGGGGGCCTCCAGCCTCAGGACGCCCGCCAGGGGAGGCCTCCAGCCTTAGGCCGCCCGCCAGGGTAGGCCTCCAGCCTCAGGCTGCCCGCCAGGGGCAGCCTCCAGCCTCAGGCCGCCTTCCAGGGGAGGCCTCTAGCCTCAGGCCGCCCACCAGGGGCAGCCTCCAGCCTCAGTCCGCCCACCAGTGGCAGACTCCACCCTTAGGCCGCCTATTAGGGGGCCTCTAGCCTCAGGCCGCCCACCAGGGGCGGCCTCCAACCTCAGGCCGCCCCCCTGTACCTCAGCAGTCCTAATGAAGCGGCTTGCTCCTCAGGCCGCCACCCCAGGGGCGGCCTGCTCCTCAGGCCGCCTGTAACACCCCCTATCCGTCGCATAACATATAGTAGTAGGTCTGGCCGGGGCCCGACGCTATATACCACAGACAGACCGGGCGGTTACTCAATGGAAACCATCCAACTAAGAATCAACGTCCGACACAGAATACATTCTAGCAGAAGCAATTTATAAGGTTGCAAAATAAAGAACCCAACATAAGCATAAATGTCCACTACTCAAACTAACAGGAATGAAGGTACAATACACAAGTACAATGGCCTTAAGGCCTTACAATTGTTTACTCAAATTACAGTGTTTTCCATACCACGACATGCAGGCCGGTCACACATGAATAATACAAGTAAACACTCAAAATTAGGCCTTCGAGGGTCGGCTCAGCAACTTGGGCTTTTGCCCGTTATTTACCGCTCGGCTCCACAGCACCTGCAAGCAACAATCCACCGTAACGGTGGCAAACAAAGCAACGGCAGCTATGCTGACCAAATTATAACGATCCCGCCCCCAAAATCGGGGCGGCGATGCTACTTTCCCTGCACTTTGATAGCATAACCAAGCAATATAATGTAAACACTTCATCACAGGCGTGGGAATGCATGACCACACACCCCGTGCTCTCAGGGCACATTCTCGGTGAATCGGTCAACGTTACGTCAATTTAAGCTATAGACATTTTGGTCTCACCACCGCCACTTGGACGGACAATCTTGTGAGCATTTAGGTCCTTCCGGCCATTGTCACGTCAATTTAAGCCATAGACAACCCAAGACCACTATCTATGCCAACGACAAGTCCCACATAGCTTTAGGTCGCTTGTACCAAATGACATAGACCGGACACGGTTCCGCTTAACCCGTTGCTCACACTGTAACATCAATTTAAGCCATATGTGTGGGTTAGCTCCCCGAGGCCCAAATCATTTACACACATCACATAACCCAGTTATGTTCAAGTTGGCTCCCAGGCCATCATGTCGGCAGAATCACGCATCTGCCCAGTTTTCCGGGTGCACCTTGGCATTAATCCCCGAGGCTCCCTGTTGCAATCTACCGCGTAGAAAACCCAAAAAACAATCATTCGCACGGAGTCTTCTCCGTCCATTCATGCAATGCAACATCACCGATCAAGACCAACTTGTCCGGGTAGGCTTCACACATCATGCCTATGTCCGTTCTTGATTATGGACTCTACATGTACACAATTGAGACTATTCATGTCTACCCGAAGGAATGCCTCAAACTCATCGCAAACTCGCGAGAGCGGGCTTCCTATGCAAAGTAAAAAAGGACTTCACATGTCCTAGGATGAGAATCGTTACCCTAGCATTCTTCCTTGGCGCCATGGAAATCTATGTGGATTAAAAGCACCGCGTTGTCCTCGCCTCCGTAGATCCGAAGTCGGCTTGCGATTTGGAGCTCCGAAGCTCCGCCGGTGACCGGATCTAACACCCTTCTTCCTCCTTGCTCTCCCCTCTCTCTAGAAGCTTATAAAGAGAATGGTTAAGATAAATGAGGGCTTGCCAACCCTATTCCTGGGTATATCACATCATTAACAACCCCCAGCTGTTAGATCCCAAAATGAGGAAACAGACGGCCACGATCCGGACTTGAAATCCAAGATCTGGGCCGAACACAGCCTGTGACACGCCCGTATCCAGGGCCATGTTCCCCATTCGCCGTTGAAACCGACGTGTCCCAAAAAGTACACGGGTACCCGATACGCTCGTGTCAAACTTGACACGCCCGTGTCATACAGTACACGGCCATGTAGTGTGCCGTGTTACTCCATCGACACAAGACTGAAAATGCCCGAAAGGGACACGGGTACTCGACACGCCCATGTCGCATTTTGACATGCCCATGTCTACCTGACATGGCCCGTGTGCCATACCGTGTATCTCGCCCGCCACGACCCCGCTTCATCCCGAGAAGGACACGGCCTGGGATACGCTCGTGTCTCAGGCCGTGTTCGCTGCTCGATGATCGTCGACTCCAAAATTCGTCGACCTCTTGGCCAGATCGTCGACCCAAGCATGACACGCCCTGGGACACGCCCGTGTCCCAGGCCATGTAACCCGTACCAAGTTCCAAACTTGGTCCGAAATGCTACCGGTCGCTCTTTTGAGTTTCGGGGCGTTACAACTCTCTCCCTCTTAAAAGAATTTTGTCCCGAAATTACATAAAGGAAAGATAAACACAAAACTTAAACGTTACCTGAGTGGAATAACTCTGGGTACTCCTCAAGCATGGTCTACCCTCGCTCCCAAGAGAGCTCTTCCCGATCGCAATTGTCACAACGGACCTTGACCATCCTGATCTCTTTGTTGCGTAACCGCTTGACTTCAGAGTCCTCAATACGTATAGGCTTGACCTTCGTCATCAACCCATCATCGACCGATACTTGATCGACCGTAATAACTTGCAAAGGCTGTTGCACCGCCTTCCGCAACACCAATATGTGGAATATGTCTTGTAAACCACTTAGCTCCACTGATAGCCTCAGTCGATAAGCTACTTCGCCAATCCGCTCTAGAACCTCAAACGGTCCAAGGTACCTCAGGCTTAGCTTCTTCAAGCGCCGCACCCACGAGACACCCTTGAACGACTTGATCTTCAAGTACACCTAGTATCCAACAGTGAACTCCACGTTCCTATGCTTGGCATTATAGTACTTAGCTTGGCGATCCTGAGCGATTAGCAACCTCTCTCGAATCGTTCGAACCAATGAAGTTGCATCTTCCACCTCTTGGCGCTTATACAACTTTGACTCACCCGTTTCCAACCAAGACAACGGCGTGCGACATCTTCTACCATAAAGGGGCTCGAAGGGCGCCATTTGAATGCTCGCCTGGTTGCTATTGTTGTAAGCGAATTCCACCAAGTATAGGTGATCTTCCTACTGTTTCCCGAAATCCAGGATGCACATGTGAAGCATGTCCTCCATTATCCTATTGACCCTCTCGGTCTGACCATCCATCTGCGGATGAAAGGCTGTGCTGAAACTCAGCTTTGTTCCTAACATTTGCTGCACTAGCCTCCAATCATTGGACGTGAACTGCCCATCTCAGTCACTCACGATGATGCGGGGCACACCGTGAAGCCGTACTATGTTATCCACATATAACTTTGCCAATTTCTTCACAGAATCGTCCTTCCTATGCGAAATGAAGTGCGACACCTTCGTCAAATGATCCACGATCACCTAGATGGCGTCGTTTCCCTTCTGCAACATTGGTAACCCGTGCACAAAGTCCATAGTAATGTCGTCGAACTTCCACTCCAGAATAGGCAAGGACTTCAAGAATCCTCCCGGCTTTTGGCATTCCGCCTTTACCAAAGTGCATGTTTGACACTTGGCCACGTAGAGTGTTACATCCTTCTTAAGTCCTGTCCACCAGAACAATTTCTTCTGTTGGATCCCTAGTTAGATTTGGGCTAGGTTCACTAAGTTAGGATGTTTGACCCAACATATATAGCTAGGGTTATGTATGAGTCTTAGAGTATAGGCCAAGTCCTCAGAGTCATCACTGCATGGACCAGCCATCAACAGACCGCAAAAAGACTCAAGAGTTAGAGATTTCAAAGACTCAGGAAAATGAGTTTGACGTTCGTCGAACTCAGGTCGACGAAAGTCATGCTTAGCTCGACGAACTGAGAGACAATTCTCTGAGCTGAGCTCGACGAACTTGGTACTCAGGTCGACGACTTGTGGACACTCTACTTCAATATTTCAAGTCCAAAATTTCTCTGAACTCCAGTCGATAAACTTAGTTCTCAGGTCGATGATCTATGGGTATTCTACTTCAACATCTTATTCCAAAAACAATTAAATATTCTAAGTCCAGGATCATATTCCAGTCGACGAATTCACCTTCTTAGCTCGACGAACTTAGACCACATTCCTGGCAAGACTTATCTAGCAGTTAGAAGTTCTCAGCTCGACAAAACTAGTTCTCAGGTCGACGATTTCTATACATTTTACTTAAAACATTTTTGAGTCCAAGAAACATGGTATTCTGAACTCCAGTCGACGAAGTTTTATTCTCAGCTCGATGAACTTCATGCACAGATTTGGCAAGGTTCTGGAGAAAGCAGTTGTCTGTTCTTAGGTCGACGATCTTCGATCTCAGCTCGACGAACAACTATTATCAGATCGACGAACATAACTTCTCAGCTTGACAAACTGTGAACTCAGCTCGACGAATTCTGTTCTCTGTTCGACGATTTCAGACTTGATTATTTTCATCCTTCTATCCTTATTCTATTGCAATATTTACTGAGTAATTAATGCTAAAATATTCTCTGAATATTACCGTTAGACGGATCATTGATTATGGTCCTCTTTAGGATTATTGTTTGCTGTTTTTCAATGGGACAGTTGGGGAAATCAATCAATGCAAAATATTCTCCAGGCCGTCAGCAATGAATGCAGAAGAAATTCAAATTTCAAATTAAAATTTACATGGAAAATATAAAAGAGATTTCCTTTTTCTTCCTAGAAAACGAGTGATTAGAGAATACAGAAGATAAAAGAAATACACAGTTCTCTGAAACACAACAAGAATTACATAGCAATACAGCATATAGTGATACAGAGAAACATCCCTAGACTAGAAACATCAAAGCAATCTGAAGAAGAAGAAGAACAGCTAATCAAAATCAAGTGTCTTCTTCTGTCTTCTTCCAGGATTCTTCAAAGGACAATAACTACAATATCTGTCAAGAAGTTCCTGGAGCTCATCTGGTCAAAGCAACAGTTTGAAGGCCTATCACCCTGCAGCAAAGCTCCAAATTCCTGAACCATTCTACATCTCAGGGAGAGCCTTTGCTAACATCAAGATCCACTTAAGTCTTCTCAGAGTGTATTTGAGAAAGAGAAGACAAAATCAATCTCTCATCCCCCACTGTAAAAAGGATTCTTAACTCTCTTCAAAAGTTATTCCTGGTTGCAAGTCACCTGATCAAAAGACTTGAGGTTTGGTTTTTGAGCACCTGATCAAAAGCTCATTGGTGTCAGGCACCTGATCGAAAACCTGAGTGGATTCCTACCAGGGTGGTAGAAGAGTGGATGTACCCAGGTTGGGGAACCACTATAAATTCTTGTGTTGTCTGTGTTGCCATTTTATTTTTGTTCTTGCTGTAGCTGTGCTAGTTAGGATTGCTGTGTTTGTGTTTAATTAGTTTATATTCTGCAGCACCTGCGATAGTCTATTTTATCTCAGGTCTGATCATCTCTGCAGAAGTTCTATTTATTCCAAAAATGATTGAAATGTTAAAGATACTCTATTCACCCCACCTCTAGAGTATTCCTGATCTAACCCCTCACTTTCATCTTCACATCGCGGTACATCTTCGTGCTCCCTGAGTGAATCGAGTACTTGGTATGATGCGGCTCGTACAACAATTCCACCCACAAATTGCCCACGTTTGGGACGCACAGATGGCCATCTTTCCACAGCAATCCATCCTCAACAACGAATTGAGAATTTGACCCATCCAAACCTTCTATCATGAGTTGCTTCATGCAGCCATCCAAATCCAAAGCTTGCCGAATCCGATCAGCCAGGTCACACTGAACTTCAGTCCAGTTCAATAACGCTTCAGCACTTGACTGCTTGTCTACGCAAGAAATCTCCAATGCCTCCAACTCCCGAACCAACCGCTCGTCATTGACAGACAGCCAATTGGCTTGAGCTGGGGCCCTGTGACTCAACGCATCCGTAACCGCATTGACTTTCCCAGGCACATAATGAATTTTGACCGTGTAGTCACCCCGGAAATCCATCCATCTCCTCTATCGCATGTTTAGATCTTTCTGATCCAACAAGAATTTCAGACTCTTGTGGTCGGTATAGATATCGACCTTCACCTCATATAAGTAGTGCCTCCACATCTTCAAGGCAAAAATCACGGCCGCTAACTCCAAGTCATGGACCGGATAATTCCTCTCAAGCACTTTCAGCTGTCGCGAGCCATACACTATCACACTACCATGCTGCAGTAGGACACAACCCAGTCCACTGCTCGAAGCATCACTGTAGATCTCAAAACCTTCGGTCCCACTCGGCAAACTCAGCGCAGGCGCCGTGGTCAACCGACTCTTCAACTCCTCAAAATCTCGTGTGCACCACGACGTCCAAAGAAACTTCTGATCTTTCCTTGTCAGAGTCGTGAGGGGTAACGCTATCCGCAAGAAGTTCTCCACGAAGTGCCTGTAATAGCAGGCAAGCCCCAGAAAACTCCGGACTTCCACTACCATAGACAGCACAAGCCACTCTTGTATCACAACAATCTTCGTCAGATCCACCGCAATTCCCACTCCACTGACTATGTGACCAAGAAACGCTACTGAGGACAACCAAAACTCGTATTTGGAGAACTTGGCGTACAATTGATTCCTCCTCAGTGTCTCCAACACCAAATGCAGATGCTTGAAGTGATCCTCCTCACTATGCGAGTACACCAATATGTCGTCGATGAAGACGATCACAAAGTGGTATAGGTACTCCCTGAAAGTCTTGTTCATCAGATCCATGAACACTGACAGTGCATTCGTCAGCCCAAACGACATGACCGTAAACTCGTAATGCCCGTATCTCGTGCTAAAAGCTGTCTTGGGGATATCACTCTCCCTTATCCTCAATTAGTAATAACCAGACTTGAGATCCAACTTTGAGTACACCGTCGACCCGACTAACTGATCGAACAGATCATCCATCCTCGGGATCGGGTACTTGTTCTTCTCTATTAGCTTATTCAGTTCTCGATAATCAATACACAGTCTCAACTTCCGTCCATCTTCTTAACAAAAAGGACCGGTGCGCTCCAAGGCGACGAACTTGGACACACATACCCCTACTCCAACAACTCTTGAAGTCGTACCTTCAGCTCCACCATCTCCTTAGGCGCTAGCCGATACGGAGAGCATGACACAAGTTTCGCACCTGGCACTAGCTCGATGGTGAAATCAATCTCCCGTTGAGGTGGGGCTCCAGGAAGTTCGCCAGGGAACACATCAGGGTACTTGGATATCACTGAAATACTGTCCAACATAGGCTTAGTCTTTGCAACCTCCAGTAGCGTAAAGAACAGCTCTGCACTAACACGAACTGCCTTCACCACCTGAAGAGCAGACATCAAAATCTTGCTCGACCCTTTCAAGCCCGTAAAAGTCGTCTCACGACCTGTTCCCAACTTGACTTCCTTGCGACCACAATCAATATAAGCTTGCTGCTCCGAGAGCCAGTCCATGCCAAATATCACGTCGAACTTCACCAAAGGTAGTAATGACGCTTGTAAATCGAACTCTTAACTCCAAATATGAATCTTTACGCCACAGATTCTATCCGTGCGCATCGAATACCCATTCGACAACAACACATCCAGTTTGTCCTTCGCCATCGAAGAAGGTACTCCGATGCATGATATTAATCCTTCGGACAAAAAGGAGTATGAAGCTCCCGTATCAAAGAGTGCTCTCGCCGGATTCTCACAAATCAAAACAAATCCTATACAAGCAGTGGTAAGGTAACACGCACATAACAACTATTTAAAATTAACTTGCTATAAATTTAAACCGTACCTGTCACCACATCCGCTTGCTTAATGGCCTCCTGCTGGCCAAGATTGTAAACTCTAGGTTGAGCATAATGGGATGCAGTTGACTCCACCGCCTTTCCCTTTTCCTCATATGTTGCTCCCGGCTTCATCTCAGACTTTGGACGTCCACCCCGGCACTCACGGGCATAATGCCCCGACTTTCCACAATTGTAGCATGCGCCCAGGGTTCGACCTGTAGTCGCCCCAGAAGCACCAGAAGAGGGGGCTGGACCCGAAGTCCCAGCTTTCTTGTTCCACTTCCGGAACATAGACTTTGAGGAGTTCGACACTTTGAACTCCGACCTCTTATCACCAGAGCTTTTATTTGCTTGCACATTCTTCAAGTCCTTCTCCGAAGACCGGGCCGTATTGACCAGGGTCAAGAAGCCCTGCGTCATAGGCCCCGAGCGCAGTAGCCTTAAGTCATCTCTCAAACCTTCATAGAATCGTTTTGTATTACCCGCCTCATCCGCGAACGTAGAGCTAGCGTACCGACCCAACCGAGTGAACTCGTCGAGATACTCATCCACGCTACTCTCCCCTTGTGTCAACCTCTGAAACTCATTTTCCAAAGCTATACTGTAAGCCGAAGGGAGGTACCTTGCCAAGAACAATCTCGAAAACTCCTCCATCGAGACGTACGTAAGTTGCCTTCCCCTCAAGAGATGCAGCTCCAAACCCTCTCCCCATAGCCTAGCGTCTCCATCCAACAGGAACGTAGCTATAGTGGTCATCTGCCACTCCTCCGTTTCAGTAGCTATCACGACTCTCTTCACTCGGGAGAGCCAGTCTTCAGCTTGAGATGGGGTTCCCAACCCCGAGAACACAGGACGATTGAAGCTCATAATGTGTTTGAGCTGCCTTTCAGTTGCTCTCCTCAGCACCAAAGGTTCCACCACTACCTGCTCCACTCTTCTCGGTTCATCCCTTTGAAGCAGTACCTGCTCCATCATAGGAGCGGGCTGCTGCATTTGCCTTGCAGGCTGCGCATTGATCATGACAAACACTACTTCGGCAACCAATCACATGGTTTCAACCAAGGGAGGTGTTGCAGGAGCATCATTTGGTGTGCTACTAGCCTCAGAAACCGGGCGTTCTGACGGCCCTGCACCACTTCTGGTCACCTATAGTTGTACAAAACACCGTTAAGCGACCATACAAAATTGCAAAAGCAATTATAGGAACATGCAGGTTTCCCAAACACGTGTATTTTCATTCCTAAGTGGACATTTATGGGTTCTTTTGATGTTATAACGATGACACACACACATGTGCTCACCACCCCTTAAAAGAATTCGTCCACGAATTCATTTAAGCCTGACTGAAACTAGTAGTCTGATACCAAATTGTAACACCCCCTATCCGTCGCATATCATATAACAGTAAGTCCGGTCGGGGCCCGACGCCATATACCACAGACAGACCGGGCGGTTACTCAATGGAAATCATCTAACTAAGAATCAACGTCCAACACAGAGTACATTCTAGCGGAAGTAATTTAAAAGGTTGCAAAACAAAGAACCCAGCATAAACGAAAATGTCCACTACTCAAAGTAACAGGAATGAAGGTACAATACACAAGTACAATGGCCTTAAGGCCTTACAATTGTTTACTCAAATTACAGTGTTTTTCATACCACGACACGCAGGCCGGTCACACATAAATAATACAAGTAAACACTCAAAATTAGGCCTTCGAGGGCCGGCTCAGCAACTTGGGCTTTTGCCTGCTATTTACCGCTCGGCTCCGCAGCACCTGCAAGCAACAATCCACCGTAACGGTGGCAAACAAAGTAACGGTCGGCTATGCTGACCAAATTATAATGATCCCGCCCCCAAACTCGGGGTGGCGATGCTCCTTTCCCTGCACTTTATTAGCATAACCAAGCAGTATAGTGTAAACACTTCATCACAGGCGTGGACACGTATGACCACACACCCCGTGCTCTCAGGGTACATTCTCGGTGATCCGGTCAACATCACGTCAATTTAAGCCATAGACATTTCGGTCTCACAACCGCCACTTGGACGGCCAATCTCATGAGCATTTAGGTCCTTCCGGCCGATGTCACGTCAATTTAAGCCATAGACAACCCAAGACCACTATCTATGCCAATGGCAAGTCCCACGTAGCTTTAGGTCGCTTGTACCAAACGATATAGACCGGGCACGATTCTGCTTAACCCATTGCTCACACTGCAACATCAATTTAAGCCATATGCGTGGGTTAGCTCCCCGAGTCCCAAATCATTTACACACATCATATAACCCAGTTATGTTCAAGTTGGCACCCAGGCCACCATGTTGGCAGAATCACGCATCTGCCAAGTTTTTAGGGTGCACCTTGGCCTTAATCCCCAAGGCACCTAGTTGCAATCTACCGCATAGAAAACCCCAAAACAATCATTCGCGCGGAGTCTTCTCTGGCCATTCATGCAATGCAACATCACTGATCCAAACCAACTTGTCCGGGTAGGCTTCACACATCATGCCTATGTACGTTCTCGATTATGTACTCTATATGTACACAATGGGGACTGTTCATGTCTACCCAAAG
Source organism: Platanthera guangdongensis (assembly GCA_039583875.1). Lineage (NCBI taxonomy): Eukaryota > Viridiplantae > Streptophyta > Magnoliopsida > Asparagales > Orchidaceae > Platanthera > Platanthera guangdongensis. The sequence goes on from CM077164.1 coordinate 43,635,225, forward strand.
GAACGCCTCAAACTCACCGCAAACTCGGGAGAGCGGGTTTCCTATGCAAAGGAAAAGAGGACTTCACATGTCCTAGGATGAGAATCGTTACCCAAGTATTCTTCCTTGACGCCATGGAAATCTATGTGGATGAAAAGCACCTCGTTGTCCTCGCCTCCGTAGATCTGAAGTCGGCTTGCGATTTGAAGATCCGAAGCTCCGCCGGTGACTGGATGTAATACCCTTCTTCTTCCTTGCTCCCCCCTCTCTCTAGAACCTTAGAAAGAGAATGGTTAAGAGAAATGAGGGCATGCCAACCCTATTCCTGGGTATATCCCATCAGGAACAACCCCCAGCCGTCAGATCCCAAAATGAGGAAACGCAAGGCCATGATCCGGACTTGAAATCCAAGATCTGGGCCGAACACGGCCTGTGGCACGCCCGTGTCCAGGGCTGTGTTCCCCATTCACCGTCGAAACCGACAAGTCCCGAAAAGTACACGGTTACCCGACACACCCATGTCAAACTTGACACGCCCATGTCATACAGTACACGACCATGTAGTGTGCCGTGTTACTCCATCGACACGGGACCGAAAATGCTCAAAAGAGACACGGGTACTCGACACACCCATGTCGCATTTTGACACGCCCGTGTCTACTCGACATGGCCCGTATACCACACCATGTGTCTACCCCGCCACGGACCCGCTTCATCCCGAGAAGGACACGGCCTGGGACACGCCCATGTCTCAGGCCGTGTTCTCTGCTCGACGATCGTCGACTCCAAAATTTGTCGACCTATCAGCCAGATCATCGACCCGAGCAAAATAAGCCCTGGGACATGCCCGTGTCCCAGGCCGTGTATCCCCTACCAAGTTCCAAACTTGGTCTGAAATGCTACCCGTCGCTCTTTTGAGTTTCGGGGCGTTACACCGCCCCCTGTGACTCAGCAGCCCAAAGGAGGCAGCCCGCTCCTCAGGCTGCCACCTCAGGGGTGGCCTACTCCACAAGCCGCCACCCTGTGCCTCAGCAACCCAAAGGAGGGTGAGCTGTTGTTTTAGAGCCTGAAAAGCCTCTTTGCATTCAGGGGTCCATTTGAATTTCTTGCCCCCTCTTAGTGTTCGGAGGAAAGGCAAGCATTTTTCCCCAGCCCGGGAGAGACACCTGCTTAATCCGGCTAGCTTGCCGGTGAGACGTTGGACTTCCTTGGCATTTTTTTGGAGATTCTAATTCTAGGATTCCTTTCACCTTATCTAGATTGGGTTCTACTCCGGATGGGGTAAGTTGATGTCCTAAAAATTTCCCCTGTTGGCTCCGAAGACACATTTTAAGGGGTTAAGTCTCATCTTGTATTTCCTTATAGTTCCAAAGGTCTCCTCTAGATCTAAGATGTGAGAGCTGAGATCTCGGCTCTTGATCATCAGGTCGTCCACATAAACTTCGAGGTTCTGCCCTTTCTGCTCCCGAAAGATTCGATCCATCATTCTTTGATAAGTCGCTCCCGCGTTCTTCAATCCAAAGGGCATCATGTTGAAACAGAAGCACCCATCCTCCGTGATGAAGATGACATCTTTGACATCCGGCGGGTGCATGCGTATTTGATGATTCCCTGAAAATGCATCTAGAAAGCTCATTAGTGAAAAACTGACGGCTAAGTCAACCAACACATCGATTCGAGGCAGAGGATAACAATCCTTAGGGCATGCTTTATTTAAGAGAGAAAAATCCACACACATTCTCCATTTCCCCTCTCCCTTTTTCACCATTACAACATTACTAACCCACCATAGATCTTTACATGCAGATATGAACCCTGCCTTAAGCAGCTTCTCTACCTCTTCTCTGATGGGTCCGACCATCTTGGTGGCGATGACTCTCTTCTTTTGTTATATATGACGAGCATTGGGGTCGAGGTTGAGACGGTGACACGCCATGTCTGCATCAACCCCCGACATGTCAGCTATGCTCCAGGAAAAGATGTCAATGTTCCACTGTACACATGCCCTGATCTCCTCTTGGTCCTCGGGACCGAGCTCTCCACTGATTTTTACCTTCTCTTTCTTCCCCTCCTTGGTGAGGATCTCCATTTCCAGCACCTCCACTGCCGCCTTCAGCCTCTACGACTCCTCCTATTTCTCCTGCTCCCCCAGCATACCCTCCTGTTCTTTAGCTTCATAGTCTGCTACCTCGCGCTCTGCAACGCCCACAGCCATTTCCTTCAAAAACTTCTCCATCTCTTCCTCTCTTGTGATTCCTTCTTCCAATAGTGAACTTCCCATCTTCTTTAGCCGGGCTTCCACCCTAGACGACTCCCCCACTTCTTCCATCTTTCTTTTTTCTTCCCCCCTTTGATTTCCTTCGACTCCACCTCTCCTTTCTCCTCCTCTATCCCCATCTCTCCTTCTTTCTCTCCTGCCATTTTTAGCTCCACCACAATGCCTCTCTCCATCTCTACTTCTCCTTCCACTTCGACCTCCCTTTCTCCTTTCTCCCCCTTTACTTCGCTTTGAACTCCTTCTCCCATCATTCCATCCACTTCTCCATTTTGTCGGCCTCTCCTTGCCAAGAAATGGTATTCACTGCCGTCACATAGCATTCTCTGGTTTCCTTCGGGTCTCCTCATACTCTGATCTGGGTCCCTCCGACATTGAGCTTCAGGCATTGGTGGAAAGATGACGGGACACACCTAAAGGCACTGATCAAGGGATGCCCAAAAATGGTGTTGTAACTGCTGGGGGCGTCCACTATGACAAAATGACAATTCCTGGATAGCCCCCCCAGAGTCACCTGGAGTCCCACTCCCCCTCGACTTCCTTCCTTTCTCCCGAGAATCCGAATAACAGTCCATCCGCTGCCAGCACCTTTCGAGCCTCCACCCTCATCTCATTGAATTCCTTCTTCAAGATGACATTCACCGAACTCCCATTATCAACCAAGATCCGCGACACTGTGAAGTTTTCGATGGCAGTTCGGATCACCAGCGCATCACAAAAGGGATCTTCGTGGTCCAGCATGTCTTTTCAAGAGAAGGTGATCTTCTCGTCCGGGGGAGGAGCTTGTGACGTCGAGGCTACGCTCTAACGGTACATGGTATGAAGGCTTGCCTTACGGGCAGCCTCAATCCCTACTACCCCATGGATCACTCTGATCCCACCTCAATCTCCTACATCTGCTTGGTCCACACACCGGTCCTCCTTCCCGGTCCCTGTCACCTCCACTATTCGCACCGGTAGCTGTTGTTCCCCTGATCCCCTAGCTCTCTTCATCTCCAAGAATTCCGGGCAAGGTAGCCATTGTGTGACCCTCCTCCTCGTGGAAGTCACAATATGACAATGCTACATCCTCCACTCGTCTCCCCTCTGGAGGATTCCTCCTTCTTCCAACTCCCACGCCTGCTTTTCCTCTTTCTCTACCTCTACCTCTCCATCATCTGATGGCCATAGCTTGCTGAGGCGGTGGTAGGGGTGGTCTAGGACCATATCCCCACCCCTATTTCATAGAATTGGTTGAGTCCAATGGATTAATTTTGACCAAATGACATCCCTTAGTGGCCCCCGTGCGCGACCCTAGTGCCCCCACCCCCACGCGGGCAACCCCAGCACACCCACTACTCCCACGCGGGCTGCCCCAGTACACCCCTACCCTAGTGCGGGAGGCCCTCGTGCACTCCCTCTATGTAGGCAACCCTCGTGCACGCCCTCTGCGTAGGAGGCCCCCGTGCGGGTGGCCCTCGCACACGCTCCCGCTCAGGAGGCTCTCGCACGAGCCCCCGTGTTGGTGGCCCCCGGGCGAGTGCCCTCCCTGGGTGGCCACCACATGCGCCCCAGTGCCAGCATCCCCCGCGGCTCAACTGCTTGGGCGGCCCCCGAGCATGCCCCCGCCCGGGTGACCCCCGAGCACGCGCCCATCCTGGCCGCCCTACACACCCCCCGCTCGGGTGGACCCTCAAGTCGCACCCACTTGAGCAGCCCCCGCACACGGGGGAAGCCAACACGCTCCCCTGTGCGCTCCCTCGCACAGGACCCCATGCGGGCGGTCACCCCCATGCGGGCCTTCGCACGGGCAGATCACACACATCTTTCCCTCACGCGGGCGGCTTTCGTCGGTGCCCCCATGATGGGGGCCTTCGCCCGCGCCCCCGTGCTGGTGGCCTTCGCCCGCGGCTCCCGCGCATCCTGATGCATTGGACGGAAAGTGTACCGGTCGCTGTCAAGTAATAAAATATAGGAGTTATCCTCAAGTATCGATCTCTCAAGGAACGCATCAAGGTGGAGTTAACTTTTGAAGGGGAGTTGAGATTGGAGTCCTAAGGTCGAGGTTACGATGGGAGAATGGTTATGACTTGCGTAAAAGAAAATAAAACAATCTAACTTAACCAATGCGGGTCGCCGACACCGCTTCTCAAGGTGAGTGGATTACACGGGCCGCTATGCACCGCTTCGCAACATGGACGGCCAAGAAGGCTTGCGAAATTGATGGTCGTAATCACCTCATCACTACGCTCACACCTAGCACTTGCTAATGTAGCAAACACAATAATTCACACCACAAGTAACTTAAGCCAACAAACCACCGCATCGCTCACATGCATGAACAATAGTAAATAGCATTAAAACCAAGGTTCATCAAAGTTCTTGCATCAAATAATAATGAAAATCCAATACAAAAACCTAGAAGTGTGGAAGAGAAAGGTAGAGCTACAAACAACGAACGAGTCTTTACCGTAGACGTGGGAGGTAGCACCGAGTTGTCAATCCGTGTCCAGTGAGCCACTCATCGGTAGCGTCCGGGGTCGAGGAAGGCTGTCACCGCTTCCTAAGCGGCCGTCTTCTCGTTGTTCTATGTTGTCCACGTCAAACCTTCACTTCTTCCTTACTTTGCGGAGATCGTAGAGTGGAAACTAACTTCTTTATGCCATGGATGTAAGGGAACTTCATAGGGAGCAAAGCCCTATCTTTGAGGATGTAGAAGGGCCAAACCCCCTTCCGGCAGAAGAAAACGGCTGCCAAATCCCGTCTCCAAAACCCTGAAAAATAGCGGTTTAAATAGAAATCGCGCAGAATTTTCTTAACACACGGGCAAAACGCACGGGCGCAGACCGTGCGTGAAGAAAAATGCACATGCAAAAACAAAACTAAGTATTTTGTGAAATGATCACGCACGACCTGCCCGAAACATACGTGAAGAAAACACACGATCGTGCGATCAGGAATAAGTAATAAAAGCGTGCAAAAATGGTCACACATAGTTGGAATTAACCGTGTGAGGCCAAAACGCACGGGTAACCACAGAGCACCCAGAACAAGACCAAAACAGGCAGGACATGTGATTCCTTCTCGCACAGTTTGGAACAAACCGTGCGGGAACCAAACACATGGGCAGATCATAAATGCCAGGAAACCACTGAGTAAAATGCACGATTACACTGAAACAGTGCGCGAGGAAAACGCACGACCGGGCGTTTTACATAGGAAACAATCTGTAGGCTGGGCTTTCTGACCACCTGCACAACAAACCTTACAATGGGGGCACAAGCCACCAACATACAGAATAGATAGAAAAAAAACTATACGGGAGACTTGGGGAGCACCATGTGCTTACCCCCAGCAGAATAGTGCGCAATTGCACACCATAATGAGCCAAAATCTGTACTTCATGTGATAATGGTGTATAAGTGAAATTTAAGCAGTAACATACTAAAAGTGAAGCGCAAATGCAAGAAAACAAGCTCAGATGAGTCCTAAAAATCCTATATAAATCGGACTCATCATAGCCCCCCATGCAGGTAGCTCTCCCCTTATGCGGTCGGCCCCCCGCCCGCATTCCCTGCCTGCTTCACCCCCCTTACCCACATGTGGCACCTGTGTAGGCAGTCACCGCCCGCGCCACCCATGTGCACCCCATGCCCCCCACGCACGCCTATAGTGCGCTCCCCCGACCATAATTAGAGCGCCCCCGACATTTTTATCTTGGGAAGGAGCCTTTTGCAAAGTACAAAGTGCAATCAGGCACCCGATATACAAAGTCACAGAGTAAGATTGCAAGAACCCGGTGCTTATTAGAATCGGTGAGCCCAAGGTCGAGCTTGGTATTGTCGGGTTGTTGGAAGGGAGTTCATATCTAATCAAGTCAAGCTGGACCTTATTTTCCCTTTTCATTTCTTGGGATGGCAAGTCTGAAGACATTCCAGAGACAAAGGAGAGAAGTCTAGTTTTAGAGGATTTATTCTTCTCCCTCATAATAATTAGTTGGTCTTGGAGCTGCTTCAACAATGGTATCGTGTAAGGGAAGGAGAGAGGTTAGGGTTGAACAAATAAAGAGAGAGATGATGTGTAACATCCCAACTTTTATTGGGTCATTAAAACACTCGTTGACCCAAAAAAGTGACCCAAACCTCTACCCAAGACCCATTAGGGGTAAAAGATAACTGGTGTGTTGAATGACTATCAACCCGAAAAGGCAAGTGCACCTATCGAATTGTAGTTCCAATGTCGTATTAAAAACTCGGGGCTATCAATTACTATTACTCACGCTTCTACTATTATCCTACCGTACGATTGTTGGTTGTTTTGAGGAATTTTAAATTAGACTAAAGATAATATTAAAACGAAAACTTCGGCTAAAAAAAAGATAACATTCGATCAATGATTCACCATGAAAAGAGATGAGAAGGGAAATAAATTAAGTTTTAAAATTGCAAACCAAACTCAACCGTGACAGATCCGAAAAATAAGAAATAATCTCGCTAAAGCATTAAATCTCCTAACTTTTAGATGTTTTGACCGAAATCTCTTTACAAATCAAAAGGGCCTAAAGTTGCATTATCGAAGTGACCCGCACTATTGGATTTGACTCCAATCCGGAGGATTTATGTCGTCCTATCTCTAGGATTGCGTGTAACTCCTTCCTTCTTTGAGTGATCTTTCAAATCAATGAGTCTCTCGACTACTATGAAATGAGATCAAATTGCCTACTACCGTATACCGGAAATATGGATTCGATATGAGAAAAATCAAAGAAGGATCGAGAATAAATTTGACAAAAATAAAACTAAGAAGTAAAAGGAAATCTCATCTCATTTCATGGATCCTCATGATCGAATGCTAAAGGAAAATTAGCTATGCATAGTTAAGAAAAAACCACAAAAATAAGAGAAAGAGAATTCATTTTCATTGATGATAGAAAGAGGAGTACAAACTAATAATAAGAGAGACAATAAAAAGAACTTAACACTAATAAAAGAAAAGAGCACAATGAAAAGGATTACACTAACAAGAAAAGGGTTACACTAAAAAAACTTAACAACAACAAGTAAAAAAGGAACTCTTTCTTGAACTAGCACTCTCACTTGCTTTCCCCAAAATCCAACTTCTCCAAAGTTTGAGGCAAGAGATCCTTTTATAGATGAGGGGGAAGGCTCTAGAGGGAAGTGGATATGAAGGGGGGGGGGGGGGGGGGGGCATGCATGAATGGAGAAGTGCATGAATGCCATTAATGGGGGAGAGAGAAGAGGCTAAATGCATGCATTTTCATTTTGGAAAATAAAAAGGAACAAAATAAATATAAGAGAGGGATGGATGGGTTTAAATGAGAATGAGAGAGGGGTAAAGAGGGGTGAATGAGAAATAAAGAAGAGAGAGGGAAGGAGTGGCCGACCAACACATTGATGGGGAGGTGCATGCATTGAATGGAGGGCCATGCAAAGGTGGCTGGATGCATGTTCTCGGGTTGCATCATGGAGTGGGCTGCATCATGTGGGCTGGTCGGCTGCACTTGGAGAGAGGCTTGGGCTACACTTGGAGAGGGCCTGGCTGCACCATGTTGCATAAATGAAGTGGCTCGGGCTGCTGCATCATTGAAGTGGGCTGCTTCATTGAAGTGGGCTGCTACACTTGGAATAAAGGGCTCGGGTTGCACCAATGAGGGCCGGCCATATGAGAGGGCTGCACCATGTGGGCTTGATCCTACAAAAAATAAAACATGCATTAGTTATGCTCTAAGTTAAAATAACTAAAACATTGACTAAAACACAACAAAATATCATAGCAAACATAAAATAACAAAACATAAAAACTAAAAAAAAAACATAACAAACAAACAAACATAACACACAATATAACATAACAAACATAATATTAAAACATATTATCAAAAATAAAATATGAAAACATAGAATACATAAAATAAAAAAAATAATACTTAAACTTAGGAAAATTTAAACTAAACTAGCCCAAAAAATGATGACTAAAACTAGTCATCAATAACCCTGTTTGGGGAGATTGAGCTCGAGAACTCCAATTTGAGTTGTCCATTCCTATGTCCTTGTATAGTCGATACGAGTGTGTTGGAACTTATTACTTTGTAATTTAGAGTCATACAACGATTATGACCGTTTTGACCCTTTTAGCACGCAGCGACGCAAAAATTTTGAATATTAAGCAAACGAACTCTGATTTGACATCGATCAGTGACATTGGATTCGTATGGTAAATACGAAGTCAAGAGTTCGTCTCGGTTAATTTCGATATTGGGTGTTCAAACCGTAATGAAACCAAGCTTTATTGTGCACTAAAAAGCGTGCACACATTAATTGTACCACAATACTCCAACATTGACCCGTTTTCTGATAACTTGAACCTAATTTGACTTTGACAAACATGGGGGTCCCACCATACGGTAGACTTTGGTCAAAACCACAATTTTCCAATTTTTGGAATTTTTCCAAAAAGGGAGTGCACCTCCCCACCTTTAGTTGGCATAGGTTCCATTCCTCCTTTACCATTAGACCCTAAATTCCAGCAAACCCATGGGTTTAGGCTGAGTGTTAGGCCAAGAGAAACCCACTCTTTCTCCCTGCTTTCTCTTTTATCTTCCTCAAGCCTATCAAGGTTGATTACCCCCTCCCCCCCGCCCTCTCCCTGGATAATTGACACCTCACCATCCTTTTATCCTCTAATGGTACCACCTGGACAGGGTAAAGAGAGGAGTAATTCTCCTCCATGGTATAATCTTACACTAGGGAGGAAGGAGCAAGGGACCTACACCCCAGCTATTAAAGGCCCCATCCCCATGGCTAAGCTCGGACCTTCCCCAACTCAAGTAGAGCACACCCGAAACCCTACCCGAGCCACCCTTTGCTGGAAAACCCAAACCCAAATCCCCCCAACTCCGCCACCCTCCCAAGGAAAGTAAACCAGGACCCTCCCGAGCCTCTCCATGTCGGGTGGAAACTCTCCCCCTCCTCCCCAAACTCTTCTAACGTGGTGCATGCCCCTCCCGGCGGCTGGAGCACCACCGACACCAAATGACCAAAGCTCCAAATCTGGTGGTGACTGCATATGGTGAGCACTGCCCATCATCGGTGGTGGCACTGGTAAGGTACTAAACCACTAGGGAAGACCCTCCCCAACAGTGGAAGGACGTGGTACCGCCGGAGATCGCTGCTCTAACGGTACCCAAAAATTGTATTTTTTTTCTTTTTTTTAATTTTTCGGCAGCGACTGGTGGAGCCAGGAAGTCAGGCTACCGCCAGAGGGAAGCCAAACCCCCGACATGGCTGTCGGGGGTGGTGTAGAGACCCGAGAGCCACTAGAGAGCTGGGGCGGCATGGCGCTGCCGGTAGCAGAGCAGGCCGCACCACCCCGCTCACTGGAAGAAGATTTCCAGCAATGGTCGGCGGCGCCTGGCCACCAGACCTCCGCCAGATACCTCGTTGACCCCCCAACGAGTCGACCGAGGGTGATGCTGGCTCCCGATAGCTTTCAGTCGGTGGTGTTAGAGACCGATATTGAAAGATAAATCTATGGGTAGTTAATCACATAGAGGGGGTTGGGGGGGGGGGGGTGAATAAGTGTCTTTTAAATTTCTTAGTCGCTTATATTAAATGTTCAGCATATTCTTGAAAAATAAACTTTCACAAGAGCACAATACAAGCAATCCATATAACACATCACAAGCAATCCACAGTATACAGAGAAATTGTAGCGGTTCCCCTATCTAGGGTACATCCACTTCCCCCCTTCTTCCTCACTAGAAATGTGCTAGATAAGGTTATATCTCCTTCTCTTCAACTCAGATCAAAAGATCATATAGGTTCAATTTCTCTTAAGAAACCTACAACTCAGACCAACAGGTCCTACCTCAGAGATTCATCCAATATCCTACCTCAGGTCCCTCAAGAACCCTACCTCAGCCTTTATAACACAGACTTACACCTCAGTGATCCCACACTAATCACCTACCATAGGTCCCTTTAGAACCCTACCTCAGCCTTTATAAATCAGGCTTACAACTTAGAGAATTTATCTCCCACCCACTCAGATCTCAAAGAGATCTTACAAAATTAAGAGGTAAATAAGAAAAATAAACTCAGAAAATAGTAATTCTGTAATCTGACTTATTTGAGAATTCAGATTCTTCAATTCTGTAGCACATGATAGAATCTTGAAAATCAGGATGGCTGAAATGATTCTTCTCTAGATTGGAAAGTTCTTGATGTTGATCAACTTGATTTCCTTGAAGAACTTATAAAACTGATCCACCTTAATCCTCTGATCAACTTGTTGAAAGGATCAAAATATTTCTTGAAGACATTCGTCTTCCTTCTTCTTGGGGTTGTCGCCCTCCTCTGACTTAGGAGAAATCAGATTGATTATGTGATTCTTCTTATTGTTCTTTTCTGTGTAGACGACCCCTTTATTTATAGTCTTCACGGGTTGCTGGCTTCTGATTGATGATGTCATCATTATGCCATCATGCTTCAAGTTCTCCTTCAAATAGTTTCTGATGAGATATCACGTTACTGTAGCTGATGTGACATTTCTGACTTGATTTGACACTTTTGTGTTGACTCTGTACATCTTCATAATCATAAGTGAAGAGATGTCCCAAGTGTCTTGATAGAATAATACTTAGTGTAAACTGCAAAGTGTCGAGACATCTTAGCAGTCTCGACACAACTGTCTGCTGGTGTCGACATCTTTAAATCTTCTCTGTGTCTAGATAGTTGAATTGTCTCGACAATACTGTCTGCTAGGTGTCGACATCTTTAAGTCTTCACTTCAGGTCTTCATTATGATGAGACAGTTGTATTGTCTCGACACAACTGTCCCGAGCTTTTAAGGTGTCGAGATATTTGACTTGTCTCGACACTGCTAACTTAATCTTCAAGGTGTCGAGATAACTAACTTGTCTTAACAATGCTGTCTTGAATCTTCAAGGTGTCTAGATAACTGAATTGTCTTGACACAGCACCTGCAAAGGTGTCGACATAGTTGAAGTGTGTCGACACTTTTGTACTTAGCAATTTCTCTGCACTGCAACTTGTTAGGCGTTGACTGTACTGACTTCACTCAACACTTTTAGCTGTATGGCGTTGAGTGAACTTGCTTCACTCGGTACTTTTGGACGTAGGTAATTTTTTGCCTTTCCAGTCAACTTCTTTGAGTCCACCTATAAATATAACTTTGACCACCTGTCCAATCAATATGACATAGGCAACCTGCATGCATGAACTGAAACATACATCAAATACATACTTGTGTATATCATTGAGTTGAAAGGGCTTCTTCAAATCAAGTACATTGTTTCCAATGTACCCAACAATCTCCCCCTATTTGGAGAATTCATAACCCTAATTCAATGATATACACCCTGATACAAAAATATGATAATTAAGATATACATTAAAAGTATTGAACAAAATTATAAAGAACACAACAATGATAACACAGACATAACAAAGTGAAACCTAACTTTTTCATTACAATTTGTTAAAAGATTACACTTTTCAGCTTTTTTACAATGTTCTTAAAACAAATTTACATAGTTCCTAGAAAAAGAAACAATATTCTAAGATTGTTCTGGCTCTTTGATGACAATGCCTTTTACTGATTGTATTTTACCTTTGACTTTAGACACCTTGTCATTAGCCACTTTCTTGCCCTTGACATCTTTAGCCTTATAGATTTCTTCTTCCTTTAGCCTTTGTCTTTTAGTATAATGATATAGCTTGGGTAAGTATTTATTGGGCTCTATAGAATCAGCTGGGATCTACCTTGCCTTCAGATCTTTTCTGAATTTATGGAAGATTTCCTGCTGCTTTGTATGTTTGACCCAATCTTGTTCTGAATACCATTTTCCCCTGTCAGCTATATTGTTATTAATTGCTTTCCATGCAGTGAGTATAATTGATCTGGAAGTTGGACTCCACTGCTTAAAATCTACCTTAGCTTCAGCCTGTTTCCTAAATTTTTTCTTAGATAATTGAGCTTCTTTCTCTTTGAGCAATGCAGAAGCAGTCATCTCCACCTCCTCACATACTATATTTTGATTCTGTGGTGGAGGACTGTACATGGACTGTACTGCAGTTCGAATGGCCTCAAAATGAGCTGATTGGCTGCTAAACTCAGCAGTTTGATCTTCATCATACCTTAAGGGAGGAAATCCTAGAGTTTCTCTGATGCTATTCGAAGTCCAAATAGCATGCTCAGAGCTTGAATTTATCGTTACTCTCTCCCCCTTTATGACTTCTCTCTCAACATAATCTCTTAAGTCATTCTTATGAAATTTGATTTGTCTGTCTAGATGATTAATCCCAGAGGACAAAAGATTCTTTACCTTAAGCAAATGATCATCTTGTTCTTTGCCAGAAGCCTTGATATCCTTAACCAAAGAGTTTGCATGTATAGATAGCTGAGATTCAACAGATGTAGAGGTAGAACCTATCTTTGTTTCCAGAGCTATAGTTTGCTCAGCTAGCTTGACCAGTGAAGCATCATGCAGTACAATAATGTTTTCATTCATTCTAGTTTGGTTTTCGTGGACATATCCTTGTTTAACAACTATATCATCTTGAGTTTTCTTTGACTCTTGCTGCTATTGATCAAGGTAAACTACAACATGTGCTCCTCTTTGGAAGAAGTTAGTCATATCCATTTTCAACAAGTTGGCCTCAAATCTAATGGATTTGATTTCTTGAGCCAACTGGAACTGCAACTCCTTATTACTTTCATCTACATATTTTTCCAGTTGATTTCTTTGTTAATCTAACATTATCTACATTTGAACTAGAAGTGAGCTTAAATCTATAGGAGGAGCAGGTGTTGTTCCAGACCGAATAGTCTTCTTATAGCTTCTACTCATCTTTTTGAGTTCAGTCAATTTTTTTCCTTCATCTGAGAGGCTTCCTCTTCCTCAGCATCAAAAGAACTAACTACTTCAACTGATTTAGGCTCTTTAGCTTCTTCAGTATTTGGGACCAAAACTGCTAACTCCCCCTCACTTTTTGCACCTTTTTCACCAAGATCTATGACATCCGGAACTGGATCCTCTGGAAGTGCAGTCATCTCCCCCTGAATATCTATATCTTTATTCAGAAAGATTTCATCCTCAGTCTAGTTAGATACTGCATTCTCATTATCTTTATCAGACATTTCCTTTTTAGGAACTTCTACTTGTCCAAAACAGTATCTAGCTCCTGTACTACTTCCATTACTATTGTATTTATAGTATCCAAATCTATATCTGATAGAATATTGAGGTTCTCCCCCTCACTTGGATCCCTAGTTTGGATTGTCTCCTTTTGCATCTGATCACCAGTAGTAGGAGAGGTCTTTGGAGATTTTTCAGGTGCTGTATTATCCTATTTCTCTGAGCTGGAGCTTCCTTGTACTTCAGAATCATTGGAAGATTCTTTTTCCACGACCACTGCTTTCTTTGTTTTCTCCTCCTTCTCGACTATAGGTGTTTTCTTGGATAGTACTCTATCCCACCTTGCTAGTATTCTCATATCCATTCTCCACATATGTTTGATCTTGATCCAATCTTCAGATTGAGGCTGTCAGGAATAACTTGTACCAAGTAGAGACTTAAAATTCTGCCCATATTAGGATTCTTGATGCTCTTTTTTATTTTGTCAAAGACTACTTTGCTCTAGTTAGTCTTGAATTTGACGATAATTCTAGTCATCAGCTCAAACATATATGCAGAAATCCTGTCATGTGCTCCTGTTTTACATAGCAGCACCTTCCCTATTATCTCAGACAGGAATTTGCCCTGGGTATTCATACCCTTCCTGATCAGGGTGCTTGCAATCTTTGTGGTTGGGGCCAATCCACACCACTTCAAAGATTTTGCAGTATTGGCAGAATCTTGGTCATCTTCTTGATCAATCCTTGGCAATTGAAATATCTTGGCCAGTCTTCCAGTTGTGATTTTGACCTTTATTCCATTCACTCGAGACTTAATCTTTTACATGTTAGAGTCGACATGAGCATTGGAAAAAAATTCATTTACCTCTCGTTTTCTGATATTTGAAGGTTCATAAGACAGATATTCCAATCCTGCTTCAATGATTAGGGATATGCCATTCTTAATTTCTTCAGATGCTGAGTTAAATCCATTTCGAATAAGTTCATAACCTTCAAAGATGTTATCGTCATTTATGGGCGCCATGAGAGTGAAGAAATCAAAAAAGGTGCGTTGACGAAATGAAATTCTAGGTCTTGACACTCAAAAATCAAAAGTTCAGAATATCAAGAAAGCGTAGTCAACTTCTTCTCTCACACACGATTTATAGTCTAATCTTTCCTGAAGACGAAAGGGTGTGCTCCATTTAGACTGTTCCAAATTTTTTAGGTAAATACCTAGTGTCGACATATACCTTATGGTCTCGACACCCTTTGATGTCTCGACACTTACTCTGGTTTCTCGACACATTCTTTGATGTGTCAACACTTTCTTTGATGTATTGACACTTTCTATGGTGTCTCGACACAACTTTTGACATAGTCAAAATTTTGTTCTCTAAATTATAGATACTTGACATTTTTGAGGTCTATCCTTGATATTTAGGTAAGTAAACTTAATTACTAACTAATATATTTTATTCTTATTTTTTATCAGTTTTTATGTATGCATAAATTATTCAAGATTCAACATGACAAGTTCAAACTTAAAGAAATTTAATTTCTCTTCATCTAGGGGCTTAGTGAAAATATCGGCAATTTGTTTATTTGTAGGAACAAATTCTAGATTAATATCTCCATTTTCTATATGCACCCTAATAAAGTGATATCTAATTTCAATACGTTTAGTTCTACTATGTGACACAGGATTGTTTGTAATTGAAATGACACTAGTAGAGTCATAATATAATGGAATTTTACTTAGCTGAATGCTGTAATCTTGTGGTTTATGCTGAATCCATAGTAATTGTGCACAACAACTTCCAGCTAAAATGTACTCAGATTCAGATGTTGATATTGCTACACTTGTTTGCTTTTTGCTACTCCGTGACACCGACCTTCTTCCAAGAAACTGACACGAACCTGAAGTGATTTTCCTATCATCTTTTCAACTTACATAATCTGCATCTAAAAAGCCTGTTAGTTCAAATCACTATTCCTAAGATACCATAAGCCAAGATTAGGTGTGCCCTTCAGATATCTCAATATTCTTTTGACTGCTGTATAGTGAGACTCCTTAAGGCAAGATTGATACCTAGCATAGACACAAGTAACATACATTATGTTTGGTCTACTGGCTGTTAGATAGAGCAGTGATCCAACTATGTCCCTATACAAGGTGAATCAACTAGCATGCCACCATCATCCTTGTCTAAAGACATACTGGACCCCATAGGAATTCTTATGGAAGTGGTTGTTTCCATGTCATATTTCTTGATTAACTCCTTGGTGAACTTAGACTAACAAATGAAAAGTCCATCTATAATTTACTTAACTTGGAGACCCAAGAAAAACTTGAGTTCACCCATGCTACTCATCTCAAACTTATCTTGCATAAGTTTGGCAAACATAGTGGAAAGTGACTAATCAGTAGAACCAAATATAATGTCATATATATATATTTGTACTAAGATGGTCTTGAATTTGACTTCCCTTAGGAATAGTGTTTTGTCTATTTTTCCTCTTGAGAATTTGTTCTCCAGAAGGAATTTAGTCAGAGTCTCATACCAAGCCCTTGATGCTTGTTTTAACCCATAGAGAGCTTTTAATAAAAGATAAACATGATTAGGATGAGTTGAGTCAACAAAACCTCAGGGTTGCTCAACATAGACCCTTTATTTGAGGTTACCATTAAGGAAGGCTGATTTCACATTCATTTGGTAAACCTTGAATCCTTTGTAGGATGCATATGTCAGGAAGAGTCTAATAGCTTTAAATCTAGCCACCAGTGCAAAGGTTTGATCAAAATTTATACGCTCTTCTTGTATATATCCCTTTACAACCAGTCTAGCCTTATTTTTGACTATAACACCATTCTCATCCACTTTGTTCCTATAGATCCACTTAGTTCCTATGATGTTACAGTCATCTATTCTAGGAACCAGCTTCCAGACATTACATCTCTTAAACTGGTTCAATTCTTCCTGCATAGCCCCTATTAAAAATGGATCTACATTGGCTTCTTCAAACTTCTTTAGTTCTGTTTGAGACAGAAAACTTGAGTACATTACAATGTTGTGTTATCTACTTCTTATGATCACACCATGAGCTGCATCTCCAATAATCAATTCCCTTGGATGATCCCTTAGATGTCTGACAACAACTAGTAATGTGACCTCTTCTCTTTGAACATCTTTATCTTGTTGTTGAGTCTCTTCTTCTAGTTGTTCCTATGCAATCTCTTCCTCAATAATGTTTACTCCAACTTGTATACTTTGTCTTGCTGGAACTGAGTCTTCTATTGACAACTCATTTAGCTTCAAGTATTCTCCTGTTGTGCTTGATGTACTTGGCTTATCATTGTAATACATAGAACTTTCATCAAATACAACATGAATAGACTCCTCTACAACTTGATCCCTCAAGTTGTAGACCATATAGGTCTTAATGTGATTACTATAACCAACAAATATGCCTTCATAAGACTTCTCAGCAAACCTAGTTAAGTATGTTTTCCTATTATTAAGGACAAAACATCTGCATCCAAAGATTCTGAAGTAGGCCAAGTCTAGTTTTATGCCCTTTATTAGCTCATAAGGAGTCTTATTCAACCAATTGTTGATTGAAGCTCTATTAAGAACATAATATGCTGCATTAATAGCTTCAGCCCAGAAATATGCTGGGAGAGAAAAATCACTCAACATGGTTCTTCCAGCTTCAATGAGAGTCCTGTTCTTTCTCTCAGCAATCCCATTTTGCTGGGGTGTTCTTGGAGAGGAAAACCCTTATTAAATCCCAAGTTCTTCACAAAACGTTATCATGCATTCAGATTGAAACTTAGTTCCATGATCACTTCTAATTCTGACCACAGAATTATTCAATTCATTTTGTATTTGTTTGACAAATGTCTTGAAGACAATAGGAGTTTCAGACTTTTTCCTTAAAAAGAAAACCTAAGTAAATCTGGAATAGTCATCAATAATCACAAATATGTAGACTTTTCTTTCTAGACTATGAACTGGTATAGGACCAAACAAATCCATATACATGAGGTATAAATACCTCACAGAGTCTTTGAATTCAATGCTTTTAAAAAAAGTTTTGGTCTGCTTGCCTTTTTGGCATGTAGAGCAAATGCTCTCCTTAGAGCATTTAATGTCAGGACTTTTCCTAACTAGCTCTTTACTGGAAAAACTTATATATGACCTTATAGTTCAAATGAGCTAGCCTCTTATGCCATTTGACATAGTGTGAGGCTTTTTCATTTGCAACTAGGCATATGGGTGAGTCTGACTTTAGATAAAGAAAATTTAAACATTATAAATTCCGACACATAGTGCCTATCAAGATGACCTCTTGGTCATTTGACTTCTTTATGAGGCATTGATCCTTATGGAATGAAATGTCATAGCCAAGATCACACAGTTGTCTTATGTTTATAAGGTTGTGTTTAAACCCTTCCACATAAGCTACTTTAGTGAAAGTGACTAAGCCATTTGAGATCTTACCATAAGCTCTGGTAATCCCTTTGTCAGTTCCACCAAAGATCACCTTTGGTCCATCCTTTACTAGAATAAACTCTCTCAAATTAATCTTTATTCCAGTCATGTATCTGGAATATTCACTATCCAAGTATCAGATGGGTCTATCTCTGGTGCTTGGACATACCTACAAAATAAGAATTTATTTATCCTTAGGAACCCAAATTGTCTTGGTTCTTAGGTGCTTATTAGCCGGGGCTCTATTGAGACCACTTGAAAATTTCTTAGCTGGGAATATTTTCTGCCCATGAGACACAGTGTGATTTAACCAGAAGTCCAGGGCAAAGTGTCCAATCTTTCCACAACACCAACATTCATATCTGTTGTATCTTCTCTTTTGAGGAACAGTAGGAACTTTATGCTGACATTCCTTAGGACAGGAATCAGCAAACTTGATAGTTGCATTTTGACTGGGAGCAAAATGGTTGTTTTTCCTCTCAGTCACAACAGTCCTCCTTGGAGCAAGCACATTAGGAATAGCTTTCCTATTCACATATGAGTTTGGTCCAACTGGTCCAGACTTTTGGATTTCTTTTACCTTAGTTTGAAATATAGGTTGTGGTATGACTGGACCCTTTGTCATATCAGCTTTTTGTCTCTCCTTCCCTTAGGTTTAAAATAACCAAGTCCACTTCCAGGAGTTCCTAAGAAGGTATTTATACTGTGGAGCACAGTCTTAGGTTTGGAAAACAACTAAACAATTCTTTTCTCATTCAGGAGTTTGAGTTCTATCCCTAAATGGTCGCATCCTTTTGTTTTAGCAACATGATTTGATCATCAATGATATTTTAGCTTAGCCAACTTTGAACTTTGAAGACCAATCTTCTGAGCAGCCATCTCATGATGGTACTTAAGACCTCTTTGTGATGCAATCTAAATGGATTATTCTTTGACAAGATTTTTGCTCTGTACAAGAGCCACTATCAGTTTTCCAAATTTAACTGTGAGTTGCTGTAGTTCAGTCTCACAGTTGGACTTATGTGACTCAAAATTTGAGTTATATGAGTCTGACTCATCCCCAGTCTCATAAATAGAAGTTTTAGAACAAATAGAATTATCATAGATTACCTGAGTATCCTGACAATCAAGAATTTTTATTGCTGGATCATCAGATAGTGCCATTAAGTTAACCTCCATATCATCTTCAGAGTCACCATGGAGTGATGAAGGTGAGGAGTTATTGCCCTTGTATATGGCCTCTCTAATGAATTCCTCTTCACATGAGAACAGTCAAATGTGTGCATATTATTCTTCTGATTCAGTTGAATCGGTATCACTATCAGATAAAGGCTTTGGCTTATTTGCCATCAGACCCTTTTTTGATTTCTTGCCTTATAGAACTTCTTTTCCTTAGACTTCTTGTTTTCCTCTCTTTTTACTGGACAGTCAATAATGACATGTTCAGGCCTGTTACAACAATAATAAATAATGTCAGTATTAATTTGTTTGTTCTGGTTTGAATCATACCTGACCATAGATTTGTTTCTGTGTTTGTCTTTATTTTTGCTAGAACTTGGACCAGATGATGTCTTTTTGTTCCATTGCTTCCTTCTTCTCATCATCTTCTTGAATTGCCTAGTGAACATTTCCAATTCTCCATCTGATAATTCTTCTGATGAAGAACAAGTCCCAGTGCTAATTATATCTTCATCCCTTCTTGGTGATGATGAAATTTCTCTCCTATCCTTCTTTGATGTGTCTACTTTGAAAGCCATAGATCAGGTCTGATTTGAACTTTTGGCATATTCATCATAAGCTTTTCTAGAATTTAACTGAAGCTCATGTTACAATAGCTTCCCATACAAATCCTAGGGTAACATGTTCCTTAGATTTCCCATTTCTCTTACTATTAAAACTGAAAACTCAGTCTCTTGTGGAGTTCACGCGCGGGGAAGGGGTGATCGCACACCTACTTCTCTCCGGCAGGCCAAATAACAAAAAGAAAAGGGAACAGAAAGTGGTGGTAAGGAGAATACCACCAGAGGGGTTAGACAGTTTTACTCTAGAGGTGGGGGGGGGGGGGGGGCTGAATAGAGTATTTTAAAATACTTTAGATTTTTATTTCATAGTTGAAAATAGTGATACTAATAAGTGTATTCAGAGAGTGCAGAAATAAAACTAATCTATCCAGCAATCAGCACACAGAAAGAATTAAAATAGTATCACAAAAAATACAAGAATTTATAGTGGTTCCCCTAAAACTTGGGTACATCCACTCTTCTACCACCCTGGTAGGAATCCACTCAGGTTTTTGATCAGGTGCCCTGTCACCAATCAGGTTTTTGTTCAGGTGCTTGTCACCACAAGATCTGATTCAAGTAGATCAGGAAACCCTTCAGGCTTTTGATCAGGTGCCTAAAAACCAAGTCAAGACTTTTGATCAGGAGACTTGCAACCAAGTGATTAACTTTTGAAGGGATCTAGAATCTTGTGTACATTGGGATGAAACAAATGAACTAGATGTTATCTTCTTTTTCTCAATGCAATGGAGAAGATTTGTGGATCTTTGAAGGTGTCAAAGCTCCCCCTGAGATGACGATTTGTTCAGGAAGAATGGAAGCTTTACAGGGTGAGTAGGTCTTCTTGAAAAGATCTCCAGGAAGTTGTAGACTGATTGAAGTTAGTTGTCTTTTTGGCAGCTTACTGGAGGAAGAACACTTTGATGAAGATAGAGAGATTTCTTCTTGAATATTTTCTAATGTCTGTCTTGTTCTCTGTGTGTGTTCTTCTTTCTTGCTTTTTCTTTGTTCTTGTTATCGTATATACTGTCAGAGAAGAATTCTCTTTTTATATTTCTCTGTATAATTCTCCTTTGAATTTGAATTGTCTGCATTGACTGCTGACTGCCTGGAGAAGGAAAATGCGGCTGGAGAGAATATCTGCATTAATGGATTTCCCCAACTGTCCTATTGAAAATGGAAAGAAATAATCCTGATGAATACCATAATCAATGCTGCCACTAACAACTATTTCCAGAGAATATAAGCATCGATTATTCAGAAATTACTGCAATAGAATAAGGACAGAAGAAGGAAAAAAATCCAAGTCTGGATCTGCACAGAATTCGTTGAGCAAAGAACATATTTCGTCAACCTGAGCCCAGAGTTCGTCGAACTGAGAAATCATGTTCGTCGACCAGATAATTCCTGTTCATCGACCTGAGCACCAAGTTCATCGACTTGAGAACAGCTAACTGCTTTCTGATAAAACTTGCCAATTCTGTGCTCTAAGTTTGTCGAGCTGATAAAAAAATTTCATCGACTGGAGTTCAGAGAAAGGAGTTTGGAATTAGAATATTGAAGTTGAACGTCTAGAAATCATCGACCTGAGCTCGAATATCATCGAGCTGAACACAGAGAATTGTCTCTGAGTTCATCGAGCTGAGCATGACTTTCGTCGAGCTGAGTTCGACGAACGTCAAACTCACATTCCTGAATCTTGATTTTTCTCTAAGTCTGGAGTCTTCTGCAGTCTAATGTTGGCTGGTGCAAGCAATGTTAACTCTAAGGACATAGCCTAAACTCTAGGACACAGCCATGACCCTGGCTATACATGGTGGGTCAATCATCCTAGTTAGTGAACCTAGCCCAAATCAAACTAGGGATCCATCAATCTCCCCCTATTTGGGTGAGGTCACTAACACAAATAAAAAACATTCACAAAGCAAAAGAAAAGTATATTTGCCAAAAAAATTTAAAATATGCAGCAGATATATATACAATGTAGCTTTGTGTCTATGAATAAACAGTTTAAGACATACAGAAACCTGAATAGCATATACTCATTTCTTCTTCTTCATTATCTCGTTTTGCTTTTCCTCCTTTTCTTTGACACCAGGCTGGGTAAATTTGATATCTCTCTTAGGATTAGCTGCTTGACTCTTTGTCATAGTCATATCAGCATCTCCAGTGATATTGAGATATGTGGCCCTTGGCACAACAACCTCTGGATGTAATTTCATATAATCATCTACATTAAAGAACTTATTTGCTTTTGCAAACCTGTTTAATTCTTCTTTCTTGTATTTTGACATTATTGAAAACTATGAGGGATCCTTTCCTTCAGCTTTAGCCTTGCTTATCATAGATAATCCAACCATTTCTTGGAACCTGGCAATTCTAGCAGTAGTAGCTATTTCAGGATCCTCAAATGGAATAGGAGGAGATTCAGGCTTCTTTGGACTATCAGCTTTCTGAGATTCAGGAGCTTGTTGTATATGTTGCTGAGGTTGTTGATGTTGATGCTATTGATGTTGCCTGCTTGAGGAGTACCTATACTGGCTGCTTCCAGAATGAGAAGAGGATCTACCCTGTTGTCTCTGATAAGTTTGATATTGGGTAGATCTCTGAGAAGAAGTACCTGAAGCACCAGCAATAGGTGGAGGAGGAGGAGGAGGTCCTTTCCATTGTCTTTGAGGAGGAGGAGAATATTTTCTATTTTTATTTCTGTCTTTCTGTTGATTTTTGGACATCCACATCCAAGCTGGCATACCCTTGTAAGGAGTAATATTTTGAAGAATATAGTATGGGGTATCATGAGTGGGATTAAGTTTAGGAGCAGCGGCTGTAGTGGCTTTCCTTTTCTTAGAGATTTTCTTTTTAGACTTTGGCTCATTGTCAGAATCATCTTCCTCATCTTCATCATCAGAAGATCCCTGAGGATTATCATATAAGGCATTGATTTCCTTTATAGCTTCTATAGATATCAACAACTTTTCAGCTTGAGGAGGAGCTGGAGGTAGAACAAATGATTTTGTAGCTTTTTCAGCAACTGATAGATTTTCTTGTTTTATATCTACCATCATGATTTCATCCAAATCTGGCATGAGACTATCATCCATTATATATGTTGGAGCAGACACAGCCTCTGGAGAAGAGATAACTTTGGAAGTAGATATAGTTGGAGTCTCTGAAACTGCAAAACTGTCCTTGAGTTGCTTAATAATTGAGGGACTGATAGGTGCAGTGTAGGGAACAATAGCCAAAGATGGCTTTATGCAGACAGAAGGAAGATAGTTCAAATAAACTGTATCAAAAGAATTTAATAAATTGAATAAATCCACTATGGGATTGACACAACAATCACCAACAGTTATTAGTTCTGTATCTAGTATAACTATATCTGTATCAAAAGCCATATAAATATCTATATTTGAATCTGTATCTACTGTAACTATTACTGCTGCTTCTGCTGCAACTGGAGAAGCTTCTTCATTGAGTATCTCCCCCTACCTGATTTTAGTGAGAACTAGAAGTAGGCCCCTGTTGGAAGAGGCATGGACAGAGGAGGTAGCAAGGAGAGAAGCAGGAGAAGAAATAAAATTAGCAAGAGGTGTAATGGCCTTTGCTATAAGAGTCCTAATCACTTGAGTGATGTGCTCCAGGATGGTAGATAGAGAAGGGGAAATTGAATCCATAAATTCAATTGGAGTTTGAGTGGAAACAGAGAGGGAAGCAGGAGTGACATCAGGGAGGATGTCATCCTGAGGAGATGATGGGGAAGGAGATGGTGAATGACTGGGAATGTCATGTACTGGAGAAGTGGGTGTGGATGGTAATGAGGTGAGTATATTAAATGTGGGGGAGGAGAAGAATGTTTCATTGGTGATGTCTTGGAGGTGGGATGGAAGAGGAGATTGAGGAGGAGTTGTATGAAGTGGAGAGTGAGGAGGCGTGACAGGGAGTGGAGAGTGAGGAGGTGTTGACACATGAGTTGGTGAGGGTGTGAAGATGGCTGGTTGTTGCAGAGGAGGAAGTGTAGATGGCTGGGGAGATGGAGTTATTGTTGGTAGGGATGTGGTTGAAGAAGGATGTGGAATAGGAGCTTCTTCAGAACCATGGTGGGGAGTGGCTGTATCAGCCCTTGTGCCCTTAGAATACCTGGAAGAGGAGGAAGCCCTGGATGGCTTGGAGATCCTCCTCTCCCATCTGCCAAAAAGGGCAGAGGTTAGCCTCTTAGAGGCATTGATGAACACTTTTGTTGACACCATGTGTCCAGAAGCCTTTTCTTGCAAAAATATCCCTAGTACCTGGCCAAAACAAACTTCTTTCTTGTTGTTTTTCTTCTTAATTAGATCAAACAATAATTTTCCCCAGTTAATTCCTTTCTTGTCCACCAAGGCAGCCATCAACAAAAATTGGTGCCTTGTGATATAGTCATGTGCTGTATGGTTGCCTAACAACACTTTCCCGACAACATCAGCTAATAACTTGTATTCAACACCCAAGTTCTTTTTCAGTAGTTTATTAGGGTTATCTCCACAATGAACCATTCTAATCAACATATTGTTATACTCCTCAGAGTCCATTTCAATCTCATCAGCACCATTTAATAGACCAAAAATGTCGGTTAGTATAGTTGGAGAGAGGGAAATCTGGTTGCTAGAGATAGTTCTAGTCATGCTATCTTCTGTTGGAGTTGTGGAAGTATATACCCATTCTTTTATTTCTGTCATAGAAATCTGATTCTTTGAGTCATAAACTTCTTTAGATTCTGATCTTCAAACAACTTTAGTATTTCCACAAATATTGCGTCAAAGTGTTGGAAGGAATCAAAATCTATATCAAAGCCCATATAGAACTTCATGGAGGAGAGAGCGCTTGCTGAAATCTCCATGAATGCACCTGCAAAAGAGAAACATAGATCAAGTGCAAAGGGAACTGAAAGCGCGGGACGGAGGTCGAAGAAAATCTAGATATATTGTTTTCAGAATATGAACCGCCAATCTCCGTTCGATGAAAAAGGAAAAGATCTTCGATATGAGTTCGATGAAGTATTTTAATATAAAATGAGTTCGTCGATCTCAGTCTGAAGAAGACGAATAAATCGTCGATCTCAGTTCGACGAAAAATTCACTGAAGCAAGAATCGTCGAACTCCGTTTGATGAAAACTATTTCACTAAGAAGTGTTCGTCAATCTCCGTTCGACGAACTCTTCACGATGGGTTCACAGATCGTCGATCTCTGTTTGACGAACTGTCAACAAATCATCGACCATAGATAGAATTTAATTAACTCATCTCCATTGATCATTCCTAACTGATATAAGAAAAACCGATGCTTCTTCTCATCCAATGGCTTGGTGAAGATGTCTGCCCTTTGTAAATTAGTGGAAATGAAGACAAGATTAATTTTTTTTGTCTACACAATCTCTAATGAAATGATGCCTTATTTCTATATGCTTTGTCCTACTATGATGCACTGGATTTTGTGCTATGGATATAGCACTGATACTATCACAATATATAGTTGAATTATTTAGGTTGAATCCATAATCCAGTAGTTTGTTTTGTATCCACAAAACTTGTGAGCAACAGCTGTCAGCAGCTATATATTCTGCTTCTGCAGTTGATGTGGACACAAAGGTTTGCTTTTTACAGAACCAGGACACAAGCCTATCACCAAGGAATTGGCATGTTCCTGTGGTGCTTTTTCTGTCCACTCTACATCCAGCATAATCAGCATCAAAAAATCCAGTTAAATCAAATTTTGACTCTGATGGATATAGAAGTCCTAGATTTTGACAACCCTTTATATATATCAAAATTCTTTTATGCAAAATATAGTGAGATTCTTTAGGGTTAACTTGGAACCTAGCACAAATGCATGTAGCAAACATGATGTCTGGCCTACTTGCTATGAGATATAATAGGGACCCAACAATGACCCTTTACGACTTCTGATCAACAGACTTTCCATGCTCATCAGAATCTATTACAACATTTGCAGCCATAGGTGTCTTCATGGCTGAGGCATGACACATGCCAAATCTTTTAATAAGCTCTTTAACATATTTGGATTGGGAGATGAAGATACCATCAGATGATTGTTTCACTTGGAGACCAAGGAAACATGAAAGTTCGCCCATGCTACTCATCTCAAACTTTGAATGCATAAGGTTAGAGAATCTTCTGCATAGTTTGGGATCAGTTGGGCCAAATATGATATCATCTACATAAATTTGTACCAATAAAATTTTATCTTTATGATGCTTAATAAAAAGAGTCCTATCTACAATGCCTCTAGAAAATTTATGCTCTAATAAGAAGCTACCTAAGGTCTCATACCAAGCTCTTGTAGCTTGCTTTAAAATATAGAGAGCTAAATCTAAAGACATGAGAAGGATGTGTTGGAGAGATAAAACCTGGAGGTTATTCAACATAAACCTCTTCTTTGAGATCTCCATTTAGAAAAGCACTTTTGACATCCATCTAATAAACTTTGAACTTATTGAACGCAGCATATGCAAGGTAAATTCTTATAGCCTCAAGTCTTGTAACAGGAGCAAATGTTTAATCATAATCAATGTCTTCCTCCTGCCTATAGCCTTGAGTTACTAACCTTGCCTTGTTTCTCATAATGTTGCCTTCTGCATCCAACATATTTTTGAATACCCATTTGCTTCCAATGACTGGGTAGTCTTTGGGTATAAGAACCAATTTCCAAACTATACATCTCTCAAATTGATAGAGCTCCTCTTACATTACAATGATCCAGTGGGGATCTTATTCTGCATCTTTAATGGATTGGGGCTCAAGTTGAGAGAGGAAAAAGGCAAACATCAAGTCAGGGTTGAGTTGATGCCTTGTTTGCACACCAGCTGAAATGTATCCAATCACTTGAGATCTAAGGTGATCTCTAAGTATGATAAGATCAGTGGGAGGAGCAAGTTGGACAATAGCTTGGGGAATAAATTCCTCTTGTGGAACTTCATTAGCTGTTGGAAAGGGTTCAGTCACTTCTGTGCTTTCTTCTTCACTTTCTTCTTCAACTTGTGGAGAATGATGTATTGGAAACTCTTGGGTGAGGCTTAGTTCATCCAATCTTTCACACAAGTGAGGTACCTGCAAATTGCTATTGATAGAAATGTCTTTCTCCTTATAAGACATGTTAGCTTCATCAAAAGTAACATGTACTGATTCCTCAATTTTTAAAGAAGATTTATTAAATACCCTATAAGTTTTGCTGACTTGGGAATATCCTAGAAAAATTCCCTCTGTAGCTTTAGCTTCAAAATTTTTAATATATTTCTTGTTATTATTATGAATATAACATATACAACCAAATATTTTAAAATAGGTGATTTTAGGTTTCTTCCCTTTAAGAAATTCATAGGGAGTCTTATTCTTAAGTTTATGTATTAGGCTTCTATTCAGTACATAGTTTGCTGTGCTCACAACCTCTGCCTAAAAGGATAGGGGCATGTAAGTATCTGCAAGTAATGTGCCTGCAGCTTCAATTAAGGTTCTATTCTTCCTTTCAACTACCCCATTTTGTTGAGGAGTTCTAGGAGCTGAGAAGCAGTGCCTGATACCTTCCTTCTCACAGAACTAATGCATAAGAAGAGACTCAAACTCAGTGCTATGATCACTTCTGATCAATGCAACTGGAGCAGAGTACTCAATCTGTATGGTCCTGAGAAAATATGTAAGAACCTTGAATGTATCTGACTTAGATCTCAGAAAAAATACCCAAGTGAATCTTGAGAAGTCATCTACAATAAAAAGAGTATAAGATTTCCCTCCTAGGCTTTGTATAGTAATAGGGCCAAAGAGGTACATGTGTAGCAAATACAAGATCCTAGGTGAATCACTCTTGTTCACTAATTTAAAACTAGATTTAGTTTGCTTGCCTAGTTGACAAGCCCTGCAGAGGCCTTCCTTCTTGTAGGGACCAGAAGACAATCCTCTCACAAGGTTTTCTTTATATAGCCTAGCAATATTTTTCATATTAACATGTCCTATACTTTTATACCATAGATCATTTTGATTGCAAACAATATTAAGTAAACAAATTTCTGAAGTTACAGAATGAAAATAAACTACATATATGTTACATTGTCTATTTCCAATTAAAACAGTTTGGTTTTCTTTAGTAGAAATAATACAAGAGCTAGAGTTAAAATGTACCTGATAACCTTTATCACATAGTTAACTTATGGAGATGAGGTTATGTTTTAGTCCACTTTCATATGTCACCTTCTTGAAAGTGACTGCTCCAATCTTTAATTCCCCAATTCCTTCAGACTGACCACAATTTGAGTCACCAAAGATTACCTTTGGTCCCAGCTTCGACTTATAAATATTTAGATTGTCCTTGCTGCCAGTCATATGCTTTGAGCATCCACTTTCCAGTACCATAGTTGATTCAAAACTGGACAACTTTTTACCTGCAAAGAAAACAATTAGTTGTTCTTGACCCAGATTACCTTGGGTTCTTTTATTTTGCTGATAAGAAAACTTGATATAACTGAAAATTCAGGTTGGGATTTATAACCTAAGGGATGGTATCTCCTAGGTGGAATTTCACAATCAGCAAGTAGATTAAAAGTTTTCTAGGTTGATTAAAGTTTTTGTTAAAATTATGATTTTTGTTAAATCTCACTGGGTTCAACAAAAAGTTGTGAGTTCATCGACCAGAGTTCGACGAAGTAGGATAAGATCGTCGATCTCTGCTTAAAGAATGAACATATTCATTTTTTGTGCCCCAAGTTCGTCGATCTCTACTTGACGAACCATACACAGTTCGTCGATCGCAGTAAGATGAATTATTATAGCTAATATTTGCGTTCATAGTTCGTCGATTGGAGTTCGACGAACTAGCCACATTTCGTCGATCTGAGTTTGACGAAATCTGTTGAATTTTGTTTTTACTTAGAATTTTTTGGTTTTTGTTCTTTTGATTTTTAGAGTTAGGTAATTCTTCTGTGGGTTGTTTATTGTTTATTACCTCTTTACCTTTAGTTGAAACAAATTTTATAGGGGTTGTTAATATGTTCTTCTTAAGTATGGGGGGTAAGCTTGATGATGCACCCAAGCATAGATGGCCATTCAGTCTGGCATTGACTATACTTGTGATGTCCATCAACTTAAGGCTTCTTCTATTGAGAGATTCCTCAAGTTGCTTAGCCTCACATAACTCTATTTTTAAAGAAATAATTTGTTCATTAGGTAAAGCTAAATCATCCTTAAGCTTATTGTTTTCAACAAACAAGTTATCAAATTCAGATTGCCTATCTCTTAGTATTTTAATTTATTTTTCAGATTTTATTAAATCATTACATAAAGATTTAAATTCAATTTTAAAATCAACAAAATTAAAATCAAAAGATGAGATTACCTGATCCTCATCTATCTCAGATTCTTCTTCTGATTCTTTAGAGTGACCTTCTGCTTGATCTTCAGCATCAGGTCTGCTGCATGAGGCATTAATTGCCATGAGGCAGACCTCTTTTGCCCTTACTTCTTCTTCATCTTCACTGAAACTGGAAGATGATGTCTCTTCATCAGTGTCATTCCAGGTTTCTGCAATGAAACCTTTTTCTTTTCTTTTGTATTTGCTGGAGGATTGTTTGTTTGAATTCCTGCTGGAGTTCTTCTTGTTCTTTTTCTCCTTTCTCCTGTCCCTTTTCTGAGCTTTTGGGCATTCAGGAAGAATGTGCCCAGGCTTTCTGCATCCAAAACAGACAATCTACTTGGTAGGAGTTCTGTCATACTTAGGTTTGTCATCATTCTTTGATGGACTTCTTCTGAAATCCTTCTTGGCCAGCTTGTAAAATCTTTTGGCCAGCAAGCTCATCAGCTCTTCATTGGCTGGAAGGGTTTCAGATTCTTCAGTTGCTTTGAAAGAAATATTATGTTCCTTCCTTGAAGAGGTTGAGGCCTTCATTTCAGCTGCCTCTGTAGTCTTGATCAATTGCTCATAGGATTTGAGCTTTCCCAAGAGAGACTCTGTGGATATCTCATTCATACTTCTAGCTTCTTTGATTGGCCAGATCCTGGAATCCCAAGTACTGGGGAAGCACATCAGGATCTTGTCATTGATCTCAGTCAATGAGATATCTTTATCCAAGGTCTTCAGTTCATTGATGATTACACTAAGTCTGTTATACATCTCTGCCACTATTTCAGATTCCTCCTTCTTGAAGTTCTCATATTGAGATTTTAGGAGGGATCTTCTATCCTTTCTTTCATCTGTAGAGCCTGCCACCATCTGGTTTATAGAATCCTAGATTTCTTTTGCAGAAGAGCATTCAGCCACCTTTTGGAAGATTTCATCTGACATTGTTTGGGAGAATATATTCATGGCTTTAGCATCAACAACTTTGGCCTTCTTTTGAACATCAGTCTACTCAGGTGGTGGAACTGTATGAGTGCTAGAAGTTGTTGTGGAGGTAGAAGCAGTTGGTTGAGGAGGACCTGTCAAAATGGAATTGAAAATGTCCTCATCAATAAGGTTCATATATAGCTTGATTCTTGCCTTCCAGATTGCAAATTTGTTTAAATTGCAAACTGGAGGTCTTGTGCTAGCATAATCTTTATTTTGTGTCATTGCTATAAAAATAGAAAAACTAAAGAATAGAGAAATAATCTAACAAGGATTTTGGTTCAGATGTGAATCTGTGAAACCAAAGATAACCTGCTTTGATAGAAATTGAAAGTGGTGGTAAGGAGAATACCACCAGAGGGGTCAGACTATTTTACTCTAGAGGGGGGCGGGGGATGAATAGAGTATTTTAAAATTCTTTAGATTTTTATTTCAGAGTTGAAAATAGTGGTACTAATAAGTGTATTCAGAGAGTGCAGAAATAAAACTAAGCTATCCAGCAATCAGCACACAAAAAGAATTAAAATAGCATCACAGACGACACAAGAATTTTATAGTGGTTCCCCTAAAACTTGGGTACATCCACTCTTCTACCACCCTGGTAGGACTCCACTCAAGTTTTTGATCAGGTGCCCTGTCACCACTCAAGTTTTTGATCAGGTGCCTGTCACCACAAGATCTACTTCAGGTAGATCAAGAAACCCTTCAGGCTTTTGATCAGGTGCCTAAAAACCAAGTTGTTGGATCCCTAGTCGGATTTGGGCTATGTTCACTAAACTAGGATGTTTGACCCAACATGTGTAGCCAGGGTCATGTCGGTGTCCTAGAGTCTATGCCATGTCCTTAGAGTCAACATTACTTGGATCAGCCATCAACAGACTGCAGAAGACTCAAGACTTAGAGAAATTTCAAAGATTCAGGAGATGAGTTCGACGTTTGTAGAACTCAGCTCAACGAAAGTAGTGCTCAGCTCGACGAACTCAGAGACAATTCTCTGAGTTCAGCTCGACGAACTTATACCACAATATGGACAAGTTTTATCAAGTAGAAGTTAGTAGTTCTCAGGTCGATGAACTTAGTTCTCAGGTCGATGATTACTCGATACTCTACTTCAACATTCAAAGTCCAGCAAACATTTCTCTGAACTCTAGTCGTCGAAGTCAGATTATCAGCTCGACGATCTTAATATACAGAATTGGCAAGTTTCTTCGGAAAGCGGTCAGCTGTTCTTGGATCGACGATCTTGGATCTCAGGTCGACGAACAACAATTATCTGGTCGACGAACATGACTTCTCAGCTCGACAAACTCTGGACCCAGGTCGATGAATTCTGTTCTTTGCTCGACGATTTCTGAACAAATCCAGACTTGGATTTTTCCCTTTTTCTGTCCTTATTTTATTGCAGTAATTCCCGAGCAATCAATGCTTAATATTTGCTGAATATTACCATTAGAAGCAACATTGATTACGACACTCATCAGGATTATTACTTGCAGCTTTTCAATTTAACTGTTGGGAAAATCAATTAATGCAGACATTCTCAAGTCCGTCAGCAATCAATCCAGGAAGGGAATTCAAAATTCAAAACAAAAATTTCCTTAAAGATATAAAAAGTGATTTTCTTCTCTCTTCCACAAATAGAGACACAGACAGTGAGACAACAAGCAATAACACAAATATAGAGTCAAGAAACAAGAAGCCTAAACGAGAAAAATAATTCAAGATACTGAAGAAGAAGAACATCCATACAAATCAAGAGTCTTCTTTATTCTTCATTCCAAGATTCTTCAAGGACAACAAACCTTTATCAGTCAAGAAGTTCCTGGATCTATTCTTGTCAAGGCTAAAAGATTGAAGACCTACTCACCCTGAAGCAAAGCTTAATCTTCCTGAACAACTCAATAACTCAGGGGGAGCTTTGTTAACATCAAAAATCCACTAGTTTTCTCAGTTATATTTTAGAAAGAGAAGACACCATCATTCTCTCACCCCCTCACTGTACAAAGGTGAAAGAATTAATGCCTAACCACCTAGAGGGGGGGGGGGGTGAATAGGTGTAATTCCTTCTTCTTCTTAAGGCAGAAAATCTATACAGTTAATTACTCAGCAACAATTAATTTTACAGCTAACACAGCACAGATTCACAGAATCACAACCACACAGATTGCACACAGATTTTATAGTGGTTCCCGAAGGTCTGGGTACATCCACTTTCCCCCTTCGCCTATCTAGTAGTGTACTAGATTCGGCCTAACTTCTTTTCTTAACCTTAGATACTCAGATCTTACAGTAGCTCAGAACCCCAACAGGGCTCCTACAACTCAGAGTGAGTCCACACTCCTATAGCTCAGGCAATCTGCCCTACCTCAGCCTTCAATAAGGCCTACAACTCAGAGATCACAATCTCCTACAACTCAGGCTCACAGCCCTACCTCAGCCTTCAACAAGGCCTATAACTCAGAGAAAATATTCTCCTACATTCAGCCTTTATAAACACAGGCTTACAACTCAGATCTTATGAAGATCCTACAGAAAATTGATTTACCAAAGTATTTTACCACCACCCTGGTAGAGAGAGAATGGATGGCTGGCTTCTTGATCAGTTCTTGGAAGAATCTAATGGCAAAGAACAACCTCTCTTAGCTTTCTTCAAAGCTTCTTGAATCTGAACTCAGTAGGGTTGAACTCTTGAGAAGTTGATCTTCAATCAGCTTCTGACTTGAGATTTAGATCTCAATCTGAATCTTTCTTGGCAGCCTGGTTCAGCAACTGCACTTCAGTAGATGGGGCTCTCTCGCTCCAACTTCTTCTTAGATCTTCTGACGAAAATCTTCTGTATTATTACTTCTTTCAGTTATTCTTCTCTATTAGTTATCTTATATTGAAGGAGGAAGCCTTTATATAAACTTCCTCCAAGGTAACCGGCTGATTCGGTTTCTAACAAACTTCTGACAGCTCTGACAGTTGCAGTAGACTGGTTGGAAATGACAATTATCAAGTCATCCAGTCACTTCTTGAAATACTGTCTCTGTCTGAAAGTGTCGAGACTGAACTTCATCACGTGTCGACACAAGTAGACTAAGTGTCTACACAAGTGAACTAAGTGTCGACACAAGCCTTGGTGGTGTCGACACATCTCCTTTGTTGTTGTTACTGCTTCTCGACACAGCCTTCTGTAGAATGTGTCGACACTAATTCTGTGTGTCGACACAAACATTTCTCTTTAACTTTATTGAATCTCTGCAGTGTGTGTCGACACAAGTCCTGTCTATCGACACAGTTGCTGTCGACAAAGTCTTAAGTGTGTCGGCACTGCCTCTTGGTGTCGACACAATTGATGTCGACTAAGTATTCCTTTGTGTCGACACTGCCTCTTGGTGTCGACACAGTTGATGTCGACAATGCTTCTCTGTGTGTCGACACTGCTTCTATATGTCTACACAGTTGCTTCAGGTGTCGACACAGCCTTTCCAAGTGTCAACACAATTATCTCCAAGTGTCAACACAGCTTTTCTCCATTGTCGACATAGGCCTTCATAAGTGTCGACACAGCTTCTCCTGGTGTCTACACATGGACTTAGAAATTTTTCTGCATTTCCTGCAATTACTTAACCTGCACATATAAACTCAAAACAACATCAAATACACCTTGATGCATATCATTGAGTAGGGTGAGGCTTCTTCAAATCTGGTACACATTTTCCAATGTACCCAACAATCTCCCCCTATTTGGAGAAGTCATGTTTACCTCCAAAATAAGCAGGGTGTATTCCTGACTCAGCCACATTGTCATCATCATAGAGGGGTGTATATCCAAGTGTGGCTCTGATGCTATTAGATATCCATTTAACATGATCAGAGCCAGCTTTGACTAATACTCTCTCCCCCATTATGACTTCTCTGGCAACATGATCCCTGAGATCATCTTTTTGAAATCTAATTTGTTCATCCAGAAAATTTACACCATCTTTATAAAAAGATTTTAACTTCAGCAGCTGTGCAAAAATAGTCTTTTGAGATTGCTCAATAGCAGTTTTTACAGCAGTGAGGCCTTCTTGGAATTGCTTGTCAAAATCTGCCTTAGCAGTAGTCCTTGCCTCAGTCTGGGCAGTAACAATATTTTTCATCTCAGTAACAATCACATTATGTGATGTAGTCAGATTATCATTCATTCTAATCTGATTCTCTAGGACATAGTCTTGCTTGACTGCCATATCATCAACTTGAGTCTTGATTTTCTCTTGATGAGTTGCTAGGTAAACCACTGCATTGCCTCCTTTATGAAAACAATCAGTCATTTCCTTCTTATGCTGATCTACTTCAAATCTTATTGACTTTATATCCTGAGCCAAAGAGAATTGCAGATCTTTGTGGGTCTCATCCATATATTTCTCCATTGTAATCCTTTGCTCATCTAGCTTTACTTGCAGTGAGATTAATAAGGAGCTATAATCAGGTGTTGGGGCAGATTGTGGAGCAACAATTTGTAATGCCTTCTTGTAGCTTTGGCTTCTCCTTTTGAAGACCATTAGCTTCCTCTTCTTAGCTCTTGTAGCTTCTTCATCCTCAGATGCTGAGGAACTAGCTATATCAACTCTATCTTTAGGACTAGAAGGCAATTCCTGTGCAGTTCTAGGTTGCTCCCCCTGAGTCCTTTGCTCCTCCTCAGTTCTTTCTTTCTCCCCTTGTGTTCCTAATAGCTCTCCCTTAAGGTTAGCTTGCTCCCCCTCAAATCTTTCTGTCTCCCCCTGAGTCTCTTGCTCCATAGCAGTGAACAACTCATCTAGGGTAAACTCTTGTTGGGAAGGGACTGGAGATTCTCTTATCTCTGGAGCATCAGCAACTGCTGATGTATCCTCCATGATTACATCTTGAGCTTGACTGTGTAGTTGTGTTGGCTGGTCAACATCAATCAAAAATTCAGTTAGTGTCACATCCTTATCATTAAGAATGGATTATTTAACCTCTTGTATTACCTCAAGAATTATTTGTGTAGCTATTTCACTTTCTAGGTGAGTTGGCACTTCCTCATGTTGAGGCTCCCCCTGGAGTGGATCCAGGTGGATGGGGCTAGCAGATGGTTGCTCCCCCGGCCTCTGTGCATCTTCATTTCTTACTTTTACTACTGGTGACTTTCCAGCATTTTCAGCCTCTTCCTCATTAGAACTGGAAGCTTCTTGCTCCTCTGAACTACTGGAAGGTTCAGGAGCCATTTTGGCTTTCTTCTGCTTCCTCAGTGATGAAGCTTCCTTCTCTGGAGTAGGCATGTCCTTAGTTAATACCCTCTCCCACCTGGAGATGATCCTAATGTCCATCCTTCTCATGTGATTTATCTTAGTCCCAGCTGACTGTTCCATCACTTTAGGTATTGTTCCAGCTAAATACAAGCTCATAATTGTTCCCAGGTTTGGCTTCTTCATACTTTCCTTAATATTTTCAAAAATGACTACTGACCAATCAGTGTTTAGTCTATAGATGATTCTGGTCATAAGGGTGAACATATATGCAGAAATCCTATCATGCCCCCTGGCTTACATAGAATCACTTTTCCTATAACTTCAGATAAGAACTTCCCTTGCATATTCATGCCTTTCCTGTTCAAAGCTGAGCCAATCTTCATGGTGGAATCCAGTCCACTCCTTTGAAGTGCTTCCCTTAGCTTAGATGCGGGTATGTTGGGTCCGGCGTTTCTTCACTTGACCCGTGGCGCTCTTTTACTTATTTAAGAAATTAAGTAGCACCCTTTCCAACAGTCCGGGCTTTTGGTGCAGTTGGGTATGCGCTTGATCCTTCAATTGGTATCAGAGCAGGTCATGGGTTCAAGACCGGGGGAGCGCTATTAAATCCTGATTTTTCCCTTCTACCTGTGTGGGTCCGGCGGGTCAGGCAACCGTGGACATGTGGTAACCCCACCTCTGAGCCGTGAAACCGTGGACATGTGGTAACCCCACCTCTGAGCCGTTTGGGCCATGTGGTAACCCCACCTCTGAGCCGTTTGGGCCATGTGGTAACCCCACCTCTGAGCCATGTGGTAACTCCACCTCTGAGCCGACGGGTTGTGCTGGACGCCGGGGGGGGGGGGATTGTTGGGTCCGGCGTTTCTTCACTTGACCCGTGGCGCTCTTCTTCTTATTTAAGAAATTAAGTAGCACCCTTTCCAACAGTCCGGGCTTTTGGTGCAGTTGGGTATGCGCTTGATCCTTCAGGGTACATCTTCTTCATCTTGTGTTCTTAGCAGGTGATGAACTTTCCTTAAACTCTTCTGGGTGTTTTCACCTTTACTCCATGGACTGTGGATCTAATTTTGAGTCCGGTTTGATCTATGGTAGCAGTACCAAAGAATTCTAGTGTTTATTTCTTCCAAATCTTAGTTGGTTCAGAAACTAAGAACTCCAGACCGTTTTCAGCTATTAGGGTTATTACTCCTGTAATTTCTGATTCCGCTCCATCAAATGCGTTCCGAACTAGTTCGTATCCTTCATTGACATTGTATTCAAGCTTGGGTGCCATTAGGGTTTAGAGAAATCTTGAATTTAGATGAGAGAGTTGTCGACACAAAGTTTTGGTCTCGAAACTATGGAGACCGTGTCGACGGATAATGTTGATGACCTATTTATACCTTCCTAAAAATGAAGGTGAAAAGGCACGTCATAATTCTCTTAATGTGTCGACACTGTTGAAAAGTGTCGACACAGACTTGTAATGTCTCGACATAAGTGTTGACTTCTATGTTGTTGAAGCCAAATGTGACCTCAACGAGAGTTCGAAGAAAAGTGGTGCAGCCAAAACCTACTTCTCTCAAGCCTCAACCCTCGACTAGATTTAAAGGACCTAACACTGACCTAAAGCCTCAGCAGGGAGGTCCCACCTCACACCCGGAAGATCTCTGAGTGCTTCCCCTCCAAAGCCAAAGCTGGGCTAGGAGCTCCTCAGAAAGCACTGGAATTTGAGAGATAATGACAGCTTGCCTTCTGGGGAGTCCTTATGGGTCTATTTATAGCACCTTGCTGACCTGAAATTACCGAAAAGCCCCTAGTTGGCCTGCCAATAGCCGAATCCCGTTGTTTTCCTGAGGGCACAGGGGTAAATTTACCTGGGGGCAATCTGGTCATTTAACCCTAGGCCTTGGGACCCACTCGGCGAGAGCTCTGAACCGAGGGCCTTTTACCCAGAGACGACGCGAACAGTCTCGCCTGCTTACATGCGAGAGCCCCTTCAAGATTGGAACTTGGCGCGAGCGTAAGCACTCCCGCGCTGGCCGCGCTCGACGATCTCAGCCTGTTGATCTCCATTCGACGACTTGACGCAAACGTTCCCGCCAGCTTGGGCGAGACCTCCTTTCGGGCGGGAATGCCTTTAGCTAGCCCAACTGTGACCATTGCACCTCCTGGTCTGACTCAGCGAATATGGGGTTGTACACTATCCCCGCTCTTTTTGAGCTAGCTCTGCGCTCGAAAAGACACTTCCAACCCAGAAATATTCGCTGAGCACGTGTCACCATCAGGGAATCTTTTGGAAAGCCGTACCGTGTCTATAAATACGTGTGCCGATAGATGATCATAACACCTTCCTCGAGCCGTCATTCTCGCCTGAACTCTCGAATCCTCTCGCGATGCCTTCCAAGCGCGCCGACAAACCGCTTCCGCAGGATCTGCAAGACTGCATCAACGCGGCACAGGAGCGAGCCAAGGCTAACAGCGCCCTGGTTGCCCCATGGCTAGCGAGAGGGTCGTCGGCCGCTGAGCCTTCCCTGCCCAAGAAGAAAAAGAAGAGGGCGAAGGTTGTTCAGCGGGACCTGCCCCACGAGAATAGGAACCCGCCCACCCCAACCCCAATCCATGTGGATGATCCCTTGCCGCGGAAGGTATGTTTGATCTGCCAATTATTGAAAATGCCAGCCGCTCAGTAGTTGACACGATACCTCTCGCAGGAAACGATTCCCGACGTTGCCACGTCCTTGCGCGAATCCTTGGATCCATCCTCTCGCCATCCCGAGGTTCAACCACGTGTTTCGGAGGTGGCTCCTCCCCCTGACCCGAACACTGCAGGTAACTGTTACCCTCTCTCCCTTAACTCAAATCTTTGAATGCTGAACTGTCTTCTCGCAGCGTCAGTTTTCGCACCGCTGGGTCTAGCCACCCGGGAGAGCGGAGCGAGGGCTGCGAATCAGCCTGCCCCTGCGGTTGATTCCTCCCTACCGGCGGGAGGAAAGACTGCTGAATCTTCCGCTCCTCCGTTAGATGCCAGCCATCCTGCGGTAGAGGAGACCCCCTCCCCCGCTCCCGACCAAGCTGAGATTACCATTCGCAAAATCTACCCCCCTGGGAAAGGAAAGCCGATCCACCTACTCTTTGGAGCTGAGGGCGGGGGGGGGGGGGGGGGGGGGGGGGGGCTTCTCGCCTGCCGTCGACCGGGGGGCCTCGTCATGCTGCAGGTATGTGGAATTTTATCACAGCAATCCTCTAGCTCTCGCTATAACAGGAATTCTTTTGCCAGGGGATATGGGCTCGCAACTTGGAGCTGAGGTAGAGGAAGAAGAAGAAGAAAGAGAGGAGGAAGATGACGAGAGTTCCCCTCTCCCTTCATCTGACGATATGGAGGAGATCCTGACCGGTGCCGGGAACGCTAAAAGACGGCGGAAGAAGGTTACCGCCGTCCTATCGAAGCTCATCCGGTGAGAACGGGTCCGCGACCTCGCGGCGAAAGAGTTTCGCCAATCAGTGGAAAAGAGGCTAGAGACTCTGGAGCGGGACTATCTTATCAGCGAGATGGACCGACCGGGGGGGTCTACCGCCGGATCCTCACCCGAAAGGTGCATCGAGCGGATCTGGGATCTGTCTCGCCGGGTCAACCTAGGATGCACTGTTCTGTCGTCCTACTTCAACCCTCAGGCGCCACCACGGACCAAGCTGCGGGAGCAAGGGTAATGGAGGTTGGAGCAAGGGAAATGGCGATGGGAGCCTTATTGAATCGCGAGGCCTCCCCTTCTCTTCCCCAAGCCTTCCCCTTCTCAAATGTACCCTTATTTATTCACTGTAGCTAATAACCCTGCTATTATTGCTTACTTTTCATCTAGTTCTCGCTCAGCGAGAGTAATAACTCTGCTTTTGTTTTTAATATTATTATCGTATGCGCATATATGTTATCATCCCGGGCTCTCGTTTGGCAAGAGCAACCTTGCTTCCGCTTATCTTACTTATCGCATGTCATTTCACCACGCTTGCGCTAATAATTCGGTCAATTAGTCACTATCGAGCTTGGGCGGGAATACGAAGCGCCACTGACCTGGGACGTGCCGGCTGTACCCCCGCAGCCTTTTTGAAAACAGTCATCATGATCACAGTTTTCTATAAATAGGGAAGCTCACCTACCACATTCATTTCTCCGATCTCAATCTCTCTCCTCTTCTGTTGCTTTTGCGGTCTCTCCAAAGCTCTCGCTTGTCTCCGCCTTCTCCTTCCGTTCTCGTACGGTTCTTGCTCCCGCCTTCTTTTTGAAGCTCTCGCTGTCAAACTCTTCACTACGATGCCGGGCAGAGGTGAGGGACGATCCCACTGTGCGGAAGCTTTTCAGAAGCACCTTTTTCCATCCTGCACCCTCACCGTGGATGAGTTCAACCTAATCAAGACTCAATACGTTCCTGCGCTTCACCGCGCGGAACCCAGACAACCATGATAAGGTAAATACAGCGGGGGAGGGGGAGCTCGCCATCCCCATAGAGCACTTCGAGGTGGGCTTCTGCCTCCCGCTGTGGCCCGAGATGCGCCAGGCCCTCCGGTATTATAGGGTGGTTCCCGCGCAGCTGAATCCAAATTCGGTTGCAATTCTCGTGGCTTTTATATGCTACATGCGATCCGAGAGGATCGAGTTCAGCCTGCCCATTTTCCGCAAGCTGTTCACTTTCCGCGCCAAAGGAGGGGTGGTCTTCTTCTCTGGACAACTGCTCAAGACGATCGGTCTCGCCAACAAGCACCATCACTGGGGCAAGAGATTCATCTTTGTTTCCGGCGACTTCAGGAACATGCCTCTCGCTCCTATCCAATACGAGGACGCTGCCTACAAGCCTCCCTCCTTGGGCTCACGCGAGAGCGCCCTCCTTGAGTTCTTTGGAACCAAGGACTTTGACGTCCTCTACCTTCGATGAGACGTTGATTCACTCCTTCCCGTGCTCCCAGGAGAAGGTAAGGTCTCGCCTTTATCTTGCTAATCCATGTCCTTTTCAAGGTTTGAACTTAGTATTGCCACTTTCGCAGGAGAGCGCGAGATCCCCTTACGCCAACCCTTTGACGAGGCTCTCGCTGGAGGGAGCCAACCTCCAAAAGACTCGCTGGCTCTCGCCAAGGCTGCTGCACAAGCTTGCCGGAAAGAGCCGGCCCGGCTTCCTTCAATTGGTGTCGGGAAGCGAAAGCCTGGCTCTCCTGCGCCTCAACCAGTCAAGAGACCCAAGACAACTGATACCGAGAAGGGCAAGGCCGTGATGGTACCGCCGTCCCAACCTCTCCCTGCAGGCCGCTCCTTTGAGGAGATCTTGCAGGCTGTCAGCGAGATCACAGCTACTAGGGGCGGCGCTGAGGCCCCTGCCGCGAACCCTCAGGCCCCTGGTGCTGGAGAGGGAGAGGGAGCTGCCGCCGAGACCTCTGTCCAGCCTCTGTCTGGAGAGGTGCCGCGGGGCCACCGCAATTTCTATCTCGGCATGAGGTGCTTGGATGTGGAGAACAAGCCGCTACTATAGTGGGATCCCGACGCCAACAAGGTCTCGATCTCGTCCCTCTTGCCCAGCTGGGCAGAACGAGATGAGGTTACCAGCGAGGCTTTCACCTTAGGTTACTGCCTCTACAGCCAGGAGGATGCCAGTGTCTACGACAGGATGTCGACCCGGCTGCTGGCCTATGATTCTACTCGCGCCCTGATGCGCGGGATGGAGCTTGCGCACATGTGTGCTCGCCAGAGCATCACCATAGACCGCAATTTCCAGGATATGTTCAAGGCTAGGGATGATGCGGTGGCTCAGGCGGCCACTTTGGCATAGGAGCTGGCCGAGGCCCAGCAGCTGCTATCTTCGCGCCAGGCGGAAGGGGTAAGCGAGATCTTTTACAACGCTTGCTCTCGCTACTTTAACTCTTCTCTTTCATGCTAACCTCTTGCTGTTTAGGATTTCTCCCAAGCCACGCTTTGCGAGGAGCTATCCCAAGCACGATATGACAACATCCTTCTGAGGGAGCAGATTGCGTGCCTGGAGGCGAATGCGGCCCCCCCGCTAGATGAGAGACTGAAGAGCCGCTACTACTCGGTTTATGACATCGACAAGCTTCTCCAGGCCAACGCGCAGGCTACAGTCATGTTGACGCTGGAGACGCTGCGAGATGTCGACTGCTGGGATGGGAGGGGCAAAAACATCACCGCTCAACAGCTCGCTCCCTGGCTCTTTGAGCCCGTTCCAAGCCCCCGGGAGGCCCTGATACCCCACCCTCGGATGTCCTTAAATCCCCTGTCGCGGGTGGCGAGACCTCCTGGGAGAGCTCCGGCAAAAGCTCCAGCGGGAGTTCGAGCGGGAGCTCTGAGGGGTATAACTTGTCTCCTTGAGGGGCCCCCTTTTCTTCTTTTTGTCTTAGTGTAAAGCGCGAGGTGCTCTAAACTTGTACTTGTGTAACATATATTGCAAATGTTCCATTGTATTTGTCTCCTGTTATTGTGAATGTGCTTGATGTAATTGCTGTGGCCGAGTGCTTCCTACGTATGCTTCCGCCGAGGACCTTGGCCCCCCTAGGATAGTCCTCCTTAGCGACGGATCGGCGGGAACCTGCTCCAAATTGCGAGTCGGAAGCATGGCTCACGAACCCCTAAGACGGAACCATCCCCCTTTAGGCTGTGCGAATCCATTCAGGCCTGTCGCATAACGCTTCCGCCTGTCTGTTCGAGAATGTTAATAGGAGCCTCCTCGGCGAAAGCCCTCCCTCGGCGAGACCTCTATGGCGGGGATCTCCCCGTCAGGATCCCTTCTGGCCGAGACTTTCCTACCTTTACCTCTCTCCATTTCGTGTTCTTGGTGCGCTTCCTGCCTTGTTCAAACCAAACCTGTCCCCCACAGGCGAGCCTTCGGACCTGCCAGCTACATGAGAGCATGCGCAGCGGGTCTACCCGGGGCCGAGACGAACTCGGGGTTTCGATGAAGTTTCCGCAGACCAGACCTAACCTATCCTAACCTATTTCCCACAAACCAAACATATCCCCCACAGGCGAGCCTTCGGACCTGCCAGCTAGATGAGAGCCTACGCAGCGGGTCTACCTGGGGCCGAGCCGAGCTCGGGGTTTCGATGAAGTTTCCGCAGACCAGACCTAACCTATCCTAACCTATTTCCCACAAACCAAACCTATCCCCCACAGGCGAGCCTTCGGACCTGCCAGCTAGATGAGAGCCTGCGCAGCGGGTCTACCTGGGGCCGAGCCGAGCTCGGGGTTTCGATGAAGTTTCTGCAGACCAGACCTAACCTATCCTAACCTATTTCCCACAAACCAAACCTATCCCCCATAGGCGAGTCTTCGGACCTGCCAGCTAGATGAGAGCCTGCGCAGCGGGTCTACCTGGGGCCGAGCCTAGCTCGGGGTTTCGATGAAGATCTCAAACCAACCAAACCTATCCCCCACAGGCGAGCCTTCGGACCTGCCAGCTAGATGAGAGCCTACGCACCGGGTCTACCTAGGGCCGAGCCGAGCTCGGGGTGCCGATGACGATCTCAAACCATCCAATCCTATGCCCCACAGGCGAGCCTTCGGACCTGCAAGCTAGATGAGAGCCTGCGGAGCGGGTCTACCTGGAGCCGAGCCGAGCTCGGGGTGCCGATGACGATCTCAAACCAAACAAACCTATCCCCCACAAGCGAGCCTTCGGACCTGCCATCTAGATGAGAGCCTGCGCAGCGGGTCTACCTGGGTCCGAGCCGAGCTCGGGGTGCCGATGACTATCTCAAACCAACCAAACCTATCCCCCACAGGCGAGCCTTCGGACCTGCCAGCTAGATGAGAGCCTGCGCAGCGGGTCTACCTGGGGCCGAGCCGAGCTCGGGGTGACGATGACGATCTCAAACCAACCAAACCTATCCCCCACAGGCAAGCCTTCAGACCTGCCAGCTAGATGAGAGCCTGCGCAGCGGGTCTACCTGGGGCTGAGCCGAGCTCGGGGTACCGATGACAATCTCAAACCATCTAATCTTATCCCCCACAGGCGAGCCTTCGGACCTGCCAGCTAGATGAGAGCCTATGCAGCGTGTCTACCTGGGGCCGAGCCGAGCTCGGGGTGCTGATGACGATCTCAAACCAACCAAACCTATCCCCCACAGGCGAGCCTTCGGACCTGCCAGCTAGATGAGAGCCTACGCAGCAGGTCTACCTGGGGCCGAGCCGAGCTCAGGGTACCGATGACGATCTCAAACCAACCAAACCTATCCCCCACAGGCGAGCCTTCGTACCTGCCAGCTAGATGAGAGCCTAAGCAGCGGGTCTACCTGGGGCCGAGCCGAGCTCGAGGTGCCGATGACGATCTAAAACCAACCAAACCTATCCCCCACAGGCGAGCCTTCGGACCTGCCAGCTAGATGAGAGCCTACGCAGCGGGTCTACCTGGGGCCGAGCCGAGCTCGGGGTGCCGTTGACGATCTCAAACCAACCAAACCTATCCCCCACAGGTGAGCCTTCGGACCTGCTAGCTAGATGAGAGCCTGCGCAATGGGTCTACCTGGGGCCGAGCCGAGCTCGGGGTGCCGATGACGATCTCAAACCAACCAAACCTATCCCCAACAGGCGAGCCTTCGGACCTGCCAGCTAGATGAGATCCTGCGCAGCGGGTCTACCTGGGGCCGAGCCGAGCTCGGGGTGCCGATGACGATCTCAAACCAACCAAACCTATCCCCCACAGGCGACCTTCGGACCTGCCAGCTAGATGAGAGCCTGCGCAGCGGGTCTACCTGGGGCCGAGCCGAGCTCGGGGTATTACAAAACATATAATTACGTTATATTATAAAAAATTTGACAATAGTCAAGAGAAAATCAACTGATGTAGTATAATAAGTTTATTTTCGAGATACATGGTTACATCCTTCCCCTACAGGGGTAGAAGCATTTTAGGTCATCACCGATCCAGGTGTGGCTTAGGGCCCTCCCCTCCACATCCTGGAGGTAGTATCCTCCTGTGCCGAGGACTTCCTTCACTATGTATGGTCCTTCCCATTTCGGGTTGAGCTTGCCCACGGGAGCCGACCTTCCTGCCACGTCAACCTTCTTCAGCACCAGATCCCCTTCAGTGAACTGCTTGACCCTGACGTGTTTATCAAAATACTTGGCCATTCGTCGCTTGATTTCTTCTTGCCTGATAGCTGCCATGTCTCGCAGTTCTTCCACCATATCTAGCGAGAGGCGTTGCCCCTCCTCATTATCCATCCTCCAAGTCTCGTCACCTTCGCCTGCGGCTGTGACTCGCGGGGACCGGACCTCGAAATCCACTGGTAGGACGGCCTCACACCCATGAGAGAGCTTGAAGGGAGTCTCACCGGTGGCCGTGTTCGGGGTTGTTCGCAGGGCCCACAACACCGAGGGGAGCTGCTCCACCCAATTTCCCCTTAAGTTCTCCACCTTTTTCTTTAGTAGGCTTACAATGATTTTGTTTGCCGCTTCCACCTGGCCGTTACTCCGGGGGTGGTGGACAGAGGCAAACCGAAGATCTATCCCTAGTTGGGCGCAGAAGCTGATGAACTCCTCACTGGCAAACTGGGGGCCGTTATCTGTCACTATTGCTTGGGGAAACCCATGTCTGCAAATGATCTCCCCCCAGACGAAGTTCCTTATCACCTGTGAGGTGACCTTGGCCAAGGATTTAACCTCCAGCCACTTCGAGAAATAATCGACCATGATCAAGAGGAATCTCCTCTGCCCACTAGCCGGAGGAAATGGCCCAACT
Organism: Platanthera guangdongensis; assembly: GCA_039583875.1. Taxonomy (NCBI): domain Eukaryota; kingdom Viridiplantae; phylum Streptophyta; class Magnoliopsida; order Asparagales; family Orchidaceae; genus Platanthera; species Platanthera guangdongensis. Next base: position 43,680,208 of record CM077164.1, read on the forward strand.
AAATCCATTCCCCATATGGCGAACGGCCACGGTGCCGTGATACTTCGGAGCCTTTGAGCTGCCAAGAGCTGAAGGGGGGCGCAGAGCTGACATTTTTGACACCTCCTTGCAAACTCCGTGGCATCCTTCCTTAGGGTGGGCCAAAAGTACCCCTGCTTGACCACCCTTGCCTCCAACGTCCTTCCTCCAGAGTGACTGCCGCACTCGCCCGAGTGCACCTCCCCCAAGATCTTTGGGATCTCTTCTTCGGTCACACATCTATCTAGGAGCCCTTACAACATCTTACGATGCAGGCCCCCCTCCATCATTAAGTAGTGAGCTGCTTTGCGCTTGAAACTTCTCCCGACCTTGGTCCCCTCAGGAGGTTCACCGGTGGTTAGGAAGGTCACAAATAGATCCACCCACGAGGGTTGCCGATCTACCACCATCAATTCCCCTTCCTCGATAGCCGGTTGAAATAGCTCCGTCAAGGTCCCTCATCCCCGAGGTCCAGACTTGGCTAATCGATCGGCAGCTATACTTTCTTCCCTTGGAACATGTTGGATTGAGAATGACCGGAACCCCCCGATGACCGCCCTTACCTTGGAGAGGTATTTGATGAGGGTAGGCTCCCGAGCTTCAAACTCTCCCCGGATCTGCGACGCTACTACCTTTGAATCAGTGAAAGCTTCCACATCCCAAATCTCTAGCTCCTTTGCCAAGCGAAGGCCGGCGATCACGGCCTCCTACTCCGCTTGATTGTTGGTCACGGGGAAATGTAAAATGACCGCTTGCTCTATGGTTACCCCCTGAGGACTTGTCAATACCACCCCTGCCCTGAGGGAGTGCTTTCCTGAGGCCCCATCAACCATCAACTTCCATGCTTCTCGAGGTTGCTGCTCTCCCTCCTCGACTTCAATAATATAGTCTGCTAGGAAGTCCGCCACTACCTGCGCCTTGATGGAGAGTCTTGGGACAAAAGAGATGTCGAACTCGCTTAGCTCAATAGACCACTTAGCAAGTCTCCCCGAGTGCTCCACTCCTTCAAAGATCTTGCGAAGAGGGTGGTCGGTCACCACCCTAATCGAATGTGCCTGAAAGTATGGCCGGAGTTTCCTTGCAGAGATGACCAAGGTGTAAGAAAGCTTTTCGATGATGGGGTAGCGGAGCTCTGCTTTCCTCAATATCCGGCTGATGTAGTAGATGGGCAGCTGCTTTTTTCCTTCCTCCCTCACTAGGACGGAGCTCACCGCCTCCGCTCCTACTCCGAGGTACAAGGTCAGGTCCTCTCCTTGTTTTGGGCTCTGAAGCAGAGGAGCCTGAGAGAGTTGTCTCTTCAACTCTTCGAAGGCCTCTTCCCACTCGGTGGTCCATTGAAACCTTTGATTCCCTCGCAACACCTTAAATAATGAAGAACACTTGTCTCCTGCCCTGGAGAGGAACCTGCTCAGCCCAGTCAGCTTGCCCGTCAAGCGCTGGACCTCCTTGGCGTCGCGAGGTGATTCCAAATCCAGGATGGCCTTTACCTTGTCCGGGTTGGGCTCCACCCCTGCCGGAGTCAGAAGATGCCCGAGGAACTTCCCGCGGCTGGCCCCGAAGACACACTTCAAGGGGTTCAGCCTCATCTTGAACCTCCTTAAGGTGGCGAATGTCTCTTCTAGATCTTGCAGGTGCGAATCCATGCACTTTATTTTGATCATTAGGTCGTCGACGTAGACCTCCAAATTTCTCCCCCCTCTGATCCTAGAAGACCCGATCCATCATGCGCTGGTAGGTAGCCCCTGCGTTCTTCAACCCAAAGGGCATCATTTTGTAACTAAAGCATCCCTCCCTTGTGATGAAGGAAACATCCTTGGTATTAGGAGGGTGCATCCGGATCTGGTGATAACCTGAAAAAGCATCTAAAAAGCTCATGACAGAAAAACTGACGGCTGAATCAACCAGCGCGTCGATCCGAGGCAGGGGGTAGCAATCCTTAGGGCATGATTTATTTAACAAAGAAAAGTCAATACACATTCTCCATTTACCACCTCCTTTTTTAACCATTACCACATTCGAGATCCAGCCCGAATACTGGATCTCCGAGATGAAGCCGGCCTCCAGGAGCTTCCTGACCTCCTCACGAATGGGCTCCTCCAGCTTGGTAGCGATGGCTCTCATCTTCTGGCGTATGGGGCGAGTGCAGGGGTACAAGTTCAGGCGATGGCAGGCCACGTCTGCGTCGATGCCCGGCATGTCCACCGTGCTCCAGGCGAAGATGTCGACGTTGCGTTGAATGCAAGCCCGCACTTGCTCCCGGGCCTCGGGACTCAAGCCCCCGCTGACCCGCACCCTCTGTACTCGCCCTGTGGTGGTGAAGACCTCCATCTCCATCACTTCTTCGGCCGGCTCCAGCCGCGACTGCTCCCAGCCGGCCCTTGCCTCTTCCTCCAGCTCCAGCTCTCCCCTTTCTACCTCCTCCTCGATTCCCATCGCTTCTATTAGCCCCTCCTGCTGCTGCTCGACTCCCACGCCCCTCGGGTCCTCTCCCTCAACTCCTCCTGCCGCTCGTTCTCCTACTTCCATCGCCCATTTCGGGCTCTCCTGCTCCTCGCCCCCCGGACCACCTGCACATCTCCTTGCTGCTTCTCAGTCTCTTCTTCTCCGACTTCCTCTTCAGCTATCTCTCCTGCCTCCTCTAGGCCCATCTCCTCATCCTCAACAACTGCCTCAAGTGCCGCCATCTCTACCTCCAACTCCTCTGCCTCTGCCATCCACGAAATGGTGTTGACTGCTGTAATGTAGCATTGTCTTGCCACCTTCGAGTCTCCTCTTACCCTGACCTGCACCCCTCCATTGTTGAACTTGAGGCACTGATGGAACGAGGAGGGGACGCAGCGAAAGGCGCTGATGAGGGGGCGCCCAAAGATGGCGTTATAGCTGCTCGGGGCGTCCACGATCACGAACCTACATTTCTGTGACACGCCCCCCAACCTCACGTGTAGCCCTACTCCTCCTTCTACCTCTTTCCTCTCTCCGGAGAACCCGAACAGCGGTCCATCCGAAGCCAAGACCCTCTTCCCTTCAACCCTCATCTCATCAAAGGCCTTCTTGAAGATGACATTTACCGAGCTCTCGTTATCTACCAGTATCCTCGAGACCGTATAATTTTCCACCGCCGTCTGGATCACCAGGGCATCACAGAATGGATCTTCATAGTCTGGCATGTCTGCTGACGAGAAAGTGATTTTCTCTTCTGGTGGGGGAGCCTGGGAGGTAGAGGCGACCCCCCTTCGGTACATGGTTTGCAGGCTCCCCTAGTGGGTTGCCTCAATCCCCACTCCTCCGTGAATCACCCCGATTCCCCCAGGGTCCCCACATCTACCCGATCTTCACATCTATCTTCCATCTCCCCCTGCTGCACCTCTACTATCCTAACCGGTGGATCCTGCCTCCCTGCTCCTCTTGCTTCTCTTATCTCTAAGAACTCCGGGCAGGTGGCCGTTGCGTGACCTTCCTCCTGGTGGAAGTCACAAAAAAGCAACGCCTCCCCGCCCCTTCTTCCCTCTCCTCTTCCTCTTCTCCCTCCTCCTCGAGCTCCTCTCCCCGCTCCTCTTCCCCTTCCCACTTCCACGGCCTCTTGCGGTGGTGGGGCATGACCCCTCGGCCCCTGCCTCCATGCCGGTTGGTCGAACCTCCGAGGTTCTCGCAGGTTATCTCTTCCCTGGTAGTCTCCTCCTTGGCCCTGGGGGCAACCCTCCTGGGGCCTCCAACCTAACCGGTTGTTCGGCTCCCGATCCCCCCATCCCTGCTGCTGCCCAAACCTTCGGGGCTCTTCCCTTCTCCTTTCTTCCCTTTGCTCCCTCTATTCCCTCGGCTCCTTCTATCTTCCTGCTGCTGGCTCCTTCACGTCGTCCTCCGCCAGCCTGGCCAACTTCCTGGCGAATGCTGGGTTTGCTCTCTCGCAGTCAATCTCCTTTGCCGCCCTCTCCATGAGCTCCTCAAAGGAGAGGGGAGGCACTCTCTTCAATTCCATGCTAAAGAATCCCGGTCTCAGCCCCAGGGTGAAGGCTAGTATTAGTGCGTACCCTGGGACCTCCTGGACCAGGAGGATCTCTTCCTAAAACCGGTTGACATAGTGACCCAGTGTCTCATTCGGCTTCTGCCTCACCGCAAACAGGAACTCCGCCTCCTTCCGCTTCTTCGAGGTTGAGAACCTCAACAGGAAACTTCTCCGCAGGTCCTCAAAACAGTAGATTGATCTTGCCGGCAACTGGTGGAACCAGTCCCGAGCCTTCTCCTTCAATGTGATGGCAAATAGCTGGCACTTGAAGGCATCCATCATCTGCCTTATCGATACGACATCCTCAAACCACTGTACGTGCCGTACAAGGTCATCCTTCCCCTAGTAGTAGGACATGTCAGGCTCCCGGAACCCCTCCGGTACCAGGGCTGAGATAATGAGCTCGCTAAATGGGCTCTCGCCTCCTGCTTGGCGAGAGGGTACGTCCCACGGCCTCGGCTGACTGGCACGATCCGCGAGACCGTGCCCCGGGAAGAGCTCTCGCACTGCCGCTTCCTTCTCGCCCAAATTTGTCAGCGCCTCCTTGCCCGGGCTCTGGCTTTGGCCGGGGAAGAGTTCCCGCGCCGCCACATCTCTCTCGCCAGCCTCCCCCGGGACCTCCTTTCCCGGGTGCTGTCCTGGGGCGTTCTCGCCCAAGAGCGGGACCTCTTCTATCGGGACCTGAGGGGTGGCCTACTCGCCTCTGGCCGAGAAGGCCAAACTGATCGTCTACAGGACCTCTCTCCTGAATTCATCCAGCATCCTCTTCGTCGCTTCCTCTCCCCGGGTGGGGGAGCCTCCAGAACCTGACCCATCACCTTCACCTCCAGCCATGGGACAAAACTCAAGGCTTTCTTGTATCAGCTGCCTTGCACGCTCACCGCACCAGAACTGTTGAAGCCAAATGTGACCTCAACGAGAGTTCGAAGAAAAGGGGTGCAGCCAAAACCTACTTCTCTCAAGCCTCAACCCTCGACTGGATTTAAAGGACCTAAGACTGACCCAAAGACTCAGCAGTGAGGTCCCACCTCATACCCGGAAGATCTCTGAGAGCTTCCCCTCCAAAGCCAAAGCTGGGCTAGGAGCTCCTCAGAAAGCACTGGAATTTGAGAGAAAATGACAGCTTGCCTTCTGGGGAGTCCTTATGGGTCTATTTATAGCACATTGCTGACCTGAAATTATCGAAAAGCCCCTAGTTGGCCTGCCAATAGCCGAATCCCGCTGTTTTTCTGAGGGCACATGGGTAAATTTACCTGGGGGCAATCTCGTCATTTAACCCTAGGCCTTGTGCCCCACTCGGCGAGAGCTCTGAACCGAGGGCCTTTTACCCAGAGACGGCGCGAACGGTCTCGCCTGCTTACAGGCGAGAGCCCCTTCAAGATTGGAACTTGGTGCGAGCGTAAGCACTCCCGCGCTGGCCGCGCTCGACGATCTCGGCCTGTTGATCTCCATTCGACGACTTGACGCGAACGTTTCCGCCAGCTTGGGCGTGACTTCCTTTCGGGCGGGAACGCCTTTGGATAGCCCAACTGTGACCATTGCGCCTCCTGGTCTGACTCAGCGAATATGGGGTTGTATATATGTGTCGACACTTATACATTGCGTTCGACGATTAGTCGATACTCCACTCGACGAAATCTGTGTTGATCCTACGTGTCGACAGCACCTCTGGATGTGTCGACACCACTTCTGGATGTGTCGACACTACTTCTCTGAAGTGTCGACACCAATTTTCTAGATGTGTCGACATCATTTCCCTGGAATGTTGACACCACTTCTATGTGTCGACACAGACAACTCCTTGTGTCGACACAATTTTACTTAGCCAATTTTGTGAAACTAATCTATGTTCAACATTCCTAATTCAATTTTAAACTTATTGAATTTAGTTTCATCTAGAGGCTTAGTAAACATATTTGCAATTTGATAATCTGTTTTGACAAATTCTAGTGAGATGTCCTCTTTCTCTACATGTTCTCTAAGAAAATGGTATCTAATTTCTATATGCTTAGTCCTACTATGTGAAACAAGATTATTAGCAATAGAAATAGCACTTGTAGAATCACAAAGCAAAGGTGTTCTACTTACCTGAATAACATAGTCTACTAGCTGGTACTGAATCCACAACAGCTGTGCACAATAACTTCCTGCTGCCACATATTCAGACTCAGCTGTGGAAATTGCCACACTAGTCTGCTTCTTACTGCTCCAAGACACCAATCTTCCTCCTAGAAATTGACAGGTGCCTGCAGTACTTTTTCTATCTTCTTTACAACCTGCAAAGTCTGCATCTGAATATCCTGTCAGTAGAAAATCTCCATTCCTAGGGTACCAAAGGCCTAGATTATGTGTGCCCTTAAGATATCTCAAAATCTTTTTTTACTGTAGTAAGATGAGATTCTTTAGGGCAGGATTGGTACCTAGCATAGACACATGTAGAATACATGATATCTGGTCTACTAGCAGTCAGATATAGGAGGGAGCCAACTATTCCTCTATACAAAGTTTCATCTACAGGTTTCCCTGCATCATCTTTGCTAAGAGATACACTTGTCCCCATTGGAGTTCTCATGGTAGTGGATGATTCCATACCATACTTCTTAATTAACTCCAGGGTGAACTTAGACTGGGATATGGACAAGCCATCTTCAGTCTTTCTTACTTGGAGACCCAAGAAGAACTTAAGTTCTCCCATAGTGCTCATTTTAAATTTCCCTTGCATAAGTTTTGCAAACTTTCTACAAAGGTTATGAAAGTCCACCTAGTGTCAACAAAGTTCACCTATGGGGGGGGGGGAATAGGTGACGTGCAACGCTTTTGCGGAATTTACGAATGTACCTGCACAATAAAAATAAAAAGCACAGCACACAGAATACACATGCAATTTATAGTGGTTCCCCGACTTGGGTACATCCACTTTCCCCCTTCGACCTATCTCCCAACAAGGGACGACTCGGTCTCTTCTCCAACAGGATTGAAATCCAATCCCTGCACTAACGGAAGGAACCCTTCCACACGTAGGAGTCAACACTCCCACAAACCGGGTTGCACCCAACCCTTACAACACGGAACAATCGTTCCTTTCCAACAAAAGTAAAATAGAATGTACACGAGATACAAACTTCATTTGGAGACTACGGTGTTCCTCTTCGTTCGACGACGTGTTCGTGAAGTCAACGAAGAGTCTACAACCTTGGTCTCTCTTGGAGAGGATCTCCCGGAACCGGCGGCGGCAAGATGAACGGCGGCTAGGTTCACGGGATCGGCGACAACAACGATGTGAGGCTGCACTCCTTTGTTGATCCAAACTTCGTAGCGAAGCAAGCTAGGTCTACCAACGGTCACACTAGGATCAATCGTCTCGATCGATTCGGATGGGGAAGATTTTCCCGATCTACAAATCGAGAGACAAGAGATCTCCGGATAGACACATAAGACGCTAAGCTTAGCAAGGCTTCTGTCGCCGGAGATCGGGAAGAAACACGATCACAGCGGCGACCAACTTGTCGCGAGCGACGGCGGCGACGGCGGAGCGGAAGCGACGATTTAGGGTTTGTCCGTGCTCGCGTATTTCTTATTTTCTTCGCTATGTTACTGTTCAAAACTACCCATGTATTTATACAATGTAGACCCATACAATATGACCGTTGTGGGTCCCACAAGTAGAAACTCGAAATCCGGTTCAAACTAGTCCAGCGGTAGAATCCGGTCCAGCAGCATCCAGAGAAAACGCCAAGTAAAATTCGTCGAGAATCACTAGTGATTCTCGACGAATCACTTGTTGATTCTCAACGAATATAACTTGGTATTCATGATCTGCTCGGCGATGGGTTCGGCGAGAATCATTAGTAATTCTCGCCGAATCTTACTTGGCACGGTTTTGGGGTAGCCGGAAGGAGTCGGCGAGAATCACTTGGTGATTCTCGTCGAATTATACTTAGACAAATTTTCGCCTTTCCACCCAAGAGCTGCTCCTTGACCCATCCTTGCTCCTTGTCTTCTCTTGCATAAACATGGCCCTGTACTTGAAAGTAAGTGCACTCCAATAGAGCGAGTATACGTAGGCCAACACACTGATCTGCTCAACGAGGGATTACGTTATGCAGACCCGTGTATATTGACCTACTGCACCCTGATATTGGTGTGCACTTAGCGTGGAAGAACTGCAAGCACAACTTAAGAAGTTTCATCAAATACATTGTGAATTCATCTTAGCCTGACAGGTGGCTTCCTCAAATCCAGGTAATTGTGGATACAATACCCAACAATCTCCCCCTATTTGACGAAGCCAAAACCCTACTAGCTAAGATGAATAACACCAATCAAATAATAAAGACAGCATTCAGAAGTTCAACATGCAGCACAAGAGAATTTAAGCAACCAGATCAGGACTTGAGTCATTCGCAAATTCAAATACAAATATATAAATATATATATAAATATAATCTCAGAATTGTTCATATCATAACAATAAGCATTAAATGTTCTTAGGAGAGAATGACAAGCTACAAGTTATTGACTATCTTTCCTTAGCTAAGTCATCCTTGAGTTTTTGCGCCAAAAACTTCTTCCTTTGTCTCTCCATGTACTCTTTAGGCTTCGGATAGTATCTGGGAGGAGGAACTTTATCTGCATCCGTGTTGTTTCTGAAGAAGAGGTTTCATTTTGCTTCATATGTCTTGTACCTTTCCCACTCATACTGGCTGTATACTTCGTTTTGATTGAGTTCTCCTTTTTCTTGTAGCCAGAAGGTGTCCAAGATGATGTTCTTTGAAACTGGACTCCACTTTTCGTTTCGTACGTCCTCCTCACTCATTCTGATTCTCTTTTCAGCTAGTGTCTCCTTGGAAGTCCCTTCCTGAGCTTTTCTCTTGCCCCTGGCTTTAGCTAGGGCCTCTTGGTCAAACATGCTTCTCAGTTTAGCTTTGGAGAGAGCCCTAGCATCAGCTTCACTTATGGGAACATCTGCAGCACTTACTCCCTCAGCGGCCGTAGATGTCTCAGGAGCATGAGTACCGACAGGATTTTCAGGCACGGCGATGCCTAACGCCTGGTGGAGCATCCACCAGCTGCTGTCATAGACGTACTTGTTTGACTGTTCGAAGTTATTGATCATGACTTCTCGGAGCTCAGCCATCTTAGCAATGTAGTCCTTCTCCCCCTTTTTGGCTTCGACAGCGATGCAGGTTGCATAGGAGTGCAGGGAGTCATCAATATGCTTGGTGGTCCGGGAGAATTCAGTGACCAAGGTCTGCTGATTGGCGTTGAGAGTGACCATATTACCGTCAAACTTTTGAATGTTGTTAGCTACAACATGTGCATTCTGATTTACTACAGCAAGAGTATCAATGTTCTTTTTTAATCCGGCCATGAGAAGTGTGACAGCTTGGCCGGCCTCGGTGTACTTTTCGTCAAACTTCTTCTCCATCTCGTCCAGTTTATGGTTGATCTCCACCATATTCTTGAGCATGAGATTTTCCGATGTCTTAATCCTTTTCAGCAGTTTATTTTGAGCTTCATCAAAGGAGGCTTTGAGTTCATTCACAATGCCCTGAATGACATTTACAGTGTGAGTGGCTAGCTCATCTCGTAATGGAAGAGCCGGAGGCACTTGTGGGCCTTGTCCTTCAGCAGACACATCTGTAGAGCTGGATACAAGCACAGTCTCTAATGGGGGAATGCTGGCGGCCTCTGTAGATGTTTCAGTCTCCCCCTCCACTGGTGCAGGCTTGTCAGATGGAGGTTCAAAGAGATCCGGAGCCTCCAAAGCTTCATGTCACTCATTCTCATCTTCCTCTCCGTCATCATCCATGAATTCATCTTCATCAGCAGCCTCTTCCAACTCTTTATCAGCAGTCTCTAGTATAGTATCTTCGTCTCCTTGATTGTTTCGGTTCGGGGCCTCCTCATGCTCCAGCTCAGGTTCACTTTCTTCGTGTAGATGTGCCACAGCATCTCTGGCCAGCTGGGAGATGTCAGATACTACATCAGTATGAGGGGGTAGAGGCTCCCCCTCGATTCCTGCAGTCAAGGTATCAGGAATTTCACTGGGGGTGACTGCTGGAGATACTCCCTGTTGTTCTTCCACTGCAGTCTGCCCAATACGCCTCTCCCATCGGTCAAACACACTTGAGTCCATCTTCTTCAAGTAGTGGAGAGGAACACCTTTGCTCATGTCAAACCTGTCTCCATTTAGCTGATTTAGATACAGACTTATGATACAGCCAAAACTCGGAGAGCCCAAGGTGTCCTTTATCTTCTCGAACATCAACTCCCCCCAGTTGAACCTTTTACGGCAGACAACAGCTATCAGGATCTTGAACATATCCGCTGAGATATGGTCATGAGAGCCCGGCTTGCAGATGAGCACCTTTCCAATAATGTCAGACAGGAGCTTCCCTTCTTCATTTATATCCTTTCTCTTTATTGACCGAGTTCCTCGTGTGAGACCACAGAACAAGAGAGTTCTGGTTTTGTCATCGTCCTCCAGATAGTCCTCATGCTCCGAGCTAGAAAGCTGCAGGAAGCGAGTCAGCTTGTTGGCAGACAGCTTGACCTTTGCCCCAGCCACCTTGCTTTTGATTAGAGAGTCGCCATTTCGGAGTCTTGCGGTGGCAAAGAACTCCAGCAGCTCTTTGTCCAAGATTTTGCAAGGGTGCTCCAGGACAAATGTTAGTCCAGCCTCTTCCAGCATCAGAATGATGTTGCGGAATTCATCCGAGGCGTGAGAGAACCCGGTCCGAACAAGCTCGCAACCAGTGACCAACCCAGCAGTTGTCCTTGGAGCCATTGCAGATCTAGAGAGAGAAGCCATACTCTAAGCTTTAATGAACATTCAAAAGGAAAGCGTCACTAGTGAGGACGTCCAAGTACGGGTGAGGAAGAGGTTACCTAAGGGCGTAGACGGAAGTGAGTTGGTGAGCTTCCTGCGAGAACTCGTCCTTGAGCGTCCTTTGGGAAGACCTTCGGTGGATAGGAGAGTTTTCGGCGAGGTTCGGCGGGATTCGACGGAAGCCGGTGCTATTCGACGAGAACCTTGCGAGAACCTTACGGGAACTTACGGGAAGACGATGGAGAAGCAGGATTCGTGTAGCGATGAGCTTGCTGCAGGGTTTGGCGGGATTCGACGGGATTTTGCGAAGGCGGTGCGATGAGCTTCCTGCGGGTCGGCGGAAGAAACCGTGCGATTTGGCGTGTTTTCTGCGAAGGTCGGCGGGATTAGTGTAGCTTGCTCCTTTGGCGGGATTTTTAAGGAAGGTGAAGGGTCGGTGAGATTCCAAGTATATACAGGGTCGGCGGGATTTGTCTAAGTCGAAATTGAAAGGTTTCTTTACTAGGAATTTTCACGTTGAGAAGCATTGCTACATTTTCGAATTCTTCTGATGTCAAGTCAATATAAAAATGATACATACATATATATTTTAAAGCCAATCTATTTGGGTTTGAACGAGGCTTTTCCAAAAACTTTTTGATGTCAATAGTGAGTTGTCGAGATTCACAATGACATATCTTCGTTAACTCTTTATTGATGTATAAAGGTTTGCATGTATCGAGTTAACCTATCCTTAGATGTGCACACATACATGTATAAGCATAAGCATAAATATACACTAGATAGAGATATATATGTAAACGAGGATGCAATATGACGCAAGTCCTTGAACTGATCAAAAGTACCTGGGATTATGAGAGTTAACAATGAGTCTCTCTGACTATAACATACCAGGTGCTCGATGTGAGTATGCTGATATATATATTTGTCACTTCTGTCATTCCAGATGCATGTTCCATTTCAGTCGTGGAACACCTACTGTCTAATTCCCATCATATTTACGGGAACCTAGACTACCCTGCAAAAAGGAATTACCTTACCTTAGGAACCCAAATCATGTTGGGTCCTAGGTTCCTGTTAGCATAAGCACTTGACTGCCTTCCCCCAGAAAACCTGTCAGGAGGACTACCTCTGTTCCGTGAGTGTGGATAAGCCCCTGCCCTTAGCACAGTGGGGTTGTGCCAACAGTCGATGGCAAAGTGTCCCACTTTGCCACAGCACCAACATGGGTGAATGTTGTATCGCCATTTCTGACCTGATCTAATGACTGAGGTAGTCACGGTCCCAGGTCTAAACGGGATAGGGCATGATCTCCTCACAAAGTTTCCTCTTCCACCGTGACACGTGGAAGGGCGGAAGGAATGCACGTTGCAAGCGGCATGTGGCCAGGGAGGTGGTGCCTTCCTTTCAGGCAACCCCCTTCCTGAGGCCTCATGAAAACTTAAACCATGACTTCTAACCTCCCTATCCTGTGTCCTCAGGTGGTGAGAAGTCTTCTGTGAGCTGGGACATGCAGATTCACACCGAGTTGGGGCAGTGGCAGTGAATACAAAGGTCTCAGAATGAGCCTTAGGTATTCTCTCATGGGTGGCCACGACGGCCCTTGCACTACGGGTGTCTCCACTTGGGGATAGATCACCCTTGCAGTGACCACGACTATTCCTGTGGTCATACCTGAAGGCATGATGAGTTGCCTTCCTGCTTGGAGTGGGGGGGTCGGAATACCGTTTCCCCATTTCTCCACGAATTGATAATCCGGGAGATCCACCCGCTTTCTTGCTTTCTCTTTATAGCATCAATCTTGGAAAAGTTTGATACTATTCTTTTCTCATTCTCTAGACTACTCTCTAGAGCTGAGATCTTAGAGTCCTTGACCTTGTTGGACGCCAGTTGGAGAACCAACAAGATCTTCAGTCGAGCAATCTCTTGAGCTTGCTCCTCAGCAAGTAGGTTGCTTTCCTGAAGGGCTCTCTTCAGGGAATCAGAATTTTCTGGAGGAGAGCAGTTCCTGTCTTCAGACAGCTCAAAAGATATGGAGCAGGAGGAAGAAGTTACCTGCTCTTCTGTGTTATTGTCATTAGAGCCAGTGACCATTGTTTCATCCTCATCAGAGCTGCTTTCCTCACTGCCCTCTTCAGTCTCTGACACGGACACTGGAGCTCTGATGTTGTTCCAGAGATCCATGCCTTCATCTTCAGAGGTGAGGACCCACACATAGGCTTCATCCTCTGGTTGACTGCAGATTTCAGCTTTCTCTGACCCCCCCATCAACTCTGAGATCATCACCCACATAGATTTAGCAGTCCTGTAATTTTCCAATCTAGAGCGAGAAGCTCCAGACCAGATATCCAAGATAATTTGACGAATCCTCTCGTCCAAGTTAAATAGTGACAGTTCTGTCTCTGACATCTCTGCAATTCATTTTGGCACTTCGATATTCTTTCCAGAGCAGGAGGTCTTCATAGGAACAAACGGACCCTCTTTCAGGATGAGAGATGCTCGAGGATCGATGGCCTCCAAGTGACATGACACCCTCATCCTCCAGACGGGATAATACTCCTTTGTGCATACGGGAAGTCTTAGAGGCGATATCTCATAATCCAGCTCCATGCTTCTGACACCGGTGGCAGGATACTACTCAAGGTGTTAGCCTTTTTGATGAGTAACCTGACTTTGATACCACTTGAAAGTCCACCTAGTGTCAACAAAGTTCACCTATGGGGGGGGGGGGGGGAATAGGTGACGTGCAACGCTTTTGCGGAATTTACGAATGTACCTGCACAATAAAAATAAAAAGCACAGCACACAGAATACACAGGCAATTTATAGTGGTTCCCCGACTTGGGTACATCCACTTTCCCCCTTCGACCTATCTCCCAACAAGGGATGACTCGGTCTCTTCTCCAACAGGATTGAAATCCAATCCCTGCACTAACGGAAGGAACCCTTCCACACGTAGGAGTCAACACTCCCACAAATCGGGTTGCACCCAACCTTTACAACACAGAACAATCGTTCCTTTCCAACAAAAGTAAAATAGAATGTACACGAGATACAAACTTCGTTTGGAGACTACGGTGTTCCTCTTCGTTCGACGACGTGTTTGTGAAGTCAACGAAGAGTCTACAACCTTGGTCTCTCTTGGAGAGGATCTGCTGGAACCGGCGGCGGCAAGATGAGCGGCGGCTAGGTTCACGAGATCGGCGGAAACAATGATGTGAGGCTGCACTCCTTTGTTGATCCAAACTTCGTAGCGAAGCAAGCTAGGTCTACCAACGGTCACACTAGGATCAATCGTCTCGATCGATTCGGATGGGGAAGATTTTCCCGATCTTCAAATCGAGAGACAAGAGATCTCCGGATAGACACGTGAGACGCTAAGCTTAGCAAGGCTTCTGTCGCCGGAGATCAGGAAGAAACACGATCACAGCGGCGACCAACTTGTCGCGAGCGGCGGCGGCGACGGCGGAGCGGAAGCGACGATTTAGGGTTTGTCCGTGCTCGCATATTTCTTATTTTCTTCGCTATGTTACTGTTCAAAACTACCCATGTATTTATACAATGTAGACCCATACAATATGACCGTTGTGGGTCCCATAAGTAGAAACTCGAAATCCGGTTCAAACTAATCCAGCGGTAGAATCCGGTCCAGCAGCATCCAGAGAAAACGCCAAGTAAAATTCATCGAGAATCGCAGGTGATTCTCGACGAATCGGCGAGAATCAGTTAGTGATTCTCGCCGATTCGTCGAGAATCACTAGTGATTCTCGACGAATCACTTGTTGATTCTCAACGAATATAACTTGGTATTCATGATCTGCTCGGCGATGGGTTCGGCGAGAATCATTAGTGATTCTCGCCGAATCTTACTTGGCACAGTTTTGGGGTAGCCGGAAGGAGTCGGCGAGAATCACTAATGATTCTCGACGATTCGGCGAGAATCACTAGTGATTCTCGCCGAATCGGCGAGAATCACTTGGTGATTCTCGTCGAATTATTCTTAGACGAATTTTCGTCTTTCCACCCAAGAGCTGCTCCTTGACCCATCCTTGCTCCTTGTCTTCTCTTGCATAAACATGGCCCTGTACTTGAAAGTAAGTGCACTCCAATAGAGAGAGTACATGTAGGCCAACACACTGATCTGCTCAACGAGGGATTACGTCGTGCAGACCCGTGTATATTGACCTACTGCACCCTGACATTAGTGTGCACTTAGCGTGGAAGAACTGCAAGCAAAACTTAAGAAGTTTCATCAAATACATTGTGAATTCATCTTAGCCTGACAGGTGGCTTCCTCAAATCCAGGTAATTGTGGATACAATACCCAACAGGTTACTTTCTGTAGACCCAAATATTATGTCATCAATATATATTTGGACTAGGATTATCTTTCCTTTGGATTCCCTAAGGAATAGAGTCTTGTCTATTTTCCCCCTTGAGAATTTGTTCTCAATGATGAAATTAGACAGGGTTTCATACCAAGCCCTTGGGGCTTGCTTTAACCCATATAATGCTTTCCTAAGTCTATAAACATAATCAGGTTTGAGAGAATCAACAAAACCTGAGGGCTGCTCTACATAGACTTCTTCTTTTATATTTCTATTTAGGAATGCTGATTTTACATCCATTTGGAATACCTTGAAGCCTTGATATGTTGCATAAGCAAGGAACATCCTAATTGCTTCCAGTCTTGCTACTGGGGCAAAGGTTTGATCAAAGTCAATACCCTCTTCCTGCCTGTATCCTTTTGCAATAAGTCTTGCTTTGTTCTTCACAATGATCCCATTCTCATCCAGTTTGTTCCTAAAGATCCACTTTGTTCTAATGATGTTGTGGTCTTTTGGTTTAGGAACTAACTTCCAGACCTTGTACCTTCTGAACTGATTCAGCTCCTCTTGCATGATACCAATCCAATGTGCGTCTAGAACAACTTCTTCAAATTTCTTGGGTTCCACTTGAGATAAGAAGCTAGAGCACAGAACTGTGTTCAGATTCTTGCTCCTTGTTTTTACTCCTTGTCTTGGATCACCAATTATCTGATTTGCTGGATGATCCTTTAAGTGTCTAATAGCTGGAGGTAGTCTATCTTCAGGTTGAACACCTCCAGTCTCTTCATTATTCTGCACCTCTTGGTTTTCATCAGCATCTGGAGAGTCTTGTACTCCCCCTGGACAGCAGCCACCATTTTCCACTTCCTGACTTGCAGTTGAATCTTCTATAATAGTAAGCTTGTCCATTCTCTCATGTATACCTGTAGAACTGCAAGATCTACTTAGCAACTCACTGTTAATAAGTCTTGTTTCATCAAAGACAACATGTACAGACTCTTCTACAACTTGAGTAATCAAGTTGTAGACCCTATAAGCCTTACTATTGTTGCTGTACCCAACAAATATCTCATCTTGGGATTTGGCAGCAAACTTAGTTAGATAAGACTTGCCATTGTTAAGGACATAACACTTGCAACCAAAGATCCTAAAATAGGATAAGTTTGGTTTTTTGCCCTTCATAATCTCATAGGGAGTCTTTTTGTGGCTTTTGGTGATAATAGCCCTATTGATCACATGACATGCAGTGTTTACTGCCTCAGCCCAGAAATATTCTGGGAGAGAAGTGTCACTCAATAGAGTTCTACCAGCCTCAATCAGTGTTCTATTCTTCCTTTCAGCAATACCATTTTGCTGTGGTGTTCTAAGTGAGGAGAATTCTTGAAAAATCCCAAATTCTTCACACAGTCTTGTCATACGATCAGATTGAAATTCAGTGCCATGGTCACTTCTGATTTTGACCACTGTACTGTCCAGCTCATTCTGAATTTGTTTGACAAAACTATATAAAACACTTGGGGTTTCAGATTTTTGTCTCAGAAAGAACACCCATGTATATCTAGAATAGTCATCTACCACCACAAAAGTGTAGACCTTCCTACCTAGACTATGAACTGGCATGGGACCCAATAGATCCATATGCAAGAGGTATAGACACCTCACTGAATCCTTGCTTTCAAGGCTATGAAAGGAGGATTTGGTCTGCTTGCCTTTTTAACAAGCTGAGCATATCCCATCCTTTATACACTTAACTTGAGGTCCATTCCTCACTAACTCTTTGCTAAAGAGTTGGCCAATAGTCTTGTAGTTAAGATGGGCCAGCCTCTTGTGTCACTTGACACAATGAGAGACTTTCTCATCAGCCACAAGACAAATAGGAGAATTCTTAGTCTCACACTCAAAATTCAGGCAATAAACATTTCTTTTTCTATATCCTGTCAATATGAACTTTTGATCACTTGACCTTTTGATATGACACCCATTTTTGACAAATGAAATATTATATCCTAGATCACTCAGTTGGCTTATACTTATTAGGTTATGTTTCAAACCCTTTACATAGGCCACTTGAGTGATTGTAATTGAGTTATTAGAAATGTTACCAAATCCTTTGATGACTCCCTTTTCAGAACCACCAAAGATTACTTTAGGCCCATTCAGCATAGGTGAGTAGTCCTTTAGTAACCCCCTTTTCTAGTCATGTGCCTGGAACATCCACTGTCCAAGTACCATATAGGGGCATGGCCACTTGGACTCACCTGTAATAAAGACTACTTAACCTTAGAACCCAAATGAATTTTGGGTCCTTGGTTCATGTTAGCCTGAAATTTAACAAATCTGCCTGCATCTCTTCTAACAGGCAGACTGCTACTCTCCTTGACACTGGAATTGTGCCAACAATCTAAGGCAAAGTGGCCTACCTTGCCACAGCACCAGCACTCAAACTTGTTATACCTTTGTTTAGGTACAACCTTAGCTGAATTGTTTACAGCAGGTCTCTTATTTTATGCTGGGGCTTTACCTTTCTTTTTGGACTTAGCAGCCCATGCTGTTCTCTTAAAGCCTATTCCTGCCTTACCCTTTTGTGACATAAAGTCATCTATTAAGGGTAATACAGATTTTGGCTTAGAAAAACTAGCCACAATCTCTTTCTCTTTCTGAAGTCTAACCTCCATATTTCTAATCTGATCACTCTTGAATGTGATTGTGCCCATTTGAATAACAGTTATGTTTTTCAATCTGGCAATCTGATTCAGCTTTTGATCCATCAACTTCTCTGAATCTGATGCAGCCATCTTAAGATCTGCAATTTTCTTCGCCAGATTTTTGGCCAGGTTTTTGCTTTTCTTTAGTGCCTGAAACATGTCCCCATATTCGTCTATCAGCTGATGAATATCACCTTCAGACTCAGACCCATCCACATCACTTGATGCAGATGTTACTGACTCTGACTCTGTACTATAATCTGAATTTCTAGAAAAACATTGTACCTTACTAGGACCAGGCTGATCCTGGCACTTGTCTTCTTCTGACACAGCCATCAGTCCCTTGCACTGATGGTCTTCTTGTTCATAGATAGAGTTCAGCACTTGCAGAAACTCATCTTCTTCATCTGCTGCACATAGACCAATATATACCTCAGCTTCAGATTCTGACTCTGAAGATGATTGATCTGTCAAGCTCTTCTCCTTCTTAGCAACAAAGGATTTCTCCTTCTTGCTCTGGTGTTGAATCTTCTTTTTATCAGCTGACTCTTTTCTTTTGTCTGGACACTCAGCCACAACATGTCCAGGCCTATTACAGCAGTAGCAAACTATCTTTGATGTTGTAGATTTGCTTGGCTTAGACCTGCTCTTGTCCTTCCTGGATGACTTCATCTTTTGATAATAATCATCCTTAGGATGAGATGTGGAAGGCTTAGACTTCCACTGTTTCTTCTTCAGGAATCTCTGAAACTGCCTTATGAAGGCAGAAAAGTCTTCATCTGAGTCACTGTTGTCTGAACTTTGGTTGTCTGAATTATCTGAAGCAATTTCAGCAACTATCTTAGGAGGTGATGGAGACATCCTCCTATTCTTCCTCGTGGCTTCAAACTTGAAAGCCACAGACTTTTCTCTATGCTCCCCTTTTGCACTTTTCTCTTCCTCTTTCCTAGCCATTAGCTGCATTTCATATGACATCAATTTTCCAAACAAAGTTGGAGGTGAGATATCTGCAAGTTTGGCCACTTCCCTAATGACACAAATCTTAGTGTCCCAATCCTTTGTCAAGGATCTTAGGAATTTATCATTCAGTTCATATGTACTGAAGATTCTTCCATATGACATCAGCTCATTTACTATTCTATAGAACTTTTTATAACACTCAGTTATACTATCAGACTTTCCTTGTTTGAAACTCTCATATTCCTGGTTCAGCATAGACTTTCTATCTTGTCTAACTTCTTCAGAACCCTCCATATAGACTATCAAAGTATCCCACATTTCCTTGGAGGTCTTGCAGTGAATCAAATTTTGAAAAGTTGCATCATCTATGACACTTACTATGATATTCTGGGCTCTTTTATCCATAATTGCCAGGATGATCTCATCCTTAGTCATATCTGAAAAATCTTTGGGAATTCTTTGGTTTGCATCTAGAACTGAAATCTTCATAGGAATATAAGGACCTTCCTTTACTGTAATGTAGATCCTTGGATCAGAAGCCTCCATAAACAGCCTGACCCTTTCTTTTCAGATGCCAAATATCTCCTTCCTGCATATGGGTAATTTCGTAGAATCTAGTTCCTTATGATTTTCACGTGAACCCATTTTCTTGATCTTGAATCTGCCTTATGGATCTAACTCAGACTGTTAAGTCCTTCTTTGAGTAACCTCCCTCTGATACCACTTGAAAGAATTAGTGCCTAACCACCTAGAGGGGGGGGGGGGGTGAATAGGTGTAATTCCTTTTTTTCTTAAGGCAGAAAATCTATACAGTTAATTACTCAGCAACAATTAATTTTACAGCTAACACAACACAGATTCATAGAATCATAACCACACAGATTGCACACAGATTTTATAGTGGTTCCCCAAGGTCTGGGTACATCCACTTTCCCCCTTCGCCTATCTACCAGTGTACTAGACTCAGCCTAACTTATTCTCTTCACCTCAGATCCTCAGATCTTACAGTAGCTCAGAACCCCAACAGGGCTCCTATAACTCAGAGTGAGTCCACACTCCTACAGCTTAGGCAATCTGCCCTACCTCAGCCTTCAACAAGGCCTACAACTCAGAGATCACAATCTCCTACAACTCAGGCTCACAGCCCTACCTCAGCCTTCAACAAGGCCTATAACTCAGAGAAAATATTCTCCTACATTCATCCTTTATAAACACAGGCTTACAACTCAGATCTTATGAAGATCCTATAGAAAATTGATTTACCAAAGTATTTTACCACCACCCTGGTAGAGAGAGAATGGATGGCTGGCTTATTGATCAGTTCTTGGAAGAATCTGATGGCAGAGAACAACCTCTCTTAGATTTCTTCAAAGCTTCTTGAATCTGAACTCAGTAGGGTTGAACTCTTGAGAAGTTAATCTTCAATCAGCTTCTGACTTGAGATTCAGATCTCAATCTAAATCTTTCTTGGCAGCCTAATTCAGCAACTGCACTTCAGTAGATGGAGCTCTTTCTCTCCAACTTCTTCTTAGATCTTCTGACGAAAATCTTCTATATTATTACTTCTTTTAGTTATTATTCTCTATTAGTTATCTTCTGTTGAAGGAGAAAGCCTTTATATAGACTTCCTCCAAGGTAACCGACTGATCCGGTTTCTAACAAACTTTTGACAGCTCTGACAGTTGCAGTAGACCGGTTGGAAATGGCAGCTGTCATGTCATCCAGTCACTTCTTGAAATACTGTCTCTATCTGAAAGTGTCGAGACTGAACTTCATCATGTGTCGACACAAGTAGACTACGTGTCGACACAAGTGAACTAAGTGTTGACACAAGCCTTGGTGGTGTCGACACATCTCCTTTGTTGTTGTTACTGCTTCTCGACATAGCCTTCTGTAGAATGTGTCGACACTGATTCTGTGTGTCGACACAAACACTTCTCTTTAACTTTGTTGAATCTTTGCAGTGTGTGTCGACACAAGTCCTGTGTGTCGACACAGTTGCTGTCGACAAAGTCTTTAGTGTGTCGACACTGCCTCTTGGTGTCGACACAATTGATGTCGACTAAGTATTCCAGTGTGTCGACACTGCCTCTTGGTGTCGACACAGTTGATGTCAACAATGCTTCTATGCGTGTCGACACTGCTTCTGTATGTCGACACAGTTGCTTCAGGTGTCGACACAGCCTTTCCAAGTGTCAACACAATTATCTCCAAGTGTCGACACAACTTTTCTCCATAGTCGGCACAGGCCTTCATAAGTGTCGACACAGCTTCTCCTGGTGTCGACACATGGACTTAGAAATTTTTCTGCATTTCCTGCAATTACTTAACCTGCACATATAAACTCAAAACAACATCAAATACACCTTGATGCATATCATTGAGTAGGGTGAGGCTTCTTCAAATCAGGTACACATTTTCCAATGTACCCAACAAAAGAGTTCTTTAACTCCCTTCAAAAGTTATTCCTTGGTTGCATGTCACCTGATCATAAGACTTGGGATTGATTTTTGAGCACCTGATCAAAAGCTCATTGGTGGCAGTCACCTGATCAAAAACCTGAGTGGATTCCTACCAGGGTGGTAGAAAAGTGGATGTACCTAGGTTGAGGAACCAGTATAAAAATTCTTGTGTTGTCTGGTTACCCTCTTTCTTTTGTTCTTACTGTGCCTGTGCTAGTTAGGTTTGCTATGACTATGCTAATTAATTTAATCTTGCTGTCTCTGTGATAGATTAGTTCATTTTAGATTACTTCTTTACTTACAACAAATTTAATAGCTTCCCTACTCTAAAGTTTTTTTTAATTAACAGCAAAAAGCTTTAAAGTTTTAAAAGATACTCTATTCACCCCCCTCTTGTGTATTTCAGGTCTAACCCTCTCTTTCAATCGGTATCAAAGCTGTGTTCCTTTGGTTTTATAAGCTAACACTTGTACCAAAAGATCCTGTGTTAGATCTGACTTTTTATTTCTCAAATATATTCACAGCATGGCACAAAATTAGGACTATGCAAGCACCAGACCTCCATTGTGCAACTTAAATAAGTTTGCCATCTGGTAGGCAAGAATTAAACTGTATATGAATTCCATTGATGAGGACATCTATAACTCTATTTTAACAGGTCCTCCTGAATCAACTGCCTCTACATCTAGAGCAACCTCAAGCACACAAGCTGTTCCACCACCTGAGTGGAAAGATGCATAGAAGAAGGCCAAGATTGCTGATTCAAAGGCCATGAACATTCTGGCTCAGACAATGTCTGATGATATTTTCCAGAAGGTGGATGAATGCACATTAGCCAAAGATATTTGGGACTCTCTCAACCAAATGGTGGCTGGCTCTGCTGATGAGAGAAAAGGCAGAAGATCAAATCTCATATCCCAGTATGAGAACTTCAAGAAGAATGAGTCAGAATCTGTTGCTGACATGTACAACAGGCTGAGCTCAATCATCAATGAGCTGAAGACTTTGGATAAGGACATCACCCTTATTGAATTAAATGATAAAATCCTCATGTGCTTCCCACGATCATGGTATTCAAGGATCTGGCCAATCAAGGAGGCCAGGAGCTTAAATAAGATTTCCACAGAATCTCTATTGGGAATGCTCAAATCTTATGAGCAGCTGATAAAGTCCAGAGAAGCAGCTGAACAAAGGACTCCTCCACCATCAAGAAAGGAGCACAACTTGGCATTCAAGGCTGCTGAAGAGACTGAAGCTTCAACAGTAAATGAAGAATTGATGAGTCTCCTTGCCAAGATATTTTACAAAATGGCAAGAAAGAACTTCAGAAGAAAATCATCCAAGCAGGATGATAAGCCAAGGTATGATAAAACACATACTAAAGAAGTAGTATATTTTGGGTGCAGGAAACCTGGACACTTTATCTCAGAGTGTCTAGAGAATCAAAAAAAAGAAAGAAGAAGAGAGAAGGACTCCAGAAGATAGCAAAGCTCAAGGCCTTCCTCCAGCAAATACAAAAAGAAGGAGAAGGGTTTTGTAGCTGAAAACTGGAGTGACACTGAAGATGAATCCACATCTTCCAATTCTAGCGAAGAGGAAGAAGAGGCAAGGGCCAAGGAAGTCTGCCTCATGACCATTAATGCCTCCAGTAGTCAATCAGACAATGAGAAAGAATCAGATAATGAAGGAGCTTCAGAATCAGAAGCTGATTAGGTACTTTCAACTTTTGATTATAGTTCTGATAATTTCAAAATTGAGTTTAAAACCTTGTGCATTGATCTAATTAACTCAGAAAAAGAAATTAAAATACTTAGGGAAAGACTAACTAATCATGAAAATCTAATTTCTAAAAACACTAAGTTAAAAGATGAACAAACTCTAGCTAATGAACAAATCATGTCTTTACAAACAGAGCTATGTGAGGCTAAGCAACTTGAGGAATCTCTCAATTGGAGAAGCCTTAAGCTGATGGACATTACAAGCACAGTCAATGCCAGACTGAATGGCAATCTGGGCTTGGGTGCATCATCAAGCTTACCCCCCATACTTAAGAAGAATATATTATCAACTCCCATTAGATTTGTTTCAGCCAAAGGTAAAGAGGTAATAAACAATAAACAAACCACAAAAAAATTACCTAACACTAAAAATCAAAATAATAGAAACCAGAAAATCTTATGTAAAAACAAAGTTCAACAGATTTCGTCGAACTCAGGTCGACGAAATGTGGCTAGTTCGTCGAACTCCAATCGACGATCTATGAATGCCAATATTAGCTACACTGATTCATCTTACTGTGATCAACGAACTGTGTATGGTTCGTCAAGTAGAGATCGATGAACTTGGGGCACAGAAAATGAATATGTTCATTCTCTAAGCAGAGATTGACGATCTCATCCCACTTCGTCGAACTCTGTTCGATGAACTTACAACTTTTCGTCGAACCCAGACAGACTTATTAAAAGTCATAATTATAACAACAACTCTAATTAAATTAGGAAACCTTTTAATCCACTTGCTGATTGGATAATTCCTCCTAGAAGATATCACCCCTTAGGGTATAAATCTCAACCTGGATTTTCAGTAATATCAAGCTTTTATTATCAACTATATAAAGGACCCAAGGTAACCTGGGTCAAGAACAACTAATTATTTTCATTGCTGGAAAAGAGCTGTCCAGCTGTTAATCAAAAATGGTACCTAGACAGTGGATGCTCCAAGCATATAACTAGCAGCAAGGACAACTTAATTAACCACAAGTCCAAGCTGGGACCAAAGGTGATCTTTGGTGATTCAAATTGTGGCCACTTTAAAGGCTTTGGAGATGTAAAGATTGGAATAGTCACTTTCAAAAAGGTGACATATGTAAGTGGACTCAAGCGTAACCTCATCTCCATAAGTCAACTATGTAATGAAGGTTATCAGGTACACTTTAACTTAACATCTTGTATTATTTCTAATAAAGAAAAATAAACTGTTTTAATTGGAAATAGACAAGGTAACATATATATATAGTAGATTTTCATTCTGCAAACTTAGATATCTGTTTACTTAATATTGTTAGCAATCAAAATGATCTTTGGCATAAAAAGCTAGGACATGTTAATATGAAAAACATTGCTAGGCTATCTAAAGACAATCTTGTGAGAGGTTTGCCTTCTGCTCCCTACAAGAAGGAAGGCCTCTACAGGACTTGTCAACTAGGCAAGTAAACTAAAATAGATTTAAATCTGTTAATAAGAGTGATTCACCTAGGATTTTGTACCTGTTACATATGGATTTTTTTGGACCCATTGCTGTATAAAGCCTAGGAGGGAAATCTTATACCCGAGTTATTGTAGATGACTTCTCAAGATTCACTTGGGTGTTCTTTCAGAGATCTAAGTCGGATACATTCAAAGTTCATACAGATTTTCTCAGGACCATATAGATTGAGTACTCTACTCATGTTGCATTGATCATAAGTGATCATGGTACAGAGTTTGAGTCTCTTCTTATGCACGAGTTCTGTGAGAAGGAAGGTATCAGGCATTGCTTCTCAGCTCCTAGAACTCCTCAATAAAATGGGGTAGCTGAAAGGAAGAATAGAACCTTAATTGAAGATGTAGGCACATTACTTGCAGATGCTTACATGTCCCTATCCTTTTGGGCAGAGGCTGTAAACATAACAAACTATGTACTGAACAGGAGTTTAATACATAAAATTAAGAATAAGACTCCCTATGAATTGCTCGAAGGGAAGAAACCTAAAATCACCTATTTTAAAATATTTTGTTGTATGTGTTATATTCATAATAATAATAATAAGAAGTATATTAGAAATTTTGAAGCTAAGGCTGAAGAGGAAATTTTTCTAGGATATTCCCAAGTCAGCAAAGCTTATAGGGTGTTCAATAAATCATCTTTAAAAATTGAGGAATCAATTCATGTAACCATTGATGAGGCTAACATGTCTTATAAGAAGAAATAAATTTCTACCAATAGCATCTTGCAGGTACCTCACTTGTGTGAAAAAATGGGTGAGTTAAACCTTCCACAAGAGGTTATATCACCTCCTCCTCCACAAGCTGATGAAGATAGTGAAGATGAAGTTCTGGAAGTGGCTGGACCTACTCCAAAAGCAGACATTATTCCACAAGAGGAATTCATTCCAAATACTGTTGCTGAACCAACTCCACCCACTGATCTTGTCACACTAAGGCATCACCCTAGATCTCAAGTGATTGGAGACATGTTAATAGGTGTACAGACATGGCATCAACTCAAGCAAGATGTGATGCATGCCTGTTTTCTCCCTTAAGGTGAACCTCAATCCATAAAAGATGCTGAGCAAGATCCCCACTGGATTATTGCAATGCAAGAGGAACTCAACCAATTTGAGAGATGTAGAGTTTGGGATTTAGTTCCAAGGTCCAAAGAATACCCAGTCATTGGATCTAAATGGGTATATAGAAACAAACTTGATGCCCATGGTGTAATTGTGAGAAATAAGGCTAGGCTTGTTGCTCAAGGTTATAGGCAAGAGGAAGGAATAGACTATGACCAAACCTTTGCACCAGTTGCAAGGTTAGAAGCAATCAGAATATTTCTTGCTTATGCTGCCTACAAGAATTTCAAAGTCTATCAGATGGATGTCAAGAGTGCCTTTCTGAATTGAGTACTTAAAGAAGAGGTTTATGTTGAGCAACCTTCAGGTTTTATCTCTCCAACCCATCCTTCATATGTCTTTAGATTGCATAAAGCTCTTTATGGTTTAAAGCAAGCTCCAAGAGCTTGGCTTGAGACCTTAGCTAGCTTTCTGATAGAGCATAAATTCACTAGAGGCATTATAGATAAAACTTTTTTCACTAGGCACCATAAGGATCAAAACTTTGTTAGTACAAATTTATGTAGATGATATTATATTTGGGTCTACTGATTCCAAACTATGCAAGAGGTTATCTGACCTCATGCATTCAAAGTTTGAAATGAGTAGCATGGGTGAGCTCTCCTACTTCCTTGGTCTCCAAGTGAAGCAGCTACCTGATGGCATTTTCATATCCCAGGCTAAGTATGCTAAAGAGCTTATTAAAAAGTTTGGGATGGCTGATGCCTTAGCAAAGAAAACACCCATGGACACTAATGCTGTAATAGATTCTGATGCACATGAGAAACCTGTTAATCAGAAATTATATAGGGGCATTGTTGGGTCCCTACTATACCTTATAGCTAGTAGACCTGACATAATATTTGCTACATGTCTTTATGCTAGGTTCCAAGTGAACCCTAAATAATCTCATCTAGTTTTTCTAAAAAGAATTTTGTGATATATAAAGAGTTGTCCTAGTCTAGGACTCTGGTATCCTACTGAGTCAAAATTTAAGTTAACTGGATACTCAGATGCTGACTTTGCTGGATGCAAGGTAGACAGAAAAAGTATCTCAGTTACTTGCCAATTCCTTGGTATGAGATTAGTGTCTTGGTTTTGCATGAAACAGTCATCTGTGTCTACATCAACTGCTGAAGCAGAATATATAGCAACTGGCAATTGCTGTTCCCAGATGCTGTGGATTCAAAATCAACTCCTGAACTATGAGTTCAACTTAAATAATTCAACTCTCTTATGTGATAACACAAGTGTTATATCCATAACACAATCCAGTCCATCACAGTAGGACTAAGCATATAGACATTAGGCATCATTTCATTAGAGAGTGTGTAGACAAAAAACAAATTTAAACTTGTCTATATCTACACTGATTTACAAAAAGCAGATATTTTCACCAAACCCTTGAATGAAAGAAATCACTTATTCTTTATAAATCGGCTTGGAATGATCAATGGAGAAGCTTTAGTTTAATTTCTGTCTATGCTCGACAAATTTTTCAAAGTTTGTCGAACGGAGATCGACGAACAGAAGAAAAGTTCTAGAGATATTCGTCGAATGGAGATTAACGAACTCTCTGTGAGTGAAGTTATTTTTGTCGAACGGAGATCAATGAATCAGCTTCAAAAAAGTTTCGTCGAATGGAGCTCGACGAAATATTTTCTAATCTTCAGACTAAGATCGATGAATTTTTTCAACTATAAAATATTTCGTCGACCTCAGATCGAAGAATTCTTTAATTTTCGCTGAACGGAGTTTGTCGATTCATATTCTAAAAAACCATATAACTAGGGTTTTCTTCGACCTCCATTCCGCGCCTTCAGTTCCATTGCACTTGATCTCTCTTGTTTGTTGCAGGCGCACACTATAGCGATTCCAGCAGGTAGTATTGCAGCCATGAAGTTCGATACTGGATTCGATATAGACTTCAAATCGTTTCATCACTCTGATCCAATCTTCCTGGATGTTCTAAAACTGCTTGAAGATCAGCAGTTGAAGAATCTGATATCCACCAGAATCAAGCTAGCCAGTACAGAGATCAGGGAATGAGTGTACACTTCCGCCACTATAGATGAAAACACCATGATAGGCACAATATCGGGTAATGAAGTCTCTCTTACCCCCGCCGTCCTGACTGAGATTTTTGGATTAACTAATGGTGAAGCAGAGTTGGAAATTGATAATGAGGAATTTGATGAAATGTTAAATAAAATGAGTTATTCTGGAGCAACCCCCAACAAGCTGCTAAAGAAACATGAAAGATATGGTACCTAAACACCTAGAGGGGGGGGGGGGGTGAATAGGTGACCTAATTCTTTTTAAGACTTTAATGACAGCAATCAGTTATATCACAGAATCTATACTACTTTTGCACAACAATCACACAAGCATTGACAATCACAGTACAATCACAGTAGACACAGAGTTTTATAGTGGTTCCCCAAGCATTGGGTACATCCACTTTCCCCCTACGCCTATCTAGCAGTGTACTAGATTCGGCCAAACTTCTCCACTGTCTCAGAACCCAAACTGGTTCCTACACCTCAGGCCCAAGGCCTTACAACTCAGCTTTTCACAAAGCCTACACTTAGCCACAAAGGCCTACACTCAGCCAACAAGGCCTACACTCAGCCAACAAGGCCTACTCTCAGCCAACAAGGCCTACACTCAGAGATTACAATCTCCTACACTCAGGCTCCCAAGCCCTACCCTCAGCCTTTATAATAACAAGCGTACAATTCACTCAGATCCAAAGGATCCTACAAGATAAAAATGTTTATAGAAATAATAACTCAACAACTCAGAAACAAAAGAGGGGAGTTGAGAGTTTCTTGATGAGTTCTTGGAAGAACTCAGCTGGATTCAATCTGACTTAGCTTTCTTCAAAGCTTCTTGAAAGTAGAACTGAATAAGAATGAATCCTCCTGCAGTTGATCCTTGATCTCTGCTTCTTAAGATTCAGAATATATCTGAACCCTTCTTCTCAGCCTAGTTCCAGAGGCTGATTTCTTGGATGGAGCCCTCTCTCTCCAACTTATTAGATCTGCACTTGGACGGCTTGATCTTCTTGTCTTTATACTTGATCAATAACTCTGTGAACCACTTGTTGAATTACTTCAATTACTTGAACAACCGTTTCTGTAAACTGTATGAGCCTATTTATAGGCCTTCTTCATGGTAACCGGCTGGTCCGGTCCATAACTGAATTCTGACATCTCTGACAGGTGCTGTAGACCGGCTGGAATGGCAGCTATCAAGTCATCCAGTCAATTCTTGAAAATCTCTAACTGTCTGAAAGTGTCGAGACTTTCTGTCTTTAAGTGTCGACACTTATAGATCAAGTGTCGACACAAGTTGTGTAAGTGTCGACACAAGTCTACAAGGTGTCGACACAACTCCTTGTGCTGTAGATACTATGTCTCGACACAGATTCTTCTTCATGTGTCGACACTGAAATAGAGTGTCGACACAAGTACTTGATCTTCTGTAACTTACTGAATTCTTCTAAGTGTCGACACATCACCTTTGTGTCGACACAACTTCTTGTGTTGAATCTGTTAAGTGTCGACACTACTTCTTGGTGTCGACACATAGTCTTCTATGTTGATACTTGCTGAGTGTCGACATAGCTCCTTGTGTCGACACTTGATTCTTCTATTGAGACTTCAGCTGAGTGTCGACACATTCCCTTAGTGTCGACACTTGTACTTAGAATAATTTGATGATCTTGCTGTTCTTTGCTAAGTATCGACACAGCTCCATGTGTCGACACTTTCTTCAAGTGTAGAGTCTTCAGCTAAGTGTCGACACATTGTCCTAGGTGTCGACACTTACTTCATGTGTTGACTCTTCTGTTGAGTGTCGACGCTTTGTTCTTGGTGGCGACACTTTCTTCAAGTGCTGACTCTTCTTGTTGTGTGTCGACACAATGTTCTTGGTGTCGACACTTTAACTTAGTTTCTGCTGACTTTTGCTGAGTGTCGACACAGCTCCAAGTATCGACACTTTCTGGTGTAGACACAGTTCTTCTAGGTGTCGACACAGCTCCTTGTGTCGACACATCTTCTCTGCACTTTTCTTCACTGAGTGTCGACACAGCTCCTTGTGTCGACACTTTCTGTCTGGTGTCGACTCTGCATCCCAGGTGTTGACACAATGACTCCAAGTGTCGACACTGCTTGTCTGGGTGTCGACACAAGTCTTCTTAAGTGTCGACACTTTCCCTCTAGGTGTCGACACATGGACTTAGAAACTTTTTCATCATTTCCTGCAAATACTTAACCTGCACATGTAACTCAAAATTCATCAAATACATTTTGATGTATATCATTGAGTTGGGTGAGGCTTCTTCAAATCAGGTACATTTAAACCAATGTACCCAACAAAACATCTATCTGCTGAGTATAAATTTCTAGCAGATGTTGTGGGGAAGGTGCTGCTGGGCAAACACACAGCCCATGATTACATCACCAGACATCAATTCCTGGTGATGTGTGCTGTGGTGAATCAGAAGCCTGTGAATTGGGCTAAGATTATGTTTGAGCTGATCAGGAAAAATAACACCAAAAAGGAGGTGTGTTTTCAGAGAATTCTGGGAATCTTCCTTCCGGAAAAGGCTGCTGAATCCCTGGTCACCCCGACCATATTCATTAATGCCTCCAAGAGGCTCACCTGTGCCCTCTTTGGCAGGTGGGAGAGGACCATCACCAAGCCATCCAAGGCTTATTCCCCTGCCTCCAGGCCTTCTGAGAGTACAAGGGCTGATCCAGCCACTCCCCACCCTGCTGAGGATGTCCCTCCTCCACCTCCACCACCTCTAGTCATCCAAAGCCATCCTCATATGGTACACCAACTCCACTCACCTATTCATTCCCCAGTTCATATCATAGTCCACATTTCTCCACCTCCATCCCCCCATGGTACACCAACTCCATCATCTGCAGTCCCTCCAACACAAACTCATATTCACTTTCATACATCAACTCAATCCCCAGATGGTACACCAACTCCTCCTCAATCTCCTCTTCCATCTCACCTTCTATACACCAACAATGAAACATTCTTCTCATCCCCCACATTTAATCTCATCACCTCTCTCCCATCCACACCCACATCTCCAGTCCATGACATTCCCAGTCATTCTCCCTCTCATTTCCCATCATCTTCTCAGGATGATATCCTCCCTGATGTTGCTCCTGCTTCTCTCTCTGTTTCCATTCAAACTTTAATTGAGCTTATGGACTTAGTTTCCCCTTCTATGTCTACCATCCTGGAGCACATTACTCAAGTGCTTATGACTCTCATAGCAGAGGCTCTTTCCCCTCTTGCTTCTTCTCTCTTCTCCCTTGCTGCTCAAATCTCTGCTCTCTTCATCCTCCTTCTTCAGTCAGGGGCCTGGCTCCAGTTCCCACTGAAACCAGGCAGGGGGAGATACTCTGTGAAGAAGTAGCAGCAGCAGCAGCAGCAGTAGCAGCAACAGAAGCAGTAGCAGCAGAAGCAGCAACAGAAGCATATACAGATGCAACCGCAGTAGAAATAACAGCAGAAGTAGATACAGATGCAACAACAGCTAATGATTTAATTGATTTACTTAATTTCATTGAATCTGATATGGATTTGGATGAGCATGTTTTGGCTGAAATAAACACTATTGGTGATTGCATTATAAATCACACAGTAGATATTTTGAATTTGTTGAATATGTTTCATACAGCTTATTTGAATTCTCTTCCAGAATACAACATAAAGCCATCCATGGCTATAGTCCCCTACACCACCCTAATAAGCCCCAGAGTTGTCAAGCAACTCAAGGCTAGTTTTGCAAATACAGAGGCTCCTGTCATTCCATCTCCATCCAGAGCTGATCCCCTCATTATTGCACCCCCTCCCAGAGTCATTTCTTCTCCCACATTTATCATGGATGACTCTCCAATGCCTAATCTTGATGAGTTGATCATGGATGATATAGAAGAAGAGAGTAAATCAGTTGCTGAAAGCACTGATGTTTATAGATCTCCTACTCCAGCTCCAGCTCTTCCTCTAGCTCCTCCACAGGTAGAAAAATTGTTGATATCTGCAGAGGCTCTGAAAGAAATTAATGCATTATATGATACTCCTCAAGACTCTTCTGATGATGAAGATGAGGAAGAAGATTCTGATGATGAGCCCAAGGCCAAAAAGAAAATCTCTAAGAAGAGGAAAGCTCCTCCACCTCTTGCTCCAAAACCAAACCCAACACATGACACTCCCAATTACATTCTTCAGAACATTACTCCATACAACGGCATGCCAGCTTGGATGTGGCTGTCCAAAAATCAGCAGAAAGACAGGAAAAAGTGCAGGAAATATTCACCTCCTCCTCAGAGATTCAAGAAAGACCCTCCTCCTCCTCCACCACCTACTGCTGGTGCTTCAGGTTCTTCTTCTCAAAGGACTACCCAATATAAAACCTATCAGAGGCATCAAGGTAGATCCTCCTCATCTTCTGGAAGCAGTCAGCAGAGGCACTATTCGTCAGGCAGGCAACAACAACATCAACAACAACAAGCTACTGAACATCAAAAAGCTCAAATCCCAAAGAGACCTGCATCTCCTCCTGTACCTTTTGAGGACCTAGAAATAGCTACAACTGCAAGGATAGCCAGGTTCTAAGAATTAGTTGGCCTATCTTTGATAAACAAAGCCAAAGATGAAGGAAAGGATCCCTCTCAATACTCAATCATGTCCAAATACAGGAAGAAGGAACTCAACAGGTTTGCCAAAGCTAATAAATTTTTTAATGTTGATGATTATATAAAGATTCATCCAGAAGCTGTGGTGCCAAGTGCTACTTCTCTCAATATTATTGGAGCTGCTGATCTGACAATGATAAAGACTCAAGCAGCCAATCCAAACAGGGAAATCATGTTTACACAACCTGGTGATAAAGCTAAAGAGGTTAAGCAAAAAGAGCCAAAATAGAAGAAATGAATTTTAACTGCTTATTCTATCTATTGTTTTAAACTGCTTATTTATTTCATGATACAAAGCCCTCTGTATATATATCTGCTACATATTTTAAATTTTCTGCCAGATATATCTTTCTCTTACTTTGTAAATGTTTTATGTCTGTAATTAGTGACCTCACCCAAATAGGGGGAGATTGTTGGATCCCTCGTTGGATTTGGGCTAGATTCACTAAAATAGGATCTTTGACCCAACATGTATAGCTAGGGTCATGTTTGTGTCCTAGAGTCTAGGCCATGTCCTTAGAGTCAACATTGCTTGGATCAGCCATCAACAGATTACAAAAGACTCAAGACTTAGAGAAATTTCAAAGATTCAGGAAATGAGTTCGACGTTCATCGAACTCAGCCCGACGAAAGTAGTGCTCAGCTCGACAAACTCAGAGACAATTCTCTGAGTTCAGCTCGATGAACTTAGTTCTCAACTCGATGAACTTAGACCACAGTATTGACAAGTTTATCAAGTAGCAGTTAGCAGTTCTCAGGTCGACGAACTTAGTTCTTAGGCTGACGATTACTGGATACTGTACTTCAACATTCAAAATGCAGCAAATATTTCTCTGAACTCTAGTCGACGAAGTCAGATTATCGGCTCGACGATCTTAATGCACAGAATTGGTATGTTTCTTCGAAAAGTAGTCAGCCATTCTTGGATCGACGATCTTGGATCACAGGTTGACGAACAATAATTATCTGGTCGATGAACATGACTTCTCAGTTCGACGAACTCTGGACCCAGGTCGACGAATTCTATTCTTTGCTCGACGATTTCTGTACAAATCCAGACTTGGATTTTTCCCTCTTTCTGTCCTTATTTTATTACAGGAAATTCCTGAGTAATCAATGCTTAATATTCTCTGAATATTACCGTCAGAAGCAGCATTGATTATGACATTCATCAGGATTATTACTTGCCGCTTTTCAATGGAACAGTTGGGGAAATCAATTAATGCAGAAATTCTCAAGGCCGTCAACAATTAATGCAGGAAGGCAATTCAAAATTCAAAAGGAAAATTCCCTTAAAGATATAAAAAGTGATTTTCTTCCCTCTTCCACAGATAGAGACACAGACAGTGAGACATCAAGCAATAACACAGATATAGAGTCAAGAAATAAGAAGCCCAGACTAGAAAAATAATTCAAGATACCGAAGAAGAAGAAGAACATCCATACAAATCAAGAGTCTTCTTCATTCTTCATTCCAAGATTCTTCAAGGACAACAAACCTTTATCAGTCAAGAAGTTCCTGGATCTATTCTGGTCAAGGCTAAAAGATTGAAGACCTACTCACCCTGAAGCAAAGCTCAATCTTCCTGAACAACTCAATAACTCAGGGGGAGCTCTGTTAACATCAAATATCCACTAGTCATCTCAGTTGTATTTGAGAAAGAGAAGACACTATCATTCTCTCACCCCCTCACTATACAAAGGGTTCTTTAACTCCCTTCAAAAATTATTCCTTGGTTGCAAGTCACCTGATCAAAAGACTTGGGATTGGTTTTTGAGCACCTGATTAAAAGCTCATTGGTGGCAATCACCTGATCAAAAACTTGAGTGGATTCCTACCAGGGTGGTAGAAGAGTGGATGTACCTAGGTTGGGGAACCACTATAAAAATTCTTATATTGTATGGTTGCCCTCTTTCTTTTGTTCTTGCTGTACCTGTACTAGTTAGGTTTGCTGTGGCTGTGCTAATTAATTTAATCTTGCTGTCTCTGTGATAGATTAGTTCATTTTAGATTACTTCTTTACTTACAACAAATTTAATCGCTTCCCTACTCTGAAGTTTTTTTAATTAACAACAAAAAGCTTTAAAGTTTTAAAAGATACTTTATTCACACCCCCCCTCTAGAGTATTTCAGGTCTAACCCTCTCTTTCACAAGTCAAGTCTTTTGATCAGGAGACTTGCAACCAAGTGATTAACTTTTGAAGGAAGCTAGAACCCTTTGTACAGTGGGATGAAACAAATGAACTAGTTTTTATCTTCTCTTTCTTAAAGCAACAGAGAAGATTTGTGGACCCTTGAAGGTGTCAAAGCTCCCCTGAGATGACGATTTGTTCAGGAAGAATTGAAGCTTTGCAGGGTAATTCTGCCTCTGGGGCCAACCGGGCAAGTTCCAAGGATCTGGAGGTAAGCTTGCCACAACTCTCCAACCCGCTTGGGCCGACGTGACTGGCTCCCATAGTTCTCCTTCCCTCCTTGGGTGAGCATGAGCTAGGCCGCCGTAGCCTGCCGACCCTCAATCTGAGGCGGGCTGGCGGCCAGGTCGCCTATGGGAGAGCGGGCTGGTTGGTCTGGGACTGTTACTATAGAAGGAATTCCAGAAGAATTGAGTTCGCCAAGCTTAGTTCATCGAATCCGGGACTCTAACTCCCGAGGTCAGCTCGAAGAATGCTTAGCTCTGGTCAACGGACACCGAGCTCCGTTCGACGAACGTCGAGCTCCGTTAGAAGAGCGCCAAGCTTCGTTCGACGAACGCCGAGCTCTGTTCGTAGAATGCCAAGCTCCGCTCAATGAGTGCCGAGCTCCGTTCGATGAACTTTGTTCTCAACTCAGGCTTAGTTCGACGAAAGCCCAGCTCAGTTCGATGAACGTCATGTAGATGCGGGTTGGTTGGGCCAGCTCACGTAACTCGCCCGCCTAGCTTTGGCGGGAGCGAGATGGCAGCTCTGAGTTTGCCCGCGTGCTATTCTGTCATGGTCAGGTCACCCTTGTGCACCAGTCTGTCCTGGAGGACCCACTTGACAAACACGAGGGTGCACACAATCCAACCCACGTGTACGGTGAGTGCTTTGCTGAGCTGGAGAGAATCTTTTGGTGGGTCCCTCCTTCAGGCTATACATATGCCATCGGGCCTTCGGAAAAATCCCCCTCTCTTTCAGCTTTCTTGGTGAGCTGTAGTTGAACGATTCCTGTGTCCGAAGAGATGCAAGCTCTCCTAGAGGCCACGAGGGAAATGACTAGGGAGGAGGCTCTCGAGGCCACCCCATGGCTAGTGAGCGGATCGCCAGGCCCCCTCTTAAGGCCGGTGTAAGGGAAAATCATCAGGCAATCTCCTGCAAACGACCTCCCGGGGTCCAGCTCAGCAGCCGGTATTGAGGTTGACCATGAGGTATGCCCACCTCCCGCTTGATTCGTCGCTTTGCTTCTGATTCCTCTTTCTGTAGGTGCCTCCCCGCGAAGATGGAGGCGACGGAGGGGAGCGGGGCCATTCCCTCCTGCTGTCAACTGAGCAGGTCGCTAGCCCTTCAGGCCAGGGGCACATCCCTTCTGATATTTATCGGTCACCAATTCCCCCTGGGCTGGGGAAATCCTTCGCCGTTCTGGAAGGGGGAGTTCTTCCAAGGCCGACCGTGCTCCTTTCGTCCATCAGCTGGTGCAGGCGAAGTGCCGAAACCCGGTGAGCTCATACTTGTGGTTGTTTGTTACCACTCGCTCCCTCTAACCCTCCCCTTTGCAAGTTTCAACGCAATCTCCTCCTTTGATGTTAAAATGAGCGAGGGGTATTTGCCTCCCCCTAACACGGATCACATTTCAGAGTATCTGGGCGACCCGACGGATGTGGAGGGGATGAAGAGGCAGGTGATGCGGCTGTTTCAGAAACACACACTACTGCAGAAGAGCGGTTTGCAGTTCTGGAGTGAGCGAGGCATCCAGCTGACGGGGATGGAGTTACCTCTCCAAGGGTGTACATAATATGGCCAAGGAGCGGCTTAGGCACGCTACGGAGCAAGTCGACCTGGCCCAGCAAGAGCTGCTGGCGGTTCGTGAGTACCATTATCCCCATATACCGCCTTGATCCAGGCTCGAGGGAGGGGCAGGTGGAAATGGATTCGGTATTGATCCACCCCCTTCCTCGCTACCGATCGCCGGGCCAGGACTGCATCTGTATCCTAGACCAGCCTGCTTAGTAGTGACATTCTTCTTGGGACATTTTGATCTGCCTGTAATAATTCGAGACTCTCTCCCGCCAATGGGCTTAATGCTTGTTCTATGTTGCTTTTATCATGTTATTGTTTAGTTTTCTCTGGGTGAATGCGGATGAAGCGCTCTCGCTCTCCTACCACTTTTTTAAGCGGGCGTGAGATTATTGAATCAACTTGCCCAACCCGCCTATTTAATCTTTGTGGGAGCGGGCCGAAAGCTCGTAGATTGCGAGTCTGCTCGGCTCGCCTACTGTTCCAGGCGTGCATGAGTGGGGGGTCGCTCGCCTCTCGGGCGGGCGCGGGTGAGCGCTGTTTGCTGCCGAATAGTCTTTGTAGCTGGGCTGCGAGTCGGGAAGTCGAAATGTCACGGTATATTTTGCTATCCGCACTTTTCCCTCCGGCAAAATATTTTACCGCCCTTTTTCTTTCTATAAATAGGCCTTGTTGGGTCTTTCTCACCCACCGCATTTAAGAATTCCCCTTCGACCTTACTTCCTGCGACCCTTGACTCGCCCGCTTCCTGCGAGAACAACTTAGTTTCGCCTCAGCCAACTTCCTGCGAGATGGGTGGTGGTAGCGGCGATGCGGATGGGCGGAGCAAGTGTGTCTGGACCTTCTCTGAGCACAACTTCCCCCATGCCGCCATCTCCGAAGGCAAGTTCTTCGACGCCATAGGAGACTACATACCGCCAGGCTTCGTGTCGAGGCAACCTGGGGAGGGAGAGAAGATCAACGATCTATCAGGGGAGGAGCTTGCGATACCCACAGTGCATTTCGAGACGGGTCTCCGGCTTCCCCTATGGCCGGAGGTCTGCCAAATATTGAAATACTTCGGGGTCATCCTTGGGCAGATGACCCCCAACTCCATCGCAGTGGTGATCAGGTTCACGTGCTTCCTGCGGGAAGAGCGGGTCGAGTTAAGAATCGCAGTCTTCCGCAAGCTGTTCTCCTTCTGGGAGAACAAGGACGGGACCGCCTACTTCTCCAGTGGCCACGTCAAGGTGCGAGAGATCGTCAACAAGAGCCATAATTGGCTAAAGAAATTTTTTTTTGTCAAGGGGGACTTCGACAACATCCCTTTCTCTCCGGTCCAGCTCAGTGAGGCGAGCTACCTCCCCCTAGCTTGGGGGCCATGAAGCGGAGCTGTGCCGGTTCTTCGCCGGGAAGAACATTTAAGTCGCCTTCCTGCGCAGGAATCTGGACAACCTCGCCCCCATCCCGACCGGGGGAGGTAAGCTACTCGCGCTTTCCCTTTATACTTCATTAATTTCCTGCTCTAACTTTCCTTTTCTGCAGGCGAGCGGGACATCCTTATGAGAGTGCATGACTCACTTCCAGCGAGCTCGCTCGTGCCGAGGCCATTGCCGCTGCATGCCGCGAGACCACGACATCTTGTCCCCCGAAGCGGCCTAGTCGCAGATCGCTTCCTCCTCCGCCGCCGACCAAGAAATCGAAGACGGAGAGCGGCGCACCTCCCGCAACTCGGGAGAAAGGTAAGGACCCGGCGGGCCAACCAGCTGGGGATCTCCCCACCACGTTTGCCTCTGTCGGAATCTCCCCCGGCGGGGCAGCCGACACCTCCAGGCCGTAAGAATAGGTACAGCCCCCTATGAAGCTAGTGCCGAGAGGGCACTGTAACTTTGGCTACGACGAGAAGTGCCTAAATGAGCTTGACATCCCCCTCCTCCTGTGGGACAAGGAATCGAACAGGGCCATCATCTCCACCCTACTGCCGAGCTAGTTAGAGAAGGAGACTATCAACAGGGAGGGCTACAACTTCTCATTTGGCCGTTACTCGCGGGAAGACGCCGCCATCTATGACGAGGAGGCCACGCGGGTGCTGGTCCATGAGGGCGCACGGGCCCAGCTCCGCAGCCTAGAGCTGGACCCGGCCGCCGATGCACCCAAATGGAGAAAAATGCCCCCTTGCTCAAGAAGCTGGTGGACGAGAAGGAGGAGGCCCGCCGTCTTGCTCAGGAGGAGGCAGAGCGACAGAGAGAGAGGGCAGACGCGGCTGACGTCGTCATCGCCACCTTGGAGGAATAAAGGAGGTGCTAAAAGCGCGAGTGCGAGAGCTAGAAGCCGCGACAGCCGCCCCGCAGCCCTCCAGCAGTGGTTGTCAGCTCGCGTACTATACCGAGTTCGAGCTGGAGGAAATGATACAGAAGAACACTGTCTGCGCGGCGAAGTATACCCTCCAAACGTTACATCGGGCGGACCTCATCAAGAGCGAGGGTGCGGGTCTTTCTGCGAGCGACGTAGTACCAGCACTATTTCTTCCGGTACCGAAGCCGGGAGAAAAGTCCTACCACCCCCTCTAGGACTTGCCGCCAGCGAGATCACCTCCTTGAATCCCCACGCCTCGCCTCTACTGTATTTTTTGTTCATAAATGTAAGCGCGGGCTGAGCTCCAAAACTTGTAATTCTTTTTTGTCCAACCAATGTCATATATGTATGTTCCATTCTGACACTATGCCGTCTATCTCTACCTTTTTACTTCATACTCACGGCCTGGCCCGACTCTCCTATTCGCTGCATCCGGTCCCATGTCCTGTTAGAGAGATAGTGCGTCCCCTATGGACTTAGCTTAGGAAGCATAGGGGGCCCTAGTTAGCCGAACTGCGAATTGCGGCTCGCCTCTTTAGCCCGAATTCTCCTCGCTACCTGTGTGAGATAGAGGAAGTGGGCCGACTCGCCCTGCGCCCAGGTCGCATGGTTTTACACAAGCTGGCCCCCCATGAGATCGCGATGCGTCTTGGGTTCTCGCGACCTCGGTCGCTGCTTTGAGTGTCGGGCTAATATGTTGGATCCCAAGAGCTCACGTCGTCGAGCCATAGTTTATACTCGCCGACAGGCTAGAGTCTCGACTCGGCACTCCCGGCTTGCTGACCTCATTTCGTTCGTCGAGGTCTATCTTGCTAGCCATTTGAGGGTCCGAGTAGACGCCATCGAGTGACATCCAGCCCTGCTAGCTAGGTGAGAGCCCGACATCGGGATCTGATCGGGGTCCGGATAGATACACACGAGTGACATCCAACCCTGTCAGCTATGTGAGAGCTTGACAGTGGGATCTACTCGGGGTCGGGTTGACACATACGAGTGACATCCAGCCCTGCCAGCTAGGTGAGAGCCTGGCAGTAGGATCTGCTTGGGGTCGATGTTGACACACACGAGTGACACCCAGCCCTACCAGCTAGGTGAGAGCCTGACAGCGGGATCTGCTCGGGGTCTGGGTAGACACACACGAGTGCCATCTAGCCCTGATAGCTAGGTGAGAGCCTGACAACGAGAACTGCTCAGGGTCTGAGTTGACATACACAAGTGACATCCAGCCCTGCCAGTTAGGTGAGAGCCTGACAGCGGGATCTGCTTGCGGTCCGGGTAGACACACACGAGTGACATCCAGCCCTACCAGCTAGATGAGAGCCTGGATGCGGGATCTGGTCGGGGTCCGGGTTGACACACATGAGTGACATCCAACCCTGCCAGCTAGATGATATCCTGGCAGCGGGATATGCTCAGGGTCCGGGTAGATGCACACGAGTGACATCCAACCCTGCCAGCTAGGTGAGAGCCTGGCAGCGGTATCTGCTCATGGTCCGGGTTGACACACACGAGTGACATCCAGCCCTGCCAGCTAGGTGAGAGCCTGGCAGCGGGATCTACTCGGGGTCTGGATAGACATAAATGAGTGAAATCCAGCCCTACTAGCTAGGTGAGAGCCTAGCAACGGGATCTGCTCGGGGTCTGGGTTGACACACATGAGTGACATCCAGCCCTACCAGCTAGGTGATAACCTGGCAGCGGGATCTTCTCGGGGTCCTGGTTGACACACACGAGTGACGTCCAGCCCTACCAGCTAGGTGAGAGTCTGGCAGCGGTATCTGCTCGGGGTCCAGGTAGACACAAACGAGTGACATACAACCCTGTCAGCTAGGTGAGAGCCTGACAGCGGGATCTGCTTAGGGTTCTGGTAGACACACCCGAGTGACATCCAGCCCTGCCAGCTTGGTGGGAGCATGACAGTGGGATCTGCTTGGGGGTCTGCTAAGTGAAATCTCCACCTACGTATATGAATCATTGCAGGAGACTTGGCATATTAAGAAGCTTCATTAGAAAAAAGACATCACTTACATATCTTACAGGTAAAAGTGCTTCAAGTCATCACCACTTCAGGTGAGACTCAGGGTCTCGCCCTCCACAATCCGGAGGCGATACCCTCCTGATTTCAATGTTTCTTTCACAATGTATGGACCCTCCCAGTTGGGGTTGAGATTTCCCACAGCCGCTAATCATCCCGCTGCATATACCTTCTTCAAGACCAAGTCCCCTTCCACAAATTGTATGGATCTGACATGCTTGTCAAAGTACTGCTCTGGCGCATGCTGCTCTGGAGCGGACAGGTAGCCTTGGTCCGCTCGCCTTGCCTGTTGGACGCACTCGGTGAACATGGAGTTATACACAATCTCCTCTCTTTTTGAGCTTGACCAAGCTCGAAAAGAATCATCCAACCCACGTGTTCGGTCAGTGCTTTGCTGAGCTGGAAGGAATATTTTGTTGGGTCCCACCCTCACGCTATAAATATGCCATCGGACCCTCTAGAAAAATCCCGCCTTCTTTTAGCCTTCTCAGTGAGCTGCTGTACGATGCCTGTGACCGAGGAGATGCAAGATCGACTAGCGTCTGTAAGGGAAAAGACCAGGGAGGAGGCTCTCGTGGCCGCCCCTTGGTTGGCGTCATCGCCCGACCCCCTCTTCAGGACGATAAAAAGGAAAATCGTCAGGCGGTCTCTGACAAATGACCTCCCAGGATCCAGCTCGGCGGCAGGTGCCGAGGTTGCCCATGAGGTATACACACCTACCTCCTGATTCGTCACTTTGCTTCTAACTTATCTTTCCGCAGGTGCCACCTCGCGAGGATGGAAGTGATGGAGGGGAATGTGTCCATTCCTTCCCGTTGTCAACGGAGAGGGTCGCCAGCCCATCGGGCCTAGGGAACCCCCCTCTGGAGACTTCCCGGTTGCCAATTCCCTATGGGTTGGGAAAACTTTTCGCGGTTCTTGAGGGAGGACTCTTCCAGGGCCGGTCGGGCTCTTCTCGGCCATCAGCTGGTGCGGGCGACGTGCCGA
This sequence comes from Platanthera guangdongensis, assembly GCA_039583875.1. Classification (NCBI taxonomy): domain Eukaryota; kingdom Viridiplantae; phylum Streptophyta; class Magnoliopsida; order Asparagales; family Orchidaceae; genus Platanthera; species Platanthera guangdongensis. Next base: position 43,721,941 of record CM077164.1, read on the forward strand.
CATGTGTTGAGTTCATACTTATGCATGTTTGTCACCGCTCGATCTTTCTGACCTACCCCTTCGCAGGTTATATTGTGATCTCCTCCTCTGATGTCGAGATGGGCGAGGGATATTTGCCTCCCCCTAATACAGATCACATTTCTGAGTATCTGGGCGACCCGACGGATGCGAAGGGGATGAATAGGCAGGTGATGCGGCTGTTCCAGAAGCACATGCTACTACTACAGGAGATATTCAAAAGGGTTGACAAGGACAAGGCTGAAGTGGAGGAGCGGCTTGCAGTTTTGGAGGGAGCGTGGCGCCCAGCTAACGGAGGCGGGGTTACTTCTCCCGGGCTAAACATAACGCGGGCTAAGGAGCGGCTCAGGCACGCCACGGAGCAAGTCGGCCTTGTCCAACAGGAGCTGGTGGCGGTTTGCGAGTACCATTATCCTCGCGCGCCCCCTGATCTGGGACGGGGATGCGTGGCAGGTGGAAGTGGATCCAGTACTGAGCTGCCTGCCCCCTCCCCGCTATTGGTCGCCGGGCCAGGACCGCATCCGCACTCTAAACCAATTCGCTTAGGAGAGTTACCATCTTGAAACATTTTTAATGTCTCTAATAATCTGAGACTTCTCTCGCCCATCGATAGGCTTAATGCTTTCCACACGTTACTTTTATTGTGTTGGTGCTTAGTTTTCTTTGGGTGAACGCGGATGAAGCCCTCTTGCTCGCCCGTCGCTTCTTTAAGCGGGTGCGAGATCGTTGAATCGGCTCGCCCAGCCCGCCTGCCTAATCTTGGAGGGAGTAGGTCGGGAGCTCGCAGATTGCGAGTCTGCTCGGCTCGCCAACTATTCCAAGCGGGTGCGAGTCGCAACTCGCTTGCTTCTAGGGTGGATGAGGGTGAGCGCTGTTTATTGTCGAATAGAGTTTGTAGCGCGGCTGTGAGTCGGGAAGTCGAAACGTCAGGGCATATTTTTCTATCTGCACTTTTCCCGCTGGCGGAAGATTTTCCTGCCCTTTTCTTTCTATAAATAGGCCTTGCTGGCTCTTTCTCACACATCACATTTAAGATTTCCCTTTCTCCTTTGCTTCCTGCGACGCTTGACCCGCCCGCTTCCTGCGCGAACAACCACATTTAGCTTAGCGAACTTCTTGCGAGATGGGTGTTGGTAGCGGCGATGCGGCTGGGCGGAACAAGTGTGCATGGACCTTCTCTAAGCACAAATTCCCCCATGTCGCCCTCTCCGAAGGCGAGTCCTTCGACGCCATAGGCAACTACATACCACCAGGATTTGTGGCGAGGCGACCTGGGGAGGGAGAGAAGATCAATGATCTCTCGGGGAAGAGCTCGTCATCCCCATAATGCATTTTGAGGCGGGTCTCTGGAATCCCCTATGGCCGGAGGTGATTGTCTCTTAGATATCTGCAAGGAGAAAATAACCAAACTAACAATCCAACAAGGCATGTATACCTATCGAAATGCAGCTAGGGGACACAAGTGTCGTATTAAAATCCGAGAACAGTTGAGTAAGCTTACTCACACGAAATCTATTATTTTATCGACGGAAAAATTAGGTTTTTTTTAGAAGAAAGCTAAACGTACTAAAGGAAGAGAACTACTTGCAATGAAAGAGAGCTACTTGCATGAAAAGATAAAGAGAGCTAAAAGAGCGATTAAACTTAAGCTTAGTAACGATGAGGGAAAAATGCACTCGATCAGAAATCACCTTGGCAAGAGTGGTTAGAAAAATACGATAAATAAACCTAAGCTAATTAGGGTAAAGGTCCTTGACCGTGGAGGTTCCATGAATATTGACACGCTTCTCTCGAAGGCCGTGCCTAACTGAGTTTAGGAAGGTCCGACCGACTCTCGCCTAAATCGGAGGCCTAAAACTCGCTTTACGCGGTGAACCCCACTATTGGATTTTACTCCAATCCGGGAGATTTGAACGTCTGCCTCTGTCGATGGGTGCGAACAACTCCCTTTACTCTTGAGTGCTCATTTCAAACTTTCGGCCTCTCGGCTAGCCCAGAATGAAAGCAAAGGTGGAGAGTATATATCGATGATATACCTCCAACCCGTGATAAATCAAGAGTAATTCAAAGCTAAACCCTAAAAAGAAAAGGTAAGATTCAAAGCATCATAACCTAATCACTCGAACCTCGGATCATCAAGATCGAGTACATGGGGGATTAGTTAATCATGGTGAGGTGGAAGAGGGGGGATGAGTAGAAGAAGAATAATGAAAACTGAGTCGAAACAAAAAAGAAAACAACACTTTTTATTAATGGAAACAGAGATCTTACAGCTTGAAAACTAGAGATTACAAGTGCATGGAAAGTAAACTACACTATCATTAGCATCATACTACAGAAAGAAGCTAGGAGATAATACAGGGAAAGCATAAAGCTAGAGCTAACGAACTAAAGATGAAAAGACATGCTTGAAAAAAGTTCAAAAATACAAAGGACAGAACCTCCCCTCTCAATGCAAAAGCTGTCCCTGAACCCTTATAGTTGGGCTCTATTTATAGAATTTTTCGGGTCGGGTCACGCCCCCCTGTCACGCCCGGTTCGGGCGTGACCCTGGGGCGTGACACATTCGGCGCGACTTTTTCGGGCTGGAATTTAATTCTGACGAAGTAGTTGAAGTACACGCCCACAAGTCAAGCCCTGGTAGGGCGTGTACCTGGGGCGTGTTCTTTGCGGCGTGACTTTGTTGAGCTGAAATTGAATGCTGGAGGTGACGGGCGGAATTGCTGAAGTACACGCCCATATGTCACGCCCGGGTCAGGCGTGACCCTGGGGCGTGACACTTTCGGTGCGACGGTGGAGCGGGAAAAACGAGCGCGTTGCGGCGATTCCTCAGAACCTGGGGACACGCCTCTAGAACACGCCCGTGTCGGATGTGACACGGGCGTGACCGAGGGCGTGTACACTAAGTTTCCACGGAATGCAGTTTCGGACCAATTGCTTCTTTCCTCTGGGTTACACGCCCTAGGTACACGCCCGGGTAGGGTATGACCTTGGGGCGTGTCACAGCAAAATTTGGCTGAAAGCCGTGAAAACCTGCAAAAAACAGAAAAAATGCATTAGCGACAAAAATATATACAAAGGGGAATCAAAATAAGTACTTTACAAGACATGATTTGTTTTAAAACCCCGAAAATATCCTAATAAAATTGACTGCAAACCGTATCATCAAATTCCCCCAAGCTTAAGTTTTGCTTGTCCCCAAGCAAAGATATAAAGACTAGCTAATCATAAAAAGTGACTAATTCAAAAAGTTTTAATCATACTTACACAAGTACTATGCGAAATTCTAGGTAGGGAGAATGTAAAACGTAAATCTAAAACAATTATTTTGGTATGGTTTAACTATTATAAACTTTACTTAATCAAAATAAATCATCCAGAATTTTGACGAAATTCTTTAAATAGATTTAAGCAAGGCAATGAAAATGAAAAGAACGTATTGAGTTATTACTAGATCCAAGCAACGCATTATAATTATATCAATTAAATAACAAAAATCTAAGTTTAAATCCAAAACTAAAACTGATTTACTTTTCTTCTTTTCTTAGTTGTTAAATAAAATTTAAAAAGGCGTGAATCAAAAGGACTTAATAGGACCGAAACGTTTGGTTTAGGATTATGAATAGGAGTGGAATTCAAATATAAACATGGAGGCTTAAAAATCACACTAAACCAAAACAACGAGTTTCAAAAGAATAAATTTATTTTAAACAAAATATGTATATATAATGTTTTTTTTTCTTCGTTGTTTTTTTTTATTTTTTTATTTTGTTTTCATCATTCATTTTTTTTCTTTTTTCAAAACATTGCTTTTGAGTACACTTTTTTCAATAATTTCTCCAAAGATAACACAAAATTTCCTATCATGAAAATTGTAGAATGAAACTCAAAAAAATTAGCGTGATTAGATAGGTAGGAATTTGGGCTTTGTTGAAAATGAAATGCTATGTGGAGTTATCAAATGAATTTGGAAAAAGGCTCAAAAGCGGCTAACTAGTGGTAAAAGATTTTAGGTTGGCAGGAAAGCTCAAACGTAAACAAAAATGGCCTAAATCATTTTCACGCTTTTTTTTAAATTTATTTAAAACATAGAGTTGATAAATTTCAAAAAGCAAGTTCGAGATAATAAAAGAAGATTGATGAAATTATCTTGAAAATAAAAATAATATGTGACTTGGATCGTTCATATCTACTACGTTTATTCAAAATTTGTTCTTACAAAAATTATCTAAAGACGAAAAGGAAAATAGTGGATGATAAATTTTTAGAGAAAGTAAAGAAAATAAAGATCGGAAAACCATAATAGAAATGCACGTTTTAGAGAAATATTTCACCTTTAACATGCTACCGTGAATTAGAAACACAGCATGGCCAACATTTTACTTGTGAAATATGATAAAAAAAATGATTAGAAAAATTATAATTAACTACTTTGTTTATAAAGAAGTTTGAGAAAAACAAAACATAAACATGGGGTACTTATTGAAAAACCAAAATGCAGCTATATATATATTATATTGGATTCTTTGGATTTTTTGGATATTTACAAAAAGCAAAAAGAAGGAGGAAGTCCTCCCCCAAGCTTAAAATCTACATTGTCCTCAATGGAGAAGGAGGTCAGAGAACGAGAGAAAAGTAATGTACAGAAATGAAATACATAATTGAAAAACAGGTACTTCCCCGGTTTTATGTTGCAGGGAAAGCTGAGTGATGCCGCTCCTCCATGCTTGTGCTGTAGATCTTCATGAAACGTCGTCCGGTGGACTTTGTCATGGAAGCAGAACCGTTGGAGCAGGCGATCGCAGAAGTTTCAGCTTGCCGGAGCCATTCGGGGCAAAAATTGTAAAATAAAGAAAACAGAAAAAGATAACTTGGGTTGCATCCCAAGAGCGCCCTTTGTTTAAAGCATCGTTTGATCTCGACGCATCAAAATAAGATTGTCCCAAATATTGTTTAAAAATAAAGTTCGAATAAAGTCATAGTTTTTAAGAAAAATAAAGTTCAGATTAATCAAATGTCAGGACAGGAAAGATAGAGTTAACAGGGTTGAGACTGACATCATCACAGAAATACAATTTAAGACGCTGACCATTCACTTTGAAATTACCCTTATCAGGGTGGGAAATTAAAACAGTACCATAAGAAAAGACTTCTAAAACAGTAAAAGGCCCCGACCAACGTGATTTTAATTTACCCGGGAATAAACGTAAACGAGAATTATAAAGATGAACTTGGTCGCCCGGCTTAAAGATTTTTGGGTGCCTAAGATGTCGATCGTGCAAACGCTTCGTCCGCTCTTATAAAGTCTGTTATTGTCATATGCGTAAGAGCGTCACTCGTCGAGTTCGTTAAGTTGAAATTTTCTAAAATCGCCGACAGAGTGGGGATCGAAGTTTAAAAATCGTAAGGCCCAAAAGGCGCGGTGTTCTAACTCTACGGGTAAATGACACGATTTTCCATAAACCAACCGATACGGCGTACATCCGAGGGCGGTTTTGTACGCTGTTCGGTAGGCCCATAGAGCATCGTCTAATTTGGCTGACCAGTCTTTTCTAGATGTGGAAACAGTCTTTTCTAAAATTCTTTTTATTTCTCTATTCACTACTTCGACTTGTCCGTTAGTTTGGGGGTGGTAGGCAGTGGAAAGCTTATGAGTAACGCCATATTTAGTTAAGATTTTTGAAAATTGCGCGTTACAAAAATGGGAACCCCTATCACTAACGATAGCGCGTGGCGTACCGAAGCGAGAAAATAATTTTTTTAGGAAATTAACTACGACTCGGGCGTCATTGGTAGGAAGAGCTTGGGCTTCGGCCCAACGCGAAACATAATCGACGACAACTAAAATGTACTTATTCTCGAAGCTAGAAGGAAAAGGGCCGACAAAATCAATCCCCCAGAGGTCGAAAACTTCGCACTCTAGGAAATAATTTTGTGGCATTTCATTTTTATTCGAAATATTCCCCGACCGTTGGCAACTATCACACCTACTCACAAAGCATGCGCGTCTTTAAACAGGGTAGACCAGTAAAAACCCGCGCTTAACATTTTGTGTGCGGTGCGAGCAGCTTGATAGTGCCCACCTATCGGTCCTTCATGCAAATGTTTAATAATATCTAATCCTTCATCAAAAGAAACACACCTCCTGATCACTTGGTCTGCACAGACTTTAAAAAGATGCGGGTCCTCCCAAAAGTAGTTCTTCAACTCAGAAAAGAATTTCTTCTTTTGCTGAGACGAGAACTCTTTTGGGAGCACACGAGCCACTAGATAGTTGGTGATGCAGGCAAACCAAGGAGAAGTGGATGTGTTAATTATGAACAACTTCTCATCAGGGAAATAGTCATTAAAAGAATTTTCGTCTAATTTTTCTATAAACGGGTTGTCTAGGCGCGAAAGGTGGTCGGCGGCCAAGTTCTAGGCACCTCGCTTATCACGGATCCCTAAGTAAAACTCCTGGAGGAGTAAGACCCAGCGAATCAAGCGAGGCTTGGCATCCATTTTAGAGAGAAGATATTTGAGGGCCAAGTGGTCCGTAAAAACAATAATTTTCGAAAGAGTAATATAAGGGCGAAATTTGTCTAAAGCGAATACTACAGCTAATAGCTCCTTCTCGGTTGTGGTGTAATTTTCCTGTGCAGATGTGAGTGTTTTACTAGCATAATAAATGGGGTGGAAGTTTTTGGAAATACGTTGACCTAGTACGGCTCCCACCGCATAACTACTCGCATCACACATTATCTCAAATGGAAGATCCCACACCGGAGCTATCATGATTGGGGCATTAACTAATTTTTCTTTTATTAAATTGAAGGCAGCTAGATAGAGGTCATCAAAGATGAATGGGGCGTCTTTTTCTAAGAGATGGGTAATGGGCTTGGTGATTTTGGAAAAGTCCTTTATGAAGCGGCGGTAGAAACCCGCATGACCCAGGAAACTTCTTATAGCTTTTATGTTCGTAGGTGGCGGCAGCTTCTCGATAACTTCTATTTTCGCAACGTCTACTTCAATACCCCTTTCAGAAATTTTATGTCCCAAAACTAACCCTTCCCTCACCATAAAATGACATTTTTCCCAATTTAAGGCGAGGTTAGTTTCTTCGCATCGCTCTAAGACTTTTTCAAGGTTCTCTAAGCAACTATCGAAGGAATTCCCGAACACGGAGAAATCATCCATGAAAACTTCCATAATGCTTTCTACGTACTTGTCAAAGATGGCAAGCATACATCGTTGGAATGTAGCTGGCGCATTGCATAATCCAAACGGCATTCTTCGGTAGGCGAAGGTGCCGAAGGGACAAGTAAACGTAGTTTTCTCCTGGTCCTCGGGGGAGATGGGGATTTGAAGATACCCCGAGAGGCCATCGAGAAAACAATAAAAGCTATGTCCGGAAAGTCATTCTAAAATCTGATCAATGAACGGCAAGGGGAAGTGATCCTTGCGGGTGGCGTCATTCAACTTACGGTAATTTATACACATTCGCCATCCGGTCACCGTCCGAGTCGGGATTAATTCATTATTTTCATTACTTACTACCGTTATCCCTCCCTTCTTTAGTACTACCTATACTGGGCTAACCCACTTACTGTCAGATATATGATAGATAATTCCTGCATCTAACAATTTCATAATCTCGCCCTTAACTACATCTTTCATGTTTGGGTTTATACGGCGCTGAGGTTGTATAGAGTTACGTGAATTATCTTCCATGAAGATTTTATGAGTGCAGAAAGATGGGCTTATGCCCTTGATATCAGATATCTGCCAAGCAATAGCTTGGCGATGCTTTTGTAAAATTGAAAGAAGTTTATCCTTTTGTGCATCCGTGAGATAGGAAGAAATTATGACAGGCAGCTTGGAGTCCTTTTCTAAGAAAGCGTATTGAAGGTGCTCTGGTAGTTCTTTCAGTTCCAAGGTAGGGGGGTCATCATACGAGGTTTTAAAAATTCGTTCTTTTTCAAACACTATGTCCTCGTACACTTTTTTATATGTAAAATTGAAAGGGGTGTTGCTAGCGGCCATGTCGGCTTTGTGCAGCGATTCAGTTGGAAAAGTAGAAGAGGAACAGAAATCAAAAAATTCTTTTTCAAAATCAGAAAGGCGGGTGGAGGATTCTTCACTTAGGTGTAGAGATTCAGTTGGAGGAGTAGGAGAGGAATAAAAATTGGAAAATTCTTCTTCAAAATCAGAGGTGTGAGAAAAAGATTCTTCACTTACGGTATCCATGAAAAAACAGGAGTCATCATTAGCTAGTGTGTTCTTCATCGAGGGGGTGATAGAGAAAGTTACCTCATCGTCGCCCACTCGAAGGAAGAGCTTACCATTGCTTACGTCAATGATAGCTCGGGAGGTGGCAAGGAAGGGTCGGCCAAGGATCAGAGGAACCTCGACATCTTCTTCAATGTCTAAAATGACAAAGTCCACCGGGAAGATGAACTTGTCAACTTTGACTAGGACGTCCTCCACTATTCCTAACGGGTATTTGACTGATCTGTCGGCGAGCTGGATACTCATGTGTGTGGGGTTGAGACTACCAATTCCTAACTTTTTAAACAACGAGAAGGGCATAAGATTAATACTCGCACCTAGGTCGGCTAAAGCGTGTTTGACAAAGAGATCACCAAAGACACACGGGATAGAGAAACTACCCAGGTCACTGATTTTCTTCGGTAATCCGTTTGTCAAAACCGCCGAGCATTCGGCATTTAACGTGACATGCGAAAGGTTCTCTAACTTCTTCTTGTTGGTCAGGAGGTGCTTAAGGTATTTTGCGTACTTCGGCATCTGGGATATGGCTTCGTGGAAAGGCAGATTTATGTGAATTTGTTTAAACATTTCTAAAAAACGGGTGTATTGATCATCCCGTCGTTGTTTATTAAGTTCGGACGGGTATGGTGGGGACGAATTTTTTTTAAAGGTGGGTGGTGGAGTGAGTTCTTTTTCTAAAATAGGGGTGATAATTTCTTCGGCAGAGGGTGGAATTTTTAAAATGGGAGCGGAGCTTTGATTTTTTAAAGCGGGAGCGGAGATTGCCTCGGGTTCTTCACTTACCATACCAGGAACTTTCTTCCCACTCCAAAGAGTTATAGCTATCGCTTGCTCTCTCGGGTTGGGCTCGGTATTGGAAGGAAGAGACCCTACGGGTCGCTCAGAAATCATTTTAGCGAGCTGTCCTACCTGATTTTCTAAATTTTTAACACTTCCAGTTAAGGTTCTAATCGTAGCGTCATTAGCATTCATGTATTTCGAAAACACTTCCTCCAAATTTGGAGGTTTTGAAAAACTTTGAGGAGGTGGTGGTGCAGAAAAATCACTTTGTGATGGCGGGCGCACATCATTCGATGGATTGCTCCACGAAAAATTCGGATGATTTCTTAACGCAGGATTATAACTATTCGGAAAATTAAAACCAGGAGGATGAAAATTTGCAGCAGAAAAATTATTAAAAGCAGTTATAGGCATATTATTTACATAATCCAAATGTTCGGCGGGAGGAGTTGCAGATTCCCATACCTGAGGGGTGGAGGCAGCAGTCATCTCCGTAATTTTTTTGCTTAATATTTCGACTTGCAGTGCGAGTTGGGAGACGTTGTCCACTTCAAAGAGACCCGCAGGTTTGTTTGGGCGGGTCCTAGGCACATTCCACTGGCAAGTGTTCATGTCCATGTCCTCAAACAGCTCAAGAGCTGCTTCCGGGGTCTTATGGTTTAAAGTACCGCCAGAAGCTGCGTCTATCATTTGCTTTGTGCTTTGATTTAGCCCATTATAGAACGTCTGCACCTGCAACCATATAGGCAGAGCGTGATGTGAACATCGTCTTAATAATTCTTTAAATCTTTCCCAGGTTTCGTAAAGGGTCTCAGAGTCTATTTGTCCAAAGGCAGAAATGTCATTCCTAAGTTTTGCAGTTTTAGCAGGCGAAAAATACTTGGCCAAAAATTTTTCAGTTAATTGCGTCCAAGTAGTTATGCTATTTTTAGGAAGGGTGTTCAACCACTGCTCAGCCTTAATTCTAAGAGAGAAAGGAAATAATCTTAGCCTAATAGCATCATTTGTGACACCATTTATCTTGAAGGTGTCACAAATCTCAAGAAAGATGGCTATGTGTGCGTTCGGGTCTTCATCTTGAAGCCCGTCAAATTGCACATACTGCTGCACCATTTGAATTATGCTAGGCTTCAGTTCGAAATTATTATTATTTATTGCAGGGCGAACTATACTAGATTCTGTACCCTCGAGATTCGGTCGTGCATAATAGGACATAGGCCTTTGCACGGCTTCCTCCACGTTGGGTTCTGCCATTCTTAAGGTAGAAAATGACTCGGAATCCTCAACCGACACTTGGGTAGTAGGGCCTTGAAATCGCGATCTTCTCCGAAGAGTACGCTCAATTTCGTGGTCCAGGTCCAAAGTAACCGACGGACTTCTGCGGGTCATACACTAGAAGAAGAGAGGAGAAGAAAGACTAGAAAGTAAAAGAGCTAATGAAGTTTTTTTTTTTGAAATAGAGTTTTTATATTTTAACTCCCGAACTTCCCAAGGGCTACCCGGTGAAGGGTTCGCAAGGTACTAGACAAGATAGTGGCATTTAGAGCCACTTTGCCCTTTTCGAGAGAGTTAGGTGGTGTAGAAAAATTTGTGATGTGGGTTTCTATTAAGTAAGCGGTAATTAAAATCCAGCCATTTAACTCCGAGCGAGTAGGCGGAAAATAAAATCTAACACTCACGCACTCTACAGAAAGTAAACACACTCTACTGAAATAAAATCCTGCCAATTAACTCAAGTGAGTAGGTGGAAAAATAAAAATACGCACACTTGCTTGAATAAAATCCTGCCAATTAACTCAAGTGAGTAGGCGGAAAAATTAAAAATACGCACACTTGCTTGAATAAAATCCAGCCATTTAACTCAAGTGAGTAGGCGGAAAAATTTTAAGAAGGAGGGTGAGCAAGAGAAGTGATAAAATTAATATATTCGTGTTTTCAATTTATCAACGAGCGTTGCTTCCCCGGCAACGTCGCCAAAAACTTGATTGTCTCTTAGATATCTGCAAGGAGAAAATAACCAAACTAACAATCCAACAAGGCAAGTATACCTATCGAAATGCAGCTAGGGGACACAAGTGTCGTATTAAAATCCGGGAATAGTTGAGTAAGCTTACTCACACGAAATCTATTATTTTATCGACGGAAAAATTAGGTTTTTTAGAAGAAAGCTAAACGTACTAAAGGAAGAGAACTACTTGCAATGAAAGAGAGCTACTTGCATGAAAAGATAAAGAGAGCTAAAAGAGCGATTAAACTTAAGCTTAGTAACGATGAGGGGAAAATGCACTCGATCAGAAATCACCTTGGCAAGAGTGGTTAGAAAAATACGATAAATAAACCTAAGCTAATTAGGGTAAAGGTCCTTGACCGTGGAGGTTCCATGAATATTGACACGCTTCTCTCGAAGGTCGTGCCTAACTGAGTTTAGGAAGGTCCGACCGACTCTCGCCTAAATCGGAGGCCTAAAACCCGCTTTACGCGGTGAACCCCACTATTGGATTTTACTCCAATCCGGGAGATTTGAACGTCTGCCTCTCTCAAGGGGTGCGAACAACTCCCTTTACTCTTGAGTGCTCATTTCAAACTTTCGGCCTCTCGGCTAGCCCAGAATGAAAGCAAAGGTGGAGAGTATATATCGATGATATACCTCCAACCCGTGATAAATCAAGAGTAATTCAAAGCTAAACCCTAAAAAGAAAAGGTAAGATTCAAAGCATCATAACCTAATCACTCGAACCTCGGATCATCAAGATCGAGTACATGGAGGATTATTTAGTCATGGTGAGGTGAAAGAGGGGGGATGATGATGCGCCCGCGAACAGACTCTTACTGTGGTTGGTTCGGTGAGTCGATCGCCGCAGGCGTGCTAATAGAGTCAAGTGCACCTATCGCAAGTAGTACTCGATATTCGGGGGAATACCGAGGTCGTATTGTTCTCGGGGTCGTGTTGACTATTCTTACTCCTCCGGGAGGACTATTATTTTACTGAAAGTAAGGTGGATTTTTTTACTTAATAAAAGACGGAAAAGCAAAGGAGCGAAAAAACGATTTAGGAAATATTCGATGAAGGGTTAACGCTCGGCATCGAATCGGATTAAGACTAAAATAATTTTTAATAATTATAGGACTTAGTTTTCAAATTAATAATAAGGCAACTTGGCCGTGGAGGTTCCACAAATGTGAGCGCACTTATCTCTAGGAATATTGCTCACCTGAACGTTAAGACTATTCGACCGAACGTTAGTCCGACGAAGGATTCCTCTTAACGCCCGCTTTACGCTAAGAACCCCGCTATTGGGTGGGGAACCCGATCCGGTAGAATTACGCTTGTCCTCTTTCGAGGGTATGCACGCAACTCTATTTACCCAGGGGTGATCGGTCCATATGCACGGCCTCTCGGCTAGCTAGCATATGGACTACGGAAATAGGGCCCACACATCGATTATGTGGTCCTACGCGTCATAAACCCGGGGTAAACCTTAAGTGCTTAAATTAAAATGAAAATAAAGAGCTTCAATTATTATAAATCATTTCAAATGTCCCAATGCTCTTCGATGCCGAGGCTAATAGCGATTAGCCACACATCGGTATGGGGACGGCTTATAATTTAGTGAGGCGCGAATTCGAAATTAAACACTAATGATTATAAGAAGGGGACACAAGAAAAATAACAACATTTAGAAAACTGAAAAATTAGCTAAAACAAGAACTCACACACACTCCAAATTATAAATTAAAAAGGAACTAAGTTACACATGAAAGAAATTTGCATATTCAAAATTTGCGAGTCCCACTCAAACGAGTGGGGGCGGTAAATAAAAGCTGAAAATTGCAAGTCCTACTCAAATGAGTAGGACTGAAATGAAAGCGAGTCCTACTCAAATGAGTAGGAGAAAATAAATGCGATTACAAGGCTATAAAGTCCGGCCATTTAACTCAAGTGAGTAGGCGGAAAAATAAAGAAAGAAAAATTACAAATCCTACTCAAACGAGTAGGCGGGAAATAAAGTCCGGCCATTTAAAATCAAGTGAGTAGGCGGAAAAATAAAGAAAAAAAATTACAAGTCCTACTCAAACGAGTAGGACTGAAAATGAAAACGATGCGCCATGTAACTCTTAATGAGTAGGCGGAAATAAATGCACACAAACACACACACTCCATATGAATTTCAAGAAAGCAATAAAGCTAACACCTACACTCACACACTCTACATAATTTGAACAAAGCATTAAAAGAAAGCAATTTAAAAGAAAGCATTAAAATTTAACACCTACACTCACACACTCTACACAATTTGAATCAAAGCATAAAAGTTATACACCTAAACTTACACACACTTCATGAAGATTAAGAAGAACAAAAGGAAATTTAGGCTCATACACTCACACACACAAATAAAAAGCAAAATGAAAGTTACCTAAAAATTAAAAATTTAACTTTTTCATGCATAGGTTTTGCCAAAAACAAATAAAAAGAGGAAATTTCAATTTTTAGAAGACAAAAGTTTTTCAAAACAAATTAAAAACCAAAGTTTTTGGAAAATTAAAAAGCCAACATTTTCATTCTTATGATGTTATGAAAGTGATAAAAAAGGTGAGAAAGAAGATGAAAAGAACAAAAGAGGTTTTACAATCCTAAAAGAAAACTGAGTAAAAAAAGAACAAAATCACTTTTTAAATCTCTTTTATAAAATCATAAGAATGAAATCAAAATTCTTTCAAGAAAAAGACAAGGAGAAAAAGAGGAAAACCTATCATACCTAAGCATGAAAACAAGTTAAAAATAAGTAAAGTGAATAAATTACACTCATACACACACACACACACATTTCATAAATGAAGAACAAAGATGAAACTAAAAATAAAAGGGAGAAGGAAAGTGGGCACAAGTGTTCATTCCAAAGCCATATATGAAGAGAAAATTTAACATTTTATTGATTAAAAGAAGGTATTACAAGCTATTACAAGGGCTAAAGCTAAAGCAAAACAAAACTTGAAATAAAGAAGGGAGAAATCTCCTTACATAGCACTAGAAATCACGGATGCATCCCACAAAAAAGACACTAAATTGGCCCAAAAATCTGAACCCTTGGACCTTACAGAACTGGGCAATTTATAGGCAAAAAATTCTAAGTACACGCCCTCGGTCACGGGCGTGTAGTGGGGGCGTGACAGTACTATTCATGAAGGCGGCCGGTGATTGGACAGGAAAGTTGACTTCGGGCTGAGTTCGCAGCAGTCACGCCCCAGGTCACGGGCGTGACTCTGGGCATGTCGGGGAGGTAGAACCGGGCGCGGGTTGCGTCAAAAGTCTTCGGCAGCATCTTGTCGGGCCAGCTGGAAAGGTCACGCCCCAGGTCACGGGCGTGACGCTGGGCGTGACAGTTGGTGTCGACACTCGACGAATGTCGAGCGGAAAGTGTCGAGTCGAAATCGTCGAGCGGAAATTGAGTCACGCCCCAGGTCACGGGCGTGACGCTGGGCGTGACTGTTGGTGTCGACACTCGACGATCGTCGAGATGAATTCGTCGAGAGGAGAGGACACGGGCTTGGGTCACGCCCCGTGTCGGGTGACACGGGCGTGTCGCCAGGTGTGTCAAGCTTTTACTTCAGAAATTTTCCGATTTCACGGGAAATGCGATGTCACGGCCTGGTCACGGGCGTGACAAATATGTCACGGGCGTGTACTGCCCAATTTTGGCAGATTTTGGAAATTTTTCTGCAGAATAAAATAAAATAAGTTAGTAATAAATTTACAAGAATAGGAGCATTTTATTGAACAAAAATAAGTAAAAAAAACGAAAATAAATGAATATGACTAAATTAATGTGCATAAAAATACATATATTTACAATTCATCAGATGAGTAGAAGAAGAATAATGAAAACAGAGTCGAAACGAAAAAGAAAACAACACTTTTTATTAATGGAAACAGAGATCTTACATCTTGAAAACTAGAGATTACAAGTGCATGGAAAGTAAACTACACTATCATTAGCATCATACTACAGAAAGAAGCTAGGAGCTAATACAGGGAAAGCATAAAGCTAGAGCTAACGAACTAAAGATGAAAAGTTCAAAAATACAAAGGACAGAACCTCCCCTCTCAATGCAAAAGCTGTCCCTGAACCCTTAGAGTTGGGCTCTATTTATAGAATTTTTCGGGTCGGGTCACGCCCCCCTGTCACGCCCGGGTCGGGCATGACCCTGGGGCGTGACACATTCGGCGCGACTTTTTCGGGCTGGAATTTAATTCTGACGAAGTAGTTGAAGTACACACCCACAAGTCACGCCCTGGTATGGCGTGTACCTGGGGCGTGTTCTTTGCGGCGTGACTTTGTTGAGCTGAAATTGAATGCTGGAGGTGACGGGCGGAATTGCTGAAGTACACGGCCATATGTCACGCCCGGGTCAGGCGTGACCCTGGGGCGTGACACTTTCAGTGCGACGGTGGAGCGGGAAAAACGAGCGCATTGCGGCGATTCCTCGAAACCTGGGGACACGCCTCTAGAACACGCCCGTGTCGGATGTGACACGGGCGTGACCGAGGGCGTGTACACTAAGTTTTCACGGAATGCAGTTTCAGACCAATTGCTTTATTCCTCTGGGTTACACGCCCTAGGTACACGCCCGGGTAGGGCATGACCTTGGGGCGTGTCACAGCAAAATTCGGCTGAAAGCCGTGAAAACCTGCAAAAAACAGAAAAAACGCATTAGTGACAAAAATATATACAAAGGGGAATCAAAATAAGTACTTTACAAGACATGATTTGCTTTAAAACCCCGAAAATATCCTAATAAAATTGACTGCAAACCGTATTATCAGGTGGTTCGCCAAATTTTAAAATACTACGAGGTCGTCCCCGGGTAGATGACCCCCAACTCCATCACAGTGATGCTCGGGTTCACATGCTTCCTGTGGGAAGAGTGGATTGAGTTCGGCCTCGTGGTCTTTCACAAGCTGTTCTCCTTCCGGGCGAACAAGGACGGGACCGCCTATTTCTCTAGTGGCCACATCAAAGGTGCAGGAGACTGTCAACAAGAGCCATAATTGGCTAAAGAAATTCGTCTTCATCAAGGGGGGCTTCGACAACGTCCCTTTCTCGCCGGTCCAGCTTAGTGAGTCGAGTTACCGCCCCCTAGCCTAGCGGGGCCATGAAGTAGAGCTGTTCGGGTTCTTCGCCGGGAAGAACTTTGAAGTCGCCTTCCTGAGACGAAATCTATACAATCTCGCCCCCGTCCCACCCGGGGGAGGTAAGCTACTCGCGCTTCCCTTTTCTATTCCATTATTTTTCCTGCTTTAATTTTCCTTTCCTGCAGGCGAGTGGGACATCCCTTTGCACCCTCCTTATGAGAGTGCGTGACTCGCCTTCAGCGAGCTTGTTCACACTGAGGCCACTACCGCCACGCGCCGCTAGACCCTGGCATCTGCTCCCCCGATGCAGCCTAGTCACTAATCTCTTACTCCACCGCCACCGCCAAGAAATCGAAGACCGCGAGTGGCGCACCTCCCGCAGCTCGGGATAAAAGCAAGGCCCCGGCGGGCCAAACTTTTGGGGATCTCTCCCCCACAGCCTCCTCGACCGGCAGTTCCCCCGACGGGGTGACTGAAACCTCCAGGCCGCAAGAAGAGGTGCCACCCACCGTGAAGCCAGTGTTGAGAGGGCACTGCAATTTTGGCTACGACGAGAAGTCCCTGGATGAGCTTGGCATCCCCTCCTCCTGTGGGACAAGGAATCAAACATGGCCATCATCTCCACCCTGCTGCCGAGCTGGTTAGAGCTGGATACTATCAGCGGGGAATCCCACAACTTCTCCTTCGACTTCTACTCGCGGGAGGACGTCACCATCTACGATGGGGAGGCCACGCAGGTGCTGATCCATGAGAGTGCACGGGCCCAGTTCTCCAGCCTGGAGCTGGCCCACATCGTCGGCTAGCAGAACACCCAGATGGAGAAGAATGCCCCCTCGCTCAAGAGGCTGGTGGACGAGAAGGAGGAGGCCTCCCATCTCGTCTAGGAGGAGGCGAAGCGACAGAGAGAGAGTGAGGACACGGCCGATGCCGTCATCACCACCTTGGAGGAAGAAAAGCAGCTGCTACAGGCGCAAGTGCGAGAGATGGAGGATGCTATAACTATCCCACCGCCATCCAGCAGTGGCTGTCAGCTCGCACATTATACCGAGTACGAGCTGGAGGAAATGATGCAGAAGAACGCTGCCTACACTGCGAAATATACCCTCTAGACGTTACGGAGGGTGGACCTTATCAAGAGAGAGAGGGCGCGGGACTTTACGCGTGCGATGTGGTACCAGCATTATTCCTTCAGGTACCGAAGCCGGGAGACAAGTCCTACCAGCCCCTCTAGTACTTGTCACCCGAGAGATCGCCTCGCCGAATCCCCACGCCTCGCCTCTATTATATTTTTTGTTCTTGAATGTAAGATTGGGCTGAGCCCCAAAACTTGTAATTCCTTTTCCAATCAATGATATATATATACATGTGTTCCATTCTGATGTGATGTCTTCTCTCTCCCTCTTTACTTCATACTCACGGCCTGGCCAAATTCTCTCGCTCACTGCCTCCGGGCCTGTGCCCTGTTAGCGAGGTCGCGTGTCCCCTAAGGACTTAGCGTAGGAAGCATAGGGGGCCCTAGTTAGCCGAACTGCGAATTATGACTCACCTCCTTAGCTCGGATTACCCTTGCTACCCGTGAGATAGGGGGATTAAGCCGGCTCCCCCCGCACCCGGGTCGCTTGCTTTTATGTGAGCTGCCACCCACCCCCATGAGGCCGTGACGCGGCTCGGGTCCTTGCAACCTCGATGGCTTCTTTGGGTGTCGACCGAATGTGTTGGGTCCCGAGATCTCGCATCATTGGGCCAAAGTACTAGGCTCGCCGACTCGCCATTGTCTCGACTTGACACTCCTGGCTTGCCGACCTCATTTCGTTCGTCGAGGTCTGTCTCGCTGGCTAGTTGGGGATCTGAGTAGAGTCTCGAGTAACATCCAGCCCTGGCAGCTAGGTGATAGCCTGGCAGCGGGATTTGCTCGGGGTCTGGGTTGATACACACGAGTGACATCCAGCCCTACCAGCTAGGTGAGAGCCTGACAGCAGGATCTCCTCGGGGTCCGGGTTGACACACACAATGATATCCGACCCTGCCAGCTTGATGAGAGCCTGGCAGCGGGATCTGCTCGGTGTCCTGGTTAACACACGGGTGGCATCCGGCCATGTCAGCTAGGTGAGAACCTCGCAGCGGGATCTGCTCGGGGTTCGGGTTAATACACACAAGTGATATCCAGACCTGCCAGCTAGGTGAGAGCCTGGCAATGGGATCTGCTCGGGGTTTGGGTTGACACACACGAGTGACATCCAGCCATGCCAGCTTAATGAGAGCCTGGCAGCAGGATCTGCTCGGGGTCCGGGTTGATACATGTGTGACATCTAGCCCTGCCAGCTAGGTGAGAGCCTGATAGCGTGTTGCAGTATGGAGACCAGTCGCTCTGGTGGTTTGTCTAGCGGTCTGGTGGCTTCTCCCAGCAGCTTGGTAGCCGGGCTGTTGATGTTTGGTGTCTGGTAGTCTGGCTGCTTATCCCAGCGGCTTGGTAGCCGAGCTATTGATGATTGGTGTCTGGTAGTCTGGCGGCTTCTCCTAGCGGCTTGATAGCCGGGGTGTTGATGATTGGTGTCTGGCGGTCTGGCAGCTTCTCCCAACGACTTGGTAGCCGATGTGTTGATGATTGGTGTCTGACGGTCTGGCGGCTTCTTCCTGTGGCTTCCTATGGTGCTTGAAGATATTGTCGGGTTGTCTTCTGCACATTGTAGTTGCCGAGCGGTTAGTCTAACCGTGCGGCTTATGCAACTTGTATAGATGCTTGTTCTTATAATTATTAGTCCCATATTACTTATTTATAATCTCTCTTCTCTCATCCATTCTATTAAAGGTACGTCATACCTTTGTAAGAGATAAATATTGGATAATAAAAATTTTGTTACTCCAAATTTTCGGTCTACTTTTTTCTATTCGCACATGGTATCAGAGGATTCGATCTTTTCCTCTTGATTCTATGAGCTCTCTTTATCCGCACAGTCTGTCCGCTCGGCTTGATCCTTCTTCTCGCGACCTGTCTTTGCGACTTGTTTCTACCACCGGTTTAGGCCATGTTCGAGTGGCTTCTTTCTATCCTTGTTGTTACTCTTTTGTGTGCGCGACCTCTCTGATTTCCCTTTCTTCTCGTCACAACCTGTTCTTAAGTCGCCACGACCTGTGCTTAGTCGCCCCACACTCATTTTCTAGCCGCTCTTGTTCTTAAGTCGCCACAACCTGTTCTTAAGCCCTTGCAACCTGTTCTACTTGTCGCGACCTGTGCTTACTCGCCACGCATTCCTTTTCTAACCGCACTTGTTCTTAATTCACCGCGACCTATTCTTCTTGCCGCGACATGTGCTAAGTCGCCGCGCACTCCTTTTCTAGCCATTCTTGTTCTTAAGTCGTCGCGTCCTATTATTAAGTTGCCGTGACCTGTTCTTCTTTCCGCGACTTGTGCTTAGTCGTCGCACCCTACTTTTCTAGCCGCGACTTGTTCTTCTCGCTGCTCTCTGCTCTCTTCTATGGCAACCTCCTCTTCAAAGCAGTCCGGCTAGGTGGTCACATCTTCAGGTAGTGCCCACATCGCCACTCAAGGTAAATGTCTAATCGACTCTGGTGCTACCAATCATATGACCGACAATCCACGGTGTTTTTCTCTCCTAGAACAGAATGATCGGTTGCCCCTGGTCTTCATTGCGGATGACTCTCCCTCATCGGTCAATGGAACAGGAGTGGTTCAAGTCACTCCGTCTGTTCGCTTGGCGGACACCCTCTACGTGCCCAAGTTTCCTTGAAATTTATTATCTGTTACTTCTCTTTGCAGGCAACTACAATGCTCTGTCACATTCACTCCTATTTCTTGTTCTTTTCAGGAAGTAGAGCAGCGACCTCTACTTCCTCGACAACGTTTCTGCGATATCCGCCTTCTCCTCCTCTTCTACTGATCTTCTCTAGTGGCACCTTCGTCTTGGTGATGCTCCTCCATGACTTATTCGTCAGCTTCTTCCCCACCTTCCTCAGCAGAGTCCTCCTCTCAACTGTGATGCATGTCAGCTTGGCAAGCATCACCACTCCTCCTTCCCACCAAAGCAAGGTCATGGATCTTCTCGACTGTTTGATTTAGTTCACTCTGATATCTGGGGTCCTGCTCCTACCCTCACCGTTGGTTGGGGTAGTTCATATTTTGTAACCTTTATTGATGATTTCTCCCGCTGCACTTGGGTGTATCTCTTAAAAGATCGCTCTGAATTATTCAATGTATGGACATCTTTTTATTTCATGATTAAGAACCAATTTGATGTCTCCATTAAAATCTTTCACTCTGATAATACAAAAGAATATCTAAGTCATGATTTTTCCTCATTCTGTATGACACATGATATTGTTCATCAAACTAGCTGTGTATATACCTCACAGTAAAATGGCATGGCAGAATGCAAAAACCGTCACCTACTTGATGTAGCGTGCACTCTGTTAACTCAAATGTAGGTTCCACGCTCCTATTGGGGCTATGTTGGTCTCATCTTCTGCTATCTTATCAATCGCATTCCCTCCATCGTTCTCCATGACAAAACCCCCTTCTCCATTCTCTATCCGGGCAAGGATCCATTTCCTCTCCCTCTGCGTGTCTTTGGGTGCACAGTCTTTGTGCACTCTCCCTCAACCGCTCGTGACAAACTCTCACCACGGACCCCAAAATGTGTCTTTCTAGGGTACTCTAACACTTAGAAAGGTTATTGTTGTTTTGACCCGGTTGCCCCCAAGCAGTTTGTCTCTGTGGACGTCACCTTATTTGAAAATGAATCCTACTTCTCTCATGACTCCTCATCTCCTCCGGATATTCCTACTTCTCATACCGCCCCTTCCGTCCCCTTTACACCTGATGAGATTCCTCCACCTCCACCGTCTCCACTGTCTACTGCACCGTGTCCACCTCCAGATCTATCTCCCTCCTCTCCATAGCCATCTCTATTAACTCTCGGGCCAGCTTTCTCCGCCACGGATGCTCTGGAAACTGAGGAACACGCCGACCTGGATCTTCCCATTGCTCTTCGCAAAGGGGTGCGGACATGTACTAAACATCCGCAAGCTGCTGTTGTTTATTATGATCGTCTCACTCCTTCTTGTAGGATATTTTCCTTGGCTATCTCTGTCACTGCCACTCCCCGCACCTACCAGGAAGCTCTCATTATTCCTCATTGGAAGACTGTCATGGATGAGGAAATTGCTACTCTCACTGAAAGGGGTACATGGACCCTTGTTCCTTCCCCTTTGGGCACTGATGTGGTTGGATGTCGCTTGGTCTTTGTTGTGAAGTTATGTCCAGACTATAGCGTGGATCGATACAAGGCCCGCCTGGTCACCAAAGACTTTACTTAGACTTATGGGGTTGATAACATTGACACCTTCTCTATTGTTGCTTATCTCAACACCATTCAAGTTCTTCTCTCTGTGGTTGTCAACAAATATTAGCCCATTTCCCAGCTGGATGTCAAGAATACCTTTCTCTATGATGATCTTTAGGAGGGCATTTACATGGAGCAACCTCCTGGGTATGTTGCTCAGGGGGAGACACGAGTATGCCAGTTGAAGAAGGCCATCTATGGCCTAAAGCAAATCCCCCGGGCTTGGTTTGACTTGTTTAGCGGCATTGTTATGGCCATTGGTCTTGTAAGATGTTTAGGTGATCACTCCTTATTCATCTGTAAAACCTCCTCTGGTATAGTGGTTCTTGCTGTATATGTCGATGATATTCTTCTAACTGGCGATGAGCAGGCTGGGGTAGCTTTGACAAAGAAACACCTCTGTCAACACCTGCTCACGAAGGATATGGGCTCCCCCAAGTACTTTCTAGGGATTGAAATCTCTCGGAAGCCTAACTCTTTAGTCCTCTCCCAACAAAAGTATGCTCTTGATTTACTAAAAGAGCCAGGATTGACTGGTGCTAATCCTGCCCGATGTCCCATGACTATTGGAGAAGATAAAACTTGGACAGATGACTCGCCTTCTCTATCTGATACTATGAGGTATCGGTATCTGGTGGGCAAAGTCATTTATCTCACGGTGACCAGACCCGACATCTCCTATGCTGTAGGCAAGGTGAGCCAATTCATGCAAGCTCCTAGGGAGTGCCATCTACAGTCTGCCCTGAGGATATTGGAGTATGTCAATGAAGAACTAGGGAAAGGATTGCTTTTTTAGAAGAATGGTCACTTGAGGGTTGAATCATACTCAGATTCGAGCTATGCGGATGATAAAGAAGACCACAAGTCAACATCAAGATTTTGCACATTTGTTGGAGGGAATCTTGTGAGCTGGAAGAGTAAGAGATAGTCTGTTGACTCCAGGTCTAGTGCAGAAGCATAATATCATAGTATGACATCAACCACATGTGAGTTAAAGTGGTTACAGGCTCTCATGCTTGACTTAGGAGAGGTCTACAACATTCCTCTTCCTATGTTCTACAACAACAAGGCCGCGATATATATCTCGAAAAATCCGGTCTTTCATGAGAGAACAAAACACATAGAAGTCGACTGTCATTTTATTCGAGAAGAGATTTTGAAGAAATAGATTTGTACTCCGTTCGTCACTTCTGAAAATAAGTTGGCAGATATCTTCACCAAGTCGGTGTCTGCTTCCTTGTTTCACATTTGCGACAAGCTGAGCATGATTGATATTTATGCTCCAGCTTGAGGGGGAGTGTTGCAGTATGGAGACCAGGCAGTCTGGTGGTTTGTATGGCAGTCTGGCAACGTATCCCAACGGCTTGGTAGTCGGGGTTTTGATGATTTATGCCTGGCGGTTTGGCAGCTTCTCCCAGTGGCTTGGTAGCCGGGTTGTTGATGATTGGTGTCTGGCAGTCTGGCGGCTTCTCCCAGCGGCTTTGTAGTCGAGCTGTTGATGATTGGTGTCCTGTGGTCTGGCGGCTTCTCCCAGCGGCTTGCTATGGCACTTGAAGATATTGTTGGGTTGACTTCTGCACATTGTGGTTGTCGAGCGGTTAGTCTAACCGTGCTGCTTATGCGGCTTGTATAGATACTTGTTCTTGAAATTATTAGTCCCACATTGATTATTTGTTATCTCTCTTCTCTCCTCTATTCTATAAAAGGGAGGTCATACCTTTATAATAGATACCTTTTTGGATAATAAATATTTTGTAACTCTAAATTTTTGATCTACTTGTTTTCTGTTCGCACAATGGGTTGACCAAACACACCTGGCCGACTGTAGTCTAATGCATCCCCAACCAAATCACCTGGGTTCCATCTCAGTTTAATCCTAGGAAGGTTGTTGAGGACCGGGGCTTGATCCCGGGACCTCCTTTATCAAACCCTTATTCAGGGACTAGATATACAACTGCACTGCAGCACAGTTGGGTATCTAGTCCCTGAATAAGGGTTTGATAAAGGAGGTCCCGGGATTAAGCCATGGGCCACAACAACATACCTGTGATTAAATCGAGGTGGAACCCACGTGTTTTGGTTGGGGATGCGTTGGACTGTAGTCGGCCAGGTGTGTCCGGTGTAACACCCCCTATCCGTCACATAGTATATAGCAGTAGGTTCGGCCGAGGCCCGACGCCATATCCCACAGACAAACCGAAGGGTTACGCAATGAAACCATCCTTCCAATAACCAATGTACTACACATAGTACATTCTAGCGGAAGCATTTTAAATTTTGCAAATAAAGAACCCAGCCACAGCATGAATGTCCATTAACAGAAACCCAAAAGGAATGAACGTACAAATACACAAAGTACTTAGTCCTTATGGCCTTATAAGAGTTTACTCAAATAAATAGTGTCTTACAAACATCGGAACGCAGGCCGGTCACACATGAGAATAAAAGTAAACTTCAGCATAGGCCTTCGAGGGTCGGCTCAGCAACAAGGGCTTTTACCCGCTATTTGCCACTAGGCTCCGCAACACCTGCAAGCAACAATCCACCGAAGCGGTGGCAAACAAAAGCAACAGTCAGCTAAAGCTGACCAAATTATAACGACCCCGCCCCTTTACTCGGGGCGGCGATGCTCCTTCCCTGTAGTGCATTAGTAAAACCAAACAAGATAGTGAAAATACAATTTAAGCACAATTCACCACAGGCGTAGGTACACACGGCCACACACCCCGTGCTCTCAAGGCACTTATACGGTGAACTCGGTCCACCACCGCCCCTTGGAAGGCAAACTCGTGAGCATTGTAGTCGTTTTCAGACGAAGCCTAAGACCCACCCTCTATGCCATCGGTAGGCCTCTAAAACCGAACCACATAGAGTGGGAACGGTTCCACTCGACCCGTTTCTCACCTCGCCACGTCACTTTAAGTCATCGGCGCGGGTCAAGCTTCCCCGAAGCCCGAGTATCGAACACATGTTAAAAGTAGCGAATAGAAAAGAACAAACGGATAGACTTTTGAATAATTGAAATTTTATTATCCAAAAAAGGTATCTATTACAAAGGTATGCCCTCCTTTATATAGAATGGAGGAGAGATGAGAGAATACAAATAAGAGATGTGTGACTATAATTTACAGGACTAAGCGGACTATACAAAACAAACCGCACAAGCCGCGCGGTTAGACAGCAGGGCTAACTGCACGGCTACCACCAGAGAGGAAGAGAGACTGCCAGGGTAGACCGCCAGACCGCCCGATCTCCAAGCCGGCTGCGACAAACCGCCAGACCGTGCGGTCTTCAACCCGCCAAGACAAACCGCCAGACCGCCCGGTCACCAACTTCAACACTCCCCCTCAAGCTGGAGCATATATATCGATCATGCCCAGCTTGTCGCAGATGTGGAAAAAGGAAGCGAAAACCGGCTTGGTGAAGACATCTGCCAACTCGTTGTCGGAAGTGACAAAGGGAGTTAAAATCTGTTTCTTCAATATTTCTTCCCGAATAAAATGACAGTCGACTTCTATGTGTTTTGTTCTCTCATGAAAGACTGGATTTTTGGAAATGTGTATCGTGGCCTTATTGTCACAGAACATAGGAAGAGGATAGTTGTAAACCTCTCCTAAGTCAAGCATGAGAGCCCGCAACCACTTCAACTCACATGTAGTCGATGCCATGCTGCGATATTCCGCCTCTGCACTAGACCTGGAAACGACAGACTGTTTCTTGCTCTTCCAACTCACAAGATTGCCTCCAACAAATGTGCAGAAACCTGAAGTCGATTTGCGGTCCCCTTTGTCATTCGCATAGCTTGAATCAGAGTACGCTTCAACCCTAAGGTGACCATTTTTCTGAAATAGGAGTCCTTTCCCTGGAGCAGCTTTAATATACTCTAATATCCTCAGAGCAGATTGCAGATGACACTCCCTCGGAGCTTGCATGAACTGACTCACTTTGCCAACAGCATAAGAGATGTCGGGTCTGGTTACTGTGAGATATATGAGCTTGCCCACCAGATGCCGGTATCTCGTAAGATCGGAGAGAAGAGGTGAGTCATCTGTCCAAGTTTTGTCTTCGCTAATAGCCATAGGACAACGTGCAGGTTTAGCACCAGTCAGTCCTGCCTCCTTTAAAAGATCAAGAGCATACTTCCGTTGTGAAAGGACTATGGAGTTGGGCTTTCTAGAGATTTCAATCCCCAGAAAGTATTTCGGGGAGCCCATATCCTTTGTGACCAGATGTTGACGAAGGTGTTTCTTGGTCATCAATACCCCATCCTGGTCATCGCCAGTAAGAAGAATGTCATCAACATAAACCGCAAGAACAACAAGACCAGAGGCGGTTTTCCGAACAAACAAGGAGTGATCTGCTGAGCTTCTTGTAAAACCAATGGCCGCAACAATGCCACTGAACTTGTCAAACCAGGCACGAGGACTCTGCTTGAGGCCATAGATAGCCTTCTTTAGCCGGCATACCCGTGTCTCCCCCTGAGCAACATACCCAGGAGGTTGCTCCATGTAAACATCCTCCTGCAGATCACCATAGAGGAAGGCATTCTTAACATCTAGCTGCGAGATGGGCCAATCCCTGTTGACAGCCACAGAGAGAAGAACCCGAATAGTGCTGAGACGAGCCACGGGAGAGAAAGTGTCAAAGTAATCAACCCCATAAGTTTGGGTAAAACCCTTGGCAACCAGGCGAGCCTTATAACGATCCACACTGCCATCCGGGAGAAACTTCACCACGAAGACCCAGCGACAGCCAACAACATCTGTGCCGAAAGGAGGAGGAACAAGGGTCCAGGTACCCCGTTCAGTGAGAGTAGCAATCTCCTCATCCATGGCAACTTTCCAATGAGGAATAGTAAGGGCCTCCTAGTAGGAACGGGGGGTGCCAGTGGCCGAGATAGGCAGTGCAAAAGTTCTGCGAGCAGGGGTAAGACGATCATAGGAAACAACTGCAGCAAGCGGGTGTTGGGTACAGGCCCGAACCCCTTTGCGAAGAGCAATCGGGAGATCCATGTCAGCAGGTGCCTTAGTATCCGGAGTATCCGTGATGGAGAGAGCTGGCCCGGGAGTAGAGAGAGATGGCAGCGGAGTGGAGGGAGAAAGCGGAGTAGAGGGTGGAGATGATGAGGATGGGGAAGACGGTGGAGTGGGTGGAGAGGGCGGAACAGCAGTGGGAACAGAGGGAATGGATGGGTTGGTATGAGAAGTAGGATCAGGAGGAGTAGAAGAGGAAGCGGGAGAGAAGTAAGAGGCATTGGCAAAGAAGGTGACATCCGCAGAGACAAATTGCTTGCGGGTAACGGGGTCAAAGCAGCAATATCCTTTCTGAGTGGGAGAGTAGCCCAGAAAGACACATTTGGTGGAACGTGGTGAGAGTTTATCACGGGTGGCAGCGGGAGAGTGCACAAAGGCGGTGCACCCAAAGATGTATAGAGGAAGAGGAAAGGGATCCTTGTCTGGATAAAGAATGGAGAAGGGGGTAGCACCGTGGAGAACTGTGGAGGGAAGGCGATTGATGAGATAACAGGAGAGGAGGACAACATATCCCCAATAGGAGCGAGGAACATGCAATTGAGTCATCATAGTGCGAGCGACATCAAGGAGGTGACGGTTTTTACGTTCCGCCACCCCATTTTGTTGGGAGGTGTAGACACAACTTATTTGACGAATAACACCATGGTGAATACAAAAGGAGGAGAAGTCGTGGCTAAGATACTCCTTAGCATTGTCAGAACGAAGGAGTTTAATAGATATATGATAACTCTAATTTTGTCCAAGTTTTTACATTATTTTTATTTAATAATTAATTAATTTATAATTATATTTTGTAATTTTATTATTGAATTTTTCTAATTTCTTGTTTCAGGGCAATCTGGGCTGCAAATCGCAATTTGGAGTCTATAGGGTTGATCAGGAGACAAAACTGCGCAAAAGCAGGAAAATTTCAAAAGAACACGCCAACGTCACGGGCGTGACCAACATGGTCACGGGCGTGACATCCGGGCTAGAACCCGGCTCGTGGAAGGAGTTACCTGCCACGACAATTAAAATTACACGCCTTAAGGTCACGGGCGTGACCATCATTACACGGGCGTGTACTCCAGGCGTGACATCCAGTGCCCTGCCCTGATGTCCAGTCAACGGCAGTTTAACAAGCCACGGGCGTGACATACCCCGTGACAGCCCGGCGTGCCGACTTAATGCTACAGTTTCACTCGCTGGGAGTTTTCTCAAGACACGCCCATGGTCACGGGCGTGACCAGGGGCGTGACCCCTCCAACAACGGCCGGAGTTATTCCCGCCGTTTCTGCTTCCCGCCGTTTTTCTACAACCGTCAAGACACGCCCTAAGTCACGGGCGTGACCTAGGGGCGTGACCAGCAAATTAACGACTTTTGGCGGTTTCGCGCCAACGTTCAGAGGACTTGAAGACGACGGTTCCGAGACCGACACGCCCTAGGTCACGGGCGTGACCTAGGGGCGTGACCACCCAGCAACTTTTTCTATAAATTCCAGACAGCTTCAGATGGCCAGGAGGAGATTTTTGGGAAGCTTAATTCTGTTTTATTTACTGTTTTTCCTGCATTTTCAATTCCTAGTGTAATCTTTACTTTCAAGTCTTTTCTTTAATCATGTCTTTCTTTATGTTTTCATGTAATTCTCCCATCATGATCAGTAGCTAATTTCCCAATTAGCACTTGATCATGATGAACTTTGGAATGGAATAAAATTCTTATATTTGTCTCAAATTAGCAAGCATTCTATTTTCTAAACTTTGATTTATCTTTGATTTAATTTTTCTTCGAATTCATAAGTTGCAAATTATGTTTATTCGAGCTTAGATTCGTATCCTAGATTTACCGAGAGGTTGTGGATACGAGTAGATCACTCAAGGATAAAGAGAATTTCTTGCACCCCTCGAGAGAGGAACGCAAAATTCCTCCGCCTTGGAGTCAACTCCATTAGTGAGGTTCACCGCCTAAAGCAAGCTTAGGTCTTTCGACTGGCCGAGAGGTCTTAATCGATCTACCTAAGGTTAGTCGAGTGCGTATTCTCGAGAGAGGCGCTTCGTAGCTTTGGAACCTCCGCGGTCGAAGTTAATAATTTAGATGCTTGTGCTCTCTAATTTCGTGGATTTTATTCTAGCCCAAAGGGATTCTAGATCAAGTGCTAGCCTTTTATTCATCGAATTTCTCCTCTTAATTTAACGTTTGTTTTCGTTTTCGCAAAAACCAATTTTCCGATCGATAAAATAATAGTTCGTCCTTGTGAGTACAAATACTCAACGGTCCCCGAGTTTAAATACGATATTTCCTATACTAAATTTCGATAGGTGCACTTGCCTAGTTGAGAGTTTAGTTTGGATATTTTTCAAAACTGATAAAATCTTCATCAAGTTTTTGGCGCCGTTGCCGGGGAATCCGTCGCCTCTTTTTGATTTGGATCCGGAAATCGAGCGAACCCTTCGGCATCGCTTACGATTTCAAGTTCCGAATTTTCAAGATACGGACTCCTTAGGAGACACTCCTAATCCTTCATTAATCCTCTCTCCGTCACCGCCTTCTTCTTCTCCTTCTTCATTTAGTTCTTCTTCTCATTCTCCTAGATCTCCTTCTTCTGCTTCTTCCAATATGGGTGAGCCAAATGCGGTTGAACAAAGGACTATGTCCTATTATGCCCGTCCAAACTTGGACGAGACTCAATCTAGTATTGTTCGTCCCGCTATTGCCCCCAATAATTTTGAGTTGAAGCCAAGCATCATCCAAATGGTACAACAATATGTACAATTTGATGGGCTTCAAGATGAAGATCCAAACGCGCATATTTCAAATTTCTTAGAAATATGCGATACTTTTAAAATTAATGGTGTATCCGATGATGCCATCCGGCTAAGGTTATTTCCATTTACATTACGCACTAAAGCCAAGCAGTGGTTGGGTTCTCTACCAAGAGGATCCATCACAACATGGGCTCAAATGACGGAAAGATTTCTTACGAAATACTTTCCGCCGGCTAAAACGGCTAAATTGCGCAATGATATCACTTATTTCTCCCAAATTGATTCGGAAACGTTATATGATACTTGGGAGCGTTTCAAGGAATTGCTTCGTCGATGTCCTCATCATGCAATTCCGGATTGGTTACAAATCCAAACCTTCTATAACGGCCTAAATTCTCAAACTAGGCAACATATTGATGCCGCCGCCGGTGGAACGCTTAATAACAAAACACCGGCGGCCGCACAAGAGCTTATAGAAGGTATGGCTTTGAATACCTATCAATGGAGTACACCTCGGTCTAAACCACCTAAACCGGCCGGGATGTATGAAATTGATACGGTTTCAAGTTTGTCTCTCCAGGTTGAGCAACTGCAAAAACAGATGAACGAGATGTCTGCTTCCTCGTCCAAATCTACCTGTGAGCCCCAATATTGGGAGCCTTCTACTATTGCCGAGCATGTGGATTACATGGGTAATCCGAATCGGCCACCTTATAATCCGGGTAACAATTTTGGCAATACCTATCACCCGGGTATAAGGAATCACCCCAACTTCTCTTGGAGTAATCCGGGGAACGCGGCGCGCCCACCGAACACGATTCCACCCGGCTATTTTCCACCGCAAGCTCCCAAAGCTCCCAATCTCGAGGAATTGTTCACTAAATATACAACTACAAATGACGCCAACATCCGGAATCTCACCGGATCTCTTCGAAGTTTGGAGACGCAAATCGGGCAAATCGCTAAAATGCTCTCCGATCGTCAACAAGGAGCGCTACCGGGCAATACGGAGCCCAACCCCAAGGAGCATGCAAAAGCCATCACCTTACGGAGCGGGAAGGAGGTAACCACTTCTCCAAATCCGGTTGATACTTCTCCAATTCCAATTCCGACTGATACGGAGGTAATCATTTCTCCATCTTCTCCTCCGTCTAAGCCTTCTACTCTTAATAAACCAAAAGCTTATCAACCACCTCTTCCCTATCCATCTAGAATGCAAAAAAACCGGGTGGATGAACATCACGGTAAATTTTTGGACATGTTTAAACAAATCCAAATTAATCTACCGTTTTGTGAAATAATCGCACAAATGCCGAAATACGCCAAGTACCTCAAGGATCTTTTATCCAATAAAAAGAAACTTGAGGATATCTCCACGGTTCAATTAAATGCGGAGTGTTCGGCAGTTTTACTTAATAAATTACCTAAGAAATTACCCGATCCGGGTAGTTTCTCCATTCCCTGTTTGTTTGGTGATTTATTAGTAAAACGTGCGTTAGCCGATCTAGGCGCCTCAATCAATTTAATGCCTTATTCTTTAGTTAAGAAGTTGGGATTAGGAGAACCTAAACCCACAAGAATGTGCATTCAATTGGCGGATCGGTCTGTCAAGCTCCCTATGGGGATCATCGAGGATGTGCTTGTCAAAGTTGACAAATTTATATTTCCGGTAGATTTCGTCATCTTTGACATCGAAGAGGACACCGAGGTCCCACTCATTCTCGGTCGCCCTTTTCTTGCCACCTCGCGCGCAATTATAGACGTTAGTAATGGGAAACTTCTCCTTAGAGTCGGAGATGAAGAAGTTACCTTTACTATTGATACGTCTATGAAAAACTCGCTCTCAAATGACGACTCATGTTATTATTTGGAGGCTTCTCCTGAAGAAGACTCTCTTCTTTTTTCTGAACAATCTTTATCTTCTATTGATCATGATGCCGATTTAGAACATTTAGATTCAATTGCTCATGAAAATAATGATAATCTCTCGATCACGCACGCACCTATTTTTGAACTTTTAGACATTGGTAGTGATCGTTTGAAAACTTCTTATGATGAACCTCCCGCGTTAGAACTAAAAACAATTGCCTGATCATTTAGAGTATTTATTCTTAGCGGAGGATTCAAAACTTCCGGTTATTGTGTCGGCCTACTTGACCAATGAAGAAAAAATTAAATTATCTCATATTTTAAAACTTCATCGCCGCGCAATTGCGTGGAAGATCACGGATTTGAGAGGGATTAATCCCTCCTTTTGCACCCATAAAATTTTTTTAGAAGAACACGCTCACAAAACTATTCAACCTCAACGCCGGCTAAATCCTAACATGAAGGAGGTAGTCAAGGCCGAGGTCATAAAATTATTAGATGCGGGTATCATCTATCCAATTTCGGATAGCTCTTGGGTGAGCCCGGTCCAAGTGGTGCCCAAGAAAGGAGGGTTAACGGTAGTGCCTAATGATAAAAACGAGTTAGTTCCCACTCGAACCGTTACCGGATGGCGGGTGTGCATCGATTACCGTAAATTAAATGATGCCACCCGTAAGGATCACTTTCCTTTGCCGTTTATTGACCAAATACTTGAACGGCTATCCGGGCACTCATTTTATTGTTTTCTTGATGGTCTCTCGGGATATTTTCAAATCCCAATCGCACCCGAGGACCAAGAGAAAAACAACCTTCACTTGTCCGTTTGGCACCTTCGCTTATCGAAGGATGCCTTTTGGTTTGTGCAACGCGCCGGCCACCTTCCAAAGGTGTATGCTAGCAATCTTTGACGAATTAGTGGAGGATATCATGGAGGTGTTCATGGACGATTTCTCCGTTTTTGGAGATTCGTTTGATTTATGTTTAGCAAACCTTTCCCGTGTACTCCAAAGATGTGAGGACACGAATCTAGTTTTAAACTGGGAGAAGTGCCATTTTATGGTACGGGAGGGTTTGGTCTTAGGCCATAAAATTTCTAGTAAGGGAATAGAGGTAGATAAAGCAAAAATTGAAACTATAGAAAAGCTACCTCCCCCTTCAAATATTAAGGCCGTTCGTAGTTTTTTGGGGCATGCCGGTTTCTATCGCCGGTTTATTAAAGATTTTTCTAAAATAAGTAAGCCCCTAACCCACTTGTTAGAAAAAGACGCGCCGTTCATTTTTGACGAAAATTGTTTGCGTGCTTTTTCTCTTATTAAAGAAAAATTGATTAATGCTCCTATCATGATCGCTCCCAATTGGGAGCTTCCTTTGAGATAATGTGCGACGCTAGTAATTTTGCCGTTGGTGCGGTGTTAGGACAACGCATAAATAAAAACTTTCATCCTATCTATTATGCAAGCAAAACATTAACCGCCGCGCAGGAAAATTACACGACCACCGAAAAAGAATTATTAGCCGTAATTTTCGCATTTGATAAATTCCGCTCCTATCTCACTTTGTCTAAAATTATTGTTTTTACTGATCATTCGGCTTTGAGATATTTACTAGCAAAAACAGATGCAAAGCCGCGCTTGATTAGGTGGATCTTACTACTCCAAGAATTTGATTTGGAGATTCGCGACAAGAGAGGAGCGGAGAACTTGGCGGCTGACCATCTTTCGCGGTTGGAGAACCCAAATTCGGGGGAGCTCATGGAGGAGGACATTGATGACACTTTCCCCGAGGAGCGCCTTCTCGCCATTCATAAGGTAATCACCCTCCCCACTCCTTGGTTCGCCGATTTCGCAAATTATCTTGTTGCGAGACTCCTCCCGAATGATTTTCCTTATCAAGAAAAGAAGAAATTTTTTTCTGATTTGAAAAATTATTTTTGGGAGGATCCCTTCCTTTTTCGTGTTTGCGCGGATCAAGTAGTGCGGAGGTGTGTTTCTCATGAGGAAGGCGCACAAATTTTAAAGCATTGTCATGAGGGACCCGCCGGTGGGCACTATAAAGCTAATCGGACGGCTCGGAAGGTACTTGAAGCGGGCTTCTATTGGCCAAGCATCTTCAAGGATGCTCACGCCCATGTAAGTCGTTGTGAACAATGCCAACGCTCAGGTAATATTTCCCGCCGCGATGAGATGCCGTTAAATACATTTTTAGAAATAGAAGTTTTTGATTTATGGGGGATCGACTTTGTTGGACCGCTACCAACATCCTACGGAAATAAATATATTTTGGTAGCGGTCGACTATGTGTCACGGTGGGCGGAAGCGCAAGCCTTTCCCACTAATGACGCCCGAGTCGTGACCCAATTTCTCAAAAAACTATTTTCACGATTTGGAGCACCGCGGGCAATAGTTAGTGATAGGGGCACCCACTTTTGTAACGCACAATTCGCCAAAATTTTGTCTAAATACGGCGTTACACATAGGTTAGCCACCCCCTATCACCCTCAAACGAGTGGCCAGGTAGAAGTAGTTAACCGTGAAATCAAACGAATTTTGGAGAAAACGGTTTCTACTAATAGAAAGGATTGGTCGGTCAAGCTTGATGATGCTCTTTGGGCTTATCGGACCGCGTACAAGACCGCTATCGGTTGTACGCCGTACCGATTGGTCTATGGGAAAGCATGTCACTTACCGGTTGAGCTTGAGCACCGCGCCTTTTGGGCACTTAAATTTTTAAATCTAGATGAAAATTTGTCCTCCGAGCTTCGGAAATTCCAAATTAACGAGCTCGATGAGTGGCGCTCCTTAGCCTATGAAAGTAATAAACTTTATAAGGAGCGCACAAAATTTTATCATGATAAAAAAATTAAGCACCCTAAAGATTTCAAACCGGGAGACCAAGTCCTTCTTTACAATTCGCGCCTCCGACTTTTTCCGGGCAAACTCAAGTCCCGATGGTCCGGCCCTTTTATTGTAAAAGAGGTATGGCCATATGGGACAGTGCTTATCTCGCACCCGGAACAAGGCGAATTTAAAGTGAATGGGCACCGGTTGAAGATATTCCTCGCCGGTGATACTACTAATGAGTACCGGGAGGAAATTAACCTCCCGAACCCATAAACGAGTGCCCCGCTTGGGTCGAGCTCAACGACCATAAACAAAGCGCTTGTGGGAGGCACCCCATGCTTATCTTTTCCTCTTATTTTTTTTTTTTAAATTAAATTTTCGCAGGTTTGAAGAACATCTTTTTCGGCATGACGATCGAAGGAGTTGAGCGTCAAGTCTACGCGTTTCTTCAAGTCGGTAACTTTTGTTTTATTATTGTTTAGTTGACCCTTAAAAAAAAAATTTTTTTTTTATAAACAAAAACACAAAAAAAAATCAAAAGAAGAAAACAAAAAAAAAAAAAAAAACAAAAACAAAGACAAAAAAATTTTTTTTCTACTCCGACACGCCTCTGTCACGGGCGTGACCTATGGGTCACGGGCGTGACCGAGCCGTGTTTAGTTCGTCGAACGAAACCCGAGAGTGGTTTCGTCAAGCGCAGCGTCCCGATCGTCTTTCGGTACTATCACGGGCGTGACCATCATTGGTCACGGGCGTGTCTATCCCGAAATTTCGTTCGACGAAGAGAAGCTGGAAACCTTCTCTTCCTGCCCAGTCATGGCCGTGACAGCTAGTGTCACGCCCGTGACACTAACTAGTCACGGTCGTGACTAGCCCGAACAAAAAAAAAAAAAAAAAAAAAAACCAATTTTTTTTAATTCTCGTTTCAGCTACACGCCCCAGGGTCACGGGCGTGACCCTGGGCCGTGTCGTCGAATCCGAGGCGTGACCCCGGGTCAACGCCTCGGATTCCCTCAAGTTTATTTTTTTTTATGAGACACGCCCATGGTCACGGGCGTGACCATGGGCGTGGCCTTGGAATCCAATGCCAGCGCATTGGATTCCTGCGCCGTACACGCCTTACACGCCCAGAGTCACGGGCGTGACTCTGGGGCGTGATCAGGGAATCCGAGGCAGGAGGCCTCGGATCCTCTTTTATTTTTGTCCCGAGCTTGTCACGCCCCCTGTCACGGGCGTGACAGGGGGGCGTGACCAACCCGAAAACCCTATAAATTGGGCTTTTCCCCCTCTTCTTCCTCCACACCATCCACCCTTCTCTTCTCCCTTTGCTAACCCGATTCCTTCCTTCTTCTCCCCTCTACCAAAATGCCTCGCCACCACCCTCGCTCCACCGCTTCCTCCTCCGAGCACCCCGCGGATCCCGCAGCAGCGGAAGCCATGCTTCTTTTCCAAAACCAAACCCAGCAGGAGCGCAGCGAGCGCCTACGCGCCAAACCCCTTGGCGTGTTCCGCATTTTAGATTGGGCGATCCTCGCCACATTTGGAGCTGCGGATTTGGTACGGGGATTTCTGTCCACCCCTGGATGGAGTTCTCTCTTCTCTATTTCCGAGCATGCCTTTCTTGAACTCACCGTTGAGTTCTTGGCTTCCTTCGAGTTCCGCTGGGCGGCCGATGACGACTTCATCATCTTTCGCATAGGTGGGATGGTGCATCAGCTCACCATCCGCCAGCTCAATGTCGTCATGGGCTTCTGCTCGGAGGCTTTTTCCCAATCTCCCGCCTATCTCGATTTACTTACTGATTTCCCGACCGATTTCAACCTTCTCGCCTTTTGGGCGGAAATCAGTAGTGACACCGCCCCCTACACCCCAAAGAAATCCAAAGGCAGCCAACTCATTTCTCCCGCCTTACGTATTCTCCACAACCTCCTTACCTTCACTATTTCTGGTCGCGGCGATAGCCACGGGGTGGTGACTCGGGCAGACTTATTATATTTATATAGTATGTTTTACCGGGTCCCCCTCAACCTTGGTTATCTGCTCGCCATTTTCTTTCGGCACCAGGCCGAAAATGCGAGGTTGGGCGCAGTGCACGGCGGGAACTTCATCACTTTCCTCGCAAAGCAACTCGGCATTTGGGATGCTCTTCCACGCCTCAGCTGCGTCCAGACGCCGCAAGTTATCCAGTTCCAGACCCTTCAGGCCCTCGGCCTAGCGCGGCGACGTGATGGAGAGTTTGAGGCTATTCCACCCGCAGTCGTTGGTGGAGATCTTGGCCTTGATTACGGTGCCGGTCCCAGCGGCACTATTCACTCTCCCCAGATTCCTCCACCACCGCAGGACCCTTCTTCCGAGCCCGGCCCTCAGAGCTATTGGGATCGTCAGTTTGCGTCTCTTCACACACGCTTAGATACGATGCAGGCCGATTTTGACGCTCGATTTGTGAGTTTTGACACTCGATTTACCACGCTAGCAACAAATCAAGCCTCCTCCATGGCACGTATTGAGCGTGAGTTTTCAGACCTCCGGACGCACTATCAGGAGCCGCGGCAGCATAGCGATGAGGATTAGCCGGCTTTCTTTTTCTTTGGGATTGTAGACCGCCCTCTTGTATCTTTTCTTTTTATCATTTTCTTGTCCTTTATCATGTATCTTTTCTTTTTCGTAAAATAAATAAAAAAAATATGTTTTGCTTTAGCTTTCTCTTCCAGGTACTTTTTGGTGCTGCATGACCCGCTTCAGGGAAGTCTCCTATCCTTTTTCTTTATTTATCTATTTTTCATTGGGGACAATGTCTTGTTTAAGTATGAGGGGATATTTCTCAAGCAAAATATACAAAAAAAAAGATTTTATTTCTTTTGTGCAATTTTTTTTTTTTTACAAAAATACAAAAAAAATACAAAAAAAAAAAAAAAAAAAAAAATCCAAAAATCAAAAAAAAAAAAAAAATATACAAAAAATAGGATTACTTTCAAAATTAGGGAGATCTTTATTCCTCTATTTACTCACATGCGAAATTCTAGGTATTCGACTTTTACATAAGTTTAGAAACTTTTTGATGCTTTAATTGAATTTTGAATTTTGTAGTAGAACTGTTGGCCATGCTGTGTTTCTAGTTAAGTGCACATGTTAGTAGAATTTGAGTAGAATTAAATATTCAGCATACAATTAGATTTTCTTTTTCTGAATGCGTAGAAATAGTTTATTTTACTTCTACTTGGAAACCGACAAAATCTAAAAATAGTTTAGGAGAGTGTGTAGAAGTTTACTAGAGAGATATTTCGCGGATCAAGAAAGAGGTATTCTTTCTCGATGTCTAGAACTTGCCCTCTAGCTATTCTCAAGACTTTGCATAGGTTAAACTCATT
Source organism: Platanthera guangdongensis (assembly GCA_039583875.1). NCBI lineage: Eukaryota > Viridiplantae > Streptophyta > Magnoliopsida > Asparagales > Orchidaceae > Platanthera > Platanthera guangdongensis. The sequence continues at coordinate 43,759,357 of CM077164.1, forward strand.
AGCATGAAAATGATTTAGGCATTTCTTTTGGCTAGTTTGAGCCTTTGCACCCGTACCTAACGTTTTACCCTTGCTAAGCCAATTTGAGCCTATATCCTTCCTTTTGTTATAGCTCCACCAACACTTTACCAAAGCCTAAAAAGCATCCTAATTACACACCTAAAACCGAGCTTGAAATTATAGATAAAACAAGTTTATGTGTGATTAGGAGTCATTTTATTTTGGTGGCTTTTGAACAAAATATACAAGAGTTGTTCTATTTTTCACTTCTCCTCTAAAAAAAAAAAAACCAAAAAACAAAAAAAAAAAGAAAAAAAAAAAAAAAAAAAAAAAGAAAAAAAGAGGAAGTTGAAAAAAAATATTCAACATATTGAAAAAAAAAAAAAGCAAAAGGATTGGCGAAGTTTTTAATTTATTTCTTTTGTGCAAGCTCTCTTTAGGTTTTGGTGTGTCTACCCAACGCATTTATCCTTGTTTTTCCAAACCAAAAACCTAAGCCTATATTCCAACCTACTTAAGTCCTACTGATTTGTGCTCATAAGTTAACCTAGTGCCGTGGCGAGAGTGTGAAAGGGCAAGCCTATGGCCATCGACATTGATGGATTTCTTTGGAGGGTATCCCGATCTTCGATTTGTGCAATGTTATCTTAGCAAACACACTACTTTCTCCCTAAACATGATTCGAAGATTTATCGTGTTTCCATCTTTGAAGTAAAAATAATAAGTGGAAACACATTTTAGAAAATTAAAAAACTAATTTGTATGCTGAGTAGGTTCTTCTACAATAATTACTACAAGCATAGGCATAAGACTTCGCATTCTACTCCTTATATTCAATTTTCGTTTTTAGCGTTAAAAGTTTTCTACTCTCCATGTGAAGTTGTTTGCTCGGGACGAGCAAACGAATAAGTATGGGGGTATTTGATAACTCTAATTTTGTCCAAGTTTTTACATTATTTTTATTTAATAATTAATTAATTTATAATTATATTTTGTAATTTTATTATTGAATTTTTCTAATTTCTTGTTTCAGGGCAATCTGGCTGCAAATCGCAATTTGGAGTCTATAGGGTTGATCAGGAGACAAAACTGCGCAAAAGCAGGAAAATTTCAAAAGAACACGCCAACGTCACGGGCGTGACCAACATGGTCACGGGCGTGACATCCGGGCTAGAACCCGGCTCGTGGAAGGAGTTACCTGCCACGACAATTAAAATTACACGCCTTAAGGTCACGGGCGTGACCATCATTACACGGGCGTGTACTCCAGGCGTGACATCCAGTGCCCTGCCCTGATGTCCAGTCAACGGCAGTTTAACAAGCCACGGGCGTGACATACCCCGTGACAGCCCGGCGTGCCGACTTAATGCTACAGTTTCACTCGCTGGGAGTTTTCTCAAGACACGCCCATGGTCACGGGCGTGACCAGGGGCGTGACCCCTCCAACAACGGCCGGAGTTATTCCCGCCGTTTCTGCTTCCCGCCGTTTTTCTACAACCGTCAAGACACGCCCTAAGTCACGGGCGTGACCTAGGGGCGTGACCAGCAAATTAACGACTTTTGGCGGTTTCGCGCCAACGTTCAGAGGACTTGAAGACGACGGTTCCGAGACCGACACGCCCTAGGTCACGGGCGTGACCTAGGGGCGTGACCACCCAGCAACTTTTTCTATAAATTCCAGACAGCTTCAGATGGCCAGGAGGAGATTTTTGGGAAGCTTAATTCTGTTTTATTTACTGTTTTTCCTGCATTTTCAATTCCTAGTGTAATCTTTACTTTCAAGTCTTTTCTTTAATCATGTCTTTCTTTATGTTTTCATGTAATTCTCCCATCATGATCAGTAGCTAATTTCCCAATTAGCACTTGATCATGATGAACTTTGGAATGGAATAAAATTCTTATATTTGTCTCAAATTAGCAAGCATTCTATTTTCTAAACTTTGATTTATCTTTGATTTAATTTTTCTTCGAATTCATAAGTTGCAAATTATGTTTATTCGAGCTTAGATTCGTATCCTAGATTTACCGAGAGGTTGTGGATACGAGTAGATCACTCAAGGATAAAGAGAATTTCTTGCACCCCTCGAGAGAGGAACGCAAAATTCCTCCGCCTTGGAGTCAACTCCATTAGTGAGGTTCACCGCCTAAAGCAAGCTTAGGTCTTTCGACTGGCCGAGAGGTCTTAATCGATCTACCTAAGGTTAGTCGAGTGCGTATTCTCGAGAGAGGCGCTTCGTAGCTTTGGAACCTCCGCGGTCGAAGTTAATAATTTAGATGCTTGTGCTCTCTAATTTCGTGGATTTTATTCTAGCCCAAAGGGATTCTAGATCAAGTGCTAGCCTTTTATTCATCGAATTTCTCCTCTTAATTTAACGTTTGTTTTCGTTTTCGCAAAAACCAATTTTCCGATCGATAAAATAATAGTTCGTCCTTGTGAGTACAAATACTCAACGGTCCCCGAGTTTAAATACGATATTCCTATACTAAATTTCGATAGGTGCACTTGCCTAGTTGAGAGTTTAGTTTGGATATTTTTCAAAACTGATAAAATCTTCATCAATATATCAAACTGAGTCTTAACCATAGAATAAAAGGAGGTCCAAACAGAGAACAGCTCGGAGCGATCTTTGAGAAGATATACCCACATACATCGAGAGAAATCATCAATGAAGGTGACAAAATAGGAACTACCCCGACCGATGGTGAGGTTAGGAGCGGGACCCCATATGTCAGAGTGAACGAGGTCGAACGGACGGGAAGAGACCCAACTTTGCATTGGGGGGAAGGATGAGCGGTGATGTTTGCCAAGTTGACATGCATCACAGTTTAGAGGAGGATGATGAGGAGGGAGGTGCGGCAAGAGCTGGCGAGAATTCGGGAGGAGCATGTCCAAGGCGAAGATGCCATTGGAGAAGATCTGTAGAGGAGGAGGAGAAGGCGGATAGAGCAGAAACGTTGTCGAGGAAGTAGAGGCCACCACTCTCAGTCCCGGTAGCAATCGTCCGTTGGGAGTCTGGATCCTGAAAAGCACAAGAGCTAGGGGTGAATATGACAGAACACCGTAGTTACTTGCATAAAGAAGTAACCGATAATAAATTGCACGGAAACTTGGGCACATAGAGGGTATCAGCCAGGCAGAGAGATGGAGTAACTTGAACCATGCCCGTCCCATGGACCGGGGAGGGAGATCCATCAGCAACAATGACCGGGGGCAACTGAGCATGTGTGTCAAGAAGAGAGAAACATTGAGGATTGCCTGTCATATGATTGGTTGCACCAGAGTCGATGAGCCATCTTCCGCGAGTAACAACATGAGCACTACCAGAAGAGGTGACCACGGAGGCGGACAGGCTGGAGGAGGGAAAGCCATGGAAGCAAGAGAGGAGCAAGCCGCGGCGAAGAGAAAAGAGCACCAAGCCGGGCGAACAGAAAACAGGTCGGGCGGCTAGGAAGGCCGCTACCAAGAAGCAGAGCAAAGCAGAGGGAAAGAAGTCGCACGACTTGAAAAACTCGGGCGAACAGAGGAGAACAGGTCGCACAGCAAAAGATGAGGCCGGCGCGACTAGCAAGCAGGAGCGGGTAGAAGGCAACAAGTAGAGCGCGAACAGTAGCGGCTAGCAAGAGGTCAAAGGCACAGCGGGGAAGAGGTCGCGCGGACTGAAAAGGCCGAGCGAACAGAAGAGAGGAGAAGTGTAACGCCCCGAAACTCAAAGGAGCAAAGGGGGACGTTTTGGGCCAGTTTTGGTTTCTGGCTGAAGGCACACGGCCTGGGACACGGGCGTGTCCCAGGGCGTGTCAAGCGTGTGTCGACACTTAGCCGCGAAGTCGTCGAGTTATTCTCGACGATTCGTCGAGAATGGGCACACGGCCTGCGACACGGGCGTGTCGCAGGGCGTGTCGACCCGTGTCGACACTTAGCCGTGAAATCGTCGAGTTATTCTCGACGATTCGTCGAGAATGGGCACACGGCCCGCGACACGGGCGTGTCGTCGGGCGTGTCGACCCGTGTCGACGAGCGTCAAGGTGAAATCGTCGAGATTCACTCGACGGTCGTCGAGACAAGGCACACGGCCTAGGACACGGGCGTGTCCAAGGCCGTGTCATCCAGTCGTCGTTCTCCCCTCGACAAAATGTCCCGTGTACACGGCCTGGGGGCCCAGGCGTGTCAATGTGACACGGGCAAGGACACGGGCGTGTCCTAGAACCCGTGCAGTGCTCGGGTTGGAAACGGGGGAAAAATCATGGGTACACGGCCGGCTACACGGCCGTGTCAGCTGGAACACGGGCGTGTCAGCTCGAACACGGGCGTGTTCGATACCCGTGTGCGTGTTCAGAAGATTCGATTTTGACGGCGAATGCGGCACACGGCCCTGGACACGGGCGTGTGCCAAGCCGTGTTCGGCCCAGATTGGGCATTTCAGCCCCGAATCAAAGCCGCTCGTTTTCTTAGGTTGAGATCCGACGGCTGGGGATGGTTCCTGGGAGGTTATACACGGGTTTGACTTAGAAAAATCCACACTTTTCATCACTTGATCTCTCTCCAAACCCTTGGCGAAAGAAGAGCCAAGGCTAGAGGAAGAGGAGCTAGATCCGCCATTGGAGGAGCTTCGGAGCTCCGAATCGCAAGCCGACTCCGGATCCACGGAGGCAACGCAAGCGCGGTGATTTCTATCCGATTACATTTCGATGGCGCCAAAGAGGAACGCAAGGGTAACGATCCTCACTTGTGAGCTTGATAGCTTTCTTTCTTAGCATAGGAAGCCCTCTCTCGCGAGTTTGCGAAGAGTTGGAGGCATTCCTTCGGGTAGATATGTAAAGTCCCCGTTGTTTAGCGTCCGTATGCGAGAACGGACATAGGCATTGTGGTTGAAGCCTACCCGGACATGTTAGTTCGGATCGGTGATGTTGCATTGCATAAGGCCGGAGAAGACTCCGTGCTATTTGGTATTTTCGGGTTTTCTACGCGGTAGATTGCAGCAGGGAGCCTTGGGGACTAACCCAAAGGTGCACCCGGAAAACTGGGCGGACACGAGGTCTTGCCAACTTGGTGGCCTGAGTGCCAACATGAACATTACGGGGTTATGTGTCTTGCGGTAGAATGGGACTCGGTGAAAGTTTGACCCGCGCAAATGGCTTAAATTGCCGTTGCGATGTGAGCACGGGTTAGATGGAGCCGTACCCGCTTTATGTCGTTCGGGTTAGAGAGACCTAAAGTTACATGGCACTCGCCGTTGGCATAGATGTGAGTCTTCGGTGGTCAATGGCTTAAATTGACGTGACCAATACCATGAAGACGAATTGCTCATAGGAATGGCCGTCTAAGTGGCGGTGGTGAGTCCGGAATGTTAATGGCTTTAATTGACGTGACATCGACCGGTTCGCCGAGAATGTGCCCTGAGTGCACGGGACGTGTGGCCGTACGAGCCAACGTCTGTGATGAGATGGCTATGGTTATATGCATTGCTCGCTTGTGCTAATGAACTGCAGGGAAGGAGCATCGCCGCCCCGAGTTGGGGGCGGGATCGTTATAATTTGGTCAGCATTGCTGACCGTTGCTTTGTTTGCCACCGTGCGGTGGTTTGTTTGCTTGCAGGTGCAGCTGGACCAAGCGGTCAATAGCGGGCTAAAGCCCTTTTTGCGAAGCTGGCCCTCGAAGGCCCAAGTGGAAATGTTTTCTATTTTATTCATGTATGGCCGGCCTGCGTGCCGAGGTTGGTAAATCATGTAATAGACAAATGAAACATCTCGTAAGGCCTTAAGGCCGACTTTTGAGTATTTTGTAATGACATTCCTTTTGGTTTTAGTGGACATTCATGCTTGTGCTGGGTTCTTGATTTGTAACTCTTATAAATTGCTTCCGCTAGAATGCTCTGTGTAGGACGTTGATATTGGTTGGATGGTTTCCATACGTAACCACCCGGTCTGTCTGTGGTATATGGCGTCGGGCCCCGGCCGGACCTACTGCTATATGCTATGCGACGGATAGGGGGTGTTACAATTTGGTATCAGACTACTTGTTTTGGTCGGGCTTGAATTGAATTCGTGGGCGCATTCTTTTTAAGGGGTGGTGAGCACATTGTGTGCGTCATCGTTATAACAGTAAAGAGAACCCATGAATGTCCACTTAGGAATGAAAATACTCGTGTTTGAGGAACCTGCGTGTTCCTATAATTGCTGTTTGCAATGTTATTTGGTCGCTTAACGGTGTTTTGTACCACTATAGGTGACCAGAAGTGGTGTTGGGCCGTCAGAACGCCGAGGTTCTGAGGCAAGTAGTGCACCAGAAGTTGCTCCCGCAACACCTTTGTTGGCTGAAAATATAAGATTGGTGGCTGAAGCGGTGCTAGCCGTGATAAATGCGCAGCCTGGGAGGCAAGCGCAGCAGCCAGCTCCTGTGATGGAGCAAGTACCTCTTCAAGAGGCGGAGCCGAGGAGGATGGAGCAAGTGGTTGTAGAACCAATAGTGCCAAGGAGGGCGACTGAGAGGCAGTTGAAGCATGTAATGAGCTTTAACCCTCCGTTATTCTCGGGGTTGGGAACCCCATCGCAGGCTGAAGACTGGCTCTCTAGGGTGAAGAGAGTCATGACAGCGACGGAGACGGAGGAGTGGCAGATGACCACCATTGCTACGTTCCTGTTGGACGGTGAAGCAAGGATGTGGTGGGAAGGCTTGGAGCTGCATCATCTGAGAGGAAGACAATTGATAGACGTTCCGATGGAAGAGTTCTCGGAATTGTTCTTAGCAAGATACCTCCCTTCTACTCAGAGGATTTCAATGGAGAATGAGTTCCTGAGGTTGGTGCAGGGTGAGCGAAGCGTGGATGAATATCTCCACGAGTTTACGCGGTTGAGTCGTTATGCGAGCTCTACCATCATGGATGAGGAGCGCAAGACTAATCGCTTCTACGAAGGTCTGAGGATGAGCTGAGACTATTACTGTCGGGGCCGATGACGCAGGGTTTCTTAACCTTGGTCAATACTGCCCGGTCCTTGGAGAAGGACATGAGGAGTGTACAGGCAAAGAAAAGCTTGGGTGAAAAGAAGTCTGAGTTTAAAGTGCCGACTACTTCGAAGTCTGGCTATCGGAGGGCTTTCAAGAAGCATAGGACTCCGGGTCCAGCTCCTTCTGGCGCTTCTGGGGCGACTACGGGTCGGACCCCGGGTGCGTGTTTTACTTGCGGCAAGACGGGGCACTTTGCCCGTGATTGTTGGAGCGGACGTCCTAAGTCTGAAAGGAGGCCAGGAGCTACCTACGAAGAGAAGGGAAAGGCGGTGGAGTCGACCGCATCCCACTATGCTCCGGCCCAACCAAGGGTCTATAATCTTGGCCAACAGGAGGCCATTAAACAAGCTGACGTGGTGACAGGTACGGTTTAATTTATAGCAAGTCAATTCCTTTATATGCTTGTTATGTATATGTTACCTTACCACTGCTTGTTTAGGATTTGTAATGATTTGTGAAAATCCCGCACGAGCACTCTTTGATACGGGAGCTTCACACTCCTTCTTGTCCGAAGGATTTATATCACGCATCGAGTCCCTTCTTCGATGGCGAAGGACAAGTTGGATGTGTTATTGCCCAATGGGTGTTCGATGCGAGCGGTTAGGATCTGCGAGGTTAAGACTCGTATTGGAGAGCAGGAGTTCGACCTGCGGGCGTCTTTACTTCCGTTAGTGGAGTTTGATGTCATATTTGGCATGGACTGGCTCTCGGAGCAGCAGGCCCATATAGATTGCGGTAGCAAGGAAGTCAAGCTGGGAGCGAGTCGTGAGACGACGTTTAAGGGCTTAAAGGGGTCGAGCAAAACATTGATGTCTGCTCTTCAAGTGGTTAAGGCAGTTCGTGCCGGAGCAGAACTGTTCTTCACTCTAGTGGAGGTTGCAAAGCCGAAGCCCGCTATGGATTGTATTTCAGTGGTATCGGAATACCCTGATGTGTTCCCTGCAGATCTTCCTGGAGCCCCGCCACAACGGGAGATAGATTTTACTATCGAGCTAGTGCCAGGTGCAAAGCCTGTGTCACGATCTCCGTATCGGCTAGCGCCTAAGGAAATGGCGGAGCTGAAAGTACAGTTGCAAGAGTTGTTGGAGCAAGGGTATGTGCGCCCGAGTTCTTCGCCTTGGAGCGCACCGGTCCTCTTTGTTAAGAAGAAGGACGGAAGCTTGAGGTTGTGTATTGATTATCGGGAGCTAAACAAGCTGACTGAGAAGAATAAGTACCCGATCCCCCGGAGCTTTTTGGGGCTTGCCGGTTATTATAGGCGCTTCGTAGAGAACTTCTCGCGGATAGCGCTACCTCTCACTACTTTGACGAGGAAGGAGCATAAGTTCGTTTGGACGCCGGAGTGCGCGCGAGCTTTTGAGGAATTGAAGTGTCGGTTGACCACGGCGCCTGTGTTGAGTTCGCCGGTTGGGACCGAAGGCTATGAGATATATAGCGATGCTTCAGGCAGCGGTTTGGGTTGCGTGCTACTGCAGCACGGCAGCGTGATAGCTTATGGCTCGAGACAACTAAAAGTGCACGAGAGGAATTATCCGGTCCATGACTTGGAGTTAGCGGCCGTGATTTTTGCCTTGAAGCTGTGGAGACACTATTTGTACGGTGTGAAGATTGACATCTACACCGATCACAAGAGCCTAAAGTATCTAATAGATCAGAAAGATTTGAATATGCGGCAGCGTAGGTGGATGGAGTTCCTGGGGGACTATACTTTTAAGATCCACTACGTGCCTGGCAAAGGGAATGCGGTTGCGGATGCATTGAGTCGCCGAGCCCCAGCTCAAGCGAATTGGCTATCAGTGCATGATGAGCGGTTGGTGCAGGAGCTGGAGGCGTTGGAGATTGTTTGTGTGGATAGACAATCTAGCGCTGAAGCAGTGCTGAATTGGACTGAAGTCCAATATGACCTGGCTGATCGGATTCGGCAGGCTTTGGATATGGATGCTCATATGAAGCAGTTCATGATAGAGGCTCTGGATGGGTCAAATTCCCAATTCGTCGTGGAGGACGGATTGCTTTGGAAAGACGGTCGTTTGTGCGTCCCAAGTGTGGGCAATTTACGGGTGGAGTTGTTGTACGAGGCACACCATACCAAGTACTCGATTCACCCGGGGAGCACGAAGATGTACCGCGATATCAAGAAGTTATTTTGGTGGCCGGGTTTGAAGAAGGATGTGGCGCTATACGTAGCGAAGTGCCAAACCTGCGCCTTAGTAAAGGCGGAGTGCCAAAAGCCGGGAGGATTTCTTAAGTCCTTGCCTATTCCGGAGTGGAAATTCGACGACATCTCTATGGACTTTGTGCATGGTTTGCCAAGGTCGCAGAAGGGGAACGACGCCATTTGGGTGGTGGTCGATCGATTAACGAAGGTGTCGCACTTTATTCCGCATAGGAAGGACGATCCGGTGGAGAAGCTGGCGAAGCTTTATGTGGATAATATAGTACGGCTTCATGGTGTGCCCCGCAGCATCGTGAGTGACCGTGATGGGCGGTTCACGTCCAATGATTGGAGGCTGGTGCAGCAAATGTTGGGAACAAAGCTGAAGTTTAGCACAGCCTTCCATCCACAAACGGATGGGCAGACCGAGAGGGTCAATAGAACCATGGAAGACATGCTTCGCATGTGTGTCTTGGACTTTGGAAAGCAATGGGAGGACCATCTTTATTTGGTGGAGTTCGCATACAACAACAGCTACCAAGCAAGTATTCAGATGGCGCCTTTCGAGGCCCTTTATGGTAGAAGATGTCGCACGCCGTTGTCTTGGTTAGAAACGGGCGAGTCAAAGTTGTATAAGCGATCGGAAGTGGAGGATGCTACTTCCTTGGTAAGAACCATTCGGGAGAGGTTGCTGATGGCTCAGGACCGGCAAGCAAAGTACTATAATGCCAAGCACAGGAACGTGGAGTTCGCTGTGGGCGATTATGTATACTTGAAGATCAAGCCGTTCAAGGGTGTCTCGCGGGTGCGGCGATTGAAAAAGCTAAGCCCGAGGTACCTTGGACCGTTCGAGGTTCTGGAGCGAGTGGGAGAAGCGGCCTATAGGTTGAAGCTTTCTGTGGAGCTAAGTGGTTTACACGATGTATTCCACATTTCGGTACTTAGGAAGGCGGCGCAAGAGCCTACGCAAGTGATCGCGGTCGATCAAGTGCCGGTGGATAGTGGGCTAACGACAAAGGTCAAGCCCGTGCGGATTGAAGACTCGGAGGTCAAGCGGCTACGCAATAAAGAGATCAGGATGGTCAAAGTCCGGTGGGACAATTGCGGTCGTGAGGAGCTCTCCTGGGAGCGAGAGCAGACGATGCTTGACGAATATCCGGAGTTGTTCCGCTCAGGTACAAATTTTGTTTTGTACATGTTTTTCCCTTTATGTGATTTCGTGGGCGAAATTCTTTTAAGAGGGGTAGAGTTGTAACGCCCCGAAACTCAAAGGAGCAAAGGGGGACGTTTTGGGCCAGTTTTGGTTTCTGGCTGAAGGCACACGGCCTGGGACACGGGCGTGTCCCAGGGCGTGTCAAGCGTGTGTCGACACTTAGCCGCGAAGTCGTCGAGTTATTCTCGACGATTCGTCGAGAATGGGCACACGGCCTGCGACACGGGCGTGTCGCAGGGCGTGTCGACCCGTGTCGACACTTAGCCGTGAAATCGTCGAGTTATTCTCGACGATTAGTCGAGAATGGGCACACGGCCCGCGACACGGGCGTGTCGTCGGGCGTGTCGACCCGTGTCGACGAGCGTCAAGGTGAAATCGTCGAGATTCACTCGACGGTCGTCGAGACAAGGCACACGGCCTAGGACACGGGCGTGTCCAAGGCCGTGTCATCCAGTCGTCGTTCTCCCCTCGACGAAATGTCCCGTGTACACAGCCTGGGGGCCCAGGCGTGTCAATGTGACACGGGCAAGGACACGGGCGTGTCCTAGAACCCGTGCAGTGCTCGGGTTGGAAACGGGGGAAAAATCATGGGTACACGGCCGGCTACACGGCCGTGTCAGCTGGAACACGGGCGTGTCAGCTCGAACACGGGCGTGTTCGATACCCGTGTGCGTGTTCAGAAGATTCGATTTTGACGGCGAATGCGGCACACGGCCCTGGACACGGGCGTGTGCCAAGCCGTGTTCGGCCCAGATTGGGCATTTCAGCCCCGAATCAAAGCCGTTCGTTTTCTTAGGTTGAGATCCGACGGCTGGGGATGGTTCCTGGGAGGTTATACACGGGTTTGACTTAGAAAAATCCACACTTTTCATCACTTGATCTCTCTCCAAACCCTTGGAGAAAGAAGAGCCAAGGCTAGAGGAAGAGGAGCTAGATCCGCCATTGGAGGAGCTTCGGAGCTCCGAATCGCAAGCCGACTCCGGATCCACGGAGGCAACGCAAGCGCGGTGATTTCTATCCGATTACATTTCGATGGCGCCAAAGAGGAACGCAAGGGTAACGATCCTCACTTGTGAGCTTGATAGCTTTCTTTCTTAGCATAGGAAGCCCTCTCTCGCGAGTTTGCGAAGAGTTGGAGGCATTCCTTCGGGTAGATATGTAAAGTCCCCGTTGTTTAGCGTCCGTATGCGAGAACGGACATAGGCATTGTGGTTGAAGCCTACCCGGACATGTTAGTTCGGATCGGTGATGTTGCATTGCATAAGGCCGGAGAAGACTCCGTGCTATTTGGTGTTTTCGGGTTTTCTACGCGGTAGATTGCAGCAGGGAGCCTTGGGGACTAACCCAAAGGTGCACCCGGAAAACTGGGCGGACACGAGGTCTTGCCAACTTGGTGGCCTGAGTGCCAACATGAACATAACGGGGTTATGTGTCTTGCGGTAGAATGGGACTCGGTGAAAGTTTGACCCGCGCAAATGGCTTAAATTGCCGTTGCGATGTGAGCACGGGTTAGATGGAGCCGTACCCGCTTTATGTCGTTCGGGTTAGAGAGACCTAAAGTTACATGGCACTCGCCGTTGGCATAGATGTGAGTCTTCGGTGGTCAATGGCTTAAATTGACGTGACCAATACCATGAAGACGAATTGCTCATAGGAATGGCCGTCTAAGTGGCGGTGGTGAGTCCGGAATGTTAATGGCTTTAATTGACGTGACATCGACCGGTTCGCCGAGAATGTGCCCTGAGTGCACGGGACGTGTGGCCGTACGAGCCAACGTCTGTGATGAGATGGCTATGGTTATATGCATTGCTCGCTTGTGCTAATGAACTGCAGGGAAGGAGCATCGCCGCCCCGAGTTGGGGGCGGGATCGTTATAATTTGGTCAGCATTGCTGACCGTTGCTTTGTTTGCCACCGTGCGGTGGTTTGTTTGCTTGCAGGTGCAGCTGGACCAAGCGGTCAATAGCGGGCTAAAGCCCTTTTTGCGAAGCTGGCCCTCGAAGGCCCAAGTGGAAATGTTTTCTATTTTATTCATGTATGGCCGGCCTGCGTGCCGAGGTTGGTAAATCATGTAATAGACAAATGAAACATCTCGTAAGGCCTTAAGGCCGACTTTTGAGTATTTTGTAATGACATTCCTTTTGGTTTTAGTGGACATTCATGCTTGTGCTGGGTTCTTGATTTGTAACTCTTATAAATTGCTTCCGCTAGAATGCTCTGTGTAGGACGTTGAGATTGGTTGGATGGTTTCCATACGTAACCACCCGGTCTGTCTGTGGTATATGGCGTCGGGCCCCGGCCGGACCTACTGCTATATGCTATGCGACGGATAGGGGGTGTTACAAGAAGAGCAGGTGACCGCGACCAAGATGCGGGTGAGAAAGGAACAACCCGCACGGCCAGGCAGATCACAGCAGCAAACCGCGAGTATAGGGGCAAGCGGATATGGGGAAAGCAGAAGCGGACAGGGAGAAGAAGTCCGCAGCGGGTAGACACAAGCCGCAAAGACTAGGAAGTCGGAGAGGCAAGAAAGAGCAAGGAGCGCGGCGACAAGGAAACAGGTCGCTGCGACGAATAGCAGTAGGAGAAGAGAACCAAGAAGCAAGCCGCGCGAACAGCGCAGCGGACAGAAACAAGCCGCTCGAACAGGGCGGCAAACAGAAGAGAAGGCAAGCCGCGAGAGAGGTCGCAGATAGCGGAAAACAAGCCGCTAGAAGCAGAGAGCGCACAGAATCAGGAGGAAATGACCGTGTCCTCTGATACCATGTTAAAAGTAGCGAATAGAAAAGAACAAACGGATAGACTTTTGAATAATTGAAATTTTATTATCCAAAAAAGGTATCTATTACAAAGGTATGCCCTCCTTTATATAGAATGGAGGAGAGATGAGAGAATACAAATAAGAGATGTGAGACTATAATTTACAGGACTAAGAGGACTATACAAAACAAACCGCACAAGCCGCGCGGTTAGACAGCAGGGCTAACCGCACGGCTACCACCAGAGAGGAAGAGAGACTGCCAGGGTAGACCGCCAGACCGCCTGGTCTCCAAGCCGGCTGCAACAAACCGCCAGACCGCGCGGTCTTCAACCCGCCAAGACAAACCGCCAGACCGCCCGGTCACCAACTTCAACAACACACAATATTACATAACCCAGTTATGTATAAGTTGGCTCCCAGGGCACCAAGATGGCAGAACCACGCATCTGCCTAGTTTTTTGGGGGCACCTTGAGGTTAGTCATCAAGGCTCCCTGTTGCAATCTACATCGTAGAAAACACGAAAAACAACCATCGGCGTTGAGCCTTCTCCGGACATTCATGCAATGAAACATCACCGATACAGACCAACTTGTCCGGGTAGGCTTCACACACCATGCCTATGTCCGTTCTTCGATTTTGGACTCTACATGCAAAACAACGAGGACTATTCATGTCTACCCGAAGGAATACGTCACACTCACCGCATACTCGCAAGAGCGGGTTTCCTGTGCAAAAAGGAAAGAGGAATTCACATGTTCAAGAAGAGAATCGTTACCCTTGCATTTATCTTTGGCACTATGAAGATCTAGACAGATAAATAGCACCGCAACGACCTCGCCTACGTAGATCTGAACTCGGCTTTCGATTTGGGGCTCCAAAGCTCCACCGGTGGCCGGAACACTCCTCCTTCTTCCTTGCTCTCCCCTCTCTCTAAAGCTTTAGAAAGAGAAAGCTTGAAGTGGAATCAGGGTTTCAAACCCTATTCCTGGACTAGACACTGCATGGACCAGCCTGGGCCCTTGGATCCCAAAAGAAGGAAACGGACGGTCATGATTCACACTTAAAATCAATTTCCTGGGCCGAACACAGCTTGTGATACGCCCTTGTCCAAGGCCGTGTGCCTCAATCGACCATGAAACCGTCGTGTCCCGACCAGGACACGGGCTCTCGACATGCCCATGTCACACTTGACATGCCCATGTTAATCAGTACACGCCCGTGTTGCCGGGCATGTTCCTCAATCGACACAGGACCAAAAACTTCCCGAATAGGACACGGGTTCTCGACACGCCCGTGTCGAATTTATCGCGCCTGCGTTAACCCGAACATGCCTGGGCTCCAGGCCGTGTTCCACCCCTGACATAGCTCGGCTAACATCCCGAGCAGGATATGGCCCTGGACACTCCCGTGTCTCAAGCTGCGTTTGCTGTCCCTACGATCGTCGACTGCATTTCGTCGACCACTCGCAAAGTTCGTCGAACTCGAGCACGACACGGCCCTGGACACGACCGTGTCCCAGGACGTGTGACCCCTACCAAGAACCAAACTTGGTTCTAAATGCTGCTCGTCCCTCTTTTGAGTTTTGGGGCGTTACAATTCTCTCCCTCTAAAAAAGAATTTCGTCCTGAAATTACAGAATGGAAAAGATACACAAAACTTAAACAGTACCTGAGCGGAATAACTCCGGGTACTACTCAAGCATGGTCTGCTCTCGCTCCCATGAGAGCTACTCCCGACCGCAGTTGTCCCAACAAACCTTGACCATCCTGATGTCTTTGTTACGCAGTCACTTGACTTCCAAGTCCTCAACGCGAACGGGCTTGACCTTCGTCATCAACCCATTATCAACCGGTACTTGATCGACCACAATCACTTGCGAAGGCTCTTGCACAGCCTTCTGCAACACCAATATGTGGAATACGTCGTGTAGACCACCCAGTTCAGCTGATAGCTTCAATCGATAAGCTGCTTCGCCAATCCGCTCCAGAACCTCAAACGGTCCAAGGTACCTCAGGCTTAGCTTCCTCAAGAGTCGTACCCGTGAGACTCCCTTGAACAGTTTAATCTTCAAATACACCCAATCGCCAATAACGAACTCGACGTTCCTATACTTGGCATTATATTACTTAGCTTGCCTGTCCTGAGCGATTAGTAATCGTTCTCGAATAGTTCGTGCCAATGAGGTTTCATCTTCCACTTCTTGCCGCTTGTACAGCTTCGACTCACCCGTTTCCAACCATGACAACGACGTACGACATCTTCTACTATAAAGGGTCTCGAAGGGCGTCATTTGAATACTCGTCTGGTAGCTATTGTTATAAGCAAATTTCACCATGTATAGGTGATCTTCCTACTGCTTTCTGAAATCCAAGACGCACATGCAAAGCATGTCTGCCATCGTCCTGTTTACTCTCTCGGTCTGACCATCCGTCTGCGGATGAAAAGCCGTACTGAAACTCAGCTTGGTTCCCAACATTTGTTGCACCAACCTCCGGTCATTGGACGTGAACCGCCCATCTCGGTCACTCACGATGCTGCGGGGCACACCATGAAGTCAAACAATGTTATCCACATACAGCTTTGCCAATTTCTCCACTGAATCATCCTTCCTATTTGGAATAAAGTGCGACACTTTTGTCAATCGATCTACGATCACCCAGATGGCGTCATTTCCCTTCTACGACCTTGGAAACCCATGCACAAAGTCCATTGTAATATCATCGTACTTCCACTCCGGGATATGCAAGGACTTCAAGAAACCTCCAGGCTTCTGGCACTCCGTCTTCACCAAGGTGCACGTTTGATACTTCGCCACATAAAGTGTCACGTCCTCTTATGTCCTGGCCACCAGAACAACTTCTTCATATAACGGTACATCTTCGTGCTCCCTCGGTGAATCGAGTACTTGATATGATGAGCCTCGTACATCAACTCAACTCGCAGTTTGCCCACATTTGGGATGCACAGACGACCGTCCTTCCATAACAATCCATCCACAACATCAAATTGGGAATTTGACCCATCCAAAGCCTCAACCATGATTTGCTTCATGTTGCTATCTAAGCCCAAAGCCTGTCGAATCCGATCAGCCAGGTCATACTGAACTTCTGTCCAGTTCAATAGCGCTTTGACACTACTCTGCTTGTCAACACAAGAGATCTCTAATGCCTCCAACTCCCAAACCAAACGCTCGTCATGAACTGACAACCAGTTGCCTTGCACAGGGGCTCTGCGACTCAACACATCCGGAACCGCATTGCCTTTCCCAGACACATAATGAATCTTGAATGTGTAGTCCCCCAAGAACTCCATCAATCTCCGTTGCCGCATGTTTAGATCATTTTGATCCAACAAGTACTTCAGGCTCTTGTGGCCGGTATAGATATCGACCTTCATACCGTACAAGTAATGCCTCCACAGCTTCAGGGCAAATATCACGGCCGCTAACTCCAAGTCATGGACCGGATAATTCCTCTCATGTACCTTCAACTTACGTGAGCCATTAGCTATAACACTTCCATGCTACAGTAGAACACATCCCAATCCGCTGCCTGAAGCATCATTGTAGATCTCAAAGCCTTCGGTCCCACTCGACGAACTTAAAACATGCGCCGTGGTCAACTAACTTTTCAACTCTTTGAAAGCTCGTGCACGCTCAGGTGTCCAAACAAACTTCTGCTCTTTCCTCGTCAGAGTTATGAGGGGTAACGCTATCCGCGATAAGTTCTCCACGAAGTGTCTGTAATAGCCGGCAAGCCCCAGAAAACTCCGGACTTCCGCTACTGTAGACAGCACAGACCACTCCCATATAGCAACTATCTTCATCGGATCCACCGCAATTCCCTCTCCACTGACTATGTGACCAAGGAACGCTATCGAGAACAACCAAAACTCATATTTGGAGAACTTGGCGTACAATTGTTTCCTCCTCAGTGTCTCCAACACCAAATGCAGATGCTTAAAGTGATCCTCCTCACACTACGAGTACACCAATATATCGCCGATAAAGACGATCACAAAGTGGTCCAAATACTCTCTGAAAGTCCTGTTCATCAGATCCATGAACACGGATGGCGCATTTGTCAACCCAAATGACATGACAGTAAACTCATAATGCCCGTATCCTGTGTTGAATGCTGTCTTGGGGATATCACTTTCTTTTATCCTCAACTGATAATATCCAGACTTAAGATCCAATTTCTAGTACACTGATGATCCGACTAACTGATCGAACAGATCATCAATTTTTGGGATCGGGTACTTGTTCTTCTCCGTCAACTTGTTCAGCTCTCGATAATCGATACAGAGTCGCAAGCTTCCGTCCTTCTTCTTCACAAAAAGGACCGGTGCGCTCCAAGGCGACGAACTTGGACGCACATAACCCTGTTCCAACAACTCTTGAAGTTCTACCTTCATCTCCGCCATCTCCTTAGCCGCTAACCGATACAGAGAGTGTGACACAGGTCTGGCACCTAGCACTAGCTCAATAGTGAAGTCAATTTACCACTGAGGTGGGGCTCCAGGGAGATTGCCAGGGAACACGTCAGGGTACTCAGATACCACTGGTATGCTATCCAAAGTAGGCTTAGGCTTCAAAGCCTCCACTAGCGTGAAGAACAGCTCTGCACCAGCACGAACCGCCTTAACCACCTGAAGTGCAAACATCAAAGTCTTGCTCGACCCTTTCAAGCCCGCAAATATCGTCTCATGACCAGTCCCCAACTTGACCTCCTTGCTATTGCAATCAATGTATGCCTGCTGCTCTGAGAGCCAGTCCATACCAAATATCACGTCGAATACCACTAGCGGTTGTAACGAAGCTTGCAAGTCGAACTCCTGACTCCCAATTCGCATCTTTACTCCATAGACTCTATCCGCGCGCATTGAACACCCATTCGACAACAACACATCCATTTTGTCCTTTGCCATCAAAGAAGGTACTCTGACGCGCGATATAAATCCTTCTAATAAAAAGGAGTGTGAAGCTCCCGTATCAAAGAGTGCTATCTCCGGATTATCGCAAATCAAAACAAAGCCTATACAAGAAGTAATAAGCTAACATGCGCAAGGTAACAAGTATTTAAAGCTAACTTGCTATAAATTTAAACCGTACCTGCACCACATCAGCTTGCTTTATGGCCTCCTGCTGACCAAGGTTATAGACTCTAGGTTGAGCTGGAGCATAATGGGATGTTGTTGACTCCACCGCCTTGCCTTTCTCCTTATAGGTTGCTCCCGGCTTTCTCGGACTTTGGACGTCTGCTTTGACAATCTCGGGCATAGTGTCCCAGCTTTCTGTAATTATAGCATGCGGCCGGGGTTCGTCTTATAGTTGCCCCCAAAGCACCGGAAGAAGGGGCTGGACCCGAAGTCCTAGCCTTCTTATTCCATTTCCGGAACACAGATTTTGAGGAGTTCGGCACCTTGAACTCTGACTTCTTCGCACTGGAGTCCCTCTTATCTTGGACTCTCTTCAGATCCTTCTCCAAAGATCGGGACGTATTGACTAGGGTCAAGAAGCCCAGCGTCATAGGCCACGAGAGCAGTAGCCTAGGTCATCTCTCAGACCCTCATAGAAACGGTTTGTCTTACGCTCCTCATCAGTAAAAGTAGAGCTAGCATACCGACCCAATCATGTAAATTTGTGGAGATACTCGTCCACTATACTCTCTCCTTGCGTCAATTTCTGGAATTCATTCTCCATCACGATCCTCTAAGCCGAGGGAAGGTACCTTGCCAAGAATAGTCTCGAAAATTCTTCCATCGAGACGTCCGTGAGTTGCCTTCCCCTCAGGTGGTGTAGCTCTAAACCTTCCCACCACAACCTTGCATCTCCGTCCAATAAGAAAGTGGCTATGGTGGTCTTTTGCCACTCCTCCGTTTCTGTAGCTGTCAAGACTGCCTTCACTCAAGAGAGCCAATCCTCAGCTTGGGATGGGGTTCCCGTCCCTAAGAACACCGGAGGATTGAAGCCCATAACATGCTTGAGCCGCATTTCGGTTGCTCTCCTAGGTACCAATAGCGCCACTACCACTTGCTGCACCCTTTTCGGTTCCGCTGCTTGAAGCGGTACCTGCTCCACTGCAGGGACATGCTGCTGTATTTGTCTTGTAGGCTGGGAATTTTTCATACTGAACACCGCTTCATCCACCAATCTTATGGTTTCTGCTGAGGGAGGTGTTGCAGATACATCATTCGGTGTGCTACTTGCTTCAGAATTCGGGCGTTCTGACGGCCCTGTACCACTCCTTGTCACATATACTCGTACAAAACACCATTAAGTGACCGAACAATATTGCAAAAAGCAATTATAGGAACACACATGTTCCTCACACATGTGTATTTTCATTCCTAAGTGGACATTCATGAGTTCTTTTTATGTTATAACGATGATGCACACACATGTGCTCACCTTAAAAGAATTCGTCCACGAATTCATTTAAGTTGACCAAAACCAGTAGACTGATACTAAATTGTAACACCCCTTATCCGTCACATAGCATATAGCAGTAGGTCCGACCGGAGCCCAACGCCATATACCACAGACAGACCGAAGGGTTACGCAATGAAACCATCCTTCCAACAACCAACATAGTACACAGAGCACATTCTAGTGGAAGCATTTTAAATGTTGCAAATAAAGAACCCAGCCACAACATGAATGTTCACTAACAGGAACCCAAAAGGAATGAACGTACAAATACACAAAGTACTTTAGCCTTATGGCCTTACAAGAGTTTACTCAAATAAATAGTGTCTTCCAAACATCAGCACGCAGGTCGGTCACACATGAGAATAAAAGTAAAATTCAGCATAGGCCTTCGAGGGCCGGCTCAGCAACAAGGGCTTTTGCCCCTTATTTGCCACTAGGCTCCACAGCACCTGCAAGCAACAATCCACCGAAGCGGTGGCAAACAAAAGCAACGGTCAGCTAAAGATGACCAAATTATAATGACTCCGCCCCTTTACTCGGGGCGGCGATGCTCCTTCCCTGCAGTGCATCAGTAAAACCAAACAAGATTGGGAAAGTACAATTTAAGCACACTTCACCACAGGCGTAGACACACACAGCCACACACCCCATGTTCTCAGGGCACTTATACGGTGAACTCAGTCCACCACCGCCCCTTGGATGGCAAACTCGTGAGTATTGTAGTCTTTTTCAGTCGTAGCCTAAGACCCACCCTCTATGCCATCGGTAGGCCTCTATGCCACGTCACTTTAAGTCATCGGCGCGGGTCAAGCTTCCCCGAAGCCCGAGTACCGAACACACAATATTACATAACCCAGTCATGTACAAGTTGGCTCCCAGGCCACCAAGATGGCAAAACCATGCATCTGTCCAGTTTTTCGGACCTTAAGGTTAGTCCCCAAGGCTCCCTGTTGCAATCTATCGCGTAGAAAACCCGAAAAACAACCATCGGCACGAAGTCTTCTCCGGCCATTCATGCAATGAAACATCACCGATCCAGACCAACTTGTCCGGGTAGGCTTCACACACCATGACTATCTCCGTTCTTCGATTTCGGACTCTACATGCAAAACAACGGGGACTATTCATGTCTACCCGAAGGAATACCTCACACTAACCACATACTCGTGAGAGCATGCTTCCTATGCAAAAAGGAAAGAGGACTTCACATGTCCAAGAAGAGAATCGTTACCTTTGTGTTTCTCTTTGACGCCATGAAGATCTAGACAGATGAAGAGCACCGCAACGACCTCGCCTCCATAGATCTGCACTCGGCTTGCGATTTGGGGTTCCGAAGCTCCACCGGTGGCCGGAACTCTACTTCTCCTTCTTCCTTGCTCTCCCATCTCTATAAAGCTTTAGAAAGAGAAAGCTTGAAGTGGAATGAGGGTTTCAAACCCTATTCCCGGACTTAACCCTGCATGGACCAGCCTGGGCACTTGGATCCCAAAAGAAGGAAACGGACGACCACGATTCGCACTTAAAATCAATTTTCTGGGCCGAACACGGCTTGTGAAACTCCCTTGTCCAAGGCTGTGTGCCTCAATCGACCCCAAAACCGTCGCGTCCCGACCAGGACACGGGCTCTCGAAATGCCAGTGTCACACCTGATACGCCCGTGTCAATCAGTACACACGCGTGTTGCTGGGCGTGTTCCTCAATCGACACAGGACCAAAAACTTCCTAAATAGGACACGGGTTCTCGACATGCCCGTGTCGAATTTGTCAAGACTGTGTCAACCCGAACACGCCTGGGCTCCAGGCCGTATTCCACCGCCGACACAGCTTGACTAACAGCCCGAGCAGGACACGGCCCTAGACACGCCCATGTATCAGGCCGTGTTCGCTGTCCTGACGATCGTCGACTGCATTTCGTCGACCACTCGCAAAGTTCGTCAAACCCGATCATGACACGGCCCTGTACACGCCCGTGCCCAGGCCGTATGACCCCTACCAATCACCAAACATGGTTCTAAATGCCGCCCATCCATCTTTTGAGTTTCGGGGCATTACATCCGGTCAACCCATTGTGGGCCCGACTTGACTTCTTCTAACACAACGGGATCTGCTTGGGGTCCGGGTTGACACACACGAGTGACATCCATCCCTGCCAGCTTGATGAGATCCTAGTAGCGGGATTTGCTCGGGGTCTGATTTGACATGCGAGTGACATGCAGCCCCGCCAGCTAGGTGAGAGCCTGGCAGCGGGATCTGCTCGGGGTCCGGGTTGACACACACGAGTGACATCCAACCCTACCAGCTTGACAAGAGCTTGGCAGCAGGATCTGCTCGGGGTCCGAGTTAACACACGAGTGACATCCAGCCCTACCAGCTAGGAGAGAGCCTTACAAGGGGATCTGCTTGGGATCCGGGTAGACACACACGAGTGACATCCAGCCCTACCAGCTAGGTGAGAGCATGACAGCGGGATCTGTTCGGGATCCGGGTAGACACACACGAGTGACATCCAGCCCTGCCAGCTAGGTGAGACCCTGGCAGTGGGATCTGCTTGGGGTCCGGGTAGACACACACGAGTGACATCAAGTCCTGCTAGCTAGGTGAGAGCCTGACAGCGGGATCTGCTCGGGGTCCTGGTTGATACACACGAGTGATATCCAGCCCTGCCAGCTAGGTGAGAGCCTGGCTGCGGGATCTGCTCGGTGTCCGGGTAGACACACACGAGTGACATCCAGCCCTGCTAGTTAGGTGAGAGCCTGACATCGGGATCTGCTCGGGATCTGCTAGGTGAGATCTCCACTTGCTCATATGAATCATTACAGGAGACTTGGCACATGAAGAAGCTTTATTAGAAAAAAGATGTTACATATCTTACGGGTAAAAGCGCTTCAAGTCATCACCACTCCAGGAGAGACTAGGGGTCTCACCCTCTATATTTTGGAGGAGATGCCCCACTGATTTCAATACTTCTTTCACAATGTATGGACCCTCCCAGTTAGGGTTGAGCTTTCCCACAACTGCTGATTTTCCTGCTGCATCCACCTTCTTCAAGACTAAGTCCCCCTCTGCAAACTGTTTGACTCTGACATGCTTGTAAAAGTACTTTGTCATTCTCCTCTTCAATTCTTCCTGTCAGATAGCTGAGAGGTCACGCAGCTCCTCCACCATGTCGAGGGAGAGCCACAGCTGCTCCTAATTTCCTACCGGCCATTCCTTCCTGCATTCCCGGGCCTCTGCCACCCGACGTGTCTGGAATTCCAATTTTATGGGAAGTACCGCTTCACAGCCATGGGAGAGCTTGAAGGGGGTCTCCCCTGTAGCTGTGTTGGGGGTGGTCCTCAGTGCCTAGAGGACCGAGGGAAGCTACTCCACCCAGCTAACCTTCAGGTTCTCAACCTTCTTTTTTAGGAGATTCACAATGATCTTGTTCGCTGCCTCCACCTGCCCGTTTCTCCTACGGTGGTGGACCGAGGCAAATTTGAGGTCAATTCCGAGCTGCTTGTAGAAACTAATGAATTCTGTGCTGGCAAACTGATGCCTGTTGTCCGTGACGATGCCCTGCGGCAACCCATGGTGGCAGATGATCTCCCCCCAAACAAAATTTTTGATGACCTGGGAGGTTACCTTGGCCAGCGCCTTCACCTTCACCCACTTAGAAAAATAATCTATTATTACTAACAATAACCTCCTTTGCCCGCTGGCCTGTGGAAACGACCCTACCAAATCCATCCTCTAGATGGCAAAGGGCCAAGGGGCCGTGATGCTTTTGAAACGCTGGGTCGGTTGTAGTTGGAGGTGGGGCGAACAACTGGCATTTGTGGCACCTTCTTGTGAACTCCGCAACATCGTGGCCTAGGGTAGGCCAGAATTACCCTTGTCTGACAATCCTCCCTTCTAGGGCCCGACTCCCGGAGTGACTCCCACACTCCTAGGAGTGGACTTCTTCCAAGATCCTCTGTACTTCCCTCTCTGGCATGCAACGGACCAGCATCCCAGAGATAGTCTTCCGATACAACTGCCCGTCCCGGAGGATATAGTATGCTGACTTGTATCTGAAATTCTTTTTATCCATCCCCTCCGGATACTCTCCTATGGAAAGGAAGATCATGAACGGGTCCATCCACGAGGGGTGTTGATCCACCTCCATCAACTCTCCCTCTTCAATGGAAGGGCGGTATAGAACAGCGATAGTACCCCTCACCTAGGGATGGTTCTTCACCAGCTGATCGACATGCTCGTTCTCCTCCCTGGGCACGTGTCAGATGGAGAAGGTCTGGAACATCCCGATAACCCTCTTTACTTTCGCCAAGTATAACCGTAGTGTGGGCTCTCTCACCTCGAACTCCCCGTTGATCTGGGAAGCCACCACAATGGAGTCAGTGATGACCTCCAAGTCAAGCACCCCTAACTCCCTGGATAGCTGCAACACTACTATTACGGCCTCATACTCAGCCTGGTTGTTAGTGATGGGGAAGCGTACCACCACCATTTGCTCGATTCTCGTCCCCTGGGGGATTTCCAAAATTACACCCACCACCAAGAAATGTTTCCCGGAATAACCATCTACCTTCACCTTCCACGAAGCCGGACGAGTGAGCTCTTCCTACGCCACCTCGACCACATAGTCAACCAAAAAGTCGGCCATCTCTTGGGTCTTGATCATGTAACACCCCCATCCGTCACATGGGATATAACAGATGGTCCGGCGGGGCCCCACGCCATATTCCACGGACAGTCAGCAGAGTTACATATTAATACTAAAATACTATGAAACAATATCAAAAGCTAACACAGAGCATTATAGCGGAAGCTTTTAAGTAAGTTAGAAGAACCCATCACAGCACATGAATGTCCACTAAAACCCAAAGTAGGAATGAAAGTACAATTACACATGGAGTCTTGGCCTTATGGACTTACAACATTCATCTTCAATAAAAATGTTTTACATACTTCGGCAGGCAGGCCATCCATACATGATAGTATTAAAAGAAAACACTTCACATTGGCCTTCAAGGGCCAGTACAACAACAATAGCTTTAACCCGCTATTTGCACTAGGCTCACCTGTTCCTGCACAAGAACAATCCACCGCACGGTGGAAAAATAAAGCAACGGTCAACTAAAGCTGACCAAATTATAACGACCCCACCCCTTACTCGGGGTGCGGTGCTCCTTCCCTGCAATTGTATTAGCAAAATTCAACATGGAAATGAAAGTGAAATTTAAGCACACTTCACCACATGCGTAGGCACGAACGTCCAAACACCTCGTACTCTCAGGGCACACTTTTAGTGACTCCGGTCCAATCCGAGTCTTCACCACCGCCCCAAGGACAGCAACATCGTAAACATTTGAGTCTTTCCGGCTGAAGCATAAGACTCGTCCTTCTATTCCAATGGTAAGTGTCATGTACCTTTGGTCTCTTGAACCGAACCACAAAGAGCAGGTACGTTTCCACTCAACTCGTTGCTCATACTGCCATGTCAATTTAAGCCATCGGTGCGGGTCAAGCTTCCCCGAGACCCATCAAATCGATCATACAATAATACATAACCCAGTTATGCACAAGTTCGGCTCTCAGGACACCAAGCTGGGCTCCCAGAGCACGCAGCCGCACACACTAGCCCTCAGGTCTCCGCGAGACAGGCCTCACAAAAGCTCTCTCACAGAGCTACCTCCAGCTGTAACACTATCATCGCGTGGTATCTGGCAGAAATGCGTTTCTGCCCAGTTTTTTGGGAGCTCCTTGGGGTTAGTCCCCAAAGTTCCCTGCTGTAATCTACCGCATAGAAACCCGAAAAACAAATGGCACGAAGTCTTCTCCAACAATACATACATAACGAAAACATCACCAATCCAGTCCAATCCATTCGGGTGGTCATCAAAATGCGGTGGGTAAATTAGTGCGACCAGGTGTGATATATAAATATGTATAGGGGACACCACATCCAGAGGCACAATTGCCAAAGAGTCAGAAACAGTCGAGGACAGAAACGTAGACGGACACGCAGAAAAATAAACAGTCAAATGTAATGCGTAGTCAGATCTATGAGGTACGGTGAATAGACCAAATAATAGTGCACTCAACCTAGTAATAACTATTTGCTGAGATAAGGCCAATGTAGGAACTAATAAAGTGGGCGTCACACAAAAACTCAGACTAGGACTACTGGCTTCACATCCTAAAATGCCATCCAATGTGGGCAAATGAATAGGAGGAAGGGTGTAACACCTCCATCCGGTACATGACATATATTCCTGATGAAGACCATAATCAATGTTGCAAAACTACGGGGATAATCCCCGAAGGAATACCACACGCTCACTATACACTCGCAGGAGATGGTTTCCTATGCAAAAGGAAGAGGACTTCACATGTCCAAGTATAGAATCGTTACCCTTTGCAATTTCTTCGGTGCCATGCCCAAAATCTAGATGGATGGATGCGAACGCAACGACCTTGCCTCCACAAATCCGGACTCGGCTTGCGAATCAGAGCTTCGGAACTCCAATGATGGCGGGATGTCTTCCTTTTTCATCCCTCTTCACTCTCCTTTCTCTCTAGAACTTAGAAAGAGAGAGTCAATGAATAAATGAGTTGGGAAAACCTAACTCCCGGCTATATACTCGCAGAGGCATGCACCAGCCGTCGGATCTCCAAATAAAATCAGTGGACGGTACTGATTCCTCAAAAAATATAGTTTACAAGAGCTACCGCTGCGCGGTAGGAAGTTACCGCCGTGCTGTAGCCCAATCGTTCGTCTTCTCGAGGATGCCATCACTTAGAAACCCAATTGGGCGGTGACACATGGAACCGTCATAGCTATTATGCTACCACCACGAGGTAGAAAACTATCGCCGTGCAGTAGTTTACATGTTTGGAATGAAACGACAAAGCTATGCTACTGCCTGCGGTAGGGTTAACGCCAAGCGGTAACAACCGGAGAGGTCTGTCAAATAAATCGTGGGGCTACCGCCCCGTACTACCTCTACCACCGAGTGCTAGCGCATCTCGAAAATGTCAAGTTCTAAGTGCCCTGACCCAAATGTCGAGCGGACTACCGCCGTGCGGTATGCATCACCACCTGGCACTAGCATGTGCTGAGATGCTGAGAGCATTGAGAGCATCGAGAACACCGACCTACCGCTAGCGGTAGCTCTACCGCCGCGCGGTACCTTCCAAAAAGCATTTCCTGAACTTGGGGCATTACAAATCACCCCCACTTAAAGAAATTTCATCCCGAAATTTAAAGTTACAGGAAAACAGAAAGAGTAGCAATATATCAGGTTACCTTAGGGAAAAAGCTCGGGAAAATCCTCCCTCATAGTTTGCTCGCGCCCCTAAGATAACTCTTCTCAGCCACAATTGTCCTAACAAACTTTGACCATCTTGACGGCCTTATTACGAAGTTGGTTGACTTCCACATCCTCAATGCGAATGGGCTTGACCATTCATCGTCAACCCACGGTACACCGACACTTGATTCGCAGCCACCACTTTTGTAGGCTCTTGGATAGCCTTCCACAACACTGAGATGTGAAATACATCATGCAAACTGCTCAACTCCGGCGAAAGAACCAAATGATCGGCGGCTTCACCAATCCGCTCCAAGATCTCAAAAGGCCCAACATACCTCGGACTAAGCTTCTTTTATGCATCGAATCCTTGATACGCCTTTAAACAGTTTTATCTTGAGGTACACCCAATCGCCCACCGTAAACTCCACGTTCCGATGCTTGGCATTAAAGTACTTGGCCTGCCTATATTGAGCGATCAGTAGCCATTCTTGAATCAACCGTATCGTTGAAGTATCATCTTCAACATCCCTTCGCTTGAACAGCTTCGATTCTCCCATTTCTACCCAAGACAATGGTGTACGACACCTCCTTCCGTATAGAGCCTCAAAAGGCGCCATCTTAATGTTGGCTTGGTAGCTATTATTATAAGCGAACTCAATCATAAAAAGATGATCCTCCCATCTTTTCCCAAAATACAATGCACACATACAAAGCATATCTTCCATTGCCCTATTCACTCTTTCCGTTTGTCCATTTGTCTGTGGGTGAAAGGTTGTGCTGAAATTCAACTTGGTACCCAACAACTGATGAATGAGCCTCCAGTCATTAGACATGAACCGACCATCTCGGTCACTTATGTAACATCCCTGAAACAACTATGCCCCTAGGAGTAGTTTTGTCATGACTAGGTCATGACAAAACCCTAGGAAGCCCAAGAAGGCCAAGTGAACCTAGGAATGTAGGTGAGATCACTAGGTCTGAAAATAGTAGATTTCTAAACCATAGTTTAGGATGACCATGTGGCTTACCATGACTCTAAGACCCCACCATGGTCTCACCAATCCATTGTAAGGTCCATTAGAGCCTTAAGGGTCCATGAGAGTCGACCCAGGGTGGCCAAGTTGACCTAGAACCACTCCAGGCCTAAATTGGGCAAGGTGCCCTAACTAAGGGAAGTGTTCCCTAGTAAAGCCCCACTAACCCTACCAGGGTCTTCCTAGACCTAAAGTGAGGTGGGTGCATCCTAATCTGGTGATAGCTTGAAAATGCATCTAGGAAGCTCATTACAGGAAAACCGATGGCTGAGTCAACTAGCTTGTCGATCCGAGGCCAAGGATAACAGTCCTTAGGGCAAGATTTATTAAGCAAAGAAAAATCAACACACATATTCCACTGGCCATCTCCTTCCATTACTATGTTGGAGACCCAGCCGAGGTACTGTATTTCGGATACAAAGCCAACCTTGAGGAGTTTGGCCACCTCCTCCCAGATGGGCACGACCAGCTTGTCGGCAGTGGACCTCTTCTTCTGCTGGATGGGGTGAGCTCCCGGGTCCAAGTTGAGGAGATGGTAGGCCACATCCTCATAAATCCTCGGAATCTTCGTTGCGCTCCATGCGAAGATGTCCACGTTCTTTTGGATGCATGCCAGTATCCTGCCCTGAGCCTATAACACCCCCATCCGTCGCATGGAATATAACAGAAGGTCCAGCTGGAACCCGATGTCATATACCACAGACAGTCGGAAGGGTTACATAAGAATATCCAAACATCCCAATTAAGACTACTCGTCCTACATAGAGCATTCTAGAGGAAGCTTTTAAAAGTTGAAAGAACCCAAAAAGTGAAATCCAATAATCATGAATGTCCACAACCACACTACTGGAATGAAACCCAAATACACAGAAAGGAAGAACATGGCTTTATGGCCTTATAATAGTTCACTTAATAAATAGTGTTTTCCATACATCGGCTCGCAGGCCGACCACACATGACAAAAGTAAAGTACAACTATTCACTTTGGCCTTCTAGAGCCAGCACAGCAACATGGGCTCCAGCCAGCTATTTGGTACTTGGCTCCGCAGCACCTGTAAGCACATTCCACCGCATGGTGGCAAACAAAGAAACGGTCAGCCAAAAGCCGACAAAATTATAACGACCCCGCCCCTTACTCGGGACGGCGGTGCTCCTTCCTTGCATTTCATTAGCCCAGCTAAACAATAAAGTGCAATTATATATTTAACAACAGGTGTAGGCTCGCACGGCCAAACACCCCGTGCACTCAGGGCACATTAACGGTGAATCCTGACACTTCATTGTCTTCACCACCATCCCAAAGATGGCAACCACGTGAGCATTTAGCCTTTCTGACCACCGTCTAAGGCTCCCAACTATGCCAACGGCCAGTCCCCTTTTTCGGGTCTCTCGCACCGAACCACATAGCCGAGGTCCGATTCCACTTGCCCATTGCTCACGCCGCCTAGTCAATTTAAGTCCTACGCGCAGGCTAAGCTTCTCTCAGATCCCAAAATTTTCCAAACAATCACATAACCCAATTATGTTCAAGGCCGGTTCCCTGACCGCCAAGTTAGCAGAACAACGATTCCGCCCAGTTTTCCGGGTGCGCCTTGGAGCTAACCTCCAAGGATCCCTGCTGCAATCTACCGCCTAGAAACCCGAAAACCCAAAGCACGGAGTCTTCTCTGGTAAAACATATCAAATGCAACATCACTGATCCAGACCAACATGCCCGGGTAGGCTTCACACACAATGCCTATGCCCATACTTCGATTCCGGACTCTATATGCAACACAAGGGGGGCTATTCACATCAACCCCAAGGAACACCACGCACTCACCGCACACTCGCGGGAGCGGGATTCCCTATGCAGAAAGAAAGAGCTTCACATGCTCAAGTAGAGAATCGTTACCCTTGTAGTCCGCTTTGGCGCCATGGAAAAACTACACGAACAGAACTCTTCGTAACGAACTTTCCTCCACGGATCTGCCCTCAGATCTCAAAACGGTGCTCCGATGCTCCGCTGGCGGTCGGAAAACCCTTCCTTCTTCCTCCTCTTTCCAACTCCTTCAGAGAGAGAATGGTTGGAGAGAAATGAAGGATTAACTCCCCTATTCCCGGCCTTAACAGAGCAGGAAACCATCTGAGTCGTTGGATCTTATTTAAAGAAAACGAACGGCTCAGATCCGCACGAAAATCTCTAAACCTGGGCCGAACACGGCTTGGCACACGACCGTGTCCCAGGCCGTGTGCCTCGATCCAGGCACGATCGTCGAACGCAGAGACTCACACGGGCTCAGACACGCCAGTGTACCACCTAATACACCCGTGTCGGGTCTCTCGACATGCCCGTGACCGGGAGCGTGTCATGCATAACCGCCACGCCAACCGACATGACCCAACTGAACACGGGTACTGACACGGGTAGACGCACGCCCTTGTCAAATGGCACGCCCGTGTCATACAGCCGTGTTCCTGGTCGTGTCCTTCTTGGGATGAAAATGACCAAAACACCAACCAGACACAGCCTTGGACACCCCAGTGTCGTAGGCCGTGTACCCCTATACAGGCACCAAAATCCCTTTTTTACGCGACCGACTCAAATAAAATTTTTGGGGCGTTACAAATCTCCCCCACTTAAGGAATTTCGTCCCGAAATTAAGTAAAGGTACACAAATCTAAATAATACCTGAGTGGAATAACTCGGGGTACTCCTCCAACATAGCTTGCTCTCACTCCCAAGAAAGCTCCTCACGTCCGCAATTATCTCATCGGACTTTAACCATTCAGACTTCCTTATTGCGGAGTCGTTTGACTGCAATGTCTTCAATACGTACTGGTTTGACCTTTGTTGTCAACTCATAATCAACTGGTACTTGATTGTCCGCAATGATCTGCGAAGGCTCTTGCACCGCCTTACGCAACACCGACACGTGGAACATGTCATGTAGCCCACTCAATTCTGCCAACAGCTTAAATCTATACGCCGCCTCGCCAACACGCTCCAGGATTTCAAATGGTCCAAGGTATCTCAGACTCAACTTCTTCAAGCGTCGAACCCGCGAGACACCCTTGAACGGCTTAATTTTTAAGTACACCCAGTCGCCAACGTTGAACTCCACATTCCTATGTTTGACGTTATAGTACTTTGACTGTCTATCCTGAGCGATCTTCAACCGTTCTTGAATTGTCCGTATCACTGAGGTGGCATCTTCCGCTGCCTGACATTTGTAAAGCTTCGACTCGCCTGTCTCCAACCAAGACAACGACGTGCGCCACTTTCTCCCGTACAAGGCCTCGAAAGGCGCCATTCCAATACTTGCCTGAAAGTTGTTGTACGCAAACTCCACCATGTACAAGTGATCTTCCCAATGCTTTCCAAAATCTAGGTCGCACATGGGAAGCATGT
Organism: Platanthera guangdongensis; assembly: GCA_039583875.1. Taxonomy (NCBI): domain Eukaryota; kingdom Viridiplantae; phylum Streptophyta; class Magnoliopsida; order Asparagales; family Orchidaceae; genus Platanthera; species Platanthera guangdongensis. The sequence continues at coordinate 43,790,642 of CM077164.1, forward strand.
CCTCCAACGTCCGGTTGACCCTCTCGGTTTGGCTATCCGTCTGCGGATGAAAGGCTGTACTGAACTTTAGCTTGGTACCTAACAGACTATGCACCAACCTCCAGTCATTTGACGTGAAGCGTCCATCTCGATCACTAACAATACTGCGGGGCACACCATGCAACCGTACAATATTCTCCACATAGAGTTTGACTAACGTTTCCACCGGATCTTCCTTCCTGACTGGGATAAAGTGCGACACCTTTGTCAACCTATCTACGACCACCCAAATGACGTCGTTTCCCTTCTGTGACTTTGGCAAACCATGCACAAAATCCATAAATATGTCATCGAATTTCCATTCTGGGATAGGTAGGGACTTCAAGAAACCTCCGGGCTTCTGGCATTACGCCTTCACCAATGCACAAGTACGGCACTTGGCCACATAAAGTGCTATATCCTTCTTCAATCCTGGCCACCAGAATAATTTCTTCATATCTATATACATTTTCGTGCTTCCCGGGTGGATTGAGTACTTGGTATGATGAGCCTCATACATCAATTCCTCTTGAAGATTATCCGCATTAGGAACGCATAGGCGACCGTCCTTCCTTAGCAACCCATCCTCAACAACAAACTGGGAATTTGACCCATCCAATGATTCATCCAAGATCTGCTTCATGTTGTTATCCTGAACCAAAGCCCGCCAAACTCTATCCGCTAGGTCACACTGCACCTCTGTCCAAAACTGTTTCGCCTCAGCACTAGATTGCCTGTCGACGCAAGATATCTCCAAAGCCTCCAACTCATGGACCAATCTCTCATCATGTATTGATAACCAGCTGGCCTGCTCCGGAGTCCTGCGACTCAACGCATCCGCCACTGCATTTCCCTTCCCAGACACATAATGTATCTTGAAGGTGTAGTCCCCTAAGAACTCCATCCACCTCCGCTGCCTCATGTTCAGATCCTTTTGGTCCAACAGGTACTTCAAGCTCTTATAATCGGTGTAAATATCAACCTTCACACCATACAGGTAGTGCCTCCAAAGCTTTAGAGCAAATATCACGGCCGCTAACTCCAAGTCGTGGACCGGATAATTCCTCTCATGAACCTTCAATTGTCGTGAACCATAGGCTATCACTCTCCCATGCTGTAGTAGAACACAGCCCAAACCACTACCCGAAGCATCACTATAGATCTCGAACCCTTCGGTTCCAACTAGAGAACATAAAATAGGCGTCATGGTCAATCGCCTCTTCAACTCTTCAAAAGCCTGTTCGCACTCCGGAGACCACACAAACTTCTGATCCTTCCTAGTTAACATCGTGAGTGGTAGCGCTATCCGTGAGAAGTTCTCTACGAAGCGCCTGTAGTAGCCAGCAAGCCCTAGAAAACTCCGGACCTCTGCCACTGTAGTCAAAGCAGGCCACTCTCGTATCGCCACTATCTTCGTCGGATCCACATCTATCCCTTCTCCACTGACAACATGACCAAGACACGAATGCTTTCCCCATCGAGGATAACCAGAATTCACACTTGGAGAACTTGGGTTGGCGGGTTCTAACTTGGTATCAGAGGAGGTTGTCACTGCGGGGGTGTGTTGACTGAACCCGCCAACCCATTAGTTCCTCCTCAACGTCTCCAACACCATATGTAGACCTGATTGCGGTACACACACGTGTCATCTGGCTCAACTCGCACTGCGAGTACACCATGATATCATCGATAAATACTATCATGAAACGATCCAGGTACTCTCTGAATGTCCTGTTCATCAGATCCATAAACACGGATGGTGCATTGGTCAAACCAAACGGCATGACCGTGAACTCGTAATGCCCAAACCGCGTACTGAATGTTGTCTTTGGGATGTCGCTCTCCCTTATCCTCAACTAGTAGTAACTGGACTTCAGATCTAACTTCGAATATACCGTTGACCCAACCAACTGATCAAATATATCGTCAATCCTCGGGATCAGATATTGTTTCTTCTCCGTAAGCTTGTTCAATTCCCGATAGTCAATGCAGAGCCGTAAGCTCCCATCCTTCTTCTTAACAAAGAGAACTGGTGCGCTCCAAGGCGACGAACTTGGACGCACATAACCTTGCTCCAACAACTCCTGCAGTTGCATTTTCAACTCCTCCATCTCTCGCGACACTATCCGATATGGAGAGCGCGACACCGGTTTGGCACCCGGTACCAGCTCGATGGTAAAATCAATCTCCCGCTGAGTAGGGGCTCCTGGGAGATCGTCTGGGAACACATCAGGATACTCAGACACAACTGGAATACTGTCGAGACTTGGCTTAGGCGTCGAAGTCTGCACTAGAGAGACAAACAGCTCTGCCCCAGACCGAACTGCCTTGAACACCTGAAGGGCTGACATCAAAATCTTACCCGACCCCTTCATGCTCGCAAAAGTAGTCTCCCGATCAGTGTTCATACCCAACTTAAATTCCTTACAGATGCAATCAATGCATGCACCCTGCTCCGAGAGCCAATCCATACCGAAGATTACATCGTACTCCGCTAACGGCAAAAGCGACGCTCGCAAATCAAACTCCTGGTCTCCAATCCGAATCTTCACTACGCAAACCCTATCCGCGCGCATTGAGCACCCATTGGGCAACACACATCCAATTTGTGTTTTGCCATCGAGGACGGGATCCCGATGCGCGATATGAATTTTTCGGACAAGAAGGAATGCGATGCTCCCGTATCAAACAGGGCTCTTACCGGAAACTCAAAGATCAACACAAAGCCTAGCACCAACAAAAGTAAGCTAACAAATACGAAGGTAACAACTATAAAAGTTAAACCACTATAATTTAACTCATACTCGTCACCACGTCTGCCTGTTTTATGGCCTCTTGCAGACCAAGGTTGTAGACTCTAGGCTGGGCTGGAGCATGGTGGGACGCGGTTGACTCCACCGCCTTCCCTTTCTCCTCATAAGTCGCCCCAGTCTTCCTATCGGACTTTAAACATCCGCTCCAACACTCACGAGCAAAATGTCCCGTCTTCCCAAAGTTGTAGCAAGCTCCTGGGACTCGACTTATAGTTGCCCCCGATGCACCAGCCGAAGGGGCTGAGTTCGAAGTCCTCTGTTTCTTGTTCCACCTGCGGAAACTTGACTTGGTATTTGGCACCTTGAACTCAGACTTCTTTTCTCCTGGATCCTTCTTCTCTTGAACTTTCTTCGCAACCTTCTCCAATCATCGGGCCGAATTGACCAAGGCTAGGAAGCCTTGCGCCTTATTCCTAGCAAGTAGTAGCTGTAGATCACCACGAAGACCCTCATAAAATCGGTTGGTCTTCCGTTCTTCTTCCATAAACGTAGCACCAGCATAACGACCCAACCGTGTGAACTCATGTAGATACTCGTCCATACTTCTGGATCCCTGAGTCAACCAAAGAAATTGGTTCTCCATCTCCAACTTCTGAGCAGAGGGTACAAATCTGGCTAGGAACAATCTAGAAAATTCCTCCATAGGCACATCAGCAAGCTGCCTACCCACTAAGAGATGAAACTCCAACTCATCCCACCACAGCCTCGCTTCACCCACCAAAAGAAAAGTCGCTATGGTGGTCTTCTGCCACTCCCCAGTTAACGTGGCTGTCAAGACCCTCTTCATCAAAGAGAGCTAGTCCTCAGCTTGAGCTGGCGTTCCAACCCCATCGAACCTCGGAGGATTAAAGCCCATTACATGCTTAAGCTGCTTCTCCGTAGCTCTCCTTGGCTCTACTAGATCAACTGCTGCGCGCTCCACCACTCTCGGCTCTGCCGCCCTAACCGGTTCTTGCTCATTCGCAGGAGGTGCGTGATGCATTTGCCCTGCAGGTTGGGCATTTATCATTGCAAATACGGCTTCAGCCACCATCCTGATGGTTTCCGCTGAAGGTGTTGTAGACACGTCCCTTGGTGCACTAATTTCCGCTGATTGCGGACGCTCTGACTGACCAGTACCGCTCCTAGCTGCCTATAGTAGCAAAGAAACACGATTAGACGACAAACAAATTGCTAAAAGCAATCATTGGGACACTCAGATTCCACAAAACAAGTGTATTTTTCATTTCTAAGTGGACATTCATGGGTTCTTTTTGATGTTATAACGATGACGCACACATGTGCTCACCAACCCTTAAAAGAATTTTCCCACGAATTCAGTTAAGCCTGACCGTAACCAGATGTCTGATACCAAATTGTAACACCCCCATCCATCGCATGACATATAACAGAAGGTCCAGCTGGAACCCGACGCCATATACCACATACAGTCGGAAGTGTTACATAAGAATATCCAAACATCCCAATTAAGACTACTCGTCCTACACAGAGCATTCTAGCGGAAGCTTTTAAAAGTTGAAAGAACCAAAAAAGTGAAATCCAATAATCATGAATGTCCACAACCACACCACTGGAATGAAACCCAAAAACACTGAAAGGAAGAACATGGCCTTATGGCCTTACAATAGTTCACTTAATAAATAGGGTTTTCCATACAACGGATCGCAGGCTGACCACACATGACAAAAGTAAAGTACAACTATTCGCTTTGACCTTCTAGGGCCAGCACATCAACTTGGGCTCCAGCCCGCTATTTGGTACTTGGCTCCGCAGCACCTGCAAGCACATTCCACCGCACAGTGGAAAACAAAGCAACGGTTTGCCAAAAGCCGACCAAATTATAACGACCCCGCCCCTTACTCGAGATGGCGGTGCTCCTTCCCTGCATTTCATTAGCCCAGCTAAACAATAAAGTGCAATTATATATTTCGCCACAGGTGTAGGCTCGCACGACCAAACACCCCGTGCACTCAAGGCACATTAACGGTAAATCCCGACACTTCAGTGTCTTCACCACCATCCCAAAGATGGCAACCACGTGAGCATTTAGCCTTTCTGACCACCGTCTAAGGCTCCCAAATATGCCAACGACCAGTCCCCTTTTCGGGTCTCTCGCACCGAACCACATAGCCTAGGTCCGATTCCACTTGCTCGTTGCTCACGCCGCCTAGTCAATTTAAGTCCTACGCGCTGGCCAAGCTTCTCTCGGATCCCAAAATTTTCCAAACAATCACATAACCCAGTTATGTTCAAGGCCGGTTCCCTGACCGCCAAGTTAGCAGAACAACGATTCCGCCAAGTTTTCCGGGTGCGCCTTGGAGCTAACCTCCAAGGATCCCTGCTGCAATCTACCGCGTAGAAACCTGAAAACCCAAAGCATGGAGTCTTCTCTGGCAAAACATATCAAATGCAACATCACCGATCCATACCAATATGTCCGGGTAGGCTTCACACAGAACGCCTATGCCCGTACTTCGATTCTGGACTCTATATGCAACACAAGGGGGACTATTCACATCAACCCCAAGGAACACCACGAACTCACCGCACACTCGCGGGATCGGGATTCCCTATATAGGAAGAAAGAGTTTCACATGCTCAAGTAGAGAATCGTTACCCTTGTAGTCTGCTTTAGCGCCATGGAAAAACTATACAGACAGAACTCTTCATAACGAACTTTCCTCCACGGATCCGCCCTCAGATCTCAAAACGGTGCTCCGATGCTCCGCCGGCGGTCGAAAAACCCTTCCTTCTTCCTACTCTTTCCAACTCCTTGAGAGAGAGAATGGTTGGAGAGAAATGAAGGATTAACTCCCCTATTCCCGGCCTTAACAGAGCAGAAAACCATCTGGGCCATTGGATCTTATTTAAAGAAAACGAACGGCTCAGATCCGCATAAAAATCTCTAAACCTGGGCCGAACACGACTTGGCACACGGCCATGTCCCAGGCCATGTGCCTTGATCCAGGCACGATTGTCAAACGCAGAGACTCACACGGGCTCAAACACGCCCGTGTCCCACCTGACACGCCCGTGTCGGGTCTCTCGACACGCCCGTGACAAATGACACGGGTACTGACACGACCCAACTGAACACGGGTACTGACACGGGTAGGCACACGCCCGTGTCAAATGACACACCCGTGTCATGCAGCCGTGTTCCTGGCCGTGTCCTTCTCGGGATGAAAATGACCAAAACACCAGCCAGACACGGCCTTGGACACGCCCGTGTCCTAGGCCGTGTACCCCTATACAGGTACCAAAATCCCTTTTTTACGCGACCGACTCAAATACAATTTTTGGGGCGTTACAGAGCCTCCGGGGTCAGCCCCCCACTAATGCGAACCTTCTCCACCTTGCCTTCGAGGGTGAGAACCTCTATCTCCACGACCTCCTCTACAGCCTCCATCCTGGACTGCTTCGCCCACTCTCTGACATCCCTATCCTTCGGGACAAGAACTTCCTTAGCTTCCACATCTTCCTCCACGGCCATTGCCTCGGCCACCTCCTCCTGATCTCCACCTATCACCACCAATGTACAACTCCCTTATATCTCCATCTACTCTCTGCCAGCCTCCTGCTTGCCCTCCTCCATTCTCCACTCCATCTCCTCAGCCCTTTCCTGCCAAGAGGTAGAGTTTACGGAGGTGATGTAGCACTCTCTTGCCATCTTGGGGTCCCCTTGAACTCGGACTGGATCCCTTCGACATTGAACTTTAAGCACTGGTGGAAGGACGAGGGGACGCAATGGAAGACACTAATGAGGGGCCTTCCGAAGATGGCATTGTAGCTACTAGGTGCATCCATGATAAGAAACCTGTAGTTCCTGGACTACCCCCCCCCCCTGAGTGACGTGGAGCCCCTCTCCTCCTTCTACCTCCTTCCACTCCAACAAAAATCCAAATAGGGGCCCATTTGAAGGCAACACCCTCTTTGCCTCCACCTTCATTGCATCGAACGCCTTCTTAAAAATGACGTTGATAGAGCTCCCGTTGTCAATGAGGATCCTTGAGATGGTGAAATTCTCGATGGTTGTCTAGATGACCAGCGCATCGCAGAAGGGATCCACATGATCCGACAAATCATTCCTCGAGAAGATGATCTTCTCTTCTAGGGGTGGGGTCTGAGATGTGGAGCCAACGCTCCGGTGATACATGGTGTGGAGTCTCTCCTTCCTTTAAGCCTCGATCCCCACCCCCATGGATCACTCTATTCCCTCCCCGGGTCCCTACATCCTCCCGGTCTTCGCATCTATCCTCCTCCGCCCAAGACAGGACCTCCTCGATCCTCACCTCCTGACGACCCTATTGCTGATACTGCTCCCTGTTTCCTCTCATCTCGAGGAACTCTGGGCACATGGTCGTGGCATGCCCTTCCTCTTGGTGGAAGTCGTAGTAGGGCAGCTCCACCCCGACATCTCTCCTCCTCCTCCGTGTTGCTCTCCTCCTCTCCCCCATGGCTATAGCCATAGCCTGGTTTTGATTGGGGAGGGGAGTCCTTTGGTCTTGCCTCCAACCCAGGGACTGGAACTGATCCTGGCCCCCACTAGCGGTTGTCCCTTCCTTGGTAACCTCTTTGTGGACCCTGGTCTTGCCACTCAGGCCTCTAGCCCAGTCGGCGATCCAGCTCCCGATGCCCCCACCTGGGCTGTTGCAGCTACTGTAGTTGCCGCTGTTCCCTATACTGGGGTTCAACTCTCCTTTCCTCCTGACCTCTGCCACCCCTTGGCACCTTCTCCTCAGTTGTGGCCCATCTAGGCAGTTTTCGGGCAAACTCCAGATTCGACGCCTCCCCGTCTACTTCCCTTGCTGCCCTCTCCATCAGCTCTTCGTAGGATAGGGGCGGCACTCTCTTTAGTTCCATCATGAAGAAACCTTATTGCAACCCCAAGGTAAAGGCCATCATCAGGCTATGCTTGGGCATATCCTGGACTTGGGTGATCTCCTCCTGAAACTGGTCAACGTAACTTCCCAAAGTCTCATTCACCCTCTGCTTGATGTGGAATAGGGACTCTGACTCCTTCTTCCTACTCTTCGAGGTGGTGAACATCAGCATGAACCCCCAACGCAGGTCCTCGAAGAAGTAAATGGAGCTGGCCGGTAGCTGGTGAAACCACTCTCTCGCCTTCTCCCAGATGTTGATGGCGAAGAGCCGACACTTGAAGCCATCTGACATCAGCTGGATCGAGACCACATCCTCGAACCAATGGACGTACTGGACCAGGTCTCCATTCCCAATATAGTAAGACATTTTGGGTTCCCTAAACCCCTCTAGAACTGGGGCTAATGAAACCAACTTGCTGAAGGGGCTGCCTCCCCACGCTGGGCGAGCTAGAGGATCTTGCGCCCCCATATCACCGAACCAGCCTCCGCTTGCCGAGCCGGGGAAGAGAACGTGCCCAGGGAGCTCGCATCCCCTTCCTTCCTCGATGACCTCCTTCCTAGCTTGCATGCTAGGAGCATCCTTGCCGAGATACGGGGCATCTATGACTGGAACTGCCAGGGTCGAGCACTCGGACCGCGCACCGAGTGCGAACTTGACGAGGTTGATCACCTCATGCTTGAAGTTTTCAAACATCCCCACTATGGCTAGAGGGGCTAGGGGTGGCGAGTCAGACCTGTCCGAGCCTTGTCCTTCTCCTAAAGCCATCTAGCTTGCTGACGATTTTCTTTGTTGACCACTTTCCACACTCACCGCACCAAAATGTTGATAAGGAAAACTCGGTCTCTTGTGGAGTTCACCCTTGGGGAAGGGGTGATCGCGCACCTACTTCTCTCCTGCAAGACAAATAGCAAAAGAAATGGGGACTGATCCAAGAGCTCGGCGTGGAGGTCCCACTACACACTCGAAAGCTCTTAGAGAGCTTCCCCTCCTTAGCCAAAAGTCGAGCTAAGGCTACCTTAGAAAGTGCAAGAAGATCTGAAAACTAGTGAGCGTGCCTTCTGAGGTGCCCCTTGGGTATTATTTATACTTTTCTGAAGATGACCTTTAAATAACCAACCTCCACTGTTTTGAACAGTTATATACAGCTCAGATGGGTCTGCCAACAGCATGACTCCACTGCTCTAATAAGCTATAGGCAGACCAATGGGGGTAAAATGTTGAAAAAAACACCTCATAGGATACTGAGCAAGTGGAGCAACTTCACTCAACGCCATTACCAGGAGGGCACCAGGAGCATCGAGTGGAGCAACATAAGTCAATGCCAAAGCAACTAGGGCGTCGAGAGCATCGAGTGGAGCAACGTCACTCAACGCCAAAGCCGGGAGGGCGCCAGTATGGGTAAAGTCCAAATGAAGCCTCATAAAGCAGCTGGGCGAGTAGCCCTCTGATGCCTTTACTCGCCCGGGGCGGTCTGGGACTTACTACGGAAGGAATTTCAGAAGAATTGAGTTTGCCGAGCTTTGTCCGACAAATCTAGGATTCTAACTCACGAGGTTAGCTAGAAGAAGACCAAGCTCCGCTCGACGAAAGACGATCTCCGAATGTCGAGCCCTGCTCGACAAATGGTGAGCTCCGTTCGACGAACACCGAGCCCTGCTCGTCGAATGGCGAGCTCCGTTAGACGAACGCCGAGCCCTGCTCGACGAATGTCAGTCTCAACCCGAGCTCGGTTCGGCGAAAACCCGACTCAGTTTGACGAACCCTGGGCGGACGCGGGCTGGCTGGGCCGGCTCATGCAGTTCGCTCGCCTAGCTTTGGCGGGAGCGAGCTGGCGATTCTGAGTTCACCTACATGCTGCTCTGGCGCGGACAGCTCGCTTTAGTCCACTCGCCTTGCCTGGTGGACTCACTCGGCGAACACGGGGTTGTACACATGCCATCTAGCCTGCTGAAGATTTTCTGTGCTGATCACACTCCATGCTCACCATACCAAAATGTTGAAACTGAAAACTCAGTCTCTTGTGGAGTTTACCCTTGGGAAAGGGGTGATCGTGCACCTACTTCTCTCTGGCAAGTCAAATAATAAAAAAAAAGGGAACTGACCCAAGGGCTCAGCATGGAGGTCCCACCACACACCCGAAAGATCTTAGAACGCATCCCCTCCTTAGCCAAAGACCGAGCTAAGGCTATCTTAAAAAGCGCAAGAAGATCTAAACACTAGTAAGCATGCCCTCTGAAGTGCCCCCTTGTGTCTTATTTATAGTTTTCCGAAGACGGCTTGCAAATAGTCAACCTCCACTGTTTTGAATAGCTATGTGCAACCTAACTAGGCCTGCCAGCAGCGTAATTTCACTGTTCTAACAAGCTATTTACATCCCTGGCAAGGGCACCCAGGTAATTCTGCCTCTGGGCCCCACCGGGCAGGTTCCAAGGATCTGGAGGTTAGCTTACCACAACTCTCCAACCCGCTAGGGCGGACGCGACCTGGATCCCGCAGCTCGCCTTCCCTCCTTGGGCGAGTGCGAGCGAGGCTATCGCAGCCCACCGACCCTCACTCTTAGGTGGGCTGGCTGCCAAGTCGTCTATGAGAGAGCGGGCTGGTTGGTCTGGGACTGTTACTACAGAAGGAATTCCAGAAGAATTGAGTTCGCCGAGCTTAGTTCATCGAATCCGGGACTCTAACTCCCGAGGTCAGCTCGGAGAATGCCGAGCTCCGTCGATGAATATCGAGCTCCATTCGACGATCGTCGAGCTCCATTCTACAAACTCTGATCTCAACTAAGGCTTAGTTTGATGAAAGCCCAGATCACTTCGACGAACCTTATGCGGATGCGGGCTGGTTGGGCCGGCTCGCGCAGCTCGCCCGCCTAGCTTTGGCGGGAGCGAGCTAGCCACTCTGAGTTTGCCCACATGCTACTATGGCGCGGTTAGGTCGCCTTGGTCCACACGTCTGGCCTGGAGGACCCACTCGGAGAACACGAGGTTATACACTTACAACACAAATCTTTATATCTCATTCTTTGTTTAGGGATCTCAAAAACTTGTCATTTAGCTCATAGTTTGAAAATTCTCTGCCATAATTCTTTAAGTCATTGACTATTATAAAGAACTTTTCATAACAAAATTCTATAGAATCAGTCTTCTCTTGCATGAATGCCTCATACTGCTGGTTGAGTAGAGACTTTTTGTCATCTCTAACTTCTTTTGTGCCATTCATATAGACTATTAGAGTGTCACACATCTCTTTGGATGTTTTACAGTGTACTAAGTTCTGAAAGGTTGAATTATCTGTTGCACTAATAATTATGTTTTGTGCACTTTTATCTGTGGTGGCAAAAATCACCTCATCCTTTATCATCTCAGACATTTTCATAGGGGTTTGCACATTTGCATCTAAGACAGATACTTTCATGAGAATATATTGCCCTTCTTATACTGTGACAAAGATTCTTGGATCTGATGCCTCCATAAACAATCTCACCATTTGCTTCCAAATAACAAAGTTGTCCTTTGTAGATATAGGAAGCTTCATAGAACTGAGTTGTCTATGAGATTTTGAAGCCATTAGATCTGATATGTTTCAACCACCCTTAGGATCTTTTTCTAACTGTTAGGTCTTTCTTTGAATAACCTCCCTCAGATACCACTTGAAAGATAAATCTATGGGTAGTTAATCACCTAGAGGGGGGGGGGGTGCATAGGTGTCTTTTAAATTTCTTTGTCACTTATATTAAATGTCCAGCAGATACTTAAAAAGTAAACTTTCACAAGAGCACAACACAAGCAATTCACATAACACAACACAAGCAATACACAGTACACAGAATTTATAGTCGTTCCCCTATCTAGGGTACATCCACTTTCCCCCCGTCTTTCTCACTAGCAATGTGCTAGATAAGGTTATATCACCTCCTCTTCAAATCATATCAAAAAATCTTACAGGTTCAGTTTCTGTTAAGAAACCTACAACTCAGACCAACAGGTCCTACCTCAGAGATTCACCCAATCTCCAATTTTAGGTCCCTCAAGAACCATACCTCATCCTTTATAACATAGGCTTACACATCAGTGACCCCATACAAATCACCTACCTCGGGTCCCTCAAGAACCCTACCTCAGCCTTTATAAATCAGGCTTACAACTCAGAGAATTTATCTCCTACCCACTCAGATCTCAAAGGGATCTTACAAAATTAAGAGGTAAATAATAAAAATATTCTCATAAAACAGCAATTTTGTACTCTGACTTATCTGAGAATTTAGATTCTTCAATTCAGCAGCACATGATAGATTCTTGAAAATCAGGCTGGCTGAAATGATTCTTCTCTGGATCAAAAAGTTCTTGATGTTGATCGGCTTGATTTCCTTGAAGAACTTGTAAAACTGATCCATCTTAATCCTCTGATCAACTTGCTGAAAGGATTAGAAGATTTTCTTGAAGACCATCATCTTCCTTCTTCTTGGGGTTGTCGCCCTCCTCTGACTTAGGAGAAATTAGATTGATTATGTGATTCTTCTTATTGTTCTTTTCTATGTAGATGACCCCTCTATTTATAGCCTTCACGGGTTGTTGGCTTCTGATTGATGATGTCATCATTACATCATCATGCTTCAAGTTCTCATTCAAACAGATTCTGATGAGATATCACGTTATTGTAGCTGATGTGACATTTCTATCTTGACTTGACACTTCTGTGTTTACTCTGTACATCTTCAGAGTCATAAGTGTCGAGATGTCCCAAGTGTCTCGACACAATAATACTTAGTGTAAATTGCAAAGTGTCGAGACAACTTAGAAGCCTCAACATAACTATTTGCTGGTGTCGACATATTTAAGTCTTCACTGTGTCAAGACAGTTGAAATATCTCAACACTACTGTCTGCTGGGTGTCGACATCTTTAAGTCTTCACTTCAGCTCTTCATTGTGTCGAGACAGTTGTATTGTCTCAACACTACTGTCCTGAGCTTTTAATGTGTCGAGATATTTGACTTGTCTCGACACTGTTGACTTAATCTTCAAGGTGTCGAGATAACTGACTTATCTCGACACTACTGTCTTGAATCTTCAAGGTGTCGAGATAACTAACTTGCCTCGACACTACTATCTTGAATCTTCAAGGTGTCGAGATAACTAAATTATCTCGACACAGCTCCTGCAAAGGTGTCGAAATAGTTGACGTGTGTCGACACTTTTGTACTTAGCCATTTCTCTGCACTGTAACTTGCTAGGTGTTGACTTTCCTGACTTCACTCAACACTTTTAGTTGTATGGTGTTGGGTGAACTTGTTTCACTTGACGCTTTTGGACTTAAGCAATTTTCTGCCTTTCCAGTCAGCTTCTTTGAGTCCAAATGTCAATATAACTTGGACCACCTATCACATCAATATGACATAGGCAATCTGCATGCATGAACTGAAACATACATCAAATACATACTTGTGTATATCATTGAGTTGAAAGGGCTTCTTCAAATCAAGTACATTGTTTCCAATCAACCCAACAAACATGTCTCCACGGCCGAGATGTACAACTGTCGTCTGATCTTCTTGATGAAGATCGGACGGCGGAGATTATATTAATCCCCGCCCCTGCCACAACTTCAGTCCCCATATAGAGGATCAACGCCAGATACGTTGTGGGCATCAAAGATCAAAACCCACTATTGGGAAGATTGACCGCAATGTCCTAGATTTGAAGAAGCTCCATAAGTCAATAATATACACAAATATGTATTTGATATTCCTCTAACTTATCATGTGCAGTAATCAATATTTGATTGAATAATAGTTTGAGAATAATTCAGTACACTTCAGCAGTGAAGAAAATCTGCTAAGTGCAAATGCATCGAGTCATCTCACTTCACTTGACGCTCGTTGTTTATAAGCTTTGACTCATTGCTATTCACTCAGCGTCTCAAAAGAGAAGCACTAAATCTAACTAAGTGCAAATGAATCGAGTCATCTCACTTCACTCGATGCTCAAGACTCATGCGTTGATTGAATGTTACTCTCTCAATGCTTCAGTAAAAGAACAGAATTTCAGATCAAGCATAAATACGTCGAGTGAAGGTCTTTCACTCAACGCTTCAGTAAAAGAATTGAGTTTCATTCCAAGATCAAATGCATCGAGTGAAGATCATTTACTCAACGCCTCTGCTTTGAAGCTGTAAGACTATCTAAGTAAAATGCATCGAGATATATGACTTGACTCAACGCCTAAGTAGAATGTGCTGAGTTAACTGCAGTCACTCGACGCCTCTTTAGAAAGACTTCACTCAATGCTTCAGCAAAAAGGGAACATTTGTCTAAGTACAACGACGTCAAGATACAAAAGATCACTCAATGCCTTAATAATATGCATTGAGTTAAGTACTATCTCTCAACGCTTCATCAGAGATCAAAAAATTTGACTAAGACATGTTGCTTACAACACTCAACACCTGTACAAAAGACTAGAAATTATTCTAAGTCAATTGACGCCTTATCTATTTAGCTAACATCATATAAAATTCAAATCGACGTACATTGTGCGCTTAAAGATAGAAATCACCGTATTTTTTTGAAACACAATCTTGGGAAGATTCAACCATTAAAGCCGACCATGCCACTTACCTAAACAGGAGATAGTCGTTGCAGATGTTGACATGTAAAAGCAAAGTGCGTGGGACTTTTTCTAGAGATTTTTGCAAGATATTTTTGAAAACGTATTGAAGATCTTCTGGAAAGGTTTCTGTAACCCTAAGTTACAAAAAGTTGCCGCCAGCAGAGAGGGAAACAATGTTCATTATCTTCAAGCTTAACAATCTACAGAACATCTTTCAAAACGCTTGAGGAAGAAGAAGCTCTCTACAAGTATTCACACAACACAGTCTGTTCATAATATAAAGATCATTTCTTGTTATTGTGGTGAAGAAAAGCTGTTTGGTGAAGCAACTAAAGAAGAAGACTCCAAAACGTTTGTTCTTGAGTCATTATTACTCTCATTAAATCTTTATTGTAAAATCTCATTGAGATCTGAGTGTAGACGTGATATATAAAGGATGAGTGTAGGACTTTTTCCAAAAGTCTGAGGTAGAATTCCTGTAGACAATCTGAGGTAGGCATATGTCATTAAGGATGGGGTAGGGCTTGCTTGTGAGCTTGGGTAGGAGACTTATTATTATCTCTAAGGTAGGACTGTGAGTAGTCTGAGTTGTAGGAGTTGGAAGTCACTCTAAGCTGTAGGATCCTGGGAAGGATCTGAGGTGTAAGATCTTTTGATTTGAATTTTGGTGGAGTTGGCCAAATCTAGCTCACTACTAGATAGGTAAAGGAGAAAAGTGGATGTACCTAGTTAGAAGAACCAATATAAATTACTTGTGTGTTCTTTTTGTTCTTGAAAGTAACGAACTTAATAACAACACATCAAGCATAACTTTAAAAAGGTTCAAAAGACTTAAAAGAAACATATTCACCCCGTATAGGTGTTTAGCTACCCTTAAAGGCTTTCAAGTGGTATCAGAGGGAGGTTGTTCAATAAAGACTTAACTGTTTGAACAAGATCTCCAAGGGTAATAAAAGTTTATGATCATGACTTCTGATGAGAACCACAAAGAGTTGGGCTTTATGAAGCCTCCAATCTATGGGAAGGAAAACTTTGGGATATGGAAGAAAATGATGAGGTTGTTCATGGAAGCCTTAGACCCTAGGATCTTTATTACGGAGGAAGATGATACAGATCACCCAACTGTCAAGGTGGGCTTAAGGGCAGAACTTTCCACTACTAACAGTGGCTATGAAGATCAAGAACACTATAGCCTCATGGCCATGACTGAATAAAATCAGGATAAATCTGATCCTAATGAGGTAATCATTTTAACCATGTCTTCTTTAGAATCTGATTATGAAACTGGCCCAGATTCTGAGGCATCCTCTTCATCTAATGAGATGATGAATTAAAATCTAAACAGTTTGTCAATCAATTGATTGATAAATATGATGTTCTCCTGGAAGCTCTAAAAAAGAGCAAAAAGCTTGTTAAGAGGCAAGCTAAAGAGATTATTTCTCTTCAGCAGAAAATATCCATACAATCTGAGTCAGCTTCCCAGCTTGCTCAGATGAGCAAAGAGATAAGTTAGCTGAAAACTATCACCATTATACAAGTGAGCACCATTAGCAAGAATATTAAGATCTATATGGATTTTTAAGAGAAGCTCCTCAAAGAGAAGAAAATAGTGGAGAAATTCTCCAAGCCCAAGATAGTGTTGTCACTCAGGTCGACGATAGTCGTGCTCAGCTCGATGATCTCAGAGTAAATTCTCTGAGCTGAGCTCGACGAACTTGGTACTCAGGTCGACAAACTTTGGACACTACACTTCAACACTTCAAGATCAGAAAACATCTCTTTATTCTAAGTCCAGAGTCAGACTTTGGTCGACAAACTTGATTCACATCTCGATTAAATGTGACCACAATAGCTAGAGTTATCTAGCAGCAGTTAAGTGGTCCTCAGCTCGACGAAACCAATTCTTAGGTCGACGAATTCTAGATACTTCACTTCAACACCTTCATCCAGAAGCATATGAAATTATTCTAAGTCCAGAAATATTTGGATGAACTTCAGTCGATGAAAACCAGATATCAGCTCGATGAACTCCATACACAGAAAAGGCGAAGTTTCTAGAGAATATAGTTCTGCTCTCTGCTTGACGATCTTGGCACTTAGCTCGACGAATAAAAGTTATCTGGTCGACGAACTCAGCAACTCAGCTCGATAAACTGTGAACTCAGCTCGACGATTTCTGTTATCAGTTCGACGAATCCAGACTTTGTTATTTTCCATCCTTTTGTCCCCTTCTTATTGCAATAATTCCCGAGTAATTAATGCTCAAATATTCTCTGGAATATAACCGTTAGACAGAGCATTGATCATGGCCTTCTCCAAGATTATTGCCTGCCGTTTTTTCATGGGACAGTTAGAGAAATAATTCAATATCGTTTATTCTCAAGGCCGTCAGCATTAATTGCAGAGGATTTCAAAATTTCAAAAGACCATTTTTAACAGGAAATAAAAAAGTGATTTTCTCTCTTCTTCCTGCAGGCAGAAAGACAGATAGAACAAGATACACAATACAGAGAGAAGACAGATACAAAAAATAGTCAGTCTGAACCAAGAGATTCACTGCTCTCTGTCAACACAGAATTCTGACACAACAAGAAGCCATATTCCTGAAGATCATCAGCTATCGGAAGAAGAAGAATACCTAATCAAAATCAAGAGTCTTCTGTCTTCAACTCTCCAGGATACTTCAAAGGACAACTACATCACTATCCGTCAAAGATGTTCCTGAACAGCTGCTGATCAAGGCTATACTACTGAAGGCCTATCACCCTGCAGCAAGGCTTCTTCTACCTGAACCATTCTATATCTCAGGGGGATCCTGTGCTAAGATCAAATATCCACAAGTCTTATCAGTTGTATATTGAGAAAGAGAAGACGCATTCATTTCTCACCCCCCACTGTATAAAGGGTTATAACTCCCTTCAAAAGTTATTCCTGGTTGTAAGTCACCTGATCAAAAGACTTGAGGATTGGTTTTTGAGCACTTGATGAAAAGCTCATTGGTGTCAGGCACCTGATCAAAAATCTGAGTGGATTCCTACCAGGGTGGTAGAAGAGTGGATGTACCCAAGTTTAGGGGAACCACTATAAATTCTTGTGTTGTCTGGATTGCTCTTTTCTTTTGTTTCTTGTGCTGTGGCTGTTTGTTAGGATTGCTGTTTTAATTTTGTGCCTGCACTAGATTAAATCAGAAGAAAATTTTACAAACCCTGAATACTCTATTCACCGCCCCCCTCTAGAGTATTCCTGATCTAACAGCTCACTTTTAATTGGTATCAGAGCTTGGATTCCTTGGTGTACACAAGCTAACCCTTGAACCAAAGATCCTGTGTTAGATCACATTTCAACTTCTATCTTTATTTTTATTTAGATTATATACACAACAATGACATAGAACAGAGACTATGTAAGAACCAGACCTCTAGTTTGCAACCAAAATAGGTTTGTCATCTAGAAGGCAAGAATCAAATTGTATATGAACTCTATTGATGAAGATATCTACAATTCCATCTTGACAGGTCCTCCTCAAGCCACTGCTTCTACATCTACAGCAGCCTCAAGCACAAATGCAGTTCCACCACCTGAGTGGACTGAGGCCCAGAAGAAAGCAAAGATTACTGATGCCAAGGCAATGAACATACTGGCACAGACTATGTCAGATGACATCTTCCAAAAGGTTGCTGAATTCACTTCAGCCAAAGCCATCTGGGATTCCCTTAACCAATTGGTGGTTAGATTAGCAGATGAAAGAAAGAATAGGAGATCCAATCTCATATCCTTATATGAGAACTTCAAGAAAGAAGAAGTTGAATCAGTGGATGACATGTATAACAGGTTAAGCTCAATCATCAATGAGCTAAAAACCTTGGACAAGGACATCACCCTCACTGAGGTGAATGATAAAATCCTAATGTGCTTCCCAAGCTCATGAGATTCAAGGATCTTGCCTATCAAGGAAGCCAGAAGCTTGAATGAGATCTCCACTGAATCTCTTTTAGGCAAGTTAAAGTCCTATGAATAGACGATCAAGTCCAGGGAGGCAGCTGAGCAAATAACACCTCCTCCAGCTAGAAAAGAACAAAGCATAGCATTCAAAGCTGCTGATGAGATAGAGACTCCTTCAATAAATGAAGAATTGATGAGTTTATTTGCCAAAAGATTCTACAAAATGGCAAGAAAAGATTTCAGGAGGAAGTCATCAAGGCAGGATGATAAGCCTAGATATGATAAGACACCAACCAAAGAACTTGTGTGTTTTGGATGCAGGAAGCCTAGACACTTCATCTTTGAGTGTCCAGAGAATCAGAAGAAAGAAAGGAGAAGAGAGAAAGATACCGGGAGACAGCACAACAACAGACCTTCTTCCAGCAAATATAAGAAGAAGGAGAAGGGTTTTGTGGCTGAAACCTGGAGTGAGACTGAAGAAGAATCAACATCTTCTAGCTCCAGTGAAGATGAGGAAGAGGCAAGGGCCAAGGAGGTTTGCCTCATGTTAATTGATGCTTCCAGGAGCCAGTTAGAAGAAGAGGACTCAGACAATGATGTACTTTCAGATTCTGAAGCTGACAAGGTATTGTATTCTTTTGATTACAGTTCTGATTCCTTTAAATTTGAATTTAAAATAATGTGTATAGATTTGATTAATTCCGAAAAGGAGATTAACACTCTTAGGGAGAAACTAGAAATTCTAGAAAATGTAAACTCTGAAAATAATAGATTAAAAGATGAACTGTGTTTAGCCAATGAACAAATCATAATGTTGAAGACTGAGCTTAGTGAGGCTAAATAACTTGGGGAAACTCTTAATGGAAGAAGCCTCAAGCTGATGGACATCATAAGCACTATTAATGTCAGACTTAATGGCAAACTAGGCTTGGGTGCTTCATCAAGTTTGCCCCCTATTCTCAAGAAAAATATTTTGACAACCCCAATAAAATTTGTCTCTACTAAGGGGAAAGAAAAATTAAATAATAAACAAACAATAGAAAATGTTCCCAAATCAATATGTCTGAAAACCAAAAATCAGAAAACCTTAAGTAAAAACAAGGTTCAGCAGAATTCGTCGAACTTCAATCGACGAAATGCAGCCAGTTCGTCGAACCCAGATCGACGAACTCTGAATGAAAACTATAGTTATAATTATTCGTCTAACTACGATCGACGAACTCTGTATGGTTCGTCGAGTAGAGGTCGACGAACGTGGGGCACAGAAAATGAATATGTTCATTCTCTAGGCAGAGATCGACAATCTCAACCCAATTCGTCGAACTCTGGTCGACGAACTCACAGAAATTTGTCGAACCCAGAAAGACTTAACCAAAACTTTAATTATAACAGAAACTTAAATAATTCCAGGAAAGCTTTTAATCCACTAGCTGATTGGGTCATACCACCTAGGAGATATCACCCTTTAGGATATAAATCTCAACCAGAATATTCTATTATATCTAGCTTCTCATACCAGCAAAATAAAGGGCCCAAGGTAACCTGGGTCAAGAACAATTAATTATATTTCACTGCAGGTGAAGAGCTGTCCAGCAAATAATCAAACATGGTACCTGGATAGTGGCTGCTCCAAACATATGACAGGCAGCAAGGACAATCTATCCAACTATATGTCCAAGTTTGGGCCAAAGGTTATCTTTGGTGATTCCAAATGTGGCCAGTCAGAAGGTTCTGGAGAAGTGAAGATTGGAGCTGTCACATTTAAGAAGGTAACATATGTCAGAGGACTCAAGCATAACCTCATCTCCATAAGTCAGTTATGTGATGATGGTTATCAGGTACATATCAATTCATCTTCTTGTACTATTACTAATAAAGAAAACCAAATAGTTTTAATTGGAAATAGACAAGGAAATATTTACTTAGTTGATTTTCTATCGGCCAATTCTGATATCTGCTTACTTAACTTAATTAGTAACCAAAATGATTTATGGCATAAAAGACTAAGTCATGTTAATATGAAAAATATTGCAAGACTATCTAAAGACAACCTTGTTAGGGGTCTACCTTCTGGTCCCTACAAGAAGGAAGGTCTTTGCAGGGCTTGTCAACTAGGTAAGCAAACTAAATGTAGTTTTAAATCTGTTAATAAAAGTGATTCACCTAGGATTTTGTATTTGCTACATATGGATCTCTTTGGACCCATTGTTATACAAATCCTAGGAGGGAAATCTTATAACTTAGTTATTGTGGATGACTTCTTAAGGTTCACTTGGGTATCCTTTCTGAGATCTAAGTCAGATACCTTCAAGATTCTTACAGATTTTCTCAGGACCATACAGATTGAGTTCTCCAATCATGTTACATTGATCAGAAGTGATCATAACACAGAGTTTGAGTCTCTTCTTATGCATGAGTTCTGTGAGAAGGAAGGTATCAGATATTGCTTCTCAGCTCCTAGAACTCCTCAACAAAATGGGGTATCTGAAAGAAAAAATACGACACTCATTGAAGCTGCAGGTACATTGCTTGCAGATGCTTACATGCCCCTAACCTTTTGGGCAGAGGCTGAGAGCACAACAAATTATGTCCTGAACAGGAGTTTAATTCATAAACTAAAGAGTAGGACTCCCTATGAATTAGTTAAAGGGAAGAAACCTTAAATAAATTATTTTAAAGTATTTGGATGTATATATTATATTAACAACAACAACAAAAGATATATTAGAAAGTTTGAGGCCAAGGTTGAAGAGGGAAGTTTTCTAGGATATTCCCAAGTAAGCAAGGCCTATAGAGTTTATAATAAATCATCACTTAAAATTGAAGAATCTATCCATGTTTCTTTTGATGAAGCTAACATGTCTTGCAAGGAGAAAGAGATTTCTACCAAAAGCAACTTGTAGGTACCTCACTTGTGTGAGATTTTGGATGGACAAAACCTTACCCAAGAGGTTCCAACACATCCTTCTCCACAAGTCATGGAAGAAAGTGAAGATGAAGACACTGAAGGACTTGACCTTCCCCCAACAGTAAACATAATTCCATAAGAGGAATTAGTTCCTAATACTATTGCAGAACCAACTCCACCCACTGATCTTGTTACACTAAGGGATCACCCCAGATCTCAAGTGATTAGAGACATATCAGCAGGTGTACAGACCAGACATTAACTCAACCAAGATTTGATGCATGTCTGTTTTCTCTCTCAGGTCGAACCTCTATCCATCCATGATGCTGAGCAAGATCCCCACTGGATCATTGCAATGCAGGAGGAATTAAATGAATTAGAGAGATTTAGAGTTCTGTATTTGATTCCAAGACCCCAAGACTATCCAGTCATTGGAACCAAATGGGTATACAGAAATAAATTGGATGCCCAAGGTACAATATTGAGGAACAAGGCTAGACTTGTTGCTCAAGGATAGAGGCAAGAGGAAGGAATAGATTATAACCAAACCTTTGCACCTGTGGAAAGGTTAGAGGCAATCAGAATATTCCTGGCCTATGCAGCCTACAAGAGATTCAAGATGTATCAGATGGATGTGAAGAGTGCATTCATGAATGGAGTACTTAAAGAAGAGGTTTATGTTGAACAACCTCCAGGTTTTGTCTCTCCAACTCACCCTTATCATGTTTTCAAATTGCATAAAGCTCTTTATGGTCTCAAGCAAGCTCCAAGAGCTTGGTATGAGACCCTAGCTAGCTTTGTGATAGAGCATAAATTCATTAGAGGCATAGTTGATAGAACACTTTTCACTAGACATCATAAGGATAAAATATTGTTAGTGCAAATATATATGGATGACATCATATTTGGGTCTACTGATTCTAAATTATGCAAGAGGTTCTCTGACCTCATGCATTCAAAATTTGAAATGAGTAGCATGGGTGAGCTTTCCTACTTCCTTGGTCTCCAAGTGATGTAGGCTTCTACCGCGGACACTAAATGGGTTACGGGGATGAAACGAACGCCACACTCAATCCACAATCTCTCACGCACTAGATTCAACCGCAGCGCACTCGCAAACGTTTTACCACAGTTCACCAACGTACGGTAGCCACTTCGCGGGAAGGTCAAACGAACGGCTATAGGCCGACGTTCTCCCAAGCTAAAAGGACCAATGTTGGGTCCGACCGAGCGAAAGTTGTACCAAAGGAGGTCTACCCAAAATGCGATCGAAAAATGGTAGATCTCTCCCAACAAAAATACGGGGTTCGCCAAACCCTTTCGGAAATATCGCGATTAAGGTTGATGCAAATCCAAAAGGAAAAACCACGAAGATTCTAACGATTCAAATCCAATGCAAAAATCTTTCCGACCACTAGAATATCAAGAGGGAATCACACGTGAGTGGAAAGGATCGTTACCCAAGTCGGAATAGATGATTCTGACTACCTTTGAAGGGTCGCTCTTCCACGGTTCCACCGGAGTCGCGCCGGATGGAGAGATAGATCGTCCGCCTTGGCCGCTTCACACCAAAGTTCAGATTTTTCACCGTAGAAGGAGGCCTTTCCGGTCAAAGCTTCACGTGGAGGGGGGTGCCGGGTTCTCTTCAAAGGGGCTGCTCGGTGGAGGAGGTAGGTGGCCGGCCGGCTATGTGTAACGCCCCGAATTTTGTGTGCGAGTCGGTCGCGGAAAAAGAGTTTTTGGTGCCTGTAGGGGTACACGGCCTAGGACACGGGCGTGTCCAAGGCCGTGTCTGGCTGGTGATTTTTGGCCGTTTCCAACCCGAGAAGGACACGACCATGAACACGGCCGGATGACACGGGCGTGTCATCCGACACGGGCGTGTACCAACCCGTGTCCCTACCCGTGTCCTGATGGGTCGTGTCCGTTGTCGTGGCGGTTATGCGTGACACGCCCACGAACACGGGCGTGTCGAGGAACCCGACACGGGCGTGTCAGGTCAGACACGGGCGTGTCTTGGCCCGTGTGCATTTCTCAGTTCGACGATCGTGCCTGGATCGAGGCACACGGCCTTGGACACGGCCGTGTGCCAAGCCGTGTGAGGCCCAGGTCTGGGGAATTTTGTGCAGATCCGAGCCGTTCATTTTCTTAATTTAGGATCCAATGGCCCAGATGAGATCCTGCTCTGTTAAGGCCGGGAATAGGGAGTTATTCCCTCATTTTCTCTCCAAAGTTCTCCCCTTCCAAAGTGAGAGAGGAGAGGAAGAAGAAGGAAGTTTCCGGCCGCCGGCGGAGCATCGGAGCACCATTTCGAAATCGGAGAGCGGATCCGTGGAGGGAAGGTCATTGCGAAGAATTCTAACCGCGTAGTTTTTCCATGGCGCCAAAACGGACTACAAGGGTAACGATTCTCAACTCGAGCGCTTGAATCTCTTTTTTTCTGCGTAAGGAATCCCGCTCCCGCGAGTATGCGGTGAGTGCGTGGTGTTCCTTGGGGTTGACGGGAATAGTCCCCCTTGTGTTGCATGTAGAGCCCGGAATCGTAAGTACGGGCATAGGCATTGTGTGTGAAGCCTACCCGGACGTGTTTTGTCTGGATCGGTGATGTTGCATTTGATATGGTTTTGCCGGAGAAGACTCCTTGCTTTGGATTTTTCGGGTTTCTACGCGGTAGATTGCAGCAGGGATCCTTGAAGGTTAGCTTCAAGGCGCACCCGGAAAACTGAGCGGAAACGTGTTCTGCTAACTTGGCGGTCTGGGAACCGGCCTTGATCATAACTGGGTTATGAGATTGTTTTGGGAAATTTGGGATCCGAGAGAAGCTTGGCCCGCGCAAAGTTCCTTAAATTGGACATGCGGCGTGAGCAACAGGCAAGTGGAATTGGACCTAGGCTATGTGGTTCGGTGCGAGAGACCCGAAGACGGGGACTGGCCGTTGGCATAGTCGGAGCCTTAGACGGTGGTCAGAAAGGCTAAATGCTCACATGTTGTTGCCATCCTGGGGATGGTGGTGAATGCACTGATTTGTCAGGGTTCACCATGAATGTGCCCTGAGTGCACGGGGTGTTTGGCCGTGCGAGCCTACGCCTGTGGCGAATTATAATTGCGATATATATACTGTTGGGCTAATGTTTTGCAGGGAAAGAGCACCGCCGTCCCGAGTAAGGGGTGGGGTCGTTATAATTTGGTCGGCTTTTAGCTGACCGTTGCTTTATTTGCCACCGTGCGGTGGTATGTGCTTGCAGGTGCTGCGGAGCCGAGCGCCAAATAGCGGGCTGGAGCCCATGTTGCTGTGCTGGCCCTAGAAGGCCGTAGAATAGCTGTTTTTATATATTTCATGTGTGGCCGGCCTGCGAGCCGATGTATGTAAAACACTATTTATGAAGTGAACATTTGTAAGGCCTTAAGGCCATGTACCCGTTTCTGTGTATTTGAGTTTTCATTCCTATTGTTGTAGCTGTGGACATTCATATTGATGGATTTATTTTTGGGTTCTTTCAACTTTAAAAATCTTCCGCTAGAATGCTCTGTGATTAGGACGAGTAGTCTTAATTAGATGGTTTGATTTATTCATTTAGTAACCCTTCCGACTGTCTGTGGTATATGGCGTCGGGTTCCAGCTGGACCTTCTGTTATATGCCATGCGACGGATGAGGGTGTTACAATTTGGTATCAGACTTCTGGTTACGATCAATCTTAAATGAATTCGTGGGCGAATTCTTTTAAGGGGTGGTGAGCACATGTGTGCGTCATCGTTATAACATTAAAAAGAACCCATGAATGTCCACTTAGGAATGAAAATACACTTGTTTTGTGGAACCTGAGTGTTCCAATGATTGCTTTTAGCAATTTGTTTGTCGTCTAATCGTGTGTCTTTGCTTTTATAGGCTGCTAGGAGCGGTGCTGGTCAGTCAGAGCGTCAGCAATCAGCGGAAAGTAGTGCACCAAGGGACGTGCCTGCTACACCTCCTTCAGCGGAAACCATCAGGATGGTGGCTGAAGCCGTGTTCGCAATGATAAATGCCCAACCTGCGGGGCAAATGCATCGCGCACCTCCTGCGGATGAGCAAGAACCGGTTAGGGCGGCAGAGCCGAGAGTGGTTGAACGCGTAGCAGTTGAGTTAGTAGAGCCGAGGAGAACTACGGAGCGGCAGCTAAAGCACGTGATGGGCTTTAATCCTCCGAGGTTTAATGGGGTTGGAACGCCAACTCAAGCTGAGGACTGGCTTTCTTCCATAAAGAGGGTGTTGACGGCCACAATGACTGAGGAGTGGCAGAAGACCACCATAGCGACTTTTCTTTTGGAAGGTGAGGCGAGGCTGTGGTGGGACGAGTTGGAGTTTCATCTTCTAGTGGGAAGGCAACTTGCGGATGTGCCGATGGAAGAATTTTCAAGATTATTCCTGGCCAGATTTGTACCTTCTGCTCAGAAGTTGGAGATGGAGAATCAATTTCTTGGGTTGACTCAGGGATCCAGAAGCGTGGACGAATATCTGCATGAGTTCACACGGTTGGGTCGTTATGCTGGTGCTATGTTTTCTGAAGAAGAGAGGAAGACCAACCGATTCTATGAGGGTCTTCGTGGCGATTTACAGTTACTCCTTGCTGGGCCTAAGGCGCAGGGCTTCCTAGCCTTGGTCAATTCGGCCCGATCGTTGGAAAAGGTTGTGAAGAAAGTTCAAGAGAAGAGGGACCCAGGAGAAAGGAAGACCGAGTTCAAGGTGCCAAGTAACAAGACAGGTTTCCGCAGATGGAACAAGAAGCGGAGGACTTCAAACTCAGCCCCTTCGGCTGATACATCGGGGCAACTACAAGTCGAGTCCCCGGAGCTTGCTACAACTGCGGGAAGACGGGGCATTTTGCTCGGGAGTGTTGGAGCGGACGTTCAAAGTCCGAGAGGAGACCTGGAGCGACTTATGAGGAGAAAGGGAAGGCGGTGGAGTCAACCGCATCCCATCATGCTCCAGCCCAGCCTAGAGTCTACAACCTTGGTCTACAGGAGGCCATAAAGCAAGTAGACGTGGTGACAGGTATGAGTTAAATTCAGTGGTTTAACTTTTATAGTTATTACCTGTGTATTTGTTAGCTTACGTTTGTTAGTGCTAGGCTTTGTGTTAATCTTTGGGTTTCCGGCGAGAGCCCTTTTTGATACGGGAGCATCACATTCCTTCTTGTCTGAAAAGTTTATATCGCGCATCGGAGTTCCGTTCTCGATGGCAGAAAACAAGTTGGATGTGTTGTTGCCTAATGGGTGCTCAATGCGTGCGGATAGGATCTGTGTTGTAAAGATTCGGATTGGAGACCGGGAGTTTGATTTGCGGGCGTTGGTTCTACCATTAGTGGAGTTCGATGTAATCTTCGGTATGGATTGGCTCTCGGAGCAGAGTGCATGCATTGATTGCAACCGTAAAGAAGTCAAGTTGGGTCTGGACACTGATCGGGAGACTACTTTTGCGGGCATGAAGGGGTCAGGGAAAGTTCTGATGTCGGCCCTTCAGATGTTCAAGGCAGTTCGGTCTGGGGCAGAACTATATGTCACTCTAGTGCAGACTTCGACGCCTAAACCTAGTTTGGGCAACATCCCAGTTGTGTCCGAGTATCCTGATGTGTTTCCAGATGATCTCCCAGGAGCCCCTCCTCAGCGGGAGATAGACTTTACTATAGAGCTGGTACCGGGTGCCAAACCGGTGTCACGCTCCCCCTATCGGATAGCCCCAAGAGAAATGGCGGAGTTGAAGGTGCAACTGCAGGAGTTGCTAGAGCAAGGTTATGTGCGTCCAAGTTCGTCGCCTTGGAGCGCACCAGTTCTCTTTGTTAAGAAGAAAGATGGGAGCTTGCGGCTTTGTATCGATTATCGGGAATTGAACAAACTTACGGAGAAGAACAAATATCCAATCCCGAGGATTGACGATCTATTTGATCAGTTGGTTGGGTATACTGTATATTCGAAGTTAGATTTGAAGTCTGGTTACTATCAGTTGAGGATAAGGGAGAGCGACATTCCAAAGACAGCATTCAGTACGCGGTTTGGGCATTTTGAGTTCACAGTCATGCCGTTTGGGTTGACGAATGCTCCATCTGTGTTTATGGATCTGATGAATAGGACGTTCAGAGAATACTTGGATCAGTTCGTGATAGTATTTATTGATGATATCCTGGTATATTCGCGGTGCGAGGAGGATCACTACAAGCATTTACACATGGTGTTGGAAACATTGAGGAAAAGTCAGTTATATGCAAAGTTCTCCAAGTGTGAATTCTGGTTATCCTCGATAGCGTTCCTTGGTCATGTTGTCAGTGGAGAAGGAATAGCTGTGGATCCGGCGAAGATAGTGGCGATACGGGAGTGGCCTACTTTGACTACAGTGGCAGAGGTCCGGAGTTTTCTGGGGCTTGCTGGCTACTACAGGCGCTTCGTAGAGAACTTCTCGCGGATAGCACTACCACTAACGACGTTGACAAGAAAGGATCAGAAGTTTGTGTGGTCTCCGGAGTGCGAACAGGCTTTTGTAGAGTTGAAGAGGCGGTTAACCACGGCGCCTATTTTATGTTCGCCAAGTGGTACCGAAGGGTTCGAGATTTATAGTGATGCTTCAGGCAGTGGTTTGGGCTGTGTTCTGCTACAGCATGGGAGAGTGATATCTTATGGTTCACGACAATTGAAGGTTCACGAGAGGAATTATCCGGTCCACGACTTAGAGTTAGCGGCCGTGATTTTTGCTCTAAAGCTTTGGAGGCACTATCTGTACAGTGTGAAGGTAGATATTTACACCGATCATAAGAGTTTGAAGTACCTATTGGACCAAAAAGATCTGAACATGAGGCAGAGGAGGTGGATGGAGTTCTTAGGGGACTACACCTTCAAGATACACTATGTGCCTGGGAAGGGAAATGTAGTGGCGGATGCGTTGAGTCGTAAGATTCCCGCACAAGCCAACTGGTTATCAGTGCATGATAAGAGATTGGTCCAAGAGTTGGAGGCATTGGAGATATCTTGCGTTGACAAGCAGTCTAGTGCCGAGGCGAAACTATTTTGGACAGAGGTGCAGTGTGACCTAGCGGATAGAGTTCGGCGGGCTTTGGTTCAGGGTGGCAGCATGAAGCAAATACTAGATGGATCTTTGGATGGGTCAAATTCCCAGTTTGTGGTTGAAGATGGGTTGCTACAGAAGGACGGTCGTCTATGCGTTCCTAGTACGGATAATATTCGGGAGGAGTTGATGTATGAGGCTCATCATACCAAATACTCAATCCACCCGGGAAGCACGAAGATGTATAGAGACATGAAGAAATTATTCTGGTGGCCGGGTTTGAAGAAGGATGTGGCGCTTTATGTGGCCAAGTGTCGTACTTGTGCATTGGTGAAGGCGGAATGCCAGAAGCCCGGAGGTTTCTTGAAATCACTTCCTATCCCAGAATGGAAGTTTGACGATATATCTATGGATTTTGTGCACGGTTTGCCGAAGTCGCAGAAAGGAAATGACGCCATTTGGGTGGTCGTAGATAGATTGACAAAGGTGTCGCACTTTATCCCAATGAGAAAGGAAGATCCAGTAGAAAGGTTAGCCAAACTCTACGTGGATAATATTGTACGACTGCATGGTGTGCCTCGCAGTATTGTTAGTGATCGTGATGGACGCTTCACGTCAAATGACTGGAGGTTGGTGCATGGTCTGTTGGGTACTAAGATAAAGTTCAGCACAGCCTTTCACCCACAGACAGATGGCCAAACCAAGAGAGTCAACAGAACTATGGAGGACATGCTTCGCATGTGCGTCCTAGATTTCGGGAAGCATTGGGAGGATCACCTGTACATGGTGGAGTTTGCGTACAACAATAGCTTTCAGGCAAGCATTGGAATGGCGCCTTTCGAAGCTTTGTATGGGAGGAAGTGCCGTACGTCGTTGTCTTGGTTGGAGGCAGGCGAATCAAAGTTGTATAAACGTCAAGCGGTGGAAGATGCCACTTCAATGATACGGACAATTCAGGAAAGGCTGAAGATTGCTCAGGATAGACAATCAAAGTATTACAATGCCAAACATAGAAATGTGGAATTCAACGTTGGCGACATGGTATATTTAAAAATCAAGCCGTTCAAGGGTGTATCGCGGGTTCGACGCTTGAAGAAGCTGAGTCCGAGATACCTTGGATCATTTGAAATCCTGGAGCGTGTTGGCGAGGCGGCGTATAGATTAAAGCTGTCGACGGAGTTGAGTGGGCTGCATGATGTATTCCACGTATCGGTGTTGCGTAAGGCAGTTCAAGAGGCTTCGCAGATCATTGCAGACGATCAGGTACCGGTTGATTATGAGTTGACAACAAGGGTCAGACCAGTACGAGTTGAAGATGTTGCAGTCAAACGACTCCGCAACAAGGAGGTCAGAATGGTTAAAGTCCGTTGGGATAATTGCGGACGTGAGGAGCTTTCTTGGGAGCGAGAGCAAGCTATGTTGGAGGAATACCCCGAGTTATTCCACTCAGGTATCATTTAGCTTTTGTACCTTTGCTTAATTTCGGGACGAAATTCCTTAAGTGGGGGAGATTTGTAACGCCCCGAATTTTGTGTGCGAGTCGGTCGCGGAAAAAGAGTTTTTGGTGCCTGTAGGGGTACACGGCCTAGGACACGGGCGTGTCCAAGGCCGTGTCGGGCTGGTGATTTTTGGCCGTTTCCAACCCGAGAAGGACACGGCCATGAACACGGCCGGATGACACGGGCGTGTCATCCGACACGGGCGTGTGCCAACCCGTGTCCCTACCCGTGTCCTGATGGGTCGTGTCCGTTGCCGTGGCGGTTATGCGTGACACGCCCACGAACACGGGCGTGTCGAGGAACCCGACACGGGCGTGTCATGTCAGACACGGGCGTGTCTTGGCCCGTGTGCATTTCTCAGTTCGACGATCGTGCCTGGATCGAGGCACACGGCCTTGGACACGGCCGTGTGCCAAGCCGTGTGCGGCCCAGGTCTGGGGAATTTTGTGCAGATCCGAGCCGTTCATTTTCTTAAATTATGATCCAATGGCCCAGATGAGATCCTGCTCTGTTAAGGCCGGGAATAGGGAGTTATTCCCTCATTTTCTCTCCAAAGTTCTCCCCTTCCAAAGTGAGAGAGGAGAGAAGAAGAAGGAAGTTTCCGGCCGCCGGCGGAGCATCGGAGCACCATTTCGAAATCGGAGAGCGGATCCGTGGAGGGAAGGTCATTGCGAAGAATTCTAACCGCGTAGTTTTTCCATGGCGCCAAAACGGACTACAAGGGTAACGATTCTCAACTCGAGCGCTTGAATCTCTTTCTTTCTGCATAAGGAATCCCGCTCCCGCGAGTATGCGGTGAGTGCGTGGTGTTCCTTGGGGTTGACGGGAATAGTCCCCCTTGTGTTGCATGTAGAGCCCGGAATCGTAAGTACGGGCATAGGCATTGTGTGTGAAGCCTACCCGGACGTGTTTTGTCTGGATCGGTGATGTTGCATTTGATATGGTTTTGCCGGAGAAGACTCCGTGCTTTGGATTTTTCGGGTTTCTACGCGGTAGATTGCAGCAGGGATCCTTGAAGGTTAGCTTCAAGGCGCACCCGGAAAACTGAGCGGAAACGTGTTCTGCTAACTTGGCGGTCTGGGAACCGGCCTTGATCATAACTGGGTTATGAGATTGTTTTGGGAAATTTGGGATCCGAGAGAAGCTTGGCCCGCGCAAAGTTCCTTAAATTGGACATGCGGCGTGAGCAACGGGCAAGTGGAATTGGACCTAGGCTATGTGGTTCGGTGCGAGAGACCCGAAGACGGGGACTGGCCGTTGGCATAGTCGGAGCCTTAGACGGTGGTCAGAAAGGCTAAATGCTCACATGTTGTTGCCATCCTGGGGATGGTGGTGAATGCACTGATTTGTCAGGGTTCACCATGAATGTGCCCTGAGTGCACGGGGTGTTTGGCCGTGCGAGCCTACACCTGTGGCGAATTATAATTGCGATATATATACTGTTGGGCTAATGTTTTGCAGGGAAAGAGCACCGCCGTCCCGAGTAAGGGGCGGGGTCGTTATAATTTGGTCGGCTTTTAGCTGACCGTTGCTTTATTTGCCACCGTGCGGTGGTATGTGCTTGCAGGTGCTGCGGAGCCGAGCGCCAAATAGCGGGCTGGAGCCCATGTTGCTGTGCTGGCCCTAGAAGGCCGTAGAATAGCTGTTTTTATATATTTCATGTGTGGCCGGCCTGCGAGCCGATGTATGTAAAACACTATTTATGAAGTGAACATTTGTAAGGCCTTAAGGCCATGTACCCGTTTCTGTGTATTTGAGTTTTCATTCCTATTGTTGTAGCTGTGGACATTCATATTGATGGATTTATTTTTGGGTTCTTTCAACTTTAAAAATCTTCCGCTAGAATGCTCTGTGATTAGGACGAGTAGTCTTAATTAGATGGTTTGATTTATTCATTTAGTAACCCTTCCGACTCTCTGTGGTATATGACGTCGGGTTCCAGCTGGACCTTCTGTTATATGCCATGCGACGGATGGGGGTGTTACACTATGGACGGTGGAGGTCGGGTAATGAGGGTGTGAGGTGGTGGTGGCTTGGATGAGGGAGATGAGTGGGCTGGCCAAAATTTCTAGAGGGAGAGTGGGAGAGGAGGGTGGCGGCTTGTGGAAGAGGGGGAAGAAAATGGTGCTGGCCGAATTTTTAGAGAGAGAGAGAGGGGGGGAGTGGGGGTGGCGGCTAGGAGATGTAGAGAGAGAGGGAGAGAAGGCTTAGAAAGGAAAGTATTAGGGTTTTTTTTTCTCATTCAACTTGAGTTAAACAAAGCATACATGCCTATATATAGGCTTAACAATAAGTCTTGGCTATATGTAGCCCAAAATAAAAAATGAAAACAACACACAAAATGGCTACATGCAGCCCTCAATACAATATCCCAAATAAAATAGCATACTGAAAATAAGATAAATTTAAAGATAAATTTAACTATATATTTGTCTTGCGCCGAGGACGGAAATTGTAGCGCCGCTCCATACGAACACCTCGGCGACGCGAGTCCTTTGTTGGAGACGAAGGAGGGTCTTCCGTTAGCATGTCGTCATCAACAACTTGGGGGCCGTCGTCAACTTGGGGGCCGTCGTCAACTTGGGGGCCGTCGTCGCCACCACCAAGTGAAGCAGTTGTCTGATGCCATTTTCATATCTCAAGCTAAGTATGCTAAAGAGCTTATAAAGAAGTTTGGGATGGCTGATACTTCAGCAAAGAAAACACCTATGGCTACTAATACTGTGATTGACTCTGATGCACATGGGAAACCTGTGGATCAGAAATTATATATGGGCATTTTTGGGTCCCTACTATATCTAACAGCAAGCAGACCTGATATCATGTTTTCCACATGCCTTTGTGCTAGGTTCCAAGTGAACCCTAAAGAATCTCATCTAATCTTCTTAAAAAGAATTTTGAGATATATAAAGGGTTGTCCTAATCTAGGCCTATGGTATCCTGCTGAGTCAGAATTTGATTTAACTGGATTTGCAGATGCTGACTTTGCTGGATGTAGCGTTGATAGAAAAAGCACCTCAGAGACTTGTCAGTTCCTTGGTATGAGGTTGGTATCTTAGTTTTGCCAGAAACAGTCTTCTGTATCCACCTAAACTGCTGAAGCAGAATATATTGCAGCAGGAAGTTGTTGTTCTCAGATGCTGTGGGTCCTAAACCAACTCCTAGACTATGGTATCAACTTAAATAATTCAACTCTTTTTTGTGATAACACAAGTGCTATAGCAAAAGCACAATATCCAGTCCATCATAGTAGGACTATGCATATAGACATTAGGCATCACTTCATTAGAGAGTGTGTAGACAAAAAACAAAATTAATCTTGTCTATATCTACAGTGATTTACAAAGAGCTGATATATTCACCAAACCTCTGGATGAGAGAAATCACTTATTCTTTATAAATTAGCTTGGAATGATTAATGGAGAAGACTTAGTTTAGTTTCTATCTGCACTAGAAAAATTATCGAGAGTTCGTCGAACGGAGCTCGACGAACTAGGGAGAGTTCGGGAGATATTCGTCGAACGAAGGTGGATGAACTCTCTGTGAGTGAAGTTGTTTTTGTCGAACGGCGATCGACGAATCCACTTCAGAAAACTTTTGTCGAACGTAGCTCGACGAAATGTCTTCAACTCTTCCTGCTGAGCTCGACGAATTATTTCACTATCAATTATTTCGTCGATCTCAGGTCGAAGAATTTCTTATTTTTCGTGGAACGGAGTTTGTCGATTCATATTCCAGAAAATCTTATAACTAGGTTCTCTTCGACCTCCGTCCCGTGCTTTCTGTTCCCTTTGCACTTGATCGTTGTTTTTCTCTTTTGCAGGTGATTTCATGGCGATTCAAGTAGGATCCCTAGCCGCTATGAAGTTTGACACATGATTTGATGTCGACTTCGACTCATTTCAACACTTTGATCCAATTTTTCTGAACATTCTGACTCTACTGGAAGAACAGAATTTGAAAAACCCGATGACAACAAGAATAAAGCTAGCTGGAACAGAAATTAGAGAATGAGTCTATACTTCATCCACATCAGAGGAAAACACCATGACAGGAACAATCGCGGGTAATGCCGTTTCTTTAACTCCCGCAGTTTTGACTGAAATTTTTGATTTCATAAATGGAGAAGAAGAACTGGATATAGATACTGTAGAATATGATATTATGTTAAGTCTGATGGGTTATGCTGGAGATAACCCAAATAACCTGTTGAAGAAGAACCTATCTGCAGAATATAAGTTTCTGGCAGATATAGTGGGAAAAGTCTTGCTGGGCAAGCACACTGCCCATGACTACATCACCAGACATCAATTCTTGGTCATGTGTGCAGTGGTCAATAAGAAGAAAGTGGATTGGGCACAGATCATCTTTGATCTGATAAGAAAACAGAATAATAAGAAAGAATTTTGCTTTGTAACGATCCTGGGGATCTTCTTGAAGGAGAAGGCTGCTGAATCCCTAGTCTGACATACCATATTCATAAATGCCAACAAAAGGCTCACATGTTCCTTGTTTGGCAGGTGGGAGAGGACCATAACTAAGCCATCCAAGGCTTCAACCTCTTCCACCCTAGCTTCTAAAAGCACAAGGGCTGTTAGGGCCACTTCTCACCCTGCTGAAGAGATCATCCCCACACCTCAATCCCTTCGAGAAACTCAACAACAATCACCCTCCAAAGTTCGTACTCCCTCTCTTCAACCACATCAACAACTCCAACAACAACTTCAACCACATCAACAACCATAACCTTCTGCTCATGTTCCTACTACAGCTACATTACCTGCCACCTCTCCACCAATAGGCCTCACTGATTTCCCTTCCTCACCCACCCAGGAATACCATCAACCCACTCCACCTCAATCACCACAATCCCCCAATGATATACCAGCCCCAACACCACCTTCATCTCCTCTTCCACCACACTTGTCCTCCATACCATCCTTCAATCTGCTGACATCTCCTCCCAACTCTCCTCCTCCTCCACATCCATCCACATATGATGTCCACATGCAAGATGTCCCTCCTCCATCCTCACCCACATCTACTGTAACACCCCCTATCCGTCGCATAGTATATAGCAGTAGGTCCGGCCGGGGCCCGACACCATTTACCACAGACAGATCGGGTGGTTACTCAATGGAAACCATCCAACCAATCCAACATCCTACACAGAGCATTCTAGCGGAAGCAGTTTAAGTTGCAATAAAGAACCCAGTACAAAGAGCACGAATGTCCACTAATACACCAAATAGGAATGTCGTACATACACGAGTACAAGCCTTAAGGCCTTACAAAATGGTTTACTTCAATATTACATGTTTTACAAACCACGGCACGCAGGCCGGTCATACATGAGTAAAAGCAGTAAACACTCCAATTAGGCCTTCGAGGGCCGGCTTCGCAATTTGGGCTTTAGCCCGCTATTGACCACTTGGTCCAGCAGCACCTGCAAGCAACAAAACCACCTCACGGTGGCAAACAAAAGCAACGGTCAGCAATGCTGACCAAATTATAACGACCCCGCCCCCAACTCGGGGCGGCGATGCTCCTTCCCTGCATTTTATTAGCATAAGCGAGCAATATAGTATTGCCACAACAACACAGGCATAGGCACGCACGACCACACACCCCGTGCACTCAGGGCACATACTCGGTGAACCGGCCAATGTCACGTCAATTTAAGCCATAGACATTCTGAACTCACCACCGCCACTTTGACGGCCAAACACATGAGCATTTTGTCTTCTTGGCATGGGTCACGTCATTTTAAGCCATAGACCGCCGAAGACACTCATCTATGCCAACAGCTCTAACCGAACGACATAGAACGGGTACGGTTCCATCTAACCCGTGCTCACATCGCAACGACAGTTTAAGTCATATGCGCGGGTCAAACTTCTCCCGAGTCCCGTTTCCGTCACACGTTTCACATAATCCGGTTATGTTCAAGTTGGCTCTCAGGCCTCCAAGTTGGTAAGATCGCTCATCCGCCCAGTTTTTCGGGTGCACCTTAGGGTTAATCCCCAAGGCTCCCTGTTGCAATCTACCATGTAGAAAACCCGAAAAACATCCAATCGCACGGAGTCTTCTCCGGTATTTATGCAATGAAACATCACCGATCCAGACCAACATGTCCGGGTAGGCTTCACACATCATGCCTATGTCCATTTGCGCTTACGGAATCTACACAACGGAGACTTTACATATCTACCCGAAGGAACGCCTCCACTCACTGCAAACTCGCGAGAGCGGGCTTCCTATGCAAAGAAGGAGAGCTTCACATGCTCAAGAAGAGAATTGTTACCCTAGCGTTCCTCTTTGGCGCCATGGAAAAGTAAGCGGATGAAAAGCACTGCACTCTCTTTTTCTCCGTAGATCCGAAGTCGGCTCGCGATTTGGAGCTTTGAAGCTCCTCCAATGGCCGGATCTAGCTTCTTCTTCCTCCTTAGCTCTCACCTATCTCTTGACTTAGAAAGAGAACCACTAAAGTAAAAGTGAGGGTTTCAAAGGTCCAATCCCGGGTATATCCCATCAGGAATAACCCCCAGCCGTTGGATCCCAAATTAAATAAGAGAACGACCTTGATTCGGTCCTGAAATATTAAAACTGGGTCGAACACGTCCTGGCACACGCCCGTGTCCAGGGCCGTGTCCCCCATTCTCCGTCAAAATCGACGCGCCTGGAACATCATACGGGCATCGAACACGCCCGTGTCCAAGTGACACGGCTGTGTGGTCGGCCGTGTGCCTCCATCGACACAGCCCAAAAACCACCCGAGACTCACACGGGTATTGGACACGCCCGTGTCCTTACCCGTGTCTACTCGAACACGCCTGGGCGCCAGGCCGTGTTCACGTTCTCGACACTTCGTCGAGTGAAATTCGTTGACTGCCTGACACGGCCTTGGACACGCCCGTGTCCTAGGCCGTGTGCCTTGTCTCGACACATCGTCGAGCGAAAATCGTCGACTTCCCTGGTCGATCGTCGACACGGGCTCGACACGCCCTGAGACACGCCCGTGTCTCAGGCCGTGTGCCCCGTCTCGACACTTCGTCGAGCGAAATTCGTCGACACCCCGGTCCGATCGTAGACACGGGCTCGACACGCCGTGAGACACGCCCGTGTCTCAGGCCATGTTCTCTGCTCGATGATCGTCGACTCCAAAATCGTCGACCTCTCGACCAAATCGTCGACTCCAGCCTGACACTCCCTGGGACACGCCCGTGTCCCAGGCCGTGTGCCTACTGCCAGATTCCAAATCTGGCCCAAAACGTCCCCCGTCGAACTTTTGAGTTTCGGGGCGTTACAACTCTCCCCCTCTTAAAAGAATTTCGTCCACGAAATTATATAAAGGAAGGACAAGTACCAAAATTAAATTGTACTTGAGAGGAACAACTCCGGATACTCGTCAAGCATAGTCTGCTCTCGTTCCCAAGAGAGCTCCTCTCGACCGCAATTGTCCCATCGAACCTTGACCATCCTGATCTCTTTATTGCGTAGCCGCTTGACGTCCGTGTCCTCAATCCGCATGGGCTTGACTTTTGTCATCAGCCCACTTTCCACTGGCACTTGATCAACCGCGATCACTTGCGAAGGCTCTTGCACCGCCTTCCGTAGTATCGAAATATGGAATACATCATGCAAACCACTTAGCTCTACTGAAAGATATGGTACCTAAACACCTAGAGGGGGGGGGGGTGAATAGGTGACCTAAACCTTTTTGAGACTTTGTTGGCAGCACAACAATTATTACAGCTAATCAGCAATTACAGAAATCAAACAAGTAATCCACAGCACAGCACAGCACACCACAGCAGACACACTAATTTATAGTGGTTCCCCAATCTTTGGGTACATCCACTTTCCCCCTTCGCCTATCTAGCAGTGTACTAGATTCGGCCAAACTTCTCCACTAACTCAGAACCAAACTAGGTTCCTACCTCAGGCCCAAAGCCTTACACTCAGCCAAAAGGCCTACACTCAGCCACCCAGGCCTACACTCAGCCAATTAAGGCCTACACTCAGAGTTCTCCAACTCCTACACTCAGGCAACCAAGCCCTACCCTCAGCCTTTATAAAATAGGCTTACAATTCTCTCAGATCCAATGGATCCTACAGGTTAAAATAGAAAGTACAATAGTTAACTCTACAACTCAGAAAACAGGAGAGGAGTTGAGAGATTCTTGAAGAGTTCTTGGAAGAACTCAGTTAGATCCAAACTGACTTAGCTTCCTTCAAAGCTTCTTGATTAGAACTGAATTAGTCTGAATCTTCTGCAGTTGTTCCTTGACCTCTGCTTCTTGAAATCCAGATGACTCTGAATTCTTCTTCTCAGCCTTAGTTCCAAAGACTGAATACTTGGTTGGAGCTCTCTCTCTCCAACTTCTTGGATCTGCTGATGCACAGCAAGATCTTCTTGTGTTGATACTCAATATACCACTTTTACAAAGATCTGAACTCTCTCTGTAAAAACTTTGTTCAACCACTTCTATATTACTTCAACAATCAATCTCTTAATCTCTTGATCATATCTTCTGTAGACTATGAGTGCCTATTTATAGGCTTCCTTCATGGTAACCGGCTGGTCCGGTTCATAACAGACTTCTGATATCACTGACAGTTGATGTAGACCGGCTGGATCGGCAGCTGTCTTGTCAACCAGTCACTTCTTGAAATTCCTCTAACTGTCAGATAGTGTCGAGACTTTCTGTTCTTAAGTGTCGACACTTATAGGCCAAGTGTCGACACATGTTGTGTAAGTGTCGATACAAGTCTACAAGGTGTCGACACAATTCCTTGTGTGTCTCGACACAGTTTCTTCTGCATGTGTCGACACTGAAATTGAGTGTCGACACAAGTACTTGTACTTCATTCTGCAACTGTATTCTTCTAAGTGTCGACACATAACTCCTTTGTGTCGACACAACTTTATGTGTTGAAACGGTCAAGTGTCGACACTGCTTCTTGGTGTCGACACAAGTCTTCACTTTTGTTTCTTCAGCTGAGTGTCGACACATTCCTTTAGTGTCGACACTTGTACTTAGAATATTTTGTAACTTTTCTAATCTTTACTAAATGTCGACACAGCTCCTTGTGTCGACACTTTCTTCAAGTGTAGAGTCTTCAACTAAGTGTCGACACATTGTGCTGAGTGTCGACACTTACTTCAAGTGTTGACTCCTCTGGTTGTGTGTCGACACATTGTGCTGAGTGTCGACACTTACTTCAAATACTGAGTCTTTAGCTAAGTGTCGACACATTGTGCTGGGTGTCGACACTTACTTCAAGTGCTGACTCTTCTGCATAGTGTCGACACATTGTGTTGAGTGTCGACACTTGTACTTAGATTCTGCAGACTTTTGCTGAGTGTCGAGACTTTCTGTTCTTAAGTGTCGACACTTCCTGGTGTTGACTCAGCTCTTCTAGGTGTCGACACTTCTGCTAAGTGTCGACACAGCTTTTCTGCATTCTTCTTCACTGAGTGTCGACACAGTTCCAAGTGTCGACACTTTCTGACTGGTGTCAACTCTTCTTCCCAGGTGTCGACACAATGATTCCAAGTGTCGACACTGCTTGTCTGGGTGTCGACACAAGCTTTCTCAAGTGTCGACACTTTCCCTCTGGGTGTCGACACATGGACTTAGAATTTTTAGCTTCAGTCCAGTGTATTCCTAACCTGCACAAGTAACTCAAACACACATAAAATACACTATGATGCATATCATTGAGTTAGGTGAGGCTTCTTCAAATCAGGTACATTTGACCAATGTACCCAACAATCTCCCCCTATTTGGAGAAGTCATAACCCTTAGTCAATGATATACATCACTCATAATTAAAAATTATAAAATGAAGTAAAACAGATATATGACAACAGAGTTAAACTTAAACATGTAATAAAGCACACATGTATACTCATTCAGCATTACAGAACAAACAAGAATTAGACACATTCTACTGAACAATCATGAAATATATATTTATCAAAAATTGTTCATACATTGTTGTTAATACATTTTCAATGATTTACACAAAATGTTTGATTACAACATTCTTCAGTTTTAATCTTAGTCTAATTCTGCTCTGGTTCTTTAATGACTATGCCTTTTCCAGCTTGCACTTTGGCTTTCACAGCAGCAGCAGCAGCAGGCTCATCTTCAGCATGCTTCTTCCCTTTGGAGTCCTTCTTCTTCTGTTCTTCAGCCTTGATCTTTTGCCTTTCAAAATAATGATAGGGCTTAGGAAAGTACTTGCTAGGCTCCACAGCTGTAGGAGGTAGCTTTCCTAACTTAGCCTTTCTTCTATATTGGACAATGCTTCCTGCCTACTCTCATGTTTCCTCCATTCAGCCTCTGAGAACCACTTGTTCCTCTCATGGGCATTGTCCTTGGCCGCTTTCCATGCAGTGAGAATGATGTTCCTAGAAGTAGGGCTCCACTGTTCAAAATCAGGTTTTTGCTCAGCAAGTTCCCTGAACTTCTTCTTTGACAGCCTAGTCTCTTCTTCTTTGTCCAAAGCCTCTTGCATAGCAGCTGTGATAGGTTGAACAACCTTTTCCAGAATAATATTAGGCTTACCAGCAGTTGGACTATACATTGTGCTTATATCTGCATGAATCATTTCAAAATCTGGAGGTGGATAGATTACATCAGCCACTGCCTGTTGCTCACCTCCAAGATATGTTCCTTGAATACCAGATTCAGCTACTTCATTGTCATCACACAGGGGAGGATATCCAAGTGTAGCCCTGATTGAATTTGAAATCCATTTGGCATGCTCAGAACTGGCCTTGACTAACACTCTCTCCCCCTTTATGACTTCTTGGGCTACATGATCTCTCACATCATCTTTCTGGAACCTTATTTGGCTGTCCAAATATCTGATGCCCTCTTTAAAGAAAGGTCTTAGCTTGGTAAGCTGTTCAGAAATGACCTTTTGTGAGTCTGTAATGGCATTCTTTACAGCAGCAAGTTCTGCTTGAAATATTTTATCAAAGTCAGCCTTGGCAGCAGCAGAGGAGGTTGATGGTTCATCAGACTGTTTCTTGAGTTCAGTGACTATGGCATTGTGAGATGCAGTCAAGTTATCATTCATCCTGAGTTGATTCTCCAGCACATAGCCTTGCTTTAGTGCTATATCTTCTACTTTCTCTTTGATTGTTTCTTGATGTTTAGCCAGATAGACCACTGCATGAGCACCCTTTGTAAAACAATCAGTCATTTCCTTTTTATTAAGGTTCATTTCAAACCTTATTGACTTGATTTCCTGTCCCAGATCAGATTGTAGTGCCTTGTGCCCTTCATCAACATAAGTTTCCAAAGCCTTCCTTTGTTCATCCATCTTGATTTGCATGGCAAGCAGTAGAGCACTGTAATCAGTGGATGGAGCTTGTTGAACTAAGGAGTGTTGTGCAACAGTTTGGAGAGCTTTCTTATAGCTTGACTCCTTCTTTTGAAAACAAAGAACTTCTTTTTCTTAGCTTGCTCAGCTTCATCATCTTCAGATTCTGATGTACTGGCAATATCCACCCTATCCTTAGGGCTGGATGGTTTTTCAGTGTGCACATCTTGTGCCTTCTCAGTATCTAGCCGTATAGGCTCTACTTGAATATCCAAATTCTCCCCCTCAGCAGCAGCATCCTTCACTGCATCAGCAGCATTCTTTTCCATATCAAAATCATCCTGATCTAAATTCAAAAATAGGTCTTCCATTGTATATTCTGCTGGAGACTGTGCAGGAGATATTCTGGTTTCGTCAGCTACAACAGATGTGTCTTGGAGAACAACATCTGGTTCTTGAGTTGCTGGCTGATTTTGCTCTTGAATGAGGAGGGTGGCTTGCTCACTCTCCAGTGTAGATGGTTCTGCTACACCTGGAAGCTCCCCCTGGATGTCAGCTGGCTCCTGAGGAGCAGGTGACTTTTCTGCAGCCTTATCCATTGGACTATCAGGAGTGAAGACCACATGTTCTTCACTGCCTGAGCTGCTGGAGGACTCTTGAGGCACAGCAGCAGTCTTCCTCTTCTTCCTGGGAGGTGAGTCTTTCTTAGAAGCTTGTTTCTCAGGGGTGGTCAATTCCTTTGACACCAGCACCCTTTCCCATCTAGAGAATATCCTTGAGTCCATTCTCCTCATGTGATTGATTTTTGTTCCTGCAGCAGAGCTCATTATCTCTGGAATTGATCCAGCCAGGTAGAGACTTAGTATCCTGCCCAGATTGGGCTTCTTCAGACTTTCTTTTACTTTCTCAAAGACAATCATAGACCAGTCTGTCTTAAGGTTGAAGATGATTCTGGTCATGATACTGAACATAGAGGCTGACACCCTGTCATGCCCTCCTGGTTTGCTTAGAATAACCTTGCCTACAACTTCAGACAGGAATTTGCCTTGATTGTTCATCCCCTTCCTGTTGAAAACTGATCCTATTTTCATCTTAGGATCAAGACCACACCAAGTGAGTGCTTCTCTGGTCTTAGATGTGGTCACTTCCTCTTCTTCTTGAATCTTAGGTAGCTGAAGTACCTTTCTCAAAGACTTGGGTGAAACCTTGACCTTGGTTCCATGCACTCTGGATTTGATTCTGTATCCAGAGTCGTCCACAGTTGCTCCAGTAAGAAATTCAATCACTTCTTTCTTCCATATCTTGGTTGGTTCTGAAACCAAGTATTCCAGTCCTGAATTGCTGACTAGGGTTATCACTGATTTGATTTCCTGATCACCGTCGTCGAATGCGCCTCGCACGAGCTCATAGCCTTCGTTTACGTTCTCTTCCAGCTTGGGAGCCATTAGGGTTTTGAGAATTAGTCTTTAGAGAAGAGAAATGTCGACACAGGAGTTTAGTCTCGAAACTCTGAAAGCGTGTCGACAAACACAAACAGAACCCTATTTATACCTTTCTTGTTTGAAGACGAACAGGCGGGATGAATTTCTAAAGATGTGTCGACACTGTCAATAAGTGTCGACACTGACTTATAATGTCTCGACACACATGTGTCGACACAAGTTTAGTCAACAGATTTTATGTGTCGACACTTGGTTAAGTGTCGACACCACTATACTCGACATGTAGTCGAGACTTTACTTAGAAAAATTCTGAGTAAAACTTAAGTGTCGACACTTTATTGGATGTGTCGACACCTACTCGACATGTGTCGACACTAACATTCTGAAGTGTCGACACTATTTCCTAGATGTGTCGACACCATTTTCCTGAAGTGTCGACACTTACTATTCTGTGTCGACATAGACTTGTCTATGTGTCGACACCTTTTTACTTAGCCAATTTTTGTTCTGTATACTTAATCTAAGTTTATCATACCTAGTTCAATTTTGAACCTATTAAACTTAGCTTCATCTAAGGGCTTAGTGAACATATCAGCTATCTGATTATCAGTTCTAACATATTCAAGTGCAATATCATTTCTTTCTACATGCTCCCTAAGAAAGTGATATTTAATCTCAATATGTTTAGTTCTACTATGTGATACAGGGTTGTTAGCTATTGAAATAGCACTAGTAGAATCACAATAAAGTGGAGTTCTACTTACCTGACATCCATAGTCTTCTAGCTGATGTTGAATCCACAGAAGTTGAGCACAGCAACTTCCTGCAGCTACATATTCTGACTCAGCTGTGGAGATGGCCACACTGGTTTGCTTCTTACTACTCCATGAAATGAGTCTTCCACCTAGGAACTGACAGGATCCAGTTGTGCTCTTTCTATCTTCTTTGCATCCTGCAAAGTCTGCATCTGAATAGCCTGTTAGATCAAAATCTCCATTCCTAGGGTACCAGAGGCCTAGATAGGGTGTGCCCTTTAGATATCTCAAGATTCTCTTGACTGCAGTCAAGTGAGATTCTTTGGGGCAGGCTTGATACCTGGCACAAACACATGTAGCATACATAATGTCAGGCCTACTTGCAGTCAAGTATAGTAGAGAGCCAACTATCCCTCTATACAAGGTTTCATCTACAGGTTTCCCTGCATCATCCTTGCTTAGAGACATACTTGACCCCATAGGAGTCTTCATGGTACTGGATGAATCCATACCATATTTCCTTATGAGTTCCAGGGTGAACTTTGACTGACATATGGACAAGCCACTTTCAGTCTGTTTAACTTGGAGACCCAAGAAAAACTTCAGTTCTC
The DNA here is from genome assembly GCA_039583875.1 of Platanthera guangdongensis. Classification (NCBI taxonomy): domain Eukaryota; kingdom Viridiplantae; phylum Streptophyta; class Magnoliopsida; order Asparagales; family Orchidaceae; genus Platanthera; species Platanthera guangdongensis. The sequence goes on from CM077164.1 coordinate 43,834,488, forward strand.
CCATACTACTCATTTCAAATTGACTCTGCATAAGCTTTGCAAACTTTTTGCAAAGGCTACTTTCAGTAGACCCAAATATAATGTCATCTACATATATTTGGACAAGTATTACTTTGCCTCTAGATTCCCTAAGGAATAGAGTCTTATCTATTTTCCCCCTTGTGAACTTGTTCTCAATGAGGAAACTAGATAGGGTTTCATACCAAGCTCTAGGAGCTTGCTTTAACCCATACAATGCTTTCCTAAGTCTATAGACATAATGTGGAAGAGTAGGATCAACAAAACCTGAAGGCTGCTCCACATATACTTCTTCTTTTAAATTACCATTAAGGAATGCTGACTTCACATCCATTTGGTATACTTTGAATCCTTGGTAGGTTGCATAGGCCAAGAACATCCTTATGGCTTCCAGTCTGGCTACTGGAGCAAAGGTTTGATCAAAATCAATACCTTCTTCTTGCCTATATCCTTTTGCAACCAGTCTTGCCTTATTCTTAATGATGACACCTTGTTCATCTAACTTGTTCCTGTAGATCCACTTTGTTCCTATCACATTGTGATCTTTAGGCTTAGGAACCAGATCCCACACCTTGCATCTTTTGAACTGATTAAGCTCCTCCTGCATTGCTTCAGTCCACTGTGGATCTTGTATAGCTTCTTCAAATTTCTTTGGTTCTATTTGAGACAGAAAACTTGAATATACTACAGCATTCTGATTTCTGCTCCTTGTCTGAACACCTTGTCTTGGATCTCCAATGATCAGCTCTACTGGATGATCTCTTAGATGCCTGTTGGCTGGAGGCATCCTTACTTCTGGTTGAACTTCTTCAGCATCTTCATCAAGCTGAGTTCCTTGTACTTCAACAGCTCCTTGTACATGTAGTTCTCCCCCTGGACATAAGCCATCTTCTTCTACTTGCTGTCTTGCAGCAGGTACATCTTCTATGGTTAGCTTGTCCATCTTCTTAGTAAGACCTGTAGGGCTGCACACACTACTAGACAACTCATTGTTAATTAGTTGTGTTTCATCAAAAACTACATGCACAGACTCCTCTACAACTTGTGTGGTCAAGTTGTAGACTCTATAAGCCTTACTATTATTGCTGTACCCAACAAACACTCCCTCTTGGGACTTGGCAGCAAACTTAGTTAAGTAAGACTTCCCATTGTTAAGTATGAAGCATTTACAACCAAAGATCCTAAAATAGGACAGATTTGGTTTCCTGCCTTTCACTACTTCATAGGGGGTCTTGTTTAACCTTTTAGTGATGGTAGCCCTATTTATCACATGGCATGCAGTGTTAACTGCTTCAGCCCAGAAATATTCTGGCAGTGATGAATCACTTAATAGGGTTCTACCAGCCTCTATCAAGGTCCTATTTTTCCTTTCAGCAATGCCATTTTGCTGAGGTGTTCTAGGTGAAGAGAATTCTTGAAATATCCCATAGTCTTCACACAGCTTTGTCATGCTTTCAGACTGAAACTCAGTACCATGGTCACTTCTAATTTTGACCACTGTACAGTTCAATTCATTCTGAATTTGCTTAACAAAACTATAGAAGACACTAGGTGTTTCAGATTTCTGCTTTAAGAAGAACACCCAGGAAAACCTTGAGTAGTCATCAACAACTACAAAGGTGTAGACCTTCCTACCTAAGCTGTGAACTGGCATTGGACCAAATAGATCCATATGCAAGAGGTATAAACACCTCACAGCATCTTTGTTGTCTAAGCTTCTAAAGGTGGATTTAGTCTGCTTGCCCTTTTGACAAGCTGAGCAAATGCCATCTTTGACACACTTAACTTGAGGACCATTCCTCACTAACTCTTTACTAAAGAGTTTGCCAATAGTCTTGTAATTAAGATGAGCAAGCCTCTTGTGCCATTTGACACATTGAGAGACTGTCTCATCAGCTACAAGACAGACTGGAGAACAATTGTTCTCAACCATAATGTCTAAGCAGTAGACATTTCTCTTTCTATATCCAGTCAAAATGATCTCTTGATCACTTGACCTCTTGATATGACAACCATTTTTAACAAATGAGATGTCATACCCTACATCACTTAATTGACTTATACTAATGAGGTTGTGTTTCAAACCTTTAACATAAGCCACTTGAGTAATGGTAACAAGGTTAGAAGAAATGTTACCAAACCCTTTGATGATTCCTTTTTCAGAACCACCAAAGGTCACCTTTGGACCATTTTTGATTGGGATGTAGTCCTTCAGTAGTCCCCTAGTTCCAGTCATGTGTCTGGAACAACCACTATCCAAGTACCATGTAGGGGTATGGTCACTTGGATTCACCTGCAAAACAAATTAATGAACCTTAGAACCCAAAGTAAACTTGGGTCCTTGGTGATTGTTAGTTTGCAATTTGACATAGCTACCTGCTGGCTTTCCAACAGGTAACTTGTACTCAACTTGGCACTGGCATTGTGCCAACAATCCAAGGCAAAGTGGCCAACCTTGCCACAACACCAGCATTCAAACTTGTTGTACCTTTGCTTAGGTACAACCTTTGCTGTCTTGACCACAGCAGCCTTGTTGAATGTTGGGGCTTTGCCCTTGGACTTGGACTGATCCTGAACAGTCCTCACAGGCTTAACAAAACCCAATCCAGCCTTTCCTTTATGATGAACAAATTCATCAATCAAGGGTAGCACTGATTTAGGTTTTGAAAACCTAGCAACTAGCTCTTTCTCCTTCTGGAGATTGATCTCCAGCAACTTAATTTGATCATTTTTAAATGTAATAGTACCCATCTGAATCACAGTAATGTGTTTCAGCCTGGCTACTTCATTCAGTTTTTGATCATACTCCTCAAAATCTGTTGCAGCTGCCTTGAGATCAGCAATCTCCTTTGCCTGACTTTTGGCTAGGATCTTGCTTTTCTTATAGGCTTGCAACAGTACTTGGTATTCATCTAAGAGCTGATGAATATCTCCCTTAGATTCAGAATCACTTCCATCACTTGATGAAGATGATTCTGACTCTGAACTAGAACTGGAATCAGAACTTGGAGTTGGACTTTGTACCTGACTAGGTCCTGGCTGCTCCAGAATTTTGGTACTTTCAGTCAATGCCATTAGTCCTTGGCACTGAACCTCTTCTTGTTCATAGATTGATTCCATGATATGCATAAACTCTTCTTCTTCTTCAGCAAATAGCCCTATATAGGCTTCAGCATCTGTCTCAGTGTCTGAAGAAGAAATATCTGAAAGAGTCTTCTCATTCTTTGCAACAAAGGACTTCTCCTTCTTTCCTTTGAAGTGAGTCTTCTTTTTGTCACTGGATTCTTTCCTTCTTTCAGGACAATCTGCAATTACATGACCCTGTCTATTGCAGCAGTAACACACAATCTTAGACCCAGTTGCCTTGCTAGTCTTTGTCCTTTGCTTGTCCTTCTTTGAAGGCTTCTTCTCCTGATACTGAACTTCTTTCCCTTTTGAAAAAGAAGGTCTGGACTTCCACTGTTTCTTCTTCAGGAATTTCTGAAAATGTCTGGTAAATGCAGCAAAGTCTTCATCACTTTCACTGCTTGTAGATTTAGTGCTAACAGACTCATCAGAATCTGATTCAACTACCTCTGGAGGAGGAGTTGATGACTTAGTCCTGTTCTTTCTAGGTACTTCTGACTTAAAGGCAACAGTCCTTTCCCTGTGTTCAGTCCTTGTTGACTTTTCCTCCTCTTTTCTTACTGACAATTGCATCTCATAAGATAACAACTTGCCAAACAGTGTGGGAGGAGGAATTTCTCCCAACTTTGCCATTTCTCTGATGGCACAGATCTTAGTGTCCCAATCTTTGGTTAGGGACCTCAAGAACTTATCATTCAATTCATAGTTTGTGAACTCCCTTCCATAGGACATGAGTTCATTAACAATTCTGTAGAACTTTTTGTAGCATTCAGTGATGCTATCTCCTCTTCCTTGCCTAAAGCTCTCATATTCTTGATTAAGCAAGGATTTCCTATCTTGTCTTACTTCTTCAGAACCTTCCATGTAGACAATGAGGGTATCCCACATTTCTTTTGCTGTTTTACAGTGAATAAGGTTCTGGAAGGTGGCATCATCAATTGCACTAACTATGATGTTCTGTGCCCTTTTGTCCATTGTAGCTAGGACAATCTCATCCTTGGTCATCTCAGAAAAATCCTTTGGAGTTCTCTGTGTAGCATCCAAGACTGAAATCTTCATGGGCACATAAGGCCCTTCCTTGACTGTGATGTAGATCCTAGGGTCAGAGGCCTCCATGAACAGCCTTACCCTTTCTTTCCAGATTCCAAATATCTCTTTTCTGCATATGGGCAGTTTCATTGAACCCAATTCCTTGTGATTCTCTGAAGATCCCATGTTTCTTGATTTTCTTGAAACTGTTTCCTGACTTATACTGAATCTGCCAAACTGGATCTCCTCAGACAGTTAGTCCTTTTTGAGGAACCTCCCTCTGATACCACTTGAAAGATATGGTACCTAAACACCTAGAGGGGGGGGGGGGGGTGAATAGGTGACCTAAACCTTTTTGAGACTTTGTTGGCAGCACAACAATTATTACAGCTAATCAGCAATTACAGAAATCAAACAAGTAATCCACAGCACAGCACAGCACACCACAGCAGACACACTAATTTATAGTGGTTCCCCAATCTTTGGGTACATCCACTTTCCCCCTTCGCCTATCTAGCAGTGTACTAGATTCGGCCAAACTTCTCCACTAACTCAGAACCAAACTAGGTTCCTACCTCAGGCCCAAAGCCTTACACTCAGCCAAAAGGCCTACACTCAGCCACCCAGGCCTACACTCAGCCAATTAAGGCCTACACTCAGAGTTCTTCAACTCCTACACTCAGGCAACCAAGCCCTACCCTCAGCCTTTATAAAATAGGCTTACAATTCTCTCAGATCCAATGGATCCTACAGGTTAAAATAGAAAGTACAATAGTTAACTCTACAACTCAGAAAACAGGAGAGGAGTTGAGAGATTCTTGAAGAGTTCTTGGAAGAACTCAGTTAGATCCAAACTGACTTAGCTTTCTTCAAAGCTTCTTGATTAGAACTGAATTAGTCTGAATCTTCTGCAGTTGTTCCTTGACCTCTGCTTCTTGAAATCCAGATGACTCTGAATTCTTCTTCTCAGCCTTAGTTCCAAAGACTGAATACTTGGTTGGAGCTCTCTCTCTCCAACTTCTTAGATCTGCTGATGCACAGCAAGATCTTCTTGTGTTGATACTCAATATACCACTTTTACAAAGATCTGAACTCTCTCTGTAAAAACTTTGTCAACCACTTCTATATTACTTCAACAATCAATCTCTTAATCTCTTGATCATATCTTCTGTAGACTATGAGTGCCTATTTATAGGCTTCCTTCATGGTAACCGGCTGGTCCGGTTCATAACAGACTTCTGATATCACTGACAGTTGATGTAGACCGGCTGGATCGGCAGCTGTCTTGTCAACCAGTCACTTCTTGAAATTCCTCTAACTGTCAGATAGTGTCGAGACTTTCTGTTCTTAAGTGTCGACACTTATAGGCCAAGTGTCGACACATGTTGTGTAAGTGTCGACACAAGTCTACAAGGTGTCGACACAATTCCTTGTATGTCTCGACACAGTTTCTTCTGCATGTGTCGACACTGAAATTGAGTGTCGACACAAGTACTTGTACTTCATTCTGCAATTGTATTCTTCTAAGTGTCGACACAACTCCTTTGTGTCGACACAACTTTATGTGTTGAAACTGTCAAGTGTCGACACTGCTTCTTGGTGTCGACACAAGTCTTCACTTTTGTTTCTTCAGCTGAGTGTCGACACATTCCTTTAGTGTCGACACTTGTACTTAGAATATTTTGTAACTTTTCTGATCTTTACTAAATGTCGACACAGCTCCTTGTGTCGACACTTTCTTCAAGTGTAGAGTCTTCAACTAAGTGTCGACACATTGTGCTGAGTGTCGACACTTACTTCAAGTGTTGACTCCTCTGGTTGTGTGTCGACACATTGTGCTGAGTGTCGACACTTACTTCAAATACTGAGTCTTTAGCTAAGTGTCGACACATTGTGCTGGGTGTCGACACTTACTTCAAGTGCTGACTCTTCTGCATAGTGTCGACACATTGTGTTGAGTGTCGACACTTGTACTTAGATTCTGCAGACTTTTGCTGAGTGTCGAGACTTTCTGTTCTTAAGTGTCGACACTTCCTGGTGTTGACTCAGCTCTTCTAGGTGTCGACACTTCTGCTAAGTGTCGACACAGCTTTTCTGCATTCTTCTTCACTGAGTGTCGACACAGTTCCAAGTGTCGACACTTTCTGACTGGTGTCGACTCTTCTTCCCAGGTGTCGACACAATGATTCCAAGTGTCGACACTGCTTGTCTGGGTGTCGACACAAGCTTTCTCAAGTGTCGACACTTTCCCTCTGGGTGTCGACACATGGACTTAGAATTTTTAGCTTCAGTCCAGTGTATTCCTAACCTGCACAAGTAACTCAAACACACATCAAATACACTATGATGCATATCATTGAGTTAGGTGAGGCTTCTTCAAATCAGGTACATTTGACCAATGTACCCAACATCTACTGAGAGCTTCAACCGATAGGCTGCTTCACCAACCCGCTCCAAAACCTCAAACGACCCAAGGTACCTCGGGCTTAGCTTTTTCAATTGCCGCACCCGCGAGACACCCTTGAACGGCTTGATCTTTTAGTACACATAGTCGCCCACAGCAAACTCCACGTTCCTGTGCTTGGCATTATAGTACTTCGCTTGCCGGTCCTGAGCGATAAGCAACCTCTCCCGAATGGTACGCACCAACGAAGTAGCATCCTCCACTTCTAATCGCTTGTACAACTTTGACTCACCCGTTTCTAGCCAAGACAACAGCGTGCGATATTTTCTACCATATGGGGCCTCGAAGGGCGCCGTTTGAATACTCGCTTGGTAGCTATTGTTGTACGCGAACTCCACCAAATAAAGATGGTCTTCCCATTGCTTTCCAAAATCCAAGACACATGCGAAGCATGTCTTCCATAGTTCTATTGACCCTCTCGGTCTGCCCATCTGTTTGCGGATGGAAGGCTGTGCTGAATTTTAGCTTTGTTCCCAAAATTTGCTCACAAGCCTCCAATCATTGGACGTGAACCTCCCATCTCGGTCACTCACGATGCTGCGGGGCACACAGTGAAGCCGTACAATATTATCTACATACATTTTTGCCAACTTCTCCACCGGATCATCCTTCCTATGTGGAATGAAATGCGACACCTTCGTTAACCGATCAATGACCACCCAAATGGCGTCGTTCCCCTTTTGTGACCTTGGAAAACCGTGCACAAAGTCCATAGAGATGTCGTCGAATTTCCACTTCGGAATAGGCAAGGACTAAAGAAATCCTCCCGGCTTTTGGCATTCCTCCTTCACCAAGGCGGAAGTTTGGCACTTCGCCACGTAGAGTGGCACATCCGTTTTCAAACCCGGCCACCAAAACAGTTTCTTTAAATCGCGGTACATCTTTGTGCTCCCCGGGTGAATTGAGTACTTAGTATGGTGTGCCTCGTACAACAATTCCACCCGCAAATTGCCCACACTTGGGACGCACAGATGATCGTCTTTCCAAAGCAATCTGTCCTCCACAACGAATTGAGAATTTGACCCATCCAGAGGCTCTACTATGAACTGCTTCATATGAACATCCATATCCAAAGCCTGCCGAATCCGATCAGCCAGGTCATATTGGACTTCAGTCCAATTCAGTACTGCTTCAGCACTTGATTGCTTATCCACACAGACAATCTCCAACGCCTCCAACTCCCGCACCAACCGCTCATCATGCACCGATAGCCAATTGGCTTGAGCTGGGGCTCGGCGACTCAACGCGTCCGCAACCGCATTTCCCTTACCAGGCACGTAGTGGATCTTGAATGTATAGTCCCCCAGGAACTCCATCTATCTACTCTGCCGCATATTCAGATCTTTCTGATCAATCAGATACTTTAGGCTCTTATGATCGGTGTAGATATCAATCTTCACACCGTACAAATAGTGTCTCCACAGCTTTAAGGCAAAAATCACGGCCGCTAACTCCAAGTCATGGACCGGATAATTCCACTCGTGCACTTTTAGCTGTCTCGAGCCATAAGCTATCACACTTCCGTGTTGCGGTAGCACGCAACCCAATCCGCTGCCCGAAGCATCGCTATAAATCTCATATCCTTCGGTCCCACTCGGAGAACTCAGCACAGGAGCCGTGGTCAACCGACATTTCAACTCCTCAAAAGCTCGCGTGCACTCCGACATCCAAACGAACTTCTGCTCCTTCCTCGTCAAAGTAGTGAGAGGTAACGCTATCCGCGAGAAGTTTTATACGAAGTGCCTATAATAGCCGGCAAGACCCAGAAAGCTCCAGACTTCCGCTACCGTAGCAAGCTCAGGACACTCCCGTATCGCAACAATCTTCGCCGGATCCACTGTAATACCCTCTCCACTCACTATATGACCGAGGAATGCCACTGAGGATAACCAAAACTCGCACTTAGAGCACTTGGCATACAACTGATTCCTCTTTAGCGTCTCCAAAACCAAATGAAGATGCTTGAAGTGATCTTCCTCACTTTGCGAGTACACCAAAATATCGTCGATGAATACGATCACAAAATGGTCCAAGTACTCCCTGAAGGTCCTGTTCATCAGATCCATGAACACTGACGGCGCATTAGTCAGCCCAAACGGCATGACCGTAAACTCGTAATGCCCGTATCTCGTACTAAACACTGTCTTCAGGATATCACTCTCCCTTATTCGCAGCTGATAGTACCCGGACTTGAGGTCCAACTTCGAGTACACCGTCTACCCGACCAACTGATCAAAACGATCGTCGATCCGGGGGATCGGGTACTTATTCTTCTCCGTCAACTTATTGAGCTCCCGATAATCAATACATAGCCTCAAGTTTCCGTCCTTCTTCTTAACAAAGAGGACCGGCGCGCTCCAAGGTGAAGAACTTGGGCGCACATACCCTTGCTCCAACAACTCTTGCAGTTGAACCTTCAGCTCCGCCATTTCCTTAGGCGCTAGCCGATATGGAGAGAGTGACACAGGTTTTGCACCTGGAACTAGCTCAATCGCAAAATCTATCTCCCGTTGAGGTGGGGCTCCAGGAAGATCTCTAGGGAACACATCAGGTACTCTGATACCACTGAAATACAATCCAACGCGGGCTTCGGCTTTGCAACCTCCACTAGTGTAAAGAACAGTTCTGCACCGGCACGAACCGCCTTCACCACTTGAAGAGCAGACATCAACATCTTGCTTGACCCCTTTAAGCCCGTAAAAGTCGTCTCACGACTTGCTCCCAACTTGACTTCCTTGCGACCGCAATCAATATAGGCTTGCTGCTCCGAGAGCCAGTCCATGCCAAATATAACGTCGAACTCCACCAATGGTAGTAACGATGCCTGCAGATCGAACTCTTGATTCCCAATGCGAATCTTAACACTGCAGATTTTATCCGCGCGCATCGAACACCTGTTGGGCAACAACACATCCAACTTATCCTTCGCCATCGAATAAGGGACTCCGATGCGTGATATAAATCCTTCGGACAAGAAGGAGTGTGAAGCTCCCGTATCGAAGAGTGCTCTTGCCGGATTTTCACAAATCAAAACAAATCCTAAACAAGCAGTGGTAAGGTAACATGTCCATAACAAGTATTTAAAGAAATTAACTTGCTATAAATTAAACCGTAATTATCACCACATCCGCCTGTTTGATGGCCTCCTGTTGGCCAAGATTATAGACCCTTGGTTGGGTCGGAGCATAGTGGGATGCGGTTGACTTCACCGCCTTGCCCTTATCTTCATAGGTCGCTCCCGGCCTTCTCTCGGACTTGGGACGTCCGCTCCAACAATCGCGGGCAAAGTGCCCCGACTTTCCGCAAGTAAAACATGCGCCCTGGGTCCGACCCGTAGTCGCCCCAGAAGCACCAGAAGGAGCTGGACCCAAAGTCCTATGCTTCTTGAAGGACCTTCAATAGCCGGACTTTGAAGTAGTCGACACTTTGAACTTAGATTTCTTGTCACCAATGCTCTTCTTTGCCTGAACATTCTTCATGTCCTTCTCCAAGGACCGGGTTATGTTGACCAATGTTAAGAAACCCTGCGCCATCGGCCCCGAGACTAGTAACCTCCACTCATCTCTCAGCCCTTCGTAGAATCGATTCATCTTGCGCTCCTCATCCACGATGGTGGAGCTAGCATATCGACTCAAACGAGTAAACTCGTGGAGATATTCATCCACGGTACTGTCTCCTTGAACCAATTTCAGGAACTCGTTCTCCAATGCTATCCTTTGTGCCGAAGGGAGGTATCTAGCTAAGAACAATCTCGATAACTCCTCCATCGAGACATCAATAAGTTGCCTACCTCTCAAAAGTTGCAGCTCCAATCCTTCCCACCACATTCTCGCTTCACCATCCAGAAGGAACGTAACAATGGTGGTCATTTGCCACTCCTCCGTCTCCGTTGCTGTCATGACTCTCTTCACCCTGGAGAGCCAGTCTTCAGCTTGAGATGGGGTTCCCAACCCCGAAAATACCGGAGGATTAAAGCTCATGACATGCTTGAGCTGTCTCTCGGTTTCCCTCCTTGGCACCACCGGTTCCTCTACCACCTGTTCCACTCTCCTTGGCTCAGCCGCTTGCAGCGGTACTTGCTCCATCGCAGGAGCGGGCTGCTGCATTTGCCTTGCAGGCTGCGCATTAATCATGGCCAACACTGCTTCGGCCACCAATCGTATGGTCTCAGCCGATAGAGGTGTTGCAGGAGCTTCATTAGGTGCACTGCTAGCCTCAGAAACTCGACGTTCCGACGGCCCAGCACCACTTCTGGTCACCTATAGTGGTACAAAACACCATTAAGCGATCAAATAAAATTGCAAACAGTAATTATAGGAACACGCAGGTTCCTCAAACACGTGTATTTTCATTCCTAAGTGGACATTCATGAGTCTTTTACTGTTATAACGATGACACACACACATGTGCTCACCACCCCTTAAAAAAAGAATTCGTCCACGAATTCATCTTAAGCCCGACCAAAACCAGTAGTCTGATACCAAATTGTGACACCCCCTATCCGTTGCATAGCATATAGCAGTAGGTCCGGCCGGGGCCCGACGCCATATACCACAGACACACCGGGTGGTTACTCAATGGAAACCATCCAACCAATCCAACGTCCTACACAGAGCATTCTAGCGAAAGCAGTTTAAGTTGCAATAAAGAACCCAACACAAAGAGCACGAATGTCCACTAATACACCAAATAGGAATGTCGTACATACACGAGTACATGCCTTAAGGCCTTACAGAATGGTTTACTTCAATATTACATGTTTTACAAACCACGGCATGCAGGCCGGTCATACATGAGTAAAAGCAGTAAACACTCCAATTAGGCCTTCGAGGGCCGTCTTTGCAATTTGGGCTTTAGCCCGCTATTGACCGCTTGCTCCAGCAGCACCTGCAAGCAATAAAACCACCGCACAGTGGCAAACAAAAGCAACGGTCAGCAATGCTGACCAAATTATAACGTCCCCGCCCCCAACTCGGGGCGGCGATGCTCCTTCCCTGCATTTTATTAGCATAAGCGAGCAATATAGTATTGCCACAACAACACAGGCGTAGGCACGCATGGCCACACACCCCGTGCACTCAGGGCACATTCTCGGTGAACCGGCCAATGTCACGTCAATTTAAGCCATAGACATTCCGGACTCACCACTGCCACTTTGACGGCCAAACAAATGAGCATTTTATCTTCTTGGCTTGGGTCACGTCATTTTAAGCCATAGACCGCCGAAGACCCTCATCTATGCCAACGGCTCTAACCGAATGACATAGAATGGGTACGGTTCCATCTAACCCGTGCTCACATCGCAATGACAGTTTAAGCCATATGCGCGGGTCAAACTTCTCCCGAGTCTCGTTTCCGTCACACGTTTCACATAATCCGGTTATGTTCAAGTTGGCTCTCAAAACTCCAAGTTGGCAAGATCATGCATCTGCCCAGTTTTCCGGGTGCACCTTAAGGTTAATCCCCAAGGCTCCCTGTTGCAATCTACCATGTAGAAAACCCGAAAACAACCAATCGCACGGAGTCTTCTCCGGTATTTATGCAATGCAACATCACCGATCCAGACCAACATGTCCAGGTAGGCTTCACACATCATGCCTATGTCCGTTCTCGCTTACGGACTCTACACAACAGGGACTTTACATATCTACCCGAAGGAACGCCTCCACTCACCGCAAACTCACGAGAGCGGGCTTCCTATGCAAAGAAGGAGAGCTTCACATGCTCAAGAAGAGAATCGTTACCCTAGCGTTCCTCTTTGGCGCCATGGAAAAGTAAGCGGATGAAAAGTACCGCACTCTCTTTGTCTTCGTAGATCCGAAGTTGGCTCGCGGTTTGGAGATTCGAAGCTCCTCCAATGGCCGGATCCATCTTCTTCTTCCTCCTTAGCTCTCACCTCTCTCTTGACATAGAAAGAGATCCACTCAAGTAAAAGTGAGGGTTTCAAAGGATGAATCCTGGGTATCTCCCATCAGGAATTACCCCTAGTCGTTGGATCCCAAATTAAAGAAGCGAACGACCTTGATTTAGGCCTGAAATATTAAAACTGGGCCGAACACGGCCTGACACACGCCCGTGTCCGGGGCCGTGTCCCCCATTCACCGTCAAAATCAACGCGCCTGGAAAATCACACGGGTATTGAACACGCCCGTGTTCGACCTGACACGCCCGTGTTCCAAGTGACACGGCTGTGTGATCGGCCGTGTGCCTCCATCGACACAGCCCAAAAACCACCCGAGACTCACACGGGTATTGGACAAGCCCGTGTCCTTACCCGTGTCTACTCGAACATGCCTGGGTGCCAGGCCGTGTTCACGGTCTCGACACTTCGTCGAGTGAAGTTCGTCGACTGCCTGACACGGCCTTGGACACGCCCGTGTCTTGTCTCGACACATCATCGAGCGAAAATTGTCGACTTCCCTGGCCGATCGTCGACACGGGCTCGACACGCCCTGAGACACTCCCGTGTCTCAGGCCGTGTGCCCCGTCTCGACACTTCGTCGAGCGAAATTCGTCGACAACCCGGGCCGATCGTCGACACGGGCTCGACACGCCCTGAGACATACCCGTGTCTCAGGCCGTGTTCTCTGCTTGACGATCGTCGACTCCAAAATCGTCGACCTCTCGACCAAATCGTCAACTCCAGCCTGACACACCCTGGGACACACCCGTGTCCCAGGCCGTGTGCCTACTGATAGATTCCAAATCTAGCCCAAAACTTCCCCCGTCGCTCTTTTGAGTTTGGGGGTATTACATCTACCATCCCTCCAACTGTTTCCACCTCAACACCATCTGCCACTCCAACACTAGACCCCTCCACCATCTCTTCTGTCCTTACTCTCTTCACACCCCTCCTCAAAACCATCATAGCAGAGGCCATTACACATCTTGCTACTTCCATCTCTACCCTATCTGCTCAAATCTCTGCCCTTTCTACTGCCCCCTCTTAATTCAGGGCCTGGCTCCAGTTACCACTGAAACCAGGCAGGGGGAGATGTTTGATGAAGAAGCTGCAGCAGCTCCAGTAGCAACAATAGTTCCAGCAGCAGAAGCTCCAGCAGCAGATACAGAGGCAGCAACAACAGAAGCTATAGATACCGATTTAATTGATTTAATTCAGTTTATTGAGACTGACATGGATATGGAAGATGCAGTACCAGAAGAGTTAATTACTGCTGGTGATTTCATTTTAAATCCCACAGTAGATTTAGTTAATTTGTTAAGCATTTTTGATACTGCATACTTGAGATTCTTTCCAGCAGAGTATAATAAGCCATCTTTGGCTATTATCCCATACACCTCTCCAATAAGCCCTAAAGTGGCTAAGCAGCTTAGGGACAACTTTGCTTCTCAAGAGGTTCCTACTTCACCTCTTCCTAAAGTTGTTTCCCCAATTGTCTCCTCCCCTTCTGTCCCAACTTTTGTAATGGATGACTCGCCCTTGACTGATCTGGATGAGTTAATCAGGGCTGACATTGAAGAATAGAATAAGACAGTTGCTGAAAGCACTGTCACAGTTATTTCACCAGCTCCTCTTGAAATTTCTCTTCCAGCTCCAGCTCCAGCATCTACTCCAGCTCCATCCCAAGTTGAGAAACCCATTATATCTGATGAAATACTGAAAAAACTAAATGCTTTATATGATAATCCACAGAATAGCAATGATGATGATGAGGATGAGGATGATGAGGATTCTGATGAGGATGCTAAGAAAAAGAAGAAGCCAGTATCTAAAAAGAGAAAAGCTCCTCCTCCTCCTGCTCCTAAGCCAAATCCAGCCAATGGCACTCCATACTATATTCTCCAGACGATAACTCCATATAAAGGGATGCCATCTTGGATGTGGTTATCTAAAAATGAACAGAAGGAGAGGAAGAGAAGTAGAAGATACTCTCCTCCTCCATCTCAGAAATACAGAAAAGATCCACCTCCTCCTCCTCCAGCTGCTGGTGCTTCAGGCACAACTTCCCAAAGATCTACCCAATTCAAAACATATCAGAGACATCAAGGGAGATCTTCTTCTGAAAGTAGCCAGCATATGCATTACTCTTCAGGCAAGCAACATCAATTTCAGCATCAACAACAGCTATCATTCTCTGCAGATCAGAAAGCTGAAAGTCCTAAAAGACCAAATTCTCCTCCTGTTCCTTTTGAAGATCCTGAAACAGCTAATACAGCTAGAATGGCCAGGTTCCAAGAACTTGTAAGCCTTTCTATAATTAACAAGGCCAAAGATGAAGGAAATGATCCTTCTGAGTATTCCACAATGTCTAAGTACAGGAAAGAAGAGCTTAAGAGGTTTGATAAAGCAAATAATTTTTTCAATGTTGATGACTACATGAAGTTGCACCCAGAAGCAGTTGTCCCCAAATCCACATCTTTGAAGATTATAGGGGCTGCTGATATGACCATGACAAAAGTGCAAGCTTTAGATCCAAACAGAGAAATTGTTTTTACCAAGCCTGGAGATAAAGTTAAAGAAGTAATGCCCAAAGAGAAGAAACAAAAGAAGTAATTCTGACTGCTTTACTTCTGTTATGTTCTTATAACTGTCTTCTATTTCTGAACAAAGCTTATGTACATATATATATCTGCTGCATATGTTATTGATCACTGCGAGATATATGCTTTCTTGCCTTGTGATTTTCAATTTTGATTTGAGTATGTAATTAGTGACCTCACCCAAATATGAGAGATTGTTGGATCCCTAGTAAGATTTGGGCTAGGTTCACTAAGTTAGGATCATATGACCCACAATGTAAAGCCAGGGTCATGGTTGTGTCCTAGAGTCGAGGCCAAGTCCTTAGAATCAACATCACATGTACCAGCTATCAACAAGACTGACAGAGACTCAAGACTTAAAGCTTTTCTAAAGGCCAAGTAAAATGAGTCTGACGTTCGTTGAACTCTGGTCGATGATAGTCGTGCTCAGCTCGACGATCTCAAGGTAAATCCTCTAAGCTGAGCTCGACAAACTTAGTACTCAGGTCGACAAACTTTGGACACTATACTTCAACACTTCAAGATCAAAAAACATCTCTTTATTCTAAGTCCAGAGTTAGACTTTGGTCGACAAACTTGATTCTCAGCTCGACGAAATGTGACCACAATAGCTAGAGTTATCCAGTAGCAGTTAAGTGGTCCTCAGCTCGACGAAACCAATTCTTAGGTCGACGAATTCTGGATACTTCACTTCAACACCTTCATCCAGAAGCATCTGAAATTATTCTAAGTCCAGAAATATTTGGATGAACTTCAGTCGACGAAAACCAGATATCAGCTTGACGAACTCCATACACAGAAAAGGCAAAGTTTCTAGAGAATGTAGTTCTGCTCTCTGCTCGACGATCTTGGAACTCAACTCAATGAACAGAAGTCATCTGGTCAATGAACTCAGCAACTCAGCTCGACAAACTGTGAACTCAGCTCGATGATTTCTATTATCAGTTCGACGAATCCAGACTTTGTTATTTTCCATCCTTCTGTCCCCTTCTTACTGTAATAATTCCTGAGTAATTAATGCTCAAATATTCTCTGGAATATAACCGTTAGATAGAGCATTGATCATGGTATTCTCCAGGAGTATTGCCTGCCGTTTTTCCATGGGACAGTTGGGGAAATAATTCAATGTCGTTTATTCTTAAGGCCATCAGCATTGATTGCAGAAGATTTCAAAATTTCAAAAGACCATTTTTGACAGGAAATATAAAAGAGATTTTCTCTCTTCTTCCTGCAGGCAGAAAGACAGATAGAACAAGATACATAATACAGAGAAGACAGATACAAAAAATAGTCAGTCTGAACCAAGAGATTCACTGCTCTCTGTCAACATAAAATTCTAACACAACAAGAAGCCATATTCCTGAAGATCATCAGCTATCTGAAGAAGAGAACACCCAATCAAAATCAAGAGTCTTCTATCTTCAACACTCCAGGATACTTCAAAGGACAACTACATCACTATCTGTCAA
The DNA here is from genome assembly GCA_039583875.1 of Platanthera guangdongensis. Lineage (NCBI taxonomy): Eukaryota > Viridiplantae > Streptophyta > Magnoliopsida > Asparagales > Orchidaceae > Platanthera > Platanthera guangdongensis. The sequence continues at coordinate 43,851,096 of CM077164.1, forward strand.
AGAAGTTCCTGAACAGCTGCTGATCAAGGCTATACCACTAAAGTCCTATCACCCTGCAACAAGGCTTCTTCTACCTGAACCATTTTATATCTTAGGGGGAGCCTGTGGTAAAATTAAATATCCACAAGTCTTCTCAGTTGTATATTGAGAAGGAGAAGACACAATCATCTCTTACCCCCCCCCCACTGTATAAAGGGTTATAACTCCCTTCAAAAGTTATTCCTTGTTGCAAGTCACCCGATCAAAAGACTTGAGGATTGGTTTTTGAGCACCTGATCAAAAGCTCATTGGTGTCAGGCACCTGATCAAAAATCTGAGTGGATTCCTACCAGGGTTGTAGAAGAGTGGATGTACCCAAGTTTAGGGGAACCACTATAAATTCTTGTGTTGTCTAGATTGCTCTTTTCTTTTGTTTCTTGTGCTGTGGCTGTTTGTTAGGATTACTGTTTTAATTTTGTGCCTTTACTAGATTAAATCAGAAGAAAATTTTACAAACCCTGAATACTCTATTCACCCCCCTCTAGAGTATTCCTGATCTAACAACTCACTTTCAGACCCCCTATGAATTACTCAAAGGTAAGTAACCTAAAATTAATTACTTTAGAATTTTTTGGGTGTAGATGTTTCATTCATAACAATAACAAGAAACACATTAGAAAATTTGAAGCTAAAGTTACAGAGGGAATGTTTCTGAGATATTCCCAAGTTAGCAAAGCTTATAGGGTATTCAATAAATCATCCTTAAAAATAAAAGAATCTGTACATATTTCTTTTGATGAAGCTAACATGTACTATAAGGAGAAGGACTCTTCTACCTCAGATATTTTGCAGTTACCTCACTTGTGTGAGAAATTGGGTGAGTTAAACCTTCCCTAAGAGGTTACATCACCTCCTACTCCACAAGCTGATGAAGACAGTGAAGAAGAACTTTTGGAAGAGGTTGAACTTCATTCAACAACAGATACTATTCCATAAGAGGAATTAACTCCACATGTTGTTGCTGAACCAACTCCACCAACTGATCTTGTCACACTAAGGGATCACCCTAGATCTCATGTGATTGGAGGCATGTCAGTAGGTGTACAGACAAGGCATCAACTCAACCAAGATGTGATGCATGCCGGTTTCCTCTCTCAAGTTGAGCCTCAATCCATAAAAGATGCTGAGCAAGATCCCCACTGGATCATTGCAATGCAAGAGAAACTCAATCAATTTGAGAGATGCAGAGTTTGAGATTTAGTTCCAAGACCCAAAGACTACTCAATCATTGGAACTAAATGGGTATATAGAAATAAGCTAGATTCCCAAGGTGTAAATGTGAGAAACAAGGCTAGGCTTGTTGCTTAAGGTTATAGGCAAGAAGAAGGAATAGACTATGACCATACCTTTGCACCAGTTGCAAGGTCAGAAGCAATTAGGATCTTCCTTGCTTATGCTGCCTGTATAACCCGTAATTCGTTGAGATCAGAAGTACCCTAGCAGACGGCTATCTGCAGACCATTTGGCGAGCATAGGCTAGCTGTGGCGAGCTTGGGCGAGCAGAGGCGAGCAGGTGCGAGCAGAGGCGAGCAGATTCGAGCTGTGGCGAGCAGAGGCGAGCAGAGGCGAGCTGTGGTGAGCTTGGGCGAGCTGTGGCGAGCTTGGGCAAGCAGAGGCGAGCAAAGGCACGCAGAGGCAAGCAGAGGCGAGCTGTGGCGAGCAGAGGCGAGCTGTGGTGAGAAACTCGTGAGTATGGGCGAGTATCTCTTGGACCTCGCTGGCAGGAGCTGGATACTCGCCTCTACCCCCCCCCCCCAGGATTTCTCTATAAATAGCCCCCCAGGGGTACTGGAAAAGGACTTTTGGAAGCGGCTGAGGTTCCCACAAGTGGATACTCGCCCAGTCCACGCCTGCCTAGTACCTCGCCCAGCCCTTTGGTTGCGGAGGGGAAGCTTCTTCCAAGCTTCCGGGTACGTGGTGGGACCTCCCTACTGGAGCACTTGGGGTGTGCTTGTAGATAGTTTCCTTCCTTTCTCGCTAGCCGCTTGAAATATGACGTCGGATCTTAGAATCAGTAACCTTAGGCTACATTGATCCTATTTCTAAGGTTGGGAATTTTCCTGGCTTCAACACTTGGTGCGGTGAGCGTGGATAGTAGCCGAGGAAGAAATGTTTGCGAGAAGACTTCATGGCTTAAGATGGCGAGCTGGAGTCCAAAGGAAGTAACTCGCGAGTTCTCGGTTGGTGAGTTCTCGGCAATGAGGGCGAGCTTCTTGGTTGCTCGCCCATAGGCGACTTTACGATGGCGACTTTCAGGCTTTTAAACTCGACGACTTCATGTGGCGAGCTTACCTATTACTCGCTCATAAGAGAGTTTCAGATTGCGACCTCCTTAGGTGATTTCCAGATGAAGTCATTCAGGTTAGCGCACGCGAGTTCATGCAGGTTGGCACGCGAGTTCACGCAGGCTGGCGAGTTCATGCAAGTTGGCGAGTTCATGCAGGTTGGCGAGTTCATGCAGGTTGGCGAGTTCATGCAGGTTGGCGAGCTTCCTTGCTACTCGCCCATAGGGGAATATAGGCAGGATTGGCAACTTCGAATCAACTCGCAGGTGTATCTTTCTTACTTGCCCATATGCGAGTTCTGCAGGTGAAGAAGCGAGTATCTCTGTTACTCGCCCAAAGGCGAGTTGAAGGGGCGAGTATCGTTGTTACACTTACTCTCCGCCTAATTCATCTCCATTTTTGATAGTGGTGCTTTTCATACATGTTCATACTTACGGGTGCTTTGGTAAAGCCCGTGAGTACTTTTTGTATGACTGACAAGCAGGGCAAATGACGACGAGTTCACCACCGAGGAAAAATATACAAGATGCTATGCGATGACCTCCTCCTACTTGCAATGATCTTCTCCGACAACCTGCATTTCAGGAGACAACCTACTCATGACAACTTCAAGCTAGTTTCCGCGAGTTTCATACTCGCGAGGTGATCTCTTCAGCAGCTAGAATGCTCTCCTTTATTCCACGAGTTCCATACTCACGAGGTGATCTCTTCAACAGCTAGGATGCTCTCCTTTATTTCGCGAGCTCCATACTCGCGAGGTGATCTCTTCAGCAGCTAGGATGCTCTCCTTTATTCAGCGAGTTCCATACTAGCGAGGTGATCTCTTCAACAGCTAGGATGCTCTCCTTTATTCCGCGAGTCCATACTAGCGAGCTAGGATGCTCTCCTTTATTCCGCGAGTTCCATACTCGCGAGGTGATCTCTTCAGCAACTAGAATGCTCTCCTTTATTCCGCGAGTTCCGTACTCGCGAGGTGATCTCTTCAACAGCTAGGATGCTCTCCTTTATTTCGCGAGCTCCATACTGGCGAGGTGATCTCTTCAGCAGCTAGTATGCTCTCCTTTATGCAGCGAGTTCCATACTAGCGAGGTGATCTCTTCAACAGCTAGGATGCTCCCATTTATTCCGCGAGTTCCATACTAGCGAGCTAGGATGCTCTCCTTTATTCCGCGAGTTCCATACTCGCGAGGTGATCTATTCAGCAGTTAGGATGCTCTCCTTTATTCCGCGAGGTTACCTACTTGCAAGATCACTACTGCGGCAATGATGGTGTTCGCTTTAATTCTGCGAGTTCATGCGCGTGAGGCTCTCACTTCAGCAATCAGGACACCGCGAGGCTATCACATCTGCAATCAGGACGCAATGTTATTCATTCCATCTCCTCAAATATCTGGAGCGGGGATGACCTGAAAAGGTCCTACCCCTAGCGATAACATGTATTGCTTACCTGTAACACTATTTCTAAGTTGTTTATACATCTCCTCGACCCCAGAGTCACGGGTTGATGTGAGTTGTCTTCTTTGTGTGATTCATCTCAAGTTAGCTAGGAACAGTGAAGTTCAACTCCACGATCGATTTAGGAAACCTGCGCTCGACCTGTTTCTCCTATTTAGCCCAGGGCGGACGATGGGACGAGGCCTCGGGATTTAAGCGTCCTTGTAAGACCGAGCCCCTGCATTGACGGCCGAGATCAGCTCCCCCCTTGCATGTCGGCCTAGCTACCCCCGATTGCATCTCTCCTCCGACTGGAGGATGTAACGTCCCGAATCGCTCTAGGCCCCTAGTGTGTGTGTTTTGAGTCAGGAGGGTTGACTCAAGTCCTGAGAAGTGCAGGGAATTGGGCTGCACTTGTGGAGAAGTGGAGAAATCAGTGCAGAGTGACACGGGAGATGACACGGGTAGTGACACGGCCGTGTCCCTACCCGTGTGCGTCGAGTTGAGCTCGACGAGCCGTGTCGAGAATCGTCGAGAATTGTCGAGAATCGTCGAGTGGGGAACACGGGTAGTGACACGGGCGTGTCCCTACCCGTGTGCGTCGAGTTGAGCTCGACGAGCTGTGTCGAGATCGTCGAGAATTGTCGAGAATCGTCGAGAATCGTCGAGTGGGGAACACGGGTAGTGACACGGGCGTGTCCCTACCCGTGTGCGTCGAGTTGAGCTCGACGAGAAGTGTCGAGATGCAACCCGAGAAGTACACGGCCAATGACACGGCCAGGCACACGGCCGTGTCATGTGAACACGGGTCGGGACACGGGCGTGTCCCTACCCGTGTCAAACTTTGAACCGACATGGAAACCGCCACGGTCGTTTCGCGGAAGCGGGACACGGGTACGGACACGGCCGTGTCCCTACCCGTGTCATATTTTGCTTATAAGGGGCAGAGGAAACCCTAGCCGTTTTCACTCTGATTTCACCCCCTATCTCCTGTGAGAACTCCTGGTGAGAGGAAAACCGCTGGAGCAAGTTCTACCGGAGGAGATTCGCCATCGCCGTGAAAGAGAAGATGCCGCCAAGGAGAACTACGAGATCCATGGCTAGAAATGGTGGTACCGCTGGAGCCAATGTGAGTTTCCTACCCTCTCCCTTGTTGCTAGATCCTAGATATTTAGGAGAGACATCGGTTCAAGAGAGCTTGATGGAGAGGAGAAGATTTCTAGGTTTGGCCATGCTAGGATTTGAATCCTAGATTTTAGATCTCTTCAACCCTTCCCCTTTTCTTCAATATGACGATGGGTGGATGGTCTCGTGAGGAGTTTATGGCCTTTGAGGTTGAATAAGGGAGGAGAATATTTCTGGAAAATTTAGGAACGATCGCCTTGAGGAGGAAGACGAACCGATGCCGTTCATTTTCCTTTAAGATGCGCGCAGAATCTGTATTCTGCGCGCAGCGATCTTATAGGCCCTTTTTATGTAGGATATGTGCAGATCTGGGCTTTTGGCTAAACACGAGAGTTGTAGCCCTTGGAAATACCTTTCCAACGAGTGGTTGCACGACTTCAGGTGATGTCTGTGGCCCCGGGAAAACCTAATCGAGTTTGCTGTCCGGCAGTTCCTGTACACAGAAACTGTGTTCTGTATGCAGCAGACTTCAAGTCCGATTTCAGATAGGATAACATCAAATCTGGGTTGAGGTCTGAATATGAAAGTTGTAGATCATGGAAATACCTTTCCAACGAGGGGTTACACGCCTCCACCGGATTCCTGTAACTTCAGGAATCTCCGGTTGAAGTTGCTGTCCAGACTATTCCTGCACTTAAAAATCTGGGTTTATAACATTTGGATTTGGATTCGGAGAAACTAATATTACAGGTAACCCTGAGGCTTGGATAAACTCTTATGAATAATTAATTCAGTTGCATAAATAATGAAGATTGTAATCGGATTCCACGTGATCGAATTGTAAGATAGTATACTTGAATGATTTGACTTGTTAGAAGTTAGTAGATTTTTATACATGTGCATCTTGATATATTGTGTTGAAGTCACCTGATATGACATATAGAAGGATAACTCATGGCCATGTGAATGTTGAATAGTGGATTGAATTTGGTAGTCCAATACTTAGAGTGTCGCCTTCCTATGGGTAGTATTGTGTAAGTTTGTAAGTGCTGTGTTGACCGCCACTTGTTTTTGTTGTGTTGAGATAAGGTGTAGATGGATGGTTGGGCTGTGCCCTCGTGTTTGCTTCCGAGGCCCCTTCCATGTTATGTTGATGTGGAATTTGCATGTGGTGTGCGTCGACATGCGGTGTCGTAATCCTGGGTTAAGGATAGTGTGGCAGGTCTACGGGCTCGCCAGTCGTCACACCGACGGGAGTTGGCAGTTAGACTTGGTCGGTTTGGGCTGTGTCCTCGGTGTTCACGTCCCGAGGCCCCTCCGATCATGTGAACGGTTGGGCTGTGTTCTCGTGCTTTCTTCCGAGGCCCCTTCCGGGTCACGCAAGGCCAGTTCGGGCTGTGTTCTTGGTGCACATCTACCCAAGACCCCGCTGGGCCATAGTACGCATGGGCTCCGCTGTTGTGTTCTTAGCGTTGAGGCGTACGGAGGCCTAGGTGAAGTAGTGTGATACCCGCCTAGTAGTAGAAGTGCCCGTTCTACTGTCACCGCCTGGCCACGACGGCTGATGCCTGAGAGGTTAGCTACCTGCTCGAAAAGTGGGAACTACAGTCTGTGTCGACATAGCAATTGCATGGGTGTGCATGGGTGAGTCATTGCATAGCATTCATAGCATTTCATATCATTGCACCACAAGATCCTCATCGTATAAGTTTGTATGGGCACTCTTATACGATGAGTTACTTTTATGTAACCCGATCCTTAACTTATAAGTTTGTATGGGCATTCTTATAAGTTAAGTTACTTTCCTGCTGTTTCTTATACTTGCTAGTTTAGTGTAGCTCTTACTTAAATGCTGATTATGATGTTGTTACTCTTACATTACCTTGCCACCTGCTTGTACTTCCTTTACTTGCATACTTATTATATACTATACTCTTGTTCCTTTTCTCCGCCCGGTGCCGTGGAGTCGCCGGGGGAGCGGATGTGAAACCACTTAGTCGTTTCGACTAACGGTTGCTACGTCTTCCTTTTTAGGAGGTCACGCCGCAGGTAGAGCAGCCGCAGACTACGTGTAACACCTCCCCTGTAATAGACGTATAATATGGGTCCGGCCGGGGCCCCACAACATACGAACACCACAGCTTCAGTATTAAAAGTTGATATAGCTACCCAAACTCAAAACACTTGCACAACACAGCGGAAAACCAAGCACAACTAGAAGTTATCCACTAATCCAAAAGAGTGAACAAATGGCCTTAAGGCCTTACACCAAATGTCCAAAAGGGTAAACAGTACAACCAAACATGAATGTGCTCAGCACTCCTAGTCTACCTCGGCATGCAAGCCGGACAAAATAGTCTCAAACATACATCATCAAAAGTAGTGCTACAAAAGAGAAAACACTTCATGGGCTTAGGCCTTTTTGGCCGGCGTGCTAGCTCCTGCGTGCGATCCTTGCCCTGTAAAAATTATTAGTAACGTGGGTCAGCAAAGGCTGACCTCAAACTGTGTAACAACACATCTCCTCCCGGCCGCCCCTAACGGACCCCGGGGAACCCTCCAACCTGCAAGTCAGCACTTCATATGCAATATAAATTTCTACAAATAGAAATACATTAAAACAGGCTTGGATGTCTCAATCAACAAACATGTTCTCTACTGGTTGAGCATATAAAGAAAGGGCCTACTATGCAACATGAATGCAACACCCGGGCTTCACCCAAGGTACCCTAAACCGTATGCATCTAGCACAACATCACAACATTTGGGTACTCACATTTCCCCAATTGGCATAAAGCCGCAAACATTGAGGGAGACACAACTCCCTCACACGGCGCACAGGCCGCCACATGGAAATCTTGCCAAGGCCCCACCCGCTCGTGGGCTTAGCCCCGGGCTTGCCTGCAAGCTCTGACGTCTCATGTCAGGATTCCAACAACCACAGACTGACCGATTCTAAGAAGCCTTGCTGGACCCCACCCGCTCATGGCCTCTTTGCCCGGGCTTGCCCCAAGCTTGGCATTCTCGTCAGTCTCACAGAAGGGGACTAGTCTCGCCGGGACACTCTCCACACATGACGCACGTGTCACGGGATAGCCAGCCGACCACGGAGACATAGCCACGCCTTGGCACAACACAACCAAGACTAAACACATCGCAATCCCTCTTTGTACCGCAGCGTTCCCGCGCACCAAGGAAAACATCTCCAACTCGTGCGGAGCTAACCTTGTCCGCCAAGGAAACCATCTCCATTCTCATTTGGAGCTAACCTTGTCAAGGAAACCATCTACCACCACGAGGAGCTAACCTTGTCCGGGTTCGACTACATGTACTCCTTTCAAGCAAACGGGACAATCACCACCACAACACAAACGGCATCTTGCCGCATCGGAAACCTCTACGAATCCCTAAGTTCGTATGCAACATCACCGTGTCGGACTAACGGTCGCGACTACGGCTTCACCCACCATGCCTAACCCACTAGCGAAGCGGATCTCTAATGCAAAATATGCCGGGGACGGACTCAATCGACCCGGAAGTTCCTCTTGAAACTTGGCAAGCCAAAACCCCTCTCATTTGAGAGTTTGGTGCCCAAAAATTAGAGAAAAGACAACTAGATGATGCTAAAACGTGCATCCTAAAGACCGAGAGGAGAGATGTCGTTACCTTCCGACTCCTCTTCCTTGCCATGGCAAACTATCCGGATGGAAAACTTCGCAGCGGTCTAAGCTCCACGGATCCGGACTCGGCTCGCGATTCGGAGCTCCGACACCCTTCCTACAGCCCAAGAGTTCTTCTTCTTCCTCCTTGCTCTAGGTTTTCTCAAGATCTTAGAAAGAGAGAACTTGGAAAAAGTGAGGATCTGCAGCCCTAACTTCGGGCTTAAATCCCCAGGAGATGGCCTGAACCGATAGATCCCAAAACCAGAAAAAGACTGGCTGCGATTCGCCTGGAAAATAAAAGATCTGGGCCGAACACGGCCTGGCACACGCCCGTGTCCAGGGCCGTGTGCCTCGTTCGCCGTCTCAAATCGACGCGCCTGGAATCAGACACGGGCATCCGACACGCCCGTGTTCAATCTGACACGCCCGTGTCCCCAGTGACACGGCCGTGTGTCCTGCCGTGTAGCTCCAACGACACGGCCCCAACATTAACCCGAGAGGTGACACGGCCTGGGACACGCCCGTGTCCCAAGCCGTGTGCCCCAGTCTCGACACACTGTCGAGCACAAAGTGTCGACACTTGGGCCGAGTGTCGACACGGCCTCGACACGCCCTGCGACACGCCCGTGTCGCAGGCCGTGTGCCTCACTCTCGACACTTTGTCGAGCACAAAGTGTCGACACTTGGGCCGAGTGCCGACACGGCCTCGACACGCCCTGCGACACGCCCGTGTCGCAGGCCGTGTGCCTCACTCTCGACACTTTGTCGAGCACAAAGTGTCGACACTTGGGCCGAGTGTCGACACGGCCTCGACACGCCCTGCGACACGCCCATGTCGCAGGCCGTGTGCCTCACTCTCGACACTTTGTCGAGCACAAAGTGTCGACACTTGGGCCGAGTGTCGACACGGCCTCGACACGCCCTGCGACACGCCCGTGTCGCAGGCCGTGTGCCTCCTGCCAGAACCCAAAAATTTCCAGAACAGCAGACTGAACCTCTTGCAAAAACTGGGGTGTTACAGCTCTCCCCCACTTAACTGAATTTCGTCCCGAAATTACAAAACAAAAGGGTACACAACTTAAATTGTACCTGACAAAAATAGTTCTGGATAGTCTTCTAGCATGGCCTGTTCTCGCTCCCACGAGAACTCCTCACGACCGCAGTTGTCCCAACGAACTTTCACAAGTTTAACTTCTTTATTCCGCAACTGCCGAATCTCTGAATCTTCTATAGCGATTGGAAGGACTCGCGTCCTCAAGTCTTCCTCAATCGGCACCGATGCCGGCTCAATCACCACGCTAGACTCCACCAAGGCTTTCCTCAACACGGAGACGTGGAAGACGTCATGTAATCCACTCAAATCTGCGGACAATGCCAACCGATAGGCCGCTTCTCCTATCCGCTCAACAATTTCAAAAGGCCCCAAAAACCTTGGACTCAACTTCTTGAGTCGGCGAATCCGCGAGACGCCTTTGAACGGCTTGACCTTCAGATAAACCCAATCACCAACTGCAAATTCTAACTTCCGGTGACGAGCATTAAAATATTTCGCTTGCCTGTCTTGTGCCACCTTCATACGCTCTTGGATGGTTCGTACCATCTCACAAGCGTCAACTACCGCATCCTTCCCCAGAAGTTTGGTGTCTCCCGCCTCCGCCCAAGACATTGGCGTTCGACACCGCCTCCCATACAAAGCTTCGTATGGGGCCATCTTTATGCTAGCTTGAAAACTGTTGTTGTACGCAAATTCTACCATGAAGAGGTGATCCTCCCACCTCTTGCCAAAATCGAGAACGCACATCCTCAACATATCCTCCAACGTACGGTTCGTCCTCTCCGTTTGCCCATCGGTTTGAGGATGGAACGCCGTACTGAACTTTAGCTTCGTGCCCAAGCTCTTCTGAACAAGTCTCCAATCCTTGGACGTAAATCGTCCATCGCGATCACTGACTATGCTCTTCGGAATTCCGTGCAGTCGCACAATGTTGCGAACATACAACTCCACCAGCTTCTCCACGCTGTCCTCTTTCCGGTTCGGGATGAAGTGAGCCACCTTGGTTAGGCGATCCACGATCACCCAAATATCATCATTCCCATGCTGCGATCTAGGCAAACCATGCACAAAGTCCATGGAGATGTCCTCAAATTTCCACTCAGGAATTGGAAGGGGCTTCAGGAACCCGCCCGGTTTCTGACATTCGGCCTTCACCAAGGCACATGTTTGGCAACGACTCACATACAAAGCCACATCTCGCTTCAACCCCGGCCACCAAAAGGATTTCTTCATATCCAAGTACATCTTTGTACTGCCCGGGTGAATGGAGTACTTTGAGAAGTGAGCCTCAAACATCAACTCCTCACGGAGATTGCCAAACTGCGGTACACAAACCCTTCCGCCCTTCCTCAGAATCCCATCAATCATCTCCCAGGTGCTGCTCTCGCCCGTTTGAGACTCCAACACAAAAGGTTGAAACTCCACATCCAACCGAGTCGCTTCCCGAATACGGTCGGACAAATCGCTTTGCACTTCAATCCAGTTCAACCGAGCCACGCTAGACTCGCCCCTCGCAACACATTCCAATCCAAGGGACTCCCATTCCCGTACCAACCGCTCATCATGAGCTTCGATCCAATTTCCTAGCCCCGAGTACTTTCTACTCAACGCATCCGCCACCACATTGGCTTTACCCGGCGTGTACTGAATCGCCACTTCGTAGTCCCCAAGAAACTCAACCCATCTGCGTTGCCGCATATTCAAGTCCTTTTGATCCAAGAGATACTTCAGGCTTTTATGGTCCGTGAAGATCTCCACTCTTGCGCCATAAACATAATGCCGCCAAATTTTCAGCGCGAAGATTACCGCCGCCAACTCCAAGTCATGGACGGGGTAATTCCTCTCATGAGGTTTCAGCTGTCTAGACCCAAAGGCTATCACCTTCCCATGTTGCACCAAGACGCAACCCAGACCGCATCCCGATGCGTCACTGAAAATTTGAAATCCGTCGGTCCCTTGCGGTAAACTCAGGATCGGAGCCATCATAAGCCTCTCCTTTAGTGCCTCGAATGCTTGACCGCACTCTTGGGTCCACACAAATTTATGGTCTTTGCGAGTGAGAGAGGTGAGGGGTAGAGCTATCTTCGAGAAATTCTCCACGAATCTCCTATAATACCCGGCTAGTCCAAGAAAACTTCGGACTTCCGCCACGGTCCTCAACACCGGCCAATCTCTGATGGCCTCCACCTTCGCTGGATCCACTGCCACCCCATCACCACTAATCACGTGGCCCAAAAATGCCACCTTCTCCAACCAGAACTCGCATTTGGAGAATTTTGCATACAACTCATTCTCCCTCAACACTTGCAAAACTATTCTCAAGTGGGTCTCATGCTCCACTTCCGATTTGGAAAACACCAAGATGTCATCAATGAAAACAACCACAAAAGAATCTAAGTATTCCCGGAATACCCGATTCATCAGATCCATGAACACCGATGGTGCGTTCGTCAGCCCGAACGGCATCACCGTAAACTCAAAGTGTCCATACCTTGTCCCAAAAGCAGTCTTGGGTATGTCCTCGTCCCGAATTCGTAGCTGATAGTATCCCGACTTCAAGTCCAACTTCGAATATACCACTGACCCCACCAATTGGTCAAACAGGTCGTCTATCCGAGGGATCGGATACTTATTCTTGACGGTCAACTTATTAAGCTCTCGGTAGTCTATGCACAGGCGCATGCTACCGTCTTTCTTCTTCACAAACAACACCGGTGCGCTCCACGGTGAAGAACTGGGTCTAATATACCCTTGCTCCAACAGTTCCTGTAACTGAACCTTAAGTTCCGCTAACTCCTTTGGTGCCATCCTAAATGGAGGACGTGACACCGGTCTAGCCTCCGGCACTAACTCGATCGAGAAGTCGATCTCCCGCCGAGGAGGCGCTCCAGGAAGTTCGTCCGGAAACACATCCTTGAACTCTGCCACCACAGGCACTTCCTCAATCGACAGTTGGGAGAGACGAACCTCCAATAATGCTACAAGCGCTACACCACCCTGGTTAACCGCCCGCACCAACTGCATGGCCGATATCAGGGAACAGGCCACTCCACCAAGGCCCTCAAACTTGACTTCTGCTTGCCCTTTACTCCTTAAGGTCACCACCTTAGAAAGGCAGTCAATACTGGCGCGCTGCTCTGCAAGCCAGTCCATACCCAAAATGACATCGAACTCTACTAATGGTAACACTGCCGCTTCCAGAGCGAAGACAACTCCGTCTAGCTCCCAACAAATGCGCCCTTTAGCCCCGGTGGTCATAGATGACCCATTGGGCATGCGCACTTTCAGCTCTGCTCCCGACGAGAAAGACTCAACTCCTATTCTCCGGATGAAGCTCTCCGCAAGAAAGGAGTGCGATGCTCCTGTATCAAACAATACCCTAGCGGGGTATCCGGAAACTAACACGAAGCCTACAACATAGACATTACACAAAAAAATCTAAAAGGATGAAGCACAAAATTTAAACTTAAATTCTCTTCATACCTGTCACCACATCCGACTGGCGGATCGCTTCTTGCTGTCCAAGGTTGTAGGCCCTTGGTTGCACCGGTTGGAACCGAGAAGCGCTCGACTCCGCCATCTTTCCTTTCTCTGCAGCACTGGGGCCCGAGCGCACAGACTGCTCCTGCTTTGACTCTTGCCCCGCTCCCCCTTGCTGACAAGCACGGGCTATGTGCCCAACTTTCCCGCAGTTGTAGCACGTTAGCGGTCCCCTAGAGTGGGAACCCCCAGGCGTCCAGTTGCTCCTCTCACCAGATCTGGAAGTGGAAGGCTTCTTCCTCCACCTACTCCCATCAGACTTTCCATGAGATTGGGAAGGCTTCCCTTCCCCTTGCTTGGGAGTAAAACCCTTACGGCGTTGGGTTCGCTCCAAATCATTCTCCAAACTCCTGGCGGCTTCAACTAACTCATTAAATCCCGCCCTCTTCATGGAGATGAGGGGCTGCCTCAGATTCTCCCTCAAACCTTGGTAGAAGAGGTTATCCCTCTCTACATCATCAGCCATTGTCGTTCCCGCATAACGACCCAATCGGGTGAACTCTTGCACGTACTCATCCACCGTCTTGTCTCGCTGCATTAGATGCAGAAACTGCCTCTGCAGGGCCAACCGAGTTGAAACTGGGATATACCTCTTAAGAAAAGCGTCCCCAAACTCTTCCACTGACGGGGTGCGTCCCGGAAACTGGCGGCCGCTATGGGCCACCCACCATAACTTGGCATCCCCTTCCAACATGAAAGCCGCATACTCAGCTTTCTTTTCCTCTGGCGTCTCTGCCGCCCTTAACAGTTCTTGCATACGAACCCACCAGTCCTCCGCATCCGTTGGCGTTCCAGTACCCTTGAAGGACGGGGGATGGAAACTCAGGAAGTACTTCATGTGTCGATCTCCATGTCCAACAACTACTCTCTCCGCCAAAGGCTCCACTCGCCTGGCTTCTGCTCCTGGCACGGCCGTTGCCGTATCTGGTGTGGCAGGGGCTGCCACCTGAGCCGCTGCTGCAGCCTGAGCTGCCACCATCGCTTCTGCAAGCATGCGGCAGAAGTCGGCCGGGTCTACACCCGTGCCCAAAAGACCTGGAGCAGTAGCACTGCTCGCCGAGAGATCATCCCTTGCTCTTGAAGTGCCCGCCTCGTTGCTTGCACTCTTCAGGAAGACAAGAAATAAGGGATTAGTCTCCAATCTCAAGACTAAAACATAAGGACACTCATGGTCCCGCGTTACTCTTATGTGGATAACTTCTCTACGCACTGACCTTGAATCAAACCTCCCTCTGATACCAAATTGTAACACCTCCCCTGTAATAGACGTATAATATGGGTCCGGCCGGGGCCCCACAACATACGAACACCACAGCTTCAGTATTAAAAGTTGATATAGCTACCCAAACTCAAAACACTTGCACAACACAGCGGAAAACCAAGCACAACTAGAAGTTATCCACTAATCCAAAAGAGTGAACAAATGGCCTTAAGGCCTTACACCAAATGTCCAAAAGGGTAAACAGTACAACCAAACATGAATGTGCTCAGCACTCCTAGTCTACCTCGGCATGCAAGCCGGACAAAATAGTCTCAAACATACATCATCAAAAGTAGTGCTACAAAAGAGAAAACACTTCATGGGCTTAGGCCTTTTTGGCCGGCGTGCTAGCTCCTGCGTGCGATCCTTGCCCTGTAAAAATTATTAGTAATGTGGGTCAGCAAAGGCTGACCTCAAACTGTGTAACAACACATCTCCTCCCGGCCGCCCCTAACGGACCCCGGGGAACCCTCCAACCTGCAAGTCAGCACTTCATATGCAATATAAATTTCTACAAATAGAAATACATTAAAACAGGCTTGGATGTCTCAATCAACAAACATGTTCTCTACTGGTTGAGCATATAAAGAAAGGGCCTACTATGCAACATGAATGCAACACCCGGGCTTCACCCAAGGTACCCTAAACCGTATGCATCTAGCACAACATCACAACATTTGGGTACTCACATTTCCCCAATTGGCATAAAGCCGCAAACATTGAGGGAGACACAACTCCCTCACACGGCGCACAGGCCGCCACATGGAAATCTTGCCAAGGCCCCACCCGCTCGTGGGCTTAGCCCCGGGCTTGCCTGCAAGCTCTGACGTCTCATGTCAGGATTCCAACAACCACAGACTGACCGATTCTAAGAAGCCTTGCTGGACCCCACCCGCTCATGGCCTCTTTGCCCGGGCTTGCCCCAAGCTTGGCATTCTCGTCAGTCTCACAGAAGGGGACTAGTCTCGCCGGGACACTCTCCACACATGACGCACGTGTCACGGGATAGCCAGCCGACCACGGAGACATAGCCACGCCTTGGCACAACACAACCAAGACTAAACACATCGCAATCCCTCTTTGTACCGCAGCGTTCCCGCGCACCAAGGAAAACATCTCCAACTCGTGCGGAGCTAACCTTGTCCGCCAAGGAAACCATCTCCATTCTCATTTGGAGCTAACCTTGTCAAGGAAACCATCTACCACCACGAGGAGCTAACCTTGTCCGGGTTCGACTACATGTACTCCTTTCAAGCAAACGGGACAATCACCACCACAACACAAACGGCATCTTGCCGCATCGGAAACCTCTACGAATCCCTAAGTTCGTATGCAACATCACCGTGTCGGACTAACGGTCGCGACTACGGCTTCACCCACCATGCCTAACCCACTAGCGAAGCGGATCTCTAATGCAAAATATGCCGGGGACGGACTCAATCGACCCGGAAGTTCCTCTTGAAACTTGGCAAGCCAAAACCCCTCTCATTTGAGAGTTTGGTGCCCAAAAATTAGAGAAAAGACAACTAGATGATGCTAAAACGTGCATCCTAAAGACCGAGAGGAGAGATGTCGTTACCTTCCGACTCCTCTTCCTTGCCATGGCAAACTATCCGGATGGAAAACTTCGCAGCGGTCTAAGCTCCACGGATCCGGACTCGGCTCGCGATTCGGAGCTCCGACACCCTTCCTACAGCCCAAGAGTTCTTCTTCTTCCTCCTTGCTCTAGGTTTTCTCAAGATCTTAGAAAGAGAGAACTTGGAAAAAGTGAGGATCTGCAGCCCTAACTTCGGGCTTAAATCCCCAGGAGATGGCCTGAACCGATAGATCCCAAAACCAGAAAAAGACTGGCTGCGATTCGCCTGGAAAATAAAAGATCTGGGCCGAACACGGCCTGGCACACGCCCGTGTCCAGGGCCGTGTGCCTCGTTCGCCGTCTCAAATCGACGCGCCTGGAATCAGACACGGGCATCCGACACGCCCGTGTTCAATCTGACACGCCCGTGTCCCCAGTGACACGGCCGTGTGTCCTGCCGTGTAGCTCCAACGACACGGCCCCAACACCAACCCGAGAGGTGACACGGCCTGGGACACGCCCGTGTCCCAAGCCGTGTGCCCCAGTCTCGACACACTGTCGAGCACAAAGTGTCGACACTTGGGCCGAGTGTCGACACGGCCTCGACACGCCCTGCGACACGCCCGTGTCGCAGGCCGTGTGCCTCACTCTCGACACTTTGTCGAGCACAAAGTGTCGACACTTGGGCCGAGTGCCGACACGGCCTCGACACGCCCTGCGACACGCCCGTGTCGCAGGCCGTGTGCCTCACTCTCGACACTTTGTCGAGCACAAAGTGTCGACACTTGGGCCGAGTGTCGACACGGCCTCGACACGCCCTGCGACACGCCCGTGTCGCAGGCCGTGTGCCTCACTCTCGACACTTTGTCGAGCACAAAGTGTCGACACTTGGGCCGAGTGTCGACACGGCCTCGACACGCCCTGCGACACGCCCGTGTCGCAGGCCGTGTGCCTCCTGCCAGAACCCAAAAATTTCCAGAACAGCAGACTGAACCTCTTGCAAAAACTGGGGTGTTACACTACGCAGCAGGACAGCCAGGCCAGGACGACAGGGCCTGATGCGACGGTGCCGTCGATACCGTCTATTACAGATGTTAGTGTTTTGATTACTCTGATGTAGCCCGTTTGGGCAATGTTTAGCTGTACTCTGATATATTGTAGAAGCATGTTTTAGCTTCTCATTATTGATGTATTTGGACATTATAACTTAGTGTGGATTTTGACTTCTCTTGCTTATTTATTTGGTTGGGTTGGCATGATATATTGATATTGTTGTAGCCGGCGGAATAGGCGTCTTGTGGTACAGGTTAGCCCGTGTGCTAATGCTACCGCAAGGCGGCTGTTCCGGGCATAAGACTCCCCCTTCGTGCCGTGTTTTGGGATCCGGGTAGGGGGGGGGGGGGTCTTACAAATGGTATCAATTTGCCACGATCCTCAACTACGAAGTCATTCAACAATGGTGCCACCCCCGTTTGGTTAGTCAGTTTGGGGACAAACTGACTTAGCGGAAGTAGTGGTGTGCCCATATGTAATTCACATTAAGTTTGTCCAACTTAGACCTTAAGTTTAGCCAACCTGACCACAAATTTGTCGTGTACGTGTAGATTCCACTGCATGTTGAGCCGATGGGGGGCACTCCTATCCCTCCCATACCCACTCAGTTCGAACAGTCTGAGTTGGGGCAGACGCTCACCGCCATTCTTGATGCTTTTAAGGCACAGCAGGCTCTGGTGCAACAACAGGCCCCGAGCTCCAACTGGCTGAGCACCTTCCGGGCTCTCTCCCCTCCCGTCTACCTTGGGACGGAGTCAGCCGTACGTACAGAGGAATGGCTAGACACGATACAGGAGTTGTTGGCCGGTATCCGTTGCCCAGCCAACATGGCAGTGACATTGGCAGTGTCCATCTTGGACTTACATGCGAAGAGGTGGTGGAAGTCCCTCATGGGCTCTACCTTCCAAGGCCGGATCTACACAGAGATAAGTTGGAGTGAATTCTCGGGTGTTTTCTTGGAGCACTTTATCCCTACATCAGCCCGAGATGAGCTTGAGCAGAGGTTCCTTCTACTAAAGCAGGGATCAAAGTCGGTCACAGAATACCAGCGGGAATTCCAGCATCTCGCAAGGTTTGCGGACTCTTATGAGTTGGATGACAGAGGTTATGCCAAGCGCTTCTATAAAGGGCTGCGAGATCCCCTAAGGCAGTCCCTTTTGTTTATAGCGGATGGTAGCTTGGCGGAGATCATTGATATGGCGAAAAGATTGGAGGCGGACCACCTGGGATGTAGTAAGAGGCCTGCGGAGGACGTGATGGAAGCCGGCCCAAGTAATAGAAGGAGACGGGACTTTAGAGGAGGAAGAGGTTATCAAAGAGGTGGAGGGCGTGTCCACCGAAACTATAGGGTGGAGCATCCAGTTCCGCAGCCGCCTGCGTTGCCTCCACCCCCACAGCCTCAGCGATTTCAACAACCTGAAGGGCGTCGTGGTCTGGTGTGCTTCGAGTGCAACCAGCCGGGCCACATCCGACGTTTTTGCCCGCAGCTATATGGGAACGTCCCTCCTGCTCTCCCTCCTGCTCTCCCTCCTGCTCTCCCTCCACCAGCTCCACGAGGACGGGGATATATGCGTGGTCGAGGACGAGGACCGCCAAGAGGAAACCCCGGACCGGTCCGGGATCAGGTGTACGCGCTTGACATGGCGCAGGAACGGAACCCACAAGATGTGATTGCAGGTATGATTTAATTAGTTTACATATTTGCATGGTTTAACATGAATTGAATAGAACTTATTAGACACTAGCAATAAGTTTTGGTCGTTGGCACTTAGGCATCGTGATTATTGGCGGGAAGACGGCCTATGCGCTGTTCGATACCGGTGCCTCACACTCTTTTGTGTCCGAGGATTTCATAAAAGACGTGGGGGATGTTCAGTACTTCACGGGAATAGCCCGACGTGTACGCCTTCCGGACGGCTCGGAGATGATCGCGACCGCCAAGTGCGAGTTGGAGTTATTTATTGATGGGAAGGCCTTTGATACACCGGCCACGGTTCTGAGAATGTCGGAGTTTGACATCATTTTGGGCATGACATGGCTCGATTGGCACTTCGCAAGGATCGACTGCGCGGAGAAGCGGATCTATTTGAGACATGGAGACTCTGACGTCATCTTCCAAGGTATTGGCTTCGCTCCTCGCATGATGTTATCTTCCGTCCAGGTTGTAAAAGCTCATATGAAGGGGGACGAGGTCTTCATGATCTGGTTCGAGTTGAAGGAGGAAGCGTTGGAATTAAAGGATGTACGGGTTGTGCGGGATTTTCCCGAGGTATTTCCTGAGAAGCTACCAGGATTACCACCGCATAGAGAGGTCAATTTCCAGATTAATTTAGTACCAGGTGCCAAGCCTGTATCTAAGACTCCGTACAGAATGGCCCCGAAAGAACTCGCGGAGTTTAGAGTTCAACTACAAGAACTAGTAAATTCAGGGTTCGTTCGCCCCAGTTCATCACCATGGGGTGCCCCCGTGTTGTTCGTAAAGAAGAAGGATGGAACCCTGCGATTGTGCATAGATTATCGGGAACTTAATCGATTAACGGTGCGGAACACTTATCCGCTACCTCGGATCGACGAGTTGTTCGATCAATTAGTGGGAGCACATTGGTTCTCTAAACTAGACTTGCGCTCCGGATACTATCAGTTGAGGATACAAGAGGGGGATATTCAGAAGGAGTTGAACCTGAGACAACGGCGGTGGTTGGAATTTCTATGCGACTATGAGTTCACCATGAACTACCACCCTGGGAAAGCGAACTCGGTAGCCGATGCCTTGAGTAGAAAAGCACCAGGATCTAGCCCAGAGTCTCGGCTGATGAGTATGGAGTTGGCTCGGATGGTCGAGGAGATGGAAATTACTCTAGTATTCAAGGCTCCTTCAGCAGAGTATGCGGAGTATTTGGCTAACATGAGCATAGTTTGTGATATCCGAGACCGGATTCGGGTGGAGCAAGGAATGGATGCGGCCTTGGCCCCGGTAATCAAGGCAATTGAAGATGGGACCACCGATGAGTACACACTCAAAGACGGCCTCATTTATTTTCGTGGCCGACTCTATATTCCCAAGGGCGGCAAAATTCGGGAGGATATATTGAGAGAGGCACATTCCTCTCAATATTCAGTGCATCCGGGTATTGCTACGATGTATGCCGGACTGCGGAAGACCATGTGTTGGCCGGGAATGAAGAAGGATGTTCGCTACTATGTTACACATTGCGAAGCTTGCCAAAGAGTGAAGGCTGAATGCAGGAGTCCCGGTGGTTTGTTGCAGTCGCTGCCCATCCCCGAATGGAAGTTCGAGGATATCTCCATGGACTTTGTTCATGGGTTACCTCGTTCCCGCTCCGGGAATGATTCGGTGTGGGTTATTGTGGATCGACTAACAAAGGTGGCCCGGTTCATTCCAATGAAGAAGGAAGCACACGTGGATGTTTTGGTACGCCTTTTTGTGGAGCAATTTGTACGGTATCATGGCGTGCCCAAGACAATTGTTTCGGATAGGGATGGTCGGTTTACATCCAATGAGTGGAAGGCGGTACAGGCGTATTTGGGCTCACGCCTAACCTTTAGTACCGCATTTCATCCACAGACTGACGGGCAGTCTGAAAGTACCATCAGGACACTGGAAGATTTATTGAGGTTATGCGTGCTGGACAGAGGAGAGCCATGGGAAAGGCTCTTGCCCCTGGTGGAATTCTCCTATAATAATAGCCATCAGGCGAGCATCGGCATGGCGCCCCATGAAGCCCTTTACGGAAGAAGGTGCAGGACTCCCTTGTCTTGGGTGCAAGATGAAGATCCGAAGGCATTGGGAAACGAATACATAGATGATACTGATGCGGCGGTCAGATTGATACGGGATCGCATGTTGGAGGCTCAAAGTCGGCAGGCGAAATATTACAATAAAAAGCACCGGATGGTGGAGTTCCAGGTGGGCGAAAAAGTGTTCCTTAAGATTCGGCCGATGCATGGAGTGTCACGGGTGCGGGGAGTGAAAAAGCTCAGCCCAAGGTATGTTGGGCCTTATACTATATTGGAAAGAATTGGCCTGTTGGCCTATCGGTTGGAGTTACCACCAGAACTAGAAAATCTCCACGACGTGTTCCATGTGTCGTCGCTTCGAAAAGCACTGTTGCGGCCCGACCAGTATATTCCCACTACTGATGGTGCAGTGGCATCAGATAGGTCTGTGCGACTAGAGCCGGTGCGGATTGTTGACAGCGAGACAAGGACTTTGCGCCGCAAAAGTGTACCCTTGGTGAAGGTACTATGGTTGAATCATGGGAAGGAGGAGTACACCTGGGAGCCAATGGATTTGATACAGCAACGCTACCCGGAGTTGTTTGCCCAAGGTAGTCTTATTTAAAAACGTATGATAAATTTCCTGTTAAGCTTTTTTTTTTCCACACAGCCTAAGCCTGATTTCGGGGACGAAATCTTTTATTTTGTTTATAGGATTTGTAACGTCCCGAATCGCTCTAGGCCCCTAGTGTGTGTGTTTTGAGTCAGGAGGGTTGACTCAAGTCCTGAGAAGTACAGGGAATTGGGCTGCACTTGTGGAGAAGTGGAGAAATCAGTGCAGAGTGACACGGGAGATGACACGGGTAGTGACACGGCCGTGTCCCTACCCGTGTGCGTCGAGTTGAGCTCGACGAGCCGTGTCGAGAATCGTCGAGAATTGTCGAGAATCGTCGAGTGGGGAACACGGGTAGTGACACGGGCGTGTCCCTACCCGTGTGCGTCGAGTTGAGCTCGACGAGCCGTGTCGAGATCGTCGAGAATCGTCGAGAATCGTCGAGTGGGGAACACGGGTAGTGACACGGGCGTGACCCTACCCGTGTGCGTCAAGTTGAGCTCGACGAGAAGTGTCGAGATGCAACCCGAGAAGTACACGGCCAATGACACGGCCAGGCACACGGCCGTGTCATGTGAACACGGGTCGGGACACGGGCGTGTCCCTACCCGTGTCAAACTTTGAACCGACATGGAAACCGCCACGGTCGTTTCGCGGAAGCGGGACACGGGTACGGACACGGCCGTGTCCCTACCCGTGTCATATTTTGCTTATAAGGGGCAGAGGAAACACTAGCCGTTTTCACTCTCATTTCACCCCCTATCTCCTGTGAGGACTCCTGGTGAGAGGAAAACCGCTGGAGCAAGTTCTACCGGAGGAGATTCGCCATCGCCGTGAAAGAGAAGATGCCGCCAAGGAGAACTACGAGATCCATGGCTAGAAATGGTGGTACCGCTGGAGCCAATGTGAGTTTCCTACCCTCTCCCTTGGTGCTAGATCCTAGATATTTAGGAGAGACATCGGTTCAAGAGAGCTTGATGGAGAGGAGAAGATTTCTAGGTTTGGCCATGCTAGGATTTGAATCCTAGATTTTAGATCTCTTCAACCCTTCCCCTTTTCTTCAATATGACGATGGGTGGATGGTCTCGTGAGGAGTTTATGGCCTTTGAGGTTGAATAAGGGAGGAGAATATTTCTGGAAAATTTAGGAACGATCGCCTTGAGGAGGAAGACGAACCGATGCCGTTCATTTTCCTTTAAGATGCGCGCAGAATCTGTATTCTGCGCGCAGCGATCTTATAGGCCCTTTGTATGTAGGATATGGGCAGATCTGGGCTTTTAGCTAAACACGAAAGTTGTAGCCCTTGGAAATACCTTTCCAACGAGTGGTTGCACGACTTCAGGTGATGTCTGTGGCCCCGGGAAAACCTAATCGAGTTTGCTGTCCGGCAGTTCCTGTACACAGAAACTGTGTTCTGTATGCAGCAGACTTCAAGTCCGATTTCAGATAGGATAACATCAAATCTGGGTTGAGGTCTGAATATGAAAGTTGTAGATCATGGAAATACCTTTCCAACGAGGGGTTACACGCCTCCACCGGATTCCTGTAACTTCAGGAATCTCCGGTTGAAGTTGCTGTCCAGACTATTCCTGCACTTAAAAATCTGGGTTTATAACATTTGGATTTGGATTCGGAGAAACTAATATTACAGGTAACCCTGAGGCTTGGATAAACTCTTATGAATAATTAATTCAGTTGCATAAATAATGAAGATTGTAATCGGATTCCACGTGATCGAATTGTAAGATAGTATACTTGAATGATTTGACTTGTTAGAAGTTAGTAGATTTTTATACATGTGCATCTTGATATATTGTGTTGAAGTCACCTGATATGACATATAGAAGGATAACTCATGGCCATGTGAATGTTGAATAGTGGATTGAATTTGATAGTCCAATACTTAGAGTGTCGCCTTCCTATGGGTAGTATTGTGTAAGTTTGTAAGTGCGGTGTTGACCGCCACTTGCTTTGGTTGTGTTGAGATAAGGTGTGGATGGATGGTTGGGCTGTGCCCTCGTGTTTGCTTCCGAGGCCCCTTCCATGTTATGTTGATGTGGAATTTGCATGTGGTGTGCGTCGACACGCGGTGTCGTAATCCTAGGTTAAGGATAGTGTGGCAGGTCTACGGGCTCGTCAGTCGTCACACCGACGGGAGTTGGTAGTTAGACTTGGTCGGTTTGGGCTGTGTCCTCGGTGTTCACGTCCCGAGGCCCCTCCGATCATGTGAACGGTTGGGCTGTGTCCTCGTGCTTTCTTCCGAGGCCCCTTCCGGGTCACGCAAGGCCAGTTCGGGCTGTGTTCTTGGTGCACATCTACCCAAGACCCCGCTGGGCCATAGTACGTATGGGCTCCACTGTTGTGTTCTTAGCGTTGAGGCGTACGGAGGCCTAGGTGAAGTAGTGTGATACCCGCCTAGTAGTAGAAGTGCCCGTTCTACTGTCACCGCCTGGCCACGACGGCTGATGCCTGAGAGGTTAGCTACCTGCTCGAAAAGTGGGAACTACAGTCTGTATCGACATAGCAATTGCATGGGTGTGCATGGGTGAGTCATTGCATAGCATTCATAGCATTTCATATCATTGCACCACAAGATCCTCATCGTATAAGTTTGTATGGGCACTCTTATACGATGAGTTACTTTTATGTAACCCGATCCTTAACTTATAAGTTTGTATGGGCATTCTTATAAGTTAAGTTACTTTCCTGCTGTTACTTATACTTGCTAGTTTAGTGTAGCTCTTACTTAAATGCTGATTATGATGTTGTTACTCTTACATTACCTTGCCACCTGCTTGTACTTCCTTTACTTGCATACTTATTATATACTATACTCTTGTTCCTTTTCTCCGCCCGGTGCCGTGGAGTCGCCGGGGGAGCGGATGTGAAACCACTTAGTCGTTTCGACTAACGGTTGCTACGTCTTCCTTTTTAGGAGGTCACGCCGCAGGTAGAGCAGCCGCAGACTACGCAGCAGGACAGCCAGGCCAGGACGACAAGGCCTGATGCGACGGTGCCGTCGATACCGTCTGTTACAGATGTTAGTGTTTTGATTACTCTGATGTAGCCCGTTTGGGCAATGTTTAGCTGTACTCTGATATATTGTAGAAGCATGTTTTAGCTTCTCATTATTGATGTATTTGGACATTATAACTTAGTGTGGATTTTGACTTCTCTTGCTTATTTATTTGGTTGGGTTGGCATGATATATTGATATTGTTGTAGCCGGCGGAATAGGCGTCTTGTGGTACAGGTTAGCCCGTGTGCTAATGCTACCGCAAGGCGGCTGTTCCGGGCATAAGACTCCCCCTTCGTGCCGTGTTTTGGGATCCGGGTAGGGGGGGTCTTACAGAGGAACTATCAGGAACAAGTCTAAACGCTAACATCCTAAACTCGATAGAGGATCGACCTCACAGTATGATGCCTTGTACAAAGGCGTCATCGGTCTTTGAGAAGACTAAAAGTCCCGCTGGTAGCGAATGTTTGTCCTGTAAGCAGGATGCGTCTCTGTTGTTGCCAAAGCAGGATAACCTGCCAAGCTCTGAGAAGTACAAGTTCGCAGAAGGATGGTGGGCTCGAGTGTGTGTCGTATGGGACCCCCCGAGGGCCATTTCCCTTCGCTTGTACTATGGTTCTCGTAGCCAGATGCCAAGAGTAGAAGATATTCTCCACAGTTGGATTGGGGAGCGAGCATTCGACCTGCTTCTCTTAGATAGCCCAGGGCGGATGATGGGACGATGCCTCAGGATGTAAGCGTCCTTGTAAGACCGGACCCCTGCATTGACGGACGAGATCAGCTCCCCACTTGCATGTTGGCCTAGCTACCCCTGACTACATCTCTCCTCCGACTGGAGGAACTATCAGGAACAGGGTTGGACGCCAACCTCCCAACTCGACGGCGGCGGGACATCGTTCTCTTTGTGATTTCTTTGTTCTCAAAGATATTGATGTGCTTAATCCATTTTCAAACTCTTGAAGTATCAGAAAAAACAAAGTTCAAGTCCTCGAGTGGTAGGTCTCCGTAAGACCAAGTCCCTGCACGAGCTCCCCTCCTGCACATTGGCCGCAGATCTCCTCGAGTGAGATCGAGACCCTCACTGGAGTGATGCCGTAGTCCGAGACCTCTGTACGAGCTCCTCTCCTGCAGACCAAATACTTGCCTCCCCGAGTCGACCTACACCACTCCAGTTGAGCAGGGCTCCTGTGAGCTGTCGACTCCAACAAAGTTCAAGTCCTCGAGTGGTAGGTCTCCGTAAGACCAAGTCCCTGCACGAGCTCCCCTCCTACACATTGGTCGCAGATCTCCTCAAGTGAAATCGAGACCCTCGCTAAAGTGATGCCATAGTCCGAGACCTCTGTACGAGCTCCTCTCCTGCAGACCAACTACTTGCCTCCCCGAGTCGACCTACACCACTCCAGTTGAGCAGGGCTCCTGAGAGCTGTCAACTCCAACAAAGTACAAGTCCTCGAGTGGTAGGTCTCCATAAGACTAAGTCCCTGCATGAGCTCCCCTCCTGCACATTTGCCGCAGATATCCTCGAGTGAGATCGAGACCCTCGCTGGAGTGATGCCGTAGTCCGAGACCTCTGTACGAGCTCCTCTCCTGCAGACCGACTACTTGCCTCCCCGAGTCGACCTACACCACTCCAGTTGAGCAGGGCTCCTGAGAGCTGTCGACTCCAACAAAGTTCAAGTCCTCGAGTGGTAGGTCTCCGTAAGACCAAGTCCCTGCACGAGCTCCCCTCCCGCACATTGGTCGCAGATCTCCTCGAGTGAGATCGAGACTCTCGCTGGAGTGATGCCGTAGTCCGAGACCTCTGTACGCGCTGGAGTGATGCTGTAGTCTGATACCTCTGTACGAGCTATTCTCCTGTATACCGAATACTTGCCTCCCCGAGTCGACCGATTCCCACCCCCAGTTGAGCTTAGCTCCTGGTGGGTGATGACTGATTTCCACCTCCAGTTGAGCTCGGCTCCTGCAAGGTGTTGACCTCTTCTTTCCACCTCCAGTTGAGCTCGGTTCCTGCGAGGTGTCGACCTCTACTCTCCACCTCCAGTTGAGCTCGGCTCCTGCAAGGTGTCGACCTATATTTTCCACCTCCAGTTGAGCTCGGCTCCTGCGAGGTGTCGACCTCTATTCTCCACCACCAGTTGAGCTCGGCTCCTGCGAGTTGTCGACCTTTATTTTCCACCTCTAGTTGAGCTCAGCTCCTGCGAGGTGTCGACCTCTACTCACCACCTCCAGTTGAGCTCGGCTCCTGCAAGGTGTCGACCTCTACTCTCCACCCCCAGTTGAGCTCGGCTCCTACGAGGTGTCGACCTCTTCTCTCCACCTCCAGTTGAGCTCGGCTCCTGTGAGGTGTCGACCTCTAGTTCTCCACCTCCAGTTGAGCTCGGCTCCTGCGTCATGCCGACCTCTATTCTCCACCTCCAGTTGAGCTCGGCTCTTGCTAGGTGTCGACCTCTATTCTCCACCTCTAGTTGAGCTCGGCTCCTGTGAGGTGTCGACCATACTCTCCACCTCCAGTTGAGCTCGGCTCCTGCCATGTGTCGGCCTCTACTCTCCACCTCTAGTTGAGCTCGGCTCCTGCAAGGTATCGACCTCTACTCTCCACCTCCAGTTGAGCTCGGCTCCTGCAAGGTGTCGACCTCTACTCTCCACCCCCAGTTGAGCTCGGCTCCTGCGAGGTGTCGACCTCTTCTCTCCACCTCCAGTTGAGCTCGGCTCCTGTGAGGTGTCGACCTCTAGTCTCCACCTGCGGTTGAGCTTCCTCCTACGAGGTGTCAACCTATATTTTCCACCTCCAGTTGAGCTCGGCTCCTCCAAGGTGTCGACCTCTATTTTCCACCTCCAGTTGAGCTCGGCTCCTGCGAGGTGTCGACCTCTTCTCTCCACCTCCAGTTGAGCTCGGCTCCTGTGAGGTATCGACCTCTTCTCTCCACCTCCAATTGAGCTTGGCTCCTGCGAGGTGCTGACCTCTTCTCTCCACCTCCAGTTGAGCTCGGCTCCTGTGAGGTGTCGACCTCTAATCTCCACCTGCGGTTGAGCTTCCTCCTGCGAGGTGTCGACCTATATTCTCCACCTCCAGTTGAGCTCGGCTCCTGCAAGGTGTCGACCTCTTCTTTCCACCTCCAGTTGAGCTCGGCTCCTGCAAGGTGTCGACCTCTTCTTTCCACCTCCAGTTGAGCTCGGCTCCTGTGAGGTGTCGACCTCTATTTTCCACCTCCAGTTGAGCTCGGCTCCTGCGAGGTGTCGACCTATATTTTCCACCTCCAGTGGAGCTTGGCTCCTGCGAGGTGTCGACCTCTATTTTCCGCCTCTAGTTGAGCTCAGCTCCTACGAGGTGTCGACCTCTACTCACCACCTCCAGTTGAGCTCGGCTCCTGCAAGGTGTCGACCTCTACTCTCCACCTCCAGTTGAGCTCGGCTCCTGTAAAGTGTCGACCTCTTCTCTCCACCTCTAGTTGAGCTCGGCTCCTGTGAGGTGTCGACTCCCCACCTCCAGTTGAGCTTCCTCCTGCGAGGTGTCGACCTTTATTTTCCACCTCCAGTTGAGCTCGGCTCCTGCAAGGTGTCGACCTCTATTTTCCACCTCCAGTTGAGCTCGGCTCCTGTGAGGTGTCGACCTCTTCTCTCCACCTCCAGTTGAGCTCGGCTCCTGCGAGGTGTCAAACTCTTCTCTCCACCTCCAGTTGAGCTCGGCTCCTGTGAGGTGTCGACCTCTAGTCTCCACCTGCGGTTGAGCTTCCTCCTGCGAGGTGTCGACCTATATTCTCGACCTCCAGTTGAGCTCGGCTCCTGCAAGGTGTCGACCTCTTCTTTCCACCTCCAGTTGAGCTCGGCTCCTGCAAGGTGTCGACCTCTTCTTTCCACCTCCAGTTGAGCTCGGATCCTGTGAGGTGTCGACCTCTATTTTCCACCACCAGTTGAGCTCGGCTCCTGCGAGGTGTCGACCTCTATTTTCCACCTCCAGTTGAGCTTGGCTCCTGCGAGGTGTCGACCTCTATTTTCCTCCTCTAGTTGAGCTCAGCTCCTGCAAGGTGTCGACCTCTACTCTCCACCCCCAGTTGAGCTCGGCTCCTGCGAGGTGTCGAACTCTTCTCCACCTCTAGTTGAGCTCGGCTCCTGTGAGGTGTCGACCATACTCTCCACCTCCAGTTGAGCTCGGCTACTGTAAAGTGTCGACCTCTTCTCTCCACCTCCAGTTGAGATCGGCTCCGGTGAGGTGTCGACTCCCCACCTCCAGTTGACCTTCCTCCTGCGAGGTGTCGACCTATATTTTCCACCTCCATTTGAGCTCGGCTCCTGCAAGGTGTTGACCTCTATTTTCCACCTCCAGTTGAGCTCGGCTCCTGCGAGGTGTCAACCTCTTCTCTCCACCTCCAGTTGAGCTCGGCTCCTGTGAGGTGTCGACCTCTTCTCTCCACCTCCAGTTGAGCTCGGCTCCTGCGAGTTGTCGACCTCTTCTCTCCACCTCCAGTTGAGCTCGGATCCTATGAGGTGTCGACCTCTAGTCTCCACCTGCGATTGAGCTTCCTCCTGCGAGGTGTTGACCTATATTCTCCACCTCCAGTTGAGCTCGGCTCCTGCAAGGTGTCGACCTCTTATTTCCACCTCCATTTGAGCTCGTCTCCTGCAAGGTGTTGACCTCTTCTTTCCACCTCCAGTTGAGCTCGGCTCCTGTGAGGTGTCGACCTCTATTTTCCACCTCCAGTTGAGCTCGGCTCCTGCGAGTTGTCGACCTATATTTTCCACCTCCAATTGAGCTTGGCTCCTGTGAGGTGTCGACCTCTATTTTCCGCCTCCAGTTGATCTCGGCTCCTTCGAGGTGTCGACCTCTACTCTCCACCCCCAGTTGAGCTCGGCTCCTGCGAGGTGTCGACCTCTTCTCTCCACCTCCAGTTGAGCTCGGCTCCTGTGAGGTGTCGACCTCTAGTTCTCCACCTCCAGTTGAGCTCGGCTCCTGCGTCGTGTCGACCTCTATTCTCCACCTCTAGTTGAGCTCGGCTCCTGCTAGGTGTCGACCTCTATTCTCCACCTCTAGTTGAGCTCGGCTCCTGTGAGGTGTCGACCATACTCTCCACCCCCAGTTAAGCTCGGCTCCTGTAAAGTGTCGACCTCTTCTCTACACCTCCAGTTGAGCTCGGCTCCCGTGAGGTGTCGACTCCCCACTCCAGTTGAGCTTCCTCCTGCGAGGTGTCGACCTCTTCTACAGTTCAGTTGAACTTGGTTCCTATGAGGTATCAACCTTCTCTCCCCTTTCAGTTGAGCTCCACTCCTAGGAAGGACCTCGCGCAGTGCATCGTCTACCGTCATCTCTCCGAACAACGGGTTCAACATTATTTTTCCAAGCTCGTGCCGGGCTCGAAAAAAGCGGGGATTGCGTATAACCCGTAATTCGTCGAGATCAGAAGTACCCCAGCAGACGGCTATCTGCAGACCATTTGGTGAGCAGAGGCGAGCTATGGCGAGCTTGGGCGAGCATAGGCGAGCAGGGGCGAGCAGAGGCGAGCTGTGGCGAGCAGAGACGAGCAGAGGCAAGCTGTGGCGAGCTTGGGCGAGCTGTGGTGAGCTTGGGCGAGCAGAGGCGAGCAAAGGCGAGCAGAGGCAAGCAGAGGCGAGCTGTGGCGAGCTTGGGCGAGCAGAGGCGAGCTGTGGCGAGCAACTCGCAAGTATGGGCGAGTATCTCTTGGACCTCGCTGGCAGGAGCTGGATACTCGCCTATACCCCCCCCCCCCAGGATTTCTCTATAAATAGCCCCCCAGGGGTACTGGAAAAGGACTTTTGGAAGCGGCTGAGGTTCCCCCAAGTGGATACTCGCCCAGTCCATGCCTGCGTAGTACCTCGCCCAGCCCTTTGGTTGCGGAGGGGAAGCTTCTTCCAAGCTTCCGGGTACGTGGTGGGACCTCCCTGCTGGAGCACTTGGGGTGTGCTTGTAGATAGTTTCCTTCCTTTCTCACTAGCTGCTTGAAATATGACGTCGGATCGTAGAATCAGTAACCTTAGGCTACATTGATCCTATTTCTGAGGTTGGGAATTTTCCCGGCTTCAACACTGGCTACAAGAAATTTAAAGTCTATCAGATAGATGTCAAGAGTGCCTTTCTGAATGGAGTACTTAAAGAAGAGGTTTATGATGAACAACCTCCAGGTTTTATCTGTCCAACTTATCCTTCATATGTCTTTATATTGCATAAATCTCTTTATGGTTTAAAGAAAGCTCCAAGAGCTTGGTATGAGACCTTAGCTAGCTTTCTGATGTCCAATGAAGAAGCTCCAACAATCAATGAAGAAACTCCAGCAACAATAATTCCAGAGGTTGCAACAGCAGATACTGAAATGCTTCCAGCTTGTACAGATGAAGAAGCAGATTTTTCAACTCCAGAAATCATATTTATTGGTGATTTTATCATTAATCCCACAGTTGATATTTCTTCATTACTTCATTCTTTTGATACAGTTTCCAATAGCAATTCATCATTTTTTGATAATTACTCTAAAGCTATAGTTTGTTGTACAACACCAATAAGTTCTGTAGTTTTGGAACAACTAAGGACAAGTTTTAGAGTTATTGAGAATACTACAGAACAAGTAACTGATATAGAGCCAAAGGCTTTCTCACCTCCAACTTTTGGCTGGGCTGAATCCCCCATGCCCAATCTTGATGATTTCATGTTTGAAGACATAGATACAGAGAATATAGAGCCACGACCACAGGATGAAGAAGAAAATATAGTTGTACAGCCACAAGCTAAGATAATAGATACAAATATACATTCATAGGCTCCTCCAACAATTTTTACTCATATACTAAAGCAAATTGATTCTCTCTATGATCAGCCTGCTGAACAATCTGATGATGATGATGATGAAGAGTCAGATGATTCAGAAGATTTTGGTTCTAAAAGAGAAAACTCAAGAAGAAGGTTCCCTCCAGGGCTGCTCCTAAACCTTCTCCTACTGCAGAAACCCCTTATTATATTCTGCACAACATTACTCTCACTCCAGATACTCCTCACTGGATGAGGTATTCTAAAAATGAGCTGAAATCTAGAAAGAAGAGTAGGAGATACTTCCACCCCCACAATTTAGGAGAGGTCCTCCTCCTCCTCCGACTGCAGCAGGATCAGCAGGAAGTGTCTCACATGCTCATAGGTCTACTTCTCATTCACATCAATCAAGACCTACTCCAAGTAGTAAAGGCAGACCTTCAAGGTCAGAATCACAGTTTAACAGCCAACAAAGAAGACAGTAACAACAACATAATATTCAAAGCATCCAACAGAAATGTGAAGATAATCAGAAA
Organism: Platanthera guangdongensis; assembly: GCA_039583875.1. NCBI lineage: Eukaryota > Viridiplantae > Streptophyta > Magnoliopsida > Asparagales > Orchidaceae > Platanthera > Platanthera guangdongensis. The sequence continues at coordinate 43,882,782 of CM077164.1, forward strand.
GAAAAATCATGCACATAAAGGCCACTATCTCCAGTCTATGATCTAGAAATGGATCCTAATTTTAGAATGGCCAGATTCAAGGAAATTATAGCTCTTTAACAGATAAAGAAAGCCAGGGAAGAAGGAAAGGACACTTCTCAATATTCAATAATGTCTTCCTATAGGAAGAAATAAATAGAAAGGTATGAAAATAAAAATCTTTTTAATGTTGATACTTATATGAGTCTTCATCCATAAGCAGTAGTGCCTAGAGCCACATCAGTAAAGATTCTTGGTGCTGAAGATATGAAAATGGTTCAAAGAGAACCAAAGGATCTCAAAAGAATAATGGCTTTCTCAAAACCTACTTCAGACCCTTCTTCAGATGCTCCAAAGAAACATTCATAATTTTCTACTTATGCATTTTTTGAATTTTATTTTTGCTATATGTATATTCACAAGGCACAATTATTTATATCTACTGAAGTTCTATAATTCTGTCAGATATTTTTATTGCTTTGTGATTTTCTTTATTTTTATTTTTATAGTGACCTCACCCAAATAGGGGGAGATTGCTGGAACCCTACTTGTGATTTGGGCTAGGTTCACTATTAGGATTGTTAAGATGACCCAACATGTATAGTCTAGGGTCATAAGTTAGTTCCAGGGTCAAGGTCAGTCATATACTTAGATTGATTGGAACTCACCTTCAAAAGACCTTAGAGATAGACGACTTCAGAGGAAAAGCAGTTACAAAGAATGCAAAAAAGTCATTCGACGATAGCTGAACTCAGCTCGACGATCGTCGATCTCAGATCGACGAACTCAGAATTCCTTCTCTGAGTTGAGCTTGATGAAAGTCTAGCTGAGATCGATGAACTGTTATCTCATATCAGAAGTTAGCTTGACGAAAGCTGATCTCCGGTTGAAGAACTCCCATCTTTTATCTGAATCTCAGCTCGACGAAAGCCATCATACGTTCGACGAACTCTAGGCTCATTTCGACGAAATGCAGACGCTGTTCGATGATTTCCAGACATTGTCTTAGGCAGTTAGCAGAATATTTCCAGGCTCAATTTTAGGATATTCTGAAGGCAGAATATTTAATAGCTTAATTGCAGGCAGCTATAACTCTGATATTTAATGCTCAAAATATTTATGAATATAGCCGTCTAGAGGCGGCATTAAAAATGGATTTAATCACAGAGTTCTTATTTCCATTCTAACCAATTTCCAAGGCAGTTACCTTCTTGGGAATTCTCCAGCCGTTTCAATATTAATGAATTCAAATATTTGAATTCTTCTCTTGATTAAGATACTGAGGCTTAGAAGGTTTCTGCAATAGTAACAGAAAGAGACAGAGAAAGAAACATCTTATTCATCATCTTCTATTTCAAACTTTTCTTCCAGCAACACATCTTCAATCTGAGACCAAAAGTACAATCTCTCAGAAAAATTTACTGGAAGAATAAGTTCTAAAAGAAGGCCTACACCCTGAAGCAAAGCTTCCACTCCTGATTAGATTTATATAACTCAAGGGGAGCTTTGACAACATCAACAAATCCACTAGTCTTCTCAGAGATTTGAGACAGAGAAGACATCATTTTTATTTTTTTTCACTGTGTACAGGATTATAACTCCCTTCAAAAGTTAAACCTTCTGGATCTCAAGTCACCTGATCAAAATACTTGGTTTGGTTTTTGGGAACCTGATCAAAAGCCCAAAGGGTTGCTTGATCTCCTTTATAAAATATATCTTGTGGTGACAGGACACCTGATCAAAAACTTGTGGTGATAGGGCACTTGATCAAAAACTTGTGGTGGCAGGGCACCTGAGCAAAAACCTGTAGTGGATTCCTACTAGGGTGGTAGAAGAGTGGATGTACCCAGGTTTATTGGGGAACCACTATAAACTCCTTGTGTCGTATGGTTGTACCTTTACTTATTTATTTTCTATGATGTGATATTTCTCTTTATATATATATCACCTATTTTAATCTGCTGTAAAAACAAATTAAAGTTTTTAAAATACTCTAATCACCCCCCTAGAGTTAGTTAGATCTATCCCTCACTTTCAGAATTCTTTGTTGATCTAACATTATTTGCATTTGAACTAGAAGGGAACTGAAATCCATAGGAGAAGCAGGTATTATTCCAGACTAAATTATCCTCTTATAGCTCCTACTCCTCTTCTTGAGTTCAGCCAGATTCTTTTTCTTAATATGAGAGGCTTCCTCCTCATCCTCAAAATTAGAAGAACTAACAACTTCGACTGAAGTAGGCTCTTTAGCTCCTTCAGTATTTGGGGGCATATCTGTAACTCCCCCTCAACCCTTGTACCAACTTCATCAAGGTTGACTTCCTCTAGGGTAACTTCATCTTGTTGAGCTTTGGCATCAGGAACAGGAACATCTGGAAGAGCTGTCATCTCCCCCTGGATATCAGTATATTTATTCAGAAAGACTTCTTCTTCAGTCTCCTTAGAGACTACATCCTCATTCTCCCTATCAGGCATCTCTTGTTCAGGAACCTCTACTTATTCCAGAACATTGTATAGCTCCTGTACTACTTCAATCACTTTGGTGTTTACAGTATCCTGTAAATTTCTGGCAGAATATTGAGGTTCTCCCCCTCACTAGGATCCCTAGCTGGTATTGTCTCTGTTGGGTCCATTGATCCCAATGGCCCTGATTTGATGATGTCAAACGTTTCAATGAGATAGACATAGTGGTATTTGATGTTTGGTTAAGATCATGTATAGAGGTTAGTCTTTGTCACAATGATTGGACAACTAGTTCAAGAGACAATGATAGGTGGACTCAAGGTGGAGCTGAAAACTCGGAAAACTACCTAAGTCCAAAAGCATTGAGTGAGGCAAGCTCACTCAATGCCATTCGGCTAATAGTGCTGAGAGAAGGCAGGCAGTCAAAACTGACAGTATTGCAAAGGCAGAAATTTCTAAGTCCAGAATCGCTGAGTCTACAATTCATCGAGTTGAGCTTAGCTTTCATCGATCGGAGTTCAGAGATCGTTGATCTCAGCTTTTACCTATAAGAAGGACTCAGCTATCAGAATCATCGACCGGGGTTTAGAGTTCGTCGATCTCAGCTTTTACCTATAAGAAGGACTCAGCTATCAGAATCATCGACTGGAGTTCAGATTTCATCGACCTCAGCCTTCATCTGAAGAAAGAACCGAGTTAAGAGAATTTGCCGATCTCAACTTCACTATTTCGTCAAGCTGAGTTCAGATTTCATCGAGCTGAGCTTGAAGTTCGTTGAACGTAGGATTTCAGAAAAGTTAGCTGATTTTGGCTAAGTCTAGAATGATGCTGACTCAGCAAGTCAACAGTTCAACAAAGTTCAGATTTGATGCAAATCGATATTAACGTCGTCGTTAGTCTACAGTGGATCTCAAGTTAATAAAGCTGAGGTTTTAACCACCGTTAAAACTGAGACACGTGTCAACATCTCACCAATGTGATGGGATTATAAATAGCAGAAGAGATCAAGATCTAAGTATAATAATAATTGGATTAATTTCTGATTAACTTTCAAAAACTGAGAAGCAGAGTTCATCATCTTCATCAACCATTATTGTAGAAGCCAAGAACCAAAAAGTTCAAATCTAAAGGGCTTCTTAGTTTGTTGGCGCAATCAACATCCACTCTAGCAGGTTTAGAGTAATCCTCTAGAAGAGATAAATCAACCTAGGCATGCCCTAGCAGAAGTTATCTTCTCGATCCAAGCCGAGCCAGAATCTGAAGATCAATTCGTTGGATCAAAGAAGAAGGAAGGGATGAAATCTGCTCAGTCTAGATCGGGAGATATTCCTGAAGAAGAAGAAGAAGAAGATTCATCTGCTAGTTGATTCCAGAATAAGTTGGGCATCATTTCAAGATCGCTATATCATCTTGTTGCTGTGAAGACAAAGTTAGAGCCGACATCTGCTCGGTCCAGGTAGACAGGCACAAGGAATCTTCTCTGGTGTCTGTAATTCATTGTCTTGAGTACTTCTATGTAAGATTCATTTTGAATCTGAGTGGCAAGGCTAAGGCCTGTGTTGTAAGCCTGTGTTATGAAGGCTGAGGTATGGCAGGAGTTGCCTGAGTTGTAGGTGTGTGGATTCACACTGAGGTAGGGTAGGAGTTGCCTGAGTTATAGGAGTGTGGAGTCACTCTGAGGTAGAGTTCTTGGGAAGAACTTGAGTTATAGGATCTTGATGATATGAGTGGTAGGGCTTGCACTTGAGTTGTAGGATCCGGTTGGGCTCTGAGCTGTAAGATCTGAGGATCTGAGAAAGATAGAAGGAAGTTTGTCCGAATCTAGTATACTGCTAGATAGGCGAAGGGGGAAAGTGGATGTACCCATTAATTAGGGAACCACTATAAATCTCTGTGTACTTTGCTGCGTACTGTGTTAGCATTGATTCTGATAAGATTGCTGTGTTGTAATTTTAATTAATAAGTTGCCTAAGTTTTTAAATTGGACCTATTCACCATTCCCCCCTCTAGGTGATTAGCTCTTTTTGAAATCAAGACTTTCAAGTGGTATCAGAGGGAAGTTGCTCAAGATAGACTTAACAGTTTGAGTTGATCTCCAGGGGCAGCTATAAGGAGGCCAAAATGGTTTCAAGTGAGGATCATAAATAACTTGGATCCATGAAACTTCTTCTTTGCAGGAAGGAGACCCTTATCATCTGAAAGGAAAGGGTCAGACTTTGCATGGAAGTATCTGATCCTAGGATAGACATCACAGTATAGGAAGGACCCTTTATCCCAATGAAGACATCATTCCTTGATGCAAATCTGAAAACTCCAAAGCAGTATTTTGAGATGACTAAATATGAAATCATCTTAGCTACATTGGATAAGAGGGCAAAAAATATTATTGTTAGTGTCATAGATGACTCAACCTTCCAAAACATAGTCCATTGCAAGACATCTAAGGAGATGTGGGACACACTAGTTGTCTACATGGAGGGGAATAAAGAAGTGAGGGAGGACAGGAAGTCCATGCTCAATCAAGAGTATGAAAGCTTCAGGCAAGACAAGTCAGATGGCATTGCTGAGTGCTATGAGAAGTTTTTCAGAATTGTGAATGAGCTGATGACATATGGCAGAGTCTTCAGCACTTATGTATTGAATGACAAGTTTCTCAGTTTTTTAACTAAAGACTGGGACACAAAAATTTGTGTCATCAGAGAAGTAACTAGACTTTCATACACTCCTCCACCAACCATGTTTGGAAAGTTGTTGTCTTATGAAACACACCTGACTGCTAGAAAAGAGGAGGAGAAAATTAGCAAGCCTACAGTTAAAGACAAGTCAGTGGCCTTCAAAGAAGAAGCCACAAAGAAGAGCAGGAGAAAGATTCCTTCTCCACCAAGGAGAGTTGTTGATTCTGATTCACAAAGCTCAGAAACTAGCACATCAGACTGCCATATTTTTGATGAAGACTTTGCTGCCTTCTCTAGGAAATTTCAGAAATTTATGAAGAAGAAGCACTGGAGAAGCCGACCATCCTCTTCTTCTTTTCCCAAGGAAGATTACTACAAGGGCAAGAAGAAATCCTTTAAAGAGGATAGGTATGGCTCTAAAGCAAGTAAACATTCTTCTTCTAAAGTGGTGTGTTATTGTTGCAACAAGTCAGGGCATGTCATAGTCGACTATCCTGTCAAAATAAAGGATGTTGGTGGAAAGAAGGAACATAAGTAGAAGGGCAAGAAGGAGAAGTCCTTTATTGCTAAGAAGCAAAAGAGCTGGACTGACTCCTCATCATCAGAGTCAGAAGAGGTAGATGAAGCTGAAGCCTACATTGGGCTATTTACTGCTAAAGAAGAATCTGTAGAAGTAAACTTCTTAGAGATGTTAGCTGCAATCACAGGAGAAGCAGATGATGCTGCTAGATCTGAAGAAGGAGAAGAAGTCAGCCATTGCCTTGGGCTGATGGCTTTGACTTAGGATGGACCTAGCCAGGAGCAGCCTGGCCCTAGTAAGGTATATTATACACCTTCTGTGTCAGATTATGTAACTAGTCAAGAATCAGAAGCATCTGCATCAAGAGATGAAGATAGTTCTGAATCTGAAGGAGATGTCAATCAATTGATTGAAGATTATGGTGAACTCCTGCAAGCACTGAAGAGAAGCAGGCTCCTAGCCAAAAAATAGGCTAAGGAGATTGCCTCTCTGAAGCTGGCAGTTTTAGACTCAACAAACACGCTGAACCTGAAGATAAAAGAAGTCAGCAAGCTGAAAAACATCACTGTTATTCAGATGGGCAAAATCACCTTCAAAAATGACCACATTAGGAATCTTGAAGGTAAACTCAAAAATGAGAAGGAGATACTGGCTATATTCTCAAAGCCATGTTCAGTATTTCCTTTGATTGATTCCTTCTCCTCCCAAAGGGGTAAGAAGGGGTTATGCTTCAAAAGAAGAAATAGAGCTATCTATTCTAAAAGGAAGGGCAAAGCTCCAGTGCAGCCACTAGCCTCTAAGCCTCCAATTCCTTTCAAGAAAGTAGTGCTACCATCTATCAGGTATGACCATGAGAGCATTTATGGTTGCTGGGAGTATGGTATTAGGAATGGCAAGGGTGCTAGTGCCTGTAAGGTAGCCCATGAATAAATCCAAATGGCCCATCCTGGACCATTTGTGTTTGGTGTACCAGCCCCAACACTCAAAAATAAGGTTGCAGCCCATTCTCAAAGTCTACAGTCCACAATCTGGCTAAAGAAAAGTCTGTCAGCACACCAAACTTGGGTATATCTGAAGCTATCAGGATCTTGCACTCTGAAAAGAAGGTAGCTGCTGATAGGGTCCAAGATATCCCTAGTACCTCTACTGCTAGAAAAATCCCAAATCAGGCTGTTGCTGGAAGACTTGAGAAAAAGGCTGTTGTACTTGTTGGAATGAGAGTTGTTGACAGCTATACTGTAAAACCAACCCTTAAAAGAAGGTACAACACTTATGAGTGCTGGTGTTGTGGCAAAGTGGGCCACTATGCTATTGATTGCTGGCATAATAAGAGTGTCCATAAAGATAATGCCAGCTTACCTGTCAGAAGAGCTGTAGGTAGGCATGTTCAATTTCAGTCTAACCTGTACCTAGTATCCAATAATAATTAGGGTCCTAAGGAAAGATGATTTATTTGTTGCAGGTGAGTCCAAGTGGCCATACCCTTATATGGTACTTGGATAGTGAATATTCAAGGCACATGACTGGAATAAGGAGCATGTTGAAGGAGTACACTCCAGTTGAAAATGGACCCAAAGTCATCTTTGGTGGTTCAGAAAGAGGAGTAACCAAAGGGTTTTGTAAGATATCTAATGGCATAATCTCTATCACACAAGTAGCTCATGTGAAAGGTTTGCAACATAACCTGATAAACATAAGCCAACTATGTGATCTTGGCTATGATATTTCTTTCCTCAAGTATGAGTGTCAAATTAGGAGGTTAAGTGACCAAGGGGTCATCTTGACATATACTAGGAGAGGAAATGTCTATTTTCTCAATTTTGTTTGTAAAAGTAAGGACTCTCGTTTATGCCTAGTTGCATATGAGAAAACTTCATATTGTGTCCAATGGCATAAGAGGTTAGCTCATCTGAATTACAAGACCATCGACAAACTCTTTAGTGAAGAGTTAGTGAGGAATGGTCCTAAGGTGAAGTGGATCAAGGAGGGTATCTGCTCAGCATGCCAAAAGGGCAAGCAGACCAGGACCTCCTTCCAAAGCCTTGATACCAAAGACTCAGTGGGGTGTTTATAACTCTTGCATATGGATCAATTTGGTCCTATACGAGTTCATAGTCTAGGTAGGAAAGTCTACACTCTTGTGGTTGTTGATGACTTTTCTAGATTTTCCTGGGTGTTCTTTCAAAGGAAGAAATATGAAACCCCCGATGTCTTCCAAACATTTGTTAGGCAAATTCAGAATGAACTTAACAGTACTGTGGTCAAAATCAGAAGTGACCATGAGACTGAGTTTCAGACTGAATGCATGACAAGATTCTGTGAAGGGCTTGAGATTCATCAAGAGTTCTCCTCTCATAGAACACCCCAGCAAAATGGGTTTGCTGAGAGGAAAATAGAACTCTCATAGAGGCTAGTAGAACCTTATTAAGTGACACATTTCTCGCAGAATATTTCTGGGCTGAGGTAGTAAACGCTACATGTTATGTCCTTAACAGGGCTTCCATCACCAAAAGCCATAAGAAGACTCCCTATGATATTCTGAAAGTCAGAAATTCAAACTTATCCTACTTCAGGATTTTTGGTAGCAAGTGCTATGTTTTAAACAATGGTAAGTCCTATGTGACTAAGTTTACTGCCAAGTCCCAAAAAAGGATATTTGTTGGGTACAACAACAATAGTAGGGCACATAGGATCTATAACTTGACTACTCAAGTTGTAGAAGAATCAGTACATGTTGTCTTTGATGAGTCAAACCTAATTAACTGTGATCTGTCAAGCACCTCTTCTAGTTCTGCATGTTTAAAGGATGTGATGGACAAGCTTACCATCAGGGAAATGGATCCAACAAGATAAGATAAGGAAGAAGATGAGTGTTGTCTAGGGGGAGCTCAAGACTCACAAGCTGAGGATGAAGAATAGTCAGCTGAAGATAATGCAGTATAGCACACTAAAGACAATGAAGTTCAGCCAGTTGAGAACAATGCAGAACAGTAAGCTGAAGTAAGATTGCCTCCAGCTGAGAGACATCTGAGGGACCATCTAGCACACAAAATCATTGGTGATGCAAGACATGGTGTCCAAACAAGGAGCAAGAGCATCAACTCAGCTCTATATTCAAGCTTCCTTTCACAAATAGAGCCCAAGAAGCTTGAAGAGGCTATCAAAGACTCTTACTGGATTGGAGCTATGCAGGAAGAGCTGAACCAGTTCAAAAGGTGTAGTCTGGAGGCTGGTTCCCAGACCAAAGGGATATAATGTCATAGGAACAAAGTGGATCTACAGAAATAAGCTAGATGAGAATGCCATTATTGTCAAAAAACAAGACAAGATTGGTGGAAAAAGGATACAGGTAAGAAGAAGGAATAAATTTTGACCAGACCTTTGCCCCAAGTATCAAGGCTGGAAGCAATAAGGTAATTCCTTGCTTTTGCTGCCTATCAAGGATTCAAAGTCTTCCAGATGGATGTGAAGTCATCATTCCTGAATGGAGACTTAAAAGAGGAAGTATATGTGGATCAGCCACCAGGTTTTGTAGATCCTCACTTTCCTAATTCTGTTTATAAGCTTAAGAAAGCTCTATATGGGTTGAAGCAAGCTCCTAGAGCATGATATGAAACATTATCTACTTTCCTCATTGAGAACAAATTCTCAAGGGGGAAAATCGATAAGACAATATTCCTAATGAAATCTAAGGGCAAGGTCATCCTAGTCCAGATATATGTCGATGACATTATCTTTGGATCTACTGAAAACAATCTTTGCAAGAAGTTTGCTAAACCTATGCTAGGGAAGTTTGAGATGAGCAGCATGGGTGAGCTAAAATTCTTCTTGGGACTTCAAGTAAGACAAACTGATGATGGCTTGTCCATATCCTAGTCTAAGTTCACAAGAGAATTAATTAAGAAATATGGTATGGAGAATGCCTCCACCATGAGAACTCCAATGGGGTCAAGTATGCCTGTAGGCAAAGATGAGGTAGGGAAACCTATTGATGAGTCTTTGTATAAAGGGATAATTGGCTCCCTTCTATACTTGACTGTTAGTAGGCCTGACATCATGTATGCTACATGTGTATGTGCTAGGTATCAGACATGCCCTACAGAATCTCATTATTCTGCTGCAAGGAGAATTTTAAGATATCTTAAGGGGACACCAGATCTTGGTCTATGGTACCCTAGGAATAGAAATTTTGAGCTAACTGGATTTTCAGATGTTGATTTTGCAGGCTACAAGGAAGACAGGAAAAGTACCATTGGTACATGTCAATTCCTATGTGGAAGACTAGTGTCATGGAGCAACAAGAAACAGACTAGTGTTATTATCTCCACTACAGAGTCTGAGTACATTACAGCAGGTAGTTGTTGTGTTCAATTATTGTGGATACAACATCAGCTTGAAGACTATGATATTAAGATAAGTAGAACTCCTATATATTATGATTCTACTAGTGCAATTTTTATTGCTAGGAATCATGTTTCACATAGCAAGACTAAGCACATAGAAATTAATTATCATTCTATTAGGGAGCATTTTGAGAAAGAAGACATTTGCCTAGAGTTTGTCTCCACTAACAAGCAAGTGGCTGATATCTTAACTAAGTCACTACATGAAGCCAAGTTCAACACCTTCAAAATTTATTTGGGTATGTTGAACTTAGAATAGCTTCAGGGACTCCCTAAGGTATTATGCTTGGTACAAGTTTGTTCATTTTGTAAGGGTTGCAGACCTAGTGGAAAGCAAGATAAGAGAAGATGCTTCTTCTCAAGTGGTATCAGCAGCTGCAGGACTAGAGACTTTCAAATAGTATTTTCAAGTGGTGTAGAGAATTACCAGTGATACTGAATTTCAAGTGCTGTCAAGTAGTATCAAGTGATATACAAGTCAACCCTGTCTAAGGGGCATGTTGGCAGCTGTAATCCTGGCTTCATCTATGTTAGCTAGACGAAGAACTCAAGAAAAAAAGACCCGATGCTCCTTCCTGGCTATTTGAAGAGGTCAATAAGGGGGAGAGATAGAGGTCATGTTTATCTTTGGTTGGTCAAAGTACAAGGGGGAGAGATGGAAGATGACCATTAGAAAGGATCAAGCTCCATCATGGCAAAAACACAAGGGGAGAAAATCATGGGAGACGAGGTTGATCAAGCAAGAGAGGATCAAGCTAAGAGATAGTCCTCTAAGGTGTAACTTACCCTGCAGCAATCCAGGGGGAGTAGGTAAAATTCATTTCACTAATTTAATATGAATATGCTTTTATTTGTAATGTTTATCTCATTGACTAAGGTAATTGATCAGTGGTTTTGACATCTTCAAATAGGGGGAGATTATTGGGTCCATTGATCCCAATGGCCCTGATTTGATGATGTCAAATGTGAAAATGAGATAGACATAGTTGTATTTGATGTATGGTTAAGTTCATGCATAAAGGTTAGTCTTTGTCACAATGATTGGACAGCTAGTTCAAGAGACAATGATGGGTGGACTCAAGGTGAAGCTGGAAACTCGGAAAACTACCTAAGTCCAAAAGCATTGAGTGAGGCAAGCTCACTTAACGCCATTCAGCTAATTGTGTTGAGAGAAGGCAGGAAGTCAAAACTGACAGTATTGCAAAGGCAAAAATTTCTAAGTCCAGAATTACTGAGTCTACCATTCGTCGAGCTGAGCTTAGCTTTCATCGATCGGAGTTCAGAGATCGTCGATCTCAGCTTTTACCTATAAGAAGGACTCGGCTATCAGAATTGTTGACCGAAGTTCAGAGTTCGTCAATCTCAGCTTTTACCTATAAGAAGGACTCAACTCTCAAAATCGTCGACCGGAGTTCAGAGTTCGTCGACCTCAGCCTTCATTTGAAGAAAGAACTGAGTTGAGAGAATTCGTCGATCTTAGCTTCACTATTTAGTCAAGCTGAGCTCAGATTTCATCGAGCTGAGCTTGAAGTTCGTCGAATGTAGGATTTTAGAAAAGTTAATTGATTTTGGCTAAGTCCAGAAAGATGCTGACTCAGCAAGTCAACATGTCAACAAAGTTCATATTCGATGCAAATCGACATTAACGTCGCTGTCAGTCTACAGTGGATCTCATGTTAATAAAGATGAGGTTTTAACCATCATTAAAATCGAGACATGTGTCGGTCATCTCGCCAATGTGATGGGATTATAAATAGCAGAGGAGATCGAGATCTAAATATAATAATAATTGGATTAATTTATGATTAACTTTCAAAAACGAGAAGCAGAGTTCGTCGTTTTTATCTGCCATTATTGCAGAAACCAAGAACCAAAAAGTTCAAATCTAAAGGGTTTATGAGTTTGTTAGTGCAATCAACATCCACTCCAGCAGGTTCAGAGTAATCCTCTGAGAGAGATGAATCATCCTAGGTGTGCCCTAGCTGAAGTTATCTTCTCGATCCAAGCCAAGCCAGAATCTGATGATCAATTCGCTGGATCAAAGAAGTAGGAAGGGCTGAAATCTGCTCAGATTAGATCAGGAGATATTCCTGTAGAAGAAGAAGCATATTCATCTGCTAGTTGATTCCAGAACAAGTCAGGCATAATTTCAAGATCGATGTATCATCTTGTTGCTGTGAAAACAAAGTTAGGGCTGACATCTGCTCGGTCCAGGTAGACAGGCATGGAGAATCTTCTCTGGTGTATGTAATTCATTGTATTGAATATTTTTGTGTAAGATTCATTTTGAATCTGAGTGATAAGGCTAAGGCTTGAGTTGTAAGCTTGTGTTATAAAGGTAGAGGTAGGGCAGGAGTTGCCTGAGTTGTAGGAGTGTGGAGACACTCTGAGGTAGAGTTCTTGGGAAGAACTTGAGTTGTAGGATCTTGGTGATCTGAGTGGTAGAGCTTGCGCCTGAGTTGTAGGAGACGATTGGGCTCTGAGCTGTAATATCTGAGGATCTGAGAAAGATAGAAGGAATTTTGGCCGAATTTAGTATACTGCTAGATAGGCGAATGGGGAAAGTGGATGTACCCATCAATTGGGGAACCACTATAAATCTCTGTGTACTGTGCTATGTACTGTGCTGACATTGATTCTGATAAGATTGTTGTGCTGTGGTTTTAATCAACAAGTTGCCTAATTTTTTTAAATTGGACCTATTCACGCCCCCTCTAAGTGATTAGTTTTTCTTGAAATCAATACTTTCAGTCTCCCCCTGCATCTGATCACCACTACCAGGAGGGGTCCTTGGAGAATTTTTTGGTGCTGCATCATCTTATTTCTCTGAGCTGGAGCTTTCCTGATCTTTCGATTCATTGGACGATTATTCTTCCATAACCACCACATTCTTCTTCTCCCCCTTCTTCTCTACTTTAGGTATTTCTTTGGGTAGTACTCTATACCACCTGGCTAGGATTCTCATGTCCATTTTCCTCATGTGATTGATCTTTGATCCAATCTTGAGATTCAGATTTTTAGGTATAGCATGTACTAAGTAAAGACTGATTATCCTACCCATATTGGGCCTCTTGATGCTTTTATCTATCTTGTCAAAGACTACTTTGCTCTAGTTATTCTTGACCTGGAAGATAATTCTAGTCATTAGCTCAAACATGTATATAAAAATTATGTCATGTGCTCCTATTTTGCATAGCAGTACTTTTCCCATAATCTCTGACAGAAACTTCCCTTGAGTATTCGTTCCCTCCTTGACCAGGGTGCTTCCAAGCTTTGTGGTTGGGGCCAATCCACACCATTCGAAAGCTTCTGCAGTCTTGGCAGAATCTAGGTCATCTTCTTGATCAATCCTTGGTAAGTGAAATATCTTGGCAAGTCTTCTGGTTGTGATTTTGACCGTTGTTCCATTCACTTTGGACTTAATCTTTTTTGTGTTTGAGTCGAGATGAGCATTTGAAAATAATTTTAGAACATCTCATTTCCAGACATTTGAAGGTTCTGAAAGTAGATATTCCAATCTTGCTTTAGTGATTAGGGTTATTACATTCTTAATTTCTTCATACGCCGAGTTGAATCTATTTTGAACAAGTTCATAACCTTCGAAGATGTTATCGTCATTCATGGGTGCCATGAAAGTGGAGAGAAATGGTTGATGAGGGTCGACTGATCTGAGTTCTGGGGCTCGACACTCAGAAATCAAGAGTTCATAGTATCAAGAAAGCATAGTCAAATTCTCCTCTCACACCCTATTTATAGTCTAATCTTTCCTGAAGATGAATGAGCACGCTCCATTTAGGTTGTTCAAAATTTTTAGGAAAAGACCTAGTGTCGACACTTGAAACATTGTCTATCGAGATATGCTGACACAAGTAGACACAAGGATAATGTCTCTCGACATATACCATAGGGTCTCGACACCCTTTGATGTCTCGACACTTTCTTTGATGTCTCGACACATTCTTTGTTGTCTCAACAGAACTTTTGACTTAGTCAATATTTTGTTTTCAGAACTATAGATACTTGACACTTTGAGGTCTATTCTTGATATTTAGGTAAGTAAACTTAATTACTGAGTAATAATGTTTTTTTATTTTCATCAGTCTGTATGCATTAGTTATTCAAGATTTAACAAGCCAAGTTCAAATTTAAAGAAATAAAATTTCTCTTCATCTAGGGGCTTAGTAAAAATATCAGCAATCTGTTTATTTGTAAGAATAAATTCTAGATTAATGTCTTCATTTTTTACATGCTCCCTAATAAAGGCTGTTTATATTGGCAGCCTCTATATGGCTATTGGTAGCCCAAAGATAATTGTAGCCCAAAAAATTGCTAATGGCAGCCCGATGGATATTAGCAGTCCAAAAATTACGATATTGTAAAATGCATTTTTAGGAAAAGTATTCAACATGAAAGTTGTACATCTCAATGAGATCTACAACTTTTATGTTGAACATAGTTTCTAAAAATATCATATAGTAGGCCTATTCTCAAATGGCGCAGATTCCGGGCGGAACTCGCATAATTCCGCCCGGATTCCTATCCTTTTGAAAATAGGCCTACTATATTGTATTTTTTAGAAAAAGTGTTCAACATTAAAGTTGTAGATCTCGTCGATATCTATAACTTTTATGTTGAACACCTTTTCTAAAAATGTCATATAGTAGGCATTTTTTCAAAAGGCGTGTGTTCCACATTTTGGGCTGCTATTAGAGGCCATTATATGCGTGTTTTTTATTATTTTGTCGGGCTGCCAATAGCCAAAGCTGGGTTGCCAATATAAATGCCCCTAATAATAAATTGATATCTAATCTCAATATGTTTAGTTTTACTATGTGACACGGGATTGTTTGCAATTGAAATGACACTAGTAGAATCACAATATAGTGGAATTTTACTTAGCTGAATGTTGTAGTCTTGCAATTGATGTTGAATCCAAAGCAAATTTACACAACAACTTCCAGCTGAAATGTACTCAGATTCAACAGTGGATATTGCTACACTTGTTTGTTTTTTGCTGCTCCATGACAATAGCCTTCTTTCAAGGAACTGACATGAACCTGAAGTGCTCTTCCTATCATCTTTACAACCTACATAATCTGCATCTGAAAAGCCCGTTAGTTCAAAATCACTATTTCTGGGATACCATAGGCCAAGATTAGGTGTGCCCTTTATATATCTCAATAATCTTTTGACTAATGTATAGCGAGACTCCTTAGGGCAAGCTTGATACCTAGCACGGACACAAGTAACATACATTATGTCTGCTCTACTAGCAGTTAGATAGAGTAGTGATCCAACTATGCCCTTATACAGGGTGATATCAACTGGCTTGCCAGCACCATCCTTATCTAAAATTAAACTGGACCCCATAGGAGTTCTCATGGAAGTGGTTGTTTCTATGTCATACTTCTTGATTAATTCTTTGGTTGACTTAGACTGACTAATGAAAAGTCCATCAACAGTTTGCTTAACTTAGAGACACGAGAAAAACTTGAGTTCACCCATACTACTCATCTCAAACTTATATTGCATAAGTTTGGCATACTTGGTGCAAAGTGACTCATCAGTAGAACCAAATATAATATTATCTACATATATTTGTATTGGGATGGTCTTGCCTTTGACTTCCCTTAGGAATATTGTTTTGTAGAATTTATTCTCCTGAAGGAATTTCGACAGAGTCTCATACCATGCCCTTGAGGCTTGTTTTAATCCATAGAGAGCTCTTAATAAAAGATAAACATAATTAGGATGAGTAGAGTCAATAAACTTTGAGGGTTACTCAACATAGACCCTTTCTTTGAGGTTACCATTAAGGAAGGCTGACTTCACATTCATTTGGTAAACCTTGAATCCTTTGTAGGTTGCATATGCAATGAAGAGTCTAATAGCTTCCAATCTAGCCACTGATGTAAAGGTTTGATCAAAATCTATACTCTCTTCTTGTTTATAGCCCTTTGTAACCAGTCTAGCCTTTTTTGTCTATAACACCATTCTCATCTAGCTTGTTTCTGTAGATCCACTTAGTTCCTATGATGTTACAATCATTTAGTCTAGGAACTATCTTCCAGACATTGCATCTCTTGAATTGTTTCAATTATTCCTACATAGCCCCTATCCAAAATGGGTCTATATTGGCTTCTTCAAACTTCTTTGGTTCTGTTTGAGACCGAAAACTTGAGTGCATTACAGTGTTGTGTTGTCTACTTCTTGTGGTCACACCATGAGCTGTATATCCAATGATCAGTTCCCTTGGATGATCCCTTATATGTCTGACAATAACTAGTAATGTGACCTCTTCTCTTTAAACAACTTCATCTTGTTGCTGAGTCTCTTCTTCTGGTTGTTCCTGTATAAGCTCTTACTCAATAATGTTGACTCCATCTTGTATACTTTGGCTTGCTAGAACTGAGTCTTCTATTGACAGCTCCTTTAGCTTCAAGTATTCTTTGGTTGTGCTTGATGTACCTGGCTTATCATGGTAATACATAGAACTTTCATCAAATATAACATGAACAGACTTCTCTACAACCCGATCCCTCAAGTTTTAGATCCAATAGGCCTTACTTTGGTTACTATAACTAACAAATATACTGTTGGATCCCTAGTTGATTTGGGATAGGTTCACTAGCTTAGGATGTGACCCATCATGTATAGCCCGGGTCAATTTTGTGTCCTAGAGTCTAGGTCGAGTCCTTAGAATCAACTTCAGATGGACCAGCTTTCAACAAGAACATCAGAGACTCCAGACTTAGAGGATTTCAAGACTAAGTAAAATGAGTTCGACGTCGAACTCAGCTCGACAAAAGGTATTCGGCGCTTGATGATCGTGAGACATTTCTTTGTTCTGAGCTCGACGATACTTGTTCTCTCTTCGACGAAGACTGAGTTTCTACATCAAGCTAAAGTCAGGACAACTTCAGAATTTTTCTAAGTCCAACTTCAAGCTTTGGTCGACGAACTAGATTCTGAGCTCGACGAACTTGGACCTCAAGTTCTCAACTTCTCAGGTCGACGAAGTCAACTTCTCAGCTCGACGAAGTCAGCTTCTCAGGTCGACGAATTCAGTATTCTGCTCAACGATTTGTGGTCTATGATTTGATTCCTTCTCAGTCAGAGACTTCTCAGATTCCAAGTCCACAATCATTCTCAACTCGACGAATTTGGATCTCAGCTCGACGAATGAAGATAGTCAGTTCGACGAAGATTGAAGCAGAATTGACAAGATTTCCCTGGAATACTAATTATTATTATCTGGTCGACGAACTCATCAAGCTCAGCTCGACGAACTCAAGCTCAGCTCGATGAACTCAAACTCAGCTCGACGAATTGTGTTCTTCGTTCGACGATTCCAGACTAGGTCTTCTCCAGTTTCCTGTCCCGTTTCTTGGCGATAATTCCGGAGTAATCAATGCCAGATCTTCTCAGAATGTTAGCGTTAGAACGTGCATTGATCTTGGATTTTTAGATGTCGTTTTTCCAAGGGACAGTTAGGGAAATCATTGATTGCCGCTTCTTTCCAAGGCCGACTGCATTTACTGCTCAACATTCAAATTTCGAATGTTCTTAGTCAGTCAAAAGTGAAGAAAAGAAAGGATCAAGTACTACTACACAGATATACAACAATACAGACAATCAGACA
Source organism: Platanthera guangdongensis (assembly GCA_039583875.1). Taxonomy (NCBI): domain Eukaryota; kingdom Viridiplantae; phylum Streptophyta; class Magnoliopsida; order Asparagales; family Orchidaceae; genus Platanthera; species Platanthera guangdongensis. Next base: position 43,900,503 of record CM077164.1, read on the forward strand.
GACACACAAACAGATTGCACAAAAGAACAATCATACAGAAGTCTAAAGTTCTACTGCAATCAGCCTAAACCAGAGAACACATCTTCAAGAAGAAGAAGAAAATTCAAATACTATAAAGAGTCTTCTTCCTTCAACTCTACAGGACAACTTCAGAATTACAACAAATTAATCTATCTGTCAAAAGAAATTCTTGAAGCTATCTCTGGTCCAGGCACTCTAGGTCTTTGAAGACCTATCACCCTTAAGCAGTGCTCCAGTTTTCCTGATCTCAGGGGGAGAAAATCTGCTAACATCAATCCACAGTCTTCTCAGTTATTATTGAGAAAGAGAAGACACCATCACCTCTCTTCCAACTCCTGTACAGGGTTTTAATTCCCTTCAAAATTATTCCTGGTTGCAAGTCTCCTTCCAAAAGACTTGAGGTTTTGGTTTTTGAGCACCTGAACAAAAGCTCATTGGTGTCAGGCACCTGATCAAAAACCTGAGTGGATTCCTACCAGGGTGGTAGAAGAGTGGATGTACCCAGGTTGGGGAACCACTATAAAATCTCTTGTGTCGTCTGGTTGCCCTTTTATTTTGTTTTGGCTGTGCTCTGTGATTGCTTCGGTTGTTGTGATTACTGTTTTATTAACTGACATGTTCACTTAGGAATACAACAAAAGTTGTAAATAAATTTTTTTTTTGAGAGCACAATACTCTATTCACCCCCCCCCCCTCCTCTAGAGTATTTCAGATCCACCTTGCACTATCAATTGGTATCAGAGGGAGGTTGGTTAAAATACCACACCTTAATTGGTTGTACAGGCTAACACCTGAACCAAAAAGATCCCTCTGGTGAGATCTGATTGTTTTGTGTTTGTTGTTAGATTTATTCCTTCACAGAAATGGCCCAAAACAAAGACTATGCAAGCATCAGACCTCCAGTATGCAATCTTAACAAGTTTGTCATCTGGAAGGCAAGAATCAGACTATACATGAATTCTATTGATGAGGATATTTTTGCTTCTATCTTGACAGGAGTACCTCCAGCACCTATAGCTTCTACAAGCACTTCTACCAACATGACTGCAGTACCTCCTCCAGAGAATAATGATGCCTATAAGAAAGCCAAAATGGCAGATGCTAAAGCAATGAACATCTTGGCTCAGACTATGTCAGATGACATATTTCAGAAGGTGGCGGAGTGCACCTCAGCCAAGGCTATTTGGGATTCCCTCAACCAAATGGTAGCTGGATCAGCAAATGAGAGAAAAGACAGGAGATCCAATCTCATTTCCCTGTATGAGAACTTCAAAAAGGATGAGATAGAATCAGTGGTTGAAATGTACAACAGGATGAGTTCAATCATCAATGAGCCCAAAACCTTAGATAAAGACATATCCCTTGACAGAGGTGAATGATAAGATTTTGATGTGCTTCCCTAGCTCTTGGGATTCCAGAATCTGGCCTATCAAAGAAGCTAGAAGCCTAAATGAGATATCAACTGAATCTCTGCTAGGCAAATTAAAATCTTATGAGCAATTGATCAAATCAAGAGAAGCAGTTGAACAGAAGGCAACAACTCCAGTGAGAAAGGATCACAGTATAGCCTTCAAAGCATCTGAGGAAAATGTGACCTCAACATCAAATGAAGAATTGATGAGCCTCTTTGCAAAAAGATTATACAAGATGGCTAGAAATGATTTCAGAAGGAAATCATCAAGGCAGGATGATAAGCCCAGATTTGACAAGAAACCAACCAAGGAGGTTGTGTGCTTTGGATGCAAAAAGCCTGGACATTACATCTCTGAATGTCCAGAAAATCAAAAGAAGGAGAAAAACAAAGAAAGAGACTCCAGAGGAAAACACAGCAGCAGACCCTCTTCCAGCAAGTATAAAAAGAAAGACAAGGGCTTTGTTGCTGAGACATGGAGTGATACAGAGGAAGAATCATCCTCTTCCAGCTCAAGTGAAGAAGAGGAAGAAGCAAGATCAAAGGAGGTTTGCCTTATGGCAATTGATGCCTCCAGGAGCTGTTCTGGATCAGAAGGAGAATCTGAAGAAGAAGCAGCCTCAGACTCAGAGACAGATCCGTTTCTTTCAAGCTTTGATTTTAATTCTGATTTATTTAAAGTTGAATTCAAAACTATGTGCTTAGACTTGATTAATTCAGAGAAAGAAATAAAAACCGTTAGAGAATGATTAGGAAATCTTGAATCTGTCAATTCAGAAAACATTAAACTAACAGACCAACTAACTCTAGCAAATGAACTGATAATCAAATTAAAATCTGATTTATGTGAGACCAAACAACTTGAGCAATCTCTAAATGGGAGAAGCCTCAAGCTGATGAACATTACAAGCACAGTGAATGCCAGATTAAATGGCAAGCTGGGCTTGGGTGCATCATCAAGTTTGCCCCCCATAATTAAGAAAAATATTCTTTCAACCCCGATCAAATTTGTTTCTGCAAAGGGAAAGGAAAAGATTATAAGCAAACCATTGTCTGAAAACAATCCAAAACCCATAGACAAGAGAAATAGAAATCAGAAAACAAGTAATAAAAACAAGGTTCAGTAGCATTCGTCGAACTTAGATCGACGAAATGTGGCCAGTTCGTCGAACCCAGATCGACGAACGCTGAACGCAAACTTCAAGCATAACAATTCGCCTAACTGCAATCGACGAACTTTGTATAGTTCGTCGAGCATAGTTCGACAAACTTGGGGCGCAGAAAATGACTACTGTCATTCTCTGTGCAGAGATCGACAATCTCAGCCATATTCGTCGAACTCTGGTCGACGAACTTACAAGAATTCGTCGAACCCAGAAAGACCAAACTTAAATCATTTCTCTTACAGAAATTCTAAGACAACTAATAAGACATTCAATCCAGTAGCTGATTGGGTTATTCCACCTAGGAGATATCACCCCTTAGGTTACAAATCTCAACCAATATTATCAGTTATATCTAGCTTTTCTTTTCAACCAAATAAAGGACCCAACGTAACCTATGTCAAGAACAGTTGAATTTTGTTTTTCATTACAGGTACAGGTGAAGAGCTGTCCAAGGGTGAGTTAAACCTGGTACTTGGACAGTGGTTGCTCCAAGCATATAACAGGCAGCAAGGGCAATCTATCCAATTACAAGCCCAAGCTAGGACGAAAGGTGATTTTTGGAGATTCAAACAGTGGCCAATCAGAAGGATATGGGACAGTAAAGATTGGATCAGTTACTTTCAAGAAAGTAACATATGTAAGAGGACAAAAACATAACCTAATATCCATAAGTAAATTATGTGATGAAGGTTATCAGATACACTTTAACTCTACCTCTTGTTCTATTATTAATAATGAAAACCAAACTGTTATAATTGGACTTAGACAAGGCAACATATATCTAGTAGACTTTATTTCTGCCCAAACTGATGTTTGTTTACTCAATATTACTAATAATCAAAATGAGTTGTGGCATAAAAGATTAGGTCATGTAAACCTTAAGAATATAGCTAGGTTATCTAAAGGCAACCTTGTTAGAGGTTTACCTTCTGGCCCATACAAGAAGGAAAACCTATGTAGGGCTTGTCAATTAGGCAAGCAAAGTAAAATTAGTTTCAAATCCATTAATAAAAGTGATTCACCTAGGATTTTGTATTTGCTTCATGTGGATCTATTTGTATCCATTGTAGTACAAAGCCTAGGAGGGAAGTCTTATACTTTAGTGATTGTTGATGACTTCTCTAGATTCAGTTGGGTAGCCTTTCTGAGAGCTACGTCAGATACATTCAAGATTCTTATAGATTTTCTCAGGACCATACAAATTGAGTTCTCTACTCATGTTGCATTGATCAGAAGTGATCATGGCATAGAGTTTGAGTCTCTTCTTATGCATGAGTTATGTGAGAAGAAAGGTATCAGGCAGTGCTTCTCAGCTCCTAGTGAAAGAAATAGTGCATAATTACCTAGAGGGGGGGGGGGGGGGTAAATAGGTGAACTTTATCTTTTTGATTTTCAGGCAGAAATACTGAACAGTAAATGCAATTCTACAATTATCACAACACAGCAACCATACAATAAAACATACACAGAGTTCACACAGGATTTATAGTGGTTCCCCAAGGTCTAGGTACATCCACTTTCCCCCTTCGCCTATCTAGTAGTGTACTAAATTCGGCCTAACTTCTCCACTTCTTCTCAGATCCTCAGATCTTACAACTCAGAACCCCAAATAGGTTCCTACAACTCAGAGTGACCTCACTCCTACAATTCAGGCACAAAGCCCTACCACTCAGTCTTCACCAAGACCTACACTCAGAGAACAAAGTCTCCTACAACTCAGGCTCAAGGCACTACCTCAGTCTTCAACAAGACTTACACTCAGAGCACACAGACTCCTACACTCATCCTTTATAAAATAGGATTACAACTCAGATCTAAACAAGATCCTACAAAAATTTGATAATACAAAGTAATTAACCACAACTCTAAAAGAGAGAGATGAGTTGATTGGCTTCTTGATGAGTTCTTAGAAGAACTTGGCAGAGATCAACCTCCCTTGGATTTCTTCAAAGCTTCTTGAATTAGAACACAGTAGGGTTGTATCTCTTGTGAAGATGATCTTCAATCAACTTCTGTCTTGAGATTCAGATCTCAATCTGAATCTTACGTAGTAGCCCGGTTCTGCAGCTGCTCTTCTTAGAAGGAGCTCTCTCTCTCCTACTTCTTAGATCTTCTGTTGAAGGTCTTCTTCTTTTGTGTTGTTAGATCTCTTGATTGATTGTTGTCAATCTGTTATTGTAATTCCACTACAACTGTTGAAGGAGAAAGGTCTTTATATAGTCTTCCTCCAAGGTAACCAGCTGATCCGATTTCTAACGACCTTCTGACGGCTCTGACAGTTGTAGTTGACCGGTTGAAATGGCAGTTGTCAAGTCATCCAGTCACTTCTTGAAATCACTGTCACTGTCTGAAAGTGTCGAGACAGATAGTCATTATGTGTCGACACAACTAGACTAAGTGTCAACACAAGTAGACTAAGTGTCGACACTAGCCTTAATGGTGTCGACACAACTCCTTATGCTGTTGTAACAGCTTCTCGACACTGCTTCTTCAGAATGTGTCGACACTGATTCTGTGTGTCGACACAAGCCTTCTGTTGAATGTGTCGACACTGGTTGTGTGTGTCGACACAAATACTTCTCCTTTAATACTTAGTTGAATTTTGCTGTGTGTCGACATAACTTCTTTGTGTTGAAACTTTGCTGAGTGTCGACACATCTCCTTTGTGTCGACACATCTCCTTTGTGTTGACACATGCCTTTATGTGTTGAAACTTTGCTGAGTGTCGACACATCTTCTTTGTGTCGACACAAGTACTTTAACTTTGTTGAAGTTTACTGAATGTCGACACAGCTTCCTGGTGTCGACACATTTGATGTCGACAAAGTTCCTCTGCGTGTCGACACTGCCTCTAAGTGTCGACACAGATTATGTTGAAAATTCTTCACAGTGTGTCGATACAGCCTGTATGTGTCGACACATTTCTTCTGGTGTCGACTCTGCCTTTCTGGTGTCGACACAATTACTCCAAGTGTCGACACAGCTTCTCTAGGTGTCGACACAAGTCTTCATAAGTGTCGACATTTCACCTCTAGTTGTCGACACATGGACTTAGAATTTTTTATGCTTTTCCAGCAATTACTTAACCTCCACATATAAACTCAAAGCACATCAAATACACCTTGATGTATATCATTGAGTAGGGTGAGGCTTCTTCAAATCAGGTACACATTTTCTAATGTACCCAACAATCTCCCCCTATTTGGAGAAGTCATAACCCTTAGTCAATGATATACACCATTCCTAACAAATACTCAGTATGATGTATAACAATATTATATGACAGGGTAAATACTAAACATGTATAAATAAAACATGTATTAACAATTATCTCAGAATAACAATGTAATAGATTGAACATTAAATATTGTTTTTACAACTTCCAAAAGTTTTATTAATTAAAAGTTTACATAGATTTTGATGCAAAAGATTACAAGATTGTAAACTTAAGAAAATTCTATCCTATGGCTGCACTGGCTCCTTGATAACAATGCCCTTTCCAGATTGAATCTTTGCTTGAACTGGAGCATCATTGTCATCAGCAGGCTTCTTTCCCTTAAGATCTGTCTTTTTCAGTTCTTCAGCCTTTATCTTTTTCCTTTCAAAATAGTGATATGGCTTAGGGAAATACTTGCTAGGCTCTTATGCATTAGGAGTTAGCTTTCCTAGTTTAGCCTTCCTTGTGTATTGTACTATAGCTTCTTGCATATTCTCATGTTTTCTCCACTCCTATTTAGAATACCATTTGCCCCTATCCAGGATATTATCCTTTGCAGCCTTCCAAGCAGTCAAAATAATATTTCTGGATGTGGGGCTCCATTGCTCAAAATCAGGCCTTAATTCAGCCTGTTCTCTGAACCTCTTCTTAGATAATTGAGCTTCTTGCTCCTTTAATAATGCCTCTTGCTCTTTTAGTACTGCCTCTGGCACAGGTTGTACTACTTTCTCAAAGATAATATTCTGATTACCCTCAGGAGGAGTATACATAGATTGTACCTCCTGGTGGATCATGTCAAAATCTGCAGGAGGGTAGATCACTTGAGCTACTTCAGCTTGTTCTCCTCCAAAATAGGCAGGATTGATCCCAGATTCTGCAACATTGTCATCATCACATAAAGGTGGATATCCAAGGGTAGCTCTAATGCTATTTGAGATCCATTTTGCATGATCAAAGCCTGCCTTGAATAAAACCCTCTCCCCCTTTATGACTTCTCTTTCTATATGATCCCTAAGATCATCTTTCTGAAACCTTATCTGAGCATTCAAATAGTTAACTCCATCTTTATAAAAATGTTTGAACTTTAGAAGCTGGGCAGAAATAGCTTTCTGAGAATCTTCAATAGCAGTTTTAACAGCAGTTAGGCTCTCCTGTAATTTATTATCAAATTCTTCTTTGGAAGTAGCCCTTACTGCAGTGTGAGCAGCTGCAAGATTCTGCATTTCAGTTACTATCACATTATGTGATTCAGTTAAATTGTCATTCATTCTAATCTAGTTTTCCAGGACATATCCTTATTTTACTGCCATGTCATCAACTTGTTTCTTGATATTCTCTTGATGTGTAGCCAGATAGACCACTGCATTGCCTCCTTTATGGAAACAATCAGTCATTTCCTTCTTGTTTTGATTCACTTCAAATCTTATAGATTTTATGTCTTGAGCCAGATCAAATTGAAGTGATTTATGGCCTTCATCCATATACTTTTCTAGAGCTTGCCTTTGCTCATCCATCTTAATTTGCAAAGCCACCAACAAGGAACTATAGTCAGCAGTTGGGGCTTGTTGGGGAGCAATGGTTTGCAGTGCCTTTTTGTAGGTCTGGCTTCTTCTCTTGAAGACTTGTAACTTTCTTTTCTTTGCCCTAGCAGCCTCTTCATCCCCTGAGGCAGAAGTACTGGAAATGTCTACCCTGTTCTTAGGACTAGGAGGAAAATCCTTTTCAGTCCTTGGTAGCTCCTCAGCATTCCTTTTCTCCTCAGTCTCTTTTCTTGCAGTTTCCTCCTGAAACTCTACATGCTCCCCCTCAATATTAGTTGACGCCCCCACAACAGCTGCTTTCTCTCCCTCAAAGTCAGTCTGTAAAAGATCAGGGAATAGCTCTTCTAGTGTAAACTCATATTGAGGTTGAACTGGAGAATCCCTAATCTCAGGAGCATTTGATACCTCTTCATCAGCAACAGATGTGTCCTCCATGACAACATCTTGTAGTTGACTATGTAACTGTGTATGCTGATCAACATCAAGTAATGATTCAGTCAAAACTTCATCCTCAATAGTGAAATTTAATTGATTAACTTCAGTGATTACCTCTAGAATGGTTTGGGTAGCCCTTTGACTCTCTAATTGAGTTGGCTCATCCACATGTAGAGGCTCCCCCTGGAGTGGATCCAGGTGAATAGGGCAAGCTGATGGTAGCTCCCCCTGCCTCTGTGCATCTTCTTGTCTTGCTGGTGACTGTCCAGCATTTCTTCCCTCTTCATCATTAGAACTAAAAATAACTTGCTCTTCTGAGCTACTTGATGAATTAGAAGCCACAATGGATTTCTTCTGCTTCTTCTTCTGAGGTGTTTCCTTATCTGGTGTAGGCATTTCTTTTGTCAATACTCTATCCCACCTTGAGAAAATTCTAACATCCATTCTTCTCATGTGCTTTATCTTTGAACCTGCATCTTGGTTCATCACTTCAGGGATACTTCTAGCTAAGTATAAACTCAGAATTCTACCCAGATTGGGTTTCTTCAGACTCTCTTTTATCTTATCAAACATTACTGCTGACCAATCAGTATTAAGTTTGAAAATTATTCTTGTCATCAAACTGAACATGTGAGCTGATATCCTATCATGCCCACCAGGCTTTCTTAGTATCACCTTGCCCACTATTTCAGTTAAGAACTTGCCCTGCATGTTCATGCCCTTTCTATTGAAAACTGATCCAATTTTCAGGCTTGAATCTAAACCACACCATTCCAGTGCCTCCCTTGTCTTTGATGCAGGTACATCTTCCTCTTCTTTAGTTCTAGGGAGATGTAGAATTTTTCTTAGACTTTTCAGGGTAATCTTGACTTTGGCCCCATGAACTTTGGACTTAATCTTGAGTCCAGATTTATCAAGAGTAGCTGCACTCAAGAATTCAAGGACCTCCTTCTTCCAGATCTTGATTGGTTCTGATACAAGATATTATAACCCAGTCTCAGCAACTAGGGTTACCACATCTTGGATTTCTGGTTCCGCGTCATCAAAGGCGTGTCGCACGAGCCCATAACCTTCATTAATGTTCTCTTCAAGCTTGGGCGCCATTTGGGTTTGAAAAAAATTTGAATTTAGAGAAGAGAGATGTCGACACACAAGTTTGGTCTCAAAACTATGGAGAGCGTGTCGACAAACAATGGTGAAGACCTATTTATACCTTTCTAAAATCGAAGGTGAAAAGGCGCGTCAAAATACTTGAAAAGTATCGACACTTACTTCTAATGTCTCGACACTAATTCTCTGAAGTGTCGACACTGACTGTCTAGATGTGTCGACACCATTTCTTTGAAATGTCGACACTATTACTATGTGTCGACACAGACAACTCTGTGTGTCGACACCATTTTACTTAGCCAATTTTTTAAACTATTCTAAGTTTATAATTCCTAATTCAATTTTAAACTTATTGAATTTGGTTTCATCTAGGGGCTTAGTATACATATCATCTAACTGATTATCTGTCTTAACATACTCTAGGGAAATGTCTCCTTTTTCTACAGGTTCTCTTAGAAAATGGTATTTAATTTCTATGTGCTTAGTCCTACTATGTGAGACAGGATTATTTGCAATAGAAATGACACTTGTAGAATCACAAAATAAAGGTGTTCTACTTACTTGAATACCATAATCTTCTAGCTGGTGTTGAATCCATAAGAGTTGTGCACAGCAACTTCCTGCAGCAACATATTCTGACTCAGTTGTGGAGATTGCCACACTGGTCTGCTTCTTGCTACTACATGACACCAGCCTTCCACCTAGAAATTGACAGGTTCCTGTAGTACTCTTCCTATCTTCCTTGCAGCCTGCAAAATCTGCATCTGAATAACCTGTCAGTACAAAATCTCCATTCCTAGGGTACAAAAGGCCTAGATAAGGTTTGCCCTTAAGATATCTCAATATCCTTTTGACTGCTGTCAGATGAGATTCTTTAGGGCAAGCTTGGTACCTAGCACAGACACATGTAGCATACATGATATCTGGTCTACTAGCAGTCAAATACAGTAGGGAGCCAACTATCCCTCTATACAAAGTTTCATTTACATGTTTCTCTGCATCATCTTTGCTTAGAGATGTTAAATTTTCTCAACGTGGTCAGCAAGATAGCCCAAACGCCAAATTGATATCTTCGGAACTACCCAGTTCTCACGTTGAACCTGCGGAAACCAAGGACTAGAGGTACAAAGGTAAATCCCAACAAACAATGGAGGCACAAGCAGGTCTTTTATACATTCACTTCTTTACAATGCGAGGCATACATAGCGAGACATGATTTCGCTAGTATAACAGCTGTAAACAGAAAGCACCAAAAAACAAGCCGGGCGGACAGCACCCGAGTCCGCCGAGACCGCGAGGTCGCCGAGGTCGCCGAGTCCGCTGAGCTCGCCCAAGCTATGCTGCAATCCGCCGAATACCACGGAGTCTGCCGAAGCCGCGAGGCCGTGCGAACACACCGTTATTCGCCTCCTGCTGAACCCGAACTGAGGAACTCCCCTACCCGCCTGAAACCGGCGGACAGGTTATTGAAGCTGGCAAAGTTGAAACAGAACTGACAAGCCGCAGAGCGACCTCCTGCTGAGTCCGCAGAGACCGCACACTTCCAAGCACTTGACCGAAGTCACAGCCAAACTCCTGGCTCCTTGAAGTTATCCGCGCGACCTGCACACAGCAAACCGTCAGCCTGAAAAAATTCTCACGGACTGGAAAACACAGACCGCATCTCCTTGCACACCCCAACTTACTGTTCACTCAAGTTACTTAGGTTACTGTAGATGTGCCAGGGGGGTCCTATTTATAGGCCGGGTGAGGAGTGTGGTCACCGCCCAAGAGATAGCGACACCGCCCCAGCCCGCGCGAATACAAACCACCGTCCGCTGAGTCCGCGAGGACTTAGCCGGTCACCAAGGAAAACCGCCAGGAGCAAGGCAACCATTAACGAACCCTCTCCAGTCCGCCTAAGCTAAGCGGACAAGGCATCAGCCCGCAAAGCTCCGACCGCTTCAGGACAGCAACCCCCTTCAATGGCTGTCCGCACCAACCCGAGGCAGTCCGCAAGACTCACACCTCAATCCGCCACAAGTCCACGACCAAAGGCAGCTAAAAACAGACCGCCCGGTCACAGCGGACTCGGCGGATACGACGGACACACTGAACTCGGCACCAAGTGTGACCAAGCCCAAAACCATTAAGGGCTAATGCGAGCTTGGCGGACGCAAAACCCCAGTCCGCCAAAACACCACAGCGCAGACCGCCACAGTCCGCGAGCTCCTCGCACTCCTGCCCTATCACAGCGGTCTAATCCCGGACTCCAAAACCAGGCCGCCACAACGATCTCCACAACAACTTGCCTGCTGTGCCACCAGAGCTCGACAAGGCCTCAGCCAAGCTCTAAGCTCAGTCCGCAACAGCCAATACCGCGGACACATCAGTCCGCAAGCTTCCCGCGGACAAGAGCAAACCCGCCTTTCAGCACAAGCTTGCACCCGCGGCCACTGAGCAATGCACCAGTCCGCAAGCCTCCATCCGCTCAGGCTGCTCCTTGGCAAAGCCAATCAGCAATCACCCAATCCGCAGACACCAGGCCGCATAGTCCGCGGACTCCATGCAACAACCCGCTCAGAAGACAGCCGGCTTCCCACTAGACCTATCACCAGGCCGCACATCTCAGTCCGCCCAGTCCGCCTAGTCCGCCAAAGCTGTCCGCCACAGGCCGCCCGGCCTGTCCCGTCACCCACTTCCACTTCACAAATTTCAACACTCCCCCTTGAAGTGAGAAGTGGTGACCAAGCCCAGCAAGCTGCGCAAGCGTTCAAAGGGCCCCTTCGACAGTAGCTTTGTGAAGATGTCAGCAAGATTATCTTCACTCCGAACATGCCCGACCAGCAGAGACCCCTCCAACACCTTCTCCCTGATGAAGTGGTGATCAATCTCTATATGCTTGGTCCTGGCGTGACACACTGGATTGTTTACCAGTTTGAGAGCACTCTCATTGTCACCCCGGAGTAAAGTAGGCCCTTGCACTTCTTCATGGACATCCTCTATAAGCCTCCTCAACTAAACGGCTTCCCGAGCAGCCAAGGCCGAAGCCTTATACTCCGCCTCCGTGGTTGAAACCGACACCGAGTCCTGCTTCTTGCTACACCACGAGATGCTAGCTGAACCGCAAGTGAACACATAACCTGAAGTAGACCTTCGATCATCCGAATCACCGCCATAGTCAGCATCAGTGTACCCGAGCAACGCAAACTCCGCATCCCTTCTATAGAGGAGTCCCATGTTAGAAGAAGCCTTGACATACTTCAAAATTCCCTTCGCCGCCACTAGATGAGATTGCCTTGGTTCAGCCATATACCGACTTACTCGGCCAACAGCATAAGCTATATCCGGCCTTGTAATCGTCGGATAAATCAAGCTCCCAACAAGAGCCCTGAACACCAAGGGATCATGAAGAACCCTTCCCTCATCCCGTCGAAGCTTCAGCCCAGATTCCAGTGGAGTAGAGCACTTCTTCCCTTCGCCCATGCCGAACCGCTTCACAATATGATCAGCATATCCTTTCTGGCTGATGAGAACTCCGCACTCCTTCCTCTCCACTTCAAGACCAAGAAAGTGATGCAACTCTCCCAAGTCTTTCATCTCGAAGTGTATAGCAAGCTTAGCCCTGAGCCTTGCTACTTCCTCCTCCGAATTCCCTGTGATGATCATGTCATCCACATACAGTAGGACCAAGACCCGTAGCTCTCCCTTCTTCTTGACGAACAAGCTTGAATCCGATTTAGAAGCAAGGTATCCACAGAATTGCAAGTACTCTGCAATCTTCCCATACCAAGCTCTAGGAGCTTGCTTCAACCCATAGAGAGCCTTCCTGAGTTTGCAGACATAGTCCGGATGCTTCTCAGAGACGAAACCAAGCGGCTGATCCATGAAGATGTCCTTGTCAATCTCTCCGTAAAGAAAGGCATTCTTCACATCGAGTTGCCACAACCTCCATCCCTTGCTAGCAGCCAAGGCGATCACCACTCTTACAGAAGTCATCTTCGTAACTGGACTAAATGTCTCCTCATAGTCTTCTCCATACTGCTGTGAGAATCCTCTAGCGACCAGGCAAGCCTTGAACCGATCAATGCTCCCATCAACCTTCTTCTTCAACTTATACACCCACTTGCAAGTAACCGGAGTAATTCCATCAACCTTGGGCACAAGGTCCCAGGTTTCATTCTTCTTCAGAGCATCAATCTCTTCCTTCATGGCACCTTCCCACTCCTTCACTCCAGTGGCCTCGTTGAAGTTTGCAGGCTCTCGCTCATCCAAAGGACCTGCAAAGAAGCAGGAGACAAAGCTCACTGCATTCCCATCACAGTACCGAGCCGATGGCTTAACCACCCTCTTCGATCTCCGAAGACACGACTCCTTGCTCACGGCTTCCGTTGCTTCTTCAAGTTCCACTCCTACCTGGGGCAAGCATTGAGCAGTGCTCCCCCTGCTTCCTGAGCCAGAAGGCTCAGCCTCGGAGTTCGAAGCAACAGGAGATGCTGGTGAGACAACAAGCTCCTCTTCCAAGCCTTCAGTAGCCTCCACCGGTGCTTCATCAACCTTGCTACTTCCAGTTAGCTCCACCGAGCCACCTCCATATGACGTTAGCTCATCAAAGACAACGTCTCTTGACACCACGAACTTCTTCGTCACAGGATCCATGCATTTACATCCCTTCTTCCGCTCATCATAGCCAACAAAGACAAGTTTCCTTGCCTTCGCATCCAGCTTTGTCTGTGAAGCATCCGGGACATGCACGTAGCAAGTTGAACCAAACACCCTAAGGTGTCCCACACTCGGCTTCTACTTCAGCAACAGCTCAACAGGAGTCTTCATGTTGATAGGGCTGAGTGGCATCCGGTTGATAACATAGGCAGCACAAGACATTCCCTCCGCCCAAAAGGACCTTGGGATATCTTTCGCATGAAGCCAGCATTTGCAGGTCTCTGTCAAATGACGGATCTTCCGCTCTGCTACCCCATTTTGTTGAGGAGTGTGAGCACAAGTAAGCTCTCGTTGGATCCCGTGCTTCCTGCAGAAGATAAAAAACTCAGAGGAGACAAACTCACCCCCGTTATCAGTTCTAAACTTCTTAATCTGCAAGCCAAGTCGGCCTTCTACCAACTCCTTGAACTCCACGAACAAACGGAAGGCTTCCGACTTCTCCTTTAAGAAGTACACCCAAGTATACCTTGAGTAGTCATCAACCAAGACAAGCATGTATATACTTCCACCAAGGCTGGCAGTAACAGTTGGTCCCATCAGGTCGCCATGAATACACTCCAATGATTTCTTGCTCCTTGTTTGTGATTTATCAAACGGAAGGCGATGTGCCTTACCGTATTGACAGCCCGCACAAACATGCCCATCACCAAAGGAGGACAACTTCGGCAACCCCCTCACCAGACTTCTACTAGCCATTGCCTTCAGCTTGTCCATGCCAACATGCCCCAGCGTCTCATGCCAGATAGTCGCACTATCATTGGCCCTCATCTTATCAACATAAGCATTGGTGGAAAGAACAAACAAGTTCTTCACCCTCCTCCCAACATGAGCAACATCAGCCTTTACCGCTGATACGTTGCGAAGGAACCTCACGTCTGTTGGCCCAAACAGAACGTGATACCCAGCGTCCACCGCATTGGTCACCGAGAAGAGGTTTTTCTTCATGCCCGGCACGTGATACACACTCCTTAACGTGAGTGGCCCCTGATCACTACCGAAAGACACGACCCCCTCCTTCTCTACTGCATAAACAGTATTATCAGCAGTGATAATAGCTTCATTACCTGAGTACGCCTGCATGGAGGTGAACTTTGATTTGTCTCCGGTGAGGTGATGACCGCACCCGGAGTCCACGATCCACTCGCTGTTGAAGTCCTCAGCAGACAAGGCCCGGACACAAGTGCCCGTCATGAAAGCTCCGCCCCATCCTACTTCTTCACTTCTCGAGCAAGCTTCCTCCTTTCCCGCAGCATGCCCAGGCTGCAGTTTGACCTTGCAGTCCCGCTTGAAGTGCCCTCGCTGATGACACCGGTAGCACTTCAGATTCTTCCTCCAGTCCTTAGGAGCATTGCTCCTCTCCGGTGGATATGAAGATGAAGTCTCCTTTTCAACAACGGCCTGCACCTTCTTCTTCTTCTTCCCTTCCCATCCCTTCTTCTTGCCTGAGAAGAGGGCTTCGCTGCCTTCCTGATTCAGGTTCACTCCAGCCATCTGCCTTGCTAAGCTCTCCTGCGAGGCAAGCAGATTCTCCAGCTCCAGCAGAGACGGCTGAGTAGCCCACCCTTGAACAGATGTAACAAAGGCTACATACTCCTTCCGCAAGCCGCGGATAATGTGCCTCTTCATCTTTGCCTCAGAGATAGGCTCATCAGGATCCAGTGCCGACAGCTCAGCGCACAAGCTCTTCATCTTTAAGAAGTACTTGGAGATGAAAAGGTCTCCCTGAGTTGCCCTGGCCAACTCATTCTCCAGGAACTGAAGCCGCGCCACATTCTTCCTATTGAACAACTAATCAATAGTTGTCCAAATATCAGCAGCCGACTCACACCCAACGATGTGATCAAACAGTTCCGGAGACACAGCTCTCTTCAGAATGAACTCCGCCTTAGCATTTGTTCTTCTCCAGAGCCTCACCTGCTCAGTAGTACCGAAAGCAGCAGTCACTTCCTGTCTGTCGTCTCCACCGACGACTTCCCACAGCTCCTTGCCCAGAAGATAACTCTTCATGCACGACTTCCACTTCTTGAAGTTAGTCGGCGTTAAGAGTTCAATGCCCAGACCTCTTGCAAAACTCCCTTCCATTGCAACACCTGTTGGCAACCTTTAAGCAGCTCCGAGCAACAACACAGGTTGATCACCACTCAATCACTGAGTAACAACACTGGCTGACTTCCTCTCACACAGCTGAACCTCAGAAACCTGGCTTTGATACCATGTTAAATTTTCTCAACGTGGTCAGCAAGATAGCCCAAATGCCAAATTGATATCTTCGGAACTACCCAGTTCTCACATTGAACCTGCGGAAACCAAGGACTAGAGGTACAAAGGTAAATCCCAACAAACAATGGAGGCACAAGCAGGTCTTTTATACATTCACTTCTTTACAATGCGAGGCATACATAGCGAGACATGATTTCGCTAGTATAACAGCTGTAAACAGAAAGCACCAAAAAACAAGCCGGGCGGACAGCACCCGAGTCCGCCGAGACCGCGAGGTCGCCGAGTCCGCTGAGCTCGCCCAAGCTATGCTGCAATCCGCCAAATACCACGGAGTCCGCCGAAGCCGCGAGGCCGTGCGGACACACCGTTATTCACCTCCTGCTGAACCCGAACTGAGGAACTCCCCTACCCGCCGGAAACCGGCGGACAGGTTATTGAAGCTGGCAAAGTTGAAACAGAACTGACAAGCTACAGAGCGACCTCCTGCTGAGTCCGCAGAGACCGCACACTTCCAAGCACTTGACCGAAGTCACAGCCAAACTCCTGGCTCCTTGAAGTAATCCGCGCGACCTGCACACAGCAAACCGTCAGCCTGAAACAATCCGCGCGGACTGGAAAACACAGACCGCAGCTCCTTGCACACCCCAACTTACTGTTCACTCAAGTTACTTAGGTTACTGTAGATGTACCAGGGGGGTCCTATTTATAGGCCGTGTGAGGAGTGTGGTCACCGCCTAAGAGATAGCGACACTGCCCCAGCCCGCGCGAATACAAACCACCGTCCGCTGAGTCCGCGAGGACTTAGCCGGTCACCAAGGAAAACCGCCAGGAGCAAGGCAACCATTGACGAACCCTCTCCAGTCCGCCTAAGCTAAGCGGACAAGGCATCAGCTCGCAAAGCTCCAACCGCTTCAGGACAGCAACCCCCTTCAATGGCTGTCGCACCAACCCGAGGCAGTCCGCAAGACTCACACCTCAATCCGCCACAAGTCCACGACCAAAGGCAGCTAAAAACAGACCGCCCGGACACAGCGGACTCAGCGGATATGGCGGACACACTGAACTCGGCACCAAGTGTGACCAAGCCCAAAACCATTAAGGGCTAATGCGAGCTTGGCGGACGCAAAACCCCAGTCCGCCAAAACACCACAGCGCAGACCGCCACAGTCCGCTAGCTCCTCGCACTCCTGCCCTATCACAGCGGTCTAATCCCGGACTCCAAAACCAGGCCGCCACAACGATCTCCACAGCAACTCGCCTGCTGTGCCACCAGAGCTCGACAAGGCCTCAGCCAAGCTCTAAGCTCAGTCCGCAACAGCCAATACCGCGGACACATCAGTCCGCAAGCTTCCCGCGGACAAGAGCAAACCCGCCTTTCAGCACAAGCTTGCACCCGTGGCCACTGAGTAATGCACCAGTCCGCAAGCCTCCATCCGCTCAGGCCGCTCCTTGGCAAAGCCAATCAGCAATCACCCAATCCGCAGACACCAGGCCGCATAGTCCACGGACTCCATGCAACAACCCGCTCAGAAGACAGCCGGCTTCCCACTAGACCTATCACCAGGCCGCACATCTCAGTCCGCCTAGTCCGCCAAAGCTGTCCGCCACAGGCCGCCCGGCCTGTCCCGTCACCCACTTCCACTTCACAAATTTCAACAAGAGACATGTTTGGCCCCATAGGAGTTTTCATGGTAGTGGATGATTCCATACCATACTTCCTTATTAACTCTAAGGTGAACTTTGACTGGCATATGGACAAGCCATCTTCAGTCTGTCTAACTTGGAGACCCAAGAAGAACTTAAGTTCCCCCATACTGCTTATTTCAAATTGTCCTTGCATAAGTTTTGCAAACTTTCTGCAAAGACTACTTTCTGTAGACCCAAATATTATGTCATCTACATATATTTGGACTAAGATAATCTTGCCTCCTGATTCCCTAAGGAATAGAGTCTTGTCTATTTTCCCCCTTGAGAATTTATTCTCAATGAGAAAACTAGACAGAGTTTCATACCAAGCCCTAGGGGCTTGTTTTAACCCATACAAAGCCTTCCTAAGTCTATAAACATAATTAGGTTTAATAGAATCAACAAAACCTGATGGCTGTTCTACATAGACTTCTTCCTTCAGATTTCCATTCAGAAAAGCTGACTTAACATCCATTTGATATACCTTGAACCCTTGATATGTTGCATAGGCAAGAAACATCCTGATTGCCTCCAGTCTTGCTACTGGAGCAAAGGTCTGATCAAAATCAATAACTTCTTCCTTCCTATATCCTTTTGCAACCAGTCTAGCTTTATTCTTTATAATGACTCCATTCTCACCCAACTTGTTCCTAAAGATCCACTTAGTTCCAATAATGTTATGCTCTTTTGGTTTAGGAACTAGCTCCCAGACCTTGTATCTTTTGAACTGGTTCAGCTCCTCTTGCATGGCATCAATCCAATGAGGATTTAAGATTGCTTCTTCAAATTTCTTTGGCTCTACTTGAGATAGAGAACTGGAGTAAAGTACTGTACTTAGATTTCTGCTCCTTGTTTGCACCCCTTGTCTTAGATCTCCAATTATTTGATTGGCTGGATGATCATTTAAGTGCCTATTTGCTGGAGGCATCCTGTCTTCAGGTTGTACACCTTCAGTCTCTTCATTTAGCTGCACCCCTTGGTCTTCTTTAGCATCAGGTGTATCTTGTACTCCCCTTGGACAGCAGCCACTATCTTCCACTTGCTGACTTGTAGTAGAACCTTCTGCAATAGTAAGCTTGTCCATCTTCTCAGTTACACCTGTGGAGCTGCAAACACTTCTTGGCAATTCACAGTTAATGAGTCTAGCTTCATCAAAAACTACATGAACAGACTCTTCTACAACTTGAGTAATCAAGTTATAAACCCTATAAGCCTTACTATTATTGTTGTACCCAACAAAGATCCCCTCTTGGGATTTGGCAGCAAACTTAGTTAGATAAGACTTTCCATTGTTAAGGATATAGCACTTGCAACCAAAGATCCTGAAATAGGATAAATTTGGTTTTCTACCCTTCACAATCTCATAGGGGGTCTTCTTGTAGCTCTTGGTGATAGTAGCCCTATTGATCACATGACAAGCAGTATTTACTTGCCTCAGCCCAGAAATATTTTGGGAGAGAAGTGTCACTCAATAGGGTTCTACCAGCCTCTATCAAGATTCTATTTTTCCTTTCAGCAATACCATTTTGCTGAGGTGTTCTTGGTGAGGAAAATTCCTGAAAAATTCCAAATTCTTCACACAGTTTTGTCATACTTTCAGACTGAAATTCAGTACCATGGTCACTTCTGATTTTTGTCTAAGGAAGAACACCCAGGAAAACCTTGAATAGTCATCTACAACCATAAATGTGTAGACCTTCCTACCTAGGCTGTGAACTGGCATAGGACCAAAAAGATCCATATGCAAGAGGTATAGACACCTCACAGAATCCTTGTTCTCAAGGCTATGAAAGGTGGATTTGGTCTGCTTCCCTTTTTGACAAGCTGAACATATCCCATCCTTTATACACTTAACCTGAGGACCATTCCTCACTAACTCTTTGCTAAAGAGTTGGCCAATTGTCTTATAGTTTAGATGAGCCAGCCTCTTGTGCCATTTAACGCAATGTGAGACTTTCTCATCAGCTATAAGACAAATAGGAGAAACATTGTTCTCACATACAAAGTCAAGACAATAGACATTTCTCTTCCTATATCCAGTCAGAATGATCTTTTGATCACTTGACCTTTTGATATGACAACCATCCTTGACAAATGAGATGTCATATCCTAAATCACTCAGCTGACTTATGCTAATGAGGTTATGTTTCAGACTCTTTACATAAGCCACTTGAGTAATTGTAATTTGGTTACTAGAAATGTTACCAAAGCCTTTGATGATTCCTTTTTCTGAACCACCAAAGGTAACTTTAGGGCCATCCTTGATAGGTGTATAGTCCTTCAGCAACCCCCTAGTTCCAGTCATGTGGCTGGAACATCCACTGTCCAAGTACCATATAGGGGCATGGCCACTTGTACTCACCTGCAAAACAGATTACTTAACCTTAGAACCCAAATAATTCTTGGGTCCTTGGTGTAGGTTAGTTTGACCTTTAACAAAACTACCTATAGATGTTCTAGCAGGCAGTTTGATACTTTCCTTGACACTTGTATTGTGCCAACAATCTATGGCAAAGTGGCCTATCTTGCCACAACACCAGCACTCAAACCTGTTGTACCTTTGTTTAGGTACAACCCTGGCTGAATTATCTACAGCAGGCTTTTTGTTTAGTGCTGGGGCTTTGCCCTTAGATTTGGACCTAGCTGTACAGGCAGGTTTTGTAAACCCCAATCCAGTCTTACCCTTTTGAGGTACAAACTCATCTATCAAAGGTAAAACTGATTTTGGTTTAGAAAAACTTGCTACAATCTCTCTCTCCTTCTGAAGTCTAGCCTCCAGATTTCTAATTTGATCATTCTTAAATGTAATAGTACCCATCTGAATAACAGTAATGTTCTTCAGCCTGGCTGTTTCATTTAGTTTCTGATCAAACAACTTGTCTGAATCAGCAGTAGCCAATTTAAGACTAGTAATCTCCTTTGCCTGAGTTTTGGCTAAGGTTTTGCTTTTCTTCAAGTTCTACAACAAGTCCCTATATTCATCAATTAACTGATGAATATCTCCTTCAGATTCAGACTCACCCACATCACTTGATGCAGATGTATCTGATTCTGACTCAGTACTAGAAATTGAACTAGAAGAACAACTTTGTACCTTACTTGGTCCAAGCTGATCCTGGATCTTGTCTCCTTCAGATAAGGCCATCAGTCCCTTGCACTAATTATCCTCATGTTCATAAATTGAATTCATCAGCTGCATGAACTCATATTCTTCCTCTTCAGCAAACAATCTAATATAGGCTTCAGCTTCTGAATGTGTTTCTGAAGATGACTGATCAGTCAAACTTTTGTCTTTCTTAGCAACAAAGGACTTTTTCTTTTTGCCCTTAAACTGAGTCTTATTTTTGTCAGTTGACTCCTTCCTCTTTTCTGGACAGTCAGCTACTATATGTCCCTGTCTATTGCAGCAATAACACACAATTTTTGAAGATGTAGCTTTGCTTGGCTTGGATCTGCTTCTGTCACTCCTTAATGACTTTCTTTTCTGATAATAGTCATCTTTTAGCTGAGAAGTGATAGGCTTAGACCTCCACTGCTTCGTCTTCAGAAACTTTTGAAAATGCCTAGTGAAAGCTACAAAGTCTTCATCACTTTCACTGCTTTCTGAATTCTTGCTATCTGAATGTTGGGTACATTGGTTTAAATGTACCTGATTTGAAGAAGCCTCACCCTACTCAATGATATACATCAAAATGTATTTGATGTATTTTTGAGTTGCCTTGTGCAGGTTAAGTATTTGCAGGGAAAGCAGAAAAGATTCTAAGTCCATGTGTCGACACCCAGAAGAAATGTGTCGACACTTAAGAAGACTTGTGTCGACACCCAGGCAAGCAGTGTCGACACTTGGAGTACTTGTGTCGACACCAGTGATGCAGAGTCGACACCAGACAGAAAGTGTCGACGCAAAGAGCTGTGTCGACACTCAATGAAGAAAAGTCCAGTGAAGCTGTGTCGACACTTAGCAGTTGTGTCGACGCCCAGAGGAACTGTGTCTACATCAGAAAGTGTCGACACTTGGAGGCTGTGTCAACACTCAGCAAAAGTCAGCAGAGTCTAAGTACAAGTGTCGACATAATAAAGAATGTGTCGACACTCAGCAGAAGAGTCAACACTTGAAGAAAGTGTCGACACAAGAAAGAATGTGCCGACACTCAGCAGAAGACTCAACACTTGAAGAAAGTGTCGACACAAGGAGCTGTGTCGACACTTATCAAAGTTCAACAATATTCTAAGTACAAGTGTCGACACAAAGGAGATGTGTCGACACTCAGCAAAAGTCTCAACATAAGAAGATGTGTCCACACAAGGAGCTGTGTCGACACTCAGAAAGTATCAACACAGAAGGCATGTGTCGACAGCAAGAAGATGTGTCGACACTGAACAAGTTCAACACATGAAGATGTGTCGACACAAAGGAGTTGTGTCGACACTTACAAGAATTCAACAAAGAACTGAAGAACAAGGAGTTGTGTCGACAGACATTATCAGTGTCGACACATGATGAAGAAGCTGTGTCGAGAAATAATTTCTACAACACAAGGAGTTGTGTCGACACCTTGAAGGCTAGTGTCGACACTTAGTCAACTTGTGTCGACACTTGGTCTATAAGTGTCGACACTTAAAGACAGACTGTCTCGACACTTTCAGACAGTTACAGTTATTTCAAGAACTGACTGGATGACTTGACAGCTGCCATTCCAGCCGGTCTACTACACCCGTCAGAGTTGTCAGAAATCAGTTAGGAACCTGACCAGCCGGTTACCATGAAGAAGGCCTATATATAGGCATATACTGTCTACAGAAACTGATGATCAAGTTGTTGAAAAGCAATTCATTGAAGACTTTCAAGTGAAGTTCTAAGTAGTTGGAGAGAGAGAGCTCCATCCAAGAAGACAGCCGTTGGAACCAGGCTGAGAAGAAGGGTTCAGACTTTGTTCTGAATCTTAAGTTGCAGAGATCAAGGATCAGTTGCAGAGAAGATCAACCATATTGTGTTCTACATTCAAGAAGCTTTGAAGAAAAGCCAAGTGAG
Source organism: Platanthera guangdongensis (assembly GCA_039583875.1). Lineage (NCBI taxonomy): Eukaryota > Viridiplantae > Streptophyta > Magnoliopsida > Asparagales > Orchidaceae > Platanthera > Platanthera guangdongensis. Next base: position 43,923,043 of record CM077164.1, read on the forward strand.
GTTGATCTCAGCAGAGTTCTTCCAAGAACTCATCAAGAACCTATCAACTCATCTCTCTATTGAGAGTTGTAGGTATATACACTTTGTATTTTTTATTTCTTGTAGGATCCTTAGGGATCTGAGTTATAAGCCTGTAATTATAAAGGCTGAGTGTTAGGGCATGTGTGCCTGAGTGTAGGAGATCTGTTTCTCTGAGTGTAGGCCTATTGTGGCTGAGTGTAGGCTTTGTGAAGAAGCTGACTGTAGGTCTTTGAAGAAGACTGAGTTGTAGGGCCTTGGGCCTGAGCTGTAGGAACCTGGTTGAGGTTCTGAGTGTAAGTTCTGAGGATCTGAGATAGTGGAGGAGTTTGGCTGAATCTAGTACACTACTAGATAGGCGAAGGGGGAAAGTGGATGTACCCAAACCTTGGGGAACCACTATAAATTTGTGTGTTCACTGTGTGCTCGATTGATTGATGTGATTGCTGTTTGACTGCTGTATAGAATTAGTTAAAAATCTGTGATATAACCTGCAATCTGCCTAAAAGGTTTTAAAAAAAGATTAAGTCACCTATTCACCCCCCCCCCTCTAGGTGATTAGGTACAATTTCTTTCAAGTGGTATCAGAGGGAGGTTACTCAAAAAAATGACATAACTGTCTGAGTAGATCCTGTTGGCAGATTAAGTGAAATCAAGAAAATCAAGAAACATGGGTTCAACAGAGAATCATAAGGAACTTGGATCCATGAAGCTACCCATTTGCAGAAAAGAAATTTTTGGCATCTGGAAGGAAAGGGTGAGACTATTTATGGAAGCCTCAAACCCTAGAATATATATCACAGTAAAAGAAGGGCCATATGTGCCTATGAAGGTTTCAGTCCTGGATGCAAATTAGAGAATACCTAAGGACTTCTCTGAAATGACAAAAGATGAGATAATTCTAGCCACAATGGACAAGAGGGCTCAGAATATCATTGTGAGTGCCATAGATGATGCTACCTTTTAGAATTTAATACACTGTAAGACATCTAAGGAGATGTGGGATACCTTGATAGTGTATATGGAGGGTTCTGAAGAAGTGAGGCAAGACAGAAAGTCTTTGCTAAACCAAGAATATGAAAGTTTCAGGCAAGATAGGACTGATAGCATAACAGAATGCTATAAGAAATTCTATAGGATTGTGAATGAGCTAATGTCCTATGGCAGAGAATTCAGTAATTATGAGTTAAATGATAAGTTCTTGAGGTCCCTTACAAAGGATTGGGACACCAAGATCTGTGTCATTAGGGAAATGGCCAAGTTAGCAGATATTCCCCCTCCAACTTTGTTTGGAAAACTGCTGTCCTATGAAATGCAGTTGATGGTAAGGAAGGAGGAGGAGAAGACTACAAGAAGTGAGCACAAAGAAAGAGCAAGGGCATTCAAAACAGAAGCCACCAATAAATACAAAAGTAAGTCTCCATCTCCACCTCCAAAAGTGGCTGAGACTGAGTCAGATGATTCAGAAAGCAGAAAGTCTGAAAGCAGTGAAAGTGATGAGCACTTTGCAGCCTTCACAAGACACTTTCAGAAGTTCCTAAAGAAGAAACAGTGGAGGACTAAGCCATCCACAACACAGAGGTCATCAAAAAATGACAGAAGAAAGCCCAAGTCAAATAGAACTTCATCTTCAAAGATAGTTTATTATTATTGTAACAAACAAGGACATGTTTTTGATGACTATCATGAGAAGAGAAAAGAATCTACTGATAAGAAAAAGACATAATTCAAGGGCAAGAAGGAAAGGTCTTTTGTTGCCAAGAAGGACAAAGTCCTGTCAGACATGTCTTCTTCAGAAACTGAGTCAGAAGCTGAAGCATATATAGGACTATTTGCTGAAGACGAGGAAGAGGAGTTCATCCAGATAATGAACTCCATATATGAGCAAGAGGACATCCAGTTCCAAGGACTGATGGCCATAACAGAAGGTGACAAAATACAGGAGCAGCCTGGACCTAGTAAGGTACAAAATTGTTCTTTAAGTTCAATTTCCTGTGCTAGTTCAGAATCAGATTCATCACCATCAAGTGATGAGAGTGCATCTGAGTCTGAAGGGGATGTTCATCAATTGATTGATGAATATAGAGTTCTGTTGCAAGTATTTAAGAAAAGCAAATCCTTGGCCAAGAGTCAGGCTAAGGAGATTGCAAGTCTCAAAATGGCTGCAACTGATTTTGATAAACTGATTGATCAAAAGTTGAATGAAATAGCCAGACTGAAGAACATAACAGTTATTCAGATGGGGACTATAACATTCAAGAATGATCAAATCAAGAGTCTGGAGATTAGTCTTCAGAAGGAGAGAGACATTGTTGCTAGGTTTTCTAAACCTAAGTCTGTTCTACCCTTAATTGATGAATTTGTTCATCATAAAGGTAAAACTGGATTAGGATTTACTAAACCTACTAGGACCGTTCAGTCCAAGTCTAAGGGCAAAGCCCCAGCTCTCAACAAGCCAGCTGTAGATAAAACAGCTAGGGATGTACCTAAGAAATGGTACAATAGGTTTGAGTGCTGGTGCTGTGGCAAGGTAGGCCACTATGTCATAGACTGTTGACATAATTCTAGTGCCAAAGTGAGTAGCAAACTGCCTGTTGGAAGATCTGCAGGTAGCTTTGTAAAGAGGCAAACTAACCAGCACCAAGGGCCCAAGAATTCTTTGGGTTCTAAGGTCAACTAATCTGTTTTGCAGGTAAGTCCAAGTGGTCATGCCCCAATATAATACTTGGACAGTGGATGTTCCAGACACATGACTGGAACTAGGGGATTGCTAAAGGACTTCACACCAATCAAGGATGGTCCTAAAGTCACCTTTGGTGGTTTTGAAAAAGGAATCATCAAGGGTTTTGGTAACATTTCTAGCACCCATATTACTATTACTCAAGTGGCTTATGTTAAAGGTTTGAAACATAACCTTATTAGTATAAGTCAATTGAGTGATGTAGGATATGACATCTCATTTGTCAAAGATGGTTGTCATATCAGGAGGTCAATTGATCAAGAGATCAATTTGACAGGTTATAGAAAGAGGAATGTCTATTGCCTAGACATTATGTGTGAGACCAATGGTTATCCAGTGTGTCTTGTAGCTGATGAGAGAGTCTCTCATTGTGTCAAATGGCACAAGAGGCTAGCCCATCTCAACTACAAGATAATTGGTCAACTCTATAGCAAAGAGTTAGTGAGGAATGGTCCTCAAGTTAAGTGTATTAAAGATGGAATATGCTCAGCTTGTCAAAAGGGCAAGCAGATTAGATCCACCTTTAGTAGCATTGAAAACAAAGATGCTGTGTGGTGTTTATACCTCTTGTATATGGATCTCTTTGGTCTTATGCCAGTTCACAGCCTAGGTAGGAAGGTCTATACCTTTGTGGTTGTAGATGACTACTCAAGGTTTTCCTCGGTGTTCTTCCTTAGACAGAAATCTGAAACACCTAGTATCTTCTATAGCTTTGTCAAACAAATTCAGAATGAACTAGACAGTACAGTGGTCAAGATAAGAAGTGACCATGGTACTGAATTCCATTCTGATAGCATGACAAAACTATGTGAAGAATTTGGGATATTTCAGGAATTTTCTTCACCAAGAACACCTCAGCAAAATGGCATTGCTGAGAGGAAAAATAGAACTTTGATTGAGGCTGGTAGAACCCTATTAAGTGATACATCTCTACCAGAATATTTCTGGGCTGAGGCAGTGAATACTGCATGTCATGTAATTAATAGGGCTACTATTACTAAAAGCCACAACAAGACACCCTATGAAATTGTGAAAGGCAGAAAACCAAACCTATCCTATTTCAGGATCTTTGGTTATAAGTGCTTTATACTTAACAATGGTAAGTCTTACTTGACTAAGTTTGCTGCCAAGTCCCAAGAGGGTATCTTTGTTGGGTACAGCAACAATAGTAAGGCTTATTTAGTCTACAACTTGTCTACTTAAGTTATAGAAGAGTCAGTACATGTAGTATTTGATGAAACTAGACTTATTAACAATGAGTTGTCTAGTAGTATTTGCAGCTCCACAGGTGTAACTAAGAAGATGGACAAGCTCACTATTGAAGAAGAACCTACTGCAAGTCAGCATGTAGATGATAGTGGTTGTTGTTCAGGGGGAGTACTACATGTACCTAATGCAGAAGAAGATCAAGGAGTGCAGCAAGATGAATAAGCTGAAGGAGTTCAACCTGAAGTCAGGATGCCTCCAGCTAATAGACATCTAAGAGATCATCCAGCAGAACAAATCATTGGTGATCTAAGATAAGGGGTACAAATAAGGAGCAAAAATCTGAATGCAGTACTCTACTCCAGTTTTCTATCCCAAGTAGAGCCAAAAAGGTTTGAAGAAGCTATCCTAGACCCTCATTGGATTGAGGCAATGCAAGAAGAGCTGAATCAGTTCAAGAGATGCAAAGTCTGGGAGCTTGTTCCTAAACCAAAAGACCACAACATAATTGGAACCAAGTGGATCTTTAGTAACAAGATGGATGAACATGGAGTGATTGTTAAGAACAAATCAAGACTGGTTGCTAAGGGATATAGGCAGGAAGAAGGTATTGACTTTGATCAAACCTTTGCTCCAGTAGCCAGACTGGAAGCCATAAGAATGTTCCTGGCCTATGCAACCTTTGAAGGATTTAAAGTTTACCAAATGGATGTTAAGTCAGCCTTTCTGAATGGTAATCTGAAAGAAGAGGTCTATGTGGAACAGCCATCAGGTTTTGTTGATTCAACTCAACCTAATTATGTCTATAGACTTAGCAAAGCTTTGTATGGGTTAAAACAAGCCCCTAGGGCTTGGTATGAAACCCTGTCTAGTTTCCTCATTGAGAATAAATTCACAAGGGGGAAAATAGACAAGACGCTATTCCTTAGAGAATCCAGAGGCAAGATTATACTAGTCCAAATATATGTAGATGACATCATATTTGGGTCTACTGAAAGTAGTCTTTGCAAAAAGTTTGCAAAACTAATGCAAGGACAATTTGAGATGAGCAGTATAGGGGAACTTAAGTTCTTCTTGGGTCTCCAAGTTAGACAGACTGAGAATGGTTTATCCATATGCCAGTCTAAGTTCACCCTAGAACTGATAAGGAAGTATGGTATGGATTCATCCAGTACCATGAAGACTCCTATGGGGTCAAGTATGTCTCTTAGCAAAGATGATGCAGGGAAACCTGTAGATGAGACTTTGTATAAAGGGATAGTTGGCTCCCTTCTATACTTGACTGCAAGTAGACCAGATATCATGTATGCTACATGTGTCTGTGCTAGGTACCAAACATGCCCTAAAGAGTCTCATTTGACAGCAGTCAAAAGGATACTGAGATATCTAAAGGGCACTCCTTATCTAGGCCTTTGGTACCCTAGGAATGGAGACTTTGAACTAACAGGTTATTCACATGCAGATTTTGCAGGCTGCAAAGAAGACAGAAAAAGTACAACTGGAACCTGTCAATTCCTAGGTGGAAGACTGATATCTTGGAGTAGCAAGAAGCAAACAAGTGTGGCTATCTCCACAGCAGAATCAGAATATGTGGCTGCAGGAAGTTGCTGTGCTCAACTTCTATGGATACAACATTAGCTTGAGGATTATGGTATTCAAGTAAGTAGAACACCACTGTTTTGTGATTCTACTAGTGTTATATCTATTGCTAACAATCCTGTTTCCCATAGTAGAACTAAACATATTGAGATAAAATATCATTTTCTAAGGGAACATGTAGAAAAAGAAGATATATCACTTGAGTATGTAAATACAGATAATCAACTAGCTGACATGTATACTAAGCCCCTAGAAGAAATCAAATTTAATAGGTTCAAAATTGAATTAGGTATGATAAACTTAGAATAAGTTTATAGAAATGGCTAAGTAAAAAGGTGTCGACACATCTAGATAGTTGGTGTCGACACTTCAGGAAATTAGTGTCGACACATATAAGGTCAGTGTCGACACAACCAAGGTGGTGTCGACACTTAGAATTTACTCAGAATTATCTAAGTAAAGTCTCGACTAAATGTCGAGTTGAGTGGTGTCGACACATAAACAAGTGTCGACATATATATTCTGTCGACTATACTTGTGTCGACACATAGGTGTCGAGACATTATAAGTCTGTGTCGACACTTATCAACAGTGTCGACACAATTTCAGTTAGTTAACCCGCCCTTTCATCTTCAATCCTAGAAAGGTATAAATAGGATTTTGCCATTGTGTGTCGACACGCACACCAAAGTTTCGAGACCAAACTTGTGTGTCGACACCTCTCTTCTCTCCATTCAAATTCTTCAAACCCTAATGGCGCCAAAGCTCGAGGAGAACGTGAATGAAGGCTATGAACTGGTGCAACATGCGTTTGACGATGCAGAATAAGAGATCAAGGATGTGGTAACCCTATTCGCAAACTCAGGGTTAGATTTTCTTGTATCAGAACCAACCAAGATTTGGAAGAAAGAAGTTCTAGAGTTTCTGAATGGAGCAACCCTAGATGAATCAGGATTCAAGATAAAGTCCAGGGTTCATGGAGAAAAAGTGAAGGTCTCACCAAAGAGTTTAAGAAAGGTCCTAAACCTACCTAGGACAAAAGAAGAGGATGAAGTTACTGCTTCTAAGACCAGAGAAGCATTAACTTGGTGTGGTCTGGATTCCAAGCTGAAAATTGGATCAGTATTCAATAGGAAGGGCATGAACAGCTAGGGGAAATTTCTCTCAGAAATTGTTGGCAAAGTTATCCTGTGCAAGTCTGGAGAACATGACAGGATTTCAGCTTACATGTTCAGCATCATAACAAGGATTATCTTTCAACTAACTACTGATTGGTCTGCAGTATTATTTGAGAAGATTAAGGAGAGCCTGAAGAAACCCAATTTGGGTAGAATACTTAGTCTTTACTTGGCTGATAGTATACCAGAAGTAATGAGTCAAGCTGCTGGATCAAAGATCAACCACATGAGGAAGATGGACATGAGGATCTTCTCTAGATGGGACAGAGTTTTAACTAAGGAGATGCCTACTCCTGAGAAAGTAACACCCCTAAAGAAGAAGAAGATGGCCCCTGTGGCTCAAGAGTCATCTAGCAGCTCTGAGGAGCAAGTTGTCTTTACACCAGATGATGAACAAGAACCTGGAGATGCGGGGAAGTCTCCAGCTCAACAAGATGATGCAGAAAGGCAGGGGGAGCTACCTCAAGCTAGCCCCATATACCAGGATTCTATCCAGGGGGAGCCTCTAGTAGTGGAAGAGTCAACTCCACTAGAAAGTGAGCAAGCAACCCACACTATCCTTGAGGTAATCTCAGAAATCAATCAATTAGATTTCCTTGTTGAGAGTGAAGTTATAATTGACAACTTATCTGATGTTAATCAGCAACCTCAGATTAATAGTCAACCCCCAGATGTTTTCATGGAGGACACATCTATTGCAGCTCAAGTGGACACACATCAAGTAACTGATGAGATAAGAAAATCTCCATCACTACCTCAACAAGAGTTTATAATGGAAGATCTCTTCCTTAATCTGGACAAAGCTGACTTTGAGAAGGAAAGTACTACTGCTGAGGGGGAGAATGCTCAAGTTGAGGGGGAGCAAGTGGAAATTCTAGAAGAAACTGCAAGGAAAGAGCCAGAGAAGCAAAAAACTGTTGAGGAGCTACCCAGGGAGAGGGTAGATATAGCAAGCACATCAGCTTCTGAAGATGAGGAGGCTGCAAGAGCAAAGAAAATAAAATTCCAAGTATTCAAGAGGAGGAGCCAAACATATAAGAAAGCTCTGTAAAGTATAGCACCACAGCCTGCACTACAGCCAACACCAACTGTAGATTACAGTGCTCTGATGGTTGCAATACAGATAAAGCTTGATGAGCAAAGACAAGCTATTGAAAAGTATGTAGATGAAGGGCAAAAATCTCTACAGTTTGATCTGGCCCAGGACATTAAGTCCATAAGATTTGAGATGAATCTAAATAAAAAGGAGATGACTGATTGCTTCCACAAGGGAGGGAATGCAGTGGTATACTTGGCTACAAATCAAGAGAAAATAAAAGCTCAAGTGGATGATATTGCACTGAAGCAAGGATATGTTCTGGAGAACCAGCTCAGAATGAATGATAATTTGACTGCTTCACACAATGCAATTGTCACAGAGATGAAGAATATAGCTGCTGGACAGACTACTTCTACTGCTACTGCTAAGGCAGAGTTTGATAAAGCTTTACAAGAGAGCTTAACTGCTGTTACAACTGCAATTGAAAACTCTCAGAAGTTGATAACTGAAAAACTCCAAAGGTTAAAACCTTTCTACAAGGATGGAGTCAATTATCTTAATGCACAAATCAGATTTCAAAAGGATGATCTAAGAGATCACATAGAAAGAGAAGTCATAAAGGGGGAGAGGGTGTTAGTCAAAGCCAGCTCTGATCATGTCAAGTGGATTTCTAATTCTATCAGAGCTACTCTTGGTTATCCTCCTTTATATGATGATGACAATGTAGCAGAATCTGGAGTTAATCCTGCCTATCTTGGAGGTGAGCAAGCTGAAGTAGCTCAAGTGATCTATCCTCCACCAGATTTTGATATGATACAAGCAGATATACATTCAATGTATAGCCCACCTGAGGGTCAGCAAAATGTCATCATAGAGAAGGTGGTTCAGCCAGTCTCTGAGGCTTTACAGGAAGCTATACTGAAAGAACAAGCTGAACAAGAAGCTAGATTGTCTAAGAAGAGGTTCAGAGAGCAAGCTGAACAAAGGCTTGATTTTGAACAGTGGAGTCCCACTTCAAGGAATATCATTCTAACTGCATGGAAGGCTGCCACAGATAATATTCAAGATAGAAACAATTGGTTTTCTGAACTGGAATGGAGAAAGCATGAATCTAGGCAAGAAGCCATAGTGCAATATAGAAGGAAGGCAAAGATGGGAAAGCTACCTCCTAGTGCCCAGGAGCCTAGCAAGTACTTTCCCAAGCCTTATCATTACTTTGAGAGGCAGAAGATTAAAGCTGAAGAGCTAAAGAAGAAGGATCTGAAAGGAAAGAAGCCTGCTGATACTGAACATGCTGAAGCCCTTGTGCAAGCAAAGATAAAGTCTGGGAAGGGCATAGTGATCAAGGAGGCTGAGCAGAAATAGGATAGATTTCATCTTGAGTTTACAGTTGTAATATGTTGATTTTAAAACACTTTGTAAACTTTTGGAACATGAATATGACAAAGCTGTTAGAACAATGTGTTGTGTGATAAATCTATTTCATAATTGTTCTGAGATGATATCTATGTATACATGTTTGTTTAATACATGTTTATGTTTGCCCTGTTATATAATCCTGCTTTACATCATGCTATGATTTTATTCTGTATGGTGTATATCATTGACTAAGGGTTATGACTTCTCCAAATAGGGGGATATTGTTGGGTACATTGGTTTAAATGTACCTGATTTGAAGAAGCCTCACCCTACTCAATGATATACATCAAAATGTATTTGATGTATTTTTGAGTTGCCTTATGCAGGTTAAGTATTTGCAGGGAAAGCAGAAAAGATTAAGTCCACGTGTCGACACCTAGAAGAAATGTGTTGACACTTAAGAAGACTTGTGTCGACACCTAGGCAAGTAGTGTCGACACTTGGAGTACTTGTGTCGACACCAGTGATGCAGAGTCGACACCAGACAGAAAGTGTCGACACAAGGAGCTGTGTCGACACTCAATGAAGAAAAGTCCAGTGAAGCTGTGTCGACACTTAGCAGTTGTATCGACACCCAGAGGAACTGTGTCTACATCAGAAAGTGTCGACACTTGGAGGCTGTGTCGACACTCAGCAAAAGTCAGCAGAGTCTAAGTACAAGTGTCGACATAATAAAGAATGTGTCAACACTCAGCAGAAGAGTCAACACTTGAAGAAAGTGTCGACACAAGAAAGAAAGTGTCGACACTCAGTAGAAGACTCAACACTTGAAGAAAGTGTCGACACAAGTAGTTGTGTCGACACTTAGCAAAGTTCAACAATATTCTAAGTACAAGTGTCGACACAAAGGAGATGTGTCGACACTCAGCAAAAGTTTCAACATAAGAAGATGTGTCGACACAAGGAGCTGTGTCGACACTCAGCAAGTATCAACACAGAAGGCATGTGCCGACACCAAGAAGATGTGTCGACACTGAACAAGTTCAACACATGAAGATGTGTCGACACAAAGGAGTTGTGTCGACACTTATAAGAATTCAACAAAGAACTGAAGAACAAGGAGTTGTGTCGACACACATTATTAGTGTCGACACATGATGAAGAAGCTGTGTCGAGAAGTAATTTCTACAACACAAGGAGTTGTGTCGACACCTTGAAGGCTAGTGTCGACACTTAGTCAACTTGTGTCGACACTTGGTCTATAAGTGTCGACACTTAAAGACAGACTGTCTCGACACTTTCAGATAGTTACAGTTATTTCAAGAACTGACTGGATGACTTGATAGCTGCCATTCTAGCCTGTCTACTGCACCTGTCAGAGTTGTCAGAAATCAGTTAGGAACCGGACCAGCCGGTTACCATGAAGAAGGCCTATATATAGGCTTATACTGTCTACAGAAACTGATGATCAAGTTGTTGAAAAGCAATTCATTGAAGACTTTCAAGTGAAGTTCTAAGTAGTTGGGGAGAGAGAGCTCCATCCAAGAAGATAGCTGTTGGAACCAGGCTGAGAAGAAGGGTTCAGACTTTGTTCTGAATCTTAAGTTGCAGAGATCAAGGATCAGCTGTAGAGAAGATCAACCCTATTGTGTTCTACATTCAAGAAGCTTTGAAGAAAAGCCAAGTGAGGTTGATCTCAGCAGAGTTCTTCCAAGAACTCATCAAGAACCTATCAACTCATCTCTCTATTCAGAGTTGTAGGTATATACACTTTGTATTTTATATTTCTTGTAGGATCCTTAGGGATCTGAGTTGTAAGCCTGTAATTATAAAGGCTGAGTGGTAGGGCCTGTGTGCCTGAGTGTAGGAGATCTGTTTCTCTGAGTGTTGGCCTGTTGTGGCTGAGTGTAGGCCTTGTGGCTCTGTGTAGGCTTTGTGAAGAAGCTGAGTGTAGGTCTTTGAAGAAGACTGAGTTGTAGGGCCTTGGGCCTGAGCTGTAGGAACCTGGTTGAGGTTCTGAGTGTAAGATCTGAGGATCTGAGATAGTGGAGGAGTTTGGCTGAATCTAGTACACTACTAGATAGGCAAAGGGGGAAAGTGGATGTACCCAAACCTTGGGGAACCACTATAAATTTGTGTGTTCACTGTGTGCTTGATTGATTGCTGTGATTGCTGTTTGACTGCTGTGTAGAATTAGTTATAAATCTGTGATATAACCTACAATCTGCCTAAAAGGTTTTAAAAAAAAGATTAAGTCACCTATTCATCCTCCCCCTCTAGGTGATTAGGTGCAATTTCTTTCACTGAATTTTCTGTGACAGTCTCAGCAACTATTTGAGATGGAGATGGAGACTTGCTTCTATACTTCCTAGTGGCTTCAGTCTTAAAGGCCACAGATCTTTCCTTATGCTCCACTCTAGTAGTCTTCTCTTCCTCCTTTCTAACCATTAACTGCATTTCATAAGATAGCAGTTTTCTAAACAAAGTTGGAGGAGGTATATCAGCTAATTTGGCCATTTCCCTAATGGCACAAATCTTGGTATCCCGGTCCTTAGTCAGGGATCTTAAGAACTTGTCATTCAGCACATAGTTGCTGAATTCTCTTCCATAGGACATCAATTCATTGACTAACCTATATAACTTCTTGTAACATTCAGTAATACTATCAGACTTTCCTTGTCTGAAGCTTTCATATTCCTGATTTAATAAAGACTTCCTGTCTTGTCTTACTTCTTCTGATCCCTCCATGTAAACTATCAGTGTGTCCCACATTTCTTTTGAGGTTTTACAATGTATTAGGTTCTGAAATGTTGTATCATCAATTGCACTAACAATAATATTCTGGGCCCTCTTGTCCATATTGGCCAGAATTATTTCATCTTTAGTCATTTCTGAATAGTCCTTAGGAGTTTTCTGATTTGCATCTAGAATGGATATCTTCATTGGCACATATGGCCCTTCTTTGACTGTAATGTATATTCTTGGGTCAGATGCTTCCATAAAGAGTCTAACCCTTTCTTTCCAAATGCCAAATATCTCTTTTCTACAGATTGGCAATTTCATGGACCCCAGCTTTTTGTGATTCTCACTAGAACCCATTTTCTTGATTCTTGTTTATTCTGATTCTGCCTATAGGATCTTACTAAGACTGTTATGTCCCTTTTTGAGTAACCTCCCTCTGATACCACTTGAAAGAAATAGTGCTTAATCACCTAGAGGGGGGGGGGTGAATAGGTGAACTTTATCTTTTTGATTTTCAGGCAGAAATACTGAACAATAAATACAATTCTACAATTATCACAACACAGCAACCATACAATCAAACATACACAGAGTGCACACAGGATTTATAGTGGTTCGCCAAGATCTGGGTACATCCACTTTCCCTCTTCGCCTATCTAGTAGTGTACTAGATTCGGCCTAACTTCTCCACTTCTTCTCATATCCTCAGATCTTACAACTCAGAACCCCAAACAGGTTCCTACAACTCAGAGTGACCTCACTCCTACAATTCAGGCACAAAGCCCTATAACTCAGTCTTCACCAAGACCTACACTCAGAGAACAAAGTCTCCTACAACTCAGGCTCAAGGCCCTACCTCAGTCTTCAACAAGACCTACACTCAGAGCACACAGACTCCTACACTCAACTTTTATAAAATAGGCTTACAGCTCAAATCTATACAAGATCCTACAGAAATTTGATAATACAAAGTAATTAACCACAACACTAAAAGAGAGAGATGAGTTGACTGGCTTCTTGATGAGTTCTTGGAAGAACTTGGCAGAGATCAACCTCCCTTGGCTTTCTTCAAAGCTTCTTGAATTAGAACACAGTAGGGTTGTATCTCTTGTGAAGATGATATTCAATCAACTTCTATCTTGAGATTTAGATCTCAATCTGAATCTTACTTAGCAGCCCGGTTCTACAGCTGCTCTTCTTAGAAGGAGCTCTCTCTCTCCTACTTCTTAGATCTTATGTTGAAGGTCTTCTTCTTTTGTGTTGTTAGATCTCTTGATTGATTGTTGTCAATCTGTTATTGTAATTCCACTACCATTGTTGAAGGAGAAAGGTCTTTATATAGTCTTCCTCCAAGGTAACTGGCTGATCCGGTTTCTAACAACCTTCTGACGGCTCTGACAGTTGCAGTTGACCGGTTGAAATGGCAGCTGTCAAGTCATCCGGTCACTTCTTGAAATCACTGTCACTGTCTGAAAGTGTCGAGACAGATAGTCATTATGTGTCGACACAACTTGACTAAGTGTCGACACAAGTAGACTAAGTTTCGACACTAGCCTTGATGGTGTCGACATAACTCCTTGTGTTATTGTAACAACTTCTCGACACTGCTTCTTCAGAATGTGTCGACACTGATTCTGTGTGTCGACACAAGTCTTCTGTTGAATGTGTCGACACTGGTTGTGTGTGTCGATGAAAGATATAGTACCTAAACACCTAGAGGGGGGGGGGGTGAATAGGTGACTTGAATCTTTTTAACTGTTTATGGCAGCAATCAGTTTCTAACACAGATTTATATCTACTTTTGCACAGCAATTACACAGCAATCAGAGCAAACCACAACACACAGTAGACACACAGTTTTATAGTGGTTCCCCAAGGTTTGGGTACATCCACTTTCCCCCTTCGCCTATCTAGCAGTGTACTAGATTCGGCCAAACTCCTCCACTATCTCAGAACCCAAAACAGGCTCCTACACCTCAGGCCCAAGGCCCTATAACTCAGCTTCTTCACAAAGCTTACACTCAGCCACAAAGGCCTACACTCAGCCACCAAGACCTACACTCAGCCACCAAGGCCTACACTCAGAGATTTAAATCTCCTACACTCAGCCTTTATAATTACAGGCTTACAAGACTCAGATCCAAAGGATCCTATAAGAAAATATGAATACAATAATGTTAACTCAGCAACTCAGAGACAAGAGAGGAGAGTTGTGAGTTTCTTGATGAGTTCTTGGAAGAACTCAGCTGGAATCAATCTGACTTGGCTTTCTTCAAAGCTTCTTGAATGTAGAACTCAATAAGATTGACTCCTTCTGCAGTTGATCCTTGATCTCTGCTACTTAAGATTGAGAATAAATCTGAACCCTTCTTCTCAGTCTGGTTCCAACAACTAATTTCTTGGATGGAGCTCTCTCTCTCCAACTTCTTAGATCTGCACTTGATTCTTCAAGGAATAGCTAGATCTTCTTTGTTAATTACTTGAACAATAATCTGAACAACTTCTTATATAGACAGTATAAGCCTATTTATAGGCGTTCTTCATGGTAACCGGCTGGTCCGGTTCATAACTGAATTCTAATAACTCTGACAGGTGCTGTAGACCGGATGGAATGGCAGCTGTCAAGTCATCCAGTCAGTTCTTGGAAATTCTATAACTGTCTGCAAGTGTCGAGACTTTCTGTCTTTAAGTGTCGACACTTATAGACCAAGTGTCGACACAAGTTGTCTAAGTGTCGATACTATCCTACAAGGTGTCGACACAACTCCTTGTGTTGTAGATTTTATATCTCGACACTACTTCTTCTTCATGTGTCGACACTGATAATGTGTGTCGACACAAGTACTTGTACTTCAGTATTTTGCTGAATTCTTCTAAGTGTCGACACATCTCCTTTGTGTCGACACATGTTCATGTGTTGAAACTGTTAAGTGTCGACACTGCTTCTTGGTGTCAACACATATCTTCAGTGTTGATACTTGTTGAGTGTCGACACAGCTCCTTGTGTCGACACATCCTTCTTCTGTCGAGACTCTGGCTGAGTGTCGACACATTCCATTAGTGTCGACACTTGTACTTAGAATATTCTTAAACTTTGCTGATCTTTGCTAAGTGTCAACGCAGCTCCTTGTGTCGACACTTTCTTCAAGTGTTGAGTCTTCAGCTGAGTGTCGACACATTCTTTCTTGTGTCGACACTTTCTTCAAGTGTTGACTCTTCTGTTATGTGTCGACACATTGCTTTGGGTGTCGACACTTGTACTTAGTCTCTGCTAGCTTTTGCTGAGTGTCGACACAGCCTCCAAGTGTCGACACTATCTGATGTAGACACAGTTTCACTGGGTGTCGACACAACTGCTAAGTGTCTACACTGCTTCACTGGCTTTTCTTCATTGAGTGTCGACACAGCTCCTTGTGTCGACACTTTCTGTCTGGTGTCGACTCAGCATCCCTGGTGTCGACACAATGACTCCAAGTGTCGACACTACTTGCCTGGGTGTCGACACAAGTCTTCTTAAGTGTCGACACTTTCCCTCTGGGTGTCGACACATGGACTTAGAAACTTTTTCTTCTTTCCTGTAAATACTT
Source organism: Platanthera guangdongensis (assembly GCA_039583875.1). NCBI lineage: Eukaryota > Viridiplantae > Streptophyta > Magnoliopsida > Asparagales > Orchidaceae > Platanthera > Platanthera guangdongensis. Next base: position 43,938,511 of record CM077164.1, read on the forward strand.
AACCTGCACAAGTAAACTCAAAACACATCAAATACATTTTGATGTACATCATTGAGTTGGGTGAGGCTTCTTCAAATCAGGTACATTTAAACCAATGTACCAAACAATCTCCCCCTATTTGGAGAAGTCATAACCCTTAGTCAATGATATACACCATTCATAATAAAATTACAAAATGATGTAAAGCAGGATTATATATAGCAGGACAATCATAAACATGTATCAACCAAACATGTATACATAGACATCATCACAGAACAAATATGAAATAGATTTAACATATAACACATTGTTCTAATATCTGTCATATACATTTTCAAAAGTTTACAGAATGTTTTACATCAAAAAGATTACATAGTAAACTTTAAGAAAATTCTAATTCTATTTCTGTTCAAGCTCCTTGATCACTATTCCTTTTCCAGCTTGTACTTTGGCTTGAACAGGTGCTTCAGCAACTTCAGCATCAGCAGGCTTCTTGCCTTTCAGATCTTTCTTTTTAAGTTCCTCGGCCTTAATCTTTTGCCTTTCAAAATAATGATAAGGCTTGCGAAAGTACTTGCTAGGCTCCTGGGCAGTAGGAGGTAGCTTTCCCATCTTGGCCTTTCTTCTATATTGGACTATAGCCTCCTGCTTGGACTCATGTTTTCTCCATTCAGCCTCAGAAAACCACTTGTTCCTGTCATGCACATTATCTTTTGCAGCTTTCCAGGCAGTCAAAATGATATTTCTTGAGGTAGGGCTCCACTGCTCAAAGTCTGGACTTTGTTCAGCTTGTTCTCTAAACCTCTTCTTAGACAATCTAGTCTCTTCTTCTTTCTGCAGTGCTTCTTGCATAGCTTCAGAGATTGGCTGAACAACTTTTTCTATAATGACATTATCCTTGCCCCCAGGTGGGCTATACATGGACTGTATGTCAGCATGAACCATATCAAAATCTGGAGGAGGGTAGATGACTTGAGCCACTTCAGGTTGCTCCCCCTCCTAGATATGCAGGATGAATTCCAGATTCAGCAACATTATCATCATCACAAAGAGGAGGATATCCAAGAGTTGCTCTAATAGAATTAGATATCCACTTGGTATGATCAGAGCTGGCTTTGACTAAAACTCTCTCCCCCTTTATGACTTCTCTTTCTATATGATCCCTGACATCATCTTTCTAAAATCTCACTTGATTATCCAAATAATTAACTCCATCTTTAAAGAAAGGTTTTAACCTTTGGAGTTTGTCAGTTATCAACTTTTGAGAATCTTGGATGGCAGTCTTAACAGCAGTTATTTCTTCTTGGAATACTTTGTCAAATTCTGCTTTTGATGTAGCTGGAGTCTGCCCTGCAGCTAGATTCTTCAGCTCTGTGACTATAGCATTGTGAGATGCAGTCAAATTATCATTCATCCTAATTTGATTTTCAAGTACATATCCCTGCTTCAGTGCTATGTCATCTACTTGAGCCTTAATCTTTTCATGGTGTGTAGCTAAGTACACCACTGCATTTCCCCCTTTGTGGAAGCAGTCTGTCATCTCCTTCTTGTTAAGATTCATCTCAAATCTTATTGACTTGATATCCTGGGCTAGATCAAACTGTAATGATTTTTGCCCTTCATCCACATATTTCTCTATGGCCTGCCTGTGCTCATCAAGCTTTATCTGCATTGCAACCATTAAAGCACTATAATCAATAGTTGGTGTTGGCAGTGATATAGGCTGTGGAGCAACAGTTTGCAAAGCCTTCTTATAACTTTGGCTCCTTCTTCTAAATACTTGAAATTTTCTTTTCTTAGCCCTTGAAGTCTCCTCATCTTCAGAGGCAGATGTGCTGGCTATATCTACCCTCTCCTTAGGTAGCACTTCAACAGCTTGGGGCTTTTCAGGTTCTTGCCTTACAGGCTCTTCAAGAATTGGCACTTGCTCCCCCTCAACTGGAGCATTCTCCTCCTCAGCAGCAGTTTCTTTGTCAAAATCTATTTGATCCAGGTTAAGGAACAGATCTTCCATGGTATACTCTTGTGGAGAATGAGCTGGAGAAACTCTGGGCTCATCAACCACTGGATCAGATACATCTTAAACTGTAACAGATGTCTTCCATGACAACATCTGGGACTTGACTATGAATCTATGGTTGCTGATAAACATCAGACAAATCAGTATCCTCTAAAGGAAAATCTATAGCATTAAGCTCAGTGATTACCTGTAGGATGATGTTGGTTGCTTGTTCACTTTCTAGTGTAGTTGGTTCTTCTACAACTAGAGGCTCCCCCTGGATTTGATCTTGGTGTAAGGGGCTAGTTGGTGGTAGCTCCCCCTGCCTTTCAGCATCTATCTGTTGAGCTGGAGACTTTACAGCAGTTCCAGTGTCTTCCTCATCAGGTGTGAAAACTGCTTGCTCTTCACTCCCAGAGCTGCTAGTTGACTCTTGAGCCACTGGGGCAACTTTCTTCTTCTTCTTTTGTAGAGTTACTTTCTCAGAAGTTATCTTCTCAGGGGTTGACATCTCTTTAGACAACCCCCTGTCCCATCTGGAGAAGATCCTCATATCCATCTTTCTCATATGGTTTATTTTACTTCCAGCAGCTTGACCCATAACTTCTGGTATAACACCAGCAAGGTATAGACTTAAGATTCTGCCCAAGTTGGGCTTCTTTAGGCTTTCCTTAATCTGCTCAAAGATTACCACAGACCAGTCAGTTTTCAGATTGAAGATTATCCTGGTCATTATGCTGAACATATAGGCAGATATCCTATCATGCCCTCCAGGTTTGCTCAATATCACTTTGCCTACAATTTCTGACAGGAATTTCCCCTGACTGTTCATTCCTTTTCTATTGAAAACTGAGCCAATTTTCATCTTAGAATCTAGTCCACACCAGGTTAGAGCTTCTCTGGTCTTTGAAGCTGTAACTTCATCTTCTTCTTGAGTTCTAGGCAACTGAAGAATTTTTCTCAGACTTTTGGAAGAGACCTTAACGTTCTCACCATGGACCCTGGACTTGATCTTGAATCTAGTGTCGTCTATCGTAGCTCCATTGAGGAATTCCAAGACTTCCTTCTTCCAAATCTTTGTTGGCTCTGAAACAAGATATTCTAACCCTGAGTCTGTTACTAGGGTTACTACAGTCTTGATTTCTTGGTCGGCATCATCAAAAGAATTGCGCACGAGCTCGTAGCCTTCGTTGATGTTCTACTCAAGCTTTGGCGCCATTAGGGTTTGAAGAATGTGACTGGAGAGAAGAGAGGTGTCGACACACAAGTTTTGGTCTCTAAACTTTTGAAAGCGTGTCGACAGACTAAGGCAAAACCCTATTTATACCTTTCTAGTTTTGAAGATGAAAAGGCGGGCAGCTAACTTAAATTGTGTCGACACTGGCGATAAGTGTCGACACAGACTTATAATGTCTCGACACCTATGTGTCGACACAAGTTTAGTCAACAGATTATATGTGTCGACACTTGTTTATGTGTCGACACCACTTAACTCGACACATAGTCGAGATTTTACTTAGATAATTCTGAGTAAACACTATGTGTCGACACCACTTTGGTTGTGTCGACACCATCTTGTCATGTGTCGACACTAATATTCTGAAGTGTCGACACCAACTTCCTAGATGTGTCGACACCTTTTTCCTGAAGTGTCGACACCACTATTCTGTGTCGACACAGAGATCTCTGTGTGTCGACACCTTTTTACTTAGCCATTTCCAATTCTATAAACTTACACTCTAAGTTTATCATTCCTAGTTCAATTTTAAACTTATTGAACTTAGTTTCTTCTAGGGGCTTAGTGTACATATCAGCTAGTTGATTATCAGTTTTAACATATTCTAGTAAAATATCCTCTTTCTCTACATGCTCCCTAAGAAAATGGTATTTTATCTCAATATGTTTAGTTCTACTATGGGAAACAGGATTATGTGCAATTTAAATAGCACTAGTAGAATCACAGAAGAGTGGAGTTCTACTTATCTGAAATCCATAGTCCTTAAGCTGATGTTGTATCCACAGAAGTTGAGCACAGCAACTTCCTGCAGCCACATATTCTGATTCTGCAGTGGAGATAGCCACACTTGTTTGCTTTTTGCTTCTCCAATAAATCAGTCTTCCACCTAGCAATTGACAGGTTCCAGTAGTGCTTTTTCTGTCTTCTTTGCATCCTGCAAAGTCTGCATCTGAATAACCTGTTAGATCAAAATCCCCATTCCTAGGGTACCAGAGGCCTAGATAAGGAGTGCCCTTTAGATATCTCAAGATCCTTTTGACTGCTGTCAAATGAGACTCTTTAGGGCAGGCTTGATACCTTGCACAGACACATGTAGCATACATGATATCTGGTCTACTTGCAGTCAAATATAATAGGGAGCCAACTATCCCTCTATACAAGGTTTCATCTACAGGTTTCCCTGCATCATCCTTGCTAAGAGACATACTTGACCCCATAGGAGTCTTCATGGTACTTGATGAATCCATATCATACTTCCTTATGAGTTCTAGGGTGAACTTGGACTGGCAAATGGATAAACCATTCTCAGTCTGTCTTACTTGGAGACCCAAGAAGAACTTTAGCTCTCCCATACTACTCATCTCAAATTGACTTTGCATTAGTTTTGCAAACTTTTTGCAAAAACTACTTTCAGTAGACCCAAATATAATGTCATCTACATATATTTGGACTAGTATTACTTTGCCTCTGGATTTCCTAAGGAATAGAGTCTTGTCTATTTTCCCCCTTGAGAATTTATTCTCAATAAGGAAACTAGACAGGGTTTCATACCAAGCCCTAGGGGCTTGCTTTAACCCATATAAAGCTTTCCTAAGTCTATAGACATGATTAGGTAGAGTTGAATCAACAAAACCTGAGGGCTGTTCCACATAGACTTCCTCTTTAAGATTACCATTTAGAAATGCTGACTTGACATCCATTTGGTAAACTTTAAATCCTTGAAAGGTTGCATAGGCCAGGAACATCCTTATGGCTTCCAGTCTGGCTACTGGAGCAAAGGTTTGATCAAAGTCAATACCTTCTTCCTGCCTATATCCTTTAGCAACCAATCTTGCTTTGTTCTTAATGATGACTCCTTGTTCATCCATCTTGTTCCTATAGATCCACTTGGTTCCTATTATATTGTGGTCTTTAGGTTTAGGAACAAGTTCCCAGACCTTGCACCTCTTGAACTGATTCAATTCTTCTTATATTGCCTCAATCCAGTGAGGGTCTAGGATGGCTTCTTCAAACTTCTTTGGTTCAACTTGGGATAGAAAGCTGGAGAAGATTGCTGCATTCAGATTTCTGCTCCTTGTTTGTACCCCTTGTCTTGGATCACCAATGATTTGTTCCACTGGATGATCTCTAAGATGCCTATTGGCTGGAGGCATCCTTACTTCAGGTTGAACTTCTTCAATTTCATCATCTTGCTGTACTCCTTGTACTCCTTCTGCATTTGGTACATGTAGTACTCCCCCTGGACCACAGCCACTGTCTTCTACCTGCTGTCTTGCAGTAGGTTCTTCTTCTATAGTGAGCTTGTCCATCTTCTTTGTTATACATGTGGGGCTGCACACACTACTAGACAACTCATTGTTAATAAGTCTAGTTTCATCAAATACTACATGTACAGATTCTTCTATAACTTGAGTTGACAAGTTGTAGACTCTATAAGCCTTACTGTTGTTGCTGTACCCAACAAAAATTCCCTCTTGGGACTTGGCAGCAAACTTGGTCAAGTAAGACTTTCCATTGTTAAGTATGAAGCACTTACAACCAAAGATCCTGAAGTAGGATAGGTTTGGTTTCCTGCCTTTCACAACCTCATAGGGGGTCTTGTTGAGGCTTTTAGTAATGGTAGCCCTATTAATAACATGGCATGCAGTATTAACTGCTTCAGCCCAGAAATATTCTGGTAGTGATGTATCACTTAATAGGGTCCTACCAGCCTCAATCAAGGTCCTATTCTTCCTCTCAGCAATGTCATTTTGCTGAGGTGTTCTAGGTGAAGAAAACTCTTGAAATATCCCAAAGTCTTCACATAGTTTTGTCATGCTATCAGATTGAAATTCAGTACCATGGTCACTTCTAATCTTGACCACTGTACTGTCTAGTTCATTCTGAATTTGCTTGACAAAGCTATAGAAGACACTAGGTGTTTCAGATTTCTATCTTAGGAAGAACACCCAGGAAAACCTTGAGTAGTCATCTACAACTACAAAGGTATAGACCTTCCTACCTAGGCTGTGAACTGGCATTGGACCAAAGAGATCCATATGCAAGAGGTATAAACACCTCACAGCATCTTTATTTTCTATGCTTCTAAAGGTGGATATTGTTTGCTTGCCCTTTTGACAAGCTGAGCAAATACCATCTTTAATACACTTAACTTGAGGACCATTCCTCACTAACTCTTTACTAAAGAGTTTGCCAATTGTCTTGTAGTTGAGATGGGCTAGCCTCTTGTGCCATTTGACATAATGAGATACTGTCTCATCAGCTACAAGACACACTTGAAAACCATTGGTCTCACACATAATGTCTAGGCAGTAGACATTCCTCTTTCTATAACCTGTCAAAATGATCTCTTGATCACTTGACCTCTTGATATGACAACCATCCTTAACAAATGAGATGTCATATCCAACATCACTTAATTGACTTATACTAATTAGGTTGTGTTTCAAACCTTTAACATAAGACACTTGAGTAATGGTAACTAAGTTACTAGAAATGTTACCAAACCCTTTGATGATTCCTTTTTCAGAACCACCAAAGGTGACTTTTGGACCATCTTTCATAGGTGTGAAGTCCCTTAGTAGTCCCCTAGTTCCAGTCATATGTCTGGAACATCCACTGTCCAAGTACCATATTGGGGTATGGCCACTTGGACTCACCTGCAAAACAGATTAGTGAACCTTAGAACCCAAAGAATTCTTGGGTCCTTGGTACTTGTTAGTTTGCATCCTAACAAAGCTACCTGCAGGCTTTCCTACAGGCAGTTTTCTACTCACTTTGACACTAGCATTGTGCCAACAGTCCATTGCAAAGTGGCCCACCTTGCCATAGCACCAACACTCAAACTTATTGTACCTTTGCTTAGGTACAGTCTTTGCTGTTTTATCTACAGCAGACTTGTTGAGAGTTGGGGCTTTGCCTTTGGACTTGGACTTGGACTGAACAGTCCTTGCAGGTCTAGTAAATCCCAGTCCAGCTTTACCTTTGTGATGAACAAATTCATCAATTATGGGTAGAACTGACTTAGGTTTAGAAAACCTAGCAACTAAGTCCTTCTCCTTCTGAAAATTAATCTCCAGACTCTTGATTTGATCATTCTTAAATGATATAGTTCCCATCTGAATCACAGTTATGTGCTTCAGTCTGGCTATCTCATTAAGCTTTTGATCAAATAACTTCTCAAACTCAGTTGCAACAGCTTTGAGAGTAGCAATTTCCTTTGCCTGACTTTTGGCTAGGCACTTGCTCTTCTTATAAGCTTGCAATAGAACTTTATATTCATCTATTAACTGATGAATATCTTCTTCAGACTCAGATGCACTCTCATCATTTGATGATGATGAATCTGATTCTGTACTGACACAAGAAATTGAACTTAAAGTTGAACTTTGCACCTTACTGGGTCCTGGCTGCTCAAGGATTTTGTCACTTTGTGTCAATGTCATTAGCCCTTGGCATTGACTGTCTTCTTGTTCATATATAGAATTCATAATCTGCATGAACTCTTCTTCTTCTTCCTCAGCAAACAGTCCTATATATGCCTCAGCATCTGACTCAGTTTCTGATGAAGAGATATCTGACAGGCTCTTGTCCTTTTTGGCAACAAAAGACTTTTCTTTCTTACCCTTGTATTGAGTCCTTTTCTTGTCACTAGACTCCTTCCTTTTTTCTGGACAATCTACAACAACATGACCTTGTCTATTACAGCAATAGCATATAATTTTTGATAGTGTTACTTTGCTAGACTTGGTCTTTTTCCTGTCTTTCTTTGAAGGCTTTTTATTCTGATAAAAGTCTTCTTTTCCTTGTGAAGTTGATGGCCTTGTCCTCCACTGTTTTTTCTTTAAGAAATTCTGGAAATGTCTTGTAAAGGCAGCAAAGTCCTCATCACTTTCACTGCTTTCAGACTTTGTACTTGCTGACTCATCTGACTCAGTTTCAGCAATCTTTGGAGGTGGAGTTGGTGACTTACTCCTGTACTTTCTAGGAGCTTCTATTTTGAAGGCAACTGTTCTTTCTTTGTGTTCACTTCTTGTTGATTTCTCCTCTTCTTTCCTCACCATTAACTACATTTCATAAGACAGCAGTTTGCCAAATAGTGTTGGTGGAGGAATTTCAGCCAACTTTGTTATTTCCCTAATGGCACAGATCTTGGTGTCCCAATCTTTTGTAAGGGACCTTAGAAACTTATCATTGAGTTCATAATTACTGAACTCTCTGCCATAGGACATGAGTTCATTCACAATCCTGTAGAACTTCTTATAGCACTCAGTTATGTTATCAGCCTTACCTTGTCTAAAACTTTCATATTCTTGATTTAGCAAGGATTTTCTGTCTTGCCTAACTTCTTCAGAACCCTCCATATACACAATAAGAGTATCCCACATTTCTTTAGCTGTCTTACAGTATATCAGATTCTGAAAAGTTGCATCATCTATAGCACTTACAATAATGTTTTGAGCCCTTTTGTCCATGGTGGCTAGAACAATTTCATCCTTAGTCATTTCAGAGAAATCCTTTGGTGTTCTCTAATTTGCATCTAAGATTGATACCTTCATGGGCACATATGGCCCTTCCTTCACTGTGATATAAATCTTAGGGTCTGAGGCTTCCATAAAAAGTCTCACCCTTTCCTTCCAAATGCCAAAGATTTCCTTTCTGCAAATGGGTAACTTCATGAATCCCAATTCGTTGTGATTCTCTGTGGAACCCATGATTCTTGATTTTCTTGATTCTGTAATTGACTTAAACTGAATCTGCCAACAGGATCTACTCAGATAGTTATGTCCTCTTTTGAGAAACCTGGCTCTGATACCACTTGAAAGATATAGTACCTAAACACCTAGAGGGGGGGGGGGTGAATAGGTGACTTGAATCTTTTTAACTGTTTATGGCAGCAATCAGTTTCTAACACAGATTTATATCTACTTTTGCCCAGCAATTACTGAAAGATATGATACCTAAACACCTAGAGGGGGGTGAATAGGTGACCTAATCCTTTTCTAACTTTACTGGCAGCAAACAGTTTATTATCACAGATTTATAACTTTTGCACAGCAATCACAAAGCATTCACCGCATAAACAGCACAATCACAGCACAACACAATGGTTTATAGTGGTTCCCTAAGATATGGGTACATCCACTTTCCCCCTTCGCCTATCTAGCAGTGTACTAGATTCGGCCAAACTCCTCCACTGTCTCAGAACCCAAATTGGTTCCTACACCTCAGGCCCAAAGCCTTACAACTCAGCTTTATCCCAAAGCCTACACTCAACCAATCAATGCCTACCCTCAGCCAACCAAGGCCTACACTCAGCCAACCAAGGCCTACACTCAGCCAACAAGGCCTACACTCAGAGATCTCAATCTCCTACACTCAGGCTCTCAAGCCCTACCCTCAGCCTTTATAATTATAGGCTTACAATTCACTCAGATCCAAGGGATCCTACAAGTTAAAATGTATTACAGCAATTAACTCTATAACTCAGAAATAAAAGAGGGGAGTTGAGAGTTTCTTGATGAGTTCTTGGAAGAACTCAGCTGGATTCACTCTGACTTAGCTTTCTTCAAAGCTTCTTGAGTAGAACTGAATAAGACTGAATCCTCCTGCAGTTGTTCCTTGACCTCTGTCACTTAAGATCCAGAATTGAATCTGAATCCTTCTTCTCAGCCTAGTTCCAGAGGCTGATTTCTTGGATGGAGCCCTCTCTCTCCAACTTCTTAGATCTGCACTTGGACTGCAAGATCTTCTTGTGTTGATACTCTTGGTACCACTTTAATAACTTGTTCTTCAATAATGATAACTCTTTTTAACAACAATCTGATCAACAGTTTCTATAAACTGTAGGTGCCTATTTATAGGCCTTCTTCATGGTAACCGGCCGGTCCGGTCCATAACTGACTTCTGATATCTCTGACAGGTGCTGTATACCGGCTGGAACGGCATCTGTCAAGTCATCCAGTCATTTCTTGAAAATCTCTAACTGTCTGTAAGTGTTGAGACTTTCTGTCTTTAAGTGTCGACACTTATAGTCCAAGTGTCGACACATGTTGTGTAAGTGTCGACACAAGTCTACAAGGTGTCGACACAACTCCTTGTATGTCTCGACACAGTTTCTTCTGCATGTCTCGACACTGAAATTGAGTGTCGACACAAGTACTTGTTCTTCTAGCTTTTGCTGAATTCTTCTAAGTGTCGACACATCTCCTTTGTGTCGACACAACTTCTTGTGTTGAATCTGTCAAGTGTCGACACTGCTTCTTGGTGTCGACACATAGTCTTCAATATCGATACTTGCTGAGTGTCGACACAGCTCCTTGTGTCGACACACCTTCTTCTTGTTGAGACTTCAGCTGAGTGTCGACACATAGTCTTAGTGTCAACACTTGTACTTAGAATAATTTTGTTGATCATTCTGTTCTTTGCTAAGTGTCGACACAGCTCCTTGTGTCTACACTTTTCTTCAAGTGTAGAGTCTTTAGCTAAGTGTCGACACATTGTGCTGGGTGTCGACACTTACTTCATGTGCTGACTCATCTGTTGAGTGTCGACACATTGTTCTGAGTGTCGACACTTTAACTTAGTCTCTGCAGACTTTTGCTGAGTGTCGACACAGCTCCAAGTGTCGACACTTTCTGGTGTAGACACAGTTTCACTGGGTGTCGACACAGCTCCTTGTGTCGACACTTTCTGTCTGCACTTTTCTTCACTGAGTGTCGACACAGCTCCAAGTGTCGACACTTTCTGTCTGGTGTCGACTGTACATCCCAGGTGTCGACACAATGACTCCAAGTGTCGACACTGCTTGTCTGGGTGTCGACACAAGTCTTCTTAAGTGTCGACACTTTCTCTCTAGGTGTCGACACATGGACTTAGAAACTTTTTGCTTCAGTCCAGTGATTACTTAACCTGCACAAGTAAACTCAACATACATCAAATACATTATGATGTATAACATTGAGTTGGGTGAGGCTTTTTCAAAGCAGGTACATTTGACCAATATACCCAACAATCTCCCCCTATTTGGAGAAGTCATAACCCTTAGTCAATGATATACACCATCCATAATTAAAAATTACAAAATTATGTAAAGCAGGTTATATTCAGCAGGGTAAACATAAACATGTATTAATTCACTCATGTATATACATTCATCATTTCAGAGCAAACAAGAAATAGACACATTCACAGAACAATCATGAAATATATTTATCACAAATTGTTCTAACATTTTTCTTATACATCTTCAGTGGTTTACAAAAATGTTTTACATTTAAAAGATTACAAAATAATCTTCAAGTAAAATCTTAATCTAGTTCTGGTCAGGTTCCTTGATAACTATTCCCTTACCAGCTTGAACTTGAGCTTTGACAGGGGCATCAGCAGTTTCAGCATCAGCATGCTTCTTTCCTTTCAAGTCCTTCTTCTTAAGCTCTTCAGCTTTGATCTTCTGCCTCTCAAAATAGTGATATGGCTTAGGAAAGTACTTGCTAGGCTCCACTGCAGTAGGAGGTAGCTTTCCCATCTTTGCCTTTCTTCTATACTGAACTATTGCTTCCTGCCTGATCTCATGTTTTCTCCATTCTGCTTCAGAGAACCACTTGTTCCTGTCATGAGTATTGTCCTTGGCAGCTTTCCAGGCAGTTAAAATTATATTCCTAGAGGTAGGGCTCCACTGTTCAAAGTCTGGCCTTTGTTCTGCTTGTTCCCTAAACCTCTTTTTGGACAACCTTGTCTCTTCTTCCTTCTGTAATGCCTCTTGCATGGCTTCAGTAATAGGTTGAACAACCTTTTCAATATGGACATTGTCCTTGCCCTCAGATGGGTTGTACATGGTCTGTACCTCAGCATGAATCATTTCAAAGTCTGTAGGTGGATAAATGACCTGAGCTACTTCTGGTTGCTCACCCCCAAGATAGGCAGGGTTAATGCCTGATTCAGCAACATCTTGGTCATCACACAGAGGAGGGTATCCAAGTGTAGCCCTGATTGAATTTGATATCCATTTTGCATGATCAGAACTTGCCTTGACTAACACTCTCTCCCCCTTTATGACTTCTCTAGCCATGTGATCTCTGACATCATGCTTTTGAAATCTGATCTGACTATCCAAGTATCTGATTCCCTCTTTAAAGAATGGTTTCAGCTTTTGAAGTTGTTCAGAGATAGCTTTCTGGGAGGCTTGGATAGCAGTCTTTACAGCAGAAATTTCTTCCTGGAATACTTTATCAAAATCAGTTTTAGCAGCAGTAGTTGATGTAGAAGGTTCAGCAGCCTTGGTTTTCAACTCAGTGACTATAGCATTATGGGAGGCAGTCAAATTGTCATTCATTCTTAACTGATTCTCAAGAACATATCCTTGTTTCAATGCTATATCATCAACTTGGGCTTTGATTTTCTCCTAGTGTGTTGCCAAATACACCACTGCATTTCCACCTTTGTGGAAGCATTCATTCATCTCCTTCTTGTTAAGGTTCATTTCAAACCTTATAGACTTTATATCTTGGGGAAGATCAAACTGTAAAGCTTTGTGCCCTTCATCTACATAAGCTTCAATAGCTTTTCTTTGTTCATCCATTTTAATCTGTAGTGCAACCAGTAAAGCACTATAATCAACTGTTGGAGCTTGTTGAACTATAGGCTGTGGGGTTATAGATTGCAGAGCTTTCTTATAACTTTGACTTCTCCTTTTAAAAACATACAGTTTCTTCTTCTTAGCCCTAGCACTCTCCTCATCTTCAGAGGCAGAAGTGCTGGCTATGTCAACCATATCCTTAGGGCTTTGAGGCTTCTCTTTCTGCACCACAGGTGCCTTCTCAGTTTCCAGCCTAATAGGTTCTTTCAGATCTTGTACCTTCTCTCCCTCAGCAGCAGCATTATCTCTTGCATCAGCATCCTTGTCCATGTCAAAATCTTGCTGGTCTAGATTAAGGAATAAGTCTTCCATTGTAAACTCTTGTGGATACTGTGCAGGGGAAGTTCTTGGGTCTTCAACCACTTGATTAGGAATCACTTCTTGTACAGCAGATGTGTCTTCTCTAACAACATCTGGAACTGGACTATGCAGCTGAGTTTGCTGAGAAACATCAGACAAATCAGCATCTTCTTTAAGATATTCTAAAGTATTTAGGTCAGTGAGTACCTCTTGGATGATGGTGGTGGCTTGCTTACTGTCCAGTGTAGATGGTTCTTCTACAACTAGAGGCTCCCCCTGGCTTTGATCCCTGTGGATGGGGCTAGCTTGTGGTAGCTCCCCCTGGATCTCAGTAATTTCTTGAGCAGCAGGGGTCTTCTCTACAGCCTCTTCCTCATGATCATCAGGAGTGAAGACAACATGTTCTTCACTCCCAGAACTACTGGAGGACTCTTGTTCCACTGGAGCAGTTTTTCTCTTTTTCTTTGGAGGAATCTCCTTCTCAGTTACTGTCTTCTCTGGGGTTGGTATTTCCTTGGACAATACCCTGTCCCATCTTGAAAAGATCCTTAGATCCATTTTCCTCATGTGGTTGATCTTGTTTCCTGCAGCAGTATTCATTACCTCTGGTATGGTACCAGCTAGGTAGAGACTAATGATCCTGCCCAGATTGGGCTTCTTCAAGCTCTCCTTAATCTTCTCATAAACCACTGTAGACCAATCTGTTTTCAGAGTGAATATTATCCTTGTCATGATTTCAAACATATAGGCAGACACTCTGTCATGCCCTCCAGGCTTGCTGAGTAAGACTTTTCCCACAATCTCAGACATGAACTTCCCTTGATTATTCATGCCTTTCCTGTTAAATACAGATCCTATCTTCATCTTTGGATCAAGACCACACCAGGTTAAAGCTTCCCTGGTCATTGAAGCAGTAACCTCTTCTTCAGCTTGAGTTCTTGGCAATTGAAGAATCTTCCTCAGACTTTTTGGGGTTACCTTAACCTTTTCTCCATGAACTCTGGATTTGATTTTGTATCCAGATTCATCTACTGCAGCTCCATGAAGGAATTCAAGTACTTCCTTCTTCCAAATCTTTGTAGGTTCAGACAAGAGATATTCTAGTCCAGAATCGCCGACGAGAGTTACAACCGCCTTGATTTTTGCATCTGCATCGTCGAACGCGCCGCGCACAAGCTCATAACCCTCGTTAACGTTCTCCTCAAGCTTAGGAGCCATTAGGGTTTGTAGAAGTTATCTTTAGAAAAGAGAGGTGTCGACACAGTAGTTTTGGTCTCGAAACTTTGAAAGCGTGTCGACAAACAAAGACAGAACCCTATTTATACCTTTCTGATTTTGAAGATGAACAGGCGGGACAGCTAACTTATAATGTGTCGACACTGGCTATAAGTGTCGACACTGACTTATAATGTCTCGACACACATGTGTCGACACAAGTTTAGTCAACAGATTTTATGTGTCGACACTTGATTATGTGTCGACACAACATAACTCGACACATTGTCGAGACTTTACTTAGAAAATTATGAGTAAAACATAAGTGTCGACACCATATTGGATGTGTCGACACCTACTTGTCATGTGTCGACATTAACATTCTGAAGTGTCGACACCAACATCCTGGATGTGTCGACACCTTTTTCCTGAAGTGTCGACACCACTATTCTGTGTCGACATAGACTTGTCTATGTGTCGACACCTTTTTACTTAGCCAATTTTAATTCTGTAAACTTATTCTAAGTTTATCATTCCTAGTTCAATTTTGAATCTATTGAACTTAGCTTCTTCTAGGGGCTTAGTAAACATATCAGCTATCTGATTATCTGTTTTAACATATTCAAGTAAAATATCTTCTCTTTCTACATGCTCCCTAAGAAAATGATATTTAATTTCAATATGTTTAGTTCTACTATGTGATACAGGGTTATTAGCTATTGAAATAGCACTTGTAGAATCACAGAAAAGTGGAGTTCTACTTACCTGAAATCCATAGTCCTCTAGCTGATGATGTATCCACAGAAGTTGAGCACAACAACTTCCTGCAGCCACATATTCTGACTCAGCTGTGGAGATAGCCACACTGGTTTGCTTCTTGCTACTCCATGAAATTAGTCTCCCACCTAGGAATTGACAGGTTCCAGTAGTGCTCTTTCTATCCTCTTTGCATCCTGCAAAGTTTGCATCTGAATAACTTGTTAGATCAAAATCTCCATTCCTAGGGTACCAGAGTCCTAGATAGGGAGTGCCCTTTAGATATCTCAATATTCTTTTGACTGCAGTCAAATGAGACTCTTTAGGGCAGGCTTGATACCTGGCACAAACACATGTAGCATACATGATGTCAGGTCTACTAGCAGTCAAGTATAATAGGGAGCCAACTATCCCTCTATACAAGGTTTCATCTACAGGTTTCCCTGCATCATCCTTGCTAAGAGACATACTTGACCCCATAGGAGTCTTCATGGTATTGGATGAATCCATACCATACTTCCTTATGAGTTCTAGGGTGAACTTGGACTGACATATGGATAAACCACTTTCAGTCTGTTTAACTTGGAGACCCAAGAAAAACTTCAGCTCTCCCATACTACTCATCTCAAACTGACCTTGCATAAGTTTTGCAAACTTTTTGCAAAGGCTCCTTTCAGTAGACCCAAATATAATGTCATCTACATATATTTGGACTAGTATTACTTTGCCTCTAGATTCCCTAAGGAATAGAGTCTTATCTATTTTCTCCCTTGAGAATTTGTTCTCAATGAGGAAACTAGATAGGGTTTCATACCAAGCCCTAGGGGCTTGCTTTATCCCATATAAAGCTTTCTTAAGTCTATAGACATGATGAGGTAGAGTAGGATCAACAAAACCTGAAGGCTGCTCCACATAGACTTCTTCTTTGAGATTACCATTTAGGAATGCTGACTTGACATCCATTTGGTATACCTTGAATCCTTGATAGGTTGTATAGGCCAAGAACATCCTTATGGTTTCCAGTCTGGCTACTAGAGCAAAGGTTTGATCAAAATCAATACCTTCTTCTTGCCTATATCCTTTAGCAACCAGTCTAGCCTTATTCTTAATGATGACCCCTTGTTCATCCATCTTATTCCTGTAGATCCACTTAGTTCCTATTACATTGTGGTCTTTAGGTTTAGGAACAAGTTCCCAGACCTTGCACCTCTTGAACTGATTAAGCTCTTCTTGCATTGCTTCAGTCCATTGTGGATCTTGTATTGCTTCTTCAAACTTCTTAGGTTCAATTTGTGACAGAAAGCTGGAGTAGATTGCTGCATTCATGTTTCTACTCCTGGTTTGAACTCCTTGTCTTGGATCTCCAATAATCAGCTCTACTAGATGATCTCTAAGATGCCTGTGGGCTGGAGGCATCCTAACTTCTGGTTGAACCACTTCAGCATCTGCATCATGCTGTATTCCTTGTATTTCTTCAGCAATTGGCACATGTAGTTCTCCCCCTGGACAACAGCTACTTTCTTCTACTTGCTGTCTTGCAGCAGGCACTTCTTCTATAGTAAGCTTGTCCATTTTCTTTGTCAAACCTGTGGGGCTGCATAGACTACTAGACAACTCATTATTAATAATTTTAGTCTCATCAAAAACTACATGCACTGATTCTTCTACAACTTGTGTAGTCAAGTTGTAGACTCTATAAGCCTTACTATTATTGTTGTACCCAACAAAAATTCCCTCTTGGGACTTGGCAGCAAACTTAGTTAAGTAAGACTTCCCATTGTTAAGTATGAAGCATTTACAACCAAAGATCCTAAAATAGGATAGGTTTGGTTTCCTGCCTTTCACAACTTCATAGGGGCTCTTATTTAGCCTTTTAGTGATGGTAGCCCTATTTATAACATGGCATGCAGTATTAACTGCTTCAGCCCAGAAATATTCTGGCAGAGATGTATCACTTAGTAGGGTCCTACCAGCCTCTATCAAGGTTCTATTCTTCCTCTCAGCAATGCCATTTTGCTGAGGTGTTCTAGGTGAAGAGAATTCTTGAAATATCCCAAAGTCTTCACACAGTTTTGTCATGTTATCAGACTGAAATTCAGTACCATGGTCACTTCTAATTTTGACCACTGTACTATTTAGTTCATTCTGAATTTGCTTGACAAAGCTATAGAAGACACTAGCTGTTTCAGATTTCTGTCTTAAGAAGAACACCCAGGAAAACCTTGAGTAGTCATCTACAACTACAAAGGTATAGACCTTCCTACCTAAGCTGTGAACTGGCATTGGACCAAAGAGATCCATATCCAAGAGGTATAAACACCTCAGAGCATCTTTATTTTCTATGCTTCTAAAGGTGGATTTAGTCTGCTTGCCCTTTTGACAAGCTGAGCAAATACCATCTTTAACACACTTAACTTGAGGACCATTTCTCACTAACTCTTTGCTAAAGAGTTTGCTAATAGTCTTGTAGTTAAGATGGGCAAGCCTCTTGTGCCATTTGACACAATGAGAGACTGTCTCATCAGCTACAAGACAAACTGGAGAACCATTGCTCTCAACTATAATGTCTAGACAGTAGACATTCCTCTTCCTATAACCTGTCAAAATGATCTCTTGATCACTTGACCTCTTGATATGACAACCATTTTTAACAAATGAGATGTCATACCCTACATCACTTAATTGACTTATACTTATTAGGTTGTGTTTCAACCCTTTAACATAAGCCACTTGAATAATGGTAACCAAGTTTGTAGAAATGTTATCAAACCCTTTGATGATTCCTTTTTCAGAACCACCAAAGGTGACTTTTGGACCATCTTTTACTGGAATGTAGTCCTTTAGTAATCTTCTAGTTCCAGTCATATGTCTGGAACATCCACTGTCCAAGTACCATGTTGGGGTATGGCCACTTGGACTCACCTGCAAAACAGATTAATGAACCTTAGAACCCAAAGAATTCTTGGGTCCTTGGTACTTGTTAGTCTGCAATCTGACAAAGCTACCCACTGGCTTTCCAACAGGTAGTTTGGTACTCACTTTGGCACTAGCATTGTGCCAACAGTCCACTACAAAATGGCCAACTTTGCCACAGCACCAACATTCAAACTTATTGTACCTTTGCTTAGGTACAGCCTTGGCTGTCTTGTCTACAGCAGCCTTGTTGAATGTTGGGGCTTTGCCCTTGGACTTAGAATTGGACTGCTCAGTCCCTGCAGGTCTAATAAAGCCCAGTCCAGCCTTGCCTTTATGATGAACAAATTCATCAATTAAAGGTAACACTGACTTAGGTTTAGAAAACCTAGCAACAAGCTCTCTCTCTTTCTGAAGATTGATCTCCAGACTCTTGATTTGATCATTTTTAAATGATATAGTACCCATTTGAATCACTGTTATGTGCTTCAACCTGGCTATCTCATTCAGTTTTTGATCAAAAGACTTCTCAAAATCTGTTGCTGCAGCTTTAAGAATAGCAATTTCCTTTGCCTGACTTTTGGCTAGGGTCTTGCTTTTCTTGTAAGCCTACAACAGCACCTTATATTCATCTATAAGCTGATGAATATCATCCTCAGACTCAGATACATTCTCATCACTTGATGAAGAAGAATCTGAATCTGAACTAGAACAAGAAACTGAATTTAAACTTGAACTTTGTACCTAACTGGGTCCTGGCTGCTCCAGGATTTTGGCACTCTCTGTCAAAGCCATTAGCCCTTGGCATTGACTGTCTTCTTGTTCATAAATAGACTCCATGATCTGCATGAATTCTTCCTCTTCTTCTTCAGCAAACAGCCCTATGTAGGCTTTAGCCTCAGACTCAGTTTCTGAAGAAGAGATATCTGATAGAGTCTTCTCCTTCTTGGCAACAAAAGACTTTTTTTTCTTTCCTTTGAAGTGAGTCTTTTTCCTGTCACCAGATTCCTTTCTCTTCTCTGAACAATCTGCAATAACATGGCCCTGTCTATTACAGCAATAGCACACTATCTTAGATCCAGTTGCCTTGCTTGACTTTGTCCTCTTCCTGTCTTTCTTTGAAGGATTTTTCTCCTGATAAAAGACTTCCTTTCCCTTAGAAGAAGAAGGTCTTGACCTCCACTGTTTCTTCTTCAAGAATTTCTGAAAGTGTCTAGTGAAGGCAGCAAAGTCTTCATCACTTTCACTGCTCTCAGTCTTTGTGCTGACAGACTCATCAGACTCTGATTCAACTACCTCTGGAGGTGGAGTTGATGACTTATTCCTGCACTTTCTGGGAACTTCTGTCTTGAAGGCAACAGTTCTTTCTTTGTGCTCAGTCCTTGTTGATTTCTCCTCCTCTTTCCTCACTGTCAACTGCATCTCATATGACAATAACTTGCCAAACAGTGTAGGAGGAGGAATTTCTCCCAACTTAGCCATTTCTCTAATGGCACAGATCTTTGTGTCCCAATCTTTGGTTAGGGACCTTAGGAACTTATCATTTAGTTCATAGTTACTGAACTCTCTTCCATAAGACATGAGTTCATTAACTATTCTATAGAACTTCTTGTAGCACTCAGTTATGCTATCACCTTTACCTTGTCTAAAACTCTCATACTCCTGATTTAGCAAGGATTTTCTATCTTGTCTAACTTCTTCAGATCCTTCCATATACACTATAAGAGTGTCCCACATCTCTTTAGCTGTCT
Source organism: Platanthera guangdongensis (assembly GCA_039583875.1). Classification (NCBI taxonomy): domain Eukaryota; kingdom Viridiplantae; phylum Streptophyta; class Magnoliopsida; order Asparagales; family Orchidaceae; genus Platanthera; species Platanthera guangdongensis. The sequence continues at coordinate 43,958,301 of CM077164.1, forward strand.
TGCAGTGTATAAGATTCTAAAAAGTTGCATCATCAATGGCACTCACTATTATGTTTTGTGCCCTCTTGTCCATTGTGGCTAGGGCAATCTCATCCTTAGTCATCTCAGAGAAATCCTTTGGAGTTCTCTGATTTGCATCCAAAACTGAAATCTTCATGGGCACATAAGGCCCTTCCTTTACTGTGATGTAGATTCTAGGGTCTGAGGCCTCCATAAACAGCCTTACCCTTTCCTTCCAGATCCCAAAAATTTCCTTTCTGCATATTGGTAATTTCATGGAACCCAATTCCTTGTGATTCTCAGAAGAACCCATGTTTCTTGATTTTCTTGAATTTCTTGAATCTGTGTATTGCCTTACACTGAATCTGCCAAACAGGATCTCCTCAGACTGTTAGTCCTTTTTGAGCAACCTGGCTCTGATACCACTTGAAAGATATGGTACCTAAACACCTAGAGGGGGGGTGAATAGGTGACCTAATCCTTTTCTAACTTTACTGGCAGCAAACAGTTTATTATCACAGATTTATAACTTTTGCACAGCAATCACAAAGCATTCACAGCATACACAGCACAATCACAGCACAACACAATGGTTTATAGTGGTTCCCCAAGATATGGGTACATCCACTTTCCCCCTTCGCCTATCTAGCAGTGTATTAGATTCGGCCAAACTCCTCCACTGTCTCAGAACCCAAATTGGTTCCTACACCTCAGGCCCAAAGCCTTACAACTCAGCTTTATCCCAAAGCCTACACTCAGCCAATCAAGGCATACCCTCAGCCAACCAAGGCCTACACTCAGCCAACCAAGGCCTACACTCAGCCAACAAGGCCTACACTCAGAGATCTCAATCTCCTACACTCAGGCTCTCAAGCCCTACCCTCAGCCTTTATAATTATAGGCTTACAATTCACTCAGATCCAAGGGATCCTACAAGTTAAAAATGTATTACAGCAATTAACTCTACAACTCAGAAATAAAAGAGGGGAGTTGAGAGTTTCTTGATGAGTTCTTGGAAGAACTCAGCTGGATTCACTCTGACTTAGCTTTCTTCAAAGCTTCTTAAGTAGAACTGAATAAGACTGAATCCTCCTGCAGTTGTTCCTTGACCTCTGCCACTTAAGATCCAGAATTGAATCTGAATCCTTCTTCTCAGCCTAGTTCCAGAGGCTGATTTCTTGGATGGAGCCCTCTCTCTCTAACTTCTTAGATCTGCACTTGGACTGCAAGATCTTCTTGTGTTGATACTCTTGGTACCACTTTAATAACTTGTTCTTCAATAATGATAACTCTTTTTAACAACAATCTGATCAACAGTTTCTGTAAACTGTAGGTGCCTATTTATAGGCCTTCTTCATGGTAACCGGCCGGTCCGGTCCATAACTGACTTCTGATATCTCTGACAGGTGCTGTAGACCGGCTGGAACGGCAGCTGTCAAGTCATCCAGTCATTTCTTGAAAATCTCTAACTGTCTGTAAGTGTTGAGACTTTCTGTCTTTAAGTGTCGACACTTATAGTCCAAGTGTCGACACATGTTGTGTAAGTGTCGACACAAGTCTACAAGGTGTCGACACAACTCCTTGTATGTCTCGACACAGTTTCTTCTGCATGTGTCGACACTGAAATTGAGTGTCGACACAAGTACTTGTTCTTCTAGCTTTTGCTGAATTCTTCTAAGTGTCAACACATCTCCTTTGTGTCGACACAACTTCTTGTGTTGAATCTGTCAAGTGTCGACACTGCTTCTTGCTGTCGACACATAGTTTTCAATGTCGATACTTGCTGAGTGTCGACACAGCTCCTTGTGTCGACACACCTTCTTCTTGTTGAGACTTCAGCTGAGTGTCGACACATAGTCTTAGTGTCAACACTTGTACTTAGAATAATTTTGTTGATCATTCTGTTCTTTGCTAAGTGTCGACACAGCTCCTTGTGTCGACACTTTTCTTCAAGTGTACAGTCTTTAGCTAAGTGTCGACACATTGTGCTGGGTGTCGACACTTACTTCAGGTGCTGACTCATCTGTTGAGTGTCGACACATTGTTCTGAGTGTCGACACTTTAACTTAGTCTCTGCAGACTTTTTCTGAGTGTCGACACAGCTCCAAGTGTCGACACTTTCTGGTGTAGACACAGCTTCACTGGGTGTCGACACAGCTCCTTGTGTCGACACTTTCTGTCTGCACTTTTCTTCACTGAGTGTCGACACAGCTCCAAGTGTCGACACTTTCTGTCTGGTGTCGAATCTGCATCCCAGGTGTCGACACAATGACTCCAAGTGTCGACACTGCTTGTCTGGGTGTCGACACAAGTCTTCTTAAGTGTCGACACTTTCTCTCTAGGTGTCGACACATGGACTTAGAAACTTTTTGCTTCAGTCCAGTGATTACTTAACCTGCACAAGTAAACTCAACATACATCAAATACATTATGATGTATATCATTGAGTTGGGTGAGGCTTCTTCAAATCAGGTACATTTGACCAATATACCCAACAATTACACAGCAATCACAGCAAACCACAACACACAGTAGACATACAGTTTTATAGTGGTTCCCCAAGGTTTGGGTACATCCACTTTCCCCCTTCGCCTATCTAGCAGTGTACTAGATTCGGCCAAACTCCTCCACTATCTCAGAACCCAAAACAGGCTCCTACACCTCAGGCCCAAGGCCCTACAACTCAGCTTCTTCATAAAGCTTACACTCAGCCACAAAGGCCTACACTCAGCCACCAAGGCCTACACTCAGTGATTTAAATCTCCTACACTCAGCCTTTATAATTACAGGCTTACAAGACTCAGATCCAAAGGATCCTACAAGAAAATATGAATACAATAATGTTAACTCAGCAACTCAGAGACAAGAGAGGAGAGTTGTGAGTTTCTTGATGAGTTCTTGGAAGAACTCAGCTGGAATCAATCTGACTTGGCTTTCTTCAAAGCTTCTTGAATGTAGAACTTAATAAGATTGACTCCTTCTGCAGTTGATCCTTGATCTCTGCTACTTAAGATTCAGAATAAATCTGAACCCTTCTTCTCAGTCTGGTTCCAACAACTGATTTCTTGGATGGAGCTCTCTCTCTCCAACTTCTTAGATCTGCACTTGATTCTCAAGGAATAGCTAGATCTTCTTTGTTAATTACTTGAACAATAATCTGAACAACTTCTTCTGTAGACAGTATAAGCCTATTTATAGGCCTTCTTCATGGTAACCGGCTGGTCCGGTTCATAACTGAATTTTGACAACTCTGACAGGTGCTGTAGACCGGCTGGAATGGTAGTTGTCAAGTCATCTAGTCAGTTCTTGGAAATTATGTAACTGTCTGCAAGTGTCGAGACTTTCTGTCTTTAAGTGTCGACACTTATAGACTAAGTGTCGACACAAGTTGTCTAAGTGTCGACACTAGCCTACAAGGTGTCGACACAACTCCTTGTGTTGTAGATTTTATATCTCGACACTACTTCTTCTTCATGTGTCGACACTGATAATGTGTGTCGACACAAGTACTTGTACTTCAGTATTTTGCTGAATTCTTCTAAGTGTCGACACATCTCTTTTGTGTCGACACATCTTCATGTGTTGAAACTGTTAAGTGTCGACACTTCTTCTTGGTGTCGACACATGTCTTCAGTGTTGATACTTGTTGAGTGTCGACACAGCTCCTTGTGTCGACACATCCTTCTTCTGTCGAGACTCTGGCTGAGTGTCGACACATTCCATTAGTGTCGACACTTGTACTTAGAATATTCTTGAACTTTGCTGATCTTTGCTAAGTGTCGACACAGCTCCTTGTGTCGACACTTTCTTCAAGTGTTGAGTCTTCAGCTGAGTGTCGACACATTCTTTCTTGTGTCGACACTTTCTTCAAGTGTTGACTCTTCTGTTATGTGTCGACACATTGCTTTGGGTGTCGACACTTGTACTTAGTCTCTGTTAGCTTTTGCTGAGTGTCGACACAGCCTCCAAGTGTCGACACTATCTGATGTAGACACAGTTTCACTGGGTGTCGACACAACTGCTAAGTGTCGACACTGCTTCACTGGCTTTTCTTCATTGAGTGTCGACACAGCTCCTTGTGTCGACACTTTCTGTCTGGTGTCAACTCAGCATCCCTGGTGTCGACACAATGACTCCAAGTGTCGACACTGCTTGCCTGGGTGTCGACACAAGTCTTCTTAAGTGTCGACACTTTCCCTCTGGGTGTCGACACATGGACTTAGAAACTTTTTCTTCTTTCCTGTAAATACTTAACCTGCACAAGTAAACTCAAAACACATCAAATACATTTTGATGTACATCATTGAGTTGGGTGAGGCTTCTTCAAATCAGGTACATTTAAACCAATGTACCCAACAGTCGACACAAATACTTGCCCTTTAATACTTAGTTGAATTCTGTTGTGTGTCGACATAACTTCTTTGTGTTGAAACTTTGCTGAGTGTCGACACATCTCCTTTGTGTCGACACATGCCTTCATGTGTTGAAACTTTGCTGAGTGTCGATACATCTCCTTTGTGTCGACACAAGTACTTTAACTTTGTTGAAGTTTGCTGAGTGTCGACACAGCTTCCTGATGTCGACACATTTGATGTCGACAAAGTTCCTCTAGGTGTCGACACTGCCTCTAAGTGTCGACACAGATTATGTTGACAATTCTTCACAGTGTGTCGACACAGCCTGTATGTGTCGACACTTTTCTTCTGGTGTCGACTCTGCCTTTCTGGTGTCGACACAATTACTCCAAGTGTCGACACAGCTTCTCTAGGTGTCGACACAAGTCTTCATAAGTGTCGACACTTCACCTCTAGGTGTCGACACATGGACTTAGAATTTTTCATGCTTTTCCAGCAATTACTTAACCTGCACATATAAACTCAAAGCACATCAAATACACCTTGATGTATATCATTGAGTAGGGTGAGGCTTCTTCAAATCAGGTACACATTTTCCAATGTACCCAACACCTAGAACTCCCTAACAAAATGGGGTTGCTGAAAGGAAAAATAGGACACCCATTGAATCTGCAGGCACATTATTGGCAGATGCCTACATGCCTCTATCCTTTTGGGCAGAAGCTGTAAACACTGCTAACTATGCCCTGAATAGAAGCCTTATACATAAGCTGAAAAATAAGACCCCCTATGAATTACTTAAAGGGAAGAAACCTAAAATCTCATACTTTAAAGTTTTTGGCTGCATATGTTACATTCACACAAACAACAAAAGATACATTAGAAAGTTTGAGGCTAAGGCTGAAGAAGGGATTTTTCTAGGATACTCCCAAGTAAGCAAGGCCTATAGGTTTTTTAATAAATCCACCCTTAAAATTGAAGAATCTGTCCATGTATCTTTTGATGAAGCTAACATGTCTTATAAAGAGAAAGAGATTTCTAACAATAGCTTTTTGCAAGTTCCACAACTGTGTGAGTCTATGGATGGACTAAACCTTACCTAAGAGGTGTCAACCCATCCTTCTCCATAGGTTGCTGAAGATAGTGAAGAAGAAATTCAATTGGAAGTGACTGAACTTCCCTCAACAGCTAGTACCATTCCTCAAGAGGAATCAATTACAGAAGTTGTTGCTCAACAAACTCCACCAACTGATCTTGTCACACTTAGAGATCATCCTAGATCTCAAGTGATTGGAGACATTTCAGTAGGTGTACAGACAAGGCATCAACTCAACCAAGACTTGATGCATGCCTGTTTTCTCTCTCAAATTGAACCTCTCACTATCCATGAAGCAGAGTAAGATCCCCACTGGATCATTGCAATGCAAGAGGAACTAAACCAGTTTGAGATATGTAGAGTTTGGGATTTGGTTCCAAGACCTCAAAACTACCCAGTTATTGGAGCTAAATGGGTCTACAGAAACAAGCTAGATGCCCAAGGAAATATAGTGAGAAACAAGGCTAGGCTTGTTGCTCAAGGCTACAGGCAAGAGCAAGGAATTGACTATGACCAAACCTTTGCCCCTGTTGCAAGGTTAGTGGCAATAAGAATATTCATTGCCTATGCAGCTCATAGGACATTCAAAGTGTTCCAAATGGATGTCAAGAGTGCATTCTTGAATGGAGTACTTCAAGAAGAGGTTTATGTAGAACAACCTCCAGGTTTTATCTCTCTAACTCAACCCACTTTTGTATTTAAATTGCGTAAATCTCTCTATGGTTTAAAGCAAGCTCCAAGAGATTGGTATGAGACCTTAGCAAGCTTTCTTTTAGAGCATAAATTTATAAGAGGAATCATAGATAAAACTCTTTTTACTAGACATCATAAGGACCAAATTTTGTTAGTACAAATATATGTGGATGACATCATTTTTGGGTCTACTGATCCCAAATTATGCAAGAGGTTTGCTGACCTCATGCATTCTAAATTTGAGATGAGTAGAATGGGTGAGCTTTCCTACTTCCTTGGTCTCCAAGTGAAGCAGCTCCCTGATGGTATCTTCCTCTCCCAAGCTAATTATGCTAAAGAGCTTATTAAGAAGTTTGGGATGGGTGATGCTTCAGGAATGAAAACACATATGGCTACAAATGTTGTTTTGGATTCTGATGCAGCAGGAAAACCTATAGATCAGAAACATTATAGGTCAATTGTTGGATCCCTATTATACCTAACATCTAGCAGGCCTGATATAATGTTTGCCACATGCCTTTGTGCTAGGTTCCAAGTGAACCCTAAAGAATCTCACCTTATTTTCTTAAAAATAATTTTGAGATATATAAAGAGTTGTCCTAATCTAGGACTCTGGTATCCTGCAGAGTCAGAGTTTGAGTTAACTGGATACTCAGATGCTAACTATGCTGGATGTAGAGTGGACAGGAAGAGTACCTCTGGAACTTGCCAGTTCCTGGGTATGAGACTTGTCTCCTGGTTTTGTAAAAAGCAAACATTTGTGTCTACATCAACTGTAGAAGCAGAATACATGGCTGCTGGCAGCTGCTGTTCACAAATGTTATGGATACAGAACCAACTCCTGGACTATGGTGTCAACTTAAATAATTCAACAATATTTTGTGATAATATTAGTGTTATTGCTATAGCACAGAATCCAGTTCACCATTCCAGGACTTAGCATATTGAAATAAGACATCATTTCATTAGAGATAATGTAGACAAAAAGAAAATTAACCTAATTCATATTCCCACTAATCTACAGAGAGCAGACATTTTCACGAAACCCTTGGATGAGAAAAATCATCTATTCTTTATAAATCAACTGGGAATGATCAATGGAGAAGAGTTAAATTAGTTTCTGTCTGCATTCGACGAATTTTCCAGAGTTCGTCGAACGGAGTTCGACGAATTAGGGAAAGTTTGAGAGATTCTCGTCGAACGGAGATCGACGAAGTCTCTGTGTGGAAACAAGTTTCGTCGACCGACGATCGACGAACTTTGCTTCAGAAGACATTTCGTAGAACGGAGTACGATGAACTGTGTTCGATTCTTCTAGATGAGATCGACGAATTATTTGTCTATAATTTATTTCGTCGACCTCAGTTTGAAGAATTATTTCTTTTTCGTGGAACGGAGATTGTCAATTCATATTCTGAAAATCTTATATCTAGGTTTTCTTCGACCTCTGTCCCGCGCTTTCAGTTCTCTTGCTCTTGATCGCCGTTTTCTCTGTCTTTCTTGCAGGTCATCAATGGAGATTCCAGCAGGAGCTTTGGCTGCCATGAAATTTGACACTGGTTTCGATATGGATTTCGATTCATTCCAACACTCTGTCCCAATCTTCCTCTACATTATAGAACTATTAGAGGAACTTGGTCTCAAGAATTTCATGACCAGAAGGATTAATCTACATGCGACTGAGATTCGAGAATGGGTATACACTTCGTCAGTTTCTGAGAAAAATGTTCTGACAGGCAATATCGGGAGTAATGCTGTTCTGTTATCTCCCACAATTCTTTCTGAGATTTTTGGTTTGGTAAATGGAGAAGATGATATGGAAATGGATTCTGAAGAATACAGTTCGATGTTGAAGTTGATGGGGTTTTCTGGACGCAACCCTAACAAGTTGTTAAAGAAACAACTATCTGTCGCCTATCAGTTCTTGGCAGATATTGTGGGAAAGATACTGATGGGAAAGCACACCGCACATGATTACATTACCCGACATCAATTCCTTATCATGTGTGTGGTGGTGAATAAGCGTCCCGTTGATTGGAGTAAGATTTTCTTTGAGTTGATAAAGAAGAAAAACAATAAGAAAGAGGTTTGCTTTGGAAGAATCCTGGGGAACTTCCTCCAGGAAAAGGCTGGTGAACTCATGATCTCCCCGACCATATTCATCAATGTCAGCAAGCGCCTCACCTGCACTCTGTTTGGCAGATGGGAGAGGATGATCTCCAAGCCGTCCAAGGCTTCCTCCTCTTACATCCCTGCTTCAGAAGGCACCAGGGCTGTTAAAGCCACTCCCACACCTGCTGAGGAGATCCTTCCCCCTCCACCATCTCCTCCAGCACCCCTTCCAGCAAAGAAGCCTCCTCATGTGCCTACTCCTCCTCCATCTCCACCACTGGACATCACCAACATCCCATCTCCACCTCCATCTTCCCCTCTGCAAGCTAATCAATAACCCACACCTCCAGCTTCACCTCATGACACACATATCCTTACACCTCCCCAATCTCCACTTCCCCCTCATTTGTCCTCCATTCCATCTTACACCCTACCCACAGACATTGCCATGCCAGATGCCTCCATTCCATCCTTAGTTGCTCCCTCCTCCATACATAATGCAACATCCTCTTCCCCTTCCTCCTTTGATTCAACCACCATATCCTCTGTTCTCACCATTCTCACTCCCCACATCAAAATCCTTATCACAGAGGTCATTACACCTCTTGTGAATTCCATTACTTCTTTATCTGCACAAATTTCTGCTCTTTCTGCTGCCCCCTCCTCAGTCTAGGGCCTGGCCTCAGTCCCCACTGAACCCAGGCAGGGGGAGATGCCTGATGATGAAGCAGCAGCACAGGCTTCAGGTACAGCTTACCTAACAGATACAGCTTCAGAAGTTCTTCCAGATTGTACAGATGCAGATTTAATTGATTTAATTAATTTTATTAATACTGATATGGATATTGCTGACATGGATACTGCTGAAACTGTAGGTGATTTCATTCTCAATCCCACAGTTAATCTACAAGAATTACTGCAAGTTTTTGATCCTGTACATATGCAGTCTCTTCCAGCAGACTTTACTAAGCCAAAGTTGGCTATTGTTCCTTATACCTCTCCAATAAGTCAAGCAGTTGCTAAGCAACTCTGTGACAGTTTTGCTCTTCCAGTTGTTGCTCTATCATCTACAGTTATTCCAGAAGATATTTCAGTACCAGTTTTTGTTATGGATGACTCTCCTATGCCAGATTTGGATGAGCTAATCCTGGCTGATATTGAAGAGGAGAATAAAGCAGTAGCTAAAAGCTCTGTCCCCATTATTCCTGATTCATGTACAGTCTCCTCCTCAACTGTTGCTGAAACTCCAGTTCCTGAAACTTCTACTTCTGCCCCTGCTACAGCAAAAGCTATTATTGACGATAAAGCCTTAAAAGATTTCGATGCTCTTTATGATAACCCTCAGGATTCTGATTCTGAAGATGATGAAGCTGATGATGATGATGATTCTGATGAAGAAGCTTCTAAGAAGAAAAAGAAAATGTTATCAAAGAAAAGGAAGGCTCCTCCTCCTCCAGCTCCTAAGCCTAATCCAACTGCTGACACTCTCTATTACATTCTGCACAATGTTACTCCATATAAGGGAATGCCTGCATGGATATGGCTATCCAAGAACCAGCAGAAGGATAGGAAAAGAAGTAGGAGATACTCTCCCCCTCCAGTTCATAGATACAGGAAGGATCCACCTCCTCCTCCTCCAGCAGCTGGTGCCACTGGCTCTAGCTCCCAGAGATCTGCCCCCATGCAAACCTATCAGAGACAGTCAGGGATATCATCTGGAAGCAGCCAGCAGAGGCAACCATCCTCAGGAAATCAACAGCATCAACAGTAAAAGCAACAAATATCTGAAGTACAAAAAGCTGACAGTCCAAAAAGGTCATACTCTCCTCCAATTCCATTTGAAGATCCTGAAACTGCAAATACTGCTAAAATGGCCATATTTCAGGAGTTAATTGGACTATCTTTGATCAATAAAGCAAAGGCTGAAGGAAAAGATGCAGCAGGTTTAACAACTATGTCAAAGTACAAGAAAGAAAAGTTAAAAAAAGGTTTGACAAAGGTAACAAGCTCTTCAATGTTGATGATTATATGAAGCTCCATCCTGAAGCAGTTGTCCCCAGAGCTACATCACTAAAAATCATTGTGGCAGCTGATATGACTATGACTCAAGCTCAAGCTCAAGATCCTAACAGAGAAATTATCTTCCAAAAGCCAGGAGAAAAGAAAACAGAAGACAAGTCCTTGCAGAAAAAGAAGAAGTAATCTTTATTTTTGTTTCATTTTCTTTCTGCAATTGTTTTCAAACTGTGTCATGTGTTTAAACAAAGCCTGTATTTATATATATCTATTGCATGTGTTAGTAATTCTCTGCCAGATATATTCCTTTTCTTACTTTGTTTTTATGTCTGTTTCTATTTTGAGTCTCTTAGTGACCTCACCCAAATAGGGGGAGATTGTTGGATCCCTAGTTGATTTGGGCTAGGTTCACTAGCTTAAGATGTGACCCATTATGTATATCCAGGGTCAATTTTGTGTCCTAGAGTCTAGGTCGAGTCCTTAGAATCAACTTCAGATGGACCAGCTTTCAACAAGAACATCAGAGACTCCAGACTTAGAAGATTTCAAGACTAAGTAAAATGAGTTCGACGTTCGTCGAACTCAGCTCGATGAAAGGTATTCGGCGCTCGACGATCGTGAGACATTTCTTTGTTCTGAGCTCGACGATCCTTGTTCTCTGTTCGACGAAGACTGAGTTTCTACATCAAGCTAAAGTCAGGACAACTTCATAATTTTTCTACGTCCAACTTCAAGCTTTGGTCGACGAACTAGATTCTGAGCTCGACGAACTTGGACCTCAAGTTCTCAACTTCTCAGGTCGACGAAGTCAACTTCTCAGGTCGACGAACTCAGCTTCTCAGGTCGACGAATTCAGTATTATGCTCAACGATTTGTGGTCTACGATTTGATTCCTTCTCAGTCAGAGACTTCTCAGATTCCAAGTCCACAATCATTCTCAGCTCGACAAATTTGGATCTCAGCTCGACGAATGAAGATTATCAGTTCGACGAAGATTGAAGCAGAATTGACAAGATTTCCCTGGAAGACTAATTGTTATTGTCCGGTCGTCGAAGTCATCAAGCTCAGCTAGACGAACTCACGCTCAGCTCGACAAACTCAAACTCAGCTCGACGAATTGTGTTCTTCGTTCGATGATTCCTGACTTGGTCTTCTCCAGTTTCCCGTCCCGTTTCTTGGCGATAATTCTGGAGTAATCAATGTCATATCTTCTCAGAATGTTACCGTTAGAACGCGCATTGATCTTGGATTATTACATGCCATTTTTCCATGGGACAGTTAGGGAAATCATTGATTGCCGCTTCTTTCCAAGGCCGACTGCAATTACTGCTCAATATTCAAATTTCGAATGTTCTTAGTCAGTCAAAAGTGAAGAAAATAACAGATCAAGTACTACTACACAGATATACAGCAATACAGACAATCGGACAGACACACAGATAGATTGCACAGAAGAACAATCATACAGAACTCTAAAGTTCTACTACAATCAGTCTAAACCAGAGAACACATCTTCAAGAAGAAGAAGAACATTCAAATACTATCAAGTGTCTTCTTCCTTCAACTCTACAGGACAACTTCAGAAGGACAAGATATTAATCTATCTGTCAAAAGAAGTTCCTGAAGCTATCTCTGGTCCAGGCACTCTAGATCTTTGAAGACCTATCACCTTGAAGCAGTGCTCCAGTTTTCCTGATCTCAGGGGGAGCAAATCTGCTAACATCAATCCACAGTCTTCTGATTTGTTATTGAGAAAGAGAAGACACCATCACCTCTCTTCTAACTCTTGTACAGGGTTTTAATTCCCTTCAAAATTATTCCTGGTTGCAAGTCTCCTTCCAAAAGACTTGAGGTTTTGGTTTTTGAGTACCTGAACAAAAGCTCATTGGTGTCAGGCACCTGATCAAAAACCTGAGTGGATTCCTACCAGGGTGGTAGAAGAGTGGATGTACCCAGGCTGGGGAACCACTATAAAATCTCTTGTGTCGCCTGGTTGCCCTTTTCTTTTATTTTGGCTGTGCTCTGTGATTGCTTAGGTTGCTGTGATTACTGTTTTATTAACTGACCTGTTCACTTAGGAATACAACAAAAGTTGTAAAGAAATTTTTTTTTTGAGAGCACAATACTCTATTCACCCCCCCCCCCCCCCCCTCTAGTGTATTTCAGATCCACATTGCACTTTCATATACCTTCATAGGACTTCTCAGCAAACTTAGTTAAATATGTTTTCCCATTATTAAGGACAAAACATCTACATCCAAAGATTATTAAGTAGGCCGAGTCTGGTTTTCTGCCTTTCATTAGCTCATAAGGAGTCTTATTCAGGCTTTTGTTGATAGAATCTCTATTAAGAACATGACATGCTGTGTTAATAGCTTCAGGTCAAAAATATTCTAGGAGAGAAGAATCACTCAACATAGTTCTTCCAGCTTCAACGAGAGTCCTGTTCTTTCTCTCAAGAATCCCATTTTACTGGGGTATTCTTGGAGAGGAAAACTTTTGCTGAGTCTAAGTTCTTCACAAAACTTTGTCATACATTCCGATTGAAACTCAGTTCCATGATCACTTCTGATTCTGACCACAGAACTGTTCAATTCATTATGTATTTGTTTGACAAATGTCTTAAAGACATCAGGAGTTTCAGACAATTTCCTTAAAAAGAAAACCCCAAGTAAATCCGGAATAGTCATCAATAACCACAAAGGTGTAGACTTTCTTACCTAGACTATGAACTGATATAGGACCAAACAAGTCCATATGCAAGAGGTATAAACACCTCATAGAGTCTTTGGTTTCAATCCTTTTGAAGGAAGCTTTGGACTGCTTACCTTTTTGGCATGCAGAGAAAATGCTTTCCTTAGTGCATTTAATGTTAGGACCATTCCTAACTAGCTCTTTACTGAATAGCTTGCTTATGGTCTTATAGTTCAAATGAGCTAGCCTCTTGTGCCATTTGACACAGTGTGAAGCTTTCTCATTTGTAACTAGGCATATGGGAGAGTCTGAGTTTAGACAAAGAAAATTTAAACAGTACACATTCCCACACCTAGTGCATGTCAAGATGACTTCTTGGTCATTTTGCTTCTTTATATTGCACTCATCCTTGTGGAATTAAATGTCATAGCCAAGGTCACAAAGTTGGCTTATGGTTATAAGGTTGTGTTGCAACCCTTCCACATAAGTTACTTTAGTGAAAGTGACTAAGGCATTTGAAATCTTACCATAACCTCTGTTAATCACTTTGTTAGCTCCGCCAAAGATCACATTTGGTCCATCCTTTACTGGAATAAACTTCCTCAAATTGCTCTTTGTTCCAATCATGTGTCTGGAACATCCACTATCCAAGTACCAGATGGATCTATCTCTGGTGCTTGGACATACCTGTAAAATAAAAATTTATTTATCCTTAAGAAACCAAATTGTCTTGGGTCCTAGGTGCTTGTTAGATGGGTCTCCATTGAGACCATCTGAAAATTTCTTAGCTAGGTACACTTTCTGTCCATGAGACATAGTGTGATTTAATCAGCAGTCCAGGGCAAAGCAGCCTATCTTTCCACAATACTAGCACTCATATTTATTGTATCTCCTCTTTGGAGGAATAGTAGGAACTTTATGCTGACATTTATTAGGACAGGAATCAGCAAACTTGACAGTTGTATTTTGACTGGGTGCAAAATAGTTGTTTTGCCTCTCAGTCACAATAGTCCTCCTTGGAGCAAGCACATTAGGAATAGCTTTCCTATTCACATATGAGTTTGGTCCTACTGGTCCAGACTTCGGTAATTCTTTTCCCTTAGTCTGAAACATAGGTTGTGGCATGACTGGACCCTTTTTTCCTATCTGCTTTTTTTCCTCTCCTTCTCTTAGGTTTAATACAACCAAGTCCACTTCCAAGAGTTCCTGAGAAGGTATCTATATTGGGGAGCACAGTCTTAGGTTTAGAAAATAACTGAACAAGTCTTTTCTCATTCTAGAGTTTGAGTTCTAATTCCTGAATGGTTGCATCTTTTTGTTTTAGCAACATGATTTGAACATCAATGATCTTAGTTAGCTTAGCCAACTTTGAACTTTGAAGACCAATCTTCTGAGTATCCATCTTATGATGGTACTCAAGACCTCTTAGTGATAAAATCTCGATGTCTTGTTCTTTGACAAGCTTCTTGCTCTTTACAAGAGCCTCTAGTAGTTTTCTAAACTTAACTGTGAGCTGCTGGAGTTCAATCTCAGAGTGGGATTTATGATAATCAAACTTTAAGTTACATGAGTCAGACTCATCCTCGGTCTTATGAATAGAAGTTGTAGAACAAATAGAATTGTCAAAGATTACCTGAGTATCCTGACATTCAACAATTTTTATTTATGGATTATAAGACAGTGCCATCAAGTTAACCACTATTTCATCTTTATAATCACCATGGAGTGATGAAGTTGTGGAGTTATTGCCCTTGTATATGGCCTCTTTGATGAATTCCTCTTCATAGGAGAATAATCCAATGTGAGCATGTTCTACATAAGATTCAGTTGAATCTGAATCACTATCAAATAAAGTCTTTGGTTTCTTTGCCATTAGACATTTTTTTGGCTTTTTATCTTTATAGAACTTCTTTTCCTTGGATTTCCTGTTCTCATTTCTCTTTACTAGACAGTCAGCAATGACATGTCCAAGCCTGTTACAGCAATAACAAATAATGTCAGTCTTAACCTATTTGTTATGGTTTGAATCATACCTGACCACAGAGTTGTTTTTTTGTTTGTCTTTATTTTTGCTAGAACTTTGTCCAGATGATTTCTTATTGTTCCATTGCTTCCTTCTTCTTATCATATTCTTGAATTGCATGGTGAACAATGCCAATTCATCATCTGATAATTCTTCTGATGAAGAGCTAGTCCCAGTGCTAACTGTATCTTCATCCCTTCTTGGTGATGATGGAATTTCTCTTCTAGCCTTCTTTGATGTGTCAGCTTTGAAAGCCACAGATCTAGTCTGATTTGAACTTCTGGCAGATTCATCTTCAGCTTTTCTAGAATTTAACTGAAGCTTATGTGACAACAGCTTCCCCTACAAATCCTGGGGTAACATGTTCCTCAGATTGCTCATTTCTCCTACAATACAAATCTTTATGTCTCATTCTTTATTTAGGGATGTTAGAAACTTGTCATTAAGCTCATAGTTTGAGAATTGTCTACCATAATTCTTTAAGTCATTGCCTATTCTAAAGAATTTTTCATAATAAAGTTTTATAGAAGCAGTCTTCCCATGTCAGAATGTCTCATACAGCTGGTTGGGTAGAGACTTTTTTTCATCTCTGACTTCTTTTGTGTCTTCCATATAGACTATTAGAGTGTCTCACATCTCCTTGGATGTTTTACAGTGTACTAAGTTCTAAAAGTTTGAATTATCAATTGCACTGATAATTATGTTTTGTGCTCTTTTTTCCATGGTGGCAAGAACCATCTCATCCTTTGTCGTCTCAGACAGACTCTTAGGGGTTTGTATATTTGCATCTAAGACAGATACTTTCATGAGAATATATGGTCCTTCTTATATAGTGACAAAGATTCTTGGATCTGATGCCTTCATAAACAATCTCACTCTCTGCTTCCAAATAGTAAAATTATCCTTTGTACATATAGGAAGCTTCATAAAATTGAGTTCTCTGTGAGATTCTGAAGCCATGAAATCAGATATGTATCAACCACCCTTAGGATCTTTTTCTGACTGTTGGGTCTTTCTTTAAATAACCTCCCTCTAATACCACTTGAAAGATAAATTTATGGGTAGTTAATCACCTAGAGGGGGTGAATATGTATCTTTTAAATTTCTTTGTCGCTTATACTAAAGATTCAGTAGAATCTTGAAAATGAACATTCATAAGCACACAGCATAAGCAATCCATAGAGTACACAAAATCTTTATATTGGTTCCCCTATCTATAGTACATCCATTTTCCCCCTTCTCCTCTCTAGCAATGTGCTAGATAAGGTTATATCTCATCCTCTTCAACTCAGATCAGTAGATCTTATAGGCTCAATTTCTGTTAAGAAACCTACAACTCAGACCCACTAGTCCTACCTCACAGATCTGCCCAAACTCCTACCTTAGGTCCCTCAAGAACCCTACCTTAGCCTTTATAACACAAGCTTACACCTCAGTGATCCTACACAAATCACCTACCTCAGGTCCCTCAAGAACCCTACCTCAGCCTTTATAAATCAGGCTTACAACTCGGAGATTATATCTCCTATCCACTCGGATCTTAAAGAGATCTTACAGAATTACGAGAAAATTAGAAAGAAAATAATCTCAAAAAACAACAACTCTGAGATCTTACTTATCTAAGAATTCAGATTCTTCAATTCAACAACACAGGATTGGTTCGTGATGAGTAGACTGGCTGAAATGATTCTTCACTTGATCTGCAATGTTTTTGATGATGACCGGCTTGAATCATTGAAGAACTTGTAGAACAGATCCACCTTGATCCTCTGATCAACTTGTTGAAAGGATCAGAAGTATTTCTTGAAGACTTGCATCTTACTTCTTCCTGGGGTTATCGCCCTTCTCTGACTTAGGAGAAATCAAAAAGAGATAATTGATTGATTTGTCTGATTCTTTGATTCTGTGTAGACGACCCCTCTATTTATAGCTTTAATTGGTCATGTAGCCACTGGCATCTGATTTATGACATCATCATTATGCCAACATAATCTAAGTCTTCCTTCAAATGGTTTCTGATGAGATATCAAGTTACTATAGCTGACATGACACTTCTGACTTGACTTGACACTCCTGTGATGACTTAGTACAACTTCAGAATCATAAGTGTCGAGATGTCCCAAGTGTCTCGACACAATAATACTTAGTATTCTTAGAAGGTGACGAGACATCTTAGCAGTCTCGACACATCTGTACTTGATAGAATTTCAAGTCAGAACTTGAAGGTGTTGAGACAGTTGACTTGTCTCAACAAAACTGTCTACTGGGTGTCGACATCTTTAAGTCTGCACTTCAGTTCTATAGTATGTCAAGACAGTTGTATTGTCTCGACACTACTTGTCCTAAGCTTTAAGGTATCGAGATATCTGACTTGTCTCGACATTATTATCTTGTATCTTTAAGGTGTCGAGATAACTGAATTGTCCCGACACAGCTGATTTGATATGTCAACACTTCTCCTACAAAGGAGTCGACATAGTTGTGAAGTGTGTCGACACTTTTGTACTTAGTCATTTCTTTTGCACTACAACTTACTGCTATTTGACTGTCCTAACTTCACTCAGCACTTTTAACTGAATGTAGTTTAGTGAACTGGCTTCACTCAACGTCTGTGGACTTAGTCAATTTTCATCAGCAACAGCCTTGATATTTGGCGTTGAGTGAGCTTGCTTCACTCAATGATTGTGGGCTTAGGCAATTTTCTTTAGCAACTTCCATTCCAGTCAGCTTCTTTGAATCCACCTGTCAACATCACTCGGACCACTTATCCAATCAATATGACATAGACTAACCTGCATGCATAAAGTAAAACATACATTAAATACATACTTGTGTATATCATTGAGTTGAAAGAGCTTCTTCAAATCAAGTACATTATTTGTAATGTTCCCAACACCCTTGATGAGTGCTATCCACTCAAATTTTTGGGAATTTTTATAAATTAATTAGTGCTCTAAAAAGCCTAAATAATATTAAATTTTGCCAAATTATAGGCCTAACATTGATCAAAAATTTTTGGAAAAATGTTTTGGCTCAAATTAGGCCATCTTTGATGTTGTATAAAAATTTGGGGACTTGTGGGTGAAAAAGGAAGATTTTTCATTTTTTTGGAGCATAAGTTTGCATTTTGAATTTGATGTGTTCAAATATTTTAGAAAAAGAAATCGTTGTGCACGATCATGTTTTAATTTGAGAATTATGTTTCAAGTAAATAAATGACAAGAATTATCAAGGTGAGATCTCAAGCTCTGAGTGTTTCAAGGATTTTTTTGCAAATTATCAAATGCCTTTTTAAAAGTAATTCTCGGGCATTTTGAGCGAATCGGGAGATGAGGAGTACGAGCTATGAGTAGGGCAATGTCCAACCTTGACTTAGGTGTGGAATTTTTTCCTGTATTTTGAAATGATTCTCGAGATTGATGTTCGAAAAAAAATCAGGATTTTTACGAGAATGCTCTAATTTGGCCCCAATCGAACAATTAAGTTGGCTATTATCCTGAATGAATAATAAAATGAGAAACCCATAATAAGCTTCTCCGATCCAATTAAGCAGAGTTTGAGAGGCACAACTGAAGTAATATCGGACTTTAATAATGAGTAAATCTCAAAAGAAGCTTCCTAAGAATAAAAATATAACTGAGCTTTCCTCCTATGAACAGAGATGGAATTGAAGTTTTCTCCTATAAACAGATATGGAACTAAACTTTCCACCTATGAATGGAGATAAAATTGAACTTTTCACCTATGAACAAAGATGGAACTGAACTTTCCTCATATGAACGGAGATGGAACTAAACATTCCTCCTATAAACGGAGATGGAGCTGAAGCCTCCTGAGAATGTAGTGATTGGACAACTAACCCTTTTCTTTATTGTACTTTATTTACTCCAATCTTGCACTGGTCCAGCTCCTTTTTTTACTTTCAGTTCTATTTTTTTTCTTTTCAGTACTACTCTAGTCCTTTCTTTTCAGTACTACTCTAGTCTTGCACTGGTCTAGTTTATTTTATTACTTTTAGTTCAGTTCTTTCTTTTCAGTACTACTACAGTCATGTACTTGTCTAGTTCCTTTCAGTGCTTCCACTTCAATTTTCTTTTTAGTATTACTTTAGTCTCATACTGGTCGAGTTCCTTTCAATACTTTATTTACAAGTTCTATTTATTCGGCATTATTCCAGTTTCGTACTGGTTCAGTTTACTTCAGCACTTGATTTCAGTCCGTTTAGTTCAATATTTTATTTTTACAGCTTATTTCTAGCAGCATTTTATTACCGCATTTAAATTACTGTAATTTATTATTTTAGCATCATTAGTACGGGTCTTACTCTGACGAGCAGTTGGTTTTGGTAGAGCATTAGTTGGAGATAATAGAGAGTCGAGATATTCCTCCAGGGTTAAATCCAAATAATATGCTCTCACATTTGTAGTGCTCCTTGTCGAATATTGAGCGAGATATTTTTAATAAAAGGCTTCATGCCTGATTTATTTGATGTTAAGTAGGGCAGGCCACAGCAAACCCAGTTTGTACCAACAAATTATTTAAATTGAAATGCTTGTAAATTGCTTGCGGTGAAAAGTGGAGGGTCAGTCACTTCTGCAAATCGTTCATACTAGTGCGGAAGGTCAACGACTCATGGCAACAGTGGGATGTGTACCATAGGTGATCAGCCATTTTATTTTCACCATTAGGTTCCCTTCACTAGTTGGTCTAAATTTTCAGAATTCGCTGGATGTCACTCACATCTGAAAGTATTCTTGGTTGTACGTTGGGGCCTGGGTAGTGCGGTATGACTACACCCAAAAGTGGCAGGACCGGTCACTATCACTAACGTCCACATCAGTGAGGCCCGCGGGGTTCGCTACCCTACTTGAAGAGAAGCGGTCCAATATATGTCGACATAGTATATGTGCGCGGTTTGAATACCTGCGGTGTGCGCGGTTTGAATTCATGCGGTGTGTGTGGTTTGAATACATGTAGTGTGCGCGGTTTGAATACCTGCGGTGTGGGTGAGTTTGAACACATCTAGTCTGTTAGTGGGTTTTGAACTCCTGTGATGTGATTACAGGTTGTGAGTACATGTTAATTATGTGATAGCTAGTAGAGCGCTTAATATATATAACTATGGTTCATATTACAACCCTTCTGGTTATTTTTTGTAGCACTCTTTCAGATATTTACTTCTAGCTTATGAAATGAAAATGCATCATATTGAAATTTTGCTGCTAACTCTCTCTTTCTTCGGCTATTTACATATTGTTGGGTGCATAGGATCGTCCCCAGGATATGGATTCAGAGAGGAGATGAGTTTTCACTTAGCTCTGTGACTAGCGGTTATTTAACTAACCATTCAAAGGAGACGATGCACCGTGAAGTCCAATTGCCTTATGACAGCGCACCAACAGATATGACTACCCGAGTAGAGGCACCCTCATTATCTTTAGACTTCTGAGACATGAGTTTATAGAGCGTAGGCTTGAGAGAGAGTGAGAGATATAGTAGTAGTCCTTTTGAAGCCCACGGGATTGTATGTATAAACAGTGGCTACAGCCTATGCTTTTACTCTGATAAATATATATATTGCTATATTTATTAGTTTGGCTTCTGTTATTACTTCCGCTTATATGTGATGTGAATATTGTGGTTCATGCTAGTCAAGGCGGCAAACTAGTGCTTAGTAGAGTGGGTCGTTGCCGCTCGGGAAGCACTGGGTGGATGTCTAAGGCAATAATACCCATCCCTAGCCTGACCCAGGCAAGGGGCGGGGGAGGGGGTCTTACACAATGGGCTTGTACAGTTATCCCCTACCCCTTGATTATATATATATAGCACTTCGAGGAGCCTACAAGAAGTTTTTCTCAGGACAAGGAAGCACTTGCCAAATTCTAGGGGTTGGACTTGTCTTTTCAAGCTTGTGAAGTGCTCGCAAAGAGCGGGGATTGTTTATAGCTCCGTATTTGTCGAGTGGGGACCCCCAGGAGAGGCCATGGTGGGAAGACAAGCGAGATCCTGCGAGCTGGCGAGGAGAGTAGAGGACATGCCCTCCCGACTCGCCCAAGACGAGCCCAGGTAGATAGTGGGGGAGAGCAGGGCATCCAACCCAGCACTCACTCCAGGTTCAATGCAAGCGGCAAGTGCTAGATCCACTGGTCATTCGCCACCTTAAGGCCAGTGGGAAGTCACCTCGCTGAATTGTTCTACTAAGAAATTCCTTTGGGACTGCTAATAGCCTCTCCAAACAGTGGAGTTTCGTTGATGGTAAGCCATTTTGGGTTGTTATTAGTAAACCCAAAAGGCGAGTTTCCGCTATTTGCAAATCGATTTTAGAAAACTATAAATAGACCCCAAAGGCACCTTTGGAGAGGACTTCTGGCTGGCTTATCTCTCCACTAGATGATCCTGGTTGGCTGGAGCAGCCATACTGTTAGTCATGGTTTTCGGGTAAGCTGTCTAATGCTCCTCAGTGCCCTCCAAGTTGCCCATCTTAGCATTGGCTAGGGAGGGGAAGCTCTCTTTGATCTTCTAGGTGTGTGATTGGACCTCCTCGTTGTAGCTCAGGGGTCTGATTCTTAGTTCCAAGTGACCGACCGAGTGTTCTTAACTTGGGAGAAATACGTGAAAGTTACACCATTGGTCCAAACTACTCGTTGAGTTGTCGTTTTGGGATTCAATATGAATCACCCAAATTTTTCTCTTGATTCTTGTAATATAAGACTTAGATTGGCTAGCGATGGGCTTAATCCATTTAACAATATTAGCTTATCACATAACACATGACATATGGAATCAATAATATATAATTTCCTCCAAATCTGTACTTGAAGCCAAAAAAATTAATAATGTCACTGTTGTGACTAATTTTAGTCATCGTTTTTTGGGCTAGTTTAGTTTAAATTTCCCTAGGTTTAAGTATTAATTTTTTTATATTTTATGTATGTTATGTTTTAATATTTTATTTTTGATAATATGTTTTAATATTATGTTTGTTATGTTGTGTGGTGTATTATGTTTGTTTGTTGGTTATGTTTTTATTATTTTAGTTTTTATATTTTGTTATTTTATGTGTGCTAAGATATTTTTTTATGTTTGTTGTTGTGTTTTAGTCAACGTTTTTGTTACTTTATCTTAAAACATAACTTAATGTTCTATTTTATTTTATTGTTGTAGGTTGGAGCCCACATGGTGCAGCCCTCTCATATGGTCGGCCTTCATTGGTGAGCCCGACCCACTTTATTTATGCAACATGGTGCAGCCCAAGCCTCCTCCAAGTGCAGCAGCCCACTTCAAGCCGCCACCTTTGCATGGCCTCCATTCATGCATGGTCGGCCACTCCTCCTCTCTCTCTTCTTTATTTCCCATTCACCCTTTTTCCCCTCTCTCATTCTCATTTAAACTGATCCTCCCCCCCCCCCCTCTCTCCCCTTTATTATTTTCTCTTCTCTTTATTCCCCATTCATCCCCCCTTTTTTCTATTTTTATTCCCTTAAATAAAATACATTGAACCTCCCTCCCTCTCTCCCCCTCATTAAATTCAATTCATGCACTTCTTCCACCATGCATGGTCGGCCACACTTTTTCCCCCTTCATATCCACTTCCCTCTAGAACCTTCCCCTTCATCTATAAAAGGAGCCCTTGCCTCATGCTTTGGAAGAGTTGGATTTTGGGAGAGTAAGTGAGAGTGCTAGTTGAAGAGAGAGTTTTTTCTTACTTGTTGTTGTTAAGTCTTTTTATTAGTGTAACCATTTTCTTGTTAGTATAATCCCTTTTTTTGGTAGAATAATTTTGTCCCTTTTATTATTTTGTACTCCTCTTTCTTTCATCAATGAAAAATTATTCTATTTCTCTTATTTTTGTGGTTTCTTTCTTAACTATGCGTAGCTAATTTGCCGTTAGCATTCGATCATGAGGATCCATGAAATGAGATGAGATTTCCTTTTAGTTCTTAGTTTTATTTTTGTCAAAATTATTCTCGATCCTTCTTTGATTTTTCTCGTGTCGACTCCATATTTCCGGTATACGGTAGTAGGCAATTTGATCTCATTTCATAGTAGTCGAGAGACTCGTTGATTTGAAAGATCACTCAAAGAAGGAAGAAGTTACACGTAATCCTAGAGATAAGACGACGTAAATCCTCCGGATTGGAGTCATATCCAATAGTGCGGATCACTTCGATAATGCAACTTTAGGCCTTTTTGATTTGTAAAGAGATTTTGATCAAAACGTCTATAAGTTAGGAGATTTAATGCTCTAGCGAGATTATTTCTTACTTTCGGATCTGTCACGGTCGAGTTTGATTTGCAATCATAACAAAAAATTTTTATCCTTTTTATCTTCTTTTCATGGTGAATCATTGATCGAATGCTATCTTTTATCCGAAGTTTTCGTTTTAATATTATCTTTAGTTTAATTTCAAATTCTCAAACAACCTCCAATTATATGGTAGGATAATAGTAGAAGCGTGAGTAATAGTACTTAACAACCCCAAGTTTTAATACGACCATGGTAATACAATTCGATAGTTACACTTGCCTTTTCGGGTTGATAGTCATTCAACACACCAAGTTTTTGGTGTCATTGTCGGGGAAGCTTTTTCGTCAATATTAGGAAAACGCTTACGCTATTACTTCTGCAAAAAATCAAAAACTATTTTACCTTTCTCTGTTTTCTTCTTCAAGTTTTTATTTCCATTCTTCTCTTTTTCTTTCCTCCATTCTCCTTCTATTTTTCTTAGTGCATGACCCGCACGAATCCGTCGCTACTTGTTGACTTGGACCCAGAAATCGAACGCTCCTTTCGGAGAAACTTGCGATTCAGGGGTTCCACTTCTCAAACAGCGGTTGAGGATTCCGACGGTGATTGTAACTTCAACTCCAAAATGGGAGACCCCAACCCAGCGTTTGCCCAGCAAAGGACGATGTCCGATTATGCTCGGCCCAACCTGGAGGGTATAAAAACAAGTATTGTTCGACCTGCAATTGCGAACAATAACTTTGAGCTTAAGTCTAGCATCATACAAATGGTGCAGCAATATGTACAGTCTGACGGATTACAAGATGAATATCCGAACTTGCATATTGCTAGTTTTCTCGAGATCTGTGATACCTTCAAAATTAATGGTGTCTCAGATGACGCAATTAGGCTAAGACTCTTCCCCTTCTCCTTAAGGACAAAAGCCAAACAGTGGTTGAGTTCTCTTCCAAGAGGATCAATCACCACTTGGAATATTTTAATAGATAAATTTCTCTCTAGATGTTTACCTCCCGCTAAAACTGCGAAACTTCGCAATGATATTACTTCTTTTTCTCAAATTTCTTTTGAGACCCTCTATGACACTTGGGAGAGGTTCAAGGAACTTTTGGGACGTTGTCCTCATCATGCTCTGTCTGCATGGTTATAGGTCCAGACATTCTATAATAGGCTAAATCAACAAACCAAGCAGATGATAGATGCCACTTCCGGTGGGTCTTTGGACCCTAAAACTCTGGAGGCCGCTCTTGAGCTTATTGAGGACATGATGATGAACACCTATCAGTGGAACTCGTCTAGGACTCGCCCAAATAAATCTGCAGGTATCTACGAGGTGGATTCTGTGTCCCAACTGGCGCTTCAAGTGTAGATGCTGAACAAGAAAATATCGGAGATGACTGCTGCCTCCGCCCCTCAGGTATATGAAAATGCAAATGCTGCTGTCGAGCAGGTGGATTATCTGGGGAACATACCTAGACCTGCTCAAAATAATTTTTCTATTTTTTCTAATTTTTCTTCTCCTCCTGGTTTTAATAATACTTCTAATTCACATCACCCTGGATGGCGTAACCATCCAAATTTTTCGTGGAGTAGCCCTGCAAATGCCACACGTCCACCACACGATTTCACTCCACCACCAGCACCACCACAAAATCAAAACCAAAATTTTCAAAAACCTCCATCTTTGGAGGAAATGTTTTCTAGATATATAAGCGCAAACGAGGCGACCATTAGGAATCTAACAGGGTCAATGAAAAATTTAGAAAACACTGTCGGGCAACTCGCCAAGGTTATCTCCGAGAGGCCACCTGGGACTCTTCCCTCAAATACTGAACCCAACCCAAGGGAGTACGCGAAAGCGATTTCCCTTTGGAGCGGTAAAGTAATCCACGAGCCCACCACCAGGGAAGAGCAAGAGGTGATTGCCTCTCCTGCTGCTGAACAAACCATCATTACAGATGTGAATTTTGACAAAAAAATAAAAATCTCTTTTTGAAAAAGAAAATGATAATTTTCAAAATGATGCTCCGGTGATTATAAAAAAAATTCTGCCACCTCCATATCCCGCTAAGCTTAGGAAAGACAAATTAGATGATCGATACCAACGCTTTCTCGAGATGTTCAAACAAATCCACATCAATTTACCAATTTACAAAGCTATTAGCCAAATGCCTAAGTACGCTAAATATCTTAAGGATTTGTTGACTAACAAAAAGAAACTAGAAAATTTATCTCATGTAACGTTGAACGAAGAGTGCTCGGCGGTCATTAAAAATTCTAATCTTCCTAAAAAGATAAACGATCCGGGTAGCTTTTCTATTCCTTGCGTTTTTTGGGATCTTTTCGTAAAGTATGCGTTAGCAGATCTCGGTGCGAGCATCAACTTGATGTCATTTTCCTTATTTAAGAAGCTAGGATTGGGCACCCTCAGCCCTACGCGTATGAGTATCCAGTTAGCAGATCGATCAATTAAGTATTCGTTAGGTATTGTAGAGGACGTGTTAGTGAAGGTCGACAAATTCATCATCCCGGTGGATTTTGTCATCCTTGATATTGAGAAGGACATCGAGGTCCCTCTTATCCTTGGTCGTCCCTTCCTAGCCACCTCTCGAGCAGTCATTGATGTGAGTAACGGGAAGCTCTTCCTTTGTGTAGGAGATGACGAGGTCACTTTTTCGATAAATCAATCTATGAAAAATTCTTTAAAAAATGATGTTTTTTATTTTTTCTTGATGTGTTAAATGAAGACTCCTCTCTTTCTCTTTCCAATGTTTCTTCAAATGATTTTCCTCTTCTTTTTCTGAAATTACTACAAATGTTTTTGAAGACATGGTTATGACCATGCAAGTCACTTTTGAAAATGAACCTATTTTTAGACAAAAAAATTTTGAAAATCTTATATTTGAAAAAGAAAAAAATTTGAAAACCTCTTACGATGAACCACCCAACCTGGAATTAAAACCACTCCCCGAACATCTTAAATATGCTTTTCTTGAAAAAAAAATCTAAATTGCCCGTTATAATCTCGGCCTTTCGTTCTCAATCCGAGAATGATCAATTGATCGAAGTACTACAAAAGCATCGCCGAGCTATAGCGTGGAAAATTTCTGATATTTCCGGCATAAACTCCTCCTTTTGCACCCACAAAATATTTTTTGAAAATAATTCTAAGGGTGTAGTCCAACATCAACGTCGTCTTAATCCGAATATGAAAGAGGTCGTGAAAGAAGAGGTGCTTAAATTGTTAGATGCGGGGATAATTTATCATATCTCCGATAGTAAGTGGGTAAGTCCGGTCCAGGTTGTATCTAAGAAGGGTGGGATCATGGTAGTGACGAACAAAAATAACGATTTAATTCCAACTAGGACGGTAAAGAGATGGAGGATGTGCATCGACTACCGTAAGCTAAACGATGCCACCCGTAAAGATCACTTCCCCCTTCCCTTTATCGATCAGATTTTAGAACGCTTATCCGGGCATAGTTTTTATTGCTTTCTCGATGGTCTCTCGGGGTATTTCCAAATCCCTATCACACCCGAAGACCAAGAGAAGACAACATTCACTTGAACCTTCGGAACTTTGCCTACCGTAGGATGCCTTTCGGCCTTTGTAATGCGATAGTTACCTTTTAGCGGTGCATGTTAGCAATTTTTGATAAATATGTAGAAAATATTATGGAAGTATTTATGGACGATTTTTCGGTTTTTGGCGACTCTTTCGATTTATGTTTAAAAAAATTGGGAAAAGTTTTACAAAGCTGTGAAGAAATGAACTTAGTTTTAATTTGGGAAAAGTGTCAATTTATTGTGCGTGAAGACTTAATCCTTGGCCATAAGATTTCTGCTAAGGGAATTGAAGTGGATAAGGTAAAAATTGAAGTAATTGAAAAGCTGCCGTCACCTACGAATATCAAAGCGATTAGAAGTTTTTTAGGCCATGCGGGGTTTTATAGGCACTTCATTAAAGATTTTTCAAAAATTACTAAGCCTCTCACCCACCTTCACAAAAAAGAAGCTTCTTTTGCTTTTGACAATTCTTGTCTAGCTGTGTTCAAATTAATAAAATCTAAACTTATTAATGCTCCAATTATGATCGGCCCAGTTTCTGATTTGCCTTTCAAAATAATGTGCAATGCGAGTAGTTTTGCGGTCGGTGCGGTGCTAGGACAGCGAATAGCTAAGAATTTCCACCCAATTTATTACGCATGCAAAACGCTTAATTCAGCGCAAGAAAATTACACCACAACCGAAAAGGAACTCATAGCTGTTATTTTCGCATTCGATTAATTCCGACCGTACATTACTTTTTCTAAGGTTATCGTTTTTACGGATCATTCTGCTTTGAAGTACCACCTTTCTAAACCGGATGCCAAGCCCTGTCTTATTCATTGGATCCTCTTACTTCAAGAATTCGACTTGGAGATTCGGGATAAGAAAGGAGCGAAAAACCTAGTGGCTGATCATCTTTCTCTCCTCGAAAATCCTGAAACCGGTATTTTAAATGAAAATTCTCTTAATGATTCTTTTTCGGATGAACAAATTTTAAACGTTTCTTTTGCTACCTCTGGTTTGCCGATCTGACCAATTATCTCGTGGCTCGGGTCCTGCCAAAAGAGTACTCTTCTCAGCAAAAGAAGAAATTTTTTTCTGAGTTGAAGTATTATTTTTAGGAGGACCTCTTTCTTTTCCGCATTTGTGTGGATCAGGTGGTAAGAAGATGTGTTTCCCGGGAAGAAGGTCAACAGATTTTGAAACATGTTCATGAAGGTCCGATTGGCGGGCACTTTCAAGCAAATCGCACTGCCCACAAAGTGCTTAGTGCTGGCTTTTATTGTCCAAGCATATTTAAAGATGCACAAATTTTTGTGGGAGGGTGTGATCGGTGACAGCGGACTGGAAACATTTCTAATAAAAATGAAATGGAACAAAATTATTTTCTTGAATGCAAAATTTTCGATTTGTGAGGCATTGACTTTGTAGGCCCGTTCCGCTCAAGCTTAGTAAATAAATATATTCTAGATGTTGTAGATTATGTTTCTAGGTGGGCGGAGGTCCAAGCTTTACCCAGTAACGACGCTCGAGTCGTTGTTTCTTTTCTAAAAAAATTATTTTCTCGTTTTGGCTTTTCTTGAGCGATCGTTAGTGATAGGGGGAGTCATTTCTACAACGCTCAACTCGCTAAAGCTTTAGCTAAATAAGGCGTTACGCATAAACTATCCACCGCTTATCACCACCAAACAAACGGTCAGGTCGAGGTAGTCAATCGTGAGCTTAAAACAAATTTGGAAAAAACCATTTCTACTTTTCGTAAAGATTGGTCTTTAAAGTTAGACGATGCTCTTTGGGCATATCGGACAGCATACAAGACCATTATTGGTTGTACTCATTTCTGATTAGTCTATGGAAAATTATGTCATCTCCCGGTAGAAGTAGAACACCGTGCATACTGGGCACTAAAGTTTTTTTATTTCGATCCGCACTCACTCGGTGAGCACAGAAAAAATCAATTAAATGAACTCGACGAGTGGCGAGCGAATGCTTATGAGAACAACAAAATTTATAAAGAACGCACGGAATTTTATCACGATAAGAACTTGCTCCACCCTAAAACGTTTAAACCAGGCGATCAGGTTCTTCTTTTTAATTCCCGTTTACTTCTTTTCCCTGGAAAGCTCAAATCTCGGTGGTCTGGACCGTTTACAGTCAAGAAAGTTTTTTTTATGGAACTGTGTTGCTCTCGCACCCGGACAAGGGTGACTTTAAAGTAAATGGTCATAGACTGAAATTATATTTTTCAAATAATTCTTTATCTCCTGCAAAGGAGCATCTTATTTTTGTCTCTTAATATTTATTTCCATGTGGAACTCTTTCTTATTTTGGACTTCCTATTTTTATCAAACTTTTATTATTATCATTCGAACTTTGTATTGTTAAATAAAGAACACTCTTGGGAGCATGCCCAAGGATTTGTCTGCTTTTTTTTGTATTCTGCTATTCTTCTCGGTGGCAATACTAGTACAAGTTCGTGATTGCCACTCCAACATTGCTGATTTCAAGAAGGAGCAAGTCAAGCTTGCTGGTGATCAAGTGAATTAAAGCGCAAGCATGGGGAGCGACATCCGCTTTCGGCCTCACAAACCCGGGGAAGTTCTGTTCTTTTTTTCTTCTTATTTTTACTTTACTGCATTTTCTATCCCCACTCTTCTTCTTCTTTTTCTCATTTCATTTTTTTCATTGAGGGCAATGAAAAATCTAAGCATGGGGGAGGGTTTCATTATTTTCTTTATTTTTCTTTCCTTTTTACAAAAAAACAACAAAATCAAAAAAAATTATTATAATTATATTAAGCTTCTTAGGAGTACTACTTTTTACTTTTTCTTTAACTTTATCAAAAATTAAAAAAAATACAAAAACCTAAAAAAATCAAAAAATCAAAAATCCAAAAATTTCTAAAATCTATTTGAAAATCAGAATCAAAAATTATTTTCTATCGTTATTTTTATGTTTCTTCTAGTGGTGTGTATGCTCATGCGGTTCTTTAGTACTAAGTAGAATTTCTTTGAATCGGTTTTCTAAATCTATTATTTTAACATAGCTTAGTTTTACTATTTTCTTGTTCTTAAATATAGGCATCCGTTTTTTACGTTGTAAGTTAGCAATTTATTTTTTTTTCTTTTTATTCGGTTAAATTGCGTATGAAAAGGCATCCGTTTTTTACGTTGTAAGTTAGCAATTTGTAGTTTTTTCTTTTTATTCGGTTAAATTGCGTATGAATAGTTGCTAGATAACGTTGTCACTTTTTCATTTTGGGGTACTTCTTTCTTGGTGTCTAGAACTTGTATCTAGCGACTCTCGAAGCATTTGCGCCATTTTTCACATACTTTAGAAATGATTTAGGCCACCCGTTGATCCGTTTGAGCCTTTTTGCCCACCAAAATATTTCACCTTTGCTAAAACAATTTTGGGCCTTTTCCAATTTTTTCTTTGTTTAGCTCCATCTTTCATTATTTTTCACCAAAGCCAAAATGTCGCTCCTATATCACACTAGATTTGAGCTTTACTTAAATATTATTTTTGTGATGGGTTATCATCTTTGAAAAATGAAAAGGAAGTCTTAAGCTTACATTTGGAGCTCTCCTATGAAAAGAAAAAAAATTATTATCAAAGTGTGAAATCAATCAAAAAAAAAGAAGAAGAAGTTTATTTTTGGCCAATTATGAAAAAAATGAAAAAAATGCATGGCCTTGTGTTTTGTTAAGTTTGAATTCGAGAAATGACGTACTTGGTGTTTCTCATTTTTTTGTATTTATCTAAAGCTCATCCTTGGTTTAGTGTGTTTTAACCATCATTTTATCCTTGATTTTCTATTCCTAATCATGTACCTAAACCAAGTCTTTACGCCTATAAAAGCCCTTTTGATCTTTAGAACGTGAACCTGTGTAGTGGAGAGAGTGTGAACGGACAAGCCTATGACCACCATCATTGATGGATTTCTTTGGAGGTTATCTTGAGGTGATTTAGGGGTAATTGCTATTCTAGCAACCTAGTAGCTCGTTCAATGCGCCGTTTATTTAGAATCTCTACTTTTGCTTTTCTTATTTTCCTAAATTTTGGATGCCTTGTTTTAGGAATTTAGAAATGTGTAATTCTTGTTTATGTTCTAATAATATTTTTAGGTCTCCATTTTCTAGTTTTCTATTATGCATTTCTCACCCCACTAGTTGTTAACATAAAAATTAGAATAGTCTAATTTTTCATATTTTGGTTTTCTTAATTATGAATCTTAAATTTGCTTCCTTTGCTTCCTCTTCCCTACTTTTTAAATTTCATTTGTTTGAAGGCAAGCAATTACTTAAGCATGGGGGAATTTGATGAATAATTTTAGTCATCGTTTTTTGGGCTAGTTTAGTTTAAATTTCCATAGGTTTAAATATTATTTTTTTATATTTTATGCATGCTATGTTTTAATATTTTATTTTTGATAATATGTTTTAATATTTTGTTTGTTATGTTGTGTTGTGTATTATGTTTGTTTGTTTGTTATGTTTTTATTATTTTAGTTTTTATGTTCTGTTATTTTATGTGTGCAATGATATTTTTTTATGTTTGTTGTTGTGTTTTAGTCAATATTTTAGTTACTTTATCTTAAAACATAACTTAATGTTCTATTTTATTTTATTGTTGTAGGTTGGAGCCCACATGGTGCAGCCCTCTCATATGGCCGGCCTTCATTGGTGAGCCCGAGCCACTTCATTTATGCAACATGGTGCAGTCCAAGCCTCCTCCAAGTGCAGCAGCCCACTTCAAACCTCCACCTTTGCATGGCCTCCATTCATGCATGGTCGGCCACTCCTCCCCTCTCTCTTCTTTATTTCTCATTCACCCCTTTTTCCCCCTCTCTCATTCTCATTTAAACCCATCCTTTCCCATCTCTCTCCCCTTTATTATTTTCTCTTCTCTTTATTCCTCATTCATCCCCCCTTCTATTTTCTATTTTTTCTATTTTTATTCCCTTAAATAAAATACATTGAACCTCCCTCCCTCTCTCCCCCTCATTAAATTCAATTCATGCACTTCTTCCACCATGCATGGTCGGCCACACTTTTCTTTCCCCTTCATATCCACTTCCCTCTAGAACCTTCCCCCTTATCTATAAAAAGATCCCTTTGCCTCAAGCTTTGGAAGAGTTGGATTTTGGGAGAGCAAGTGAGAGTGCTAGTTCAAGAGAGAGTTTTCTTCTTACTGGTTGTTGTTAAGTCTTTTTATTAGTGTAACCATTTTCTTGTTAGTGTAATCCCTTTTTTTTGGTAGCATAATTTTGTCTCTTTTATTATTTTGTACTCCTCTTTCTTTCATCAATGAAAAATTATTCTCTTTCTCTTATTTTTGTGGTTTCTTTCTTAACTATGGGTAGCTAATTTGCCGTTAGCATTCGATCATGAGGATCCATGAAATAAGATGAGATTTTCTTTTACTTCTTAGTTTTATTTTTGTCAAAATTATTCTCGATCCTTCTTTGATTTTTCTCGTGTCGACTCCGTATTTCCGGTATACGGTAGTAGGCAATTTCATCTCATTTCATAGTAGTCGAGAGACTCGTTGATTTGAAAGATCACTCAAAGAAGGAAGGAGTTGCACGCAATCCTAGAGATAGGACGACGTAAATCCTCAGGATTGGAGTCAAATCCAATAGTGCGGATCACTTCGATAATGCAACTTTAGGCCTTTTTGATTTGCAAAGAGATTTCGGTCAAAACGTCTATAAGTTAGGAGATTTAATGCTCTAGCGAGATTAATTCTTATTTTTGAATCCGTCACGGTCGAGTTTGATTTGCAATCATAAAACTATATTTTTATCCTTTTTATCTCTTTTCATGGTGAATCATTGATCGAATGCTATCTTTTTATCCGAAGTTTTTGTTTTAATATTATCTTCAGTTTAATTTTAAATTCTCAAACAACCTCCAATCGTACGGTAGGATAATAGTAGAAGCGTGAATAATAGTACTTGACAACCTCGAGTTTTAATACGACCTTGGTACTACAATTCGATAGGTACACTTGTCTTTTCGGGTTGATAGTCATTCAACACACCAACTGCTTATTCCTGAACCGTAATCAACTGGATAATATTTTATTGTGCCCTGCAGCGTGGGTGTAAAGTGCTTTTCAACGCGAGAGTGGGTGCTCTACAATGCGAGAGTGGTGATGCTCTGCAACACAAGAGTGTGATGCTCTGTAGTGCGAGAGAGGGTGCTCTACAACGTGGATCATGACACTCTATAGCACGGGAGTGGGGTGTTCTGCTTTGCAGAGGATACGTGCGTCCTGAAGTTGGAGAGCCAGCTACTTGGTGTTGAAAACCGGGTCCGTGATTTTAACCATTAGAGTTTTACTTCATGGGATCCGTACTTGTAATAAAGTGAGAAGCATGTTTAGTATTATAGATAATCAACGTGTACATGTGTGCGTATTTTTAGTTTTGTGACCTATTACATTAGAGCCAAATATTAAAAAGTGAAGTACAGATAAATGGGACACGAACTTTGTGCATTCTACTAGAGCAAAGCCCCCATGTCCATGATATTTGGCTTATTCACGTCGGGGTATGACGTTGTCCCCTACTAAGTTGCTAGTTTGAGGCGCATGCTAGTTTAGGTCTTGGTTTAGTATGAATCTTCTGAGAAGTCCTTGTTTAATGAGGCGCTCGATCTCCATCTTCAACTAGTGACAACCTTCTGTGTTATGGCTATGTCCGCGAAGTAAGTCGTAATACTATATTTGATTTCCCCTTTTTGGTGTGAGTGGATCGGGCCTGTGAAGGGCATCACTATTGGAGATGGCAAGGAGCACATTAGTTCGAGTGGTGTTTAGGAGGCGTAATACTGGTGTTGATGTTGTCCTCATTCTTGACGTGGGGTTGTTGTGACGTGCGTCGTTCTTATTATGAATCGGCGGCGGTGATGACTCTTGCTCTTGTTATCTCGTTGAGTTCCTCTCAAACCGTTGGCAGCGTGCTTCAATTATTTCATCAGCTGCAATCTGGGCCTTGACCTGACGAACGATATTGGGATAACTGGTCATAGTTTCTTGCATTAGTGCGAAGTAAAAAGCACCTTGGCGGAGGCCACTAAGAAAAAAATCCTCATAGAAGCTCAGAATCAACTCTTGAAATATGTCATGCCTCGTTAGTGAAGCGGTGAAATAAATCCCTGAGGGTCTCTCCCTCACTCTGAAGGATCCCCAAAAGAAGAGAGGGGTCCTATACAAATCTCTAGTTTTGATGAACTAGTTAGTGAAAAGTTGAGATATATTTGCAAAATTGTTAATCCTTCCTTCCTTCGAAGAGTAGATCCAGGTGTGAGCTTGCCCCTTTAGAGTTACCGAGAACACTTGATAGAGTAGTTGATTAGGGGCATTGTTGAGCCTCATGATGATGATGAAATGGTGGATGTGCTCCAACGGGTCGTCTATTCTATTGAACATCCCGATGTTCAGGAGTTTGAAGCCATGTGAAATTGGGTGTACCAGAACCTATAGTATCAACAGTGAGTGGTGGGAAAGAGGGTGACGGGCCAAAGAGGCCCGTTGCTCAACTTGTTTGCACTTTTTGGCGAACATTGTTTGGATTATTTCGCGAGTTAGCCTTTCAATTGCATGTAAGAAGGATGTTGCTTCCGGGAGATGGTGGTGATGATGAGCTTCAGGCTCTATGAGCAAGTTGACACTGTGACTTCGGCCGACCATGTTGGGGAGCTCCTCTTCAGATATACGGTGTTGGTGAGAGAAGTTCTTGGTTGGTGGGTGGTTCAGAGATGGTTGATGAAGGCTACTTTGTTCGGGGCAGGATTATAATTTCGCAACGCTTCTCTGCGCATGTACAATTAAATTTTGCATGCATGTTCTCCCAATGTCGCATAGGGTGTGTACATGTCCTCTTTCTCCGGGAGGTGTGTTGAAGTTCGAATGAAAAGGAACTGGATCGGCGTGCCCTAAGGAGTTAATGCTTTAGGATTGCAGGTATCTCTTCTTGACATTGTCATCATACTTCAAGTATCGCTGCGTAGTGGACACTGTCTTCAAAGTCTTTAGAACTTTGGGAAACTGTGTTCCCACAGATGGCTCCAAACTGTTGCGGCTCATTCGAGGCTCCCATAAATCGGTATAAATTGGACAATCTTAGCCCGGGAGCGGTTGAGCGCACAAACAATTACAGAGAAATGTGATAGCCGGAAAGAAGGTTTTTCTAGCATGGGAAACCCCGGAAAGGGGGGAAAATCACGTGGTCGGGACTACGTCGACCAAACTAAAACTATTTATTGGTGTTGTACAAGGCTTTTCAAAGAATGCGAGAGTGACAGACCGCTACAGGTTACAATTATTAGGGGGGAGAGAGAAGTGTGTTTGGAGGGTGACATGCGGCATCTCGTGGAGCCAAGTGTTCTTTCTTTGTCGCGGTGGGGAGCACCGCGCTCTGGAAGCTGTTAATCTTTTGCTTGCACAAGAAGTTTTAAGCGACGCGTTCTGCACGTCTCAGCGCTTAAGGCCTGTCACCCGTTGGTCGTAGTGGAGTCTAGTGCGGGGAGCTTATTGTTGACTTGAGAGAATTGAGCGCTAAGAGAGATGCTTGTTGCGGTAGGAAGCGTTCGCACAGAGCAGAATGTACTCAGGGGAGCTTGAAGATGGTTGAAGGACTTCGAAAAGCGAAGGAGATTCTTTGGTGGAGCTCTTACCCTCATAGGAGGAGAAATCCGAGTAGAATAGGATGGAAGTGAAGGAGACCATGTGGTCCTATTTATAGGTCTCATGGTTGGTTACACGATGATAAGTAAAAATTATACTTATTTTTTATTATATAATTTAGTTTTATATTTAATATAAATTAGATATATATTATGTATTCTTATTTATAAATTGTTTCTTTTTATATTATTATACTGTTGCTAGTTCTATTAATTTTTGTAGGAATAATGTTTCGCGGCATCTCTTTGTTGTTGCAAGCGCTCGAGATTTTTGTCGTGCAAACGAAGTGATTCCAGCCGCATTCAACACCATGCAAGTCCACCGACCTGCTCATGCAACTCGCCACCTTTGATGTTAATTCATGCCATCTATATGCATGTCACCATTCACTTGAATTTTTTTATGAGCTATCCCCGTGATTATCATAAAAGTTAAAGCCACATTTGAACTCATGCTTACGACCAATTCTCACCATTTCCATGCAAGCTCACATAATAATTTCATAAAATACTAATACCACATGAACTCTTCATCTATAGCCATGTCACCCCCTCCATATCATGCATTTTCACGCCACCACTACTCACGAAACCTTTTATGGATCCATTCATGCATTGATGGATGCTTCAGCCGCCTCCAAGTAAAAACTCTATCATTTCCCTCTATATACTGCCATCTCACATCACTCAATGTTGTTGCCTATTCATATAACCCTCTTTTATATTTATTATGGCAGTTCACTTTCCATTCTTATTAAAATACACACGTGCCTCGTCACCTCTTCAATTCTAATCAATTCCACCATCAATATTTTCCGCCAACCTGAATAGGATTTCTATACACACCTGTGTATAACTTTTTCTATACACACCCTTTTCGGATGATGACACATGGCGGATCCACTCTAAATCCACCATATATATTTATAAAATGTATATCACCATATATATTTATAAGTTGTATATATAAATGGGTGTGCATAATTAGTTTAGATCCCAACCGCTGAAAAGGGTGTATTGTATATCACAACCGTCAAAAAGGGTGTGTATAACTTTTTCTATGCACACATGTGTATAGAATCTGCGTTCCGCCAACCTCTCAAGCTGCCCATCTACATCACGGATTCGGATCCTCTCCATTTCAAATGAAATGGAGGAATCCATTTCATTTCTAGTGGATAACATAAGTCCTGATATATCTACATCTGCCTTCTATGCATGCACGCCTCCTCATATTCCTTTAATTTAATATTGCTGTCATGCTGCCGTTCACCTCCCCTACAAAGAGTTAGATTCATCTTAATTTAATTTTATATGGCCGAAATTCATTCAAAATTCCTCAAGAATGCTATGGTCATACTCTTCTTCCTCCACTATCATGCAGCCACGTCACCTTCATGCAATTAATGTCATTCAAGTTGTTGCATGCTGCATCCTCTTTCATTTATAAATAATCTGATCATGCACCATTTCCCCATATTCACGACATCATCTCATTTAAAATGCCACAACCTCTTGAAATTTCATTGACTACCCATATTCCTATCTCCCTTAATGTGGCCCTCCAACTCTTCTC
This sequence comes from Platanthera guangdongensis, assembly GCA_039583875.1. Classification (NCBI taxonomy): domain Eukaryota; kingdom Viridiplantae; phylum Streptophyta; class Magnoliopsida; order Asparagales; family Orchidaceae; genus Platanthera; species Platanthera guangdongensis. The sequence continues at coordinate 43,995,353 of CM077164.1, forward strand.
CTTCCCTTCTATTCATCCTCCTTGCCTACATATATGATCATTCAAAGCCATGGTTGGGTACTACACAATATTTTGGAGAAGTAAATGAAAATTCTTATTGTTATAGGTTCTTAGTGGTCTTGTTGCAATTTCATTGTACTTGTAATTTCTTAAGCACTTTCATATTTGTAATTGGCTTTTTGGCAAAGTGCACCCTCGAAATATAGGCTTTTGGCAAAATCCACCCCGAAAGTTTAAAATTGGCAAAATGCACCCCCCAAAATGGTTTTTTGGCAATGTGCACTCTACAGTGTACATTTTGGTCATTTTATTTTTTGTCTATTGAGGGTGCACTTTGCCAAAAAAAAACATTTTGGGGGTGTATTTTGCCAATTTTAAACTTTCGCGATGCATTTTGCCAAAAACCAATATTTCGATGGTGCACTTTGCAAAAAAGCCTTTGTAATTTCCTTTAATCAGCAATATAATCTATTTCTTTCCTTTAATCTTTGTATTTCTTACTACGCAATCTTTTCATTAATCTATGAATTCCTCTAGCATTATGAGTGACTAATTTTTCACTACTACTCAATCGAGACGATCCGAGGATGTGAGAATCATATCTTAATCGTTATTTTTATTTCTTTTTATTGAAATATTTTTTATTTACCCTTGATTTTAATTAAATGGGAGCATTTTTCCCATATTTGGCTTTCATTTATGCTTCCGTGCCTTTGTTAGTCCAGAGTCTCTCGTACAAATAGATCGCTCAGGGGTAAAGAGAATTTGTACGCAACCCTTGAGAGGGGACAACGTAATTCTTCCGATTTGCAGGTTCATAAAGGAAAGCGAGTTTTAGGTATTCAGTTTGTGAACGAGAGTTCGACTGATCAACTTAACTCAGTTGGGTAATCCTCGAGAGAGGAGCACTCATACTTTGCAACCCTACGGTCAAAGTATTTGATTTTACTAGAATTCAAAATTTTGTTTTCCTTTTATTATTCTCATACCGAGGTGAGTCGAGATCGAGTGCTACTCTCTTTAAAATAGTTCAAACCATCTTTTTATTATTCGTAATCCTTTCTTTTACGCGCAAAAAAAAACAAAATCGAACTGATAAAATAATAGTGATTTTCTCAAATTATAAGCAATCGACGCTCTCGAATCTAATACGACCTCGATTTTTAATATTCTATACTATAATCGAAAAGGTACACTTGTCTTTGTCGAATATAAAATCGGAGAATATCTTTTATTTAAATCTCAAATTTCTCTATCAAGTTTTTGACGTCGTTGCCGGGGACTTGCGTTGGTATTTTAAATTAAGGAATATCTATTAATTTTATCTTTTTCTTTCTCATATTATTTTTTGTTTCTCGAAAAAAAAAAAATTTAAGGTGCAACTATATTCCTAGAAAGGGCCATTTGAGATTTCACCCCATCATACCGCTTAGTACCACTGCGAACCCCTCACAGGGTAGACCTTGGGAAGTCCGGACTAACTTAATCGCTTAAAAAATCTGTTAATAATTTTAGCTTTCTTCCTCCTCGTTATCTTCTCTTATTTCTTCGTATTTCCCTCCTTTTCTTTTCTAGTGCATGACCCTGTACAACCCGTATTCATCGAGGATGGGTCCTGCCACAGCCAGGTCAGCAGAAGTCAACGTCAACAAGTCAAGACAGAAGTCAAAGACAGCGCGCAAGACCGCGGAAGGCTTGGGCGAGTATGGCGAGCTCCCCTCGCATACTCGCCAGGTAGGCGACTGGGCGAGATACTCGCCCCGCCCATGCGAGTTCCCTCGGAAGTCGCCTAGTTGCCAGGGGTGGGGTATAAATATGATCCCCCCCTCCTTGGATTTCCCTATAAATAGGACCCCAGGGGTACGAGGTGAGACACGCAAAATCCACGGCAGGATACTCGTGAGCTCTCCTTTCAAGATACTAGCCGAGCCTTTGGATTCCTTTTCCTTATAGGACAGGTCGCGACTTTGCGACTTAGTCATCAGCTAGTCTCCCTCGTACCTAGTTAGGCCACTTTTGGTTGAGAAGGGGCTGCTCCTTTATAGTATCCGGGTACGTGGTGGGACCTTCCTGCCGCACCATCTGGGGTTCTATTTGCCTTCGTTCTTCATCCTAGTCATCCAAGTCATCTGACCTTACCTCTGAGCCGGTAACCTTAGACAGCATTGGTCCGAATTCTGAGGTTGGGAATTTTCCTGGCTTCAACACTTGGTGTGGTGAGCGTGCATCGCAGCCAAGGAGGAAAGTTTGGTGGTTTAGTAAGATTGCCAATGGTGGCAAGCATGGAGAGTTAGTCAGCAACTCGACAGGAATTGGAGATATCGCGCGAGGTGGCGAGTTCGTGACAGTTGTTGCATTCGAGGAATTCGCGAAGAGGATTGAGAAGAACATCCTTGCCAGGTTTTCTCATCGCCCCGATGTCACGGCGACATACCCTAGTTGCATGACACTGCTGGATGAGGAAGCGCCGCCGAGATGAGCTGGGAAGGAGCCCGCTTGAGCAAGAGAAGAGCGATCGATGCAGTCGCGGCACCATCCGGTGGGCAGCCAAGGGGTCCGTTTTTGGGATCCGATGTCGTCGGCGAGATACCGTGATTCTCACCAGTGGAGCGAGTATGATGTTTCCAGCGAGGATGAAACTCGCCACCGCTAGGGAGGAAGGAGCCCCTTTTGTGACGAGATCCTTGCCGCCCCCATTCTCGAAGGCTTCAGAGAGCCCGTTTACACCTACTACTCTGGCAGGGATGACCATGTTAGGCATCTTCAGTGATTTGAAGACGTCGTCTCCATCTGTAACATGTCTGACGCGTTCAGGTGTCGGTTCTTCTCCATCACCCTCAAAGGCAATGCAAGAGATTGGTTTCACCAACTGCCAGCAGGTTCTGTCTACTGTTTCTCCGATCTGTATCGGAGCCTCATTGCGAGGTTCATGACATCCAAGAAGAGGAAGAAGGAGGCAATAGCTCTCGATCTTCAAGATTACCCAAGGACAACATGAGTGAAACAATTTGTTTCAAGATTGTCTAAACACCTAAAGGGGGGTGAATAGGTTCAATTCTTATAAAACTTAGACAGTTAATAACTTGATGATAGCACAGATAAATTCTACAGTTATCACAGCACACAATCATCCAATCACAACATACACACAGTTTTTATAGTGGTTCCACAAATGATGGGTACATCCACTTTCCCCTTTTACCTATCTAGCAGTATAATAAATTCGGCCTAACATCCTTCTGAATTCTCAGATTCTAAGATCTTACAACTCAGAACCCAAACTGGTTCCTACAGCTCACACTTCAACAAATGCTACAACTCAGGCTCTTCCCAAGAACCCTACCTCAGAATGAATCCACACTGCTACCACTCAGGCAATCAAGCCCTACCTCAGCCTTTATCACCAGGCCTACAGCTCAGAGAACTTAATCTCCTACCTCAGGCAAACATCCCTACCTCAGCCTTTATAGTTACAGGCTTACAACTCAGAGATTGAAATCTCTTACACTCAGACCTAAAATAGATCCTACATAAAATTGATTAAGAAGATGTTCCTTCCTTCACTCAGAGTGAGATGAGGGAATCTTGATCAGATCTTGATGGATCTGCTTTCTCCTGTTCTTTTCAGTAATGAATATGATTCAACCTGACTTAGCTTATTCAAAGCTTCTTGAAAGAGAGAACCTAGGTTGAATCTTCTTGAGAAGTTGGTGCAGATCCAGCTTCTTCCACCTTGTAGAATTAAACCTGTAATCTCTAACAGATCAGCTGTGAAGCAATCCCCTCTTCTAATTTTGAAACAGAATCTTCTTGATGTACAGGATTCCGTGAATTCTTCTTGGAGAATTCCACTTTAATTTCTCTCTATCTTCTATTGATTATTTTCTCTGATAGATCAGCTCTATTTATAGTTCACATCAGAGGCAATAGACTGATCCAATATTTGACTGACATCTGACAGTTCTGACATGTCTAATAAGTCGTGACAGTTCTGGCAGCTGTTAAGTCTTCAGTCTTGAAATTTGGCAATTAGAGTTATTTAGCTCAGCTGAATGTGTCGAGACATAAGAATAGTATGTGTCGACACAGATGAAGTATGTGTCGACATAAATACCCAGGTGTCGACAAACTTCCTTGGGTATAGTTGACAAACTTCAGAAACTGTTGACATAGCTCTTCATTCAGTCTCAACACTGCCTTTGTAGAATGTGTCGACATACTTTAGAAAACAATCGACGCAGCTCTTTATCAAGTTCTCGACACAGCCTTTGTAGAATGTGTCGACACAAGTCTTGTGTGTCGACACAGCCTCTTCAAATGTCGACCCAAGTCCTGGATGTCGACATAGTTGCTCCTTCATAATTGTCAATACAATAATGTCTAAATGTGTCGTCACAGGTTATGAGTGTCGACACAGTTGATGTCGACTTAAACTCTAGATGTTGACACAAGTCCTATATGTCGACATTAACTTGCTTCTTGTCTCGACACAGCTCCTTCAAAGGTGTCGACATAAAATAATTGTCTCGACACTTTTGTACTTAGAATATTTTATGCATTCTTCTGCCCGCACACACAAACTCAATACACCATCAAATACAACTTGATGTCTATCATTGAGTCAGGTGAGGCTTCTTCAAATTAGGTACACAATTTCAAATATACCCAACAATCTCCCCCTATTTAGAGAAGTCATAACTCATAGTCAATGATATACACCAATATAAAAAAAATGATAAGTATGATGTGTTCAGAAATTTCAAACAAAATTTTTGAAGAGCAGAGATAGCATGTTACACAAAAATATTCAAAAATGAAATATCATAAGGAAACCATGCAACTCAAAGGCATAGATATATAAACTGTTGTCAGCCCAAAATTTCAGTTTCATATAATCAAAGTAAGATTACAAGGTTAATGTTTTTATAAGAACAACCAAAAAATACATAGTTCTTCTAGAACCTAGTCAATCTAAAAATAAGGTTGATCTGGTTCCTTAATGACGATTCCTTTGCCTGGCTGAATAGAATCTTTGACCTCAGCTTCAGTATCAGAAACAGGCTTCTTACCTTCAATGTCTTTGGCATTAAGTTGAGCAGCTTTCAGCTTTTGCCTTTCAAAGTAATGGAATGGTTTTGGGAAGTACTTGCAAGGCTCTATGGAGTTTCTAAGGATTCTTCCAGCCTTCAATTCCTTCCTGAATTTGTAGATTTTCTCTTGTTGTGCAAAATATTTATCACATTCCTGTTTGGAGTACCACTTACCCCTATCATATTGATTTTTAGCAACTGCATTCCATGCAGTTAAAATAATGCTCCTGGAGGTTGGACTCCATTTTTAAAAATCAGACCTAGCCTCAGCCTATTCTCTGAATCTCTTCTTGGATATTTGGGCCTCTTGCTCTTTAAGTAAAACAGAGTCAGCCTTGTATACTGTTGGATCCCTAGTTTGGATTTGGGCTAGGCTCACTGAGTTCGGATGTCTTTGACCCACCTTGTATAGTCAGGGTCACTGGTTGTGTCCTAAAGTCCATGGTTTATCCTTAGAACATCATCCTGTGGACCAGCCATCCTTTAGACTGCCAAAGAAACTCAAGACTTAGAGATATCTCCAGCTCAAGGAAATGTGTTCGACGTTTGTCGATCTCAGCTCAACGAACCATATTCCTTGGTCGACGATTTCTGGTCTACTATTTGAAATCTTCTCAGCTAGAGACTTCTCAGATTCTGTCTAAGTCCACAATCATTCTTCGGTCGACGAATTTGGATCTCTGTTCAACGAATGATGATTGTCAGTTCGACAAAGATTGTAGCAGAATTGACAAGTTTCCCTTGAAGACTAATTGTTATTGTCTCGTCGACGAACTCATCAGCTCAGCTCGACGAACTGTGAACTCAGTTCGACGATTTCTATTCTTCGTTCGACGATTCTAGACTTGGTCTTCTCCAGTTTTCTGTCCCTTTTTCTTGGCGATGATTCCTGAGTAATTAAAGCTCAATCTTCTCGAAATGTTACCGTTAGAACGAGCATTGATCATGGATTATTACATGTCATTTTTTCACGGGACAGTTAGGGAATTCATTCATTGTCACTTCCTTCTCAGGCCGACAGTATTTACTGCTCAAGGATTCTAATTTCGAGTGTGTTCTTCAGTCAGATTGAAAAGAAGAAAAGATTAAGCAGTCCTGCTGACAAACATTACATTCAAGAAGCTTACGATATATAAAAAGGAAGATTGCAGGTAGACTCAAAAAAAAGTCTTACAGAAATCTAAAGTTTCACACACTGCAATCAGCCTAGGCCAGAGAATATCATCATCAAGAAGAAGAAGAAAATACAATCTCTATCAAGAGTCTTCTTCTTTCAACCCTACAGGACAACTTCAGAAGGACAACAATAACTCTATCTATCAAAAAAGTTCCTAAAGCAATCTCTGGTCAAGTCAATCAAGTTTTTGAAGACCTGTCACCCTGAAGCAGAGCTCCAGATTTCCTGATCCATTCAAGATCTCAGGGGGAGCAATCTGCTGAAATCAATCCACTAGTCTTCTCAGTTGTTATTGAGAAAGAGAAGACACCATCACCTTTTTCATCCTCTGTATAGGGTTTTAAGTCCCTTCAAAATTATTCCTGGTTGCAAGTCTCCTACCAAAAGACTTGAGGTTTTAGTTTTTGAGCACCTGAACAAAATCTCATTGTTGTCAGGCACCTGATCAAAAATCTGAGTGGATTCCTACCAGGGTGGTAGAAGAGTGGATGTACCCAGGTTGGGGAACCACTATAATTTCTTGTGTCGTCTGGCTGCCTTTTTTCTTTTGTTTTGGCTGTGTTCTGTGATTTGTTAGGTTGCTGTACTTATTACTTCGTTTGCTAACTTGTTCACCTAGGATTACAGTAAAAGTTGTAAAGATTCTATAAGAGACCACAATACTCTATTCACCCCCCCGCCCCCCTCTAGAGTATTTCAGATCTAACCTTCACTTTCAATTGGTATCAGAGCGAGGTTGGTTATTGTTGGTTGCACAGACTAACTCCTGAATCATAAAGATCCCTCTTGTTAGATCTGATTGTTTTGTTTCCGTTATTAGATTTATTTCTTCACAGAATGGCTCAAAATAAAGATTATGCAAGCATCAGACCTCCAGTATGCAATCTTAACAGATTTGCCATCTGGAAGGCAAGAATCAAATTGTATATGAACTCTATTGATGAAGATATCTACAATTCTATTTTGACAGGTCCCCCCAACTCTTCACATTTTCTGCAACATTTTCAAGCACAACAGCAGTGCCACCACCTGAGTGGACTGAAGCCCAGAGGAAAGCCAAAATTGTAGATGCAAAAGCAATGAACATCTTGGCTCAGACTATGTCAGATGATATATTTCAGAAGGTGGCTGAGTGCACCTCAACCAAGGCCATTTGGGACTCCCTCAACCAAATGGTAGTTGGTTCAGCTGATGAAAGGAAAGACAGGAGATCAAATCTCATATCCCTGTATGAGAATTTTAAGAAGGATGAGGCTGAATCAGTTGCTGAAATGTACAATAAGTTGAGCTCAATTATCAATGAGCTTAAAACCTTGGATAAAGATATCACCCTTACAGAAGTGAATGACAAAATCTTGATGTGCTTCCCTAGATCTTGGGACTCAAGAATCTGGCCTATCAAAGAAGCCGGAAGCCTAAATGAGATATCAACTGAATCTCTGCAAGGCAAACTAAAATCTTATGAGCAGTTGATTAAATCAAGAGAAGCATCTGAACAAAAATCAACAACTGCAGTGAGAAAAGATCACAGTATAGCTTTCAAGGCATCAGAGGAAACTGAGACCTCAACATCCAATGAAGAACTAATGAGCCTCTTTGCAAAAAGATTTTATAAGATGGCTAGAAAAGACTTCAAAAGAAAATCATCCAGGCAGGATGATAAGCCCAAATATGACAAGACACCAACTAAGGAGGTTGTGTGCTTTGGATGTAGAAAGCCTGGACATTACATCTCTGAATGTCCAGAAAGCCAGAAGAAGGAGAAATGTAGAGAAAAAGACTCCGGGAGAAAACACAGCAGCAGACCCTCCTCCAGCAAGTACAGAAAGAGAGACAAAGGCTTTGTTGCTGAAACATGGAGTGATACTAAAGAAGAATCATCCTCCTCCAGTTCAAGTGAAGAAGAGGAAGAATCAAGAACCAAGGAGGTTTGCCTTATGGCAATTGATGCCTCCAGGAGCAGTTCAGGATCAGAAGGTGAATCTGAAGGTGAGGTAGCCTCAGAGTCAGAGGCAGATCAGGTTCTTTCAAGTTTTGATTATAATTTTGATTCATTTAAAATTGAATTCAAGACAATGTGTTTAGATTTAATTAGTTCAGAGAAAGAAATAAAAACCCTTAGAGAAAAACTAGGAAACCTTGAATATGTTAACTCAGAAAATCTTAAACTAAAAGATCAACTAACTTCAGCAAATGAGCAGATAATTAAATTAAAATCTGATTTATGTGAGGCTAAATAACTTGAGCAATCTCTCAATGGAAGAAGTCTCAAGCTGATGGACATAACAAGCACATTAAATGCCAGATTAAATGGCAAGCTTGGCTTGGGTGCATCATCAGGTTTGTCGCCCATAATTAAGAAAAATATCCTTACGACACCCATTAAATTTTTTTCTGCCAAGGGAAAAGAGAAGATAGTAAACAAACCAATGTCTGAAAACATTCCAAAACCCATAGACAAGAGCAATAAAAATAAGAAAACAGCTAATAAAAACAAGATTCAGCAGCATTCGTCGAACTCAGATAGACGAAATGTGGCTCGTTCGTCGAACCTAGATCGACGAACGTTGAATGCAAACTTCAGTAATAACAATTCGTCTAACTGCGATCGACGAACTTTGTATGGTTCGTCGAGCAGAGGTCGACAAACATGGGGTGCAGAAAATGACTATTGTCATTCTCTGAGCAGAGATCGACGATCTCAGCCCTATTCGTCGAACTCTGGTCGACGAACTTATAGAAACTCGTCAAACCCAGAAGGACCAAACATAAATCATTTCTCTTACAGAAATTCTAAGCCAGCTAATAAACCACTCACTCCAGTAGCTGATTGGGTTATTCCACCTAGGAGATATCACCCCTTAGGTTATAAATATCAACCTACTTTGTCAGTTATATCCAGCTTTTCATTTCAACAAAATTAAGGACCCAAGGTAACCAGGGTCAAGAACAATTAATTTTTGTTTTTCATTACAGACGAAGAGCTGTCCAAGGGTGAGTCAGACCTGCTACTTGGACTGTGGTTGCTCCAAGCATATGACAGGCATCAAGGACAATCTATCCAATTACAAGTCCAAGCTAGGACCAAAGGTGATCTTTGGTGATTCAAATAGTGGCCAGTCTGAAGGATATGGAGCAGTAAAGATTGGAACAGTTACTGTCAAGAGAGTAACATATGTAAGAGGACTCAAACATAACCTAATATCCATAAGCCAATTATGTGATGAATGTTATCAGGTAAAATTTAACTCTACCTCATGTTCTATTATTAATAATGAAAACAAAACTGTTTTAATTAGAACTAGACAAGGTAACATATATCTAGTAGATTTTATTTCTGCCAAAACTGATGTTTGTTTACTCAATATCACTAGTAACCAAAATGAGATGTGGCATAAAAGATTAGGTCATGTAAACCTTAAAAATATAGCTAGGTTATCTAAAGACAACCTTGTTAGAGGCTTACCATCTGGTCCCTACAAGAAGGAAAATCTTTGTAGGGCTTGTCAATTAGGCAAGCAAACTAAAACTAGATTCAAATCTATAAATAAGAGTGATTCACCTAGGATTTTGTATTTGCTTCATGTGGACCTATTTGGACCCATTGCAATACAAAGCCTAGGAGGGAAGTCTTACACTTTAGTAATTATTGATGACTTCTCCAGATTCAGTTGGGTGGCATTTCTAAGAAATAAGTCAGATATATTCAAGGTTCTTACAGATTTTCTTAGGATCATACAGATTGAGTTCTCTACTCATGTTGCATTGATCAGAAGTGATCATGGCACAGAGTTTGAGTCTCTTCTTATGCATGAGTTCTATGAGAAGGAAGGTATCAGGCAGTGCTTCTCAGCCCCTAGAACTCCCCAATAAAATTAGGTAGCTGAAAGGAAAAATAGGACACTCATTGATGCTACAGCTACATTATTGGCAGATGCTTACATGCCTCTATCCTTTTGGGCAGAAGCTGTAAACACTGCTAACTATGTCTTGAATAGAAGCCTCATACATAAGCTGAAAAATAAGACCCCCTATGAATTGCTTAAAGGAAAGAAAACTAAAATCACACATATTAAAGTTTTTGGTTGTATATGTTATATTCAAACAAACAAGAAAAGATACATTAGAAAGTTTGAGGCTAAGGCTGAAGAAGGGATTTTTCTAGGATACTCCCAAGTAAGCAAGGCCTATAGGGTTTTTAATAAATCCTCTCTTAAAATTGAAGAGTCAGTCCATGTATCTTTTGATGAAGCTAACATGTCTTATAAGGAGAAAGAGATTTCTACCAAAAGCTCTTTGCAGGTTCCACAACTGTGTGAGTCTATGGATGGACTAAACCTTACCCAAGAGGTGTCAACCCATCCCTCTCCATAGGTTGCTGAAGACAGTGAAGAAGAAAATCAAGTGGAAGTGGCTGAACTTCCCTCAATAGCTAATAACATTCCTCAAGAGGAATTAATTATAGAAGCTATTGCTGAACAAACTCCACCCACTGATCTTGTCACACTTAGAGATCACCCCAGATCTCAAGTGATTGGAGACATTTAAGTAGGTGTATAGACAAGGCATCAGCTCAACTAAGACTTGATGCATGCCTGTTTTCTCTCTCAGATTGAACCTCTCTCCATCCATGAAGCTGAGCAAGATGCCCACTAGATCATTGCATTGCAAGAGGAACTAAATCAGTTTGAGAGATGAAGAGTTTGGGATTTGGTTCCAAGACCTCATAACTACCCAGTTATTGGAACCAAATGGGTCTACAGAAATAAGCTGGATGCTCAAGCAAATATTTTGAGAAACAAGGCTAGGCTTGTTGCTCAGGGCTACAGGCAAGAGGAAGGAATTGACTAAGACCAAACCTTTACCCCTGTTGCAAGGTTAGAGGCCATAAGAATATTCTATGCCTATGCAGCTCACAGGAGATTCAAAGTTTTTCAAATGGATGTCAAGAGTGCATTTTTGAATGGAGTGCTTCAAGAAAAGGTTTATGTGGAACAACCTCCAGGTTTTATCTATCTAACTTAACCCTCTTTTGTGTTTAAATTGCATAAAGCTCTCTATGGTTTAAAGCAAGCTCCAAGAGCCTGGTATGAGACCTTAGCAAGCTTTCTTTTAGAGCATAAATTTACAAGCGGAACCATAGATAAAACCCTTTTCACTATACATCATAAGGACCAAATCTTATTAGTGCAAATATATGTGGACGACATCATCTTTGGTTATACTGATCCCAATTATGTAAGAGGTTTGCTGACCTCATGCATTCCAAATTTGAGATAAGTAGCATGGGTGAGCTTTCCTACTTCCTTGGTCTCCAAGTGAAGCAGCTCGTTGATGGTATCTTCCTCTCCTAAGCTAAGTATGCTAAAGAGCTTATTAAGAAGTTTGGGATGGGTGATGCTTCAGGAATGAAAACACATATGACTACCAATGTTGTTGTGGATTCTGATGCAGCAGGGAAACCTGTAGATCAGAAGCTTTATAGGGGAATTATTGGATCCCTATTATACCTAACAGCTAGCAGGCCTGATATCATGTATGCCACATGACTTTGTGCTAGGTTCCAAGTGAACCCCAAAGAATCTCACATTATTTTCTTAAAAAGAATTTTGAGATATATAAAAAGTTGTCTAAATCTAGGACTCTGGTATCCTATAAAGTCAGAGTTTGAGTTTACTGGATACTCAGATGCTGACTATGCTGGATGTAGAGTGGACAGGAAAAGTACCTCTAGAACTTGCCAGTTCCTGGGTATGAGACTTGTCTCTTGGTTTTGTAAAAAGCAAACATTTGTGTCTACATCAATTGCAGAAGCAGAATATATGGCTGCTGGCAGCTGCTGTTCACAAATGTTATGGATACAAAACCAACTCCTACACTATAGTGTCAACTTAAATAATTCAACATTATTTTATGATAACACTAGTGCTATTGCTATAGCACAGAATCCAGTTCACCATAGTAGGACTAAACATATTGATATAAGACATCATTTCATTAGAGATAGTGTAGACAAAAAGAAAATTAATCTAATCCATATTCCTACTGATTTACAGAGAGTGGACATTTTCAACAAACCCTTGGATGAGAAAAATCATCTGTTCTTTATAAACTAACTGGGAATGATCAATGGAGAAGAGTTAAATTAGTTTTTGTCTGCATTCGACGAATTCTCCAGAATTCATCGAACGGAGTTCGACGAATTAGGGAAAGTTTGAGAGATGCTCGTCGAACGGAGATCGATGAATTCTCTGTGTGGAAACAATTTTCGTCGACCTGAGATTGACGAACTTTACTTCAGAAGATATTTCATCGAACGGAGTTCGACGAACTGTTTTCGTTTCTTCTGGATGAGACCAACGAATTATTTATCTAAAATTTATTTTGTCGAGCTCAGTTTGGAGAACTGTTTTCATTTTCGTGGAACGGAGTTTGTCGATTCATATTCAGGAAAACCCTATATCTAGGTTTTCTTCGACCTCCATCCTGCGCTTTCAGTTCCTGTTGCGCTTGATCGTTGTTTGTCTCTCTTGCAGGTAATCAATGGCGGTTCTAGCGAGCACCCTGGCTGCAATGAAATTCGATACAGGCTTTGATATGGACTTTGATTCATTTCAGTATTTTGATCCTATATTTCTTTACATTCTGGAACTTCTAGAAGAGCTGGGTCTCAAGGATTTTATGACCAGGAGAATCAAACTGCATGTAACAGAGATTAAAGAATGGGTGTATACTTCTTCTGCTTCTGAGGACAACACCTTGACAGGGAATATCGGGGGTAATGTTGTTTCTTTATCCCTCGCCGTTATTTCTGAGATTTTTGAGTTGGTCAATGGAGAAGAAGATTTGGATATAGATTCTGATGAGTATAGTTCGATGCTGAATCTGATGGGGTTTACTGGGAGTAACCCTAACAAGCTGTTAAAGAAATAGCTTTTTGCCGTCTACTAGTTCTTGGCAGATGTTGTGGGAAAAGTGTTGATGGGCAAGCACACCGTGCCCAATTACATAACAAGATACCAATTCCTTGTCATGTGCGCGGTGGTCAACAAGAGTCACGTTGATTGGGGCAAGATCTTCTTTGGTTTGATAAAGAAGAAAAACAATAAGAAAGAGGTATGCTTTGGAAGGATCCTGGGGATTTTCCTTCAAGCAAAAGTTGGTGAATTCATGGTCTCCCCGACCATATTCATCAATGCCAGCAAGCGCCTCACATACGCTTTGTTTGGCAGATGGGAGAGGATGATCTCTAAGCCATCCAAGGCTTCCTCCTCTTCCATCCCAGCTTCTGAGAGCACAAGGGTCGTGCAGGCCACTCCCCACCCTGCAGAAGAGGTAATCCCATCTCCACAACCTCTTCCAGCAACCCATCTTCCATCTTCAACCAGTCTTCCAATTCCTTCAGCTGCCCCCATTCATGTTTCTCCATCAACTCATGCATCCCCTGCTATGTCTCCTCCAGCATCACCTCCTCCACCTCATCTGTCTAACATTCCACATTTTGATATACCATCCCCTTCTTCACCTCCACTAGACACCACCATGACAGATGTCATTCCACCTGTATCTCCTCCATCTGTTCCCCTCACTTCATCTACTTCTCTACCATCACCAACTACTTCTCCATCTTTAGACCCCCCCCCCACTGTATCTACCATCATAACCCTGCTCACTCCCCTCCTCAAATCCCTAATCACAGATGTCATTAAACCTCTTGTAAATTCTACCAATTCTTTATCTACCCAAGTATCTCTTCTTTCTACTGCCCCCTCTTCATTCAGGGGCCTGGCTCCAGGTTCTCCTGAAATCAGGCAGGAGGAGATGTTCTATGATGAAACAGCAGCAGATATAGCAGCAATTTCAGATGCAGTAGCAGTTCCTCCTACAGCAGTTTCAGATGTAGAAGCAGTAATTTTGACAGAATTTGATTCGGATTTGATTGACTTGATTCATTTCATGGATACTAACATTGAATTAGATGAGTCAGTTCCAGAGAAGATAAAAACTGTTGGTGATTTCCATTTGAATCCCACAGTTGATTTGGTTGTTTTGTTGAGATATTTTGATACAATTTATGTACAGTTCCCTTCTACTAAGCCATCCTTGGATATTATTCTTGTCACCTCTCCAATAAGTCCTACAGTTGTTAAGCAACTTAGTGACAGTTTTGTTGTTCCAGAGCAAGCCATATCTTCCCCCCCCCCCACCCCCAGAAGAGATTTCTATCCCTATTTTTGTTATGGATGATTCCCCAATGCCTGACCTGGATGCATTGATTCTGGCAGACATTGAGTAACAGAATAAAGCTCTAGAAGAGCTCTCAGTCTTAATCAGTTCTCCAGTTCCAGTTCAACTTGCCAAGCCCCAGATCTCTGCAGTTAACCTAAGAGCGATTGATGCTCTGTATGCCAATCCTCAAGGGTCTAGCTCAGATGAGGAAGAGGAATATGAAGATTCAGATGAAGAAGCCCAGAAGAGAGTCAGGTCAAAGAAGAGAAAGGCTCCTCCTCCTCCCGCTCCTAAGCCTAATCCAACAGCTGACACTCCCTACTACATCTTGCATAACATCACTCCCTATGAGGGAATGCATGCTTGGATGTGGCTGTCAAAGAATCAACAAAAGGAAAGAAAGAAAAGCAGGAGATGCTCTTCTTCACCAATTTATAGATACAGAAGAGATCCTCCTCCTCCTCCTCCAGCTGTAGGTACTTCCAGTTCCTCAATTTCAAAGCCTGCTCCTATACAAACCTACCAAAGGCATCAGAGCAAGTCTTCAGGAGGTTACCAGCAGAGGCAACAATCTTCAGGCAAACAACATCATCAACAACAACAACCTCAGCAGCAACAGCAAAATGTATCTATACAACAGAAGGCAAACAGTCCTGAAAGACCATATTCACCTCCTGTTCCTTTTGAGGATCCTGAAATAGCTAACACTGCTAGAGTGGCCAGATTCCAGGAACTGATTGGCCTCTCATTGATTAATAAAGCAAAAGCTGAAGGAAAGGACATTTTAGGATACTCAACTATGTCAAAATATAGAAAAGAAGAACTTAAAAGGATTGACAAAGCAAACAAACTTTTCAATGTTGATGACTATATGAAGCTCCATGCAGAGGCTGTTGTTCCCAGAGCCTCTATTCAGAATATGCTTGGTATAGCTGATATGGCAATGACTATAGCTTAGGCAGCTAATCCAAACAGAGAGATCAAATTCTCAAAGCCTGGAGCTAGCAGCAGTAGCAGCAAAGAGAAAGACAAAGACCAATTCAAGAAGAGCAAGATATGATCTAAGTTTTTCTTTCTTTTCCTGTTTTTTCTTTTACAACTCTCTGGTTATGTTTCTGAACAAAGCTTTTATATATCTGTTATATGTGTTATAAATTCTCTGTCAGATATATGCTTTTACTGCTTTGCTTTGTTTTAG
The DNA here is from genome assembly GCA_039583875.1 of Platanthera guangdongensis. NCBI lineage: Eukaryota > Viridiplantae > Streptophyta > Magnoliopsida > Asparagales > Orchidaceae > Platanthera > Platanthera guangdongensis. Next base: position 44,011,047 of record CM077164.1, read on the forward strand.
TCCGTGTCTTCACTTAGTGACCTCACCCAAATAGGGGGAGATTGTTGGATCCCTAGTTTGGATTTGGGCTAGGTTCACTGAGTTAGGATGTCTTTGACCCACCTTGTATAGTCAGGGTCATTGGTTGTGTCCTAGAGTCTAGGGTTTGTCCTTAGAACATCATCCTGTGGACGAGCCATCCTCCAGACTGCCAGAGAAACTCAAGACTTAGAGATATCTCTAGCTCAAGGAAATGTGTTCGACGTTCTTCGATCTCAGCTCAACGAACCATATTCCTTGGTCGATGATTTCTGGTCTACTATTTGAACTCTTCTCAGCCAGAGACTTCTCAGATTCTGTCTAAGTCCACAATCATTCTTTGGTCGACGAATTTGGATCTCTGTTCAACGAATGATGATTGTCAGTTCGACGAAGATTGTAGCAGAATTGACAAGTTTCCCTTGAAGACAAATTGTTATTGTCTCGTCGACAAACTTATCAGCTCAGCTCGACGAACTGTGAACTCAGTTCTACGATTTCTATTCTTTATTCAACGATTCCAGACTTGGTCTTCTCCAGTTTTCCGTCCCTTTTTCTTGGCGATGATTCCTGAGTAATTAATGCTCAATCTTCTCAGAATGTTACCGTTAGAATGAGCATTGATCATGGATTATTACATGCCATTTTCCACGGGACAGTTAGGGAATTCATTCATTGTCGCTTCCTTCTCAGGCCGACTGCATTTACTGCTCAAGGATTCTAATTTTGAGTGTGTTCTTCAGTTAATTTGAAAAGAAGAAAAGATTAAGCAGCCCTGCTAACATACATTACATTCAAGAAGCTTACGATATATAAAAAGGAAGATTGCAGGCAGACTCAAAAAAACGCCTTACAAAAATCTAAAGTTTCACACACTACAATCAGCCTAGGCCAGAGAACATCATCATCAAGAAGAAGAAGAACATACAATCTCTATCAAGAGTCTTCTTCTTTCAACCCTACAGGATAACTTCAGAAGGACAACAATAACTCTATCTGTCGAAGAAGTTCCTGAAGCAATCTCTGGTCAAGGCAATCAAGTTTTTGAAGACCTATAACCCTAAAGCAGAGCTCCAGATTTCCTGATCCATTCAAGATCTCAAGGGGAGCAATCTGCTAAAATCAATCCACCAGTCTTCTCAGTTGTTATTGAGAAAGAGAAGACACCATCACCTTTTTCATCCTCTGTACGGGGTTTTAAGTCCCTTCAAAATTATTCCTAGTTGCAAGTCTCCTACCAAAAGAGGTTTTGGTTTTTGAGCACCTGAACAAATGCTCATTGGTGTCAGGCACCTGATCAAAAATCTGAGTGGATTCCTACTGTTGAAATTTGTGAAGTGGAAGTGGGTGACGGGACAGGCCGGGCGGCCTGGGGCGGACAGCCTTGGCGGACTGGGCGGACTGTGATGTGCGGCCTGGTTGAAAGTCTAGTGAGAAGCCGGTTGTACTTCTGAGCGGTTTGCACGGGTTGAGTCCGCGGACTATGCGGCCTGGATTCTGCGAATAGGGTGTTTGCTGATTGGCTTTGCCAAGGAGCGGCCTGAGCGGATGAAGGTTGCGGACTGGTGCATTGCTCAGTGGCCGCGGGTGCAAGTTTGTGCTGATAGGCTGGTTGGCTCGTGTCCGCGGGAAGCTTGCGGACTGGAGTGTCTGCGGTGTGGGCTGTTGCGGACTGAGCTAAGAGCTTGGCTGAGGCCTTGTCGAGCTCTGGTGGCACAGCAGGCGATTTGCTGTGGAGGTCGTTTGGCGGACTGTGTTTTGGAGTCCGCGGTTGGCTGCTGTTTTGGACAGAAGTGCGAGGAGCTCGCGGACTGCTGGCGGTCTGTGCAAGGGTGTTTGGCGGACGGTAATTTGAGTCCGCCATGCTCGCATTGTCCCTTTATGGTTTTGTACTTGGTCACACTTTGTGCCAAGTCCATTGTGCCCGCGGTATCCGCCAAGTCCGCTGTGACCGGGCGGACTGTTGCTGTCTTCCTTTGGTCGTAGACTTGTGGAGGATTGAGGTGTGAGTCTTGCGGACTGCCTCGGGTTGGTGCAGACTGCCATTGGAGGGGGTTGCTGTCTGATAGTGGTTGGAGCTTTGCGGGCTGATGCCTTGTCCGCATTGCTTAGGCGGACTGGAGAGGGTTCGCCAATGGTTGCCTAGCTCCTGGCGGTTTTCCTTGGTATCCGGCTAAGTCCATGCGGACTCGGCGGACGGTGTTTTTGCTATCGCGCGGGCTGGGGTGGTGACTCTATCTCTAGGGTGGTGACCACACTCCTCACATCACCTATAAATAGGACCCCCTGGCACATCTACAGTAACTTGAGTGAACAGTAAGTTGTGGTGTGCAAGGAGCTGCGGTCTGTGTATGTCAGTCCGCGCGGATTGTTTCAGGCTGACGGTTTGCTGTGTGCAGGTCGCGCGGATAGCTTCAAGGAGCCAGGAGTTTGGCTGTGACTTCGGTCAAGTGCTTGGAAGTGTGCGGTCTCTGCGGACTCAGTAGGAGGTCGCTCTGCGGCATGTCAGTTCTGTTTCAACTTTGCCAGCTTCAATAACCTGTCCGCCGGCTTCAGGCGGGTAGGGGTGTTCCACAGTTCAAGTTCAGCAGGAGGCGAATAACGGTGTGTCTGCGCGGCCTCGCGGCTTCGGCGGACTCCGTGTCTATTCGGCGGATTGCAGCATAGCTTGGGCGAGCTCAGGGGACTCGGCGACCTCGGCGACCTCACGGTCTCGGCGGACTCCGGTGCTGTCCGCGCGGCTTATTTTTGGTGCTTTCTATTTTCAGCTGTTATACTAGCGAAATCATGTCTCGCTATGTATGCCTCGCATTGTAAAGAAGTGAATGTATAAAAGACCTGCTTGTGCCTCCATTGTTTGTTGGGATTTACCTTTGTACCTCTAGTCCTTGGTTTCCGCTGGTTCAACGTGCGAACTGGGTAGTGCCGAAGATATTAATTTGGCGTTTGGGCTACCTTGCTGACCACGTTGAGAAAATTTAACATGGTATCAGAGGGAGGTTTTTGAGGTTCAGCTGCGTGAGCGGAAGTCAGCCAGTGTTGTTACTCAGTGATTGAGTGGTGATCAACCTGTGTTGTTGCTCGGAGCTGCTGAAAGGTTGCTAACAGGTGTTGCAATGGAAGGGAGTTTTGCAAGGGGTCTGGGCATTGAACTCTTAACGCCGACTAACTTCAAGAAGTGGAAGTCGTGCATGAAGAGTTATCTTCTTGGCGAGGAGCTGTGGGAAGTCGTCGGTGGAGACGACAGGCAGGAAGTCACTGCTGCTTTCGGTACTGCTGAGCAGGTGAGGCTCTGGAGAAGAACAAATGCTAAGGCGGAGTTCATTCTGAAGAGAGCCGTGTCTCCGGAACTGTTTGATCACATCATTGGATGTGAGTCGGCTGCTGATATTTGGACAACCATTGATGAGTTGTTCAATAGGAAGAATGTGGCGCGGCTTCAGTTCCTGGAGAATGAGTTGGCCAGGGCAACTCAGGGAGACCTTTCCATCTCCAAATACTTCTTAAAGATGAAGAGCTTGTGTGCTGAGCTGTCAGCACTAGATCCTGATGAGCCTATCTCTGAGGCAAAGATGAAAAGGCACATTATCCGCGGCTTGCGGAAGGAGTATGTGGCCTTTGTTACATCTATTCAAGGGTGGGCTACTCAGCCGTCGTTGCTGGAGCTGTAGAATCTGCTTGCCTCGCAGGAGAGCTTAGCAAGGCAGATGGCTGGAGTGAATCTGAATCAGGAAGGCAGCGAAGCTCTCTTCTCAGGCAAGAAGAAGGGATGGGAAGGGAAGAAGAAGAAGAAGGTGGAGGCCGCTGGTGAGAAGGAGACTTTAACTTCATATCCACCGGAGAGGAGCAATGCTCCTAAGGACTGGAAGAAGAATCTGAAGTGCTACCGGTGTCATCAGCGAGGGCACTTCAAGCGGGACTGCAAGGTCAAACTGCAGCCTGGGCATGCTGCGGGAAAGGAGGAAGCTTGCTCAAGAAGTGAAGAAGCAGAATGGGGCGGAGCTTTCATGACGGGCACTAGTGTCCGGGCCTTGTCTGCTGAGGACTTCAACAGCGAGTGGATCGTGGACTCCGGGTGTGGTCATCACCTCACCGGAGACAAATCGAAGTTCACCTCCATGCAGCCATACTCAGGTAATGAAGCTATTATCACTGCTGATAATACTGTTTATGCAGTAGAGAAAGAGGGGGTCGTGTCATTGGGTAGTGATCAGGGGCCACTCACGTTAAGGAGTGTGTATCACGTGCCGGGCATGAAGAAAAACCTCTTCTCGGTGACCAATGCGGTGGACGCTGGGTATCATGTTCTGTTTGGGCCAACAGACGTGAGGTTCCTTCGCAACGTATCAGCGGTAAAGGCTGATGTTGCTCATGTTGGGAGGAGGGTGAAGAGCTTGTATGTTCTTTCCACCAGTGCTTATGTTGATCGAATGAGGGCCAATGATAGTGCTGCTATCTGGCATGAGAGGCTGGGGCATGTTGGCATGGACAAGCTGAAGGCGATGGCGAGCAGAAGTTTGGTGAGGGGGTTGCCGAAGTTGTCCTCCTTTGGTGATGGGCATGTTTGTGCGGGCTGTCAATACGGAAAGGCACATCGCCTTCCGTTTGATAAATCACAAACAAGGAGCAAGAAGCCACTAGAGTGCATTCATGGCGACCTGATGGGACCAACAGTTACTGCCAGCCTTGGCGGAAGCAAGTTTATGCTTGTCTTGGTTGATGACTACTCAAGGTATACTTGGGTGTACTTCTTAAAGGAGAAGTCGGAAGCCTTCCGGTTGTTCGTGGAGTTCAAGGAGTTAGTAGAAGGCCGGCTTGGCTTGCGGATTAAGAAGTTTAGAACTGATAATGGGGGTGAATTTGTCTCCTCCGAATTTTCTAACTTCTGCAGGAAGCACGGGATCCAACGGGAGCTTACTTGTGCTCACACTCCACAACAAAATGGGGTAGCGGAGCGGAAGATCCGTCATTTGACGGAAACCTGCAAATGCTGGCTTCATGCGAAAGATATCCCAAGGTCCTTTTGGGCGGAGGGAATGTCTTGTGCTGCTTATGTTATCAACCGGATGCCACTCAGCCCTATCAACATGAAGACTCCCATTGAGCTGTTGCTGAAGGAGAAGCCGAGTGTTGGACACCTTAGGGTGTTCGGTTCAACTTGCTACGTGCATGTCCCAGATTCCTCACGGACAAAGCTGGATGCGAAGGCAAGGAAACTTGTCTTTGTTGGCTATGATGAGCGGAAGAAGGGATGGAAGTGCATGGACCCTGTGACGAAGAAGTTCGTGGTGTCAAGAGATGTTGTCTTTGACGAGCTGACGTCATATGGAGGTGGCTCGGTGGAGCTAACCGGAAGTAGCAAGGTTGATGAAGCACCGGTGGAGGCTGCTGAAGGCTTGGAAGAGGAGCTTGCTGTTTCACCAGCAGCTCTTGTTGCTTCGAACTCCGAGGCTGAGCCTTCTGGCTCAGGAAGCAGGGGGAGCACTGCTCAATGCTTGCCCCAGGCAGGAGTGGAGCTCGAAGAAGCAACGGAAGCCGTGAGCAAGGAGCCATGTCTTCGGAGATCGAAGAGGGTGATTAAGCCACCGGCTCGGTACTGTGATGGGAATGCAGTGAGCTTTTGTCTCCTGCTTCTTTGCAGGTCCTCTGGATGAGCGAGAGCCTGCAAACTTCAACGAGGCCACTGGAGTGAAGGAGTGGGATGATGCCATGAAAGAAGAGATTGATGCTCTGAAGAAGAATGAAACCTGGGACCTTGTGCCCAAGGTTGATGGCGTTACTCCGATTACTTGCAAGTGGGTGTACAAGTTGAAGAAGAAGGCTGATGGGAGCATTGATCGGTTCAAGGCTCGCCTGGTCGCTAGAGGATTCTCACAGCAGTATGGAGAAGACTATGAGGAGACATTTAGTCCAGTTGCGAAGATGACTTCTGTAAGAGTGGTGATCGCCTTGGCTGCTAGCAAGGGATGGAGGTTGTGGCAACTCGATGTAAAGAATGCCTTTCTTTACGGAGAGATTGACAAGGACATCTTCATGGATCAGCCGCTTGGTTTTATCTCTGAGAAGCATCCGGACTATGTCTGTAAACTCAGGAAGGCTCTCTATGGGTTGAAGCAAGCTCCTAGAGCGTGGTATGGGAAGATTGCAGAGTACTTGCAATTCTGTGGATACCTTGCTTCTAACTCGGATTCAAGCTTGTTCGTCAAGAAGAAGGGAGAGCTTCGAGTCTTGGTCCTGCTGTATGTGGACGACATGATCATCACAGGGAACTCGGAGGGGGAAGTAGCTAGGCTCAGGGCTGAGCTTGCTATACGCTTCGAGATGAAAGACTTGGGAGAGTTGCATCACTTTCTCGGTCTGGAAGTGGAGAGGAAGGAGTGCGGGGTTCTCATTAGCCAGAAAGGGTATGCTGATCGCATTGTGAAGCGGTTTGGCATGGGCAAAGGGAAGAAGTGCTCTACTCCACTGGAATCTGGGCTGAAGCTTCGACGAGATGAAGGAAGGGTTCTTCATGATCCCTTGGTGTTCAGGGCTCTTGTTGGGAGCTTGATTTACCTGACGATTACAGGGCCGGATATCGCTTATGCTGTTGGCCGAGTAAGTCGGTATATGGCTGAACCAAGGCAATCTCATCTAGTGGCGGCAAAAGGAATTCTGAAGTATGTCAAGGCTTCTTCTGACATGGGACTCCTCTATAGAAGGGACGCGGAGGTTGCATTGCTCGGGTACACGGATGCTGACTATGGCGGTGATTCGGATGATCGAAGGTCTACTTCTGGTTATGTGTTCACTTGCGGTTCAGCTAGCATCTCGTGGTGTAGCAAGAAGCAGGACTCGGTGTCGGTTTCAACCACGGAGGCGGAGTATAAGGCTTCGGCCTTGGCTGCTCGGGAAGCCGTTTGGTTGAGGAGGCTTATAGAGGATGTTCATGAAGAAGTGCAAGGGCCTACTTTACTCCGGGGTGACAATGAGAGTGCTCTCAAACTGGTTAACAATCCAGTGTGTCACGCCAGGACCAAGCATATAGAGATTGATCACCACTTCATCAGGGAGAAGGTGTTGGAAGGATCTCTGCTGGTCGGGCATGTTCGGAGTGAAGATAATCTTGCTGACATCTTCACGAAGCCACTGTAGAAGGGGCCCTTTGAACGCTTGCGCAGCTTGCTGGGCTTGGTCACCACTTCCCACTTCAAGGGGGAGTGTTGAAATTTGTGAAGTGGAAGTGGGTGACGGGACAGGCCAGGCGGCCTGGGGCGGACAGCCTTGGCGGACTGGGCGGACTGGGCGGACTGTGATGTGTGGCCTGGTGGAAAGTCTAGTGAGAAGCCGATTGTTCTTCTGAGCGGTTTGCACGGGTTGAGTCCGCGGACTATGCGGCCTGGATTCTGCGGATAGGGTGTTTGCTGATTGGCTTTGCCAAGGAGCGGCCTGAGCGGATGAAGGTTGCGGACTGGTGCATTGCTCAGTGGCTGCGGGTGCAAGTTTGTGCTGATGGGCGGGTTGGCTCGTGTCCGCGGGAAGCTTGCGGACTGGAGTGTCCGCGGTGTGGGCTGTTGCGGACTGAGCTAAGAGCTTGGCTGAGGCCTTGTCGAGCTCTGGTGGCACAGCAGGCGATTTGCTGTGGAGGTCGTTTGGCGGACTGTGTTTTGGAGTCCGCGGTTGGCTGCTGTTTTGGACAGAAGTGCGAGGAGCTCGCGGACTGCTGGGGGTCTGTGCAAGGGTGTTTGGCGGACGGGAATTTGAGTCCGCCATGCTCGCATTGTCCCTTTATGGTTTTGGACTTGGTCACACTTTGTGCCAAGGCCATTGTGCCCGCGGTATCCGCCAAGTCCGCTGTGACCGGGCGGACTATTGCTGTCTTCCTTTGGTCGTGGACTTGTGGCGGATTGAGGTGTGAGTCTTGCAGACTGCCTCGGGTTAGTGCGGACTGCCATTGGAGGGGGTTGCTGTATGACAGTGGTTGGAGCTTTGCGGGCTGATGCCTTATCCGCATTACTTAGGCGGACTGGAGAGGGTTCGCCAATGGTTGCCTAGCTCCTGGCGGTTTTCCTTGGTATCCGGCTAAGTCCATGCGGACTCGGCGGACGGTGTTTTTGCTATCGCGCGGGCTGGGGTGGTGACGTTATCTCTAGGGCGGTGACCACACTCCTCACATCACCTATAAATAGGACCCCCTGGCACATCTACAGTAACTTGAGTGAACAGTAAGTTGGGGTGTGCAAGGAGCTGCGGTCTGTGTTTGTCAGTCCGCGCGGATTGTTTCAGGCTGACGGTTTGCTGTGTGCAGGTCGCGCGGATAGCTTCAAGGAGCCAGGAGTTTGGCTGTGACTTCGGTCAAGTGCTTGGAAGTGTGCGGTCTCTGCGGACTCAGCAGGAGGTCGCTCTGCGGCTTGTCAGTTCTGTTTCAACTTTGCCAGCTTCAATAACTTGTCCGCCGGCTTCAGGCGGGTAGGGGTGTTCCACAGTTCAAGTTCAGCAGGAGGCGAATAACGGTGTGTCCGCGCGGCCTCGCGGCTTCGGCGGACTCCGTGTCTATTCGGCGGATTGCAGCATAGCTTGGGCGAGCTCAGGGGACTCGGCGACCTCGGCGACCTCGCGGTCTCGGCGGACTCCGGTGCTGTCCGCGCGGCTTGTTTTTGGTGCTTTCTGTTTTCAGCTGTTATACTAGCGAAATCATGTCTCGCTATGTATGCCTCGCATTGTAAAGAAGTGAATGTATAAAAGACCTGCTTGTGCCTCCATTGTTTGTTGGGATTTACCTTTGTACCTCTAGTCCTTGGTTTCCGCTGGTTCAACGTGCGAACTGGGTAGTGCCGAAGATATTAATTTGGCGTTTGGGCTACCTTGCTGACCACGTTGAGAAAATTTAACACCTACCAGGGTGGTAGAAGAGTGGATGTACCCAGGTTGGGGAACCACTATAATTTCTTGTGTCGTCTGGTTGCCCTTTTTCTTTTGTTTTTGCTGTGTTCTGTGATTTGTTAGGTTGCTGTGCTTATTACTTTGTTTGCTAACCTGTTCACCTAGGATTACATAAAAAGTTGTAAAGATTCTATAAGATACCACAATACTCTATTCCCCCCCCCCCTCTAGAGTATTTCAGATCTAACCTTCACTTTCATATAATTCCTCACAAATTACTGGCAATTTATCCAGTGGAGGGTTGTACATATTTTGGACAGCCTTTTGAATTTCTTCAAACTCAGAAGGGGGATATATGACTTGAGCTACTTCATATTGCATCCCCTCCAAGAATGCAGGTTGGCATCCAAATTCTGCAGTGTTATTATCATCACATAAGGGTGGATATCTCAAGGTAGCTCTGATACTGTTAGATAACCATTTTGCATGTTCAGAGCTAGCTTGAACTTATACCCTCTCCCCTTTATGACTTCTTTATGAATATGATCTCTGAGATCATTATTTTGAAACATTATTTAATCTGTAATATAATAATTGCCAGTTGTGTTGTAGTCTTTGAACTTCATTACTAGAGAAGAAATGGTAGACTCAGAAGTTTTTATAGCAGTAGAAACTATTGCCAAATCCAGTTTAATTTGTGCTTCTATAGCAGATACTTTGGTGTTTGTATTTGTTTCTATGGCAGTGGTTTGTTCATCCATTTTAGTCAGAGTGATGGTATGTAGTTCCATCAAATTCTCATTCAGTCTTTTCTGATTTTCTAGAACAATCCCTTGCTTGAGAACCAGATCATCATCAACATCAATTTTAGTAGTTTGTTGTTGTTTGGCAAGATACACCACAACATTGCCTCCCTTATGGAAGTAATATGTCATTTCTTTCTTAAGCATGTTTACCTCAAATCGTATAGATTTGATATCATGTGCCAGGCTAAACTACAACTCCTTGTTACTTTCATCCACATACTTTTCTAATGCATGTCTTTGCTCATCAAGTTTGACTTGTAGCTGTACCAATAAAGAACTAAAATCTATTAGAGGAGCAGTAGATGAGGAGCCAGCCTTTAAGGCTTTTTTATATCCAGCACTCTTTTTCTTTAACTCCAGAAATTTTCTTTCCTTAAGAACTGATGCTGCTTCCTCATCTTCAGAATCTGATGATATCTCAAGTTCCACTGTTGTGCCTGGAACATCTAAATCTAGTCTTGGGGCTAGGTCTGGCGCCTCCCCCTCAACCCTTACTGTAGTTGGCGCATCTACAGACATATCTTTCTTGTGTACTTCTTGTTACTCCACACTGGAAGTCAGTTTCTAAATTTTGAATTACTTCAGTCTCATGAGCTTGAGGTTTTTCTGGCAGATCAGGAATATGCACATCATGTGCCTCTCTTTCAAAAGGGTCAGCAGCTGTGTTGATGTCATGAACCACTTCCATTATAGTGAGGTTTACAGTCTCACTATCTAGCTGGGCTTCAATGACAATTTCTTCAGGGACTGATATCACTAGATTATCTATCTGATAGACAGCCCCCCTGGATTTGATCTTCAATTCCAGGTGTATGAGTTGGAGACATCCTGGGTAGGTTAGTGCTCTCTTCATCAAAACTGAATTCAATTCTCTCTTCTGAGTCACTGGAGGACTCCTCAACTTGTACTGTATCTCTCTTTAATGTTGTGTCCTATTTGGACTTCTGCTTTGGTGCAGGGACTTCCTTGGACAATACTCTATCCCACCTAGGGAGGATTCTTATATTCATTCTCCTCATGTGATTTATGTTGGAGCCAACAATCTGGTTGAGCACCTCAGGTATGCTGGCTACCATATATAGACTTAAGATTCTGCCTAGATTTTGCTTCTTAAGACTGTCCTTAATCTTATAAAAATATTACAGCACTCCAGTCTGTCTTCACCTGGAAGATGACTCTTGTCATGAGGCTGAACATGTGTGAAGAGATCCTATCATGCCCCCTAATCTTTTAGAGAACAACATTCCCAATAATCTCAGATAGAAACTTCCCTTTGGAGTTCATCCCTTTCCTAGTCATGGATGACCCAATGTTTGTGGTTGAGGGCAGCCCACACCATTTAAGGGCTCCAGCAGTCAAATTTGAATCAACCTCATTCTCTTCTTTTATCCTTGGAAGTTAAAGGGACTTACTCAGACTTTTGAGTGTTATTTTTACCGTTTCACCGCGAACAGTAAACTTGATCTTGTTCCCCTTTGAATTCAACGTAGCGTTGGAATAGAATTCAAGAACTTCCTTTTTCCAAATTCTTGTCGATATAGAAACCAAATAATCCAGTCCGGCTTCCTGGATTAGGTCCACAACCATCTTGATTTCTTGTTCAACAGCATTGAACGCCCCCCGAACGAGCTCATAACCTTCATTAACGTTGTTGTCCAACTTGGGCGCCATTGGAGATGAGAGAAGTGAAGTTGAAGTGAAGGAAGAATAATTTCATGTCGACACAGATGGTTTAGTCTTGAGATTTCTGAGAGCGTAGTTAACAGGGTATGATTTCCACCTATTTATACTTTTCAAAACAGGGAAGGTCAAAAGGCACACTGAAATTAGAGTTGCGTATGTCTACACAATTTTGATTGTGTCGACATAGACTGCTAAAGTCTCTACAGAGAGTTTAGGGACTTGACAACTCTATGTGTCGACACTAATGTCTGAGTGTCGACACAGACGATCTTATGTGTCGACACCAACATCTGAGTGTCAACAACTCTATGTGTTGACACTAATTTCTGAGTGTCGACACAGACTTTTTTATGTGTCGACGCCAACTTCTGAGTGTCGACACAGACAACTTTATGTGTCGACACTTTTTTAATTAGTCATATGTTGAGTAGAATTTTTCTTGATTTACCATCCTATTCCAGATTCAACATGTCTAATTCAATTTTAGAGTAATTGAATTTACTTTCATCTAGAGTTTTAGTGAATATATCAGTTACTTGAGTATTAGTAGAAATAAACTCTAAAGTTATGTCCTCCTTCTCAACATGTTCTCTAATAAAATGGTACCTAATTACAATGTGCTCTGTTCTACTATATGAAACAGGGTTTCTAGCAATTGATACAATACTAGTAGAATCACAATATAATGGAGTTCTACTTATCTTGATGTCACAGTCCTCTAGTTGATTTTGTATCCATAGCAACTAAGCACAGCAACTTCCAGCTGCAATATATTCTGACTCTGATGTGGATATAGCAACACTTGTCTGCTTTTTACTGCTCCATGACACCAGTCTTCCTCCTAAGAATTGTCATGTACCTGTGATACTTTTCCTGTTTCTTTGTAGCCTGTAAAGTCTGCATCTGAAAAGCCTGTTAGCAAAAAATTTCTATTCCTAGGGTACCATAGACCAAGATCTGCTGTGCCCTTAAGATATCTTAAAATTCTCTTGGCAGCAGAATAATGATACTCTTTAGGGCATGTCTGGTATCTAGCACAGACATATGTAGCATACATGATGTCAGGCCTACTTGTAGTCAAGTATAGTAAGGAGTCAATTATGCCTCTATACAAATACTCATCAGCAGGTTTCCCTGCCTCATCTTTGCCTAAAGGCATACTTGATCCCATTGGAGTTTTCATGGTGGAAGCAGTCTCCATTCCATATTTTTTAATCAACTCTCTGGTGAACTTAGACTGGGATATAGACCATCCATCATCAGTCTGTTTTACTTGAAGTCCCAAGAAGAACTTTAGCTCACCCATGCTGCTCATCTCAAACTTCCATTGCATAAGTTTGGCAAACTTTCTGCAAAGGTTATTCTTAGTAGATCCAAAGATTATATCATCAACATATATCTGGACTAGGATGATCTTGCCCTTTGATTCTCCCAGGAATAGGGTCTTGTCTATTCCCCCCCCCCCCTTGAGAATTTGTTCTCAATAAGAAAAGTATACAATGTCTCATACCATGCTCTAGGGGCTTATTTCAACCCATACAGAGCTTTCTTAAGTCTATAGACATGATCAAGAAAGTGAGGACCTACAAAACCTGATGGCTGGTCTACAAATACTTCCTCTTTTAGATCTCCATTCAGGAATGCTAACTTGACATCCATTTGAAATACTTTGAATTCTTTATAAGCTGCATAGGCAAGGAATAGTCTTATTGCTTTCAGCCTTGCTACTGGGGCAAAGGTCTGGTCAAAGTCTATTCCTTCTTCCTGCATGTAGCCTTTTGCTACCAATCTGGCCTTGTTTTTGACAATAATGCCATTTTCATCTAGCTTATTACTGTAGATCCATTTAGTCCATATCACATTATGTCCTTTAGGTCTGTGAACTAGTTTCCAAACTTTTCATCTCTTGAATTGGTTCAGCTCTTCCTGCATAGCACTAATCCAGAATGAATCTTGGATAGCCTCTTCAAACTTCTTTAGTTCTATTTGAGACAGAAAGCTTGAACATAGTGCTGAGTTCAAGCTCTTGCTTCTAGTCATTACACCATGACTTGCATCACTAATGATTTGATGAGCTGGATGATCTCTTAAATGTCTGAAAGCTAGAGGTAATCTTTCTTTAGCTTGTTGAACCTCAATGTCTTCGGCTGGTTGTTCTTCATTTTCGGCTTGTAATTCTTGATCTCCCCCTAGATGGTATCCATCATCTTCAATCTCTTGGCTAGTTGGTTTATCTTCCCTGATGGTCAGATTGTTCATCTTATCTTTTAAGCCTGCAAGACTAGAAGAAGTGCTTGGCAGATCACAGTTAATTAACTTTGATTCATCAAAGGCAACATGGACAGATTCTTCTACAACTTGTGTAGTCAAGTTATAGATCATATATGCTTTACTATTGTTATTATACCCAACAAATATCCCTTCTTGGGACTTGGCAGCAAACTTAGTCAAATGAGACTTACCATTATTTAGTAAATAACACTTGCTACCAAAAATAATAAAATAGAATAAGTTTGGTTTTCTACCTTTCAGAATCTCATAGGGAGTCTTTTTGTGGCTTTTAGTGATGGAAGCTCTATTGAGAACATGACAATCAGTATTTACTTCCTCAGCTCAGAATAGTATTTACTGTCATTTAACAAAGTCCTACCTGCCTCAATTAGAGTTTTGTTCTTCCTTTCAGCAATTCCATTTTGCTGGGGAGTTCTAGGTGAGGAGAATTCTTGAAGAATCCCAAGCCATTCACAGAACTTTGTCATGCATTCAGACTGAAACTTTTTCCCATGATCACTTCTGATCTTGACCACAGAACTATTAAATTCATTCTGAATTTGCTTGACAAAACTCTGGAAGATATCTGGGGTTTCAGATTTTCTCTTTAAGAAGAATACCCAAGCAAACTTGGAAAAGTCATCAACCACCACAAGTGTATAGACATTCCTACCTAGACTATGAACTGACATAGGACCAAATAGATCCATATGTAGGAGATATAAACACCTCACTGAGTCCTTGGTATCAAGACTTTGGAAGGAAGACCTTGTTTGCTTTCCCTTTTGACAAGGTGAGCAAATTTCCTCCTTAATGCACTTAACTTCAGGACCATTCCTCACCAACTCTTCACTAAAGAGTCAACCTATAGTCTTGTAGTTCAGGTGAGCTAGCCTCTTGTGCCATTTGACACAATGAGAAACTTTCTCATTTGCAACTAGGCATATAGGAGTGTCCTTACTCTCACACTCAAAGTCTAGACAATAAAAATTTCCTCTCCTAGTGTCAGTCAAGATAATTCCTTGATCACTTGATCTTCTAATTTGACACTCATCCTTGAGTAAAGAAATGTCATAGCCCAAATCACATAGTTGACTTATGCTTATAAGGTTATGTTTCAAACCTTTCACATAAGCTACTTGTGTGATAGTTACTATATCATTAGTTGTCTTACCAAAAACATTAGTTATCCCTTTTTCTGAGCCCCCAAAGGTAACTCTGGGACCATTCTTAATAGGAGAGTATTCCTTTAGCATGCTCCTTGTTCCAGTCATATATCTGGAACATCTACTATCCAAGTACCATGTAGGGGTATGACCACTTGGACTTACCTGTAACAAATATATTATCTAACCTTAAGACCCCAAATCAGATTCGGTCATAGGAACAAGTTAGATTTAAATTGAGCATGCCTACTTGTAGTTCTTCTGACAGGTAAGCCACCATTACTTCTCTAGACACTCTCATTGTGCCAGCAATCAATGGCATAGTGGCACACCTTTCCATAGCACCAGCACTCATGCACAGTGTACCTTCTTTTAAGAACTGGCTTTACTGCAATGTTGTTTGTAGCTCTGAACCCTGCTGGTACATCAGCTCTTTTCTTAAGTCTTTCAACCACAGCTTGCTTAGGGACATGTCTGGTAGCAGAAGTACTTGGGATATCTTGAACCCTATCTACAGCTACCTTCTTTTCAGAGAGCATACTCCTGATAGCTTCAGATATTCCTAAGTCTGTTTTGCTAACAGACTTTCCCTTAGCTTGCAAATGAGCTTGCAGACCTTGTGAGTCAGCTGATACTTTGTTCATGAATGTTGGGGCTGGTACACCAAACACAAATGGTCCACTTTGAGCCATTTGGGTTTTCTCATGGGCTGCCCAATAGGCACTAGCACCCTTGCCATTTCTACTGCCTTGCTCACAGTGACCATATATACTATCATGGTCATACCTATTAGAAGGTTGAACCACCTTTTAAAAAGAAATTTGAGGCTTGGAAGCAAGTGGCTGAGCTGGAGCTTTGCCTTTCCTTTTGGAATTGGCAGCTCTTGTTCTTCCTTTGAAACCTAAACCCTTCTTACCCTTTTGGGAAGAGAAGGAATCTATCAAAGGTAACACAGAACTAGGTTTTGAGAACTTGGCCACTAGCTCCCTCTCCTTTTTGTTTCTACTTTCAAGATTCTTAATATGATTATTCTTAAAAGTAATGGTATCCATCTGAATAACAGTTATGTTCTTCAACTTACTAATTTCTTTTAGCTTTAGATCCAACAATTTTGTAGAGTCTGAGTCAGCCAACTTCAGACTGGCATTTTCCTTTGCCAGCTGTTTGGCTAGTAGCCTGCTTTACTTAAAGGCTTGCAGTAGCTCTCCATAATCATCAATCAGTTGATTGATGTCTCATTCGTATTCAAACCCACCTTTATCTCTTGATGAAGATGCTTTTGACTCTGGGCTAGTAACATAATATGAAACTGTAGGTGAAGACTATACCATGCGAGGACCAGGCTGCTCCTGGCTGTATCTATCCTCAGCTATAGTCATCAACCCTATGCATGGGTTGTCTTCTACTTTATTGATATCATCTAGCAACTGCAAGAATTCTGTTTCTACAGAATCTTCCTCAGTTAAGAACATCCCAATGTAGGCCTCAGCATCCCCTTCATTTTTTGACTCTAATGAAGAAGAGTTAGTCCAGCTTTTCTGCTTCTTGGCCACAAAGGATTTCTCCTTTTTGCCTTTATGCCGGTGTTTCTTTTTCTCACTAGACTCCTTTCTTTTGACAGGACAGTTTGCTATAACATGTCCTGGCTTGCTGCAATAATAACAAATAATTTTAGTAGAAGTTTGTTTACCAGGTTTAGAACCATACCTTTCCTCTTTAGAGGTTTTCTTCTTTCCCCTGTAACTGTCATCCTTGGATTAAGAGGAAGAGTAATGCCTTCTCCTTCAGTTCTTTTTATTTAGGAACTTCTAAAATTGCCTAGAAAAGGCAGCAAGCTCCTCATCAGAATTATGGTCATCTGTTGTGCTTGTGTCTGAACTTTCTGACTCAGTGTCAACAACTTTTCTGGGAGGAGAAGGAGTCTTTCTCCTGCCCTTCTTTGTAGCTTCAATTTTGAAGGCCACTGACTTATCTTTGTCATAAGACCTGCTGCTCTTTTCCTCTTCTTTTTTGGCAATCAACTGCATTTCATAGGACAATAATTTTCCAAACAAAGTTGATAGGGGAGTATCTGCAAGTCTGGCCACTTCTCTGATGGCACAGACCTTGGTATCACAATCTTTGGTTAATGATCCGAGAAACTTGTCATTAAGTTCATAAGTGCTGAAAACTCTTCCATAAGTCATCAGCTCATTGACAATTCTGAAGAATTTTTCATAGCATATAGCTATGTTATCTATCTTGACTTGTCTAAAACTCTCATATTCTTGATTGAGCATGGATTTCCTATCATCTCTTACTTCTTTTGTTCCCTCCATGTAGACAATCAAAGTGTCACACATTTCCTTTGAAGTTTTGCAGTGGACTAAATTTTGAAATGTAGAATCATTTATGGCACTAACAATTATGTTATGTGCCCTCTTGTCCAAAGTGGCTAAGATGATTTCATATTTGGTCATCTCAGAATAACTCTTTTAAGTTTTCAGATTTGCATCTAGAATAGATGTCTTCATAGGAATGAAAGGCCTTTCTTAAACTGTGATATAAATTCTTTGATAAGATGCCACGATGAATAATCTGGCCCTCTCTTTCCATATACCAAAGATTTCTTTTCTACAAATGGGAAGTTTCATGGATCCAAGTTCTTTGTGATTTTCTCCTGAAACCATCTTGCTTATCTGATTACTGCCTTGAAGATACACTCAGACTGTTAAGTCCAATTTTGAACAACCTGGCTCTGATACCACTTTAAACAATTGGTATCAAGATTTTCTAAACACCTAGAGTGGGGTGAATAGGTTCAATTCTTATTCTACTTAGACAGTTAATAATTTTATCACAGCATAGATAAATTCTACAATTATCACAACACACAATCATCCAATCACAGCATACACATAGTTTTTATAGTGATTCCCCAAATGATGGGTACATCCACTTTCCTCCTTCGCCTATCTAGCAGTATATTAGATTCGGCCTAACTTCCTTTCACCTTCTCAGATCCTCAGTTCTTACAACTCAGAACCCAAACTGGTTCCTACATCTCACACATCAATAAGTGCTACAACTTAGGATCTTCCCAAGAACCCTATCTCAGAATGAATCCACACTGCTACCACTCAGGCAATCAAGCCCTACCTCGGCCTTTATCAACAGGCCTATATCTCAGAGAACATAATCTCCTACCTCAGGCAAACAGCCCTACCTCAGCCTTTATAGTTACAGGCTTACAACTCAGAGATTGAAATCTCTTACACTCAGACCTAAAATAGATCCTACAGAAAATTGATTAAGAAGATGTTCCTTCCTTCACTCAGAGTGAGATGAGGGAATCTTGATCAGATCTTGATGGATCTGCTTTCTCCTGTTCTTTTCAGTAATGAATCTGATTCAACCTAACTTAGCTTATTCAAAGCTTCTTGAAAGAGAGAATCTAGGTTGAATCTTCTTGAGAAGTTGGTGTAAATCCAGTTTCTTCCACCTTGCAAAATTAAATCTACAATCTCTAACAGATCAGCTGCGAAGCAATCCCCTTTTCTGATTTTGAAATAGAATCTTCTTGCTGTACAGGATTCCGTGAATTCTTCTTGGAAAATTCCATTTTAATTTTTCTCTATCTTCTGTTGATTATTTTCTCTGATAGCTCGGCTCTATTTATAGTTCACATCAGAGGCAACCGACTAATCCGGTAGTTGACTGACATCTGACAGTTCTGACATGTCCAATAAGCCGTGACAATTCTGGCAGTTGTCAAGTCTTCAGTCTTGAGATTTGGCACTTAGAGTTATTTAACTCAATTGAATGTGTCGAGAAATAAAAATAGTATGTGTCGACATAGATGAAGTATGTGTTGACACAAATACCCGGGTGTCGACACACTTCCTTTGGTGTTGTTGACAAACTTCAGAAACTGTTGACATAGCTCTTCATTCAATCTCAACATAGCCTTTGTAGAATGTGTCGACATACTTCAGAAAATAGTCGACATAGCTCTTTATCAAGTTCTCGACACAACCTTTGTAGAATGTGTCAACCCAAGTCTTATGTGTCGACAAAGCCTCTTCAAATGTCGACCGAAGTCCTGGATGTCGACATAGTTGCTCCTTCATAATTGTCAATACAACAATGTCTACATGTGTCGACTCAAGTTATGAGTGTCGACACAGTTGATGTCGACTTAAACTCTGGGTGTTGACACAAGTCCTGTGTGTTGACATTGACTTGCTTCTTGTCTCGACACAGCTCCTTCAAAGGTGTCGACACAAAATAATTATCTCGATACTTTTATACTTAGAATACTTTCTGCATTCTTCTGCCTACACAGACAAACTCAATACACTATCAAATACAACCTGATGTCTATCATTGAGTCAGGTGAGGTTTCTCCAAATCAGGTACATAATTTCCAATGTACCGAACAATGAGAGCCTAGGCCATTACATAGATCATTTCCAGGAGGAGATCTTGGAGGTGGAGGAGGTGGACAGCTTCACTTTGATGGTCGCCCTGAAGTTTGGGTTGAAGCAGGGTCTGTTCAGCATGGAGATGGGATCCAAACCCCCAAGGTCCTTTGAGTAGATGATATAGAGGGTGAATAACTTCATTTGAGTAGAGGATAAGAACAAATATTTCTTGGCAAGGCTGGACGGAGATGATCTGATGGAAAGGGGCAGAGCAGGACCTTCAGGGGCGAAGGCTAGGAGGTTGCCAGATAGGCAGGTCGAGAGGAGGAAGGAGGAGTCAAGGAGAAAGGAGGAGAGGAGGACGAGAGAAGAGCCCAGGAGGGTAGAAGAGAGGAGGCAGGAGAGCCCTCGAAGGCAAGAGGAGAGGAGGCCGACAGAGGTCCAGGAAAGAAGAGGGGAAGATAGGTGATTCCAATATACCGAGAATCTCCCCCAGTGGAGACCATCGATGAGACATCATTTCCAAGAGTAGAGGAGGAACAACAACCGGCAGGAAGGAGGCCGGGGAGGAGGAAGAATGGAGGCAATGGCCATCGCCTGTCAAGACAACAAGCATCGCCGGAGGGAGCAACGGGCGATGCGTCAAGAGGCGGAGATTCCCCTCTACTGCGACATCCATCGAGTAGAGGGGCATGGAATGTTGGCTTTCCCGGAGTTCTATGAAGTGAGGAGGAGATTGGAGGCAGGAGTAGCGGAGAGGGAGCAGTAGAGACAGGAGGCCCTGGTGGGGCAAGTGGCATTCTAGGCTCCGGTAAGGAGGAGGAATGAAGATCGTGTTGATCTGGGAGGTCGCGGAGAGGTGATACATATCCCAGGAGGTGGGCATGTAGGGGTAATCAACAGAGGAGCTGGGCTTGGAGCTTCCTACAAGGGGAGCCTCCATCAGATCTATAAGAAGAACGTCACCTCGACATCGCAGAACCCGCCTCCATTAGAAAAGATCACCTTCTCGGAGGAGGACATGCTGGGGAATGAGAACCCCTTCCACGACGCCCTAGTGATTCAAGTTGCCATCGAAGACTTCACCGTCGACCGAATCCTCACGGATAACGGTAGCTCGATGAACGTCATATTCAAGAGAACTTTCGTAGGGCTTCAAGTGGAAGCGTATCGGGTCCAGGATGCAGATGAACCCCTCTTTGGCTTCTCAGGAGAGAAGAAAGAGGTGGAAGTGGCAGTGGAGCTTCTGGTTACTCTCGGCAGGACTTTGATCTGATGCCGCTTCATCATCGTCGATGCGTCGAGCGGATACAATACCATCTTCGGGCGCCTCCTCATCAACTATTTCAAGGCTATTCCATCGTCATATGATCAATGTTTGAAGTACTGCCGGGGAAATGTCCAGATTAGGATCAGGGGAGATCCCAGGGCATCTAGGGAGTGCTACCTGAATGTCGTCAGTACCATCAGCTGGATGGGGGACATGGAGAAATTGGAGGAGCTTCTAGGGAAGGAGAAGGGTTGTGTGCTGCTGAGGAGGTGGAAGTGATCTATCAAGGAGGAGAGCCTGGTCTGCTGAAGGTTGGAGGATCCTTACCGCTGGAGGAGAAGATAGAGATAGCTGCTTGCCTGCAGGACAACGTCGACGTTTTCTCTTGGAGCGCCGCCGATATGCCAGGGGTTGACGTCGATGTTACCTGCCATCGCCTCAACCGAGATACCGCGGTGGATCCCTTTCGTCAAAAGCAGAGTAAGAGCGCTACCATGCTGGCTGGACCAATCATAGAGGAAGTGGAGAAGCTACTGAAGGCGGGTTTTATTTCAGAGATCCAGTATCCAGGCAGGGTCTCCAATATTGTAATGGTGAAGTAGTCTGGATGGGGCTGGCGTCTATGTATTGATTTTTCTATGCTGAATAAAGCTTGCCCAAAGGATTGCTACCCCTTGCCTCAAATTAACACGATGGTTGATTTCGCCATTGGGTTTCATGTGATGAGTTTTTTGATGCTTTTTCAGGATATCACCAGATCCAGATGCATCCCCCTGACTGTCGCGACATCTCCTTCATAACCAGTGATGGCTGCTATAGCTACAAAATGATGCCCTTCGCGCTCAAGAACGCAGGGGCGACATACTAGAGAATGATGGATCAGATCTTCAAGGAGAAGAAGGGGCGGAACTTGGAAGTCTATGTGGATGATCTCCTTATCAAGATAAAAAGCATTGCGGAGCACATAATGGATCTGGTGGAGACCTTCGCTACCCTAAGGAAGTATAAGATGTGACCCAACCCAGCCAAGTGCATCTTCAGCGCAGGAAGAGGGAAGTTCTTAGGTCACCTCCTCACGCCCAGGGGGGTGGAACCGAATCCGAATAATGTGAAGGCCATTCTGGAGATGGCATCCCCAAGAGATCCCAAAGAGGTTCAAAGGTTGACGAGAAGGCTAGCGGGCCTTAGTCGTTTTTTATCCAAGGCAGGAGAGAATTGCTCTCCATTCTTCAATACTCTTCGGGGAAATTAGAAGTTCGAGTGGACTGCGGAAATGAAGACCTCTTTCTATACTTGGGAGTTGGAGCAGAGGCATTTAGCTCGGTGTTGGTCCGAGAGCAAGGAAAGAGGCAGCTCCCCATCTACTATGTGTGTAAAGTGTTATGGCAGGCGGAAACGAGATATCCTATTTTGGAGAAGTTGGTGTTTGCTCTGGTGGTTTTGGCTCGGAGGCTCCGTCCTTATTTTCAGGCTAATTCCATCAGGGTCGTCTCTGATCACCCTCTACGTAATATCCTAGATGAGGTGCAGCATTCAGGCAAGTTGGCAAAATGGGCAGTTGAGCTTAGTGAGTTAGACATTTCTTACTCTCCAAGGGTAGTTATTGAAAGAAATTGTACCTAATCACCTAGAGGGGGGTGAATAGGTGACCTTAATCTTTTTAAACTTTTAGGCAGATTTAATCACAGAATTCACAGAACTATAAACAGCATACACAGAATCAGATACACACAGAGTACACACAGTTTTATAATGGTTCCCCAAGGTCTGGGTACATCCACTTTCCCCCTTCGTCTATCTAGTAGTGTACTAGATTCGGCCAAACTCCTCCACTATTCATCTGATCCTCAGATGTTACACTCAGAACCCCAAATAGGTTCCTACAGCTCAAGCTCAAAGCCCTACCACTCAGTCTTCACCAAGACCTACACTCAGCCTTCAACAAGGCCTACACTCAGCCCTCAACAAGGCCTACACTCAGAGAAATGGATCTCCTACACTCAGAAATACAGGCCCTACCACTCAGCCTTTATAATTTCAAGCTTACAACTCAGATCCCTTAGGATCCTACAAGAAATTAAAATTACAATGAATATAACCACAACTCAGATTGAGAGAGAAGAGTTGTCTGGTTTCTTGAAGAGTTCTTGGAAGAACTTTGCTGAGATCAACCTCACTTGGCTTCCTTCAAAGCTTCTTGAATTTAGAACACAGTAGGGTTGAGTCTCTATGCAGATGATCTTCAATCACTGCTGACTTAAGAATCAGATCTCAATCTGAAACTTTCTTCACAGCCTGGTTCAACAGTTGTCTTCTTAGAAGGAGCTCTCTCTCTCCAACTTCTTAGATCTTCTGATCACTTCAATTGATTCTTCAATGAATTGCTTGATCGATCACCATCTGTTGACAGAATAAGCCTTTATATAAGCCTTCTTCATGGTGACCGGCTGATCAAGTTTCTAATGACTTTCTAACAGCTCTGACAGTTGCAGTAGACTGGCTGTAATGGCAGCTGTCAAGTCATCCAGTCACTTCTTGAATTTTCTGTAACTGTCTGAAAGTGTCGAGACAATCAGTCTTTAAGTGTCGACACTGATAGACTAAGTGTCGACACAAGTAGACTAAGTGTTGACACTAGCCTTCATGGTGTCGACACAACTCCTTGTGTTATAGAATCTGCTTCTCGACACTGCTTCTTCAACATGTGTCGACACTGATATTGTGTGTCGACACAAGTCCTTCTTCTTTAGTACTTAGTTGATTTCTGCTAAGTGTCGACACAACTCCTTTGTGTCGACACATCTTCTTGTGTTGAACTTGTTAAGTGTCGACACATCTTCTTTGTGTCGACACATGCCTTCTGTGTTGATACTTTTGCTGAGTGTCGACACATCTCCATTGTGTCGACACTTGGACTTAGACTTTATTGAAATTTGCTGAGTGTCGACACAGCCTTCTAGTGTCGACACTTTCTTCATGTGTTGAGACTTTTGCTGTGTGTCGACACATTCTTCATTATGTCGACACTTGTACTTAGACTCTGTTGAAGTTTGCTGAGTATCGACACATCCTCCTAGTGTCGACACTTGTACTTGAACTTTGTTGATGTTTTGCTGAGTGTCGACACAGCCTCCTAGTGTCGACACTTTCTGATGTCGACAAAATTCCTCTGGGTGTCGACACTACTTTTAAGTGTCGACACTGATTCTTTAGACATTTCTTCATTGAGTGTCGACACAGCCTGTATGTGTCGACACTTTCCTTCTGGTGTCGACTCTGCATTCCTGGTGTCGACACAATCACTCCAAGTGTCGACACAGCTTCTCTGGGTGTTGACACAAGCCTTCTTAAGTGTCGACACATTTCTTCTGGGTGTCGACACATGGGCTCAGAAACTTTTAAGCTTTCCCTGCAATTACTTAACCTGCACAAGGTAACTCAAAATACATCAAATACACCTTGATGTATATCATTGAGTAGAGTGAGGCTTCTTCAAATCAGGTACATATTTTCCAATGTACCCAACAATCTCCCCCTATTTGGAGAAGTCAAAACCCTTAGTCAATGATATACACCATACATAACAAATTCACAGTATGATGTAAAACAGTAATACATGATAGGGTAAATTCTTAAACATGCATGAACAAAACATGTATATACCATTATCTCAGAATAATTAATGTAATAGTTGAACATATATCACATTGTTCTAACAACTTCAACATTTTCATTATCCAAAAGTTTACAGAAAGTTTTAATACAAGTGATTACACATAGTAAACTTAGGAAAAATTTCTATCCTAAGGCTACTCAGGCTCCTTGATCACAATGCCCTTTCCTGATTGTATCTTTGTTTGGACATGAGCTTCAGTATCTTCAGCAGCAGCAGGCTTCTTCCCTTTAAGATCTTTCTTTTTCAATTCTTCAGCCTTGATCTTCTGCCTTTCAAAATAATTATAAGGCTTTGGGAAGTACTTGCTAGGCTCCTGTGTAGTAGGAGGTAGCTTTCCCATCTTAGCCTTTCTTCTATATTGAACAATAGCCTCTTGCCCGTTCTCATGCTTCCTCCACTCCAGTTCAGAATACCACTTGTTTCTATCGTGGATATTGTCTTTGGCAGCCTTCCATGCAGTCAAGATGATATTCCTGGAAGTGGGGCTCCATTGTTCAAAATCAGGCCTAAGTTCAGCTTGCTCTCTGAATCTTTTCTTAGACAATTGAGTCTCTTGTTCTTTTAGCAAAGCCTCTTGTTCTTTTAGAATTGCCTCTGGTACTGGTTGAACTACTTTCTCTATGATGACCTTCTGATTTCCCTCAGGAGGGATATACATTGATTGTATGTCTTGATGTATCATATCAAAGTCTGGTGGAGGGTATATTACTTGAGCCACTTCAGCTTGCTCCCCTCCAAGATATGCAGGATTAATACCAGACTCTGCCATATTGTCATCATCACAAAAGGGTGGATATCCAAGGGTGGATCTGATGGAATTTGAAATCCATTTGGCATGATCAGAGCCTGCCTTGACTAATACCCTCTCCCCCTTTATGACTTCTCTTTCAATGTGATCCCTAAGATCATCTTTCTGGAATCTTATCTGAGCATTCAGATAGTTTACTCCATCTTTGTAGAAAGGTTTCAACCTTTGGAGCTTGTCTGTTATAGCCTTCTAAGAGTCATCAATAGCAGTTTTAACAGCAGTTAGGCTCTCTTGCAATTGTTTGTCAAATTCTTCTTTGGCAGTGGTCAGGGCTGCATTCTGGGCAGTTCCTATATTCTTCAGTTCAGTTACAATGGCATTGTGTGAAGCTGTCAAATTATCATTCATTCTTATCTGATTCTCCAGGACATAGCCTTGCTTCACTTCTAGATCATCAAGTTTTGTCTTTATTTTTTCTTGATGTGTGGCCTGATAGACTACTGCATTTCCTCCCTTATGGAAGCAGTCAGTCATTTCTTTCTTATTCAAATTCATTTCAAATCTGATTGACTTAATGTCTTGGGCCAGATCAAACTGCAGTGACTTATGCCCTTCATCCATATAAGATTGCAAAGCCTGTCTTTGCTCATCCATCTTTATCTGCAATGCTACCATCAGAGAACTGAAATCTGTAGATGGGGCAGGCTGTGGTGCAATGGTCTGCAGTGCCTTTTTATATGTCTGGCTCCTCCTCTTGAAGACTTGAAATTTCCTCTTCTTGGCTCTTGCAGCCTCTTCATCCTCTGAAGCAGATGTGCTGGCTATTTCAACTCTTTCCTTAGGACTAAGATGTGAATCCTTCTCAGTCTTGAATGGTTGCTCAGCATCCTTTGGCACTTCAGGTTCTTTATCTGCAGTTTCTTCTTCAATCTCCATATGCTCCCCCTCAATAATTACTTTCTCCCCCTCAGCAGCAGCTTTTTCTCTCTCAAAGTCAGTTTGTAGAAGGTCTGGGAACAGTTCTTCTAAAGTAAATTCCTGTTGAGGATGAGGTGAAGAATCTCTTATATCATCAACCACTTGATCAGCAACAGATGTGTCTTCCATGACAATATCCTGAGGTTGATTAAGAATTTGAGGTTGCTGATTAACACCAGATAATGTGTCAGTCATAACTTCATTCTCAATAGGGAAATCTAATTGGTTGATTTCAATTATTACCTCAAGTATAGTTTGAGTAGTTTGTTCACTCTCTAGTGGAGTTGGCTCTTCCACAAGTAGAGGCTCCCCCTAGATTGAATCCTGGTGAATTAGACTTGCTGAGGGTAGTTCCCCCTGCCTCTCTGCATCTTCTTGTCTTGCTGGAGATTGTCCAGCATTTCCAGTGTCTTCCTCATCAGGAGTAAAAACAACTTGCTCTTCAGAGCTGCTTGAGGATTCTTGAGCCACAGGGGATGTCTTCTTCTTCTTTTTCTGGGTGTTTCCTTCACTGGAGATGGCAGTTCTTTGGTCACTACTCTATCCCACCTAGAGAAGATTCTCAAATCCATTCTCCTCATGTGGTTAATTTTAGATCCAGCTGCTTGATTCATCACCTCTGGTATACTACCAGCTAGGTATAGACTCAGTATTCTTCCCAAATTAGGCTTCTCCATACTCTCTTTTATCTTCTCAAACACAACTGTAGACCAATCCGTTTCTAGTTTGAAGATAATCCTGGTCATTAGACTAAACATATGAGCTGAAATTCTGTCATGCCCTCCAGGCTTGCACAGTATTACCTTTCCAACTATTTCAGACAAGAATTTTCCTTGGCTGTTCATTCCTTTTCTATTGAATATTGATCCAATTTTCATGTTAGAATCAAGTCCACACCATGTTAGTGCTTCTCTAGTCTTAGAAGCAGAAACATCTTCTACTTCCTTTGTCCTTGGTAGTTGAAGAACTTTTCTTATACTTTTAGGTGAGAGCTTCACCTTTTCCCCGTGAACTCTTGACTTAATCTTAAGTCCTGATACATCTAGTGATGCTGCATTCAGAAACTCCAGGACCTCCTTCTTCCAGATCTTGATCGGTTCTGAAACAAGAAATTCTAACCCAGTCTCTACTATTAGGGTTATCACGCCTTTGATCTCAGGTTCCGCGTCATCAAAAGCGTGACGCACGAGTTCATATCTTTCATTCACATTCTCTTCTAGCTTGGGCGCCATTAGGGTTTGAAGAAATTTGAATTTAGAGAAGAGAGATGTCGACACACAAGTTTAGTCTCGAAACTTTGGTGAGCGTGTCGACAAACAATGGCGAAAACCTATTTATACCTTTCTAGAATCGAAGATGAAAGGGCTCGTCAAAATACTTAAATTGTGTCGACACTGTTGAAAAGTGTCGAGAATTACTTATAATGTCTCGACAACTATGTGTCGACACAAGTATAGTCGACAGAATATATGTGTCGATACTTGTTTATGTGTCGACACCACTTAGCTCGATACTTAGTCGAGACTTTACTAGACTAATTCTGTGTAAAGTCTAAGTGTCGACACCACCTTGGATGTGTCGACACCTACATTGCATGTGTCGACACTAATTCTTTGAAGTGTCGACACCGACTTCCTAGATGTGTCGACACCATTTCTCTGAAATATCGACACCACTTCTATGTGTCGACACAGACAACTCTGTGTGTCGACACCATTTTACTTAGCCAATTTTGAAAACTTATTCTAAGTTTATCATACCTAATTCAATTTTAAATTTATTGAATTTGGTTTCATCTAAGGGCTTAGTATACATGTCAGCTAGTTGATTATCTGTATTAATATACTCTAGTGAAATATCTCCTTTTTCACATGTTTTCTTAGAAAATGGTATTTTATTTCCATATACTTAGTCCTACTATGGGAGACAGGATTGTTTGCAATAGAAATAGCACTAGTAGAATCACAAAATAGAGGTGTTCTACTTACTTGTATACCATAGTCTTCTAGCTGATGTTGAATCCATAGAATTGAGCACAGTAACTTCCTGCAGCAACATACTCTGATTCTGCTGTGGAGATAGCCACACTTGCTTGTTTATTGTTATTCCATGATATCATTCTTCCACCTAGGAATTGACAAGTTCCAGTAGTACTTTTCCTATCTTCCTTGCAGCCTGCAAAATCTGCATCTGAATAACCTGTCTGTTCAAAGTCTCCATTCCTAGGGTACCAAAGACCTAGATAAGGAGTGCCCTTAAGATATCTCAAAATTCTTTTGACTGCTGTCAAGTGAGATTCTTTAGGGCAAGCTTGGTACCTAGCACAGACACATGTAGCATACATGATATCTGGTCTACTTGCAGTCAGATAAAGTAGGGAGCCAACTATCCCTCTATATAAGGTTTCATCTACAAGTTTCCCTGCATCATCTTTGCATAAAGACATTGTTGACCCCATAGGCGTTTTCATGGTACTGGATGATTCCATACCATACTTCCTTATCAACTCTAGGGTGAACTTAGACTGGCATATGGATAAATCATCCTCAGTCTGTCTAACTTGGAGACCCAAGAAGAACTTAAGTTCCCCCATACTGCTCATTTCAAATTGTCCTTGCATAAGTTTTGCAAACTTTCTGCAAAGACTATTTTCTGCAGACCCAAATATGATGTCATCTACATATATTTGGACTAGAATGATCTTGCCTCTGGATTCCCTAAGGAATAGAGTCTTGTCTATTTTCCCCCTTGAGAATTTGTTCTCAATGAGGAAACTATACAGGGTTTCATACCAAGCCCTAGGGGCTTGTTTTAACCCATACAAAGCCTTCCTAAGTCTATAAACATAATTAGGTTTGGTAGAATCAACAAAACCTGATGGTTGTTCCACATAGACTTCTTCCTTCAGATTTCCATTCAGAAAAGCTGACTTAACATCCATTTGGTATACTTTAAACCCTTGATAGGTTGCATAGGCAAGAAACATCCTTATGGCCTCCAGTCTGGCTACTGGAGCAAAGGTTTGATCAAAGTCAATACCTTCTTCCTGCCTATATCCCTTAGCAACCAGTCTAGCTTTGTTCTTCACAATAACTCCATATTCATCCATCTTGTTCCTAAAGATCCACTTAGTTCCTATAATGTTGTGGTCCTTGGGTTTACGAACTAGCTCCCAGACATTGCATCTTTTGAACTGGTTCAGCTCCTCTTGCATAGCCTCAATCCAATGAGGTTCTAGGATGGCTTCTTCAAATTTCTTTGGCTCTACCCGGGATAGAAAACTGGAGAAGAGTACTGAACTTAGATTTCTGCTCCTTGTTTGTACCCCTTGTCTGAGATCACCAATAATTTGATTGTCTGGATGATCTTTTAGATGCCTATTTGCTGGAGGTAGTGTGTCTTCAGGTTGTACTCCTTCAGCTTCAGCTTCTTGCTGCACTCCTTGGTCTTCTTCTGCATCAGGTGCATCTAGTACTCCCCCTGGACAACAGCCACTATCATCCACTTGCTGACTAGCAGTAGAACCTTCTTCAATAGTGAGCTTGTCCATCTTTTCAGTCACACCTGTAGAGCTGCAAACACTTCTAGACAATTCATTATTAATGAGTCTAGCTTCATCAAACACTACATGTACTGACTCTTCTACAACTTGAGTAGTCAAGTTGTAGACCCTATAAGTCTTACTGTTGTTGCTGTACCCAACAAAGATCTCCTCGTGGGATTTGACAGCAAACTTGGTCAAGTAAGACTTACCATTGTTAAGTATATAGCATTTATAACCAAAGATCCTGAAATAGGATAGATTTGGTTTTATGCCTTTCACAATCTCATAGGGGGTCTTATTGTGGCTCTTGGTGATAGTAGCCCTATTAATTACATGGCATGCAGTGTTTACTGCCTCAGCCCAGAAATATTCTGGGAGAGATATGTCACTTAATAGGGTTCTACCAGCCTCAATCAAGGTTCTATTTTTCCTTTCAGCAATGCCATTTTGCTGAGGTGTTCTTGGTGAAGAAAATTCCTAAAAAATTCCAAATTCTTCACACAGTTTTTTCATACTGTCAGACTAAAATTCAGTACCATGGTCACTTCTGATTTTGACCACTATACTGTCCAATTCATTCTGAATATGTTTAACAAAGCTGTATAGGATACTTGGAGTTTCAGATTTTTGTCTAAGGAAGAACACCCAGGAAAACCTTGAGTAGTCATCTACAACCACAAATGTGTAGACCTTCTTACCTAGGCTGTGAACTGGCATAGGACCAAAGAGATCCATATGCAAGAGGTATAAGCACCTCACAGCATCTTTGTTCTTAATGTTATTAAAGGTGGATCTGGTCTGCTTGCCCTTTTGACAAGCTGAGCATATCCCAACCTTTTTACACTTAACCTGAGGACCATTCCTTACTAACTCTTTGCTAAAGAGTTGGCCAATTATCTTATAGTTAATATGGGCTAGCCCCTTGTGCCATTTGACATAATGAGAGACTTTCTCATCAGCTACAAGACACACAGGAGAAACATTATTCTCACACATAATGTCTAGACAATAGACATTTCTCTTCCTATAACCTGTCAGAATGATCTTTTGATCATTTGACCTCCTGATATGACAACCATCTTTGATAAATGAGATGTCATATCCTAAATCACTCAATTGAATTATACTAATGAGGTTGTGTTTCAAACCTTTAACATAAGCCACTTGAGTAATTGTAATAAGGTTGCTAGAAATGTTACCAAAGCCTTTGATGATTCCTTTTTCAGAACCACCAAAGGTGACTTTAAGACCATCCTTAATTGGTGTATAGTCCTTCAGCAATCCCCTAGTTCCAGTCATGTGCCTGGAACATCCACTGTCCAAGTACCATATTGGGGCATGGCCACTTGGACTCACCTGCAAAACAGATTACTTTACCTTAGAACCCAAAACCTTCTTGGGTCCTTGGTGCAAGTTAGTCTTACTCTTAACAAAACTACCTGTAGCATTTCTAGCAGGCAGTTTGCTACTCACCTTGGCATTTGAATTATGCCAACAGTCTATGGCAAAGTGGCCTACCTTGCCATAACACCAGCACTCAAATCTGTTGTACCTTTGTTTAGGTACAACCCTGGCTGTTTTGTCTACAGCAGGCTCCTTGTTGAGTA
Organism: Platanthera guangdongensis; assembly: GCA_039583875.1. Lineage (NCBI taxonomy): Eukaryota > Viridiplantae > Streptophyta > Magnoliopsida > Asparagales > Orchidaceae > Platanthera > Platanthera guangdongensis. The sequence continues at coordinate 44,042,079 of CM077164.1, forward strand.
CTGGGGCTTTGCCCTTAGACTTGGACTGTACAGTCCTGGCAGGTTTAGTAAACCCCAATCCAGTTTTACCCTTTTGAGAAATGAACTCATCTATCAAAGGTAGAACAGACTTTGGTTTAAAAAACCTTGCTACTATATCTCTCTCTTTCTGAAGACTAATCTCCAGATTTCTAATTTGATCATTTTTAAATGTTATAGTCCCCATCTGAATAACAGTAATGTGCTTCAGTCTGACTATTTCATTTAATTTCTTATCAAGCAACTTATCAAAATCTGTTGCAGCAACTTTAAGACTGGAAATCTCCTTAGCCTGACTCTTGGCCAAGGATTTGCTTTTCTTCAAAGCTTACAACACTACTCTATATTCATCAATCAACTGATGAATATCTCCTTCAGATTCAGATCCACTAACATCACTTGATGCTGATGTATCTGAATCTGACTCAGTACTAGAAATTGAACTAACAGAACAATTTTGTACCTGACTAGGTACAGGCTGATCCTGGATTTTGTCTCCTTCTGATAAGGCCATCAGTCCCTGGCACTGATTGTCCTCATGCTCATATATAGAGTTTATTAACTGGATGAACTCCTCTTCCTCTTCTTCAGCAAACAGTCCAATATAAGCTTCAGCTTCTGAATCAGTTTCTGAAGATGACATATCAGACAGACTTTTATCCTTCTTAGCAACAAAGGACCTTTCCTTTTTGCCCTTGATCTGAGTCTTCTTCTTATCAGTTGACTCTTTCCTTTTCTCTGTACAGTCAGCAACAACATGTCCTTGTCTGTTACAACAATAACAAACTATCTTTGAAGATGTAGTTTTACTTGACTTGGGCTTTCTCCTGTCATACTTTGATGACTTCTGTGAAGTGGATGGCTTAGACCTCCACTGTTTCTTCTTTAGAAACTTCTGAAAATGTCTTGTAAAAGCTGCAAAATCTTCATGACTCTCACTGCTTTCAGAATTCTTGCTTTCTGACTCATTTGTCTCAGTCTCAGCAACTTTTGGAGGTGGAGATGGAGACTTACTTTTATATTTCCTAGTGGCTTCTGTCTTGAAAGCCACAGCTCTTTCTTTATGCTCAACTCTGGTAGTCTTCTCCTCCTCCTTCCTTACCATTAACTGCATCTCATATGATAACAGTTTTCCAAACAATGTTGGAGGAGGAATGTCTGCTAATTTGGCTATTTCCCTTAAGGCACAAATCTTAGTATCCCAGTCTTTAGTTAGGGATCTCAAGAACTTATCATTCAGCTCATAATTGCTGAATTCTCTTCCATAGGACATTAAATCATTAACTATCCTATAGAACTTCTTGTAGCACTCAGTTATGCTATCAGACCTTCCTTGTCTGAAGCTCTCATAGTCTTGGTTTAATAAAGATTTTCTGTCTTGTCTAACTTCTTCAGAGCCCTCCATGTACACTATCAGTGTGTCCCACAATTCCTTTGATGTTTTACAGTGAATTAAATTCTGGAATGTGGCATCATCTATTGCACTTACAATAATATTCTGAGCCCTCTTGTCCATAGTGGCCAGAATAATCTCATCCTTGGTCATTTCAGAATAGTCTTTTGGAGTTCTCTGATTTGCATCTAACACAGATACTTTCATTGGCACATATGGCCCTTCTTTGACTGTGATATAGATTCTAGGGTCAGAGGCTTCCATAAATAGTCTAACCCTTTCTTTCTAAATGCCAAAGATCTCCTTTCTGCAGATTGGCAACTTCATGGATCCTAGCTCTTTGTGATTCTCAATTGAACCCATTTTCTTGATTCTTGATTATACTGAATCTGCCAATAGGATCTTTACTCAGACTGTTATGTCCTTTTTGAGTAACCTCGCTTTGATACCACTTGAAAGAAATTGTACCTAATCACCTAGAGGGGGGGTGAATAGGTGACCTTAATCTTTTTAAACTTTTAGGCAGATTTAATCACAGAATTCATAGAACTATAAATAGCATACACAGAATCAGATACACACAGAGTACACACAGTTTTATAGTGGTTCCCCAAGGTCTGGGTACATCCACTTTCCCCCTTCGCCTATCTAGTAGTGTACTAGATTCGGCCAAACTCCTTCACTATTCCTCAGATCCTCAGATCTTACACTCAGAACCCCAAATAGGTTCCTACAGCTCAGGCTCAAAGCCCTACCACTCAGTCTTCACCAACACCTACACTCATCCTTCAACAAGGCCTACACTCAGCCCTCAACAAGGCCTACACTCAGAGAAATGGATCTCCTACACTCAGGCACACAGGCCCTACCACTCAGCCTTTATAATTTCAGGCTTACAACTCAGATCCCTTAGGATCCTACAAGAAATTAAAATTACAATGAATATAACCACAACTCAGATTGAGAGAGAAGAGTTGTCTGGTTTCTTGAAGAGTTCTTGGAAGAACTTTGCTGAGATCAACCTCCCTTGGCTTCCTTCAAAGCTTCTTGAATTTAGAACACAGTAGGGTTGAGTCTCTATGCAGATGTTCTTCAATCACTGCTGACTTAAGAATTAGATCTCAATCTGAAACTTTCTTCACATCCAGGTTCAACAGCTGTCTTCTTAGAAGGAGCTCTCTCTCTCCAACTTCTTAGATCTTCTGATCACTTCAATTGATTCTTCAATGAATTGCTTGATCGATCACCATCTGTTGACAGAATAAGCCTTTATATAAGCCTTCTTTATGGTGACCGGCTGATCCGGTTTCTAACGACTTTCTGACAGCTCTGACAGTTGCAGTAGACTGACTGGAATGGCAGCTGTCAAGTCATCCAGTCACTTCTTGAATTTTCTGTAACTGTCTGAAAGTGTCGAGACAGTCAGTCTTTAAGTGTCGACACTAATAGACTAAGTGTCGACACAAGTAGACTAAATGTCGACACTAGCCTTCATGGTGTCGACGCAACTCCTTGTGTTATAGAATCTGCTTCTCGACACTGCTTCTTCAACATGTGTCGACACTGATATTGTGTGTCGACACAAGTCCTTCTTCTTTAGTACTTAGTTGATTTCTGCTAAGTGTTGACACATCTTCTTGTGTTGAACTTGTTAAGTGTCGACACATCTTCTTTGTGTCGACACATGCCTTCTGTGTTGAAACTTTTGCGGAGTGTCGACACATCTCCGTTGTGTCGACACTTGGACTTAGACTTTATTGAAATTTGCTGAGTGTCGACACAGCCTCCTAGTGTCGACACTTTCTTCATGTGTTGAGACTTTTGCTGTGTGTCGACACATTCTTCATTATGTCGACACTTGTACTTAGACTTTGTTGAAGTTTGCTGAGTGTCGACACAGCCTCCTAGTGTCGACACTTGTACTTGAACTTTGTTGATGTTTTGCTGAGTGTCGACACAGCCTCCTAGTGTCGACACTTTTTGATGTCGACAAAGTTCCTCTGGGTGTCGACACTGCTTTTAAGTGTCGACACTGATTCTTTAGACATTTCTTCATTGAGTGTCGACACAGCCTGTATGTGTCGACACTTTTCTTCTGGTGTCGACTCTGCATTCTTGGTGTCGACACAATCACTCCAAGTGTCGACACAGCTTCTCTGGGTGTCGACACAAGCCTTCTTAAGTGTCGACACATTTCTTCTGGGTGTCGACACATGGACTTAGAAACTTTTAAGCTTTCCTTGCAATTACTTAACCTGCACAAGGTAACTCAAAATACATCAAATACACCTTGATTTATATCATTGAGTAGGGTGAGGCTTCTTCAAATTAGGTACATATTTTCCAATGTACCCAACAGTTATCAAGGCGCAGGCGGTGGCAGATTTCCTGGCCGACTTCTCAGCCGAGGTAGAAGGAGATGAAGGCTATTCTAGCCCAGTCTCTTAGAAGATGTTTATGGACAGGGCTTTGGGCAGGTATTCCGTGTGAGCAAGAGTCACGCTAGTGAGCCCCCAGGGAACCAGGATCGAGCAGGCAGTCGAGATCCTCTTCCCCGTTACAAATAATCAGGTGGAGTACAAAGCTATGGTGGCTGGCTTGTGTCTCGCCAAGGAGTTAGCCATTCGATATATCAGGGCCTTCACCGACTCGATGGTAGTCGCGTCCCAGATTAGAGGCGAGTTTGAAGTAAATGACCCGGTCCTGCAGAAATATTTAGTCAAGGTGAATGGCCTGATCGGGGGATTTTAATCCTTCTTCGTCGAACATGTACCCCGAGAAGAGAATTCAGAGGCCGACTATCTCTCCAAGTATGGCCCCGGGGCTGGGGGGATCTTGACCGAACTGTTCCGTCCATCCATCGAAGAGGGGGAGATAATGGAGATCGAGTAGAGGGCATCCTGGAGAGATCCGTTTCTTTCTTTCTTGGCAATAGGTCAGGTTCCTGCCAGCGAGGGGGATCAGAGGAAGTTTAGCTACAAGGCTGCATATTATTTACTACAGGAGGGAGAGCTCTATCGTAAAACTATATCGGGCCCTCTGGCATGGTGTCTGTCAGAGGTTAAGGTCCCTCGTGTTCTGGAGGAGATTCATTCGGGAGAGTGTGGCAGTCACTCTCATGGACTCAAACTCTGGAACAGAAAATTCAAAGGCATGGATACTTCTGGCCCACCATTCAAAAGGATCCAGAAGCTTTCTCCAAGAAATGTCCGCAATGTCAGCTTTTCGTGCCTCTTTAACTACAACCAGCTCAGCATCTTCACTCGATCACTGCTCTATGGCCCTTTGCTATCTGGGGAATGGACTTGATTGGCCCTTTCCCTTAGGCCAGCGGACAAAGGACGTTCGTCCTTGTCATGATCGATTACTTCTCCAAATGGATCGAGGCGAAAGCTCTGGCCAAGACCACTTCTCAGATTGTCAAGAATTTCATCCGGAGAGAGATTGCATGTAGGTTCGGGATTCCTCTCACCATCGTCACCGACAATGGTACACAGTTTGCCAGCTTGGAGTTAGAAGACTTTTGCAAGCAACTAGGGATGGATCTTCGATTCTCCTCTATGCATCATCCTCACAGCAACGGACAAGTGGAGGTCGCCAGCAAGTTAATCATCAACCTCCTAAAGAAGAAAGTCACCAACTTGAAGGGTAATTGGGCAGAGCAGCTCCACTTAGTCTTTTGGGCTCTGAGAATAACTCTGAACTCGGCTACGGGGGAAACTCCCTTCAAGTTGTCCCACGGGTCTGAGGCACTCATCTCAGTGGAGTTTGAGGTTCGGAGCCCGAGAGTCAGAGCAGCTGGAGACAGCAGCGAAGAATGACGCTTGGAGAATTAAGACGCGCAAAGGCTCTCGCTAGATTTTGTTGAAGAGCTTCGTGACTTAGCAGCTATCCGCTAGGAGGAGATCAAGAGACGTGTGGCAAAGCACTTCAACAAAAACATCCGCCTAAAACATTTCCTCACTGTGGATCTGGCCATGAAAAAGGTGGACGTTGCAAGAAGGGGAACAATGGTTGGCAAGCTACATCCTAATTGGGAAGGTCCCTTCATCATCCAAGAAGTCTTGGCCACCAGAGGCTATTACCTTCGGGATCAAGTCAGAGAGCAGCTAGGAGGTACTTGGATCGGGGATGACCTGAAGAGATTCTATCCTTAGCATTAACACTGTATTTTCCTTGTAAATTTTGTTTTCACATATATATACAGACAGTGGCAGCCATATGGTTTCTCTTTATATTTTTTCATCTCAAGATTTTTGAGGCCTTATGGTTTAGCTCCGTGCTCGATACCAGTATGGATGATGGGACGATGCCTCCGGAAGCGCGCTTGCAAGACCGAGCCTCTGCACTAACGACCGAGATCAGCTCCCCCATTGTATGTCGGCCTAGGTACCCCCGACTGAATCTCTCCTACGACTGGAGGAACTATCAGGAACAGGTTTGGACTCTAATCTCTCGAATTCGAGGAAGGATCGACCTTGCCAAGCTCTCATTTGGGCAACAACACTTCAATTATTTTCAAAGACAGGATAACTTGCCAAAGGGCATGTGCAGGCCCAAGGGAGGATGTTAGTCACGAGTGCGTCCTAAGGGACCCTCGGGAGAACATTATCCCTCATTCATACACTTATACTTGTATTCAATTGGCAGAGCTGAAAATGATCTCTACGGTTGGGTTAGGAAACGAGCCTTCCATCTGTTTCTCCAAGATAGCCCAGGGCGGACGATGGGACGATGCCTCGGGATGTAAGCGTCCTTGTAAGACCGAGCCCCTGCATTGACGGCCGAGATCAACTCCCCCTTGCTTGTTGGCCTAGCAACCCCTGTTTGCATCTCTCCTCCAACTGGAGGAACTATCAGGAACAGGGCTGGACACTAACCTCCCAACTTGACGGCGGCGGGATCATTGTTCTCTTTATAATTTCTTCATCCTCAAAGATTTTGATGCATTTGATTCAATGAGAAATCTCTTAAGCAGCAGGGAAAACTCCAACAATGTTCAAAGTCCTCGAGTGGCAGTGTCATCATAATTTCAAGTACCTGCACGAGCTCCTCTCCTGCATATCGACCAACGACCTCCTCAAATGAGACAAAGTTCCTCGTTGGAGTGATGTCGTAGTCCATGAACTCTGTACGAGCTTCTCTCCAACATACTGACTACTTGCCTCCCCGAGTCGACTTACACCACTTTAGTTGAGCAAGGCTCCTGATGTAACATCCCGCCTTTTATTGGGCCACCAGAGCCTTAGTGGGCCCAATAAAAGTGGCCCGAACCCTACCCATGACCCGGTGGGAAATAACCCTAAGCAGGAAATAGAGCTAGAGAACTCTGAATTGAGTTCTGTCAGTTCCTGTGGCCTCGTATAGTCAATACGAGCGCATCGGAACTCGTTCAGTTGGACTCCGAGGTCTAACGACAATTTTACACATTTCGACCATTTTAGCACGCTGCGACGCGCAAATTTCGGACTTTCGTCAAACGGACTCCGATTCAACCCCAGTCAGTGGCGTTAGACTCGTGTGGTCAATACGAAGTCAACGGAAGTCGTCCCGGTCAATTTCGATGACGATTGGTCAACCCGTGGTCAAATCAAGCATAGTTGTGCACCGAAAAGCGTGCGCACACCAATTATGACACGACACCCGAACTTTGACCCGACCCCGACGACTTGGACCCACTTTGACTTTGACCAGCAAGGGGGACCCAACCTAGGGTTGACTTGGTCAAACCCTCCTAAAAATCCACTTTTTGGATTTTTCTCCAAGTGAGGGGCCCACCTCCTCTCCAAAGAAGGATGGCCCATGCCCCCCCTCACTCTCCATGGGCCCCAACCAGCAAGCCCCCATACCACTACAAGTGGAGGCCCACCCATTTCTTTTCTCTCTCTCTCTCTCTCTCTCTCTCTCTCTCTCTTTCCCAGCTAAAGGCCCAAGCCCACAAAGGGGCCTCATCCATTTTCCCCACATGGGAGAAAATGGGAGACCTCCAGCTGTCCTTGGACAGCTGGAGGGTGGGATTAATCCCTCCCTAAGGAGGGATTAGTCCCACACCACCCAAAGGGAGGAAGCCCCCCCTCCCCAATCCTATAAAAGGACCCCACCCTTCTCTCTTTCCCTCACAGCTCTCAGAGCAACCCCCTACCCCCGCTTCCCCCTCTGCGGGAGTTCTGGTGGCCAGAAAAAGCCAAGCTGGAGCTCCTCCTCCCCTCCTCCACCACCTTGAGCCATGTCCGACCAAGCCGGCCCCTCCGGAGCCCACCAAACTCAGGTGGAAGCCTTCTCCCTCCTCCTTCTCCATTTTGGACGTCTTGCATGGCACTCCCGGCGGCCGGAGCGCCGCCGCCGTCACCCCCTCCCCTCCCGTCCATTTTTAAGAAAAAAATGCTCCGGCGGCGGCCGGCGGCGGCAGGCCGCCGGACCACCGTCGGAGGGAGCGCCCACCACCGGCGGGTTGTCCGGTGGTGGAGCCACGGCCGGCCAGTGGCCGGCCGGCGGCGGAGAAGCCCGTAAGGGCGGCGGAATGTACAGCAGCGGGGTGGGGGGAGATGAACAGTGAAATCGATTTATATATATATATAATAATATATTATATATATTATATAAATATATAATTATAGTATTTATAATAAATATTATAATATTATAGCCAGTAATGGGTTTGATTTTTAAGAGACTAAAATAGGCCCCTAGGAAAAAAGTGTTGAACATGAAAAATATCCCCTTTGCTAAGGGCTTCCTCCACAAAAATGTTGAAAAGTTTTGGAGTTGATTTGGTATTTTTAAAAGCCCCAAAAAACTTATTTGGCCAAATTAAAGGGCCAAAACTCTTTGAAAAATTATGAAAATTTTTCTATGCTCATTTTATATCCATATAAGGGTTGTATCAAAATTTGAGCTCATGGGGATAAGTTTTGATATTTTTCCCAAAATATGGAAGCCTAGGACCGCGCTCGGTATTATTACGCTCGTTTTCTTCGAAAATGAAAATTGGAGCGCGCGACTATCCTCTCTAATTTGAATAAGTTTCATATCGACGAGAGTGGCCGCGGCAAGTGACCAAGCTCCGGGTGTTTCAAGATTTCATGAAAACTGTCGAGCGCCTCGACTCTCGGGTGATTTGGGCACGCTCGGAAGATTAGAGTACGAGTGGTGAGTTATGAATTATTCTTGATGAATAATGAGGGTATAACTCCTGATAAGCCCCGATTCGATTAAGTCGTGGTTAATAAGACCCAACCAACCCATAATCGGATCTTAATAAAGGGTGTAACTCAAGGAAACCTTGTTAAAAACTGAGATGGAATTGAATCTCTCCTGGATGGAGATGGAACTGAATCTCTCCTGAGAACGGAGATGGAACTGAATCTCTCTTGGATGGAGATGGAACTGAATGCCTCCTGGATGGAGATGGAACTGAATCTCTCCTGGATGGAGATGGAACTGAATCTCTCCTGGATGGAGATGGAACTGAATATGCCTCCTAGATGGAGATGGAACTGAATCTCTCCTGGAGAGAGATGGAACTGAATCTCTCCTGAGAACGGAGATGGAACTGAATGTACCTCCTGGATGGAGATGAAACTGAATTTCTCCTGAGAACGGAGATGGAACTGAAGCCTCCTGTATGGAGTGATTGGACTACTAACCATTTTCTTTATGATTATTCCAGTTTTGCACTGGTCCAGTTCCTTTATTCTTTTCAGTTCAGTACTTTCAATTCAGTACTACTCCAGTCTCATACTGGTCAAGTTTATTTCAGTACTTTCAATTCAGTACTACTCCAGTCTCGTACTGGTCAAGTTTATTTCAGTACTTTCATTTCAGTACTACTCCAGTCTCGTACTGGTCAAGCTTATTTCAGTACTTTCATTTCAGTACTACTCCAGTCTCGTACTGGTCAAGTTTATTTCAGTACTTTCGTCTCAGTACTACTCCAGTCTTGTACTGGTCACATTTCTTTCCAGCACTTTAAATAAGCAGTCTAACCACCGCACTTGATCTTATCGCAATTTACTTTTATATTCCCGGGTCCTGCTCTGACGAGCAGTTGTTGTTTAGGTTGAGCCTTAGTTGGGGATAACCGGAGTTGAGGTAGTCCTCCAGGTCTAGCCCCAAATAAAGCGCTCCCACGCTCCTTGTCGAAAGTAGAGCAAAGTGCCGATGCCCGAAGTGTAAGCCTAGTAAGGCAGGCCGTCGTAGACCCAATGTTATATTGTTTGCAATTGTTTGATTGATTGTAAATTGATTGCGGTGAAATAGTGGCGAGTCAGTCCCTTCCGCAGACTGTTCGTACCGGTGCGGCAAGGTTGACGACTCAAGGCGACAGGGAGATGAGTACCACGGGTGACCGGCCGTTATATTCCCCGTCGGGTTTTCCTCCGCTGGTCGGCCAAAATGATTCGCCGGATGTCGCTCACATCCAAGAGTACACAAGGTTGTACGTGAGGGCCTGGGTTGTGCGGTACGATCACCCCCAGAAGTGGCAGGACTGGCCACTGTCACCGACGGCCACATCGGTGAGGCCCGCGGGGCTCGCTACCCTGCTGGAACAGAAGCGGTCCAAACTATGTCGACATAGGGTTTGTGTGCGCGGCTATGAATGCCTGGGTTTGTGTGCGCGGCTATGAATGCATGCGGTTTGTGTGCGCGGCTATGAATGCCTGCGGTTTGTGTGCGCGGCTGTGAATGCCTGCGATAGAATTCAAGATATGAAAACCTGTTGTGATAACCCTCTCTTGCTTCAGCTATTTACTTTTGTTGGGTGGGTGCGTGCTTGTCCCCAGGATGTGGATCCGGGGAGGAGATTTGTTTCCACTTAGCTCTGTGACTAACGGTTATTTGATTAACCATTCACAGGAGGTGGAGCACCGTAGTGACCCGCTGCCGCAGGAGATTACGCCAGCAGCTAGGTCTACTCGAGCAGAGGCACCCCCGCCGTCTCCGGTGTTTAGAGACGTGACTACCGCCGAGCAGTTTAGAAGAGAGAGTGTGTGAGAGACTTATGTAGTACATGTATAGCCCACGGGCTTTTATAAACGCATAAGGCTTCGGCCCTAGAACCTCTGTATTAATATGATATGTTATATATATATGTAGTGGTTTCCTGTTAATGCTTCCGCTATATTCTGATGGGTTGTGAATGTTATGATTCGAACCACTCAAGACGGCCATCTAGTGCTTGAATATGGTGGATTGTTTCCCCTATGAGCCCTGGGTAGACGTCTTGGGCCAGTAGTACCCCTCCGGCCCGACTCGGGCAAAAGGTTGGGGGGGGGCGGTACTACAAATGGATCAGAGCGATCACGATTCGTCCTTGTGGAGCAGTCTCAGGATCCCTCCGTCCCTCGCTTCGTTCTAGGTTCGGGACGAACCTTGCAATGGAAGCCTGGTGGACCCTAGTGTAGAGGCTTAGGGATTCTAGACTGTGCGTTAGTACGCCCATACACCATTATTTTCCGCTTGGGTTGTCGCTTTTGCAAATTCCCTTACTTTTGAAAAATACTGACACTCTTTCATGTTACTTCTCCAGATACCGGAGTACAGTAACGGGGGATCCTCGTCCAGAGGATACGTTCCAGCCACCCCACCACCAGACCCGGTTGCTCCCGCAGCCGTACCGTTTGCCGAGTCAGATATAGGGCAGACACTAACGGCTATACTAGTGACTTTCTGAGATGCCCTGGCACAGCCACCGCGGGAGATGACCGCACCCACAGATCTGCTGACGACTTTTCGAGGACTGAGGCCTCCCCCTTTCAGGGGTACAGAGATGGCCATTTAGGTAGAGGAGTGGGTGGAGCGAGTGGAGGAGCTGTTGGTAGGGATGATGTGCCCAGCTGTGGCAGCAGTCTCTTTGGTGGTGACCCTCTTGGAGGGATATGCGAGGGATTGGTGGAGAGCGGCTAGTCGCTCTACCTTCCGAGGTCGGCCGATGAGCACGATCCTTTGGGGGGGGAGTTCTCCGTAGCTCTGCTAGAATTTTTCATCACAGATGCAGACCGAGCCGCGCTGCAAGAGAGGTTCCTGCTCATTCGACAGGGCAACCGCACTGTGGCAGAGTATGAGAGAGAGTTCATACACCTGGCACGCTTCATCGGGAACCTGGCTTCCTCCGACAGGGATAGGGCTTCTCGGTTCTACCGAGGACTACGAGACGACCTGAGGCAGTCCTTGATTATGCTCTCTTAGGCCACCTTCCACACCATAGCCACCCATGCGGCAGCTCTAGAGTTGGACCAGCAAATGGTGGCTCAGCGGCGCAGAGGTCAAGTAGAGCTTCCTCGAGACCAGAGGCGAGACGTTGGAGTCGCTCCCCATAGACAGGATAGAGAGAGCATACAAAGAAGGCCGCAGGCTGCCTTATAGGCGCCCACCAGCACCCCCAGCACCCCCAGTTGCACAGCAAGACAGTAGACCAGCTCCAGCTCCACAGCCCCCACTAGTGGCCCGACGAGATGTTCCCTTCGCAGGGAACTGCTTCTTGTGTCAGCAGCCGGGACATATGAGGGCCTTCTGCCCTCAGGCGATAGGGAGACCAGGACTAGGAGCAGTCCAGGGTGGACAGCCGACACGGGGACATGGTCAAAGAGTCCGTAGAGGCCGAGCTGGCAGGAGAGGCCAGCAGGGCCGAGCAGCTCCCCAGGAGGCCTATGCACTGGACCTGCAGCATGGACCAGCCCCTGACGTAGTCATAGGTATATATCTTAGGCGATAGAAGATATCAGATCTTCCACTATTGTTGTATATTTCATATATATATATATATATGTATATTAGTTGGATGATATATATCTATATGTTTTCCTATGACGTCAGGAATCTTGTTGGTAGAAGGTCACCCTGCCAAAACCCTTTTTGACACAGGAGCGACTCATTCTTTCGTCTCCCACGATTTCATCGCAACAAAGGGAAATGTTATTCGCTCAACCGGACTGTCTATACGAATCCGTTTACCAGACGGGTCGGATATGACATCCACCGAAAAGTGTTCGTTCCAGGCTACGCTGGGAGAGGTAGAGTTTGAAGTCTACGCAACCATCCTAGCTATAACTGGGTTTGACATAATTCTGGGAATGGACTGGCTGGCCGAGCACCAAGCCCAGATAAACTGTTCCACGCGAGAAGTCCGGCTACAGAATCCAAATGGCCAGAGCGTCGCGTTGATAGGTGTGCCATCTGTCTCTCGTATTATCTTGACTTCTACACAGATGGTGAAGTCAGTCCGTCAGAAGGATGAAGTATTCCTTATTTATTTCTAGATGGAAGATAAGACCCAGGTGCTCTCCAAGGTCCCAGTAGTCCGAGACTTTCCAGATATCTTCCCTGAGTCCCTCCCGGGATTGCCACCTTAGCGAGAGGTCGACTTCCAGATCGAGCTCGTGTCCGGAGCACGGCCAGTATCGCGAGCCCCCTACCGGATGGCCCCAAGGGAGCTGACTGAACTAAAGATCCAGCTACAAGAACTAATAGATGCTGGATTCGTCCGTCCAAGTTCCTCGCCCTGGGGAGCCCCGGTACTTTTCGTCAAGAAGAAGGACGGGTCTCTGCGACTGTGCATCGACTATAGGGAGCTAAATAAGCTTACTGTACGCAACACGTATCCCCTTCCTAGGATCGACTAACTGTTCGATCAGTTACAAGGTGCTTCGGTATTCTCCAAAATGGACCTGAGGTCCGGCTATTATCAGCTTCGGATCCGAGAGGAAGATATTCCTAAGACTGCCTTCAGCTCCCGATACGGTCTTTACGAGTTCCTAGTGATGCCCTTCGGGCTCACCAACGCTCCCTCCGCCTTCATGGCCCTGATGAATAGAGTCTTCGAACCCTTCTTGGATCACTTTGTCATCGTCTTTATAGACGATATCCTAATCTACTCGAAGACCAAGATGGACCATACCCGGCACCTGCAGATAGTTCTATTAAAGCTCCGGGAGCACTCTCTCTTCGCCAAATTCAGTAAGTGCGAATTTTGGCTAGAAGAAGTTGGATTCTTGGGCCACACGATAAACAAGGAAGGAGTGGTAGTGGACCAAGCCAAGATCCAGGCAGTACAAAATTGGCCGCCACTCAGGACGGCTGCGGATATCCGGAGTTTCCTTGGCCTTGTCGGATACTACAGGAAGTTTGTCGAGGGATTTTCCAAGATTGCCCTACCCCTGACTGCTCTCACCAAGAAGGACGCCGTATTTCGATGGACGCCGAAGTGCGAGGCTGCGTTCATCGAACTGAAGAAGCGTCTGACTTCCGCGCCAATCCTTACGATTCCTTCAGGGACCGAGGGATTTCAAATCTACACTGATGCCTCCCTGAAAGGATTGGGAGCAGTCCTAATGCAGCATGGTAAGGTAGTGGCCTACGCTTCGCGGCAATTAAAGCCGCATGAATTAAACTACGCAGCACACGATTTAGAGTTGGGCGCTGTCGTCTTCGCCCTTAAAATCTGGAGGCATTATCTGTACGGAGTAAAATGTGAGATCTTCTTCGACCACAAGAGCCTCAAGTATATTTTCACGCAGAAAGAGCTGAATCTCCGGCAGCGCCGATGGTTGGAATTCTTATGCGATTACGACTTCACTCTCCAATATCACCCCGGGAAGGCTAATAGAGTCGCTGACGCCTTGAGCCGCCAGCCTGCGATAGTCGGGAGTTGGATGGAGCAGATCCCTAAGGAACTTTTCCAGTCTTTGATAGACTTGGAGATTACCCTGGTTGCCCGAAGAGATCCGGAAGAGTACTATTCTCAGCTGTATTGGATGGAGATCCAATGCGATATCCGGGACCGGATACGAGAAGCCCAGGAGATCGACCCAGAGGTAATGTCGATCATCCGATCTCTGCAAGGAGGGGCACAGGAGGATTATAACTTGCATGATGGGATTCTACAATTCAAGCATCGCATATTTATTCCCGCTACTGGAGGGATTCGTGGGGAAATTCTGCAAGAGGCCCATCAGTCGAGGTACTCGATTCACCCTGGCGTAGTTAAGATGTACGTGGACTTGCGTAGGACCATTTACTGGCCCGGAATGAAGAGAGATGTCACCGACTTCGTGGCCCGGTGCCAGACCTGTCAGAAGGTCAAAGCTGAATGCCGTAGTCCAGGAGGCCTATTGCAGCCCCTGCCAATACCATAATGGAAGTTCGAAGAAATCTCCATGGACTTCGTCCACGGCCTACCTCGATCCCGTGCTGGGAATGACTCAATATGGGTGGTCGTAGATCGACTCACCAAGGTAGCGCGGTTCATTCCAAACCGACAGGGTGACGGAGTAGATATCCTGGCCAGGATGTTCCTAGAACAAGTGGTACGATTTCACGGAGTACCAAAGTCCATCGTGTCTGATCGTGACGGTCGTTTCACATCTAAGGAATGGAGGCGGGTGCAGGCATATTTGGGAACCAAGTTGGCCTTCAGCACTGCCTTCCACCCGCAGACAGACGGACAGACGGAGAGGACGAACCGGACGATGGAGGATCTTCTTCGACTGTGCATAGTAGAGCACAATGAGCCGTGGGAGCAGTTGTTGCCGTTAGTCGAATTTTCGTACAATAACAGCTACCAGGCTAGTATTAAGATGGCTCCGTACGAGGCATTGTATGGAAGGCATTGCCAAACACCGTTGACTTGGGCTCAGGAAGAGGACCCGGAAGCCTTGGGAGTGGCTTACATCGATGACGCTACGGCAGCGATACGGCTGATTCAGGAGTGAATGCGGGAAGCGCAGAGCCGGCAGGCTAAGTACTATGATGCGCGACACCGACCGGTGGAGTTCAGCGTGGGGGAAATGGTGTTTCTAAAAATAAAACCCATGCATGGTGTCTCCCGGTTGAGGAAGCAGAAAAAGTTAGATCCCCGCTTCTTGGGCCCCTATCCGGTGATAGAGCGTGTTGGCCCCGCCGCCTATCGTTTAGCCTTACCCCCAGAGTTGGGGAATCTTCATAATGTGTTTCATGTCTCTTCCTTGAGACGAGTCCTCCGGCAACCAGAGCAGTACCTTCCTACCCCTCCGGCGCAGCTACTGTCAGATAGATCCGTCCGGCTCGAACCCGTCAGAGTAATAGATTACAAGGTGAAGACACTACGGAACAAAACCATTCTGATGGTTAAGGTGTTATGGTCAAACTGTGGACGAGAAGAGTTCACATGGGAACCTGAAGCACTCCTCCGAGAAAAGCTCTCAGAGCTCTTTCCCCAGGTATGTTACTTTTTCCCCCTACTTCAAGCAAATTTTTGGGGACGAAAATCCTTTTATTTTTATTGGATTGTAACATCCCGCCTTTTATTGGGCCACCAGAGCCTTAGTGGGCCCAATAAAAGTGGCCCCAACCCTACCCATGACCCGGTGGGAAATAACCCTAAGCAGGAAATAGAGCTAGAGAACTCTGAATTGAGTTCTGTCAGTTCCTGTGGCCTCGTATAGTCAATACGAGCGCATCGGAACTCGTTCAGTTGGACTCCGAGGTCTAACGATAATTTTACACATTTCGACCATTTTAGCACGCTGCGACGCGCAAATTTCGGACTTTCGTCAAACGGACTCCGATTCAACCCCAGTCAGTGGCGTTAGACTCGTGTGGTCAATACGAAGTCAACGGATGTCGTCCCGGTCAATTTCGATGATGATTGGTCAACCCGTGGTCAAATCAAGCATAGTTGTGCACCGAAAAGCGTGCGCACACCAATTATGACACGACACCCGAACTTTGACCCGACCCCGACGACTTGGACCCACTTTGACTTTGACCAGCAAGGGGGACCGAACCTAGGGTTGACTTGGTCAAACCCTCCTAAAAATCCACTTTTTGGATTTTTCTCCAAGTGAGGGGCCCACCTCCTCTCCAAAGAAGGATGGCCCATGCCCCCCTCACTCTCCATGGGCCCCAACCAGCAAGCCCCCATACTACTACAAGTGGAGGCCCACCCATTTCTTTTCTCTCCCTCTCTCTCTCTCTTTCCCACCTAAAGGCCCAAGACCACAAATGGGCCTCATCCATTTTCCCCACATGGGAGAAAATGGGAGACCTCCAGCTGTCCTTGGACAGCTGGAGGGTGGGATTAATCCCTCCCTAAGGAGGGATTAGTCCCACACCACCCAAAGGGAGGAAGCCCCCCCCCCCTCCCCAATCCTATAAAAGGACCCCACCCTTCTCTCTTTCCCTCACAGCTCTCAGAGCAACCCCCTACCCCTGCTTCCCCCTCTGCGGGAGTTCTGGTGGCCGGAAAAATCCAAGTCGGAGCTCCTCCTCCCCTCCTCCACCACCACCTTGAGCCATGTCCGACCAAGCCGGCCCCTCCGGAGCCCACCAAACTCAGGTGGAAGCCTTCTCCCTCCTCCTTCTCCATTTTGGACGTCTTGCATGGCACTCCCGGCGGCCGGAGCGCCGCCGCCGTCACCCCTCCCCTCCTGTCCATTTTTAAGAAAAAAATGCTCCGGCGGCGGCCGGCGGCGGCAGGCCGCCGGACCACCACCGGAGGGAGCGCCCACCACCGGCGGGTTGGCCGGTGGTGGAGCCACGGCCGGCCAGTGGCCGGCCGGCGGCGGAGAAGCCCGTAAGGGCGGTGGAATGTACAGCAGCGGGGTGGGGGACATGAACAGGGAAATCGATTTATATATATATAATAATAATATATTATATATATTATATAAATATATAATTATAGTATTTATAATAAATATTATAATATTATAGCTAGTAATGGGTTTGATTTTTAAGAGACTAAAATAGGCCCCTAGGAAAAAAGTATTGAACATGAAAAATATCCCCTTTGCTAAGGGCTTCCTCCACAAAAATTTTGAAAAGTTTTGGAGTTGATTTGGTATTTTTAAAAGCCCCAAAAACATTATTTGGCCAAATTAAAGGGCCAAAACTCTTTGAAAAATTATGAAAATTTTTCTATGCTCATTTTATATCCATATAAGGGTTGTATCAAAATTTGAGCTCATGGGGATAAGTTTTGATATTTTTCCCAAAATATGGAAGCCTAGGACCGTGCTCGGTATTATTACGCTCGTTTTCTTCGAAAATGAAAATTGGAGCGCGCGACTATCCTCTCTAATTTGAATAAGTTTCATATCGACGAGAGTGGCCGAGGCAAGTGACCAAGCTCCGGGTGTTTCAAGATTTCATGAAAACTGTCGAGCGCCTCGACTCTCGGGTGATTTGGGCACGCTCGGAAGATTAGAGTACGAGTGGTGAGTTATGAATTATTCTTGATGAATAATGAGGGTATAACTCCTGATAAGCGCCGATTCGATTAAGTCGTGGTTAATAAGACCCAACCAACCCATAATCGGATCTTAATAAAGGGTGTAACTCAAGGAAACCTTGTTAAAAACTGAGATGGAATTGAATCTCTCCTGGATGGAGATGGAACTGAATCTCTCCTGAGAACGGAGATGGAACTGAATCTCTCTTGGATGGAGATGGAACTGAATGCCTCCTGGATGGAGATGGAACTGAATCTCTCCTGGATGGAGATGGAACTGAATCTCTCCTGGATGGAGATGGAACTGAATATGCCTCCTAGATGGAGATGGAACTGAATCTCTCCTGGAGGGAGATGGAACTGAATCTCTCCTGGAGGGAGATGGAACTGAATCTCTCCTGAGAACGGAGATGGAACTGAATGTACCTCCTGGATGGAGATGAAACTGAATTTCTCCTGAGAACGGAGATGGAACTGAAGCCTCCTGTATGGAGTGATTGGACTACTAACCATTTTCTTTATGATTATTCCAGTTTTGCACTGGTCCAGTTCCTTTATTCTTTTCAGTTCAGTACTTTCAATTCAGTACTACTCCAGTCTCGTACTGGTCAAGTTTATTTCAGTACTTTCAATTCAGTACTACTCCAGTCTCGTACTGGTCAAGTTTATTTCAGTACTTTCATTTCAGTACTACTCCAGTCTCGTACTGGTCAAGCTTATTTCAGTACTTTCATTTCAGTACTACTCCAGTCTCGTACTGGTCAAGTTTATTTCAGTACTTTCGTCTCAGTACTACTCCAGTCTTGTACTGGTCATATTTCTTTCCAGCACTTTAAATAAGCAGCCTAACCACCGCACTTGATCTTATCGCAATTTACTTTTATATTCCCGGGTCCTGCTCTGACGAGCAGTTGTTGTTTAGGTTGAGCCTTAGTTGGGGATAACCGGAGTTGAGGTAGTCCTCCAGGTCTAGCCCCAAATAAAGCGCTCCCACGCTCCTTGTCGAAAGTAGAGCAAAGTGTCGATGCCCGAAGTGTAAGCCTAGTAAGGCAGGCCGTCGTAGACCCGATGTTATATTGTTTGCAATTGTTTGATTGATTGTAAATTGCTTGCGGTGAAATAGTGGCGGGTCAGTCCCTTCCGCAGACCGTTCGTACCGGTGCGGCAAGGTTGACGACTCAAGGCGACAGGGAGATGAGTACCACGGGTGACCGGCTGTTATATTCCCCGTCGGGTTTTCCTCTGCTGGTCGGCCAAAATGATTCGCCGGATGTCGCTCACATCCAAGAGTACACAAGGTTGTACGTGAGGGCCTGGGTTGTGCGGTACGATCACCCCCAGAAGTGGCAGGACTGGCCACTGTCACCGACGGCCACATCGGTGAGGCCCGCGGGGCTCGCTACCCTGCTAGAACAGAAGCGGTCCAAACTATGTCGACATAGGGTTTGTGTGCGCGGCTATGAATGCCTGCGGTTTGTGTGTGCGGCTATGAATGCCTGCGGTTTGTGTGCGCGGCTATGAATGCCTGCGGTTTGTGTGCGCGGCTGTGAATGCCTGCGATAGAATTCAAGATATGAAAACCTGTTGTGCTGATGAGCTAGTAGAGCCTTGCTATAACCGTTTTATGTTATTGCTGATTTTCCGGTTATACTGCACTCTTTTATAATTGCTCCTAGTTGTTCATATATGAAATATTGTGATAACCCTCTCTTGCTTCGGCTATTTACTTTTGTTGGATGGGTGCATGCTCGTCCCCAGGATGTGGATCCGGGGAGGAGATTTGTTTCCACTTAGCTCTGTGACTAACAGTTATTTGATTAACCATTCACAGGAGGTGGAGCACCGTAGTGACCCGCTGCCGCAGGAGATTACGCAAGCAGCTAGGTCTACTCGAGCAGAGGCACCCCCGCCATCTCCGGTGTTTAGATACGTGAGTACCGCCGAGCAGTTTAGAAGAGAGAGTGTGTGAGAGACTTATGTAGTACATGTATAGCCCATGGGCTTTTATAAACGCATAAGGCTTCGGCCCTAGAACCTCTGTATTAATATGATATGTTATATATATATGTAGTGCTTTCCTGTTAATGCTTCCGCTATATTCTGATGGGTTGTGAATGTTATGATTCGAACCACTCAAGACGACCATCTAGTGCTTGAATATGGTGGATTGTTTCCCCTATGAGCCCTGGGTAGACGTCTTGGGTCAGTAGTACCCCTCCGGCCCGACCCAGGCAAAAGGTTGGGGGGGGTACTACACCTGAGAGCTGTTGACTCCAACAATGTTCAAAGTCCTCGAGTGGCAGTGTCATTGTAAGTCCAAGTCCCTGCATGAGCTCCTCTCCTCCATATTGGCCAATGAACTCCTCGAGTGAGACAAAGTTCCTCATTGGAGTGATGTCGTAGTCCGTGAACTCTGTACGAGCTTCTCTCCTGCAGACCGACTACTTACCTCCCTGAGTCGACTTATACCACTCTAGTTGAGCAAGGCTCCTGAGAGTTGTCGACTCCAACAATGTTCAAATTCCTCGAGTAGCTGTGTCATCAAAAGATTAAGTTCCTGCACGAGCTCCTCTCCTACATATTGGCCAACGACCTCCTCGAGTGAGACAAAGTTCCTCATTGGAGTGATGTCATAGTCCGTGAAATTTGTACGAGCTCCTCTCCTGCAGACCGACTACTTGCCTCCTCGAGTCGACTGACCCCCACCCCTAGTTGAGCTTGGCTCCTGCTAGGTGTCGACTGATTCCCACCCCCAGTTTAGCTTAGCTCCTGCTGGGTGTCGACTGAATCCCACCCCTAGTTAAGCTTGGCTCCTGCTGTGTGACGACTGATTCACACCCCCAGTTGAGCTTGGCTCCTGCTGGGTGTCGATTGATTCCCACCCATAGTTGAGCTTGGCTCCTGCTGGGTGTTGACTGATTCCCGCCACTAGTTGAGCTTGGCTCCTGCTGGGTGTCGACTGATTCACACCCCTAGTTGAGCTTGGCTCCTGCTGGGTGTCGACTGATTCCCACCCCTAGTTGACCTTGGCTCCTGCTGGGTGTCGACTGATTCCCACCCCCAGTTGAGCTTGGCTCCTGCTGAGTGTCGACTGATTCCCACCCCCAATTGAGCTTGGCTCCTGCTGGGTGTCGATTGATTCCCACCCCCAGTTGAGCTTGGCTCTTGCTGGGTGTCGACTTATTCCCACCCCCAGTTTATCTTGGCTCCTGCAGGGTGTCAACTGATTCCCACCACGAGTTATGATTGGCTCTTGCTGGGTGTCGACTAATTCCCACCCCTAGTTGAGCTTGGCTCCTGCTGGATGTCGACAGATTCTCACCCCTAGTTGAGCTTGGCTCCTGCTGGGTGTCGAGTGATTCCCACCGCTAGTTAAGCTTGGCTCCTGCTGGGTGTCGACTGATTCCCACCACCAGCCGAGCTCGACTCCTGATGGATATTGACTCTGGTCTCCAAGCCATTCGGGTTCAGCTCTGGTGAGATAAACTATTATGCAGGTGCGAGTATGTCCTGACGAGTATGCGAGTATGCCTTAGTAAGCATGCGAGTATGCTATGGCGAGTATACGCACAAACGCAGGCAGGCATTGGGATGAGAATTGCTAGAGCAACTATGGTTGTGCGACTAATCACTGCACGACTATGACTGATGCCAACACGCGAGTAGAAGCGACACAAGCACTCATCCTCCCCGAGCCTATGATCCTAACGAGCATCATCAAGCAACAAACATCCGAGGAAAGAATAACAAAGTGCGGTAACTTAAACTTGTATAGATATGTATGTCAAAATTTACAAGTTTCAAAAATCTGTTAGTGTTACATGCGAGCATGGCAAATATCGGCGAGCAACTAGGACTCATTGTCACCAGTATCAGGCCGATATTTGTAGTCTCCAATATCCGCGTCCTCATCTTCCTCGCCGCCCTCCGCGCTCTCCTCCCCATCGCTGCTACTGTCGCTGCCGCTGCTGCTGGAGCCCAATGTCGAAGAAGGGAGGCGATCGGGCGAGGTCGATTCCTCGGCGAGCAGTTCCGGGATGAGCTCGTCGACGGTGAGCTGCTTCTCCCCCTCGACGAGCTGTTCGTTGATCTTTAGCCGGGCGAGCATGATGTTCCCCGCTGCTCTCGCTATCTCACGGCGAACCGACGACGTCTCTTTCCAATGGATGCAGGATCTTTTTACCGCCCAATGCGGGTCGTCCTCCGGCCGAGGCGCATCAGGGCGGGGAACAGAAGAGCTTGTATGGCCCTCGAGGGTTGTCAGGAGAGTCTCCATCTCGGCGGCGCAGACTTGGGCTGCCTCCAGCTCTGCCTGAGAGTTGGCGAGTTTCTCCTCGCACTCAGAAAGCTTTTTAGTGGCCTCAATCTCAGCGGCCTATGACAAACAGAAGTGTCAGCAAACTAAATCCAAGTCCAACACCATCAACGTCGCGCGCGAGAAGCGAGTTACCTCATAGTCTCTCCAGCGGACCGACTGTATACCGAGATCGATAGCTTTCTTAGTGACGACCTTCAAGGCCTCGGTCGTCTCCAGTAGCTTCCTTGCCGAGTAATGCCCTATCTCAACAGCCCGGGTGAACGAGCAGGCGGTTGGATGAGCGAGTTCATCTGGGATAAGCTCCAGCATGGACTCGGCGTCAGCCCGCCCGTATAGAGCATGGAGGACGGCAAAGGCCTCCCCCTTGTCCTCCCAGTCTGCTAACCAGGAGGAGAGGTTGGTGCTCAGCGTCACCAAATGGTCGTCTTCCGACCAAGTTACAAGCGGCTGGCGACAAGCGTCCACCGCCCCTCGCCAAAGGTTGAAGTTTGGGTGGAAGTAGGGGGGGGGGGGGGGGTCGAGCATCCAGCGGCGACTCGTGATCACTAGGCCGAGGCGATGATACCTTCACCCTCTTAGTCGCAGGGCCCGGTGACTTGACCTTCACTTTCCCTTTGGCGAGCTTCTTCTTCTCGCCAATGTCAGGCGGAGGGTTGGACTCCGGGAAGAGGTGGCAACTTCCTTCATCGGAGGAAGCGGCTTCTATTGAAGTTCGCACGCCACTGCAAACGTCGAGCAAACATACCAGTACCGAGCTTTAAGAAAGTGAAGAGTGCATGCAAGCAGAAGTGATTCTCGCTCAAATCTTACCCTCGTTGGGGTGGATCTCAAGGAGCGTGTTGACATTGAGCCGCCAGAAGATGACATCGAACCGCCAACCTCGGACGGACTCGAACAGCTGCTCACAGACGACTTCCAAGATCGGAGGGAGAAAGCGACATCGGCAGGTTGATGCGGCCTTCCCAAAACTCCCGCGAAATTGCCATGGACGACGACCAGCTGCTCGCTCCATCGGTGGACTTTATTTGCCGTCCCCACCAAGGTGCAGACATGGCTGCTGAAGTAGACGACCCCCTCGGCGGTCGCATCAAAGGTGAATATCTTGCAGAAAATGAAGAGGTCGAAGGAGACCCTCTCTTCCCGCAGGTAGCAAAGAAACCCCATTATGATCTCCACTCCATTGGGGTTAATTAGCGCTGGGACGATCCCAAAATATCGCAGGATCTCGCGATATTCTTGCCAGAGCGGAAGTCGCAGACCGGCGTCGAAGTGGCGTAGCGACTACATCATCGCACCCTCGATGTGGGTGTCAAGTCGCTCGCTGCGAGTAGGGAGCCTAGCCGAGTAACCATCAGGCAGAAGCAGCTCCCTGAACGTCTCCAAGTCTCGCTCTGTGGTTATGGATTTCTTGAAAGCCGTGTCGGCAAAGTTAGCGGTGTGTGCCTGTCGGCGAGCACTAGCGTCATCGCCAACCATTCTTGCGAGTTAGCGAGTTGAAGAGGAAACAAGAGGAGAGAAGAAAGACCGAAACGCACGAGCAAAAAAAGATACTTGCGAGCTAGGGTTGGAAAATCGCAATAGCGTACTCATGTCCTACCTACCCCCTCTATTTATAGGCAAAGGCAAGGGGAGGGTATATATCAGTTCCAGTGAGTATCAACCTAAGACGCAGTTTAGGCGAGTAAGCAGATCCCGACATCAACTGTATCTTGCACGACGCAACAGAGAATGTCGCGACGTTATCAGAACCTGCATGATAAACTCGGTATATCGCAGAATAACAGCAAGTAAAACAACAAAGAAGAGAAAAATTAAGGCGAGATGCAAACTTGCTTATTACAATATAATATCGTTTAGTACAAATAGTCGCACACGGTGAGTTCAAATGAAGAAAAAGAAAAATCCTAAGTCCTAGGTGGTCGCTCCGGAGGATGAGGATGTCGCCCAGCATAGCCCATTTCTCGCGCTCACCGGTAATGCTCCGTCATCACTGCCATCGTGTCGTCCCCAAGTCATAGCTGCTCATCCATCCTCATCAGTCACCCCCACGGTTCCCATACTCGCCCGAATGCCGGCCAGCTCGTCGAGAACGAGCTGGATGTGATGGTTTTTTATTGCCAGCTGGCGATCATTCTCCTTCACCATATGGAAGCTGGCTTCGTAGCTCTCCAGGGTGATCTGGAGCTCTTCTATCTTCGCCACCCGCACCTATAGAGATGAGATCCGGCGATGTGGCTCGCAAATCGCAAGCTGGTCAAACTTGCTCTCCAGCTCCAGATAGGCACGAGCAGTAGCATTAAGATACTCGCTCCCGGATAACCCGACTACGTCGATGAAGGCCGCCCCTGGAGTCGCCGGGCGATCTGTCAAAACAGATAAGAAGTCGCCAGATTAGAAATACGCGCCTAAGTCATCAAACAAAGTGTCAGTGATGATGTTTACAAAGAAGAGGAGACCTTGATCGACGAGGATATGGGCCGCGACCTGGGGCATCTCGCCGACCAGAAGATTGGCCACCATCATGTTCGGACGCTTTACCCTGCCCGCGACCTCCATGACCAGGGTCCCCGACTCTCAGCGGGAAGTAGCTCGGCCGCGGCTTATCCTGCTTCCGGGCCAAAGGCTGCGACGAACTTGCCGGCTGATGTGGGGTCTTCAGCAGAGGAGGCGGGGTAGGTCGCAGCGTCGCAGCTTGTTACTGAGCGCTCAGAGGCGGTGGCGGAAGCAAGGAAGCACTCGCTGCCTGGAGAGAGGTCACGTCCAGAGGCGGTGGCGGCGCCAATAGTGAGCTCACTGCTGGCAGCGCAAAATCCCGCAAAGGAATGGTTGGGACCTTGCTCGCCAGAGCGACCTTCTCTGCCGGAAGCTCCTTCGGCGGTAGTTCCCTGCTCGGCGGAGGATCCTCCTTCACTGCGGGAACCGAGGCTTCAGGCACCTTCTTGGTGCCAAGATTAATTCGGACCGTGTGCGCGGTCCTGAGTGGTTTCTCGGTTGCGAGGGCGAGCAGTGGTGCAGAGTTTAGAGGGGCGACATTCAGTGCCACGTCGGCGTGATAAGTAATATTTACGCGTATTTTTACTATAATATTTAGTTTAATATTTAGTTTTAATTAATCATACTTTATTTATTCTGTTTAATAAATTATATCTTTTTGATATCTGTTAAATAATTTATGACTTATTTATTTTTGTAGGATTTATAACTATTTTTAGTATTTATTTTAGTTTAATAATTAATATAAAATTAATTATAATATAGGTATTTTCATTTATAAATCATTTATTTTATATTTTATTTTACTAATTTAATATATATTTATTTTTGTAGGTTTATTGACGTGGTCGCGCTCCCGACGTTTGCAAAAAAAATATTTAGCGAAGTCGTCATGTTGGCCGAACAATTCATGTAGTCTACATGAAACCAAGTCAAAGTGTCGCTGCACTCGTTCATGCCGATCAAGCATTTCACGTCGCAACCACCCATTCAGCTCTTCTTCATGCACGCTCATGACTAATATATTATTATGCATTGATGCCGCCACGCCATCATCGCCAACTCTCAAAATGACCTGCGCCAAGCAAGTCTTCGACATTAAACTATTTTCATTCACATCATTCTCATGCACAACGCCATCGCCGTCACCTTTTCATGTCAAAGTCGCCACCTCATCATACAACCTACATCACCACACCTTTCTCTCTCTAAAAACCGCCACAGTTAAATACATGCACTTTATTATTATTATTACTATAACCCTTTACTTCTCATCTTCATTTCTCCATGAAACCGCTAGCTCCTCTTTATTTCATGAAACCACCACCTTTATATTATTCTTCATTATCTCCTCTCTCCATTTACCTCATCTTAAATATTTGATAAATATTTGATGTTTCAACTCCATCTTAATTTTAGTAATTATGTCCACCATTCATCTCCTCTTTATAAACTATGAAACTCCCCCATTTAATTTGGTTGTTTTTTCATATATTTCATTAATATTTAATTATTATTACCACTTTATTTTTCTCCTCTTACCCTTGGTCTTCCAACCTTTCATGTGTCTTTCATCCTTTCTTTTTTTCCTATAAATAATGGCCAAGGGGGAATGATGAGGGGAGTCCACCATTGGGGTTGAAAATCGGGTTGGGTGGCTTATTTTCTGAATATCTTTGAAGTTAGTTTTATTTTATTCATTTTTTATTTTATTTGCAATATCGTTTAGATTTTCTTTTCATGCAATTGTACTCTTTTATTTCATAGTGATAGAATGTATTTTTCAATTATGAGTAGCTAAATTTCCATAAGTACTTGATCATGATTAACTTTGGAATGAAATAAACTTTCATTATTTTTCTCAAAATTGTAAAGCTCTCTATTTTGCTCACTATCGATTTATCTTTGATTTACATTTTGTCGAATTCATATTTCGCGGATATGTTTTTCGATCTAAGATCCGTATCCTAAATGACCGAGAGGTTGCGGATACGCGAAGATCGCTCAAAGATAAAAGGAGTTGCAGGCACTCCTCGATAGAGGACGACATAAATCTTCTGGATTTGAGTCAAATCCAATAGTGGGGTTCACCACTTAAAGCAAGCTTAGGGGTTTCGACTGGCCGAGGGGTCTTAATCGATCAACCTAAGGTTAGTCAAAATCATGAGCTCGAGAGAGACGATTTTGTATTCTTGGAACCTCCACGATCGAAGTAAGTGATTATGAGCTATTACTTTTATCATTTCATGAAAGTCTATTTTAATCCAAAGGGATTGTAGATCAAGTGTTTATTTGCATTCCATAGAAATTTCTTTTTTAATTTAATTATTCTCTTTGTGTAATACTCGATAAAATAATATAAATTCGTGTGAGTAAAAGTACTCAACAGACCCGAAAGAATACGACACTTGATATTCTTAAATATCCTATACTATGAAGGATAGGTGCTCTTGCCTATAGTTTGTAGAATTTGGAAATATTTTTATCCTAAATTTTATTCATCACGGCGACATCCGGTGGAGAGTCTGCAAGTAAAGAAAATGTGTTAGTCAGAAGTAAATGGCGACCAGCCGACTTATAGGAATGGCTCGGCAAAATGGCGACCTGGCAGGGAGACGACTTCGAGTTGCTGTGGCGCCGGTATTTTAGCGACTTCTGGAATGCCAAGCGAACTAAGGAGGCTCGAGTCAGGGGGGCCACGTTGGGTATGTTGTCTAGCCCAAGGTCACTGAGAAGCTTCAAGGTGCTAGCAAAACGCTCGGTATTGCTTGTCGAAACCGCGACTTGCGCAGCTAGTGGGGGTGAGTCGACCATGTTGGTAGTGGGTGCCTTCTTGGACTTCTTGGTCTTCTTCTTTTTATGGAGGGGCAAGTCGGCGACGACGTCTTCTTCTCGTGGCCTCTTGGACTTGGTGATGCCGAGAAAGCTGTTCAGAGCGGCGAGGCTATCTTGAAGGAGTTTCTCGTTGGCGTCCAACATAATGTGCGAGCTCTGAAGATCCGCCTCAAAAGCCAGGCCCCCTATTTATAGAGATCAACAGGCAGTCATCAAGTGCGAGCAACCCTTATACTCGACATTGCAGCCCGCCGAATAAGTGTTGGATGATTCTTTCTGAGCTCCTATGTCGCTCGAAAAGAGCGAGAATTGTGTACAACCCATATTCGTCGATGATGGATCCTACCATAGCCAGGTCAGTAGAAGTCAAGGTCAACAAGTCAAGACATAAGTCAAAGACAGTGCGTAAGACCGCGGAAGCCCTGGGCGAGTATGGCGAGCTCCCCTCGCATACTCTCCAGGTAGGCGACTAGGCAAGATACTCGCCCCGCCCATGTGAGTTCCCCTGGAAGTCGCATAGTCGCCAGGGGGTGGGATATAAATATGACCCCCCCCCCCCCCATCTTTGGATTTCCCTATAAATAAGACCCCAGGGGTATGAGATGAGACACACAAAATCCACGGAAGGATACTCGCGAGCTCTTCTTTCAAGATACTAGCCGAGCCTTTGGATACTAGTGACTTAGTCATCAGCTAATCTCACTCGTACCTAGTTCGGCCACTTTTGGTTGAGAAGGGGTTGCTCCTTTCGAACATCCGGGTACGTGGTGGGACCTTCCTGTCGTAATATCTGGGGTTATGTTTGCCTTCATTCTTCATCCTAGTCATCCAAGTCATCTAACCTTACCTCTGAGCCGATAACCTTAGGCGGCATTGGTCCTAATTCTGAGGTTGGGAATTTTTCTGGCTTCAACAGACCCGATCAAATTCTTCGAATAATCCGGATATTTATTTTCATCCAGAGGTCGAGCGCACCATTCGGCAGGGTTTCCAAACTCGTGATCAGGATTTAATTTTAAATCTCAAATAGTAGGTCGGAGACACTACACTAGAAACAGTGGGTTAACAGTGAACCTAATCCCAACCCGAATAAGGCCCGGCAACGGACTATGTCCTATTATGCGCGGCCAAACTTGGAAGGGACACTGTCTATTATTGTTCGCCCTACGGTGGCAAACAATAATTTTGAGATCAAGTCTATCATCACCCAAATGGTGCAACAATCGGTAACCTTTGATGGTCTACCGGACGAAGATCTAAATTCGCATATTGCTAATTTTCTTGTAGTCTGCAACACCTTTAAAATTAATGGTGTTACTGATGACACCATTAGATTATGTTTATTTCATTTTTTTTCTCACGGTCAATGGCCAAGCAGTGGTTATGCTCTCTTCCAAGGGTATCCATCACTATGTGGGCCGAAATGACGGAAAAATTCTTAATTTAATATTTTCCTCCAGCCAAACCCGCTAAATTGCGCACTGATATTGCTTCATTCATGAAAATAGACTCAGAGACTCTATGCGATACATGGGAGCGCTTCAAGGAGCTTTTGCGTAGGTGTCCTCGCCATGCACTTCCTACTTGGCAACAAGTACAAATAATCTACAATGGTTTAAATTTTCAAACAACACAGATGATTGATGCGGCCGTCGGGGATACTCTTAATAATAAAACCTCGGAGACCGCTCAAGAGCTTTTTGAGGAAATGACCATGAACGCTTACTAGTGGAATGTTCCCCGGTCACGTCTTCATAAATCGACCGGTCTTTTCGAAGTTGATGCTACAACAAGTTTGGCCCTACAAATTGAGCACTTAACAAAGCAAGTGGCGGAGATGTCTGCTTCCTCTGCCACTCATTCATGGAATTATAATAATAATGTAATAGAAGAGCAGGTTGATTACACGGGGAATCCTCCTCGGCCTTCCTATAACCCGCCCAACATTCCGTCCAATAACGCTTATAACCCAGGTTATAGGAACAACCCAAATTTCTCATGGTGCAACCAAAGTAATGCTCAACGCCCGCCAAATAATAATCCACCGGGATTTCTGCTAGCACCACAACCCCTGAAGCCCTCTTCAATTGAAGGGGCATTTTCAAAATATGTTGCGTCTAATGAATCAAATATCCAGAATCTCACCGGATCAATTAAAACTCTAGGAAATCAAATTGGTCAGCTTGCTAAAATGTTCTTCGAGAGTCAGCATGGAACCTTACCAGGGAATAGCGGGCTAGATCTAAGAGAAAGCGCAAATGCAATCACCCTCCATAGCAAAAAGTAGGTAACTATTTCAAATAGGATTGAGTCTGAGATAAATATTTTTGTTTCTCCCCCACGTGTTTTATCTCATGTTTTTCCTTTTACTATACCTGCTACTTTATCTCCACACATATCACAATCTTCTATTTTGTATCTGTCAAAGATTAGAAACAAGCAAAACGAAGAACAATATAAGAAATCTATAGAAATATTAAAGCAAATTCAAATTAATGTCTCCTTCTATGAGGCACTCTCTCAAATGCCAAAATACGGAAAATATCTTAAGTAGTTACTCCGCAATAAAAAGAAACTTAAAGATATTTCATGTGTTGATCTCTGCCCAGAATGCTCCGTGGTTTTACTAAACAAATTGCCCCAAAAAATAAATGATCTAGGATGATTCTCCATCTCGTGTTTATTTGGTAATTTGCTAGTCAAACATGCCTTGGCTGATTTAGGAGCAAGCATAAACTTAATGTCCTATTCTTTATTTAAGAAATTAGGATTAGGTGATCCGAGCCCAACAAGAATGAGTATCCAACTCATGGATCGTTCGGTTAAATATTCGGTAGGGATTGAGGAGGATGTGCTCGTTAAGGTTGACAAGTTCATCTTCCTTGTAGACTTTGTCATTCTTGATATGAAAGAGGATGCTGAAGTACCTCTCATACACGGCCGCCACTTCCTCGCCACCTCCTGCACAATAATTGATGTGAGTAACGGAAAGCTCCTCCTTCGGGTTGGAGATGATGAAGTTATTTTTCATATCAATCCCTATATATGAAATTCTCTTTCAAATGATGATTTGTGCTTTAATTTAGAAACCTCGTTTGATGATTGTTTTTCTTGCTATAATTTTCTTTCTTCAGCTTTTGAGGATCCAGAAATTGCCAATATGTTTTGCGTGAAAGAGATAGCTCGTTCATTACCTTTTAAGCCCTTTAATTTAAAAGATTTCAAAATAAAAACCTCGTATTAAGAACCACCATCTCTTGAACTAAAATAATTTCCCAATCATCTTAAATGTCTTTTTAGAAAAAAAAAATTTCAAAACTACCTGTTATCATTTCTTCTAAGTTAAGTGATTCAGAAATTTTTGAATTAGTTCTTGTTTAAATAATCATCATCATGACATAGCTTGACAAATTTCTAACATAAAGGGATTAGCCCCTCTTTTTGCACCCACAAAATATTAATAGAAGATAATTCTCGCAGCATCGTTCAGCCGCAAAGACGACTTAACCCCAACATGAAAGACGTCATTAAGGCCAAAGTGATTAAGCTTTTAGATGCGGGAATAATTTACCCTATTTCGAATAGTATGTGGGTTAGCCCCGTACAGGTCATGCCAAAGAAAGGCGAAATAGTGCAAGTGTCAAACGAAAACAATGATTTAATCCCGACTCATACTATTACGTGTTGGCAGATGTGCATCGACTATAGAAAATTAAACGATGTCACCCGAAAATACCACTTTGTGTTACCTTTTATTGATCAAATATTAAAACATCTTTTCGGTCACTCTTACTTTTTCTCGATGGTCTCTCGGGATATTTTCAAATCTTTATTTCACCCAAAGACCAAGAGAAAACCATCTTTACTTGTCCATTCAACACCTTCGCCTATCAAAGAATGTCGTTTGGTTTATGCAACGCGTCAACTACATTCCAAAGATGTATGCTGGCGTTCTTTGACGAGTTGGTAGAAGAGGTGATAGAGGTATTTATGGATGATTTTTTTGTCTTCGAAAATTCTTTTCAATCTTCTTTATCTAATCTTGATTGTGTTCTTCAACGCTGCGAAGACAAGAATTTAGCTTTAAATTTAGAGAAATGTCATTACATGGTTCGAGAAGGGTTAGTCCTCAGACATAAAATTTCTAGTAGAGGGATCGAGATCGATAGGTCCAAGATCGAAATTATTGAAAAACTTCCCCCTCCTATGAATGTGAAATCAATTAAAAGCTTTCTAGGCAATGGAAGGCTCTATCGGCGATTATTAAAAAAATTTCCAAAATTACGAAGTCGTTAACCCACCTCTTAGAAAAGGAATCTCCTTTTATTTTTGATGACAAATGTTTATCTACGTTTAATATTATTAAAGATAAACTTATCAACTCGTCGATATTAGTAGCGCTGGATTGGTTCGTATCATTTGGAATCATGTGTGATGGGAGCGATTTTGCGGAGGGTGCTGTATCGGGTCAACGTGCCAACAAAAACTTTCATCCAATTTATTATGCTAGCAAAACACTCACATCTACACAAACTAATAACATAACTACCGAAAAGGAACTCCTGTCAATAATCTTTGCATTTTATAAGTTTAGATCTTATATTACTCTTTTGAATGTTATAGTTTTTACTGATCACTCTGCCCCCAGGTACCTATTCAACATGACGGATGTCAAACCCTGTTTATTGAGATGGATTCTTTTTTGCAAGAGTTTGATTAGGAGATCCGGGAAAAGAAAGGCTTGGAGAACTTGGCGATTGATCATCTTTTGTGATTAGAGAATGTTGTTGCGGATGCGCAAGTGGAGGCCAACATAGATGATAAATTCTATGAAGAGCACCTCCTTGCACTCGAGAAGGTAACAAATTCTTCTTCCATCCTTTGGTTCGCGGATTTGGCCAACTATTTAGTGGCACGGATCCTTCCGACGAAAACTTTTTAAGTCAGCAAAAGAAGAAATTCTTTTTTGACTTAAAAATTTACTTTTGAGAGGAACCCTTCTTATTTTGTATCTGCACGGATCAAGTGGTGTGAAGGTTTGTTTCGAGCCAGAAAGGTTTGTAAATATTGTGGCACTACCACGAGGGAGCAACCAGAGGACACTACCAAGCAAACTAGACCGCAAGGAAAGTGAAGGAGGCGGGCTTCTATAGGCCCAGACTATTCAAGGATGCTCGCGCTTTTGTGAGCACATGTGACAACTATCAGCGGTCAGGTAATCTATCTCGTCGGGACGAAATGCCCCAGAATTTATTTTTAGAATGTGAAATCTTTGATCTTTGGGGTATAGATTTCGTAGGTCTTCTCCCTTTCTCTTATAATAATCGATATATTTCAGTTGTGGTCGACTACGTGTCGAGGTGGGCAAAAGCATAAGCTTTTCCCACTAATGGCGCGAGGGTCGTTGGGAATTTTTTAAAGAAATTATTTTCTCGTTTTGGCACGCCACACACTATAATTAGTGATAAGGGCACCTATTTTTACAACACTCAATTTACAAAAAATGTCAAAATATGGTGTTACTCATAAACTTTCCATCTCCTATCACCCACAAATGTGCAGCCAAGTAGAGGTAGTTATCCGCGAGCTTAAATGTATATTAGAGAAAACGGTGTCCATTAATATGACGGATAGGTCATTAAAACTTGACGACGCATCTGTTGAAATTTGTGAAGTGGAAGTGGGTGACGGGACAGTCCGCGCGGCCTGTGGAGGACAGCATTGTCGGACTGGGCGGACTGGGCGGACTGAGGTTTGCGGCCTGGTGAAAAGTCTGGTGGAAGCCGGCTGTGTTCTGAGCGGGTTGTTGCATGGAGTCCGCGGTTTGGTGCGGCCTGGTATCTGCGGATAGAGAGGCTTGCGGACTGGTGCTTTGCTCAGTGGTCGCGGGTGCAAGCTTGCGCTGTTGGCGGGTTGGTTCGAGTTCGCGGGAAGCCTTGCGGACTGGTGTGTCCGCGGTTTGGGCTGTTGCGGACTGGGCCTTGAGCTTGGCTGAGGCCTTGTCGAGCTCAGGTGTTACAGCAGGTCTTGCTGTGGAGACCGGTGGCGGACTGGTGTTGGAGTCCGGGAGGTAGCTGCTGTGTTGGACAAGTGCGAGGAGCTCGCGGACTGGTTGCGGTCTGTGCTAGGGTGTTTGGCGGACGGGACTTTGTGTCCGCCATGCTCGCACTGGCCCTTGATGGTTTGGACTTGGTCACACATTGTGCCAAGTTCATGGTGTCCGCCGTATCCGCGAAGTCCGCTGTGACCGGGCGGAATGTTGCTGTTTGCCTTTGGTCGTGGACTTGTGGCGGATTGAGGTGTGAGTCTTGCGGACTGCCCCGGGTTGGTGCGGACAGCCATTGAAGAGGGTTTGCTGTCCTGAAGCAGTTTGAGCTTTGCGGGCTGATGCCTTGTCCGCTTAGCTTGGGCGGACTGGAGAGGGTTCGTCAACAGTTGCCGTGCTCCTGGCGGTTTCCTTGGTATCCGGCTAAGTCCATGCGGACTCGGCGGACGGTGGTTGTATTCGCGCGGACTGAGGGTGGTGTCGCTATCTCTTGGGCGGTGACCACACTCCTCACCTTGCCTATAAATAGGACCCCCCCTGGCACATCTACAGTAACCTAAGTAACGTGAGTGAACAGTAAATTGGGTTGGGCGAGTGCTGCGGTCTGTGTTTTCCAGTCCGCGCGGATTGTTTCAGGCTGACGGTTTGCTGTGTGCAGGTCGCGCGGATAACTTCAAGGAGCCAGGAGTTTGGCTGTGACTTCGGTCAGTGCTTGGAAGTGTGCGGTCTCTGCGGACTCAGCAGGAGGTCGCTCTACGGCTTGTCAGTTCTGTTTCAACTTTCCCATCTTCAATAACCTGTCCGCCGGCTTCAGGCGGGTAGGGGAGTTCCTCAGTTCGGGTTCAGCAGGAGGCGAATAACGGTCTGTCCGCGCGGCCTCGCGGCTTCGGCGGACTCCGTGGTATTCGGCGGATTGCAGCATAGCTGGGCGAGCTCAGCGGTCTCGGCGGTCTCGGCGACCTCGCGGTCTCGGCGGACTGGAGTGCTGTCCGCCCGGCTTGTTTTTTTTTGGTTCTTTCTGTTTACAGCTGTAATACTAGCGAAATCATGTCTCGCTATGTATGCCTCGGATTGTAAAGAAGTGATTGCATAATAAGACCTTCTTGTGCTTCCATTGTTTTGTTGGGTGCAACCTCTAGTCCTTGGGTTTTCCGCAGGTTCAGCGTGCGAACTGGGTAGTTCCGAAGATATTAATTTGGTGTTTGGGCTATCTTGCTGACCACGTTGAGAAAATTTAACATGGTATCAGAGGCAGGTTTCTGAGGTTGCGGAGGTTCAGTTGCGTGAGCAGAAGTCAGCCAGTGTTGTTACTCAGTGATTGAGTGGTGTTCAACCTGTGTTGTTGCTCGGAGCTGCTGAAGGGTACCAACAGGTGATTGCAATGGAAGGAAGCTTAGCAAGAGGTCTGGGCATTGAACTCTTAACGCCGACTAACTATAAAAAGTGGAAGTCGTGCATGAAGAGTTATCTTCTAGGCGAGTAGTTGTGGGAAGTCGTCGGTGGAGACGACAGACAGGAAGTTACTGCTGCTTTCGGTACTGCTGAGCAGGTGAGGCTCTGGAGAAGAACAAATGCTAAGGCAGAGTTCGTTCTGAAGAGAGCTGTCTCTCCGGAACTGTTTGATCACATCATTGGATGTGAGTCGGCTGCTGATATTTGGACAACCATTGATGAGTTGTTCAATAGGAAGAATGTGGCGCGACTTCAGTTCCTGGAGAATGAGTTGGTCAGGGCAACTCAGGGAGACCTTTCCATCTCCAAGTACTTCTTAAAGATGAAGAGCTTGTGTGCTGAGCTGTCGGCACTGGATCCTGATGAGCCTATCTCTGAGGCAAAGATGAAAAGGCACATTATCCGCGGCTTGCGGAAGGAGTATGTGGCCTTTGTTACATCTGTTCAAGGGTGGGCTACTCAGCCGTCGTTGCTGGAGCTGGAGAATCTGCTTGCCTCGCAGGAGAGCTTAGCAAGGCAGATGGCTGGAGTGAATCTAAATCAGGAAGGCAGCGAGGCTCTCTTCTCAGGCAAGAAGAAGGGATGGGAAGGGAAGAAGAAGAAGAAGGTGCAGGCCGCTGTTGAGAAGGAGACTTCAACTTCATATCCGCCGGAGAGGAGCAATGCTCCTAAGGACTGGAAGAAGAATCTGAAGTGCTACCGGTGTCATCGGCGTGGGCACTTCAAGCGGGACTGCAAGGTCAAACTGCAGCCTGGGCATGCTGCGGGAAAGGAGGAAGCTTGCTCGCGAAGTGAAGAAGCAGAATGGGGAGGAGCTTTCATGACGGGCACTTGTATCTGGGCCTTATCTGCTGAGGACTTCAACAGCGAGTGGATCGTCGACTCCGGGTGTGGTCATCACCTCACCGGAGACAAGTCGAAGTTCACCTCCATGCAGGATTACTCAGGTAATGAAGCTATTATCACTGCTGATAATACTGTTTATGCAGTAGAGAAGGAGGGGGTCGTGTCTTTGGGTAGTGATCCGGGGCCACTCACATTAAGGAGTGTGTATCACGTGTCGGGCATGAAGAAGAACCTCTTCTCGGTGACCAACACGGTGGACGCTGGGTATCACGTTCTGTTTGGGCCAACAGACGTGAGGTTCCTTCGCAACGTATCAGCGGTAAAGGCTGATGTTGCTCATGTTGGGAGGAGGGTGAAGAACTTGTTTGTTCTTTCCACCAGTGCCTATGTTGATAGGATGAGAGCCAATGATAGTGCGGCTATCTGGCATGAGAGGCTGGGGCATGTTGGCATGGACAAGCTGAAGGCAATGGCTAGTAGAAGTCTGGTGAGGGGGTTGCCGATGTTGTCCTCCTTTGGTGATGGGCATGTTTGTGCGGGCTGTCAATACGGTAAGGCACATCGCCTTCCGTTTGATAAATCACAAACAAGGAGCAAGAAACCATTGGAGTGTATTCATGGCGACCTGATGGGACCGACTGTTACTGCCAGCCTTGGTGGAAGCAAATACATGCTTGTCTTGGTTGATGACTACTCAAGGTATACTTGGGTGTACTTCTTAAAGGAGAAGTCAGAAGCCTTCCGTTTGTTCGTGGAGTTCAAGGAGTTGGTAGAAGGCCGGCTTGGCTTGCGGATTAAGAAGTTTAGAACTGATAACGGGGGGGAGTTTGTCTCTTCCGAGTTTTCTAACTTCTGTAGGAAGCACGGGATCCAACGGGAGCTTACTTGTTCTCACACTCCACAACAAAATGGGGTAGCGGAGCGGAAGATCCGTCATTTGACGGAAACCTGCAAATGCTGGCTGCATGCGAAAGATATCCCGAGGTCCTTTTGGGCAGAGGGAATGTCTTGTGCTGCTTATATTATCAACCGGATGCCACTCAGCCCTATCAACATGAAGACTCCTATTGAGCTGTTGCTGAAGGAGAAGCCGAGTGTTGGACACCTTCGGGTGTTCGGTTCAACTTGCTACGTGCATGTACCGGATGCTTCACGGACAAAGCTGGATGCGAAGGCAAGGAAACTTGTCTTTGTTGGCTATGATGAGCGGAAGAAGGGATGGAAATGCATGGACCTTGTGACGAAGAAGTTCGTGGTGTCAAGAGATGTTGTCTTTGACGAGCTGACGTCATATGGAGGTGGCTCGGTGGAGCTAACTGGAAGTAGCAAGGTTGATGAAGCACCGGTGGAGGCTGCTGATGGCTTGGAAGAGGAGCTTGCTGTTTCACCAGCAGCTCCTGTTGCTTCGAACTCCGAGGCTGAGCCTTCTGGCTCAGGAAGCAGGGGGAGCACTGCTCAATGCTTGCCCCAGGTAGGAGTGGAGCCTGAAGAAGCAACGGAAGCCGTGAGCAAGGAGCCATGTCTTCGGAGATCGAAGAGGGTGGTTAAGCCACCGGCTCGATACTGTGATGGGAATGCAGTGAGCTTTGTCTCCTGCTTCTTTGCAGGTCCTCTGGATGAGCGAGAGCCTGCAAACTTCAACGAGGCCACTGGAGTGAAGGAGTGGGATGATGCCATGAAGGAAGAGATTGATGCTCTGAAGAAGAATGAAACCTGGGACCTTGTGCCCAAGGTTGATGGCGTTACTCCGGTTACTTGCAAGTGGGTGTATAAGTTGAAGAAGAAGGCTGATGGGAGCATTGATCGGTTCAAGGCTCGCCTGGTCGCAAGAGGATTCTCACAACAGTATGGAGAAGACTATGAGGAGACATTCAGTCCAGTTGCGAAGATGACGTCTGTAAGAGTGGTGATCGCCTTGGCTGCTAGCAAGGGATGGAGGTTGTGGCAACTCGATGTGAAGAATGCCTTTCTTTACGGAGAGATTGACAAGGACATCTTCATGGATCAGCCGCTTGGTTTCGTCTCTGAGAAGCATCCAGACTATGTCTGCAAACTCAGGAAGGCTCTCTATGGGTTGAAGCAAGCTCCTCGAGCGTGGTATGGGAAGATTGCAGAGTACTTGCAATTCTGTGGATACCTGGCTTCTAACTCGGACTCAAGCTTGTTCGTCAAGAAGAAGGGAGAGCTAAGAGTCTTGGTCCTACTGTATGTGGATGACATGATCATCACAGGGAACTCGGAGGAGGAAGTAGCAAGGCTCAGGGGAGAGCTTGCTATACGCTTTGAGATGAAAGACTTGGGAGAGTTGCATCACTTTCTTGGTCTGGAAGTGGAGAGGAAGGAGTGCGGGGTTCTCATTAGCCAGAAAGGGTATGCTAATCGCATTGTGAAGCGGTTTGGCATGGGCGAAGGGAAGAAGTGCTCTACTTCACTGAAACCTGGGCTGAAGCTTCGACGAGATGAGGGAAGGGTTCTTCATGATCCCTTGGTGTTCAGGGCTCTTGTTGGGAGCTTGATTTACCTGACGATTACAAGGCCGGATATAGCTTATGCTGTTGGCCGAGTAAGTCGGTATATGGCTGAACCAAGGCAATCTCATCTAGTGGCGGCGAAGGGAATTCTGAAGTATGTCAAGGTGACTTCTGAGATGGGACTCCTCTATGGAAGGGATGCGGAGTTTGCGTTGCTCGGGTACACGGATGCTGACTATGGCGGTGATTCGGATGATCGAAGGTCTACTTCAGGTTATGTGTTCACTTGCGGTTCAGCTAGCATCTCGTGGTGTAGCAAGAAGCAGGACTCGGTGTCGGTTTCAACCACGGAGGCGGAGTATAAGGCTTCGGCCTTGGCTGCTCGGGAAGCCGTTTGGTTGAGGAGACTCATAGAGGATGTTCATGAAGAAGTGCAAGGGCCTACTTTACTCCGGGGTGACAATG
Source organism: Platanthera guangdongensis (assembly GCA_039583875.1). NCBI lineage: Eukaryota > Viridiplantae > Streptophyta > Magnoliopsida > Asparagales > Orchidaceae > Platanthera > Platanthera guangdongensis. The sequence goes on from CM077164.1 coordinate 44,080,623, forward strand.
AGAGTGCTCTCAAACTGGTAAACAATCCAGTGTGTCACGCCAGGACCAAGCATATAGAGATTGATCACCACTTCATCAGGGAGAAGGTGTTGGAAGGATCTCTGCTGGTCGGGCATGTTCGGAGTGAAGATAATCTTGCTGACATCTTCACGAAGCCGCTGTCGAAGGGGCCCTATGAACGCTTGCGCAGCTTGCTGGGCTTGGTCACCACCTCTCACTTCAAGGGGGAGTGTTGAAATTTGTGAAGTGGAAGTGGGTGACGGGACAGTCCGCGCGGCCTGTGGCGGACAGCATTGTCGGACTGGGCGGACTGGGCGGACTGAGGTTTGCGGCCTGGTGAAAAGTCTGGTGGAAGCCGGCTGTGTTCTGAGCGGGTTGTTGCATGGAGTCCGCGGTTTGGTGCGGCCTGGTATCTGCGGATAGAGAGGCTTGCGGACTGGTGCTTTGCTCAGTGGTCGCGGGTGCAAGCTTGCGCTGTTGGCGGGTTGGTTCGAGTTCGCGGGAAGCCTTGCGGACTGGTGTGTCCGCGGTTTGGGCTGTTGCGGACTGGGCCTTGAGCTTGGCTGAGGCCTTGTCGAGCTCAGGTGTTACAGCAGGTCTTGTTGTGGAGACCGGTGGCGGACTGGTGTTGGAGTCCGGGAGGTAGCTGCTGTGTTGGACAAGTGCGAGGAGCTCGCGGACTGGTTGCGGTCTGTGCTAGGGTGTTTGGCGGACGGGACTTTGTGTCTGCCATGCTCGCACTGGCCCTTGATGGTTTGGACTTGGTCACACATTGTGCCAAGTTCATGGTGTCCGCCGTATCCACGAAGTCCGCTGTGACCGGGCGTACTGTTGTTGTTTGCCTTTGGTCGTGGACTTGTGGCGGATTGAGGTGTGAGTCTTGCGGACTGCCTCGGGTTGGTGCGGACAGCCATTGAAGAGGGTTTGCTGTCCTGAAGCAGTTGGAGCTTTGCGGGCTGATGCCTTGTCCGCTTAGCTTGGGCGGACTGGAGAGGGTTCGTCAACGGTTGCCGTACTCCTGGCGGTTTCCTTGGTATCCGGCTAAGTCCATGCGGACTCGGCGGACGGTGGTTGTATTCACGCGGACTGAGGGTGGTGTCGCTATCTCTTGGGCGGTGACCACACTCCTCACCTTGCCTATAAATAGGACCCCCCTGGCACATCTACAGTAACCTAAGTAACGTGAGTGAACAGTAAATTGGGTTGGGCGAGTGCTGCGGTCTGTGTTTTCCAGTCCGCGCGGATTGTTTCAGGCTGACGGTTTGCTGTGTGCAGGTCGCGCGGATAACTTCAAGGAGCCAGGAGTTTGGCTGTGACTTCGGTCAGTGCTTGGAAGTGTGCGGTCTCTGCGGACTCAGCAGGAGGTCGCTCTGCGGCTTGTCAGTTCTGTTTCAACTTTCCCAGCTTCAATAACCTGTCCGCCGGCTTCAGGCGGGTAGGGGAGTTCCTCAGTTCGGGTTCAGCAGGAGGCGAATAACGGTCTGTCTGCGCGGCCTCGCGGCTTCGGCGGACTCCGTGGTATTCGGCGGATTGCAGCATAGCTGGGCGAGCTCAGCGGTCTCGGTGACCTCGCGGTCTCGGCGGACTGGAGTGTTGTCCGCCCGGCTTATTTTTTTTGGTTCTTTCTGTTTACAGCTGTAATACTAGTGAAATCATGTCTCGCTATGTATGCCTCGGATTGTAAAGAAGTGAATGCATAATAAGATCTTCTTGTGCTTCCATTGTTTTGTTGGGTGCAACCTCTAGTCCTTGGGTTTTCCGCAGGTTCAGCGTGCGAACTGGGTAGTTCCGAAGATATTAATTTGGTGTTTGGGCTATCTTGCTGACCACGTTGAGAAAATTTAACAGCATCATGGGCCTATCGGATGACGTACAACACCGCTATAAGTTGTACTCCGTATCGATTGATTTATGGTAAGGCGTGCCACCTCCCAATAGAATTAGAACATCGCGCGTATTGGGCGCTTAAATTCTTAAACCTTGATTTAAAATTAACCTCCGAGAGTATGAAACTACAGTTAAACGAACTTGATGAATGACGTGCGAATGCCTACGAAAATAATAAATTCTACAAGGAGCGTATACGTTTTACTATGATAATAAAATTAAATTTCCTAAATCTTTTTCTCCGGGCGATTTAGTCCTTTTATATAATTCACGACTGCGACTTTTTCCGTGCAAGTTGAAGTCTCAATGGTCCGGACCTTTTGTTGTCAAAGAGGTTTGGTCATATAGGACTATTCTCCTTGATCACCCGGAAAAAGGATCTTTTAAAGTTAACAGTCACCGCCTTAAGTTATACCTTCCCGGCTATACTTCCAATGGGCAAATTAAAAAGTTTAGCCTTCCTAACTTGTAATTTTAAAATGTCAAATCAGTCAAGCTACATAACGATAAACAAAGCGTTTATGACAAACAACTCATTTTCTTCTAATTTATATTTGCTTTGTTTTGCTTGTTTTATCGTTTTTTGTAGGTTTTGTTGTTGCCTTCCTATCTTCACATTAGAGATGTTCTCTTTTTTTTTTCTAATCTTTTATATTGCATATCTCATATTTGTTTACTTATTTTTTGTACTTTCATACTTAATTTTAAACCTTTGAGACAATGTTTAATTGTAAGTATGAGAGTGTAAATTAGTAGCTTTGTTTCCCTTTAGCAAATTGCAAATATTACAAAACAATCAAAATCTTTGAAAATTAAAACAAATCAAAAAATATTTTGATTTGTTTTTCTTTTTATTAGCAATTAGAAAACTTTCTTAAAATCATAAAAAAATTAAAAATTTACGAATCCAAAAATATAGAAAATCAAAAATTAATTTTTTGGAAAGGGAGGTTTGGAATGTCATCACATCTCCTAGTACCACTGAGAGCCTTTCACAGGGTATACATCACGAAGTCCAGAAATAACAAAAAAAAGGATTGAGTTTTCTTTCTTAGTAGTAATATTTAAACTTTATTAAAATTCAAAAAAGATAATATTTAAAATTCTAAAATATAGAAAACTTTAAAATTTCCAAAAAAAATCAAAAAGAAAACTAGAAACAAGTTAATTTCTGCTTTATCTTTAGTACCTCGTGATTTTGCATCTTCTTGTTTCTAATCATTAGTGTACTTGTTTATGTTGAAATGTGTGAAGTGGAAGTGGGTGATGGGACAGGCCGGGCGGCCTGGGCGGACAGCATTGGCGGACTAGGCGGACTGCTGTTTGCGACCTGGTGGAAGGTCTAGTGGAAGTCGGCTGTTCTTCTGAGCGGATTGTACGGGTGAAGTCCGCGGATTATGCAGTCTGTTATCTGCGGATAGGACGTTGGCTTTGGTTTAGCCAAGGAGCGGCCTGAGCGGATAGAGGCTTGAGGACTGGTGCATTGCTCAGAGGTCGTGGTGCAAGCTTGTGCTAATTGGCGGTTTGGCTCATGTCCACGGGAAGCTTGCGGACTAGTGTGTCCGTGGTATTGGCTGTTGCGAACTGGGCTTAGAGCTTGGCTGAGGCCTTGTCAAGCTCTGGTGTTACAGCAGGTGCTTTGCTGTGGAGTTTGATTGGCGGACTGCTGTGTTGAAGTCCGGGAGATGACTGCTGCGTTGGGCAGGTGTGCGAGGAGCCTGCGGACTGCTGGCGGTCTATGCTTGGGTGTTTGGCGGACGGGAGTTTATGTCCGCAATGATCGCATTGGCCTTTGATGGTTTTGGACTTGGTCACACTCTGTGCCAAGACCATGGTGTCCGCAGTATCCTCCAAGTCCGCTGTTGACCGGGAGGACTGATGTTGTCTGCCTTTGGTCGTGGACTTATGGCGGATTGAGGTTTGAGTCTTGTGGACTGCCTCGGGGTTGTGCGGACAACCATTGAAGGGGGTTGCTGTCCTGTAGTGGTTGTAGGCTTTGCGGGCTGATGTCTTGTCCGCATAGCTTAGGCGTACTGACGTGGGTTCGCCAATGTTGTCTTGCTCCTGGCGGATTTCCTTGGTATCTGGCTAAGTCCTTGCAAACTCGGCGGACGGTGTTTTGCTATCGCGCGGGCTAGGGAGGTGTCACTATCTCTAGGGCGGTGACCACACTCCTCACCTCGCCTATAAATAGGAACCCCCTGGCAGGTCTACAGTAATTTGAGTGAACAGTAAGTTGGGCTCGGCGAGGTGCTGCGGTCTCAGTTTTCTGTCCGCGCGGATTGATTCAAGGTTGACGGTTTGCTGTGTGTAGGTCGCGCGGTTAGCTTCAAGGAGCCAGGAGTTTGGCTGTGACTTCGGCCAAGTACTTGGAAGTTGTGCGGTCTCTGCGGATTCAGCAGGAGGTTGCTCTGCGGCTTGTCAGCTTTGTTTCATCTTTGCCAGCTTCAATAACCTGTCCGCCGGTCTCAGGCGGGTAGGCGGTCTGTTCCTCGGTTCATCAGCAGGAGGGGAATAACGGTGTGTCTGCGTGGCCTCGCGGTCTCAGCGGACTCCGTGTAAATTCGGAGGATTGCAGCTAAGCTCGGGTGACTTCGGCGGACTCGGTGACCTCGGCGGTCTCGGCAGACTCCGGTGCTGTCCGCCCGGCTTGTTTTGTTGAACTTTCTGTTATAGCTGTTGTACTAGCGAAATCATGTCTCGATATGTATACTTCGCCTTGTAAAGAAGTGGATGGATAAAAGATCTGCTTGTGCTTCCATTTTTTGTTGGGATTTGTCTTGTTCCTTGGTTTTCCGCTGGTTCAACGTGAGAACTGGGTAGTACCGAAGATATTAATTTGGTGTTTGGGCTACCTTACTGACCACGCTGAGAAAATTTAACATGGTATCAGAGGGAGGTTCAGTTGCGTGAGTGGAAGTCAAATAGGATTGTTACTCAGTGATTAAGTGGTGTTCAACCTGTGTTGTTGCTCGGAGCTTCTGAAAGGTTGCCAACAGGTGTTGCAATGCAAGGAAGCTTTGCAAGGGGTCTTGACATTGAAATCTTAACGACGACTAACTTCAAGAAGTGGAAGTCGTGCATGAAGAGTTATCTTCTGGGCGAGGAGCTATGGGAAGTCGTCGGTGGTGACGACAGGCAGGAAGTCACGGCTGCTTTCGGTACTGCTAAGCAGGTTAGGCTCTGGAGAAGAACAAATGCTAAGGCAGAGTTCATTCTGAAGAGAGCCATGTCGCCAGAACTGTTTGATCACATCATTGGATGTGAGTCGGCTGCTGATATTTGGACAACCATTGATGAGTTGTTCAGTAGGAAGAATGTGGCGCGGCTTCAGTTTCTGGAGAATGAGTTGGCTAAAACAACTCAGGGAGACTTTTCCATCTCGAAGTACTTCTTAAAGATGAAGAGCTTGTGTGCTGAGCTGTCGGCACTTGATCCTGATGAGCCTATCTCTGAGGCTAAGATGAAGAGGCACATTATCCGCGGCTTGCGGAAGGAGTATGTGGCCTTTGTAACATCTGTTCAGGGGTGGGCTACTCAGCCGTCTTCGCTGGAGCTGGAGAATCTGCTTGCGTCGCAGGAGAGCTTGGCAAGGCAGATGGCTGGAGTGAACCTTAATCAGGAAGGCAGCGAAGCTCTCTTCTCGGGCAAGAAGAAAGGATGAGAAGGGAAGAAGAAGAAGAAGGTGCAGGTCGCTGATGAGAAGGAGACTTCAACTTCATATCACCCGGAGAGGAGCAATGCTCCTAGGGACTGGAAGAAGAACTTGAAGTGCTACCGGTGTCATCAGCGAGGGCACTTTAAGCAGGACTGCAAGGTCAAACTGTAGCCTGGGCATGCTGCGGGAAAGGAGGAAGGTTGCTCAAGAAGTGAAGAAGCAGAATGGGGTGGAGCCTTCATGACGGGCACTTGTGTCCGGGCCTTGTCTGCTGAGGACTTCAACAGCGAGTGGATCGTGGACTCTGGGTGTGGTCATCACCTGACCGAAGACAAGTCCAAGTTCACCTCCATGCAAGCATACTCAGGTAATGAAGCTATTATCACTGCTGATAATACTGTTTTTACAGTTGAGAAAGAGGGGGTAGTGTCCTTGGGTAGTGATCAGGGGCCACTCACGTTAAGGAGTGTGTATCACGTACCGGGCATGAAGAAAAACCTCTTCTCGGTGACCAACGCGATGGACGTTGGGTATCACGTTCTGTTTGGGCCAACAGACGTGAGGTTCCTTCGCAACGTATCAGCGGTTAAGGCTGATGTTACTCATGTTGGAAGGAGGGTGAAGAACTTGTTTGTTCTTTCCACCAATGCTTATGTTGATAGAAAGAGGGCCAATGATAGCGCTGCTATCTGGCATGAGCGACTGGGGCATGTTGGCATGGATAAGCTAAAGGCAATGGCTAGTAGAAGTTTGGTGAGGGGGTTGTCTAAGTTATCCTCCTTTGGTGACGGGCATGTTTGCGCGGGGTGTCAATACGGTAAGGCACATCGCCTTCCGTTTGATAAATCATAAATAAGGAGCAAGAAACCATTGGAGTGTATTCATGGCGACCTGATGGGACCAACGGTCACTGTCAGCCTTGGTGGAAGCAAATACATGCTGGTGTTGATTGATGACTACTCGAGGTATACTTGGGTGTACTTCTTGAAGGAGAAGGCAGAAGCTTTCTGGTTGTTCGTGGAGTTCAAGGAGTTGGTGGAAGGTCGGCTTGGCATGCAGATTAAGAAGCTTAGAACTGATAATGGGGGTGAGTTTGTTTCCTCCGAGTTTTCTAACTTCTGCAGGAAGCACAGGATCCAACGAGAGCTTACTTGTGCTCACACTCCATAACAAAATGGAGTAGCAGGGCGGAAGATCCGTCATTTGACGGAGACCTGCAAATGCTGGCTTCATGCGAAAGATATCCCAAGGTCCTTTTGGGCGGAGGGGATGTCTTGTGCTTCCTATGTCATTAATCGGATGCCGCTCAGCCCAATCAACATGAAGACTCCTGTTGAGCTGTTGCTGAAGGAGAAGGCGAGTGTGGAACACCTTAGGGTGTTCGGTTCAACCAGCTATGTGTATATCCCGGATGCTTCACGGACAAAGCTGGATGCGAAGGCAAGGAAACTTGTCTTTGTTGGCTACGATGAGCGGAAGAAGGAATGGAAATGCATGGACCCTGTGACGAAGAAGTTCGTGGTGTCAAGAGACGTTGTCTTTGACGAGCTGACGTCATATGGAGGTGGCTCGATTGAGCTAAATGGAAGTAGCAAGGTTGATGAAGCACCGGTGGTGGCTGCTGAAGGCTTGGAAGAGGAGCTTGTTGTTTCACCAGCAGCTCCTATTGCTTCTAACTCCGAGGCTGAGCCTTCTGGCTCAGGAAGCAGGGGGAGCACTGCTCAATGCTTGCCCCAGGTAGGAGTTGAGCCCGAAGAAGCAACAGAAGCAGTGAGCAAGGAGCCGACCCTTCGGAGATCGAAGAGGGTTGTGAAGCCACCGGCTCGGTACTATGATGGGAATGCAGTGAGCCTTGTCTCCTGCTTCTTTGCGGGTCCTCTGGATGAGCGAGAGCCTGCAAACTTCAACGAGGCCACTGGAGTTAAGGAGTGGGAAGATGCCATGAAAGAAGAGATTGATGCTCTGAAGAAGAATGAAACCTAGGACCTTGTGCCCAAGGTTGATGGCATTACTCCGGTTACTTGTAAGTGGGTGTATAAGTTGAAGAATAAGGCTGATGGGAGCATTGATAGGTTCAAGGCTCGCCTGGTCGCTAGAGGATTCTCACAACAGTATGGAGAAGATTATGAAGAGACGTTTAGTCCGGTAGCGAAGATGACTTCAATTAGAGTGGTGATCGCCTTGGCTGCAAGCAAGGGATGGAGGTTGTGGCAACTCGATGTGAAGAATGCTTTTCTTTACGAAGAGATTGACAAGGACATCTTCATGGATCAGCCGCTTGGATTTGTTTCTGAAGATCATCCGGACTATATCTGCAAACTAAGAAAAGCTCTCTATGGGTTGAAGCAAGCTCCTAGAGCTTGGTATGGGAAGATTGCAGAGTACTTGCAATTCTGTGGATACCTTGCTTCCAACTCAGATTCAAGCTTGTTCGTCAAGAAGAAAGGGGAGCTACAAGTCTTGGTCCTGCTGTATGTGGATGACATGATCATCACAGGGAATTCGGAGGGGGAAGTAGCAAGGCTCAGGGCAGAGCTTGTTATACGCTTCGAGATGAAAGACTTGGGAGAGTTGCATCACTTTCTCGGTCTTGAAGTGGAGAGGAAGGAGTGCGGGATTCTCATTAGCCAGAAAGGTTATGCAGATCGCATTGTGAAGCAGTTCGGCATGGGCGAAGGGAAAAAGTGCTCTACTCCACTAGAACCTGGGCTGAAGCTTCGATGAGATGAGGGAAGGGTTCTTCTTGATCCCTTGGTGTTCAGGGCTCTTGTTGGGAGCTTGATTTACTTGACGATTACAAGGCCAAACATTGCTTATGCTGTTGGCCGAGTAAGTCGGTTCATGGCTGAACCAAGGAAGACTCATCTAGTGGCGGCAAAGAGTATTCTGAAGTATGTCAAGTCAACTTCTGACATGGGACTCCTCTATGGAAGGGTCTCGAAGTTTGCCTTGCTCGGGTACAAGGATGCTGACTATGGCGGTGATTCGGATGATCGGAGGTCTACTTCAGGTTATGTGTTCACTTGCAATTCAGCTAGCATCTCGTGGTGTAGCAAGAAGCAGGACTCGGTGTCAGTCTCAACAACGGAGGCAGAGTATAAGGCTTAGGCCTTTGCAGCTCGGGAAGCCATCTGGTTGAGGAGGCTTATAGAGGATGTTCATGAAGAAGTGCAAGGGCCTACTTTACTCCGGGGTTACAATGAGAGTGCTCTCAAGCTGGTAAACAATCTAGTGTGTCACGCCAGGACCAAGCACATTGAGATCGATCACCACTTCATCAGGGAGAAGGTGTTGGAGGGATCTCTGTTGGTCGGGCATGTTCGGAGTGAAGATAATCTTGCTGACATCTTCACGAAGCCACTGTAGAGGGGGCCTTTTGAGCGCATGCGCAGCTTGCTGGGCTTAATCACCACTTCTCACTTCAAGGGGGAGTGTTGAAATTTGTGAAGTGGAAGTGGGTGATGGGACAGGCCGGGCGGCCTGGGCGGACAGCATTGGCGGACTAGGCGGACTGGGCGTACAGTTGTTTGCGACCTGGTGGAAGGTCTAGTGGAAGTCGGCTGTTCTTCTGAGCGAATTGTACGGGTGAAGTCCGCGGACTATGCGGTCTGTTATCTGCGGATAGGACGTTGGCTTTGGTTTAGCCAAGGAGCGGCCTGGGCGGATAGAGGCTTGCGGACTGCTGCATTGCTTAGTGGATGTGGTGCAAGCTTGTGCTAATTGGTGGTTTGGCTCATGTCTGCGGGAAGCTTGCGGACTAGTGTGTCCGCGGTATTGGTTGTTGCGAACTGGGCTTAGAGCTTGGCTGAGGCCTTGTCAAGCTCTGGTGTTACAGCAGGTGCTTTGCTGTGGAGGTCGATTGGCGGACTGGTGTGTTGAAGTTCGGGAGATGACTGCTGCATTGGGCAGGTGTGCGAGGAGCCTGCGGACTGCTGGCGGTCTGTGCTTGGGTGTTTGGCGGACGGGAGTTTATGTCCGCCATGATCGCATTGGCCTTTGATGGTTTTGGACTTGGTCACACTCTGTGCCAAGACCATGGTGTCCGCAGTATCCGCCAAGTCCTCGGGGTTGTGTGGACAGCCATTGAAGGGGGTTGCTGTCCTGCAGTGGTTGTAGGCTTTGCAGGCTGATGCCTTGTCCGCATAGCTTAGGCGGACTGACGTGGGTTCGCCAATGTTGCCTTGCTCCTGGCGGTTTTCCTTGGTATCCGGCTAAGTCCTTGCGGACTCGGCGGACGGTGTTTTGCTATCGCGCGGGCTAGGGCGATGTCGCTATCTCTAGGGCGGTGACCACACTTCTCACCTCGCCTATAAATAGAACCCTCCTGGCAGTTCTACAGTAACTTGAGTGAACAGTAAGTTGGGCTCGGCGAGGTGCTGCGGTCTCAGTTTTCTGTCCGCGTGGATTGATTCAGGCTTGACGGTTTGCTGTGTGCAGGTCTCGCGGATAGCTTCAAGCAGCCAGGAGTTTGGCTGTGACTTCGGTCAAGTACTTGGAAGTTGTGCGGTCTCTGCGGATTCAGCAGGAGGTCGCTTTGCGGCTTGTCAGCTTTATTTCATCTTTGCCAGCTTCAATAACCTGTCCGTCGGTCTCAGGCGGGTAGGCGGTCTGTTCCTCGGTTCATCAGCAGGAGGCGAATAACGGTGTGTCCGCGCGGCCTCGCGGTCTCAGCGGACTCCATGTCAATTCGGCGGATTGCAGCTAAGCTCAGTGACTTCGACGGACTCGGCGACCTCGGCGGACTCCGGTGCTGTCCGCCCGGCTTGTTTTGTTGAACTTTTTGTTATAGCTATTGTACTAGCGAAATCATGTCTCGCTACGTATACTTCGCCTTGTAAAGAAGTGGATGTATAAAAGACCTGCTTGTGCTTCCATTGTTTGTTGGGATTTGCCTTGTTCCTTGGTTTTCCGCTGGTTCAACGTGAGAACTGGGTAGTACTGAAGATATTAATTTGGTGTTTGGGCTACCTTGCTGACCACGCTGAGAAAATTTAACAGTTTAGCTAGAATAAAATTCTCTAATTTTCATTTTGCTTATGTTCCACGAGTAATATGTTGACTTATGCAGTGTTTCTAATTAGGATATTATGTTATCTTTGAAAAACATCTTGAGAATTTGCACTTTTCCATATTCTTTTTATGATTTTCACTCTTATAAAATCTATCATCGCTTGTTTTTCTTATTTAAAATCTTTGTAAAGTTTATTAGTGTTAATTGTAATAGATGTGAATCGATCTAAATGCTTATTATTTTCATTTTCATGATAAGTTACTTGTCTTTATTTTTTATCTAGAACTTGCATGTCCTGATTTTTCAATAATTTGCTTTAAATATACTTTGAAGCATGAATATGATTTAGACATTCATTTTTATTAGTTTAAGTTTTTGCATCCCGAGCCTATAAATTCTATTAGTTGCTAGCCACTTTGTGCTTTTTTCTATTCCTTTTATAAACCCACTTATTCTTCACTGAAGCCATATAGTTTAAAATTGTTGCACAGTTAGAAATTTTTTAGCTTAACTTGTTGCTAGTGTGTGCTCTTTTTGGTGAAAATAGCGGAAGTTTTAAATCTTATCCTTTTACTAAAAAAGAAAGATGCATATTTGAAAAGAAGAAGACAAATGAAAAATGAGAAAAATATATAAAAATTTTTGTGTAAAAAAATGAAGGATGTTATTTTGACCCCACACTTTATATTTCAAATTATTTTGGGATGTCAAATTTTTATTTTTTTTCTAGCACAACAAAAAAATATTTTGCAAAGCACTTATTTTTGTTTAAGTGTGTTTAACCCTTCATGTTTATCTTTTGATTTCTGCACCCTTATACCCAAGCTAGAACATTACGCATAATAAAAGTTCTTTTGATTCATGCTTCCTATGTTTATTTTTAGTATGGTAGTGAAAAATATAAATTGAATAAGTTTTAAGATAAGAGTAATGATTTTGACTTGAAGTGAGGTGGATATAAAATGTCTATTAGATTATAGTAGCAATTCAATGCCTTTTTTTTATTTATCACATTACTTAGTTTTTATTTCTGTATAAAACATGAGCTGATTTATTTTTATGCGAGTGAAATTTAAAACACTGTATACTATGACTAAGGAATAATTTTCGGTTTATTTTTCAAAATTTCTCTATCTCTAATTTCACATCATACTTGTTGGGGATGAACCACATTTTATATGTGATGGGTGTTCACATAGGCACCTCTTTCGTGATCTCCACTAAAATTAATGGGATCATGGTTTGACCGCGCGCGCGATCACAACGCTCGATCCCCCGCACGCCGATCCCACTACTCATGATGGGGAAACCGCCACGCATCGCTGGCGGCGGCCGGCCAGCCTCCTCCCCGGACGTCAGTCGCCCACCCCCGTTCATGCGGCCAAGAGGGGCAGCCGCCCGGGCTACCCCCTCCTTGGCCGCCCGAACGGCCAAGGGGGCGGCTGCCCGGGCCGCCCCCTTGCTCGGCCGCCGGTGCGGCCAAGGGGCGGCTAGCTGGACGCCCCCTCCTCGGCCGCCCAAACGGCCAAGGGGACGGCTGCCCGGGGCACCCCCTTGCTCGGCCGTCGGTATGGCCAAGGGGGACGGCCAACCGCGACGCCCCCCTCCCTGGCCGCCGGTGGTCAAAGTTGTGGCTGCACCGAACGCTCGTACGCCCTGGAGGGGCGGCCACCTCCCCCCCCCCTCCCCCGCCTTGGCCTGCCGCCAAGGGGGGCGGCCGCCCCGGGTTCCCCCCTCGCTCGGTCACCCATGCGGCCGAGAGGGGCGGCCAACCCCCTCCCCCACCCTTGCCTTGGCCGACGGTGGCCAAATTAAACGGGCAGCCGGTCGCACCCTCCCTCGGCCGCTGACGCGCAACCAAAGGGAGCGACCCCCTCTCCTCGGCCGTCGTCGGCGGCCCTCCCTCGCCGGCGAACTTGGCGGCAAGTTCGTCGGCCGCCCGTGGAGGCCCACTCTCGCTGTCCGATCAAGGGGGAGCGTACTAGACCGTTCGATGCACGCGTAACCACCCACTAACCACCGGGTTAGTGGGGGGAATTTAATTAATATATTAATATTTATTTAATGGCAGTCTCCAAGTAGCAGGATACGCGTATCAAAAACTATAGTAAAAACATTTATGAAGGTGGTTACGGCGTGCGGATAGCCGGGTAACAACCATAACCACCTCCTGAAGCCTATAATAGGAGCCTCATGGCTCCTCATTTCTCATCTTTCTCTGATCTTTTTCTTCAGAGTCTTTTGCTTTCTCAGGTCGAAGCTCTGCCAATCTCCTCCTACGAGCCACCTTCGAGCCACCTTCGAGGCACCTTCGGGCCACACTCGAACCGCAAGCGGGTCAAGTCGCAATCACTCGGTGAAGCCGAATCGCCCAAGTTCCATGCGGCCTTAGCAATGGTAAGACCAAGTGCGCCGCCTCCCATCCAGAATTAGCAAGTCGCTATCCGAAGACCACCGGCGCAAAGCGCAATCGATAACAACTCCCAACACGACGGCTTGTCGTCCGTCGCGTGCAAAGTGCTCTCTCACCCCATAATTGTAACGAGAGGTGGTCTGTCACCCTCGACTTCACAAAGCAGTTGTAACCCCCAGAAAATAATTGATTTGACCGGCACAGATCCGGTCACGTGATTTTTTACCCAGTTGAGAGATTTTTCCAGGTTAAAACTGCTTGTGTACAATCAACCTACTCTTTTGGATGTATGCTCGCTCGACCGTCCCAAGAGCTAATACGGTCCAAGAATTCCGGCCCGACCGGGACATCGAGTTGGTCCGCAACAATACTCATGATCAACACAATCAATTTGCTTAATTAGTTTATTTTTATTTTTGCTAGCTCGTATGTTCTTGCTTGGGGACAAGCAAAATAATAAGTATGTGAAAATTTGATAAGTAAAAAATTATACTTATTTTTTATTATATAATTTATTTTAATATAAATTAAATATATATTATGTATTCTTATTTATAAATCGTTTCTTTTTATATTATTATACTAATTTTAGTTTTATTAATTTCTGTAGGAATAATGTTTCCCCGCGCCTCTTTGTTGCTGCAAGCGCTCGAGATTTTTGTCATGCAAATTAAGTGATTCCAGCAGCGTTCAACACCATGCAAGTCCACCGACCTGCTCATGCAACTCGCCACCTTTGATGTTAATTCATGCCATCTATATGCATGTCACCATTCACTTGAATTTTTTTATGAGCTATCCCCGTGATTATCATAAAAATTAAAGCCACATTTGAACTCATGCTTACGACCACTTCTCACCATTTCCATGCAAGCTCACATAATTTCATAAAATACTTATACCACATGAACTCTTCACCTATAGCCATGTCACCCCCTCCATTTCATGCATTTTCAGGCCACCACTACTCACGAAACCTTTATGGATCCATTCATGCATTGATGGATGCTTCAGCCGCCTCCAAGTAAAAACTCATTCATTTCCCTCTATATACTGCCATCTCACATCACTCAATGTTGTTGCCTATTCATATAACCCTCTTTTTTATTTATTATGGCAGTTCACTTACTATTCCTATTAAAATACACACGTGCCACCATGGACGGAGCCAGAATTTTTGTTCAGCGGGGTCAAAAAATAGTAACATACAGATGAATTTAAAAAATATCAACATATATGAAAAAAATTAGCTCATAAGTCAAAAATGAAAATACATTGAAAGTTGAAACATAATTTATAATTGACTGAATACGTTTGTAGAGTTGATAATCACCTGCAAATTACATAAGTGGGAAAACTTAAATACATAAATATTTAACATCGTAAATTATTAAATAGTTTTCTATCAATGAATTGAAAAAAAAATGAAAAAGTACCTTTCTAAAGTTGTCCTCGACGGCTTTTCATGTTTTGAAAGCGTTGTATGATTGTTTCATTCTCAATACTGTCAAAAATATCTTTTTCGATATATGTAACTAAACAATCATTCATCAGAGAATCTCTCATTCTATTTCGCAGACGATTCTTCACAATCTTCATAGCTGAAAAGGCTCTTTCAACTGTTGCTGTTGCAACTGGTAAGACCAAAACTAAATTCACTAGCAAATAAACTAATGGATATAAAATATTTTTACTCTTTTCAATCAACTTTTTTGCTAGCTCATCAATTCCACTTATATCACTTAAATCATTATCACTTCGAACATCAAGAATGTATGTGTCCAACTGACTTTCAAGTTCAATAAGATCTATTCTAGAAAACTCGAATGGATAAAATTCAGCAAGACGTATCAAATTTTGTTTGTCAAATGATGAAAAAGAATCATTTGGACTTAGGCATGTCATGCAAAGAAGTAATTCTCTAGTTATCTCTGTGAACCGGTTGTTCAGCTCTTGGAGTTGTGTATCTATCACATCATAAAATAATTCTGCACGATAATAACGTAAATTTGTCATCTCATGAACCCTTCTTCGAGAACGACCGCGTGCAATATACAAAGTATCCATATCTGAGATATCAATTTTATACTTGCAACAAAATGCAAATACTTGTTTAAGTAAATTCTCTCATCCTTCATCTCTCATATTTTGTAATAGTTGCTTTGATATTCTCACTAAATTCATGACATTAACAATATCCAATTCTTTACGCTGTAAAGATTGTGATAAGTTATTCGTTATGTCCAATATATTTTTCATTAGAAATAGAATAATCACAAAATCAAATGTCTGAATTACATCTAGTAATGCAAATGCTGAAGCTTTTTGCTCTGAACTTGAATGATGATCATTTTGTACTATTTCAAGAACATCAATAACTGATGAAAACTGTTAAATTTTTTCAACGTGGTCAGCAAGATAGCCCAAACGCCAAATTAATATCTTCGGAACTACTCAGTTCTCACGTTGAACCAACGGAAAACCAAGAAACAAAGGTTAATCCCAACAAACAATGGAAGCACAAACAGATCTTTTATTCATTCACTTCTTTACAACACGAGACATACATAGCGAGACATGATTTCACTAGTATAACAGCTGTAAACAGAAAGTACCAAAAACCAAGCCGGGCGGACAGCACCGGAGTCCGTCGAGACCGCCGAGGTCGCTGAGGTCGCCTAGTCCGCTGAACTCGCCCGAACTTAAGCTGCAATTCGCCGAATAGCCACGGAGTCCGCCGAAGCCGCGAGGCCGCGCGGACACACCGTTAATCGTCTCCTGCTGAAGCTGAACTGAGGAACACCCCCTACCCGCCTGAAGCCGGCGGACAGGTTATTGAAGCTGGCAAAGATGAAACAGCGCTGACAAGCCGCAGAGCGACCTCCTGCTGAATCCGCAGAGCCCGCACACTTCCAAGTACTTGACCGAAGTCACAGCCAAACTCCTGGCTCCTTGAAGATACCCGCGCGACCTGCACACAGCAAACGTCAGCACTGAATCAATCCGCGCGACAGACAAACTGAGACCGCAGCTCCTTGCCCAACCCAACTTACTGTTCACTCAAGTTACTGTAGACCTGCCAGGGGGGTCCTATTTATAGGCGAGGTGAGGAGTGTGGTCACCGCCCTAGAGATAGAGACACCGCCCCAGCCCGCGCGATAGCAAAACACCATCCGTCGAGTCCGCAAGGACATAGCCGGATACCAAGAAAAACCGTCAGGAGCAAGACAATGTTGGCGAACCCACATCAGTCTGCCTAAGCTATGCGGACAAGGAATCAGCCCGCAAAGCCTACCACTGCAGGATAGCAACACCATTCAATGGCTGTCCGCATGAACCCGAGGCAGTCCGCGAGACTCACGCCTCAATCCGCCACAAGTCCACGACCAAAGACAGATAGCAACAGTCCGCTCGGTCACAGCGGACTTGGAGGATACGGCGGACACCATGGTCTTGGCACAGAGTGTGACCAAGTCCAAAACCATCAAAGGCCAATGCGAGCATGACGGACATAAACTCCCGTCCGCTAAACACCGAAGTACAGACCGCCAGCTGTCGGCAAGCTCCTTGCACTCCTGCCCAACGCAGCAACCATCTCTGGACTCCAAAACCAGTCCGCCAACGACCTCCATAGCAAAACACCTGCTGTATCAACAGAGCTTGACAAGGCCTCAGCCAAGCTCTAAGCCCAGTCCGCAACAGCTCACACGCGGACACGAGCCAAACCGCCAATCAGCACAAGCTTGCACCACGGCCACTGAGCAATGCACCCGTCCGTAAGCCTCTATCCGCTCAGGCCGCTCCTTGGTAAAACCAATCAGCAAATGCCCTATCCGTAGATAACAGGCCGCATAGTCTGCGGACTTCATGCAAACAACCCGCTCAGAAGACAGTCGGCTTTTCACTAGACCTTCCACCAGGCCGCACATCACAGTCCGCCTAGTCCGCCTAGTCCGCCCAGGCCGCCCGGCCTGTCCCGTCAACCACTTCCACTTCACAAATTTCAACACGCCCCCTTGAAGTGGGAAGTGGTGACCAAGTCGAACAAGCTGCGCAAGCGTTCAAAGGGCCCCTTCGACGGTGGCTTCGTGAAGATGTCAGCAAGATTATCTTCACTCTGAACATGCCCGACCAGTAGAGACCCCTCCAACACCTTCTCCCTGATGAAGTGGTGATCAATCTCTATATGCTTGGTCCTGGCGTGACACACTGGATTGTTAACCAGTTTGAGAGCACTCTCATTGTCACCCCGGAGTAAAGTAGGCTCTTGCACTTCTTCATGAACATCCTATATAAGCCTCCTCAACCAAACGGCTTCCCGAGCAGCCACGGCCGAAGCCTTATACTCTGCCTCCGTGGTTGAAACCGACACCGAGTCCTGCTTCTTGCTACACCACGAGAAGCTAGCTGAACCGCAAGTGAACACATAACCTGAAGTGGACCTCCGATCATCTGAATCACCGCCATAGTCAGCATCCGTGTACCCGAGCAACGCAAACTCCGAGTCCCTTCTATAGAGGAGTCCCATGTCAGAAGAAGCCTTGACATACTTCAGAATACCCTTCGCCGCCACTAGATGAGATTGCCTTGGTTCATCCATATACCGACTTACTCGGCTAACAGCATAAGCAATGGCCGGTCTTGTAATCGTCAGGTAGATCAAGCTCCCAACAAGAGCCCTGAACACCAAGGGATCATGAAGAACCCTTCCCTCATCTCGTCGAAGCTTCAGCCCAGGTTCCAGTGGAGTAGAGCACTTCTTCCCTTCGCCCATGCCGAACCGCTTCACAATGCGATCAGCATACCCTTTCTGGCAAATGAGAACCCCGCACTCCTTCCTTTCCACTTCAAGACCGAGAAAGTGATGCAACTCTCCCAAGTATTTCATCTCGAAGCGTATAGCAAGCTCAGCCCTGAGCCTTGCTACTTCCCCCTCCGAATTCCCTGTGATGATCATGTCATCCACATACAGCAGGACCAAGACTTGTAGCTCCCCTTTCTTCTTGATGAACAAGCTTGAATCCGAGTTGGAAGCAAGGTATCCACAGAATTGCAAGTACTCTGCAATCTTCCCATACCACGCTCTAGGAGCTTGCTTCAACCCATAGAGAGCCTTCCTGAGTTTACAGACATAGTCCGGATGCTTTTCAGAGACAAAACCAAGCGGCTGATCCATGAAGATATCCTTGTCAATCTCTCCGTAAAGAAAGGCATTTTTCACATCGAGTTGCCACAACCTCCATCCCTTTCTAGCAGCCAAGGCGATCACCACTCTTACTGAAGTCATCTTCGCAACTGGACTGAATGTCTCCTCATAGTCTTCTCCATACTGCTGTGAGAATCCTCTAGCGACCAGGCGAGCTTTGAACCTATCAATGCTCCCATCAGCATTCTTCTTCAACTTATACACCCACTTGCAAGTAATCGGAGTAATGCCATCAACCTTGGGCATAAGGTCCCAGGTTTCATTCTTCTTCAGATCATCAATCTCTTCTTTCATGGCACCTTCCCACTCCTTCACTCCAGTGGCCTCGTTGAAGTTTGCAGGCTCTCGCTCATCCAGAGGACCTGCAAAGAAGTAGGAGACAAAACTCACTGCATTCCCATCACAGTACCGAGCCGATGGCTTAACCACCTTCTTCGATCTTCGAAGGGTCGGCTCCTTGCTCACTGCTTCCGTTGCTTCTTCGGGCTCAACTCGTACCTGGGGCAAGCATTGAGCAGTGCACCCCCTGCTTCCTGAGCCAGAAGGCTCAGCCTCGGAGTTAGAAGCAACAGGAGCTGCTGGTGAAACAGCAAGCTCCTCTTCCAAGCCTTCAGCAGCCGCCATCGGTGCTTCATCAACCTTGCTACTTCCGGTTAGCTCAACTGAGCCACCTCCATATGACGTCAGCTCGTCAAAGGCAACGTCTCTTGACACCACGAACTTCTTCGTCACAGGGTCCATGTATTTCCATCCCTTCTTTCGCTCATCGTAGCCAACAAAGACAAGCTTCTTTGCCTTCGTATCCATCTTAGTCCGTGAAGCATCCGGGACATGCACGTAGCAAGTTGAACTGAACACCCGAATGTGTCCCATACTCGTCTTCTCCTTCAGCAACAGCTCAATAGGAGTCTTCATGTTGATAGGGCTGAGTGGCATCCGGTTGATGACATAAGCAGCACAATACATCCCCTCCGCCCAAAAGGACCTTGGAATATCTTTCGCATGAAGCCAGCATTTGCAGGTCTCCGTCAGATGACGGATCTTCCGCTCCGCTACCCCATTTTATTGTGGAGTGTGAGCACAAGTAAGCTCTCGTTGGATCCTGTGCTTCCTGCAGAAGTTAGAAAACTCGGAGGAGACAAACTCACCCTCATTATCCGTTCTAAGCTTCTTGATCCGCAAGCCAAGCCGGCCTTCTACCAACTCCTTGAACTCCACAAACAAACGGAAGGCTTCTGACTTCTCCTTTAAGAAGTACACCCAAGTATACCTTGAGTAGTCATCAACCAAGACAAGTATGTATCTGCTTCCACCAAGGCTGGCAGTAACTGTCGGTCCCATCAAGTCGCCATGTATGCACTCCAATGGTTTCTTGCTCCTTGTTTGTGATTTATCAAACGAAAGGCGATGTGCCTTACCGTATTGACAGCCCGCGCAAACATGCCCGTCACCAAAGGAAGACAACTTAGGCAACCCCTTCACCAAACTTCTACTAGCCATCGCCTTCAGCTTGTCCATGCCAACATGCCCCAACCTCTCATGCCAGATAGCAGCTCTATCATTGGCCCTCATTCTATCAACATAAGAATTGGTGGCAAGAACAAACAAGTTCTTCACCCTCCTCCCTACATGAGCAACATCAGCCTTCACCGCTGATACGTTGCGAAGGAACCTCACGTCTGTTGGCCCAAACATAACGTGATAACCAACGTCCACCGCATTGGTCACCGAGAAGAGGTTTTTCTTCATGCCCGGCACGTGATACACACTCCTTAACGTGAGTGGCCCCTGATCACTACCCAAAGACACGACCCCCTCAGTCTCTACTACATAAACAGTATTATCAGCAGTGATAATAGCTTCATTACCTGAGTAAGCCTGCATGGAGGTGAACTTCGATTTGTCTCCGGTGAGGTGATGACCACACCCGGAGTCCACGATCCACTCGCCATTGAAGTCCTCAGCAGACAAGGCCCGGACACAAGTGCCCATCATAAAAGCTCCGCCCCATTCTGCTTCTTCACTTCTCAAGCAAGCTTCCTCCTTTCCCGCAGCATGCCCAGGCTGCAGTTTGACCTTGCAGTCCCGCTTGAAGTGCCCTCGCTGATGACACCGGTAGCACTTCAAGTTCTTCTTCCAGTCCTTAGGAGCATTGCTCCTCTCCGGCGGATATGAAGTTGAAGTCTCCTTCTCACCAGCGACCTGCACCTTCTTATTCTTCTTCCCTTCCCATCCTTTCTTCTTGCCTGAGAAGAGAGCTTCGCTGCCTTCCGGATTCAGGTTCACTCCAGCCATCTGCCTTGCTAAGCTCTCCTGCGATGCAAGCAGATTCTCCAGCTCCAGCAAAGACGGCTAAGTAGCCCACCCTTGAACAGATGTAACAAAGGCTACATACTCCTTCCACAAGCCGCGGATAATGTGTCTTTTCATCTTCACCTCGGAGATAGGCTCATCAGGATCCAGAGCCGACAGCCCAGCACACAAGCTCTTCATCTTTAAGAAGTACTTCGAGATGGAAAGGTCTCCCTGAGTTGCCCTGGCCAACTCATTTTCCAGGAACTGAAGCCGCGCCACATTCTTCCTATTGAACAACTCATCAATGATTGTCCAAATATCAGTAGCCGACTCACATCCAACGATGTGATCAAACAGTTCCGGAGACACGGCCCTCTTCAGAATGAACTCCGCCTTAGCATTTGTTCTTCTCCAGAGCCTAACCTGCTCAGCAGTACCGAAAGCAGCAGTGACTTCCTGTCTGTCGTCACCACCGACGACTTCCCACAGCTCCTCGCCAAGAAGATAACTCTTCATGCACGACTTCCACTTCTTGAAGTTAGTCGGTGTTAAGAGTTCAATGCCCAGACCTCTTGAAAATCTCCCTTCCATTGCAACACCTGTTGGCAACCTTTCTGAAGCTCCGAGCAACAACACAGGTTGATCACCACTCAATCACTGAGTAACAACACTGGTTGACTTCTACTCACGCAACTGAACCGGGCTCTGATACCATGTTAAATTTTCTCAACGTGGTCAGCAAGATAGCCCAAACGCCAAATTAATATCTTCGGAACTACCCAGTTCTCACGTTGAACCTGCGGAAAACCAAGGAACAAAGGTTAATCCCAACAAACAATGGAAGCATAAGCAGATCTTTTATTCATTCACTTCTTTACAACACGAGGCATACATAGCGAGACATGATTTCGCTAGTATAACAGCTGTAAACAGAAAGCACCAAAAACCAAGCCGGGCGGACAGCACCGGAGTCCGCCGAGACCGCCGAGGTCGCCGAGGTCGCCGAGGTCGCCGAGTCCGCTGAGCTCGCCCGAACTTAAGCTGCAATTCGCCGAATAGCCACGGAGTCCGCCGAAGCCGCGAGGCCGCGCGGACACACCGTTATTCGTCTCCTGCTGAAGCTGAACTGAGGAATACCCCCTACCCGCCTGAAGCCGGCGGACAGGTTATTGAAGCTGGCAAAGATGAAACAGCGCTGACAAGCCGCAGAGCGACCTCCTGCTGAATCCGCAGAGACCGCACACTTCCAAGTACTTGACCGAAGTCACAGCCAAACTCCTGGCTCCTTGAAGCTACCCGCGCGACCTGCACACAGCAAACGTCAGCACTGAATCAATTCGCGCGGACAGACAAACTGAGACCGCAGCTCCTTGCCCAACCCAACTTACTGTTCACTAAAGTTACTGTAGACCTGCCAGGGGGGTCCTATTTATAGGCGAGGTGAGGAGTGTGGTCACCGCCCTAGAGATAGAGACACCGCCCCAGCCCGCGCGATAGCAAAACACCGTCCCCTGAGTCCGGAAGGACTTAGCCGGATACCAAGGAAAACCGTCAGGAGCAAGACAACGTTGGCGAACCCACATCAGTCCGCCTAAGCTATGCGGACAAGGCATCAGCCCGCAAAGCCTACCACTGCAGGACAGCAACACCCTTCAATGGCTGTCCGCACGAACCCGAGGCAGTCCGCAAGACTCACGCCTCAATCCACCACAAGTCCACGACCAAAGGCAGATAGCAACAATCCGCCCGGTCACAGCGGACTTGGCGGATACGGCGGACACCATGGTCTTGGCACAGAGTGTGACCAAGTCCAAAACCATCAAAGGCCAATGCGAGCATGGCAGACATAAACTCCCATCCGCCAAACACCGAAGCACAAACCGCCAGCTGTCTGCAAGCTCCTCGCACTCCTGCCCAACGCAGCAACCATCTCCCGGACTCCAAAACCAGTCCGCCAACGACCTCCACAGCAAAACACCAGCTGTATCACCAGAGCTCGACAAGGCCTCAGCCAAGCTCTAAGCCCAGTCCGCAACAGCCCACACGCGGACACGAGCCAAACCGCCAATCAGCACAAGCTTGCACCACGGCCACTGAGCAAAGCACCCGTCCGCAAGCCTCTATCCGCTCAGGCCGCTCCTTGGCAAAACCAATCAGCAAATGCCCTATCCGCAGATAACAGGCCGCATAGTCCGCGGACTTCATGCAAACAACCCGCTCAGAAGACAGCCGACTTTTCACTAGACCTTCCACTAGGCCGCACATCACAGTCCGCCCAGTCCGCCTAGTCCGCCAAAGCTGTCCGCCCAGGCCGCCCGGCCTATCCCGTCAACCACTTCCACTTCACAAATTTCAACAAAAACAATCCAATCATGCTTACTAAAGAGCCAAAATGAGAGCCCCAACGCGTGTCTCCGGGTCTTTTAAGATTTCGCACTTGATTTATTCCTGTTCCACTTGAAAGTTCACCACTCTGTAAGCCTTCAATAATCTTAGTAAACTGAGAGACATGTAATAACTCCTGACATTTGTATAAAACAGTGATAATATTTGTCACAGCACTAACCATGTCAAATAACCAAGCAACTTGAACATTACCTTTTGCAACTGTAACTAATGCTAACTGAAGCTGATGTGCGAAACAATGAACATAATATGCTGATGAATTTTCATTCAAAATTAGAGTCTTAAGTCCGTTAAATTCTCCTCTCATATTGCTTGCACCATCATAACCTTGGCCACGTATTCTCGTTATACTTAATCCATGTTCAGAAAAAAATTATAATAAAACAAGCTTAAGAGATTGTGCTGATGTATCAAAAACATGCACAATACCCACAAAGCGCTCAATCACTTGACCGGTTCTGTCAACATATCTCAAAGCAATAGTCATCTGTTCTTTTATTGAAATATCTCTTGATTCATCTAATAAAATTGAAAAATAATTCTTGCCAATATCTTTAATTATCAAACTTGTAGTTTCAACAAACATTGCATTAATGATGTCTTTTTGGATATCAGGTTCTATTAGTTTGTGATTTTCAGGAGCATTTTATAAAATTTTCATGTTGAACACTTTTCCTAAAAATGTCATATAATAGGCCTAATTTCAAAAAGGGCGAAACCCGAGCCGAACAATGCGATTCGCATATTTCCGCCCGGGTTCCGCCATTTTTAAACATAGACATACTATATTACATTTTTAGGAAAAGTGTTCAACATGAAAGTTGTAGATCTCGTCAAGATCTACAACTTTTATGTTGAACACTTTTTCTAAAAAATATCATATAATAGGTCTTATTTCAAAAGACGCAGTTTTAATGAAAAAAATATAATACTTTAAACTGCGGTTTTTTATAAAACCGCAGTCTAAAATCTGTCTAAAATATTAATTTTTTTTTGCCGTTTTAAATTAAGAAAAATACCGTTTTAAATAAAAAAATTATAATATTGAGGGGAATAGACTGCGGTTTTTGCAAAAACCGCAGTCTATTCCCTATTTTCCTTAAATTTTCAAGACGCCAGCCGTCGTGTACATTATCGTGCGCCAGGACGCCTATTTTCCTTAAATTTACTGAAATCTCCGATGCTTCTCACGCGATTTATTTCTTAAAGCTAGAAGCGAGCTTTCAGCAAATTTTGAACATATATTTTTAAATTAATCAATTATATAACATATATTTTTAAAACTCAGGGGGTCAATTGAACCCCCTGGACCCTTAATAGATCCGTCCTTGCGTGCCACGTCACCTCTTCAATTCTAAGCAATTCCACCATCAATATTTTCCGCCACCCCTCAAGCTGCCCATCTACATCTGCCTTCTATGCATGCACGCCTCCTTATATTCCTTTAATTTAATATTGCTGTCATGCTGCCGTTCACAAATCAGGAATCTCTTCATTTCAAAATGAAATGGATTTGAAATGATAGGGATCCATTCAATGGACTGGATTAGTTGCTTTAGTATTTGACGGGTTTTCTTTTTTCATTTATTTTATATTTTTTTTTCAAAAAATTCTAGACCAGAAAATTATTTTAGGGCTTTTACTGTCCACTAGATATGAAATAGATCCTCTCCATTTCATTTGAAATGGAGAGGATCCGGATCCACCATTCACCTCCCCTACAAACAGTTTGATTCATCTTAATTTAATTTTATATGGCCGAAATTCATTCAAAATTCCTCATGAATGCTTTGGTCATACTCTTCCTCCTCCACTCTTTTGAATGTGTGCGCGCTTTTAATGTCATTCAAGTTGTTGCATGCTGCATCCTCTTTCATTTACAAGTAATCTGTTCAGGCATCATTTCCCCCCCTATTCACGAGAAATCCTATGCATATTCCACTCCATCATCTCATTTAAAATGCCACCACCTTTTGAAATTCCATTGACTACCCATATTTCTCTCCCTTTTAATGTGGCCCTCCAACTCTTCTCCTTCCCTTTCCTTCATCCTCCTTGCCTATATATATGATCATTCGGAATCATGGTTGGATACTATACAAGATTTTGGAGAAATTTATGAGAGTTCTTATTGTTATATTTGTTCTCAGTGATATTGTTGCAATTTCATTTTACTTGTAATTTCTTAAGCACATTCATATTTGTAATCTCTTCTAATCAGCAATATAATATATTTCTTTCATTTAATCTCTCTGGTTTTTACTGTTGCGGACTAACTCGGCGTCCCAGTCGGGCGGGAATAAACTTGACCGTCTTAGCTCTCGGGATCGTCGAGCGTACAAACAGCCAATAAAAATAGAGGGTTGACACAAGAGGTTTTAACGTGGAAAAACCCCTCAACTGGGTAAAAAATCACGTGACCGGATCTGTGCCGGTCAAAATCCACTATTCGCTTGCGGTTACAGTATGTTTGGAGAATCGAGGGCGGCAGACCGCTGCTCGTTACAACTTGGTGGTGAGAGAGAATTCCTGACTCGCAATGGGCAACAGGCTACGCTGAGGGAGTGTTTGGTGTTGCTTGGTGGCTGGTGTGCTTGAGTGCTGGTGATAGTCGTCTTTTTCCCTTCTCTGCGCACTTGGGGACTTGGCGTTTCTCTGGCTCGTACTCGGCTTGAAGATGACCCGAGGGAGGAGTTCGACAGAGCTCTGGTCTGAGGAAGAAGAAGGCTCGGGGAGCAAAAAGTTGAGAAATGAAAAGGCCTGGGCTTTCCTTTTATAGCTTCAGGAGGTGGTTATGGTGCCCCCCCCCCCCCACTAACCTGGTGGTTAGTGGGTGGTTACCTGTAGATCGGACGGCGATGGAGGCTCCGTAGTGATCGGACGGTTGTCAACCTGCAAGAGGCAGCGGCCTGACGCCAGAGGCGGCTGCTGGCGGTGGGGGCGGCGGGCGGCGGGCGGCAGGAGGTGGCGGGCGGCGGCGGGCGGCAGGAGGTGGCGGGCGGGCGGCGGGCGGCGGGCGGCAGGCGGGCGGCGGGAGGCGGGAGGTGGTAGGTGGCGGCGGCGGGTGGCGGGCGGCGGGGTGGCGGCGGCGGCGGTGGCGGCGGCGGGTGGCGGCGGCGGGTGGCGGCGGGGCGGGCGGTGGCGGCTGCGGCGGTAGTTATTGAAAGGGTGGCCCTCATGATCCTCCTATGGCGGAGGAGATCATGGGGAGTGGGTTGACCCGGTCAAACCCATGATCTCCATATTACGAGAAATCATGGAGGAGGAGTGGTTAAATGCACCCCCAAGGCTTTAAATGGAGCTTCAACCCATCAATTGGCGCCCCAAAATACTTTGTTGTCGGAGGTTGCCACAAGCGAGAGAATAAGGGTTTTCCCCCATTTCTCTTCGATCATGACGGCGACCAGTGAAAGGCCAGAAACATCAGAGAGCGGCGCCCGGCCAGCCCAGGTAATAATATGTTAAAAGATTTCTGGGAAGAGCGGGGACGACAAGAGGAAGCGCCAGCGCGCCCAAAAAGGGGGCTCCCGGCGCTCCCACGGTCGGGGCGGGGCGGCGCGGGTGGCGGCCAATGCGCGGGCGTGCGATGAGGAAAGCGGACCATGTTGTGCAGGTACGCGCGGCACCTGACCGCGCGCGCGCTCCCGGGACGTGCTCCCCTGGGGTGCACCCCGCTTGGGTGCGTGCCCCCGGGTGCGTGCCCCCGGGTGCGCGCGCGCCGCGTGTGCGCGCATGCCGCACACCGGGCCATGTGTACATGCCTGGATGCGCGCTGAGTGTGCGCGCATCAGGGTGCGTGCGGGTGTGCGCGTGCGTGCCTGACCGCACGCGCACGCGAGGAGCGTGCGCGCTCCTGGCTGTGTGTAACACCCTCCATCCGTCAAATAAATATAATTGAGGGTCCGGCCAGGGGCCCCACACCATATTCCACCAACAGGC
Organism: Platanthera guangdongensis; assembly: GCA_039583875.1. NCBI lineage: Eukaryota > Viridiplantae > Streptophyta > Magnoliopsida > Asparagales > Orchidaceae > Platanthera > Platanthera guangdongensis. Next base: position 44,107,438 of record CM077164.1, read on the forward strand.
GGCGGAATTATATGTTAATATCAAAACGATTACACCCACCATAACTCAAAGCATTCTAGCGGAAGATTTAGGGGTTATTATTGAACGCATCAAACACGAATGACCACTATATACCAACAATCTCATTTATATATATAACAAGGAATGTATACAGAAATACACAAAAGTGTTTGGCCTTAAAGACTTACAGTTAAACTTCATAAGTGTGGATTACAAACATCGGCGTGCAGGCCGGCCACACATGAAAATGCTAAAACTTTTCCACTCAGCCTTCGAGGGCTAGCATAGCAGCAAGGGCTTCAGCCCGCTATTTCCCACTCGGTCCAGCACCTGCACAGGGACATTTCACCACAAGGGTGGTACACAAGGCAACGGTGAGCATTTGTCTGTCCAATTAAAATGACCCTACCCCATACCCATCGCAGCAGTTTATTCCCTGCAAGCAAAGTAAGCACAATAGATATATCACAAGAAAGTGCACTTCTGCACATTTCAACATATCACAAAAATCGGCTGTGAGTCTATCTATCCAGTAATGATTTTGGCAAGTGCACATTTATTTGTGATAGTCCAATCACAAACAAATATACGTACTCTCTATATGTTTGTAATCCCACAACTTTATGTCTGGACCGGCCTGGGCTCCGATGTTTGTAATCCACATTTATGAAGTTTAACTGTAAGGCCTTAAGGCCAAACACGTTTGTGTATTTCTGTATACAATATATAAACAACCATTAAAGGCGTGTCCATGGCTCGGTGCTTAAAAAAGTTAAGTCTGAGATGTATCTTGGTCAGTTTGAAGTGGTGGAGAAAGCTGAAGAAGCTGTCTATCGGCTAGCTCTTTCGGCGGAACTGAGTGGCTTACACGATGTGTTCCACATATCGGTGCTTCGAAAAGCTGTGAAAGAGCCAATGCAAGTGATTGCGAATGATCGAGTATTGATCGATATTGGGCTAACGACGAATGTTAGGCCCATTCGGATCGAGGATACAATAATCAAGAAACTGCGTAACAAGACAATCGGGATGATCAAAGTTCCGGTGGGATAACTTTGGACATGAAAAGCTGACATGAGAGCGAGAGCAAACCATGCATGAAGAATATAATGAGTTGTTTGTGTAACATTGTTGTAATATTGTTTTTATGAATAAAAAGTTGTTGTAACTTTTAAGTTGTTGTCTTCCTTATAGCGGTATACAAATTTCAGGACAAAATTTTTGTGAGGAGGGGAGAGTTGTAACACCCCAAATTTGATAGCAGAATTTTTGTCACTATCATCGGGCGATAGTGGATATAGCCTGATTGCGATAACGATAAAGCGTTCGTCGAGACGCACTTGACACACTCAATGCACTCGACGAATCGTCGAATGATATCATTGAGTGACGACAGTGGGTATCGCCTGATGGCGATAGCGATAATTTGTTGAGACGACACTCAACACACTCGACGCTTTCAACTAATCGTCAAAATGATATCGACGAGTAGTGACAGTGGATGTCGCCGGGCGATAGTGCCACGTAGCGTGTGTCAGATTGGCTGCTAAGTGGTCAAAGCGGTCACAGTGGTTAGTCGATGTCGGCGAGTGGCGACAGTCGATATCGCCAGGTGATAGCGCCAAAGTTGACCAGTCAACCCAAATCTTGGCCTTTTCTTTGTTTTGATGGATTAATCATGTGGTTGAGGTTAGACCGTGGTTTGATATGCAGAGGTGTGTGTGTGGAATGAGAATTTATCATCTTCTCTTTCTCTTCTCTCTCTCTCTCCTATCCCTCAGAATCATCTTATCCCTTAGAGAAAAGAGAAGCTAAGGAAGAAGGAGGGCTGGAGCTGACGCTTCGCTGCATAGCTTGCTAAAGAGATCTTGTGGTCGAAGCAGGATCTGAGGCTAGATCTCGAAGAGAAAGTGAGAGAGCTCATTTCCATCCATGTAAAACAGCGATGCCATGGATCCAAAGAGACCTATAAGGGTAACGACCTCCTGCTTGGACAAGTGAAGTCCTAATTTTGTATGTGCATGGAATCCTCTACTAAAAGGTGGAATTGTTAAGCGAATTCCATTGGTCAATACTCGTATCCACAAGTTTGCATATAGATTCAGAAGTGTGTAATACGGAATAGGCATACTGTGTGAAGCCCATCTAGACAGGTTGGCCTAGATTGGTGATGCTTAATTTCATAAATCAGAGAAGACTCCATATATAAATGAGTATTTTACGGAGTCTGTGGGTAGTGCCTGTGAAGTGGAGTAACAAGAAGTACTGGAGTGGAGCTCCAAGAAATTACCCAGGTTAAATCACAGTTTTGGAGAAACTATTGATGCCGTCGGGCGACAGTGGGTATCGCCGATGAAGATCGCTCCCGGAGAGCTATTTGTAGTGTGAAAAACCAGTTTCCTGGCACTACAGGTTGTCGCAGTGTGTTTTTGGATTGTTGATCCGGTAATGATTGAGGTTGGGGACAGAAGTTGAATTCTGTCGCTAACGCCCGGTGATACTGGGTATTGCTGGCAATAGCTCGCAAAAAACCTATTGTGAAGCCAGACTCTCGGAGACAGTGCGGCTAATGTGAGCTATGAGCTTTGGAAAGCCAGTGAGCCGAACAGACAAGGGGAAGCCGACCCGCGTCAGTCTAGACATTGAACTAACGATTTGAGCAACGGGTAAGGGCTGAACTGTATCCGCATTATGGTTGTCAAACTTGAGTGCCTGGGTTATTGGCATTCGTTTGGATCACATAATGAGAGTCTGTGGTTGTACGCCATTAAGACTAAAGTCTCCAGCCGTGGGCCGTGGAGCATGAATGCTCAAAGTTGACCGTTGGGTCTGGGACCTTTGAACGGTGGTGTAATTTGGTACATCAATAATGTGCCTTGAGTCATGTAGCGTCGGGCCGTGAGGCGGATGTTTGTGATATGTTGAAATGTGCGGAAGTGCACTTTCTTGTGATATATCATTACTAGATAGATAGACTTGCATTCATTTCTATCTGAGGACTTCGTGTCATGGATCAAAGTGTCTATTCGTATAACGGCAGATAGTGTAAATGTGTTATTGCCTAACGGATGCGTGATGCGTGCGGATAGGGCTTGATATGTGGAGGTATGGATAGTAAGTCGGGATTTTGGGTTGGATGCATCCTTGCTGCCGATATTTGAGTTCGATGTGATCTTTGGTATGGACTGGCTTTCACAGCAGCATGTCTGTATTGAATGCAACTCCAAGGCAGTCACATTAGGTCAGAAAACCGATCTTGAGACAAAATTCACTGGTATGCGAGGATTGAGCAGGATTTTGATGTCTTCTCTTCAAGTCGTCAAAGCTGTTCGGAAGGGTGCGGAGTTATTCTTCACGCTTATACAGGCTGTTGAGCCAAAAGCTTGTGTGAGTGACGTTCTAATTGTATCGGAGTATGCTGATGTGTTTCCTACGGATCTTCCTAGGTTACCACCCCAGCGGGATATTGACTTCATTACTGAGTTGGTGTCAGGTGCGATACATGTGGCCCGTTCGTCGTACCGTGTATTGCCAAAGGAATTGGCAGAACTAAAAGTGCAGTTGCAAGAATTGTTAGAGCAAGGCTATATATGCCCAAGTATGTCACCTTGGAGCGCGCCGGTCCTCTTCGTTAAAAAAAGGAACACACCGGTTATCTTGTATCAGGAATCATGCTGATTCATAAATCGATATATACTAAACATAACACACGTGGAAAAAAGTACTGAATACACTGATTGATGACTTGTTCGATCAGCTGTCTGGGTCAACGGTATACCCAAAGCTAGATTTGAAGTCTAGCTACTACCAGTTGAGGATCAGGGAATATGACATCCTCAATACAGCGTTTGGAGCACGCTACGGTCATTATGAGTTTGTGGTAATGTCGTTTGGGCTAACCAACACGCCATCGGTGTTCATCAACTTACTGCATAGAATATTTAGAGAGTACTTAGATTTGTTTGTGATCATCTTCATTGATGACATGTTGGTGTACTCTCAATCTGAAGAAGATCATGCGAACCATTTACGGACGGTGTTGCACACCCTGAGGAGAAACAAACTCTACGCAAAGTTCTCCAAGCGTGAGTTTTGGCTGACGTCGGTGGCTTTTCTGGGCCATGTGGTTAGTAGAGAAGGTATAGCAGTGGATCCAGTGAAGATAGTTGCAATACAGGAGTGGCCGGTTCTGTCTACCGTAGCTAAAGTCAGGAGTTTCCTTGGACTTGCGGGCTACTACAAGCGCTTTATAGAGAACTTTTCACGGATAGCCTTACCTATCACCACACTGATGCGAAAAGATCAGAAGCTCGTTTGGACGCCGGAGTGCACACAAGCTTTTGACGAGTTGAAGAGTCGTTTAACCACAACGCCTGTTTTGACGTCGCCATATGGTATAGACGGCTATGAGATTTACAGTGATGCATCAGGAAGCGGCTTAGGTTGCGTTCTTCTTCAGTTTGGAAAAGTGATAGCTTATGGATCACGATAGTTGAAGGTGCATGAGCAAAACTATCCGGTCCACAACTTGGAGTTGGCGGCAGTGAGTTTTGCACTTAAACTGTGGCATCATTATTTATATGGCGTAAAAGTTGATATATTCACGGACCATAAGAGCCTAAAGTATCTTTTGGATCAGAAGGATCTCAATATGCGACAACGAAGGTGGATGGAGTTCCTCGGGGACTACACCTTTGAAATTAATTATACTCCCGGGAAGGGAAACGTCATTGCAGATGTTTGAGTGGTAGGACTCCGGCAAGGGAAAATTAGTTGCAGATGCATGATGAGCGTCTGATACAGGAGCTGGAAGCTTTAGATATTTCTTGTGTTGACAAGAATTCCACTACAAATGCGTGCTTGAACTGGATGGAGGTACAGTATAACCTTGCAGACAGGGTTCGGCGAGCAACAAAGCTCGACAAGAGTCCAAATCGCTATGTAGCGGAAGGGTCAAATTCCCAGTTTTCCTTGGACGATGGTCTTTGGCGAAAAGACGGTCGATTGTGCGTCCCCAATGTTAGAAAATTACGGGAGGAGTTGATGTACGAAGCACATTTTACAAAGTACTCAATCCACCCGAGGAGCAAGAAGATGTTCAAGGACATGAAGAAACTATTCTGGTGGTCAGGGATGAAGAAATACATATCTTTCTATGTGACAAAATGTCAAACGTGTGTTGTAGTGAAAGCAGAATGTCAGAAGCCTGGAGGTTTCCTGAAGTCATTGCCTATTCTGGTATGGAAGTTCGATGAAATTTCTATGGATTTCGTGCATGGACTATCGAGATCACAGAGTGAAAACGATGTCGTGTGGGTGATCGTTGACCGACTAACAAAAGTGTCGCACTTCATACAAAATAAGAAAGACGATTCAGTTGAGAAACTGGCTAAGCTATACGTAGATAATATTACACGATTACACGGTGTGCCTCGTAGCATCGTCAGTGATTAAGATGGGAGCTTTACTTCAAATGATTGGCGGCTAATCCATCAATTGTTGGGGACAAAACTATAGGTCAGTACGACCTTTCGTTCGCAAATGGATGGTCAGACTGAGAGGACCAACAGAACGATGGAGGACATGCTCCGAATGTGTGCCTTAGATTTAGGGAAGAGGTGGGAAGACCATCTCTATATGATTGAGTTCGTCTATAACAATTTCTATCAAGTTACTATACAAATGACACCTTTTGAAGCTTTATACGGTAGAAAGTGTCGTACACCATTATCTTGGGCGGAATCGGGCGAATCTAAATTATATAAGCGTAAGGAAGTGAGCTATAGCGACGTTGTATGGTAAACAATAAAAACTGTATCTTAACTCATACCTATGACGACGTCACTTTGCTTTATGGTCTCCTGTTGGCCAAGGATATACACTCGGGGTTGCGCCTGGGATGCAGATGAATTCACCACTGTCTTTCCCTTTTCAGCATATGACGCCCCTGCCTTCTTTTCATCCTTTGGAGGACCAACCAGACAGTCACGGTCAAAGTGTCATGGCTTGCCACACGTATAACATGTGTTGGGTATTGTATCCACAATAACCTAGATTTGTGTGAAGTCACCCTTAAACTAAGATGAATTAAGTTTTTATTTGATGTCATCTTCTAGTTGAATGCTTGTAGGTCTTTATTACTAAGTGTAGACCAATGTTAGTTTACAGTGAGTCACCAAACATAGGACCATGCAATGTAATCCCTCATTGTGTGATCCATGGTGTTGGCTCATGCGTAACCTCTCTATTGGGATGCACTTAATTTTCAAGTACTAAAGAATTGGAAGAAATGAAGGTTTGCTGATCTTTGAAGAAAGAAGAAAAGAAATTTTTTTCTTAAAATTTCATAAGTACATTTTTTTAAAAGAGGAAGTGTTTTCGAAAAGTCTAAGTTAATTTTTCGAGAAAGAAGAGCAGTTCTCAAAAACTTAATGACTTCTCAAAAAACTCTCAAAAAACTTCAAAGTTCTATTTTTCGAAAAATGCCCTGAAGGTATTTTCGAAAAGTCCAAGTACATTTTTCGAAAAGCAATATTCTTTTCGAGAAACATAAAAACTTTTTGGAAAATTCTTTGAAACCAGATATAATTCTTTTCCTCGAAATGACCATGAAGAGTTTTCGAAAATTCAAATTCATTTTTCAAGAAGGGAAGGTTATTTTCGAGAAGTCAGAATTTCTTTTTCGAAAGATGAGATCTTTTTCGAGAAACCAGTTCCAGTGTTCAAAGGATTCTGCGAAAAGTCTTTTTCGAAAAGACTAAGTCATTTTTCGAAAGAAGCAAGTTCTTTTTGAAGAATACAATTGCTGAAAATTTCTAAGTTCAATTCGTCGAACGCAACTTCAATTCGTCGAACGCAACTTCATTTCTTCGAACAAAGATTTCTTTCATTAGTCGAATGGGATTTCAAACTTCGATTCATATTTAATATGATTGATCTTCATTCCTTAAATAATTTTAGACCGTTAGAAGAAGTTCTATATAAATACTTGTTGATGGATTCGATATCCCTAATACTAATGCTAATCATAATCTTGACAGAAGTCAGAATCGCCGCAAGTTCTAGATCGGGATAAAGCCGCACACACCATCTTCGTTCTTCTCTGAAGCTTCGTCCTCGATCCAGCGATTCGACAGAAGAAAGAATTGACATATCACAAGAGTCAACATTCTCATTCATTCACTTGATCGTGTCGAAGCCAAAGAGTTTTAGATCGTGTTCTCTCAAGATTTCTTCCTCAACTTCTTCACCAAGCTTTTAGTTTTCAAGAAGGAACAACATTGTAGATTTCATATCTGAAGTGAATTTTTTCGTTACTATTGTAAAATCTTATTTTGACTTTTGTAGGAGCCTCGTCTCTGAGTTTGTAGGAAGAATTATCTTCCAAGTGTAGATCTCGTTTTGGGGGATCGAGTTTGTTGGAGTGTGTTTACTCCGAGTTGTAGGAGCATTGCTCCGAAGTGTAGGATTGTTTAATCCGAGATATAGTGAAGTAGTGAAGGCTAGCTGTAGTGCTAGATTGGTGAGGTGGAGAGTGGAGCACCCAAGATTGGGGAACCACTATAATTCCTTGTGTCATTTGTATTGTGCTCGATTACTTTCTGTGATATTCTCTCTCAACTTTTTATTTCGCAAAATACGCAAATCTCACCTATTCACCCCCCTCTAGGTGATTTAGATACTTTCAGCATGTACGAGGCCCTTGACCAGAAGTTGCTCTTGAAGCAACATTGAAGGAGTCTGCCCAGAGGTCTTGGACTTCTTACCCCATCTCTTGCGGTAACTAGACTTTTCAAGACGCGACACTTTGAACTCTGGCTTTGTAACAGCCAAGTCCCTCTTGTCATACACTATTAACTTGGACGCGACACTTTAAACTCTGGATATATATAGTGGACATTCGTGTTTGATGAGTTCAATAATAACACCTAAAACTTCCGCTAGAATGCTCTGAGTTAGGGTGCGTGTAATTGTTTTGATATTAACTTGTAATTCCACCGCCTGTTAGTGGAATATGGTGTGGGGCCCTGGCCGGACCCTCTATTATATTTCATTTGACGAATGGAGGTGTTACAATTTGGTATCAGCTTCTTTTGGTCTTCCTCCCGCGAATTTGTGGTCGAATTCTTTTGAGGGGTGGCCAGCACGTGTATGTGTCGCCCGTTATAACATTCATGAACTCAAGAATGTCCACCAAGGAATGAAAATATACCTGTTTGAGGAACCCGCGCATTCCTAAAAAGTTGTTGTTGCTTTTGCAAAGTGGCTAAAGTGTGTCTTTGACACATATACGTGACTCGAAGTGGTGTGGGGTAGTCTGAGCCCCAACGTTCTGATGAGAGTATGAAACCAGCTGAGGTGCCTACAACTCCTCCGTCTACGGAGACAGTACGCTTAGTTGCTGAAGCATTGTTTGTGATGATACAAGCACAACCTATTGGGCAAGTGCATCCTGCAGTGGTGCCAGAACAGGTTGGTGTGAGGCTAGTACCTGTTGTGGCTGTTGTAGATTCACGAGCAGCTGAACGACAACTGAAGCAGTTTATAAGCTTCAATCCTCCTACGTTCGTGGGGGTAGGATGTAACACCCCAAATCTCATGATTGAGTGTAGGCTGGTCAACACGGCCTGAGAAACGGGCGTGTCCCAAGTCGTGTCCTGCTTTGTGCACTTGAGTGGGTCTGAGTGGGTCTTGAGTGGGTCTCGAGCGTGTCTCGAGTGAGGCACACGGGCTGGGACACGGGCGTGTCCTAGGCCGTGTCCTCCTCTGGGTCGACTAACTCCACTCGAATAAATGCACTCTATGATTCTCGAGATGCAAGTCGAGTTGGGTAGACGGCCTATGACACAGCTGTGTCAGAGGCTGTGTCCTTCTCTGTTTGTGGCCAGGGCTATGAACACGGGCTAGAAACGTGCGTGTCCAAAGCCGTGTCAGGGCACACGGCCTGTGACACGGGTGTATCACATGGTTGTGTCCTGGTTGGGTTGAGTCGGTTCCTTTTCTGCTTAAGGAACACGGCCTGTGACAAAGCTGTGTCACAAACCATGTCAGTTTACAGTGAGTCACCAAACATAGGACCATGCAATGTAATCCCTCATTGTGTGATCCATGGTGTTGGCTCATGCGTAACCTCTCTATTGGGATGCACTTAATTTTCAAGTACTAAAGAATTGGAAGAAATGAAGGTTTGCTGATCTTTGAAGAAAGAAGAAAAGAATTTTTTTTCTTAAAATTTCATAAGTACATTTTTTTAAAAGAGGAAGTATTTTCGAAAAGTCTAAGTTAATTTTTCGAGAAAGAAGAGCAGTTCTCAGAAACTTAATGACTTCTCAAAAAACTCTCAAAAAACTTTTAAGTTCTATTTTTCGAAAAATGCCCTGAAGGTGTTTTCGAAAAGTCCAAGTACATTTTTCGAAAAGCAATATTCTTTTCGAGAAACATAAAAACTTTTTGGAAAATTCTTTGAAACCTGATATAATTCTTTTCCTCGAAATGACCATGAAGAGTTTTCGAAAATTCAAATTCATTTTTCAAGAAGGGAAGGTTGTTTTCGAGAAGTCAGAATTTCTTTTTCGAAAGATGAGATCTTTTTCGAGAAACCAGTTCCAGTGTTCAAAGGATTCTGCGAAAAGTCTTTTTCGAAAAGACTAAGTCATTTTTCGAAAGAAGCAAGTTCTTTTCGAAGAATACAATTGCTGAAAATTTCTAAGTTCAATTCGTCGAACGCAACTTCATTTCTTCGAACAAAGATTTCTTTCATTAGTCAAATGAGATTTCAAACTTCGATTCATATTTAATATGATTGATCTTCATTCCTTAAATAATTTCAGACCGTTAGAAGAAGTTCTATATAAATACTTGTCGATGGATTCGATATCCCTAATACTAATGCTAATCATAATCTTGACAGAAGTCAGAATCGCCGCAAGTTTTAGATCGGGATAAAGCCGCACACGCCATCTTCGTTCTTCTCTGAAGCTTCGTCCTCAATCCAGCGATTCGACAGAAGAAAGAATTGACAGATCACAAGAGTCAAGATTCTCATTCATTCACTTGATCGTGTCGAAGCCAAAGAGTTTTAGATCGTGTTCTCTCAAGATTTCTTCCTCAACTTCTTCACCAAGCTTTCAGTTTTCAAGAAGGAACAACATTGTAGATTTCATATCTGAAGTGAATTTTTTCGTTACTATTGTAAAATCTTATTTTGACTTTTGTAGGAGCCTCGTCTCTGAGTTTGTAGGAAGAATTATCTTCCAAGTGTAGATCTTGTTTTGGGGGATCGAGTTTGTTGGAGTGTGTTTACTCCGAGTTGTAGGAGCATTGCTCCGAAGTGTAGGATTGTTTAATCCGAGATATAGTGAAGTAGTGAAGGCTAGCCGTAGTGCTAGATTGGTGAGGTGGAGAGTGGACGCACCCAAGATTGGGGAACCACTATAATTCCTTGTGTCATTTGTATTGTGCTCGATTACTTTCTGTGATATTCTCTCTCAACTTTTTATTTCGCAAAATACGCAGATCTCACCTATTCACCCCCCTCTAGGTGATTTAGATACTTTCAGCATGTACGAGGCCCTTGACCAGAAGTTGCTCTTGAAGAAACATTGAAGGAGTCTGCCCAGAGGTCTTGGACTTCTTACCCCATCTCTTGCGGTAACTAGACTTTTCAAGACGCGACACTTTGAACTCTGGCTTTGTAACAGCCAAGTCCCTCTTGTCGTACACTTTTAACTTGGACGCGACACTTTAAACTCTGGATATATATGGTGGACATTCGTGTTTGATGAGTTCAATAATAACACCTAAAACTTCCGCTAGAATGCTCTGAGTTAGGGTGCGTGTAATTGTTTTGATATTAACTTGTAATTCCACCGCCTGTTAGTGGAATATGGTGTGGGGCCCCGGCCGGACCCTCTATTATATTTCATTTGACGGATGGAGGTGTTACAATTTGGTATCAGCTTCTTTTGGTCTTCCTCCCGCGAATTTGTGGTCGAATTCTTTTGAGGGGTGGCCAGCACGTGTATGTGCCGCCCGTTATAACATTCATGAACTCAAGAATGTCCACCAAGGAATAAAAATATACCTGTTTGAGGAACCCGCGCATTCCTAAAAAGTTGTTGTTGCTTTTGCAAAGTGGCTAAAGTGTGTCTTTGACACATATACGTGACTCGAAGTGGTGTGGGGTAGTCTGAGCCCCAGAGTTCTGATGAGAGTATGAAACCAGCTGAGGTGCCTACAACTCCTCCGTCTACGGAGACAGTACGCTTAGTTGCTGAAGCATTGTTTGTGATGATACAAGCACAACCTATTGGGCAAGCGCATCCTGCAGTGGTGCCAGAACAGGTTGGTGTGAGGCTAGTACCTGTTGTGGCTGTTGTAGATTCACGAGCAGCTGAACGACAACTGAAGCAGTTTATAAGCTTCAATCCTCCTACGTTCGTGGGGGTAGGATGTAACACCCCAAATCTCATGATTGAGTGTAGGCTGGTCAACGCGGCCTGAGAAACGGGTGTGTCCCAAGTCGTGTCCTGCTTTGTGCACTTGAGTGGGTCTGAGTGGGTCTTGAGTGGGTCTCGAGCGTGTCTCGAGTGAGGCACACGGGCTGGGACACGGGCGTGTCCTAGGCCGTGTCCTCCTCTGGGTCGACGAACTCCACTCGACTAAATGCACTCTATGATTCTCGAGATGCAAGTCGAGTTGGGTAGACGGCCTATGACACAGCTGTGTCAGAGGCTGTGTCCTTCTCTGTTTGTGGCCAGGGCTATGAACACGGGCTAGAAACGTGCGTGTCCAAAACCGTGTCAGGGCACACGGCCTGTGACACGGGTGTATCACATGGTTGTGTCCTGGTTGGGTTGAGTCGGTTCCTTTTCCGCTTAAGGAACACGGCCTGTGACAAAGCTGTGTCACAAACCATGTCAGTTTACAGTGAGTCACCAAACATAGGACCATGCAATGTAATCCTTCATTGTGTGATCCATGGTGTTTGCTCATGCGTAACCTCTCTATTGGGATGCACTTAATTTTCAAGTACTAAAGAATTTGAAGAAATGAAGGTTTGCTGATCTTTGAAGAAAGAAGAAAAGAAATTTTTTTCTTAAAATTTCATAAGTACATTTTTTAAAAAGTGGAAGTTTTTTCGAAAAGTCTAAGTTAATTTTTCGAGAAAGAAGAGCAGTTCTCAGAAACTTAATGACTTCTCAAAAAACTCTCAAAAAACTTCTAAGTTCTATTTTTCGAAAAATGCCCTGAAGGTGTTTTCGAAAAGTCCAAGTACATTTTTCGAAAAGCAATATTCTTTTCGAGAAACATAAAAACTTTTTGGAAAATTCTTTGAAACCTGATATAATTCTTTTCCTCGAAATGACCATGAAGAGTTTTCGAAAATTCAAATTCATTTTTCAAGAAGGGAAGGTTGTTTTCGAGAAGTCAGAATTTCTTTTTCGAAAGATGAGATCTTTTTCGAGAAACCAGTTCCAGTGTTCAAAGGATTCTGCGAAAAGTCTTTTTCGAAAAGACTAAGTCATTTTTCGAAAGAAGCAAGTTTTTTTCGAAGAATACAATTGTTGAAAATTTCTAAGTTCAATTCGTCGAACGCAACTTTAATTCGTCGAATGTAACTTCATTTCTTCGAACAAAGATTTCTTTCATTAGTCGAATGGGATTTCAAACTTCGATTCATATTTAATATGATTGATCTTCATTCCTTAAATAATTTCAGACCGTTAGAAGAAGTTCTATATAAATACTTGTCGATGGATTCGATATCCCTAATACTAATGCTAATCATAATCTTGACAGAAGTCAGAATCGCTGCAAGTTCTAGATCGGGATAAAGCCGCACACGCCATCTTCGTTCTTCTCTAAAGCTTCGTCCTCGATCCAGCGATTCGACAGAAGAAAGAATTGACAGATCACAAGAGTCAAGATTCTCATTCATTCACTTGATCGTGTCGAAGCCAAAGAGTTTTCGATCGTGTTCTCTCAAGATTTCTTCCTCAACTTCTTCACCAAGCTTTCAGTTTTCAAGAAGGAACAACATTGTAGATTTCATATCTGAAGTGAATTTTTTCGTTACTATTGTAAAATATTATTTTGACCTTTGTAGGAGCCTCGTCTATGAGTTTGTAGGAAGAATTATCTTCCAAGTGTAGATCTCGTTTTGGGGGATCGAGTTTGTTGGAGTGTGTTTACTCCGAGTTGTAGGAGCATTGCTCCGAAGTGTAGGATTGTTTAATCCGAGATATAGTGAAGTAGTGAAGGCTAGCCGTAGTGCTAGATTGGTGAGATGGAGAGTGGACGCACCCAAGATTGGGGAACCACTATAATTCCTTGTGTCATTTGTATTGTGCTCGATTACTTTCTGTGATATTCTCTCTCAACTTTTTATTTCGTAAAATACGCAGATCTCACATATTCACCCCCCTCTAGGTGATTTAGATACTTTCAGCATGTACGAGGCCCTTGACCAGAAGTTGCGCTTGAAGCAACATTGAAGGAGTCTGCCCAGAGGTCTTGGACTTCTTACCCCATCTCTTGCGGTAACTAGACTTTTCAGGACGCGACACTTTGAACTCTGGCTTTGTAACAGCCAAGTCCCTCTTGTCGTACACTATTAACTTGGACGCGACACTTTAAACTCTGGATATATATAGTGGACATTCGTGTTTGATTAGTTCAATAATAACACCTAAAACTTCCGCTAGAATGCTCTGAGTTAAGGTGCGTGTAATTGTTTTGATATTAACCAGTAATTCCACCACCTGTTAGTGGAATATGGTGTGGGGCCCCGGCCGGACCCTCTATTATATTTCATTTGACGGATGAAGGTGTTACAATTTGGTATCAGCTTCTTTTGGTCTTCCTCCCGCGAATTTGTGGTCGAATTCTTTTGAGGGGTGGCCAACACGTGTATGTGCCGCCGGTTATAACATTCATGAACTCAAGAATGTCCACCAAGGAATGAAAATATACCTATTCGAGGAACCCGCGCATTCATAAAAAGTTGTTGTTGCTTTTGCAAAGTGGCTAAAGTGTGTCTTTGACACATATACGTGACGCGAAGTAGTGTGGGGTAGTCTGAGCCCCAGCGTTCTGATGAGAGTATGAAACCAGCTGAGGTGCCTACAACTCCTCCGTCTACGGAGACAGTACGCTTAGTTGCTGAAGCATTGTTTGTGATGATATAAGCACAACCTATTGGACAAGCGCATCCTGCAGTGGTGCCAGAACAGGTTGGTGTGAGGCTAGTACCTGTTGTGGCTGTTGTAGATTCACGAGCAGCTGAACGACAACTGAAGCAGTTTATAAGCTTCAATCCTCCTACGTTCGTGGGGGTAGGATGTAACACCCCAAATCTCATGATTGAATGCAGGCTGGTCAACACGGCCTGAGAAACGGGCGTGTCCCAAGTCGTTTCCTGCTTTGTGCACTTGAGTGGGTCTGAGTGGGTCTTGAGTGGGTCTCGAGCGTGTCTCGAGTGAGGCACACGGGCTGGGACACGGGCGTGTCCTAGGCCGTGTCCTCCTCTGGGTCGACAAACTCCACTCGACTAAATGCACTCTATGATTCTCGAGATGCAAGTCGAGTTGGATAGACGGCCTATGACACAGCTGTGTCAGAGGCTGTGTCCTTCTCTATTTTTGGCCAGGGCTATGAACACGGGCTAGAAACATACGTGTCCAAAGCCGTGTCAGGGCACACGGCCTGTGACACGGGTGTATCACATGGTTGTCTCCTGGTTGGGTTGAGTCGGTTCCTTTTCCGCTTAAGGAACACGGCCTGTGACAAAGCTGTGTCACAAACCGTGTCAGCCCAAGAAAATGCTTTTCTGGGTAAATCGTGGTCGTTCATTTCCTTCAACTTGGATCTAAGGGTCCAGGACCGTCCCTGCTGTTATAAAGCCGGGAGTGGAAGGATAACCTTCCATTCATCTTTGGCTTTTATCTTTTTAAAGAGATAGGGAGAGAGGAGAGCAAGGAAGGAAGGAGGAGAAGGAATCCGGCTGCCGGAGGAGCTTCAGCGTGCCGAATCGAGAGCCGAGTTCAGATTCATGGAGGCAAGGCCGTGGCAGTGATTTCCATCCGGCTAGATTTTCATGGCTCCAAGGCGCTCGTTAAGGGGAACGATCTCCTTCTTGGACAAGTAAAGTCCTCTTTCATACATGAGCATGGAATCCTCCACCAAGCGGTGGAAAGCATAAGTGATTCCAGTGGGTTGATAGTTGATATCCCCGATTGAGTCTGCATCTAGAGCCGGAAATGTGTAGTACAGTATAGGCATGTTGTGTGAAGACCATCCAGACGGTTAGTCTGGATTTGTGATGTTTATGTTGTGAACCGGAGAAGTCTCCGTGTGTTGTATGGATGCGTATGGATTGTGAATTCAAGCTCTATTTGTTGTATGCTCTGCGTTAGCGGTATGCTGATATAGGAAGCTTTGAGTAAGCTCCTTGTGTTGCGGGCGCTGTGAGCGTTGTTTGCTCTGTGTGAGCGGAAAAACTGCATGCTGATTAGGAAAGGGAAAGCCGACCCGCATCAAGATCTGCGCTATTGACGAATTGAGCAACGGGAAATGGCTGACCTGTACCTGTGTTGTGAGAGATCGATTGGTGGCAATGCAAATGGGGGGCTGCGTGCCAGACCCGGGTTGCTGCACCACAAGGGTGGGTCGATCTGAAATGCTCAATGGTTGCCATGAGGTTAGCACCTCTGAGTGGGATGGGCGAGGATTCCCTAGTATGCGTGTTGTGGTAGACTAAGGCCCATAGCCAACATGTTAAAAACCTATTATCGATGGTGTGCCAAGGATGATTCGGTACACCGTAAATGTGCCCTAAGTGCACGGAGCGTTTGGCGGAGGTGGGCGCTTGTGATGTTGTTGTGCTTGAGAGCACTTGTTGTGATATATATATGTTATGAGTGCGATGCATACAGGGAAGGACCTACTACCCCGGGTAAGGGGTAGGGTGGTTATAATTTGTCAGCTAATGCTGACCGTTGCTTTGTTTACCACCCTTGGGGTGGATGTCCAACTCCACTCGACGAAATTAACTCGACGATTCTCGAGAGGCAAGTCAAGTTTGGTACACGGCCTATGACACGGGCGTGTTAGAGGTCGTGTCCTTCTCTGTTTGTGGCCAGGGCTGTGAACACGGGCTGGATATGGGAGTGTCCAAAGCAGTGTTAGGGCACACGGCCTGTGACACGGGTGTATCGCATGGTCGTGTCCTGGTCGGGTTGAGTCGGTTCCTTTGCCGCTTAAGGAACACGACCTATGACACGGGCATGTCACAAGCCGTGTCAGCCAAAGAAAATGCTTTTCTGGGCAAATTGTGGTCGTTATTTCCTTCAACTTGGATCTAAGGGTCTAGGACCTTCCCTGCTATTATAAAGCCGAGAGTGGAAGGATAACCTTCTATTCATCTTTGGCTTTTCACTTTCTAAAGAGATAGGGAGAGAGGAGAGAAAGGAAGGAATGAGTAGAAGGAATCCGGCTGTCGGAGGAGCTTCAGCGTGCCGAATCGAGAGCCGAGTTCAGATTCATGGAGGCAAGTGTTGAAATTTGTGAAGTGGAAGTGGTTGATGGGCAGGCCGGGCGGCCTGGGCGGACAGCGTTGGCGGACTGGGCGGACTGCGGCCTAGTGATAAGTCTAGTGGAAGTGGCTGTTCTTCTGAGCGGGTTGACGGATGAAGTCCGCGGACTGTACGGCCTGTTATCTACGGATAAGGCATTGGCTGATTGGTTTACCCAAGGAGCGGCCTGAGCGGATAGGGGCTAGCGGACTAGTGCGTTGCTCAGTGGCTGTGTTGCAAGCATGTGTAACCGGCAGTTTGACTCATGTCTGCGGGAAGCTTGCGGACTGACGTATCCGCGGTGTGTGCTGTTGCGGACTTGGTTGAGAGCTTGGCTGAGGCCTTATCGAGCTCTGTTGGTGTAGCAGGTGCACTGCTGTGGAGGTCTTTGGTGGACTGGTGTGTGGAGTCCGGCAGGTGGCCGTTTCTTGGGCAGGTGTGCGAGTAGCTTGCGGACTGCTTCTCCTTGGCGGAGTGTTGGCGGTTTGTGGTGCTTGGTTGTTTGGCGGACGAAGCAAGCTCCTCGAGCGTGGTATGGGAAGATTGCAGAGTACCTGCAGTTCTGTGGATACCTGGCTTCTAACTCGGATTCAAGCTTGTTCGTCAAGAAGAAGTGAGAGCTAAGAGTCTTGGTCCTGCTGTATGTGGATGATATGATCATCACAGGGAACTCGGAGGAGGAAGTAGCAAGGCTCAGGGGAGAGCTTGCTATACGCTTCGAGATGAAAGACTTAGGAGAGTTGCATCACTTTCTTGGTCTGGAAGTGGAGAGGAAGGAGTGCGGGATTCTCATTAGCCAGAAAGGGTATGCTGATCGTATTGTGAAGCGGTTTGGCATGGGCGAAGGGAAGAAGTGCTCTACTCCACTGGAATCTGGGCTGAAGCTTCGACGAGATGAGGGAAGGGTGCTTAATGATCCCTTGGTGTTCAGGGCTCTTGTTGGGAGCTTGATCTATCTGACGATTACAAGGCCGGATATAGCTTATGCTGTTGGCCGAGTAAGTCGGTATATGGCTGAACCAAGGCAATCTCATCTAGTGGCGGCGAAGGGAATTCTGAAGTATGTCAAGGTGACTTCTGAGATGGGACTCCTCTATGGAAGGGATGCGGAGTTTGCGTTGCTCGGGTACACGGATGCTGACTATGGCGGTGATTCGGATGATCGAAGGTCTACTTCAGGTTATGTGTTCACTTGCGGTTCAGCTAGCATCTCGTGGTGTAGCAAGAAGCAGGACTCGGTGTCGGTTTCAACCACGGAGGCGGAGTATAAGGCTTCGGCCTTGGCTGCTCGGGAAGCCGTTTGGTTGAGGAGACTCATAGAGGATGTTCATGAAGAAGTGCAAGGGCCTACTTTACTCCGGGGTGACAATGAGAGTGCTCTCAAACTGGTAAACAATCCAGTGTGTCACGCCAGGACCAAGCATATAGAGATTGATCACCACTTCATCCGGGAGAAGGTGTTGGAGGGGTCTCTGCTGGTCGGGCATGTTCGGAGTGAAGATAATCTTGCTGACATCTTCACGAAGCCGCTGTCGAAGGGGCCCTTTGAACGCTTGCGCAGCTTGCTGGGCTTGGTCACCACTTCTCACTTCAAGGGGGAGTGTTGAAATTTGTGAAGTGGAAGTGGGTGACGGGACAGGCCGCGTGGCCTGTGCGGACAGCTTTGGCGGACTGGGCGGACTGAGGTTGCGGCCTGGTGAGAAGTCTGGTGGAAGCCGGCTGTGTTCTGAGCGGGTTGTTGCATGGAGTCCGCGGTTTGGTGCGTCCTGGTATCTGCGGATAGAGAGGCTTGCGGACTGGTGCTTTGCTCAGTGGTCGCGGGTGCAAGTTTGCGCTGTTGGCGGGTTGGTTCGAGTTCGTGGGAAGCCTTGCGGACTGGTGTGTCCGCGGTTGGGGCTGTTGCGGACTGGGCTTTGAGCTTGGCTGAGGCCTTGTCGAGCTCAGGTGTTACAGCAGGTCTTGCTGTGGAGACCGGTTGGCGGACTGATGTTTGGAGTCCGGGAAGTAGCTGCTGTGTTGGACAAGTGCGAGGAGCTCGCGGACTGGTTGCGGTCTGTGCTAGGGTATTTGGCGGACGGGACTTTGTGTCCGCTATGCTCGCACTGGCCCTTGATGGTTTTGGACTTGGTCACACTTGGTGTCAAGTTCATGGCGTCCGCCGTATCCGCCAAGTCCGCTGTGACCGGGCGGACTGTTGTTGTTTGCCTTTGGTCGTGGACTTGTGGCGGATTGAGGTGTGAGTCTTGCGGACTGCCTCGGGTTGGTGCGGACTGCCATTGAAGAGGGTGCTGTCCTGAAGCAGTTGGAGCTTTGCGGGCTGGTGCCTTGTCCGCTTAGCTTGGGCGGACTGGAGAGGGTTCGTCATTGGTTGCCTTGCTCCTGGCGGTTTCCCTTGGTGACTGGCTAAGTCCTCGCGGACTGAGCGGACAGTCGTTTTGTGTTCGCGCGGGCTGGGGCGGTGTCGCTATCTCATGGGCGGTGACCACACTCCTCACCTGGCCTATAAATAGGACCCCCCTGGCACATCTACAGTAACCTAAGTAACGTGAGTGAACAGTAATTTGGGTTGGGCGAGTGCTGCGGTCTGTGTTTTTCAGTCCGCGCGGATTGTTTCAGGCTGACGGTTTGCTGTGTGCAGGTCGCGCGGATAACTTCAAGGAGCCAGGAGTTTGGCTGTGACTTCGGTCAGTGCTTGGATGTGTGCGGTCTCTGCGGACTCAGCAGGAGGTCGCTCTGCGGCTTGTCAGTTCTGTTTCAACTTTCCCAGCTTCAATAACCTGTCCGCCGGCTTCAGGCGGGTAGGGGAGTTCCTCAGTTCGGGTTCAGCAGGAGGCGAATAACGGTCTGTCCGCGCGGCCTCGCGGTCTCGGCGGACTTCGTGGTATTCGGCGGATTGCAGCATAGCTTGGGCGGGCTCAGCGGTCTCGGCGGTCTCGGCGACCTCGCGGTCTCGGCGGACTGGAGTGCTGTCCGCCCGGCTTGTTTTTTTTGTTCTTTCTGTTTACAGCTGTAATACTAGCGAAATCATGTCTCGCTATGTATGCCTCGGATTGTAAAGAAGTGAATGCATAATAAGATCTTCTTGTGCTTCCATTGTTTTGTTGGGTGCAACCTCTAGTCCTTGGGTTTCCGCAGGTTCAGCGTGCGAACTGGGTAGTTCCGAAGATATTAATTTGGCGTTTGGGCTATCTTGCTGACCACGTTGAGAAAATTTAACATGGTATCAGAGGGAGGTTTCTGAGGTTGCGGAGGTTCAGTTGCGTGAGCGGAGGTCAGCCAGTGTTGTTACTCAGTGATTGAGTGGTGTTCAACCTGTGTTGTTGCTCGGAGCTGCTGAAGGGTACCAACAGGTGGTTGCAATGGAAGGAAGCTTAGCAAGAGGTCTGGGCATTGAACTCTTAACGCCGACTAACTATAAAAAGTGGAAGTCGTGCATGAAGAGTTATCTTCTAGGCGAGGAGCTGTGGGAAGTTGTCGGTGGAGACGACAGACGGGAAGTTACTGCTGCTTTCGGTACTGCTGAACAGGTGAGGCTCTGGAGAAGAACTAATGCTAAGGCAGAGTTCGTTCTGAAGAGAGCTGTCTCTCCGGAACTGTTTGATCACATCATTGGATGTGAGTCGGCTGCTGATATTTGGACAACCATTGATGAGTTGTTCAATAGGAAGAATGTGGCGCGGCTTCAGTTCCTGGAGAATGAGTTGGCCAGGGCAACTCAGGGAGACCTTTCCATCTCCAGGTACTTCTTAAAGATGAAGAGCTTGTGTGCTGAGCTGTCGGCGCTGGATCCTGATGAGCCTATCTCTGAGGCAAAGATGAAAAGGCACATTTTCCGCGGCTTGCGGAAGGAGTATGTGGCCTTTGTTACGTCTGTTCAAGGGTGGGCTACTCAGCCGTCTCTGCTGGAGCTGGAGAATCTGCTTGCCTCGCAGGAGAGCTTAGCAAGGCAGATGGCTGGAGTGAATCTGAATCAGGAAGGCAGCGAGGCTCTCTTCTCAGGCAAGAAGAAGGGATGGGAAGGGAAGAAGAAGAAGAAGGTGCAGGCCGCTGTTGAGAAGGAGACTTCAACTTCATATCCGCCAGAGAGGAGCAATGCTCCTAAGGACTGGAAGAAGAATCTGAAGTGCTACCGGTGTCATCAGCGAGGGCACTTCAAGCGGGACTGCAAGGTCAAACTGCAGCCTGGGCATGCTGCGGGAAAGGAGGAAGCTTGCTCGCGAAGTGAAGAAGCAGAATGGGGAGGAGCTTTCATGACGGGCACTTGTGTCCGGGCCTTATCTGCTGAGGACTTCAACAGCGAGTGGATCATCGACTCCGGGTGTGGTCATCACCTCACCGGAGACAAGTCGAAGTTCACCTCCATGCAGGCTTACTCAGGTAATGAAGCTATTATCACTGCTGATAATACTGTTTATGCAGTAGAGAAGGAGGGGGTCGTGTCTTTGGGTAGTGATCAGGGGCCACTCACGTTAAGGAGTGTGTATCACGTGCCGGGCATGAAGAAGAACCTCTTCTCGGTGACCAACGCGGTGGACGCTGGGTATCACGTTCTGTTTGGGCCAACAGACGTGAGGTTCCTTCGCAACGTATCAGCGGTAAAGGCTGATGTTGCTCATGTTGGGAGGAGGGTGAAGAACTTGTTTGTTCTTTCCACCAGTGCCTATGTTGATAGGATGAGAGCCAATGATAGTGCGGCTATCTGGCATGAGAGGCTGGGGTATGTTGGCATGGACAAGCTAAAGGCAATGGCGAGTAGAAGTCTGGTGAGGGGGTTGCCGATGTTGTCCTCCTTTGGTGATGGGCATGTTTGTGCGGGCTGTCAATACGGTAAGGCACATCGCCTTCCGTTTGATAAATCTCAAACAAGGAGCAAGAAACCATTGGAGTGTATTCATGGCGACCTGATGGGACCGACTGTTACAGCCAGCCTTGGTGGAAGCAAATACATGCTTGTCTTGGTCGATGACTACTCAAGGTATACTTGGGTGTACTTCTTAAAGGAGAAGTCGGATGCCTTCCGTTTGTTCGTGGAGTTCAAGGAGTTGGTAGAAGGCCGGCTTGGCTTGCGGATTAAGAAGTTTAGAACTGATAACGGGGGAGAGTTTGTCTCTTCCGAGTTTTCTAACTTCTGCAGGAAGCACGGGATCCAACGGGAGCTTACATGTGCGCCCACTCCACAACAAAATGGGGTAGCGGAGCGGAAGATCCGTCATTTGACGGAAACCTGCAAATGCTGGCTGCATGCGAAAGATATCCCGAGGTCTTTTTGGGCGGAGGGAATGTCTTGTGCTGCATATGTTATCAACCGGATGCCACTCAGCCCTATCAACATGAAGACTCCTATTGAGCTGTTGCTGAAGGAGAAGCCGAGTGTTGGACACCTTCGGGTGTTCGGTTCAACTTGCTACGTGCATGTCCCGGATGCTTCACGGACAAAGCTGGATGCGAAGGCAAGGAAACTTGTCTTTGTTGGCTATGATGAGCGGAAGAAGGGATGGAAGTGCATGGACCCTGTGACGAAGAAGTTCGTGGTGTCAAGAGACGTTGTCTTTGACGAGCTGACGTCATATGGAGGTGGCTCGGTGGAGCCTACAGGAAGTAGCAAGGTTGAGGAAGCACCGGTGGAGGATGCTGAAGGCTTGGAAGAGGAGCTTGCTGTTTCACCAGCAGCTCCTGTTGCTTCGAACTCCGAGGCTGAGCCTTCTGGCTCAGGAAGCAGGGGGAGCACTGCTCAATGCTTGCCCCAGGTAGGAGTGGAGCCTGAAGAAGCAACGGAAGCCGTGAGCAAGGAGCCGTGTCTTCGGAGATCGAAGAGGGTGGTTAAGTCACCGGCTCGGTACTGTGACGGGAATGCAGTGAGCTTTGTCTCCTGTTTCTTTGCTGGTCCTCTGGATGAGCGAGAGCCTGCAAACTTCAACGAGGCCACTGGAGTGAAGGAGTGGGAAGGTGCCATGAAGGAAGAGATTGATGCTCTGAAGAAGAATGAAACCTGGGACCTTGTGCCCAAGGTTGATGGCGTTACTCCGGTTACTTGCAAGTGGGTGTATAAGTTGAAGAAGAAGGCTGATGGGAGCATTGATCGGTTCAAGGCTCGCCTGGTCGCTAGAGGATTCTCACAGCAGTATGGAGAAGACTATGAGGAGACATTCAGTCCAGTTGCGAAGATGACGTCTGTAAGAGTGGTGATCGCCTTGGCTGCTTGCAAGGGATGGAGGTTGTGGCAACTCGATGTGAAGAATGCCTTTCTTTACGGAGAGATTGACAAGGACATCTTCATGGATCAGCCGCTTGGTTTCGTCTCTGAGAAGCATCCGGACTATGTCTGCAAACTCAGGAAGGCTCTCTATGGGTTGAAGCAAGCTCCTCGAGCGTGGTATGGGAAGATTGCAGAGTACCTGCAGTTCTGTGGATACCTGGCTTCT
This sequence comes from Platanthera guangdongensis, assembly GCA_039583875.1. Taxonomy (NCBI): domain Eukaryota; kingdom Viridiplantae; phylum Streptophyta; class Magnoliopsida; order Asparagales; family Orchidaceae; genus Platanthera; species Platanthera guangdongensis. The sequence goes on from CM077164.1 coordinate 44,130,434, forward strand.
AACTCGGATTCAAGCTTGTTCGTCAAGAAGAAGGGAGAGCTAAGAGTCTTGGTCCTGCTGTATGTGGATGATATGATCATCACAGGGAACTCGGAGGAGGAAGTAGCAAGGCTCAGGGGAGAGCTTGCTATACGCTTCGAGATGAAAGACTTAGGAGAGTTGCATCACTTTCTTGGTCTGGAAGTGGAGAGGAAGGAGTGCGGGATTCTCATTAGCCAGAAACGGTATGCTGATCATATTGTGAAGCGGTTTGGCATGGGCGAAGGGAAGAAGTGCTCTACTCCACTGGAATCTTGGCTGAAGCTTCGACGAGATGAGGGAAGGGTGCTTAATGATCCCTTGGTGTTCAGGGCTCTTGTTGGGAGCTTGATCTATCTGACGATTACAAGGCCGGATATAGCTTATGCTGTTGGCCGAGTAAGTCGGTATATGGCTGAACCAAGGCAATCTCATCTAGTGGCGGCGAAGGGAATTCTGAAGTATGTCAAGGTGACTTCTCAGATGGGACTCCTCTATGGAAGGGATGCGGAGTTTGTGTTGCTCGGGTACACGGATGCTGACTATGGCGGTGATTCGGATGATCGAAGGTCTACTTCAGGTTATGTGTTCACTTGCGGTTCAGCTAGCATCTCGTGGTGTAGCAAGAAGCAGGACTCGGTGTCGGTTTCAACCACGGAGGCGGAGTATAAGGCTTCGGCCTTGGCTGCTCGGGAAGCCGTTTGGTTGAGGAGACTCATAGAGGATGTTCATGAAGAAGTGCAAGGGCCTACTTTACTCCGGGGTGACAATGAGAGTGCTCTCAAACTGGTAAACAATCCAGTGTGTCACGCCAGGACCAAGCATATAGAGATTGATCACCACTTCATCCGGGAGAAGGTGTTGGAGGGGTCTCTGCTGGTCGGGCATGTTCGGAGTGAAGATAATCTTGCTGACATCTTCACGAAGCCGCTGTCGAAGGGGCCCTTTGAACGCTTGCGCAGCTTGCTGGGCTTGGTCACCACTTCTCACTTCAAGGGGGAGTGTTGAAATTTGTGAAGTGGAAGTGGGTGACGGGACAGGCCGCGTGGCCTGTGCGGACAGCTTTGGCGGACTGGGCGGACTGAGGTTGCGGCCTGGTGAGAAGTCTGGTGGAAGCCGGCTGTGTTCTGAGCGGGTTATTGCATGGAGTCCGCGGTTTGGTGCGGCCTGGTATCTGCGGATAGAGAGGCTTGCGGACTGGTGCTTTGCTCAGTGGTCGCGGGTGCAAGTTTGCGCTGTTGGCGGGTTGGTTCGAGTTCGTGGGAAGCCTTGCGGACTGGTGTGTCCGCGGTTGGGGCTGTTGCGGACTGGGCTTTGAGCTTGGCTGAGGCCTTGTCGAGCTCAGGTGTTACAGCAGGTCTTGCTGTGGAGACCGGTTGGCGGACTGATGTTTGGAGTCCGGGAAGTAGCTGCTGTGTTGGACAAGTGCGAGGAGCTCGCGGACTGGTTGCGGTCTGTGCTAGGGTGTTTGGAGGACGGGACTTTGTGTCTGCCATGCTCGCACTGGCCCTTGATGGTTTTGGACTTGGTCACACTTGGTGTCAAGTTCATGGCGTCCGCCGTATCCGCCAAGTCCGCTGTGACCGGGCGGACTGTTGCTGTTTGCCTTTGGTCGTGGACTTGTGGCGGATTGAGGTGTGAGTCTTGCGGACTGCCTCAGGTTGGTGCGGACTGCCATTGAAGAGGGTGCTGTCCTGAAGCAGTTGGAGCTTTGCGGGCTGGTGCCTTGTCCGCTTAGCTTGGGCGGACTGGAGAGGGTTCGTCATTGGTTGCCTTGCTCCTGGCGGTTTCCCTTGGTGACTGGCTAAGTCCTCGCGGACTGAGCGGACAGTCGTTTTGTGTTCGCGCGGGCTGGGGCGGTGTCGCTATCTCATGGGCGGTGACCACACTCCTCACCTGGCCTATAAATAGGACCCCCCTGGCACATCTACAGTAACCTAAGTAACGTGAGTGAACAGTAATTTGGGTTGGGCGAGTGCTGCGGTCTGTGTTTTTCAGTCCGCGCGGATTGTTTCAGGCTGACGGTTTGCTGTGTGCAGGTCGCGCGGATAACTTCAAGGAGCCAGGAGTTTGACTGTGACTTCGGTCAGTGCTTGGATGTGTGCGGTCTCTGCGGACTCAGCAGGAGGTCGCTCTGCGGCTTGTCAGTTCTGTTTCAACTTTCCCAGCTTCAATAACCTGTCCGCCGGCTTCAGGCGGGTAGGGGAGTTCCTCAGTTCGGGTTCAGCAGGAGGCGAATAACGGTCTGTCCGCGCGGCCTCGCGGACTCGGCGGACTTCGTGGTATTCGGCGGATTGCAGCATAGCTTGGGCGGGCTCAGCGGTCTCGGCGGTCTCGGCGACCTCGCGGTCTCGGCGGACTGGAGTGCTGTCCGCCCGGCTTGTTTTTTTTTCTTTCTGTTTACAGCTGTAATACTAGCGAAATCATGTCTCGCTATGTATGCCTCGGATTGTAAAGAAGTGAATGCATAATAAGATCTTCTTGTGCTTCCATTGTTTTGTTGGGTGCAACCTCTAGTCCTTGGGTTTCCGCAGGTTCAGCGTGCGAACTGGGTAGTTCCGAAGATATTAATTTGGCGTTTGGGCTATCTTGCTGACCACGTTGAGAAAATTTAACAGGCAAGGCCTGCAGTGGTGCCAGTACGGCTTGGTGCAAGGCAAGAGCGTGTTGAGGCTCTGATTGACGAGCAAGCAGCTAACGAGAAACTAAAATGGTTTATGGATTTTCATCCACCAATGTTTGTAGGGGCGGGTTCCCCAACGCAGGCTGAAGATTGGCTCGCAAGAGTGAAGAGGATCCTGATAGCAATCGGGACTGAAGAGGGGCGAAAAGTTACCTTAGCCACTTTTCTGCTGGAAGGTGACGCGAGGCTTTGGTGGGATGAAGTGGAATTGCACCACTTGGCAGGTCGAGGATTAGAGGAGATCTCGATCGAAGAATTCTCAAGATTATTTTTGGCCAAGTATTTATCAGTGTCGCAGCGAATTGCCATGGAAAATGAGTTACAACGTCTGGTGCAGGGAATGAGTAGTGTTGATACTTACCTGCATGAGTTTACTAGGCGGGGGCGCTATGCGGGGTCTACTTTCGCGGAGGAGGTGCGGAAGACGAATAGTTTCTATGATGGACTTCGTGATGAGCTGAGGTTGGCACTCCCGAGTTCGGTGAACCAAGGCTTCCAAGCGTTAGTAGATACAGCCCGTGCGCTGGATAAAGATTTGAAACAGGTGTAGGACAAGAGGAACTTGGCAATGGAAAAGCCGGAATTCAAAGTTCCACAATGGGAACAATCAGATTTTAGTAAACGAGATAAGAAGAGGTTCAGGCCTACCGAACAAACTCCTTTGACTATTGCTTCAGGAGCAACATATGGGAAAGAACGTGTTGAGACACGTACATGTTTTAAATGTGGAAAGTAAGGGAATTTAGCCAAAACTTGTTGGAATGGCCCTCCAAAGGATGAGAAAAAGACGGGTGCGTCTTATGAGGAAAAGGGTAAGGCAGTGACAGAGTCATCTGTGTCCCGGGCGCAACCTCGAGTGTATAATCTCGAATTGTAGTGGCCGCAAATCTCAACCGGTGAAGTACAGCAGCCTCGAGTGTTTAATCTAGAAGTACATGAGGCCATAAAACGGATTATGAGAGATGCGGATGAGCGGAAATAAGTAAACTTTGTTCCTTTCGTGATGTAAATATATAGTATATATATGTATTACACTATGTTTGTTAACAACTTGTGTTTGTGCGATACCGTGGGGCGAGACAAGCTGTGGCCTCTGAGGTCTAAACCCAGATCGTTTTATCAAGGTGCAACAAAGGCATGGTTATGTTGGTGTCTACAGTTGAGCTACATTTCTTGTAGGGAGGGGAGGGTTGTAACACCCCAAATCTCACGATTGAATGCAGGCTGGTCAACACGGCCTGGGACACGAGCGTGTCCCAAGCCATGTCCTTGCTCTCCTCTCTCCCTATCTCCGTTTGTTAGTCTGGATACACGGTCTCGAGTGTATCTCGAGTGAGGCACACGGCCTAGGACACGGCGTGTCCTGGGCCGTGTCCTCCTCTGGGTCGATGAACTCCACTCAACGAAATTCACTCGACGATTCTCAAGATGCAAGTCGAGTTGGGTACACGGCCTGAAAGTGTGAGCTTGATCTGATATACTCTAGAGGGGGTGAATAGAGTATGGTGCTTAAAAACTTTTTACAACAGTGGTTGTAATCTGAGTGAACATGGAAGCAAATATTAAACCTAATCACAGCAGCTATCTAATTACAATCTACAAAAGAAACTAATCACAGATCACAGCCAGAAACAAAAATAAAGATAAGCAAGCCAGAAGACACAAGGAGCTATAGTGGTTCCCCTAAACTTGGGTACATCCACTCTTCTACCACCCTAGGTAGGAATCCACTACAGGATGAGTTGATCAGGTGTCCTGGGCACCAATGAGCTTTTGATAAGGTGCTCAAAAACCAAATCAGATTTTTTGATCAGGTGTCTTGCCACCAATGAGCTCTTGACAAGGTGCTCAAAAACCAAGCACAAACTTTTGAAGGGAGTTTGAAAAACCCTTTACAGAGATGGGGATGAGAGAGTTATGGAAGTCTTCTCTTTCTCAAAGCAGCTGAGAAGACTATGTGGATTTGATGTTGTCAAAGCTCCCCCTGAGTTCTTGAGATGTTCAGGAAATGAAGCTTTGTTGTAGGGTGATAGGCCTTCAGAAATTTGATCTCCAGCAATTGATGATTTCAGCAACAGCTAAAATGTTAGGTGTCTGGAGTCTTGAATGATGTTGGCCTTGAACACTTGAATCAAAAGAGAACAGAAGATTTCAGATGGTTGATCTCCTTGGTTGAATTCTTTTAGACAGAGAATGTCTACAGCTTTCTTTCTTTTTCTCTTGAGAGATTGTTGTTGAGAAAGATGTTGTTCCAGAGAAGAGTTGTAGCAGAGAATATTTTTCTTGTTCTTCTTTTTCTTGTTCACTCTCTTCTTCTTGATTGCTTGTACTACTGAGAGATTCAAAAATCTTGAGTTTTATTCTCTGTTTCTGAATAGAAAATGATCCTCTGTCAATAATAGCCGTTGGCCTGTCATTAAATGACTTCCTTAATTGCAATTGTCTTCTGGGGGAAAGTCCAAAGAAACATTCCTTGATAATCCCTTGAAACTTGGACCAGAATAAATGAAAATGGCTACAAAATCTTCTGAATTAATTGCTGAGAATAACTCCTTAACTGTTCTGAATTTGAATCTTGAAAATCATTTAACTCTTCAGAAAAATGTCGAACTGAGCTCTACTATCGTCGAACTGAGCTCAGCGATTTGGACTTATACAGCAACAGAGATCGTCGATCTGAGCTCAACTATTGTCGAACTGAGCTCAGAGATAGAGAATCAATACTAGAGTCAAGATCGTCGAACTGAGCTCGAAGATCGTCGAATGGAGTTCGACGATTTGTTGAAGTTGAGCTCAGCGATCGTCGAATGGAGTTCGACGATCCGTCGAAGTTGAGCTAGACGATCGTCGATTGGAGTTCGACGATTCGTCGTACTGAGCTCGACGAAATGACTTAGTCTCCAAACTGAAAAACCTTGGTCTTGAGGGCAGCTTCCAAACCTAACTACTAACCCTTAGACTCAATTTTAATTGACCTTTAGATCTATACAGAAGGTCAAAAACAGGTTTCCTAAAGACATAGTGATCCTGACCCAAATTATTAATAGGGTGTTCCAACAATCTCCCCCTATTTGGGTTAGGATTACTATTTACAGAACTTGGAAAAAATTAAAGAACAACATACAAAGCAACAATAAACAATCAACAAGCAGAATCACAGATATATTATCTCAGACAAAAATCAGAAATCAGAATGATTGTCACCTTACATAATTATTCCTTCTCCTTGCTCTTTATAAGCTTAATTTCTCTATTAGGATTGAGAGCTTCTTTCTTTGACCTTCTGTCATCAGCTGCACCTAAAGAAGTTTGTTGTTTAGGCCTTGGTACCACAGCTTCAGGATGCAGCTCCATATATCTTTCAGAATCAAAAACTTTGCTTGAGGCGTATCTTTCCAGTTCCTTCTTTCTTTGTTCAGACAATGTAGTAATGTTGGAGGTATCTCTGCCTTGCTCTTTAGCTTTCTTGATTTGATCTAGGGAAGCTAATTCTTTCATCTTGGCAGTCCAAGCAGTAGGGTTATTTTCTGGATCTTCAAAGGGCACTGGAGGCTCATATCTGTTGGAAGGATTATCTTGAGGAGCTCTGGATGAGAATACTTCTTTCATCTTATAGGGAAAAGGGCATGAAGTTGTATCTGATGAAGCTTGTCCTTCCCTAGAGTATGGATGTTGCCTTGAATAGCCTTTTGAGTAGACTTGGAATTCCCTTTGGCTTTCTCTATAATTTTCTCTTCTAGATTGAGAACCTCTGGACTGGCTTCCCCTATATTGAGATCTTGCATGAGCCTGATAACGGGTTTGGCTTTTAGTAGAAGGATGAGTAGCTGAGCTTCCACCTGCACCTGCATCAGGAGGAGGTGGTGGAGGAGGATGAGGATGATGAAACTGAGAAGATCCTTTTTCATACTTCCTCTTCTTCTTCATAGCTTTTAGTTGGTTCTTGGAATACTGCATGCAATGTTCAGTAATGGGGCAGTCATGAAGAATGTAATAAGGAATATCATTAGTGTCCTTTACTTTGGCTGGAGGCACTCTTTTCATTGCTTTGCTCCTTGCCTTTCTTTTCCTGGCTATGGTGGCAGAAGAATCATCAGAATTATTCTTAAATTCATCACTTTCAGAGCTTTGCTCATCATATAAGGCATCAATCTGTTCATATAATCTTTTTGAAGTTGGGTTGGAGCAGATGAGACAGCAGTTGTAGCAGCAGCAGATATAGTACTAGTAACAACATAGGTTGTAGCAGTAGCAGTAATATCAGCAGTAAGTGGAGCAGCACCAGATTCAGAGAAAACTGTTTCAGAAACACTACTTTCAGATACAAGAACCTCAGCATCAGTAATAACAGTAGGAATAACAGTAGGCTCAAAATCATATACCTCTGTCATCTGCATATCCTTAGAGATTAACTCATCAGTAGTATCAACAATATCAGCAGCAGCAACAGAAACATCAACATTTGCAGCAGTAAGATCACTAGGAACAAAAGGCTCAGCAGGAGTAGCAGCAGCAACAGAACTAGCAACATAAACTGAAAGTACAAAAGAATTTATAACACTGGTGTCACAACTTGAGAAGGGCACAATGACCTTAGAAAGATCCTCTGATGGCTGGACTGGCTGAACTGCAGATGGCTGGACTGTATTGCTTACTGGAAGACAGCTGAAATATAATGAATCAAAAACTGATAGTAAGGACCTGAGGTCCACTGAAAAGACAGCAACTTGAGGTGGTGTTTCAGCTTGAGGTGGTGTTGAAACTGGAGCTTGAGGTGAAGAGACAGCAGAAGCAGGAACTGAAGAAATGGCAGCAGCAGCAGCAGGCAATCTAACTTCATAAGGCATCTCCCCCTGCCTAGATTCAAAGAGAGTTGGATCAAGGCACCCAGAGGAAGGGATTGCCTGAGGAAAGAGAGAGGATAGCCTAGCAGAAAGGGCTGCCACTGACTGAAGAAGTGGAGCCAAGGAGGTCTCCAATAGAAGTGATAGCCTGGGGGCTAGCAGTTCATATAACTTATCAGCTAGGGCAGGAAGATCTACATGCTCAACAGGGATGTGAGTAGAGGTAGAGACTGGAGGTGGAGCTACTGGTGATGGTGGTGGAAAGCTGGTGGATGGTAGAAATGAAGGTTGAGGTGTGGGGATTAGGGAAATGGAAGACAGTGGTATTGAGATAGAGGGTGTGAAAGAGGGTTGATCAACAATGTCTTGTAGAAGCTGTTGGTAAGATATGGAGGAGGAGGGTAGCTCAGGAGGAGATGAAGGTGAATCATCCATGAAGGAATCATCAAGAAGTGTGAATGATGGAATAGTGGATGATGTGTCAATGTCTGGTGGAGGGTAGTGGTGTAATGGATGAAATATTTCTTCTGTTATTGGAAGAGTGGGAGATGGAATTAATGTTGGAGATGGGCTGGAAATTATGATGGTGGATGAAGTTGGAATGGTGGAGGTGACTGGTGGAGATGGAATAGGAATTGGAGGAGGAGAAGAAGCAGCAGGCAAGTCATCTGCAGGGGCAGAGACTTGAGGGGAAGAGACTGATACAGTCCTTGTGCCTGAAGTTGTGCTTGCAGAAGGCCTGCTTGGCTTGGTTATCTGCCTGTCCCATTTGCCAAATAGGGCACAGGACAGCCTCTTAGAGGCATTGATATGCATCCCAGAGGAGACTAGCAGTGCAGGGCATCTGTGTTGGAGAAACAGCCCTATGGTCCTCCCATAAATCACAACGTTCTTGTTTATTTTCTTCTTGATCAGGTCAAAGAAGACCTCTCCCCAGTTCAACTGTTTCTTATCCACAATGGCTCCCATCAAGCACAGCTGATACCTAGAGATAGTATCATGTGCTGAATGCTTAGCCAGCAAAACCTTTCCTACTACATCAGCTAAGAACCTGTATTCCACAGCTAGGTGCTTCTTCAGCAGTTTGCTAGGGTTAGCATCAGAGTGACCCATTCTTGCAAGTAACTCAGAAAATTCCTCTCCAGATAACTCAGCAGAATCTCTTCCAGAACTTAATTCAAAAACTTCTATCAGAATAGCAGGAGTTAAAGGTAACTGGGTTCCAGAAATTGAACCGACCACTGTGTTTTGGTCCTGGTTGTGGGCAGTGTACACCCACTCCTTAATCTCATCCGCAGCCAACTTGATTTTTGTCGACATGATGGTAACAAGCTTCTGCTCCTTGAACAGTTCCAGAATGTCCTGAAAAACCTGATCAGTGGTGCTGAAAGACTCCATGTCTATATCAAATCCAGCATCGAATTTCATTGCGGCTAGAACGGCAACAGAGACGGCCATGGTTACCTGCAAAAATCAACAAACAAAACAACCAAGTGTCGAGATGTTTGGAGGGAAAGAGAATTTTTGCAGAGAGATTGAAAGTGCAAAAGGAGAACGACGGCGAAAAATGAATTTTATATTAGGGTTCGACGCAGAAAAGGAAAGATCGTTGAACTCAGTTCGACGATCGGGGCTTCTAAAGGAATCTGAAGGGTCTTCAATATCGTCGATCTCCGTTTGACGATATTGGAGAGCGTCGAGCTCTGTTCGACGATCGTTCAGAGAACAAAATCGTCGAGCGCCGTTCGACGATCGCTGACCTGAAAGATAGTTGAGCACTATCTGAGAAGCGCTGAACTCAGGTCGACGATTTCAGAAAACGTCGATCTCCGTTCGACGATCTAGGGGAAAATCGTCGAGCGCAGTTCAGAGACCAGAAATACACTCTAGACACTTAGAAAAATCAAGATGTTTGCCTAGTCTTGGTCAATTTTTAAACTTTTAAAATCTTGGATATTATTTTAGACTTCCTCCATCTAACATTCCTAACTGATTTAGGAAGAAGGTGTGTTTCTTTTCATCCAATGGTTTGGTGAAAATATCTCCCCTTTGCAAATTAGTTGGGATATATTGAAGTTCAATTTTATTCTTCTCAAAATTATCCCTTAAAAAGTGATGCCAAATTTCTATGTGTTTTGTCCTACTATGGAGGACTGGATTTTGAGCTATAGAAATAGCACTGGTGTTATCACAAAATATTTTTGACTTCTCTAAGTTGTAGCCATAGTCTAGGAGTTGGTTTTGAATCCACAATATTTGTGAACAACAACTGTCTGCAGCTATATATTCAGCTTCAGCAGTTGAAGTTGACACAGATGTTTGTTTCTTGCAAAACCAAGGGACAAGTCTGTCACCAAGAAACTGACAAGTTCCACTGGTGCTTTTCCTGTCAATTCTGCATCCAGCATAATCAGCATCAGAAAATCCAGTTAAGTCAAATGCTGAATCTTTTGGATACCAGAGACCTAGATTTGGACAACTTTTAACATACCTGAGAATCCTTTTTACTAATGTTAGGTGTGACTCTTTAGGGCTTACTTGGAATCTAGCACATATGCATGTAGAAAACATTATGTCTGGTCTACTAGCTGTAAGGTACAGTAAAGAGCCAATCATTGCTCTATATGTTGTCTGATCAACAGGTTTCCCATGTTCATCAGCATCCAATACAGCATTAGTAGGCATGGGTGTTTTCATGCAAGATGCTTCAGACATACCAAATTTCTTGACCAATTCATTTGCATACTTGGTTTGAGAAATAAAGATGTCTTCAGCATGTTGTTTGACTTGCAATCCTAGGAAGAAGGATACCTTACCCATGCTACTCATTTCAAATTTAGAATGCATTAGGTTGGAGAACCTTCTGCACAAATTTGAATCAGTAGAACCAAAGATAATATCATCTACATAAATCTGTACTAGTAGGGTATGAGACTTATGGGTTCTAATGAAAAGAGTTTTGTCTACTCTACCCCTTATAAATCCATTTTCCAGAATGAAGCATGTTAGGGTCTCATATCATGCTCTAGGAGCTTGCTTGAGACCATATAATGCTTTGTTCAACTTAAAAACATAATTAGGATGGGTTGGAGAGATAAAACCTGGAGGTTGTCTGACATAAACTTCTTCTTTGATGTCTCCATTTAGAAATGCACTCTTTACATCCATCTGATATACCTTGAAGCCTTTGTGTGCTGCATAAGCTAAAAAGATTCTGATGGCTTCCAATCTTGTAACTGGTGCAAAAGTCTGGTCATAGTCTATGCCTTATTCTTGTGAGTATCCTTGAGCAACTATCCCTGCCTTGTTCCTTACAATTACTCCTTGATCATCCAATTTGTTTCTGAACACCCACTTTGTTCCAACAATGGAGTGATCCTTAGGCTTTGGCACTAGTTCCCAAACTTTGTTCCTTTCAAATTGATGCAACTCTTCTTGCATTGCAATGATCCAGTGTGGATCTTGCTCTGCATCTTGAATGGACTGAGGTTCAATTTGAGATAGGAAGCAAGTGTGCAATAGGTTTTGGTTGACCTGATTTCTGGTTTGCACGCCAGCTGAGATGTCTCCAATTACTTGGGAAATTGGATGGTCTCTTGATGTTACCAAATCAACAGGGGGTGTTGATTATTCACCAACCTGTGTTGTTGTTTCCTCTTGTGGTACAACAACTGGCTCTTCAAGTTGTTTCTCTTCATTATGTTGAATGCTTTCTTCATCTTCACTGCTTTCCTCTTTTTGAGTAACCTGTAACCTGTTCAAATCTTCAGCAAGAGAATGTACCTACAAAGGTTCTATGGTAGAAGTGTTCTTCTCCTTGAAAGACATGTTAGATTCATCAAATGATATGTGAACATATTCTTCAATTTTAAGAGATGATTTATTATAAACCCTATAAGCCTTACTGATCATGGAGTATCCCAGAAACACTCCTTCATCAGCTTTAGCTTGAAATTTTGCTAACTATCTCTTGTCATTATTGTGTATATAACAGATACAACCAAAAATTCTAAAATAATCAACTTTAGGTTTCTTCCCTTTGAGTAATTCATAGGGAGTCTTTCCCTTTAGTTTATGTATTAAACTTCTGTTCAACACATAGTTGGAGGTGTTCACTGCCTCTGCCCAAAAAGATAGAGGAAGGTGAGCATCTGACAACAATGTAGTGGCAGATTCAATAAGGGTTCTATTTTTCCTTTCAGCTACCCCATTTTGTTGAGGAGTTCTAGGAGCTGAGAAAGTATGTCTAATCCCTTCACTCTGACAGAACTCTTGCATAATAAGAGAATCAAACTCTGTCCCATGATCATTTCTGATCAGGGTAATGTGAGTATTGAACTCAATCTGTATACATTTGAGAAACTCTGTCAAACACTTAAAGTTATCAGACTTCTTCCTCAGAAAGAACACCCATGTGAATCTAGAGAAGTCATCTACAACTACTAAAGTGTAAGATTTCTCTCCTAGGCTTTGTACTATAATGGGTCCAAAAAGATCCATGTGTAAAAGATACAAGATCCTAGGTGAATCACTCTTATTAAGTGACTTGAAACTGTTTTTAGTTTGCTTGCCTAATTGACAAGCCCTGCAGAGTCCTTCCTTCTTGTAGGGGCCAGAAGGTAGTCCTCTAACAAGGTTGTCCTTGGATAGCCTAGCAATGGTTCTAAGGTTTAAATGTCCTAGTCTCTTATGTCATAAAACATTAGGTCTATAAACAGAATTAAACAGGCAAATGTCTACATCTGTTGAAAGAAAATCTACTAGATAGATGTTACCTTTCCTTTTACCTGTCAACACAGTTGTGTTGTCCTCTGACTTGATCTTGCATGAAGCTTTGCTGAAATTCACCTGGTAGCCTTCATCACATAGCTGACTGATACTTATCAAATTGTGCTTCAGTCCTTCCACATAGGCTACCTTCTTGAGTGTCACTGTCTCAATCTAGACTACACCATATCCTTTAGTTTGTCCAAAGTTTGAATCACCAAAAATAACTTTGGGTCTAAGCTTGGCTTTAAAGGATGTGAGGTTGTCCTTATTTCCTGTCATGTGCTTAGAGCACCCACTATCCAAATACCATTGTTGGTTTGATGTTGGATAGGTCTTCACCTGCACATAAAACAATTCACTTGTTTTTGACCCAGTTTACCTTGGGCCTAGGTTGATAACCTTTAAACTCAGAAATAAAAGACATCCCAGGTTGACTCTTATAACCTTCAGGATGATATCTCCTTGGAGGTATAATCCATTCAGTATAAGGGTTAAAGCTTTGGGATGAAGGACCCATAGGATTGGATTTTGATTTGCCCTTGAAGGAATTTCCAGAGCTCTGATCTATGTTCGACGATCGTGGAGCTGCATTCGACGATCTTGGGTCAGATCGTCGAGCTCCGTTCGACGGTCGACTGTGGCAGAGTTCAGGAATTAGAGATCATCGACCTGAGTTCGACGATTTTGCTTGAGATCATCGATCTGCGTTCGGCGATCGTCGAGCTCCGTTCGACGATTTTTGCTGGAACTTAGTTTTCTTAGGCAGATCAGAGTTCTTCCTAGCTACCTCTACAACTCCCTTCCCTTTATCAGAAATGAGCTTGATTGGGGTTGTTAGAACTATAGGTTGGTTGGATGAAGCACCCAAGCCCAGTGTACTATTAAATCTGGAGTTCACTGTACTTGTGATGTACATCAGCTTGATACTTCTCCCATTAAGGGATTCTTCAAGCTTCTTGGCCTCAGATAGCTCACCTTTCAGTGAAGCTATATGCTCCCTACAGCACTCCAACTCCTCAAAGAGTTTGAGGTTTTCTGACTTTAAGATACTATCTTCAGATAATTGATTTCTGAGAGAAATAATTTCCTTCTCAGATTTTAGTAAGTCTAAACACAGTGCTTTAAACTCAGACTTAAAGTCCTCTGAATTGAAATCAAAAGAGCTAATTACCTGGTCCTCTTCAATTTGAGTCTCTGAGTCTGACTCTGACTCCTCTTCATCAGAATTGTGTTGAGAGGCATTGATTGCCATCATGCAGAACTCTTTCTCTTCAGCATCATCTTCATCATCACTAGAGCTGGATGAAGCTTCTGACTCCTCTTCAGTTTCACTCCAGGATTCAGCAACAAATCCCTTCCTTGTGTGTTTGTTCTTGCTTGAGGAGGGTTTGCCATTGCCATTTTTCTTGAAGTCTTTGTCCTTTCTTCTTTCTTTCTTGTCCCTTCTGTCCTTATTTTTGTTCTCTGGACAGTCAGGTACAATGTGCCCTGGTTTCCTGCAACCAAAGAAAAAAATTTTTTATTATTTGACTTGTCATACCTTGGCTTATCATGCTCCTTGTATGATCTCTTTCTGAAGTCCTTTCTGGCCATCTTGTAAAATCTTTTGGCCAACAGACTGAGCAGTTCATCATTGCTTGTGACTTTGTCTTCAGGCTGATCTTCAGTTGCCTTGAAGGCTATTGTCTTTTCTTTTCTTGTGGCTGGTGAGGCAGCCTTCTGCTCTTCTTCTCTGTTCTTAATAAGCAGCTCATAAGATTTGAGCTTGCCCAAGAGAGCTTCTGTGGTGATCTCATTCAGACTTCTGGCATCCTTGATTGGCCAGATCCTTGAGTCCCAAGTGCTTGGGAAGCACATTAGGATTTTGTCATTAAGTTCAGTCAGTGAGATCTCCTTATCCAAAATCTTGAGTTCATTAACTATCAGACTGAGCCTGTTATACATTTCATCTACTGGCTCAGCTTCTCCTTTCTTGCAATTCTCATATTGGGATATGAGGTGGGATCTCCTGTCCTTTCTTTCATCAGCAGATCCTGAGACTATTTCAGAGAGCTTATCCCAGATTTCCTTTGCTGAATTGCATTCAGCCACCTTTTGGAATATGTCATCAGACATGGTCTGGGCTAAAATATTCATAGCTTTTGCATCTGTTACCTTCCACTTCTTGATATCAGCATCTGTTCCTGATGGAGGTGGAACAGCATTTGTACTTGTGTTCTCTGGAGGTCTTGGACAAACTGTCAAAACAGAATTAAAAATGTCCTCGTCAATAGAATTCATGTATAATCTAATCCTTGCTTTCCAAAGTCCAAACTTGGATAGATTGCACACTAGAGGTCTGGTGCTAGCATAATCTTTGTTTTGGGCCATGATTTGTGAAGAAATAATCTAATGACAAAATCAAAAGAAAATAGATCTAACTAGAGGGATCTTTGGGTTTAGGTGTTAGCCTGTGCAACCACCAAGGTGTGGTATGTTTAACCAACCTGGCTCTGATACCAATTGAAAGTGTGAGCTAGATCTGATATACTCTAGAGGGGGTGAATAGAGTATGGTGCTTAAAAACTTTTTACAACAGTTGTTGTAATCTGAGTGAATAGGGAAGCAAATATTAAATCTAATCACATCAGCTATCTAATTACAATATACAAAAGAAACTAATCACAGATCACAGCTAGAAACAAAAATAAAGATAAGCAAGCCAGAAGACACAAGGAGCTATAGTGGTTCCCCTAAACTTGGGTACATCCACTCTTCTACCACCCTAGGTAGGAATCCACTGCAGGATGAGTTGATCAGGTGTCATGGGCACCAATGAGCTTTTGATAAGGTGCTCAAAAACCAAATCAGATTTTTTGATCAGCTGTCTTGCCACCAATGAGCTTTTGACAAGGTGCTCAAAAACCAAGCACGAACTTTTGAAGGGAGTTTGAAAAACCCTTTACAGAGATGGGGATGAGAGAGTTATGGAAGTCTCTCTTTCTCAAAGCAGCTGAGAAGACTATGTGGATTTGATGTTGTTAAAGCTCCCCCTGAGTTCTTGAGATGTTCAGGAAATGAAGCTTTGTTGTAGGGTGATAGGCCTTCAGAAATTTGATCTCCAGCAATTGATGATTTCAGCAACAGCTGAAATGTTAGGTGTCTGGAGTCTTGAATGATGTTGGCCTTGAACACTTGAATCAAAAGAGATCAGAAGATTTCAGATGGTTGATCTCCTTGGTTGTGTGTTCTTGTATGAATTCTTTTAGACAGAGAATGTCTACAGCTTTCTTTCTTTTTCTCTTGAGAGATTGTTGTTGAGAAAGATGTTGTTCCAGAGAAGAGTTGTAGCAGAGAATATTTTTCTTGTTCTTCTTTTTCTTGTTCTCTCTCTTCTTCTTGATTGCTTGTACTACTGAGAGATTCAAAAAACTTGAGTTTTATTCCCTGGTTCTGAATAGAAAATGATCCTCTGTCAAGAATAGTCGTTGGCCTGTCATTAAATGACTTCCTTAATTGCAATTGTCTTCTGGGGGAAAGTCCAAAGAAACATTCCTTGATAATCCCTTGAAACTTGGTCCAGAATAAATGAAAATGGCTACAAAATCTTCTGAATTAATTGCTGAGAATAACTCCTTAACTGTTTTGAATTTGAATCTTGAAAATCATTTAACTCTTCAGAAAAACGTCGAACTAAGCTCTACTATCGTCGAACTGAGCTCATCGATTTGGACTTATACAGCAACAGAGATCGTCGATCTGAGCTCAACTATCGTCGAACTGAGCTTAGAGATAGAGAATCAATACTGGAGTCAAGATCGTCGAACTGAGCTCGAAGATCGTCAAATGGAGTTCGACGATTTGTTGAAGTTGAGCTCAGTGATCGTCGAATGGAGTTCGACGATCCGTTGAATTTGAGCTAGACGATCGTCGATTGGAGTTCGACGATTCGTCGTACTGAGCTCGACGAAATGACTTAGTCTCCAAACTGAAAAACCTTGGTCTTGAGGGCAGCTTCCAAACCTAACTACTAACCCTTAGACTCAATTCTAATTGACCTTTAGATCTATACAGGAGGTCAAAAACAGGTTTCCTAAAGACATAGTGATCCTGACCCAAATTAGTAATAGGGTGTTCCAACACGGCCTATGACACGGGCGTGTTAGAGGTCATGTCCTTCTCTATTTGTGGCCAGGGCTTTGAACACAGGATGGACACGGGCGTATACAAAGCTGTATCAGGGCACACGGACTGTGACACGGGCATGTCACATGTCCATGTCCTGGTTGGGTTGAGTTGGTTCCTTTGCCGCTTAAGGAACTTGGCATGTGACACGGGCGTGCCACAAGCCGTGTCAACCCCAAAAAATGCTTTTGTGGGCAAATCATGGTCATTTATTCCCTTCAACTTGGATCTAAGGGTCTAGGACCCTCCCTGCTGTTATAAAGTCGAGAGTGGAAGGATAAACTTCCATTCATCTTTGGCTTTTCTCTTTCTAAAGAGATAGGGAGAGAGGAGAGCAAGGAAGGAAGGAGGAGAAGGAATCCGACTGCCGGAGGAGCTTCAGCATGCCGAATCGAGAGCTGAGTTCAGATTCGTGGAGGCAAGGCCATGGCGGTGATTTCCATCTGGCTAGATTTTCATGGCTCCAAAGCGCTCGTCAAGGATAACGATCTCCTTCTTGGACAAGTAAAGTCCTCCTTTATGCATGAGCATGGAATCCTTCACCAAGCAGTGGAAAGCATAAGTGATTCCAGGGGGTTAATAGTTGATACCCTCGGTTGAGTCTACATCTAGAGCCGGAAATGTGTATTACGGCATAGGCATGTTCCGTGAAACCCATCTAGACGGTTAGTCTGGATTGGTGATGTTTATGTTGTGAACCGGAGAAGACTCCTTGTATTGTATGGATGCCTATAGATTGTGAATGCAAGCTCCGTTTATTATATGCTCTATGTGAGCGGTATGCCGATCTAGGAAGCTTTGTGTAAGCTCCTTGTGTTGTGGGCGCTGTGAGCGTTGTTTGCTCTGTGTGAGCAGAAAAGCAGCGTGCTGATCATGAAAGGGAAAGCCGTCCCGCGTCAAGATCTGCGCTATTGACGAATTGAGCAACGGGAAAGGGTTGACCTGTACCGATGTTGTGAGAGATCGATTGGTGGTAATGCAAATGGAGGGCTGCGGGCTAGACCCGGGTTGCTGCACCACAAGGGTGGGTCGATCTGACATGCTCAATGGTTGTCGTAAGGTTAGCACCTCTTAGTCGGATGGGCGAGGATGTCCCCAGCATGCGTGTTGTGGTAGACTAAGGCCCATAGCCAACAAGTTAAAAACCTCTTATCGTTTGTGGTGCCAAGAATGATTCGGTACACCGTAAATATGCCTTGAGTGCATGGAGCATCTGGTGGAGGTGGGCGCTTGTGATGTTGTGCTTGAGATCACTTGTTGTGATATATATGTTGTGACTGCAATGCATACAGGGAAGGAACCACTGCCCAGGGTAAGGGGTAGGGTCGTTATAATTGGTCAGCTAATGCTGACTGTTGCTTTGTTTACCACCCTTGGGGTGGATGTCCAACTGCAGGTACTGAAGGGCTGAATTGGATGGAGCGGGTTGAAGCCCTTGTTGCTTAAAGGCCCTTGAAGGTCATGCGAAGTCTTATATTTCATGTGTGGCCGGCATGCGTGCCGATGTATGAAACCATATTTGTAAAGAGAAACTTGTAAGGTCTTAAGGACATGAGCGTTTGTGTATTTGTATACATTACTGTGATATATATAAATGTGTGGTTTATATATTTAGTGGACATTCATTATGTTGAGTTCTTGCAACTTAAAATGCTTTCGCTAGAATGCTCTGAGTTAATATGTGAGTAGAACGTGATTTTGATATTCATACGTGATTCTGTCGTTTGTTTTTGAAATATGGCGTGGGGCCCCGACCGGACCCACCGTTATATTCCATATGATGAATGGAGGCATTACACAGGATCCCCAACGCAGGAAGAGGATTGGCTTGCGCGAGTCAAGAGGAATTTTACGGCAATAACAACTGAGGAGGAACATAAAGTAACCTTGGCCACTTTCCTGCTGGAAGGAGAGACTCGGCTATGGTGGGACGAAATAGAGTTGCACCACTTAGCGGGCAGACAAATAATGGAAGTCTCAATAAAGGAGTTTTCGAGATTGTTCTTGGAAATGCACTTGCCGTCGACATAGCGCATAGCCATGGAAAATGAGTTCCAGCGTTTAACTCAGGGAGAAAATAGTGTTGATACCTACTTACATGAGTTTACAAGATTGGGACGTTATGCGGGGTCTATCTTTGCTGAAGAAGACCGTAAAACCAATAGGTTCTATGAAGGGTTGTGGGATGAGTTGAGATTCCTGCACTCGAGTTCAGTGAACCAAGGGTTTCAAGCGTTGGTGGATACGGCTTGTGCATTGGAGAAAGATATGAAGAGGGTACAGGGCAAGAGGGACTTGGTTGTGACAAAGTCGGAGTTCAAAGTGTCGCGTCCTGAATAGTCTGGTTACCGCAAGAGATGGGGTAAGAAGTCCAAGACCACTGGGCAGACTCCTTCTAATGTTGCTTCAGGAGCAACTTCTTATCAAGGACCTCGTACATGCTATATGTGTGGCAAGCCGGGACACTTTGCCCGTAAATGTCGAGTTGGTCCTCCAAAGGTTGAAAAGAAGGCAAGGGCGTCGTATGCTGAAAAGGGAAAGACAGTGGTGGATTCCTCTACATCCCAAACGCAACCCTGAGTGTATAACTTGGCCAACAGGAGGACATAAAGCAAAGTGGTGTCATCACAGGTATGAGTTAAGATACAGGTTTTACTGCTTGCGATATTTATGACCTTGCGCGTTACTTGTGTATGAATTGTGTTTGTTAGGCTTTGTCCTTATTCAGGATTGTCTGGCGAGAGCACTGTTCAATACAGGTGCTTCGCATTTGTTTCTATCTAAGGACTTTGCGTCATGGATCGGAGTGCTTATTCATATAACGGAAGATAGTGAAAGGTGTTATTGCCAAACAGATGTGTAATGCGTGTGGATGGGGCTTGCTATGTGGAGGTATGGATAGGAAGACAGGATTTTGGGTTGGATGCATCCTTGCTGCCGATATCTGAGTTCGATATGATCTTTGTTATGGACTGGCTTTCAGAACAGCGTGCCTGTATTGATTACAACTCAAAAGAATTACACAGGGTCAGAATACTGAGCTTGAGATGAAATTTGCTGGTATGCGAGGATCGAGCAGGATATTGATGTCTGCTCTCCAAGTCATCAAATCTATTTGGAAGGGCGTGGAGTTATTCCTCATGCTTATACAGGCTGTTGAGACAAAAGCCAATGTGAGTGACATTTTGATTGTATCAGAGTATGTTGATGTGTTTCCTAAGGATATTCCTGGGTTACCGCCCCAGCGGGACATTTACTTCGCTATTAAGCTGGTGCCAGGTGCGAAACTTGTGGCCCGTTCGTCGTACCGTGTAGCGCCAAAGGAAATGGAGTAACTAAAAGTCCAGTTGCAAGAATTGTTAGAGCAATGCTATATACACTCAAGTATGTCTCCTTAAAGCGCGTCGGTCCTCTTTGTGAAAAAGTACGATACCTTGTGTCTATGTATTGATTATAGAGAGCTAAACAAGCTGATAGAGAAGAATAAGTATCTGATATCACGTATTGATGACTTGTTCGATTAGCTGGCTGGGTCAAAGGTATGCTCAAAGCTAGATTTGAAGTCTGGCTACTACCAGTTGAGGATTAGGAAATGTGATATTCCCAAGATAGTATTTGGAACACGTTATGGTCATTACGAGTTCACGGTAATGTCGTTTGGGCTAACCAACGCACCATCGATGTTCATGGACTTAATGCACCGAACAAATCTATTGGTCTCACTCACAAACAAATCTATTGGACATACTCCGTAAAAATTTTGTCCTGAAATTTGCATATAGCTATCAAGACGACAGCAACTTATCCAACTTCCTTACACAATATGTGGAACACATCGTGAAAGGCACTCAGTTCTTCCGAAAGAGCTAGCTGATAGGCAGCTTCTCCAACTCGTTCCATGACTTAAAATGAACCAAGATACCTCAGACTTCACGTTTTTCAAGCACTGAACCCTGGACACGCCTTTGAATGTTTTGATCTTCAAGTATACCCAATCGCCTACCGCAAACTCCACATTTTGGTTCTTGGCATTATAGTACTTCGTCTGTCTATCATTTGCTATCAATAGCCTCTCTCGGATAGTCTATATCATTGAATTAGCCTCTTCAACTTCCTTACACTTATATAATTTAGATTCGCCCGATTCCGCCCAAACTAATAGTGTATGTCACTTTGTACCGTATATAGCTTCAAAAGGTGTCATTTGTATACTAGCTTGATAGCTATTGTTGTAGACAAACTCAATCATATAGATATGGTCTTCCCACCTCTTCCAGAAATCTAAGGCGCACATTCGGAGCATGTTATCCATCGTTTTGTCGGTCCTCTCAGTCTGGTCATCCATTTGAGGATGAAAGGTCGTAGTGAACTGTAGTTTTGTCCCCAAAAATTAATGGATTATCCGTTAATCATTTGAAGTAAAATATCTATCTCGATCACTTACGATGCTACGGGGCACACCGTGCAATCGTATGTTATTATCTTCGTATAGCTTAGCCAGTTTCTCAACTGAATCATCTTTCTTGTTTGGTATGAAGTGCGACACTTTTGTTAGCCGGTCAACGATCACCCACACGGCATCGTTTCCATTTTTGATCGCGCCATTCCATGTACGAAATCCATAGAAATGTCATCAAACTTACATACCGGAATAGACAACAACATCAGGAAATCTCCAAGTGTTGGGTCTATTGATCCCAATATCCCAGATTTGTAAGATATCAAACGGGTCAATGACATACACACATAATGTATTTGATATGTGCTTTAGTTCATGCATGCAGGTAGTCCATGATTAGACAAGTAAAGAAAAATGAGTTGGGAAGTATGCGAAAAGAAAACAAATAGGCCGAAAATTTGGAGTAACAAAATTTTATTATCCAAAAAAGGTGTGTATTACAAAGGTATAGCCTCCCTTTTATAGAATGGAGGAGATGAGAGAAATTATAAATAAGCAATGTGGGACTAAATAATTACAAGTATTTGCGGCTTTACAAATAAACAAACCGAACAAGTCGCGCGGTTAGAGAAGCTGGCTAACCGCTCAACCACCACCAGAAGGAGAACAAGATGCCACAGAGAACAAGTCGCCACAGGAGACTGCCAGACCGCCGGTCTCCAAGTCGCCTGAGACAAACCGCCAGACCGTTGGGACACCAAACAACAACAGCCCGGGAGACAAGCCGCTGGGATAAACCGCCAGACTGCCCGGACTCTGAATAGCAACGGACCTCCCGGCCTCCGTACTGCAACACTCCCCCTCAAGCTGGAGCATAGATATCAATCATGCCCAGCTCGTCGCAAATGTGGAAAAAGGAAGTGGATACCGGCTTGGTGAAGATGTCTGTTAACTCGTTGTCGGAAGTGATGAACAGAGTACAAATCTGTTTCTTCAAGATCTCTTCCCGAATAAAATGATAGTCGACTTCTATGTGTTTTGTTCTCTCATAAAAGACCGGATTTTTGGAGATGTATATCACGGTCTTGTTGTTACAGAACATAGGAAGAGGATAGTTGTAGAGCTCTCCTAAGTCAAGCATGAGAGCTCATAACCATTTCAACTCACATGTGGTCGACGTCATGCTACGATATTCCGCTTCTGCACTAGACCTAGAGACCACAGACTGTTTCTTGCTCTTCCAGCTCACAAGATTTCCTCCAACAAATGTGCAGAAACCTAATGTTGACTTGCGGTCACCATTGTAATCAGCATAGCTCGAATCTGAGTATGCTTCAACCCTTAAGTGACCATTCTTCTGAAAAAGGAGTCCTTTCCCTAGCGCTGCTTTAACATACTCCAATATCCTCAGGGCAGATTGTAGATGACACTCCTTATAAGCTTGCATGAATTGGCTCACCTTGCCCACAGCATAGGAGATGTTGGGTTTGGTTACCGTGAGATAAATGAGTTTGCCAACCAAATGCCGGTACCTCGTAAGATCAGATAGAAGAGGCAAGTCATCTGTCCAAGTTTTGTCTTCTCCAGCAGCCATGGGACATCGGGTAGGTTTAGCACCAGTCAACCCTACCTCTTTTAGAAGATCAAGAGCATACTTCTGTTGGGAAAGGACCATGGAGTTGGGCTTCCTAGAGATTTCAATCCCCAGAAAGTATTTTGGGGAGCCCATATCCTTTGTGACCAGGTGTTGATGGAGGTGTTTCTTTGTCAAAGTTACCCCATCCTAGTCATCTCCAGTAAGAAGAATGTTATCCACATATACCGCAAGAACTACCAGACCCGAGGCGGTTTTGCGAACGAACAAGGAGTGATCGGCAGAACTTCTTGCAACACTAATGGCCGCAATAATGCCGCTAAACTTATCAAACCAAGCCCGAGGGCTTTGCTTTAGGCCATAAATGGCCTTCTTCAGCCGACATACTCGTGTCTCACCCTGAGAAACATACCCAGGAGGTTGGTCCATGTAAACATCTTCATGAAGATCACCATAAAGAAACACATTCTTAACATCCAGCTATGAAATGGGTCAATCCCTGTTGACAGCTACAGAGAGAAGGTGTTGGGTACATTGGAATAAATGTACCTGATTTGAAGAAGCCTCACCCTACTCAATGATATACATCAAAATGTATTTGATGTATTTTGAGTTTAGTTGTGCAGGTTAAGTATTTGCAGAGAAAGCTGAAAAGTTTCTAAGTCCATGTGTCGACACCCAGAAGGAACGTGTCGACACTTAAGAAGACTTGTGTCGACACCTAGAGAAGCAGTGTCGACACTTGGAGTAATTGTGTCGACACCAGGGATGCAGAGTCGACACCAGAAGGAAAGTGTCGACACATACAGGCTGTGTCGACACTCAATGAAGAAATGTCCAGAGAAGCAGTGTCGACACTTAGATGCAGTGTCGACACCCAGAGGAACTTTGTCGACATCAGAAAGTGTCGACACTTGGAGGCTGTGTCGACACTCAGCAAAAGTTCAACAAAGTTCAAGTACAAGTGTCGACACTTGGAGGCTGTGTCGACACTCAGCAAAAGTTCAACAAATTCTAAGTATAAGTGTCGACACAAAGGAGATGTGTCGACACTCAGCCAAAGTCTCAACACATGAAGAAAGTATCGACACTAGGAGGCTGTGTCGACACTCAGCAAATTTCAATGAAGTCTAAGTACAAGTGTCGACACAAGGAGAAGTGTCGACACTCAGCAAGTATCAACACAGAAGGCAAGTATCGACACTAAGAAAATGTGTCGACACTCAGCGAGTATCAACACAAGAAGATGTGTCGACACAAAGGAGTTGTGTCGACACTTACAAGAAATCAGCTAAGTTTCAAAGAAGAAGGACTTGTGTCGACACATAGGATCAGTGTCGACACATGTTGAAGATGCAGTGTCGAGAAGCAGATTCTACAACACAAGGACTTGTGTCGACACCATGAAGGCTAGTGTCGACACTTAGTCTACTTGTGTCGACACTTAGTCTATAAGTGTCGACACTTAAAGACTGACTGTCTCGACACTTTCAAACAGTTACAGAAAATTCAAGAAGCGACTGGATGACATGACACCTGCCATTCCAGCCGGTCTACTGCAACTGTCAGAGTTGTCAGAAAGTCGTTAGAAACTGGATCAGCCGGTCACCATGAAGGAAGCCTATATAAAGGCTTATTCCGTCAACAGAAGATGATGATCAAGCAATTCATTGAAGAATCAATTCAAGTGAAGATCTAAGTAGTTGGAGAGAGAGAGTTCCTTCCAAGAAGACAGCTATTGAACCAGGCTGTGAAGAAAAGTTTCAGATTGAATTCTGATTCCTAAGTTAGCAGTGATTGAAGATCAGCTGCATAGAGACTCAACCCTACTGTGTTCTAAATTCAAGAAGCTTTGAAGGAAGCCAAGGGAGGTTGATCTCAGCAGAGTTCTTCCAAGAACTCATCAAGAAACCAGACAACTCTTCTCTCTCATTCTGAGTTGTAGGTTTACACTTTGTATTTTAAATTTTTTGTAGGATCCTAAGGGATCTGAGTTGTAAGCCTGAAATTATAAAGGCTGAGTGGTAGGGCATGTGTGCCTGAGTGTAGGAGATCTATTTCTCTGAGTGTAGGCCTGTTGTAGGATGAGTGTAGGCCTTGTGGCTGAGTGTAGGTCTTTGGAGAAGACTGAGTGGTAGGGCTATTGAGCCTGAGTTGTAGGAGTGGGATCACTCTGAGCTGTAGAAACCTATTTGGGGTTCTGAGTGTAAGATCTGAGGATCTGAGGAATAGTGGAGGAGTTTGGCCGAATCTAGTACACTACTAGATAGACGAAGGGGGAAAGTGGATGTACCCAAACCTTGGGGAACCACTATAAAACTGTGTGTACTCTGTGTTTGTATGATTCTGTGGTTGCTGATTTATGTTATGTGAAATCTGTGATTAAATCTGCCTAAAAGTTTAAAAAGATTAAGGTCACCTATTCACCCCCCCCCCCCCCCTCTAGGTGATTAGGTACAATTTCTTTCAAGTGGTATCAGAGGGAGGTTACTCAAAAAGGACATAACTGTCTGAGTAAAAGATCCTGTAGGCAGTCTCAGCATAATCAAGAAAATCAAGAAAATGGGTTCAACAGAGAATCACAAAGAACTTGGATCCCTGAAGTTGCCAATCTGTAGAAAGGAGATTTTTGGCATCTGGAAAGAAAGGGTTAGACTATTTATGGAAGCCTCTGACCCTAAAATTTATATCACAGTCAAAGAAGGGCCATATGTGCCTATGAAAGTATCAGTCCTGGATGCAAATCAGAGAACTCCTAAGGACTTTGCAGAGATGACTAAAGATGAGATTATTCTAGCCACTATGGACAAGAGGGCCCAAAATATAATAGTAAGTGCAATAGATGATGCCACATTCCAGAACTTGATTCACTGTAAAACATCAAAGGAAATGTGGGACACACTGATAGTGTACATGGAGGGCTCTGAAGAAGTTAGACAGGACAAAAAGTCTTTACTAAATCAGGAGTATGGAAGTTTCAAACAAGGCAGATCTGATAGTATAACAGAATGCTACAAGAAATTCTATAGGATTGTCAATGAGTTGATGTCTTATGGAAGAGAATTCAGCAACTATGAGCTGAATGATAAGTTCTTGAGATCCCTAACTAAAGACTAGGATACTAAGATATGTGTCATAAGGGAAATGGCCAAATTACCATACATACCTCCTCCAACATTATTTGGAAAACTGCTATCATATGAGATGCAGTTGATGGTAAGGAAGGAGGAGCAGAAGACTACAAGAATTGAGCATAAAGAAAGAGCTGTGGCATTCAAGACAGAAGCCACCAAGAAATATAAAAGTAAGTCTCCATCTCCACCTCCAAAAGTTGCTGAATCTGAGACAGATGAGACAGAATGTAGGAATTCTGAAAGCAGTGAGAGTGATGAGGATTTTGCAGCTTTCACAAGACACTTTCAGAAGTTTCTAAAGAAGAAACAGTGGAGGTCTAAGCCATCCACTTCACAGGGAAAAGATGACTATTATCAGAACAAGAAGTCATCAAAGAAAGACAGGAGAAAGCCCAAGTCAAGCAAAGCAACTTTATCAAAAATTATATGCTATTGCTGTAACAGACAAGGACATGTTGTTGCTGACTGTCCAGAGAAAAGGAAAGAGTCAACTGATAAGAAGAAGACTCAGATCAAGGGCAAAAAGGAAAGGTCATTTGTTGCCAAGAAGGATAAAAGTCTGTCAGACATATCATCTTCAGAAACTGATTCAGAAGCAGAAGCTTATATTGGACTGTTTGCTGAAGAAGAGGAAGAAGAGTTCATCCAGTTAATGAACTTTATATATGAGCATGAGGACAATCAGTGCCAGGGACTGATGGCCTTAACAGAAGGTGACAAAATCCAGGATCAGCCTGGACCAAGTCAGGTACAAAATTGTTCTACTAGTTCAATTTCTGGTACTGAGTCAGATTCAGCTACATCAGCATCAAATGATGCCAGTGGATCTGAATCTGAAGGGGATATTCATCAGTTGATTGATGAATATAGAGTATTGTTGCAAGCTTTTAAAAAAGCAAATCCTTGGTCAAGAGTCAAGCAAAGGAGATTGCCAGTCTCAAAGAGGCTGCAACTGATTTTGAGAAGTTGTTTGATCAGAAACTAAATGAAATAGCTAGGCTGAAGAACATTACTGTTATTCAGATGGGGACTATTACATTTAAGAATGATCAAATTAGAAAACTGGAGCTTAGTCTTCAGAAGGAGAGAGATATAGTTGCAAGTTTTTCTAAACCAAAATCAGTACTACCATTGATAGATGAGTTTGTACCTCATCAGGGTAAAACTAGATTAGGATTTACTAAACCTGCCAGGAATGTTCAGTCCAAGTATAAGGGCAAAGCCCCAGTAATCAACAAGCTTGCTGTAGATAAAACAGCCAGGGTTGTACCTAAGCAAAGATACAACAGATTTGAGTGCTGGTGTTGTGGCAAGGTAGGCAACTTTGTCATAGACTGTTGGCACAATTCAAGTGCCAAGGTGAGTAGCAAACTGCCTGTTAGAAGATCTGTAGGTAGCTTTGTTAAGAGGCAAACTAACCAGCACCAAGGACCCAAGAATTTTTTGGGTTCTAAGGTTAACTAATTTGTTTTGCAGGTGAGTCCAAGTGGACATGCCCCAATATGGTACTTGGATAGTGGATGTTCCAGGCACATGACTGGAATAAGGGGATTGCTAAAGGACTACACACCAATCAAGGATGGTCCTAAAGTCAACTTTGGTGGTTCTGAAAAAGGAATCATCAAAGGTTTTGGTAATATTTCTAGCAACCTTATAACAATTACTCAAGTGGCTTATGTTAAAGGTTTGAAACATAACCTCATTAGTATAAGTCAACTGAGTGATTTAGGATATGACATCTCATTTGTCAAAGATGGTTGTCATATCAGGAGGTCTAATGATCATGAGATCATTCTGACAGGTTATAGGAAGAGAAATGTCTATTGCCTAGACATTATGTGTGAGAACAATGTTTCTTCAGTGTGTCTTGTAGCTGATGAGAAAGTCTCTCATTGTGTCAAATGGCACAAGAGGCTAGCCCATCTTAACTACAAGACAATTGGCCAACTCTTTAGCAAAGAGTTAGTGAGGAATGGTGCTCGGGTTAAGTGTATTAAAGATGGGATATGCTCAGCTTGTCAAAAGGGCAAGCAGACTAGATCCACCTTTAATAGCATTGAAAATAAAGATGTTGTGAGGTGCTTATACCTCTTGCATATGGATCTATTTGGTCCTATGCCAGTTCACAGCCTAGGTAGGAAGGCTACACATTCGTGGTTGTAGATGACTACTCAAGGTTTTCCTGGGTGTTCTTCCTTAGACAGAAATCTGAAACTCCGAGTATCTTATACAGCTTTGTTAAACAAATTCAGAATGCAATGGACAGTACAGTGGTCAAAATCAGAAGTGACCATGGTACTGAATTTCAGTCTGACAGTATGACAAAACTGTGTGAAGAATTTGGAATTTTTCAGGAATTTTCTTCACCAAGAACACCTCAGCAAAATGGCATTGCTGAAAGGAAAAATAGAACCTTGATTGAGGCTGGTAGAACCCTATTAAGTGACACATCTCTCCCAGAATATTTCTGGGCTGAGGCAGTAAACAATGCATGCCATGTAATTAATAGGGCTACTATCACCAAAAGTCACAACAAGACCCCCTATGAGATTGTGAAAGGCAGAAAACCAAATCTTTCCTATTTCGGGATCTTTGGTTGTAAATGCTATATACTTAACAATGGTAAGTCTTACTTGACCAAGTTTGCTGCCAAATCCCAAGAGGGGATCTTTGTTGGGTACAGAAACAATAGTAAGGCTTATAGGGTGTACAACTTGACTACTCAAGTTGTAGAAGAGTCAGTACATGTAGTGTTTGATGAAGCTAGACTCATTAACAATGAATTGTCTAGAAGTATTTGCAGCTCTATAGGTGTGACTAAGAAGATGGACAAGCTCACTATTGACGAAAGATCTACTGCAAGTCAGCATGTGGATGATAGTGGCTGTTGTCCAGGGGGAGTACTAGATGCACCTGATGTAGAAGAAGACCAAGGGGTGTAGCAAGTTGAAGAAGCTGAAGGAGTACAACCTGAAGACAGGCTGCCTCCAGCTAATAGACATCTAAAAGATCATCCAGCCAATCAAATTATTGGTGATCTAAGACAAGGGGTACAAACAAGGAGCAGAAATTTAAGTTCAGTACTCTACTCCAGTTTTCTATCCCAAGTTAAGCCAAAGAAATTTGAAGAAGCCATCCTAGACCCTCATTGGATTGAGGCAATGCAAGTGGAGCTGAACCAGTTCAAAAGATGCAAAGTCTGAGAGCTTGTTCCTAAACCAAAAGACCACAACATAATTGGAACTAAGTGGATCTTTAGGAACAAGATGGATGAACATGGAGTGATTATAAAGAACAAAGCAAGACTGGTTGCAAAAGGTTATAGGCAGGAAGAAGGTATTGACTTTGATCAAACCTTTGCTCCAGTAGCCAGACTGGAGGCAATAAGGATGTTTCTTGCCTATGCAACCTATCAAGGGTTTAAAGTATACTGAATGGATGTTAAGTCAGCCTTTTTGAATGACAATCTGAAGGAAGAAGTCTATGTAGAACAGCCATCAGGTTTTGTTGATTCAACTAAACCTAATTATGTTTATAGACTTAGGAAGGCTTTGTATGGGTTAAAACAAGCCCCTAGGGCTTGGTATGAAACTCTGTCTAGTTTCCTCATTGAGAATAAATTCACAAGGGGGAAAATAGACAATACTCTATTCCTTAGGGAATCCAGAGGCAAGATCATATTAGTCCAAATATATGTAGATGACATCATATTTGGGTCTACTAAAAGTAGTCTTTGCAAAAAGTTTGCAAAACTAATGCAAGGACAATTTGAAATGAGCGGTATGGGGGAACTTAAGTTCTTCTTGGGTCTCCAAGTTAGACAGACTGAGGATGGTTTATCCATATGCCAGTCTAACTGCACCCTAGAATTAATAAGGAAGTATGGTATGGAATCATCCAGTACCATGAAAACTTCTATGGGGTCAAATATGTCTCTTAGCAAAGATGATGCAGGGAAACCTGTAGATGAGACTTTGTATAGAGGGATAGTTGGTTCCCTATTGTATTTGACTGCAAGTAGACCAGATATCATGTATGCTACCTGTGCCTGTGCAAGGTACCAAGCTTGCCCTAAAGAGTCTCATTTGACAGCAGTCAAAAGAATTCTGAGATATCTTATGGGCACACCTTATCTAGGCCTTTGGTACCCTAGGAATGGAGACTTTGAACTGACAGGTTATTTAGATGCAGATTTTGCAGGCTGCAAAGAAGATAGGGAAAGTACAGCTAGTACCTGTCAATACCTAGGTGGAAGACTGATATCATAGAGTAGCAAGAAATAAACAAGTGTGGCTATCTCCACAGCAGAATCAGAGTATATTGCTGCAGGAAGTTGCTGTGCTCAACTTCTATGGATTCAACATCAGCTAGAATACTATGGTATACAAGTAAGTAGAACACCTCTATTTTGTGATTCTACTAGTGTTATTTCTATTGCAAACAATCCTGTCTCCCATAGTAGGACTAAGCATATAGAAATAAAATACCATTTTCTAAGAGAACATGTGGAAAAAGGAGATATTTCACTAGAATATATTAATACAGATAATCAACTAGCTGACATGTATACTAAGCCCTTAGATGAAACCAAATTCAATAGGTTCAAAATTGAATTAGGTATGATAAACTTAGACTGAGTTTACAAAAATGGCTAAGTAAAAAGGTGTCGACACACAGAGTTGTCTGTGTCGACACATAGAAGTGGTGTCGACACTTCAGAGAAAAGGTGTCGACACATCTAGGAAGTTGGTGTCGACACTTCAGATAATTAGTGGAGACACATGTAGTGTAGGTGTCGACACATCCAAGGTGGTGTCGACACTTAAGGTTTATACATAATTAGTCAAGTAAAGTCTCGACTAAGTGTCGAGCTAAGTGGTGTCGACACATAAACAAGTGTCGACACATATATTCTGTCGACTATACTTGTGTCGACGCATAGTTGTCGAGACATTATAAGTCTGTGTCGACACTTAACAACAGTGTCGACACAATTTAAGTATTTTGACGCGCCCTTTCATCTTCGATTCTAGAAAGTTATAAATAGGTTTTCGTCATTGTCTGTCGACACGCTCACCAAAGTTTCGAGACCAAACTTGTGTGTCGACATCTCTCTTCTCTAATTCAGATTTCTTCAAACCCTAATGGCGCCCAAGCTAGAAGAGAATGTGAATGAAGTATATGAACTCGTGCGGCATGCTTTTGATGACGCGGAACCAGAGATCAAAGGCGTGATAACCCTAATAGAAGAGACAGGGTTAGAATTTCTTGTTTCCGAACCGACCAAGATATGGAAGAAAGAAGTCCTGGAATTTCTAAATGCAGCAACCCTAGATGAATCAGGACTCAAAATTAAGTCAAGAGTTCATGGGAAAAAGGTAAAGGTTTCTCCTAAGAGTTTGAGAAAGGTACTACAACTACCTAGGACTAAGTAAGAAGAAGATGTTT
Organism: Platanthera guangdongensis; assembly: GCA_039583875.1. Lineage (NCBI taxonomy): Eukaryota > Viridiplantae > Streptophyta > Magnoliopsida > Asparagales > Orchidaceae > Platanthera > Platanthera guangdongensis. The sequence continues at coordinate 44,161,488 of CM077164.1, forward strand.
CTGCTTCTAAGACTAGAGAAGCACTAACATGGTGTGGATTGGACTCCAACCTAAAAATAGGTTCTGTTTTCAACAGGAAGGGAATGAACATGCAAGGCAAAATTTCTATCTGAAATTGTTGGCAAAGTAATCCTGAGCAAGCCTGGAGGCCATGAGAGAATCTCAGCTCACATGTTTAGCCTCATGACAAGGATTATTTTCAAACTACAAACTGATTGGTCTGTAGTAGTGTTTGAGAAGATTAAGGAGAGTATGAAGAAGCCCAATTTGGGTAGGATTCTAAGTCTTTACCTGGCTGGTAGTATACCAGAGGTCATGAGTCAAGCAGCTGGAACTAAGATTAACCACATGAGGAGAATGGATTTGAGAATCTTCTCTAGGTGGGATAGAGTGTTAACCAAGGAAATTCCAACTCCTGATAAGGAAACACCCCAGAAGAAGAAGAAAAAGACAGCCCCTGTGGCTCAAGAATCATCAAGCAGCTCTGAAGAGCATGTAGTGTTCACTCCTGATGAAGAAGACACTGGAAATGCTGGCCAGTCACCTGCTAGACAAGAAGATGCACCAAGGCAGGGGGAGCTACCACATGCTAGTCCAATTCACCAGGACTCAATCCAGGGGGAGCCTCTACTTGTGGAAGAGCCAACTCCACTAGAGAGTGAACAAGCTACTCAGACCATACTTGAGGTAATAACTGAAATCAACCAATTAGATTTCTCTATTGAAAATGAAGACATGACTGACAGATTGTCTGATGTTAACCAGCAACCTCAGATTCCTAGTCAACCCCAAGATGTTGTCATGGAGGTCACATCTGTTGCTGATCAAGTTGTTGATGAGATAAGAGATTCTCCAGCTCATACTCAACAGGAATTTACCCTAGAAGAGCTATTCCCAGATCTTCTACAAACAGACTTTGAGAAAGAAAGTGTTGCTGCTGAGGGGGAGAAAGTAATAATTGAGGGGGAGCATGTGGAGATTATAGAGGAAACTGCAAGGAAAGAACCTGAAGTGCCAAAGGATGCTGAGCAGGTTCCTAGGACTGACAAGGATTTACCTCCAAGTCCTAAGGACAGAGTGGAAATTGCTAGCACATCTGCATCAGAAGATGAAGAGGCTGCAAGAGCCAAGAAGAGGAAATTTCAAGTTTTCAAGAGGAGGAGCCAGACATATAAGAAAGCTTTACAAACAATGACACCACAACCTGCACCACAGCCAGCCCCATCAACAGATTACAGTTCATTGATGGTGGCTTTACAAATTAAGCTTGATTAGCAAAGGCAAGCTCTGGAAAAGTATGTAGATGAAGGGAATAAATCTCTTTAGTTTGATCTTGCACAAGATATTAAGTCAATCAGATTTGAAATGAATCTGAACAAGAAAGAGATGACTGACTGCTTCCATAAAGGAGGAAATGCAGTAGTCTTTTTGGCTACTCATCAAGAAAATATCAAGAAACAAATTGAAGACCTGGCAGTAAAGCAAGGCTATGTCCTGGAAAACCAGATAAGAATGAATGACAATTTGACTGAATCACACAATGTGATAGTGTTGGGTAGTGTATCCACAATTACCTGGATTTGAGGAAGCCACCTGTCAAGCTAAGATGAATTCACAATGTATTTGATAAAATCTTTCAAGTTGTGCTTGCAGTTATTCCACACTAAGTACACACCAATGTCAGGGTGCAGTAGGTCAATATACACGGGTCTGCGCGACGTAATCCCTCGTTAAGCAGATCAGTGTGTTGGCCTACGTGTACTCTCTCTATTGGAGTGTACTTATTTTCAAGTACAGGGCTGTGTTAAGGCAAGAGCAGACAAGGAGCAAGGATGGGTCAAGGAGCACCTCATGGGTGGAAAGACGAAAAATCATCTAAGTGTAAATCGACGAGAATCACCAAGTGATTCTCGCCGATTCGACGAGAATCACTAGTGATTCTCGCCGAATCGTCGAGAATCATTGGCTGATTCTCGCCGACTCGATCCAGCTACCTTATAGCGAACAACTCTGATTCTAAGTAAGAATCGACGTGAATCACCAAGTGATTCTCGCCGATTCGGCGAGAATCACTAGTGATTCTCGCCGAATCGTCGAGAATCACTGGCTGATTCTTGTCCGTCTCGACCCGGCTAAATCAGTGCGTGCAACCAAGTCAACTTCGACGAGAATCATCTTTGATTCTCGCCGAATCGTCGAGAATCACCCTTGATTCTCGAAGATTCGACGAGACTCACTTTCGATTCTCGCCGATTTTTACTTGGGCAATTTTCTGGAAAAAGGTGGACCGGATTCTGCCGCTGGCACTATTTTGAACCGTATTTAGGGTTTCTTCTGGTGGGACCCATAACGGTCATAAAAGATGATTTTACTGTATAAATACACGCGTATTTTTGAACAGTAGATTAGCGAAGAAGATTTGAAAAAGACGGGTTGCGACGTGACCTAGATCGGGACTTCCGCTCCGCCGCCGCCGCCGTCGCCGCTCAAGCAAGTTAATCGCCGGTCTTGATCGTGGTTTCTTCCAGATCCTCCGGCGACAGAAGCTTAGCCAAGCTTAGAGTCTCACGTGTCTAACCGGAGATCCTTTGTCTCTTGATTTGTTGATCGGGAAAACCTTCCCCGTCCGAATCGATTGAGACGATCGATCCTAGTGTGACCGTTGGAAGACCTAGCTAGCTTTGCTACGAAGTTTGGATCTCCAAAGTACAGCAGCCGCACACCGTTGTCGCCGCCGATCCCGTAAACCAAGCTGCCGCCCATCTTGCCGCTGCCGATTCCGGGGAGATTCTCTCCAAGAGAGATCTAGGGTTGTGGACTCTTCGTGGACTTCAAGAATACGTCGTCAACGAAGAGGGACACCTTAGTCTCCAAATATAGTTTGTATTTCTTGTACATTCTAGTTCATTTGTGTTGTAAAGGAACGTTGGTTCCGAGTTGTAAGGGTTGGGTGCAACCCGTGTTGTGGGAGTGTTGTCTCCTACGTGTGGAAGGGTTCCTTCCGATAGTGCAAGGATTGGATTTCAATCCGGTTGGTGAAGAGACCGAGTCGTCCCTTGTTGGGAGATAGGTCGAAGGGGGAAAGTGGATGTACCCAAATCGGGGAACCACTATAAATTTCTTGTGTACCTTCTTTGTTGTGGTGTTTTATTTTCTTGTGCAGGTACAATTTTAAATTCCGCAAAAATGCTGCACGTCACCTATCCCCCCCCCCCCCCCCATAGGTGAAGATAGTTGACACTAGGTGGACTTTCAAGTGGTATCAGAGGCAGGTTGCTCATCAAAAACGTTTACACCTTGAGTAGAATCCTGCCTCTAGTGTCAGAAGCATGGAGCTGGATCATGAGATATCTCCACTAAGACTTCCCACATGCACAAAGGAGTATTATCTCGTCTGGAGGATGAGAGTGTCGTATCACTTGGAGGCTATCGATCCTCGAGCATCTTTCATCCTGGAAGAGGGTCCTTTTATTCCTATGAAGACCTCCGGCTCTGGAAAGAATATCCAAGTGCCCAAGAGTATTGTTGAGATGTCGGAGACTGAACTCTCGTTATTTAGTCTGGACAAGATGATTCGACAGATTATCATGGATATCTGGTCTGGACCTTCTCGCTCTAGATTGGAAAATGTGGGATGGCTAAATCTATGTGGGTGATGATCTCAGAGCTGATGGGGGGTCAGAGAAAGCTGGAATCTGCTGTCAACTAGAGGATGAAGCCTATGTGGGGGTCCTCGCCTCTGAAGATGAAGGCAAGGATCAATCGGACTGCATCAGAGCTCTAGTGTCCGTGTCAGAGACTGAAGAAGCCAGTGAGGAAAGCAGTTCTGATGAGGATGACATAACGGTCACTGGCGCTAGTGACAATGACTCTGATGAGCAGGTAACTTCTTCATCTTGCCCCGTCTCTCTTGAAGTTCCTGAAGACAGGAACTGTTTCCCATCAGAAAATCCTGATTCCCTGAAGAGAGCCCTTCAGACAAGCAACCTACTTGTTGAGGAGCAAGCGCAGGAGATTGCTCGGTTGAAGATCTTGTTGGTTCTCCAATTGGCATCCAACAAGGTCAAGGACTCTAAAATCTCAGATCTAGAGAGTAGTCTAGAGAATGAGAAAAGGATAGTATCAAACTTTTCCAAGGTTGATGCTATGAAGAGAAAGGTAGAAAATGGGTGGATCTCCCGAATTATCAATTCGTGGAAAAATGGGGAAACGGTATTCCGACCCCCCACTCCAAGCAGGAAGGCTACTCATCATGCCTTCAGGTATGATCACAGGAATAATCGTGATCACTACAAGGGTGATCTGTCCTCATGTGGAGACACCCATAGTGCAAGGGCCGTCATGGCCACCCATGAGAGAATACCTAAGGCTCCTTCTGAGCCCTTTGTATTCTCGGCCACTGCCAATACTCGGCATGAATCGGCTGGTATCAGCTCTCAGAACTCTTCTCTCCACCCAAGGACACAGGAAAGGAGGGTTAGAATTCATGTTGTAAGTTCTCATGGGGCCTCAGGAAGGGGGCTGTCTGAAAGGAAGGCACCACCTCTCAGGCCTCGTGACGCTCGCTGCATGCATTCATTCCACCCTTCCACGTGTCACGGTGGAAGAGGCAGTTCTGGGAGCAGATCCAGATCTATCCCGTTTGGACCTAGCTCATGACTACCTCAGTCACTAGATCAGGTCAGAAACGGAGATACAACATTCATGAGTGTTGGTGCTGTGGCAAGGTGGGACACTTTGCCATAGACTGTTGGCACAACCCCTCTGTATCAAGGGCAAGGGCCTATCCACATCTCCTGGGCAGAGGTAGTCTTTATGTCAGGATTTCTGAAGGAAGGCAGTCGAGTGTTTATGCTAACAAGAACCTAGGACCCAATATGTATTGGGTTCCTAAGGTAAAGTAACTCTCTTTTGCAGGGTAGTCCAGGTTCCCGTCAATATAATGGGAACTAGACAGTAGATGTTTCAAGACTATATTGGAACAAATATATGGAATAACAGAAGTGATATCTACCTGGGCATACTCACATTGAGCACCTAGTATGTTTTAACCAGAGGGGCTAAAAGATAACTCTCATAATCCCAGGTACTCTTGATCAGCTCCAAGACTTGAGTCACATTGTATCGACATTTCCATATATATATATATATATATATATATATATATATATATATATATATATATATATATATATATATTTATTTATTTATATATACATATATACACATATATGAGTGTACACCTAAGGATAGGTTAACTCGATAAATATAAACCTTAGATACATCAATAAAGATTTATCGGAAAGTTCCACTGGTAGATTCGAGAACTAACATCTACAGGCGTAAATCAGTTCACTGAAAACTAACGAAGATACGTCATTGGAAATCTCGACAACTTACAATTGACATCCAGAAGTGTATGGAAACGCCCCGTTCAAACCCTAAATAGATTGGCTTTAAGAAATATATATATATAGAGGATTTTGTAAATTGTCTTGATATCAGAAGACTTCGAGAATCCGGCGGGGCCCGAACCTTAACGTTTCACTCTTCATACGGAAATCCTTTTTAAACTTGTCGATATCGCATAGTATCTCGCCGACCCTTCATATTCCGCAGGAAGCTCACCGAAGGAAACTCGCCGATCGACCGCAGGAATCCAACAGCAGGAATCCCGCCGACCCTTCATATTCACACGGAAATCCTCTTTAAACTCGCCGATCGCCTCTTTCATCGACAACAGCAGGAATCGACAACAGCAGGACCCTCGCTGACTCTTCCTGATTCGCCGATCTCGTCGATTGCCTTCCGTGGATCTCTCCTCTCTCTCGTCCAGGGATTTCTCCACAGTTTCGATCACTCACAGTCGGGTGCACCTCCCGGGTGTTCGTCGTCTTTTTCTAACTAACTCACCGTCTACGCTGTTAGGTAGCCACATCCTCATCCTTACAAGAACTAAATTACTAGTGTCGCTTTCCTTTTGACTTTTGATTAAGCGTAGAGTAGGGATTCTCTCCCTAGGTTTGCGATGGCTCCAAGGACAACCGCTGGACTGATCACTGGATGTGAGCTGGTTCGAACAGGGTTCTCGCATGCCTCTGACGAATTCAGAAACATCATTATTATGCTGGAAGAGGCTGGACTCTCATTCGTACTGGAGCACCCGTGTAAAATCTTGGACAAGGAAGTGCTGGAGTTCTTCGCTACCGCCAAACTCCGAAATGAAGACTCTCTCATCAAGAGCAAGGTTGCAGGGGCAACGATCAAGATGTCTGCAAACAAGCTAACCCAATACTTGTAGCTCACTAGTTCAGAGCACGAGGATTATCTTGAGGAATAAGATAAAACTAGGACCTTATTTTTCTATGGACTCGCTCGAGTAACTCGGTCGATAAAGCGAAAGGATATGAATGAAGAAGGGAAACTTCTGTCAGACATCATTGGAAAGGTACTCATATGCAAACCGGGTTCTCATGACCACATCTCTGCGGACATGTTCAAGATCCTGGTGGCAATTGTCTGCAGAAAAGGATTCAACTGGGGGGCATTGCTTTTTGAGAAGATAAAGGACACCCTCAGATCTCCTAGCTTTGGCCGAATCATCAGTCTATATCTCAATCAGTTGAACGGAGATAAGTATGACATGAGTAAAGGTGTTCCTCTACATTACTTGAAGAAAATGGACTCGAGTGTTTTTGACAGATGGGAGAGGCGCATTGGGCAGGCTGTTGTGGTAGAATAACAGGAAGTATCTCCAGCCGAGGACGGAACTGTGGCTGATTCCTTAGTTGTCCCCAGTGAAATTCCTGATGCTTTGACTGCAGGAATTGAGGGGGAGCCTCTACCCACTAATGCTAATATCGTATCTGACATCTCCCAGATAGCCAGAGATGCAGTGGCGGATATACAATAAGAAAGTGAAGCTGTGCTAGAGAATGAGGAGGCCCTGAACCTGAACGATCTAGGAGCCGGAGGTGCTGTAGAGGAGACTGCTGACGAAGGGTTGGAAGATGATGCTGATGAGAATGATCTCATGGATGATGAAGGTGAGGAAGAAGGCAATGAGGGACAGGAAGCTTTGGAGACTCAGGATATCACTGAAGTTCCATCTGACAAGCACGCTCCTGAGATTGTTCCTGAGATCATTGGTGCAACAGTGGAGGGGGAGTCCGAGAAATCTACAGAGGCCGCAAGCATTCCCCCCTTAGAGACTGTACTCGTGTCCAGCTCTACAGGTGCATCTGCTGAAGAGCAAGGCCAAGGAGTGCCTCAGGAGCTTCCACTACGAGATGATCTAGCCAATCACACCGTGAATGTCATTCAGGGTATAGTGGATGAGCTTAAAGCATCTTTTGAGAAAACTCAAAATAAACTGTTGAAAAGAATTAAGAAATCGGAGAATCTCATGCTCAAGAACATGGTGGAGATCAATCACAAACTGGACGTGATGGAAAAGAAGTTTGAAGATAAATATACAGCGGCCGGCCAAGCTGTCACTCTTCTTATGGACGGATTAAAAAGGAACACTGATACTCTCGCAATCATAAATAAGAATGCTCATGTCGTAGCAAATAACATTCAAAAGTTTGATGGCAATATGGTAACTCTTAACACCAATCAACAAGCCTTGGTCACTGAATTCTCTAGGACGACAAAGCACATTGATGAGTCACTGCATTCTTATGCAAACTCCATTGCAGTCGAAGCCAAAAAGGGGGAGAAAGTATATACAGGTAAGATGGCTGAGCTTCGGGAAGTCATGATCAACAACTTTGAGCAGTCAAACAAATATGTCTATGACAGTTGCTGGTGGATGCTCCAACAAGCGTTAGGCGTCGATTTGCCTGAAAATCCTACGGGTATTCATGCTCCTGCGAATACTACGGCTGCTGAGGGAGTAAGTGATGCAGAAGTTCCCTTAACTGAAGCTGAGGCTGCTAGGGACACCTCCAAGGCAAAACTGATGGCAATGTTTGACCAAGGAGCCCTAGCAAAAGCCAGAGACAAGAGAAAATCTCAAGAAGGGACATCCAAGGAAACACAAGCTGAAAAGAGAATCAGATTGAAGGAGGAGGAAGTAAGAAACGAAAAGTGGAGTCCAATTTCAAAGAGTATCATCTTGGACACATTCTGGCTACAAGAACAAGGAGAAATCAATCGGAACGATGTATACAGCCAGCATGAGTGGGAGCTACACCAGACGTATGAAGCTAAACGGAACATCTTTTTCAGGACCAACACTGCGGCAGATAAAGCTCCTCCACCCAGATACTATCCAAAGCCCAAGGAATATGTTGAAAGGCAAAGAAAGAAGTTTTTGGCTCAGAAGCATAAGGATGACCTAGCCAAAAATCCATTGACAGAAATTCATAGATTGTCATTGTCTCTTGAACACTTTTATCTTGTCTTATTGATATATGAACAATCCTGTTTATATTTATATATATATATGTGTATATGAATTTATGATTGACTCAAGCCTTGATCTGTGTGCCTATATTTTCTTGTGCCGCATCTTTATATTCTCTATGTTGTATATATTATCTGGTTGGTGGTATTCATCTTAGCTAGTAGGATTTTGGCTTCGTCAAATAGGGGGAGATTGTTGGGTATTGTATCCACAATTACCTAGATTTGAGGAAGCCACCTGTCAAGCTAAGATGAATTCACAATGTATTTGATAAAATCTTTCAAGTTGTGCTTGCAGTTATTCCACACTAAGTACACACCAATGTCAGGGTGCAGTAGGTCAATATACACGGGTCTGCGCGACGTAATCCCTCGTTGAGCAGATCAGTGTGTTGGCCTACGTGTACTCTCTCTATTGGAGTGTACTTATTTTCAAGTACAGGGCTGTGTTAAGGCAAGAGCAGACAAGGAGCAAGGATGGGTCAAGGAGCACCTCATGGGTGGAAAGACGAAAAATCGTCTAAGTGTAAATCGACGAGAATCACCAAGTGATTCTCACCGATTCGGCGAGAATCACAAGTGATTCTCGCCGAATCGGCGAGAATCATTGGTTGTTTCTCGCCGACTCGATCCAGCTACCTTATAGCGAGCAACTCTGATTCTAAGTAAGAATCGACGAGAATCACCAAGTGATTCTCGCCGATTCGGCGAGAATCACTAGTGATTCTCGCCGAATCGTCGAGAATCACTGGCTGATTCTCGCCGTCTCGACCCGGCTAAATCAGTGCGTGCAACCAAGTCAACTTCGACGAGAATCATCTTTGATTCTCGCCGAATCGTCAAGAATCACCCTTGATTCTCGACGATTCGACGAGACTCACTTTCGATTCTCGCCGATTTTTACTCGGGCAATTTTCTGGAAAAAGCTGGACCGGATTCTGCCGCTGGCACTATTTTGAACCTTATTTAGGGTTTCTTCTAGTGGGACCCATAACGGTCATAAAAGATGATTTTACTGTATAAATACACGCGTATTTTTGAACAGTAGATTAGCGAAGAAGATTTGAAAAATACGGGCCGCGACGTGACCTAGATCGGGACTTCCGCTCCGCCGCCGCCGCCGTCGCCGCTCAAGCAAGTTGATCACCGGTCTTGATCGTGGTTTCTTCCAGATCCTCCGGCGACAGAAGCTTAGCCAAGCTTAGAGTCTCACGTGTCTAACCGAAGATCCTTTGTCTCTTGATTTGTTGATCAGGAAAACCTTCGCCGTCCGAATCGATTGAGACGATCGATCCTAGTGTGACCGTTGGAAGACCTAGCTAGCTTTGCTATGAAGTTTGGATCTCCAAAGTACAGCAGCTGCACACCGTTGTCGCCGCCGATCCCGTGAACCAAGCCGCCGCCCATCTTGCCGCCGCCGATTCCGGGGAGATTCTCTCCAAGAGAGATCTAGGGTTGTGGACTCTTCGTGGACTTCAAGAATACGTCGTCAACGAAGAGGGACACCTTAGTCTCCAAACTTAGTTTGTATTTCTTGTACATTCTAGTTCATTTGTGTTGTAAAGGAACGTTGGTTCCTAGTTGTAAGGGTTGGGTGCAACCCGTGTTGTGGGAGTGTTGTCTCCTACGTGTGGAAGGGTTCCTTCCGATAGTGCAAGGATTGGATTTCAATCCGGTTGGTGAAGAGACCGAGTCGTCCCTTGTTGGGAGATAGGTCGAAGGGGGAAAGTGGATGTACCCAAATCGGGGAACCACTATAAATTGCTTGTGTACCTTCTTTGCTGTGGTGTTTTATTTTCTTGTGCAGGTACAATTTTAAATTCCGCAAAAACGCTGCACGTCACCTATTCCCCCCCCCCCCATAGGTGAAGATAGTTGACACTAGGTGGACTTTCAGATAGTCACTGAGATGCAGAATTTGGCTGCTGCTCAAACTACAGCAAGGACTACTGCCCAGGAAGAATTTGATAAGAAGTTCCAAGAGAACATAACTGCTTTTACAACTGTGCTTCAAGCTTCCCAGAAGGCTATAGCTCAACAGATACAGAAGTTTAAACCTTTCTTTAAAGATGGAGTAAACTATTTGGATGCACAAATAAGGTTTCAGAAAGATGATCTGCGGGATCACATTGTAAGAGAAGTCATAAAGGGGGAGAGGGTGTTAGTCAAAGCAGGCTCTGATCATGCAAAGTGGATTTCAAATTCCATCAGAGCCACCCTTAGATATCCTCCATTATGTGATGATGACAATGTTGCAGAGTCTGGAATTAATCCTGCATATCTTGGAGGGGAGCAAGCTGAAGTGGCTCAAGTAATCTACCCTCCACCAGACTTTGATATGATGCATCAAGATATACAGTCAATGTATAGCCCTCCTGAGGGAAATCAGAAGGTTATCATTGAGAAAGTGGTTCAGCCAGTGCCAGAGGCTATACTGAAAGAACAAGAGGCATTACAGAAAGAACAAGAAGCCCAATTGTCAAAGAAGAGATTCAGGGAGCAAGCTGAATTGAGGCCTGACTTTGAACAATGGAGCCCCACTTCCTGGAATATTATCTTGACTGCATGGAAGGCTGCCAAGGACAATATCCAGGATAGAAACAAGTGCTATTCTGAACTGGAGTGGAGGAAGCATGAGACCAGGCAAGAGGCAATTGTTCAATATAGAAGAAAGGCTAAGATGGGAAAGCAACCTCCTACTGCCCAGGAGCCTTGCAAGTACTTTCCAAAGCCTTATCATTATTTTGAAAGACAAGTGATCAAGGCTGAAGAGCAGAAAAAGAAGGATCTTAAAGGGAAGAAGCCTGCTGTTGCTGAAGATGCTGAAGCCCCGGTCCAAGCAAAGATACAATCTGGAAAGGGCATAGTTATCAAGGAGCCTGAGCAGCAATAGGATAGAATTTTTCTTAAGTTTACTATGTGTAATCACTTGTATTAAAACTTTCTGTAAACTTTTGGATAATGAAAATATGATAAAGTTCTTAGAACTATGTGATATGTGTTAAATTTATTACATTATTGTTCTGAGATATTTGAGTATACATGTTTTTTATACATGTTTATGTACTTACCCTGTTATATAATCATGTTTTACATCATACTATGATTTTGTTATGTATGGTGTATATCATTGACTAAGGGTTATGACTTCTCCAAATAGGGGGAGATTGTTGGGTACATTTGAGTAAATGTACCTGATTTGAAGAAGCCTCACCCTACTCAATGATATACATCAAAATGTATTTGATGTATTTTGAGTTTAGTTGTGCAGGTTAAGTATTTGCAGAGAAAGCTGAAAAGTTTCTAAGTCCATGTGTCGACACCCAGAAGGAACGTGTCGACACTTAAGAAGAATTGTGTCGACACCTAGAGAAGTAGTGTCGACACTTGGAGTAATTGTGTCGACACCAGGGATGCAGAGTCGACACCAGAAGGAAAGTGTCGACACATACAGGCTGTGTCGACACTCAATGAAGAAATGTCCAGAGAAGCAGTGTCGACACTTAGAAGCAGTGTCGACACCCAGAGGAACTTTGTCGACATCAGAAAGTGTCGACACTTGGAGGGTGTGTCGACACTCAGCAAAAGTTCAACAAAGTTCAAGTACAAGTGTCGACACTTGGAGGCTATGTCGACACTCAGCAAAAGTTCAACAAATTCTAAGTACAAGTGTCGACACAAAGGAGATGTGTCGACACCCAGCCAAAGTCTCAACACATGAAGAAAGTGTCGACACTAGGAGGCTGTGTCGACACTCAGCAAATTTCAATGAAGTCTAAGTACAAGTGTCGACACAAGGAGAAGTATCGACACTCAGCAAGTATCAACACAGAAGGCAAGTGTCGACACTAAGAAATTGTGTCGACACTCAGCGAGTATCAACACAAGAAAATGTGTCGACACAAAGGAGTTGTGTCGACACTTACAAGAAATCAGCTAAGTTTCAAAGAAGAAGGACTTGTGTCGACACACAGGATCAGTGTCGACACATGTTGAAGATGCAGTGTCGAGAAGCATATTCTACAACACAAGGAGTTGTGTCGACACCATGAAGGCTAGTGTCGACACTTAGTCTACTTGTGTCAACACTTAGTCTATAAGTGTCGACACTTAAAGACTGACTGTCTCGACACTTTCATACAGTTACAGAAAATTCAAGAAGTGACTGGATGACATGACAGCTGCCATTCCAGCCGGTCTACTGCAACTGTCAGAGTTGTTAGAAAGTCGTTAGAAACCGGATCATCCGGTCACCATGAAGGAAGCCTATATAAAGGCTTATTCTGTCAACAGAAGATGATGATCAAGCAATTCATTGAAGAATCAATTCAAGTGAATATCTAAGTAGTTGGAGAGAGAGAGCTCCTTCCAAGAAGACAGATATTGAACCAGGCTGTGAAGAAAAGTTTCAGATTGAATTCTGATTCCTAAGTTAGCAGTGATTGAAGATCAGCTGCATAGAGACTCAACCCTACTGTGTTCTAAATTCAAGAAGCTTTGAAGGAAGCCAAGGGAGGTTGATCTCAGCAGAGTTCTTCCAAGAACTCATCAAGAAACCAGACAACTCTTCTCTCTCATTCTGAGTTGTAGGTTTACACTTTGTATTTTTAATTTTTTGTAGGATCCTAAGGGATCTGAGTTGTAAGCCTGAAATTATAAAGGCTGAGTGGTAGGGCCTGTGTGCCTAAGTGTAGGAGATCTATTTCTCTAAGTGTAGGCCTGTTGTAGGCTGAGTGTAGGCCTTGTGGCCGAGTGTAGGTCTTTGGAGAAGACTGAGTGGTAGGGATATTGAGCATGCGAAGGGGGAAAGTGGATGTACCCAAACCTTGGGGAACCACTATAAAACTGTGTGTACTCTGTGTGTGTATGATTCTGTGGTTGCTGATTTATGTTCTGTGAAATCTGTGATTAAATCTGCCTAAAAGTTTAAAAAGATTAAGGTCACCTATTCACCCCCCCCCCCCCTCTAGGTGATTAGGTACAATTTCTTTCAGAAGGGCCCGAATGGTGCTGAGACGAGCAACGGGAGAGAAGGTGTCAAAGCAATCAACACCATAGGTCTAAGTGAATCCTTTGGCAACCAAACGGGACTTGTATCGATCCACGCTGCATCTGGACGGAACTTCACAATAAAGACCCAATGACAGTCAACCACATCAATGCTCAAAGGGGGAGGAACAAGGGTCCAAGTACCCCATTCAATGTGGGTAGAAATTTTCTCATCCATGGCGGCCTTCCAATGAGGAACAACAAGAGCTTCCTGGTAGGTGCGGGGAGTGGAAGTCGTAGAGATTGCCAATGCAAACACCTTGCGAGAAGGAGTGAGACGATCATAGGAAACAATAGCAGCCAGCGGGTGCTGTGTACACGTCTGCACCCCTTTGCGAAGAGCAATGGGAAGATCTAGGTCGGCGTGTTCCTCAGTAACCAGAGCATCCGTGGCGGAGAGATCTGGCCCGGGAGTGGAGACAGACGGCCGCGGAGAGGAGGGAGAGAGCAGTAGTGATGAGGGAGAGAGGGAAGGAGGATACAGTGGTGGAAATGGTGGGAAAATCGCGATGGGAGTAGACGTTGTGGAGGGGATGGTGGGAGAAGAGGAAAGAACTGGAGAGGGAGAGGGGTTAGAAGAGAAATAGGACGCATTCTCGAAGAAGGTCACATCCGCGGATACGTATTGCTTACGAAGAATGGGATCAAAGCAACAGTAGCCTTTTTGAGTAGTTGAATAACCCAAAAAGACACACTTGGTGGCACGTGAGTCGAGTTTGTCATGAGTGGTGGAAGGATTATGCACAAAGTTCGTGCACCTAAAGATATGCAGAGGGAGAGGAAATAGATCCTTTCCCGGATACAGAATAGAGAATGGGGTTTGTCCGTGGAGATCCGTGGACGGAATGCGATTAATGAGGTAACAGGAGATGAGGACAGCGTAGCCCCAATAGGAGTGAGGAACCTGCATCTATATCATCAAAGTGCGAGCGACATCGAGGAGGTGACGTTTTTACGTTCCGCCATCCCATTTTGTTGTGAGGTATAGAGACAGCTAGTTTGATGTATAATACCATGTTGCATGCAGAAAGAAGAGAAATTAGTGCTAAGATATTCCTTGACATTGTCAGAGCGAAATATTTTAATAGACACATCAAATTGATTCTTAATCATATTATAAAATGATGTCCATACAGAAAATAGTTCGGAGCAATCCTTTAAAAGATACACTCACGTACACCCAGAGAAATCATCAATAAATGTTACAAATATGAACTACCCTGACCGATGGTGAGGGTAAGAGCAGGACCCCAGATGTCGGAGTGAACAAGTTCAAACGGTCGGGAAGATCCACAACCTTGCTTTGGTGGGAAGGACGAGCTGTGATTCTTGCCAAGCTGGCATGCGTGACAATTGAGAGGAGGACTCTGCGGAGAAAGATATGGCAGAATGTAACAAAGAGGTCATGGAGGAGCATGACCAAGACGAAGGTACCACTGGAGAAGATCAGCAGAAGAGGAGGAGAAGGCGGACAGTGCGAAAACGTTGTCGAGGAAGTAAAGGCCTCCACTCTCAGTCCCAGTAGCAATCGTCCGCTTGGAGCCCGGATCCTGAAAAGAACAAGTAGTATAAGTGAATGTGATGGAGCATTGTAGTTGCTTCCAAAGAGAGATAACAGATAACAAGTTGCAAGGGAACTTGGGCACATAGTGGTTGTCCGCCAAGCGAAGAGACGGAGTGACTTGAATAACACTAGTTCCATTGACCGATGAGGGAGAGCCATCTGCAAAAAGGACCGGGGGAAAATGGTCATGCTGTTCTAGGAGAGAAAAACATTGTGGATTACCGGTCATATGACTGTAGAACCAGAGTCGATCAGCCATTTACCTTGAGTAGCGATGTGGGCACTACCTGATGATGTGGTCACGGAGGCGGGCGACTTCGAATAAGACGTGGAAGCATGCCCAGATGGTCGAAGATGAGGATGTTTCATCCAACAGCGTTCAACAGTGTGGTCGGTGCGGCCACAGTGAGAGCAGATGAAGTGGGAAGCACCACATTCGCTAGATGGGAGGTGGCGGCCACCAGATCCACTGCGCTGAGTATGGTGAGCAGAGTTGTCCGATTGAGGAGAGGAGGATAACAGTGGATATTGTAGTAGAGAGGTAATAGCAGCAATACGGGAAGCAATGGAATCCAGGGTGGGAGACTCCGCCTCACCAAGTATTTGTTGACGTATCATGTCATACGACTCAGGACGTTGCAGAAGATAACACACAACCAGAAGCTCTTGGAAGTGTTTGTGTTGCTTAGCGAGATCTGCAGAGAAGGGCGATTTTGGAGAATTTCGGCTCCGAGAGCCTGAACTAGTTGGTAAGCAGCAGTAGTAGACATGGAGGGGCGGGCAAAGAGGTCCTCATACAGAGTATAGATGCGGGACGTCTGAGCCCCTTAGAGTAGAGAGCGGCGAGATGAAGCCAAGCCACCTTGACCGCTTCATCATGACGGATGACAGGTGGGCATTCATCAGAGAGGCTGTTAGCCAGCCATGTGCGAACAAGAGCGTTGCTGGCATCCCAATCATCAAAAAGAGGGGAATCATGCGAAGGAGGTCCATCAGTGAGATGATGACATTTGCATTGAGAGTAGAGGAGGAAGGTGAAGGAGACACTCCAATCCGATTAGTTGGGAGCGATGAGTTTGGAAGCGGTGCCAAGGTTGCCCGAAGGAGTGCGAGGAGTAGGAGGAGGAGCGGCAATAGGAGTGGTGGTGGTGGTGGTGGTAGAGATATTGGAGATTGCCATAAAAGAGAGCAGTGAGAAGAACAAGTCGCGGCTAGAAGGAGGGATTGCGGCGACAAAGAGCAGGTCGCGGCTAGGAAAGGGGGGCGCGGCGACTAGGCACAGGTCAAGGCAAGAAGAACAGGTCACAATGACTTAAGAACTAGTCGCAGCAACGTAGGATGAGGAGCGGCTAGAAAAGGAGGGCGCGGCGACTAGGCACAGGTCGTGGTAAGAAGAACAGGTCGCAGCGACTTAATAATAGGTCGCAGTGAGAAGGAGGAATCAAAGAGGTTGCCACACAAAGGGCAACGATAAGGAGCGAAAGAGACTGCACGAACATGGTGAAAGCCGGTGGAAGAAACAAGTAGCGAATACAAGTGCTAGAAGAAGAAATAAGTCACAAAGACAGGTCGCGAGAAGAAGAAACAAGCCGTGCGGACAGAAAGGGCTCACAGAATCAGGAGGAAAAGATTGAGTCCTCTGATACCATATGCAAACAGAAAATAAATAGGCCGAAAATTTGGAGTAACAAAATTTTATTATCCAAAAAAGGTGTGTATTACAAAGGTATAGCCTCCCTTTTATAGAATGGAGGAGATGAGGGAGATTACAAATAAACAATGTGGGACTATATAATTACAAGTATATGCGGCTTTACAAATAAACAAACCGAATAAGTCACTTAGTTAGACAAGTCGGCTAACCGCTCGACCACCACCAGAAGGAGAACAAGCTGCCACAGAGAACAAGCTGCTACAGGAGACCGCTAGACTATTAGTCTCCAAGTCGCTTGAGACAAATAGCCAGACTGTTGTGACACCAAACAACAACAGCCCGGGAGACAAGCTGCTGGGATAAACCTTCAGACCGCTGACTCCTAACAATAACAGACTGCCCGACCTCCATACTGCAACAGGCAGTAAACTCAAATTTCGTCGAACTCAGCTCAAAGTTCGTCGAAATCAGCTTGCTGATCATCGAGCTCAACTCAGCATAAGCTTAAGAAATTAGGATACAAAATTTGTCGAACTTAGCTCAAAGTTCATCGAGCTCAGGTTACAGTTCGGCGAGCTCAACCCAACGCTTGTCAAGTTGAAGCAAGAGCAAGATTGACTAAGGCAAAAATGCTGATAGCGCTGAGAAGATCAAAGTTCATCGAGCTCAGTTTGCTATTCATCGAGCTCAGCTCAAAGCTTGTCAAGCTAAAAGCCAGAAAATCTTTCTAAGGCATAAGCGCTAAGACCGCTGAGAAGAAGGCGTTGAGACCGCTGAGACAGCAGAGACAGCTAGGAAGATATTGTTGAGATAACTGAAGACAACTAAAAAGATGGATTTGAGCCAGCTGAGAAGATGGTGTTGCGACAGCTGAGAAGATGGCGTTGAGATAGCTGTGACAGCAGGTGAGCTGGACTAAAATCTGCTCAGTCCAGCAAAGTTGACTCATAGTTAATTCTCTGAGTCAGTTATTTCATTTTCTTCAATTACTGTTTTCTTTCCTGTAGGATTCAGGTTTCCTGAATCTGAGTGTATGGCACTTTGTGCCTGAGGTAGGTGACAAATTTATCACTAAGGTAGGTGCTTGTAGGGGCACTGAGGTAGGATCCAAGTGAGGAGTTAAGCTGTAGGGCTTAAGTGCCTGAGGTAGCAGAGTGCTACTCTCTGAGTGTTGGGCCTTTGTGCCTGAGGTAGGTGACAAACTTGTCACTGAGTTGTAGGTGCCTGGTGGGGCACTAAGGTAAGTACCTAGAGGGGTACTGAGTTATAAGAGTGATGCAGCACTCTGAGAGTAGGGCCCTGTGCCTGAAGTTGTTGGGCTGAAAAGCATGAGTTGTAGGCGTTAGAGATAAGGCTGAGGTAGGTGGCTTGCGGGTCACTGAGTGTAGGAGCACTGCAGAGCTCTGAGGTAGGATCCTTTGGGATCTGAGGTAGTGCTGTCCTTCCAGCCTGAGTGTAGGGCTTAATAGCCTGAGGTTGGTGGTCAGCTGAACACAAAGTGTAGGCCCTTGTGGCTGAGAAGTGAGTCTTAGAGGAGACTTGAAGATCCTGCGAGATCTCAGGTGTAAGCTCTTAGGAGTAGTTTGGAGGAGTTTGTGTCGAGTCCAACAAATAAGTTTGGATAGGTGGAGA
The DNA here is from genome assembly GCA_039583875.1 of Platanthera guangdongensis. Lineage (NCBI taxonomy): Eukaryota > Viridiplantae > Streptophyta > Magnoliopsida > Asparagales > Orchidaceae > Platanthera > Platanthera guangdongensis. The sequence goes on from CM077164.1 coordinate 44,179,796, forward strand.
GGGGAAGTGGATGTACCCAATTGGGGAACCACTATAAATTCTGTTGTTTGATGTGTGTGCTTGTTTGTCTTTCTGATTGCAGGATTTAAGGATAAGCTCTAGTTAGCATAATTTGAAAACAACAAAAGATATATTAAAAGCTCAAAGACCTATTCACCCCCCCCCTCTAGGTTATTAGCAAACCTAAAGTTAAATAACTTTCAAGTGGTATCAAAGGGAGGTTCACTCAAAAAGGATTTAACAATCTGAGTAAATACCTCCAAGGTTAGCTAAAAGATAAGAAATGGGGTATGGTGTAAACTACAAAGAATTAGGAGCAATGAAGTTGTCAATCTACAAAAAGGAGGGGTTTGAGCTTTGGAAGGAAAGAGTCAGGATGTTCATGGAAGCTGCTGACCCTAGGATCTTCATCACAGTCAAAGAGGGACCCTTCATCCCCACGAAGATCTCAGTTCTGGATGCCAACATTTAAACTCCCAAATTATATGAAGAAATAAACAAGGATGAGCTCCCCCTTACCTCCATGGACAAGAGAGCTCAAAATATCATTGCTAGTGCATTAGATGATCCTACATTCTAGAATTTGGTGCACTGTAAGAACTCCAACGAGATGTGGGACACCCTAGTGGTGTTCATGGAGGGTTCAGAAGAGGTGAGGGATGACAGAAAATCCATGCTCAACCAGGAGTATAAGGCCTTCAGATAAGGAAAGTCTGAGGGCATTGCTGAAAGTTTTGAAAGATTTTTCAGAATTGTTAATAAACTGAGAACTTATGGAAGGGTCTTCAGCACCTATGAGCTGAATGACAAATTTCTCAGGTCCCTCGCCAAGGATTGGGACACAAAGATCTGTGTCATTAGGGAGATGGGCAGACTAGCAGACACACCACCTCCAACCCTGTTTGGAAAGCTACTGTCCTATGAGATGCAGCTTGCTGCAAGAAAGGAAGAAAAAGAGAAGGGCAGCAAGTCACAGAGCAAGGAGAAATCTGTGGTTTTCAAAGCTGAAGCTTCAATCAGGAGCAGAAGGAAGATCTCTCTAGTGAGGAGAACTACTGTGTCAGAATCTGAGAGCTCCGGGTCCAGCTCATCTGACAGTCATACATCTGATGAGGACCTTGCTGCCTTCTCCAGGCAGTTTCAGAAATTCATGAAGAAGGTCATTGGAAGAACATAATGCCTTCCTCCTCCTCTCAGCACAGAAGGAAATCCTCTAACGAGGACAAGTATGCTCTTAACTCTAATAAACAATCTTCCTCTAACATTATTTATTTTTGCTGCAGCAAACTTGGACATGTAATTGCTGACTGCCCAGTAAAGAGGAAAGAAGAAAGAGTGAAGAAGCACTACAAGGGAAAGAAGAAAGAGAAGTCCCTAGTGGCTAAGAAAGAGAAGACCTGGTTTGACTCTTCCTCTGAGTCAGACAGTGAAGAATATGAAGCCTACATTGGGCTTATTGTTATTGTTGAAGAAGAGTTCCCTGCTACTAGAATAGGGATCAGGGCCCCTCTGTCACACCCAGGTAGTGACTCAGAGGTGGATGAAGATGAAGAAGGAGATGCTCAGTGCCATGGACTAATGGTAATGACAGATGAAAAAAGCAGGTAGGATCAGCCTGGTCAGTCTCAGGTACATGCTAAACCACAATCTTTTATTCTAGTCATGAGGCTGACTCAGTCTCTGAAGCTCAATCATCAAGAGATGAAGGAGATTCAGACTCTGAGGATGATGTAAACTCCATAATTGCCAAGTATGGAGAACTTCTTGAGGCTTTCAAGAAATGCAAGCTACTTGCAAAGAGGTATGCAAAAGAGCTTCTTAGTCTTAAAAGCAAGTGTGAAGACCAAGAAAAAGCCCTCACTGACATGGCTGCACATACAGGCTAGCTCAAGGAAATCATTGACAGTGTGTCTGTGGTTAGAGTCTCAAATGAGAAACTTATCCAGAAACTTGAAAATGATCTCTTAAATGAAAATTATTTGTGACAAAATTTTCTAAGCCAAGCACTGTGCTACCCTTAATTGATACCCACATTACCCAAGCTGGTAAGAAAGGGTTGGGATTTAAGGGACCTGCTAGACCTTCCAATCCAAGAGGAAAGGGAAAAGGGAAGGCACATGTTGTGCCTCTAGCCTCACTGCCTCAAATTTTTTTCAGGGAGTATTGTTGCCTTCTAATAGGTATGATAATGAAAGTTGTTATGGTCACTGGGAGAATGGCAGATCCACTGGTATGGAGCAATATGGCCCCAACCATGGTGGAAGGTACATCCATGTGAAATCCTTTAAGGCTGCCCATAAGGAAATCCAAATGGCCCATCCTGGACCATTTGTTTTTGGTGCCCCAGCCCTAAAAGTTATTGCTGCTGCTAAAAATCTAAAACATCCAGCAAAAGTTGTGACTCAAGGTGATTCTTCTGGCAGGGCTGGAATGTCTATCTCAGATGCCATCAGATGCATTTTAGCTGAAAAAAGACATGCAGCTGGTATTTCTCAGAGAAGACCAACGCAGCCAGTTGAAAGACTGACCATCAGTCAAATTGTTGTTGAAAGAAGGCAGAAGTATAGTGCAGCACATCTCACCACTGTTCAGAAATCAGTATAGCCAAATGTTGGTCCCAGATAGAAAAGGAGATATAATATCTATAAGTGTTGGTGTTGTGGCAAAGTGGGCCACTATGTTGTAGATTGCTGGCACAATCCCTTAGTGTCCAGAGGTTGCCAACCTGTCAGGAATTCTGCAGAAAGACATGGTTATTTTAGGGCTAATGTGAACCTAGGACCCAACAAAAATTGGGGTCCTAAGGTAAGTTAAATTGCATTCTTTTCAGGTTAGTTCAAATACCAAATCCCCTAAATGGTACTTGGACAGTGGATGTTCCAGGCACATGACTGGAACAAAGGAGATATTGAAGGATTACACTTCAGTAAAGAATGGATCCAAGGTCATTTTTGGAGGCTCGGACAAGGGGATAACCAGAGGATATGGTAACGTCTCAAATGGCATAATCACTATCACAAAGGTAGCTTATGTGGAGGGGTTGCAACATAATCTCATAAGCATAAGACAACTATATGATCTTGGTTATGACATTTCCTTCCACAAGGATAAGTGTCACATCAAGAGGTTAAGTGACCAAAGTGTCATCTTAACAGGCACAAGGAGTGGGAATGTTTATTGCTTGAATTTTTCTTGCTTAGAAAATAGTTCCCCTATATGCCTAGTTGTAGATGAGAAAGTCTCATATTGTGTCCAGTGGCATAAGAGACTGGCTCATCTAAATTATAAAACCATTGGTCAGCTCTTCAGTGATGAGCTTGTTAGGAATGGTCCCAAAATTAAATGCTCAAAGGAGGGTATCTATGTTTCTTGCCAAAAGGGTAAGCAGACTAAGACATGTTTCAAGAGCATTGGGGCCAAGGACTCTTTGAGATGCTTGTATCTCCTACATATGGACTTGTTTGGTCCTATGCCTGTTCATAGTCTAGGTATGAAGGTCTACACCCTTGTGGTGGTTGATGATTATTCCAGGTTTACTTGGGTGTTCTTCCTTGGAAGAAAGGATGAAACCCTTGAAGTCTTCACAGATTTTGTCATACAAATTCAGAATGAGCTTGCATGCTCTGTGGTACGAATGAGAAGTGACCATGGAACTGAGTTTCAGTCTGCTGCTATGACTATATAATGTGAAGAGCAAGGGATTCATCAAGAGTTCTCCTCTCCAAGAAAACCCCAGCAAAATGGGTTAGCTGAGAGGAAAAACAGAACTCTCATAGAAGCTGGGAGAACACTATTGAGTGACACTTCTCTCCCTGATTATTTCTGGGCTGAGGCAGTTAACACTGCATGTCATGTGCTCAATAGGGCTTCTATCACCAAAGGCCACAAGAAGACTCCCTATAAGATCTTGAAGGGTAGAAAACCAAACATTTCCTACGTCACGATCTTTGTTTGCAAGTGTTTCATCCTGGATAATGGTAAGTTAAAAATGACTAAGTTTGCTGCCAAATCCCATGAGGGGATATTAGTTGGGTACAACAATAATAGTAGGGCACATAGAGTTTATAACTTGACAAATCAAGTTGTAGAAGAGTATGTCCATGTAGTGTTTGATGAGTCATGCATTATTGACAGTGAGCTATCAAGCTCTTTGCCAAGCTCTGCAGGAACAGAAGTCATGATGGAAAAGCTCACCATCAAAGATAAAGACCCAGCTTTGCAAGAACATTGTGGTGAGGGATGATGTCTAGAGGAAGCACATGGCAGTCAAGCTGAAAATGAAGACCAACATGCTGTAGAAAATGATAATCAGCAAAAAGTAGTCAGACTGCCCCCAACAGTCAAATATCTTAGAGATCATCCTCCAGAGCAGATAATAGGTGAGGCTAGCCAAGGTGTACAGACCAGAAGTAGGAGTCTCTACACAGCACTCTATTCCAACTTACAATCACAAGAAGAGTCCAAGAAATTTGAAGAAGAAAATCAAGACTCATTCTGGATTGGTGCAATACAGAAAGAACTGAACCAGTTTAGAAGGTGCAAGGTCTGGAAGTTGGTTCTCAGACCAAATGGACTCAATGTGTTGGGTACATTGGTCAAATGTACCTGATTTGAAGAAGCCTCACCTAACTCAATGATATACATCAGAATGTATTTGATGTTTGTTTGAGTTACTTGTGCAGGTTAGATATACACTAGACTGAAGCTGAAAATTTCTAAGTCCATGTGTCGACACCCAGAGGCATAGTGTCGACACTTGAGAAAGCTTGTGTCGACACCCAGACAAGCAGTGTCGACACTTGGAGTCTTTGTGTCGACACCTGGGAAGAAGTGTCGACACCAGTCAGAAAGTGTCGACACTTGGAGCTGTGTCGACACTCAGTGTAGAAGAATGCAGAAAAGCTGTGTCAACACTTAGCAGAAGTGTCGACACCCAGAAGAGCTGTGTCTACACCAGAAAGTGTCGACACTTGAAGTGAGTGTTGACACTCAGCAAAAGTCTACAGATTCTAAGTACAAGTGTCGACACTCAACACAGTGTGTCGACACTATGCAGAAGACTCAGCACTGGAAGTAAGTGTCGACACTCAACACAATGTGTCGACACTTAGCTAAAGACTCAGTATTTGAAGAATGTGTCGACACTCAGCACAATGTGTCGACACACCACCAGAAGAGTCAACACTTGAAGAATGTGTCGACACTCAGCACAATGTGTCGACACATAACCAGAAGACTCAACACTAGAAGGAAGTGTCGACACAAGGAGATGTGTCGACACTTAGCAAAGAACAGAAAAGCTGTAAATTATTCTAAGTATAAGTGTCGACACTAAGGGAATGTGTCGACACTCAGCTGAAGAATCAAGAATGAAGACTTGTGTCGACACCAAGAATCAGTGTCGACACTTGACAGTTTCAACACATGAAGATGTGTCGACACAAAGGAGATGTGTCGACACTTAGAAGAATACAGATAAAGAATGAAGTATAAGTACTTGTGTCGACACTCAATTTCAGTGTCGACACATGCAGAAGAAACTGTGTCGAGACATACAAGGAATTGTGTCGACACCTTGTAGACTTGTGTCGACACTTACACAACATGTGTCGACACTTGGTCTATAAGTGTCGACACTTAAGAACAGAAAGTCTCGACACTAACTAACAGTTAGAGAATTTCAAGAAGTGACTGGTTGACATGACAGCTGCCAATCCAGCTGGTCTACAGCAACTGACAGAGAAGTCAAAAGTCTGTTATAAACCGGATCAGCCAGTTACCATGAAGGAAGCCTATAAATAGGCACCCACAGTTTACAGAAAAAAGAGTGAAGTGGTTAAGTGGTCAAGTTGTTCACAATCATTACTTGTTGTGAGAATAATTGAAGTGGTTGATCAGATTAAATCAAGAAGTGATACATAGAGGATCAACACAAGAAGATCAGGCAGTCCAACTGCAGATCTAAGTAGTTGGAGAGAGAGAGCTCCAACTAAGGATTCAGTCTTTGGAACTAAGGCTGAAAATAACAATTCAGAGTCATCTGGATTTCAAGAAGCAGAGATCAAGGATCAACTGCAGAAGATTCAGACTAATTCAGTTCTACTCAAGAAGCTTTGAAGAAAGCTAAGTCAGTTTGGATCAAGCTGAGTTCTTCCAAGAACTCTTCAAGAAGCTCTCAACTCCTCTCATCCTTTCTGAGTTGTAGAGTTAGCATTTGTAATTTCTATTTTAAACTTGTAAGATCCATAGGATCTGAGTGATTGTAAGCCTATTTTATAAAGGCTGAGGGTAGGGCTTGGTGCCTGAGTGTAGGAGTTGAAGAACTCTGAGTGTAGGCCTTTAATTGGCTGAGTGTAAGCCTTGATTGGCTGAGTGTAGGCCTGGGTGGCTGAGTGTAGGCCTTTTGGCTGAGTGTAAGGCTTTGGGCCTGAGGTAGGAACCTTGTTGGGTTCTGAGCTAGTGGAGAAGTTTGGCCGAATCTAGTACACTGCTAGATAGGCGAAGGGGGAAAGTGGATGTACCCAAAGATTGGGGAACCACTATAAAATCTTGTGTATTCTGTGCTGTGATTGTACTGTGTTGAGAATTGCTGTGTGCTGTGATTACTTATTCAGAAATCTGTGTTATAAACTGTTGACTGCCAACAAAGAATTAAGAAAAGGATTAGGTCACCTATTCACCCCCCCCCCCCTCTAGGTGTTTAGGTACCATATCTTTCAAGTGGTATCAGAGGGAGGTTCCTCAAAATCAGGACTAACTGTCTGAGGAGATCCAGTTTGGCAGATTCAGTATAAGTCAGGAAACAGGAAACAGTTTCAAGAAAATCAAGAACATGGGTTCTTCAGAGAATCATAAGGAGTTGGGTTCAATGAAACTACCTATATGCAGAAAAGAGATCTTTGGGATCTGGAAAGAGAGGGTTAGGCTTTTTATGGAAGCCTCTGACCCTAGGATATACATCACAGTCAAAGAAGGGCCATATGTGCCCATGAAGATTTCAGTATTGGATGCAAATCAGAGGACTCCAAAGGATTTCTCTGAAATGACCAAGGATGAGATTGTCCTAGCAACCATGGACAAAAGAGCACAGAATATAATAGTTAGTGCAATTGATGATGCCACCTTCCAGAACCTTATTCACTGTAAAACTGCAAAAGAAATGTGGGACACCCTCATTGTCTATATGGAAGGTTCTGAAGAAGTAAGGCAAGATAGGAAGTTCTTGCTTAATCAAGAATATGAAAGCTTTAGGCAAGGAAGAGGGGATAGCATCACTGAATGCTACAAGAAATTTTATAGAATTGTAAATGAACTCATGTCATATGGAAGAGAGTTCACAAACTATGAGTTGAATGATAAATTCTTGAGGTCCCTCACCAAAGACTGGGACACCAAGATCTGTGCCATCAGAGAAATGGCAAAGTTGGGAGAAATTCCTCCTCCCACACTTTTTGGCAAGTTGTTATCTTATGAGATGCAATTGTCAGTAAGAAAAGAAGAAGAAAAGTCAACAAGGACTGAATACAGAGAAAAGACTGTTGCCTTTAAGTCAGATGTACCCAGAAAGAGCAGGACCAAGTCATCAACTCCTCCTCCTGAGATAGTTGAATCAGAATCTGAAGAGTCAGAAAGTACAAAATCTACAAGCAGTGAAAGTGATGAAGACTTTGCTGCATTCACCAGACATTTTCAGAAGTTCCTTAAGAAGAAACAGTGGAGGTCTAGACCTTCATCTTCCAAAGGGAAAGAGGTTCAGTATCAGGAAAAGAAGCCTTCAAAGAAGGACAAGAAGAGGACCAAGACTAGTAAGGCAACTGGATCCAAGATAATTTGTTACTGCTGCAATAGACAGGGCCATGTTATTGCAGATTGTCCTGAAAGAAGGAAAGAATCCAGTGACAAAAAGAAAACACACTTCAAAGGAAAGAAGGAGAAGTCCTTTGTTGCAAAGAATGAGAAGACTCTTTCAGATATGTCTTCTTCAGACACTGAGACAGATGCTGAAGCCTATATTGGGCTATTTGCTGAAGAAGAAGAAGAGTTTATGCAGATCATGGAATCTATCTATGAGCAAGAAGACTGTCAAAGCCAAGGACTGATGGCTTTGACTGAAAGTACCAAAAACCTGGAGCAGCCAGGACCCAGTCAGGTACAAGGTTTAACTCAAAGTTCTGATTCCAGTTCTAGTTCAGAGTCAGATTATTCTTCATCAAGTGATGAGAATATATCTGAGTCTGAGGGAGATATTCATCAACTCCTAGATGAATATCAAGTACTATTGCAAGCCTATAAGAAAAGCAAGACCCTAGCCAAAAATTTGGCCAAGGAAATTGCTGATCTCAAGGCAGCTGCAATAGATTATGAGAAGAATTATGATCAAAAACTGAATGAAGTGGCCAGGCTGAAACACATTACTGTGATTCAGATGGGTACTATTACATTTAAGAATGATCAAATTAAGAAACTGGAGATTAATCTTCAGAAGGAGAAAGAGCTAGCAGCTAGGTATTCAAAACCTAAATCAGTGCTACCCTTGATTGATGATTTTGTTCATCATAAAGGAAAGACTGGACTGGGTTTTGTTAATCCAGCTAGGACTGTTCAGGATCAGTCCAAGTCCAAGGGCAAAGCCCCAACATTCAACAAGACTGCTGTAGTTAAGACAGCTAAGTCTGAACCTAAGCAAAGGTACAACAAATTTGAATGTTGGTGCTGTGGCAAGGTTGGCCACTTTGCTTTGGATTGTTGGCACAATGCCAGTGCCAAGTTGAGTAGCAAGTTACCTGTTGGAAAGACAGCAGGTAGCTATGTCAATTTGCAAACTAACAATCACCAAGGACCCAAGTTTACTTTGGGTTCTAAGGTTCATTAATTTGTTTTGCAGGTGAATCCAAGTGGCCATACCCCTACATGGTACTTGGATAGTGGATGTTCCAGACACATGACTGGAACTAGGGGACTACTGAAGGACTACATCCCAATCAAAAATGGTCCAAAGGTGACCTTTGGTGGTTCTGAAAAAGGAATCATCAAAGGGTTTGGTAACATTTCTTCTAACCTTGTTACCATTACTCAAGTGGCTTATGTTAAAGGTTTGAAACATAACCTCATTAGTATAAGTCAATTAAGTGATGTAGGGTATGACATCTCATTTGTTAAAAATGGTTGTCATATCAAGAGGTCAAGTGATCAAAAGATCATTTTGACAGGTTATAGGAAGAGAAATGTCTATTGTTTAGACATTATGGTTGAGAACAATAGTTCTCCAGTTTGTCTTGTAGCTGATGAGACAGTCTCTCAATGTGTCAAGTGGCACAAGAGGCTTGCTCATCTTAATTACAAGACTATTGGCAAACTCTTTAGTAAAGAGTTAGTGAGGAATGGTCCTCAAGTTAAGTGTGTCAAAGATGGCATTTGCTCAGCTTGTCAAAAGGGCAAGCAGACTAAATCCACCTTTAGAAGCATTGACAACAAGGATGCTGTGAGGTGTTTATACCTCTTGCATATGGATCTATTTGGTCCAATGCCAGTTCACAGCTTAGGTAGGAAGGTCTACACCTTTGTAGTTGTTGATGACTACTCAAGGTTTTCCTGGGTGTTCTTCTTAAAGCAGAAATCTGAAACACCTAGTGTCTTCCACAGTTTTGTTAGGCAAATTCAGAATGAATTAAACTGTACAGTGGTCAAAATTAGAAGTGACCATGGTACAGAGTTTCAATCTGAAAGCATGACAAAATTATGTGAAGACTATGGGATATTTCAAGAATTCTCTTCACCTAGAACACCTCAGCAAAATGGCATTGCTGAAAGGAAAAATAGAACCTTGATAGAGGCTGGTAGAACCCTATTAAGTGATTCATCACTGCCAGAATATTTCTGGGCTGAAGCAGTAAACACTGCATGCCATGTGATAAATAGGGCTACCATCACTAAAAGGTTAAACAAGACCCCCTATGAAGTAGTGAAAGGCAGGAAACCAAATCTATCCTATTTTAGGATTTTTGGTTGTAAATGCTTCATACTTAACAATGGGAAGTCTTACTTAACTAAGTTTGCTGCCAAATCCCAAGAGGGAGTGTTTGTTGGGTACAGCAGTAATAGTAAGGCTTATAGAGTCTACAACTTGACTACACAAGTTGTAGAGGAATCTGTGCATGTAGTTTTTGATGAGTCACAACTAATTAACAATGAGTTGTCTAGTAGTGTGTGCAGCCCCTCAGGTCTTATTAAGAAGATGGACAAGCTAACCATGGAAGATGTACCTGCTGCAAGACAGCAAGTAGAAGAAGATGGCTTATGTCCAGGGGGAGAACTACATGTACCAGGAGCTGAAGAAGTTCAAGGAACTCAGCATGATGAAGATGCTGAAGAAGTACAACCAGAAGTAAGGATGCCTCCAGCCAACAGGCATCTAAGAGATCATCCAGTGGAGCTGATCATTGGAGATCCAAGACAAGGTGTTCAGACAAGGAGCAGAAATCAGAATGCTGCAGTATATTCAAGTTTTCTGTCTCAAATAGAACCAAAGAAATTTGAAGAAGCAATACAAGATCCACAGTGGACTGAAGCTATGCAGGAAGAGCTAAACCAGTTCAAGAGGTGCAAGGTTTGGGACTTAGTTCCTAAGCCTAAAGATCACAATGTGATAGGAACAAAGTGGATCTACAGAAACAAGTTAGATGAACAAGGAGTCATCATTAAGAATAAGGCAAGACTGGTTGCAAAAGGATATAGGCAAGAAGAAGGTATTGATTTTGATCAAACCTTTGCTCCAGTAGCCAGACTGGAAGCCATCAGGATGTTCTTGGCCTATGCAACCTACCAAGGATTCAAAGTATACCAAATGGATGTGAAGTCAGCATTCCTTAATGGTAATTTAAAAGAAGAAGTATATGTGGAGCAGCCTTCAGGTTTTGTTGATCCTACTCTTCCACATTATGTCTATAGACTTAGGAAAGCATTGTATGGGTTAAAGCAAGCTCCTAGAGCTTGGTATGAAACCCTATCTAGTTTCCTCATTGAGAACAAGTTCACAAGGGGGAAAATAGATAAGACTCTATTCCTTAGGGAATCTAGAGGCAAAGTAATACTTGTCCAAATATATGTAGATGACATTATATTTGGGTCTACTGAAAGTAGCCTTTGCAAAAAGTTTGCAAAGCTTATGCAGAGTCAATTTGAAATGAGTAGTATGGGAGAACTGAAGTTTTTCTTGGGTCTCCAAGTTAAACAGACTGAAAGTGGATTATCCATATGTCAGTCTAAGTTCACCCTAGAACTCATAAGGAAATATGGTATGGATTCCTCCAGTACCATGAAGACTCCTATGGGGTCAAGTATGTCTCTAAGCAAGGATGATGCAGGGAAACCTGTGGATGAAACCTTGTATAGAGGGATAGTTGGCTCACTACTTTACTTGACTGCAAGTAGACCTGACATTATGTATGCTACATGTGTTTGTGCCAGGTATCAAGCCTGCCCTAAAGAGTCTCACTTGACTGCAGTCAAGAGAATCTTGAGATATCTAAAGGGCACACCTTATCTAGGCCTCTGGTACCCTAGGAATGGAGATTTTGATCTAACAGGCTATTCAGATGCAGACTTTGCAGGATGCAAAGAAGATAGAAAGAGCACAACTGGATCCTGTCAATTCCTAGGTGGAAGACTCATTTCATGGAGTAGTAAGAAGCAAACCAGTGTGGCCATCTCCACAGCTGAGTCAGAATATGTAGCTGCAGGAAGTTGCTGTGCTCAACTTCTGTGGATTCAACATCAGCTAGAAGACTATGATGTCAGGTAAGTAGAACTCCACTTTATTGTGATTCTACTAGTGCTATTTCCATAGCTAATAATCCTGTATCACATAGTAGAACTAAACATATTGAGATTAAATATCACTTTCTTAGGGAGCATGTAGAAAGAAATGATATTGCACTTGAATATGTTAAAACAGATAATCAGATAGCTGATATGTTTACTAAGCCCTTAGAAGAAGCTAAGTTTAATAGGTTCAAAATTGAACTAGGTATGATAAACTTAGACTAAGTATACAGAACAGAAAATTGGCTAAGTAAAAAGGTGTCGACACATAGACAAGTCTATGTCGACACAGAATAGTAAGTGTCGACACTTCAGGAAAATGGTGTCGACACATCTAGGAAGTTAGTGTCGACACTTCAGAATGTTAGTGTCGACACATGTCGAGTAGGTGTCGACACATCCAATAAAGTGTCGACACTTAAGTTTTACTCAGAATTTTTCTAAGTAAAGTCTCGACACATGTCGAGTATAGTGGTGTCGACACTTAACCAAGTGTCGACACATAAAATCTGTTGACTAAATTTGTGTCGACACATGAGTGTCGAGACATTATAAGTCAGTGTCGACACTTATTGACAGTGTCGACACATCATTAGAAATTCATCCCGCCTGTTCGTCTTCAAACAAGAAAGGTATAAATAGGGTTCTGTCTCTGATTGTCGACACGCTTTCAAAGTTTCGAGACCTAAACTCTTGTGTCGACATTTCTCTCATCTCAAGACTAATTCTCAAAACCCTAATGGCTCCCAAGCTGGAAGAGAACGTAAACGAAGGCTATGAGCTTGTGCGAGGCGCATTTGACGACAGCGACCAAGAAATCAAATCAGTGCTAACCCTAATTGTCAATTCTGGATTGGAGTTCTTGGTTTCAGAACCAACGAAAATCTGGAAGAAGGAAGTCATTGAATTCCTTTCTGGCGCGTCTATAGATGACTCAGGTTTCAGGATTAAGTCAAGGGTGCATGGCACCAAGGTCAAGATTTCACCTAAGTCACTGAGAAAGGTACTTCAGCTACCTAAAGTTCAAGTTGAAGAGGAAGTAACTGCTTCTAAGACCAAGGAAGCTCTTACTTGGTGTGGACTGGATTCAAAGATGAAAGTGGGATCAGTCTTTCACAGGAAAGGTATGAATATTCAAGGCAAGTTCTTGTCTGAAGTAGTAGGCAAGGTTATACTGAGCAAGCCAGGAGGGCATGACAGGGTGTCTGCCTCCATGTTTGAAGTCATGACCAGAATCATCTTCAATCTGAAAACAGACTGGTCAATGGTGGTTTATGAGAAAGTAAAAGAAAGCCTGAAGAAGCCCAATCTGGGCAGGATACTAAGTCTCTACCTGGCTGGATCAATTCCAGAGGTAATGAGCACTGCTGCAGGATCTAAGATCAATCATATGAGGAGAATGGACTCAAGGATATTCTCTAGATGGGAAAGGGTGCTGGTGTCAAAGGACTTGGCCACCCCTGAGAAACAAGCTTCTAAGAGAGACTCTCCTCCCAGGAAGAAGAGGAAGACTGCTGCTGTGCCTCAAGAGTCCTCAAGCAGCTCAGGCAGTGAAGAACATGTGGTCTTCACTCCTGACAGTCCAGTAGATGTGACTGCAGAAAAGTCACCTGCTCCTCAGGAGCCAGCTGATATCCAGGGGGAGCCTCCAGCTGTAGAACATCCATCTACACTGGATAGTGAGCAGGCTACTCTTATCATCCAAGAGGTACTTTCTGACCTTAATACATTAGATTTTTCTGTAATAGATTCTGAATTGTCTGATGTCCATCAGCAAAATCAGCCAGCAAACCAAGAACCAGATGTTGTTCTTCCAGACACATCTGTTGTGATACCTGATACAGTGGTTGAAGAACCAAGTACATCTCCTGCCCAGTCTCCAGCAGAATATACAATGGAAGATCTGTTTTTGAACTTGGATCAAGAAGATTTTGATATGGAAAAGAATGATGCTGATACAGTAAAGAATGCTGCTGCTGAGGGGGAGAACATTGAAGTTGTGGAAGAGCCTATAAGGCTAGATACTGAGAAGGCACAGGATGTGCAAACTGAAAAACAATCCAGCCCTAAAGATAGGGTGGATATAGCCAGTACATCAGAATCTGAAGATGAGGAAGCTGAGCAAGCTAAGAAAAAGAAGTTCTTTGTTTTTAAAAGAAGAAGCCAGAGCTACAAGAAGGCTCTTCAAACAGTTGCTCAACACTCACTGGTCCAACAAGCTCCATCCACTGATTATAGTGCTCTACTGCTTGCAATGCAAATCAAGATGGATGAACAAAGGAAAGCCTTAGAAACTTATGTTGATGAAGGGCATAAGGCACTACAATCTGATCTGGGCCAGGAACTCAAGTCCATAAGGTTTGAAATGAACCTTAATAAAAGGGAAATGACTGATTGTTTTACCAAGGGTGCTAATGCTGTGGTATATCTGGCTAAACATCAAGAAACAATTAAAGAGAAAGTGGATGATATAGCACTCAAGCAAGGCTATGTGCTGGAGAATCAGTTAAGGATGAATGATAATCTGACTGCATCTCACAATGCAATAGTCACAGAACTCAAGAATAAGTCAAATGAACCTTCAACTTCCTCTGCTGCTGCCAAAGCTGATTTTGATAAGATATTTCAAGCAGAGATTGCTGCTGTACAGACTGCAATAAAAGACTCACAGAAGGTCATTTCAGAACAGCTTACAAAGCTTAGACCTTTCTTTAAAGAGGGCATAAGGTATTTGGATAGCCAAATCAGATTCCAGAAAGATGATGTGAGAGATCATGTGGCCCAAGAAGTCATAAAGGGGGAGAGAGTGTTAGTCAAGGCCAGTTCTGAGCATGCAAAATGGATTTCAAATTCTATCAGGGCTACACTTGGATATCCTCCCCTGTGTGATGACAATGAAGTAGCTGAATCTGGTATTCAAGGCACATATCTTGGAGGTGAGCAACAAGCAGTGGCTGATGTAATCTATCCACCTCCAGACTTTGAAATGATTCATGCAGATATTAGCACAATGTATAGTCCACCTGCTGGCAAGCCTAATATTATTCTGGAAAAGGTTGTTCAACCTATCACAGCTGCAATGCAAGAGGCTTTGGACAAGGAAGAAGAAACTAGGCTGTCAAAGAAGAAGTTTAGGGAAATTGCTGAGCAAAAGCCAGATTTTGAACAATGGAGCCCTACTTCTAGAAACATAATTCTCACAGCCTGGAAAGCTGCCAAGGACAATGCCCATGAGAGGAACAAGTGGTTCTCAGAGGCTGAATGGAGAAAGCATGAGAGTAGGCAGGAAGCAATTGTCCAATTTAGAAGGAAGGCTAAGTTAGGAAAGCTACCTCCAACAGCTGTGGAGCCTAGCAAGTACTTTCCTAAGCCCTATCATTATTTTGAAAGACAAAAGATCAAGGCTGAAGAACAGAAGAAGAAGGACTCTAAAGGGAAGAAGACTGCTGAAGCTGAGCCTGCTGCTGCTGCTGCTGTGAAAGCTCAAGTTAAAGCTGGAAAAGGCATTGTTATTAAAGAACCTGATCAGCACTAGATTAGGAATTAACTTGATGCTTGTTGTAATCTGTTAAGTGATAAACATTGTAATACTTCATTGAAAATGTATAAGGAACATTATTGGGACAGTATATGATAAATATAGTATGAATGTTCTGAAATATGTGTGTTTCTTAATTGTTCTGCAATGTTTAATAAGTATACATGTGTGCTTTATTACATGTTCAAGTTTACCCTGTTGTCATTTATATGCTTTACATCATTTTGTAATTTTTAATTATGAGTGGTGTATATCATTGACTAAGGGTTATGACTTCTCCAAATAGGGGGAGATTGTTGGGTACATTGGTCAAATGTACCTGATTTGAAGAAGCCTCACCTAACTCAATGATATACATCAGAATGTATTTGATGTTTGTTTGAGTTACTTGTGCAGGTTAGATATACACTGGACTGAAGCTGAAAATTTCTAAGTCCATGTGTCGACACCCAGAGGCATAGTGTCGACACTTGAGAAAGCTTGTGTCGACACCCAGACAAGCAGTGTCGACACTTGGAGTCTTTGTGTCGACACCTGGGAAGAAGTGTCGACACCAGTCAGAAAGTGTCGACACTTGGAGCTGTGTCGACACTCAGTGTAGAAGAATGCAGAAAAGCTGTGTCAACACTTAGCAGAAGTGTCGACACCCAGAAGAGCTGTGTCTACACCAGAAAGTGTCGACACTTGAAGTGAGTGTTGACACTCAGCAAAAGTCTACAGATTCTAAGTACAAGTGTCGACACTCAACACAGTGTGTCGACACTATGCAGAAGACTCAGCACTGGAAGTAAGTGTCGACACTCAACACAATGTGTCGACACTTAGCTAAAGACTCAGTATTTGAAGAATGTGTCGACACTCAGCACAATGTGTCGACACACCACCAGAAGAGTCAACACTTGAAGAATGTGTCGACACTCAGCACAATGTGTCGACACATAACCAGAAGACTCAACACTAGAAGGAAGTGTCGACACAAGGAGATGTGTCGACACTTAGCAAAGAACAGAAAAGCTGTAAATTATTCTAAGTATAAGTGTCGACACTAAGGGAATGTGTCGACACTCAGCTGAAGAATCAAGAATGAAGACTTGTGTCGACACCAAGAATCAGTGTCGACACTTGACAGTTTCAACACATGAAGATGTGTCGACACAAAGGAGATGTGTCGACACTTAGAAGAATACAGATAAAGAATGAAGTATAAGTACTTGTGTCGACACTCAATTTCAGTGTCGACACATGCAGAAGAAACTGTGTCGAGACATACAAGGAATTGTGTCGACACCTTGTAGACTTGTGTCGACACTTACACAACATGTGTCGACACTTGGTCTATAAGTGTCGACACTTAAGAACAGAAAGTCTCGACACTAACTAACAGTTAGAGAATTTCAAGAAGTGACTGGTTGACATGACAGCTGCCAATCCAGCCGGTCTACAGCAACTGACAGAGAAGTCAAAAGTCTGTTATAAACCGGATCAGCCAGTTACCATGAAGGAAGCCTATAAATAGGCACCCACAGTTTACAGAAAAAAGAGTGAAGTGGTTAAGTGGTCAAGTTGTTCACAATCATTACTTGTTGTGAGAATAATTGAAGTGGTTGATCAGATTAAATCAAGAAGTGATACATAGAGGATCAACACAAGAAGATCAGGCAGTCCAACTGCAGATCTAAGTAGTTGGAGAGAGAGAGCTCCAACTAAGGATTCAGTCTTTGGAACTAAGGCTGAAAAGAACAATTCAGAGTCATCTGGATTTCAAGAAGCAGAGATCAAGGATCAACTGCAGAAGATTCAGACTAATTCAGTTCTACTCAAGAAGCTTTGAAGAAAGCTAAGTCAGTTTGGATCAAGCTGAGTTCTTCCAAGAACTCTTCAAGAAGCTCTCAACTCCTCTCATCCTTTCTGAGTTGTAGAGTTAGCATTTGTAATTTCTATTTTAAACTTGTAAGATCCATAGGATCTGAGTGATTGTAAGCCTATTTTATAAAGGCTGAGGGTAGGGCTTGGTGCCTGAGTGTAGGAGTTGAAGAACTCTGAGTGTAGGCCTTTAATTGGCTGAGTGTAAGCCTTGATTGGCTGAGTGTAGGCCTGGGTGGCTGAGTGTAGGCCTTTTGGCTGAGTGTAAGGCTTTGGGCCTGAGGTAGGAACCTTGTTGGGTTCTGAGCTAGTGGAGAAGTTTGGCCGAATCTAGTACACTGCTAGATAGGCGAAGGGGGAAAGTGGATGTACCCAAAGATTGGGGAACCACTATAAAATCTTGTGTATTCTGTGCTGTGATTGTACTGTGTTGAGAATTGCTGTGTGCTGTGATTACTTATTCAGAAATCTGTGTTATAAACTGTTGACTGCCAACAAAGAATTAAGAAAAGGATTAGGTCACCTATTCACCCCCCCCCCCCCCCTCTAGGTGTTTAGGTACCATATCTTTCACAATGTCATTGGAGTCAAGTGGATTTTCAAAAATAAAATTGATGAAAATGGCATTGTAATCAAGAATAAAGCTAGACTTGTGGCCAAAGAGTATAGACAGGAATAAGGGATTGATTATGATCAAACCTTTGCCTCAGTTGCAAGTTTGGAAGCAATCAGACTGTTCCTTACATTTACAGCCTTCCAGAGATTCAAGGTATTCTAAATGGATGTCAAGTCAGTCTTCCTGAATGGAGACTTGAAGGAAGAGGTTTATGTAGAGCAGCCTCCATTTTTTATTGACTTTAACTCTCCTACTGTTGTATATAGACTTAGGAAAGCTCTTTATGGGCTTAAGCAAGCCCCAAGAGCATGGTATGAGACATTTTCTACTTTCCTCATTGAGAACAAATTCTCAAGGGGGAAGATAGACAAGACCCTATTCCTAAGGGAATCTAAGGGCAAGATCATCCTAGTCCAGATTTATGTTGATGACATAATATTTGGCTGTACTGATGACAGCCTCTGTATGAAGTTTGCAAAACTTATGTAGGGGAAGTTTAAGATAAGTAGTATGGGTGAATTGAAGTTTTTCTTGGGACTCCAAGTTAAATAGACTGATGATGGTCTATCCATATCCCAGTCAAAATTCATCAGAGAGAAAATCAAGAAATATGGCATGGAGAATGCTTACACCATAAGAACTCCCATGAGCTCAAGTATACCTATAGGCAAAGATAATTCAGGGAAGCTTGTTGATCAAACTCTGTATAGAGGTATAGTTGGCTCCCTTCTCTACATCACAGCAAGTAGGCTTGACATTATCTATGCAACATGTGTTTGTGCTAGGTATCAGGCCTGCCCTAAAGAGTCTCATTATACTGCTGTGAAAAGAATCTTGATATATCTTAAGGGCACCCCAGATCTTGGCCTACGGTACCCCAGGAATGGGGAATTTGAACTAACTGGCTATTCAGATGCAGATTTTATAGGCTATAAGGAGGACAGGAAGAGCACTTCAGGCTCCTATCAATTTCTAGGTGGAAGGCTTGTCTCTTGGAGTAGCAAGAAATAGGCAAGTGTAGCAATCTCAACAGCAGAATCAGAGTATATTTCAGCTGGAAGCTACTGTGCTCAGTTGTTGTGGATTCAACATCAACTTCAAGATTACAATGTTCAGATAAGTAGAACTCCACTCTTTCATGATTCTACTAGTGCAATTTCTATAGCTAGGAATCCTATCTCTCATAGCAGGACTAAGCATATAGAAATTAGGTATAATTTCATTAGAGAACATGTGGAAAGGGAAGACATCTCCCTTGAGTTTGTCTCCATAGACAAGCAAGTGGCTGATATCTTCACTAAGCCACTAGATGAAGCCAAGTTCAACACCTTCAAATTTGAATTGGGCATGTTGAATCTTATGTAGCTTCAATTCTCTCTTCTACCATATGCTGCATTGCTTATTTTGCAAGTAAAACAAGCTCTTCCTCCCGATACTAAAGATGGTGTGCAACTATTGAGGGGAAGCTAGCCCAACTGTAGAGATAGATAGGGGGAGAACAACATATCTGTATGCTCCCTATTGCAAGAGTCAAAAAGGGGGAGGAAAGAAGTCAAGGGCTGAGAAGCACAACCAAGTGGAACTGTAAGGATGGCAGCATGCCAGGGGGAGTAAGTAATTCTCTACAGGCTGGAGAAATGGTAACGCTTCTACTTCTACTGTTAAATTTTATTATGATGAAATGTTGTATTCTCAATGACATGTATTGTTTTGACTTCTTCAAATAGGGGGA
The DNA here is from genome assembly GCA_039583875.1 of Platanthera guangdongensis. Taxonomy (NCBI): domain Eukaryota; kingdom Viridiplantae; phylum Streptophyta; class Magnoliopsida; order Asparagales; family Orchidaceae; genus Platanthera; species Platanthera guangdongensis. Next base: position 44,199,365 of record CM077164.1, read on the forward strand.
GATTGTAGGGTCTATTGATCCCAATATCCTAGCTTTGTAAGAAGTCAACCGGGTTAATGACATACACACATAATGTATTTGATGTGTGCTTTAGTTCATTTATGCAGGTAGTCCATGATTGCACAAGTAAAGAAAAATGAGTTGGGCAGTAAACTCAAATTTCGTTGAACTCAGCTCAGAGTTCGTCGAAATCAGCTTACTGATTGTCGAGCTCAATTTAGCATAAGCTTAAGAAATCAGGATACAAAATTCGTCGAACTTATCTCGAAGTTAATCGAGCTCAGGTTACATTTCGTCGAGCTCAGCCCAACGCTTGTCAAGCTGAAGCAAGAGAAAAATTGACTAAGGCAAAAAGCACTGAGAGCATTGAGAAGATCAAAGTTCGTCGAGCTCAGTTTGTGGTTTGTCGAGCTCAGCTCAAAGCTTGTTAAGCTAAAAGCCAAAAAATCTGTCTAAGGCATAAGCGCTGAGACCGCTAAGAAGAAGGCATTGAGACCACTGAGACAGCAGAGACAATAGGGAAGATAGTGTTGAGAGAGCTGAAGACAACTGAAAATATGATGTTGAGACAGCTGAGACAACTAAGAAGATGGCGTTGATACAGCTGAGACAGCTGAGAGGATGGCGTTGAGATAGCTGAGACAGTAGAGACAAAGTTATCTGGAAACTTTCTAAGTCCAGACGTGTTGAGTGAAATAAGTTCACTCAACACTTCTAAATAAAACAGGAAGCGCTGAGACAGTCAAGAGGTAAACAACTGAGAACAAAATTAACTGGAATTTTTCTAAGTCAAGAAGCGTTGAGTGAAGCAGGTTCACTCAACGCTTCTAATGAAGAGGAAAGTGATGAAATAAAGAACAGTCTCAGCAGATAAAATGAAAAACAACTGAAACCGCTGAGACAAATCCGCTGAGACAGTTAAAGTGCAAAAACTGTTGAGATAGCATATAAGAGGAAAGCATTGAGACAAAGTCTTGTCTCAACTAATAATGGAAAACCCTTGAGACCGCTGAGACAAAACCGCTGAGACAATACTAGGGAATGTTCTAAGTCCACAAGCGCTGAGAGCCAAGGCTGATGGCGTTGAGTGTCTTAACACCATTCAATGCTTAATGGGATTCAGGAAAATTTTCTAAGTCTAGATGTTGATGACCACTGCTGATGTCATCAAAATCAAAATTGCAGGAAGCCGTTGTGGGAAAGCTGCTACAGCACCGAAAGATGTTTTGTACCTTTCTGATGGAGTTGGTGCTCACCAATCCTTTGTGGGCCCACATGCTATGGTGTTGTTGATTCAAATCAACGTATATAAAATGGGAAACAGTAAAGGATTAGGGTTAACAAATCAAAGGAACAGAAAGAAAAACTGATAAAGGCGGCTGGACATTTATTTTCGATCAAGCTTGAAAGCTGAAGTCCAGCCAAGATAGCCTGAAGGCAAGAAAGGATTGTTGAAGCTCTTCAAGCTCAGCAGGGTTGTTCTCTATAGAACAGTTTAGCTGATTCATCTCTCAACAAGGTGGAAGCTACTCTTTAGTGCAGCAGTATAAAAGTGATAGATGTAGAAGAAGGCTAATTCCTTCTATAGCAGGTGAGCTAGACTGAAATCTGCTCAGTCCAGCAAAGTTGACTCAGAGTTAATTCTTTGAGTCAGTTATTTCATTTTCTTCAATTACTGTTTTGTTTCATGTAGGATTTAGGTTTCCTAAATCTGAGCGTAGGACACTTTGTGCCTGAGGTAGGTGACAAATTTGTCACTGAGGTAGGTGCTTGGAGGGGCACTAAGGTAGAATCTAAGTGAGGATCTGAGTTGTAGGGCTTAAGTGCATGAGGTAGGAGAGTGCTGCTCTCTGAGTGTAGGGCCTTTTTTCCTGAGGTAGGTTACAAGATTGTCACTGAGCTATAGGTGCCTGGAGGGGCACTGAGGTAGGTACCTGGAGGGGTACTGAGTTGTAGGAGTACTGTAGTACTCTAAGAGTAGGGCCCTATGCCTGAAGTTGTAGGGCTGAAAAGCTTGAGCTATAGGCCTTAGAGATAAGGCTGAGGTAGGTGGCTTGCGGGTCATTGAGTGCAGGAGCACTACAAAGCTCTGAGGTAGGATCCTTCGGGATCTGAGGTAGGGATGTCCTCCTAGCCTCAGTGTAGGGCTTAACAGCCTGAGGTAGGTGATCAACTGACCACTGAGTGTAGGCTCTTGTGGCTGAGAAGTGAGTCTTGGAGGAGACTTGAAGATACTGTGGGATCTGAGGTGTAAGCTCTTAATAGCAGTTAGGAGGAGTTTGTGCCGAGTCCAACAAATAAGTTTGGATAGGTGGAGAGAGAAAGTGGATGTACCCAATTGGGGAACCACTATAAATTCTATTGTTTGTCGGGTGTGCTTGTTTGTCTTTGTGATTGCAGGATTTAAGGACAAGCTCTAGTTAGCATAATTTGAAAACAGCAAAAGATATATTAAAAGCTCAAAAACCTATTCACTCTCCCCCCCCCCTCTCTAGGTGATTAGCTAACCTAAAGTTAAATAACTTTCACCAAGCTTCTAACATTCTGCTTTCACTACAACACACGTTTAACATTTTGCCACATAGAAAGCTATGTCTTTCTTCATCTCTGGCTACCAGAACAGTTTCTTCATGTCCTTGAACATCGTTGTGCTCCCTGGGTGGATTGAGTACTTTATAAAATGTGCTTCATACATCAACTCCTCCCATAATTTCCTAACATTGGGGACGTACAATCGACTATCTTTTCGCCAAAGACCGTCGTTCAAGGAAAACTGGGAATTTTACGCTTCTGCTACATAGCGCTTTAGACACTCATTGAGTTTTGTTGCTTGCCAAACCCTATCCTCAAGGTCATATTGTACCTTCCGTCCAGTTCAGGAATGTATTTGCAGTGGAATTCTTGTCAACACAAGAAATATCTAGAGATTCCAGCTCCTCTATCAGACGCTCATCATGCATCTACAACCAATTTGCCCTAGCTGGAGTCCTACAACTCAAAGCATTTGCCACGATGTTTCCCTTCCCGGGAGTATAATGAATTTCAAAGGTGTAGTCCCCGAGAAACTCCATCCACCTCCATAGGCTGATACCAAATTGTAATACCTTCATCCGTCAAATCAAATATAATAGAGGGTCCGGCTGGGGCCCCACACCATATTCCACCAACAGGCAGCAGAATTACAGGTTAATATCAAAACGATTACACGCACCTTAACTCAGAGCATTCTAGTAGAAGCTTTAGGGGTTATTATTGAACTCATCAAACACAATGTCCATTATATATAAACAACTTCATTTTTATATATAACAAAAATGTATACAAAAATACACAAAAGTATTTGGCTTTAAGGTCTTACAGATAAACTTCATAAGTGTGGATTATAAACATCGGCAAGCAGGCCGGCCACACATGAAAATGGTAAAACTTTTTCACTCGGCCTTCGAGGGCCAGCATAGCGGCAAGGGCTTCAACCCACTATTTTCTGCTCGACCCAGCACCTGCATAGGGACATTCCACCACAAGGGTGGTACACAAGGCAATGGTCAGCATTTGACTGACCAATTATAACGATCCTACATCATACCCGGGGCAGCGATTTATTCCCTACAAGCAAAGCAAGCACAATAGATATATCACAAGAAAGTGCACTTTCGCACATTTCAACATATCCAAAACATCGGTCTCACGGCCCGACGCTCCGTGCACTCAGGTCACATTATTGGTGTACCAAAATACACCACTGTTCGAAGGTTCCAGACCCAACGGTAAACTTTGAGCATTCATGCTCCACGGCCCACGGCTGGAGACTTTAGTCTTAATGGCGTACAACCACAGACTCTCAGTATGTGATCCTAACGAATGCCAATAACCCAGGCACTCAAGTTATACAATCATAACGCGGATACAGTTCAGCACTTGCCTGTTTCTCAAATCGTCAGTTCAATGTCTAGACTGACGCGGGTCGGCTTCCCCTTGTCCGTTCGGCTCACTGGCCTTCCAGAGCTCATGTCTCGCATTAATCATAATGTCTCCAAGAGACTGAATTCACAATAGGTTTTTTGGGAGCTATCCCCAGCGACACCCAGTATCATCGGGCGTTAGCAACAGAATTCAACTTCTGTCCCCAACCTCAATCATCACTGGATCAACGATCCAAAAACACCATGCAGCAACCTGCAGTGCCAGAAAACTGGTCTTTCGCACCACAAATAGATCTCCGGGAGCTATCGCTGTCGGCGACACACATTGTCGCCCGGCGACATCAACTATTTCTCCAAAACTATGATTTTACTTTTGTATTTTCCTGGAGCTCCACTCTAGTCCTTTATGTTACCCACTTCACAGGCACAACCCACAGACTCCGTAAAATACTCATTTATACATGGAGTCTTCTCCTGTTTATGAAATTAAGCATCACCAATCCAGACCAACCTATCTTGATGGGCTTCACAGAGTATGCTTATTCTATACTACACACTTCCAGATCTATATGCAAATTTACTTAGGGATACAAGTATTGACCCAATGGAATTCTCTTAACAATTCCACCTTTTAGTGGAGGATTCCATGCACATGCAAAATTAGGACTTCACTTGTCCAAGCAGGAGGTCGTTACCCTTGTAGGTCTCTTTGGAGCCATGGCATCGCTGTTTTACATGGATGAAAATGAGCGCCTCACTTTCCTCTTCGTAGATCTAGCCTCAGATCCTGCTTCCGCCACAAGATCTCTTTCAGCAAGCTATGCAAGCGTCAGCTACAGCCCTTCTTCTTCCTTAGCTTCTCTTTTCTCTAAGGGATAAGATGGAATGAAGAGAGAGAGAAAGAGAAGATGAATAAATTCTCATTCCACACACACACCTCTGCATATCAAACTACGGTCTAACCTCAACCACATGATTAATCCATCAAAACAAAGCAAAGGCCAAGATTTGGGTTGACTGGTCAACTTTGGCGTTATCACCTGGCGATATCGACTGTCGCCACTCGGCGACATCGACTAACCGTTGTGACCGCTTTGAGCACTTAGCATCCAATCTGACACACGCCACGTGGCATTATTGCTCGGCGACATCCACTGTTGCTACTCGTCGATATCATTTCGATGATTAGTTGAAAGCGTCGAGTGTGTTGAGTGTCGTCTCGACAAATTATCGCTATCGCCATCAGGCGATACCCACTATCGTCACTCGGTGATATCATTTGACGATTCGTCGAGTGCGTTGAGTGTGTCAAGTGCGTCTCGACGAACGCTTTATCGTTATCGCAATCAGGTTATATCCACTGTCGCCCGACGATAGTGACAAAAATTCTGCTATCAAATTTGGGGTGTTACAACTCTCCCCTCCTCACAAAAATTTTGTCCAGAAATTTGTATACCGCTATAAGGAAGACAACAACTTAAAAGTTACAACAACCTTTTATTCATAAAAACAATATTACAACAATGTTACACAAACAACTCATTATATTCTTCATGCATGGTTTGCTCTCGCTCCCATGTCAGCTTTTCATGTCCAAAGTTATCCCACCGGACTTTGATCATCCCAATTGTCTTGTTACGCAGTTTCTTGATTGTTGTATCCTCGATCCGAATGGGCCTAACATTCGTCGTTAGCCCAATATCGATCAATACTCGATCATTCGCAATCACTTGCATTGGCTCTTTCACAACTTTTCGAAGCACCGATATGTGGAACACATCGTGTAAGCCACTCAGTTCCGCTGAAAGAGCTAGCCTATAGGCAGCTTCTTCAACTTTCTCCACCACTTCAAACTGACCAAGATACATCTCAGACTTAACTTTTTTAAGCACCGAGCCATGGACATGCCTTTAATGGTTGTTTATATATAGTATACAGAAATACACAAACGTGTTTGGCCTTAAGGCCTTACAGTTAAACTTCATAAGTGTGGATTACAAACATCGGAGCCCAGGCCGGCCAGACATAAGTGTGGATTACAAACATATAGAGAGTACGTATATTTGTTTGTGATTGGGACTACCACAAATAAATGTGCACTTGCCAAAATCATTACTGGATAGATAGACTCACGGCCGATGTTTGTGATATGTTGAAATGTACAGAAGTGCACTTTCTTGTGATATATCTATTGTGCTTGCTTTGCTTGCAGGGAATAAACTGCTGCGACGGGTATGGGGTAGCGTCATTATAATTGGACAGGCAAATGCTCATCGTTGCCTTGTGTACCACCTTTGTGGTGAAATGTCCCTGTGCAGGTGCTGGACCGAGTGGGAAATAGCGGGCTAAAGCCCTTGCTGCTATGCTAGCCCTCGAAGGCTGAGTGGAAAAGGTTTAGCATTTTCATGTGTGGCCGGCCTGCACGCCGATGTTTGTAATCCACACTTATGAAGTTTAACTGTAAGTCCTTAAGGCCAAACACTTTTGTGTATTTCTGTATACATTCCTGTTATATATATAAATGAGATTGTTGGTATATAGTGGTCATTCGTGTTTGATGCGTTCAATAATAACCCCTAAATCTTCCGCTAGAATGCTTTGAGTTATGGTGCGTGTAATCGTTTTGATATTAACCTATAATTTCGCCGCCTGTTGGTGGAATATGGTGTGGGGCCCTGGCCGGACCCTCTATTATATTTTATTTGACGGATGGAGGTGTTACACACAGCCAGGCGCGCGCACGCTCGCGTGCGCGTGCGGTCAGGCACGCACGCGCACCCGCACGCACCCTGATGCGCGTACACTCAGCGCGCATCCATGCATGTACACATGGCCCGGTGTGCGGCATGCGCGCACCGGGCGCGCGCGCACCCCGGGGGCACGCACCCAAGCGGGTGCATCCCAGGGGAGCACGCCCCGGGCGCTCGCGCGGTCAGGTGCGTGCGTACCTGCACAACATGGTCTGCTTGCCTCCTCGCGCGCACGCGCATTGTCCGCCACCGCGCCGCCCGACCGTGGGAGCGCCAGGAGCCCCCCTTTTTGGGCGCGCTGGCGCTTCCTCTTGTCGTCCCCGCTCTTCCCAAAAATCTTTTAACATATTATTACCTGGGCTGGTCGGGCGTCGCTCTCTGATGTTTCTGGCCTTTCACTGGTCGCCGTCATGATCGAAGAGAAAGGGGGGAAAACCCTTGTTCTCTCGCTTGTGGCAACCTCCGACAATAAAGGATTTGTGGGCCAATTGATGGGGTTGAAGCTCCATTTAAAGCCTTGGGGTGCATTTAACCACTCCTCCGCCATGATTTCTCGTAATATGGAGATCATGGGTTTGACCGGTCAACCCACTCCCCATGATCTCCTCCACCATAGGAGGATCATGAGGGCCACCCTTTCAATAACTACCGTCGCCTGCCCACCACCGCCTGCCTCCTGTTGCCCGCCACCCCCACCGCCAGCAGCCGCCGCTTGGCCGTCAGGCCGCTGCCTCTTGCAGGTTGGCAACCTTCCGATCACTACGGAGCCTCCATCGTCGTCCGATCTACAGGTAACCACCCACTAACCACCAGGTTAGTGGGGGGCCACCATAACCACCTCCTGAAAGCTATAAAAGGAACCCCAGGCCTTTTCATTTCTCAACTTTTTGTTCCCCGAGCCTTCTTCTTCCTCAGACCAGAGCTCTGTCGAACTCCTCCCTCGGGTCATCTTCAAGCCGACTACGAGCCAGAGAAACGCCAAGTCCCCAAGTGCACAGAGAAGGGAAGAAGACGACTATCACCAGCACTCAAGCACACCAGCCACCAAGCAACACCAAACACTCCCTCGGCGTAGCCTGTTGCCCATTGTGAGTCAGGAATTCTCTCTCACCACCAAGTTGTAACGAGCAGCGGTCTGCCGCCCTCGATTCTCCAAACATACTGTAACCGCAAGAGAATAGTGGATTTTGACCGGCACAGACCCGGTCACGTGGTTTTTTACCCAGTTGAGGGGTTTTTCCACGTTAAAACCTCTTGTGTCAACCCTCTATTTACTGGTCTAGAATTTATTTCATATCTAGTGGACAGTAAAAGCCCAAAAATAATTTACTGGTCTAGAATTTTTTGAAAAAAAAATATAAAATGAATGAAAAAAGAGAACCCGTCAAATGCTAAAGCAACTAATCCAGTCCATTGAATGGATCCCTACCATTTCATTTGAAATGAAGAGGATCCTGATTTGTGAACGGCAGCATGGCAGCAATATTAAATTAAAGGAATATAAGGAGGCGTGCATGCATAGAAGGCAGATGTAGATGGGCAGCTTGAGGGGTGGCGGAAAATATTGATGGTGGAATTGCTTAGAATTGAAGAGGTGACGTGGCACGTGTGTATTTTAATAGGAATAGTAAGTGAACTGCCATAATAAATAAAAAAGAGGGTTATATGAATAGGCAACAACATTGAGTGATGTGAGATGGCAGTATATAGAGGGAAATGAATGAGTTTTTACTTGGAGGCGGCTGAAGCATCCATCAATGCATGAATGGATCCATAAAGGTTTCGTGAGTAGTGGTGGCCTGAAAATGCATGAAATGGAGGGGGTGACATGGCTATAGATGAAGAGTTCATGTGGTATAAGTATTTTATGAAATTATTATGTGAGCTTGCATGGAAATGGTGAGAAGTGGTCGTAAGCATGAGTTCAAATGTGGCTTTAATTTTTATGATAATCACGGGGATAGCTCATAAAAAAATTCAAGTGAATGGTGACATGCATATAGATGGCATGAATTAACATCAAAGGTGGCGAGTTGCATGAGCAGGTCGGTGGACTTGCATGGTGTTGAACGCGGCTGGAATCACTTCATTTGCATGACAAAAATCTCGAGCGCTTGCACGGGGAAACATTATTCCTACAAAAATTAATAAAACTAAAATTAGTATAATAATATAAAAAGAAACGATTTATAAATAAGAATACATAATATATATTTAATTTATATTAAATATAAAAATAAATTATATAATAAAAAAAAGTATAATTTTTACTTATCAAATTCTCACATACTTATTATTTTGCTTGTCCCCAAGCAAGAACATACGAGCTAGCAAAAATAAAAATAAACTAATTAAGAAAATTGATTATATTGATCATGAGTATTGTTGCGGACCAACTCGACGTCCCGGTCGGGCCGGAATTCTTGGACCGTATTAGCTCTTGGGACGGTCGAGCGCACACACATCCAAAAGGGTAGGTTGATTGTACACAAGTAGTTTTAACGTGAGAAAACCCCTCAACTGGGTAAAAAATAACGTGACCGGATCTGTGCCGGTCAAATCAATTATTTTCTGGGGGTTACAGCTGGTTTGTAAAGTCGAGGGTGACAGACCACCTCTGGTTACAATTATGGAGTTAGAGAGCACTTTGCACGCGACGGACGACAAGCCATCGCGCTGGGAGTTGTTACAGATTGCGCTTTGCGCCGGTGGTCTTCGGATAGCGACTTGTTAATTCTGGATGGTAGGCGGCGCACTTGGTCTTACCATTGCTAAGGCCGCATGGAACTTGGGTGATTCGACTTCACCGAGTGATTGTGACTTGACCCACTTGTGGCTCGAGTGTGGCCCGAAGGTGGCTCGTAGGAGGAGATTGGCAGAGCTTCAACCTGAGAAAGAAAAAGACTCCGAAGAAAAAGATCAGAGAAAGATGAGAAATGAGGAGCCATGGGGCTCCTTTTATAGGCTTCAGGAGGTGGTTATGGTTGTTACCCGACTATCCGCACGCCGTAACCACCTTCATAAATGTTTTTACTATAGTTTTTGATACGCGTATCCTGCTATTTGGAGACTTCCATTAAATAAATATTAATATATTAATTAAATTCTCCCACTAACCCGGTGGTTAGTGGGTGGTTACGCGTGCATTAAACGGTCTAGTACGCTCCCCCTTGATCGGACAGCGAGAGTGAGCCTCCACGGGCGGCCGACGAACTTGCCGCCAAGTTCGCCGGCGACGGAGGGCCGTCGATGACGGCCGAGGAGAGGGGGTCGCTCCCTTTGGTTGCGTGTCGGCGGCCGAGGGAGTGTGCTACCGGCTGCCCCTTTAATTTGGCTACCGTCGACCAAGGCGAGGGTGGGGGAGGGGGTTGGCTACCCCTCTCAGCCGCACGGGTGACCGAGCGAGGGGGGAGCCCGGGGCGGCCTCCCCCCTTGGCGGCAGGCCAAGGCGGGGGGGGGAGGTGGCCGCCCCTCCCGGGCGTACGGGCTGTCGGGGCAGCCGCACCTTTGGCCACCGGCGGCCAGGGAGGGGGGCGTCGCGGTCGGCCGCACCCCTTGTCCATACCGGCGGCCGCGAAAGGGGCGGCCCGGGCAGCCGTCCCCTTGGCCGTTTGGGCGGCCGAGGAGAGGGCGGCCCGCTCAGCCGCCCCTTGGCCGCACCGGCGGCCGAGCAAGGGGGCGGCCCGGGCGGCTGCCCCCCTTGGCCGCATGAACGGGGGTGGGCGTCTAACTTCCGGGGAGGAGGCTAGCCGGCCGCCCCCAGGGAGGCGTGGCGGTTTCCCCATCATGAGTAGTGGGATCGGCGTGTGGGGGATCGAGCATTGTGACCGCGTGCGCGGTCAAACCCATGATCCCATTAATTTTAGTGGAGATCACGGAGGAGGTGGCTATGTGAACACTCATCACATATAAAATGAGGTTCATCCCCAACAAGTATGATGTGAAATTGGATATAGAGAAATTTTGAAAAATAAACCGAAAATTATTACTTAGTCATAGTATAAAGTGTTTTAAATTTCACTCGCATAAAAATAAATCATCTCATGTTTTATACAGAAATAAAAACTAAGTAATGTGATAAATAAAAAAAGGGCATTGAATTGCTACTATAATCTAAGAGACATTTTATATCCACCTCACTCCAAGTCAAAATCAATACTCTTATCTAAAAACTTATTCGATTTATATTTTTCACAACCATACTAAAAAATACTAAAAATAAACATAGGAAGCATGAATCAAAAGAACTTTTATTATGCGTAATGTTCTAGCTTGGGTATAAGGGTGCAGAAATCAAAAGATAAACATGAAGGGTTAAACACACTTAAACAAAAATAAGTGCTTTGCAAAATATTTTTTTGTTGTGCTAGAAAAAAAAATAAAAATTTGACATCCCAAAATAATTTGAAATATAAAGTGTGGGGTCAAAATAACATTCTTCATTTTTTACACATATTTTTTATATATTTTTCTCATTTTTCATTTGTCATCTTCTTTTCAAATATGCATCTTTCTTTTTTAGTAAAAGGATAAGATTTAAAACTTCCACTATTTTCACCAAAAAGAGCACATACTAGCAACAAGTTAAGCTAAAAAATTTCTAATTGTGCAACAATTTTAAACTATATGGCTTCGGTGAACAATAAGTGGGTCTATAAAAGGAATAGAAAAAAGCACAAAGTGGCTAGCAACTATTAGAATTTATAGGCTCGGGATGCAAAGACTCAAACTAATAAAAAGGAATGCCTAAATCATATTCATGCTTCTAAGTATATTTAAAGCAAATTATTGAAAAATCAGGATATGCAAGTTTTAGATAAAAAATAAAGACAAGTAACTTATCATGAAAATGAAAATAATAAGCATTTAGATCGGTTCACATCTATTACAATTAACACTAGTAAACTTTACAAAGATTTTAAATAAGAAAAACAAGCGATGATAGATTTTATAAGAGTGAAAATCATAAAAAGAATATGGAAAAGTGCAAATTCTCAAGATGTTTTTCAAAGATAACATGATATCATAATTAGAAACACTGAATGATTCAACATATTACTCGCGGAACATAAGCAAAATGAAAATTAAAGAATTTTATTCTAGCTAAACAAGTACACTAATGATTAGAAACAAGAAGATGCAAAATCATGAGGTACTAAAGATAAAGCAGAAATTAACTTGTTTCTAGTTTTCTTTTTGATTTTTTTTTGGAAATTTTAAGGTTTTCTATATTTTAGAATTTTAAATATTATCTTTTTTGAATTTTAATAAAGTTTAAATATTACTACTAAGAAAGAAAACTCAATCCTTTTTTTGGTTATTCCTGAACTTCGTGATGTATATCCTGTGAAAGGCTCTCAGTGGTACTAGGAGATGTGATAACATTCCAAACCTCCCTTTTCAAGAAATTAATTTTTGATTTTCGATATTTTTGGATTCGTAATTTTTTAATTTTTTTATGATTTTAAGAAAGTTTTCTAATTGCTAATAAAAAGAAAAACAAATCAAAATATTTTTTGATTTGTTTTAATTTTCAAAGATTTTATTTGCAATTTGCTAAAAGGGAAACAAAGCTACTAATTTACACTCTCATATTTACGATTAAACATTGTCTCAAATGTTTAAAACTAAGTATGAAAGTACAAAAAAATAAGTAAACAAATATGAGATATGCAATAAAAAAGATTAGAAAAAAAAAGTGAACATCTCTAATGTGAAGATAGGAAGGCAACAACAAAACATGCAAAAAACGTTAAAACAAGCAAAACAAAGCAAATATAAATTAGAAGAAAATGAGTTGTTTGTCATAAACGCTTTGTTTATCGTTATGTAGCTTGACTGATTTGACATTTTAAAATTACAAGTTAGGAAGGTTAAACTTTTTAATTTGCCCATTGGAAGTATAGCCGGGAAGGTATAACTTAAGGCGGTGACTGTTAACTTTAAAAGATCCTTTTTCCGGGTGATCAAGGAGAATAGTCCTATATGGCCAAACCTCTTTGACAACAAAAGGTCCGGACCATCGAGACTTCAACTTGCACGGAAAAAGTCGCAGTCGTGAATTATATAAAATGACTAAATCGCCCGGAGAAAAAGATTAAGGAAATTTAATTTTATTATCATAGTAAAACTTATACGCTCATTGTAGAATTTATTACTTTCGTAGGCGTTCGCACGTCATTCATCAAGTTCGTTTAATTGTAGTTTCATACTCTCGGAGGTTAAGTTTAAATCAAGGTTTAAGAATTTAAGCGTCCAATACGCGCGATGTTCTAATTCTGTCGGGAGGTGGCATGTCTTACCATAAATCAATCGATACGGAGTACAACGATCCAAAAACAAATAATAGCTTGACGGGTAACCGCTTGACATGCGCGATGGTAACTTTTATTTTTTGGGGACCAATATATAGTAAAAAAATAAAGGTTCTGGAACTTATTTCAAATTTAATATTAGAAAAATATAAGTTAAATAACTTACTTCAAAGTTGAATGATTGATTTAGATATTTTCCATATATACAGCGGATCGACTGAGTTAAAATTGATGAAAATAAAAGGCACAATAATAAGTAAATAGAAACAAATAATAGCTTCGGCATGCAAGACAACATAAAATGCAAAAATAATAAGGCTGCTCTGTGGGAAGGAAAATTTGTGAAGGTGGAAACAAGCGAAAAGTTAGTTTTATTGAGTAGGTTTAGAATTAAATATTCACGGGTCTGTTTGATATGAAGGCAGAGAAGCGGTTTAGGGAAAAGGTAGGGAAAAGTTTGTAATGCGCGGTTAACATTATTTACAAGTATTTTTTTCATCATATTTTTCATATTTTGTATTATAAGTTGACATCGCGCATGTCAACCTCAATCATTACTGGATCAACGATCCAAAAACACCCTGCAGCAACCTACAGTGTCAGAAAACTGGTCTTTTACACCACAAATAGCTCTCTGGGAGCTATCACCGTCGGCGACACCCACTGTCGCACGACGACCTCAACAGTTTCTCCAAAACTGTGATTTTACTTGGTATTTTCCTGGAGCTCCATTACAGTACTTCATGTCATTCCACTTCACAGGCACAACCCACAGACTCCGTAAAATACTCATTTATACGCAGAGTCTTCTTCAGTTTATGAAATTAAGCATCACTAATCCAGACCAATCTGTCTGGATGGGCTTCACACAGTATGTTTATTCCATACAACACACTTTCGGATCAATATGCAAACTTACTTGGGGATATGAGTATCGACCCAACGGAATTCGCTAAACAACTCCACCTTTTGGTGGACGATTCCATGCACATGCAAAATTAGGACTTCACTTGTCCAAGCAGGAGGTCGTTACCCTTGTAGTTCACTTTGGAGCCATGACGAAGCTATTCTATCCGGATGAAAATGAACGCCTCACTTTCCTTTTCGCGGATCTAGCCTCAGATCCTGCTTCCGAACACAAGATCTCCTTCAGCAAGTTCTGCAAGCTTCAGCATCAGCCCTTCTGAAAGATGGGGATTAGATCTGATTACTCTAAAGGGGGGTGTGAATAGAATATATTAAAACTTTTGGCTGTGTAAGATTTTTAAGTCAGAGTAATGTATGATACCAGTAGTAGTAATAGATAAAAAGAAAATGATCTAAACTAAACTACCACAGAGCAGCAATCTAAACTATCACAGCACAACTAGCCTATCACAGCCACAGTAAGAACAATAAGAAAAAGGGGCAACCAGACAACATAAGAAATTTTATAGTGGTTCCGCAACCTAGGTACATCCACTCTTCTACCACCCCGGTAGGAATCCACTGGCAGGTTTTGATCAGGTGACTGCCACCATTGAGCTTTTGATCAGGTGCTCAAAAACCAAATTAACTTTTGAAGGGAGTTAATAAACCCTTTATACAAGAGGGGGGAGAGAGATTGATAGTGTCTTCTCTTTCTCAGACAATTAAGAAGACAAGTGGATTGTTGTTGTCAAGAGCTCCTCTCAACATCACTTGGAGCCTTGCACAGGGTGTAGGTCTTTAGCCTTGACTTGTAGTAACCCAGGAACTTCTTACTGATAGCGATCGTTGTCCTAGAAAGCTCCTGGAGTTGAATTTGAAGAAGACTCTTGATTTTGTGTTTGTTCTTCTTCTTCTTCTTCAGAAAAATCAAGGTGAAAAAAAGTGTTTTCTGCATAGGAAAGAAGGCAGATGATCTTGTGTAATTCTTCTCTGTGTACTGTTCTATATCCTGTTGTGTCGTTCTAAAAAGAAATATCTTTTATGTCTCTGTTGAATTCTCCTTTGAATTTTAAATTCCATTGCAATGAATGTTGACTGTCTAGAGAATGAAATTCGGCTGGAGAATATTTGCATTGATGAATTTTCCCAACTGTCACAATTAATTAAACAAGTAATTAACCTGATGAAGATCATAATTAATGCTGCCAAATAACGGTTATATTCAGAGAATATATGCATTAATTACTTCATGAAATTACTGCTAAATAATATCGAATAAAGGACAGAAAATAAGGAAAACTCTAAGTCAGGATCTGCACAGAAATCGTCGACCATAGAACAGATTTCGTCGACCTAAGATCCAAGTTCGTCGAGCTGAGAAATCTTGTTCATCGACCTGAGAAAACTTGTTCGTCGACCTGAGATCCAAGTTCGTCGACCAGAGCTCAGCTAACTGCATTATTTGAAAAACTTGCCAATTCTGTGGTCCAAGTTAGTTGAGCACAGATTCTGTCTTCGTCGAACTGAGTTCAGAGAAAAGTTTCCTTGAAAGAATGTTTTGAAGTTGAAATCCAGACTTCGTCGACCTAAGCTCGAATATCGTCGAGCTCAACTCAGACAAATAACTCTGAGTTCGTCGATCAGCGATCGACGATCGTTGAGCTGAGTTCGATGAACGCCGAACTTATATACTGAACTTGATTTTCTCTAAGTCTTGAGTCATCTGAGGTCTTCTGCTGGCTAGTCCATGTATGGTTTATCCTAAAGATTTAGCCTAGACTCTAGGACTCAAAACACATGACCCTGGCTATACATTATGGGTCAAACATCCTAGTTAGTGAACCTAGCTCAAATCCAACTAGGGATCCAACAATCTCCCCCTATTTGGGTGAGGTCACTAATAATATGAAAAGAAAACATTCACAAAGTAGGAAAAATATATTTGGCAGAAAATTAAAACATTCAGCAGATATGTACAATTAGTAGCTTTGTGACAGTTAATAGATAAAGTTCAGATAATCAAAATTAAACAGAGTATATCATTTCTTATTCTTCTTTTGTTTGTCATCTTTGTCTTTCTCAGAGGGTTGTGTAAATTTGATTTCTCTATTTGGATTAGCTGCTTCTCTCTTGGACATGGCCATATCAGCAGCTCCAATAATATTGAGAGAAGTGGCTCTGGGAACAACAGCCTCTGGATGCAGATTCATGTAAGCATCAACATTGAAAAATATGTTAGCCTTATCATACCTTTTTAATTCTTCCTTTCTATAGGCTGACATTGTTGAGTATGTAGATGGATCTCTCCCTTCAGCTTTAGCTTTATTGATCATTGATAATCCAACAAGCTCCTAGAATCTGGTCATTCTTGAAGTGTTTTCAGTTTCAGGATCCACAAATGGAATAGGTGGAGATTCAAGCCCTTTTGGACTTTCAGCTTTTTCTGTTTCAGAAGCTTGATGCTGCTGCTGTTGTTGTTGTTATTGATGTTGTTGATGTTGTTGTCTGCTGGAATACCTGTGCTGACTGCTTTCTTGATATCCTGAGGATCTACCTTGATGTCTTTGATAAGTTTGAGCATAGGAGGTAGACCTTTGAGAACTGCTTCCTGAAGCACTAGCAGCATGTGGAGGAGGAGGAGGACCTCTCTAGTTCCTTTGGGGGGGAGGAGGAGAGTACCTCCTGTTTTTCTTTCTGGCTTTCTGCTCATTCTTTGAAAGCCACATCCATGCTATCATCCCAGGATATGGAGTGATCTTCTGTAAAATATAATATGGTGTATCATGAGTAGTGTTGATGCACGAAAATGGCACCGCCTAGTTAACACGGAGGGTGTGTTCGATCTCACAAGCTAGGAGAGGAAGATGATGAAGGCCGCGAAGAAAGGGGAAGCTTCTGAGTGCTCGAGAGTGGAGCAAGCGCTTGTCTGAGGGGTTGTGGGGATAGAGGAGAGGTTTGCTGAGAGCAGCGGAGGAGGTTGATCAGGAGCTGTCGAGCAGACGGTTATTTGGATGGTTGTGCTTACAGGTTGATATCGAGAGGGAGCTGAGCTGAGCTAAGAAGAAGACAGGGCTGCTTGCAACGGCAACAGCAGACTTCACCCGCCGCGGATTAAATGCCACTCTTGCAACGGGCTTTTCTTTGATTAATAGTGAGTATTACAGCTTGGCAATACACCTTTACAAGAAAGCAATAAAGGGGTACAAGGAGGAAGCTGGAGGCTAAGGAAGAGGTACCAGAAGAGACCGCACGGACTGAAGAGCCAGGTCGGCAGGCCGCGCGACTAAGGGAGAAATAGAGGCTGCGCGGTCTGGCAACTTAAGCCGGCAGGCCGTGTGGTTAAAGAAAGAAGGAATGCGGACTGGGAACCGGAGTCCGCAGGAGGTGATCACTTGAGCTTGGGGTGGGCTGTCTTCGAGCGTGAGCACCTTGGGGTGACGATGAGACCTCCCCCTCAAGGAGAGGCATGGGGGTCTATTTATAGACCCGTGGAGGTAACATCCTGCGGTGACGTTACCCCCGGTGAGGCGGTAACTTGAGCGAGAAGAAGACGGAGTCCGCCGAGTCCATAACAGGCCGTGTAGACTGGGGCTTCTGGAGCTGGTCCTGTAGATGGCGAACTGGGAGACTAAGTGGCGGACTGCAAGGGGAGTCCGCAGAGTCTGCCGCTGCTAAGTTGATCGACCCCGCGCAAAGAAAGTGCGGGTTGAATGAGTCCACGCCAAGGTTACGCAGGCTGACGGACTACCAACCCGCTGCTAGGAAGCGGGAGCTGGAAGCTATGCGGCGGAATGCGTGGAGAATCCGTAGAGTCTGCCGCTTCTGAACTGAGCGAGCATTAAGGGTGCGAGCTGAGGAGTGCCCGCTGAGTCCGTAAAGTCCGCACGAGGCTATGCGGTCTGGGACTGCCTTGAGGTGATTCTACTGCCTGGTGGACTGGGAGGAGTCCGCCACTGTTGTTCGAGCCCGCGCCAAGCCTGCGGACTGAGAAGAAGTTGACCCTGCCGCAGGAGAAGAGCGGGTGGAGGCCAAGGAAAAGTGGACTGCATAGTGAGTTCGCTGAGTCCGCGCCTGCTGCTAAGCTGAGTCCTCCTATGCTGGGATGGAGAGGCTGGCTGTTGAAGTTGTTGGGGTTCACCAATGAAGGCGGACTGGAAGTCTTGATCGCATTTCGAGTCCGTCGAGCTCGCGAAACTGGGTATTGCTGCTGATCTTCGCGGGTAGCCGGAGAGCGAGTGTCCGCGCTCTGCATGCGGTCTGAAGGAGTTGGATGCCTATGCTGCTGGTGGCCAAGGGCTGAGCGACCTGCCGGACTGACGAAGCAGGTCGCGCGTGTTGGCGAGGAAGTTGAGGTAGCTGGCTAGCAGCCAGCAGGCAGGTCGCCACCTTTGCTTGACGGTTTGAGCAGTCTGGTCTTCTTGAAGAGCGACCTGCTGGAGCGGGTTAAGGGAGTCCATTCCTGCAAAGGACGCGGCTTGTTGCCGACCTGTGCGGATAGGCAACCGAGTCCGGCAAAGGGAGACCTGCGGAGACATGCTTGCGATTAAGCTGAAAAAGGGTGCGGCCTGCAGAGGTGGACTGTGGAAGCAGTCCGCGGCCCCTACCGACCAAGGGAAGGCATGCAGCCTAGGCGGTCAGACCGCTGAGACCGTCTAAGCCGTGCGGTCTGTGCGGATAGAGAATTCTGTCCGCCCACACTAAAGCATTGTGACCTCCAGGAGGAACCCGTGGCAGGCCGCGACGAGCGAGCTGGCTGCCTTGGGAAGGATCGTCGATTTCGGGGTTAACATAATCCCCGGACTTTTTTAAGTTCCGAATAGAACTTCGAAAAAGTAGGAGACCCATGAAAATCGTGATCCACCCCAAAGGAAAAGAAGGGGGCAAGGAGAGATAGAACCTGATGCCTCTCCTTTAGAAGGTTGCTGATGCCTATCTTTTTCCTGTAAAGGAAAAGTTAGTGTAGGCATGCTTGGAGGGTACACCTTGCGCATACCTAGATTTGTCTTTGCAAAACGAAGAATATGTGTCTTCTATTGAGTTCTGCAAAATAAAAGTGAAAGAAAACCATAGAAGCATAATAACTTGCAAGTACTTGATGGAGGCTTGCAAGTACCTATTATCTTCTGCAAAAAGAAGTGTGAGGAGTATGCAAGAGAGAAAAAATGAGTTGCAAGTACCTGAAAGGAACTTGCAAGTCTTTGATGGCTTCTGCAAAGGAGTAGTTAGAAGCAAATATGGGAGTAAAGAAAAAACCGTAAATACCTGAAGGCAACTTGCATGTATCTTCTGGTCTCTGCAAAAGAAGAGTTAGAAGTGGACACAGTATATAAAAGTAATTTGCAAGTACCTGTGAAGAAACTTGCAAGTGTCTGCTGATCTATGCAAGAAAAGAGTTAGAAGAAGACATATATATAAAAGTAGCTTGCAAGTACCTGTGAAGAAACTTGCAAGTGCCTGCTAATCTCTGCAAGATGAGAGTTAGAAGCAAACATATATGTGAAAGGAGCTTGCAAGTACCTGTGAAGAAACTTGCAAGTGTTTGCTGGTCTCTACAAGAAAAGAGTTAGGAGCAGACATGGTTTGTGAAAGAAGCTTGCAAGTACCTGGGAGAAACTTGCAAGTGCCTGCTAATCTCTGCAGGAAAAGAGTTAGAAGCAGACATATATATGAAAGTAGTCTGCAAGTACCTGTGAAGAAACTTACAAGTGCCTGCTAATCTCTACAAGATGAGAGTTAGAAGCAAACATATATATGAAAGGAGCTTGCAAGTACCTGTGAAGAAACTTGCAAGTGTTTGCTGGTCTTTGCAAGAAAAGAGTTAGGAGCAGACATGGTTTGTGAAAGAAGCTTACAAGTACCTGGGAGAAACTTGCAAGTGCCTGCTAATCTCTGCGGGAAAAGAGTTAGAAGCAGACATATATATGAAAGAAGCTTGCAAGTACCTGTGAGAAGGCTTGCAAGTGCCTGCTAATCTCTGCAGGAAAAGAGTTAGAAGCAGACATATATATGAAAAAAGCTTGCAAGTATCTAGGAGAAGGCTTGCAAGTGCCTACTAATCTCTGGATGGAACTTGCGAATGATGACTGTTGATATAATGAGATAGATATGATCACATTGGCAGAGAAAAAGTTTGATGAATTCTGTCAATCTAAACTAGATTGCAATAGCATGGCTTGATGATCAAGGAGAGTAAGATTCTTTGATCAATGTTTGATGCCATTAGCATTTAATAAGAGAAATGAATAGCTTTATAAATCATCATCTGATAGAGCTTAAGCAAGCAGTGAATAAAATATGAGAGTAAGAGAGCTTGTATAGGTTATCATCTGGTAGAGATTATGCAGGCAATGCATATAAGATGATTACAAGCAAAGTCAATGTTGCAAATCCTTTTGGTAGGTCGGATTAACTTGTTCACATGTGAAAGAGGTAGTTGATAACAAGGAGAACTGACCATACTCCCTTGACAGAGAACAAAAGGGAGACATGCGCAAAATCCTAAGAAGGAAGCGGCTGATGCACTGCTCTCTTGCCTCGTGTACAATCATCACTGATCAATGAGACTAGTTGCGCCAAGTGGCCTATTGCTTGTCTGTGGATTGATCAGTGGAATTGTGGGATCCCGCGAAGGCATGGATCGAGAGTACCATAGAGTGTTCGGCCATCACAGTCATGAGATGATCAAGGAGACAAGGATACGCTTGGTCTTCATTGCTTGTCACGCAAAGATCATCGTAACTGTAATGTATCCTTTACAAAGCACAGTAGAGCTAATATATGGGGCTCCCCTGGCTCACACTCTATGTTAGATGCCGGTTAGGATTCGAAGTCTGAAGCCCAACATCGTAGATTGAACGGCTCCCACTGCACATACGCGGACACCCACCACTATATGTGGTTATAGCGGTTGTGCCAAAGAACAATCTATGGAAGGAGCATTCCAGACTTGGCGATATCTCATTGGTGTAGTGATCTCTTTGGCAAAGAGAAAAATAGAGGAAGCATCACAAGAAGGGAACTGTGTCAGTATGAGATCCCTGATAAAAGATTTATTGAAAAGCAAGAATGAACACTTAGAAGTGTTTTGCAAAGAGAATGTTTGAAAAGGGTAAGAGTAGAGTAAGGGTAATCAGCAATGAATGCAAGGGACTTTGGAGACTCATGGGTGTGATGGGTCACCCTTCTGGAGCAGATGTTGAAATTTGCCCTGTTACGTCATTTCTTCCACTAGATGTAGAAGAGCTCTGCAATCCTCTATTGCGTGACCTCCTTCTCTGTGATACTTACAGTATTGGTCAGACTTTTTGCCCTTTCGATCATCAGGCTGAGAAGGTCCCACATTGCTTGTTTTGCTCTTGACGGGGTGAGTTGCCTCACCCAATGTACTATCAGCTCTAGATCCTTTGCGTTGGAAGAGACGTTGATGACTTCAGAAACATCCTCCTTTCTTTGCTAGCGATTGAAAACACTTTGGGGGAGACTTTGATGGTTGTCTGGTATGGAGCAAAACTTCTGGGCCTCTCTTCCTCTTAGCGAAAAGTGCAGGCAACTTCACTGGATGATTGGAGGCGCACACGGTGGTTTGAGGGTTGAGTTTGCAGACACACTCCCTTTGTTTGGTAACTGGGAGTTGCAAGGCGGCTGCGGCCTGGCTGGATGGATAACTTGTCAGATAAGCATAAGGATCAACTTGCAGAAGAGTTGGCATATCAAAATGTGAATCCCCCACTGCTGGATTGACTATAGCAACTGGTGCTACTATAGGTTGAGAGTCTAGTCGCCAAATTAGAGTGGTTAAGGTGTTAATGATTGTTGCTATCTGCAGGGAAGTTTCTCAACGTGTCAGCAAGACGGCTTCCCAAAGAGCGTCTTCACTGGTACGAGGAATGTCTTGAGGAAGTTGGCAGTCTGACATGAGTAACCGTTGATTTTCACCTTCTGTTCGGATCTAAAGGTCGTGTGTTAACTGTTGATGTGCAAAAACGGCACCGCCTAGTTAACACGGAGGGTGTGTTCGATCTCACAAGCTAGGAGAGGAAGATGATGTGGGCTGCGGAGAAAGGGGAAGCTTAGTTGAATTTTCTCAAAGTGGTCAGCAAGATAGCCTAAAGCCAAATTAATATTCTCAGGACTATCCAGTTAACACCTTGATCATGCGGAAGCCCAAAGAGCAAGCTTAACACCAAATGCACATGGAAGAACAAGCAGATCTTATATTCATTCACACTTCTTTACAGGGCATGGTACAGATAGTGAGACATGATTTCGCTAGTACACAAGCTAAAAAACAGAAAGCACAAAACAAGTCGGGCGGACAGCACTGTAGACCGTCGAGACCGCCCAGTCCGCCAAGGTTGCCGAAGCCGCCCGAACTGCTGCTGTTGCTACAAGCCGAATAGCAAATGGAGTCCACCGAGACCGTGAGGTCACGCGGACACACCGTTATTCACTGCCTGCTGATGAACTAAGAACAGACCGCCTACCCGCCTGAGACCGGCGGACAGGTTATTGGAACTTGGAAACATTGAAGCAGAGAACCACTGACAAGCCTCAGAAGCGACCAGCTGAGACTGCAGAGACCGCACACTTCAATGTACTTGACCGAAGTCAAAGGCAAACTCCTGGCTCCTTATAGCTAGCCGCGTGACCTGCACACAGCAAACCGTCAGCTCTACTAAAACCGCATGGACAGGGAAATCCAGACCGCAAGAACAGCCCAAGCCCCACTTACTGTTCACTCACTTACTGTAGACGTGCTAGGGGGGTCTATTTATAGGTTAGGTGAGGAGTGTAGTCACCACCCTAGTGAATAGAGTCACCACCCCCAGCTCGCGCACTATCAAAGACCCGTCCACTGAGTCCACATGGACTTAGCCGGATTCTAAGAAACCCCGCCAGGAGCAATAACGAAGATGTTCACCAACAGGCGAACTCGCATCAGTCCGCCAATACTATGCGGACAAGGAACCAGTCCGCATAACCCGCAAACACCTCACAAGGACAACCACCACTGTGACAGTCCGCACACTATATGTGCAGACAAGGAGGCAGTCCGCACAGCTCGAAAGCTAAGCCTCCATTTGCCATAAGTCCACGACCAACAGGCAGTCCGCCCGGTCAATAGCGGACTCAGCAGATACTGCGGACATACTGAACTTGTCACTGAATGTGACCAAGTCTAGAACACCACCAAGAGCAAGCCCGAGCTCGGTGGACAAGGCCCAGTCCGCCTGCCTCAAAAGCAGATCGTCAAATACACCACTAGAAGGCAGAGCTCGCAAGCCCTACTCGCACAGCTGGCAAGACATCGGCCACCTGCTGGACTTCAACACCAGTCTGCACAGTCCTCCACAGTAGTTAACACCTGCTACACCACCAGAGCTCGGCAAAAGGCCACAGCATAACTCTAAGGCCAGTCCACAATAGCGGACACCGCGGACTCGCCAGTCCGCAAAGCCTCCCGCAGATAGAACACCCAATCCACCGGTTAACACAAGCTTGCAAAACCACAATGCCGCTGATCAAACTATGCACTGCCTCTAGTCTGCGAATCGTAGTCTGCTCAGGCGGCTTCGCTTGAAGCCCTTCCTTTGCCATAGGCCAACCAGGCCGCACAATAGCCCGCCCAAGGCCGTACACCAGGCCGCACAGTCTGCTCCTTAAGAATAGCCAAGCCACCAAGACAGCCAAGGTCACCCAGGACGCAACCAGCAATCCGCCTAGGCCGCGGACTCAGGCCGCTCAGGCCGCACAGTCCGCCCGGCCTATCCATCACCACTTCCACTTCATAAATTTCAACACTCCCCCTTAAAGTGAGAAGTGGTGATCAAACCCAGCAAGCTTCGTTATCGCTAAAATGACCCCTTCGACAGCGGATTCGTGAAGATGTCAGCAAGATTATCTTCACTCTGAACATGCCCGACCAGAAGAGATCACTCCAACACCTTCTCCCTTATGAAGTGGTGCTCGATCTCAATATGCTTGGTCCTTGCGTGACACACTGGATTGTTTACCAGTTTGAGAGCACTCTCATTGTCACCCTGGAGCAAAGTAGGCCCTTGCACTTCTTCATGAACATCCTATACAAGCCTCCACAACTAGATGGCTTCCCGAGCAGCCAAGGCCGAAGCCTTATACTCGGCTTCTGTAGTAGACACGGACACTGAGTCCTGCTTCTTACTACACCACAAAATGCAAGCTGATCCACAAGTGAAAACATAACCCGAAGTTGATCTCAAATCATCCGAGTCACCACCATAGTCAGCATCCGTGTATCCAAGCAAAGCAAAGTCCGCATCTCTACTATAGAGGAGTCTCATATCAGAAGTTGTCTTGACATACTTCAAGATATTATTTGCTGCTACCAGATGAGACTTCCTTGGTTCAGCTATAAACCGACTTACTCGGCCAACAACATAAGCTATGTCTGGCCTTATAATCATCAGGTAGATCAAGCTCCCAGCTAGAGCTCTGAACACCAAGAAATCAGGAAGAATCCTTCCTGCATCTCATCGAAGCTTTAGCCCATGTTCCAGTGGAGTAGAGCAACTCCTCCCTTCGTCCATGCCAAATCGACTCACAATGTGATCCGCATAACCCTTTTGGAAAATGACTATTCCGCTCTCCTTCCTCTCCACTTCAAGACTGAGAAAGTGATGAAGCTCTCCCAAGTCTTTCATCTCGAAGCGTATATCAAGCTCATCTCTGAGCCTTGCTACTTCCTCCTCCAAATTCCCTATGATGATCATATCATCCACATACAGCAGGACCAAGACTATAAGCTCCCCCTTCTTCTTGACGAACAAGCTAGAATCCGAGTTGGAAGCAAGATAACTGTAAAATTGCATATACTCTGCTATCTTCCCATACCAAGCTCTAGGAGCTTGCTTCAACCCGTAGAGAGCCTTCCTGAGTTTGATCAGTTAGTCAGGTCGACGGTGTACTCTAAGTTGGTTCTTAAGTCCGGTTACTATCAACTGAGAATAAGGGAGAGTGATATCCCTAAGACAGCATTCAGTACGAGATACTGGCATTATGAGTTTACAGTCATGCCATTTGGGCTGACGAATGCGTCGTCAGTGTTCATGGATTTGATGAACAGGACTTTCAGGGAGTACTCGGACAACTTTGTGATTGTCTTCATCGACGACATTTTGGTGTACTCACAGAGTGAGGAAGATCACTTCAGGCATCTTCATTTGGTTTTGGAGACGCTGAAGAGGAATCAATTGTACGGCAAGTTCTCGAAATGCGAGTTTTGGTTGTCCTCAGTGGCGTTCCTCGGTCATATAGTGAGTGGAGAGGGGATTGCGGTGGATCTGGCGAAGATTGTTGTGATACAAGAGTGGCCTATGATTTCTATAGTAGTGGATGTCCGGAGTTTTTTGGGGCTTGCCGGCTATTACAAGCGCTTCGTGGAGAACTTCTCGTGGATAGCGTTAGCTCTCACTACTTTGATGAGGAAGGAGCAGAAGTTTGTTTGGACGCCGGAGTGAGCACGAGCTTTTGAGGAGTTGAAGTGTCGGTTGACCACGGTGCCGGTGCTGAGTTCGCCGAGTGGGACCAAAGGCTTTGAAATCTATAGCGATGCTTCGGGCAGTGGCTTGGGTTGTGTGCTGCTACAGCATGGAAGCGTTATAGCGTATGGCTAGAGACAGCTGAAAGTGCACGAGAGGAATTATCTGATCCATTACTTGGAGTTTACGGCCATGATTTTTGCCTTGAAGCTGTGAAGGCACTACTTGTATGGGGTGAGGGTTGATATTTATACCGACCATAAAAGCCTGAAATATTTGTTGGATCAGAAAGATCTAAACATGCGACAAAGGAGATGGATGGAGTTCTTGGGGACTACACGTTCAAGATCCATTATGTACCTGGCAAAGGCAATACGGTTGCGGACGCGTTGAGTCGTCGGGGTCCAGCTCAAGCCAATTGGGTGTCAGTCCATGACGAGCGGTTGGTTCGGGAGTTGGAGGCATTGGAGATCTCTTGTGTAGACAAGCAGTCAAGTGCTGAAGCACTATTGAACAGGACGGAAGTTCAGTATGATCTGGCCGATCGGATTTGGCAGGCTTTGGATGTGGATAGCAGCATGAAGCAGCTCATGATAGAGTCTCTGGATGGGTCAAATTCCCAATATAAGGTTGTGGATGGTTTGCTCTGGAAAGACGGTCGTCTGTGCGTCCCGAATGTGGGCACTTTATGGGTCGAATTGTTGTACGAGGCGCATCATACCAAGTACACAATTCACCCGGGGAGCACGAAGATGTACCGCGATGTGAAGAAATTGTTTTGGTGGCCAGGACTGAAGAAGGATGTGGCACTGTACGTGGCGAAGTGTCAGACATGCGCCTTGGTGAAGGCGGAGTGCCAAAAGCCGGGAGGATTCTTGAAGTCCTTGCCTATTCCGGAGTGGAAGTTTGACGACATTACTATGGACTTTGTGCACGGGATGCTGAGGTCGCAAAAGTCGAACGACGCTATTTGGGTGGTCGTAGATCGTCTAACGAAGGTGTCACACTTTATTCTGCATAGGAAGGATGATCCGGTTGAGAAATTGGTGAAAATATATGTGGATAACATACTGCGGCTTCATGGTGTGCCCCGCAGCATTATGAGTGACCGAGATGGGCGGTTCACGTCCAATGATTGGAGGCTGGTGCAGTAGATGTTGGGAACAAAACTGAATTTCAGCACAGCCTTTCATCCACAAACGGATGGGCAAACCGAGAGATTCAATAGGATAATGGAGGACATGCTTCATATGTGTGTCCTGGACTTTGGGAAGCAGTGGGAGGACCACCTATACTTGGTGGAGTTCTCTTACAACAATAGCTACCAGTGAAGCATACAAATGGCGCCCTTCGAGGCTCTTTATGGTAGAAGATGTTGCACGTCGTTGTCTTGGTTGGAAACGGGCGAGTCAAAGGTGTACAAGCAACAAGAGGTGGAAGATGATACTTCTTTGGTACGAACCATTCGGGAGAGGTTGCTAATCGCTCAGGACCGCCAGGCTAAGTACTATAATGCCAACCACAGGAACGTGGAGTTCACTATTGGCGACTGGGTGTACTTGAAGATCAAGTCGTTCAAGGGTGTCTTGCGGGTGCGGCACTTAAAGAAGCTAAGCCCGAGGTACCTTGGACCGTTTGAGGTTCTGGAGCGGATTGGTGAAGCAGCTTATCGTTTGAAGCTATCAGTGGAGCTTAGTGGTCTACATGATGTATTCCATATATCGGTGCTACGGAAGGCGGTGCAAGAGCCTTCACATGTGATTGCGGTGGATCAAGTGCCGATCGATAATGGGTTGACGACGAAGGTCAAGCCCGTTCGAATTGAGGACTCAGAAGTCAAGCGGCTACGCAATAAAGAGATCAGGATGGTCAAGGTTCATTGGGGTAATTGTGGTCGGGAAGAGCTCTCTTAGGAGCGAGAGCAGACCATGCTTGAGGAGTACCGGGAGTTGTTTCACTCAGGTACCGTTTAAGTTTTATGTTTCTTTCCTTTATGTAATTTCGAGGACGAAATTCTTTTAAGAGGGAGAGAGTTGTAACGCCCCGAAACTCAAAAGAGCGGCGAGAGGCATTTTGAGCCAAGTTTGGAATTTGGCAGGGGGCACGCGGCCTGGGACACGGGCGTGTCCTTGGGCGTGTTGTGTTTGGGTCGACTATTTGGCCGAGAGGTCGACGAATTTTGGAGTCGACGATCGTCAAGCAACGAACATGACCTGAGATACGGGCATGTCCCAGGGCGTGTCGAGCTCGTGTCGATGATCTGCCAGGGAATTCGATATTTTCGCTCGATGATGTGTCGAGACAGGGAACACGTCCTAGGATACGGGCGTGTCCAAGGCCGTGTCAGGTGGTCGACGAATTGTCGAGACAGTGAACACGACCTGGATCCCATGCGTGTTCGGTTTTGACACGAGCGTGTCAAATAGGACATGGGCATGTCCAAGACCCGTGTGTATCTCGGGTTGGTGTTGGTCCTGTGTCGATGGAGGAAAACGCCCGGGAACACGGGCGTGTACTGGATGATACGGGCGTGTCAGTTCTAACACGGGCATGTCTGGTGCCCGTGTGTTCTTTGAGAAGCGTCGATTTCGACAGCGGATGGGGAACATGGCCCTGGACACGGGCGTGTCACATGCCGTGTTCGGCCCAGGTTTTGCATTTCAGCTCCGGATCGTGGTCGTTCGTTTCTTTACTTTGGGATCTGACGGCTGTGTGTTGTTCCTGCTTGGATATACCCGGGAATAGGGTTTCAAATCCCTCACTTCTTTCACTAAATCTCTTTCTAAAAGTCTAGAGAGAAGGGAGAGCAAGGAAGAAGAAAGGAGGCTAGATTTGGTTATCGGCGGAGTTTCAGAGCTCCAAATCGCGAGCTGAATTTGGATCTACGGAGGCAAGGAGATTGCGGTGCTTTCCATCTATATACATTTCCATGGTGCCAAGGAAAAATGCTAGCGTAACGATTCTCATCCTAGGACATGTGAAGTCCTCGTTTCCTTTATATAGGAAGCCTGCTCTCGCAAGTTTACGGTGAGTTGAGGCGTTCCTTCGGGTAGAATAGTCCCCGTTGTGTACATGTAGAGTCCGTAATCGAGAATGGATATAGGCATGATGTGTGAAACCTACCCGGACAAATTGGTCTGGATCGGTGATGTTGCATTGCATAAATGTCCAGAGAAGACTCCGCGCAAATGTTTGTTTTTTGGGTTTTCTACGCGGTAGATTGCAGCAGGGAGCCTTGGGGGCTAACCTCAAGGTACACCCGAAATATTGGGCAGATGCATAATTCTGCCGTCTTGGTGGCCTGGGAGACAACTTGTATAAAATTGGGTTATGTAATATTGTGCATTCGATTCACGGGCTTCGGGGAAGCTTAACCCGTGCCGATGATTTTAAATGTCGTGGCAAGTGAGCAACGGGTTGAGTGGAACCGTTCCTGCTCTATGCAATTCAGTCTTTGAGGCCTACCTATGGCATAGAGGTCGGGTCTTAGGATGTTGATGATTTTAAGTGTCATGACTTCTGCCTGAAAGACTCAAATGCTCACGAGTTATGTCGTCCAAGTGGCGGTGGTGGGACCGTGGTTTTTACCGGGTTCATCGAGAATGTGCCCTGAGTGCACGTGGTGTGTGGTCGTGAGTGCCTACGCCTATGTTGTTGTGTTATTACGCTATATTGATGGATTATGCTAACAAAGTGCAGGGAAGGAGCATCACCGCCACGAGTTGGGGGCGGGATCGTTATAATTTGGTCAGCACAGCTGACCATTGCCTTTGTTTGCCACCGTGCGGTGGATTGTTGTTTGCAGGTACTGCAGAGTCGTGTGCTAAATAGCGGCTAAAGCCCAAGTTGCTGAGCCGTCCCTCGAAGGCCAAATTTTGAGTGTTTTCTTGTTTATTCATGTGTGACCGGCCTGCGTGCCGTGGTATGGAAGACACATTTTATTCGAGTAAACATTTGTAAGGCCTTAAGGCCATTGTACTGGTATATTGTACTTCATTCCTATTGAGTTTTGTAGTGGACATTCATGCTTGTAGATGGGTTCTTTAATTTGCAACTTTTAATAATTGCTTCTGCTAGAATGACTCTGTGTAGGACGTTGGATGGTATTCCATTGAGTAACCGCACGGTCTGTATGTGGTATATGGCGTCGGGCCCTTGCCGGACCTACTGCTATATGCTATGCGACAGATAGGGGATGTTACAGAAGTCTTGCTACATTATTCTGATTGAACAACTCATCAATAGTTGTCCAAATATCAGCAGCAGACTCATATCCAATGATGTGATCAAACAATTCTGGTGACATGGCTCTCTTGAGAACAAACTCCGCCTTGGCATTTGTTTTTCTCCAGAGCCTCACCTGCTCAGCAGTACCAAATGCGTCAGACACTTCCTATCTATCGTCAACATCGACGACCTCCCATAGCTCCTCACCCAGAAGGTAACTCTTCTTGCACGACTTCCACTTCTTAAAGTTAGTCGTGTAACGTCCCCTTTGCCGTCCGTGGATCAACACCACTAGGCCTCCGGCGGACCGTTACCGGGCTGCAGCCCAAGCACCCCAACCCCTCTCCATCCACAGGCGGGTTGTTGGTGGCCACAGCCTCCCTTTGATGAGGTAAACTCGATAGTCAAGCCCGCACTACGGGGACTTCCCAGGAGGTCACCCATCCCAATACTACTCCAGCCCGAGCACGCTTAACTATGGAGTTCTTTCAACTCTCATCACCAATTGAGCTGCTGCTATAGGCCCTTGAAGGTCATGCGAAGAGCTGTGTTTGGATTTCATGTGTGGCCGGCCTGCGTGCCGATGTACGAAATTGTTGTTGTGTAAAGAGGAACCTGTAAGGCCATAAGGCCAGGGTGTGTGAGTTGTATACATTCCTGGTGTTGGTATATATAAATGTGCTCTTTATATATGGTGGACATTCTGGTTTGAGTTCATGCTAACAAGAAAAATGCTGCGCTAGAATGGAATGAGTTAAGGATACGTATAGATTTTGATTTCCACACGTAATTCCTTCGCTTGTCTGTGCTATATGGCGTGGGGCCCCGGCCGGACCCACCGTTATATGTCATGTGACGGGTGGGGGCGTTACAAAGTGGTATCAGAGCCAGGTTGAGATTGTTTGGGAGGAGAGAACATAATTGAACTCATGAATGTCCACTAGGAATGTATGTCATACACATGATGTGCGTGAGTGTGTAGTCAATGTAGCAGTACCGTTATGATTGGAAGTATTAATGATGTTCTGTACATTGATAGGTGGCGAGGGATGGAGCTGGGCCGTCTGAACCACAGCGGTCGGCTGAGAGTGCAGCACCCGTGGAAGCGCCTATGCCTCCCTCGGCAGAGGCCATACGGGTGGTGACGGAGACAGTGCTTGCAGTCTTACAAGCGCAGCCAACTGGACAGGCAAGACCTGGTGGAAGGCAAGAGCATGCTGCAGTGGTGATGGAAGCGCAAGCAAGTGACGACTCATTGTCACGTTTTATGCACTTCCATCCACCTACGTTTGGTGGAGCGCTTTCACCAACGCAGGCAGAAGATTAGTTGGCAAGAGTAAAAAGGATCTTAACTGCAATCAGGACGGGGGAGGAGCAGAAAGTGACGTTGGCCACTTTTCTGTTAGAAGGCGATGCGAGATTATGGTGGGATGAAATTGAAGTGCACCACTTGGCAGGTCGAGGTTTAACGGAGATTTCAATGGAGGAATTCTCCCAAATATTTTTCGCCAAGTATGTGTCAGTGTCGCAGAGGATTGCGATGGAAAATGATTTTCTCCGTCTGGTGCAGGGTGAGCGAGATATTGATACTTACCTGCATGAGTTTACAAGATTGGGGAGATATGCGGGATCTACCTTTACGGAGGAAGCGCGAAAGACAAATCGATTTTATGGAGGATTGCAGGATGAATTGAGATTGGCACTTCCGAGTTCCGTGAGCCAAGGCTTCCAAGCGTTGGTCGATACAGCCCGTGCTTTGGAGAAGGATATGAAGCGAGTACAAGAGAATAAGAGACGGGCAATAGACAAGTCAGGGTTTCAAATGTCACCATCGGATCAATCGGAGTTTCGACGACGAGAGAAGAAAAGATTTAGGCCGGTGGAAGCAGCTCCGTCGACTGTTTCTTCGGGGGCGACGTATGGGCCAGGATGTGTGGATACACGTATATGCTATAAATGTGGGCAGCAAAGACACATCGCAAAATTCTGTCGGAATGCCCCTCCAGGGAGTGAGAAAAAGATAGGTGCGTCATATGAAGAAAAAGGGAAAGCAGTGGCCGAATCATCTGCACCGCGGACGCAACCTCGCTTTCATGCTATGGAAGTGCAAGAGCCGCAAAGCTCTGTTGGGGAGATTCAGCCTCGAGTGTTTAATTTGTCTCTAAATCGCGAATTTCAAAATTGGGAGGCTGAGCGGAAGTGAACTGTGATGTGCATCATGTCGATATTATGAATGTTGTGTATGAAAACTATGTGTATCTATCAGGTGTGATGAATACTAGCTGGTGTGCATATTAAGAAAAGCTTGGTGCACTTGTGATTGTGCTGAGAATCAATTTTGTTGTTTTATTTTGAGGTCTTATTTGGCTGAATGTGCACACGTGGAAGTTAGGGATGTTTATTTGTGGTGTATGTTTGTTAGTTTGTACGATGGCTTGGGGTGTACGATTTTGTGATGTTGTGGCTGATTGGCTGCTTGGAGTCAAATTTCGAGGACGAAATTATTTGAAGGAGGGGAGGATTGTAACAGGCCAAATTCCTGAAACAGGCAATTTTTGGGTGACACGGCCTGGGACACGGGTGTGTCCCAGGGCGTGTCAGTTGACACGGCCTGCGACACGGGCGTGTCGCAGGGCGTGTCGGGTTGTGTCGACGATCGGCCTGGTCTCAATGATTTTTGGCTCGACGAGGTGTTGAGAGGGGGCACACGGCCCAGGACACGGGCGTGTCCAAGGCCGTGTCGTATGCTCGACGAGTGTTACTCGACGATCGTCGAGTGTCGAGTTTCGAGTGAGGACACGGCCTGTGACACGGGCGTGTCACAGGGCGTGTCAGGGGCACACGGCTAGGAACACGGGCGTGTGCCAGGCCGTGTGAAGTCTCGGGTTGTTTTGAGATTATTTTCGTTGAGGCACACGGCCTCAGACACGAGCGTGTCTGAGGGCGTGTCGGTTACACTGCACGTGACACGGGCGTGTCACACGGCCGTGTACTGGTTGGATTGAGTCGGTTGTCTGCCGCTTAGAGAGACACGGCCTGTGACACGGGCGTGTCACAGGGCGTGTCAGGCCGTGTTTTAGCTTTTCTAGCCAGATCTGAGCCGTTTTTTCCCTCTTCCTGGATCCAAAGGTTGGGCTCTGTCCAGATGTTGTGAAGGCCGAGAAAAAGGGGATTTAAACCCTCTTTTCTCTTCTTCTTCTTCTTCATCTCCATTCCAAGAGAGAGGGAGAAGAAAGGCCTAAGGGAGAGAGAAGGGAGGAGTCTACTAGCTGCTGTAGGAGCTGCGGAGTGCGGAGCGAAGATCTGAGAGCGGATTCGTGAAGGCAGAGCCGAGGCGGTGATTTCCATCCGGCTACTTCATGGCCCCGAAGCGATCTTCAAGGGTAACGATCTCCTTCTTGGACATCGAAGTCCTTTCTTTATGCATGTGCTTGGAATCCTCCACCAAGAGGTGGATATTCGTGAAGAGATTCCTTTGTTGAGTCTGCATCTAGAGCCGGAAATATGGAGTACGGCATAGGCATGCTGTGTGAAGCCCATCTGGACCGGTAGTCTGGATTGGTGATGTTCATGGGTAAACCGGAGAAGACTCCGTGGTTTTGATGATATGTAAATGGATTTCTATTGTGATGAATGTATGGATGTGATGATAAGGAGGCTTTGACAAAGCTCCTGGTTGTGATATGATCAATTGGTAACATGCCTGGGGAGCTCGTGATAAACCCGACTGTTACACCACTAGGGTGGATTGATCTAGATAGGAAGGGATCGATGTGTGACAATGCTTGGGGAGCCGAGTTAAACCCGGCTTGCTGCACCACATAGTGTGGGTTGATCGGATTAGGAGGGGGGTCGATGGGTAGACATTGCCTGGGGAGCTTAGATAAACCCGGCGTGCTACACCACATGTTGTGGGTCGACCTACTCTGGTTGTTGGATGCTGTGAGGTTGGACCTCTGAGTGGTTTGGGCGGGATGTCGCCAGCTTGCGAGACTGGTGGACTAGGTCCGGTCAACCAACAAGTTAACACCTCGGATCGGCGGTGTACGACTGGTGGATTCCGGTACGCCAAGAAGGTGCCCTGAGTGCACGGAACGTCTGGTGGATTCCAGCGTTTGTGATGTTATGTGTTTGCTAGCAGGATAAACATATGATATACATATGATGCTTGATGATACTTGATGATAGATGACAGCACTGTATACAGGGAAGGAACCACTACCCCGGGTAGGGGGTAGGGTCGTTATAATGGGTCAGCCAAATGCTGACCGTTACTTTGTTTTCTGTGTTGGCTTGGATGTGGAATTGCAGGTGTTGCGGCTTAAATGGAAGAAGTGGAATGGCTAGCTTGCTGCTATAGGCCCTTGAAGGTCATGCGAAGAGTTGTGTTTGGATTTCATGTGTGGCCGGCCTGCGTGCCGATGTACGAAATTGTTGTTGTGTAAAGAGGAACATGTAAGGCCATAAGGCCAGGGTGTGTGAGTTGTATACATTCATGGTGTTGGTATATATAAATGTGATCTTTATATATGGTGGACATTCTGGTTTGAGTTCATGCTAACAAGAAAAATGCTGCGCTAGAATGGAATGAGTTAAGGATACGTATAGATTTTGATTTCCACACGTAATTCCTTCGCTTGTCTGTGCTATATGGCGTGGGGCCCCGGCCGGACCCACCGTTATATGTCATGTGACGGGTGGGGGCGTTACAAGTCGGCATTAAGAGTTCAATACCAAGACCTCTTGCATAGCTCACTTCCATTGCAATAACCTTTTGTTAAGCTTCCAGATGCACAGAGCAACCACAGAGCAACAGCACACATTGTTGACCACTCAAGAAACTGAACTTGGCTCTGATACCAAGTTGAATTTTCTCAAAGTGGTCAACAAGATAGCCTAAAGCCAAATTAATATTCTCAGGACGATCCAGTTAACACCTTGTTCATGCGGAAGCCCAAAGAGCAAGCTTAACACCAAATGTACATGGAAAAACATGCAGATCTTATATTCATTCACAATTCTTTACAGGGCGTGATATACATAGCGAGACATGATTTCGCTAGTACACAAGCTAAAAAACAGAAAGCACAAAACAAGCCGGGCGGACAGCACTGGAGACCGCCGAGACCGCCCAGTCCGTCAAGGTCTCCAAAGCCGCCTAAACTACTGTTGCTACTAGCCGAATAGCACATGGAGTCTGCCGAAACTGCGAGGTCGCGCGGACAGACCGTTATTCGCTGCCTGCTGATGAACTGAAGAATAGACCGCCTACCCGCCTGAGACCGGCGGACAGGTTATTGGAACTTAGAAACGCTGAAGCAGAGAACCACTCACAAGCCGCAGAAGTGACCAGCTGAGAACGCAGAGACTGCACACTTCAATGTACTTGACAGAAGTCAAAGCCAAACTCATGGCTCCTTGAAGCTACTCGCGCAACCTGCACACAACAAACCGTCAGCTCTACTCAAACCGCGCGGACTGGGAAATCCAGACCGCAACAACAGCCCAAGCCCCACTTACTGTTCACTCAGTTACTGTATACGTATCAGGGGGGGTCTATTTATAGGTGAGGTGAGGAGTGTGGTCACCACCGTAGTGAATAGAGTCACCACCCCAACTCGCGCACTAGCAAAGACCCGTCCACTGAGTCCGCATGGACTTAGCCGGATTCCAAGAAAACTCGTTAGGAGCAATAACGAAGATGTTCACCAACAGGCGAACTCGCATCAGTCCTCCCATACTATGCGGACAAGGCACCATTCCACATAGCCCACAAACACCTCACAAGGACAACCACCACTACGATAGTCTGCACACTATATGTGCGGAAAAGGAGGCAATCTGCACAACTCAAAATCCAAGCCTCCATTCGCCATAAGCCTACGACCAACAGGTAGTCCGCCCGGTCAACAGCGAACTCGGCGGATACCGCGGACACACTGAACTTGTCACTGAATGTGACCAAGTCCAGAACACCACCAAGAGCAAGCGCGAGCTCGGCGGACAAGGCTCAGTCTGCCTGCCTCAAAGCAGATCGTCAAACACACCACTAGAAGGCAGAGCTCACAAGCCATACTGAAAGTGAGGGGTTAGATCAGGAATACTCTATAGGGGAGGTGAATAGAGTATCTTTAGATTTTTAAGACTTTTTGCTACAACTAAAACTTATGAATTAAACTATCCTAAGTTAAGTGAATCTACCATAGGTGCTGCAAAAAATAAACTAAACAAACACAAACACAGTTATCCTAACTTGCACAGCCACAGCAAGAAACAAAAGAAAAGAGCAACCAGACAACATAAGAATTTTATAGTGGTTCCCCAACCCGAGTACATCCACTCTTCTACCACCCTGGTAGGAATCCACTCAGATTTTTGATCAGGTGCCTGACACCAATGAGCTTTTGATCAGGTGCTCAAAAACCAAACCTCGAGTATTTTGATCAGGTGACTTGCAACCAGGGATAACTTTTGAAGAGAGTTAAGAACCCTTTATACAGTGGGGGATGAGAGATTGATTTTGTCTTCTCTTTCTCAAAGTACAACTGAGAAGACTTTTGTGGATTTTATGTTAGCAAAGGCTCCCCTGAGATGTAGAATGGTTTAGGAAGTTGGAGCTTTGCTGCAGGGTGATAGGCCTTCAAACTATCGCCTTGACCAGATGAGCTCCAGGAACTTCTTGACAGATATTGTAGTTGTTGTCCTTTGAAGAATCCCTAGAAGAAAAGGGAGGAAGACTATTGATTTTGAATGGTTGTTCTTCTTCCATCTTCAGATTACTGGTGTCTCTGGTCTAAAGCTTGTTTCTCTATGTCATTGTATTATGTATGATTGTTGTTATGTTGCAGAGCCAGTCTATTATCTTCTCTGTCTATGTATTATTTCTCAGTTTGCTATGTGAGAGAAGGAAGAAAAATCCCTTTTATATTTTCCAGATAATCCTCCTTTTGAAATTTGAATTTCTTCTGCATTCATTGCTGACGTCCTGGAGAATTTTTTGCATTGAATGATTTCCCCAACTGTCGCATTGAAAAACGGCAAACAATAATCTTAAAGAAGACCATAATCAATGCCCCATCTAATGGTAATATCCAGAGAATATTTTAGCATTAATTACTCAAAAATTATTGCAATAGAATAAGGACGGATGGATGAAAATAACTAAGTCTGGAAACGTCGAGCAGAGAACAGAATTCGTCGAGCAGAGACCATAGTTCGTCGAGCTGAGAGATTAAGTTCGTCAATCTGATAATAGTTGTTCATCGAGCTGAGATCCAAGATCGTAGACCTAAGAACAGATGACTGCTTTCTCCAGAACCTTGCCAATTATGTGCATGAAGTTCGTCGAGCTAATAATCTAAGTTCGTCGACTAGAGTTCAGTAAAGTGTTTATGGACTTAGAATATTCTAGATGTCTCTGGAATGAAGTGTTGAAGTGGAGTTGCCAGAAATCGTCGACCTGAGAACTTCTAACTGTTAGATAAGTCTTGCCAGGAATGTGGTATAAATTCATCGAGCTGAGAAGGTGAATTCGTCGACTGGATTATGATCCTGTACTTATAATATTTACTTGTTTCTGGAATAAGATGTTGAAGTAGAATACCCATAGATCGTCGACCTGAATACCAAGTTCATTTAGTGGAGTTCAGAGAAATTCTGGACTTGAAATGTTGAAGTAGTGTCCATAAATCATCGACCTGAGTCCCAAGTTCGTCGAGCTCAGCTCAAATAACTTTCTCTGAGATCGTCGAGTTGAGCACAGCTTTCGTCAAGCTGAGTTCGACGAACGTCGAACTCATTTTCTGAGTCTTTGATATTTCTCTAAGTCTTGAGTCTTTATGCAGTCTGTTGATGGCTGGTCCATGTAGTGTTAACTCTAAGGACTTGGCCTATACTCTAAGACATAACCATGACCCTGGCTATACATGTTGGGTTAGATGATCCTAACTTAATGAACCTAGCCCAAATCAAACTAGGGATCCAACAATATCCCCCTATTTGGGTGAGGTCACTAATTACAGACTCATAATGAAACAAAAATTTACAAAGCAGGAAAACTTATATCTGGCAGGAAAAATTAGTATATGCAACAAATATATATACAATAAGCTTTGTATCAGGAAATTTAAAAAGCAGTTTTCAAACTAACTCAGAAATATTAAAGATAGTTCAAGTATCATTTCTTTTGCTTTTTCTCCTTTTGCTTCTCCTCTTTGTCTTTCTCTCCAGATTAAGTGAATATTATTTCCCTGTTGGGATCTACAGATTGCACCTTTGTCATAGTCATGTCAGTAGCCCCTATGATTTTTAGAGATGTAGCTCTGGGCACTACTGCTTCTACATGCAGTTTCATATAGTCATCAACATTGAAAAATTTATTAGCTTTAGCAAACGTGTTGAGCTCTTCCTTTCTGTACTTGGACATTGTTGTGTATTCAGATGTATCCTTCCCTTCAGCTCTAGCTTTGTTGATCATGAAATGGCCAACCAGTTCCTGGAACCTGGCCATCCTTGCTATTGTAGCTGTTTCAGGATCTTCAAAAGGTACAGGGGAAGCAGGTCTGTTGGAGCTTTCAGCTTTTTGATGTTCAGGGAGTTGTTGTTATTTTTGTTGTTGATGCTGTTGCTGTTATTATTGGTGTTGCTTGCCAAATGAATAATGTCTCTGTTGGCTGCTTCCTGAAGATGAAGATCTACCTTATTATCTTTGGTATGTTTGAAACTGGGTAGACCTTTGAGATGTTGTGCCTGAAGCACCAGCAGCTGGAGGAGGAGGTGGAGGAGGATCCTTCCTGAATCTTTGTGGAGGAGGAGAATATCTTCTACTTCTTTTCCTTTCTTTCTGTTCATTTTTGGACAGCCACATCCAAGCTGGAATGCCCTTATAGGGAGTAATCTTCTGGAGTATGTAATAAGGTGTGTCATTTGCTAGGTTGGGCTTTGGAGCAGGAGGTGGAGGAGCTTTCCTCTTCTTGGAAACTTTCTTTTTCTTGGGTTCCTCATCTGCATCCTCATCATCATCAATGGAGTCCTGATGGTTATCATATAATGCATTTAATGCTTTTAAGGACTCAGTAGATATTTCAGATTTTTTTGGCTGGGAGGGAGCTGGAGGAGGAGCTGCAACTGGAGATGGAGCAGGAGCTGGAGAGCTATTAATAATAGTACTTTCAGCAACTATCTTATTTTCCTCCTCTATATCAGCCATGATCAAATAGTCAAGATCAGGCATAGGAGAATCATCCATGATAAAAACAGGAGCAGGAGGAGATGAACTGATGGGGGAAACAGCTTTGGGTGGAGATGGAATGGCTGGAGCTTTAGGAACAGCAAAGGTAGCCTTAAGTTGCTTGGCAACCTTGGGGCTTATTGGTGAGGTGTATGGTACTATAGCCATTGATGTCTTAATGTTGTCTTCTGGAAGTATATTGAAGTAAGTTGTATCAAATACCTTCAATAAATCTAACAAATGTACTGTGGGATTAATAATATAATCACCAACAATGGTTATTTCTTCTGTGGCAGTCTCATTTGCATCCATGCCAGTATTAATGAAATGAATCAAATCAAAGAATTCATCATCAGCATCTGCTGCTGCTTCTTCTGATGCTACTGCTACTGCTGTATCTAGTGTTAATTCTGTTGTTGCTGCTCCTGGTACTGTTGTTGGGGACACTACTGCTGCTGCTTCTTCATCAAGTATCTCCCCCTGCCTGGTTTCAGTGGTAATTGAAGCCAGGCCCCGTACTGAAGAGGGGGCAGCAGAGAGGGTAGTGATTTGGGCAGCTAAGGAGGAAATAGAAGAAGCAAGAGGTGTAATGACCTCTGCTATAAGATTTTTGAGGAGAGGAATAAGCAGTGCAAGAAGAGATGAAATGGTGGAGGGTTCCATGGGTAGATTTGCAGATGGTGGAATGGAAGGTGTTTGAGGGGAAACGGATGGAGGAATGGAAGTTGATGGTGGAGTAGGAGGGAGAGCATCTTGTATGTGGATATCTGTAAGAGAGGAAGTATAAGGAGGGAAGTAGGTATAGTAAAGAATGGGATGGTGTCCAAATGAGGGGGTAAGGGAGATGAAGGTGGTGAGGGAATGTGGGTATCATGGGGGGACTGAGGTGGGGTTGGTTGTGGTGATTGAGATGGAGAAGGTTGTTGAGATTCCTGAGGAGGGGAAGAGGGGATGTCAGTAAGATCTATTGGTGTAGAAGTGGAAGGAGATGCAGCTAGAGTAGGAACATGAGCAGGTTGTTGTGATTGTTGTTGAGGTTGTTGTTGTGGTTGTTGGAGAGAAGGAATGGTGGAAGAGGATGGAGGTGTAGGGGGATCTCTTTACAAGGGTGGGAAGTGGCTAGATCAGCCCTTGTACTTTTAGAAGCCCTGGTGGAGGAGGAATCCTTGGAGGGCTTTGTGATGGTCCTCTCCCACTTGACAAAAAGGGCACATGTGAGCCTTTTGCTGGCATTTATAAATATGGTCTGGGAGACCAGGGATTCAGCAGCTTTTTCTTTTAAGAAGATCCCTAATATTCTTCCAAAATAAACTTCCTTCTTATTACCCCCGGACATATATGTTTGCTTGTCCCTAAGCAAAATAATTCAAACACTTGGGTTACCATTAAATAATTTTGCCTCCGCACACTGGTTGCTATGAATTTAAGAGAACTTTGATGATGTAATCGCATAGGAAATAGTTTAGCAGACTTTTCTAAATATAACGTAATCTTAAAATTCTTCCAATATATATGTTAACTATCTCTCACCCATTTTTAGAAATAAGAGTATAGTCATCTATAACAAATAAGAGGAGAAAATAACAATCTCTATAAGATACGTATTAGTATTTCAAAACTTATAAGTACCCTTATTGACGGTCACGAGCTTACCCTTTTTACGTCCTCTCCACGACACTTGGTTAGACTCGGTAAGGTCGGATCCTTAGGACTTGTATGATGGTGTAGCCTTTTGGCTTAGGATAGAAGATTATAGGTGAGGTAATCAAAGATAAATGTGATGAGTTTTCCACACATAAATCACGATTGAGCCTTTTGTTGGTATATACCTTAACATACATCGGTGTTATAAAAGCACCCCCAGAATTTGCAATTAGCCTACTTCCCATATATTTTTTTTTTGAAAGATACTCCAAACTTTTATTGTTCTTAACCAAGGGACCATAGTAAGGACCATTCCGAGTGGGTGCAAGTATACACACACTCAGGTCAAATATCACTATGTCTTCTTCTTTTTTCTTTTAGGCTTTGGGTTCATAGTAGGGATCATTCCAAGTGGGTGCAAGTATACACACACTCAGGCCACATATCACTATGAATAAACTCATTCCAAGAAGGTCTCAATGATAGGTGTGTTAATAGGTAAGGATTTGGCCTTGGTGAATTTTGGTGGTAGAGCATCAAAAGGATGGGGATTAGGTTCAAATTGGGTGTGCAAGGGTATCATGTTAAAGGTTTTGGGTTAACAAGGCTCAAGCTATCCAATAGGAGGCCTAAGTCATTTCCGCCCTTACTAATTAACCTATATACTGTTTTGAGGATCGCTAGAGGATAAGTTCTGGACATCAATAGAGAATTCATTTCATTTTGATTCCCTAATACCAAATTATAAAGAATGTTACACTCGTCGACTCACATTATTATAGATAAGTATATTTTCTAAAATTGAGTGATCGATAGTTAACACTATAGAGGATTAATCTTAAAAGTAAATTATATAGAGAAAATTAAGCTAATGAATTTCTATGCTTAATTACGAATCAACAAAGTTGAGCACTCTATGAGTCTACATCAATTCATTTTAATCAGCGTGTGAAGTTAAATTAGATAGTTATAATCCCAACTGAATGAATAATGAGAGCTTAAAAAAAGTAGCAAAAGTCAATGAAATTTTTTTTTCTTCAGGGGGTATAACTAACTTGAGTGTTATGATAGCAAAATTATTATCAATTATAACCATGTCCATCACAATAATTATAAAATGGAAGAAAGAACATCCACCCCCAGACTTAGAATTTGCAATGTCCTCAGTGCAATGTAAAGAGCGGACATGGAGTAATTTCACGAAGAAATAAGAAAAAGAGAAAAAACTGCTATCATAATAAGTAGAAGATCACAGTAATGAGACAGGAGCTGTAATGAAATGTACTGATATACAATAGCTAAAAGAACTAAATACACTGATATAAGAAATAGTACAAGATACAATACATAAAGATAACACTACATAGATACACATCAAAAGTATGTAGAGTGGTCGGTCGCATCATCAGGGAAGGAAGGCGGGGCTGGAGCTGGAGGCTGGAGAGGAGCGATCCCTAGGTGGTCTCTGATCTGGATGAGGAGGGCCTCGGTCCGCTGCTGCGACTCCTCAATATGTTGTAGGCGCGGCGAGAGCTCGGTGTCGAAAAACTGTCGAAACTCCCGCGAGTACCGTGAATGAGGTGGAGGGGGTGCAGTAGAAGACTCGCCATGAGCGTAAGTGGAATGGGGTGGAGGTACCAACGGCATATCGAGGTCAGGATCCACCTCGTCATCACTGTCATCCTGCTCTTGCGCCCCACGTCATGCAATAGAATATATGACGCCTCCCCGGCCCTGACGGGCGGTGACGAGGCGGAGGGAGCAAAGACTGGCCATCGTGATAGGCACGGTCTTCGTGACCACTGTCATCTGGGGGAGGGCTGAGAATATGCCCATGTTCTTCACCAGGCGAGTGATGTAGGGTGCTACACAAATAGACCCCATACGGGGGGTGTCGGCCTGGTGGAGAATAAACTGGGCGAGAAGGAAACCGAGGTGTAGAGGATAACGTGAAGTCATGTTGTAGAGGTATAGTAGGTCTTGTCGACTGACAACACTGGAGCTTTCACCCCGGCCGCTTAATGTGTGGCTAAGGAGATGGTGAATGTAATGGAGGGCGGGTGAAACCAACTTAGAGGCCTTAGATCGCTTGGCCTCATAAGCGCAAGTGTCAAAAGAAATCTGGCTCCATATACCGCCAACAATATCACGATTAGGGAGGTCGAAGTGGAGCTCGGGGTAGGCAGCACTAAAGAGGAATGAATCCTCATACACCCCTAAATACTGGGTGAACTGGAGCATGGTGAGTATATAAAATGTGCCACCCACTCGAAACGAAATTATCCCCTCGGGCGCGTGCGGCGCATCTATGAAGTTAGGCCGAAAGTTGCAATAAAACGAGGACAGGAACTCTAATGTGAGTTCCCTAAATACTAACTCCTCTATGGCGAAAATTGCTCCCAACCTGTTACAGATATTAATGCCCTGACATCCCCAGCTAAATTTATTTCTTCAAGCATGCTCCAATCAATCGTGCGGATATCCTGAAATTTCTTTGATTGTAGGCGGTTGAAGCGGGCGGTGTGCGATGTGTCGGTAAATAATAGCGGAGCAGCGGCATCGCGCCTCTCCGTTGAAACTTGTAGCTCCGGTCGGCGACGGCGACCGCCTTGACTTCTTCCGGACGACATGTTCTAGGAGGAAGAAATGAAAGTAGAGGGGGCGAGAAATGGAGAAGATGGCGCCCTTGAGCGGGAAAAAACAATCACACGGCCCCCAATTTATAGAAGTCGAGCACGGGTTCGCACACGGCCGTGTGTGAACCCGTGTTAGGGGAAACCGCATCCTCGTGGAACACGGGGTGCGTCGATCCGTGTGTAGAAGTTGAACACGGGTGCGCACACGGCCGTGTGTCTGCACCCGTGTTAGGGAATCCGTGGCCTCATGGAACACGGGCTGCCTCGGTCCGTGTGGTCAAACTGACAGGGGACAGCGCGACAGGTGGACACGGGCAACCACACGGCCGTGTGTTGACTCGTGTCTGAGCTGGCATGGTGTATCAACACGGGTAGGTAGGCGACACGATCGTGTGTCAGCTGACACGGGCGTGTCGGATGTCTCAACACAGCAGTCTCGACGATCGTCGAGCAAAAGACACGGCTAGACACATGGGTTGGTGTGAACCCGTGTTGTGCTCGGGAAGAAATCGGCTTTTTGCGGAATTAATTCACACGGCTGGGCCTGAGGATGTGTCGTGTACACGGCCACCCACACGGGCGTGTGGTGACCCGTGTGCCCCTCCAATATTGCATTTTTCCTAAAAAAATAAAATAATTTACAGAATTTTTTCCTTTTTCCATTAAAATTTTTTCATTAAATTTTACTAGACTTATATACTAAAAATTTTTATAAATAAGAGATACTTTCTATAGTTATTACTTTAATATAAATCTAATCTAGACGGAGGCAGGTCTCTAGACGAGTGAAGTCTCTAGGAAGTTCACCATAATAAGGCTTGAGTCGGTATCCATTAACCTTAAAATCTCCCTTTTCAGGGTGAGTTAGCTCGACTGTGCCGTAG
This sequence comes from Platanthera guangdongensis, assembly GCA_039583875.1. Taxonomy (NCBI): domain Eukaryota; kingdom Viridiplantae; phylum Streptophyta; class Magnoliopsida; order Asparagales; family Orchidaceae; genus Platanthera; species Platanthera guangdongensis. The sequence goes on from CM077164.1 coordinate 44,243,397, forward strand.
GGAAAGATTTCTTTAACCTTAAAGGGTCCGGACCACTTAGACCTTAATTTCCCAGGGAATAAACGCAGTCTGGAATTAAAAAGGAGGACTTGGTCACCTTTTTGGAATGTCTTGGGTTTGCGAAGGTGACGGTCATGAAATAGCTTGGTATTCTCCTTATAAATCCTAGAGTTCTCATAGACCATAATTCTCCACTCATCTAATTCGTTAAGTTGAAGCTTCTGTTTCTCCCCTATAGAATTATTGTCAAAATTCAAAGAACGTATTGCCCAATACGACTTATGCTCTAATTCTATAGGTAGGTGACAAGATTTACCATAGACTAATCTAAAGGGGGTGGTCCCTATAGGTGTTTTGAAGGCGGTCCTATAAGCCCACAAACATTCGTTAAGTTTCCTAGACCACTGCTTCCTATTCCCTTCTACAGATTTTTCTGGGATCCTCTTAAGTTCTCTATTGGATACTTCAACATGACCACTAGTTTGCGGATGATAAGGAGTGGCTATCCTATGTGTAACTCCATATTTTTCTAATACTTTATTTAGCTTTAAATTATAGAAATGTGAACCCCTATCGCTAATAAGTGCACGTGGTGTGCCAAATCGTGCAAATAAGGATTTTAAAAATCGGATTACTACCCTACTATCATTAGTAGGCAAAGCTTGTGCTTCAACCCACTTTGATACATAATCTACATCTACTAAAATATATTTATTCCCGAAGGAAACTGGAAATGGACCCATAAAATCAATTCCTCACACATCAAATACTTCACATTCAAGAATAAATTTTTGTGGCATTTCATGTAATTTAGAAATATTACCTGCTTTCTGACAAGAATCACATGAAAGCACATACCTTTGGGCATCCCTGAATAGAAGGGGCCAATAAAAACCGGAATCAAGAACCTTTTTAGCAGAGCAATTCGCTCCATAGTGACCACCAGCAGGCCTGAATGACACTGCTCCAAAATCTTCCAACCCTCCTCTACTGATACACACCTTCGTATAACAGAATCTGCACATATCCGAAAAAGAAATGGGTCCTCCCAAAAGTAATATTTCAAATCAGAGAAAAATTTGTTTTTCTGCCGATATGAAAAGTCTTTTGGAAGGACCTTAGCCACAATATAGTTTGCATAATCTGCAAACCATGGATAATCAAGATGTATATTTGTAGATATGGCTAATAGTGATTCCTCAGGAAATGTATCAGAAATTTCAGATTCATCTAACATTGATCGTAGTGGATTTTCTAAACGTGAAAGATGATCTGCCGCTAAGTTTTCCGCTCCTCATTTATCCCTAATTTCTAAATCAAATTCTTGCAACAGAAGAACCCAACGGATTAAACGAGGCTTTGCTTCCACTTTGGCTAGCAAATATCTAATGGCAGAGTGATCCGTGTAAACTACCATTTTGGACAATGTTAAATATGGTCTAAATTTATCAAAGGCGAATACCACTGCTAGGAGTTCTTTTTCGGTAGTTGTATAATTCTCCTGTGTATTATTAAGTGTTTTGCTAGCATAATATATTGGGTGAAAATGTTTGTTTCAGTGTTGTCCTAAAATAGCTCCTACCGTAAAACTACTAGCGTCACACATGATCTCAAATGGTTGACTAAAATCGGGTGTGATCATAATAGGAGAATTAATTAATTTCTCTTTTAAGAACTCAAAGGCATGTAGACAATCTTGTTCAAAAATAAAAATGTGTGTCTTTTTCTAAAAGCCATGTAAGTGGTTTAGCTATTTTAGAGAAGTCTTTAATAAACCGGCGGTAAAATACCGCGTGTCCTAAGAAACTTCTCACTGCCTTAACGGAAGTTGGTGGTGGTAATTTCTCTATGGTCTCTATTTTTGCTCTATCAACTTGGATTCCTTGGCTTGAGATTTTATGGCCAAGTACTAACCCTTCTTGTACCATGAAATGGCACTTCTCCCAACTAAGCGCTAGGTTCGTCTCCTCACACCTCCTAAGAACTTTCTCTAAATTATTCAAACATATATCAAATGAGTCGCAAAAAACAGAAAAATCATCCATGAACACTTCCATGATATCTTCAACATACTCGTTAAAGATGGCTAGCATGCACCTCTGAAACGTGGAGGGTGCATTACATAACCCGAAAGGCATACGTCTATAGGCAAAGGTCCCGAATGGGCAAGTAAATGTTGTTTTCTCATGGTCTTCTGGTGCTATAGAGATTTGAAAGTATCCAGAAAGTCCATCTAGAAAACAATAATAAGAATGTCCTGATAAGCGTTCTAATATCTGGTCAATGAAAGGAAGAGGGAAATGGTCTTTCCTAGTGGCATCGTTTAATTTCCTATAGTCTATACAGACACGCCAACCTGTTACCGTTCGCGTTGGAATTAATTCATTTCTATCATTTGCTACCACTGTCAGGCCACCCTTCTTAGGAACTACTTGGACAGGACTAACCCATGAACTATCCGAAATAGGATATATAATACCAGCATCTAATAACTTAATAATCTCAGCCTTAACTACCTCTTTCATGTTAGGATTTAGCCTACGTTGCGGTTGAATAGAAGACTTATAGTTTTCTTCCAAAAGGATTTTATGAGTGCAAAAACTAGGATTAATACCCTTTATATCAGATATTTGTCATGCTATTGCACCTTTACATTTCTTCAATACAGTTATTAGTTTAGTTTTTTCAATGTTTTAAATATTAGAGGATATAATAACTGGGTAAGAAGAATTAATTCCTAAGAAAGCATACTCAAGATGATCCGGTAATTTTTTAAGTTCTACTATTGGTGGATTCTTGGTATTATTCTTAAGAGTTTCATAATCTCCTTGAGTAATCAAACTATATTCAATCGTTCTATTCATTGCAACACTATTATCTAGAAAAAATAAATGTTCAGTAATGTCTTTATTTTGTTCTTCTTCTAGAAAACAATTAGTAATACAAATTTCTAAAGGATCTCTATAATAAAAATTAGAATTTATAGAAGTCATAAAGTCATCAACATCATGAGAAAAATAGCAATAATCATCATTATCTAAAGATTGTTTCATAGTATTGCCAATTTGAAAAGTGACTTCATCTTCCCCTACTCGCAAGACTAATTTACCATCAAAAACATCAATAAGTGCTCTAGATGTAGCTAGAAATGGATGATCTAGTATGAGTGGTACTTCGATATTTTCATCCATATCTAGAATAACAAAATCAGCAGGAAATATAAACTTGTCTACCTTAACCAATACATCCTCTACTATTCCTCTAGGATACTTAACCGATCGATCCGCTAATTGAATACTCATTTTAGTCGGGCTAAGTTCTCCTAGGCCTAGTTTCAGATATAGTTTATAAGGCATTAAATTTATTCTTGCTCCTAAATCTGCTAAAGCTTTATTGACTTGTAAATCTCCGATTAAGCATGGAATTGAAAATGAACCGGGATCCTTAAGTTTTTGTGCTAATTTATTTTGCAAAATAGCGGAACATTCTTCACTAAGTGTTACTAACGATAATTCCTCTATTTTCTTTTTATTAGAAATTAAATCCTTAAGAAATTTAGCATACTTAGGCATTTGAATAATTTCAGAAAAAGGTAAATTGACATGTAATTGCTTAAACATAGATAAACATTTACCATACTGTGCATCCATGCGCTCCTTGTTAAGCTTTGCTGAGTATGGTATTGCTGGTTGATACTCCATCGGTTGCACGTTCATTTCGCTCGATCCTTCGCCGCTAGACTCCATTTGGGGTGCTTCCTTCGCAGGCCTTGGGTCTTGTAACTCCTTTCTTCTCCTCAATTGAACGGCTTTTGCATGCTCCCATGGATTTATCTCAGTGTTCCCCAGAAGTGTTTCTTGCTGCCTTTCAGAAACCATCCTTGCAAGCTGACCAACCTGATTCTCCAAGTTCCGAATTGAACCCTCTTGATTCCGGAAAGCTACATCGGTAGTTTGCATGAACTTGGTAAGCACATCTTCCAATGTAGGCTTCCTTGGTTTTAACTGCGGTTGTTGTCCAAACATGGGTTGCTTCCCTTGATTTCCTTGTCCTCCCCAAGAGAAATTGGGGTGGTTTCTCCATCCAGGATTATATGTAGAACTATATGGATTGTTGGCTTGATTGAAAAGAGGTCTATTATTGTTGCCCATATAGTCAACATTCTCTTGAACTTGAGGTTCACAATCAGGCATTCCACTACATGAAGGGTCCCATTGTTGAGGTGTCATGGAGGGTGATGCTAAAGCAAGGTTGTCCATCTTTTGGTGAAGCTTCTCCACTTGAATAGCTAAGGCGGTGATGGCATCTACTTCATAGATTCCTGCGGGCTTGTTAGGCTTTTATCTTACGGTAGTCCATCGGTAATTATTCATAGCCATATCTTCAATCAACTGCTGAGACGCTTCAGGTGTCTTGTTGTTCAAAGTGCCTCCACTAGCCGCATCAATCATTTGTTTAGTGGCCGGATTTAGACCATTGTAGAAGGTCTGAATCTGAAGCCAAGAAGGTATAGCATGGTGGGGACATCTCCTTAACAACTCCTTGAATCGTTCCCATGTGTCGTACAACGATTCAGACTCCAATTGAATGTACGTAGAGATGTCGTTCCTTAACTTCGCAGTCTTCACAGGTGGGAAATACTTCATCAGAAACTTCTCAACCATCATGTCCCAAGTAGTAATCGACCCTCTAGGTAGTGAGTTCAACCACTGCTTCGCCTTATGCCTTAAAGAAAATGGAAACAATCTCAATCGAATGGCATCGTTGGAAACATCATTGATCTTGAATGTGTAACATATCTCCAGGAATCCGGCCAAGTGGGTGTTAGGATCCTCATCTTGCAAGCCATCATACTGGACATACTTTTGAACCATTTGTATCACACTAGGCTTCAATTCAAAGTTATTGGTAGCTATCGGTGGTCTAACGATGCTCGACCCGGTTCCTTAGAGATTAGGTCTAGCAAAGTCAGACATGGTTTGCTCAGTTTGGTTGCCCATGGTATCTAGGTTTTCAGGATGATTCTCTCCTTGGTTCACTGTCTCCTCTTCTGATAGTCTGTTTGAAATATCTGTGGTATTAATTCCCACGTCCCTTAGGTTAGTGTTATGGATAAGTCATTCTGGGTCAGGATGAAATGGTGCTAGCCCAGAATTTCTGCCCCTGGTCATAGACTAACAGACTACAAAACAGAGATTAAGCGATATAATTATTCAAATACTAATTTACAACTATTTATTACTAAACAAAAACTGGTAGATTAATAAAACTTAGACTTTCGAAATATTGAAAACGATCTCCGGCAACGGCGCCAAAAACTTGATGATTACTTTGCTAACATGTAATAACTCAATGCGATTTCATTCTACATTCTAGTATAACTATGTAGATGGGCATAAGCTAGATTGAATTAACATTCAGGCAAGTGCACCTATCAATCATAGTACAGGAGAAATCTACATCTCGTGTCGTATTCCACAGGGCTCTTTCAAATATTCTTACTCATCCTCACTCTATTATCGTACCTATAAGTAAAATTGATTTCTAACCTAAATTAGCATAACTATGACTATTTGATAAATCAGCATTGGAAGATTGAACATGATAACAATCCGAAAGTTTATGAGCAATTACATGAAAATATTCATTCATTCACTCAATTCTATTTAATCATGAAAGCATAATACTATCAAATTTGTCGAATTGTAAAGGGTAAATATTTATCAAATTCTCTCTCGAGCAATTTAAAATCTAAATCTAAGTTAGTAAATTTTCTCTCGAACAATTTACAATACTCAAATTTGCATTGAATAAAACACCCTATCTATTACATAAATCCATGAAACCCTATCTCTAAAATATCATGAATTCATTTATTCGTATTAAAATTTTCCAAATAACATATCTCTCGATCATGAAATTCGAATTATAAAGAGATCTTACACCAAACTATGAACATGTAAATTTCATCACAAAAATCTAATTTCTCAATCTAGAGATTTGCAATTCATATAAGACAAATAAGAAATCCATAATTAGGATTAAGATCTTTGTTTGTAAACACTCATACGAATAAAATACTACAAATTTGATATAAACCATGCGAGACATGATTAATAAATTGTTCAAATATAAATTCATGCAAATTAAAATAATAAACAAAGTTGAATCATCAAGAGAAAGGAAGGATTAAAAGGGATTAATGAATAGATAAAAAACACACAAAATACCCTTCAATCCTCCTTCTCTTGGATGCTCCACTTCGGGCTTCAGCAGTTCTCCAATCCCAGAATGATCCAAAAGTTCTCCACAATTTTTTCTACAGGAAATATATAGTCCCTTTGCAAATAGGTCGGACACGAGTTCCAACACGGCCTTGTGTCAGGCCGTGTGCACGGTTCCTAGGCGGTTTCCCACAAATAGGTGTGTCTGGTAGTGGGCCGTGTCAGATGACATGGGTATGGACACGGCCGTGTGTCAGGCCATGTTCTTCAGACATAGGTTGGTCGGCAGTCGTGTTCAAATATGACACGGGTAGGCACATAGGCGTGTGTCCTACCCATGTGAGTCTCTGTCTCCTGTGTCCAATTTCTTCAGCTCTAGGGTGCATAGGACACGGGTAGGCACACAGCCATGTGTCCACCCGTGTGTGCCAAATTTTCGTCCTGTCATCAGCCATGTTGACTCCGTGAACTCCTCCGTTTGCTCCAAGACTTCTAGTTCCACTGGTTAGTGTTACCTGCATATAAAAGTGAAGTAATAAATTAGATAACTAAATATAAGGAGTAACAACGATCCTAACTGTGCTCTCCTAATCATGATAAAACAATTCTTTGACTTTTCTCATGAAATTATTACAAAATGAGGACAAAATGAGGTAGGAATAGCAGACATGATTACAATTATGATAGTAAAAAGCCTATCATAATCGCACTCATCAATCCCTAATATTCTTCCAAAACAAACTTCCTTCTTATTATTCTTTTTCTTTATCAAATCAAACAGGATTTGAGCCCAGTTTACTTTCATCTTAGTGACCACAACACACATAACCAGGAATTGGTGCCTGGTTATGTAGTCATGGGCAGTATGCTTGCCAAGCAACACCTTCCCTACAATATCTGCTACAAATTTGAACTTTGCAGACAATTATTTCTTCAACAACTTATTTGGGGTTTGTCTAGAATAACCCATTACACTCAGCATCTCATCATATTCTTCAGTGTCCATTTCTAAATCCTCTTCACCATTGTTTAATCCAAAAATTGCAGTGAGAACGGCGGGAGTTAGGGATACAGTATTACCGGATATAGTGTCGGTCATGGTATTGTCATCTGTTGTGGTAGAGGTGTACACCCATTCCCTGATTTCTGTGGCAGATATCTTGATTCTAGTTGACAGCAGATTCTTCAGTTGTTGGTCTTCAAGTAGTTGTAGGATATCTAGGAAGATGGGGTCAGAGTGTTGGAAGGAGGCGAAATCGACATCAAACCCGGTGTCAAATTTCATTGTTGCAAGAGTTCCTGCTGGAATCGCCATTAGAGCACCTGTAAGAGAAAAACGAAGATCAAGTGCAAAGGAACTGAAAGTGCGGGATGGAGCTCGAAGAAAACCTAGATATAAGGTTTTCCAGAATATGAATTGACAAACTCCGTTCCATGAAAATTAAGAAATTCTTCAACCTGAGATCGACGAAATTATTGATAGTTAAATAATTCATCGAGCTCAGTCTAAAGATTCGAAGACATTTCGTCGAGCTCCGTTCGACGAAAGTTTTTCTGAAGCAGCTTCGTTGATCTCCATTCGACGAACACAACTTCACTCACAGAGAGTTCGTCGAACTTCGTTCGACGAATATCTCAAGAACTTTTCTCTATTCGTCGAACTTTGGAAAATTCATCGAGTGCAGACAGAAACTAAACTAAGTCTTCTTCATTGATCATTCCAAGCTGATTTATAAAGAACAAGTGATTTCTTTCATCCAGAGATTTGGTGAAAATGTCAGCCCTTTGTAAATCAGTGTAGATATAGACAAGTTTAATTTTGTTTTTGTTTACACACTCTCTAATGAAATGATGCCTAATGTCTATATGCTTAGTCCTACTATGATGGACTGGATTTTGTGCTATGGCTATAGCACTTGTGTTATCACAGAATAGAGTTGAATTATTTAAGTTGGGACCATAGTCCAGTAGTTGATTCTGAATCCACAACATCTGTGAACAGCAACTGCCGGCTGCAATGTATTCTGCTTCAGCAGTTGAAGTGGACACAGATGATTATTTCTTACAGAATCAAGACACTAATCTCATACCTAGGAACTGGCAAGTTCCTGAAGTACTTTTTTTGTCTACCCTGCATCCAACAAAGTCGGCATCTGAATATCCAGTTAAATCAAATTCTGACTCAGTGGGATACCATAGGCCTATACTAGGACAACTCTTTATATATCTCAAAATTCTTTTAAAGAAAATTAGGTGAGATTCTTTAGGGTTCACCTGGAACCTAGCACAAAGGCATGTGGCAAACATAATATCAGGTCTGCTTGTTTTAAGGTATAGTAGGGACCCAACAATGCCCCTATATAGTTTCTGATCCACAGGTTTTTCATGTGCATCAGAGTCTATTACAGCATTTGTAGCCATGGGTGTTTTCTTTGCTGAGGCATCAGCCATCCCAAACTTCTTTATAAGCTCTTTAGCATATTTAGCTTGGGAGATGAAGATGCCATCAGGGAGCTGCTTCACTTGGAGACCAAGGAAGTAGGAGAGCTCACTCATGCTACTCATTTCAATTTTAGAATGCATGAGGTCAGAAAACCTCTCGCATAATTTGAAGTCAATAGACCCAAATATGATGTCATTCATATATATTTGTACTAACAAGGTTTGATCCTTATAATGTCTAGTGAATAAGGTTTTATCTACTATGCCTCTAATGAATTTATGCTCTAGCAAAAAGCTAGCTATTGTCTCATACCAAGCTCTTGGAGCTTGCTTTAGACCATAAAGAGCTTTATGCAATTTAAATACATGATAAGGATGAGTTGGAGAGACAAAACCTGGAGGTTGTTCAACATAAACCTCTTCTTTAAGTACTCCATTCAGAAATGCACTCTTCACATCCATCTGATACACCTTGAATTTCTTGTAGGCAGCATAGGCCAGAAAAATTCTGATGGCCTCTAACCTTCCAACTGGTGCAATGGTTTGATCATAATCTATGCCTTCTTCTTGCTTGTATCCTTGAGCAATAAGCCTAGCCTTGTTCCTCACAATTGTACCTTGGGCATCTAGTTTATTTCTGTATACCCATTTGGTTCCAATGACTGGGTAGTCTTGGGGTCTTGGAACCAAATCCCAAACTCTGCATCTCTCAAATTGATTTAGTTCTTCTTGCATAACAATGATCCAGTGGGGATCCTGCTCAGCATCATGTATAGATTGAGGTTCAACTTGAGAGAGAAAATAGGCATGCATCAAATCTTGGTTGAGTTGATGCCTTGTCTGTACACCTGCTGACATGTCTCCAATCACTTGAGATCTAGGGTGATCCCTTAATGTGAAAAGATTACTTGGTGGAGTTGGTTCAGCAACAACATTTTGAATTAATTCCTCTTTTGGAATTATATTTGCTGTTGGATGAGGTTGAATTTCTTCCAGCTGTTCTTCTTCACTATCTTCATCAACTTGTGGAGAAGGATGTGTTGGGGCCTCTTGGGTGAGGCTTAGTCCATCCAAATTCTCACATAAGTGAGGTACCTGCAAAGTGTTATTGGTAGAAATCTCTTTCTCCTTGCAAGACATGTTAGCCTCATCAAATGTTACATGTATAGACTCTTTAGTTTTCAAGGAGGATTTGTTAAATATCCTATAAGCTTTGCTTACTTGGGAATATCCTAGAAAAATTCCCTCTTCAGCCTTAGCTTCAAACATTCTAATATATTTTTTATTATTATTATTATGTATATAGCATATACAACCAAATACTTTAAAATAGGTGATTTTAGGTTTCTTCCCTTTAAGTAATTCATAGGGAGTCCTATTCTTTAGTTTATGTATTAAACTTCTATTCAGGACATAATTTTTTGTGCTTACAGGCTCTGCCCAAAAGGATAGGGGCATGTAAGCATCTGCAAGTAATATACCTGCAGTTTCAATTAGGGTCCTATTTTTTCCTTTTAGCTACCCCATTTTGTTGGGGAGTTCTAGGAGCTGAGAAGCAGTGCATGATAACTTCCTTCTCACAGAACTCATGCATAAGAAGAGACTCAAACTCTGTACCATGATCACTTCTGATCAATGCAACATGAGTAGAGTACTCAATCTGTATGGTTTTGAGAAAATTTGTAAGAACTTTAAAGGTATCTGACTTAGGTCTTAGAAAGAACACCCAAGTGAACCTTGAGAAGTCATCTACAATAACTAAAGTATAGAATTTCCCTCCTAGGCTTTGCATAACTATGGGTCCAAAGAGATCCATGTGTAGCAAATACAAAATCCTAGGTGAATTACTTTTATTAACTGACTTAAAGCTAGTTTTAGTTTGCTTGCCTAGTTGACAAGCCCTGCAAAGGCCTTCCTTCTTGTAGGGACCAGAAGGTAAGCCTCTTACAAGACTATCTTTAGATAGCCTAGCAATGTTTTTCATGTTAACATGACCTAGCCTTTTATGTCAAAGTTCATTTTGATTGCAAACAATATTAAGCAAACAAATGTCTGAATTGGCAGAATAGAAATCAACTAAATATATATTTCCTTGTCTATTTCCAATTAAAACTTCTTGTTTTTCTTTATTAGAAATAATACAAGAGGTTGAGTTGAAATGTACCTGATAACCTTCATCACATAATTGACTTATGGAGACGAGGTTATGATTGAGTTCCCTTATATAGGTCACTTTCTTGAAGGTGACTGCTCTAATTTTCAGTTCCCCATAGCCTTCTGACTGGCCACATTTTGAATCACCAAAGATTACCTTTGGTCCCAGCTTGGACTTGTAGTTGATTAGATTTTCCTTGTTGCCAGTCATGTGTTTGGAGCATCCACTATCCAGGTATCAGGTTTGATTAATCACTAGACAGCCCTTTTCCTGCAGTAAAAACAGTTAGTTGTTCTTGACCCAGGTTACCTTGGGTCCTTTATATTGTTGATATGAAAAACTAGATATCATAGAGAATTCTGGTTGAGATTTGTATCCTGAAGGATGATATCTTCTTGGTGAAATTATCCAGTCAGCTAATGGATTAATTGGTTTTCTAGATTTAATAAAATTACTGTTATAGTTATAATTTTTGTTAATTCTTTCTGGGTTCGACGAAATGTTGTGAGTTCGTCGACCAGAGTTCGATGAATTGGGATGAGATCGTCAATCTCTGCCCAGAGAATGAACATGGTCATTTTCTGTGCCCCAAGTTCGTCGATCTCTGCTCGACGAACCATATAGAGTTCGTTGATCGCAGTTAGATGAATAATTATAGCTAAGGTTTGCATTCAGAGTTCGTCGACTAGAGTTCGACGAACTGGCCACATTTCGTCGATCTGAGTTCGACGAAATCTGCTAAACTTTGTTTTTACTTGTTTCCTGGTTTCTGTTATTTTGATTTTTAAGGTTGGGCATTTCTTTTGTGATTTGTTTATTAATTATTATTTTTTCCCCTTTGTAGAAACAAATTTAATAGGAGTTATCAAAATATTCTTCTTAAGAATGGGGGCAAACTTGATGAAGCACCCAAACCCAGCTTGCCATTCAGTCTAGAATTTACAGTGTTTGTAATGTCCATCAGCTTGAGGCTTCTCCCATTGAGAGATTCCTCAAGTTATTTGGTGTCACATAGTTGTGTTTTCAAGGAATTGATTAGTTCATTAGCTTGATTTAATTTAGCCTTTAGCCTATTGTTTTCAGAGATAACATTTTCTTGGTTTACTAGTTTTTCCCTAAGTGTCTTAATTTCTTTTTCTGAGTTTATTAGATCAATGCACATGGTTTTAAATTCAGATTTGAATGCATCAGAACTGTAATAAAAAGAAGAAAATACCTGGTCAGCTTCAGATTCTGAAGCTTCTTCATTGTCAGATGCATCTTCATCTGACTGGTTTCTGGAGGCATCAATGGCCATGAGGCACACTTCCTTGGCCCTTGCCTCTTCTTCTTCACTGGAGCTGGAAGATGAGGATTCATCTTCTGTTTCACTCCAGCTTTCAGCTACAAAGCCTTTCTCCTTCTTCTTGTGTCTACTTGAGGAAGGCATGCTGCTTTGTTGTCTTCTTGTATCCTTCTCTCTTCTCTTCTCCTTCTTCTGATTCTTTGGACATTCTGAGAGGAAGTGTCCAGGTTTCCTGTAGCCAAAGCAAACCACTTCTTTAGTGGGAGTTTTTCATACCTTGGCTTGTCATCCAATCTGGATGATCTCTTCCTGAAGTCTTTCCTTGCCATCTTGTAAAATCTTTTGGCAAGTCGACCCATCAGCTCTTCATTTATTATTGGAGTCTCTGTCTCCTCAGCAGTCTTGAATGCAATGTTGTGCTCCTTCCTTACTGGTGGAGGTGTTCTTTGCTCAGCTGCCTCTCTGGATTTGATGAGCTGCTCATAGTACTTTAGCTTTCCCAAAAGAGATTCAGTGGAAATCTCATTTAGGCTCATGGCCTCCTTGATGGGTCAGATTCTTGAATCTCATGAGCTTGGGAAGCACATAAGGATTTTGTCATTCACCACTGTGAGGGTGATGTCCTTATCCAAGTTTTTTAGCTCATTGATGATTGAGCTCAACCTATTGTACATATCAGCTATTGATTCGGCTTCCTCCTTGAAATTCTCATATTGGGATATGAGATTGGATCTCCTATCCTTTCTTTCATCAGCAGATCCAGCCACCATTTGATTGAGGGAATCCCAGATGGCTTTGGCTGATGTGCATTCAGCCACTTTTTGAAAAATGACATCTGACATTATTTGGGCCAGAATATTCATGGCCTTGGCATCAATAATTTTTGCCTTCTTCTAGTCCTCAGTCCACTCAGGTGGTGGAACTGCATTTGTGCTTGAGGTTACTGTAGAGGTAGATGCTTGAGGAGCACCTGTCATAATGGCATTGAAAATATCCTCATCAATAGAGTTCATATATAACTTGATTCTTGCCATCCAGATGGACAACTTATTTAGGTTGCAAACTGGAGGTCTGGTGCTTGCATAGTCTTTGTTCTGTGCCATGATGTGTGTGAATATCTAATAGAAATGAAAAGACAGATCTAAATCAGGATATTTGGTTCAAGGGTTAGCTTGTACAATCAAAGGAATCCAGGCTCTGATACCAATTAAAAGTGAGGGGTTAGATCAGGAATACTCTAGAGGGGGGGTGAATAGAGTATCTTTAGATTTTTAAGACTTTTTGCTACAACTAAAACTTATGAATTAAACTACCCTAAGTTAAGTGAATCTACCATAGGTGCTGCAAAAAATAAACTAAACAAACACAAACACAGTTATCCTAACTTGCACAGCCACAACAAGAAACAAAAGAAAAGAGCAACTAGACAACACAAGAATTTTATAGTGATTACCCAACCTGGGTATATCCACTCTTCTACCACCCTGTTAGGAATCCACTCAGATTTTTGATCAGGTGTCTGACACCAATGAGATTTTGATCAGGTGCTCAAAAACCAAACCTCAAGTCTTTTGATCAGGTGACTTGCAACCAGGGATAACTTTTGAAGGGAGTTAAGAACTCTTTATACAGTGGGGGATGAGAGATTGATTTTGTCTTCTCTTTCTCAAAGTATAACTGAGAAGACTTTTGTGGATTTTATGATAGCAAAGGCTCCCCCTGAGATGTAGAATGGTTCAGGAAGTTAGAGCTTTGTTGCAGGGTGATAAGCCTTCAAACTGTTGCCTTGACCAGATAAGCTCCAGGAACTTCTTGACAGATATTGTAGTTATTGTCCTTTGAAGAATCCCTGGAAGAAGAGGGAGGAAGACTATTGATTTTGAATGGTTGTTCTTCTTCCTTCTTCAGATTGTTGGTGTCTCTGGTCTAGAGCTTGTTTTTCTATGTCACTGTATTCTGTATGATTGTTGTTATGTTGCAGAGCCAGTGTATTATCTTCTCTGTCTATGTATTATTTCTTAGTCTGCTATGTGAGAGAAGGAAGAAAAATCCCTTTTATATTTTCCAGATAATCTTCCTTTTGAAATTTGAATTTCTTCTGCATTCATTGCTGGCGGCCTGGAGAATATTTTGCATTGAATGATTTCCCCAACTGTCCCATTGAAAAACTGCAAACAATAATCCTGAAGAAGACCATAATCAATGCCCCGTCTAACGGTAATATTCAGAGAATATTTTAGCATTAATTACTCATGAATTATTGCAATAGAATAAGGACATATGGATGAAAATAACTAAGTCTGGAATCGTCGAACAGAGAACAGAATTTGTCGAGTTGAGTGAACAGTTTGTCGAGCTGAGAGATTAAGTTCGTCGATCTGATAATAGTTGTTCGTCGAGCTGAGATCCAAGATCGTCGACCTAAGAACAGACGACTGCTTTCTCTAGAACCTTGCCAATTCTATGCATGAAGTTCGTCGAGCTGATAATCTAAGTTCGTCGATTGGAGTTCAGCAAAGTGTTTCTGGACTTAGAATATTCTAGATGTCTCTGGAATGAAGTGTTGAAGTGGAGTTGCCAGAAATCGTCGACCTGAAAAATAGATTCGTCGACCTGAGAACTTCTAACTGCTAGATAAGTCTTGCCAGGAATGTGGTCTAAGTTCGTCGAGTTGAGAAGGTGAATTCGTCGACTGGAGTATGATCCTGGATTTAGAATATTTAATTGTTTCTGGAATAAGATGTTGAAGTAGAATACCCATAGATCGTCGACCTGAATACCAAGATCGTCGAGTGGAGATCAGAGAAATTCTGGACTTGAAATGTCGAAGTAGTGTCCATAAATCATCGACCTGAGTCCCAAGTTCGTCGAGCTCAGCTCAGAGAAGTTTATCTGAGATCGTCGAGCTGAGCACGACTTTCGTCGAGCTAAGTTCGACGAACATCGAACTCATTTTCTGAGTCTTTGATATTTCTCTAAGTCTTGAGTCTTTATGCAGCCTGTTGATGGCTGGTCCATGTAGTGTTAACTCTAAGGACTTGGCCTATACTCTAAGACATAACCGTGACCCTGGCTATAAATGTTGGGTCAGATGATCCTAACTTAGTGAACCTAGCCCAAATCAAACTAGGGATCCCACACATACTCGCACAGCTGCCAAGACATCGGCCACCTTCCGGACTTCAACTCCAGTCCGCGCAGTCCTCCACAGAAGTTAACACCTGTTGCACCACTAGAGCTCGGCAAAAGGCCACAGCCGAACTCTAAGGCCAGTCCGCAAAAGCGGACACCACGGACTCGCCAGTCCGCAAAGCCTCCCGCGGATAGAACACCCAATCCACCGGTTAACACAATCTTGCAAAACAACAAGGCCACTGATCAAACTTAGCACTGCCTCCAGTCCGTGAACCGTAGTCCGCTCAGGCCGCTTCGCTTGAAGCCCTTCCATGTCCATAAGCCAACCAGGCCGCACAACAGCCTGCCCAAGGCCGCACACCAGGCCGCACAGGCCGCTCCTTAAGAACAGCCAAGCCACCAAGATAGCCAAGGTCACCCAGGCCGCAACCAGCAGTCTGCTCAGGCTGTGGACTCAGGTCGCACAGGCCGCATAGTCCGCCTGGCCTGTCCATCACCCGGAGCAAGCGCTTGTCTGAGGGGTTGCGGGGATAGAGGAGAGGTTTGCTGAGAGCAGCGGAGGTGGTTGACCAGGACCCCAACCCCAACCCCTCTCCGTCCGTGGGCCTCAGCCCACTAGGCCTCCGTTAGACCTTTACTATGCTGCATCCCAAGCACCCCAACCCCTCTCCTACCACAGGCGGGTTGTTGGTGGCCACAACCTCCCTTTGATGAGTGAAATTCTCCCGTTAAGCGGACAGCACGGAGACTTCCCAGGAGATCACCCATCCCAGGACTTCTCCAGCCCGAGCACGCTTAACTATGGAGTTCTTTCAACTCTCATCACCAATTGAGCTGCAGATCAATTGGTGTTGAGAAGTGGAAGAACTCCATAGTTAAGCGTGCTCGGGCTGGAGTAGTACTGGATGGGTGACCTCCTGGGAAGTCCCCGTAGTGCGAGCTTGACTATCGAGTTTACCTCATCAAAGGGGGGTTGTGGCCACCAACAACCTGCCTGTGGAGGGAGAGGGGTTGGTGTGCTTGGGCTGCATCCCGGTAACGGTCTAACGGAAGCCTAGTGGACTGAGGCCCACGGACGGCCAAGGGGACGTTACAATAAAAGTGTACTTTTATTGTAACGCCCCTAGCCGATCCAACGTGACGGTGTCACGGCTCCGCTCTAGTTGACGCTACCGGGCTGCAGCCCAAGCATCCCAACCCCTCTCCCTCCACAGGCGGGTTGTTGGTGGCCACAGCCTACCTTTGATGAGTGAACTCGACAGTTAAGTTGGGTCGTACAGGGACTTCCCAGGAGGTCACCCATCCCAGCACTACTCTCGCCCAAGCACGCTTAACTATGGAGTCCCTTCACCTCTCATCACCAATTGAGCTAGAGATCAATTGGTGATGAGAGGTGAAGGAACTCCATAGTTAAGCGTGTTTGGGCGAGAGTAGTGCTGGGATGGGTGACCTCCTGGGAAGTCCCTGTATGACACAACTTAACTGTCGAGTTCGCTCATCAAAGGGAGGCTGTGGCCACCAACAACCCGCCTGTGGAGGGAGAGGGGTTTTGGTGCTTGGGCTGCAGCCCGGTAGCGTCGCCTAGAGCGGAGCCGTGACACCGTCACGTTTGATCGGCTAGGGGCGTTACACAGGAGCTGTCGAACAGACGGTTATTTGGATGGTTGTGCTTGCAGGTTGATGCCGAGAGGGAGTTGAGCTGAGCTAAGAAGAGGAAGGGGCCGCTTGTTGCGGCAACAGCAGACTTTGCCCGCCGCGGCTTAAATGCCACTCTTACGATGGGCTTTCCTTTGATTAATAGTGAGTATTACAGTTTGGCAATACACCTTTACAAGAAAGCAATAAAGGGGTACAAGGAGGAAGCTGGCAGCTAAGGAAGAGGTGCCAGAAGAGACTGTTAGACTGAAGAGCCAGGTCGGCAGTCTACGCGACTAAGGGAGAAACAGAGGCTGCGCGGTCTGGCAACTTAATCTGGCAGGCCGCGTGGTTAAAGAAAGAAGGAAGGCGGACTAGGAACCGGAGTTCGCAGGAGGTGATCACTTGAGCTTGTGGTGGGCTGTCTTCAAGCGTGAGCACCTTGGGGTGATGATGAGACCTCCCCCTCAAGGAGAGGCATGGGGGTCTATTTATATACCCGAGGAGGTAACGTCTTCCGGTGACGTTACCCCCGGTGAGGAGCTAACTTGAGCGAGAAGAAGACGGAGTCCGTCGAGTCCGCAATGGACCGCGCGGACTGGGGCTTCTGGAGCTGGTGCTGCAGATGGAGAACTGGGAGACTAAGTGGCGGATTGCGAGGGGAGTCCGCAGAGTCTGCCGCTGCTAAGTTGATCGAACCAGCGCCAAGAAAGTGCGGGCTGAATGAGTCTGCACCAAGGTTGCGCGGGCCGAGGGACTACCAACCTGTTGTTGGGAAGCGGGAGTTGGAAGCTATGCGGCGGACTGCGAGGAGAATCTGCAGAGTCTGCCGCTTCTGAACTGAGAGAGCGCTATGGGTGCGAGTTGAGGAGTGCCCGCTGAGTCCGCACGAGGCTATGCGGTCTGGGACTGCCTTGAGGTGATTCTGCTGCCTGGCAGACTGGGAGGAGTCCGGCAATGTTGTTTGAGCCCACGCCAAGCCTGCGGACTAAGAAGAAGTTGACCCTGCCGCTAGAGAAGAGCGGGTGGAGGCCAGGGAAAGGCGGACTGCATAGTGAGTCCGCTAAGTCCGTGCCTGCTGCTAAGCTGAGTCCGCCTATGTTGGAACGTAGAGGCTGGTTGTTGAAGTTGTTATGGTTCACCAATGAAGGCAGACTGGAAGTCCTGATCGCATTTCGAGTCCGCCGAGCTCGCAAAGAACTGGGTATTGCTGCTGATCTTCGCAGGTAGCCGGAGAGCGAGTGTCTGCGCTCTGCAGGAGGTCTGAAGGAGTTGGTTGCCCATGCTATTGGTGGCCAAGGGCTGAGCGACATGCTGGACTGATGAAGCAGGCCGCGCATGTTGGTGAGGAAGTTGAGGTAGCTGGCTGGCGGCATGCGGGCAAGTCGCCACCTTTGCTTGGCAGTTTGAGCAGTCTGGTCTTCTTGAAGAGCGACCTGAAGGAGCGGGTTAAGGGAGTCCATTCCTGCAAAGGACGCGGCTTGTTGCCGACCTGGGCGGATAGGCAACCGAGTCCGGTAAAGGGAGACCTGCTGAGACATGCTTGCGTTTAAGCTGAAAAATGGTGCGGCCTGCAGAGGCGGACTGCGGAAGCAGTCCGCGGCCCCTGCCGACCAAGGGAAGGTGCTCGGGCTGGGCGGTCAGACCGCTGAGACCTCCTAAGCCGTGCGGCCTGAGTGGATAGAGAATTCTGTCCTCCCACACTAAAGCGTCGTGACCTCCAGGAGGAACCCGGGGCAGGCCGCGACGAGCGAGTTGGCTGCCTTAGGAAGGATCGCCGATTTCGGTGTTAACAAGTAGGGTTTGGTTTGGGAGCAGTAATGGGAACAGCTTTTCTCTTCTTAGAAACTTTCTTCTTGGTAGCAGTGTCATCATCAGAATCATCATCATCTTCTTCTTCATCAGAGGATCCCTGAGGATTATCATATAAATCAGCAAGAGCTTTCAGAAGATCTTTAGATATTTGTGTTCCAGCCTGAGGTTGTACTGGAGGTTCTGGAACTTCTGGAACAACTGCTTCAACAGCATTTTCAGAAATTAACAAGTTTTCTTCTTCTATATCTGTCATAATGATTTCATCTAAATCAGGGAGGGGACTATAACCCATCTTGTAAGTGGGAGCTTAGACAGCCTCTGGAGAAGAAATGTCCTTAGGAGCTGATATTATTGGAATCTCTGCAACTGTAAAACTGGCCTTTAGTTGCTTGGCAACTATGGGGCTTATTGGTGAAGTATATGGAACTATAGCCATAGAAGGCTTTGAGTAGACTACTGAAAGGAAATTCAAATGAATTGTATCAAAAGAATTTAATAAGCTGAATAAATCAACTGTAGGATTGATAATGCAATCACCAACAGTTTTTATTTCTGGCATAACTGAATCATTCATATCTATATCAGAATCAACTAGATCAATTATTTCAGCTGGAATAGCTATTTCTTCTGAGTCATCCGACATCACAGAATCTTCTGCTGCTGTCACAACTGGAGCTTCTTCATCACATAGCATCTCCTCGTAACTGGTTTTATGGGGTCCTGAATCCAATCCTCTAGAAGAAGGGTCAGATGACAAAGCATCAATTCTGGATGAAAGGGTAGTGATGGAGGTAGAAAGGGGAGTTATAGCATCAGTTATGAGCTTGTTAAGGTTATGAGAAATGAATGCAAGAAGATCTTTAGCAATATTAGAAAAATTTAGATACAGAGATTCTGGAGCAGTAGAGGAGTAGGGAGTGTGATGTCCATAATTGGAACATACAGAGAATAGACTGGAAAGATCTATATGTGTGGAGTCTGAAGCAGTATGTGGTATGTCAGTGTGGGTGAGTGGAGGGAAGTGAATAGAGGGAGTTGCAGCAGTAGAAGGTTGAACTGAGGTTGTGGGGGAGGAAATGGGTTCATGAAGTGGAGAACTATGTGGAGATGGTTGAGGAGATAGTAGGTTGAAAGATGGTTGGGAGGTAAAGGGAATTTCAGAGATATTAATTTAAGATATATCAAGTGGAGGAGGTGGAGAATGTGGAGGTGGAGATAGAGGTGGTGTGGTATGTACTGGATATTGAATTGGTGAGGATTGAGGTTGTTGTTGAGGTTGAGGAGTATGTGTTGGAGAAGAAAATGGTTGTTGTTGTTGTTGTTGTTGTGGTTGAGGAGGAGAAGGAATGTTGGTGGAGGAAGGAACTTCTTCTAGAGGTGGAGGAGCGGATGTTATGGCCCTGGTGCTCTCAGAAGTCCTTGTAGAGGATGAAGCCTTGGATGGCTTGGTAATTTTCCTCTCCCATCTGCCAAAGAGTGCAGATGTAAGCCTTTTGGAGGCATTTATGAACACTGTCGTGGTGACCAGTAGTTCAGGAGCCTTTTCTTGAAGGACTGATGGTTAAAACTCCAAAATTATTTACGGTCACGCGGCGACCCGGCGGTTTTATTTGAGAAAAAGGCGGAAGTGGTTTATTTAGAAAACGGGGCGCGCGTATTTATTTTGGATATAAAAAGGTTTAGATCGAGTTTTAACGAAAGGAGGCAAGTGCACCTATCGTGAGTAGTACAGGATATTTCGGGTGGAATATCGAGGTCGTATTGTTCTCGGGTCCGGTTCGATTATTTCTACTCTTCCCTGGAGGGGACTATTATTTTACCGATAATTATCTTGTCGGGATATTTTATATATAATAAAAATGCAGAAAAACATAAAAAAGAAAGCATAAAAAGAAAGCTTGAAGGTGGTGCCGATGAAGAGCTTAGCTCGATGGCACCGAGAAAACAATTGAACTAAAATAGACTTTGAATAAAAAGAGCTCCTAAATTTCTAATTAATTAAGGCGGAGACTTGGCCGTGGAGGTTCCACTAAAATGAGCTCACCTATCTCTAGGACTATCGCTCACCTGAATGCTAAGACTATTCGACCGGGCTCTCGTCCGACGAAGGATTCCTCTTAATGCCCGCATTACGCTAAGAACCCCGCTATTGGGTGGGGAACCCAATCCGGTAGAGTTGGCGCGCCTCCTCTCTCGAGGGTTAGTGCGGAACTCTCTTTGCCAAGGGGTGATCTGTCCATACGCACGGCCTCTTGGCGAGCGTATGGAAAACGGAAATAGGGCCCACACATCGATATGTGGTCCTACGCGTCGTTAACCCCGGGCAAACCTTAAGTACTTTTAATTAATTAGAAAAATTAGACCTTTAGTTATTTTAAGCTATTTTATCTGTCCCAATGCTCTTCGATGCCGAGGGCTAAGAACGGTTAGCCACTCATCGGAATGGGGACGGCTTGCGGGAAAAGCAGAAAAGAAAGCAGAAAATGGAAAGCAGGAAAATGAAAGCAGTAAAATAAAGCAGTAAAGGAAAGCTGAAGATTTACAAGTCCTACTCAAACGAGTAGTACTGAAGAAAGCTGTAAATTGCGAGTCCCGGCGCAAATGCGTGGGCGGGAGAAAGAAAGCGGGTCCTACTCAAACGAGTAAGACTAAATAAATGCAACACACGCACACACTCGACAGAAAGTAAAACTCACGCACACGCTCTCTCGACATAAATGAAAACACACACACTCTACAAGAAAGTAAACACACTCTACCGAAATAAAATCCAGCCATTTAACTCAAGTGAGTAGGCGGAAAAAAAGAAAAATACAAACTCACGCACTCTACAGAAAGTAAAATAAGCAAGCGCCATTTAACTCTTAACGAGTAGGCGGAAATAAATGCGCAAGTACAAAAAAAGTAAAAAAAAAAAAACTAAGTTATCTAAAATTGAAAACAACTGCATTTCTACCGCTGGAATGCGGTAGAAATGCATAAAAAGCTGAAATAAAAATTAAACGGGAAGAAAGTTTTGCAAAAAAATGAAAATGCAAGTGCTCGAAAAATAAAAACGAATACATTTCTACCGCTAGAATGCGGTAGAAATGATTAAAATGAAGACAGAAAAATAAAAGGAGCAAAAGTTTAAACGAAAAAACGAAGCGCACAAAAAATTAAAACTACTAAATTATCATTCCTATAACTTGATAAAAACGCTAAAAAAGTGTAAATAAGGTAAAAAGAAAGAAAAAGTTTTACAACCTAAAACGAAAAAGCTAAGTTAAAGAAAAAAGAAAGACACTTTAAAGCGTTTTTACGGGTTATAGGAATGAAATAAAAGCTAAAAAAAATCTAAGTTAACCAAAACAAAGTAAAAATAACTAAACATAAAAATATGAAAACTATACTCATACACTCACACACTCATTCTAAAAAAAACTAAAAACTAAATTAAAACAAGAACAAATAAGATTGCATAAAAGTAGCCACATAGTTGAAGTCCAAATCCATAAAAAGAGAGAAAATCTACAATTTTATTAAGCTAAAAACGGAGATTACAAAGCTATGAAAATAAAGGAGGGGGAGAAATTTCCCTTACATAACATTTGGACTCATCCGAGCAGCATAACTCCTATACAAAATGGTTCAAAAAAGGAACAGAAATCCTAAGCAGAACCTCTGAATTTATAGAAAAAATTTACATGGGTCACGCCCTTGGTCACGGGCGTGACAGGGGGCGTGTAAGTACTATTTGCGAAGGCGGCCGGTGATTTGACGGGAAAGTGGACTTCGGGCTGGACACGTGTCGGTCTCGCAGTGGTCACGCCCCAGGTCACGGGCGTGACTCTGGGCGTGTCAAGCAGGTGGATCTGGGCGCGGTGCGCGCCGAAAGTCTTCGGGCAGGTCTTGTCGGCCAGGCGCAGTGGTCACGCCCCAGGTCACGGGCGTGACTCTGGGCGTGTTGGCTGGTGTCGACACTCGACGAATGTCGAGCTGAAAGTGTCGAGTTGAAAATCGTCGAGCGGAAATTGAGTCACGCCCCAGGTCACGGGCGTGACGCTGGGCGTGACTGTTGGTGTCGACACTCGACGATCATCGAGATGAATTCGTCGAGTGGAGTGAACACGGGCTTGGGTCACGCCCCGTGTCGGGTGACACGGGCGTGACAGGCTTTGCACTTCAAAATTTTGCTGATTGACTGAAATTTGACGTGTCACGCCCTGGTCACGGGCGTGACATGTCAATTTTTGGCAGATTTTGATTTTTTCCTGAAAAATAAAGTAAAACAAGTTAGTATAATATTTACAAAAAATAGGAGCATTTTATTGAATAAAACTAAGTAAAAATGACAAAAATAAATGAAACAACTAAATTAATGTACACAAAAATAGGCATATTTATAATTCATCAAACCCTCATACTTAAGCTTTTGCTATTCCAGAGCAAAAGTTGGAGATGAACTTATAAGGAATAAAAGAAATCCTAAGTTTAGCTACCGCTTGACTTAATTAAAAGGAAGATCAAAATAAACATCCGGGGTTAAAGAATTAAATCCTAATTTATGAAATGTTATGAATAGAGGAAGAGTTTCAAAAAGACTTCTAGATAAAATAAAATAGAAAGCAAAAATTTATTTTTGTTAGTTTAACAAAGATGGATTGGATTTATATAAAAAACTTTAGCTTAAAAGAAGTTAAAGGAAATAATGCAATTTAAAAATTATGCTCTCAAAAAAATTTAAATTAATTCTAGAATCATTGAAATAGGCTAAGTGGTTTGGTGGTTTATGAAGAAGGCTTGAATATTAAGGCGAGGTAATTTTTTCTCGAACCTCCAATTTTTTTCTTTTTGGATAGTTAGGAAAATGAAATCTTATTTTCCTAACACAATTTTTTTTTCTTTCTTCATAATAAATAACTCAATGTATATGTGTAAAAGTAATGAATTTTATCCTCTTACTTCATAACATATAATCTTTTTAAATATTGGGTGTCTATGTTTACGGAATGAAATCTTATTCCCATTGA
Organism: Platanthera guangdongensis; assembly: GCA_039583875.1. Taxonomy (NCBI): domain Eukaryota; kingdom Viridiplantae; phylum Streptophyta; class Magnoliopsida; order Asparagales; family Orchidaceae; genus Platanthera; species Platanthera guangdongensis. The sequence goes on from CM077164.1 coordinate 44,267,100, forward strand.
CATAAGATCTTTTAAGGGATAGGGGTAAACATGTCAAGTAAGACATGAAAAAAAGGAAGTGGATTTATTTTTTTCAAAAAGAAAACTAGATTTTAATAAAAAAGTTTTGAGAGCAACCTTTTTAAAATGAACGTTCCTATCTTTCTAAAAGCATGAAGTAGAAATAATTGAAATCCATGGATGTTATTTTCTAACATAAAAAACGAGCTTCTATTTATAAAATTAGAAGTGGTGGTGAAAAACAAGTTCTCTATTATAAGGAAAAGACATAAAAAATTCTTTAAATCTTAACCCCAGACACTTAAATCTGTCAAACTTTAATTAATAAACGAATATTAAGCAAAGAATAACTAAAATTCGCATATAAATTAACTCGGAACTAGATTGTTGGAAAGCAAAAAGGGTTAAGAAATGGTATATTCGATTTATTTTGTTACATAATTAATAAAACATTTTTTTTGATTTTTTAGGGATTTTATCATTTTTTTGTGTTTTAATTATTATCTTTTTAAGATTTTTAGAGTTATTATCTTTTTTTGGTATTTTTGGTTTTTCTAATTTTTTTTTTTTAGTGTATTTCGATAAGTAATTTACAAGAATGAGGAGAGAAAGAATAGTTATTTACAAAGAAGATAGGGGGGAAAGAGAGATTTTTACAAAAAGGGACAAAGTAAAAACTCGATTGCGGCCCCGCGAACAGACTCTTATTTAGGTGGTTGGTTCGATGAGTCGAACGTCGCGGGCAGGCAGAATGCAAGCTTTTACAAATAAGAAAAAAAGGGGGGAAAGATTTTTTTTTGTTTTGAAGTTTTATGAAAATAAAAACAAGGAAAAAAAATTTTTTTTAGGTTTTAATTTTTTGATGTTTTTTAAATTTTATGCGCTTTTGTAAAGTGCAGAAATAAAGAAATACGAAAATACCCCCATACTTAAACCCAACATTGTCCCCAATGTTGCAATCTAAGTATGTGAAACAGATAATATACAAAATATAATAAGTAAAAAAAGAAAAAGGGAGGGTAGGAGCTTCCCTTAGACGAGTCCGGGAGGCCCAGGTCGAAACCCTGCATTATTATTAGAAGAGGAAAGAATAGCAAAACAATAATAGAAAAAACAAAAAAAACGAAAAATTCGGCTAAAGGGTTGCAGGCGGTAGGGGGGGCAAGTGCGTGGGGGAGTCGAAGGTAGCTAAGGCCTTAGCGAATACTGTGTGATAAATATGTGATCCCCTAGTGCGCACAATAATGGAAGCGCGCCGAAGCAAAATGAAATAAAAGAAAATAAATGAAAACTAAAAGAAGTTAAATAAAACATAGATACATTTATTAATAGCAAATTATATATATAATTTTTTTGTGTTTTTAAGTAGATTTTTTTTATTTTTTAGTTGGTTTTTAGTTTTTAGTTTTTTTTTGAGTTTTTTAAGTGTTAAGTTTTTCTCACTTTTTTTTTATTATGTTTGTTTTTTTTTCATTTTTGAAGTTTTTAGATTTTTTTAGGTTTTTGGTTTTAGAGTTTTTTTTTGTGTTTTTTTGTTTTTAGATTTTTTAGATTTTTGGTTTTTAGGATTTGTAGGTTTTTTAGAGTTTTTAGATTTTTTTTTAAGTTTTAAACTTTTTCAAGTTTTTAGAGTTTTTTGGTTTTTAAGTTAGTTTTTTTTGTGTTGTTTTGTTTTGGTAGTAAAAAAATGACGTCATTTCAAAAAAATATTTTATAAATAATAATAATAATAATAATAATAATTATATATATTTTTTAAGTTAGTTAGTTTTTTTGTTTTGTTTTTTAAGTAGTTTATTATTATTATTATATATAGTTTTTTATAATAACGTAAATTTAATAGATTTCCAGGGTTCAAAATAACGAAACGACAATTTCCCCGGCAACGGCGCCAAAAACTTGATGGTTAAAACTCCAAAATTATTTACGGTCACGCGGCGACCCGGCGGTTTTATTTGAGAAAAAGGCGGAAGTGGTTTATTTAGAAAACGGGGCGCGCGTTTTTATTTTGGATATAAAAAGGTTTAGATCGAGTTTTAACGAAAGGAGGCAAGTGCACCTATCGTGAGTAGTACAGGATATTCTGGGTGGAATATCGAGGTCGTATTGTTCTCGGGTCCGGTTCGATTATTTCTACTCTTCCCTGGAGGGGACTATTATTTTACCGATAATTATCTTGTCGGGATATTTTATATATAATAAAAATGCAGAAAAACATAAAAAAAGAAAGCTTGAAGGTGGTGCCGATGAAGAGCTTAGCTCGATGGCACCGAGAAAACAATTGAACTAAAATAGACTTTGAATAAAAAGAGCTCCTAAATTTCTAATTAATTAAGGAGGAGACTTGGCCGTGGAGGTTCCACTAAAATGAGCTCACCTATCTCTAGGACTATCGCTCACCTGAACGCTAAGACTATTCGACCGGGCTCTCGTCCGACGAAGGATTCATCTTAATGCCCGCATTACACTAAGAACCCCGCTATTGGGTGGGGAACCCAATCCGGTAGAGTTGGCGCGCCTCCTCTCTCGAGGGTTAGTGCGGAACTCTCTTTGCCAAGGGGTGATCTGTCCATACGCACGACTTCTCGGCGAGCGTATGAAAAACGGAAATAGGGCCCACACATCAATATGTGATCCTACGCGTCGTTAACCCCGGGCAAACCTTAAGTACTTTTAATTAATTAGAAAAATTAGACCTTTAGTTATTTTAAGCTATTTTATCTGTCCCAATGCTCTTCGATGTCGAGGGCTAAGAACGGTTAGCCACTCATCGGAATGGGGACGGCTTGCGGGAAAAGCAGAAAAGAAAGCAGAAAATGGAAAGCAGAAAAATGAAAGCAGTAAAATAAAGCAGTAAAGGAAAGCTCAAAATTGCAAGTCCTACTCAAACGAGTAGGACTGAAGAAAGCTGTAAATTGCGAGTCCCGGCGCAAATGCGTGGGCGGGAGAAAGAAAGCGGGTCCTACTCAAACGAGTAGGACTAAATAAATGCAACACACGCACACACTCGACAGAAAGTAAAACTCACGCACACGCTCTCTCGACATAAATGAAAACACACACACTCTACAAGAAAGTAAACACATTCTACCGAAATAAAATCCAGCCATTTAACTCAAGTGAGTAGGCGGGAAAAAAAAGAAAAATACAAACTCACGCACTCTACAGAAAGTAAAATAAGCAAGAGCCATTTAACTCTTAACGAGTAGGCGGAAATAAATGCGCAAGTACAAAAAAAGTAAAAAAAAAAACTAAGTTATCTAAAATTGAAAATAACTGCATTTCTACCGCTGGAATGCGGTAGAAATGCATAAAAAGCTGAAATAAAAATTAAACGGGAAGAAAGTTTTGCAAAAAAAATGAAAATGCAAGTGCTCGAAAAATAAAAACGAATACATTTCTACCGCTAGAATGCGGTAGAAATGATTAAAATGAAGACAGAAAAATAAAAGGAGCAAAAGTTTAAACGAAAATGCAAGTGCACGAAAAATTAAAACTACTAAATTATCATTCCTATAACTTGATAAAAACGCTAAAAAAGTGTAAATAAGGTAAAAAGAAAGAAAAAGTTTTACAACCTAAAACGAAAAAGCTAAGTTAAAGAAAAAAGAAAGACACTTTAAAGCGTTTTTACGGGTTATAGGAATGAAATAAAAGCTAAAAAAAATCTAAGTTAACCAAAACAAAGTAAAAATAACTAAACATAAAAACATGAAAACTATACTCATACACTCACACACTCATTCTAAAAAAAACTAAAAACTAAATTAAAACAAGAACAAATAAGATTGCATAAAAGTAGCCACATAGTTGAAGTCCAAATCCATAAAAAGAGAGAAAATTTACAATTTTATTAAGCTAAAAACGAAGATTACAAAGCTATGAAAATAAAGGAGAGGGGGAGAAATTTCCCTTACATAACATTTGGACTCATCCGAGCAGCATAACTCCTATACAAAATGGTTCAAAAAAGGAACAGAAATCCTAAGCAGAACCTCTGAATTTATAGAAAAAATTTACATGGGTCACGCCCTTGGTCACGGGCGTGACAGGGGGCGTGTAAGTACTATTTGCGAAGGCGGCCGGCGATTTGACGGAAAAGTGGACTTCGGGCTGGACACGTGTCGGTCTCGCAGTGGTCACGCCCCAGGTCACGGGCGTGACTCTGGGCGTGTCAAGCAGGTGGATCTGGGCGCAGTGCGCTCCGAAAGTCTTCGGGCAGGTCTTGTCGGCCAGGCGCAGTGGTCACGCCCCAGGTCACGGGCGTGACGCTGGGCGTGACTGTTGGTGTCGACACTCGACGATCGTCGAGATGAATTCGTCGAGTGGAGTGAACACGGGCTTGGGTCACGCCCCGTGTCGGGTGACACGGGCATGACTGGCTTTGCACTTCAAAATTTTGCTGATTGACTGAAATTTGACGTGTCACGCCCTGGTCACGGGCGTGACCAATATGTCACGGGCGTGACATGTCAATTTTTGGCAGATTTTGATTTTTTCCTGAAAAATAAAGTAAAACAAGTTAGTATAATATTTACAAAAAATAGGAGCATTTTATTGAATAAAACTAAGTAAAAATGACAAAAATAAATGAAAACAACTAAATTAATGTACACAAAAATAGGCATATTTATAATTCATCAAGGACTATCCTTAGAATCATTCCAAAACAAACTTCCTTCTTGTTATTTTTCTTTTTAATTAATCGAACAGGAGTTTGCCCTAGTTAACTCCTTTCTTATCAACCAGAGCACCCATCACCAAGAACTGGTGCCTGGTGATGTAGTCGTGGGCAGTGTGCTTTCCCAATAGAACCTTGCCGACAACATCCTCCAAAAACTTATATTCAGCAGATAGGTTTTTCTTCAGCAGTTTGTTAGGGTTTTCTCCAGAGTGACCCATCTTTGTCAGCATATTATCATAATCTTCATTATCCATCTCTATATCTTCATTACCATTCAGCAGACCAAAAATATCAGATAGAACGGTGGGGGAAAGAGAGACTGTGTTACCGGATATCGTCCATGTCATTGTATCTTCCTCTGGTGTTGTAGAGGTGAACACCCATTCCTTAATCTCAGTCATTGCTATCTTGATGCGTTGAGTCATGAACTTCTGCAGATTCTGCTCCGTAAATAAATTCAGAATGTCCACAAAAATTTGATCAGAGTGCTGGAAGGATTCGAAGTCGATGTCAAATCTCATGTCAAATTTCATTGCAGCAAGACTGTTTGCCAGAATCGCCATTGTTTTCGCCTGCACAAGAAAAACAGAGATCAAGTGCAAAGGAATAGAAAGCGCGGGACGGAGCTCGAAGAAAACCTAGATATATGATTTTCTGAATATGAAGATGCAGTCTCCGTCCGACGAAATAAATAAAATTCTTCAATCTCAGTTCGACGAAATATTTTATAGACAAAATAGTTCGTCGATCTCAGTCAAAAGAAGTGAAAACATTTCGTCGATCTCAGTTCGATGAAAATTTTCTGAAGCAAATTCGTCGATCTCCATTCGACAAAAGAACTTCACCCACAGAGAGTTCGTCGATCTCCGTTCGACGTATATCTCTAAAACTTTTCATAGTTCATCGATCTCCATTCGATGAACTTTGAAAAATTCATCGACCACGGACAAAAATTAAATTAAAGCTTCTCCATTGATCATGCCAAACTTATTTATAAAGAATAGATGTTTCCTCTCATCCAAGGGTTTGGTCAAGATATCTGCACTTTGCAAATCAGTGTAGATGTAGACAAGCTTAATTTTATTTTTGTCCACACTCTCTCTAATGAAATGATGTCTAATGTCTATATGCTTAGTTCTACTGTGATGCACTGGATTTTTTGCAATAGAAATTGCACTTGTGTTATCACAAAGTAAAGTTGAATTATTTATGTTGAACCCATAATCCAGGAGTTGGTTCTGAATCCACAACATCTGGGAACAGTAACTACCAGCAGCTATATATTCTGCTTCAGCAGTTGAAGTAGACACAGATGACTACTTCTTGCAAAACCAAGACACTAATCTCATACTAAGGAACTGGTATGTCCCTGAGGTACTTTTTCTGTCTACTCTACATCCAGCAAAGTCAGCATCTGAATATCCAGTCAACTCAAACTCTGACTCAGTTGGATACCAGAGTCCTAGACTAGGATGACTCTTTATATATCTTAAAATCCTTTTTAAGTAAGTAAGGTGAGATTCTTTGGTGTTCACTTGGAACCTAGCACAAAGACATGTAGCAAATATTATGTCAGGTTTACTTGTTGTAAGATATAATAGGGACCCAATAATTGCCCTATTTAATTTCTGATCAACAGGTTTCCTATGTTCATCAGAGTCAATTATAGCATTTGTAGCCATAGGTGTTTTCTTGGCTGAGACATCTAACATCGCAAAATTTTTTATAAGCTCTTTAGCATACTTAGATTGGGATATAAAGATGTCATCAGGTAGCTGCTTCACTTGGAGACCAAGGAAGTAGGAGAGCTCACCCATGCTACTCATTTCAAACTTTGAATGCATGAGGTCAGAGAACCTCTTGCATAGTTTGGAATTTGTAGACCCACAAATAATGTCATCTATATAGATTTGTACTAATAAAATTTTATCCTTATGGTGTCTAGTGAATAATGTCCAATCTACAATGCCTCTAGAAAATTTATGCTCTAAAAGAAAGCTAGCTAAGGGTTCATACCAAGCTCTTGGATCTTGCTTTAGACCATAGAGAGCTTTATGCAATTTAAAAACATATGAAGGATAAGTAGGAGAGATAAAACCTGGAGGTTGTTCAACATAAACTTCTTCTTTAAGTTCACCAAGCAGGAATGCACTCTTGACATCCATTTGGTAAACCTTGAATTTCTTGTAGGCAGCATATGCAAGGAAAATCCTGATTGCTTCCAACCTTGCAATAGGTGCAAAAGTCTGGTCATAATTAATCCCTTCCTCTTGCCTATAGCCTTGAGCAACCAGCCTTGCCTTGTTCCTTATTATGATACCTTGGGTATCTAGTTTGTTTCTGAATACCCATTTAGTTCCAATGACTGGGTAGTCTTTTGGTCTTGGAACTAAATCCCAAACTCTGCATCTCTCAAATTAATTGAGCTCCTCTTGTATTGCAACAATCCAGTAGGGATCTTACTCTACAACTTTAATGGATTGGGGCTTAATTTGAGATATGAAGCAGGCATGCATCAAGTCTTGGTTGAGTTGATGCCTGGTCTGCACACCAACTAAAATGTCTCCAATCACTTGAGATACAGTATGATCTCTAAGTGTGACAAATTCAGTAGGTGGAGTTGGTTGTACAACAGCTTGGGGAATAAATTCCTCTTATGGAATTATATTATCTGTTGGAGGTTCTTCATTATTTTCAGTGTCTTCATCTTCACTGTCTTCAGCTTCATTGTCTTCAGCAATTTGTGGAGAAGGATAGCTAATAGCCTCTTTGGTGAGGGTTAAATCATTCAGCTTTTCACACAAATATGGTTCCTGCAAAGTGTTACTGGTGAAATTTTTTTTCTCCTTGTAAAACATGTTAGTTTCATCAAATGTGATATGTACAGATTCTTCAATTTTCATGGTAGTTTTGTTAAAGACCCTATAAGCCTTGCTTACTTGGGAATATCCAAGAAAAATTCCCATTTCAGCCTTGGGTTCAAATTTTCTAATGTGTTTCTTATTGTTGTTGTGTATGTAACATAAACAACTAGATATTTTGAAATAGTATACTTTAGGTTTCTTCCCTTTAAGTAGCTCATAAGGAGTCTTATTCTTAAGTTTGTGTATAAGACTTCTATTCAGTACATAATTTGTTGTGCTCACAGCCTCTGCCCAAAAGGATAGGGGAAAATGAGCATCTGCAAGTAATGTGCCTGCAGATTAAATTAAGGTTCTATTCTTCCTTTCAGCAACCCCATTTTGTCTAGGTGTTCTAGGAGCTGACAAGCAGTGTCTGATACCTTCCTTCACAGAACTCTAGCATAAAAAAAGACTCAAACTCAGTACCATGATCACTTCTGATCAATGTAACTGGAGTAGAATACTCAATCTGTATGTTCTTGAGAAAATCTGTTGAAATTTGTGAAGTGGAAGTGGGTGACGGGACAAGCCGGGCGGCCTGGGCGGATAGCTTTGGCGGACTAGGCGGACTGGGCAGACTGAGATGTGCGGCCTGGTGGAAGGTCTAGTGGAAAGCCGGTTGTTCTGCTGAGCGTTTTGCACGGGTTGAGTCCGCGGACTATGCGGCCTGGTGTCTGCGGATAGGGTGTTTGCTGATTGGCTTTGCCAAGGAGCGACCTGAGCGGATGGAGGCTTGCGGACTGGTGCATTGCTCAGTGGCCGCGGGTGCAAGCTTGTGCTGAAAGGCGGATTGGCTCTTGTCCGCGGGAAGCTTGCGGACTGATGTGTCCGCGGTATTGGCTGTTGCGGACTGGGCTTAGAGCTTGGCTGAGGCCTTGTCAAGTTCTGGTGTTACAGCAGGTCTTGCTGTGGAGACCGGTTGGCGGACTGGTGTTTGGAGTCCGGGAGGAAGCTGCTGCGTTGGACAAGTGTGAGGTGCTCGCGGACTGGTGGCGGTCTGTGGTAGGGTGTTTGGCGGACGAGAGGTTGTGTCCGCCATGCTCTCACTGGCCCCTGATGGTTTTGGACTTGGTCACACTTTGTGTCAAGTTCATGGTGTCCGCCGTATTCTCCAAGTCCGCTGTGACCGGGCGGACTGTTGCTGTCTGCTTTTGGTCGTGGACTTGTGGCGGATTGAGGTGTGAGTCTTGCGGACTGCCTCAGGTTGGTGCGGACTGCCATTGAAGGGGGTGCTGTCCTGCAGTGGTTGGAGCTTTGCGGGCTGATGCCTTGTCCGCATCGCTTGGGCGGACTGGAGCGAGTTCGTCAATGGTTGCCTTACTCCTAGCGGTTTTCCTTGGTGTCTGGCTAAGTCCAGGCGGACTCGGCGGACGGACGTTTGCTATCGCGTGGGCTGGGGTGGTGTCGCTATCTCTTGGGCGGTGACCACACTCCTCACCCTGCCTATAAATAAGACCCCCCTAGCACATCTACAGTAACCTAAGTAACTTGAGTGAACAGTAAGTTGGGGTGTGCAAGGAGCTGCGGTCTGTATTTTCCAGTCCGTGCGGATTATTTCAGGCTGACGGTTTGTTGTGTGCAGGTCGCGCGGATAACTTCAAGGAGCCAGGAGTTTGGCTGTGACTTCGGTCAAGTTCTTGGAAGTGTGCGGTCTCTGCGGACTCAGCAGGAGGTCGCTCTGCAGCTTGTCAGTTCTGTTTCAACTTTGCCAGCTTCAATAACCTGTCCGCCGGTTTCAGGCGGGTAGGGGAGTTCCTCAGTTCAGGTTCAGCAGGAGGCGAATAACGGTGTGTCCGCGCGGCCTCACGGCTTCGGCGGACTCCGTGTCTATTTGGCTGTTTGCAGCATAGCTTGGGTGAGCTCAGCGGACCCGGCGACCTCAGCGACCTCGCGGTCTCGGCGGACTCGGGTGCTGTCCGCCCGGCTTGTTTTTTGGTGCTTTCTGTTTACAGCTGTGATACTAGCGAAATCATGTCTCGCTATGTATGCCTCGTATTGTAAAGAAGTGAATGTATAAAAGACCTGCTTGTGCTTCCATTATTTATTGGGTGTAACCTTTGATCCTTGGGTTCCGCTGGTTCAACGTGAGAACTGGGTAGTTCCGAAGATATTAATTTGGCGTTTGGGCTATCTTGCTGACCACGTTGAGAAAATTTAACAAAATCTGGAAGAACCTTGAAGTTATCAGACTTAGATCTCGGAAAGAATACCCAAGTGAATCTAGAGAAGTCATCTACAATCACTAAAGTATAAGATTTCCCTCCTAGACTTTGTACTGCAATAGGGCTAAAGAGGTCCATATGTAGCAAGTACAATATCCTAGGTGAGTCACTTTTATTTACTGATTTAAAACTACTTTTAGTTTGCTTTCCTAGTTGACAGGTCTGTCAAAGGCTTTCCTTCTTGTAGGGGCAAGAAGGTAATCCTCTAACAAGGTTGTCCCTAGATAGTTTGGTAATGTTTTTCAAATTTACATGACCTAATCTCCTATGTCAAAGGTCATTATTGTTGCTAGTTGAATTAAATAGGCAGATTTCTGTTTTGGCGGATTCAAAATTAACTACATAGATATTTCATATTCTAGTGCCAGTCAAAACTACATGGTTATCTGTAGAAGTAATAATATAGGAAATTTTAGTAAATGATACCTGAAACCTTTCATCACATAGCTGACTTATGGAGATAAGGTTATGCTTCAGTCCACTTACATAGGCTACCTTCCTGAAGGTGACAGCTCCAATCTGGACCTTTCCATAGCCTTCAGTCTGGCAACAATTGGAGTCACCAAATATTACCTTGGATCCTAGCTTTGACTTGTAATGAGTTAGGTTGGCCTTATTTCCAGTCATATGTTTAGAACAGCCATTATCCAGATACCACTGTTGCTCTATGGTAGGATAGTTTTTCACCTGCAATAAAATAGATTAGCTATTTTTGACCCAGGTTACCTTGGGTCCTTCTTTCTTCACATAATTGAAACTGGAAATGTATGAATATTCAGGTTGGCATTTATAACCTAAAGGGTGATATCTTCTAGGTGGTATAATCCATTGGTTAAATTGATTTATGGATGATCTTGGTTGGTTATAAGTTTTGAAAGAATTAAAATTTTTGTTACGTTGAACTGCGTTCGACGAATTTAAGTACGTTCGTCGATCTGAGTTTGATGAATGGGGATGAGTTTGTCGAACTCTGCTCAGAGAATGAAAGTGGTCTTTTTCTGGGCCCCAAAATCGTCGATCTCTGGTCAACGAACCATACTAGTTTCATCGATCATAGTTCAATGAATAATTATAATAGAAATCTGCGTTCGGAGTTCGTCGACTGGAGTTCAATGAACTGTACACATTTCGTCGATCTGCGTTCGACGAAATCTGTTGAACATTGTTATAGTTAGGATTTTTCTTTTTGTTCTCTTTTTCTTATTCTTAGGTTTTGGTTCTGTTTGTTTAACATAGTTATTATTGTCTATCTTTTGTTTTCCTTTTTCAGAGACAAATTTTATAAGTGTTGTGAATATATTTTTTGAAATTAGTGGGGGGTGGCTTAATGAAGCACCTAAGCCCAGCTTGTCATTAAGTCTAGCATTGACTATGCTTGTGATGTCCATCAACTTGATGCTTCTCCCATTTAGGGATTCTTCAAGTTTCCTAGCCTCAGCTAATTCAGATTTTAGTGATATAATTTGTTCTTGTGCTAAAGCTAATTCATCTTTTAACTTAACATTTTCAGAAAAATAGTTTTCATGTTGAGATAATTTTTCCCTAAGTGTTTTATTCTCTTTTTCAGAATTTATTAAATCTATACACATGGATTTAAATTTAGTTTTAAAGCTATCAGAATTATAATCAAAAGATGATAATACCTGATCTACCTCTGAATCAGATTCTTCATTATCTGACTCTTCTGTTTGTTACTCAGCATCTGATGGGTTGTAAGAGGCATTGATAGTCATGAGGTAAACTTCCCTTGCCTTAGCTTCTTCTTCATCTTCACTGGAGCTGGACGTTGAAGATTCCTCTTCAGTATCACTCCATGTTTCAGCCACAAAGTCTTTCTCCTTCTTTTTATGCTTGCTGGAGGAAGGCCTATTGTAGTGCTGCTTCCTGGAGTCCTTCTCTCTTCTTCTTTCCTTTTTTGATTCTTAGGACACTCTGAGATGAAATGTCCTGGCTTCCTGCATCCAAAACACATAATTTTTTTAGTGGGTGTTTTGTCATACCTGGGTTTGTCATCATGCCTGGATGACTTTCTCCTGATGTCCTTCTTTGTCATTTTATAGAATCTCTTGGCTAAGAGACTCAGGAGTTCTTCATTTGATGTTGGAGCTTTAGTTTCTTCAACAGCTTTAAAAGCTATATTCTGCTCCTTTCTTGCTGGTGGAGGAGTCCTTTATTCTGCAGCTTCTCTGGACTTGATCAACTGCTTATGAGATTTGAGCTTTCCCAGGAGAGATTCTGTAGAAATCTCATTCAAACTTCTGGCATCCTTAATTGGCCATATCCTGGAATCCCATGAGCTTGTGAAGCACATGAGGATCTTGTCATTGATCTCGGTGAGAGAGATGTCTTTGTCCAAGGTCTTCAGTTCACTGATGATTACACTTAATCTGTTGTACATGTCACCAACAAATTCTATCTCTTCCTTCTTGAAGTTCTCGTACTGGGAGATGAGAGTTGATCTTCTATCCTTTCTTTCATAAGCTGAGCCAGCAACCATCTGATTAAAGAGTCCCAGATTGCTTTTGCAGAAGTGCATTCAACCACCTTTTGAAATATGTCATCTAACATAGTTTGTGCTAATATGTTCATGGCTTTAGCAACTGCAATCTTTGCCTTTTTTTGTGCATCTATCCACTCATGTGGTGGAACAGTATGAGTGCTTGATGTTGATGTAGATGTAGATGTAGCAGCTGTTGGTTGAGGAGGACCTGTCAAAATAGAATTATAGATGTCCTCATCAATGGAATTCATATACATCCTGATTCTTGCCTTCCAGATTGCAAATTTACTCAAACTGCATACTAGAGGTTTGGTGTTTGCATAGTCTTTGTTTTGTGTTGTGCTGTGAAATAATCTAAACTTAAGATCAGATCTAATAAAGGATCTTTTTGTTCAAGGGTTAACTTGTACAATCAAAGGAACACTGCTCTGATACCAATTGAAAGATGGAGGTTAGATTTGATTACTCTAGAGGGGGGGTGAATAAAGTATATTAAAACTTTTGGATGTGTAAGATTTTTATGTCAGAGTAATGTATGATACCAGTAGTAGTAATAAATAAAAAGAAAATGATCTAAACTAAACTACCACAGCACAACAATCTAAACTATCACAGCACAACTAGTCTATCACAGCCACAGCAAGAACAATAAGAAAAAGGGGCAACCAGACAACACAAGAAATTTTATAGTGGTTCCTCAACCTGGGTACATCCACTCTTCTACCACCCTGGTAGGAATCCACTAGCGGGTTTTGATTAGGTGACTGCCACCTTTGAGCTTTTGATCAGGTACCCAAAAACCAAATTAACTTTTGAAGGAAGTTAATAAACCCTTTATACAAGAGGGGGAGAGAGATTGATGGTATATTCTCTTTCTCAAACAACTGAGAAGACAAGTGGATTGTTGTTGTCAAGAGCTCCTCTGAATATCACTTGAAGCCTTGCACAGGGTGTAGGTCTTCAGCCTTGACTTGTAGTAACCTAGGAACTTCTGATTGATAGTGATTGTTATCCTAGAAAGCTCCTGGAGTTGAAGTTGAAGAAGACTCTTGATTTTGTGTTTGTTGTTCTTCTTCTTCTTCAGAAAAGCAAGGTGAAAACAAAGTGTTTTCTGCACAGGAAAGAAGGCTGATGATCTTGTGTAATTTTTCTCTGTGTACTGTTCTATGTCTTGTTGTGTCGTTCTGAAAAGAAAATCTCTTTTATATGTCTCTGTCGAATTCTCCTTTGAATTTTAAATTCCATTGCATTGAGTGTTGATTGCCTGGAGAATGAAATTCGGCTGGAGAATATTTGCATTGATGAGTTCCCCAACTGTCCCAATTAATTAAGCAAGTAATTAACCTGATGAAGACCATAATTAATGCTGCCAAATAATGTCTATATTCAGATAATATATGCATTAATTACTTCAGAAAATTACTGCCAAATAATATGGAATAAAGAACAGAAAATAAGGAAAACTCTAAGTCGACCATAGAACAGATTTCTTCGACCTGAGATCTAAGTTCGTCGAGCTGAGAAATCTTGTTCGTCGACCTGAGAAAACTTGTTCGTCGACCTGAGATCCAAGTTCGTCGACCAGAGCTCAGCTAACTGCATTCTTTGAAAAACTTGCCAATTTTGTGGTCCAAGTTCGTCGAGCACAGATTCTGTCTTCGTCGAGCTGAGTTCAGAGAAAAGTTTCCTGAAAAGAATGTGTTGAAGTTGAAATTCAGACTTCATCGACCTGAGCTCGAATATCGTCGAGCTCAACTCAGAGAAATAACTCTGAGTTCATCGATCAGCGATCGACGATCGTTGAGCTGAGTTTGATGAACGTCGAACTTATATACTAAACTTAATTTTATTTAAGTCTTGAGTCATCTGAGGTCTTCTGTTGGCTGGTCCATGTATGGTTTATCCTAAAGATTTAGCCTAGACTCTAGGACACAAAACACATGACCATGGCTATATAATATGGGTCAGACATCCTAGTTATTGAACCTAGCCCAAATCCAACTAGGGATCCAACACATTCTTCTTCCTTAACTTTTCTTTTCTCCAAGGAATAAGATGGAATTAAGAGAGAGAGGAAGAGAAGAAGAATACCTTCTCAATCCACACACCTCTACATATCAAACTGCGGTTTCACCTCAACCACAGGATTAATCCATCAAAAGGAAGCAGAGGCTAAGATTTGGGTTGGCTGGTCAACTTTGGCTCTATCGCCTGGCGATATCTACTATCGCCACTCGGCAACATCGACTTAACTGCTTTGACTGCTTAACATCCAATTTGACACATGCTACGTGACACTATCGCCCGTCAACATCCACTGTCTCCACTCGACAATATCATTTTGATGATTCGTCGAAAGCATCGAGTGTGTCGAGTGTCGTCTTGACAAATTATCGTTATCTCCATCAAGCGATACCCACTGTATCCACTCGGTGATATCATTCGCCGATTCATCGAGTGCGTTGAGTGCGTTGAGTGCATCTCGACGAACGTTTTATCTCTATTGCCATCAGGAGATACCCATTGTCTCCCGGCGATAGTGACAAAAATTCTGTTGTCAAATTTGGGGTGTTACACTGTGTGCGTGTGGGCACGTGCGTACCGGACTGTGCGCATGCTGGTATGCGTGCTAGTGCGCTCGCGCGCGCGTGCTTTACTGCATGGGCCCGTAGGTATCATGCTTTACGCGTGCGCATGCTCGGGGGCGCCCCTTGGCTTGCTTTGAGGGGGCCTACTCTTTAATTTTACCGTACGAGGTGTGCTTTCACACTGCATTTGACTTTACCTTTATGGTGACAGGGCTCGAAGCATACCGCGAGACCACTGCGTCTGTGCTCCTCTCTTACCGAGAACCAGGTCGTCATTTGGAGAAAGAAGTTAGGGCTACCTGCTGATTTAGAGGTGAAACTTCTGCATGCTGAGGAGAGAGTGCAAAATCCCCCCCCCCCCCAAGGCTGGCTAACGGTCTATGAGAGTACTTTTAGGTCTGGCTTTCGATTCCCTCCTTGCGAGGAAGTGAACGAGATCTTGAAATTTTACGGGGTGTCGATTTATTAGTTTATCTTGTTGGGAGTAGTGCGCCTTATGGGCCTTGTTGTTTTCTTCTGTGAGCATGGCGGGAGGCTTTCTTTGGAGTATTTCCAAGAGTGGTGTGATGTCCACTCCGATGGTGGGGAGCATGTGGAGATTCACAGCAACAAGAGTTGGCTTGATTTCGAGTCTCGGATAGACCGTCATCATGAGAACACCCTTTTTGGATACATCAGGAACCCTTGCGGCTTACCTGAGGTATGGAATTCACTCCCCGATCGTTGTTGTCGCAGGAAGGGGAAGGAACGGGAATTTTCCACAATGCTGGGGTTTTTGGAGCCCCATGAATTGGCCAATTGCCTGTTCAACATCTTCTTATTTGTGGAACAAAAGCGCTTGCTGCAATGCGGCATTTCTTCCATCTCTGGGCAGACCGCTGAGACGTTTTTCGGTGGTAGTCGGAAACGGAAGGCCGTTGTAGTTTTTCGAGGTGGCAGGAGCGCGTTGCCTTGCTTTTCTTCTCCGAGTGATGATTCTCCTTCTGGTGGTCGTGGCAGTTCGCCTCTCAAGGTGCAGGTGCTTGGTTCGTCTGCCACCCGGTCTTCCCCTGCGGAGGCAGCGACTCCAAGGCTATCTTCTTCTTTGAAGGCGATGAATGAAGTGGTAATTACTCTTGTTTGTGTGAAATTTTAATTTTTTTCATATCGTGATGCTAATTTTCATTTTCCTTTATG
Organism: Platanthera guangdongensis; assembly: GCA_039583875.1. Lineage (NCBI taxonomy): Eukaryota > Viridiplantae > Streptophyta > Magnoliopsida > Asparagales > Orchidaceae > Platanthera > Platanthera guangdongensis. Next base: position 44,283,173 of record CM077164.1, read on the forward strand.
CAGACTGAGACTCAGGCCCATACCGTCGCTACTTAGAACGACCACTATGTAAGCCTGAAGGACGGGTACTTGGCCCTTCAGGAGAAGCTCAGATCGACGACGAGCTCGCTCACATCCTTAAGGGAGGAACATGACCGTGATGTTTCACGCTTTCGTCGGATGGGGTCTGGGCTGAAGTCTAAGTTGGAGAATGCACACGCGACATTGTAGGTAGAGAAGGCACTGGTGGAGACGACCACCCAGATGCTGAAGCATTCCCAGGAGGAAATCACCAGTTTAGAGACTCAGCTTCGAGCGGCGAGGGCCCAAGTGGAGATGCTATCTTCTGACTGCCGCGTGTCAGAGCTGAAGGCCATCGTACTCGTGAAGTACTTGGTGTCGTTGGACTACATGTGAGACCGTTGCTTGATTGCAGAGGAGGTGTGTAACAAGATTTGGTCCAAGGAGGCGGAGCCTCAAGTGAAAGATGCCCGTGAGTTAGCCCTTAGGCGTGGAGTGGAAAAGGCCTTCTGATTTGTCGGCCGGCATATAGGATACGACATATCTAGCCTCAGTTTTGATGACGTTTCTGAGGATGAGCGCTCTGATGTCGATGCTGCTGATGAGTAGCGACCTCACGTTTCTGTATTTGTGTTTTTGTATTCTTCCACCAGCTATCCGTGTCGTGTGTTGTTTTTGCTTAGCAGTTGTAGTGGACACTCTTGTGTATTGATCTGTATGACATCGTTATTTTTTATGTCACTTAGCTGTTTTGTTTTTCCTTTGTCTCCTTTGAGTAATATTTTTGTGAGTTTTGCTTGCAGGAGAGTATGGGTGAAGTATTTCACGTGAACTAGATTCGCAACTTCGTTTGCACAGTTCTATCCTGCTGCTTAGTTTGCACGGTTCTAGCCTGCATCTAAGTTTGCACGGTTCTAGCCCAGGTCTTTGTTTGCGCAGTTCTAGCCTGCGGCTTTGTTTGCACGGTTCTAGCCTGTGACTTTGTTTGTACGGTTCGATCCCGCGGCTTTGTTTGCGTTGTTCTAGCCCACTGCTTTATTTGCGTGATTCTAGCACGCGGGTTTGTTTGCGAGTGGTGTAATCACGGCTTTGTTGTGAGGGGGGAGGCCCCCACGGAGAGTTTGCACGAGTCGGGCTCGCGGCTTGGTTTGCGCAGGTTGTAAACATGGATTTACCGTGAGGTGGGCAGGCCCCCACTGGGAGTTTGCATGAGTCGGGCTCGCGGCTTAGTTTGCACGGGTTGTAATCGAGGCTTTGCCGTGAGAGGGCAGGCCCCTACAGGGAGTTTGAATGAGTCGGGCTCGCGGTTTAGTTTGCGCTGGTTGTAATCGTGGCATTGTCGTGAGGGGGGGCAGGCCCCCACGGGGAGTTTGCATGAGTCGGGCCCGCATCTTATTTTGCGCGGATTGTAATCTTGACTTTGTCGTGAGGGGGGCAGGCCCCCACGGGGAGTTTGCACGAGTCGGGCTCGCGGCTTAGTTTGCGCGGGTTTGTAATCGCGGCTTGGCCATGAGGGGGGCAGGACCCTACGGGGAGTTTGCACGAGTCGGGCTCGCGGCTTGGTTTGGGGGCAGGCCCCCACGGGGATTTATGAGTGCGTCATCTTCCCTGTTTGAGTAGACAAGATTTGCAGTAAGATAATACGATATTTGAATAAAAATAATTTGCTTGAGATTAGGCTCGTGACTTACACACAACATAGAATCTTTTTCTAAAAATGTGTTACACAATTCGAAAGACACAAAGCAGGAAATCATTGATAAAATTGGCGCAGGTTCTACACGTTCCAAGTGCGGGGAAGAGTCTTTCCTTCGGCGGTCTGCAGATTGTTTCTTCCTGATTTTACCATTATTGTGACGACGAAGGAACCTTCCCATATAGGAGAGAGTTTGTCTCATTACGTCCCTTTGCCTGGGGCCTCTACATTGCGGAGGACCAAGTCCCCGACATTGATCGGTCGGGGTCTCATCTTGTGATTGTAATACCGAGCAGTTCGTTGTTGGTAGGCCGCAGCGCGGAGGGCTGCCTCCTTGCGGACTTTAGGGACCAAATATAATGTGTCCCTGAGTGCTTCACCATTCTTCTCGAGGTTGAAGTTTGAAACCTGGGGGATTGGAACACCGATGTCGACTAGGATGATGGCTTCGGTGCCATAATAGAGATTGTACGACGTTTCTCCTATGGGAGTTCTCTCGGTTGTCCAGTATGCCCATAGCACATTGGGAGTGCATCGTCCCATTGCCCCCTAGCATCTTGCAGTCGCGTCTTCGTACCTTTTAAGATGGTACGGTTGGTCACCTTGATCTGCTCATTGGTTTGAGGATGCGACATAGCCGTATGTCGCAGCTCGATTTTTAAATCTTCGCATAGTTTTGTGAAGTACCTTTCCGTGAAATGAGTGTCGTTGTCGGTGATGATGATTGCAGGGATTCCAAAATGGCAAACGATGTTCTTCCATGAAAATTGCTTTGCATTCTCTTTTGTGATCTTGGCCAGCGGCTCCACTTCCACCCATTTAGTGAAATAATCAATGGCCATTATGAGGAATTTCCTTTGCCCCGAAGCTTGAGGTAGAGGGCCAAGAAGGTCTATTCCCCACTGTGCAAATGACTATGCTCCTTGTAGCGTGGAGAGGGAAATGGGAGGTTGCCCAGAGACATTGGCATGGAGTTGGAAACTTTTATACCATTGGACGAAGTCGGTCGCTTCCCTCTTCATAGTGGGCCAACAGAAGCCTTGACGTAAAAATTTTCGTGTCAAGTCCTTCCCACATAAATGCTCACTGCATACCCCTTCATGGACTTCACGCAGAGTATATTCAGCGTCTCTCTACTAAACACTTCAGGTATGGTCCCGAGAAGGACCACTTATACAATTCTCCATCGATCAACACAAAGGTGGCTGCCCGTATCATTAAGCATCGTGCTTCTATTGGGTCTTCTGGCAACCGTTGGTACTTTATGTAGGTAACTCGTGCAGAAACCCAAGATTCTTCCAGATCGTCAATCTCTGCAACCTCCCACGGTCCTTGGACACTGGGAAAGACAATTTCTTCTACTCGGCGTGTAACGCCCCCTATCCGTCGCATAGTATATAGCAGTAGGTCCGGCCGGGGCCCGACGCCATAAACCACAGACAGACCGGGTGGTTACTTATGGAAACCATCCAACCAATCTCAACGTCCTACACAGAGCATTCTAGCGGAAGCAGTTTATAAAGTTGTAAACAAGAACCCAGCATCAAAGCACGAATGTCCACTAATACAAAATAGGAATGTTATACAAAATACTCAAAACAAGCCTTAAGGCCTTACAAAATGTTTCACTTGAATATTACATGTTTTACAAACCACGGCGCGTAGGTCGGTCATACATGAATAAAACATTAAACACTTCTACTTGGGCCTTCGAGGGCCGGCTTCGCAAAAAGGGCTTTAGCCCGCTATTGACCGCTTGGTCCAGCTGCACCTGCAAGCAACAAACCACCGTACGGTGGCAAAACAAGGCAACGGTCAGCAATGATGACCAAATTATAACGATCACGCCCCCAACTCGGGGCGGCGATGCTCCTTCCCTGCATTTCATTAGCATAAGCGAGTAATTTATAACCATAGACATAACATCACAGACGTTGGCTCGTACGGCCACACGCCCCGTGCACTCAGGGCACATTCTCGGTGAACCGGTCGATGTCACGTCAATTAAAGCCATTAACATTCCGGACTCACCACCGCCACTTAGACGGCCAAACCTATGAGCAATTTGTCTTCTTGGCATGGGTCACGTCAATTTAAGCCATTGACCGCCGAAGACTCACATCTATGCCAACGGCAAGTGCCACGTAACCTTAGGTCTCTTTAACCGAACGACATAGAGCGGGTACGGTTCCATCTAACCCGTGCTCACATCGCAACGACAATTTAAGCCATTTGCGCGGGTCAAACTTTCACCGAGTCTCATTCTATCGCAAGTCACATAACTCGGTTATGTTCAAGTTGGCTCTCAGGCCACCAAGTTGGCAAGATCTCGTATCCGCCCAGTTTTCGGGTGCACCTTTGGGTTAGTCCCCAAGGCTCCCTGCTGCAATCTACCGCGTAGAAAACCCGAAAACAACCAATAGCACGGAGTCTTCTCCGGCATTTATGCAATGCAACATCACCGATCCAGACCAACATGTCCGGGTAGGCTTCACACATCATGCCTATGTCCGTTCTCGCTCACGGACTCTACACAACGGGGACTACACATATCTACCCGAAGGAACGCCTCCAACTCTCCGCAAACTCGCGAGAGCGGGCTTCCTATGCAAAGAAAGAGAGCTATTCATGCTCAAGATGAGGATTGTTACCCTTGAGTTCCTCTTTGGCGCCATTGAAAAGTAATCGGATGAAAATCACCGCACTAGCGTTGCCTCCGTGGATCCGGAGTCGGCTTGCGATTCGGAGCTCCGAAGCTCCTCCAATGGCGGATCTAGCTCCTTCTTCCTCCCTTGGCTCTCCTCTCTCTCCAAGGATTTAGAAAGATGATAAGGTATGAAAAGTGAGGGTTTTCTAAGTCCACTCATGGGTATATCCCTTCAGGAACAACCCCCAGCCGTTGGATCTTCAGTCAAGGAAATGAACGGCTTCGATTCGGGACTAAAATGCCCAATCTGGACCGAACACGGCCTGGCACACGCCCGTGTCCAGGGCCGTGTGCCGCATTCGCCGTCAAAATCGAATCACCTGGAACCTCACACGGGTATCGAACACGCCCGTGTTCGAGCTGACACGCCCGTGTTCCACCTGACACGGCCGTGTGACCGGCCGTGTACCCCATGATTTTTCCCCCAAAATCAACCTGAGCACTGCACGGGTTCTAGGACACGCCCGTGTCCTTGCCCGTGTCACCTTGACACGCCTGGACCCCAGGTCGTGTACACGGGACACTTCGTCGAGTGAAGATCGACGACTTGACGACACGGCCTTGGACACGCCCGTGTCCTAGGCCGTGTGCCTTGTCTCGACGATCGTCGAGACATTCTCGTCGACTCCCCGGGTCGATCATCGAGACAGGTCGACACGCCCTGCGACATGCCCGTGTCGCAGGCCGTGTGCCATGTCTCGACGAATCGTCGAGTAAAGCTCGACGACTTCGCGGCTAAGTGTCGACACTGGTCGACACGCCCTGTGACACGCCCGTGTCGCAGGCCGTGTGCCCAGTCTTGACACAATTTCAAGACCAAAGTGTCGATACCCCATCTTAGTGTCGACACAGGCTTGACACGCCCTGGGACACGCCCGTGTCCCAGGCCGTGTGCCTGCATCCAGAACCCAAACTGGCCCAAAACATCCCCCTTCGCTCTTTTGAGTTTCGGGGCGTTATACGGCGCCTCCTTGACTGATATTGGGAAGGTGATGTGGTCGGTTTTGACAGGGAATCTGCATGAGAATTCTATTCCCTGGGGATATGAAGGATCTGGACCTGCAGTATCCTGAGCAGGAGGGACGTTACAAGTGGGAGGTACTGGGCTAGTTGCTCGTTTTTTGCTTCGTAGTCTGCCTCTATTTGGGAGACAATGTGCTAAGAATCTGAGTAGACTATTAATCCTCTGACGTGGCAGTCGATGACGAGCCTGAGTCCTGCAATTAAAGCTTCTTACTCGGCGATGTTGTTGGTGGAGGGGAACTTCAATCACGGCCCATACTCCAAAGTGATAAGTTCTGGGCTTACGAGAAGAAATCCCGCCCCCATTCCTTCGAGCCCAGAAGCTCCAACAACGTACAGAGTCCACTGCCGATCGGGTTCGACTTGCGTGTTCTCTGTCTCTGCTGGTAGGGTATTTTTGAAAGACAAAATCTTTCAGGACTTGTGACTTGATGATGGGGCATGGCAAAAAGTGGATGTCGAATTCTCCTAACTCGACTGCCCACTTGACCAAACGGCCGGATGCTTTTGGTTTCTAGAGGATTGCTCAGAGAGGTAGCTCGGTCAACACTTTGATTGTATGGGTTTAGAAGTAAGGACGAAGATTCCTGGCTGAGAAGACGAGTGTTAGGGCTATCTTGTCTACAGCTGGACACCGAGTTTTCGCATTTGAGAGGATCTTATTGAGGTAGTAGACGGGGTGCTGGATTCCCCCTTCATCCCTTACCAACACAAAAGTTAGCATCACAGGCGTGACGACAAGGTACAAAAAAAGTGTTTCTCCGGGAGTAGGCTTTGACAGAAGTGGAGGGGATGCCAGGTATTGCTTCAAAGCCTCAAAGGCGTCCTGACACTCATCCGTCCACTGGAATCCTACGGTCCCGACACCTTTGAGAATCTTGAAGAAAGGTAGATACTTGTCTACAGTCCGTGCCAAGAACTGGGAGAGCGTTGTAATTCTCCCATTCAAACGTTGCACTTCTTTGAGAGACCCAGGCGGTGACATCTCCTTGAGAGCATTTATCTTTTTTGGGTTAGCTTCTATTCCCCGCTGCATTACTATGAATCCTAGGAACTTCCCAGACGTAATCCAGAACACATATTTACTGGGTTTGAGCCTCATACCGTACTGGCAGAGGATTTTGAAACACTTTTTGAGGTCTTCTAGGTGATCTTCTCGACGAATGCTTTTAAATAGCATATCATCCACATACACTTCCATAGACTTGCTAATGAGATACTTGAAAACCTTGTTCATGAGCCGCTGATAGGTTGTTCCCACATTTTTGAGCCCGAAGGGCATCACTTTGTAACAGTAGATTCCTTTGTCAGTTCGAAATGTTGTGTGTTCTTTGTCTGCAGGATTCATCCGGATCTGGTTGTAGCCGGAGTAGGTGTCCATGAAGCTGAGGAGTCGATGCATGCGGTCGAATCGACTAACTAATCGATCCCGAGGAAGGGAAATATATCCTTAGGGCATGCTTGATTGAGGTAGGTGTAGTCCATAAACATCCTCCACTTCCCGGAAAACTTCTTCACCATGACAACGTTGGCCAACTAGGCGGGGTACTCTACCTACCGGATGAGCTGGGCATCGAGGAGCTTTTATACTTCTTCTCCAATTGCTTGGAGCTATTCTGGGGCAAAGTTTTGCTTCTTCCTAATGACGGGCTTACAAGCTGGGTTTATATTGAGGGAATGTTGGATGACCTAAAGATCTATGTCAGGCATATCCTCGGGATCCCAGGAAAAGATATTCTTGTTCTTGCTGAGATAAGCTGTTAGTTCCTCCTTCTCTTATTGTGGTAGGAGGGACCCAAGTTGGATGGTATGAGCAGGAGCAGTTGGTGACAGGGGGACTTCGACCAATCCTTTAATAGGCATTCCCCGCTGCAGGATCGCCTTGTCACGTAGATCGAAGTCATAAATATTTAGAGTCATGTCTATGACGGGTTGTGCCTGCTTTGAGTAACAAGTCCTAGCAGCCTCCGGGTTCCCTCATACGACTCTAATCCCTCTTGAAGTGGGAAACTTCATTGCAAGATGGGGAATCAAGGGGATGGCTTTCTATTGCAATATAGAGACCGGGCGGTCTGGCGGCTTCACTAGCGGCTTGGAGACCGGGTGGTCTGGCGGCTTCACTGGTCGATTAGAGACCGGGCAGTCTGGCGGCTTCTCTAGCAGCTTGGAGACCGGGCGGTCTGGTGGCTTCACTAGCAGCTTGGAGATCGGGCGGTCTGGAGGCTTCACTGACAGCTTGTCTTCTCTTATCAGTATGGTCGGGCGGTTAAACCTTCTTGTCAAACCGCGCGACCTATGCGGTCTGGGTTTGTCTAATCCGCTAGTCCCATAAATATATTTAGTCCCACATTGCTTAATTGTATTCTCTCCCTTCTCCTCCATTTTATAAAAGGGAGGTCATACTTTTGTAATAGATACACTTTTTGGAAAAAACTGTGTTTTGTACAAATTTCAGTTTCTCTTTTTTTATTCGCACATGGTATCAGAGGACTCGATCTTTTTCGCCTGATTCCTTGAGCGTCCTTTGTCCGCGCGGTTTACCCCTTCCTTCTTGTGCCCTGACCGTGTGATTTCCTTCTCTTGTCGCTACTCTGTGTACGCGACATCTCTGTTTGTGTTGTCTCTCTGTCTGTGACCTGTCTTCGCGACTTCCTTCTCTTGTCGCTATTCGCGCGACCTCCTTGTTGCTTTTCTTTTTACGCGACCTCTCTGCTTTCGCGCGACCTCACCTATGTTCGCGTGACTTCTTATCTCCCCGCCTTTGATCGTACGACCTCTTAGTTGTTATCCCTGTTCGCGGCTTCTTTATCTCTGTTCGCGCGACCTCTCAGCTTCTTTTGTTCACGCGACATTGCGGCCTCTCTATCCCTGTTCACACGGCTTCTTTCTGTCAGCCTTCTTCTTATCTATGGCTCCTCTGATATCACTACTACTACTACCACACATGTGGCCCACCCTCCCCTCCTACTCCTTTGGGAAATCTTGGAACCGTTTCAAAACTTATCTGTTCCAACTACCCGAACTGGAGTGTCTCCTTCACCTTTATTATTCGTTCTCAGCGCAAACACCATCATCTCACTGATGATGTACCTCCTCTTGAGTCAGATCTCTTTGATGACTGGGATGTTAGCGACGCTCTTGTTCGCACTTGGCTGGCTAATATCCTTTCTGATGAGTGCCTCCCCGTTATCCGCCATGATGAAACGGTCAAGGCCTCTTGGCTTCATCTTACTGCTCTTTACTCCAAGGGGGCTCAGACGTCCCGTATTAATACTCTTTATGTCTACCTCTTTTCCCATCCCTCCAGGTCTCCTGCTATTGCTTACCAACAGATTCAGGCTCTGGGAGCCGAAATCCTTTAGAACCGACCCTTCTCTGCTGATCTTGTCGAGCAACACAAGCACTTCCAAGAGCTTCTGGTTGTGTGTTATCTTCTACATCTTCTGGAGTCCTATGACATGATCCTTCAACAGATCCTTGGCGAGGTGGATTCTCCCACCTTGGATGTCATCGCTGCCCGCATTGCTGTTGTTACCTCTTTGCTTCAGCATCCACTATTATCCGCCACACCGCAACCTGACACCTTAACTCACCATACTCAGCGGGGTGGCTCTGGTGGCCGCAGCCACAATCTAGCGTGCGTGGACCTTCCAGCTTTCTTTGCTCTCACTGTGGCAGCACCGGCCATATGGTTGATCGTTGCTGGACGAAACATCTGCATCTTCGCCCTTCTGGTGATGCTTCCACCTCCTCTTCGAAGCCGTCTGCCTCGGTGCTCACGTTTTCAGGTAGTTCCCATGTGGTCACTCAAGGTAAATGGTTGATTGACTCAGGTGCAACTAATCATATGACTGGCAATCCTCTGTGCGTTTCTCTCTTAGAAACACATGATTGGTTGCCCCCAGTCTTCATTACAGACTGCTTTCCCTCACCGGTCAATAGGACGGGAGTGGTTCAAGTCACTCCGTCTCTTTGCCTGGCGGACACCCTCTACGTGTCCACGTTTCTATATAATTTATTATCTGTTACTTCTCTTTGCAACTGCAGTGCTCCGTCACATTCACTCCTACTTCTTGTTTTTCTTCAGGATCCGAGCTCCTAGAGGATGATTGCTACTGGAACTGAGAGCGTCGGCCTCTAATTTTTGGACAATGTATCTGCTCTATCCGTTTTTTCTTCTTATACGGATTTTCTCTAATGACATCTTCGCTTTGGTCATCCTCCTCCACGGCTTCTTCAACAGCTTTTGCCCCACCTGCCACTGCATAGTCCTCCTCTCAACTATGACGCATGTCAACTTGGCAAGCATCACCACTCATCCGTCCTGCCGAAGCAAGGTCGTGGCTCTTCCCATCTGTTTGATTTAGTTCACTCCAATGTCTGGGGACCTGCTCCTAACCTCACTATAGGCCACGGTAGTTCATTGTTTGCAACTTTTATTGATGATTTCTCGAAGTGTACGTGATTGTATCTCTTAAAATAGCACTCTGAATTATTATCTGTATGGATATCATTTTATTATATGATTAAAACGCAATTTGCTACGTCTTTTAAGATTTTTCGTTCTGATAATGTCAAAGAATATTTTAGTCATGATTTTTCTTCTTTCTGTATGCAAAATAGCATTATTCATCAAACTAGTTGTGTCTATACCTCGCAGCAAAATCACGTAGTTGAACGCAAAAACTGTCACCTCCTTGACATCGCTCAAACCATAATGACACAAATGCAGGTACCTCGCTCCTATTAGGGCTATGGAGTTCTTATCTCCTTCTATCTCATCAATCGCATTCCATCCACCGTTCTCCATTCTCTATCTGGGCAAGGATCCCTTCCCACTTCCTCTACATATCTTTGAATGTACGACTTTTGTGCACGCTCCCTCTGCAACTCGTGACAAACTATCTCCCCGTGCAACCAAGTGTGTCTTTCTGGGTTACTCTTCTGCTCAGAAAGGCTACTGTTATTTTAATCCTGTTCTTTGAAATCAATTCGTCTCTGCGGATGTTACCTTCTTCGAAAATGCGTCCTACTTCTCTCACAACTCATCCCCTCTTCCTGAGATTCCTGCTTCTCCTCGCGTCTCCTTCATCTCGTCTACGCCCACCGAGACCCCTCCTCCACCACCGTGTCCACCATCTCCACCTCCTCTCTCTCTGTCTTTTTCATTTCTCTCTACTCCTGGGCCAGCTCTCTCATCCACGGATGCACCGGACACTGATGAACCCGAGGACCTGGATGTCCCCATTGCTCTGCACAAAGGAGTATGGGCATGTACCCAACATTCGCTTACTGCGTTATTTCCTTTGCTCACCTTACCCCTTCTCGCAGGAATTTTGTGTTGGCTATCTCTGCCACTACCACTCCCCGCACATACCAGGATGCCCTTGTTGTTCCTCATTGGAAGGCCGCTATGGATGAGGAAATTGGCACCCTCACCGAGAGGGGTACATGGACTCTTATTCCTCCTCTTTTCGGCACCAATGTTGTTGGATGTCGCTGTGTCTTTGTTGTGAAGTTCCATCCAGATGGCAGTGTGGGCCGTTACACGGCCCGACTGGTTGCTAAAGGTTTCACTCAGACCTACGGCGTTGATTACATTGATACCTTCTCTCCCATTGCTCGTCTTAGCACTATTTGGGTTCTCCTATCTGTGTTCGTCAATAAAGATTGGCCCATTTCTCAACTAGATGTCAAGAATGTCATCCTCTATGGTGATCTACAAGAGGATATTGTTAAATTTTCTCAACGTGGTCAGCAAGATAGCCCAAACACCAAATTAATATCTTCGGAACTACCCAGTTCGCACGCTGAACCTGCGGAAACCCAAGGACTAGAGGTTGCACCCAACAAAACAATGGAAGCACAAGAAGATCTTATTATGCATTCACTTCTTTACAATCCGAGGCATACATAGCGAGACATGATTTCGCTAGTATTACAGCTGTAAACAGAAAGAATCAAAAAACAAGCGGGGCGGACAGCACTCCAGTCCGGCGAGACCGCGAGGTCGCCGAGACCGCCGAGACCGCTGAGCTCGCCCAAGCTATGCTGCAATCCGCCGAATACCACGGAGTCCGCCGAGACGCGAGGCCGCGCGGACAGACCGTTATTCGCCTCCTGCTGAACCCGAACTGAGGAACTCCCCTACCCGCCTGAAGCTGGCGGACAGGTTATTGAAGCTGGGAAAGTTGAAACAGAACTGACAAGCCGCAGAGCGACCTCCTGCTGAGTCCGCAGAGACCGCACACTTCCAAGCACTGACCGAAGTCACAGCCAAACTCCTGGCTCCTTGAAGTTATCCGCGCGACCTGCACACAGCAAACCGTCAGCCTGAAACAATCCGTGCGGACTGAAAAACACAGACCGCAGCACTCGCCCAACCCAATTTACTGTTCACTCACGTTACTTAGGTTACTGTAGATGTGCCAGGGGGTCCTATTTATAGGCCAGGTGAGGAGTGTGGTCACCGCCCATGAGATAGCGACACCGCCCCAGTCCGCGCGAACACAAACGACTGTCCGCTCAGTCCGCGAGGACTTAGCCAGACACCAAGGGAAACCGCCAGGAGCAAGACAACCAATGACGAACCCTCTCCAGTCCGCCCAAGCTAAGCGGACAAGGCACCAGCCCGCAAAGCTCCAACTGCTTCAGGACAGCACCCTCTTCAATGGCAGTCCGCACCAACCCGAGGCAGTCCGCAAGACTCACACCTCAATCCGCCATAAGTCCACGACCAAAGGCAAACAGCAACAGTCCGCCCGGTCACAGCGGACTTGGCGGATACGGCGGACACCATGAACTTGACACCAAGTGTGACCAAGTCCAAAACCATCAAGGGCCAGTGCGAGCATGGCGGACACAAAGTCCCGTCCGCCAAACACCCTAGCACAGACCGCAACCAGTCCGCGAGCTCCTCGCACTTGTCCAACACAGTAGCACCAAGCCGGACTCCAAACATCAGTCCGCCAACCGGTCTCCTCTGCAAGACCTGCTGTAACACCTGAGCTCGACAAGGCCTCAGCCAAGCTCAAGGCCCAGTCCGCAACAGCCCCAACCACGGACACACCAGTCCGCAAGGCTTCCCGCGAACTCGAACCAACCCGCCAACAGCGCAAGCATGCACCCGCGGCCACTGAGCAATGCACCAGTCCGCAAGCCTCTCTATCCGCATATACCAGGCCGCACCAAACCGCGGACTCCATGCAACAACCCGCTCAGAACACAGCCGGCATCCACCAGACTTCTCACCAGGCCGCAACCTCAGTCCGCCCAGTCCGCCCAGTCCGCCAAACGCTGTCCGCACAGGCCGCGCGGCCTGTCCCGTCACCCACTTCCACTTCACAAATTTCAACACTCCCCCTTGAAGTGAGAAGTGGTGACCAAGCCCAGCAAGCTGCGCAAGCGTTCAAAAGGCCCCTTCGACAGCGGCTTCGTGAAGATGTCAGCAAGATTATCTTCACTCCGAACATGCCCGACCAGCAGAGACCCCTCCAACACCTTCTCCCTGATGAAGTGGTGATCAATCTCTATATGCTTGGTCCTGGCGTGACACACTGGATTGTTTACCAGTTTGAGAGCACTCTCATTGTCACCCCGGAGTAAAGTAGGCCCTTGCACTTCTTCATGAACATCCTCTATGAGTCTCCTCAACCAAACGGCTTCTCGAGCAGCCAAGGCCGAAGCCTTATACTCTGCCTCCGTGGTTGAAACCGACACCGAGTCCTGCTTCTTGCTACACCACGAGATGCTAGCTGAACCGCAAGTGAACACATAACCTGAAGTAGACCTTCGATAATCCGAATCACCGCCATAGTCAGCATCCGTGTACCCGAGCAACGCAAACTCTGCATCCCTTCCATAGAGGAGTCCCATCTCAGAAGTCACCTTGACATACTTCAGAATTCCCTTCGCCGCCACTAGATGAGATTGCCTTGGTTCAGCCATATACCGACTTACTCGGCCAACAGCATAAGCTATATCCGGCCTTGTAATCGTCAGATAGATCAAGCTCCCAACAAGAGCCCTGAACACCAAGGGATCATTAAGCACCCTTCCCTCATCTCGTCGAAGCTTCAGCCCAGGTTCCAGTGGAGTAGAGCACTTCTTCCCTTCGCCCATGCCAAACCTCTTCACAATACGATCAGCATACCCTTTCTGGCTAATGAGAATCCCGCACTCCTTCCTCTCCACTTCCAGACCAAGAAAGTGATGCAACTCTCCCAAGTCTTTCATCTCGAAGCGTATAGCAAGCTCTCCCCTGAGCCTTGCTACTTCCTCCTCCGAGTTCCCTGTGATGATCATATCATCCACATACAGTAGGACCAAGACTCTTAGCTCTCCCTTCTTCTTGACGAACAAGCTTGAATCCGAGTTAGAAGCCAGGTATCCACAGAATTGCAAGTACTCTGCAATCTTCCCATACCACGCTCGAGGGGCTTGCTTCAACCCATAGAGAGCCTTCCTGAGTTTGCAGACATAGTCCGGATGCTTCTCAGAGACGAAACCAAGCGGCTGATCCATGAAGATGTCCTTGTCAATCTCTCCGTAAAGAAAGGCATTCTTCACATCGAGTTGCCACAACCTCCATCCCTTGCTAGCAGCCAAGGCGATCACCACTCTTACAGATGTCATCTTCGCAACTGGACTGAATGTCTCCTCATAGTCTTCTCCATACTGCTGTGAGAATCCTCTTGCGACCAGGCGAGCCTTGAACCGATCAATGCTCCCATCAGCCTTCTTCTTCAACTTATACACCCACTTGCAAGTAACCGGAGTAATGCCATCAACCTTGGGCACAAGGTCCCAGGTTTCATTCTTCTTCAGAGCATCAATCTCTTCCTTCATGGCACCTTCCCACTCCTTCACTCCAGTGGCCTCGTTGAAGCTTGCAGGCTCTCGCTCATCCAGAGGACCCGCAAAGAAGCAGGAGACAAAGCTCACTGCATTCTCATCACAGTACCGAGCCGGTGGCTTAACCACCCTCTTCGATCTCCGAAGACACGGCTCCTTGCTCACGGCTTCCGTTGCTTCTTCAAGCTCCACTCCTACCTGGGGCAAGCATTGAGCAGTGCTCCCCCTGCTTCCTGAGCCAGAAGGCTCAGCCTCGGAGTTCGAAGCAACAGGAGCTGCTGGTGAAACAGCAAGCTCCTCTTCCAAGCCTTCAGCAGCCTGATGGTTAAAACTCGGAAATTATTTGCGGTCACGCGGCGACCCGGCGGTTTTATTTAAGTAGAAAAGCGGATTTGATTTTATTTAAGAAAACGGGGCGCGCGTGTTTATTTATTTATTTTGGATATAAAAAGGGTTTAGAAATCGAGTTTTAACGAAAGGAGGCAAGTGCACCTATCGTGAGTAGTACAGGATATTCCGGGTGGAATATCGAGGTCGTATTGTTCTCGGGTCCGGTTCGATTATTTCTACTCTTCCCTGGAGGGGACTATTATTTTACCGATAATTAACTTGTCGGGTATTTTATTATATAATAAAAAGCAGAAAATGACAGAAAGAAAATGAAAGCATAAAAAGAAAGCAAGAAGGTGGTGCCGATGAAGAGCTTAGCTCGATGGCACCGAAAAGACAAATGAACTAAAATATACTTTAAATAAAAAGAGCTCCTAAATTTCTAATTAATTAAGGCGGAGACTTGGCCGTGGAGGTTCCACTAAAATGAGCTCACCTATCTCTAGGACTATCGCTCACCTGAACGCTAAGACTATTCGACCGGGCTCTCGTCCGACGAAGGATTCCTCTTAACGCCCGCATTACGCTAAGAACCCCGCTATTGGGTGGGGAACCCAATCCGGTAGAGTTGGCGCGCCTCCTCTCTCGAGGGTAGTAGTGCGGAACTCTCTTTGCCAAGGGTGATCGGTCCATATGCACGGCCTCTCGGCTAGCTAGCATATGGACTACGGAAATAGGGCCCACACATCGATATGTGGTCCTACGCGTCCGTTAACCCCGGCAAAACCTTAAGTGCTATTAATTAATTAGAAAGATTAGACCTTTAGTTATTTTAAGCTATTTTATCTGTCCCAATGCTCTTCGATGCCGAGGGCTAAGAACGATTAGCCACTCATCGGAATGGGACGGCTTGCGGGAAAGCAGAAAAGAAAGCAGAAAAGAAAGCAGTAAATGAAAGCGATAAAATGAAAGCAGTAAATGAAAGCTGAAAATTGCAAGTCCTACCCAAACGAGTAGGACTGAAGAACAGTAAATTGCGAGTCCCGGCGCAACTGCTGTGGGCGGGAGAAAGAAAGCAGTAAAACGCACACACGCAAGTCCTACTCAAATGAGTAGGAGAAAATAAATACGGGTCCTACTCAAACGAGTAGGACAAAATAAATGCAACGCACGCACACACTCTCTCGACATAAATGAAAACACACGCACTCTACTGAAAAGTAAAACACACGCACACACACGACAGAATTGAAATAAAGCAAAGCGCCATTTAACTCTTAACGAGTAGGCGGAAATAAATGCGCACACACAAATGAGCGAAAAAATTGCAAAAACTATGTTAACGAAAAATTAAAACAACTGCATTTCTACCGCTAGAATGCGGTAGAAATGCATAAAAAGCTGAAATAAAAATTAACCGGAAAGAAAGTTTGCAAATAAAAATGAAAAATGAAAGTGATCGAAAAATAAAAACGAATACATTTCTACCGCTAGAATGCGGTAGAAATGCATAAAAAGAGAACGAAAAAATTAAACGGACAAAAGTTTAAAATGAAAAACTAAGTGCGCGAAAAATTAAAACGACTATATTATCATTCCTATAACTCCGTAAAAACGCTGAAAACGTGTAAATAAAGTAAAAAGAAAGAAAAAAGTTTTACAACCTAAAACGAAAAAAAACTAAGTTAAAGAGAAAAGAAAGACACTTTAAAGCGTTTTTACGGGTTATAGGAACGAAATAAAAGCTATAAAAATCTAGTTAACCAAAACAGGAACATAAAATTAAAAAGTTATACTCATACACACACACACACGTATTAAAAGACGAAAAAAACTAAGTTAAAAAACAAAAAACGAAAAATAATTGCATAAGAGAAGCGTTTAGATGACATCCAAAACCATATAAAGGGAGAAAACAACATATTTTATTAACTAAAAAAGAGGGTTACATAAATAAAACTAAGAAGAGGGGAGAAAATCCCTTACATAACCTGGAATCATCTAAACAGCATAACACCTAAGCAAAATGGTGCCCCAAAGGGAACAGGAATTCAAAGGAGAACCTCTGAATTTATAGACAAATTTTCATGAGTCACGCCCTTGGTCACGGGCGTGACAGGGGGCGTGACAGTACTATTTGGAAGGCGGCCGGCGATTTGACGGGAAAGTTGACTTCGGCTGGACACGTTGGCGGTCTCGCAGTGGTCACGCCCTTGGTCACGGGCGTGACAGGGGGCGTGACAGGCAGGTGGATCTGGGCGCGGTGCGCCAAAAAGTCGCCGCGCGGGTCCTTTGTCGGGCTAGCTGGAAAGGTCACGCCCCAGGTCACGGGCGTGACTCTGGGCGTGACAGGCGGGTGTCCGACACTCGTTGAGCTGAAAATGTCGAGTTGAGTGAACACGGGCTTGGGTCACGCCCCGTGTCGGGTGACACGGGCGTGTCGACGGGCCGTGTCAGCTGGGTCGACGATAGTTGAGCGCGATTTCGTCGATCTGGATGGTCACGGGCATGGGTCACGGGCGTGACACTGGTGACACGGGCGTGACAGGCTTTGCACTTCAAATTTTGCTGATTTCTCGGGAATTTGACGCATCACGCCCTGGTCACGGGCGTGACCAACATGTCACGGGCGTGACATGTCAATTTTGGCAGATTTTTGATTTTTTTCTGAAAAATAAAATAAACAAAGTCAGCAAAATTATTTACAAAAAAGAAGCAATTTATTAAGCAAAAATATATAAAAAAGACGAAAACAAATGAAAACGACTAAATTAATGTACAGAAAAATAGGTATATTTACAATTCATCAAATACCCCCATACCTTAAGCTTTTGCTATTCCAGAGCAAAAGTTGGAGATGAACTTATTAAGGAAAAAAGAAATCCTAAGTTTAGCTATCGCTTGAATTAATTAAAAGTAAGATCAAAATAAACATCCGGGTTTAAAGAATTAAATCCTAATTTATGAAATGTTATGAATAGAGAAGAAGAGTTTTCAAAAAGATTTCTAGAAAAATAAAATAGAAAGCAAAATTTATTTTTGTTAGTTTAACAAAGATGGATTGGATTTATACAAAAAACTTTGGCTAAAAAGAAGTTTAAAAGGAAATAATGCAATTTAAAAATTATGCTCTCAAAAAAATTTTAAATTAAGTCTAGAATCATTGAAATAGGCTAAGTGGTTTGGTGGATTATGAAAGAAGGCTTGGATATTGAGGCGAGGGCAATTTTTTTCGAACCTCCAATTTTTTTTTTCTTTTGGGATAGTTTAGGAAAACGAAATCTTATTTTCCTAACTTATAATAAAATTTTTTCTTTCTTCATGATAAATAAATAAACCCAAATGTATATTTGTAGGAGTAATGAATTTTATCCTCTTACTCCATATATAATCTTTTAAATTATTGGGTGCCTATGTTTACGGAACGAAATCTTATTCCCATTGACATAGGATCTTTTAAGGGATAGGGGGGAATCATGTCAAGTAAGACATGAAAAAAAAATGGAAGTGGGTTTAGTTTTTTCAAAAATAAAACTAGCTTTTAATCAAAAGTTTTGAGAGCAACCTTTTTAAAATGAACGTTCCAATGTTTCTAAAAGCATAAGAAGTTGAAATAATTGAAATCCATGGATGTTTATATTTCTAACATAAAAAAACGAGCTTCTATTTATAAAATTAGAAGTGGTGGTGAAAAACAAGTTCCCTATTATAAGGATAAGACATAAAAAAATTTTTAAGACTTAACCCCAGACACTTAAATCTATCGAACTTTAATTAATAACGAATAGTAAGCAAAGAAGAATACTAAAATTCGCATACAAATTAAACTCGAAACTAGATTTGTGGAAAGCAAAAAGGTTAAGAAATGGTATATTCGAATTATTTTGTTTACATAATTTAACAAAACATTTTTTTTTGGAATTTTTAGGGATTTTATCATTTTTTTGTGTTTTTAATTATTATTTTCTTTTTAGGATTTTTAGATTTTTTAATTTTTTTGGGGGTTTTTTGGGTTTTTCTTAATTTTTTTTTATTTTTTATTTTTAGTTTTTAAGGATAAATTATTTACAAGAATGAGGAGAGAAAAGAAGAGTTTTTTACAAAGAAGATAGGGGGAAGAGAGATTTTTTACAAAAAAGGGCAAAGTAAAAACTCGATTGCGGCCCCGCGAACAGACTCTTATTTGAATGGTTGGTTCGATGAGTCGACCGTCCGCGGGCAGGCAAGATGCAAGTTTTTACAAAAAAGAAGAAGAAGAGGGGGGGAAGAGAGATTTTTTTACAAAAAATATTTACGAAGTAAAAAGATTTTTTGAAAAATTTTTTTGAATTTTTGTTTTGTTTTTAAGTTTTATGAAAATAAAAACAAGGGAAAATTTTTTTTTAGGTTTTATGTTTTGCAAATTTTTTTTGTATTTTTTGATGAGTACAGAATAAAAAAAATGCAGTATAGGAAAACACCCCCATACTTAAACCCAACATTGTCCCCAATGTTGCAATCTAAGTATGCGGCGAACAGATAATATACAAAATAAAATAAGTACAAAAAGAAAAAGGGAGGGAAGGAGCTTCCCTTAGACGAGTCCGGGAAGGCGCAGGTCGAAACCCTGCATTATTGAGAAGGAAAAAAAGCAAAAAGAAACAGAAAAAACAACAACAAAAAAAAAAAAAAAAAAAGGATAAACTCGGCCTAAGAGTGCGGGCGGGTAGGGGGGGATGTGCGTGGGGGAGTCGAAGGTAGCTAAGGCCTTAGCGACCACTACGTGATAAATATGCGATCCCCTAGAGCGCACAAGAGTGAAAAGCGCGCCGAATCAAAATATAATAAGTTAAATTAAATATATATTTTTTTTTTTCAAAGTTTTTCAAATTGTTGTGTTTTTTTTTTTTTTTTTTTTTTTTTTGTTTTTGTTGTTGTTTTTTTTTTTTTTTTTTTTTTTTTTTTTTGTTTTGTTTTTTTTTTTTTTTTTTTTTTTGTTTTTTGCAAAAACAAGAATGAAAAATAAAAATATTTTTTTTTTTTTTTTTTTTTTTTTTGGTTAAGTTTTTTTTCATTTTTTTTATTTTTATTTTAAGTTTTTTTTTTTTTTTAGTTTAGTTTTTTAGTTTTATTTTTTTAGTTGTTTTTTTCAAATTTTTAATTTTTAAGGTTTTTCAAAAATTTTTTTTTTTGTTTGAGTTTTTCAATTTTTTTTTTTTGGTTTTATAAATTTGTAAATATATATATTTTAGTTTTTATTATTATTATTATATTGGCCATATTTATATATATATATTATATAAAAATATAGGTAAAATTAATAGATTTCCAGGGTTTAAAATAACGAACCTAAAGATCCCCGGCAAACGGCGCCAAAAACTTGATGCAGTTAAAACTCGGGGAAATTATTTGCGGTCGCGCGGCGAACCCGGCGGTTTTATTTGCGAAAAAGGCGGATTTGATTTTATTTAAGAAAACGGGTCGCGCGTGTTTATTTATTTATTTGGATATAAAAAGGGGTTTAGAAATCGAGTTTTAACGAAAGGAGGCAAGTGCACCTATCTGTGAGTCAGTACAGTATATTCCGGGTGGAATATCGAGCGTCGTATTGTTCTCGGGTCCTCCGGGTCGATTATTTCTACTACTTTTCCCTGGAGGGACTATTATTTATAACCGATAATTAACTTGTCGGGGTATTTTATAATATAATCGGAAAAAGCAGAAAAATGACAGAAAGAAAATGAAAAGCATAAAAAGAAAGCAAAGAAGGTGGTGCAGCGATGAAGAGCTTAGCTCGATGGCACCGAAACAAACACATTGAACTAAAATAGACTTTAAATTAAAAAGAGCTCCTCAAATTTCTAATTAATTAAGGCGGAGACTTGGCCGTGGAGGTTCCACTAAAATGAGCTCACCTATCTCTAGGACTATCGCTCACCTGAACGCTAAGACTATTCGACCGGGCTCTCGTCCGACGAAGGATTCCTCTATACCCCACGTCCGCATTACGCTAAGAACCCCGCTATTGGGTGGGGAACCCAATCCGGTAGAGTTGGCGCGCCTCCTCTCTCGAGGGGTTAGTGCGGAACTCTCTTTGCCAAGGGGTGATCGGTCCATATGCACTGGTCCTCTCGGCTAGCTAGCATATGGACTACGGAAATAGGGCCCACACATCGATATGGTGGTCCTACGCGTCGTTTAACCCCCGGGCAAACCTTAAGTGCTATTAATTAATTTAGAAAGATTAGACCTTTAGTTATTTTTAAGCTATTTTATCTGTCCCAATGCTCTTCGATGCCGAGGGCTAAGAACGATTAGCCACTCATCGGAATGGGGACGGCTTGCGGGGAAAAGCAAAAAGAAAGCAGAAAAAGAAAGCAGTAAATGAAAGCGATAAAATGAAAGCAGTAGTAATGAAAGCTGAAAATTGCAAGTCCTACCCAAACGAGTAGGACTGAAGAAAGCAGTAAATTGCGAGTCCCGCGCAACTGCGTGGGCGGGAGAAAGAAAGCAGTAGTAAGTAAAACGCACACAAACGCCAAGTCCTACTCAAATGAGTAGGAAAAATAAATACGGGTCCTACTCAAACGAGTAGGACAAAATAAAATGCAACGCACGCACACACTCTCTCGACATAAATGATAAAACACAAGCACTCTACTGAAAAGTAAAACACACGCACAACACACGACAGAATTGAAATAAAGCAAAGCGGCCATTTAACTCTTAACGAGTAGGCGGAAATAAATGCGCACACACACAAATGAGCGAAAAAATTGCAAAAACTATGTTAACGAAAAATTAAAACACTACTGCATTTCTACCGCTATAAATGCGGTAGGAAAATGCTATAAAAAAGCTGAAATATAAAATTAACCGGAAAGAAAGTTTGCAAATAAAAATGAAAAATGAAAGTGATCGAAAAATAAAAACGAATACATTTCTACCGCTAGAATGCGGTAGAAATCATAAAAAGAGAACGAAAAAATTAAACGGGACAAAAGTTTAAATGAAAAACTAAGTGCGCGAAAAATTAAAACGACTATATTATCATTCCTATAACTCCGTTTAAAAAACGCTGAAAACGTGTAAATAAAGTAAAAAAGAAAGAAAAAGAAAAAGTTTTACAACCTAAAACGAAACAAAAAAACTAAGTTAAAGAGAAGAAGAAAAGAAAGACACTTTTAAAGCGTTTTAGGGTTATAGGAACGAAATAAAAGCTATAAAAATCTAAGTTAACCAAAAACAAGGACATAAAATTAAAAAGTTATACTCATACACACACACACACTATTAAAAAGACGAAAAAAACTAAGTTAAAACAAAAACGAAAAATAAGATTGCATAAGAGAAGCGTTTAGATGACATCCAAAACCATATAAAGGGAGAAAACAACATATTTTATTAACTAAAAAAGAGGGTTACATAAATAAAAACTAAGAAGAGGGAGAAAATCCCTTACATAACCCTTGGAATCATCTAAACAGCATAACACCTAAGCAAAATGGTGCCCAAAAGGGAACAGGAATTCAAGGAGAACCTCTGAATTTATAGACAAAATTTTCATGAGTCACGCCCTTGGTCACGGGCGTGACAGGGGGCGTGACAGTACTATTTGGAAGGCGGCCGGCGATTTGACGGGAAAGTTGACTTCGGGCTGGACACGTGGCGGTCTCGCAGTGGTCACGCCCTTGGTCACGGGCGTGAAGGGGCGTGACAGGCAGGTGGATCTGGGCGCGGTGCGCCAAAAAGTCGCCGCGCGGGTCTTGTCGGGCTAGCTGGAAAGGTCACGCCCCAGGTCACGGGCGTGACTCTGGCGTGACAGGCGGGTGTCGACACTCGTTGAGCTGAAAATGTCGAGTTGAGTGAACACGGCTTGGGTCACGCCCCGTGTCGGGTGACACGGGCGTGTCGACGGGCGTGTCAGCTGGGTCGACGATAGTTGAGCGCGATTTCGTCGATCTGGATGGTCACGGGCATGGGTCACGGGCGTGACACTGGTGACACGGGCGTGACAGGCTTTGCACTTCAAATTTTGCTGATTTCTCGGGAATTTGACGCATCACGCCCTGGTCACGGCGTGACCAACATGTCACGGGCGTGACATGTCAATTTTGGCAGATTTTTGATTTTTTTCTGAAAAATAAAATAAACAAAGTCAGCAAAATTATTTACAAAAAAGAAGCAATTTATTAAGCAAAAATATATAAAAAAGACGAAAACAAATGAAAACGACTAAATTAATGTACAGAAAAATAGGTATATTTACAATTCATCACAGCCTCCACCGGTGCTTCCTCAACCTTGCTACTTCCGGTAGGCTCCACCGAGCCACCTTCATATGACGTTAGCTCGTCAAAGACAACGTCTCTTGACACCACGAACTTCTTCGTCACAGGTCCATGCACTTCCATCCCTTCTTCCGCTCATCATAGCCAACAAAGACAAGTTTCCTTGCCTTCACATCCAGCTTTGTCCGTGAAGCATCCGGGACATGCACGTAGCAAGTTGAACCGAACACCCGAAGGTGTCCAACACTCGGCTTCTCCTTCAGCAACAGCTCAATAGGAGTCTTCATGTTGATAGGGCTGAGTGGCATCCGGTTGATAACATATGCAGCACAAGACATTCCCTCCGCCCAAAGGACCTTGGGATATCTTTCGCATGCAGCCAGCATTTGCAGGTTTCCGTCAAATGACGGATCTTCCGCTCCGCTACCCCATTTTGTTGTGGAGTGTGAGAACAAGTAAGCTCCCGTTGGATCCCGTGCTTCCTGCAGAAGTTAGAAAACTCGGAAGAGACAAACTCCCCCCGTTATCAGTTCTAAACTTCTTAATCCGCAAGCCAAGCCGGCCTTCTACCAACTCCTTGAACTCCACGAACAAATGAAAGGCATCCGACTTCTCCTTTAAGAAGTACACCCAAGTATACCTTGAGTAGTCATCAACCAAGACAAGCATGTATTTGCTTCCACCAAGGCTGGCAGTAACAGTCGGTCCCATCAGGTCGCCATGAATACACTCCAAAGGTTTCTTGCTCCTTGTTTGAGATTTATCAAACGGAAGGCGATGTGCCTTACCGTATTGACAGCCCGCACAAACATGCCCATCACCAAAGGAGGACAACATCGGTAACCCCCTCACCAGACTTCTACTCGCCATTGCCTTTAGCTTGTCCATGCCAACATGCCCCAGCCTCTCATGCCAGATAGCCGCACTATCATTGGCTCTCATCTTATCAACATAGGCACTGGTGGAAAGAACAAACAAGTTCTTCACCCTCCTCCCAACATGAGCAACATCAGCCTTCACCGCTGATACGTTGCGAAGGAACCTCACGTCTGTTGGCCCAAACAGAACGTGATACCCAGCGTCCACCGCGTTGGTCACCGAGAAGAGGTTCTTCTTCATGCCCGGCACGTGATACACACTCCTTAACGTGAGTGGCCCCTGATCACTACCCAAAGACACGACCCCCTCCTTCTCTACTGCATAAATAGTATTATCAGCAGTGATAATAGCTTCATTACCTGAGTAAGCCTGCATGGAGGTGAACTTCGACTTGTCTCCGGTGAGGTGATGACCACACCCGGAGTCGACGATCCACTCGCTCTTGAAGTCCTCAACAGATAAGGCCCGGACACAAGTGCCCGTCATGAAAGCTCCTCCCCATTCTGCTTCTTCACTTCGTGAGCAAGCTTCCTCCTTTCCCGCAGCATGCCCAGGCAGCAGTTTGACCTTGCAGTCCCGCTTGAAGTGCCCACGCTGATGACACCGGTAGCACTTCAGATTCTTCTTCCAGTCCTTAGGAGCATTGCTCCTCTCCGGCGGATGTGAAGTTGAAGTCTCCTTCTCAACAGCGGCCTGCACCTTCTTCTTCTTCTTCCCTTCCCATCCCTTCTTCTTGCCTGAGAAGAGAGCCTCGCTGCCTTCCTGATTTAGATTCACTCCAGCCATCTGCCTTGCTAAGCTCTCCTGCGAGGCAAGCAGATTCTCCAGCTCCAGCAACGACGGCTGAGTAGCCCACCCTTGAACAGATGTAACAAAGGCCACATACTCCTTCCGCAAGCCGCGGAAAATGTGCCTCTTCATCTTTGCCTCAGAGATAGGCTCATCAGGATCTAGTGCCGACAGCTCAGCACACAAGCTCTTCATCTTTAAGAAGTCCCTGGAGATGGAAAGGTCTCCCTGAGTTGCCCTGGCCAACTCATTCTCCAGAAACTAAAGCCGAGCCACATTCTTCCTATTGAACAACTCATCAATGGTTGTCCAAATATCAGCAGCCGACTCACATCCAATGATGTGATCAAACAGTTCCGGAGAGACAGCTCTCTTCAGAACGAACTCTGCCTTAGCATTAGTTCTTCTCCAGAGCATCACCTGTTCAGCAGTACCGAAAGCAGCAGTAACTTCCTGTCTGTCGTCTCCACCGACAACTTCCCACAGCTCCTTGCCTAGAAGATAACTCTTCATGCACGACTTCCACTTTTTATAGTTAGTCGGCGTTAAGAGTTCAATGCCCAGACCTCTTGCTAAGCTTCCTTCCATTGCAATCACCTGTTGGTACCCTTCAGCAGCTCCGAGCAACAACACAGGTTGATCACCACTCAATCACTGAGTAACAACACTGGCTGACCTCCGCTCACGCAACTGAACCTCCGCAACCTCAGAAACCTGGCTTTGATACCATGTTAAATTTTCTCAACGTGGTCAGCAAGATAGCCCAAACACCAAATTAATATCTTCGGAACTACCCAGTTCGCACGCTGAACCTGCGGAAACCCAAGGACTAGAGGTTGCACCCAACAAAACAATGGAAGCACAAGAAGATCTTATTATGCATTCACTTCTTTACAATCCGAGGCATACATAGCGAGACATGATTTCGCTAGTATTACAGCTGTAAACAAAAAGAATCAAAAAACAAGCCGGGCGGACAGCACTCCAGTCCGCCGAGACCGCGAGGTCGCCGAGATCGCCGAGACCGCTGAGCTCGCCCAAGCTATGCTGCAATCCGCCGAATACCACGGAGTCCGCCGAGACCGCGAGGCCGCGCGGACAGACCGTTATTCGCCTCCTGCTGAACCCGAACTGAGGAACTCCCCTACCCGCCTGAAGCCGGCGGACAGGTTATTGAAGCTGGGAAAGTTGAAACAGAACTGACAAGCCGCAGAGCGACCTCCTGCTGAGTCCGCAGAGACCGCACACTTCCAAGCACTGACCGAAGTCACAGCCAAACTCCTGGCTCCTTGAAGTTATCCGCGCGACCTACACACAGCAAACCGTCAGCCTGAAACAATCCGTGCGGACTGAAAAACACAGACCGCAGCACTCGCCCAACCCAATTTACTGTTCACTCACGTTACTTAGGTTACTGTAGATGTGCCAGGGGGGTCCTATTTATAGGCCAGGTGAGGAGTGTGGTCACCGCCCATGAGATGGTGACACCGCCCCAGTCCGCGCGAACACAAACGACTGTCCGCTCAGTCCGCGAGGACTTAGCCAGTCACCAAGGGAAACCGCCAGGAGCAAGACAACCAATGACGAACCCTCTCCAGTCCGCCCAAGCTAAGCGGACAAGGCACCAGCCCGCAAAGCTCCAACTGCTTCAGGACAGCACCCTCTTCAATGGCAGTCCGCACCAACCCGAGGCAGTCCGCAAGACTCACACCTCAATCCGCCACAAGTCCACGACCAAAGGCAAACAACAACAGTCCGCCCGGTCACAGCGGACTTGGCGGATACAGCGGACACCATGAACTTGACACCAAGTGTGACCAAGTCCAAAACCATCAAGGGCCAGTGCGAGCATGGCGGACACAAAGTCCCGTCCGCCAAACACCCTAGCACAGACCGCAACCAGTCCGCGAGCTCCTCGCACTTGTCCAACGCAGTAGTACCAAGCCGGACTCCAAACATCAGTCCGCCAACCGGTCTCCTCTGCAAGACCTGCTGTAACACCTGAGCTCGACAAGGCCTCAGCCAAGCTCAAGGCCCAGTCCGCAACAGCCCCAACCACGGACACACCAGTCCGCAAGGCTTCCCGCGAACTCGAACCAACCCGCCAACAGCGCAAGCATGCACCCGCGGCCACTGAGCAATGCACCAGTCCGCAAGCCTCTCTATCCGCAGATACCAGGCCGCACCAAACCGCGGACTCCATGCAACAACCTGCTCAGAACACAGCCGGCTTCCACCAGACTTCTCACCAGGTCGCAACCTCAGTCCGCCCAGTCCGCCCAGTCCGCCAAACGCTGTCCGCACAGGCCGCGCGGCCTGTCCCGTCACCCACTTCCACTTCACAAATTTCAACAGATATTTACATGGAGCAATCTCCTGGGTACGTTGCTCAGGTGGAGAGACGCGTATGTCGGTTGAAGAAGGCTATCTATGGCCTAAAGCAAAGCCCTCGGGCGTGGTTTGATAAGTTCAATAGCATTGTGGCAGATGTTGATTTCACAAGGAGCTCTGTCAATCACTCATTATTTATTCACAAAACCGCCCTGGGTCTGGTGGTTCTTGTCGTATATGTTGATGATATTCTTCTCACTGGTGATAACCAGGCTGGGGTAGCGCTGACAAAGAAACATCTTCGTCAACACCTTGTCACGAAGGATATGCTCTTGGGGATATACATCTTGGGGATATAAATCTCTCGAAAGCCTAATTCTTTGGTTCTCTCCCAACATAAGTATGCTCTTGATCTTCTGCAAGAGACATGGTTGACTGGGGCTAAACATGACCGATGCCCCATGGCTACTAGAGAAGATAAAACCTGGACAAACGACTCGCCTCTTCTGTTGGATGTTACAAGATACAAACGTCTGGTGGGCAAACTCATTTATCTTACTGTAACAAGACCAGACATCTCCTATGTTTTAGGTAAGTTTAGCCAGTTCATGCAAGCTCCTAGAGAGTGTCATCTACAGTCTGCTCTAAGGATATTGGAATATGTTAAACTGGCGCCTGGTAAAGGACTACTGTTTCAGAGAAATGGTCACTTAATGGTTGAAGCCTACTCAGATTCTAGCTATGTTGATGACAAAGGTGATCGCAAGTCCACATCGGGTTTTTGCACATTCGTGGGAGGGATCCTAGTGAGCTAGAAGAGCAAGAAACAATCTGTTGTCTACAGGTCCAGTGCATAAGCTGAATATCACAGTATGACGTCAACCACTTGTGAGTTAAAGTGGTTACGGGCTCTCATGTTGGACTTAGCAGAATTCTACAATCATTATTTACCTATGTTCTGTGACAACAAGGCCGTCATATACATCTCTAAAAATCCAGTATTTCATGAGAGAACAAAGTACATCGAAGTTGACTGTCATTTCATCAGAGAAGAGATCTTGAAAAAACAAATTTGTACTTCATTCGTTACTTCTGACAACGAGTTGACAGATATCTTCACCAAGCCCGTGTCAGCTTCTTTTTTTCACATTTGCGGCAAGCTAAGCATGATTGATATATATGCTCCAGCTTGAGCGGGAGTGTTGCAATATGGATACAGGCGGTCTGGCGGCTTCACTAGCGGCTTGGAGACCGGGCGATCTGGTGGCTTTCACTGGAGGCTTGGAGACCGGGCGGTCTGGCCGCTTATCTCGCAGCTTGGAGACCGGGCAGTCTGGCGGCTTCACAGGCAGCTTGGAGACCGGGCGGTCTGGCAGCTTCACTGACGGCTTGTCTTCTATCATCACTATGGTCGGGCGGTTAAAGCTTATTGTCAAACCGCGCGACCTATGCGGTCTGGCTTTGTTTAAGCCGCTAGTCCTATAAATTTATTTAGTCTCACATTACTTAATTGTATTCTCTCCCTTCTCCTCCATTCTATAAAAGGGAGGTCATACATTTGTAATAGATACACTTTTTGGAAATAAAAACCGTGTTTTGTCCAAATTTCAGTTTCTCTTTTTCTGTTAGCACACTTTGAAAATGGACTGGACAGGTCTTCCGAAGATTGCATTATAGGCTGAGCTTGAATCTACCACAATAATTTGGACTTTATGCGTGGTCTGCTTGGAAACTCTCCCATAGTACCCGGTAGGGCAATCATTCCTAGCTAGAGCTGTCACGGTTCCGGTTTGTTTCTGGTTCTACCAAAACCATGAATCGAACCACTAAGGTAACGGTTCTTTAAATTAGAACCAAAACCTTACTTGGTTTGACCGGTTCCGATTCTAGTTCTAGTTCCAGCTTAATTTTTGGAACTGTCGCGTAAATGGTTCCGGTTACGGTTCAACAGGAACCAAAACCAAACCGGTCACTAGCGGTTCGGTCCGGTTCTATGCGGTTCGGTCCGGTTCTAATCGGTTCCAACTAAAACCCAAATAAAACATGGCATAATTAAATAAAAGCGGGCTGCAAATAGTAAAAATCAAAACAACATCGAAATAAAAATAATTATATTGCGCACTTCTCGACGGTCTTTTCCACGATCGGTGGGATAGTATCAATCATCTTTCTATGCGTGTAGACTTGTCACGACTTCTAGTTGTCTAGTGCACGTCTCGTCAGCATACTCAACTGTAACAACCGGCTATAATTAGTTATCTTTCATGATTACTAATAAATAGTAGTGGTATATCTTTTATATTTTTTAAATAAAATATTTCAAAAAAAATATGTAAGTAAAATTAAAAATATATTATAGAACTGTACAAAAATCAAAAGTACACTTCAAAAATTGACTCCAAACCGCACCAATGTCAAAACATATCACACGGTTTTTATACGGTGAAGTTTTGTTGTCCAAAATCAACCTCCTTTAGTGCGATTGCGATTTGGGTTCAAACTGCATCGGTTTCACCCTTGATAGTAAGTATAAATATTATAGATAAATTATAAAATAATAACAATATAATAATAATAATGGTAATAATAATAATAAACGGGTTGCGGTTTGGTTCTACTTCGGTCCGGTTCGGATCGGGTCTAAAAATCTTGAAACCCCTTAAGACTTGTATGTTGTCGTTCCGGTTCCGGTTCTGGTCCGGATAATAAAATGTAAGGACCACACCCGGACCAATTGTTGAAGTTGGTGACCGGGCGGTCTGGCGGTTTGTCTTGGCGGGTTGAAGACCGCGCGGTCTGGCGGTTTGTCTCAGTCGGCTTGGAGACCGGGCGGTCTGGCGGTCTTCCCTGGCAGTCTCTCTTCCTCTCTGGTGGTAGCCGTGCGGTTAGCCCTGCTGTCTAACCGCGCGGCTTGTGCAGTTTGTTTTGTATAGTCCGCTTGTCCTGTAAATTATAGTCCCACATCTCTTATTTGTATTCTCTCATCTCTCCTCCATTCTATATAAAGGAGGGCATACCTTTGTAATAGATACCTTTTTTGGATAATAAAATTTCAATTATTCAAAAGTTTATTCGCTTGTTCTCTACTTTTCGCTTCTTTTCTCTACTTTCTAACATGGTATCAGAGGGCACGGTCATTTTCTCCTGATTCTGTGCGCCCTCTGTTGTTCGCGGCTTGTTTTCAGCATTCTGCGACTTGCTTCGCGACTTGGCTTCTCTCTGTCCGCGCGGCTTGTTTCTATCCGCGCGGCTTGTTTCTGTCCGCTGCCCTGTTCGCGCGGCTTGCTTCTTCTTCTCTTCTCCTACTGATCTTTGTCGCGGCGACCTGTTTCTTTGTCGCCGCGCTCCTTGCTCTTTCCTCCCGCTCCGACTTCCTAGTCGTTGCGGTCTGTCCCTATCCGCGTGTGTTGTCTCTCTACTCGCGGCTTGCTGCTGTGATCTGCCTGACCGTGCGGGTTATTCCTTTCTTACCCACATCTTGGTCGCGGTCACCTGCTCTTCTCTTCTCTTCTATTCGCTCGGTCTTCTCAGTCCGCGCGACCTCTTCCCCGCTGGACCTTTGCCTGTTTTTTTCGCCGCTTTCTTCTTGTTGCCTTCTACCCGCTCCTGCTTGCTAGTCGCCTCGGCCTCATCTTTGGTCGCGCGACTTGATCTCCTCTGTTCGCCCGACTTTTTCAGGTCGTGCGACTTCTTTCCCTCTGCTTTGCTCGGCTTCTTGGAAGCGGCCTTTCTAGCCGCCCGACCTATTTTCTGGTCGCCCGGCTTGGTGCTCTATTCTCTTCTCGCGGCTTGTTCTTCTCGTAGCGGTTTGCTACTCTCTTGCTTCCATGGCTTTCCTCTCCTCCAGCCCGTCAGCCTCCGTGGTCACCTCTTCTGGTAGTGCTCATGTTGTGACTCGCGGACGATGGCTCATCGACTCTGGTGCAACAAGTCATATGACAGGCAACCCTCAATTTTTCTCTCTTCTTGACACACAGGCTCAGTTGCCCCCAGTCATTGTCGCTGATGGATCTCCCTCCCCGGTCCATGGGACAGGCATGGTTCAAGTCACTCCGTCTCTCTGCTTGGCTGATACCCTCTATGTGCCCACGTTTCCGTGCAATTTATTATCGGTTACTTCTTTATGCAAGCAACTACAGTGTTCTGTCACATTCACCCCTACCTCTTGTGCTTTTCAGGATCCGGACTCCCAACGGAC
Organism: Platanthera guangdongensis; assembly: GCA_039583875.1. Classification (NCBI taxonomy): domain Eukaryota; kingdom Viridiplantae; phylum Streptophyta; class Magnoliopsida; order Asparagales; family Orchidaceae; genus Platanthera; species Platanthera guangdongensis. Next base: position 44,314,249 of record CM077164.1, read on the forward strand.
GATTGCTACCGGGACTGAGAGTGGTGGCCTCTACTTCCTTGACAACGTTTCTGCTCTATCCGTCTTCTCCTCCTCCTCTACAGATCTTCTCCAATGGCATCTTCGCCTTGGTCATGCTCCTCCCCGCATTCTACGACAACTCCTGCCGCACCTCCCTCCTCATCATCCTCCTCTAAACTGTGATGCATGTCAACTTGGCAAACATCACCGCTCATCCTTCCCACCAACGCAGCGTCGGGGCTCCTCCCATCCGTTCGACCTCGTTCACTCTGACATATGGGGTCCCGCTCCTACCCTCACCATCGGTCGGGGCAGTTCCTATTTTGTCACCTTCATTGATGATTTCTCTCGATCTACGTGGGTATATCTTCTTAAAGATCGCTCCGAGTTATTCTCTGTTTGGACCTCCTTTTATTCGATGGTTAAAACTCAGTTCGCTACGTCTATTAAAATCCTTCGTTCTGACAATGCTCAGGAGTATCTTAGCCACGACTTCTCCTCCTCTTGCACTCACCATGGTGTTATTCGTCAAACCAGCTGTGTCTACACTTCCCAACAAAATGGGGTGGCGGAACGCAAAAACCGTCACCTCCTTGATGTCGCTCGCACTATGATGAATCAAATGCATGTTCCTCGCTCCTATTGGGGCATATTGTCCTTCTCTCCTGCTATCTCATCAATCGCCTTCCCTCCACCATTCTCCACGGTGCTACCCCCTTCTCCATTCTTTATCCGGACAAGGATCCCTTTCCTCTTCCTCTACACATCTTTGGGTGCACCGCTTTTGTGCACTCTCCCGCTGCCACCCGTGATAAACTCTCACCCTGTGCCACCAAATGTGTCTTTCTGGGCTATTCTCCCACTCAGAAAGGCTATTGTTGCTTTGACCCTGTTACCCGCAAGCAATTTGTCTCTGCGGATGTCACCTTCTTTGCCAATGCCTCTTACTTCTCTCCCGCTTCCTCTTCTCCTCCTCCTGCTCCTCCTTCTCATACCAACCCATCCCTTCCCTCTGCTCCCACTGAGGTTCCGTCCTCTCCACCCACTCCACCGCCTTCCCCATCCTCCTCATCTCCACCCTCTACTCCGCTTTCTCCCTCCACTCCGCTGCCATCTCTCTCTACTCCCGGGCCAGCTCTCTCCACCACGGATACTCCGGATACTGAGGCACCTGCTGACCTGGATCTCCCGATTGCTCTTCGCAAAGGGGTTCGGGCTTGTACCCACCATCCTCTTGCTGCGGTTGTTTCCTACGATCGCCTTACCCCTGCTCGCCGAGCCTTTGCCCTGGCTATCTCGGCAACTACCACCCCCCGTTCCTACCAGGAGGCCCTTACTATTCCTCACTGGAAAGTTGCCATGGATGAGGAGATTGCTACTCTCACTGAACGGGGTACCTGGACCCTTGTTCCGCCTCCTTTCGGCACCGATGTTGTTGGTTGTCGCTGGGTCTTCGTGGTGAAGTTTCTCCCGGATGGCAGTGTGGATCGTTATAAGGCTCGCCTGGTTGCCAAGGGTTTTACCCAAACTTATGGGGTTGATTACTTTGACACTTTCTCGCCCGTGGCTCGCCTCAGCACTATTCGGGTTCTTCTCTCTGTAGCTGTCAACAGGGATTGGCCTATCTCGCAGCTAGATGTTAAGAATGCCTTCCTCTATGGAGATCTGCAGGAAGCTGTTTACATGGAGCAACCTCCTGGGTATGTTGCTCAGGGGGAGACACGGGTATGCCGGCTAAAGAAGGCTATCTATGGCCTCAAGCAGAGTCCTCGTGCCTGGTTTGACAAGTTCAGTGGCATTGTTGCGGCCATTGGTTTTACACGAAGCTCAGCAGATCACTCCTTGTTTGTTCGGAAAACCGCCTCTGGTCTTGTTGTTCTTGCGGTTTATGTTGATGACATTCTTCTTACTGGCGATGACCAGGATGGGATACTGATGACCAAGAAACACCTTCGTCAACATCTGGTTACAAAGGATATGGGCTCCCCGAAATACTTTCTGGGGATTGAAATCTCTAGAAAGCCCAACTCCATGGTCCTTTCACAACGGAAGTATGCTCTTGATCTTTTAAAGGATGCAGGACTCACTGGTGCTAAACCTGCACGTTGTCCTATGGCTGCTGGAGAAGACAAAACTTGGACAGATGACTCACCTCTTCTCTCTGATCTTACGAGATACCGGCGTCTGGTGGGCAAGCTCATATATCTCACGGTAACCAGACCCGACATCTCCTATGCTGTTGGAAAGGTGAGCCAGTTCATGCAAGCTCCGAGGGAGTGTCATCTACAATCTGCTCTGAGGATATTAGAGTATATTAAAGCTGCTCCAGGGAAAGGACTCCTATTTCAGAAGAATGGTCACCTAAGGGTTGAAGCTTACTCTGATTCAAGCTATGCAGATGACAAAGGGGACCGCAAATCGACTTCAGGTTTCTGCACATTTGTTGGAGGCAATCTTGTGAGTTGGAAGAGCAAGAAACAGTCTGTCGTTTCCAGGTCTAGTGCAGAGGCTGAATATCGTAGCATGGCATCGACTATATGTGAGTTGAAGTGGTTGCGGGCTCTCATGCTTGACTTAGGAGAGGTTTACAACTATCCTCTTCCTATGTTCTGTGACAATAAGGCCGCGATACACATTTCCAAAAATCCGGTCTTTCATGAGAGAACAAAACACATAGAAGTCGACTGTCATTTTATTCGAGAAGAAATATTGAAGAAACAGATTTGCACTCCATTTGTCACGTCTGACAACGAGTTGGCAGACGTCTTCACCAAGCCAGTGTCCGCTTCCTTTTTCCACATCTGTGACAAGCTGGGCATGATCGATATATATGCTCCAGCTTGAGGGGGAGTGTTGAAGTTGGTGACCGGGCGGTCTGGCGGTTTGTCTTGGCGGGTTGAAGACCGCGCGGTCTGGCGGTTTGTCTTAGTCGGCTTGGAGACCGGGCGGTCTGACGGTCTTCCCTGGCAGTCTCTCTTCCTCTCTGGTGGTAGCCGTGCGGTTAGCCCTGCTGTCTAACCGCGCGGCTTGTGCGGTTTGTTTTGTATAGTCCGCTTGTCCTGTAAATTATAGTCCCACATCTCTTATTTGTATTCTCTCATCTCTCCTCCATTCTATATAAAGGAGGGCATACCTTTGTAATAGATACCTTTTTGGATAATAAAATTTCAATTATTCAAAAGTTTATTCGCTTGTTCTCTACTTTTCGCTTCTTTTCTCTACTTTCTAACACCAATGTTGTTCACGGTTCCAAAATTCAAATCGGAACCCGAATAATTGTGAACGATTCGGTCTGGTTCTTTGCGGTTCCGGTTCGGTTTGCGGTTTTCGATTTTAAGTGACAGCTCTATTCCCAGCACCTGGACTGGATGGTTGTCGAATCTGTATACTGGTCCCACGGCTGGTGTCAGATGTTGTCAGGAAAGCTTCATGTTCTGAAGGGTGGAGGAGAACAGGACGTCAACTGAGCTTCCGTTGTCGACGATGTTTCGCTTGATATTATAGCAGGGATCCCCAATCCCGACACTAATCACAAGAGGGTCTTGGTGAGGTGTTCGGAGCCCCTCGAGGTCTTCATCTCTGAAAGTTATGGGGGTGTCTTGCCTGCACTTTTATCTTCATGAATGCCCCCCTGCGTGCATACCGAGAGTATCTTAGCGGAAAGAACGGGCAATCCAGAGATGGTCTTAATGTTTCCAACCATCTGCCTACCCCCGACTCCTCCTTACGGGGCGTTTTGTTGATCTCTGGGCGGCCTGGGTGGGTCCTACTAGTCCTGTAGGCATCCTTGTAAAAATCTTCAGAGCAGCCGTTGGCGAACAAGACGTTCAATTTCCTCCTTCAAGCGGGCACAATATTCAATAGTGTGTCATGTGCTTCGATGAAACTAGCAATACTTGGACTGGTCATTCATGGGGTTATGAGCCGGCTGCTTAGGCCGATGCAGGGCCGACTCATCCTGGATTGCGTAGAGTATGTTGGTGCACGTGGTGTTGAGGGGAGTGTAATCCCGGGGCGGCTGATCTCTCTGATGGTCATGTCGGCGTTGCCCGTTTCGACGTTCTTCTTGTAATCTTCCTTCTTGGTGTTGAGGGGCCATCTCCTTCTCCCTCTTACGCTTCTGATTCCCATCGGACTGTTGACGATGAGCTTTAATAGCCTCGTCAGCTGTGATCTGCGCTTCTACACGGTGTACGAGGTCGGGATAGCTAGGGATGGTTTCCCTCATTAATGCTGAATATAAGTCGTTAGGACGGAGACACCTAAGGAACACTCCTCTTAATAGCTCTGGGTCGACACCTAGGATTTGGCGAGCTTCTGCAGAGAACTTGCAAAAGAAGTCCTTCAAAGACTTCCATTCATTCTGGCGGATACCTGATAAGTGGGAAGGGTCGCGGATGATCGTCCGATTTGTTATAAACTGATCTGCAAACTCTCTCGTTAGCTCTATGAAGTTGGCAATGGTGCCCACCCTCAAGGAGTGAAACTATGTGCGGGCCTGCCCCTTGAGAGTGGCTGGGAACACTTGGCAGAGTAACTGATCAGGTGCGTTGTAGATCCTCATAATGCTAGTGAAGCGGTTGACGTATTCCAACAGATCATCTGTTCCGTCGAACATCTCGATATTCGGCAACTTGAAACCATGAGGAATTGGATGAGCCAGGATTTGTGGTGTAAGGGGGAGCCTTGGAAGAGTGGTCGTCAAGTATGAATATCCCGTCGGCCCGCTTGCCGGTATTCTTCTGCGATCACCTCCCGAATTGCTTCCATGGTGAACCACTCGAGTGGGGGAAGTCGGGCCTCGTCTCCCTAGTTGTGGCGGTGTCGCCCAACTTCAGTTCCTCCACGAGTCGAGTGAGTTTAGCTGGCGGCATCAGAATATCCTTCGGGCGCCTCTTGTCTTGATGGAGCTTCTTGCGTCCTGCCAAGATTTGGCAGTGATGGGTTAACTGGTGCTAGAGGAGGGGAAGGAGGCGCTCCCAGATTCCTGAGCAGGGCAAGCATTTCAGATTGCTGCTCTTCCATTTGTCAAACACACCCCTCGAGGGCGGTAATAGGTGCGAAAGCGGCCCCTACGACCAATGACACGTCTACCAGAGAGTGGGAGTGTCATCATTTAGTGTGTCCTTCTGGGACGGATCCTTCAGCTGTGCGGGCGCTTCTCTTTGCCATTGAAGTGGAACTTGAATGTTGCAAGGATGAAGGTCTTGGCTTTTGAAGGATGTTGGGGGGTCGTGTTCCCACAGACGACGCCATACTGTTTCGGACTAACTCAGCGTCCTGGTTGGGACAGAAAAAACTGGACCGCCTTAGCTCTCGGGATGGTCGAGCGCACAAACAGCCAATGAAAATAGAGAGTTGACACAAGAGGTTTTAACGTGGAAAATCCCTCAACTGGGTAAAAAAACACGTGATCGGGTTTGTGCCGGTCAAAATCCACTATTCTCATGCACTTACAATATGTTTGGAGAATCGAGGGCGACAGTCCGCCTCTCGTTATAACTTGGTGGTGAAAGAGAATTCCTGACTTGAAACGGGCAAGAGGCTGCGTCGAGTGAGTGTTGGGTGTTGCTTGGTGACTGGTGTGCTTGAGTGTCGGTGATAGTCGTCTTCTTCCCTTCTCTGCGCACTTGGGGACATGGGCATTCCTTTGGCTCGTAGGCGGCTTCAAGATGACCCGAGGGAGGAGTTCGACAGAGCTCTGGCCTGAGGAAGAAAAGGCTCGGGGAGCAAAAAAGTGAGAAATGAGGAGGCATGATGCTCCTTTTATAGCATCCAGGAGCTACTTATGGTACACCCCCCCACCAATAACCCGGTGGTTAGTGGGTGGTTACCTATAGATCGGACGACGATGGAGACTCCATAGTGATCCGACGGTGGCCAACCTGCAAGCGGCGGCGGCCTGACGACCAAGCGGCAGCGGTGGGTGGCGGCGGCGACGGCGGTAGTTATTGAAAGGGTGGCCCTCATGATCCTTCTATGGTGGAGGAGATCATGAGAAGTGGGTTGACCTGTCAAACCCATGATCTCCATATTAGGAGAAATCATGGGGGAGGAGTGGTTAAATGCACCCCCAAGGCTTTAAATGGAGCTTCATCCCCATCACTTATTATGCAATCTTTTCATTTATCAATGAATTCCTCTAGCATTATGAGTAACTAATTTTTCATTAATGCTCTATCGAGATGATTCGAGAATGAGATAATCATGTCTTAATCATTATTTTCTTTTTCTCTTTGTTGATTTTTTTTTTGATTTACCCTTGATTTTAATTGAATGAGACCATATTTTTTATTTTTGGCTTTCATTTATGTTTTCGTACCTGAGTTAGACGAGATGCTCTCGTATGAATTGATCGTCAAGGGGTAAAGAGAATTTGTACGCAACCCTCGAAAAATGACGACGTAATTCTTCCGATTTGCGGGGAAAGCGAGTTTTATGTGTTTGGTTCGAGAACGAGTGTTCGACCGATTAACTTAAACTAAATTTGGTAATCCTCGAGAGAGGAGCGCTCATACTTTGGAACCCTACAGTCAAAGTATTTTATTTTAAGAGAATTTGAATTTTTATTTTTCCTTTGATTATTCCCATACCGAGGTGAGTCGTGATCGAGTGCTAATCTCTTTAAAATAGTTCAAACCATCTTTTTTTTATTTGTAATCCTTTCTTTTACGCACAAAACCAACTCAAAATCGAATTGATAAAACAATAGTGATTTTCTCAAAGTAGTAGTAATCGGCGCTCCCGGATCTAATACGACCTTGATTTTTAATATCATATACTATAATCGATAATGTACGTTTGCCTTTGTCGAATATAGAATCAGATAATATCTTTTATTTAAATCTTAAATATCTCTATCACGCGACAATTCGCAAACCGTAACCATCTTAATGAAATACTATTCGCATGTAAGAACTTTATAATTTATGATGAATATTTTTATAATTTTTTACCATGTGCACATTGAATATTAATTCAGTTACATGCACCTCCCCATGACGAATTGTTACGGAAGGTGATTACGTAGCGACTACACGATGAAGAATGAGTGATGGAGATCAGATGACGGATAACCGACCAAAGAGGGCTGATCGGTGACGAAACATGACTGGCGAAAGATCGGGCGAGCGGTCATACAACACGATGGTGGCCGGCCGCAGTCCTCGCGACTGCGTGCAAGCAGGCCGCGAGCGAGCGGCCCACGACGCAGCGGAGGCTGGCGAGGCGCGCATCCGCAAGGTGCGGCGGCGGCGGGCAGGAGGCCAACTGCAAGCCGTGGGGCTGCATGCGGGTGGCCGCACGCTGTGGCGGCGCCGACGGGAGGCCGACCACGAGGTGTGATGGTGGTTGACATGTAGATCACGCGTGCGGATCGCATGCCTGGTGGTTTTGGCATTTTTTTCATAATCCTCACTAAGTTAGTGGAGATCATGAGAATTCTGATTACTTGCAGTCTGAAATTCTTATAAATTAATGGAGACCCCATCAAAATGAATTAAATTTTTATTGTGTTGAAGAAAATTAATTAGAAAAATAGTAATTATTTTGATTAGATAAGTGGGAAAAAATATTTTAGCAACACATAAACAATTCGGGAATGCCTACTAATCTGAGTCATGCTGAATTTAGAAACTTATTTGAAATAAAGTATAAAATTAAGGTATCGATATTAAGGCTGCGTTTGACATAGCTTATCACAACTTATTTGTTCCGATGAGATTGGACAAAAACGTCATTGTCATAGAATGTGTGTTTGGTATGACAAATGTTACTACCATTATCCAAAAAACTAATTTGAGCATCAGACTTTGGTATGAACATGACATTTTTGTACAATCTTTGGAGCAAATAAGCCGCGCCAAACGCAACCGTTATGATCTATTTACAACTATGCCCAAAGTTAAGAGTGACCAATTTGACACAAACACAAAGTAAATAACCTATTTGTAATCATGCAAGAAGTTGAGGGATCTATTTAAAGCAAATGAAAATTAAAGAATTTATTTGAAATTATGCCAAAAATTAAAGAATCTATTTTAAACAAAATGAAAATTAAAGGACGAATTTATATGTAAGCTCAAAATTAAGAGACCAGTTTATATATGTAAGCTCAAAATTAACGGATCAATTTATATATTTGACCCCACAAATTACATTGCTTTTCACTGGCCAAAATCACTTCTTGTGCACGCATATGAATTGGTTGAATATATATGAAATAACTGATCTTAGTGTTTTTTTGTACGTAGTTATGGAAGATTTGACCCTTAATCTTATAGTATGCCTAGCGTTTCTTTTTCAAAAACGAAAAAAAGAGGAAGGGGAAAAAAGGAAATTGAAAGTGTATATTATTATATGGGAAATGATATTTGCAGTTTATATTTGACTATTTACAGTTCAGAAGTAGGAGAAAACCATTCCTTTATTTTCTTGCTCACAACCCGTCTCTCCGAATAGGGTTTCAATTTCCCTCCTAGTTCGCACCCGACGGCATTTCCCTCGATCTCTCCGACCTTGATAGTGTTCGCGATTTGACAATGGTGAGTGTGTTGCTGATGTTCGTCCAAGTTCAGAAACCCGACATCTCCTCTTCCTCATTTGATGTATCCCTGTCAAATAAGTCTACTGCTAACTAGTTTTGCTTCCCTATTATAGATTTTGTTGTGAGTATTTGTCTGCTATGTTTATTTTGCTTCCGAATTGCATGATTTATGGTGAGTATTTGTCTAATTTTGTGTTCGTTTCTTGTTACCGTTGATCGTAATGATGATATCTATTTAAAATCAACAATTTTACTTATTTTATAATTTTTATTGCTTGAAATTGTACTCATGTATAAATTATAATTGGACTTTTATAATTTTGACTCTACTGCAAGTATAATTTTAAACTACAAATATAATTTATAAACTTCTAATAAAAATGAAATGGGAATAACCATTCATGAAATACTAATATCAATCCTCTATTATAATTGTGTAGATTTGTTTTGAATGAAAACTGAAAAGTCGCAAATTTGGAATACAAAGCATTAAGAATTGCAATTACTAACCAAATAGAGAAATCAAGCAGACGAGCAGAGTTTCTTTCTGCAAATTTAAAAGCTCTTTAAAATGCCACCGCATTGTGCTTCGACCATTTCTCCGCGTGTCTTCTCCCGCACGCTTCTATATCTTCCTCTGGAAGTTCCAAACTTGCGCTCTTTTCTCCGCCCTTCAACTCCAAATTTAACTCCGCCACCTCTTCTTTCTCCGCCCGCCGCAGGTGTAGAAGAAGAAAAAGTGGAAGGGAGAAGCAGCCATGTTCTACTCACACTCTCTTCTATCGAGGAAAGGCCCTCTTGGCACCATTTGGATTGCCGCGTATTGCTTCAAGAAGCTCAAGAGAGGGGATATTACCACGACTGACATCTCCTCCACCGTTGGTATTGTATTTCTAATCCCTAAGTTTTCCATTTGCAATGTTAACTTCAGATTTTTTTAAGTAGCGGTTCATACGGAGAGGCAAGTTTATCTTTTTCCTTTGCGTTTCAAGTATGGTTGGAATGGTGAAGGCATGTTAATGGATGAAGAGAGAGTGAGTGAGGATGCTTTTCTCCGTCGGATTTTTTGGGATATTGATTGTTGACTATGAAAAAAGGCGTGTCTTTCTACCTTTTCTCTGATTCTCACAAAAAAGAATCCTTAAAACATTGGTCTGTGTGATGCTTAAGTGATTCCTTGGTGCACTTTGTGTACTCATAGCTAAAGTGTTGTCAATGTATGGTGTTGGTCGATCAAGTTACTAAGTTTTTCTTCCATGCTTATGAAGCATTTCCTATTAATTTCCATGAACACTTAGCTTTGAATCTTGATCACCTATGGTTTACCCTGGTGTTTGGATTGCACTGGAGCCTCATGCTGACCAATCCTTTTCGTAATGCCGCAGTCAACCAAGGTATTGGCCAATGTGCGCTCGATTGTCTGCATGAGTTCCTTCGGTTTTGTTCCTCATGTGTTTGAGAAGTATTGATGTTGTTTACACACATTACCCAAATTGTTGTATAGTTAATTTTGATTCTAAAGGCAATTGAATATTGCGGAGTTGTACTAATAGATATATTTTTACAGGATTCATGTGCTGTCACTCTGTAGTGTTGTAGATTTCTTAATGTGAATGAGTGTTAGACAGTAAATATGTCATTCTATTCTATGTTGAGCATGATAGTGAGAGTAGTATATATCAAAGATAAGATAATTAAAAATAGACTTATATAGTTTGATCATATGCAATACAACGGTGTTTAGGAAATGCACTAATTGGACAATTAAATATAGTTAGAATTGAAGGATTATGTATGAAAATGATAAGACCCAATATAACATAAATGAAATTTGTTCACGGATGTATTTAGGTTTAACACCTCATGCAACACTCGATAATAAAAAAATGAAAAATAAATATCCATATAGACAATCCTGAATAGTCGGAAAAAGGCTACGACGAGTACTCTTTTTTGTTTCATGGATCCATGATAAGTTCATAAAATAATGCCCTCAAGATGCTATTCAAATTGGAAAAGATGACTGTTATAGTTTGCACCATAATTTCTAGAACTATTACATCGACGTGCTTTGGATATTTCGATAAGAATTAAATATCTTTAGGCATTAATTACAAGGTATAAACACATAAATTTATCCTTTTTTGTTATTGATGTAACCCAAAAATCTAGATTTTGATATTAAGTTAATTTGGTGATCAATTTTAAACTAAGTGGCGCAGATTAGATTCACCGAGAAATGAAGAGTGACAATCGACCTAGGGCTCGCAAATGCACAAAAAAATCTAACAAACGTACATTGAATGTGCATGAATCAATATTTCATAGGCTAGAAAATGAAAACATGAACAATGATCATTTCAAATTAACGACAAACTTGCAATTATGCAAATAATAATTTTGGCGAGCCAGGAACTTAGAGATCACTAAACATAAACATAAAATAATACAAATAGTAATCGTGCAATTAGATAATGTGCGGGGCATACCATAGACTCATACAAACAATGACATTCCTGCAAATCTGGGTTGGATTTTCTAGAAATGGAAGACTGGGTAGGTGGGGGTTGGATAGGATTTTCGAATATGGGATCAAGATTTGAGGGGGGGTGGGGGGGGGGGGGAAGTGACTAGATATTGGTATGGCTCTGTGGTTAGAGAGCTTGGAAAAGGTGCAAAGATGTGGAATATTGTTCAATAATTGAAGCTAGGAAATGAAGATGAGAAGTTGCCCGGGAATGATTAGAACTTGGGAAAGGTGCAAGGATGTGGAGCATTGTTCACTAATTAGTGAAGTTAGAGAATGCAGAGGAGAAGTCGCCAGGGAAATTGTTGATTGTACATATGCCGAAGGAGGTCCTAGATGAACGAAAATTGAGGGAGACCGACACTGGGATCTGACCGTAGGGCTGGTAGTGCTGGAAGGATGTGGGAAAATGTTTGAGGACGAAATGAGATTTGTACAGGTTGCAACATTGGGAGGTATGAACATAGATGAGTGACTGTTGATGTCGCTCTAGAAAGGCTGTCACCTGTCGGGGCACTATGGAGCTTCAGGTGGTGACATAGGGCTATGCGGAGCTTCATGTGGAGGCATCGGGATCTGGAAGGGGATATTCAAGAGGCTGGAACGGGAACAACGACATTGGCTAGGAGGCAAGCTAGGTAGATCGAAACAAAGATGTTTTCTGTTTCGGTATTTTTCGAAGTTGTCGTTCAAGATTGAAGGGGAGGTTTTTTTTGAGAGGCTTTTAGGCTTTTTGTATTAAATTTTGACCCTTAATTTTCGAAGAAATTGATTTAGGATTTTAATGAAATGGCTCGGGTATTCTCCCACCATTAAAAATTCTAAAATTAAAGTAAATATTTTATAAATTAAAATAAAAAGGGCAGCCCGGTGCGCAAGGCATCCCCGCGGAGCGAGGGTCTGGGGAAGGGTCACATCACAAGGGTGAAGTGTAAGCAAACCTTATCCTATTTTTTTGCAAGAGGTTGCTTCAGGGACTTGACAACACCTCAATCGGTGTGCTAAAGCTCCTCTTCACTTTATAAATTAAAATATTCGGGATTTTTTTTAATAATAAGATAACAAACCTAAGTTTATATATTTTAAAATTTTATTACATTTTCTTAAGCTTGATCTAATTATCACATAACCTAATTTGATGGACCTTTTCGTTTAGGCTATTATAGGCCGATCACACAATAATCTGTACGAGCACGCACTGGTTAGTGGGAAATAAAATACACGGACACTAATAACACGTGCGGAAATAAAATAAATAAATGCGCGCGATCACTTGCGTTGCACAAATAAAAATACAAGACATAAAATAAAATAAAGATGCAACTCAAGTTGCATTAGTAAGATGTAGTTAAATGTTGTCTCAAGCCAAGGATTTGAAATCAAGGGAAAACCCAAGTTTTTTTAATAATACTTCAACTAGCTAATCTTCTTCATCCTTTGTATGCTTATATTTAGGGCGATGTTACATGCGCACCACAATTGGTTTTGTGCACAGTGCACACCAATATTATGTGCACACCAAAAATCTTATATGCGAGCAAAATTGAGTTAATTAAAAAAAGGAGGAAGGGTGAAGCACGATTCGTCGATGATGACGTCATGACCATGCTTTGAACCCGTCATCACCGCCCCAATCCATTTCCTCGAGATGCCCCCTTCAGTGCCTTGGATGTTTGTTCTCTGAAAATTCTGAATCCTGCTCTCCCACATAGGCTTCAGAACCTTGGATATCATTGTTACAGATCCTCCGCCAGTTATCTAGTAGTTATATCGATAGGTTGTTTATGTTATCGAGTCTAATCTTTATGTATTTAGACGAGTCGTTATTATCGAGTCAAGTCCTAGTTTTAGCGTCGTAGTATTTTTATTCACGTGTCTATTGTTGTATTTACGAGTATGCCATTATGATTTCTATTTAAGGGGACTCATGGGGTCATTGTAGTTATGCAAGAAAATTATAATCAACTTTCTCTTTATCTCTCTAACTTCCTCTCTCTAGTTCTTCTCTTTTCACTCTCACCCTTCTAGGGTTTTCCTCTTCTGTCATCTCCTCCACTATTTATAGTAATTTAATCCCTTGTACCTCCACCCACAGCCCTCTGACGATCTATCAAAAGTGGCACGTAACAAACTTGGTATGAGAGCCAACACCTCGGCACAACCTTCTACTTCCTTCTCGCTACAGAGTTTCAACCAACACCGCACTCCACACCGTTCTGTTCCCAGCCGCAGAGCCCGCAGCCGCCATCATTTCCGGTCGCAGTCCTTGCCAAACCAAAAGTTGACGCCTACAGCAAGCCGCTCACCCTCGACACACCACTGCATCGACCTTCCAGCACCACTGCGTCGACCTTCCAGCACCACTGCGTCGACCTTCCAGCACCCACTGCGTCGAACTTCCAGTACCCACTGCGTCGAACTCCTCGTCGACATCCAGCTGCCGCTTCCGAAACCTCCTCCCAAAGCTCGGCCAGCCACCACATAGCAAACCATCCAGCGTCAGCCCATCGATGCTAGAAAACTGCACACCCTTTGCTCTCCCTCGCACGCAGACCCTCGTTGTCCCCAGCAAGGCAGCACCGTGCCATCATCGTTTTGCCAGGATCATCATTTCTGCTGCACTGGCCTGCTCCTCCAGCTGACGACATTTGCCTTCCGCGCCCTTTGCCCCTCCTCGAGCCCAGCACCTTTGCGCCCATTTTGTTTTTCTTCCTCTTTTATTTTTTTCCTGAGGCCCATCAATCTTTCCCCCACATAAATTTTATTTTTTTGCCAGCAGCTTTCATCATTACCCAGCCTTGTTTCTCCCACTGCCACTATCTTTCTTTCCTACTTAATTAACCACCATCCTTTTGTTTTATTTTATTTTTATCTTTCCTCCCAGCCCCATCACCTGTTTTTCCCCCTTTAATTTTTGGTGATTGTTAACCGCAACCCGTTATTGACTAGTCGCACCCCAAAATCTCCCAATTTTTTGCGTCTTTTCAAAATACGCCTTGTACATGCAATATCAGGAAAAGTGTTCAACACGAAAGTTGTTGATATCGACGAGATCTACAATTTTCGTGATGACAACATTTCCTAAAAATGCATGTACAAGGCGTACTTTGGAAATTTGCCTAGGTTTTGCGCCTTTTCGAGATACGCTTTGTACATGCAATTTCAGAAAAAGTGTTCAACACAAAAGTTGTAGATCTCGTCGATATCTACAACTTTCGTGTTGAACACTTTTCTTGAAATTGCATGTACAAGGCGTATTTCGAAAAAGCGCGAAAAATTGGGAGATTTTGTGGTGCGACTAGCCAATTACGGGTTGCGGTTAACAATCGCCTAATTTTTTTCCTTATATCCTGGAGCCCACCACACCTTTACTTAATTATTAACTAATTAATTAATTAACCCATTTTTTATCATGTCTCTTAGCGCTGCCGACCGCATTGAGCTCTTCACCACCCTCGCTGAGCTGGATTGTCGTATTGATCATCGGGAGGCTCGACTCGGTCACGTCGATGCTCAGCTCGACGGCCTCCGCATGTCTCGCGACTCGTTGGTGGTTTTTTTGTCACCACCACCACCGGAGCTGGACTTGTCGCCTCCCGTCCAATGATGGATGCTCAGCTCGACCTCAAGCTCGACGCCCTCCGCATGTCTCGCGACTCGGCGGTTTTTCTGTCACCACCACCACCGGAGCTGGACTTGTCGCCTCCCCGTCCAATGATGGTGACACCACCGTCCTCTGTCGTTCATGACGCACCACCGCCGCCGCCTTCATCGTCGCCACCGCCACAGTCGTCGCCACCGCCACAGCCTCCTCCTCTAATGGCTCTTACTCCGCCAACCCTGGCATTTCCGCCCCCTCCAGCCACATCACCGCCACCGCTGTCGTCGCCACCACTGCCGTCGTCCCCTCCTCCTCTACCAGCTCTAACTCCGCCGGCTCCTGCCTTGCCGCCTCCTTTGGCCATCTCACCACCTCCTCTCCCGGTTCTTGCTCCGCCGGCCCATGCTTTGCTGCTCCTACCAGCCACATCGCCGCTTCTTCTGCCGGCCCGTGTACCGGTGACCCCGACGGATCCATTCCTGTTGCTAGTCGTCGGCCCTCCGACCTTCGTGTGGTTGCGACTCACAACCCCTCCAACGGCCCCGCCGAAGCCATTCCATATGCCACCCATTTTACTGATGACGCCGTTGCTCCTCACCGACGCCATCACCGCTCCTCACCGACGCCACCGTCGCTGATACGCGTTACCGCGCGTTGTTCTGGAGGGAGGTCAAGGTACCAGATGGCCCGTCCCCTCGCACGGTGCACGAGCTTGATGACAAGCCCGTTTTGAAGGACGGATGGAATGTTACGGATCCTCCGCCAGTTATCTAGTAGTTATATTGATAGGCTTGTTTATGTTATCGAGTCGAGTCTTTATGTATTGAGACGAGGTTTTATTATCGAGTCGAGTCGTAGTTTTAGCGTCGTAGTATTTTTATTCATGCGTCTATTGTTGTATTTACGAGTATGCCATTATGAGTTCTATTTAAGGGGACTCATGGGGTCATTGTAGTTATGCAAGAAAATTATAATCAACTTTCTCTTTATCTCTCTAACTTGCTCTTTCTCTAGATCTTCTCTTCTCACCCCCTCCATTCTAGGGTTTTTTTATCTTCTCTCATCTCCACCATTTCTAGGGATTTAATCCCTTGTACCTCCACACGTAGCCCTCCGACAATTCATCAAAAGAGGCACGTAACAATCACCTTGCAGGCGTGAGAAAATGTCGAAATTGATGGATCGATGTCTATCTCATTCGTAGCAGCGACACTTGAATCAAATTCATTGGGGAATTTCTTCGAACACCTTGGGTGGAAAGCTATCAGTTTGATGATGTTGTCCATCGAAAGGCCGACGTCCAGCAGAACCTTGGTTTTAACTGGCCCAAACTTATGCAGATCAGAGAGGATAATAGCTGAGTAACGGCGGTAAGGAGGTCCGCCAGAAGGGTAGGACTTAGGAGGATGCAAAGAAGGCGAAGGTTGGGGATCCATGATGCGATGAACCCGCTGGATTGGGGATTCACGGAGGGCGGCGGCGGGAGTAGGAAATCGTGAGGAAAAGTGTCTGGGTGTGCACATAGGTTTATGGTGGGTGGGATTGAGAAATAAAAACAATGCTATTTATTTTGTGATTATGGTGTGCACAAAGCCCGAAGTGATGTGCACAAAGCCCGAAGTAGTGTGCACAAAGCCCGAAGTGGTGTGCACAAAGCCCGAAGTGGTGTGCACAAAGCCAGAAGTGGTGTGCACAAAGCCAGAAGTGGTGTGCACAAAGCCAGAAGTGGTGTGTACAAAGCCAGAAGTGGTGTGCACAAAGCCAGAAGTGGTGTGCACGTAACAACACCCCATAAATATCGTTCAATTATAAACTCTAATTACTATTACTTGATCTATTCAATTACCTTACCTCTTCAGTTCCATTTCTCTGCAGTGGAGTTTTTGTTTTTGAGAAAATAGGCTGTGTTATGTACATACAGTTCTTTGCAAAATGTTTCAATATGGGCAAATTAATAAAGGTGCAAGTAATTATATAATATTTAGGGCTCAATTTGCTGTCGATTTTAACTTTAATCTCTTTTCAGGTAATTGTTCATTTATGGTGATTAACCTTCTTCCTTGGATTATTGATTCATGCAGATAAGATCATGCCGGAAATTCAAATTTCTCATCGAGTATTAGCTCAACTTCTTCTTGGCATTGTCAAGATATTTTCAAAGAAAGTGGACTTCCTCTATGTCGAATGCAATGAGACATTAATTCAAATTACAAAGTATCTTCCCCCTACCCAAGGGATTGGACAGTACAGTGCTAGTGCTAGACCTAAAAAGGGTATCAAGCAAACTAAAGAAGAAGCTTTCGATGTTGGTCGTATAGCTAGTCCAATGATGAATGAAGATCTTGATCAACAGGTAGAAACTATTCGGGCATCACACCCCCGGGTTACCGTCACTCTCCCCGAGAGATTTGAACTTGATTCATTCGATTTGGGCTTCTTGGATGATAGGTGAGAGTCAAAATCTTACAAAAATCAAAATTTCCTTCTCTGAGACATTTCTTAATAATTTTCTTTTCATGCAGAAATGTTGACAAAAGTCATCAGCTTTCTCCTCCTCGAGGTATTTGTTTTGAACTCTCTCTGCCTTTATGTAGGATTCTTAGTTGTTGGAGTCCAATTTTTTATGTTTTCCTCTCTGAATGTCAAATCATGTAATGTATTTTAGTATTTGATGCAATGGACATACAGTATGTGAATTGGTGCTATGCTTATGAGACGTGGAATATGCCACTCCGTTTTCGAACGTTTGAACATTTTTAAATACTGATATTGATGGCGATGATGCCCCGTCATTTGCTCGTGCCGACATGGATCTCTCTTTTGATCGCCGTCGCTACATGTTCGTGGACATAGATGGCCGTTGCCGCAACTGTCGTCGTCGCCGCCACCGACACCGTTACTTCACATCATTATGATTATAATGTTATTTCAATTTGGAAATAATATTATACTCATAATAATTTTGTTATGAACAATTTTGTCTTATGATTTATAAATTTATAATTTATAAATTTATAAATCTTATTAGGTGTTTTTTTTAATTTTTGTTAAGCATTAGTGGCTAGGATTAGCCTTGATTTAGATGAAGGGTTGGATGGAGTGGTGTATGTTATTATATATATATGTGTATGGTGGAGGAAGAAGGGAAGAAACCGGAAAACCTAACCCTAATTTGTGTGAAGCAGCCTCTTCGGCCAGGCCGATACCCGAACCCCAGGAATCGCGGATAGCTGCTGCCGTCGCCCCCCTCTTGGTGGTGTTTCCTGCTGCTCCGACGACCTCCTACCTCCTCCGGTGTGACTCCGAAGAAGACGGCTTGGTTCTCCCCATCCGGGGCGACTCCGGTGGACCCGTGGAAGTGCGACTCTTCCATAGTTATCCTCCTCTTACTCCTCTTTAATTTCAGATCTTGGGTAACGATTTCCTTTCCCTAAAACTTGTGTAATATTCGTCTTGGATTGTGAGATTAGTTGAAACCTAGATAGCATATTTTATCCTAAAATTTGATTCTAATCTGCATTTAAAAATATCTGAATTTACATTGCCCTTCATCCGATTTTTTCGCGAAGATTTTTCAAGGGTAGATCCCCTTAGGAGTTTGCAAACCGAGATTTCTTTAGCCTTTGGTTTCGAACGGATCAAGAAGATTTGGTATATCCTCAGTTGATTTTGTTTTGAGGGCTGCATTTGGACTATTTTCCGAATCGACATTCTTAGTCCGGATCACCCTCCATGTGGATGAAAATGTTGTGATGTGATATTAGATGAATGACTAGGTTATGATATTAGTGTATGTGAATGCTTGTGCAGGTTTGGATGAGAATTTCCCACTTGTGAGATTGCGATATTTTAGACGAAATTTTGCCAAAATTTTGAATTTTGCATGCACACAACGTGTTCGCTTAAATTCCTCATAGAAATCCCAATTGTCGTACCATGTCGTAAATTCCAATTCTCGGAAGTGTGCTACATCAATTTGGTATCAGACTTCGGCGCAAAGATTTCTTAATCTTTATCTGCCCTCCTGCGTCACTTTCAACCCTTTATGCACACACACTCCAATTTCTTAATCTTCGGGAAAGAGCTTTGCCAATTTCTTAACTTGGCAACGATCCGCTCGTTCCGAGCCACCCCCATTTGCACTTCGGCACGTGCGTTGGTTTTTTTTTAAAAAATAAATGTTGTGTTTCTTAAAATATATATAAAAATATTTATTTTACGTGTTCACTTAGTTTGAGTTTTCCGTTTGTCTCCCACCAATTTTACTTATGACGCACATTGGGAGTTCCGCTCACTCACTTTCATTCGATGAGCTTAACGTGATGTTAGCACAACATTTGACACCACCACCTCGCACTTCTAGGCCTGTTAGTGTTCCTGCTCCGACATATGATGGGATAGGTGGACCGCGAGTGTTTTTATGTTGGGTGAATGATATGAAACGTTATTCTGAGCGATATCATATTGTGGACTCCCACAGGATCCCCGGTGCGAGACTGCAATTATTTGATCGAGCCCAGACCTTCTGGCTCAATGAGGAGAGACGTTTTGGGACGTCACTCGACGACTCACTTGTAGGTTAGCAGATTATGAAGAATTTATTAACGGATGAGTATTACCCTCCCTACTGTCGTTCCCAGTTTTCTGATTATCCGAGTGATTCGCCGCCTAAGACTTTGCCTACATCGAACCAGTACGTCCCCTCGTACTCCCATATTCGGATGTCTCATGATTTTATTTCTCCTCGCCAGGGCACTAGACCCGTTTCTGATCATAGGAGTGACTATAAGCCTTACGCTAGATCCTTGCTCCACCAAGATCTGACTATTTCGAGCACACGTACACCTACCTTTAGGGAGAAGGAGAAGGTTAGGTCCTCTGTCCCGCCACCTGTCGTTGTCACTACTAGGGATGCTATAAATCCGCGGGTTAAGCATAGGCAGACAGTTAACATTTGCACGGAGAATGTTACTTGTTACTTTTGTGGAGTGATTGGTCATTATGCCATGGAGTGCCCCACAAAGCCTAGGGTTGTGGATCTTTTAGCTTCGACATCTGAGCCTCCTGAGATTGTGTATGATACCCCTGAGGATTCTGATGTAGATGTGGTATCTATTGATTCTGAGGATGACCAGCTAGATGAGAGTATTCCTGTCAGTGAGGATTGCCACACGATTATTACTTGCGATGTTAGTGGATTGTCTGGCCATAACCCTGATGTGTGCCCTGTTCAGACTACGGTCGTGGTCCTGTTAGAGCCTACCTCCGAGCCTCCCGAGTCTGTTTTTGAGTTTGTCTACGGATTCTGATTTGGATGATATACCTAGTGATTTGGAAGATGATGTGTGGGGTGATGGTATTCTGATTTGTGAGAGTATTCCGTTGCCAATTACATGCCCTGCTAGTGTTGTGTCTGATCACCCTATTATTGAGTGCCCTCTCCTGGCTACGGTCCCGTCATGCGAGAGCCTACGATTGCAGCAGCTGAGAGTGTATCCAACTCATTTGAGGAGCCTGAGAGTGAGGATGTCCTTATTGTTGTTGTGGATGAGTTACCTTCTGAGGGCAGGGTACTTTTGGACAATTCTCTTGTTGTTTACCCGGATGAGAGTTCCTTGATGTTGTCACCGTTAGGTGAAATTTATACTAATTTGGATTTTATCCCGGGATTGATTTTACCGACCCTTCCTCCTGTTTATTTGCCTACATTCGATGAATTTTTAGGACGTGGATCTGGTAGTCCTAGTCTGAGTTTTTGTGCCACACCCACTCTATTAGTTCCTACATTGGCGTTGTCTCAGCGTTTAGATATTGATGAGTTGAGTGCACTAGTATTTGGTCTCTTCACCGCCCTTTCTCGTTCTGACCACACCTTATATTTGATGGATCACTTCATGAGTTATATGTCAGTGGCTAGTGTTTCATTGTCGACTGTTTCCGATTTCACGGCGACTGTGCCTTTTGATTTGGTGTCCTCACGACATTGTCACCCATCAAATCAAATTGCACATATTTTTCATCCATCCTGGTACGATCTGCACGTACACATGTCGTTACCTTATGCCAGTGTCTTTGGGTTGCTTCACTTGCACGTCTGTTCACCTCCGAGAGTTTCTGACTACAAAGTTGTTGATTCGAATTTAGTCTGGTTAGCACCTGAGTGGATACCTTCGGGTTCCGTAACAAAATTATCACGTTGGGGCGCCGATCCTTTCATGATTTTCAAGAATTTTGGATTTAATGTATTTTTTTGGATTTTTACGATGCAATCGATGTTTCACTGTGTTTCAATTTTTCAGATTTAATTTTGCATATCTGGTTTCCACCTGTGTGGTTTTCTCCGACGTTTCTCTCTTCCACTTCAGATTCTCTTAGGTTGAGAGGTGAGATTCTTTTCGTGTCACTTTTCCATTTGGGTTTCCTGGTTCTCGCATTGGATGGTAAGATTCACACTGTTTTTCTTTATGCTGATACATCTACGAGGTTTTCTTCTGTTCTTGATCATGACAAGATATGTTCTATTGCGGATGACCGCACTGCTTGTCCTACCCCGTGGATGTCCGCTCTTGCTATGCTACCAGTGGATGCTGTTGTCTCCTGCTTTTCTCTCCCTAGCCACTCATCTGGGATGAGTGATTTTGAGCGGGGGAAGATTGATGGCGAGGATGCCCCGCCATTTGCTCGTGCCGACATGGATCTCTCTTTTGATCGCTGTCGCTACATGTTCGTGGACATAGATGGCTGTTGCCGCAACTGTCGTCGTCGCCGCCGCCGTTACTTCACATCATTATGATTATAATGTTATTTCAATTTGGGAATAATATTATAATCATAATAATTTTGTTATAAACAATTTTGTCTCAAGATTTATAAATTTATAAATCTTATTAGGTGTTTTTTTGTTTTTGTTAAGCATTAGTGGCTAGGGTTAGCCTTGATTTAGATGAAGGGTTGAATAGAGTGGTGTATGTTATTATATATATATGTGTATGGTGGAGAAAGAAGGGAAAAAACCGGAAAACTTAACCCTAATTTGTGTGAAGCAGCCTCTTCGGCCAGGCCGAAACCCGATACCCGAACCCCAGGAATCGCGGATTGCTGCTGCCGTCGCCCCCTTCTTGGTGGCGTTTCTTGCTGCTCCGGCGACCTCCTACCTCCTCCGGTTGGACTCCGAAGAAGGAGGCTCGGTTCTCCCCATCCGGTGCGACTCCGGTGGACCGTGGAAGTGCGACTCTTCCATAGTTATCCTCCTCTTCCTCCTCTTTAATTTCATATCTTGGGTAACGATTTCCCTTCCCTAAAACTTGTGTAATATTCGTCTTGGATTGTGAGATTAGTGGAAACCTAGATAGCATATTTTATCCTAAAATTTGATTCTAATTTGCATTTAAAAAAAATCTGAATTTACAATGCCCTTCATCCGATTTTTTCGCGAAGATTTTGCAAGGGTAGGTCCCCTTGGGTGAGTGCAAACCGAGGTTTGTTTAGCCTTTAGTTTCGAACGGATCAAGAGGATTTGGTATATCCTCGATTGATTTTGTTTTGAGGGCTGTATTTGGACTATTTTCCGAATCGACATTCTTAGTCCGGATCACCCTCCATGTGCATGGAAATGTTGTGATGTGATATTAGATGTATGGCTAGGTTATGATATTAGTATATGTGAATGCTTGTGCAGGTTTGGATGAAAATTTCCCACTTGTGAGATTGCGATATTTTAGACGAAATTTTGCCGAAATTTTGAATTTTGCACGCACACAACGTGTTCGCTTAAATTCCCCATAGGAATCCCAATTGCCGTACCATGTCGTAAATTCCAATTCTCGGGAGTGTGCTACATCAGATATTAAATATTTACATTAATAACTCTATAGACTTTGAATCATGTCTGAATTCTTTTATAAGAAAATCCATTTATTATTAAATACCCTATTCTTTTGGTTGAATAGAAGACTTACATGTTTAATCTTCTTAATGTCGTGTATTATTATGATGTGACTGAGTTTTCTGTTTAACAGATGTCTGGAAGGAAGATAAGAGCAGCAGTCCTTCATATTTGGTTGAGGTATTCTGCTGATTTTTCTCTATGTATTCTTGTAGAAAGTATTACTTTTGTGCTGATACTAGTATCTTACATAGTTTGAAGTCCTGAATGGGATAATTTTGGGAGTATAAAAATGATTAGTAATTTCTTTTTATTGGAGATTATTTTAGATAAAAATGACAGGAAGTTTAATCATTTTCCTGTCATTTTCTCTTTAATATGGATTTAATCTTCAAAATTTGTTTAGAATCACTTTAATCTTTTGATATGTTTTAAAATTTAGTTTTTATTTTTATTGTTGAACGTTGGAGTAAAATACCTTAACATTAATTATGAGCACATATCCCCTCTATATATGAAGGCGGATAATATAATATACAGAATTAAAGTAGATTAAAAAAACTATCCTAGAAATAAAACATATTTTAACACTCCCTCAAGTTGGATGTGAGATCTTAATCATGCCCAACTTGTCAACAATCTTTCTAAAGATGACTTCAATCACCTCTCTGTCATCACGCCCCAATCCGTGGTTTATTTCAATTGGGGTATTAGCCGTTCTACATCTACAGATCCACTCATTCCCGTCTTCTCAAGAAGGCCAATGTGTATTTCCTCCGGGCGATGAAGATCTCATGCGTCGACCTTGCAACTTCAATACTCAAGAAATATCTGAGTTTTTCCAGATTCTTGACCTCAAACTCACTCGTCAAGTTCTGTTTTAGAATCTTGATTTCTTCCACATCATCACATATTATAACAATATCATCAACATGAAAAATGATCGCATGAAATTTACCAGTCCTATGTTTGATGAAAAGTATATGACCGACATTGCTCTGGTGATACCCAAATTACTTCATAGCTTTTGAAATTTCTCAAACCACGCTCTTGGAGATTGTTTCAGCCCGTGAAGGATTTTCTTTAACCCGCAAACTTTTCCCTTGGAACCTTTAGGAGTAAGACTTAGTGGAGGAGACATATAAACTTTCTCATCCAGATTCTCATGGAGAAAAACGTTCTTCACGTCAAGTTGCTAAAGGTCTAATCCCTTGCAGACATCACATAATAATAGAGCTCTAATATTGTTCATCTTTGCTATAAGGACAAATGTTTCCTGATAGTGGATTCCAAGGGTTTGTGTATACCCTCATGCCACCAGTCTCGCCTTACACCTTTCAACAACACCTTGAGAGTTCAGTTTGACGAAACACCCATTTGCACCCAATATTTTTTCCCATTGGGAAGGTGCACCAAATCCCATGTTCGGTTCTTCTTAAGAACAATCATTTTCTCAAACATCGCCTCTCTCTACATAGGAACCTCAAGAGCATTCTGTCAAGATGCTGATATGGAAAGGGAAGCAATGAAAGACACAAAGGTTTTATGGGAAGTAGAAAAAGAGTTGTAAGATACATAATATGAAAGAGGATGTTGAGTACAAGATTAGATACTTTTTCTGAGAGCAATGAAGTGATTAGAAGGATCTGAGTCAAGATCCAATGATTGTTCTGGTGGCATAGCCAGGTTTTGTGTGTTGATCCTCACCGTGCGCCAAGTATACACCTGCAAGCTAGGAGAAGTAGGAGGAATAGGTAGGGGACATTAGAGAGAACTCACTTCCTTGGTATAAACTCCCTCTGAAGTGAGGATAAGGTAGAGGAACTGGCAGAGATACAATGAGATAGTGCAGGATAGTATGCCTCAGAGTCATGGAACGTGACATCCATAGTGACAAACACTTTCTTCATAGGTGGGTGAAAACATTTGTATCCCTTCTCCGTGGGAGAGTTGCAAAAACACATTTTAGTGTGCGAGGATCAAATTTAGTATGACGATGGTGGTAGATGTGAATAAAACAGACACATCCAAACACCGTAGGGAAAACTGAGGAGGGATATAAAGAGTGCAAAGGGAGTGCCATTCCCATGGACATGCGATGGCATACGATTAATTAGATGTGATTATGAGGGCAAATCCACCGGTAATATTTGAGAAGATGCATAGTGGGTAAAGGATATCGAGCAACTTCCAATTAGTTGTCGATTTTTACACTCTACAACTCCATTCTGAGAAGGGGAATAAACACAAGTAGTTTGGTGAATAATATCATGATCAGTCAGACATTACTTAAACTACGAATCAATGTATGCACGACCATTTTCATTGCGAAGAATCTTAATATTGGTGAATAATGTCAAGATCCAATGATTGTTCTGGTTGCATAGCCAGGTTTTGTGTGTTGATCCTCACCGTGCGCCGAGTATACACCTGCAAGCTAGGGAGAAGTAGGAGGAATAGGTAGATGGACATTAGAGAGACTCACTTCCATTGGTATAAACTCCCTCTGAAGTGAGGGATAAGGTAGAAGAGATGACAAAGATACAATGTGATAGGGCAGGATAGTATGTCTCGGATTCATGGAACGTGACATCCATAGTGACAAACACTTTCTTCATAGGTGGGTGAAAACATTTGTATCCCTTATCTGTGGGAGAGTTGCAAAAACACATTTTAGTGTGTGAGGATCAAATTTAGTATGACGAGGGTGGTAGATGTGAATAAAACAGACACATCCCAAAACTGTAGGGGAAAACTGAGGAGGGATCTAAGGAGTCGAAGGGGAGTGTCATTCCCATGAACATGCGATGACATACAATTAATTAGATGTGATGTAGTGAGGGCAACGTCCCCCGGTAATATTTGAGAAGATGCATAATGGATAAAGGATATCGAGCAACTTCCAATAGTTGTCGATTTTTACACTCTACAACACCATTCTGAGAAGGGAAATAAACACAAGTAGTTTTGTAAATAATATCATGATCAGTCAGACATTACTCAAACTAGAATCACTTTAATCTTTTGATATGTTTTAAAATTTAGTTTTTATTTTTATTGTTGAACGTTGGAGTAAAATAGCTTAACATTAATTATGAGCACATATCCCCTCTATATATGAAGGCGGATAATATAATATACGGAATTAAAGTATATTAAAAAACTATCCAAGAAATAACACATATTTTAACACTCTCCCTGAAGTTGGATGTGAGATCTTAATCATGCCCAACTTGTCAACAATCTTTCTAAAGATGACTTCAATCACCTCTCTGTCATCACGCCCCAATCCGTGGTTTATTTCAATTGGGGTATTAGCCGTTCTACATCTACAGATCCACTCATTCCCGTCTTCTCAAGAAGGCCAATGTGTATTTCCTCCGGGCGATGAAGATCCCATGCGTCGACCTTGCAACTTCAATACTCAAGAAATATCTGAGTTTTTCCAGATTCTTGACCTCAAACTCACTCGTCAAGTTCTGTTTTAGAATCTTGATTTCTTCCACATCATCACATATTATAACAATATCATCAACTTGCAAAATGATGGCATGAAGTTTACCGGTCCTATGTTTGATGAAAAATATATGACCGACATTGCTCTGGTGATACCCAAATGAGTTCATAGCTTTTGAAA
The DNA here is from genome assembly GCA_039583875.1 of Platanthera guangdongensis. Lineage (NCBI taxonomy): Eukaryota > Viridiplantae > Streptophyta > Magnoliopsida > Asparagales > Orchidaceae > Platanthera > Platanthera guangdongensis. Next base: position 44,340,444 of record CM077164.1, read on the forward strand.
TTTCTCAAATCACGCTCTTGGAGATTGTTTCAGCCCGTGTAGGATTTTCTTTAACCCGCAAACTTTTCCCTTGGAACCTTTAGGAATAAGACTTGGTGGAGGAGACATAAACTTTCTCATCCAGATTCTCATGGAGAAAAGCGTTCTTCACGTCAAGTTGCAAAAGGTCTAATCCCTTGCAGGCATCACATAATAATAGAGCTCTAATATTGTTCATCTTTGCTATAAGGACAAATGTTTCCTGATAGTGGATTCCAAGGGTTTGTGTATACCCTCATGCCACCAGTCTCGCCTTACACCTTTCAACAACACCTTGAGAGTTCGGTTTGACGAAACACCCATTTGCACCCAATATTTTTTCCCATTGGGAAGGTGCACCAAATCCCATGTGCGGTTCTTCTTAAGAACAATCATTTTCTCAAACGTCGCCTCTCTCTACATAGGAACCTCAAGAGCATTCTATCAAGATGCTGATATGGAAAGGTAAGTAAGGGAAGACACAAAGGTCTTATGGGAACTAGAAAAAGAGTTGTAAGATACATAATATGAAAGAGAATGTTGAGTACAAGATTAGATAGTTTTTCTGAGAGCAATGAAGTGATTAGAAAGATCCAATGATTGTTCTGGTGGCATAGCCAGGTTTTGTGTGTTGATCCTCACCGTGCGCCAAGTATACACCTGCAAGCTAGGGAGAAGTAGGAGGAATAGGTAGAGGGACATTAGAGAGACTCACTTCCATTGGTATAAACTCCCTCTGAAGTGAGGGATAAGGTAGAGGAACTGACAGAGATACAATGAGATAGGGCAGGATAGTATGCCTCAGATTCATGGAACGTGACATCCATAGTGCAAACACTTTTTTCATAGGTGGGTGAAACATTTGTATCCCTTCTCCGTGGGAGAGTTGCAAAAACACATTTTAGTGCGCGAGGATCAAATTTAGTATGACGAGGGTGGTAGATATGAATAAAACAGACACATCCAAACACCGTAGGGGAAAACTGAGGAGGGATATAAAGAGTGCAAAGGGGAGTGCCATTCCCATGGACATGCGATGACATACGATTAATTAGATGTGATGTAGTGAGGGAAACATCCCCCGGTAATATTTGAGAAGATGTATAGTGGGTAAAGGATATCGAGCAACTTCCAATAGTTGTCGATTTTTACACTCTACAACTCCATTCTGAGAAGGGGAATAAACACAAGTAGTTTGGTGAATAATATCATGATCAGTCAGACATTACTCAAACTACGAATCAATGTATGCACGACCATTTTCATTGCGAAGAATCTTAATATTGATGAATAATGTCAAGATCCAATGATTGTTCTGGTTGCATAGCCAGGTTTTGTGTGTTGATCCTCACCGTGCGCCGAGTATACACCTGCAAGCTAGGGAGAAGTAGGAGGAATAACTACAAAATGGATATAACTAGGTAACAAAATACGATTAAACGCAGTACGTCGTTATTTGTTAGTTGTACAAATATCACACGCAAAGGAATCAAAAACAGCAATAAACAGCAGGAAACAACAATTTCATAACAAGACTAGATGGATGTCCCAAGCGACAATGTTAGGAATACAACAAAGAGGTGCTGGAATGAAGGACCCGCGGAGGTGACACTTGGCTGGAATCGAGCACATAGAAACAATTGACCATACTTCCAGAGCCAATCACTTCCCCGTCATCAGGTCCTGAAAAATACAGGAGGAAGGAAGAAAATTTATAGAACATTTTATGGAATTAGTTAACTGGTTAATAGAAAGTAAATTATCATTGAAGTTTGGAACATGGAGAACCAATGATATGGTGAGAGAGGAGCATGAAATGAGTCCTTTCCAGCAATAAAGGAAAAATGGGAGGTAGCAGAATGAGCACCTGGAATCCTAGTGTGAACATGGGAGGATAATGCAACAGACTCCGTAGAAAGACCCTGTATCATGCGGCGGAGGAAAAAACTTTGTCAGCTGAGAATGCACTAGGAAGGGTAGAGGCATTAGTCCAGAAGGGACATGAGAGATATTTGTAGCAGCAGCAGTGAGATGAGCAGAACGAGGAGAGACATGATGACCAGGTGGTCTCCCAAAAACATGGCCACCACGAGTTTGGAGAAAGTGTCCTTGGTGAGATGGTCTTTATTGGAACCCTTCATCCTAGAGTCACTGGTTGGACAAACACCCAAAATATAAGAGGTAGTTGCAGCAAGGGAGGAACTCTTAAGAGCTGGATCGGGAAGCTTGGTCTGTCTACGATCGAATTCCTGCTGCACAATACTGTAAACCTCATGTAGAGAAAGTAACAACCGACGCCCCAAAATCTGAACACTGGCTGATCAAAGTTCCGATGAAGAAACTCAAAGATCCGATTGCGATCGTCCCCGACACGAACCATCGCCTCATCAGCAGGGATAACAAATGTGAGGGAATCAAAGTGATTGTATTTCTGATATAACTGAGTGAACTTCAAATGGTATACAGACGAAGGGCGATCACCCTGTCGGAGTAAGGCTATCTTCTGTCTCAACTGGAAGATCTTAGTAGCATTACCCTTTCGATATTAGATTATTTCCGCTCGCCGCCAAATGTAAAATGTCGGCTGCAATATTGAGAAATAAATAGTTTGGAGTGATGGACTCTTGCATAGAATTTGTTGCCAAGTCATAACTAAGGAGTTCTCCGAACCCCACTGTATCCAATCCGGCGAGGTCTTCTCTTGTTCCTTAGTTTGACCATTGACATAACCAACGCTTGGGCGCTATGGTATAAATCGTGACCAAGAAAGATAATTATAATCATCCAAGCGAATGATAATAATCAGCGGAGTATAGTGATCGTGGCTCCCTTGGAGAAAACTCACGAGAGGGAAAACCACTGACGAGGGAGTAGGAGAATCACTGCTGCTAGAAATAGTGAGTCTAGAGTAGAAATCTGGAGACCACCCAAGAATTAGAGCACCAAATAACACAAATTACACTGAGCAAGCACAATACCAGAAGAGGAGAGGAAGAGAATCCACTCCATGGAATGACTGGAAACACAAATGCCGCCAGAAAGAAGCAAGGGGCTTCATTGCATGGACGGCGCAAGAAGAGCTTCTACGACGAATGGCTATGGCGAACGACTGACTGGAAGACGAAAAAGCGACAATTGTGGCTACGGATGAACTGGAAACAAGCGAATTGAAGGACGGAAGAGTTGCAGATGCAAATTGCTGGCAGTTGGACCGGTGCGGAATACATACCCAGGAGAACAGACAAAGCAAGAAGCGACAAAAGGCACGGGGATGACGAGAGGCGGGCGGAGGAAGCGAGGAGAGTCGGCTAGAGCATGAGGAATGCCGGCTTTGATACCACGTTGAACGATGTAGTAAAATGATTAACATTAATTATGAGTCTATATCCCCATTATATATACAGATAATACAATACATGAAATTGAAGCTGATTATGAAACTATATTGGAAATAACACATCATAAAATTTATTATGAAGGATTTCAGATAGATTATATGGATTGAGCTGTCTCTTTTAAATGAAAAGTACTTTTCACACTATCAAATATAATAAAATGTTTGAAGATGTTCCCTTTTAAAAAGTTTCTCCTTATTTAGTTCAGAAAATTTCACATTACAGTTTTTCTCAAATTGTACCTTACTATACACTATATGTTGATGCTCTGTTTAAGATGAAGACTTATGCAAAATGCAGGGCTCTTGCAATGAAGTGAATGCACATTCAGGGTACAATCCACAGTGCTTCACGCCGCTCGCTGAGTATGTAATCAGAAACTAATACCCTCTTTAAGATCAACACAGTTGAGGATGGTTTTGAATTTACTATATTACAATAATTTGTATTAGTGTCCTCCCATCCGGCATGATGGATGTTGATCTCGAGCTTAATGAACTTCACAACTCGAACAATTTCGCTAACGTTCAGAAATCTTTTGAGGAACTTCAGCGCAGTTTAGACTTTGAGAACCGCGAATGTTTACCAGGAAGTGCGTCTCTCTTTATTTTACACGATGAGATATCAGAGAGCCATATGCCACTAGATCATGAACAAACAGTGCCATCTGTTGAAGAGAAGCTCCCAGCTGCTGAAGAGCCAAGAAACCTAAGAAAGAGAAAAAAATTACAGTGGGAAGAACCATCTGGAAGTGGGAAAGATAACTTGACCAGCAAAAAGCATTCTATTCCTTCTACTTCGGATAGAGAAAAGACGAACATCTCAGGTATTATTCGAAGGTTCATTGCCACAAATGAATGTGCTGAAATTGAGAAGTTGTTTGATTTTTTTAACATCTCAGGTATTTCTTTTGTTGCTTTGGTTCAGGACCAGCCTCTCCCAAGTCCATGCTTGCTACTTCGGCTATTCAAGAAAGTTCTAGAGCATTGAGGAAAATGAAGAGAAACCATGTTGGAAGCATCATTCTGTCAAACGAGTGAGTTTTTAATAGATTGAAGCAATTTGTAATTATGCTCTTTTGAAATTTGTAAAAAGATAATTAGTAGGCTAAATTACCTGATACCCTAGTTACCCAAACCTCCCTGCAAGTTTTTAAAATTACTGGTTGCCCCCATCTATCTTTTGAAATCACATAAACCTCTCCTCTCAGTTTATATATTTTATAACATGCATGCACAATAATAACCCTCTGGAGCTCCCCTCTTGGCGGTACTTTTGTGCATGCATGTTATGAAATGTTGAAATTTTTGAAGTGAGAGTGAAGTGGAGTTGGGCGGTCTGATTGGGCAGACCGCACAGACCGCAGAGACCGCCGCGGACTGGCGGATAGCTTTGGCGGATAGCCGGTTTCGGCTAGGTTGCTCTTCTCTCTGGCGGTCTGGTTCAGCATGCACCCTGAGATGTAACTGGGCGGTTAGACTTGTCTAACCGCGGCTGTGTCGGTTTGGTTGTGAGACCGCACAGTCCGTTTAGAATTCCAGGTTCTATGGCTTGCAAGAAGGCTGTCGGTTTGCACGGACTGTGGTGGCTAACCGCATAGTTAGCTGGAGCCTTCTCGGGCAGGTTGATAGCCAGAGTCCGCTGGTGTTGTGGACTTGGTCACGTGTGACAAGTCCAGGGTTGTTGCCTAGCTCGCTGAGATCGTTGTTGGTGCGGACTGCTTCTGGAGCTCTCCGAGTTTGGCAAGTCGTCTACGCAATTTGAGTCGGCTTGAGGTGTGCACGGACTGGGAGTTGTGTCCGCAAGATAGTGCGGTCTGATGGCGGTGTCCGGCAATTCACCAATGTTGTGTTCGCCATCCTTGTTGGTTGGTGCTAGTTTTTTTCAGCTTGGTGGACTAGTACTATCTATCTATGCGGACTGGTCGTTCTCTCCGCCCCTGCGAATATGAGTTATTAGTGGCAGATTGGTGTTGGTATCCGCACTGTGCGGATACGTGATGTTAGCTGCAGGGAGACGGGCGGTTATCCCATCGCTATGGGCGGTGACCACACTTATCTCCTCGCCTATAAATAGAACCCCCCGACTCGTCATAAATATCGAGAACAGTGGGAACTTAGCTCGCGCTTAAAACTTGCGATTACGTTTTTCTAACCGATACGACTAAGTGAAGTTGACTCTGTGCAGGCTGTGGCTAGCATTTGGCGGCTAGACAACTAGTGAAAGATTGGTGTGGAACAGTTCGCAGTTTACAGTCAGTGGATAACAGCAGGTTGCGGTCTCTGTGACTTGAAGTCTTTTCCTCCGAGTTGCGGTTAAGCAGAGCAGTTCATCTGATCTATCAGCGGGCTCTGTTCACGTCCTTCAACATTTCAATAATAAGCTGTTCGTGCAGCTAGTTGCGATTTGGCAATTTTGGCGGTCTCAGCGGACTCAGCTTGCGGTTAGACGGCTTGTGCGGTTACAGTTTCTGTCTGTGCGGTTTTCTTCTTGTTGCAGTTTTCTGTTTCTCTGGTTACATTGTGAATCATGTCTCGCAATATATACCTCGCTCTGTAAAGAAATTAATTCCAAATGAAGACTGTGCTTCTGTTGTTTCTCATTTCTACTTGACTTCAGTTGTGGTTGAGTGTTCCTTCGACCTCTTGCGGCTTCCCTTTAAATTTTTTTTAACATGATATCAGAGGGGTGTTGAAGAGTTAGCAGTTCATCAATCTTTGAAGTGTGTTATTCCTTCGTGAAAATCAAGTTAATCAAGAGAGGGCAGTGGAAGCCGGTTATGCAAGAGAAATTGTAATTGAACTCTTAACGCAGACCAACATTAAAAGATGAAGGTCTTGCATGGAGAGGTACCTTCTTTGCGAGTATCTTTGGGAAGTTGTCGATGGCTACAACCGACAAGAAATAGTCATTGCTGGTGAAAATGCTGAAGCGATGAAAGCTTGGAGGCGAACAAATGCAATGACAACGTTTACTCTGAAGAGTGCGATCTCACCGGAGCTATTTGAACACATCATCGAATGTCGGTCAGCAGCTAAAATCTGGATGGCCTTGGATGACCTATTGAACAAGAAGAACGTAACTCGTCTACAGTTCTTGGAAAATGAGTTGACGAAAACCATTCATGGTGATCTGTCCATTCCTTCTTTCTTCTTGAAGATGAAAAACATCTGCTCTGAGATAACTGCTTTGGATCCCGAAGAGCCGATCTCAAAGTTGAAGATGAAGAGACACGTCATCCGCGGCTTGCGGAAGGAGTATGTTGCATTTGTGACTTTTGTGCATGGCTGGGCCAATCAGCTATCTCTGCTCGAGCTGGAAAATCTGTTGGCTTCGCAGGAAAGCTTGGAGAAGCAAATGGCTGGAGTTTCGATCTCAACGAAGTTCTTTTCTCTGGCAAGAAGAAATGAGACAGGAAGAAGAAGACACTTGTTAGTGATGGTTCGTCTTATTCATCTGAGCAGGAAAGAAGTAAGTCTCCTAACCGAGATGACAGGAAGAAGCTGGGATGATCAAGATGCTACAGGTGCAATAAGTTTGGTCACTTTCAGAAGGAATGTAAAGTGAATCTTCAGCCAGGGCATGCTGCAGGAAAGGAGGCTGATTCCAAGCCTAAGGAAGGTGGCTGGGGGAGTGCTTTCATGACTGACACATGTGCCCGTGCTCTTTCCTCCAACTATCAGGAAGATTGGATCGTTGACTCAGGGTGTGGTCATCACCTCATCGGGGACGAGTCAAAGTTCTATTCTTTTCAGCCATACTCAGGTAATGATGCTATCATTACTGCTGACGACACTGTTCATACAGTCAAGAAAGAGGGCGTGGTTTCTTTAGGCAGTGATGGTACAATCACTTTGAGAGGTGTTTATCACGTGTCGGGAATGAAGAAAAACCTCTTCTTGGTGATCAATGTTGTGGATGCTGAGTATCACATTCTGTTCGGTCTGACAGAAGTGAAGTTTCTCCAAAATGTATCAGCGGTGAATGCTGACGTCACTCACGTTGGGAGGAGGGTTTAAGACTTGTTCGTGTTATCGATAAGTTCTTATGTTGATCGGATGAGAATAAATGACAGCGCTGCTATCTGACATGAAAGACTGAGATGTGTTGGGATGGACAAGTTGAAGGCTATGACAGTGAAGAGCTTTGTGAACGGTTTGCGTAGTCTGTCATCCTACGACGACGGTCATGCTTGTGCGGGATGTCAATATGGTAAGAATCTTTGCCTTTCTTTTGACAAGTCATAGACCAGATGCAAAGCACCGTTGGAGTGCACCCACGGTGATGTGATGATACCCATCATCACTGTTAGTCTTGGAGGTAACAGGTTCATGTTGGTCTTGATTGATGACTACACTAGATACACATGAGTGTATTTTTTGAAGGAAAAGTCAGACGCTTTTCAGAAGTTTGTGGAGGGCTGGCTCAGTCTACGGATGAAGAAGTTGAGAACTAACAATGGAGGTGAATTTACTTCAAATGAGTTCTTCAACTTTTGCAGGAAGCACGACATTCAGAAGGAGCTTACTTGTGTGCATACTCCACAACAAATTGAGTTGCAGAGCGGAAGACCCGTCATCTGACGGACACCTACAAGTGTTGTCTTCATGTCAAAGGCATTCCTAGGTCCTTCTGGGAAAAGGGAATGACTTGTGCGGCATATGTCATCAATCAGATGCCACTCAGTACGAACAGTATGAAGTCTCCTTATAAGTTGATATTCAAGAAGAAACCCAGTATTGAACATCTTCGGGTGTTCGGGTCTACCTACTATGTGCATGTTTCAGATGCTCTCAGGACGAAGCTAGTTGCAAAAGCACGTAAGCTAGTGTTCGTGGACTATGATGAGCGGAAGAAGGGCCGGAAATGTATTGATACAGAGAGACAAAAGTTTGTTGTCTCACGGGATGTGGTATTCAACGAATTGACATCATATCAGGGTAGCTCATCTGTGGAGCTACATGAGAGCAGGTCTGACAAGGGTCAAGGTGAAACTGCTCGGGATCTTCTGGTGGAGTTGCGTGTATCACCAGGTGCTCCGATTTCTTCTAGCTCTTGGGCGGAAGCTTCTGGATTTGGAAGCAGGGGGAGCGATGCTCCTGGTGTGCCCGAAAGGAGAGCTAGTTCAGAAGTAGTGGAAGTGGTGGATCAGGGTTAAGCACTGCGGAGGTCTAAAAAGACCTTAATTCCACCGGCTCGATATAGGGATGAGAACATATTAAACTTTGTCTCATGTTTCTTCGCAGGTCCATTGGATCTACGGGAGCCTTCATGCTTTGAGAACGCCACTGAGATCAAGGAGTGAGAAGATGTCATGGATGAGGAGTTGACTGCCCTCAGGAAGAATGAGACTTGTGATCTTGTGCCAAAGGTCGATGACATTACTCCTGTGACATGCAAGTGAGTTTATAAGCTATAGAAGAAGGCTGATGACAACATCGAGCGATACAAGGCTCGTCTTGTAGCTCGGGGATTCTCGCAGCAGTACGAGGAGGATTATGAAGAGACGTTCAGTCCGGTGGGCAAGATGACATCAGTTTGGGTGGTGATTTTTTTTGCGGCTTGTCAATAATGGAAGATTTGACAACTCGACGTTAAGAATGCTTTTCTTTACGACGAGATTGACAAAAATATTTTAATGGTGCAGCCACCTAGTTATGTTTTTGAAGATCATCTAGGACGCGTCTGCAAGCTCAAGAAAACCCTTTACGACTTGAAGCAGTCACCTCGGGCATCGCACGGGAAAATCGCAGAATACCTCTAGTTCTCCGGATACTTTGCTTCTGATTTTGACTCAATCTTGTTCATTAAGAAGAGGGGGAAGCTTCAGGTTCTAGTTCTGTTGTACGTTGACGACATGATCGTCACAGAGAACTCAGAGGAGAAGGTAGCTGGGCTCAGGGCTGAGCTAGCTATTCAGTTCGGGATGAAGGATCTGGGTGAGCTCCACAATTTCCTTGTACTCGAGGTGGAAACAAAAAATAGCGGTGTGCTTGTTTCCCAAAAAGGCTATGTGGAGCGGATCGTTAAGCGATTCGGCATGCGGGAGGAGAAAATCAGCTCTACTCCACTGAAGGTCGATTTGAAGTTTCGGCGTGATGAGAGATGAGTTATTTCAGATCCTTTGGTGTTCTGGGCTTTGGTTGGAAGTCTTATATACTTGATGATTACGAGGCCGGATATTGCTTATGCTGTGGGCCGAGTTAGTCGATAGTATAGTCGTGGAAGCCTCATCTGGTGGTAGCTAAAGGCATCCTGAAGTATGTCGAATTTACCTGTGTTGGGTCTCTTTTATGAGAGGGACACGAGCTTCAATCAGCATGGCTACACGGATGCTGATTATGGGGGAGACTCAGATGATCGAAAGTGCAAGTCTGGTTATGTTTTCATGTTTGGATCAATAGATATTTCGTGGTGCCGCAAGAAAAGCAGGATTCAGTGTCCGTCTCCATTACGGAAGCAGAATACAAGGCTTCAACCTTGGCAGTTCAGGAAACCATCTGACTTAGAAGGCTAGTGGAGGACATCCATGAGGAGGTGCAAGGTCCTACTCTGCTACGCGGTGACAACGAGAGTGCCCTCAAATTGGTTAACAACCTAGTTTGTCATGGGCGGACCAAGCACATCGAGACGAGCATTACTTCATTCGGAAGAAGGTGCTGGAGTGGTCTCTAATGGTTGATCATTTGCGGAGCGAGGACAATGTCGCGGACATTTTCACGAAGCCGCTGTCGAAGAGACCGTTTACTCGGTTACGGGGTTTGCTCGGGCTTATTTTCACTTCCCACTTCAAGAGGAGTATTGAAATTGTTGAAGTGCGAGTGAAGTGGAGTTGGACGGTCTGATTAGACAGGCCGCATAGACCGCCACGGACTGGCGGATAGCCCGTTTCGGCTAAGTTGTTCTTCTCTCTGGCAGTCTGGTTCAACAAGCACCCTGGGATGTAACCGGGCAGTTAGACTTGTCTAACCGGGGCTGTGACAGTCTGGTTGTGAGACCACACCGTCCGCTTGAAGTTTCAGGTTCTCTGGATTGCAAGAAGGCTGACGATTAACACGGATTAGGGTGGCTAACCACAGTTCGCTGGAGCCTTCTCGGACTGGTTGATAGCCAGAGTCTGCTTGTGTTGTGGACTTGGCCACGTGTGACAAGTCCAGGGTTGTTGCCAAGCTCTCCGAGATCGTTGTTGGTGCAGACAGCTTCTGGAGCTCGCCGAGTTCAGCAAGTCGTTTAGGTAGTTCTAGTCGGCTTGAGGTGTGCGCGGGCTGGGAGCTGTGCCCGCAAGACAGTGCGGTCTGATGGCGGTGTCTCCGCCAATGCTGTGTTCGCTATCCTTGTTGTTTGGTGTGGTTTTCTCAGCCTGGCGAACTAGTCCAATCTGTTTATGCGGACTGGTCGTTCTCTCCGCCCTTGCAGATATGAGTTATCAGTGGCGGACTGGTGCTGGTATCCGCACTGTGCGCATACGTGATGCTATCTGCAGGGAGACGTGCGGTTATCCTATTGCTATGGGCGGTGACCACATTCCTCTCCTCGCCTTTAAATATAACTCTCCCTGCTCGTCATAAATATCGAGAACAGTGAGAACTTAGCTCGGGCTTAAAACTTGCGGTTACGTTTTTCTAACCGATGCGACTAATTGTAGTTGATTCTGTGCAGACTGTGCGGCTAGCATCAGGTGGCTAGACAACTAGTGGATGCGTGCTATGGAACAATTCAGACTTTACAGTCAGCGGATAACAGCAGGTCATGGTTTCTGCGACTTGAAATCTCTTCCTCCAAGTTGCGGTTAAGCAGAACAGTTCGCCCGGTGTATCAGCGGGCTCTGCTCAAGTCTTTCAGTATTTCAATAATAAGTTGTCCGCGCGGCTAGTTGTGATTTGGCGACTTCGGCGGTCTCGGCGAACTCAGCTTGCGGTTAGGCGGCTTGTGCGGTTACAGTTTCTGTCCGCGCGGTTTTCTTTTTGTTGCAGTTTTCTATTTTCTTGGTTACATTGTGAATTATGTCTCACAATGTATAACTCGATCCGTAAAGAAGTTAATTCCAAGTGAAGACTATTGTGCTTTTGTTGTTTCTGATTTCTACTTGATTTCGGTTGTAGTTGAGTGTTCCTGCGACCTCTTGTGGCTTCCCTTTAAATTTTTTTCAACGTTGTAAACTCAGAAGGGAGTTTTTTGTTATTTCAAATGGTTAGAGAGGCGCAACCTGTAATTTTTCAAACTTACAAGGGAGGGCTCAGTAAATTGCCCTATATATATTTACATTCTATATTTGTGATTCTCACTTTACCGGCATATTTTAATGTTGGATTACTATATCAAATGATGTTCTTAACCTCGCATGCAATACTTGAGAACATAATGCATATTTTTCTATATTGCATGTACTTTTTTTTCCTTTTTTTTCATTGAGAACAAATGGAGTTCTTTACCTTTATTTTTCTTTTGTGGCAGGATTATGAGGCAAAGCCTACACGACACATGCGATCTAGTATGCAAGAGAAGAAAATTACCTCATACTGACCTTGATATTTGGAAATTTCGGAGATTCTCAAATCCTTGTGAATTGTTTACAGAATCTTTGATTCCTTGTATGTTTTTTCTTCTTTCCCTTGGCGTTGTAAAACAATTTTTCTTCTTTCCCTTATTCCTTGTATACTTATATTAATGAGCCATTGTTTATGGTACAGTTCCTTTCAGAGAGCTGAAAAAACTGCCACCCAAGAAATGTACAGATGGCTTGATTGATCCAAACAATGTGGATGATGTAATACCTCACAAATTTCCAGAGGCAGAGGCAGAAACAGAAGTTTTGATGCAGAAACTTAACGAAAAACCTGAGTCCCCACCAGTAGAATCCACTGCCGGGCATATCGATCCAAGTAATACAGTAGAAACAATGCCAAATGTTGAAGCAGAACCAGATGTTTTAATGCAAACACTAGAAACACCCTGTTTGTCTCCACCAAAATCTTTGGATGTCTTCGATAATACTTCAGAAAACATTAGCAAAGCTTTTACTTCCCCGGAACCTTCGGATAATCAATTCGATTTAATGGTATAGTTTGTATATGCACGTGTTTTGAATTTCTCGTTTGTTGCTTATTTTGTTTTCGCTGAGCCCAAATAGTTCGGATAAATATTGTGGATGATGGTGTTTATTTTGTTTCATTGCTGTTCTTACTCAGGAACTTGGCTCTCATGGGGATGATACAAACACACATGAACAATGTATTTATTCAGACTTGTGATATTCACAACATGTTTTTGTTCCTTTTGGTTTTCACGAACAAAACCATAAACATTCGTTCCTTCTCTATCTTGCAGATAATGGATGGTCATCAAGAACAAGGTAGAAATATCACTATTTGATTTTACTGAAAAAATTTGTTGCTTAAAAGTGTTTTAATTTTTCAGGGCAGCAGCACAGTACCTTAACAGCAGGTTTCTGAAACTAAGAGATCAAAACGAAAGGGAGATTTTGAGCTTGGCACAGATTCTTGAAGGAAGGATGAGGACAAAATGCGCCCAATTTTTTTACGAGACACTGGTATTTTCGAGCATAGTGATCTGTGATTGCGGTCAAGAATTTTTTTCGTGTCAGCTCAGTTTTATTTTGAATTTTGCAGACTCTGAAAACATTTGGATGCATAGATGTTAGGCAGGATTTGCCTTATGGTGACGTCTCCATAGCCGCAACTTCAGCACTGGAATCTTTGGGGACAGTTACAAAGTGATGATTTAGGAAAAATTTTGTGAGACCCACTTGTAAATGTATGGGGAATGCTGATGGTCTCTTTAGGGAATATTGGGGAATTGTGTGCTGTTGATTAGGATTGTAATTATGTGAAATGAATTGTGTGAATTCAGGATGGATGCAGAAGAGCCTCTTGATGCTTGGATTAGGGTTTGTGGTAATTGATTTTAGGCTCAAGTAAACGTTTTGAATTCCGAATCGTTCATCAGATCGGTTGACTTACCCGTAAGGGAGTATCTTAGTGTTAGCATCAAAACCAATCACCAATGTTTGATTTCTTTAATCTCTACATGTAGAAAGCTGAGTTATCTGATGATCAGTGGACTTTTGTGATCGCGTAATATTTAGGGTCTGTTTGGGAGGGCTTTCTAGCTTCTTTTCATTTTTTAGAAAACGCTACCGCAACTAATAAACCGTTTGGAATGTCTACCGGTGGGAAAAGCTACCACCAAAAACTCTTTTTTCTCCTCTATTTGAAAAGTCACGAGCCTCCTACTTTTCAACTTTTCGAAAAGTATTTTGTCATCCCGATACGCAGTTGATGTTACAAAAATATTTTAATCCTATGGATCCAGTTCGACAACACTGCAAAAACACTAGTCTTTCTCTAGACGAATATTTTGCTCGGGCGCGATTTTTTCGCCTGGGGTGATTTTTTCGCCCGGGAGCGAATTTTTCGCCTGGACGCATATTTTTCGCCCGGACGCATATTTTTCGCCCGGACGAGCATTTTTTGCTCGTGCGCGGAATGTTTCGTCCGGGCGCGAGATTTTTCGTCCGGGCGCGAGATTTTTCGCCCGGGCGCGGAATTTTTCGCACGGGCTCGGAATTTTTCACCCGGAGGCGGAATTTTTTGCCCGGGCGCGAATTTTTCGCCCGGGCGCGCTTTTTTCGCCCGGGCATGCTTTTTCGTCCGGGCACGCTTATTTCGCCTGGGCGCGGAATTTTTCTCCCGGGCACGGAATTTTTCACCCGAGTGCGAATTTTTCCCCCGTGCGCGCTTTATTCGCCCGGCGCAGATTTTTCGCCCGGGAGCGAACTTTTTGCCCGGGCGCTAATTTTTTGCCGGGGCGCGAATTTTCCACACGCGCGGAATTTTCCGCCCGTGCACAAATTTTTTCACCTGAGCGCGAATTTTTTCGCCCGACGCGAAATTTTCGCCCGGGCGCAAATTTTTTGGCCGGTCGCGAATTTTTTCGCCTGCGCTCGAATTTTTTGCCCGGGCACTGTTTTTTGCCTGATAGTGCATTTTTCGCGGGGAGCAATTTTTTCCCCCGCGATTTTTTTCGCCCAGGAGCGGTTTTTTCGCCCCGGAGCGATTTTTTCGCCCGGGTGCAGTTTTTTCGCCCGAGCACAGTTTTTGTGCTCGATCGCAATTTTTTCACACGTGCGCGGTGTTTTCGCCCCGGCGCGAAATTTTGGCCCGGGCGCGATTTTTTCGCCCAGCGCGAATATTTCGCCCGGACGCGAATAATTCGCCCGGCGCGAATATTTCCCCCGGGCGCGAATATTTCGCCCGCGCGCGCATTTTTTGCTCGGGAGCGTTTTTTTTGTCCGGATGCATTTTTTCCGTGCCCCGACGGAAAATTCAGGCCCGGGCAAAAAGTTCGCGCTCGATCGAATAATTCACGTCTGGGCGTAAAATGCGCGTCCGAGCGAAATATTCGGTCCCGGGCGGAAAATTCTCGTCGGTCCTGAAAATTCACGCTCGAGCAGAAAATGTGCGCAATTTTAATAAAAAAGTCACTGTAACAGAGATTTTTCAAACAGTTTATAAAATACTCCTTTCTGAAAATATCTGCAAAAGAAATTCACTCAAACGGACCTTATTTTGCAATATACATTTTCCAAAAGCTCATTTTCCCACCTTCCTTTTGCTACCACTCCTTTTTCTTTCCGAAAAGCCCTCCCAAACAGAACCTTGTTCTCCATTTTGCCATTTGTTGATCGCAATGGCAGCTTCGAGTGAGTAGTCTTCAAGCAAACGGTCCCATCCTTCCCCATTCCGTTGTCTCCTTTGAACACAGATCCAGATGGTCATTGCGTGAGCTTAACTGGAACGAGAAAGCAGACATGGCGAGAAGGTTATGTTCTGACTAAACTCATTAATGAGCAAATTTTTTGTCCGAGCTTTGCGTAGAGATCGTGGTCTGAGGTAAGGGATCTTGACATGTGGCAAACTTGTATATTATACTTATGTAATTCTTTCTGTTTCCTGCTGGTCATTGTTTCCGTAAATCTCTTGAGCCTAGCAATTTCTTGCTCCATGTGAGTCATTTCTTCATCCTACCTGTCTATTCTTGCGGTAACTCGGGATTTGATGGTGGACTGCTGAGGTGAGCGCAAGCAAACTAGAGACAAAGTTGGCATTTACATGTTTTTGTTGAAAGATGTCACATGTAATTATTTTGCCTTCATCAACTACATGAAAATGTTGCATTGATCAAAATTATTCTGTTATTTTGCATAGATGTTAACTAAGGTGTCTATTTTAGCACCTGAGATATAAATATAATGATATCTGAGATGTCTTTTTTGGCATCTCAAAGTCCAAAATGACAACTCAAATGCCCAGAATGACGTCTCAGATGCCCAAAATGATATTTGACATGTATGTAATTGAAATGACATCTAAGAAGTCGTTTCCGGTATCCCCAAAAATTGAAATTTTAATGCTTGTAATTGTTCACTCATTTGTGAAATACAGGAGGATAGCACTGAGCATGTATTCCAAATTAATCAAATTAAAGACGAGGCTTATCAAATGCATTGTTACGCTTGTACTGATGATTTCAATGTTCACAAGGAGCACCATGTAGTCTGGCCAGTTACAAATATGCTCAAATTAAAGTAGTGTAGTAATAAATCTTGAGCGAAGCGATCTCCAAAAGGAGCACCATATAGACCAATTACCATCGTTACGGATCAAGATCAACCAATTACCATATTATGGACTTGAAGCATGTACAACCCCGTTTTTGCCGAGGGAGGCTCTACGGGACACCAGGGAGGGAAGATAATTTTGGCCCAGACAAGTCGAGGGGGCAAGTGGAGAGGGCTCCCCCTTTACTCGCCCCGGGTGAGCAGGACCGGCGAGGAGGCAAAGCCTCCTTACTCGCACTGGTCCCAGAAAGGGTAGCGAGTGCCCACAGCTCCAGGAACTTGCCGCCCCAAGGTGAGCGGGCGCGACACACCCCGATTCACTCATAGGGGTCATTTTCTCTTTTCCCAAGGAGCCCAATCTATCCTGCCATTAACCGCTTCAAACAACGGGATTTCACTGTTGGTAGATCAATTTGGGTTGCATTTAGTAAAATCAAAAGACGGGATTCCGCTATCCGCAGTTCATTCTCAAAAAACTATAAATTGACCTCGAAGGGCACCTTTGGGGAGGAATTTTTGGCTCTTGGTTTCTCTCTCCTTTTGTTGATTCTGGTTGGCTGGAGCTTCCATACTGCTAGTAGTGGTTTTAGGGTGGGCAGTTTGGTGCTCCCTCATGCCCTCCAAGGTGCCCAACTCAACATTGAATAGGGAGGAGAAACACTCTTTGATTTTTCGGATGTGTGGTGGGACTTCCTCAGTGCAGCTCAGGAGTCTATTTTTGGTTGTCCACCTCTTGTTAGCAAGGTTCCTTACTCTATGTGATTGCCCGAGTGTTCAAACTCGGAAGAAGTGCAAGCTGTCACATCGATCCAAACTCCTTTTGAATTGTGGTTTCCAGGTTCGTCATTTTTGGTGCGGTGAACGTGAACTGTAGCTTGCATGAAAAATTCTGGGTGAGTCTCATGGCCAGAAATGAGGGGCAAGGAGGCAACCCAGGCGAGTCGCCCAACTGGGACATTTACGTTAGGAAGAGCGATTTCATTGAGTTTTAGAAGGTCATCATGGAGATCCTGCAACACGCCTGCACCCCGTGAGGTGAGTGCCCGACGCCCGTCACCCTAGTACTCGCGTGTTGGAGTTACCATTGTGATCTAGAAGTGGTCAAACATGTAACCTCACTGCCAACGCGATATGAGCCTGCAGGGTCGCACATAAGAGATGTGGAGAAGTTGGTTGATTGACTGTGTTGGTAAAGGTTACCAATCACCGACCTGAATGGTGTTGTGGGCAAAGTGTTGCCTTAAAGGAGAGTCGGGTTGGGCAAAGTGTTGCCTTGGTGGATTGGTGCTCGGATTCTCGCCGATCGACGAGAATCGTTGAGTAGTGTACTCTGATTCTCGCCGATCGACGAGAATCGTCGACCCTGTTCGACGTGTATCGTCGGTGATTCTCGACGATCGACGAGAATCGTCAACCAACGATTCGACGTGAATCATTGGGCATTCTCGCCGATTGATTCTCGCCGAATCTGCTGGTGATTCTCGCCGACCGATTCTCGCTGACTGGTTCTCGCCGATCCTAGCCGATACTCGCCGATCCTTAGTGATTCTCGACGATCGATTCTCACCGATCGGCTGGTGATTCTCGCCGATTCTGGAACCCTTATTCTTGGGTGGTCTGCGGATAGCGACACTCCTAAGTCTATTTTATACTTTAGGTATAAATAGAACACTTAGGGTTTTTCGGGACTGATCTCTCATCGGCTGATAGAAACCCGCGACGGAAGAGTTCCGTTCCGCGATCGTTCCGCCGATCCCGAATCCCGCCGCCGACGGAAGTGTTCCGCCGCCGTCGTGTTTGCTCCGTCGACCTCCTCCTCTCTGGCGATCGTCGCTGGTGTTGCAATCCCTGGCGCGGACCTAGCAGTCCGTGGGAAAGCAAGGTGCGGTCTTTCTCCTTCCCGATCTTCTGTGCGACGGAAAGTTCGGCGTTCTCCCGCTCGTGTGGATTTCTGCAAAGACGTGGACATTATTCCACGTACAACTCGCCACCAGCAGGAATACAAAGCTTGGAGCATCTCCGTTGAGTTGTGACTCAACTCCACCGAGGTAATTTTGCATAGTTGTATGTTAACTTCTTGATTCAACTATTATGGCCCGATCCCATCTCTTTTGGGTTTTCTTGATGTTTTTATCCTTCCGCTGCGTGCACAAGTGTTGTGCCATCCTCATAGAGAAACCCAACAGTGGTATCAGAGCCAGGTTCGGCCATGATTGCTGTATTGGAAGTTATGTTATTCCAGTGCGTGTAAACCTAGGGATTTAGAAGTGTTCTAAATGTCTAGATTTAGTCTTGGTTCCCCGCCAAGAACGTCTGGAATTTCGTGGTAATTTCTAATTGTTAGAAATTGTTGTCTCCTTAGCAGTAACTATCCCTCGAGTATGTTTTGGATTTTGAATCCAACATAGAGAGATGAGCTTGTCTACTGCTTTAAGTTGAGTTGTCTTTGCTTTTGTCCAATGCATGTAAATCTGAGGATTTGGAAATTTCCGGATGTTCAGATTTAGCCCTTCCTTCTATCAAATGTTGATGGTGTCAGGATGTGCACATAAGGGATGCATGTGGTTTTAGAAGAATTGTTTTTCCTTGGATGTGCACATTGATCAAATGTTGATCATGGTTAATTGTTAACCTATAATTAAAATCCCTTCATCAAATATTAAGTGTTCGGATGCCTTCCGATGGATGACACTCTTCCTGCCTCGATCGATAAAGTGTGGGCTTGCCAAAGCAAGGTGCATTAATATATCTTGGTAAGGGTGCGAGCGGATAATTGTGATATCCCACTGTCGACATCGGGTCCAACTTAACTAGGTGACCTCAAAGGTTGAGTGCCTAGAGGCATAGGGTTGGCATGCACCATATGATGGATGCGAGTAAGGAGTTATTCACCAACCATACAAGAATTGCATGAGGATGCAATTGGCAAGCGTTGCCTACCTAAATAACCGCATCGTGAGAGGAAAGCCAAAGCTGACTCATTATGTTGGTGAAATACGGATCTTGTCCACTAAGAGAGTAGCTCGCATGAACTCTCCGAATTGTTAGTGAGGGCTATCATTTCGAATAAAATAGTGGGAGTATTTTAATTGAAGTCCAAATTAAAATAAATTGTATTTGAAATTTTGGTACTGATTTTATTCTGTATAAATTCTTGTAGAATTCCATGACAAGTGTTTCACACTCCACATTATCTCTGAGAGCCATCCTTGAGAAGGATAAGCTCAGTGGGACTAATTACATGGACTGGTATAGGAACCTGAGAATTATTCTCAGGCAAGAGCGAAAGCTCTATGTCTTGGAAGAAGAAGCCCCCGAGGTGCCGACCGGGAACTCTTCCCGTGCTGAGAAGGATACTTATAAGAAGTATACTGACGATGCTTTAGATGTCGAATGCCTTATGCTTGCCACTATGAACTCTGAGCTTCAGAAGCAACATGAGAACATGGGGTGCAAGGAGATTGACGAGCATCTCAAGAAAATGTTTCAAGGGCAGACTCGTCAAGAGAGGTTCGACATCACAAAAGCATTGTTTCAGTGCAAGATGGGAGTTCGAGACTCAGTAGGGACTCACGTACTCAAGATGATTGGGTATATAGAGAACCTTGAAAGGCTGGGTTTTCCTCTTGGTCAAGAGTTGGCCACAGATCTGATCCTGCAATCGTTGCCGGACAGTTATGAGCAGTTCGTCTTGAACTACAACATGAATGAAATAGACAAGACACTGCCCGAACTCCTAGGCATGTTGAGAACTGCTGAAATCAATATGAAGAAGGCCAAGCCTGCCAGCCCCATACTGATGGTGCATAAGGGCAAGGGCAAGGGCAAGGCTAAGGGCTCTAAGAAGACTAAGGTGGGACCTAAGTCATATCTTGAGCCCAAGTCTTCTGCACTGATGAAAAAGAAAAGCACGGTGAAGGAAGGGAAATGCCACCACTGTGGTAAGGCTGGTCATTGGCGGAGGAACTGTCCTTCGTACATTGAGGGTCTGCAGAAATTGAAGGGAGGTATGACTTCCGCTTCTAATGTTTACGTTATAGAGATAAACCTTTCTGCTCCTTCATCTTGGGTATTAGATACCGGATATGGTTCTCACATTTGTACAAATGTGCAGGAACTGGGAAGGAGAAGATTGCTGAGTAAAGGGGAGGTGGACCTCCGTGTCGGTAATGGAGCAAGAGTTGCTGCTATAGCCGTAGGAGTTTACCGTATTTCTTTACCTAGTGGGCTTGTAATAGAACTAGATAATTGTTATTTTGTTCCGGCCATAACTAGAAACATTATATCTATTTCATGTTTGGACATGATTGGATTTTCTTTTATAATTAAGAACAATTGTTGTTCTATATTTAAGAATGATGTTTGTTATGCTGTAGCCCAATTGTTTAATGGTCTTTATGTTTTGAACTTGGACCATCTGATCTGTAATGTAGAAAATAATAAAAGACTAAGAATAAATGACTTGAACCCTACTTTTCTCTGGCATTGTCGTTTGGGCCATATCAACGAGAGGCGCATATCTAAGCTCCATAGAGATGGACTTTTGGACTCATTTGATTATGAATCATTTGAGCGATGCGAATCTTGTTTGTTAGGCAAGATGACTAAAGCTCCTTTCACTGGTTATACTGAGAGGGCTGAGGATCTCTTGGGTGTTGTATATAGTGATGTATGCGGACCCATGAGTTCCATGGCTAGAGGTGGGTATTTCTACTTTGTTACATTTACTGATGATTTCAGTAGATACGGATATGTGTATCTTATGAAGTACAAATCTGAGACCTTTGAAAAGTTCAAAGAGTTCAAGAATGAAGTAGAAAACCAGTTGGGTAAAAGGGTTAAAGCACTCCGATCTGATCAAGGTGGCGAATACCTGAGTCATGAGTTCCGTGATCATCTGAAAGAGTGTGGTATTGTATCACAGCTCACTCCACCTAGAACACCACAACATAATGGTGTGTCTGAGAGGAGAAATCGTACTCTGTTAGACATGGTACGTTCGATGATGAGTCATGCATACTTGCCTGTTTCCTTTTAGGGTTTTGCTTTAGAGACTGCTGCAATGACATTGAATCGCGCTCCAACGAAAACGGTTCTGAAGACACCATATGAGATATGGACTGGGAAGCGTCCTAGTATGTCGTTCATTAAAATTTGGGGCTGTGAGGCATACGTGAGACGTCAAATGCCTGACAAGCTGGAACCCAAATCGGATAAATGTTATCTGGTGGGATATCCTAAGGAAACGAAAGGGTATTACTTTTACCTACCGCCTGAGGGCAAAGTGTTTGTCGCAAGTACTGGTGTCTTCTTGGAGAAAGAGTTCTTATCAAGAAAGACTGAAAAGGTAGAGCTTGAAGAAGTTCAAGAACCACATGTAGTGAATGAACCGGAATTGGATTCTGAGACAGGACTACAAGATGTTGTAGCTAGAGAACCTGCTCAAGGAACACAAGTCCTACGTAGATCTGGTAGACCGAGGTTTGAGCCTGAGAGATATGGATTTCTTGTGTCTCAAATAGGTAATGTGTTGCTTATGGATCATGATGATGAACCAGCAACCTACCAAGAGGCTATGAATGGACCGGACTCCGACAAATGGCTTGAGGCTATGAAATCTGAAATGGACTCCATGTATGCAAACCAAGTTTGGAACTTGGTGGAACCACCTGAAGGGGTACGACCCATAGAGTGCAAGTGGGTCTTCAAGAAGAAGACCGACATGGATGGGAATGTACAGACATTCAAAGGGCGACTGGTGGCTAAGGGTTTCAAGCAAATTCATGGTATTGACTATGATGAGACCTTTTCCCCTGTTGCCATGGTAAAGTCCATAAGGATATTGCTTGCTATTGCTGCGTATTATGACTACGAGATCTGGCAGATGGATGTCAAAACGGCTTTCCTTAATGGAAACCTCTTTGAGGAAGTGTATATGACACAACCCGAGGGTTTTGTATCCCCAGATGAAGCCACTAAAATATGCAAGCTGAATAAGTCCATTTATGGACTGAAACAGGCCTCTCGAAGTTGGAATCTTCGTTTTGATGAGAAAATCAAAGAGTTTGGTTTCATCAAGAATGAAGATGAGCCTTGTGTTTACAAGCGAATCAGTGGGAGCATTGTTGTCTTCCTGATATTGTATGTAGATGACATACTGTTGATTGGGAATGACATTCCTACCCTGAAAGTTGTTAAGAACAACCTAGGGAACTGCTTTTCAATGAAGGATTTGGGTGAAGCGACTTATATACTCGGTATTAAGATCTATAGAGATAGATCGAAGAAGTTGCTGGGTTTGACCCAGAGTACGTACATCGAAAAGGTGTTGAAGCGGTTCAACATGCTTGAGTCCAAGAAAGGATTTTTGCCCATGTCTCATGGTGTGAATCTCTCTAAGGACCAGTGTCCAAAGTCTTGTGAAGATAAGGACCGCATGAAGTTGATTCCATATGCTTCGACAATTGGATCAATCATGTACGCGATGTTATGTACTCGACCCGATGTCTCCTTTGCTTTGAGCATGACTAGCAGGTATCAGTCAGACCCCGGTGAGTGTCACTGGATTGCAGTCAAGAATGTCCTGAAGTACTTGAGAAGACTAAGGATGTGTTCTTGGTGTATGGTGGAGAGGAAGAGCTCGTTGTAAGTGGTTACACGGATGCTAGCTTCCAAACTGATCGAGACGACTCCAAGTCTCAGTCAGGTTTTGTGTTTTGCCTGAATGGAGGAGCTGTGAGCTGGAAGAGTTCCAAGCAAGAGACAGTTGTTGATTCTACAACAGAGGCCGAGTATATCGCCGCAGCTAATGCGGCGAAGGAGGCTGTATGGATTAGGAAATTCATCGGCGAGCTTGATGTAGTTCCTAGCATTGTTGGTCCCGTAGTTCTCTACTGTGATAACAATGGTGCAATTGCACAATCTAAGGAACCTAGATCCCATCAGCACTCCAAGGACATACTTCGGCGGTTTCATCTTATTCGTGAGATTGTCGAACGAGGAGATATGAACATTTGCAGAGTGCTGACTGAGGAAAATATTGCGGATCCGCTGACAAAGCCTCTCGCGCAGAGAAAGCATGATGGTCATACTAGATCGATGGGTATACAATACCTAAATGATCAACTCTAGCGAGAATCTTATGGATTGCATGTAAATATGTATTTTGTTGGCTATTTGTTCATATGATGAACATTGTACCTAGTTTTTCTCTTACAATTAATGTCAAATTCTTTTATTATGAGCTTTTCTATATGGTAGTTAAATGTTAACATAATAGATACCATTAGAATGTTCGCTTCCATGGGACGTCAAGTACATAACTTGAATGTGAGAGCCTGTGATTCATTTGAAGCTTCATTCTTAAAAGGTCCCTGGTCGAGTATCATCATAGGAACTAAGGGTGATGATGATACATGAAGGCTAGCACGTGCATTGACTGATGACCGGTTCTCACAGGTCATGATATTGTGATATCAAGTCATCACGTGGGTACTTGTTAGTGAACAAGTTGTACTGGACAGACCCAACCTGAGGCTACTCTGTGGATTATCATCCAATCGTGTCACGAGTAGGTCTCAATTGACAATGGTGTTGTGGTCCTTTGACCTGAAGTCACAACATTCATCAAGTGAGGAAGAGCGTGCTTTGATGCCATCTAAAGTCTTCCTTGAGAAAGGTTGATGATAAGGGTGGTTGTTGGGCATGTTACGAATCATTTGGGTGTTTGTGTGTGAGCAGATATGGGATTTGTCCTCCTGTATGACAGGAGTTGCATCCATGGGCCCCTTGATAGAACTGGACTGAGAAATGCATGGCCATGCTTGGTTGAATCAATATGTGATATTGGACTCACCATTCTCTGGAAGTCCGTCCTGGATCAAGAAAACTTGGATTGAGCTATTACGAGGGTGACACGGTCCATGCCTCTAGTTCTTTCCGGATGTAAGGGACAAAGGGACAAAGACAACGCTGATACATTGGTCATAAAGGCTTATGAGTTATAAACTCTTATTGCTTGGGGAGCAATGATGCATTGCTAGATGCCGCTCATTGTTTGTGAGGTTTTTGGTTTGATACTTTCAAGATCAAGTGGGAGTCTGTTGGAGTTACCATTGTGATCTAGAAGTGGTCAAACATGTAACCTCACTGCCAACGCGATATGAGCTTGCAGGGTCGCACATAAGAGATGTGGAGAAGTTGGTTGATTGAATGTGTTGGTAAAGGTTACCAATCACCGACCTGAATGGGGTTGTGGGCAAAGTGTTGCCTTAAAGGAGAGTCGGGTTGGGCAAAGTGTTGCCTTGGTGGATTGGTGCTCGGATTCTCGCCGATCGACGAGAATCATTGAGTAGTGTACTCTGATTCTCGCCGATCGACGAGAATCGTCGACCCTGTTCGACGTGTATCGTCGGTGATTCTCGACGATCGACGAGAATCGTCAACCTACGATTCGACGTGAATCATCGGGCATTCTCGCTGATTGATTCTCGCTGAATCTGCTGGTGATTCTCGCCGACCGATTCTCGCTGATTGGTTCTCGCCGATCCTAGCCGATACTCGCCGATCCTTAGTGATTCTCGACGATCGATTCTCACCGATCGGCTGGTGATTCTCGCCGATTCTGGAACCCTTATTCTTGGGTGGTCTGCGGATAGTGACACTCCTAAGTCTATTTTATACTTTAGGTATAAATAGAACACTTAGGGGTTTTCGGGACTGATCTCTCATCGGCTGATAGAAACCCGCGACGGAAGAGTTCCGTTCCGCGATCGTTCCGCCGATCCCGAATCCCGCCGCCGACGGAAGTGTTCCGCCGCCGCCGTGTTTGCTCCGTCGTCCTCCTCCTCTCTGGCGATCGTCACTGGTGTTGCAATCCCTGGCGCGGACCTAGCAGTCCGTGGGAAAGCAAGGTGCGGTCTTTCTCCTTCCCGATCTTCCGTGCGACGGAAAGTTCGGCGTTCTCCCGCTCGTGTGGATTTCTGCAGAGACGTGGACATTATTCCACGTACAACTTGCCACCAGCAGGAATACAAAGCTTGGAGCATCTCTGTTGAGTTGTGACTCAACGCCATTGAGGTAATTTTGCATAGTTGTATGTTAACTTCTTAATTCAACTATTATGGCCCGATCCCATCTCTTTTGGGTTTTCTTGATGTTTTTATCCTTCCGCTGCGTGCACAAGTGTTGTGCCATCCTCATAGAGAAACCCAACATCGCGCTCCCATCTCCAGGTGAGAATGCCCCAGGAAAGCAAGCAAGTAATATAGGGAGGTAGTGGCAGGAGAGGACGAGTAGGTCGCATTTGGGCGAGTCCTATTTGCTAGCCCGCAAGGGGCATGTCCACCAAGCGAGATGGCCATGCGAGCCGACCCGGACTGGGCTCGTTGAGGAGGTTTGGGTAGTCCCTTCTACGAGCTGATCCTATCGGCCACGGTGCCAGAAGGATTCAGGGAGCCGACTATGTCCTATTATTCAAGAAAGGACGATCTAGTTCAATATGTCCAGTAGTTTGAGCACACAATATCCATCTGACAAATGATAGATGCGTTCAAGTGAAAGTTGTTTGCCATCATCTTTGCAGCGAAGGTCCGACATTGGTTTTACCAGCTCTCTTCAGGAACTATCAATGGCTTTGAAGATCAGCACTAAAGTTTCCCGTTGCGTTTTTCAACATCCAAGAAGAGGAAGAAGAGACATGATGCACTTTTTCTAATAAAGCAAGGGGCCGAGGAGACATTAGCTAGTTACACGAATCGCTTCTAGGAAGAAGTACTCCTAGTTCAGGATGTTCCTGGGCACACCCTGCAACTGGCCTACTTATCGGTGCTGTGGTAGGGGTTCTTCAAGATTGAACTTTCCCAGGATCCCCCTTTGTCTTTTGAGGAGTTGATCGACCGATACGCAAAGGAAATCGAGTGTGAGGCGACAACCCCAGATTTTATTTCAAGGATGGCCATGGTCAGCAGTAGTGAGGCGAGGTCAATAGGCGAAAATCAGTAATAGTATGGGAGAAGGAGAGACGAATCAAGTAGGCATGAGTTTCAGGAAGCCCCCGAGGGGCAGGGGCAAGGGCAAGGATGAAGGTTCTAGCCTCCAGCCAATTGGCCAGTCTGGAGACTGCTTGGAGGACCTTCTCAGGGTCAAGGAAGAGGGTGTGCTCAGGGTGGAGGAGGCTTTCAGAGAGGAAACGACTTTCGAGGAGGGTAGGGACATTTCAGCCCTCTATGGGGGAGAAAGGACCTGAGGCGGCTACATGCCCCTCCCCTACACGCCATGGCAATTTGACGAGGAATAGGAAGAAGAAGGAGAAATCAACCAGTTGGGGTATGAAGGGGAAGGGTGGCTTTGCCTTATTATGAATTCCATCAGGAGGAAGGTCACACGACGACCACCTATCCCGAATTCTTAAAGATATGAGAGAGGAGAAGGGCGGGGATGAGGCGAGATGCAAAGAGTAGGGAGAAAAGGGGATGAGGAAGGAGACTGATGCAAAGACCGGGTTGATGTGGGAACCCATGGTTTGATCCGAGTGATCCACGAGGGAGTAGGGGTCGAGGTAACCTACAAGGGGAGCCTCCATACTATCTATAAAAAGTGTGTCTCATCGACCTCCCATTCCCCAACCCCAAAGGAGAAGATTACCTTCTCAACAAAGAATATGTCAGATCATGAGGACCTATTCTACAATTCCCTGGTATGATGAGTTGAAGGTGGAGGCGAAGAGGGTGCTGGACTCGGATGGACCACTCTTCAGGTTCTCTAGGGAGAGGAAGAAGGTGGAGGGAGGGGTTGGGCTTCTCGTGACCATAGGGGGAATGTCCAAGAACTATCAATTCGTCATTGTGGATGCTCTAAGTAGTTATAATTCCATATTTAGATGGCCCATAATCAGTGCCTTTAAGTGTGCGCCCTCCTCCTTTCGCCAATTTCTGAAGTATAATGTAGGAGGAGTCCAGATGTACAACCCCGTGTTCGTCGAGTGGGTTCATCAGAGAAATCTAAGGTATAAATGGGCCCTCAGGACCATGTGAGCAACGATTGGGGCAAGCAGGTCTGCACTCGCCCAAAGAAGCAAGTATGTCGATAGCGGGTGAGTAGGGGAAAGCAGGCCCGCACTCGCCCAAAGAAGCAGGTGTGCGGATAGCGGGCGAGTGGGACAAGCAGGTCCGCACTCACTGTAGATAAAGAGTAAGAGGCAGGAGAGTACCGGCTTTATCAGGCACTCTCCCTCAGCTAGTGGTGATACCGGATGACGACATCAACGAGAGTTCTAAACCAAGAGGTTAGCTTACACCTACATCTCCCGAACTAGAATACCTGACCAGACACTAGGAACTTGAGAACAGACCCTGGGCTGCAATGCGGAGGATCCACCACACACATGGAAGCTTTTAGAGCACTTCCCCTTCCAAGCCAAAATTTAAGCTGGGAACCTTGGACGGCACTCAAAGCCAACCAAAAATAGCCTAAGGAGGAAGAAGCCAAAAGAATGTGATCCCCTCCAAAGGTGCCCACAAGGTCTATTTATAGTTTTCCAAATCTGGTCTGCACATAGCGGAATCCTGCCTTCTGATTTTATTAAACACACCCTAAATTGGTTTGTCAATAGCCAAACTACGCTATTTGGAGGGGCTATTAGTAGAAAAAAAAACATATTATCCTATGGATAGTCTTTCTAGGATGGGTAGACCATGATGTCATATCCCCTGGAGTGTCGAGTGCCTAAATGGGGATGACAACCACCCACTCGCTCCTAGTTGAGGGAGAGTGTCCGATGAAGTCGGCACTCGCTTACCTCATACTCGCTGCTTAGGGCAAGTGCAGACTGACTCCCCCTCTCACCCCGCTATCACATACCTATTGCTTTAGGTGAGTGCGGGCATGTTTACCCCACTTGTCTGCTAACCTGTAGTCTTGGGCATGTGCGGGACTACATGCCCCACTCAAAACTCACCAGGTCCTGAGGGCCCACTTACACCTTATACTTCTCTGGTAAATCCACTCGACGAACACCGGGTTGTACACAATCCCTGCTCTTTGCGAGATTATCCCAAGCTCGGAAAAAAATTTCAACCCTTAATGTTCAGTGAGTGCTTGCTGACCTGGAGGGAATCTTTTGGTGGGTCCCTCCACAGTGTTATATATATATTCCAAATAAGGGGGTGAGAGGGCTTCACACTCCTCACCTTCCCCAACTTTTACTTGTACTCTTACTGTATAATGTCACTCTCAAAAGAAGTTCAAGATCGTATTGTCGCCGTAAGAGAGGAGACCAAATCCTCCATCGTCGAGTTCGCTCTCTAACTTTCTAGGAAGGCCCCAAGCTCGCCCCACAAGCTAAAAAAAGGTTAAAATGGTAAGGCATGACCAAACAACTAGTGGGTTTGCCCTTCATACTTTGTCATCCACCTTCGGGCTTGCTCCCCAGGTACTCATATTTATCTCACGACTCGCTATTCACCGAAGGATATTAGCTGAAGACATTTTGACTACTTGCAGGAAGAACTATAAAGGGAAAAGGATGCGGAAGAGGGCTCTGCAAAAGCCAGCTTGCTCTCGCGTGCAGTCAGAAGCGACCCGCCGGCCCAGGAGACCCACCTTCAAGTTATTCTGGGTGGCCCCCTCCCGCTCCTGGTGAGTTTCCTACTACCTTCCTGCTACTCTCTTTTCTTTTCTCAAATCTTCACCTCATTCTGTTTCTCGCAGCTCCTACCTTTGGGACCACAGGCCTTCACACCCTGCCGCCAAAGTCACCAGCCCGTGAGATCACCCTCGATCCTGTTGAATTTTCTCAAGACGGTCAGCAAGATAGCCTAAAGCCAAATTAATATTCTCAGAACTATCCAGTTAACACCTTGATCATGCGGAAGCCCAAGAGAAAGCTTAACACCAAACACAAATGGAAGAACAAGCAAGTCTTATATTCATTCACACTTCTTTACAAGGCATGGTATACATAGCGAGACATGATTTCGCTAGTATACAAGCTATAAACAGAAATCACAACACAAGCCGGGCGGACAACACTAGAGACCGCCGAGACCGCCCAGTCCGCCAAGGTCGCCGAAGCCGCCCGAGCTGACGTTGCTACAAGCCGAATAAAGCATGGAGTCCACCGAGACCGCGCGGTCGCGCGGACACACTGTTATTCGCTGACTGCTGATGAACTGAAGAACAAACCGCCTACCCGCCTGAGACCGGCGGACAGGTTATTGGAACTTGAAAATGTTGAAGTAGAGAACTGACTGTTAAATTTTCTCAACGTGGTCAGCAAGATAGCCCAAACGCCAAATTAATATCTTCGGAACTACCCAGTTCTCACGTTGAACCAGCGGAAAACCCGAGGACCAGAGGTTACACCCAACAAACAATGGAAGCACAAGCAGGTCTTTTATACATTCACTTCTTTACAACACGAGGCATACATAGCGAGACATGATTTCGCTAGTATAACAGCTGTAAACAGAAAGCACCAAAAAACAAGCCGGGCGGACAGCACCGGAGTCCGCCGAGACCGCGAGGTCGCCGAGGTCGCCGAGTCCGCTGAGCACGCCCAAGCTACGCTGCAATCCGCCGAATAGCCACGGAGTCCGCCGAAGCCGCGAGGCCGTGCGGACACACCGTTATTCGCCTCCTGCTGAACCTAAACTGAGGAACACCCCTACCCACCTGAAGCCGGCGGACAGGTTATTGAAGCTGGCAAGGATGAAACAGAACTGACAAGTCGCAGAGCGACCTCCTACTGAGTCCGCAGAGACCGCACACTTCCAAGCACTTGACCGAAGTCACAGCCAAATTCCTGGCTCCTTAAAGCTATCCGCGCGACCTGCACACAGCAAACCGTCAGCATGAAACAATCCGCGCGGACTGACAAACACAGACCGCAGCTCCTTGCACACCCCAACTTACTGTTCACTCAAGTTACTTAGGTTACTGTAGATGTGCCAGGGGGGTCCTATTTATAGGCACGGTGAGGAGTGTGGTCACCGCCCAAGAGATAGCGACACCGCCCCAGCCCGCGCGATAGCAAAACTCCGTCCGCCGAGTCCGCAAGAAATTAGCCGGACACCAAGGAAAACCGCCAGGAGCAGGGCAACCATTGACGAACCCTCTCCAGTCCGCCCAAGCTATGCGGACAAGGCATCAGCCCGCACAGCTCCAACCACTGCAGGACAGCAACCCCCTTCAATGGCAGTCCGCACCAACCCGAGGCAGTCCGCTGGACTCACACCTCAATCCGCCACAAGTCCACGACCAAAGGCAGACAGCAATAGTCCGCCCGGTCACAGCGGACTTGGCGGATACTGCGGACACCATGGCCTTGGCACAAAGTGTGACCAAGTCCAAAACCATCAAAGGCCAATGCGAGCATGACAGACACAAATTCCCGTCCGCCAAACACCCTAGCACAGACCTCCATTAGTCTGCAGGCTCCTCGCACTCCTGTCCAACACAGCAGCCTCCCCGGGCTCCAAAACCAGTCCGCCAATCGATCTCCACAGCAAATCGCCTGCTGTGCCACCAGAGCTCGACAAGGCCTCAGCCAAGCTCTAAGCTCAGTCCGCACAGCCAATACTGCGGACAAAGCAGTCCGCAAGCTTCCCGCGGACACGAGCCAACCCGCCTATCAGCACAAGCTTGCACCCGCGGCCACTGAGCAATGCACCAGTCCGCAAGCCTCCATCCGCTCAGGACGCTCCTTGGCAAAGCCAATCAGCAAACACCCAATCCGCAGAAACCAGGCCGCATAGTCCGCGGACTCCATGCAACAACCCGCTCAGAAGACAGCCGGCTTTCCACTAGACCTTCCACCAGGCCGCACATCACAGTCCGCCCAGTCCGCCTAGTCCGCCAAAGCTGTCTGCCCAGGCCGCGCGGCCTGTCCCGTCACCCACTTCCACTTCACAAATTTCAACACTGATATGCCGCAGAAGCAACATATTGAGACCATACCCTTCAAAGCACTTGACCGAAGTCACAGCCAAACTCCTGGCTCCTGGAAGCTAGTCGCGTGACCTGCACATAGCAAACCGTCAGCTTTCCTCAACTCGCGCGGACAGAAAAATCCTGACCGCAATAATAGCCCAAGCCCCACTTACTGTTCACTCTGTTACTGTAGACGTGCCGGGGGGGGTCTATTTATAGGCGAGGTGAGGAGTGTGGTCACCACCCTAGTGAATAGAGTCACCACCCCAGCTCGCGCACTAGCAAAACACCCGTCTGCTGAGTCAGCAAGGACTTAGCCGGATTCCAAGAAAACCGCCAGGAGCAAGACACAGATGTTCACAACTAGGCAGACTTGCACCAGTCCTCCCACACTATGCGGACCTGTATAGTCCTCACAGTCCGCGCAGTCCGTAAACATCATCACATGGACAGCCACAACCCCTTCAACAACAGCCCGTACATGAAAGAGGCAGTCCGCTCAGTACAAGACCAAAGCCTCCATCCGCCACAAGTCCACGACCAAAAGGTAGTCCGCTCGGTCAACAGTGTACTTGGCAGATACTGCGGACACACTGGACTTATCACAGAATGTGACCAAGTCCAGAATCACCAAAGGTCCTAGCACGAGCTCGGCGGACAAGGCCCAGTCCGCCAACACCCAAAGCAGATCGCCAACAATACACCAGAGTAAGGCAGAGTCCACAAGCTATACTCGCACAGCTGCCCAAACGGCCAACTGCCGGACTCTGACACCAGTCCGCGCAGTCCCCCATAGCAGCTAACACCCGTTGCAACACCAGAGAGCTCGGTAAGGGCCACAACCGATCTCCAAAGCCAACACGCAACAGCGGACACCGCGGACTCGCCAGTCCGCAAAGCCTCTCGCGGATTCAAACTCCAACCCGCCTGGGTACACAAGAGCTTGCAAAAACACAAGGCCGCTGATCAACAAGCACAACCAACAGCCCGCAAACCGCAGTCCGCTCAGGTCGCTTCACAAGAAGCCCACCATCCTTGGTCATAGACCAACCAGGCCGCACAGCAGACCTCTCAGTCTGCATAACAGGCTGCTCAGGCCGCACAGGCTGATCAACAACCAAGCCACCAAGACAGCCACCACCCAGGCCGCAACCAGCAGTCCGCCCAAGCCATAGACTCAGTCCGCACAGGCCGCTCAGTCCGCTCGGCATGCCCATAACCCACTTCCACTTCACAAATTTCAACACTTCCCTTTGAAGTGAGAAGTGGTGATCAAGCCCAGCAAGATTCGTAACCGCTGAAATGGCCCCTTCGACAGCGGCTTCGTGAAGATGTCAGCAAGATTATCTTCACTCCGAACATGCCCGACCCGAAGAGATCCCACCAACACCTCCTCCCTTATGAAGTGGTGCTCGATCTCAATATGCTTGGTCCTTGCGTGACACACTGGATTGTTTACCAGTTTGAGAGCACTCTCATTTTCACCCCGGAGTAAAGTAGGACCTTGCACTTCTTCATGAACATCCTCTACAAGCCTCTGCAACCAGATGGCTTCCCGAGCAGCCAAGGCCGAAGCCTTATACTCAGCTTCCGTAGTAGACACAGACACGGAATCCTGCTTCTTGCTACACCACGAAATGCAAGATGATCCACAAGTGAACACATAACCCGAAGTTGATCTCCGATCATCCGAGTCACCACCATAGTCAGCATCCGTGTATCCAAGCAAAGCAAAGTCTGTATCTCTACGATAGAGGAGTCCCATGTCAGAAGTTGTCTTGACATACTTCAAGATGTTTTTTGCCACTACCAGATGAGACTTCCTTGGTTCAGTCATAAACCGACTTACTCGGCCAACAACATAAGCAATGTCTAGCCTGTTAATCGTCAGGTAGACCAAACTCCCTACAAGAGCCCTGAACTCCAAGGGATCAGGAAGAATCCTTCCATCATCTCGTCGAAGCTTTAGCCCATGTTCCAGTGGAGTAGAGCAACTCTTCCCTTCGCCCATGCCGAATCAACTTACAATGCGATCCGCATATCCCTTCTGGTAAATGAGAATCCCTCACTCCTTCCTCTCCACTTCAAGACCGAGAAAGTGATGAAGCTCTCCCAAGTCTTTCATCTCGAAGCGTATAACGAGCTCAGCCCTGAGCCTTGCTACTTCCTCCTCTGAATTCCCTACGATGATCATATCATCCACATATAGCAGGACCAAGACTTGAAGCTCCCCCTTCTTCTTGACGAACAATCTAGACTCCGAGTTGGAAGCAAGATAACCGCAAAATTGCAAATACTCTGCTATCTTCCCATACTAAGCTCTAGGAGCTTGCTTCAACCCGTAGAGAGCCTTCCTGAACTTACAGACATAGTCTGGATGAACTTCAGAAACAAACCTAAGTGGCTGATCCATGAAGATGTCCTTATCAATCTCTCCGTAAAGGAATGCGTTCTTCACATCAAGCTGCCACATCCTCCATCCCTTGCAAGCAGCCAAGGCGATCACCACTCTAACCGAAGTAATCTTTGCAACTGGACTAAATATCTCCCCATAGTCTTCTCCATACTGCTATGAGAATCCTTGAGCAACCAGGTGAGCCTTGAACCTATCAATGCTCCCATCAGCCTTCTTCTTCAACTTATACACCCACTTGCAAGTCATTAGAGTAATGTCATCAACCTTGGGCACAAGGTCCCATGTTTCATTCTTCTTGAGAGCAGTAATCTCTTCCTTCATGGCATTATCCCACTCCTTGACTCCAGTGGCTTCATTGAAGTTTGCAGGCTCTCGCTCATCCAGAGGACCTGCAAAGAAGCAGGAGACAAAACTCACTACATTCCCATCATAGTACCGAGTAGGTGGTTTCACAACCCTCTTTGATCTCCGAAGAGGTTGTTCCTTGCTCACTACCTCCGTTGCTCCTTCAGGCTCAATTCCAGCTTTGGGCAAGCTTTGAGCAATGCTCCCACTGCTTCCTGAGCCAGAAGCCTCAGCACTAGAACTTGAAGCAACAGGAGCTGCTGGTGAAACAGCAAGCTCCTCTTCCAGACCTTCAGCAGTCACCTTCTGCTCTTCATCAACCATGCTTTCTGGTAGATCAACCGATCCACCTCCATATGACGTCAGCTCGTCAAAGACTACATCTCTTGACACAACAAACTTCTTCGTCGCAGGATCCATGTATTTTCATCTCTTCTTCCGCTCATCATAGCCAACAAAGACAAGCTTCCTTGCCTTTGTATCCAGCTTGGTCTTTGAAGCATCCGGTACATTCACATAGCAAGTTGATCCGAACACCCCGAAAGTGTTCCACACTAGGCTTCTCCTTTAGCAACATCTCAAAAGGAGTCTTCATGTTGATCAGGCTGATCTGCATTCTATTGATGATATAAGAAGAACAATACATCCCCTCTGCCCAGAAGGACCTGGGAATGTCTTTCGCATGAAGCCAGCATTTGCAAATCTCCGTCAGATGACGAATCTTCCGCTCTGCTACTCCGTTTTGTTGTGGAGTATGTGCACAAGTGAGCTCTCGTTGGATCCCGTGCTTCCTGCAGAAGTTAGAAAACTTGGAGCAGACAAACTCACCACCGTTGTTAGTTCTAAGCTTCTTGATCCGCAAGCCAAGCCGGCCCTCCACCAACTCCTTGAACTCCACAAATAATCGGAAGGCTCCAGACTTCTCCTTCAAGAAATAAACCCAAGTGTATCTTGAGTAGTCATCAATCAGCACAAGCATGTATTTGCTCCCACCAAGGATAGTAGTGGCGGTTGGTCCCATCAAGTCTCCATGGATGCACTCTAATGGTCTTTTGCTACTTGTTTGTGATTTATCAAACGGAAGGCGATGAGCCTTGCCGTACTGACATCCCGCACAAATGTGACCGTCGCCAAATGAAGATAGCTTAGGCAAGCCTCTTACAAGGCTTCTGTTAGCCATAGCTTTCAGCTTATCCATTCCTACATGCCCCGACCTTTCATGTCATATAGCAGCGCTATCGTTTGCTCTCATCCGATCAACATAAGAGTTAGTTGCAAGAACAAACAAGTTCTTAACTCTCCTCCCAACATAAGCAACATCATCCTTCACTGTTGATACGTTGGGAAGGAACTTCACTTCTGTTGGCCCAAACAGAATGTGATAACCCGCGTCTAACACATTGGTCACAGAGAAGAGGTTCTTCTTCATGCCAGGTACGTGATACACACTTCTTAACATGAGTGGCACCTTATCACTACCCAAAGACACAACTCCCTCCTTCTCTACTACATAAACAGTATTATTAGCAGTTATGATAGCTTCGTTACCTGAGTAAGCTTGCAAGGAAGAGAACTTCGACTTGTCTTCGGTGAGGTGATGACCACACCCAGATTCCATGATCCAATCGTCGTTGAAGTCGATAGCGGACAAAGCATGGAGACAAGTTCCCGTCATGAAGGCTCCGCCCATCCAGCTTCCTCACTCTTAGAGCCAGCTTCCTCCTTGCCAGCAGTATGCCCAGGCTGTAGTTTGACCTTGCAATCACGCTTGAAGTGTCCCCGCTGATGACACCTGTAGCACTTTAAGTTCTTCTTCCAATCCTTCTTAGGAGCAGCGCTCCTTTCTGACTCATAAGAAGTTGAAGGCTCATTTTCAGCAGTAGTCTTCTTCTTCTTCCCTTCCCATCCCTTCTTCTTCTTGCCCGTGAAGTGTGCTTCACTGCTCTCCTCAGAGACAGTGACTCCAGCCATCTGCCTTGCCAAGCTTTCCTGTGAAGCAAGCAGATTCTCAAGCTCCAGCAAAGATGGCTGAGTAGCCCAGCCTTGAACTGATGTCACAAAGGCAACATACTCCTTCCGCAAGCCGCGGATTATGTGCCTTTTCAACTTGGCCTCAGAGATAGGCTCATCAGTGTCAAGCGCTGATATCTCTGCACACAAACTATTCATCTTCAGAAAAAACTTTGAGATGGTCTGCTCTCCTTGAGTTGCCCTTGCCAACTCATTCTCCAGGAACTGAAGTCTTGCCATATTCTTCCTATTGAACAACTCATTAATAGTTGTACAAATATCAACAGAAGACTCACATCCAATGATGTGATCAAACAGTTCTGGTGACACGGCCCTCTTGAGAACAAACTCCACCTTAGCATTTGTTTTTCTCCAGAGCCTCACCTTCTCAGCAGTACCAAACGCAGCAGTAACTTCCAATCTGTCATCACCACCGACGACCTCCCATAGCTACTCGCCAAGAAGAAAACTCTTCATACACGACTTCCACTTCTTGAAGTTAGTCGTGGTCAAGAGCTCAATACCCAAACCTCTTGCATAACTCCTTTCCATTGCAACAACCTTTGGTAAAGCGTCCAGCAAGCACAGAGCAACAACACAGGTTGATCACCGCTCAAGTACAGAGCAACAACACAGGTTGAACACTGATCAAGCAACTGAACCTGGCTCTGATACCATGTTAAATTTTCTCAAGGTGGTCAGCAAGATAGCCTAAAGCCAAATTAATATTCTCAGGACTATCCAGTTAACACCTTGATCATGCGGAAGCCCAAGAGTAAGCTTAACACCAAACATAAATAGAAGAACAAGCAAGTCTTATATTCATTCACACTTCTTTATAAGTCAAGGTATGCATAGGAGACATGATTTCGCTAGTATACAAGCTACAAACAGAAAGCATAACACAAGTCAGGCGGACAGCACTGGAGACCGCCGAGACCACCCAGTCCGCCAAGGTCGCCGAAGCCACCCGAGCTGATGCTGCTACAAGCCGAATAAAGTACGGAGTCCGTCGAGACCACGAGGTCACGCAGACACACCATTATTCGCTGACTACTGATGAACTGAAGAACAGACTGCCTACCCGCCTGACACCGGTAGACCGGTTATTGGAACTTGGAAATGTTGAAGCAGAGAACTGACAAGCCGCAGAAGCAACCTGCTGAGACCGCAGAGACCGCGCCCTTAACAGTACTTGACCGAAGTCACAGCCAAACTCCTGGCTCCTGGAAGCTAGTCGCGCGACCTGCACACAGCAAACCGTCAGCTCTCCTCAACCCGTGCGGATAGAAAAATCCAGACTGCAATAATAACCCAAGCCCCACTTACTGTTCACTCTGTTACTGTAGATGTGCCGGGGGGAGTCTATTTATAGGAGAGGTGAAGAGTGTGGTCACCACCCTAGTGAATAGAGTCACCACCCTAGCTCGCGCACTAGCAAAACACCCATCCGCTGAGTCCGCAAGGACTTAGCCGGATTCCAAGAAAACCGCCATGAGCAAGACACAGATGTTCACAACTAGGCGGACTTGGACCAGTCCGCCCACACTATGCGGACAGGTATAGTCCTCACAGTCCACACAGTCCGCAAACATCATCACACGGACAACCACATCCCCTTCAACAACAGTCCGCACACGAAAGAGGCAGTCCGCTCAGTACAAGACCAAAGCCTCCATCCACCACAAGTCCACCACCAAAAGGCAGTTCGCCCGGTCAACAGCGGACTTGGCGGATACTGCAGACACACTGGACTTGTCATAGAATATGACCAAGTCCAGAATCACCAAAGGGCCTAGCGCGAGCTCGGCGGACAAGGCCCAGTCTGCCAACACGCAAAGCAGATCGCCAACACTACACCAGAGTAAGGCAGAGTCCGCAAGCTATACTCGCACAGCTGCCCAAACGGCCAACTGCTGGACTCCGACACCAGTCCGTGCAGTCCCCCAAATCAGCTAACACCCGCTGCAACACCGGAGAGCTCGGCAAGGGCCATAGCCGACCTCCAAGGCCAACCCGCAACAGCAGACACCGCGGACTCACAAGTCCGCAAAGCCTCCCGCAGATTCAAACTCCAACCCGCCTGGCTACACAAGAGCTTGCAAAAACACAAGGCCGCTGATCAATAAGCACAGCCAACAGCCCGCAAACCGCAGTCCGCTAAGGTCGCTTCACAAGAAGCCCACCATCCTTGGTCATAGACCAACCAGGCCACACAGCAGCCCGCTCAGTCCGTACACCAGGCCGCACAGGCTGCTCAATAGCCAATCCACCAAGACAGCCACCACCCAGGTCGCAACCAGCAGTCCGCCCAGGCCACGGACTCAGTCCGCACAGGCCGCTCAGTCCTCCCGGCCTGCCCATCACCCACTTCCACTTCACAAATTTCAACAGATCTAGCCTCAGGCTCCGGGTTTTCAGCCGAAGCGGCTCTGGGCCACTCGACTCCTGCCCCAAATCTAATCACCGACCAGGTACCGTTCCCCCGGCCTCGGGAAAGTGCACATGACTTCCTTTGATCGGCCCTTTGAGGGGTGGCCCAGTCCCTCTTGCCAATGACCGAGAAAGGGGATCAACACTTCTCAGGGTTATTAAAGACACTCACCTTCTTTCTTTTGATATTCGGTTTTATGTGCCCAAACCATCCTTTGCAGCCTATCGAGAGATCTCATCAACTGACGTTGAGATCGATGAGGAGGAGTTCTGTCCCCCATCTCCTGATATGATTGCCAACTTCCTAGGTGATCTGAAGGACGTCGTGGTGCTGAAGAGGTGAATTACTGAGATGTTCAAAAAACACAATCTCATGTTGCGCGAGATCTACAAGTTTCAAGAGAACAAGGATGCTACTTAGCGATGCCTGAGCAATCTCAAAATGGACTACGTACAGCTTCTTGATGAGATGTGACAGGGAGCTGGCAGTGAGGCGACCTCCCCAGGGATTCATATTGCGCGAGCGAAAGACGGTCTGCGCTAAGTGCAGGAGGAGCTTCACCTTGTCTGCGCATTCTACTACCCGCTCCAGCCTTCAAGGATGGGGAGAAGAGGTCGTAGATGATGGTAAGGGCTCCAACATAGAGCCTACCGACACTCTCCCCCTTTTTTCTTCTTTTTAATTTCACGTGTCATGTAGTCCTTCATTTTATTTGTTTGAATTGAACATTAAACTCACAAGATAATTTGCGAATGCACTTGATTGTCTGTGTCAAATAAACTTACGATTTCGCTTTATGATGATTTCCTTTTCTTGCTGATCTGCTTTTAGGGCTTTCGCAAGGAGAATTTGCTTCGGCTCGCTTGTAGGTGGGGGAGTGCTGGGCCGTCTCGAGGAATGAAGGGGTGGGGGTGGGGGGGGGGGCAAATTTGCTATCCCCACACCCCTACCCTGAATTATTTCTGCCCAATACTTTTCTATAAATAGCCCCCACCTACCGCATTTACTATTGCTTGTTACTTAGCTTTTTTCTTCCTTAATCACACTCACACTCTTAGTTTTATTATTTTCATGGTCGATTTAAGTGCGCTGAGGCATTTGCTAATTATCCCTTCACAACTGCAACCAGACGGAGGATGAGTTCCACCCTGTAGTGGGGCACTACATCTCCCCCGGGTTTGTCGCGCACCTATCGAGAGAGGATGAGTCGATCAACCACTTCTCATCGAACAAACTTGTTATGCCCCTGGAGCATTTTGAAGTAGGGCTCCGCCTCCCCCTGTGGCCGGAGGTGCGCTAGGCTCTCTGGTACTTCGAAGTTGTTCCCACTCAACTCAATCCTAACTTCATTGCCCTATTAGTGGCATTCACCTACTATATGCGCGAGGATCAGATAGAATTCAGCTTTGCTGTCTTTCACAAACTGTTTAATTTTAGGGCCGAGAAGGACAAGATCACTTTCTTCTCCCACCAACAAGAACCACAATTGGACCCACAAGTTCTTCTTCGTGACGGGTGATTTCTGTAACATTCCCTTCTCGCCCACCCAACAAGACGAGGTGACAGATCCTCCCTCCATTGCGGGTCAAGAGTCGAAGCTCCAGTTGTTCCTCCTCGAGGGGAACTTTGACATCCCCCATCTGAGGAGGAATGTCAACTCACTCCTTCCTATTCTTCCGGCAAAAGGTACTTTCAAACTTTCTTACTTCTTGATCTCGCCTCCTTTCCTTGAGTTTTTTCACTAATAGTAAGAATATGCATGGGAGCGAGACCTTCCTATACACCCGCCTCACCCGAGTTGCAGGGTTCCCTCCACCAAACTTGCCCTCGTGGAATCTATTATTGTGGCCTGCAAGGAAGAGTTAGGAATCTCGTACAAGTCCAATGGTCAGAGGGGGAATATCGACACACTATATGCCCCACCTACTCTAAAAAACTAGAAGATCACGACATTTGTCAAGGGGAAGGAGGTCAAATAGACCCCTCCAGCAAAAGCCTTGGTCGTGGTTGAAACTACGACTAGGGTTTCCAGTGAGAATGCGTGGACCTCGACAATGCAAGAGGATGGAACTCGCGAGAAACCTGGGCCGAAGGGGTACTAGAACTTTGGTTTCGGTGAGGAGCGCCTGGACAAAGCCAACGAGCCCCTGCTACTTTGGTATAGGAAGGGGAACATGTCCTCCATCTCTACACTTCTCCCCTCTTGGCAGGAGCATGAGACCGCCAGCAGCCAAGCTTATGCATTCACCTCTGGCCTCTACGGGCGGGAGGATGTTGCTCTCTACGATGACGCGACTATGCAGGTGCTTGTGCATGAGAGCCCGCGAGCCTAGCTTCGGGACCTTGAGTTCGCCCATATGATGGAGGGCAAAGGCATTCACCTCGTGCGGACCCTTACCAAGGTCAACTACTCATGGGGTCTCATATTAGAAGAGGTAATGGGTCTGAAGCGAATGTTGTTGGCCGCAAAAAAGCTTATCGCCAGCCACCGATGCATAGTGGTAAGTGTGTGTTCAACCATGCACTCGTATCTTCTCCTTTATCTCGTACTAATTCTAGTCGCCTTATACTTCCTGCAGGATGTGGCGACAGTTGACTGTCTATGCTGGCAAATTTCAAGCAACGAGAATGAGAATGAGGGGCTGAAGGCCCAAAACAAGTATTTTCTTGAGACCGTCCTTCCTCCAGTTCTCTATAGGAGGAGTAAGCACCAATAATATACCAATCACGAGATCGAAGAAAATGATGTAGCAGAATGCCATCAAGCCAGTGGAGCATGCACTCAAGACGATGTAGAGGTCCGACCCCCTGAAGGATGGTAGCGAGAGGGTCACCATCAAAGACTCTGTCCCAAATCTGTTCCTCCCCATCGAGGTATCAGAGGATGATGTCGACCCAGTCCTTTGTGAGGGTGAGAAGTCAGGGGAGTCCCCATGCAATGTTACATATTTTTGTTTTTGCCTTTGCTCTCGTGGTTGTACTTTCATTTTTCCCTGTATTCTTTTTTGATGCGAGACCTCTTTTGTAAGATGATTATGGAAATTACACTTTAATTTTGTCTAGATTCCTTTTTTATTTTCCCTAATTTTAAAATCAATGGCTTTACCAAGCGCCCCTGCTTTTATGTCTCGCACTCGCTTATTGCTGACCCTTAGCTTTAGGTCGCTCACCTGCTCATCGGTGACCCTTAGATTTAGGTCACAAGCTCGCTCTCCGCTGACCCTTAGCTTTAGGTTGCGTACTCGCTCATCGCTGACCCTTAGCTTTAGGTTGCGCCCTCGCTTATCGTTGACCCTTAGCTTTAGGTCGTGCACTCGCTCATCGCTGACCCGTAGCTTTAGGTCGTACAATCTCTCTTCACTGACCCTTAGCTTTAATTCGTGTACCTGCTCATCACTGATCCTTAGCTTTAGGTCACACACTCACTCTTCACTGACCCTTAGCTTTAGGTCGTGCATTCGCTCATGGATGACCATTAGATTTAGGTCGCACACCCGCTCTTTGCTGACCCTTAACTTTAGGTTATCCTATCGCTCTTCACTGACCCTTAACTTTAAGTTACACACTCGTTCATCGCAGACCATTAGTTTTAGGTTCCGCACTTGCCCCTCGCTTTTTCTTACTCGTGATTGCAAGGCTCTAAGTGAGACATGTTTTGACGTTTATTTAAGAGAGAGATGATCCCTCAGGCGAGAGTAAAGCGATTGGGGATCAACTTGCCCACTGCCTACGAGTCTCGCCCGCTGGGCAGGTGAATGCTTGTCAGACGAATGCCTCCCTTGTAGGATTGGCTTCCATTCGCCTCCCACTTTCTTTACCCTTTTACTTAGCTTCTCCTTCTTCTGGAATTGGCTTCTTCATGAGAGCTATTCACTTTATTCTTCCTTTCTTTGAGGACTACTTCTTTGTCATGAACTGGATTTGCCACCCAAGCGACCTACCTGCCCTACCGACTAATAAGAGTCCGGTAAGTGGGGTCCAATCAAGGGCTTTCACAAACATTCTTTTCCCGGTCAGCGGTATCCTATCTGGGGTTTTGACACACGAGCGACCTACCTACCCTGACGGCTAGTGAGAGCCTAGTCAGTGGGATCCAATCAAGGGCTTTCTCAAATATTATTTCTTTTACAACCATCCACCACCCAAGCGACCTGCCTGCCCTGGTGTCTAGTGAGATCCGGGTCAGCGGGGTCCTACGAGGGTTCTGCCACTGTAAGGATTCATCGTATTCTTCAAGTACTCTACACCAGAGAGAGTTTTCATTCAAATTTCAAATTTTTGCTTCATTCCAGCAACCTGTCTGCCCTGTCGGCTAGTGAGAGATCGGTTAGCGAGATCCAATCAAGGGCTTTCTCAAACATTCTTTCTTTCACAACCATCCACCACCCGAGCGACATGCCTGTCCTACCGGCTAGTAGAGCCCGGTTAACGGATCCTATCGGGGATTCTGCTACTCGAGCGACCTGTCTGCCCTACCGGCTAGTGAGAGCTTGGTCAGCGGGATCTAATCGAGGGCTTCCACAAAATTTTTTTCTTTCACAACCATCCACCACCCGAGAGAACAGCCGGCTAGTGAGACTACTGTCATCGGGATCCCATTGGGGTTTCTACAACTTGAACAACCTGCCGGCTAGTGAGAGCCCAGTCAGCAGGATCCAATCAAGGGATTTCACAAAAATTCTTCTTTCACAACCATCTACCACCCGAGCGACTTGCCTATCATGTTGGGTAGTGAGAGCCCGGTCAGCAGGATCCTATCGGGATTTTTTATTCACCATATACATCATATAAACAAGTAAAAATGAGGCTATGAAAGAAACCAATAATATATTAAAAACAATTAATCAGGGATAGAAATGTTTCAAATCATCGCTGCTCCAAGCCCGGTTGAGGAATACCCCTTCCATATTCCGGAGGTGGTACCCTCCAGACTTTAAAGCTTCTTATACTATATGGGGGCCCTCCCAGTTAGGATTATGCTTCCCAACCATTTCTAGTCCTGCAAGTGGTTCAGTTCAGTTTTATGTAAAACTGAAACCCAACCAAATAGCCTCAATTTTTACACACCCAAAATTGAAACCAACCCAATCAATTCGGTTTGATTTGGTTTGGTTTTTGACCCGTCGGTTCGATTTTCTACATTTGCTTCAAAGTTGTTTATGTTTTTAGGTGCATAATATCTATCATTAAATTGTAAGAAATTTTTGAACTATAAGAACAACATTTAGATTAATTAGTGCACAAAAAATATAGAAATATTCAAAATGGAGCTTTGTATAACTAAACATGCTATTAAATTAGTAATATGTGGCAATCCAAAGCATTCACTTATAGTTGAAAGCGAAACATTCTATATAAGTAGCTCATAGTAAATGTCGTTGCTTCGTTTCGATTTTTTTCCAGTTTACACCATATGCAAATCGAACCAAATCAAATTGAGGTCTGTTTTCAGCCACTTGAATTCGAAACCGAACCAAACTGGTCAGTTCAGTTGGATTAGTTCGGTACAGTTCGATCGATTTTAGTTATTTATGCACAACACTAACCGTTGCCCGCTCCCAGTTCGCATCGACCTTTTTAATAACAACGTCTCCCTTTATAAATTGTTTGACCCAGATCTGCTTGTCAAAATACCTATCCATTTGGTGCTTAACTTCTTCTAGTTGGATGGTTGCCAAGTCTCGAAGTTCTTCCACTAGGTCTAGTGAGAGCCTTTGATCTTCTTCATTCTCCATCCACCATTCCTCATCTGTATCTCCCGCGGAGACCACTCACCGGGACTTTAACTTGAAATCTACTAGCAGTATAACTTCAGAGACATGAGAAAGTTTGAAGGGTGTTTCACCCGTGCCCGTATTAGGTGTAGTCCTGAAAGCCCAAAGGACTGAAGGAAGTTGCTCCACCCAGTTACCCCTTAGGTTCTCGACCTTCTGTTCAACAGATTTACTATTATTTTGTTTGCTGCCTCCACCTGACCATTACTCCTAGGGTGGTGGACCAACACAAAATGGAGATCTATGCTCAATTGGTTGCAGAAACTGATCAACTCTTCGCAAGCGAACTAAAGCCCATTGTCTGTGACTATGGCTAGAGGTATCCCATGTCGACAGATTATCCCCCCCCCATATAAAATTCTTGACTATTTGAGAGGTTACCTTAACTAGTGCTTTTTCCGCCAATAACTTCTAAAAATAATCAATCATGACTAACATGAACTTCCTTTGACTGCTGGCTTGGGGAAAAGGACCCACTAGATCCATTCCCCATATTGCAAAGGGTCACGCGACCGTGTTAGTCCCGAGTCTCTAAGATGACAAGAGCTGGAGAGGAGCGATCATTTGACACTTTTGACATTTCTTTGTGAACTCTGCCACATTCTTGCTGATACTTGGCCAGAAGTAGCCTTGCCTCAGTAACCTTCCTTCTAGGGTCCTACTCCCGAAGTAGCCGTCACACTTCCTAGAGTCACTATCGCACTCCATGGAGTGGATATCTTCCAAGATTCTTGGGACCTCCTCTTCTGACATGCATCAGGATAGAAGTCCTGAAAGGGTTTTTCGATATAGCCCTCACTCATGCAATAAGTAGTCTGAGGACTTATG
Organism: Platanthera guangdongensis; assembly: GCA_039583875.1. Lineage (NCBI taxonomy): Eukaryota > Viridiplantae > Streptophyta > Magnoliopsida > Asparagales > Orchidaceae > Platanthera > Platanthera guangdongensis. The sequence continues at coordinate 44,385,232 of CM077164.1, forward strand.
CCTGAACCGCTTCTTGTCTAGGTCCCCCTCCTCGAACTTGCTTGAGGACTGGATGGTGATAAAGGTATTCATCCATGACGCTCGTTGATCCACCTCAATCAGTTCTCCCTCTTCAATAGATAGTCGGAAGAGCTCTGTCACTGTGCCTCCTACCCGAGGGCCAAACTTTCCCTCCTGGTATGCTGGGGTACTCCCTTCCCTTGCCATGTGCTGGATCGAGAAGGTGCGAAACTGCCCTATGTGGCCCTTGACCTTCACTAAGTAGCGCTGGAGGGTTGGCTGTCTTACCTCAAATTCCCTTTGATCTGATAAGCCACCACGGTTGAGTCTATCAAGAACTTTACATCTTACACTCCTAATACCCTGTCTAGGCGAAGTCTCGCGATTACAGCCTCATACTTGTCCTGGTTGTTGGTGAGTGGGAAGCGGAAGTCTATCACTTGCTCGATTCTTATCCCATTGGGGCTTGCTAGGATCACCCCTCACCCAAGGAAATGCTTTCAAAATGCTCGGTCTACCAATATCTCCTAAGTTGCCTGGTGGGGAGACTTAGACTCTTCGACCTCGACCACATAATCTTCCAAGAAATCTGTCACCGGTTACGCCTTCATTGACAACCTGAGGACGAATGAGATGTCAAACTCACTCAGCTCTACTAACCATTTTGCCAACCTCCTTGAGTGCTCCACTCCTTCCTTGATGTTTCAAAGGGGGTGATCGATCACTACTCGGATCGAATGTGCATGGAAGCAAGGCCGAAGCATCCTGGCTGAAACAACCAGGGAAAATGCTAGCTTCTCAAGGATTGGAAACCTGAGCTTCACTTTCTTCAGTACCCTGCAGACATAATAGATTGGAAGCTGCCTTATCCCTTCTTCCCACACCAAAATGGAGCTCACTACTTCTGTCCCCACTCCTAGGTATAGAGCTAGGTACTCCCCCTCTTGGACCCTAAAGTAGCGGAGCCTGGGTAAGTTGTCTCTTTAAATCTTGGAGAGCCTCTTCATACTCGGATATCCATTCGAACTTCATATTACCATGTAATACCCTTAAAGGGTGATGATTTCTATAACACCCCCTATCCATCGCATAACATATAGCAGTACGTCCGGCCAGGGCCCGACGTCATATACCACAGACAGACCGGGTGGTTACTCAATGAAAACCATCCAACCAATCCAATGTCCTATACAGAGAATTCTAGCGGAAGCAATTAAAATTGTTGCATTAATAAAGAACCCAACACTAGCATGAATATCCACTAATAAGCCAAAAGGAATGAAGTACAAATACACAAGTACAGGCCTTATGGCCTTACAATTGTTTACTCAAATAGAAGTGTTTTCCAAACCTCGACACGCAGGCTACTCATACATGAATAAAAGAAAACACTAAGAATTAGGCCTTCGAGGGCCAGCACAGCAACTTGGGCTTTTGCCTGCTATTTATCGTTCGGCTCCGCAGCACCTGCAAGCACAATCCACCGCAATGGTGGGAAACCAAAGCAACGGTCGGCAATGCTGAACAAATTATAACGATCTCGCCCCCAACTCAGGGCGGCGATGCTCCTTCCCTGCACTTTATTAACATAACCAAGCAGTATATATAAACATTGCATCACAGGCATTAGCACGCACGGCCACACGCCCCATGCACTCAGGGCACATTCTCGGTGAACCGGTCAATGTCACGTCAATTTAAGCCATAGACACCCCGGTCTCACCACCGCCACTTTGACGGCCAAACTATGAGCATTTTGTCTTCCCGGCATGGGTCACGTCAATTTAAGCCATAGACCACCAAAGACCCTCATCTATGCCAACGGCTCAAATCGAACGACATAGAACGGGTACGGTTCCGCCTAACCCATGCTCACATCGCAATGACAATTTAAGCCATATGCGTGGGTCAAAATACTCCGAGTCCCGTTTCTGTCACATAGTTCACATAACCTGATTATGTTCAAGTTGGATCCCAGGCCACCATTTTGGCAGAATCACGTATCTGCCCAGTTTTCCAGGTGCACCTTGGAGTTAATCCCCAAGGCTCCCTGCTGCAATCTACCACGTAGAAAATCCGAAAAACAACCAATCTCACAGAGTCTTCTCCGGCCATTTATGCAATGCAACATCACTGATCCAGACCAACTTGTCCGGGTAGGCTTCACACATCATGTCTATATCCGTTCTCGGTTACAGACTCTACATGTACACAATGGGGACTATTCATGTCTGCCCGAAGGAACGCCTCAAACTCACCGCAAACTTGCGAGAGCGGGCTTCCCTATGCAAAAGAAGTAGAGCTTCACATGCTCAAGTAGAGAATCGTTACCCTAGCATTCTTCCTTGGCGCCATGGAAAAGTAATCGGATGAAAAGCACCACAATCTCCTTGCCTCCGTAGATCCGAAGTCGGTTCACGATTTGGAGCTCCGAAGCTCCGCCGGTGACCGGATCTAGGCTTCTTCTTCCTCCTTTGCTCTTCCCTCTCTCTAGACTTAGAAAGAGAACCACTCAAGAGAAATGAGGCTTTCAAAGGCCCAATCCCGGATATATCCCAGAAGGGACAACCCCCAACTGTCGGATCCAAAAATAAGGAAACGAATGGCTACGATTTGTAGCTGAAAAGTAAAACCTGGGCCGAATACGACCTGCGACACGCCCTTATCCAGGGCTGTATCCCTCATTCGCCGTCAAAATCAACGCATTACGAAAATTACACGGGTCCTGACATGCCCGTGTTTAACCTGACACACTCGTGTTCAAACTGACATGGCCGTGTTCCCCCATCGACACAACCCAAAAAACAACCCGAGACTCACACGGGTCTTGGACACGCCCGTGTCCTATTTGACACGCCCGTGTCAAACCCGAACACGCTTGGGATCCAGGCCGTGTTCACTGTCTCGACACTTCGTCGAGCGCAGTTCATCGGCCACCCGACACGGCCTTGGACACGCCCGTGTCCTAGGCCGTGTTCCGTGTCTCGACACATCGTCGAGCGAAATTCGTCGACTTCCCTGGCAGATCGTCGACACGAGCTCGATATGCCCTGAGACACGCCCGTGTCTCAGGCCGTGTTCGCTGCTCGACGATCGTCGACTCCAAAATTCGTTGACCTCACGGTCAAATCGTCGACTCGAGCCTGACACGCCCTGGGACACGCCCGTGACCCAGGCTGTGTGCCCCCCTGCCAAATTCCAAATTTGGCCCAAAACGCCTCCCGTCTCTCTTTTGAGTTTCGGGGCGTTACAACTCTCCCCCTCTTAAAAGAATTTCGTCCTCAAAATTACATAAAGGAAAGAAACATAAAACTTAAACGGTACCTGAGTGAAACAACTCCAGGTACTCCTCAACCATAGTCTGCTATCGCTCCCAAGAGAGCTCCTCTCAACCGCAATTGTCCCAACGAACCTTGACCATCCTGATCTCTTTATTGCGTAGCCGCTTGAATTCTGAGTCCTCAATACGTACAGGCTTGACCTTCATTGTCAACCCACTGTCAACCGGCAGTTGATCGACCACTATCACTTGCATAGGCTCTTGCACCGCCTTTCGTAGCATCGATATATGGAATACATCATGTAGACCACTAAGCTCCACAGACAGCTTCAACCAGTACGCTGCTTCACCAATCCGCTCCAAAACCTCAAACGGTCCAAGGTAGCTCGGCCTTAACTTCTTCAAGCGCGCACCTGCGAGACACCCTTGAACGGCTTGATCTTCAAGTACACCCAATCACCAACAGTGAACTGCACGTTCATGTGCTTGGCATTATAGTGCTTAGCCTGGCGGTCCTAAGCGATTAGCAACCTCTCCCGAATGGTTCTCACTAAAGAAGTAGCATCCTCCACCTCTAATCTCTTATATAACTTTGATTCACCCGTTTCCAACCAGGACAATGGCGTGCGGCATTTTCTACCATAAAGGGCCTCGAAGGGCGCCATTTGAATGCTCGCCTGGTAGCTATTGTTGTAAGTGAATTCCACCAAGTATAGGTGATCTTCCCATTGCTTTCCAAAGTCCAGGACACACATGCGAAGCATGTCTTCCATTGTCCTATTGACCCTCTCGGTCTGCCCATCTGTTTGCGGATGAAAGGCTGTGTTAAAACTCAGCTTTGTTCCAAACATCTGTTGCACCAGCCTCCAATCATTGGACGTGAACCGCCCATCTCGGTCACTCACGATGTTGCAGGGCACACCATGAAGCTGTACAATATTATCCACATATAGCTTTGCCAATTTCTCAACAGGATCATCCTTCCTATGCGGAATTAAATGCGACAGCTTCATTAGACGATCTACGATCACCCAAATGGCGTCTTTCCCCTTTTGCGACCTTGGCAACCCAAGCACAAAGTCCAAAGTAATGTCGTCGAACTTTCACTCCGGAATAGGCAAGGATTTCAAGAATCCTCCCGGATTTTGGCACTCTGCTTTCACCAAGGCGCAAGTTTGACACTTCGCCACATAGAACGCCACATCCTTTTTCAGTCCTGGTCACCAGAACAATTTCTTAACATTGCGGTATATCTTCGTGCTCCCCGTGTGAATTGAATACTTGGTATGATGTGCCTCGTACAACATTTCCACTCGCAAATTGCCCACGTTTGGGACGCACATACGACCGTCTTTCCAAACTAATCCGTCCTCCACAACGAATTGGGAAATTTGACCCATCCAGAGCCTCTAGCATGAGTTGCTTCATGTGGACATCCATATCCAACGCCTGCCGAATCCGATCAGCCAGGTCATATTGGACTTCAGTCCAATTCAATACTGCTTCAGCACTTGATTGCTTATTGTTGGGTACATTGGAAAATGTGTACCCGATTTGAAGAAGCCTCACCTTACTCAATGATATGCATCAAGGTGTATTTGATGTTGTTTTGGGTTTATATGTGCGGGTTAAGAAAATGCAGGAATGCAGGAAAAGTTTCTAAGTCCATGAGTCGACACCAGAAGAAGCTGTGTCGACACTTATGAAGGCTTGTGTCGACACTAGAGAAAAGCTGTGTCGACACTTGGAGTCAATTGTGTCGACACTTGGAAAGGTTGCGTCGACACCAGAGGAAACTATGTCGACACACAGAGGCAGTGTCGACACAGAGAAAAGCTTAGTCGACATCAACTATATCGACACATAGAGGCAGTGTCGAAACATAGAAGACTTTGTCGACATCAACTGTGTCGACACACAGGACTTGTGTCAACACATAGCAGAGTTTCAACAAAGTTGATTTATTGTGAAGAGAAGAAGTGACTGTATCGACACACGCAGAATTAGTGTTGATACATTCTACAGAAGCTGTGTCGAGAAGCAGTGTCAACACCAAGGGAGCTGTGTCGACACCACCAAGGCTTGTGTTGACACTTAGTCTATTTGTGTCGACACATGATGGAGTTCAGTCTCGACACTTTGCTGACAGAGAAAGAGTTTCAAGAAGTGACTGGAAGACTTGACAGCTGCCATTACCAACCGGTCTACTGCAACTGTCAAAGCTGTCAGAAGTTCGTTAGAAACAGGATCAGCCGGTTACCATGGAGGAAGTCTATATAAAGGCATTCTCCATCAACAGAAGTCATGCATACATACAGATACATACACTTAAAAAACAGAAGAAGATTTTCAACAGAAGATCTAAGAAGACATTCTCAAGTGGTGATCTACTCAGAGTTTGTCAAGAGAATTCAAAGAAGAATTTAGAAGAATCTTCAGAAGAATTTGGAGAGATAGAGTTCCATCTATTCAAGTGAAGAAAGGGACTTACATCAACAAGTCTCTAAAGTGCAGATTCTGAACCAGGCTGCCAAGAAGAATTCAGATTGATTTCTGAACTTTAAGAAAGAAGCTGATTGAAGATCGACTTCAAAGGAGATCAACCCTACTGTGTTCAGATTCAAGAAGCTTTGAAGAAAGCTAAGATAGGTTGATCTCTGTCATCAGATTCTTTCAAGAACTGATCAAGAAACCTTCCATCCTTTCTCTCTCAACCAGGGTGGTGGTTAAATTCAAATTTACATCTATTTTCTATAGGATCTTTTTAAGATCTGAGTTGTAAGCCTGATTTATAAAGGCTGAGCTGTAGGAGATTAAGTTCTCTGAGTGGTAGGCCTTGTGGAAGGCTGAGGTAGGGCTGTGAGCCCGAGTTGTAGGAGATTTTCATCTCTGAGTTGTAGGCCTTGTTAAAGGCTGAGGTAGGGTAGATTGCCTGAGCTGTAGGAGTGTGGACTCACTCTGAGTTGTAGGAGCCTTGTTTGGGTTCTGAGCTGTAAGATCTGCGGATCTGAGGAGAAGGAAAGAAGTTAGGCCGAATCTAGCACACTACTAGATAGGCGAAGGGGGAAAGTGGATGTATCCAGACCTTGGGGAACCACTATAAATCATTGTGTCATCTGTGATTGTATGTGGTATTGTTATTTATGTGTTGTGATAGCTGTAGAACTGTTTGATTTAATTTGATTATCTGAATTAATATTCTGGCTTAGAAGAAAAAGGAATTGCACCTATTCACCCCCCCCCCTCTAGGTGTTTAGGAACCAATTCTTTCAAGTGGTATCAGAGGGAGGTTCCTCAAAGAAAGACTTAACAGTCTGAGTAAGATTTGTAAGGCAGAATTAAGTTAAAGAAGATGGGTTCAAGAGAAAACCATAAAGAACTTGGTTCAATGAAGTTGCCTATCTGCAGGAAGGAAATCTTTGGAATATGGAAGGAAATGGTCAGACTATTTAAGGAGGCATCTGATCCTAGAATTTATATAACATTTAAGGAAGGACCATATATTCCAATGAAGGTTTCTGTTCTTGATGCTAATCAAAGGACTCCTAAGAATTTTTTAGAAATGACCAAGGATGAGATCATCTTGGCTACAATGGATAAAAGAGCATAGAATATTAAAGTGAGTGTCATAGATGACTCAACATTCCAGAATCTGATTCACTGCAAAACCTCTAAGGAGATGTGGGACACATTAGTTGTCTACATGGAGGGTTCTGAAGAGGTTAGGCAAAATAGAAAGTCTATGCTTAATCAAGAATATGAGAGTTTCAGACAAGCCAAGTCTGATAGTATAACTGAATGTTATAAGAAGTTCTACAGAATTGTAAATTAACTAATGTCCTATAGAAGAATCTTCAGTACATATGAGCTAAATGACAAATTCTTTAGGTCTTTGACTAAGGATTGGGATACAAAGATCAGTTTCATAAGAGAAGTGGCCAGACTGGCAGAAATTTCACCTCCAACACTGTTTGACAAATTGTTGTCTTATGAGATGCAGCTGTTGGCCAGAAAGGAGGAAGAGAAAAATACACAGGTTGACCATAGAGAAAAGTCAGTGGCCTTCAAGGTAGAAGCCACAAGGAAGAATAGGAGGATGTCTCCATCTTCTCCTAAGAAAGATGCAGAAGTGATCTCAGAAAATTCTGATAATCACAGTTCATACAACAGTAATTCTGATGAAGACTTTGTTGCTTTCATAAAGTAGTTTCAGAGATTCTTAAAGAAGAAGCAGTGGAAATCTAAGTCATCCTCATCTCAGTCCAAGGATGACTACTATCAGAAGAGGAAATCATCCAGGAAGAATAGGAGTGGGATAAAGCTTAACAAGTCAACTGCATCAAAGATTATTTTCTATTGCTGCAACAGACCTGGACATGTTGTGGCTGGCTGTCCAGACAAAAGGAAGGAGTCTGCTGATAAAAAGAAGTCTCAGCACAAGAGCAAGAAGGAAAAATGCTTGGTAGCTAAGAAAGAGAAAAGTTGGACAGATCAATCAACTTCAGAGTCTGAATCTGAGGCTGAGGCCTATATTGGTTTGTTTGCAACAAAAGAAGAGGATGAGTTCTTGAAATTACTGGACTCTATCTATGAGCAAGAAGACCATCAGTGCAAAGGACTAATGGCTGTGTCTGAGGAAGACAAGTGCCAGGATCTACCAGGTCCCAATAAGGTAAAAAGTTTATCTGTAGATTCTGATTACTACACTGGGTTAGAATCAGATGCATCTACATCAAGATATGTGGATGGGTCTGAATCTGAAGGAGATATTCATCAGCTTATAGATGAATATGAGGATTTGTTGCAGGCACTCAAGAGAAGCAGAAACCTGGCCAAAAATCAGGCTAAGGAAATTGAAGCTCTTAAGTTGGCTGCATCTGATTCAGAGAAGCTGCTGGATCAAAAGATGAATGAGATTGCCAAGCTGAAAAACATAACTGTTATTCAGATGGGAACAATCACATTAAAAAATGATCAGATCAAAAGTCTGGAAAAAAACTTCAGAAAGAGAAGGAAATAGTGGCTAGTTTTTCTAAGCTAAAATATGTCCTACCCTTAATTGATGACTTTGTGTCTCAAAAGGGTAAGGAAGGAATAGGCTTTAAGAGAACTACATGGGCTGCCCAGTCCAATAATAAAGGCAAAGCCCCAGCACAAAACAAAAGATCTGCTGCTAACAATACAACTAATATTGTACCTAAAAAGAGGTATAATAAGTATGAGTGCTGGTGTTGTGGCAAGATAGGCCATTATGCCTTAGACTATTGGCACAACACCAGTGTCAAGGAGAATAACAGTCTACCTGTTAGAAGAGCTGCAGACAGATTTGTTAAGTTTCAGGCTAACTTGAACCAATGACCCAAAAGTTATTTGGGTTCTAAGGTTAAGTAATCTTTGTTGCAGCTGAGTCCAAGTTATCATGCCCCTATATGGTACTTGGATAGTGGATGTTCCAGGCACATGACTGGAACAAGAGGATTGCTGAAGGACTACTCACCAATATTGAATGGGCCTAAAGTAATCTTTGGTGGTTCTGAAAAGGAGTCATCAAAGGGTTTGGTAACATTTCTAACAACTTAATCACTATCACCCAAGTACCTTATGTGAAGGGTTTGAAACACAACCTAATAAGCATAAGCCAGCTGAGTGATCTTGGATATGACATTTCATTTATCTAGAATGGGTGTCATATTAAGAGGTCAAGTGATCAAAAAGTCATATTGACTGACTATAGAAAAAGAAATGTGTATTGCCTAAACTTTGAGAGTGAGAATAAAAATTCTCCTATCTGTCTTGTGGCTGATGAGAAATCCTCTCATTATGTCAAATGGCACAAGAGGCTAGCTCATCTTAACTACAAGACTATTGGCCAACTCTTTATTAAAGAGTTAGTGAGGAATGGTCCTCAAGTTAAGTGCTTTAAGGATGGAATATGCTCAGCTTATCAAAAAGGCAAGCAAACCAAATCCTCCTTTCATAGCCTAGAAACCAAATACTCAGTGAGATGCTTATATCTCTTACATATGGATTTATTTGTTCCTATGCCAGTTCATAGTATAGGTAGGAAGGTCTACACTTTTGTGGTTGTAGATGACTATTCTAGATTTTCATGGGTATTCTTTATGAGGCAGAAATCTGAAACCCGAAAGGTCTTCTACAATTTTGTCAAACAAATTTAGAATGAATTATATAGTTTAGTGGTAAAAATCAGAAGTGACCATAGAACTGAATTCCAATCTAAAAGTATGACAAGGTTGTGTGAAGAATTTGGGATTCATCAGGAATTCTCCTCACCTAGAACACCTCAGCAAAATGACATTGCTTAAAGAGAGAATAAGACATTGATTGAGGCTGGAAGAACACTATTGAGTGACACTACTCTCCCAGAATATTTTTGGGTTGAGGCAGTAAAAACTACATGCCATGTGCTCAATAGGGCTTCCATCACCAAAAGCCACAAAAAGACACCTTCTGAGGTTATGAAAGGCAGAAAACCAAACTTATCCTATTTTAGGATCTTTGGTTGCAAGTGCTATGTACTTAATAATGACAAGTCTCACCTAACTAAGTTTGCTGTCAAATCCTAAGATGGGATATTTGTTGGGTACATCAACAATAGTAAGGCTTCTAGGGTTTACAATTTGACTACTCAAGTTGTAGAAGAGTCTGTTCATGTCATATTTGATGAATCTAGACTTATTAACAGTAAGTTGTTAAGTAGTTCTTGTAGCTCTCCAGGTATACAGCAAAAGATGGACCAGCTTACTATCAGAGAAGATCCAACTGCAAAGAAGGATGAGGAAAATGGTAGTTGCTGTCCAGGGGGAGTATAAGACACTCAAGAGGATGATGAAGACCATGAGGTGCAGCATAATGAAGAGATTGAAGAAGGTCAAATTGTTGATAGATTACCTCCAGCAGTTAGACATTTAAAGGATCATCCTGCACACCAGATCATTGGTGATCCCAGACATGGAGTACAAACAAGAAGCAGGAACTTAAACACAGTTATTTGCTCAAGCTTCTTATCTCAACTGGAACCCAAGAGATTTGAAGAAGCTATTCAAGACCCACACTGGATTGATGCTATGTAGGAGGAGTTAAATCAATTCAAAAGGTACAAGGAATGGGAGTTGGTTCCAAAACTAAAGGGCCACAATGTCATAGGGACAAAGTAGATTTATAGAAACAAACTTGATGAGAGTGGGATCATAGTGAAGAACAAGGCAAGAATAGTTGCCAAAGGATACGGGCAGGAAGAGGGCATAGACTTTGATCAGACTTTTGCCCATGTGGCAAGGTTGGAAGCTATCAGGCTATTCCTAGCCTATGCAGCATATCAAGTCTTCAAAGTGTTCCAAATGGATGTTAAGTCAACATTCTTAAATGGAGACTTAAAAGAGGAGGTCAATGTAGAACAGCCCTCAGGTTTTGTTGATCCACTCAATCCTAATTATGTTTATAAATTTAGGAAAGCTTTATATGGGTTGAAACAAGTCCCAAGGGCTTGGTATGAAACCTTGTCTACTTTCCTCATTGAGAACAAATTCTCAAGGGGGAAAATAGACAAGACTATATTCCTTAGAGAATCCAAAGGAAAGATCACCCTAGTCAAAATATATGTTGATGACATAATATTTGGTTCTACTAAAAACAACCTTTGTAGAAAGTTTGCAAAACTTATGCAAGGGAAGTTTGAGATGAACAGTATGGGAGAACTTAAGTTCTTCTTGGGACTCCAAGTAAGACAAACTGATGATGGTCTGTCCATATCCCAGTCTAAGTTCACCCAGGAGTTAATTAAGAAGTATGGTATGGAGTCATCCACTATCATGAGAACTCCAATGGGGACAAGTATGTCTCTAAGCAAAGATGATGCAGGAAAACCTGTATATGAGACTTTGTATAGAGGGATAGTTGGCTCACTCCTTTATCTGACTGCTAGTAGACCAGACATCATGTATGCTACATGTGTTTGTGCTAGGTACCAATCCTGCCCTAAAGAATCTCATCTTACTGCTGTCAAAAGGATTTTGAGATATCTTAAGGGCACACCTAATCTAGGCCTTTGGTATCATAGGAATAGAGATTTTCTACTAATAGGCTATTTAGATGCAGACTTTGCAGGATGCAAAGTAGATAGGAAAAGCACAACATGCACCTGTCAATTTATAGGAGGAAGATTGATGTCATGGAGCTGTAAGAAGTAGACTAGTGTGGCAATTTCCACAGCTGAGTCTGAGTATGTTGCTGCAGGAAGTTGTTGTGCACAGCTGTTGTGGATACAACATCAGTTAGAAGATTATGGTATTCAGGTAAGTAGAACTCTATTATTATGTGATTCTACTAGTGCTATTTTTATTGCTCATAATCCTGTTTCTCATAGTAGAACAAAACATATAGAAATAAGATACCATTTTCTTAGAGATCATGTAGAGAAAGAAGATATTTCTTTAGAATTTATTAATACAGATTTACAACTTGCTGACATGTTCACTAAGCCATTAGATGAAACTAAATTCAATAATTTCAAAATTGAATTAGGAATGTTGAACATAAATTAGTTTAACAAATTTGGCTAAGTAAAATTGTGTCGACACAAAAAGTTGTCTGTGTCGACACATAGTAGTTGGTGTCGACACTCCAGGAAAGTGATGTCGACACATCTAGAAAATTGGTGTCGACACTTCAGAGCAATTGTGTCGACACATCCAGAAATTTTATCGACACTTAGAATCAACACACAGATTTCGTCGAGCGCAGCATCAATTGATCGTCGAGCGCAGATTCAACAACACTTCGTCGACCTCAAATCGTCGACTTCACGGGCTCTTCGTCGAACACGACCAAGACAAATAGAATTGGTGTCGACACATAGAAGTCAACACTTCTGTCGAGACAGGAGAAGTCTGTGTCGACACATTTCAACTGTGTCGACATATTGAGTGAATTTTGACGTGCCTTTTGAACTTTATTATTTAGAAGGGTATAAATAGTTCAACAACAAACCCTGTCGACACGCTCTCCATATTTTCGAGAACAAAACCTTATGTCGACAAATTCTCTCTTCTCAATCCAAGATTTCTCTCAACCCCAATGGCGCCAAAGCTTGAAGATAACGTCAATGAAGGCTATGAGCTGGTTCACAACGCTTTTGATAATATGGAACCTGAGATTAAAACAGTAGTAACCCTAATTGCAGAAAATGGTTTGGAATTTCTGGTATCCGAACCTCCATAGATATGGAAGAAAGAAATACTGGAATTCTATGGTGCAGCTACTTTAGATTCAAATGCACTTAAGATCAAATCTACAGTTCAGGGAGCTAAAGTTAAACTTACTTTGAAGAGTTTGAGGAAAACTCTTCAACTCCTAAGAACTCAAGAAGAAGAAGAAGTACCCTCTACCAAGACCAGGGAAGCACTTCAGTGGTGTGTATTGGATCCCACCATGAAGATATGATCTACAATGAACAGGAAAGGGATGAATCTGCAAGGAAAATTCCTTTCTGAAGTGGTTGGAAAGGTCATTCTCTGCAAGCCAGGAGGACTTGATAGGGTTTCAGCCTATATGTTCAGCCTGATGACCAGGATAATCTTCAGACTGAACACAGATTGGTCTGCAGTAATCTTTGAAAAGATTAAGGAAAGTATTAAGAAGCCAAATCTGGGAAGAATCATGAGTCTATACTTGGCTGGAATAATTCCAGAAGTAATGGAACAGATTACTGGTTCTAAGATCAACCACATGAGAAGAATGGATCTAAGGATAATCTCCAGATGGGATAGAGTTCTAACAAAGGACATGCCTGATGAAGAGAGGCCAGAGATTGCTGAAAAATCTCCTACACAAGACATTACAAATGGTGCTCAGGTGCAGGGGGGCGTCATCTTGAGGAAGAGCCAACACATTTAGAAAGTGGCATGGCTACTCAAACTATTCTTGAGGTAATCCAAGAAGTTAATCAATCAACTTTCAATAATGAGGATGAAACACTAACTAAGCCTTTGATTGATGCTGACCAGACCACTCAACTAAATAGTCAAGCACAAGATGTTATCATGGAGGATACATCTACTGCTGCTGATGCTCCAGAGTTGGCGGTGCCTCCAGTCCAACCTCAACAAGAGTTTACCCTTGAAGAGTTGTTCTATGATATAGAACAAGTAAGAACTAAGGGGGAGCAAGTACGAACTGAAGGGGAGCAAGCTGAAATTGAGGGGAAGCAAGCTGAAATTGAGGGGGAGCAAGTCAGGACTAAGGGGGAGGAGCAAGGACTCAAGGGGAGCAACCTAGGACAGAAAAGGAACTGTCTCCTAGTCCTCAGAAAAGAGTTGATATACCAAGTACCTCAGCTTCTGAAGATGAAGCAAAAATTCAAGCAAAAAAGAGAAAGCTGATGGTTTTCAAAAGAAGAAGCCAAAGCTATAAAAAGTCATTGCAAACTACTCCACAACCAGTTCCTGCACAAGATTATAGTTCCTTGTTGGTATCTTTACAAGTAAAGCTGGATGAACAAAGTATAGCCATGGAGAAATATATGGATGAAACTCATAAAGATTTAAAATTCTCCTTGGCTCAAGATATTAAATCCATAAGATTTGAAGTAAATCAGAATAAGAAGGAGATGACAGATTGCTTCCACAAAGGTAGCAATGTTGTAGTCTATCTTGCAAAACAACAAGAAGGAATAAAGACTCTAGTTGATAATATTGCTGTTAAACACGGCTATGTCTTAGAAAATCAACTAAGGATGAATGACAATCTAACTGAATTACATAATATGATTGTTACAGAATTAAAGAATAATGTTGCTGTCCAGACTGAGGCAAGGGCTAAAGCCAAGTCAGATTTTGATAAAAAAAATTATAGGAAGAACTAGCTGCTGTACAAACAGCTATTAAGAATTCTCAAAATATCATTTCTGATCAGCTACTGAAACTAAGGTCATTTTATAAAGATGGTGTTAATTATCTAGATGAACAAGTAAGATTTCAGAAAGATGACCTCGGGGATCATATTGAGAGAGAAGATATAAAGGGGGAGAGAGTGTTAGTCAAAGCTGGCTCAGATCATGCTAAATGGATATCTAATAACATCAGAGCCACCCTTGGATATCCACCCCTATGTGATGATGATAATGTAGCTGAGTCAGGTGTGCAACCTGCTTATTTTGAAGGTGATCAACCTGAAGTTGCTCAGGTCATTTACCCTCCAGCAGATTTTGATATGATTCAGCAAGAAGTACAGTCAATGTACAGTCCTCCACAGGAGGTTGACAATATTATTATTGATAAAGTGGAAATGTCAGGGGTTGCCGAGGAAGCTCTTTTGTATAAGAAAAGGTTCAGAGAATAGGCTGAGTTGAAGCCTAATTTTGAGCAATGGAGACCAACTTCCAGGAATATTATATTGACTGCCTGGAAGGCTGTGAAGGAAAAGACCCATGATAGGGGCAAATGGTACACTGAGCAAGAATGACAAAAGTATGAAGCTAGGCAGGAAGCCATTCTACAATATAGAAGAATGGCAAAAGCTGGGAAGCTACCTCCTAATGCTCAGGAGCTTAGCAAGTACTTCCCAAAGTCTTTTCATTATTTTGAAAGGCAAAGGATTAGGGCTGAAGAACAAAGAAGAAAGATCTAAAGGGCAAGAAGTCAGCTGAAGATACTGAAGCTCCAGTACAAGCCAAGATCCAGTCAGGCAAAGGCATAGTCATCAAGGAGCCTGACCAGTCTTAGAATAAGATTAAACTAGATTTTACAACATTGTAATCTTTAGTTTTAAAAATCAATGTAAACTATTGTTAAGAAACTTTTGAAAGTTCAAAAAAAATAATGATTAATGCTCATTATGTTTGCATCATTATTCTGTGATGATATTTTATACATGTTTTGTTTATAAGTTACCCTGTCATATAATGTTTTATACATCATAATGTGTGTTTATTATAAATGGTGTATATCATTGACTAAGGGTTATGACTTCTCCAAATAGGGGGAGATTGTTGGGTACATTGGAAAATGTGTACCAGATTTGAAGAAGCCTCACCTTACTCAATGATATGCATCAAGGTGTATTTGATGTTGTTTTAAGTTTATATGTGCATGTTAAGAAAATGCAGGAATGCAGGAAAAGTTTCTAAGTCCATGAGTTGACACCAGAAGAAGCTGTGTCGACACTTATGAAGGTTTGTGTCGACACTGGAGAAAAGCTGTGTCGATACCTGGAGTCAATTATGTCGACAGTTGGAAAGGTTGTGTCGACACCAGAGGAAACTGTGTCGGCACACAGAGGCAGTGTCGACACACAGAAAAGCTTAGTCGACATCAACTGTATCGACACACAGAGGCAGTGTCGACACACAGAAGATTTTGTCGACATCAACTGTGTCGACACACAGTACTTATGTCGACACATAGCAGAGTTTCAACAAAGTTGATTTATTGTGAAGAGAAGAAGTGACTGTGTCGACACACACAGAATTAGTGTCAACACATTCTACAAAAGCTGTGTCGAGAAGCAGTGTCAACACCAAGGGAGCTGTGTCGACACCACCAAGGCTTGTGTCGACACTTAGTCTACTTGTGTCGACACATGATGAAGTTCAGTCTCGACACTTTGCTAACAGAGACAGAGTTTCAAGAAGTGACTGGAAGACTTGATAGCTGCCATTACCAACCGGTCTACTGCAACTGTCAGAGCTGTCAGAAGTTCGTTAGAAACCGGATCAGCCAGTTACCATGAAGGAAGTCTATATAATGACATTCTCCATCAACAGAAGACATACATACATACAGATACATACACTTAAAAAATAGAAGAAGATTTTCAACAGAAGATCTAAGAAGACATTCTCAAGTGGTGATCTACTTAGAGTTTGTCAAGAGAATTCAAAGAAGAATTCAGAAGAATCTTCAGAAGAATTTGGAGAGAGAGCGCTCCATCTATTCAAGTGAAGAAAGGGACTTACATCAATAAGTCTCTAAAGTGTAGATTCTGAACCAGGCTGCCAAGAAGAATTCGGATTGATTTTTGAACTTCAAGAAAGAAGCTGATTGAAGATCGACTTCAAAGGAGATCAACCCTACTGTGTTCAGATTCAAGAAGCTTTGAAGAAAGCTAAGACAAGTTGATCTCTGTCATCAGATTCTTTCAAGAACTGATCAAGAAACCTTCCATCCTTTCTCTCTCAACCAGGGTGGTGGTTAAATTCAAATTTACATGTATTTTCTGTAGGATCTTTTTAAGATCTGAGTTGTAAGCCTGATTTATAAAGGCTGAGTTGTAGGAGATTAAGTTCTCTGAGTGGTAGGCCTTGTGGAAGGCTGAGGTAGGGCTGTGAGCTTGAGTTGTAGGAGATTTTCATCTCTGAGTTGTAGGCCTTATTGAAGGCTGAGGTAGGGCAGATTGCCTGAGCTGTAGGAGTGTGGACTCACTCTGAGTTATAGGAGCCTTGTTTGGGTTCTGAGCTGTAGGATCTGCGGATCTGAGGAGAAGGAAAGAAGTTAGGCCGAATCTAGCACACTGCTAGATAGGTGAAGGGGGAAAGTGGACGTACCCAGACCTTGGGGAACCACTATAAACAATTATGTCATCTGTGATTGTGTGTGGTATTGTTATTTCTGTGTTGTGATAGCTGTAGAACTGTTTGATTTAATTTGATTATCTGAATTAATATTCTGGCTTAGAAGAAAAAGGAATTGCACATATTCACCCCCCCTCTAGGTGTTTAGGAACCAATTCTTTCACTTATCAACGCAAAAGATCTCCAACGCCTCCAAATCCCGAACCAACAGCTTGTCATGGACCGACAGCCGATTGGCTTGGGCTGGGGCCCGGCGACTCAACGCGTCCGCCACCGCATTGCCCTTACCCGGCACATAATGGATCTTGAATGTATAGTCCCCCAAGAACTTCATCCATCTACGCTGCCGCATGTTCAGATCTTTCTGATCAATCAAATATTTCAGGATCTTGTGATCGGTGTAGATATCAATATTCACACCATACAAATAATGTCTCCACAGCTTCAAGGCAAAAATCACGGCCGCTAACTCCAAGTCATGGGCCGGATAGTTCCTCTCGTGCACGTTTAGATGTCTCGAGCCATACGCTATAACACGTCCATGTTGTAATAGCACACAACCCAAACCACTGCCCGAAGCATCGCTATAAATCTCATAACCTTCGGTCCCACTCGACGAACTCAACATAGGTGTCGTGGTCAACCGACACTTTGACTCCTCAAAAGCTCGCGCGCACTCCGGCGTCCAAACGAACTTCTGCTCCTTCCTCGTCAAAGTAGTGAGAGATAATGCTATCTGTGAAAAGTTCTCTACGAAGCGCCTATAATAGCCGGCAAGACCCAGAAAGCTCCTGACTTCCGCTACCGTAGAAAGCTCAGGCCACTCTCGTATCGCAACAATCTTCGCCGGATCCACTACAATACCTTCCCCACTCACTATATGACTGAGGAACGCCACTGAGGACAACCAAAACTCACACTTCAAGAACTTGGTGTACAATTGATTCCTCCTTAGCGTCTCTAAAACCAAATGAAGATGCCTGAAGTTATCTTCCACACTCTGCGAGTACACCAAAATATCGTCGATCAAGACGATCACAAAATGGTCCAAGTACTCCCTGAAAGTCCTGTTCATCAAATCAATGAAGACTAACAGCGCATTCGTCAGCCCAAACGGCATGACCGTAAACTCGTAATGCCCGTATCTTGTACTGAACGATGTCTTAGGGATATCACTCTCCCTTATCCTCAGCTGATAGTAACCAGACTTGAGATCCAACTTAGAGTATACCGTCGACCGACCAACTGATCAAAAAGATCATCGATCCTTGGGATTGGGTACTTGTTCTTTTCCGTTAGCTTGTTTAAATCCCGATAATTAATACAAAGTCTCAAGCTCCCATCCTTATTCTTTACAAAATTGTAACGAAGAGGACCGGTGCGCTCCAAGGCGACGAACTTGGATGCACAAACCCTTGCTCCAATAACTCTTGAAGGTGCACCTTCAGCTCCGCCATCTCCTTAGCCGCTAACCGATACGAAGAGCATATGACCGGTTTGGCATCAAACCAAACCGCCTTAACCAACTGAAGAGCAGACACCAACATCATGCTCGACCCCTTTCAAGCCCACAAATGTCGTCTCACGACCAGTTCGCAACTTGACTTTCTTGCGATTTCGTTCAATGTATGTTTGCTGCTCCGAGAGCCAGTCCATACTAAAGATTACGTCGAGCTCCCCTAACGGTAGTAACGACGCTTATAGGTCAAAGTCTTGACTCCCTATCCGCACCTAAATGCAATAGATTCTACTCGCGTGCAATGAGCATCATTAGACAACAACGCATCCAATTTGTCTTTTGCCATCGAAGGAGGTACTCCGGCGCGCAATACAAATCCTTTGGTCAAAAGGGAATGTGAAGCTCCCTAAGCAAACGGTTCTCTCGCCGAATTAATCGAAAATCATAACAAATCTTAGCACAAACATTTATAAGCTAACATGCACAAGGGCAACAAGTTTTTAAAGTTAAACTACTATAACTTTAAGCCGTACCTGTCATTACGATAGCGTGCTTCTTCTCGAACTTGGGACGTCCATTCCAGCAGTCTCGGGCAAAGTGCCCCAACTTTCCATAATTAAAGCATGCGCCTGGGGTTCGACCCATAGTCGTCCCAGAAGCACTAGAAGGAGCTGGACCCGAAGTCCTAGCCTTCTTATACCACCTACGGTACGCAGACTTTGAGGAGTTCGGCATTTTTCACTCCGTCTTCTGTATATCCAAGTCTTTGCTTCCTTGGATTCGATTTAGATCTCTGGCACTTTGTCCTATACCTGCTCCTGACATAGCTTTCTTTATCTTATGAGCACCATGCCGACAGTCTTGGGCAAAGTGCCCTTCCTTGCCACACTTAAAACAACCATATGGAGCCTGACCAGTAGACAATCTGGAGAGTCTAGTACCCAGAGCTCCGACGTCCGATTGACTTTTGCCAAATCTTCTTCCAAAGATTTAGCCGATTCCACCAATGCTCGGAATCCCAATAATTTTGGTCCTAGCAGCAGAACTCACAATTCGCCGCGCAGGCCATTATAAAACCTATCGACCATCGACTGCTCGCTCTCCACTTCAGAGCCTGGGAAGCATCTTATCATCAGAAACGCTTGCAAATATTCCTCAACTGAGTGCGTACCCTTCACTAAAAGCATGTTCAACTACTGACTTAACGGTCCTATAAATGCAGTTTGGTCCATCACACCACCCGACGTTGGAATTACCTCAAAAATAGGGGACTGCACACGTCTTTCATTTTATGCACTGTTGGAACCCTAGGGTGGATTTGGGGTAAGGATCACTATTAGGGTTTATTAGATTGACCCAAAATGTATAGTCATGGGTCATAGGATTCTCCAGGTATGCCTCAAAAGTATTTCAGAAGAAGTGAAGGCAGAATCCTCTGAACGCAGATTCTCTGAACGAAGAATGCAGAATTGTTTGAATGCAGATTCTCTGAACAAAGAATGCAGAATTCTCTGAACGCAGATTCTCTGAATGAAGAATGCAGAATTCTCTGAACGCAGATTCTCTGAACGAAGAATGCAGAATTCTCTGAACGCAGATTCTCTGAACGAAGAACGCATAATGCAGAATTCTCTGAACGCAAAATGAAGAATTCTCGGAACGCAGAATGCAGAATGAAGAAGCTTTAAAAAAAAGTTTGGTGATTTACTGTGCAGTTTTTCAGACAGTTTTATTTACAGCTGGCAGAATTTATTAAGGCTTAATTGCAGGCATTTATAGCTATCAGAATTAATGCTATATATTCTTAAGAATATAGTCGTTTGGAGGCTGCATTAATTATGAATTAAATTAGAGATTAAATGCCAATTGATTCCCAAAGAAATTACCATTCTCGGGAAAAGTCTTTATCCATTTCAAGACAAGAATTCAAATGTTTGAATTAGTCCAAGGGATATATATATATGATATACAGAAGATTAAACAAGAGAACATATATCATAAATTGAAAGAAATATATACAGATCAACTTCATCCTCTTCATTGGCTCCAAGGGTTTCAAGAGACAAGAAATACATATCAGTCTAGAAGCCTGCTGCAGAGCAACATCAAAGCTGAAGACCTACTCACCCTTAGCAAAGCTTCCACTCCTGAACCATTCAAGATCTCAGGGGGAGCTTTGACAACATCACAGAATCCACATAGTCTTCTCATTTTGACTTGAGAAAAGAATACTTCCATCAATCTCTCATCCCCTCACTGTATAAAGGGTTCTCTACTCCCTTCAAAAGTGATTCCTGGTTGCAAGTCACCTAACCAAAAGACTTGAGGTTTGGTTTTTGGGCACCTGATCAAAAGCTCATTGGTGGCAGTCACCTGATCAAAACCTGTAGTGGATTCCTATCAAGGGTGGTAGAAGAGTGGATGTACCCAGGTTGGGGAACCACTATAAAATCCTTATGTCATCTGGATTGCTTGCTTTCTTTCTTTTTATTTGTGTCGTGACTCTTTATCTCTTAATTCTAATTTAGAATAAATTAAGATCTATCACCTCACTTTCATGCACCAATCGCAGCGAACACTGCTTCCACCACCATTATTATGGTTTTAGCGGAGGGAAGGGTTGCAGGCACGTTACCAGGTGCACTATAATCCTCAGAAATCGGATGTTCTGACGGCCATCACCGCATCTGGTCACCTATAGTCGTACAAAACACCGTTAAGCGACCATACAAAATTGCAAAAAGCAATTATAGGAACACGCAGGTTCCTCAAACACGTGTATTTTCATTCCTAAGTGGACATTCATGGGTTCTTTTGATGTTATAACGATGACGCACATAGATGTGCTCACCACCCCTTAAAAGAATTCGTCCACGAATTCATTTTAAGCCTGACCGAAACCAGTACTATGATACCAAATTGTAATACCCCCTATCCGTCGCATAGCATATAGCAGTAGGTCCGGCCGGGGCCCGACGTCATATACCACAGACAGACCGGGTGGTTACTCAATGGAAACCATCCAACCAATCCAACGTCCTACACAAAGCATTCTTGCGGGAGCAATTAAAATTGTTGCATTAATAAAGAACCCAACACTAGCATGAATGTCCACTAATAAGCCAAAAGGAATGAAGTACAAATACACAAGTACATGTCTTATGGCCTTACAATTATTTACTCAAATAGAAGTGTTTTCTAAACCTCGGCATGCAGACCGGCCATATATGAATAAAATAAAACACTAAGCATTAGGCCTTCGAGGGCCAGCACAGCAACTTAGGTTTTAGCCCACTATTTACCGCTCGGCTCCGCAGCACCTACAAGCACAATCCACCGCAACGGTGGGAAACTGAAGCAACGGACAGCAATGCTTACCAAATTATAACGATCCCGCACCCAAATCGGGGTGGCGATGCTCCTTCCCTGCACTTTATTAGCATAACCAAGCAGTATATATAAACAATGCATCACAGGCGTTGGCACGCACGACCATACACCCCGTGCACTAAGGGCACATTCTCGGTGAACCAGTCAATGTCACGTCAATTTAATCCATAGACACCCCGGTCTCACTACCGCTACTTTGACGGCCAAACTATGAGCATTTTGTCTTCCCGGCATGAGTCACGTCAATTTAAGCCATAGACCGCCGAAGACCCTCATCTATGCCAACGGCTCACACCGAACGACATAGAACGGGTATGGTTCCGCCTAACCCGTGCTCACATCGCAACGACAATTTAAGCCATATGTGCGGGTGAAACTTCTCTGAGTCCCGTTTCCGTCACATAGTTCACATAACCCGGTTATGTTCAAGTTGGCTCCTAGGTCTCCATGTTGGCAGAATCACGTATCTGCCCAGTTTTTCGGGTGAACCTTGGAGTTAATCCCCAAGGCTCCCTGCTGCAATCTACCACGTAGAAAACCCGAAAAACAACCAATCTCACGAAGTCTTCTCCGGCCATTTATGCAATGCAACATCACCGATCCAGACCAACTTGTCCGGGTAAACTTCACACATCATGTCTATATCTGTTCTTGGTTATAGACTCTACATGTACACAACGGGGACTATTCATGTCTACCCGAAGGAACGCCTCAAACTCACCGCAAACTCGTGAGAGCGGGCTTCCCTATACAAAAGAAGTAGAGCTTCACATGCTCAAGTAGAGAATCATTACCCTAGCGTTCTTCCTTGGCGCAATGGAAAAGTAAGCGGATGAAAAGCACCGCACTCTCCTTGCCTCCGTAGATCCGAAGTCGGTTCGCGATTTGGAGCTTCGGAGCTCCGCCGGTGACCGGATCTAGGCTTCTTCTTCCTCCTTTGCTCTCCTCTTTCTCTCTCTAGACTTCGAAAGAGAACCACTCAAGAGAAATGAGGGTTTCAAAGGCCCAATCTCGGGTATATCCCAGAAGGGACAACCCCCAACCGTTGGATCCCAAAATAAGGAAATAAATGGCTACGATTCGTAGCTGAAAAGTAAAACCTGGGCAGAACACGGCCTGCGACACTCCCGTGTCCAGGGTCGTGTCCCTCATTCGCCATCAAAATCAATGCGTTACGAAAGTTACACGGGTCCCAACATGCCCGTATTTAACCTGACATGCCCGTGTTCAAACTGACACGGCCGTGTGGTTGGACGTGTGCCCCCCATCGACACAGCCCCAAAAATAACCCGAGACTCACATGGGTCTTGGACACTCCCGTGTCCTATTTGACATGCCCGTGTCAAACCCGAACACGCCTGGGCTCCATGAGGTGTTCACTGTCTCGACACTTCATCGAGCGCAGTTCGTCGACCACCTGCACGGCCTTGGACACGCTCGTGTCCTAGGCTGTGTTCCGTGTATCGACACATCGTCGAGCGAAATTCATCGACTTCCCTGGCAGATCGTCGACACGAGCTCGACACGCCCTGAGACACGCCCATGTCTCAGGCCGTGTTCGCTGCTCGACGATCGTCAACTCCCAAATTCGTCGACCTCACGGTCAAATCGTCGACTCGAGCCTGACACGCCCTGGGACACGCCCGTGTCCCAGGCCGTGTGCCCCCTGCAAAATTCCAAATTTGGCCCAAAACTCCTCCCATCGCTCTTTTGAGTTTCGGGGCGTTACAATTTCTACCCTGCCCGGGAGAGGAACCTGCTCACTCCGGTCATCTTTATGACAAGGCATTGGATCTCCTTTGCGTTCCTTTGTGACTCTAGCTCTAGGATTACCTTTACATTTTCTGGGTTGGGCTTCACCACCGCTTAGGTGAGGATATGACCCAAGAATTTTCCCCTGCTAGCCCAAAAGACACACTTCAGGGTATTGAGCTTCATCGTATATGTTCTCAAGGTATAAAAAGTTTCCACCAAGTCTCAGAGATGAGACTCGACATCCCTGCTTGATAGTTTATATAGTAGTAGTCTAAATCACCTAGAGGGGGGAGAGGGGGTGAATAGATTATTTGTTATTTTCTTGTTATTACTAGATTGTTTTAGGCTTAATCAAACAAACACAAAAAACACACAATTGTTTATAGTGGTTTCACAAAATATGGGTACATCCACTCTCCCTCCTACCTTTCTAATAATATGTTAGATAAGGCAAATGTCTTCAAACTCAGCTCAAAGAGCTTACAACTCAGATCGCTCAGGATATCTCAGGCTCCCTCTAAACCCTACCTCAGGCCACTACCCTACAAACTCAGAGTAAGCCTTACTCCTACAGATTAGTGACCCTCCAGATCACCTACCTCAAGCATATCAAGAAGCCCTACTACTCAGGCTAGGAGGATAGCCCTACCTCGGGTACACAGGCCCTATAATCTCAGGCTCTCAGGCCTGGCACACTCAGAACACAAGTGTTCTTATAAAGATATAGTGTTTAGTTTCTACAGAAGATAGTATTGAATTTAAACCTTCAGCTTTTTGGTCTTCTATTATGAATGAACAAAAGAAAGTTGTTCTAGAGCAGAGCAGAAGATTTGATCTTCAGCTTTTGCCCTTGCTCCACCTTGATCTTCAGTCTTCAATGGAAGGGGAAGATTAACCTTTGAGCCTAGAGGAACACACCTTGTTCTCCTTAGATCATATTTGGGAACAACTGCTAGGAGTACAAAGCTTTAGCCCATTCACAGTAATTCCAGTTCTCAGCAGCACTCTAACACTTCTCAGCACTTAGTGGCAGCTTGTACAATAATCCAACACTTCTTCGATGTTTTTTTGTCCTAAGGAAAGCTCTTTATATGCCTCACCAATCTGCAATGGCTCTTCAGTTGATTTGACATCACATGGC
The DNA here is from genome assembly GCA_039583875.1 of Platanthera guangdongensis. Classification (NCBI taxonomy): domain Eukaryota; kingdom Viridiplantae; phylum Streptophyta; class Magnoliopsida; order Asparagales; family Orchidaceae; genus Platanthera; species Platanthera guangdongensis. The sequence goes on from CM077164.1 coordinate 44,409,845, forward strand.
CGAGAATGGAAAAGGCTATCCTGATTTATTAGCTTTCCGCCAAAAATGGATCACGCCAAGTCAACGATTAATTTTGAATTTGTCTCAGCGGTTAGGCTGAGACAAGCTTCTGTCCCAGTAGCAAATAACTATGTCATAGTAGTTCTGTTGAGACCAGTCTACTTTCTCAGTAGGACTGAGCCATGTAGTTGTCTTAGCGGCAGTTGGTTGCGTCCCAGCGGTTCCACTGAGACCAGATAGTCTTCTCAACAGATTTTCACATAAGAGTTGCGACAATTATTGCAACTTCTAGAAATATTCTAACCATGTTTAAAACAACTTAAACCTGTAAACAAGTGAAGTGGAAGGTTTATCAAATACACTATGCACCTAGCATTGATGGTGATGCCTCTTCAAATCCAAGGAACATTGAAGGGCAATATTCCCAACAATCTCCTCCTATTTGAAGAAGACAGAACACACAATAGTTCTAAGATGCATTAATACATAAAACATATCATGATAGATTGGAAAATTAGATTCATTCGTATCATGATAACATAACAATGAAATGGCTAACAAATATATAATAGTCAATTGCATATAACCAACCATAAATCAAACTAAACAGTTACATGACAGTTTAACAAATATAACTTGTTCAAAAGTATCAAGTTTAATACAATGAACCAACATATTAAGTTTAACAGATAATTTTCAACAAAGGTTAAAAGAACTATAACTAAGATTCAGATTTTCTCTTCTTTATTGCAGAACTTGAGCATTTATCTTGAACAACATCTTGCAGTTTTGCACTTTGGTCTTCATTCTTCTACCTCTTGAAGTAGAGAAAAGGTTTGGGTAAGTATTTGGGAGTCATCTTTCTAGGATTGTTCTTCCTCACCAAATTTTCTTTAAAGATCCTTTCTCTTAGCGAGTTCCTTTCCAGATGCTTGATCCATTCTTCAGAGGAGTACATACTGTCAATGTTCTTAAGTAGCTGACCATGGCTCAACCAAGCATTGATAATGATCTTCTCTGAATCATCACTTAGATATTCATAATCAGGATCATCTGCATTATCAACTCTCCTCTTAGATATAAACTCTTTAGCTAATAGAGTTCCATCTCTTTTCCTCCTGGCTACAAGTTGTGCACCATGTGCTACTCTAGCTTGAACAGAGAAATATGGATCCTCTGGCCTAGACATGTCCAGTAGAGCCAGGTGTAGAGCAATTCTTGTGCCTTGAATCACTTTGAAGGCTTTCTCATCAATGATTTTGGCCAATTTGGCATTGCTCTCCTCCCCTTTTCTGGCTTCTTCAGTAAGCCTGTTCACCAGTATAAGGGGGTTGGCCTCAATCTTGCTGGATAGTGTTTGAAAACTATTTTCATTATCATCTAGTAATTCATCTTTGAGCAGAATAACTTCCTCCATTGATTTGATGGAAGTATTAGTGATGTGGGTGTTGACATGATTTGTTGCACCCCTGATAACATCATCAATTTGACTCACAAAGTACTTTATATAGCCCATATCAGTTGCAGAGAATTTTAGAATTTTGTCCATGAATCTGAGAATGGATGATTGAGCCTTAACTGATTGAGCAACTTTATCAAACCAGCTGGTCACTTGGCTGTTCAGGTGAACATTTTCATCCTTGGAAGCCTGTATCTTTATTACCAGCTCATCTTTGACTTTAGAAATGGAATGGTCTATATAAGCCTTCACTGATGTCGTTTGTTCATCCAATAGAGCCTTCATAGTTCTGATGAGGGAGTCATCTAAATTTTTTGAGGGTGGAGTAAGGGTCATGGTGAATTCTCAGCCAATAGGGTAGATGGATTGACCACACCCTGAGTAGGGACTGGTGAATACCCCCTTCTCAACTTTAGCATTTTCTTTTGGAACAACATCATTCTTGTCCAAATCTGTATCTACAACAATATCTGACTCACCATCCTTAACTGAGTCAACATCATCCCCTTTAAGAGTAGTGACATCTGCAGCAGCCATAATTCTTGTAACCATTTGATCAAGAGCTGGCTCATTTATAATCCCAAGCTCCCCCTCAGAAGGTGCATTCACCTCTTCTGGTATAGAGGATTCTAGGTAATCTTCAAGGTCTTGTGCTGGATCAATGAACTCCTCTTTATCATTTAGCACATCAGGTGCAGCACATTCTGTAAGAATGTTGCCAGACTCAAGAGCAGCGTGGATTTCATCAACATGCTCTCTACCAATCTGACTCTTATCTGAGTCCAGAGGAATGTGTATGTTAATAGAGGAATGTCTGGGGTCAATATCAACCTGAACTCCAATATTTGTAGGAGATGAAGACTCTATCTCATAGCATGAAATGGAAAAACTGATAGATCCAACTATTTGCTTTACTTTGTCCTTAGACCTGGTCTTCACCTCAGAAGGCTGACTCATTGGTATAATCCTTGTAAATCTATCCAAGATTTTTATTTCTATCCTCTTTAGATAGTGGATTCTAGCACCTTGCTTCCAGTTGAAGCTGGTAGGATACGTGTTGATCAAGAATATGATAGAATTCTTCCCATATTAGGTGCCATTAGATAGTCAACTAATCTTTGGAAGATGTTGTCAGTCCATGAGGTCTTCTTTTGCAGAATTATCCTTGTGATAATCTCAAACATTAGTTTGGAGATAGTGTCATGAGATCCAGGTTTGCATAACATGGCCTTCACAACAATGTCAGCCAACAATTTGCCTTTTAGTTAAAGAATTTACTTCTTAGTGATCCAACTTTTCCATCATTATAGTCACACCATGTCAGTGCTTTATCTTTGTCGTTATTGGTGTTGGCTTCTTCTTCATCACTGGCAATGGAGGGCAGCTGAAGGGCTTGACCCAATTTCCATGGAGTAATCTTTATCTTCATCCCTCCAATCTTGGATTTTAGTGATGTCTTGGAAGAGGAAAGCTTAACATTTGAGAAGAATTCCAAGCACTCATCTCTCAAAATGGAGGAAGGTTCAGAAAGGATGTATTCGAGACTTAGGGCATCCAACATCCTAATCACTTCTCTGATTTCTATTGAAGCATGTACGAATCCATTCTTAACGATCTCATAACCTTCTTACAGATCTTTGGAAGACTTTGGCGCCATTAAAGCTGGAAGTCGAGACATTGAGAAGGGTTTTGGTCTCAACGGCAAGGAAAGAGATTAGGGTTAAATGATTTTTGTTTAAACGTGTCTTTTTATATATTAGGGATTTTAAACTTGAAGGGATGACCTAGATACTTAAATCAACTGATTTGACATTTAAAATGAGCTGATTTACTATAAACGGCTCATCTCAACGGATACACTGAGACAGTGAAATAAGCCACTGAGACAGGGTAAATCATATACCTGTGAGTACCGCTAAGACTATCTCAACGGTCCTAGCAGTTCAGGTAAATCTTTCCCAGCTGATTCAACCTATCTCACTAATTTCCAGTGAATAATGTTAAAATAAGAACGACATATATTAACAATAAATTTTTCCATTTTATCAAATTATTTTGCATTAAAATTTAACCTAACATGCTGATAGGGGTTTTTTTGCAGCTAACTAATTTATTAGCTCAACTGGTTGATCTAGCTAGTTAAAAGTATTAACAACTATTTATCTAACATCATAGCAGATTATAAATTGAAAATATAGATATAGACAAGTAGATTTACAACTGAAACACTTGACATACACGAGTCATTCAACATTAAGCATCCTAACTCAATTTTGAAAGAATTGAACTTAGCCTCATCCATTGGCTTAGTGAAGATATCAACAACTTAATTGTCAATAGGGACAAATTTAAGGCAAATGTCTTTACTTTCTACATGTTCTCTAATAAAGTGATTCTATTTTCTATATGCTTAGTCCTACCATGTGAGATAGGATTTTTAGCAATAGAAATTGCACTGGATGAGTCACAATACAAAGGAGAATGACTTACCTTGAGAGTGTAGTCCTCTAGCTGATGTTGTATCCATAGAAGTGGTGCACATAAACTCCCTGCAGAGATGTACACTGACTCAACAGTGGATATAGCCACACTGGTCTGCTTCTTGCTACTCCATGAAATTAGTCTTCTTCCTGAAAATAGACAAGTTCCACTTGTGTTTTTCCTATCTTCCTTGCAACCAGCAAAGTCTTGCATCTTTTCAATTATTGTAACTCTTCTTGCATGACATTAATCCAGAAGTTATCCTTGTTTGTATATTCAAACATCTTGGACTCACTCTAAGACAGGAAGCTTAGGAACAATACTTCATTGTGAATTCTGCTCCTTGTGATTACACCTTGACGTTCATCCCCAATGATGATATTTTTAGGGTGATTCCTCAGGAGCCTAGTTACAACATGCAACCTATCTTCATCCTACTGAACATCATCTACTTCTACCTCAATATGAACACCTACAACCTCATATGTGAGCGCCTTAACTTCTGAAATGACTGAGCCGGTGCTGGGTGTATCCTTAACAGTCAGCTTTTGCAACTGTTGGTCAATACCTGTAATAGCAGGAGTGTTAGACAGGCCCTTATAAAGTAGGCTAGTCTCATCAAAAACTACATGCATTGATTCTTCAACTACATGAGTCTTCTTATTAAATACTCTATAGGCTCTACTTTGTGAGTTATATCCAACAAAAACACCCACATTGCATTTTTCAGCAAACTTTGTAAGTTGAGATTTCCCATTATTTAAAATATAGCATTTGCAACTAAGATTCTAAAATATGAAATAATTGGTTGTATGTCTTTCAGAATTTCATAGGGGATTTTCCTATAAGCCTGATTAATAGAGGCTCTATTCAGAATATAACAAGTTGTATTGATTGCCTCAACCAAGAAGTATTCTGGTACAGAGGAGTCACTAAGCAGTGTCCTGCTAGTCTCTATTAAGGTACTATTTCTTCTCTTAGCCACTCCACTTTGTTGTGGAGTTCTGGGAGAGGAAAACTCTTGGGTGATACTAAAATATTGACAGAACTTTGTCATATCCCCAGATTGAAACTATGTACCATGGTTAGTTCTAGTTTTGACCACTGTATATTGGAATTCATTCTGGACAGCCTTGACATGGTTCATAAAGACACCTAAGGTATTTGACTTCTTCTTAAGGAAGAATACCCATGTATACCTAGAGTGATCATCTATAATCACCAGCGTATACAACTTCCCACTAGGCTTTGAATGGGTAAAGGACCAAATAAGTCTATATGCAATAGATAGAGACATCTTTCAGTGTCTTTGGAGCCAATACTTTTAAAGGTGGCCCTTGTTTGCTTGCCCATTTGGCATGCATCACATGGACACTTTTAATACATTTCAAATTTTGACTATCTCTAATCAAGTTTTTTGAAAACAAGTTGTTCATTGTCTTGTAGTTAATGTGAGCAAGTCTCTTATGCCATTAAACACAAAGAGTCTCTCTCTCATTTACTACAAGACACACAAGAGATAATGAATTATTATAAATAAAATCAAAGCAATATACACTTTCACTTCTAGTACCTGAGAGGATGACCTCTAAGTCAACAGACTTCTTGATCAAGCACTTATCATTATGGAATTCAATGACATAGCCCAAGTCACATAGTTGACTTATGCTCACAAGGTTGTGTTACAACCCTTCCACATAAACTACCCTTGTTATTGAGACTATACAACTGGTAACCATACCATATCCTTTGGTAATGCCCTTATCAGAGCCACCAAAGATGACTTTAGATCCATTCTTTACAGGAACATAATCTTTAAGTAAGCTCCTTATCCCAGTCATATGTCGGGAACACCCACTATCAAGTATCAAATTTGATCTAGGAAGATACTTGGACTAACCTACAAAATATAATATACTTAACATTAGGAGCCTAATTAATTTTGGGTCCATTGTGCATGTTAACAACATAATAATGTCTAACAAAATCATGTCTGGACTGAATGCTTTTTTTGCATTAGGTATATTGGGATTGTGCTAATAATCTATGGTAAAGTGTCCCACTTTCCCACAGCACCAACACTCATGGATGTTGTATCTTATTTTCTGAATAGCTCTTGAAGTTGGTGCTTCAGATTTCTATTCATGAAGGAAGACTGCAATATTCTTCCTGTTCCTTTTAGCAATCATTTGGAATTTTACCTACCTATAATTAGTCTTAGCAGGCAATATCTGATGGGTATCAACAGGACCCAACTTGGAGGCTGTGCACAAGTTGATATATTCAGAGATTGCCCTGTAAGATTTAGATATAGGCTGGACAACAGTCAACTATTTAGCTGATAGAGACTTGGAAGTTGATGCTCCCTTATCCTTAAGTGAGGGGCTAAGGTACCAAATACAAATAGTCCAGGATGGGCCATCTGTATTTCCTTATATGGTGCCTTAAAGGCACTCAAGCTCATACCCTTCCTTTCACTATAGTGAACATTTTTGTTCATATTATTGGATCTTCCATTCAATGACCATACATACTTTCTTGGTTATACTTGTTGGATGACAATAGAACTTTCTCAAAGAGATAGTAGGTTGGATTGGAGCCTTTCCCTTACTCTTGTTCCTTCTTCTAGTATTCCTCTCAATATACCCCAGCCCCTTCTTATTATATTGAGAGGTGAAGGTATCAATGAGTGGCAATATATATTTGGGTTTGGAGTATTGAGCCACTAGCATCCTCTCTTTGAGGAGCTTATCTTCCAACTCGTTAATTAAAGAGTTCTTACTATTTATGGTTGTGACTTGGATAATGGTGATTGTTTTAAGTTGGGATATCTCTTTGCTCATTTGACTCAGCTGTGAGGCTGACTCATAGTGCAAGGAGATATCTTCTCTTAAGGAGGCAATCTCCTTTGCTTGTCTTTTGACAATCAACTTGCTCTTTTTCAGAGCTTTCAAGATTAAACCATAATTGACAATCAATTGATTGACATCTTTCTCAGATTCTGAGCCATCTTTATCACAAGATGAAGGTGCTTCAGAATCAGGACTTATCTAATAATCAGATTCAGAGGAATAGATGGAGTGAATTAATACCTCATCTAGATCAGACTGATCCTGGCTTGATTCTCCTTATGTCATGGCCATAAGTCCATAACAGCCACTAACATCATCATCCACCTTATTATCACTATTTGAGTGTGATAGAGGGGACTTGATTCCTATCCTTGCAGCTAGATAGTCCTCTTCTTCATCAGCAGCATCAAGCAGCCTTATATATGCTTCTTCTTCTTCAAAGTCAGGAGATCCTGAGTCAGTTTGACTCCAGCTCTTCTCATTCTTGGAAATGAAGGTCTTTTCCATCTTGCCCTTGTGGTGGTTGTGCTTCTTCTCACCTATATCTTTTCTTTTGATTGGGTAGTCAACAATGACATGCACATGCTTTCTACAACAATAACATATTATGTTAGAAGATATATGTTTACTGGATTTAGCATCATACATGTCTCCTTTGGAGAGGTTCCTCTCATATTTGATGTGATCCTTCTTATAATGTGAGGAGGAGAAAGGTTTATTCTTCCATTGCTTCCTCGTCATCATCTTTTGGAATTGACTTGAGAAGGTAGGAAGATCCCCATCTAATATGTTGATGTCAGATGAGTTGGACTCAGAGCTTCCTGAGTTAGTTGGCCTTCTTGGGGAGAGGCAATTCTCTCATTGCACTACTTAGAGCTCTCAACCTTGAGATCCACTGTCCTTTCCTTAGCATGGGACCTAATGGTGGTCTCCCCATCCTTCTACAGATAGCTGCATCTCATAGGAAAGCAACTTTCCAAAGAAAGTGTGAGGAGGAGTTTCAACAAGCTTGGCCACTTCCCTGATAACACAAATCTTTGTATCTCAATCTCTGGCTAGAGATCTTAGGAACTGTTGGGTCCATCTCCCGCAATGTTCCAGATTTGAAGAAGATTATAAGAAGTAAAACATATCAATGATATACACAGTGTTGTATTTGATGTATGTTCAAGTTCATGCATGCAGGTTAGTACTTGAAAATTTTATAGGATAGGTATTCCAAGTGACGTGACAAGTGATCACAAAGTAAAGATGTGGAGGGACAAAAATCTGTCTCAGTCCACAAGCATTAAGTGAAGCCAGTTCACTCAACGCCAGATGCAAGATGTTGGAACCTTATTTCTGATTTGAGTCAGGATCACTATTAGGAATATTAGATTGACCCAAAATGTATAGTCATGGGTCATAGGATTACTTCCAGGTTTGGTCATTCAGAAAAATTCCAGAGAAGTTCAGATTTGAAGTTCAAAAAATTGCTGGAAGAAAATCTCTAAACTCAGTTCAACGATCTCTGAGCGGAGATCAACGATCTCTGAGCTCAGCTCAAAGAAAACTGTAAAACTCAGATGCAGTTCAAAATCTCTGAAATCAGCTCAACGATCTCCAAGCTGAGTTCAACGATCTCCGAACCCAGTTTGAAGAAGCTTTAAAATTTAGTTTGGCGATTTTCTGTGCCGTTGTTTAGACCTTCTTATTTACAGCTGGCAGATTTAATTAAGGCTTAACTACAGGCATTTATAGCTCTCAGATTTAATGCTATATATTCTTATCAAATATAGCCGTTTGAATGACAGTATAAAATATGGCTTATTACAGAGATTAAATGCCAATTGATTTCTCAAGACAGATTCCATTCTCGGGAATTGATTTAGTCATTCCAAGATAGAAAGAATTCAAATGCTTGAATTCTTCAGGCATTAAATATACAGATATTATACCTTACAGAGAACATAAGAAGAGTAATACAGGACTCGACAAAATAGAAGAGATAGAGAGAGAATATTCAAGAAGGCTTTTTCTCTCACAAAAAAAGAACTCAGCTACAAGTTTTCTTACAACAAATCAACATCATCTTCTTCATCTACTCCAGGCTTTCAAGAGACAATCAATTCATATCAGTCAAAAAGCTTGTTGGAGAGCAACATCAACTTGAAGGCCTACACCCTGAAGCAAAACTTCCACTCCTGAACTATTCTACAACTTAGGGGGAGCTTTGACAACATCACTGAATCCACATAATCTTCTCATTGTGATTGAGAAAAGAAGACTTTCATCACTCTCTCATCACCACCTCTGTAAAGGGTTATCATCTCCCTTCAAAACTAATTCTTGGTTACAAGTTACCTGACCAAAAGACTTGAGGTTTGGTTTTTGAGCACCTGATCAAAAGCTCATTGGTGTCAGGCAAATGATCAAAAACCTGAGTGGATTCCTACCAGGGTGGTAGAAGAGTGGATGTACCCAAGTTTAGGGGAACCACTATAAATCCTTGTGTCGTCTATGTGCTTGCTTTTCCTTCTTTATCTTTGTGTTGTGACTTTTTACATCAACTATAGTTTAGAAGAAATTTCAGATCTATCCCCCTTCTTCTTTCACAAGGGAAGATGCTGGATAGGCTATAAATCACCTAAGTCCACAGGTGTTGAGTGAAGCTAGTTCACTCAATGCTAGAGGCCATAAAGCGCTGAGTCAGTTATGGACAGTCAAAGTGATGTAGGCTTCCCCCTTTTTGACGTTATGGAGACGGACATAACTAAACGCAACGCTCTCCGCTAACTCTCACGTCACGCTCAAGCAAGAAAAATGCAGCAACTACCCAATTCATATATTCATTAAACATAGACGACGGAGGGTTCGCAAAGCCCTTCAAGATAGTACCAAGGCGATAGGCCAAGGTCCTCTCAAGCGAAAGGAACCCACACGGTTCGGTCGAGCATTGTTGTACTAAAAGAGAATCCACCGAAAACAAAAGATTCGGAGAAGGATGGTTCTCTCCCAACAAAATAAAACGAGGGCCGCCACGCCTCACGAACTTAAACGGAAAAAGGAAAACACCAACGATATCAATGAAAATTTAACCACGAAATTTCAAACGCTTCACAAGCCACGCAACACGCATATGCCACAAGATCTATCAAGAGGAGAAAACACACAACGGTAGAGATTTTCGTTACCCAAACCGGAATAGATGATTCTGGTTATCTTGCTTGAATCGCTCTTCCACGGTTCCGCCGGAGTTACGCCGGATGGAGAGGAAACTCTTCCTCCTTCGTCGCGTCACGCCTTGGCCGAGATCCACGAGAGATTACCACAAGCACCTTGCTCTAACCACCAAGAGAGAGGGGTGGCCGGATTCTTCCTTGAAGGGGGAAGGGGGAGAAGTTGGGCGGCTTGGGAGGGAGAGGAGGTTGACGGCCAAGAGGGGAAAGAAGGCTAGGATTGAGAGGGAGCCGAAATTAGAATAGGAGGGAGAGGGGGAGATTCCTTTTGGAGGTAGGATTTCAAATTCTCATTCAACTTAACCATATGAAAACAATCCATGCCTATATATAGGCTACACCACTCAATCTCCACCTTAGAAAATTAACACCCTCATGATGGTTATATGCACCCATCATGGATTAAATAAAGCATAGAGTTTGCATGAAGAATAAAAAATGCAAGATGGTTATAAACACCCATCATGCAATACAAAATTAAAATGCTTGAAGTAAGATTTCTTAAAATAACAATCGATAAAATAACAATTTAATAAAATATATAATTATAATTATTTTATTCATAATTATATATTTTATTTAATAGTGGCGGCGGCGTTGGCGTCGAGGTAGAAATCCCATCCGTGAGCTTGCGGCCAAAATCGTCCCAATCCACGAACGCTTTGGCGGCGGCGTTGGCGTCGAGGTAGAAATACCATCTGTGAGCTTGCGACAACGACCGTCCCAATCCACGAACGCTTTCAGACGGGGATCCATGGCGCCATCAATCCTCCCCCTCTCAAAAATACTCATCACTGATGAGTAGGCATGTGAGTACTCGCATGGAAGATCGTCGACGGGGAAGAAGAACCTGCAAGGCAAAAAGTGGTCTTGGGGGGACCTCAAAAATGCATTAGCCAACGAAGGAAAAACAGTTTCCACAACATCAACCAACATACCTCCGATGGAGACCGAGAAAGAGAACGATCCTGGGAAACTTGCACCACCCAACCCGATAGAATTCAAAGTGGAATATATATACGGAGAGGTAGACATTTCAAGTGGCATAGAAGCATGAAGCGTAAAATATGAAACGATGAAAATAGAAGCTATGCCCCAATCAATGGAAAATTCTAATAGAAAAGTGATGTTACCAAACTCCCTTAAGGTTCGCAAACGATGGACTTGCCGATCCGTTAATATTTTTAAGGTGCTCGTGGGCATCCGTTCAGGGGTGAGACAAACCAAACCCAAATCATCCACATAACAGTAGGAGACTTTCTGACACAAACTCTCAAGTAAATTAAAGGACGCATTTTGATGGATTAAAAGGATAAGAATGCGCCTAATTAACTTTAAACCATGTGGGGTGAACCCATATGCAACATGACTAGAATTAATAGTAGAAAATAACGGAATTATGTCAGGTGGCACGGGTTCTTTAACTTCAAAAATTATTTCAGTGGAATCTAACATTTTCATTTTAAATTTGGAATTAAATTTTGATTTTAAAATTTCGTAATGAATAGCTAGCAGTAAACGCTCGTCACCAACTACGTTTACCCACATCCATCTAAGTAAGCCTAATGGGGAGGCGGTAATAATAAACTTCTCCAAATATAAAGGGCTAGGAATGACTAGCTCGTGTCCTAACAAATCATCTACTCGAGTTAAATGAACCGAAGGGAGAGTCGACATGGGTGATTCCGTAGGGGAAGTTAAGTCACACTCAACGTCAAAACACGGATTACTCGTCCAAGAACAGGCCTCCGGTTGCAGGCCATTAAAATCATAGGAAAAATTAAACAGTGGATTTGTCCTCACTGAAAACTCAGCCGACAAGTCTTCCAACTCATTCGATACTTCATTTAATTCAGAATTAGTGATCGTATCATAAGTAGAAAAAATCGTATCCGACAAAATTTCTAAACAGTTTTGGGCCCCAGGTAAAGGAGCTATCATCAACAAAATGTCTTTCTGGCCCTCCGGGCTACCGTCATCCAAAGATAATTTTTCCCCATAGTGTAAATTTTCCAAAATGACAGATCCTTCGTTAACCAACTCTTCCCATGAAGTGGGTGCATCATCATAATCAAAATAAATGGATGGGCAAATTGAATCCCGGGGAGTATCAAAATTAACTTGACTTTTAAGCGGCGTTGATACCGTAAATGAACTAACTCTCGGATGTATCACGCTAAGATTATCCCAAATTGAACAACCATCCCAAGGTGACTCTTCCAATACCATAGAAACATCTATTAATTCTGGGTCAACCATAATAATATCGGGTCCTAGCAAGTCATCACCTAATTTAGTAACATATAAGCTTTCAACATTGGATGACTCTACCGACTCAGCCGGAACGTCTTCTGACTCAGGGTCATCAGACGACTCCCTGACTAAAATATCGTCGAAGGGGGGTGGAGATGAATCCTCAGGGGAGAAATCCTCGTCCAGGTCACTAGGGTAACCAATCTCCTCAATGTCACTAAAAGCGTCAGCGAAAATTGCCTCGTCCTCAGTGACAGGCTCAGTCTTATTCACATCTTCAGGTTCAACAGGAGAGTCAGGCACTATCGTAAGTGAAGGAAGACTCTCACCCGGCTGATTAACTTCATCATCAAGAGATTCTATGTAGGCTTCCCCCTTTTTGACGTTATGGATACGGACATAACTAAACGCAATGCTCTCTGCTAACTCTCACGTCACGCTCAAGCAAGAAAAATGCAACAACTACCCAATTCGTATATTCATTAAACATAGACGACGGAGGGTTCGCAAAGCCCTTCAAGATAGTACCAAGGCGATAGGCCAAGGTCCTCTCAAGCGAAAGGAACCCACACGGTTCGGTCGAGCATTGTTGTACCAAAAGAGAATCCACCGAAAACAAAAGATTCGGACAAAATAAAATGAGGGCCGCCACGCCTCACGAACTTAAACGGAAAAAGGAAAACACCAACGATATCAATGAAAATTTAACCACGAAATTTCAAACGCTTCACAAGCCACGCAACACGCATATGCCACAAGAACTATCAAGAGGAGAAAACACACAACGGTAGAGATTTTCGTTACCCAAACCGGAATAGATGATTCCGGTTATCTTGCTTGAATCGCTCTTCCACGGTTCCGCCGGAGTTACGCCGGATGGAGAGGAAACTCTTCCGCCTTCGCTGCGTCACGCCTTGGCCGAGATCCACGAGAGATTACCACAAGCACCTTGATCTAACCACCAAGAGAGAGGGTGGCTGGATTCTTCCTTGAAGGGGGAAGGGGGAGAAGTTGGGCGGCTTGGGAGGGAGAGGAGGTTGACGGCCAAGAGGGGAAAGAAGGCTAGGATTGAGAGGGAGCCGAAATTAGAATAGGAGGGAGAGGGGGAGATTCCTTTTGGAGGTAGGATTTCAAATTCTCATTCAACTTAACCATATGAAAACAATCCATGCCTATATATAGGCTACACCACTCAATCTCCACCTTAGAAAATTAACACCCTCATGATGGTTATATGCACCCATCATGAATTAAATAAAGCATAGAGTTTGCATGAAGAATAAAAAATGCAAGATGGTTATAAGCACCCATCATGCAATACAAAATTAAAATGCTTGAAGTAAGATTTCTTAAAATAACAATCGATAAAATAACAATTTAATAAAATATATAATTATAATTATTTTATTCATAATTATATATTTTATTTAATAGTGGCGGCGGCGTTGGCGTCGAGGTAGAAATCCCATCCGTGAGCTTGCGGCCAAAATCGTCCCAATCCACGAACGCTTTGGCGGCGGCGTTGGCGTCGAGGTAGAAATACCATCTGTGAGCTTGCGACAACGACCATCCCAATCCACGAACGCTTTCAGATGGGGATCCATGGCGCCATCACAAAGCCATGCAGTCATCAAAGAAATTCTGCAGCCAAATCCATAGTAGTTGAGTGATGACAGTTCACTCAACACTATCGTCGAGTATAGCTGAATTTGTCAATGCCTAAGTATTGGCGGGTTGAAAATTTGACAATGTCCAGAAGTGTCGAGTGAACATAGCTCACTCTACGCCAAGGCAAAAGCATTGTGTCTTGCTGTTGCAGTCAAAGCCTAAGAAGAAGAGAAAAATCGACTAAGTCCAGAAGTGTTGAGTGAAGCCAGTTCACTCAACGCCCAATAAAGAAGGCAAGCAAAAGCAAAAAGTGTTGAGTGAGGCTAGCTCACTCAACTCCTTCGGACAGGTGAAGAAATGACTAAGTGTAAAAGCATTGAGTGAAGAAATTGCACTCAACCCTCTCAATGCCTATGGTGCAGAATGATTCAGACAGTTGATTAAGGGTTTTGGCATTGAGTCGAGCTTATTCACTCAGCACACTTAACACCTGTAGTGAATTTGAGAAATTGGCTAAGTACATAATCTGATGACGTCAACCAAAATTGGCAAAGTCAACCGAGTTCAAATTAAGTTCGGGAAAGCTACAAAACAAGACAAATACTGTCGGAGAGCTACTGTATATCTTCTTCCGTTAAAGCAAAGTGTGGTTGTTTGCTACAGGTGGTCCCACTCCTTCTTGGAGCCATTAATCGGCGGAAGATATAAAGGGGCAGCTACTGGATGTTGAACTCAACTTTTAGGGTTTCATTTCAAAAAGAAAAAGAGTGGCTGAACTTTATCTTTCTCACCATTGCTGACAGGAAAAAGCTTGAGGACAATCAGCTGAACTAAAAGTTCAGTCAAGTTAGTTGTAGCATTTTCTTCAGCTACAGTAAGTTCACAAACACTTCTGATAAAGAAAGGGAGGAGAGCTTTCAGTCTTCTGCAGATTCAAGTTAGCAATTTGAAGAACTCAAGACCTAACAGATATTCAGTCTTCTATAGCAAGTTCAGAAATAATTTTCTGAGATACTTCCAGTAGAGGCAACCATTTATTGAAGAACATATTTCTGCTACTGTGAAGATATATAGAGCTAAGATAACTCAGCTCTAGTAGCAGACACAGAGAAATTTCTCTGTGTCAAATTAATTAAAATTATTGTATTTCTATAAGATCCTTTTAGATTTGAGTTGTAGGGCTTTTGAGCCTGAGGTAGGGTAGTGTTTACTGAGCTGTAGGAGAGTTATACTCTATGAGTGTATGATCTAGCTTGGATATGAGGTAGTTGATCATTTGATCATTGAACTAAAGGGATGTTGAGCCTGAGGCAGGAGTGTTATTCTCTCCGAGGTAGGATCCTTTGTGAACGTGAGGTAGGGCTGTCCTCCCATCCTGAGTGGTCGTGCCTTTGGGACTGAGGTAGGTGATCAATTGATCACTGAGTTGTAGGAGCAAATTTGCTCAGAGGTAGGGCCTTGGCCTGAGTTATAAGTCTTGGAGGAGAGTGGACGTACTCATAATCTGGGGAACCACAATATATTCTGTGTGTGTTTTTTGTGTTGTTTATTTATTGCAGGTTCTTGAAAGTAGATAACTACTAACATACCGAGCATTTAAAGAAGAAAATAAAAGAAAGTCACAAAGAAACCAAGAAACATATTCACCACTTGTAACACCCCGAAAATCGTTATTGAGTTGGTCGCGTCCAAAAGTAATTTTGGTGCCTGTATATGGGTACATGACCTAGGACACGGGTGTGTCCAAGGCCGTGTCTTTCTTGTTGTTTTGGCCGGCTGTATCCCGAGACAGACACGATAAGAAACACGACAAAATGATACGGGCGTGTCATTTGACACGGGCGTGTTCCTACCCGTGTCAGTACTCGTGTTCCCTAGAGTCATGACGGTTGGCATGACGGTTATTCATGACACGCCTCCGGTCACGGGCGTGTCCAAGACCCAACACGGGCGTGTCAGGTTGAGACACGGGCGTGTCTTGCCCGTGTGGTTTTTTCTGTGTTCGACGATCGTGCCAGGATCGAGGCACACAGCCTGGGACACAGCCGTGTGCGAGGTCGTGTTCGGCCCAGGTTTGAGGATTTTTGTACAGATCTGAGCCGTTCGTTTTCTTTAAGTAAGATCTGACGGCCCAGGCATGTTCCTGCTCTGTTAAGGCCGGGAATGGTGGTTTAACTCCTCATTTCTCCCTTAAGCTTTCTCTTTGCTCATTTGACTCAGCTGTGAGGTTGACTCATAGTGCAAGGAGATATCTTCTCTTAAGGAGGCAATCTCCTTTGCTTGTCTTTTGACAATCAACTTGCTCTTTTTCAGAGCTTTCAAGATTAAACCATAATTGACAATCATTTGATTGACATCTTTCTCAGATTCTAAGCCATCTTTATCAAAAGATGAAGGTGCTTCAGAATCAGGACTTATTTAATAATCAGATTCAGAGGAATAGATGGAGTGAATTAATACCTCATCTAGATCAGACTGATCCTGGCTTGATTCTCCTTATGTCATGGCCATAAGTCCATAACATCCACTAACATCTTCATCCACCTTATTATCACTATTTAAGTGTGATAGAGGGGACCTGATTCCTATCCTTGCAGCTAGATAGTCCTCTTCTTCATCAGCAGCATCAAGCAGCCTTATATATGCTTCTTCTTCTTCAAAGTCAGGAGATGCTGAGTCAGTTTGACTCTAACTCTTCTCATTCTTGGAAATGAAGGTCTTTTCCATCTTGCCCTTATGGTGGTTGTGCTTCTTCTCACCTATATCTTTTCTTTTGATTGGGTAGTCAGCAATGACATGCACATGCTTTCTACAACAATAACATATTATGTTAGAAGATATATGTTTACTGGATTTAGCATCATACATGTCTCCTTTGGAGAGGTTCCTCTCATATTTGATGTGATCCTTCTTATAATGTGAGGAGGAGAAAGGTTTATTCTTCCATTGCTTCCTCGTCATCATCTTTTGGAATTGACTTGAGAAGGTAGGAAGATCCCCATCTAATATGTTGATGTCAGATGAGTTGGACTCAGAGCTTCCTGAGTTAGTTGGCCTTCTTGGGGAGAGGCAATTCTCTCATTGCACTACTTAGAGCTCTCAACCTTGAGATCCACTGTCCTTTCCTTAGCATGGGACCTAATGGTGGTCTCCCCATCCTTCTACAGATAGCTGCATCTCATAGGAAAGCAACTTTCCAAAGAAAGTGTGAGGAGGAGTTTCAACAAGCTTGGCCACTTCCCTGATAACACAAATCTTTGTATCTCAATCTCTGGCTAGAGATCTTAGGAACTGTTGGGTCCATCTCCCGCAATGTTCCAGATTTGAAGAAGATTATAAGAAGTCAAACATATCAATGATATACACAGTGTTGTATTTGATGTATGTTCAAGTTCATGCATGTAGGTTAGTACTTGAAAATTTTATAGGATAGGTATTCCAAGTGACATGACAAGTGGTCACAAAGTAAAGATGTGGAGGGACAGAAATCTGTCTCAGTCCACAAGCATTGAGTGAAGCCAGTTCACTCAACGCCAGATGCAAGGTGTTGGAACCTTATTTCTGATTTGGGTCAGGATCACTATTAGGAATATTAGATTGACCCAAAATGTATAGTCATGGGTCATAGGATTACTTCCAGGTTTGGTCATTCAGAAAAATTCCAGAGAAGTTCAGATTTGAAGTTCAAAAAATTACTGGAAGAAAATCTCTAAACTCTGTTCAACGATCTCTGAGCGGAGATCAACGATCTCTGAGCTCAGCTCAAAGAAATATGTAAAACTCAGATGCAGTTCAAAATCTCTGAGCTCAGCTCAACGATCTCCAAGCTGAGTTCAACGATCTCCGAACCGAGTTTGAAGAAGCTTTAAAATTTAGTTTGGCGATTTTATGTGCCGTTGTTTAGACCTTCTTATTTACAGCTGACAGATTTAATTAAGGCTTAACTGCAGGCATTTATAGCTCTCAGATTTAATGCTATATATTCTTATCAAATATAGTCGTTTGAATGACAATATAAAATATGGCTTATTACAGAGATTAAATGCCAATTGATTTCTCAAGACAGATTCCATTCTCGGGAATTGATTTAGCCATTCTAAGATAGAAAGAATTCAAATGCTTGAATTCTTCAGGCATTAAATATACAGATATTATACCTTACAGAGAACATAAGAAGAGTAATACAGGACTCGACAAAATAGAAGAGATAGAGAGAGAATATTCAAGAAGGCTTTTTCTCTCACAAAAGAAGAACTCAGTTACAAGTTTTCTTACAACAAATCAACATCATCTTCTTCATCTACTCCAGGCTTTCAAGAGACAATCAATTCATATCAGTCAAAAAGCTTGTTGGAGAGCAACATCAACTTGAAGGCCTACACCCTAAAGCAAAGCTTCCACTCCTGAACTATTCTACATCTTAGGGGGAGCTTTGACAACATCACTGAATCCACATAATCTTCTCATTGTGATTGAGAAAAGAAGACTTTCATCACTCTCTCATCACCACCTCTGTAAAGGGTTATCATCTCCCTTCAAAACTGATTCTTGGTTACAAGTTACCTGACCAAAAGACTTGAGGTTTGGTTTTTGAGCACCTGATCAAAAGCTCATTGGTGTCAGGCAAATGATCAAAAACCTGAGTGGATTCCTACCAGGGTGGTAGAAGAGTGGATGCACCCAAGTTTAGGGGAACCACTATAAATCCTTGTGTCGTCTATGTGCTTGCTTTTCCTTCTTTATCTTTGTGTTGTGACTTTTTACATCAACTATAGTTTAGAAGAAATTTAAGATCTATCCCCCTTCTTCTTTCACAAGGGAAGATGCTGGATAGGCTATAAATCACCTAAGTCCACAGGTGTTGAGTGAAGCTAGTTCACTCAATGCTAGAGGCCATAAAGCGCTGAGTCAGTTGTGGACAGTCAAAGCCATGCAGTCATCAAAGAAATTCTGCAGCCAAATCCATAGTAGTTGAGTGATGACAGTTCACTCAACACTATCGTCGAGTATAGCTGAATTTGTCAATGCCTAAGTATTGGCGGGTTGAAAATTTGACAATGTCCAGAAGTGTCGAGTGAACACAGCTCACTCTACGCCAAGGCAAAAGCATTGAGTCTTGCTGTTGCAGTCAAAGCCTAAGAAGAAGAGAAAAATCGACTAAGTCCAGAAGTGTTGAGTGAAGCCAGTTCACTCAACGCCCAATAAAGAAGGCAAGCAAAAGCAGAAAGCGTTGAGTGAGGCTAGCTCACTCAACTCCTTCAGACAGGTGAAGAAATGACTAAGTGTAAAAGCATTGAGTGAAGAAATTGCACTCAACCCTCTCAATGCCTATGATGAAGAATGATTCAGACAGTTGGCTAAGGGTTTTGGCATTGAGTGGAGCTTGTTCACTCAGCACACTTAACACCTGTAGTGAATTTGAGAAATTGGCTAAGTACATAATTTGATGACGTCAGCCAAAATTGGCAAAGTCAACCGAGTTCAAATTAAGTTCGGGAAAGCTACAAAACAAGACAAATACTGTCGGAGAGCTACTGTATATCTTCTTCCGTTAAAACAAAGTATGGTTGTCTGCTACAGGTGGGCCCACTCCTTCTTGGAGCCATTAATCGGCGGAAGATATAAAGGGGCAGCTACTGGATGTTGAACTCAACTTTTAGGGTTTCATTTCAAAAAGAAAAAGAGTGGCTGAACTTTATCTTTCTCACCATTGCTGACAGGAAAAAGCTTGAGGACAATCAGCTGAACTAAAAGTTCAGTCAAGTTAGTTGTAGCATTTTCTTCAGCTACAGTAAGTTCACAAACACTTCTGATAAAGAAAGGGAGGAGAGCTTTCAGTCTTCTGCAGATTCAAGTTAGCAATTTGAAGAACTCAAGACCTAACAGATATTTAGTCTTCTATAGCAAGTTCAGAAATAATTTTCTGAGATACTTCCAGTAGAGGCAGCCATTTATTGAAGAACATATTTCTGCTACTGTGAAGATATATAGAGCTAAGATAACTCAGCTCTAGTAGCAGACACAGAGAAATTTCTCTGTGTCAAATTAATTAAAATTATTGTATTTCTATAAGATCCTTTTAGATTTGAGTTGTAGGGCTTTTGAGCCTGAGGTAGGGTAGTTTTTACTGAGCTGTAGGAGAGTTATACTCTATGAGTGTATGATCTAGCTTGGATATGAGGTAGTTGATCATTTGATCACTGAACTGTAGGGATGTTGAGCCTGAGGCAGGAGAGTTATTCTCTCTGAGGTCGGATCCTTTGTGAACCTGAGGTAAGGCTGTCCTCCCAGCCTGAGTGGTCGTGCCTTTGGGCCTGAGGTAGGTGATCAATTGATCACTGAGTTGTAGGAGCAAATTTGCTCAGAGGTAGGGCCTTGGCCTGAGTTGTAATTCTTGGAGGAGAGTGGACGTACCCATAATCTGGGGAACCACTATATATTCTGTGTGTGTTTTTTGTGTTATTTATTTATTGTAGGTTCTTGAAAGCAGATAACTACTAACATACCGAGCATTTAAAGAAGAAAATAAAAGAAAGTCACAAAGAAACCAAGAAACATATTCACCCACTGTAACACCCCGAAAATCGTTATTGAGCTGGTCGCGTCCAAAAGTAATTTTGGTGCCTGTATATGGGTACATGACCTAGGACACGGGTGTGTCCAAGGCCGTGTCTTGCTTGGTGTTTTGGCCGGCTGTATCCCGAGACGGACACGGCAAGAAACACGTCAAAATGATACAGGCGTGTCATTTGACACGAGCGTGTTCCTACCCGTGTCAGTACTCGTGTTCCCTAGAGTCGTGACGGTTGGCATGACGGTTATTCATGACACGCCTCCGGTCACGGGCGTGTCCAGGACCCAACACGGGCGTGTCAGGTTGAGACACGGGCGTTTCTTGCCCGTGTGGTTTTTTCTGTGTTCGACGATCGTGCCAGGATCGAGGCACACGACCTGGGACACAGCCGTGTGCGTGGCCGTGTTCGGCCCAGGTTTGAGGATTTTTGTACAGATCTGAGCCGTTCGTTTTCTTTAAGTAAGATCTGACGGCCCAGGCATGTTCCTGCACTGTTAAGGCCGGGAATGGTGGTTTAACTCCTCATTTCTCCCTTAAGATTTCTCTTTCCAAGGAGTTGAGCAAGGAGGAAGAAGGAGGAGGATTCCGGCCGTCGGCGGAGCATCGGAGCACCGTTTAGAGAACCGAGAGCGGATCCGTGGAGGAAATCCCGTTGCGAAGACTTCTATCCGTGTAATTTTCCATGGCGCAAAAGCGTACTACAAGGGTAACGATTCTCTACTTGAGCATGTGAAGCTCTCTTACTTTTTGCATAGGGAAACCCGCTCCCGCGAGTGTGCAATGAGTGTGCGGTATTCCTTGGGGTTGACGGGAATAGTCCCCCTTGTGTTGCATATAGAGTCTGAAATCGAAGTACGGGAATATGCATTGTGTGTGAAGCCTACCCGGACATGTTGGTCTGGATCGGTGATGTTGCATTTGTTATAGTTTGTCGGAGAAGACTCCGTGCTTTGGGTTTTCGGGTTTCTACACGGTAGATTGCAGCAGGGATCCTTGGGGATTAACTCCAAGGCACACTCGAAAAACTGAGCAGAATCGTTATTCTGCTAACTTGGCGGTCTGGGAACCAGCCTTGAACATAACTGGGTTATGTGATTGTTTGGAAATGGCAGGATCCGAGAGAAGCTTGGCTCGTGCGTACGTCTTAAGGTGTACTACGCGTTGTGAGCAACGGGCAAGTGGAATCGGACCTGGGCTATGTGGTTCGGTGCGAGAGACCCGAAAAGGGGACTGACTGTTGGCATAGTCGGGAGCCTTAGACAGTGGTCAGAAATGCTAAAATGCTCACGTTGTTACCATCCCGGGGGTGGTGGTGAAGACGCTGAAGTGTCAGGATTCACCGATAATGTGCCCTGAGTGCACGAGGTGTTTGGTCGTGCGAGCCTACACCTGTGGCTAGCAGGTTTGTACTATATTATTTAGATGGGCTAATGAATTGCAGGGAAGGAGCACCGCCGTCAAAAGTTAGGGGTGGGGTCGTTATAATTTGGTCGGCTTTTGGCTGACTGTTGCTTTGTTTTCCATCGTGCGGTGGAATGTTGCTTGCAGGTGCTGCGGAGCCGAGTACTAAATAGCGGGCTGGAGCCCATGTTGTTGTGCTGGCCCTAGAAGGCCAAAGTGAATAGTTGTACTTTATTTTGTCATGTGTGGTCGGCCTGTGAGCCGATGTATGAAAAACATTATTTAATTAAGTGATCCTCTGTAAGGCCATAAGGCTGTGTACCTTTCAGTGTATTTGTTTTCATTCCAGTTGTAGTGGTGTTGGACATTCATGATTATTGGATACAATTATGGGTTCTTTCAACCGTTTAAAAGCTTAGTCTAAAATACTCTATGTTAGGACGAGTAGTTTTAATTGGATAGTTTGGTTATTCATATGTAACCCTTCCGACTGTCTGTGGTATATGGTGTCGGGTTCCAGCTGGACCTTCTACTATATGTCATACGACAGATGAGTGTGTTACAATTTGGTACCAGACTTCTGGTTACGGTCAGGCTTAAATGAATTCATGGGCAAATTCTTTTAAGGGGTGGTGAGCACATGTGTGCGTCATCGTTATAACATCAAAAGAACCCATGAATGTCCACTTAGGAATGAAAAATACACTTGTTTTGTGAAACCTAAGTGTTCTAATGATTGCTTTTAGCAATTTGTGTGTCGTCTAATCTAGGTTCTTTGTTATTATAGGCATCTAGGAGCGTTGCTGGTCAATCGGAGTGTCCGCAATCGGCGGAAAGTAGTGCACCGAGGGATGTGCCTACAACACCTCCTTCAGCGAAAACCATCAGGTTGGTGGCTGAAGCAGTTTTTGCCATGATAAATACCCAACCTGCAGGGCAAATGCATCATGCACCTCCTGTGAATGAGCAAGAACTGATTAGGGCGGCAGAGCCGAGAGTGATGGAGCGCTTGGTGGTGGATCAGGTAGAGCCGAGGAGGGCTACGGAGAGACAGCTCAAGCATATAATGGGCTTTAATCCTCCAAGGTTCGATGGGGTTGGAACGTCAGCTCAAGCTGAGGATTGGCTCTCTATGATAAAGAGGGTCTTGACGGCCACGTTAACGGAAGAATGGCAGAAGACCATCATAGCGACCTTCCTTTTGGATGGTGAGGCGAGGCTGTGGTGGGATGAGTTGGAGTTTCATCTCTTAGTGGGAAGGCAGCTTGCTGATGTGCCTATGGTGGAATTCTCAAGATTGTTCTTGGCCAGATATCTACCCTCTGCTCTGAAGCTTGAGATGGAAAATCAGTATCTTGGGTTGACTCAGGGAGCCAAAAGTGTGGACGAGTATCTCCACGAGTTTACACGGTTGGGTCGGTATGCTGGTGTTATGTTTACGGAAGAAGAGAGGAAGACCAACCGATTTTATGAGGGTCTACGCGGTGACCTACAGTTACTCCTTGCTGAGCCAAAGGCACAGGGCTTCCTAGCCTTGGTCAATTCAGCCCGGTCATTGGAAAAGGTTGTGAAGAAAGTCCAAGAGAAGAAGGACCTAGGTGAAAAGAATGCAGAGTTCAAAGTGCCAAATGCAAAGTCAGGATTCCGCAGATGGAGCAAGAAGCAGAAGACTTCGAACTCAGCCCCTTCGTCTGGTGTATGGTGTGCCGTGTAGTATTGTTAGTGACCGAGATGGACGCTTTACGTCAAAGGACTGGAGGCTAGTGCATAATTTGTTGGGAACTAAGCTGAGTTTCAGCACAGCTTTCCACCCACAGACGGATGGTCAGACCGAGATGGTCAACAGGATGATGGAGGACATGCTTCGCATGCGCGTCCTAGATTTCGGAAAGCATTGGGAAGATCACCTGTACATGGTGGAGTTTGCATATAACAACATCTTTCAAGCGAGTATTGGAATGACACCTTTCGAGGCCTTGTATGGGAGGAAGTATCGTACGTCATTGTCTTGGTTGGAGACAGGCGAGTCGAAGTTGTATAAACATCAAGCGGTGGAAGACGCCACTTCAATGGTACGTATAATTCAGGAAAGGTTGAAGATCGCTCAGGACAGGAAAGCAAAGTACTATAACGCCAAGCATAGGAACGTGGAGTTCGGTGTTGGCGACTGGGTGTATTTAAAAATCAAGCCGTTCAAGGGTGTTTCGCGGGTTTGATGCTTGAAGAAGCTGAGTTCGAGATACCTTGGATCATTTGAAATCCTGGAGCGTGTTGGTGAGGCAGCATATAGATTGAAGCTGTCGGTGGAGTTTAGTGGGATACACGATGTGTTCCACGTATCAGTGTTGCGCAAGGCGGTGCAAGAGCCTTCGTAGTTAGTTGTGGTTGATCAAGTGTCAGTGGATTACGAGTTGACGACAAAGGTCAAGCTTATACGTATAGAAGACGTTGATGTCAAACGACTCTGCAACAAGAAAATATGAATGATAAGGTTCGTTGGGATAACTGCGGACGTGAGGAGCTTTCGTGGGAGCGAGAGCAAACTATGTTGGAGGAATACCCCGAGTTATTCCACTCAGGTAACATTTAATTTTTGTATACCTTTTCTTAATTTCGGGACGAAATTCCTTAAGGGGGGAGATTTGTAACGCACCGAAAATCGTTATCGAGCTGGTCGCATCCAAAAGTAATTTTGGTGCTTGTATAGGGGTACACGGCCTAGGACACGGGCGTGTCCAAGGCCGTGTCTTGCTTGGTGTTTTGTCCGGGTGTATCCCGAGAAGGATACGGCAAGAAACACGGCAGAATGACACGGGCGTGTCATTTGACACGGGCGTGTGCCTACCCGTGTTAGTACCTGTATTCCCTAGAGTCGTGACGGTTGGCATGACGGTTATTCGTGACACGCCTCCGGTCACGGGCGTATCCAGGACCCGATACGGGCATGTATGGTTGAGATTGTTGGAACCCCAGTTAGGATTTGGGTAAGGAACACTATTAGGAATATTAGATTGACCCACCATGTATAGTCATGGGTCATAGGATTAGTTCCAGTTCAGGTCATTCAGAAGCACTCTCCAGCATTGCAGAAAAGAAGTAAAAGAAAAGCAGTTTAGACAAAGGCAGAAAATCAGATCGACGATCATCGAACGCAGTTCGACGAAAGGCGATCTCCGGTCGACGAAAGTTCAGGTCGACGATTGGTGGACAACACTTGCTCAGCTCGACGAAATCAGCAAGTCAGTTTCTCAGCTCGACGAACTGCAAGCTCTGGTCGACGAACGCAGGCAAGATATTCAGCTCGACGATTCCAGCTGAGTTCGACGAATGTCGAACTCAGGTCGACGATTCATGAACTCGACGAAAGTTGAGGTCGACGATTTCTGAGCAATCAGTAACAGTTGGTAGAATTAATTGAGGATTAATTACAGTCAACATTCCCAGTGAAAATAGCCGTTCAACCAGACAGTTACAGAAGAATTAAGTGAGGATCAATTTCCAAAGCATCTTCACTCTCGGGAATGTTTCTTCCGCCATCAAGGTTAAGGATTTCAAATACAGGAAAAAGATAGATCAGACTGCAAGCAATACACAGATAAATATAGAAAGAGCAATATCTCTACAGTAACTATAAGCCCTAGACCAGAGGAGATAGCAATAACAAGAAGAAGAAGAACATCCATTCATATCTAGAGTCTTCTTCTTCATCATCACTGTAGGACAACTTCAAGGACAACAAATCTCTATCTGTCAGAAGTTCCTGAAAAACACTCTGGTCCAGGCCTGAAGATTGAAGGTCTATCACCCTGAAGCAGTGCTCCAGCATTCTTCCTGATTCATTCTACACCTCAGGGGGAGCAAAATTTGCTACCATCAATATCCACATAGTCTTCTCTCTGATTGTTGACAGAGAAGACTTCCATCTCTCTTTTCCACCTCCTGTATAAAGGGTTGTCATCTCCCTTCAAAAGTGATTCCTGGTTGCAAGTCTCCTTCCAAAAGACTTGAGTTGGTTTTCGGGGACCTGATCAATACCCATTGGTGGCAGTCACCTGATCAAAACCTGAGTGGATTCCTACCAGGGTGGTAGAAGAGTGGACTACCCAGATTTCGGGAACCACTATAAAAATCCTTGTGTCTTCTGGTTTCTTGCTCTTCTTTCATTATTTTTGTGCTGTGATATTTATTACTCTAATTAGTTTAGTTAAGATCTGTCCCTTTCAATGGTATCAAAGCGAGGTTGGTTAAAATACCAGACCTTAGCATGTTGGTTAAACTACCACACCTGAGAGGTTGTATTGGTTGTACAGGCTAACACCTGAACCAAAAGATTCTTTGATAGATCTTAAAAATCTTTAGAGTTTATCATGACAGAATTTGATGAGTTTTCAAGCACCAGACTGCCCATGTGCAATCTAGATAAGTTTGCACTATGGATGACAAGGATTAGATTTTATATGGACTACATTGATAAAAACATCTTTAAATTTATTTTGTCAGGTCCAGCTCAATCTCAACAAACAATAAGTCCAGATGCTGTTCCATCATCCTAGTGGACACATGCTCAGCAAAAGATGAAGATTGCTGATGCACAAGCCATGAACATTCTAGCACAATCAATGTCTGATGACATTTTTGAAGAACTTGCTGAATGTTCATCTGCAAAAGAGATGTGGGACTCCCTCACAACATTGGCTGAAGAAGAAGCAAGAGCAATAGAATTTTTCCTAATGGCAATAGATGCTTCTCGCAGCATCTATGCTGAAGAATCAGAAGAACCAGAATGTGAATTAGAAGAAGAAGATCAAGTAATCTCTACCCTTGATCTTTCATCAGGTATACAACTTCAGAAAATCTTAGTTCAAAATAATTCGTCGAACGAAGATTGACGAAATCAATTATATTCGTCGAACTCAGATCGACGATCTCTGAACAAAGATTCTGCCTTGAACTATTTAGGAATCTGTGCTCGACAAAACAAATTTAATTCGTCGAACTGATCTCGACGAACTCAATATCATTCGTCGAACTTCGCTCGACGAAAGTACTTTAATTCGTCGAACTCAGAATTTCAAAGCAGAAATTTTTATTCTTTTATTTCTGATTATTTTAAAAGAGAACCAGGACTCAAGGTTTTCTGGGTCCAGAGCTCCTAACATCTTCTTGCAGGAAAAGAATTCAGTCCAGCAAATATAGATGCTATATCAGTGGCTGTCAGATTTGGACCAAGACATGTAAACAGGGGGAGATTGTTTGAATAGTGGTTATGCAAAATAGGAGGAGATGCCTCTAAATGAAGCTGCAGAAATTCTAGCAGCAGCAGTAACAATAGATTTTACTGATGCAGATTTGGACAAGGATCATCAACAGCAACAACAGTTTTTCTTGATCCAGATTTAGGGGGAGATTGTATTTATTTGCCTTGTATTTTTCTTACATTTATGTAAATAGTGTCCTCACCCAAATAGGGGGAGATTGTTGGAACCCCAGTTAGGATTTGGGTAAGGAACACTATTAGGAATATTAGATTGACCCACCATATATAGTCATGGGTCATAGGATTAGTTCCAGTTCAGGTCATTCAAAAGCACTCTCCAGCATTGCAGAAAAGAAGTAAAAGAAATTCAGTTTAGACAAAGGCAGAAAATCAGATCGACGATCGTCGAACGCAGTTCGACGAACGGCGATCTCCGGTCGACGAAAGTTCAGGTCGACGATTGGTGGACAACACTTGCTCAGCTCGACGAAATCAGCAAGTCAGTTTCTCAGCTCGACGAACACAGAAACTGAGCTCGACGAACTGCAAGCTCTGGTCGACGAACGCAGGCAAGATATTCAGCTCGACGATTCCAGCTGAGTTCGACGAATGTCGAACTCCGGTCGACGATTCATGAACTCGACGAAAGTTGAGGTCGACGATTTCTGAGCAATCAGTAACAGTTGGTAGAATTAATTGAGGATTAATTACAGTCAACATTCCCAGTGAAAATAGCCGTTCAACCAGACAGTTACAGAAGAATTAAGTGAGGATCAATTTCCAAAGCATCTTCACTCTCGGGAATGTTTCTTCCGCCATCAAGGTTAAGGATTTCAAATACAGGAAGAAGATAGATCAGACTGCAAGCAATACACAGATAAATATAGAAAGGGCAATATCTCTACAGTAACTATAAGCCCTAGACCAGAGGAGATAGCAATAACAAGAAGAAGAAGAACATCCATTCATATCTAGAGTCTTCTTCTTCATCATCACTGCAGGACAACTTCAAGGACAACAAATCTCTATCTGTCAGAAGTTCTTGAAAAACACTCTGGTCCAGGCCTGAAGATTGAAGGCCTATCACCCTGAAGCAGTGCTCCAGCATTCTTCCTGATTCATTCTACATCTCAGGGGGAGCAAAAGCTGCTACCATCAATATCCACATAGTCTTCTCTCTGATTGTTGACAGAGAAGACTTCCATCTCTCTTTTTCACCTCCTGTATAAAGGGTTGTCATCTCCCTTCAAAAGTGATTCTTGGTTGCAAGTCTCCTTCCAAAAGACTTGAGTTGGTTTTTGGGGACCTGATCAAAACCCATTGGTGGCCGTCACCTAATCAAAACCTGAGTGGATTCCTACCATGGTGGTAGAAGAGTGGACTACCCAGATTTGGGGAACCACTATAAAAATCCTTGTGTCTTCTGGTTGCTTGCTCTTCTTTCATTATTTTTGTGCTGTGATATTTATTACTCTAATTAGTTTAGTTAAGATCTGTCCCTTTCAGAGACACAGGCGTGCCTTGCCCGTATGGTTTTTTCTGCGTTCGACGATCGTGCCAGGATCGAGGCACACGACTTGGGACACGGCCGTGTGCGAGGCCGTGTTCGTCCCAGGTTTGAGGATTTCTGTACAGATCTGAGCCGTTCGTTTTCTTTAAGTAAGATCTGACGGCCCAGGAGTGTTCCTGCTCTGTTAAGGCCGGGAATGGTGGTTTAACTCCTCATTTCTCCCTTAAGCTTTCTCTTTCCAAGGAGTTAGAGCAAGGAGGAAGAAGGAGGAGGATTCCAGCCGCCGGCGGAGCATCATAGCACCGTTTAGAGAACCGAGAGAGGGTCCGTGGAGGAAATCTCGTTGCGAAGACTTCTATCCGTGTAATTTTCCATGGCGCAAAAGCGTACTACAAGGGTAACGATTCTCTACTTGAGCATGTGAAGATCTCTTCCTTTTTGCATAGGGAAACCCGCTCCCGCGAGTGTGTGGCGAGTGTGTGATGTTCCTTGGGGTTGACGGGAATAGTCCCCCTTGTGTTGCATATAGAGTCTGGAATCGAAGTACGAGCATAGGCATTGTGTGTGAAGCCTACCCGGACATGTTGGTCTGGATCGGTGTTGTTGTATTTGTTATGGTTTGCCGGAGAAGACTTCGTGCTTTGGGTTTTCGGGTTTCTACGCGGTAGATTGTAGCAGGGATCCTTGGGGATTAACTCCAAGGCGCACCCGAAAAACTGAGCAGAATCGTTGTTCTGCTAACTTGGCTGTCTGGGAACCGGCCTTGAACATAACTGGGTAATGTGATTGTTTGGAAATGGCAGGATCCGAGAAAAGCTTGGCTAGTTCGTACGTCTTAAGGTGTACTACACGTTGTGAGTAACGGGCAAGTGGAATCGGACCTGGGCTATGTGGTTCAATGCGAGAGACCTGAAAAGGGGACTGGCCGTTGGCATAGTCGGGAGCCTTAGACAGTGGTCAGAAAGGCTAAAATGCTCACGTTGTTGCCATCCCGGGGGTGGTTGTGAAGATGCTGAAGTGTCAGGATTCACCGATAATGTGCCCCGAGTGCACGGGGTGTTTGGCCGTGCGAGCCTACACCTGTGGCTAGCATGTTTGTACTATATTATTTAGGTAGGCTAATGAATTGCAGGGAAGGAGCACCGTCATCCTGAGTTAGGGGCGGGTCGTTATAATTTGGTCTTCTTTTGGCTGACCGTTGCTTTGTTTGCCACCGTGCGGTGGAATGTTGCTTGCAGGTGCTGCAGAGCCGAGTACCAAATAGCATGCTGGAGCCCATATTGCTGTACTGGCCCTAGAAGGCCAAAGCGAATAGTTGTACTTTATTTTGTCATGTGTGGCCGGCCTGCGAGCTGATGTATGGAAAACATTATTTAATTAAGTGAACCTCTGTAAGGCCATAAGGCTGTGTACCTTTCAGTGTATTTGTTTTCATTACAGTTGTAGTGGTGTTGGACATTCATGATTATTGGATACAATTATGGGTTCTTTCAACTGTTTAAAAGCTTCCACTAAAATGCTCGGTGTTAGGACGAGTAGTCTTAATTGGATAGTTTGGTTATTCATACGTAACCCTTCCGACTGTCCATGGTATATGGTGTCGGGTTCCAGCTGGACCTTCTACTATATGTCATACGGCGGATGTGGGTGTTACACCCCCCCCCCCCCGCCCTCTAGGTTACTAGGTAGCTTAAAAAAAGACTTTCAGGAACTTATCATTCAGCTCATAATTGCTGAAGACCCTCCCATAGGTCCTCAACTCATTTACTGTTGCAGTATAAAGACCGGGCAGTCTGGCAGATTGAGTGTGGTGATTTGGAGACCGGACGGTCTGGCGGTTTCACTCAGGCGGCTTGGTAGCCGGGCGTTCTAGCGGCTTCTCTCCAACGGCTTGGTAGCCGAGATGTTGTTGATTGGAGACCGAGCGGTCTGGCGGTTTGATGTAGACGACTTATGACCGGGCAGTCTAGCGGTCTCTCCTAGCGGCTTCACTACTCTTTATAGTAGTTGCCGGGAGGTTAGCCTATTCGTCTAACCGCGCGGCTTGTGCAGTTTGATTTTATGTATAGCTGGTTGTAACATTGGTTATCTGTCCAACATTGCTTATTTGTAATCTCTCTTCTCTCCTCCATTCTATAAAAGGGAGGTTATACCTTTGTAATACTCACATTTTTTCCGTTATTCTAAATTTCGATTTGTTTCTTCCTTGTTCGCACATGTTATCAGAGGACTCAGTCTTTTCCTCCTGAATCTATTCGTGCGACTTGTCTCCTTTGTGTTTGCGCAACCTATTTTTGTTTGCTTGACCTGTCTTAGCGGTTTGTCTTTGCGCGACCTTTCTTCTCGTGGTCTTTTCTCTTTTGTTCGCGCAACCTGCCTTCTGTTCACGCGGTCTCTTCTCCTTATTTGCGCAACCTACCTTCACAGCCTTATTTATGCACTCTTCTCTTCAATGGCTCTCTCTGATACCTCTACTACTCCCGTGGCCCACCCTCCTCCTCCTCCTACTCCTTCGGGCAACCTTGGCACTATTTCCAAACTTGTCGGTTCCAACTACCCATACTGGAGTGTCTCCTTTACCTTTCTTCTTCGCTCACAATGCAAATTCCATCATCTCACTGATGACCCTCCTCCTCCAGAGTTCGATATCTTTGATGATTAGGATGCTAGCGATGCTCTAGTTCATACTTGGCTAGCTAACAGCCTTTCTGATGAGTGCCTCCCTATCATCCATCATGATGAAATAGTCAAGGTTGTGTGGCTTCTTCTTGCCTCTCTCTACTCAAAGGGGGCTCAGACATCTCGCATCTATACTCTGTATGCGAACCTCTTTGCCCATCCCTCCATGTCTCCTACTACTACTTACCAATTGGTTCAGGCTCTCGAAGCTGAGATTCTCTAGAATCGCCCTTTCTCTGCAGATCTGGCGGAGCAACACAAACACTTCTATGAGCTTCTGGTTGTGTGCTATCTTCTACGACTTCATGAGTCTTATGACATGATCTGTCAACAAATCTTTGGCAAAGAGGACTCTCCCACCTTGAATGCCACTACTGTCCACATCGCCGTAGTTACCTCTTTGCTTTAACGTCAGCTATTATCCTCCCCTCCTCAATCGTACAGCTATGTTCACACACTCAGCGGAGTGGCTCTGGTGGCCGCAGCCACCAATCCGGCGGATGTGGTCCTTCCCGCTTTCTTTGCTCTCATTGTGGCCGCACCGGCCATACAGTTGATCGTTGCTGGATAAAACATCCATATGTTCGCCCCTCTTGGGATGATTCCACATCCTCTTCAAAGCAGTCCATCTCTGTGGTCAATTCTTCAAGTAGTGCCCACGTCATTACTCAAGGTAAATGGTTGATCGACTCTGGCACTACCAATCATATGACCGAAAATATTCCTCAGTGTTTTTCTCTCCTAGAAACACATGATCGGTTGCCTCTTGTCTTTATTACGGACATCTCCCCCTCACCGGTCCATGGGATGGGAGTGGTTCAAGTCACCCCGTCTCTTCGCTTGGAGGATACACTCTACGTGCCAAAGTTTCCTTACAATTTATTATCTGTAACTTCTTTATGCAAGTAACTATATTGTTCTATCACATACACTCCTACTTCGTGTTCTTTTCAGGATCTGGGCTCCCAAAGGACAATTGCTACTGGGACTGAGAGCAGCGGCCTCTACTTCCTCGACAACATTTCTGCTCTGTTCGCCTTCTCCTCCTCTTCTACAGACCTTCTGCAATGGCATCTTTGCCTTGGTCATCCTCCTCTACGACTTCTTCGTTAGCTTCTGCCCCACCTCCCTCCGCACAGTCCTCCTCTCAACTGTGACACATGTCAGTTTGACAAGCATCACCGCTCCTCCTTCCCACCAAAGCAAGGTCATGGATCTTCTCGTCCGTTTGACCTCGTTCACTCCGATGTCTGGGGTCCTGCTCCTAGCCTCACAATAGGTCAGGGAATTTTATATTTTGTAACTTTTATTAATGATTTCTCATGATGTACGTGGGTGTATCTTTTAAAAGATTGCTCCGAGTTATTCTCTGTATGCATATTTTTTATTTTATGATTAAAACTCAATTTGATGTCTTTATTAAAATCTTTCGCTCTGATAATGCCAAAGAATATCTTAGTCATGATTTCTCTTCTTTCTGTATGCAAAATGAGATTGTTCATCAAACTAGTTGTGTTTATACCTCACAGTAAAATGGTGTGGCGGAACACAAAAATCGTCACCTTCTTGATGTCGCTCACACTCTGATGACACAGATGCATGTTCCTCGCTCCTATTGGGGCTATGCCGTTCTCAGCTCCTGCTGTCTCATCAATCGCATTCCCTCCACGGTTCTCCACAGTCAAAACCAATTCTCCATTCTCTATCCGGGCAAGGATCTGTTTCCTCTCCCTCTGCGTATCTTTGGGTGCACGACTTTTGTGCACGCTCCCTCTGCCACCCGTAACAAACTCTTCCCGCGTGCCACCAAATGTGTATTTCTGGGTTACTCCACCACTTAGAAAGGTTATTGTTGTTTTGACCCTGTTCTTCGCAAGCAGTTCGTCTCCGTGGAAGTAACTTTCTTCGAAAATGCATCCTATTTCTCTCGCGACTCTTCTTTTCCTGATGTTCCTGCTTCTCCTACTATCCCCTCTGTTCCATATACACCTACCGAGATTTTGCCTCCTCCGCCATATCCACCGTCTCCTCCTCCTCTCTCTTCTCCTCTATTGTCTTCCACTTATCTGCAGCCATCTCTCTACTCTCGGGCCATCTCTCTCCACCACGGATGCACTGGATACCGAGGAACATGTCGAACTGGATCTTCCGATTGCTCTTCGCAAAGGGGTGTAGACATGTACCCAACACTCGCTTGTTGTTATTGTTTCCTATTCTCATCTTACTCCTTCTCGCGGGACTTTTGCATTGGCTATCTCTGCCACCACCACTCCCCGTACCTACTAGGAAGCCCTTGATGTTCCTCATTGGAAGGCATCCATGGATGAGGAAATTGTCTCCCTCACTGAGCGGGGTACATAGACCCTTATTCCTCCTTCATTAGGCACGGATGTTGTTGGCTGTCGCTGGGTCTTTGTTGTGAAGTTTAGTCCGGACGGCAGTGTGGATCGTTACAAGGCTTGCCTTATCGCCAAAAGCTTCATTCAGACTTGTGGTGTTTATTATTTTGACATCTCTCCCATTGCTCGTCTCATCACTATTCAGGTACTCCTCTCTATGGTCGTCAATAGGGATTGACCCATTTCCCAACTAGATGTCAAGAATTCCTTCCTCTACGGTGATCTTCATGGGGATGTCTACATGGAGCAACATCCTGGGTATATTTCTCAAGGGGAGACACATGTATGTAGGCAGAAGAAGGTCATCTATCGCCAAAAGAAAACCCCTGAGCTTGATTTGACAAGTTTAGCGGCATTGTGGCAGTCGTGGGTTTTACAAGAAGTTATGTCGATCACTCATTGTTCATTCCCAAAACCTCCTTGGGTCTGGTGGTTCTTATCGTATATGTGGATGATATTCTTCTCACTAGTGATGACCAGGCTGGGGTAGACTTGACAAAGAAACATCTCCGTCAACACCTTGTCACAAAGGATATGGGCTCCCCAAAATACTTTCTGGGGATAGAAATCTCTCCAATGCCCAACTCCTTAGTTCTCATCCAACGTAAATATGCTCTTGGTCTTCTATAGGAAATATGGTTGATTGGGGCTAAACCTGTCTGATGCCCCATGGCCACTAGAGAAGATAAAACCTAAACAGATGACTCGCCTCCTCTATCAGATGTTACGAGGTACAGACGTCTGGTCGACAAACTCACTTATCTCACATTAACCAAACCCAACATCTCCTACATTGTAGGCATGGTTATCCAGTTCATGCATGCTCCTAGGGAGTGTCATCTACAATCTGCCCTGAGGACATTGGAATATATTAAAGTGGCACCAGGTAAAGGACTACCATTTCAGTAGAATGGTCATTTAAAGAATGAAGCGTGCTCGAATTCTAGCTATGCTGATGACAAATGTGATCGCAAGTCCATATCGGGCTTTCACACATTTGTGGGAGAAACCTTGTGAGCTGGAAGAGTAAGAAACAGTCTGTCGTCTCTAGGTCTAGTGCAGAGGCAGAATATCGAAGTATGACGTCGACTACGTGTGAAATAAAGTAGTTATGGGCTCTCATGCTTGACTTAGGAGAGGTCTACAACCATCCTCTACCTATGTTCTGTGACAATAAGACTGCTATATATCTACAAAAATCTGGTCTTCCATTAGAGAACAAAGCACATCGAAGTGGACTGCCATTTCATTAGAGAGGAGATCTTGAAGAAATAGGTTTGCACTCCGTTCGTTACTTCAAACAACGAGTTGGCAGATATCTTTACCAAGGCTGTGTTCACTTCATTTTTTTCACATTTGTGACAAGATGGGGATGATTGATATATATGATCCAGCTTGAGGGGGATTGTTGCAGTATGGAAATCAGGCGGTCTCATGACCCGCATTTTCTCCGTATTCAAGAATACGTCAGAGTAGAGAAAATATGTGTCGTGATGCCACACTGTGCAGGGGACAACTGCAGACGCTCAGGCAACCCATCCTCACATTTACTTCATGTAAAAGATTTATGAAATTAAGTTAAAAATAATGCATATAAGTTATTAGAGTTAATGGCCGTGTCCCTCGGTCGGGTGGATCACTAGTCCATAGGGGAGAAAATATATAGGTTTTACGCAGCGGAAAAATACTGAGTTGGTTCATTTGTTAACCTATATGAGAGTGAAGGTCCAGTATCTTAAAATTATGATGTGACTTCTACATTTAATATATATATATATATAGAACTTTTATTACGCTTAAAATTAGTAGATTTAGTAGTTGAAATTCATGTCATGTCGATACTTCAGAATGCAGTTTTGTACACTTTAAAATAACTAAATGCATCCTAACATAAATCCTTCCCAGAGAGCAAGTATAAACAGGTAAAAAGTAACAACAGTGAAAAAAGCAAGTGGTCTATCACAGAAAAGTCAAAAACTATGGGCGTCAACAACTGACACGAACCCATAGTAAAATCTGACATGTCTAAACAAAGTCAACTACTTCAAGCTCAGAGGTGGAAGCAAACGGCCGCAACAACCAACATCACCGGAAGCACGATGCGGTCTGCTAAACCTGCTACAGCTCTGATCCTGAGGCATTCAAAAGAAGAATACCTCAGAAACAAGATACAAATGGTACAATAAGTAAAGACAAATTACACAAACCTCAAAGTGAAGGAAATTGTAAAGCGACTGCAACAAAAGGGTCAGCAACAGAGTAAAAGTAAGCAACAGTAAAACTAGCTAAGCAAGAATGGCTAATCACATCATCAGGACAGAACAAAGCACCAACAACAGAAGTTCAAACTTTCACCTTTCATTAATATTCATGTTATTCATTAATAAAAATGAGACTGATCAGCTCAACCATAAAGAGTACTGTGCCGGGGAAAAAGGTCCACAATGCGCACAAACCCAGCCAACAGGAACTATGCCGAGGGAGAAACCCCAACATGCACAGACCAAGCTAAGGTAATGTGTCGGGGATGAAAGTCCACAACGCGCACAGACTCAAGCATAAGGCACTATGCCGAGGGAGAAACCCCAACGCGCACAGTCCATCTATGTTTTTTTAGTTATATAATTATTCAAACAGAGTTCATTTTTATCCATCACAGACTCACAGTCAACAATAATATGGACTGCATAAGGATATTTCAAGGTCAAGCAAAGTGAAGTTTAATTAAAAACCACGAAACGCAGAAGGTGTCACAACGATCAAGATGACTCGATGGTTAATACGGCACGACAACCAATTCTATGAAATAAAAATTAGGGGTATGTTTTTGGGAAAACAAGTTGCAATTCAAGAAAAAAGGGAAAAATAATTAGAATTCGAGGATGAGTTTCTAAGTGTTTGAAACGTGACAAACTCAAACGAATGTGACAAAAAAATTAGAATAAAGGAGCAAGAGAGAGAGAGAGCAAGAACACCACTTGCCTCGATTTTATCGGAAAAATTCTCTGAATCACCACACGTCGCAGATCGGGGCAAAAGAAGACGTTAGGAGTCGAAATTTGAACGAAAATGGTCGAAATAGAGGTTAGGGCCGAAAAACCTTAACGAGAAAACTCAAAAAAAAAAGGAAAAAATTACCACGATAGCGTAGCTCTCGACGAGACCTTTCCAGATCTACGATCGGTTGGAAATTTCGAGCACCGGAGCTCCGCGGGCGGCCACCGGAAAATTCATGACTTAGAGTTCTTCGTCACTGTCGCTCTCTGGTTCGGCCAAGAGAAGAAGAAGAAGAAAAAGTTCTTTCTGTTTTGTTTATAACTATCCTCAGTAAAAGATTATATATATATATATATATATATATATATATATATATATATATATATATATATATATATATATAGTCGCTCTCTGGTTCGGCCAAGAGAAGAAGAAGAAGAAAAAGTTCTTTCTGTTTTGTTTATAACTATCCTCAGTAAGAGATTATATATATATATATATATATATATATATATATATATATATATATATATATATATATATATATATATATATATATATATATATATATATATAATTTCTTGTCTAACATGAAGGTTGGCCTCAAATGGAAAAGTGTCCAACATGAAGGTTGTAGATCTCGTTGATACGAACAAAGTTTATGTTAATCATTTTTCTATACAACATCGTTTTGACTTTCAAAACGGCACTCGAACATAAATTATAACGGGCTACTCGGGAACAAGATTACAGGTACTCGAGTCAAAAAAAATCACGCGAGTAGGAATTTTTTTTAATGAACAATAGGCCTACTCGAGAAGCACAAAAAAATACTCGAGTAAAAACTTCATGAACAGTGGACTTACACGAGAGGAAGAGTATGACTCGAGTAGTATTATAACAGGACTCGAGTAGATTTATAGCAGAACTCGAGTAAATTTATAGCAGGACTCCAGTAGATTTAAGAAGTACTCGAGTGAAATGAACATGACTCGAGTAAATAAAAGCAGCAGAACTCTAGTATATAAAAGCACCTCTCGAGTATGCATTAC
The DNA here is from genome assembly GCA_039583875.1 of Platanthera guangdongensis. Lineage (NCBI taxonomy): Eukaryota > Viridiplantae > Streptophyta > Magnoliopsida > Asparagales > Orchidaceae > Platanthera > Platanthera guangdongensis. The sequence continues at coordinate 44,447,585 of CM077164.1, forward strand.
AGAATTAATAATTTCTTTACATAAATAACAAATTTTTTGCAAAAAAAAATCTTTTGATCAAACTATACAAATGAATAGTAATTTTAATTTTTAAATAGTACTTTAATATTAAAATATTCATATGTATATATTTTTGAATAAGGAAACTACGAGATCAAAACGAAGGCTCAAACGCGCGCCAAATTAAACGAAACTCACGTCGTTGGCGAACACGGACGCTACAAACACAACGGCAAAGTCAAAACCAAAATCCAACGAGCCATTCTTGAGATATAAATCCTCAAAGTGTATGACGAACATAAATTCTACAAAACTTCGGAAATTCGCCGAGGCTCGAATATCGCTCGGATCGCGACGAAACTTGACGAGCATGTCAGAAATTAATAAATTTAATTTTTCAATGTAAAATTTTCCATTTTCGGCAAGGATTCGCGAATTTGGCCGACTCAATCGAATAGACGCGAAAACGCACTAACGGCAACGCGCCGTCAACTCCACGTTATGTAACGCCCCTTACGTCATTATGACGTCAACAAGAGAATTAAATAATTGCCGGAAAATCAGGGGCGTTACACTCCGTTAGATCACCGTGAATATACTCCAACGGTGCTCTACACCTAGTGTGTGATATGTCAAATGGAAGACAATGTGTCTTTCCATACTGACAATCGACACAAACATGACTGTCTCTGTAGGAGGAAAGACTAGGCAGGCTGAAGAGAGCCTTATCAGGGTCTCGGGTTCGAAACCCCGTGGCAACACCCTACCGCTGCTGAGAAACAGGCGCGTGGATTGGTTGGGGTGCATTGGGCCTGTAGGCCTTGATGTTTGGGCTGACTACCGTGGCGTCGGGGCGAGACACGCTATGCGGCCCATGATAGGGTGCGGTAGCCTATGAGCTCTAAATCAGGCTGCTGGTAGGCCGGCGGCGCTGTGTCCCTTAGCGGGTCAGGCTGTTACACAAGCCATGTACCCTTTCACCGCCATAGCTTTTAGCTTGTTCATTCCTACATGCCCAAACCTCTCGTGACAGATAGCAACGCTATCATTTGCCCTCATCTTGTCAACATAAGTACTTATTGATAAAACGAACAAGTCTTTCACTCTCCTCCCAACATGAGTAACATCAGCTTTCACAGCTAAAACGTTTCGGATAAACTTCACTTCTGTCGGGCCAAACAGAATGTGATATCCAGCATCCACCGCATTGGTCACCAAGAAAAGATTTTTCTTTATCCCAGGTACGTGATACACACTCCGTAACGTGAGTGGCCCCTAATAACTACCCAAAGAAACCAATCCCTTCTTCTTTACAGCATGCATAGTATCATCAGCAGTAATAATGGACACATTACCTTTGAACTCTTGCAGAGATGAGAACTTTGAGACGTCCCTCGTGAGGTGATGGCCGCACCCAAAGTCTACAATCCAGTCCTCCTGATAATCAATGGAGGAAAGCGCATGGACACAAGTGCCCGTCATGAAGGCACCTCCCCATGCTCCATCTTCAGATTTGGACTCAACCTCCTTCTTTGCAGCATGCCCTGGCTGAAGTTTAACTTTGCAATCTCTGCGAATGTGACCAAGCTGGTTACATCTGTAGCACTATGGTCCGCTCTGCTTCTTCCCTTCATCAGCCTTAGGAGACTTGCTCCTCTCCTACTGAGATGAAGAAGATGAACCATTACTAACAGACGTCTTCTTCTTCCTATCCCATCTCTTCTTATTGCCCGAGAAGAGAACATCGATGTCTCCCTTGGAGACTGACACTCCAGCCATCTGCTTTGTGAGGATCTCTTACAAAGCCAGCAGATTCTCTAGATCCAACAAATATGGCTGATTAGCCAAGCCCTGAACAAAGGTAACAAATGTCACATACTCCTTCCTCAAGCCACGAACGATGTGCATTTTCAGCTTCGCCTCTGAGATGGGCTCATATGGGTCTAGAGCCGAAATCTCAGTGCAGATGTTCTTCATCTTTAAGAAGAAAGATGATACTGATAGGTCTCCTTGACTGGCCTTAGCTAACTCATTCTCCAAGAATTGTAGCAGAGTTATATTCTTCTTATTGAACAGGCCATCCATGGCCATCCAGATCTCAGCTGCCAATCGACAATAAATAATGTGATCGCACAGCTCCAGTGAAACAGCGCGCTTAATAGCAAATGCAGCCTTAACATCTATACGCTTCCACACCTTCACCTCCTCAGCATTGCCTCCAGTAGCAAACACTTCTTGCTGGTTGTCTCCACCGACAACTTTCCACAAATCCTCAACTAGAAGGTAGCTCTTCATGCAGGACTTCCAATGCTTGAAGTTGGTCTTCGTTAAGAGCTCGATTCCAATCCCTTTTGCGTAACCGGCTTCAATGTTATCACTGAATCACTTGAAATTCAATGAAGGTGAACTTCTACTCTTCAACACTGCTCTGATACCATGTAAAAATTTCATAACGGGAGCTAATGAGGTCCTAGGAACACTCAATGTCAACTAAAGTCAAATAAAAGACAGCAGAAATAGAGGCATAAGAGTTTCCAACTAAAATCAACTTCTATTACAGGGCGAAGTATACATTGCAAGATATGATTCTACAATGTAAACTAGGGAACCAAAACAAGCAGTAAGAAGAAGCTGCGTGTACTGACTCCAGTAACCGCACAATCTGCCTACTCGTCAGCCTTGTCCGCTGAAACCACAGAAGCCACCTACCCGCAGCTAACCGCACAAACTGCTGTTATTGTAAATATTGAGACCGAACAGAACCCGTTGATAGGCTGGGTGAACTGCTCCACTTATCTGCAACTCCGAGGAAGATACCAAGCCGCAAGGACTGCGACCTAATGTTATACCGTTGAATGTAGCGCGAACTGTTCCACAATAATGTTCTCGCTAGTTGCCTAGCCGCCTGGTGTTATCCTTAAAGCTTGCATAGAACAACTTCCTTAGTCGTAGCGGTTAGAAAACCATAACTGCAAGTTTAAGCACGAGCTCGTTCTTACTGTTCACTGGTATATAATGATGAGCCTGGGGGTCCTATTTATATATGTGGGAAGGAGTGTCGTCACCACTAATACCAATAGAATAACTTCCCATCAGACCCTACCGACTAACACACATATTCGCACAGTGCGGATACAAACTCTGCTCACCAGGTCGCGCCAGACCGCTCTTGCCGGATAGATGATCAGACTGCCAAATCGAGCATGGCGAGTAACCAAGTAGGCTGCACAAGGAGAGCTCGGCAAGCTAGTCAACAAGCTAGACTTGTCCCCCAGACCAAGTCCACAGAACCCGCGGTTACCAAACTTAACCACGCCACCAGAAACCGAGATCATGCCCTTCTGAACATCCCAGTCCGCAACTATCCAAGCGGACTGCCACATCAGTCTGCGCGACCTCCAGGCAACTTGTCCGCACAACAAAGATCACTCCACGATCTAACATGCAGACCACAAGCTCTGAAACATGTCGAACACCTGCGAGTTGCATAGAGTCCGCACAACAACCATCGAACTCTGACCCATCCCGTGTCACAACCCGTATTTTCTCAACATTTAAATTATATCAGAGTAAGAGAAAATATGTGACGTGTTGTCATGCCGTGCAGGGGATAACTGCAGGCGCTCAGGCAAAACTCCAAACTCTATAATTTATATGAAATCCATAAGTATTTAAGTAAAAACCAGTTTAAATTGGATGTTCGTATCCCTCGGCATAGTGGATCAACTAGTCCATGAGTAAAAGTATAGTTATACGCTGCGAAAAATACTTTGGTTATGTTGATTAACACCCTACATGAGTAGAAACATCCTCAAAGGACAACTCATGACATGCAAGACTCTAGATTTATTATAAGTATGGAAATAGTCATTACATTAGCTTGAAAAAAGTATTTTAGTTTTAGAAATATGAGATGTATGAAGTACTAGTAGTAAAGTTTTTATAAGTAAAAATACCTAACATGCAACCTAGCATAAAACATTCCTAGAGAGCAAGTAAAAACAACCACAAAAGGAAAACTAGCAGCTTAGCAAAGTATTCAGCAATTCAAAAGAAAATCACTAGTGGGCATCAACAAACTAACACGAACCAATTGGTCAGTATGCGTGTTTATACTAACAGGAAAACAACAAAGAACTACCTCACAAGGTATAGGAAACCTCTGTAACACTGCAGTCCACTAGCAAACACCAAACCTAGCCGCTCGACCGGCCACTGCCCTGAACCAGAGGCATTCAAAGAAAGAACACCTCAGCAAGAAAAATACAAGGGGAAAACAAAACTGTCAGTAAACAAGGGAGTAGCAAGATTTCTAATCCAAACTTGAATAGCTATCAAAAATGTACAACCTCGGGCTCGCGAGAGACCCTCAAGGTGTGAATAGAAGAAACAGGCGAGAGGTACTGATATGTGAGTGGGACCAGGTGGTCCACTCGCAAGGGGCGAGACGGGTGGCCTCTGCAGTAGGCGAGACTCCCTCCTTTGGGGTGCGAGTAAGACCATAGCGGCGAGAAGGCCTCATGGCAAAGAATGTTGGCGAGATGGGCAGGAGGATTCGTCTCGCCGCTGGGTGCTCCCCCTACTCGCCATATAAGAAGAAAGTCGTTTTTATATTTCTGCACCCAAGGGGGTTTTTACTCTTCTACCCCGGGTAATTTTACCCTTTTGCCCTTGGTGGTATGCATATAACTCTTCAAAACAGCGGAGTTTGGCTGTTGGCAGACCCAACTAGGGGTACTTTGGTAATTTCAGGACAGCTCATTATGGTTATTTGCATATCCAACTCAGAAAACTATAAATAGGCCCATAGGGGTTCTTCAGAAGCACTTTTTTCCCGGGACTTGAGAGGATTTTTTATGCTTTCTGAGGAGCTCCAAGCCCAGCTTTTGGCTTTAGAGGGGAAGCTCTCAGAGATCTTCCAGGTAAGCGGTGGGACCTCCATGCTGAGGCTTTGGGTCAGTTTCTGGTCCTTCACGACCAGTCGGAGGATGGAGCTTGGGACAAGTAGGTGTTGGCTACGCCCCTATTTTTCGAACTCTTGTCAAAGTCAAGCTTTGGCTTCAACAAAAAACACAGCAAACTAACTAGAGATTTAGAACGAAAGAGTTAACTTATAATGTTAAATGTAATGAAATTTGCACTAAGTGTGAACGGAGTTATACTCTGAGGACAATCTGTGAGAATAGGCAAAAATAGCATACGTTTAATCCATAAGAAATAAATAACGGGACAAAGGCTTAATAGACACGTGAGTCTTTAACACCGTAATGCAACCAAATCTGAGTCAGGACCAAACTAGTCAAACCCAAACTAACAGACCCAAACGTCTCAAAAACGGAACTGCGGTGGTGTCCAGCTGGTCCAACACAACCCAACAGCCCAAAAACGAGATCCAAACATGTCCGGGTGTAATTATTCACGAAACTAAGCCAACCAAACCAAACCACATATCCCAAACACCCATAAAACCCAAACTCGACAAATTTAGCAGAAACCCGACGATTCTAACCTAAAAAAACTAAGCCTTTAGAGATACACGTCAAATCGGTGAAAGGACACAAATCTAAGGGAAAAGCGTCGAGTACACTCGACGCCGCGTCTAGTGCATTCAACGCACTCGACGCCATAACTCAGCACACTCAATGCTTAAACACAACAACAAGAACACATGATGGCGTTGAGTGAGTTCAGCTCACTCAATGCTTTATCACTTAGCTGCCAAAATCAGATGACGGTGTTGAGTGAGTTCAGCTCACTCAACGTTGTAAATACTTTAACACTTAGTTTGTAGAGTTAAAGCAACGACGTTGTCAACGCTTTATCACTTAGCTGCCAAAATCAGATGACGGTGTTGAGTGAGTTCAGCTCACTCAACGTTGTCAATGCCTTTCTACTTAACTTGCCGATTAAAGTGACGTCATTGAATGAGTTAAGCTCACTCAACACTGTCAATACTTTTACACTTAGACTTACAAAATTAAGAGACGACGTCAAGTGAGTTCAGCTCACTCAATGCTTTCGACGATTTTAGACTTAGCTTCTAAAATTTACAGCATGGCGTTGAGTGTGCAAAGCTCACTCAACGCCACGTTCAGTGTATACCACACACTCAACGCTTTTTAACTTAGCCTCTCAGACCACTCAGCAAGGCGTTGAGTGTATTCAAAATGCTGAATGCTATCGATGCTTTTATACTTAGTCGCTCAGCCACTAAACAACACTCAATGCCAGGACCCAGAAGGCTGGCAGAAAAGCTAACATACCTAAATATAGGTTAATAGACTTACTCTAGCTATTTCTTTTTAATTTTGGTTAAATTTTGGCTACAGCTAAACCTAGATTAAGACCAAGTTAACAGTTAAGCCCAACACAGGAAAAGAATTCTCTTGTAACTGCATTAGGGTTTCTCCCTCACTAAGACTACGTTTCACTGCTATGCTAAGAATCATCTGGCCTACCAGAACAGAAAAACTGAAGGGGAAAAAGGTTCGGCAAGGGTGTCAACACCACTTGCCTCAAGGTCTACAGAGAAAAATCATTTGTTGACATGGAGGGAATCCAACCCTAATCTGATCCTGCTGTACCAGGAGGATAACAAGAAAACAAAATGAGAAAAAAAAAGGAACAAGCAAGGGGAAATCACCATTTGCCTCAAATGAGGTCCATTTGGAAGGGTTATTTTTGCATACACCTGGATGGGTGCATGCATCATACCTGTTGGGTGGCACAACTGGGATAAACCCGAGAATGAGAGAAGCGCCTGCTTTTATGAATACAGGTAAAAAATCATTATTATGGTTAAGTTTACATGCATCCAATCTATCTAAAATGAGAGCTCTCCGCATCGTGATATATAGCATTTTCTTGCATCGACGACTTCATATAGGTGCTTTGGTCCGGGAAGCAATCCCTCAACCCGAGTGACATGGTCCAGAGAGTTACTGGATGAGGAGGTTGAACAGTTTCTTAGTCACCGTTTTATTGATCCTGATCCACAAAGGCCTTGGCTAGCCCAAAGAATGGCATGGAGAATACCATTTTCTACATAAATATCTTTGTGTCCCACTTTAATGTTTTTGTTGTTGCTGTATGTTTTCTTCCTTGTAACTGCAAGTTGAAAGATATTGTACCTAATCACCTAGAGGGGGGGGTGAATAGGTGACTTAAATCTTTTTGACTTTTTAGGCAGAATTCACCTTATAACACAGAATTAAATCTATTTTATCACAGCACACAATCAGCAATCACAGAAATCCACAAGCACACAATAAACACACAGTTTATAGTGGTTCCCCAAGATTTGGGTACATCCACTTTCCCCCTTCGCTTATCTAGCAGTGTACTAGATTCGGCCAAACTTCTCCACTATCTCAGAACCCCAAAACAGGTTCCTACAGCTCAGGCCCAAGGCCCTACAACTCAGCTTCTTCATAAAGCCTACACTCAGCCACCAAGGCCTACACTCAGCCACCAAGGCCTACACTCAGTCACCAAGGCCTACACTCAGAGATATAACTCTCCTACACTCAGGCACTCAAGCCCTACACACAGCCTTTATAATTACAGGCTTACAAAAACTCAGATCCCTAAGGATCCTACAAGATAATATGAATACAAAATGTTAACTCAACAACTTAGAGAAAAGAGAGTAGAGTTGTGAGTTTCTTGATGAGTTCTTGGAAGAACTCATATGAGATCAAACTGACTTGGCTTTCTTCAAAGCTTCTTGAATGTAGAACACAATAAGAATGATCTCCTCTGCAGTTGATCCTTGATCTCTGCTGCTTAAGATTCAGGACAAATCTGAACCCTTCTTCTCAGCTGGGTTCCAACAGCTGACTTCTTGGATGGAGCTCTCTCTCTCCAACTTCTTAGATCTTCACTTGATAGCTAGATCTTCTTTGTATAAGTTGATGTGTTGATCTTCTAATCAATCTGATCTATCTTGTCAGTCTCTTTCTGTAGACAGTATAAGCCTATTTATAGGCCTTCTTAATGGTAACCGGCTGGTCCGGTTCATAACTGATTTCTAACAACTCTGACAGGTGCAGTAGACTGGCTGGAAAGGCAGCTGTCAAGTCATCCAGTCAGTTCTTGAAAATTATGTAACTGTCTGAAAGTGTCGAGACTGTCTGTCTTTAAGTGTCGACACTTATAGACCAAGTGTCGACACAAGTTGACTGAGTGTAAACACTAGCCTACAAGGTGTCGACACAACTCCTTGTGTTGTAGATTTTATATCTCGACACTGCTTCTTCTTCATGTGTCGACACTGATATTGAGTGTCAACACAAGTACTTGTACTTCAGTATATTGCTGAATTCTTGTAAGTGTCGACACATCTCCTTGTGTCGACACATCTTCATGTGTTGAACTTGTTAAGTGTCGACACTTCTTCTTAGTGTCGACACATGTCTTCAGTGTTGATACTTGATGAGTGTCGACGCAGCTCCTTGTGTCGACACATTCTTCTTCTGTTGAGACTTCAGCTGTGTGTCGACACATCCCCTTAGTGTCGACACTTGTACTTAGAATATTTTGTTGAACTTTGCTGATCTTTGCTAAGTGTCGACACAGCTCCTTGTGTCGACACTTTCTTCAAGTGTTGAGTCTTCAGCTGAGTGTCGACACATTCTTTCTTGTGTCGACACTTTCTTCAAGTGTTGACTCTTCTGCTGTGTGTCGACACATTGCTCTGGGTGTCGACACTTATACTTAGTCTCTGCTGACTTTTGCTGAGTGTCGACACAGCCTCCAAGTGTCGACACTTTCTGATGTAGACACAGTTTCTCTGGGTGTCGACACAACTGTTAAGTGTCGACACTGCTTCACTGCACTTTTCTTCATTGAGTGTCGACACAGCTCCTTGTGTCGACACTTTCTGTCTGGTGTCGACTCTGCATCCCTGGTGTCGACACAATGACTCCAAGTGTCGACACTGCTTGTCTGGGTGTCGACACAAGTCTTCTTAAGTGTCGACACTTTCCCTCTGGGTGTCGACACATGGACTTAGAAACTTTTTTCTTCTTTCCTGTAAATACTTAACCTGCACAAGTAACCCAAAATACATCAAATACATTTTGATGTATATCATTGAGTAGGGTGAGGCTTCTTCAAATCAGGTACATTTAGACCAATGTACCAAACAATCTCCCCCTATTTGGAGAAGTCATAACCCTTAGTCAATGATATACACCATACAGAATAAAATCATAACATGATGTATAGCAGGAATGTATAACAAGGCAACATAAACATGTATCAATCAAACATGTATACATAGACATAATCTCAGAACAACAATGAAATAAATTTATCACATAGCAAATTTATCACAGCATATTGTTCTAACAGTTTTGTCATATTCATATTTCAAAAGTTTACAGAATGTTTAACAATCAAAATATTACAACTGTAAACTCAAGAAAAATCAGTTCTATTTTTGTTCAGCCTTTTTGATCACTATCCCTTTTCCAGATTGAACTTTGGCTTGAACAGGAGCTTCAGTAACTTCAGTTTCAACAGGCTTCTTCCCTTTCATCTCCTTCTTCTTAAGCTCCTCAGCTTTAATCTTTTGCCTTTCAAAATAATGATAAGGCTTGGGAAAGTACTTGCTAGGCTCCTGGGCACTAGGAGGTAGCTTTCCCATCTTGGCCTTTTGAAAGATATGGTACCTAAACACCTAGAGGGGGGGTGGTGAATAGGTGACCTAATCCTTTTTTAACTTTAATGGCAGCAAACAGTTTATTATCACAGATTTCTAACTTTTGCACAGCAATCACAAAGCATTCACAGCATACTCAGCACAATCACAGCACAACACAGTGGTTTATAGTGGTTCACCAAGATATGGGTACATCCACTTTCCCCCTTTGCCTATCTAGCAGTGTACTAGATTCGGCCAAACTCCTCCACTGTCTCAGAACCCAAATTGGTTCCTACACCTCAGGCCCAAAGCCTTACCACTCAGCTTTATCCCAAAGCCTACACTCAGCCAATCAAGACCTACACTCAGCCAATCAAGGCCTACACTCAGCCAACAAGGCCTACACTCAGAGATCTCAATCTCCTACACTCAGGCTCACAAGCCCTACCCTCAGCCTTTATAATTATAGGCTTACAATTCACTCAGATCTAAAGGATCCTACAAGTTATGAATGTATTACAAAAATTAACTCAACAACTCAGAAATGAAAGAGGGGAGTTGAGAGTTTCTTGATGAGTTCTTGGAAGAACTCAGCTGGATTCACTCTGACTTAGCTTTCTTCAAAGCTTCTTGAGTAGAACTGAATAAGACTGAATCCTCCTGCAGTTGTTCCTTGACCTCTGCTACTTAAGATCCAGAATTGAATCTGAATCCTTGTTCTCAGCCTAGTTTCAGAGGCTGATTTCTTGGAAGGAGCCCTCTCTCTCCAACTTCTTAGATCTGCACTTGGACTGCAAGATCTTCTTGTGTTGATACTCTTGGTACCACTTCAATAATTTGTTTTTCAACAAACTGAACTCTTGAACAATAATCTGATCAACTACTTCAACAACAGTTTCTGTAAACTGTGGGTGCCTATTTATAGGCCTTCTTCATGGTAACCGGCTGGTCCGGTCCATAACTGACTTCTGATATCTCTGACAAGTGCTGTAGACCGGCTGGAACGGCAGCTGTCAAGTCATCCAGTCATTTCTTGAAAATCTCTAACTGTCTGCAAGTGTCGAGACTTTCTGTCTTTAAGTGTCGACACTTATAGTCCAAGTGTCGACACATGTTGTGTAAGTGTCGACACAAGTCTACAAGGTGTCGACACATCTCCTTGTATGTCTCGACACAGATTCTTCTGCATGTGTCGACACTGAAATTGAGTGTCGACACAAGTACTTGTTCTTCTAGCTTTTGCTGAATTCTCCTAAGTGTCGACACATCTCCTTTGTGTCGACACAACTTCTTGTGTTGAATCTGTCAAGTGTCGACACTGCTTCTTGATGTCGACACATAGTCTTCAATGTCGATACATGCTGAGTGTCGACACAGCTCCTTGTGTCGACACACCTTCTTCTTGTTGAGTCTTCAGCTGAGTGTCGACACATTCCCTTAGTGTCGACACTTGTACTTAGAATAATTTTGTTGATCTTTCTGATCTTTGCTAAGTGTCGACACAGCTCCTTGTGTCGACACTTTCTTCAAGTGTAGAGTCTTTAGCTGAGTGTCGACATATTGTGCTGGGTGTCGACGCTTACTTCATGTGTTGACTCTTCTGGTTGTGTGTCGACACATTGTGCTGGGTATCGACACTTACTTCAAGTGCTGACTCTTCTTTTGAGTGTCGACACATTGTTCTGAGTGTCGACACTTTAACTTAGTCTCTGCAGACTTTTGCTGAGTGTCGACACAGCTCCAAGTGTCGACACTTTCTGGTGTAGACACAGCTTCACTGGGTGTCGACATAGCTCCTTGTGTCGACACATTCTGTCTGCACTTTTCTTCACTGAGTGTCGACACAGCTCCAAGTGTCGACACTTTCTGTCTGGTGTCGACTCTGCATCCCAGGTGTCGACACAATGACTCCAAGTGTCGACACTGCTTGTCTGGGTGTCGACACAAGCTTTCTTAAGTGTCGACACTTTCCCTCTGGGTGTCGACACATGGAATTAGAAATTTTTTGCTTCAGTCTAGTGATTTCTTAACCTGCACAAGTAAACTCAACATACATCAAATACATTATGATGTATATCATTGAGTTGGGTGAGGCTTCTTCAAATCAGGTACATTTGACCAATGTACCCAACAATCTCCCCCTATTTGGAGAAGTCATAACCCTTAGTCAATGATATACACCATTCATAATTAAAAATTACAAAATGATGTAAAGCAGATTATATTCAGCAGGGTAAACATAAACATGTAATAATTCACACATGTATACACATTCATCATTTCAGAACAAACAAGAAATAGACACATTCACAGAACAATCATGAAATATATTTAACATATATTGTTCTAACATTTTTCTTATACATTTTTAGTAGTTTACAAAAATGTTTTACATTCAAAAGATTACAATAATCTTCAAGTCAATTCTTAATCTATTTCTGGTCTGGTTCTTTGATAACTATGCCTTTTCCAGGTTGGACTTGAGCTTTGACAGGGGCTTCAGCAGTTTCAGCAATAGCAGACTTCTTGCCTTTTAGATCTTTATTTTTGAGTTCTTCTGCCTTGATCTTCCGCCTCTCAAAATAATTATATGGCTTAGGGAAGTACTTGCTAGGCTCCACTGCAGTAGGAGGTAGCTTTCCCATCTTAGCCTTCCTTCTGAATTGAACTATTGCTTCCTGCCTGATCTCATATTTTCTCCATTCAGCTTCAGAGAACCATTTGTTCCTGTCATGTGTATTGTCCTTGGCAGCTTTCCAGGCAGTTAAAATTATATTCCTAGAGGTAGGGCTCCACTGTTCAAAATCTGGATTTTGTTCTGCTTGTTCCCTAAACCTCTTTTTAGACAGTCTTGTCTCTTCCTCCTTCTGCAATGCCTCTTGCATGGCTGCAATAATAGGTTGAACCACTTTATCCAGAATAACATTTGACTTCCCTTCAGGTGGGCTATACATATGATGAATATCAGCTTGCACCATGTCAAAATCTGGTGGAGGAAATATCACTTGAGCTACCTCTGGTTGCTCTCCTCCAAGATATGCAGTTTGAATCCCAGATTCTGCAACATTATCATCATCACAGACTGGAGGATAGCCCAGTGTAGCTCTGATGGAATTAGATATCCATTTGGCATGGTCAGAGCTAGCTTTGACTAAAACTCTCTCCCCCTTTATGACTTCTCAAGCCATATGGTCTCTGACATCATCCTTTTGAAACCTGATCTGACTATCCAAGTATCTGATGCCCTCTTTAAAGAATGGTTTCAACTTTTGAAGTTGTTCAGAGATAGCTTTCTGGGAGGCTTGGATTGTAGTCTTTACAGCAGAAAGTTCTTCTTGAAAGACTTTGTCAAATTCAGCTTTAGCTGCAGCAGTAGAGGTAGAAGGTTCATCAGCCTTGTTCTTCAACTCAGTGATTATAGCATTATGGGAATCAGTCAAATTGTCATTCATTCTGATCTGATTTTCCAGTATATATCTTTGCTTTAATGCTATATCATCTACCTGTGCCTTGATCTTCTCCTGATGTGTTGCCAGATAGACTACTGCATTCCCACCTTTGTGGAAGCAGTCAGTCATTTCCTTCTTGTTAAGGTTCATTTCAAACCTTATTGACTTTATATCTTGGGCCAGGTCAAACTGCAAAGTCTTGTGCCCTTCATCTACATAAGACTCTATAGCTTTTCTTTGTTCATCCATTTTAATCTGCAGTGCAATCAGTAAAGCACTATAATCAACAGTTGGAGCTTGTTGAACTAAAGGCTATGAGGCTATAGATTGCAGAGCTTTCTTATAACTCTGACTTCTCCTTTTAAAAACATATAATTTCTTCTTCTTTGCCCTAGCACTCTCCTCATCTTCAGAGGCAGAAGTGCTGGCTATCTCAACCCTATCCTTAGGGCTTTGAGGTTTTTCAGCTTGCACATCAGGTGCCTTCTCAGTTTCTTGCCTTAAAGGCTCTTCCAGATCTTGTACTTGCTCCCCCTCTGCAGTAGCAGTATCTCTTCCAGCAGCTTCTTTGTCCATGTCAAAATCAGCTTGATCTAGATTTAGAAATAAATCTTCCATGGTAAACTCTTGAGGTGATTGAGCTGGAGATATTTTGTGCTCTTCAACTTCTGGATCAGGAATTACTGGAACAGCAGATGTGTCTTTGATAACAACATCTGTTTCTTGACTATGCAGCTGAGTTTGCTGAGGTACATCAGACAAATCAGCACCTTCTATAAGATATTCTAAAGTATTTATGTCAGTGAGTACCTCTTGGATGATGATGGTGGCTTGCTCACTGTCCAGTGTAGATGGTTCTTCTACAACTGGAGACTCCCCCTGGCTTTGATCCCTGTGGATGGGGCTAGCTTGTGGTAGCTCCCCTGGATCTCAGCAATATCTTGAGCTGCAGGGGTCTTCTCTGCAGGCACTTCCTCTTGGTCATCAGGAGTGAAAACAACATGTTCTTCACTCCCTGAACTGCTGGAGGACTCCTGTGCCACAGGAGCTGTCTTCCTTTTCTTCTTTGGAGGAGAATCTTTCTTAGTAACTGTCTTCTCTGGGGTTGGCATTTCCTTGGACAACACCCTGTCCCATCTGGAAAAGATCCTTAGATCCATCTTCCTCATGTGATTTATCTTGCTGCCTGCAGCAGTATTCATTACCTCTGGTATACTACCAGCTAGGTAGAGACTAATGATCCTGCCCAGATTGGGCTTCTTCAAGCTCTCCTTAATTTTCTCATAAACCACTTGAGACCAGTCTGTTTTCAGAGTGAAGATAATTCTTGTCATGATGCCAAACATATGGGCAGACACTCTGTCATGCCCTCCAGTCTTGCTGAGTAAGACTTTTCCCACAATCTCAGACATGAACTTCCCTTGATTATTCATGCCTTTCCTGTTAAATACAGATCCTATCTTCATCTTAGGATCAAGTCCACACCAGGTTAAAGCTTCCCTGGTCTTTGAAGCAGTAACCTCTTCTTCATCTTGAATTTTTGGTAGCTGGAGTACCTTCCTCAGACTCTTAGGTGAAACCTTAATCTTAGTTCCATGAACTCTGGATTTGATTCTGAATCCAAATTCATCTTCTGCAGCTCCATTAAGGAATTCAAGTACTTCCTTCTTCCAAATCTTTGTAGGTTCAGACAGGAGATATTCTAGTCCAGAATCGGCGACTAGGGTTACTACAGCCTTGATTTCTACATCGGCATCGTCGAACGCGCCGCGCACAAGCTCATAACCCTCGTTAACGTTCTCCTCAAGCTTAGGAGACATTAGGGTTTGTAGAATTTGTCTTTAGAAAAGACAGGTGTCGACACAGTAGTTTTGGTCTTGAAACTTTGAAAGCGTGTCGACAAACAAAGACAGAACCCTATTTATACATGTCTAATTTTGAAGATGAACAGGCGGGACAGCTATCTTAAGATGTGTCGACACTGGCAATAAGTGTCGACACAGACTTATAATGTCTCGACACATATGTGTCGACACAAGTTTAGTCAACAGATATTATGTGTCGGCACTTGGTTATGTGTCGACACAACATAACTCGACACATTGTCGAGACTTTACTTAGTAAATACTGTGTAAAACATAAGTGTCGACACCATATTGAATGTGTCGACACCTACTAATAATGTGTCAACACTAACATTCTGAAGTGTCGACACCAACATCCTGGATGTGTCGACACCTTTTTCCTGAAGTGTCGACACCACTATTCTGTGTCGACATAGACTTATCTATGTGTCGACATCTTTTTACTTAGCCAATTTTAATTCTGTAAACTTATTCTAAGTTTATCATTCCTATTTCAATTTTGAATCTATTGAACTTAGCTTCTTCTAGGGGCTTAGTAAACATATCAGCTATCTGATTATCTGTATTAACATATTCAAGTAAAATATCTTCTCTTTCTACATGCTCCCTAAGAAAATGATATTTAATTTCAATATGTTTAGTTCTACTATGAGATACAGGGTTATTAGCTATTGAAATAGCACTTGTAGAATCACAGAAAAGTGGAGTTCTACTTACCTGAAATCCATAGTCCTCTAGCTGATGTTGAATCCACAGAAGTTGAGCACAGCAACTTCCTGCAGCCACATATTCTGACTCTGCTGTGGAGATAGCCACACTAGTTTGCATCTTGCTACTCCATGAAATTAGTCTCCCACCTAGGAATTAACAGGTTCCAGTAGTGCTCTTTCTATCTTCTTTGCATCCTGCAAAGTCTGCATCTGAATAACCTGTTAGATCAAAATCTCCATTCTTAGGATACCAGAGGCCTAGATAGGGAGTGCCCTTTAGATATCTCAATATTCTTTTGACTGCTGTCAAATGAGACTCTTTAGGGCAGGCTTGATACATGGCACAAACACATGTAGCATACATGATGTCAGGTCTACTAGCAGTCAAGTATAATAGGGAGCCAACTATCCCTCTATACAAGGTTTCATCTACAGGTTTCCCTGCATCATCCTTGCTAAGAGACATACTTGACCCCATAGGAGTCTTCATGGTACTGGATGAATCCATACCATACTTTCTTATGAGTTCTAGGGTGAACTTGGACTGACATATGGATAAACCATTTTCAGTCTGTTTAACTTGGAGACCCAAGAAAAACTTCAGCTCTCCCATACTACTCATCTCAAACTGACCTTGCATAAGTTTTGCAAACTTTTTGCAAAGGCTGCTTTCAGTAGACCCAAATATAATGTCATCTACATATATTTGGACTAGTATAACTTTGCCTCTAGATTTCCTAAGAAATAGAGTCTTATCTATTTTCCCCCTTGAGAACTTGTTCTCAATGAGGAAACTAGATAGGGTTTCATACCAAGCCCTAGGGGCTTGCTTTAACACATATAAAGCTTTCCTAAGTCTATAGACATGATGAGGTAGAGTTGGATCAACAAAACCTGAAGGCTGCTCCACATAGACTTCTTCTTTCAAATTACCATTTAGGAATGCTGACTTGACATCCATTTGGTATACCTTGAATCCTTGACAGGTTGCATAGGCCAAGAACATTCTTATGGCATCCAGTCTGGCTACTGGAGCAAAGGTTTGATCAAAATCAATACCTTCTTCTTGCCTATATCCTTTAGCAACCAGTCTAGCCTTATTCTTAATGATGACCCCTTGTTCATCCATCTTATTCCTGTAGATCCACTTAGTTCCAATTACATTGTGGTCTTTAGGTTTAGGAACTAATTCCCAGACCTTGCACCTCTTGAACTGATTAAGCTCTTCTTGCATTGCTTCAGTCCATTGTGGATCTTGTATTGCTTCTTCAAACTTCTTAGGTTCAACTTGTGACAGAAAACTGGAATAGATTGCAGCATTCTGATTTCTGCTCCTAGTTTGAACTCCTTGTCTTGGATCTCCAATAATCAGCTCTACTGGATGATCTCTAAGATGCCTGTGGGCTGGAGGCATCCTTACTTCTGGTTGAACCACTTCAGCATCTGCATCATGCTGTATTCCTTGTATTTCTTCAGCAATTGGCACATGTAGTTCTCCCCCTAGACAACAGCTACTGTCTTCTACTTGCTGTCTTGCAGCAGACACCTCTTCTATAGTAAGCTTGTCCATTTTTTTTGTCAAACCTGTGGGGCTGCATACACTACTAGACAACTCATTATTAATAAGTTTTGTCTCATCAAAAACTACATGCACTGATTCTTCTACAACTTGTGTAGTCAAGTTGTAGACTCTATAAGCCTTACTATTATTGATGTACCCAACAAAAATTCCCTCTTGGGACTTGGCAGCAAACTTAGTTAAGTAAGACTTCCCATTGTTAAGTATGAAGCATTTGCAACCAAAGATCCTAAAATAGGATAGGTTTGGTTTCCTGCCTTTCACAACTTCATAGGGGGTCTTGTTAAGCCTTTTAGTGATGGTAGCCCTATTTATAACATGACATGCAGTGTTAACTGCTTCAGCCTAGAAATATTCTGGCAGTGATGTATCACTTAGTAGGGTCCTACCAGCCTCTATCAAGGTTCTATTCTTCCTCTCAGCAATGCCATTTTGCTGAGGTGTTCTAGGTGAAGAGAATTCTTGAAATATCACAAAGTCTTCACACAGTTTTGTCATGCTATCAGACTGAAATTCAGTACCATGATCACTTCTAATTTTGACCATTGTACTATTTAGTTCATTCTGAATTTGCTTGACAAAGCTATAGAAGACACTAGGTGTTTCAGATTTCTGTCTTAAGAAGAACACCCAGAAAAACCTTGAGTAGTCATCTACAACTACAAAGGTATAGACCTTCCTACCTAAGATGTGAACTGGCATTGGACCAAAGAGATCCATATGCAAGAGGTATAGACACCTCACAGCATCTTTGTTTCCAATGCTTCTAAAGGTGGATTTAGTCTGCTTGCCCATTTGACAAGCTGAGCAAATACCATCTTTAACACACTTAACTTGAGGATCATTCCTCACCAACTCTTTGCTAAAGAGTTTGCTAATAGTCTTGTAGTTAAGATGGGCAAGCCTCTTGTGCCATTTGACACAATGAGAGACTGTCTCATCAGCTACAAGACAAACTGGAGAACCATTGTTCTCAACCATAATGTCTAGGCAGTAAACATTCCTCTTCCTATAACCAGTCAAAATGATCTCTTGATCACTTGACCTCTTGATATGACAACCATTTTTAACAAATGAGATATCATACCCTACATCACTTAATTGACTTATACTTATTAGGTTGTGTTTCAACCCTTTAACATAAGCCACTTGAGTAATGGTAACTAAGTTTGTAGAAATGTTACCAAATCCTTTGATGATTCCTTTTTCAGAACCACCAAAGGTTACTTTTGGACCATCTTTTACTGGAATATAGTCCTTTAGTAATCTTCTTGTTCCAGTCATATGTCTGGAACATCCACTGTCCAAGTACCATGTAGGGGTATGGCCACTTGGACTCACCTGCAAAACAGATTAATGAACCTTAGAACCCAAAGAATTCTTGGGTCCTTGGTACTTGTTAGTCTGCAACTTGACAAAACTACCTACTGACTTTCCACCAGGTAGCTTGCTACTCACTTTGGCACTGGCATTGTGCCAACAGTCCACTGCAAAGTGGCCAACCTTGTCACAGCACCAGCATTCAAACTTGTTGTACCTTTGCTTAGGTACAGCCTTTGCTGTCTTATCTACAGCAGACTTGTTGAATGATGGGGCTTTGCCCTTGTACTTGGACTTGGACTGCTCAGTCCTTGCAGGTCTAATAAAGCCCAGCCCAGCCTTACCTTTATGATGAACAAAATCATCAATTAAAGGTAACACTTACTTAGGTTTAGAAAACCTAGCAACTAAGTCCTTCTCCTTCTGAAGATTGATCTCCAGACTCTTAATTTGATCATTCTTAAATGATATAGTACCCATCTGAATCACTGTTATGTGTTTCAGCCTAGCTATCTCATTCAACTTTTGATCAAACTGCTTCTCAAAATCTGTTGCACCAGCTTTAAGATCAGCAATTTCCTTTGCCTGACTTTTGGCTAGGGATTTGCTTTTCTTGTAAGCTTGCAACAGCACCTTATATTCATCTATAAGCTGATGAATATCATCCTCAGACTCAGATACATTCTCATCACTTGATGAAGAAGAATCTGAATCTGAACTAGAACAAGAAACTGAACTTGAACTTGAACCTTGTACCTGACTGGGTCCTGGCTGCTCCATGATTTTGGCACTCTCTGTCAAAGTCATTAGCCCTTGGCATTGACTATCTTCTTGTTCATAAATAGACTCCATGATCTGCATGAATTCTTCCTTTTCTTCTTCAGCAAACAGCCCTATGTAGGCTTCAGCCTCTGACTCAGTTTCTGAAGAGGAGATATCTGATAGAGTCTTCTCTTTCTTGGCTACAAAAGACTTCTCTTTCTTTCCTT
This sequence comes from Platanthera guangdongensis, assembly GCA_039583875.1. NCBI lineage: Eukaryota > Viridiplantae > Streptophyta > Magnoliopsida > Asparagales > Orchidaceae > Platanthera > Platanthera guangdongensis. The sequence goes on from CM077164.1 coordinate 44,467,143, forward strand.
TGAAGTGAGTCTTTTTCCTGTCACCAGATTCCTTTCTCTTCTCTGGATAATCTGCAATAACATGGCCCTGTCTATTGCAGCAATAGCACACTATCTTTGATCCAGTTGCCTTGCTTGACTTTGTCCTCTTCCTGTATTTCTTTGAAGGCTTTTTCTCCTGATAAAAGACTTTCTTTCCCTTTGAAGAAGAAGGTCTTGACCTCCACTGTTTCTTCTTCAAGAATTTCTGAAAGTGTCTAGTGAATGCAGCAAAGTCTTCATCACTTTCACTGCTCTCACTCTTTGTGCTGACTGACTCATCAGACTCTGAATCAACTACCTCTGAAGGTGGAGTTGATGACTTATTCCTGCACTTTTTGGGAACTTCTGTCTTGAAAGCAACTGATCTTTCCTTATGTTCAGTCCTTGTTGATTTCTCCTCCTCTTTCCTCACTGTCAATTGCATCTCATATGATAATAACTTGCCAAACAGTGTAGGAGGAGGAATTTCTCCCAACTTAGCCATTTCTCTTATGGCACAGATCTTTGTGTCCTAATCTTTGGTTAGGGACCTTAGAAACTTGTCATTTAGTTCATAGTTACTGAACTCTCTTCCATAAGACATGAGTTCATTAACTATTCTGTAGAACTTATTGTAGCACTCAGTTATGCTATCACCTTTACCTTGTCTAAAACTCTCATACTCCTGATTTAGCAAGGATTTTCTATCTTGCCTAACTTCTTCAGATCCTTCCATATACAATATAAGAGTGTCCCACATCTCTTTAGGTGTCTTGCAGTGTATAAGATTCTGAAAAGTTGCATCATCAATGGCACTCACTATTATGTTCTGTGCCCTCTTGTCCATTGTGGCTAGGACAATCTCATCCTTTGTCATCTCAGAGAAATCCTTTGGAGTTCTCTGATTTGCATCCAAAACTGAAATCTTCATTGGCACATAAGGCCCTTCCTTTACTGTGATGTAGATTCTAGGGTCAGAGGCTTCCATAAATAGCCTTACCCTTTCTTTCCAGATCCCAAAGATCTCTTTCCTGCATATGGGTAATTTCATGGAACCCAATTCCTTGTGATTCTCAGAAGAACCCATGTTTCTTGATTTTCTTGAATTTCTTGAATCTGTGTATTGCCTTACACTGAATCTGCCAAATAGGATCTCCTCAGACTGTTAGTCCTTTTTGAGGAACCTCGCTCTGATACCACTTGAAAGATATGGTACCTAAACACCTAGAGGGGGGGGGGTGAATAGGTGACCTAATCCTTTTTGAGGAACCTCGCTTTGATACCACTTCAATAATTTATTTTTCAACAAACTGAACTCTTGAACAATAATCTGATCAACTACTTCAACAACAGTTTCTGTAAACTGTGGGTGCCTATTTATAGGCCTTCTTCATGGTAACCGGCTGGTCCGGTCCATAACTTACTTCTGATATCTCTGACAGGTGCTGTAGACCGGCTGGAACGGCAGCTGTCAAGTCATCCAGTCATTTCTTGAAAATCTCTAACTGTCTGCAAGTATCGAGACTTTCTGTCTTTAAGTGTCGACACTTATAGTCCAAGTGTCGACACATGTTGTGTAAGTGTCGACACAAGTCTACAAGGTGTCGACACATCTCCTTGTATGTCTCGACACAGATTCTTCTGCATGTGTCGACACTGAAATTGAGTATCGACACAAGTACTTGTTCTTCTAGCTTTTGCTGAATTCTCCTAAGTGTCGACACATCTCCTTTGTGTCGACACAACTTCTTGTGTTGAATCTGTCAAGTGTCGACACTGCTTCTTGATGTCGACACATAGTCTTCAATGTCGATACATGCTGAGTGTCGACACAGCTCCTTATGTCGACACACCTTCTTATTATTGAGTCTTCAGCTGAGTGTCGACACATTCCCTTAGTGTCGACACTTGTACTTAGAATAATTTTGTTGATCTTTCTGATCTTTGCTAAGTGTCGACACAGCTCCTTGTGTCGACACTTTCTTCAAGTGTAGAGTCTTTAGCTGAGTGTCGACACATTGTGCTGGGTGTCGACACTTACTTCATGTGTTGACTCTTCTGGTTGTGTGTCGACACATTGTGTTGGGTGTCGACACTTACTTCAAGTGCTGACTCTTCTTTTGAGTGTCGACACATTGTTCTGAGTGTCGACACTTTAACTTAGTCTCTGCAGACTTTTGCTGAGTGTCGACACAGCTCCAAGTATCGACACTTTCTGGTGTAGACACAGCTTCACTGGGTGTCGACACAGCTCCTTGTGTCGACACATTCTGTCTGCACTTTTCTTCACTGAGTGTCGACACAGCTCCAAGTGTCGACACTTTCTGTCTGGTGTCGACTCTGCATCCTAGGTGTCGACACAATGACTCCAAGTGTCGACACTGCTTGTTTGGGTGTCGACACAAGCTTTCTTAAGTGTCGACACTTTCCCTCTGGGTGTCGACACATGGACTTAGAAATTTTTTGCTTCAGTCCAGTGATTTCTTAACCTGCACAAGTAAACTCAACATACATCAAATACATTATGATGTATATCATTGAGTTGGGTGAGACTTCTTCAAATCAGGTACATTTGACCAATGTACCCAACACCTTTCTTCTATATTGGACTATGGCCTCCTGCCTTGTCTCATGCTTCCTCCATTCTGATTCAGAAAACCACTTATTTCTATCTTGTATATTATCTTTTGCAGCTTTCCATGCAGTTAAGATAATGTTCCTAGAAGTGGGGCTCCACTGCTCAAAGTCAGGCCTTTGTTCAGCTTGTTCCCTAAACCTTTTCTTAGACAATCTGGTTTCTTCTTCTTTCTGCAGAGCTTCTTACATAGCTTCGGATATTGGCTGAACAACTTTTTCTATGATGACATTTTTCTTTTCCCCCAGGTGGGCTATACATGGACTGTATGTCAGCTTGAACCATATCAAAATCTGGAGGAGGGTAGATGACTTGAGCCACTTCAGGTTGCTCCCCTCCTAGATATACAGGGTTAATACCAGATTCTGCAACATTGTCATCATCATAAAGAGGAGGATAACCCAGTGTAGCTCTGATAGAATTAGATATCCACTTGGCATGATCAGAGCTAGCTTTGACTAATACCCTCTCCCCCTTTATGACTTCTCTGGCTATGTGATCTCTGACATCAACTTTCTGAAATCTGACCTGGTTATCCAAATAATTGACTCCATCTTTAAAGAAAGGCTTCAACCTTTGGAGTTTGTCAGTTATCAACTTTTGAGAGTATTGAATTGCAGTTGTAACAGCAGTTAAGCTCTTTTGCAGTTCTTTATCAAAATCTGCCTTTGTAGTAGCAATAGAAGTTGTCAGGCCAGCAGCAATGTTTGTCATTTCTGTGACAATTGCATTATGAGATTCTGTCAAATTATCATTCATCCTGATCTGATTTTCAAGTACATAGCCTTGCTTCAGTGCAATGTCATCAACTTGAGCTTTGATCTTTTCTTGATGAGTATCCAAGTACACCACTGCATTCCCTCCCTTGTGGAAGTAGTCTGTCATATCCTTCTTATTAAGATTCATTTCAAATCTTATAGACTTTATATCTTGGGCTAGATCAAATTGTAGAGACTTGTGCCCCTCATCCACATAATTTTATATGGCTTTCCTGTGCTCATCCATCTTGATCTGCAGAGCAACCATCAGTGCAATGTAGTCTACAGAAGGAGTTGGCTGTAGTGCAGGCTGTGGTGCTATGGTTTGCAAAGCCTTCTTGTAATTCTGACTTCTTCTTTCGAAAACTTGAAATTTCTTTTTCTTAGCCCTTGTTGCCTCCTCATATTCAGAAGCTGAGGTGCTGGCTATATCTACCCTCTCTTTAGGGCTAGGAGGTAACTCCTTCTGCACTTCTGGTGCCTTCTCAGGTTCTTGCCTTGCAGGCTTTTCAACAAGTATTACTTGCTCCCCTTCTACTGGAGCAGACTCCCCCTCAGTAGCAGTACATTCCTTGTCAAAATCAGTTTGATCCAGATTTAGGAAGAGATCTTCCATAGTAAATTCTTATGGAGAATGAGCAGGATAAATTCTTTGCTCATCTACCACTGGCTCAGAAATTACTTGAACTTCAACAGATGTGTCTGCCATGACAACATCTGGTGGTATACTATCAATATGTGGTTGCTGATAAACAGCAGACAAATCAGTATCCTCTATAGGAAAATCTAAAGCATTAAGCTCAGTAATTACCTCAAGGATGATGTTTGTAGCTTGCTCACTTTCTAGAGTAGTTGGTTCTTCTACAACCAGAGGCTCCACCTGGACTGAATCCTTGTGTAAGGGGCTAGCTTCAGGTAGCTCCCCCTGCCTCTCAGCAACTTCTTGGTGAGCAGGAGACTTCTCAACAGTTTCAGTGACTTTTTCATCAGGTGTGAAGACCACTTGTTCCTCAGAACCACTAGTTGACTCTTGACCCACAGGGGCTATCTTCTTCTTCTTCTTCAGAGGTGGTGCTTTCTCAGAAGTTAATTTCTCAGGTGTTGGCATCTCCTTTGACAAAACCCTGTCCCACCTTGAAAATATCCTCATATCCATTTTCCTCATATAATTTATCTTAGTTCCAGCAACTTGATTCATAGCCTGGTATACTACCAGCAAGGTATAGACTCAAGATCCTACCCAGATTGGGTTTCTTCAGGCTTTCCTTTATCTTCTCAAAGATCACTACAGACCAGTCAGTTTTCAGACTGAAGATTATCCTGGTCATGAGATTGAACATATGGGCAGATACCCTGTCATGCCCTCCAGGTTTGCTCAATATCACTTTGCCAACAATTTCTGACAGGAATTTCCCCTTGCTGTTCATTCCTTTTCTATTGAAAACTGATCCAATTTTCATCTTTGAATCCAGACCACACCATGCCAATGCATCTCTGGTCCTGGAAGCAGTTACTTCATCCTCTTCCTTAGTTTTTGGTAGCTGTAGAATCTTCCTCAAGCTCTTAGGTGATACCTTCACCTTTTCACCTTGGACACTGGATTTTATTTTGAATCCAGATTCGTCAATTTGAGCTCCATGTAGGAATTCCAGTACTTCCTTCTTCCAGATCTTTGTGGGCTCAGAAACCAGAAATTCTAACCCTGAGTCTGTAATTAGGGTTATCACGTTCTTGATCTCTGGGTCGGCATCACCAAACGCGTCGCGCACCAGTTCATACCCTTCATTGACGTGTTCCTCGAGCTTTGGCTCCATTAGCGTTTGAAGAATTGGACTGGAGAGAAGAGAGGTGTCGACACGCAAGTTTGGTCTCGAGACTTTTGAAAGCGTGTCGACAGACTAAGGCAAAATCATATTTATACCATTCTAGGTTTGAAGATGAAAAGGCGGGTTAACTAACTTAAATTGTGTCGACACTGTCGATAAGTGTCGACACAGACTTATAATGTCTCGACACACTGTGTCGACACAAGTTTAGTCGGCAGATAATATGTGTCGACACTTGTTTATGTGTCGACACCACTTAACTCGACACATAGTCGAGTCTTTACTTAGATAATTCTGAGTAAATACTAAGTGTCGACACCACCTTGGATGTGTCGACACCTACTTCTCATGTGTCGACACCAATATTCTGAAGTGTCGACACCAACTTCCTAGATGTGTCGACACCTTTTTCTTGAAGTGTCGACACCACTTTTCTGTGTCGACACAGATATCTCTGTGTGTCGACACCTTTTGACTTAGCCATTTCTATAAACTTATTCTAAGTTTATCATACCTAGTTCAATTTTTAACCTATTGAACTTAGTTTCTTCTAGGGGCTTAGTATACATATCAGCTAGTTGATTATCTATGCTAACATATTCCAGTAAAATATTTTCTTTTTCTACATGTTCTCTAAGAAAATGATATTTTATCTCAATATGTTTTGTTCTACTATAGGAAACAGGATTATTTGCAATTGATATAGCACTAGTAGAATCGCAAAATAATGGAGTTCTACTTACCTGAATTCCATAGTCCTCAAGCTGATGTTGTATCCATAGAAGTTGAGCACAGCAACTTCCAGCAGCCACATATTCTGATTATGCAGTGGAGATAGCCACACTTGTTTGCTTTTTGCTATTCCATGAAATTAGTCTTCCACCTAGGAATTGACAGGTTCCAGTTGTGCTTTTTTTGTCTTCTTTGCATCCTGCAAAGTCTGCATCTGAATAACATGTTAGTTCAAAATCCCCATTCCTAGGGTACCAGAGGCCTAGATAAGGAGTGCCCTTTAGATATCTCAATATTCTTTTGACTGCTGTCAAATGAGACTCTTTAGGGCAGGCTTGATACCTTGCACAGACACATGTAGCATACATGATATCTGGTCTACTTGCAGTCAAATAGAGTAGGGAGCCAACTATCCCTCTATACAAAGTCTCATCTAAGGTTTCCCTGCATCATCTTTGCTAAGAGACATACTTGACCCCATAGGAGTTTTCATGATACTGGATGAATCCATACCATACTTCCTTATGAGTTCTAGGGTAAACTTAGACTGGCATATGGATAATCCATTCTCAGTCTGTCTAACTTGGAGACCCAAGAAGAACTTAAGCTCCCCCATACTACTCATCTCAAATTGTCCTTGCATTAGTTTTGCAAACTTTTTGCAAAGACTACTTTCAGTAGACCCAAATATTATGTCATCTACATATATTTGGACTAGTATAACTTTGCCTCTAGATTCCCTAAGGAATAGAGTCTTGTCTATTTTCCCCCTTGTGAACTTATTCTCAATGAGGAAACTAGACAGGGTTTCATACCAAGCCCTAGGGGCTTGCTTTAACCCATATATAGCTTTCCTAAGTCTATAGACATGACTAGGTTGAGTTGAATCAACAAAACCTGATGGCTGTTCCACATAGACTTCCTCTTTAAGATTACCATTCAGAAATGTTGACTTGACATCCATTTGGTAAACTTTAAATCCTTAAAAGGTTGCATAGGCCAGGAACATCCTTATGGCTTCCAGTCTGGCTACTGGAGCAAAGGTTTGATCAAAATCAATACCTTCTTCCTGCCTATATCCTTTAGCAACCAATCTTGCCTTGTTCTTAATGATGACTCCATGTTCATCCATCTTGTTCCTATAGATCCACTTGGTTCCTATTATATTGTGGTCTTTAGGTTTAGGAACAAGTTCCCAGACCTTGCACCTCTTGAACTGATTCAGCTCTTCTTGCATTGCTTCAATCCAATGTGGGTCTAGGATGACTTCTTCAAACTTCTTTGGTTCAACTTGAGATAGAAAACTGGAGTAGATTGCTGCATTCAGATTTCTGCTCCTTGTTTGTACCACTTGTCTTGGATCACCAATGATTTGTTCTACTGGATGATCTCTAAGATGCCTATTGACTGGAGGCATCCTGACTTCAGGTTGAACTTCTTCAGTTTCTTCATCTTGCTGCACTCCTTGAACTTCATCTATATTAGGTATATGTAGTACTCCCCCTGGACAGCAGCCACTATCTTCTACTTGCTGTCTTGTAGTAGGTTCTTCTTCTATAGTGAGCTTGTCCATCTTCTTTGTTATACCTGTGGAGCTGCATACACTACTAGACAACTCATTGTTAATAAGTCTAGTTTCATCAAATACTAATGTACAGATTCTTCTACAACTTGTGTAGACAAGTTGTAGACTCTATAAGCCTTACTGTTGTTGCTGTACCCAACAAAAATTCCCTCTTGGGACTTGGCAGCAAACTTAGTCAAGTAAGACTTTCCATTGTTAAGTATGAAGCACTTACAACTAAAGATCCTGAAGTAGGATAGGTTTGGTTTCCTGCCTTTCACAACCTCATAGGGGGTCTTGTTGAGGCTTTTAGTAATGGTAGCCCTATTAATAACATGGCATGCAGTATTAACTGCTTCAGCCCAGAAGTATTCTGGTAGTGATGTATCACTTAATAGGGTCCTACCAGCCTCAATCAAGGTTCTATTCTTCCTCTCAGCAATGTCATTTTGCTGAGGTGTTCTTGGTGAAGAAAACTCTTGACATATCCCAAATTCTTCACATAGTTTTGACATACTATCAGACTGAAATTCAGTACCATGGTCACTTCTTATTTTGACCACTGTACTATCTAGTTCATTCTGAATTTGTTTGACAAAGCTATAGAAGACACTAGGTGTTTCAGATTTCTGTCTTAAAAAGAACACCCAGGAAAACCTTGAGTAGTCATCTACAACTACAAAGGTATAGACCTTCCTACATAGGCTGTGAACTGGCATTGGACCAAAGAGATCCATATGCAAGAGGTATAATTACCTCACAACATCTTTGTTTTCTATGCTTCTAAAGGTGGATCTAGTCTGCTTGCCCTTTTGACAAGCTGAGCAAATACCATCTTTAATACACTTAACTTGAGGACCATTCCTCACTAACTCTTTGCTAAAGAGTTTGCTAATTGTCTTGTAGTTTAGATGAGCTAGCCTCTTGTGCCATTTGACACAATGAGAGACTGTCTCATCAGCTACAAGACACATTGGAGAACCATTATTCTCAACCATAATATCTAAGCAGTAGACATTCCTTTTTCTATAACCAGTCAAAATGATCTCTTGATCATTTGACCTCCTGATATGACAACCATCTTTCACAAATGAGATGTCATATCCTACATCACTCAATTGACTTATACTAATAAGGTTATGTTTCAAACCTTTAACATATGCCACTTGAGTAATTGTAATATAGGAGTTAGATATGTTACCAAAACCCTTGATGATCCCTTTTTCAGAACCACCAAAGGTGACTTTTGGTCCATCCTTGATGGGTGTGTAGTCCTTTAGTAAACCCCTTGTTCCAGTCATATGTCTGGAACATCTACTGTCCAAGTACCATATTGGGGCATAGACACTTGGACTCACCTGCAAAACAGATTAGTGAACCTTAGAACCCAAAGAATTCTTGGGTCTTTGGTACTGGTTAGTTTGCTTCCTAACAAAGCTACCTGCAAGTTTTTCAACAGGCAGTTTGCTACTCACTTTGGCACTAGCATTGTGCCAACAGTCCATTGCAAAGTGGCCTACCTTGCCACAGCACCAACACTCAAACTTATTGTACCTTTGCTTAGGCACAATCTTAGCTGTTTTATCCACAGCTGACTTGTTGAGAGTTGGGGCTTTGCCCTTGGACTTGGACTGAACAGTCCTTGCAGGTTTAGTAAATCCCAGTCCAGCTTTACCTTTATGATGAACAAATTCATCAATTAAAGGTAGAACTGACTTAGGTTTAGAAAACCTAGCAACAAGATCTCTCTCCTTCTGAAGACTAATCTCCAGACTCTTGATTTGATCATTCTTATATGTTATAGTCTCCATCTGAACCACAGTTATGTGCTTCAGTCTGGCTATCTCATTAAGTTTTTGATCAAATAACTTCTCATAATCAGTTGCAGCCATTTTGAGACTTGCAATCTCCTTAGCTTGACTCTTGGCCAAGGATTTGTATTTCTTAAATGCTTGCAACAGAACTTGATATTCATCGATCAACTGATGAATATCCTCTTCTGACTCAGATGCACTCTCATCACTTGATGATGATGAATCTGATTCAGAACTAGCACAAGAAATTGAACTGAAAGAACAATGTTGTACCTTAATAGGTCCTGGCTGCTCCAGGATTTTGTCACTTTTTGTCAATGTCATTAGCCCTTGGCACTGACTGTCCTCTTGTTCATATATAGAGTTCATGATCTGAATGAACTCTTCTTCTTCTTCCTCAGCAAACAGCCCTATATATGCTTCTGCATCTGACTCAGTTTCTGATGAGGAAATGTCTGACAGGCTCTTATCCTTTTTGGCAACAAAAGACTTTTCTTTCTTGCCCTTGTAATGAGTCTTTTTCTTATCATTAGATTCCTTCCTTTTCTCAGGACAATCTGCAATCACATGTCCTTGTCTATTACAGCAATAGCATACAATTTTAGAAAGAGTTGCTTTGCTGGACTTAGTCTTTTTCCTGTCTTTCTTTGAAGACTTTTTATTCTGATAGTAGTCTTCTTTACCCTGTGAAGTAGAAGGCCTTGTCCTCCACTATTTCTTCTTCAAGAACTTCTGAAAATGTCTTGTGAAGGCAGCAAAGTACTCATCACTTTCACTGCTCTCAGATTTTTTGCTAGCTGTCTCATCTGACTCAGTTTCAGCTACCTTTGGAGGTGGTGAAGGTGACTTACATCTGTACTTTCTGGGGGCTTCTCTTTTAAAAGTCACTGTCCTTTCCTTATGTTCACTTCTTGTTGATTTCTCCTCTTCTTTCCTCACCATCAACTGCATCTCATAGGATAGCAGTTTTCCAAAAAGTGTTGGTGGAGGAATTTCTGCCAACTTTGTCATTTCCCTAATGGCACAGATCTTGGTGTCCCAATCTTTTGTTAGGGACCTTAGAAACTTATCATTGAGTTCATAATTACTGAACTCTCTGCCATAGGACATGAGCTGATTCACAATTCTGTAGAACTTCTTATAGTATTCATTTATGCTATCAGCTTTAACTTGTCTAAAACTTTCATATTCTTGGTTTAGCAAGGATTTTCTGTCTTGCCTTACTTCTTCAGAACCCTCCATGTACACAATAAGAGTATCCCACATCTCTTTAGCTGTCTTACAGTGTATCAAATTCTGAAAAGTTGCATCATCTATGGCACTCACAATGATATTTTGAGCCCTCTTATCCATAGTGGCTAGAACTATCTCATCCTTTGTCATTTCAGAGAAATCCTTAGGTGTTCTTTGATTAGCATCTAAGACTGAAACCTTTATGGGCACATATGGCCCTTCTTTCACTGTGATATAAATCCTAGGGTCTGAGGCTTCCATAAAAAGTCTTACCCTTTCCTTCCAGATACCAAAGATCTCTTTCCTACATATGGGTAACTTCATGGATCCAAATTCCTTGTGATTCTCAGTGGAACCCATGGTTCTTGATCTTCTTGATTCTGTAATTCACTTAGACTAAATCTGCCAACAGGATCTACTCAGACAGTTATGTCCTTTTATGAGTAACCTGGCTCTGATACCACTTGAAAGATATTGTACCTAATCACCTAGAGGGGGGGGTGAATAGGTGACTTAAATCTTTTTGACTTTTTAGGCAGAATTCACCTTATAACACAGAATTAAATCTATTTTATCACAGCACACAATCAGCAATCACAGAAATCCACAAGCACACAGTAGACACACAGTTTTATAGTGGTTCCCCAAGATTTGGGTACATCCACTTTCCCCCTTCGCCTATATAGCAGTGTACTAGATTCGGCCAAACTTCTCCACTATCTCAGAACCCCAAAACAGGTTCCTACAGCTCAGGCCCAAGGCCCTACAACTCAGCTTCTTCACAAAGCCTACACTCAGCCACCAAAGCCTAAACTCAGCCACCAAGGCCTACACTCAGCCACCAAGGCCTACACTCAGAGATATAACTCTCCTACACTCAGGCACTCAAGCCCTACACACATCCTTTATAATTACAGGCTTACAAAAACTCAGATCTCTAAGGATCCTACAAGATAATATGAATACAAAATGTTAACTCAACAACTTATAGAAAAGAGAGTAGAGTTATGAGTTTCTTGATGAGTTCTTGTAAGAACTCAGATGAGATCAAACTGACTTGGCTTTTTTCAAAGCTTCTTGAATGTAGAACACAATAAGAATGATCTCCTCTGTAGTTGATCCTTGATCTCTGCTGCTTAAGATTCAGGACAAATCTGAACCCTTCTTCTCAGCTGGGTTCCAACAGCTGACTTCTTGGATGGAGCTCTCTCTCTCCAACTTCTTAGATCTTCACTTGATAGCTAGATCTTCTTTGTATAACTTGATGTGTTGATCTTCTAATCAATCTGATCTATCTTGTCAGTCTCTTTCTATAGATAGTGTAAGCCTATTTATAGGCCTTCTTAATGGTAACCGGCTGGTCCGGTTCATAACTGATTTCTGACAACTCTGACAGGTGCAGTAGACCGGCTGGAAAGGCAGCTGTCAAGTCATCCAGTCAGTTCTTGAAAATTCTGTAACTGTCTGAAAGTGTTGAGACTGTCTGTCTTTAAGTGTCGACACTTATAGACCAAGTGTCGACACAAGTTGACTGAGTGTCGACACTAGCCTACAAGGTGTCGACACAACTCCTTGTGTTGTAGATTTTATATCTCGACACTGCTTCTTCTTCATGTGTCAACACTGATATTGAGTGTCGACACAAGTACTTGTACTTCAGTATATTGCTGAATTCTTGTAAGTGTCGACACATCTCCTTGTGTCGACACATCTTCATGTGTTGAACTTGTTAAGTGTCGACACTTCTTCTTGGTGTCGACACATGTCTTCAGTGTTGATACTTGGTGAGTGTCGACATAGCTCCTTGTGTCGACACATTCTTCTTCTGTTGAGACTTCAGCTGTGTGTCGACACATTTCCTTAGTGTCGACACTTGTACTTAGAATATTTTGTTGAACTTTTCTGATCTTTGCTAAGTGTCGACACAGCTCCTTGTGTCGACACTTTCTTCAAGTGTTGAGTCTTCAGCTGAGTGTCGACACATTCTTTCTTGTGTCGACACTTTCTTCAAGTGTTGACTCTTCTGTTGTGTGTCGACACATTGCTCTGGGTGTCGACACTTATACTTAGTCTCTGCTGACTTTTGCTGAGTGTCGACACAGCCTCCAAGTGTCAACACTTTCTGATGTAGACACAGTTTCTCTGGGTGTCGACACAACTGTTAAGTGTCGACACTGCTTCACTGCACTTTTCTTCATTGAGTGTCGACACAGCTCCTTGTGTCGACACTTTCTATCTGGTGTCGACTCTGCATCCCTGGTGTCGACACAATGACTCTAAGTGTCGACACTGCTTGCCTGGGTGTCGACACAAGTCTTCTTAAGTGTCGTCACTTTCCCTCTAGGTGTCGACACTTTCCCTCTGGGTGTCGACACATGGACTTAGAAACTTTTTCTTCTTTCCTGTAAATACTTAACCTGCATAAGTAACTCAAAATACATCAAATACATTTTGATGTATATCATTGAGTAGGGTGAGGCTTCTTCAAATCAGGTACATTTAGACCAATGTACCCAACACAAGTGGATGTTCAACAATTCTCATTTTCCATTCAAAAACGTTTGTGAGAGTTTTCTGGGTTTTATCTATCAAAGTAAAAAAAAATCCGTTCTTTTCTTCTATTATTATTATTATTATTATTGAATTCATTCTCAACTTTTAATCAATCAGTGCTACTAATTTATTCTTTTCATTTACCTGTCGTCTCTTGAATTATAAGTGATTGGATTATGTGTAGTAATTTGATAATGAGCTGATCACTTAAGCCCATTGCAACATGCAATAGTTTTCTCTTTTGCATCGAAGGCTTTCATGAAAACCTCCCCCCGTCGATGTTCGCTTGTTTGGAAATCCATCTACACTCGCGCTCTCCTTCTCCGACACCTCGAATCTCTAACCTTTTATAGATTTAGTACACCACACAACCCTAACCTCCTATGTATGTGTTCTTCATTTGAGAAAAGAAGTTAATCATTCGTACCATAGATCGAACCAATATCATAGATCTGAGAAGATTTTAAGGATTCATTCAGTCTAGACTAGATTTGGTGAGTATGTGTTGTTTGCTACATGTTGATTTTTTTTACTATCTTGAACTCTGCCCAAGGTTATCTCCCCAAAACTGCATCCAAGCATATAACCCATATTGTTTATGTGATGAAAATTTTGAAACACCATAGATATTTTTATTAGGGAGCAGAAATTGTTGGCCCCTAAATTTTCATTACAGTTGAATGATTTTGCACACCTCTAAGCATTACAGTTGAATGATGTTTTTGAATGCGCACTAAATTTTCATTTGTTTATCTTAATGCCTCATGATTTTGAACTGTTTTAAGGTGAAATAGCAGATCACTGCATTCACACGTTCTTGCCAATGTAAATTGCATGATGTTTGTGTCCAAATATTCAACTAAATTGCAGACTTGATAAATCAAACACTTTTTCCAAACCAGGTTTAGTGATTACATTTTCTAATGAAATTTCATGTTTGAATGGACCTTCACATGCTTGGCAACGGGTGGTGTGAGGCCTTGTGCAGCGACGACACCAAGCGTCTCTGCCACATCCGAGGCAAGATGCACAAGAAAATGAGTTTTGAGAAAATGTACCAGAGCTATTTTGAATTCCTTACACTATTTTTTGGATGAGAAATGATAATCTCTCATTTTATTCTTATTTAGCATTTTATAAATGTACCAGAGCTACTTCCAGGCGACTCAGACCAAACCCACGTCCCCAAAGCGCCAGAACAGCCCTCCCATTACCAGATCCCGCAGGCCGTACCGGCTGATAAGGAGATAGATGTGGCGATTGGGGATACGTTGCTGGTTGCCGTCACGACGAGTATGGTGTACATGTACTCCGGGTGCCGACGGAAGGTCGGTCTGACGGGTTTTCGCTGCCGTTGCGGGCAGCACCGGTACAACCCATGGGCCGACCAATGGGACTATAGAGACGAACTGGCTCCGACCAGCAAGAAAAGCAGCGGGGGGAAGAAGAACGACATCGAGAAGACGAAGGAGGTGGCTGCCACGAGGCTGAAGAAAGCAAAGCAGGGGATGTAACAGCCCAAATTTTATCCAGCAGGCCAATGTTTGGGTGACACGGCCTGGGACACGGGCGTGTCCCAGGGCGTGTCCTGCGTGTGTCGAGTGTAGAGAGGAGCAGTCGACGAATGGTCGACAAAATTTGGTCGACTCTGGACACGGCCACATGATTGTCACAGGCTTTGTGATGATTCAGGACACGCTGGCGCGAGCACTGTTTGATACGGGTGCGTCGCATTATTTTCTGTCTAGTGAGTTCATAGCGCGTCTTGGGATACCTAGTCGTGCAAAGACAGATAGCGTCAGAGTGGTGTTGCCGAATGGCTGTTGGATGCTTGCGGATCAAGCTTACGATGTGGCGGTGCAAATAGAAAGTCGGGATTTCAGTTTGACTGCATCTGTATTGCCGATATCGGATTTTGACGTGATATTTGGTATGGATTGGATTGCGGAGCAGCATGCCATGATTGATTGCCAGTCCAAAGATATCACATTGGGCCAGAATACCGAACATGAGACAAAGTTCGCGGGTATGCGAGGAGTGGGCGGGACATTGATGTCTGCACTCCAAGTAGTCAAGGCTGTTCGGAAGGGGGCGGAGTGTTACTTTGCACTAATTCAGACTGTTGAGCCTAAGGCCAGTGTGTGCGAGGTTCCGATTGTGGCAGAATTTACAGATGTGTTTCCCAAGGATCTCCCTGGGCTACCACCCCAGCGGGAGATTGACTTCACGATCGAGTTGGTGCCAGGTGCGAAACTTGTGGCCCGCTCGCCATATCGCGTCGCGCCAAAGGAGATGGCTGAGTTGAAGGTCCAACTACAAGAATTGCTGGAGCAAGATTATATACGCCCAAGCATGTCACCTTGGAGCGCGCCTGTGCTTTTTGTAAAGAAGAAAGACGGTGGGTTGCGGTTGTGTATTGATTACCGTGAACTGAATAAGCTGACCGAGAAGAATAAATATCTGATACCCCGGATTGATGAGTTATTCGATCAGCTGGTGGGCTCGACCGTCTATTCGAAATTGGACTTGAAGTTTGGTTATTACCAGTTGAGAATTCAGGAAGGTGACATTCCCAAAACCGCATTTGGAACGCGTTACGGGCACTATGAGTTCACAGTCATGCCATTTGGACTGTGCAATGCGCCTTCGGTGTTTATGGATTTGATGCACCGCACGTTCCGAGAGTACCTGGATCTATTTGTGATTGTGTTCATTGATGATATCCTGGTGTACTCGAAGTCGAAAGCTGAGCATGAGACTCACCTGCCGTTGGTGTTGAATACTTTGAGGCAAAATCAACTCTATGCCAAGTTCTCGAAGTGCGAGTTTTGGCTATCATCGGTGGCTTTCCTAGGCCATGTGGTGAGTGGAGCGGGCATTGCAGTGGATCCAGCAAAGATAAGAGCCATAGAGGAGTGGTCGGTATTGTCTTCAGTGGTCGAGGTCCGGAGTTTCCTTGGACTTGCGGGCTATTATCGAAGATTTGTTGAGAATTTCTCGCGGATCGCTTTGCCGCTAACCATGCTGATGAGAAAAGAGCAGAAGTTCGTTTGGACGCCAGAGTGCGCACGAGCTTTTGAAGAGCTGAAGGTTCGGTTGACCACGGCGCCGGTGTTGTCTTCGCCAAGTGGAATCGATGGGTTTGTGATTTATAGTGATGCCTCAGGGAGCGGCTTAGGCTGTGTTCTTCTGCAGAATGGAAAGGTAATTGCTTATGGCTCACGCCAGCTGAAGGTGCACGAGCAAAATTATCCCGTCCATGATTTGGATTTAGCAGCGGTGCTTTTTGCACTAAAGTTGTGGCGATACTACCTTTATGGAGTGAAGGTGGAAATCTATACCGATCACAAGAGCCTAAAGTACCTATTGGAGCAGAAAGACTTGAATATGCGACAACGAAGGTGGTTGGAGTTCCTTGGGGACTACACTTTCGAGATCCATTATACGCCCGGAAAGGGCAATGTAGTCGCAGATGCCTTAAGTCGGAGGGCTCCAGATAGAGTGAATTGGTTGCAAAGGCATGATGAACGTCTCATCCGGGAGTTAGAAGTGTTGGAGATTTATTGTGTTGACAAAAATGCCACTACCAATGCATGTCTGAACTGGACGGAGGTGCAATGTGACCTTGCGGACTGAGTTCGATGGGAAACGGAGTTGGATGATGATCTCTTACGCTATGTTACAGAGGGACCAGAGGGCAACTTCTCCTGGAATGACAGTCTTTTGTGAAAAGAGGGTCGTTTGTGCGTCCCGAAGGTAGGTAAATTGAGGGAAGAACTGATGTATGAAGCGCATTATACAAAGTATTTCATTCATCCCGGGAGCACGAAGATGTTCAATGATATGAAAAAGCTATTCTGGTGGCCAGGGCTAAAGAAAGATGTTGCCCTCTTTGTGGCCAAATGCCAAACATGTGTGATGGTGAAGGCGGAATGCTAAAAGCCGGGTGGTTATTTGAATTCGCTGCCGATCCCAGAGTGGAAATTTGATGATATTTCCATGGATTTTGTGCATGGGTTGCCGAGATCGCAGCGAGGAAATGATTCCATTTGGGTGATTGTTGACCGGCTAACTAAAGTGGCACATTTTCTCCCGAATAGGCGGGATGATTCGGTCGAAAGTTTGGCAAAATTATATGTTGACCAGATTGTACGGCTTCACGGTGTTCCTCAGAGCATCGTAAGTGATCGAGATGGGCAATTCACGTCAAATGACTGGAGGCTAGTTCACCGACTGTTGGGCATGAAGTTGACTTTCAGTACGGCCTTTCATCCCCAAACGGATGGCCAAACTGAGTGTACCAACAGAATAATGGAGGACATGCTTAGGATGTGCGCCCTTGACTTCGGAAAGAGATGGGAAGATCATCTCTATATGATGGAATTTGCATATAATAACAGCTACCATGCAAGCATTGGGATGGCACCATATGAAGCTCTGTATGGAAGGAAGTGTCGTACTCCCTTGGCTTTGGTAGAAGCGGGCGAAGCTCGAATTTATAATCGTAATGAGGTTGATGACGCAAACACAACCATACGAACTGTTCGAGAGAGGCTACTCATTGCTCTAGATCGACAAGCGAAGTACTACAACGCCAAGCACCAGAACGTGGAGTTCACGGTTGGCGATTGGGTCTACTTGAAGATCAAACCATTCAAAGGTGTCTCCAGGATTAGACGGTTGAAAAAGTTGTGTCCAAGATATTTGTGTCCTTTTGAGGTGGTTGAGCGAGTCGGGGAAGCTGCGTATCGGCTAGCTCTATCGGCGGACTTGGGTGGATTGCATGATGTATTTCACATCTCGGTGCTTCGGAAGGCCGTTAAGGATCCAGCCCAAGTGGTCACAGAGGATCAGGTGCCGAGGGAGTATGTGCTAACAATGAAAGTGAAGCCCATTTAGATCGAGGATCGAGCCGAGAAACAGTTGCGAAACAAAACGGTCGGGATGGTGAAAGTCCAATGGGACAACTGCGGCCGTAAGGAACTTACATGGGAGCGAGAGCAAACCTTGCGAGAAGAGTTTCCCGAGCTATTTCTGTAATCCGTGGAGCGAATGTTGTTGTAACATAAAACTTTTAATGTTATAACTATTTGGTTGTTGATTGTTGGTTGCCTACTTGTGTACTAATTTTGAGGACGAAATTTCTTGTAGGAGGGGAGGGTTGTAACAGCACAAATTTTATCCAGCAAGCCAATTTTTGGGTGACACGGCCTGGGACACGGGCGTGTCCCAGGGTGTGTCCTGTGTGTGTCGAGTGTCGAGAGGAGCAGCCGACGAATGGTCGACAAAATTTGGTCGACTCTGGACACGACCTGTGACACGGGCGTGTCACAGGGCGTGTCAGCGCGTTCGACGAAAGTGTCTCGACGATCGTCGAGTGTCGAGACGCGGTCGACGTTTGTCGAGTGCCGAGGAACACGGCCTGTGACACGGGCGTCTCACAGGGCGTGTCCCTTTGGGTCGACGAACTCAGCCCGACGAATTTGAGCTGGGGCGTATCTTAGTGTCGTGTATGGGCACACGGCCTGGGACACGGGCGTGTCACTGGCCGTGTGAGTCTCGGTTGATTTTGGGATTTTTTTCAGCATGATGAACACGACCACAGACACGGGCATGTCTGAAGGCGTGTCGGGTGATACGGCCCATGACACGGGCGTGTCCCATGGGCGTGTCACTGGTTTGGATAAGTCAGTTGAGCACCTCTTGAGGCACACGGCCACAGACACGGGCGTGTCACAGGCCGTGTCAGGCAAAATTAGGCTTTTCTGGCAAAATCGTGGCCGTCCGTTCTTTCAGCTGGGATCCAATGACTGAGCTTCTTTCTTGTTCCCTTAAGGCCGAAAACTGAGAACTTATTCTCATTTGATTAGTGCCTTCATCTTTCTACAAGTTAGAGAGAGAAAGGGAGAGGAAGAAGAAGAATGGCTGCTGCTGGTGGAGCTTGAGAGTATCAAGCTGCGTTCTGAGGCCGACGTTGCGGAGGAAAAACTCTTGTGAGTCGTTCGAGCCAGCTTGGAGCTCATGACACCAAAGAGGGCTTCAAGGGTAACGACTTTTCTTCCTAGCCATGTGAAGGCTTCCTTTTGACATATGTTTGTGATTCTCCCACCAAGAGGTGACTGATTTTGGGATTCTTTTGGGTGATTCATGAAATCCCCTTTGTTGGCATATAGATCCGGAAATGGAGTACATAATAGGCATGCTGTGTGAAGCCCATCTGGACAGGTTGGTCTGGATTGGTGATGCTGCATACGAATCAGAGAAGACTCCATGATAAACGTGTAGTGTAAGGAGTCAACGGGTTATGCCTGTGAAGAGGAGTAGCAGGAAGTACTGGAGTGGTAGTCCAGGAAACTATCAGTGTTATGCTTGTGCTATTGGGTCATACCTGTAAATGAGGCACAAGAAGTACTGGTGTGACCAGGAAAGGCCTTTTGTGATGCTTGATGTCATAGGGTGTCCACCTGTGAAGAGAGTAACAGGAAGTACTGGTTCGCCCAGGAAAGACCCCTGACATTTGTGATATTGCGGTGTCCACCTATGAAGAGAGTAACATGAAGTACTGTTGTGCCCAGGAAAGACCCGCTGTTGTAATGAAATGAATGGGTGTAAGAAATACCGAGGCTGTGTGCAAAGAACAGGATTGGTGAGACCGACCCGCGCCTTTGATGAAGCCGCGAGTACGCCGTACTCGGTGAGGGCAAGGAGATTTGAGAAACGGGGGGTGGAGGATCCGACCTGCGTTATGTCCGTCCGACGTGGACCAAAAGGGGTGGTGTGTTGGAGCACATAACAAGAGTCTTAGGACTGCACGTCATGACACAATGGGGGGCTACGAGCCATCCCGGTGTTGTAAGACTAGAACTCTGACTGCACGACATGGAGGAAATGCTCAAGAGTTTTACCGTTAGGTTGTGACCCTGATACGGTGGTGGGCAAGTGCTTTGCCAGAACACCAAGAATGTGCCCCTGAGTGCACATACCGTTTGGCCGGGTGGCGAACGGTTGTGATGGCATGTGTGCGTGAAAGCACATTAGATGAATATATTGTGATATAATATACCTACATGGAAGATTACCGCTGCCCCGAGAGAAGGGGTAGGGTCGTTATAATTTGGTCAGTTGAATGCTGACCGTTGCCTCTGTTTACCACCGTTGGGTGGATTGTCCTTGTACAGGTGCTGGAGAGCCAAGCGGGACATATAAAGGTTGATGTCCCTGCTGCTGTTGCTGCTGCTAGCCCTCGAAGGCTATATGTTGCTTGTTGTGTGTTTTCTTTTATTGTGGTCGGCCTGCGCGCCAATATTTGAGGCCACTGTTTGAAAGCCATGTAAGGCCATAAGGCCCGTTTTATACTCTTATAAGACATTCCTATGTAAGCTATAAACAACGTGGAGTTGTGTTATATGTTGGACATTCACCGGTGGAGTTCAAGTATTAGTATAGGCTTCCGCTAGAATGCAATGTGTTAGGTGCGCTGCGCTACTCTGGTATCATCCCGTACCTTCACCGCATGTTTTGTGATATATGCTGTGGGGTCCCGGCCAGACCTTCTAGTATATACCATATGAACAGATGAGGTTGTTACAGGGGACAACCGTTGGGTTCAATTGGATCAAGGAGAAGTATCAAAAACACGAATTGTGATGAGAAGAAGCAGGAACAGAGTTTTTTCTGCAAAAAATTCATTGATTGATTTGTGTAATACTAAATTAAAAGTTATGTTTTTTAGGATTATGAGGAGTAATTGTTTTTTTTGTATGATTAAAAATAGTCTCTTTTAGCTTGAAAAGAATGTAAAACTTTGATATTTGGTATATAAATTTTTTGTTTGTTTTCTTTAATCCTATATAATTTTATATTGCTCCAATTTTAGCCAGCTATTTTAAGTTGGAGAAACAATCACACTTGCATACTTAAGCAACAAACCTAGTAGCATAAGCTGATTGTAAGGAGATGAATTGTACACGGTCTTATAGAACTTCAAAAGTTTTTAATATGATTGTAAGGAGATTGATATTACTTCTACAACGACGATTTTAAAATCATCATTTTTGACAAATATAAAACACAACGTTTTTGAAAAAGCATGGTGGTAACTTTTAAGAGTTACGACAACATTATAAAAACAAGGCAAAAATAGGACTTTAGTCCCTAAATTTTGTCTACTTTAAGAAATCAGTCCCTTAAATTTGTATTATGAGAATTCAGTCCCTCAACTTTCTAATTCATATGAAATCAGTCCTTTATATTATTATTACAGTTATTAGTAATAATTAGACCTTAAAACATCATTAACTCAAACACAGTCGTACTCATGCCGCCTTGATTTTCGCCGTCTGTTCTTTATTTCGGCGCCTCTCCATCTCCATCTCCTCTTGTAGCACCTTAATAGGGCTGAGCATATTATTCGAAACTCAAAAGTCGCTTGAAAATCGTTCGAAAATTGAGCTGAATCGGAATCGGTTAAAATTGATTCGACTCAATTTGAGTCGATTCAATTTGACTTGAATCTGATTTCGAGTCGATTTCGAGCCAGCCCTGAATCGCTCGAAATATGATTCGAATCAACTCGAATTAATTAAAAAAAATTATGTATTTATTAATATATTCTTATTTTAAGATTAAAAATAACAAAATTTAAATTTAAATAAAAAAAATGAAGGCTTTAAGTGTTTTATTTGTTAAATTTATAGGTTTCCCAATTTAATTTTGAGCAAATTATGAATAAAACGAAAAATTGCTCAATTTCGAGCCGATTTGATTCGGTTTCGAGCCGATCCAATTCGATTTCGAGCCGACTCGATTCGATTTCGAGCCGACTCGGAATCGAGTCATTTCGATGGCGTTGGGGTTAATGGCGTTTTAAGTTCTAATTATTACTAACAACTATAATAATAATATAAAGGACTGATTTCATATGAATTAAAAAGTTGAGGGACTGAATTCTCACAGTACAAACTTGAGGGACTGAATTCTTAAAGTAGATAAAGTTTAGGGACTAAATTGCTATTTTTGCCTAAAAACAAAACACCGCAACAAGCTATGCCGACTATCGCAACAACGGCGATTTTATGTCTCTCCCTCCCTTCATTTTTTTCTTCCTTTTTTTCTTCTTTTTTTCTCTCCATCTTCCCCCCTTTTCTTCTCCTCCCCCTCTTTATTTTTTCTTCCTTTTTCTCTTTCTTCCTCTCCCCCCTTTCCTTCTCCTCCCCCTTTTTTTCTCTCTTCCCTCCCCCCTTTTTCCCCCCTCATACGGGAGTGGAACCCGGCGGCCCCCACCCCCAGAGCTCAGCCTCTTTCAATTCTACAAATCTTTGTTTTAATTTTATTTTGGAGTTTCTCTAATATTTTGATCCATAAATAAAAGATTGTGATATACTTATAATACTAATACACACAAAATCAAATATAATATGCACATAATAACGCCCCTTACATATTAAGCACAACTCTCCCCTCTCCATTCACGTCATCTCTTTCTTTATTCTGCCTCAGCACCAAATCAAATATACCAAATATACATGAAATATGTACAAATCGTACGCGTAGAATAATAGTAAGCGTTTCGAATCCAACTCCCTCCGATTTACTTTAATATTCGTGCCGTTTGCACATGTATCATATTTTTCCTACCAAATGCACGGCTACAGCTCCAGTATTTTATTTGCACTGCCCATTCCCCGCAACAACTCAAGCCTACGACAGCAGATCACCCACGCGTTAAATCCCTTCAAAAATTATAAATAAAGTAATAAATATTTTTTTATTGCCAGCACTAATTTCCCATTACTATAATTATGCCCACCAGCCCATCATTGAAACCCTCTCACGAGCCGAACAAAACATGGTCGTCCCATCATTGAAACTCGCCGTCCTCTTCCTCCTCCTCCTCCTCTGCATTCTCCTGCCGCCGCCGTCCTCCGGCCAAGAAGTCGGTAAGTAGTTAGGTTCCGCTATTTTCATTTTTCGCATCTTTAAAAAAACAGGCTAAAATCATTATTTGGCTGAACAAATTTTGAATTTTGGATGGAGAAGAGGATGAAAAGGAGTTCAGTTATAAAGTAGGGAGCGAGAACGGGCCGGAAAAGTGGGGGCAGATTCATGACGAGTGGGCGGCGTGCGGCGCCGGGAAACTGCAATCGCCCATTGATCTTCAACACGAGCGGGTGGAGGTGCTGGACGGGCTCGGGCCGCTGCGGCGAACATACCGGCCGGCCCCGGCGATCTTGAAGAATCGGGGGCATGATATCATGGTGATTGGATCGGATCTGTGTTTGTGTTTGTTTGTTTGTTTGTTTGTTTGTTTGTTTGTGATTTTGGGGAAAATTAAATTTAATGATTGTGGATGCAGCTGAAATGGGAGGAGGTTGCAGGCGGTGTGTGGATTAATGGAACGGAGTACTGGATTAAGCAACTCCACTGGCATGTTCCCTCCGAGCACACCATTGATGGGCGCAGGTGATTCCTAAAATTTTTTGGGCTACGGGTAGCGTTCTCTCAAGAGTGTACTCGTCTTTTTTTATATATTTTTTTCTCGTCTTTATGCTGATAGTTAGATCGGCTATCTAATAGCCTACTCGTTCTTCTGAAACTTATTCTTTTCTAGATTTCTTTGCTACAAATAGCAAAAACATTATTCTTTGCTAGATTTCTTTTCTCTCAAGGGGACAGAATATCTGTGCATGCACGTGGGAAATAGCTTCTAAAATTTTGATAGGCAAAAAATCTATTTCGGTGACTGAGTCCCTGCCTTTTATTTCCTTAAATATTTCAGTTCTACATTTTATGGTTTTTGACTAAAAAA
Organism: Platanthera guangdongensis; assembly: GCA_039583875.1. NCBI lineage: Eukaryota > Viridiplantae > Streptophyta > Magnoliopsida > Asparagales > Orchidaceae > Platanthera > Platanthera guangdongensis. Next base: position 44,491,065 of record CM077164.1, read on the forward strand.
AGGGTATTGTTATTTGTACTATAGTTGTACTCAAAATAAATATTTGTACCCATAATTGATATTTATACTCATACATAAAATTTTAAGAAAATTAAGACAGGGAACCAAAAAATCAGGACTTCAAGACTCTGTTCTAGCTAGTTCCAACTTCAAGACTCTGCCCCTGCGAAAAATCTGCAAAAAAAAAAACCAAATCACAACTATAGTTAGGGCTGATATCGAGTCGAGTTCGAGCGATTTGGGTTCGGCTCGAAATCGAAATTTTCGACTCGAAATCGTCTCGAAATCGACTCGAACTCGAAATTGATTTCGAGTCGAGCCGGCTCGACTCGAAATCGATTCGATTTCAAGCCAGCTCGAATCAATTTCGAGTCGGCTTGAAATTAATTATTTTTTTATAAAAAATAATTTAATATACATTTAAATTTTAAAGTTTTAAAAATTGTAGTGTTAATTAAATTTTTTTAATGAACTATAGAGCATAATTAAAGAAATATTTTATAAATCACAATAAATATAAGATACTTCATACATTGCATTGAAATTTATTTATACAAAAAATATAATAATATTTATTATTTATACATTTCGGAATAATTTTTTCCAAATTAACAAGGTAAGAAAATTTTGCAAAATGAGTTCACACGCAAGTGAGTCGGATGATAGTATGATACTGGGAATCAGAAGATTCCAATGCCTTCTTTTTATCTATATATTTCAGAACTGCTACATAAGTAACCTTTGTCACTTGTCTCTCCATATGTGGGAGGTCCAATCGGAATCAAGGCGCCAATAAAAATATTTGACCAAATATATAACAAAACTACTTTTATATTAAAGTATAACTCAGACCTGCATCAACACTAGTTTTCATATCAAAGCATTTGACCAAAAATATTACAAAACTACAAAATAAACAGTTCAAAAAACATAAGTCCAATTAAATTCCATAAACATTCAAATAAAAGTCCATAATAGTCTAGTAAAAGTCCAATAAAAATTCATCAAAATCCACGTTAGACCAAACTTCATTACTCCAAAACAATTTTAAAGACCAAAATTCAGGCACCCCATGAGTAGTAAAGCAAGTGCGCTATAGAAGAAAACTTCATATCTGCAATGTCAAATATGTGAATGAAACATTAATATGCACTAATAAACTACTACAACAACACTCAAGCTTTTATCGGCACTAATATAGTAAAGGAAAAAATGAATTGATATTACTTTACTACAAGAGAATAGCCAAAATCAAAATCTAAAAGCCGCCGTCATAAGATGTATGTCTAGCATGACAACACCACCGTCGTAAGATGTATGGACAAAAACGCCACCGTCATAAGATTTATGGACAAAAACGCCACCGTCATAAGATGTATGGACAAAAACGCCACCGTCATAAGATGTATGTCTAGCATGACGACGGTTATGACCACCAACAAGAAAAAAAAAACTAGATTTGAACATAAAAGTGGATGAAGTTCCTTAGGTGAGGACGGGTGTCCACAAACGTCGGTTCATAACAACTGCGCCAAACGGAGCGTGAGTATCCTAAAAGCTCAACAAATATAGATTATGGATGATCTTCGCACCACAAAAAACCTTATAAAAGTATGCTAAATGTTGAAGCAAATCAACTAACATAAAAAGTATAATTTGAAAATAAAAACAGGAAGTAATAAAATAAAATTTGGATAAGATATTTACTACGTGATATCAAGTACACTCTACCCCATATTTAAATGACGCTACACAAAAAAATTAATACTGAAATAAAATCTAAGAGAGGAACTCATTACCCAATCGGCGCTCTTATTCATGTTTCGTTTAAAATCTGCTCCAAAGGAACATGACACAATTAAATTCAGCTTGCAGTTAATCAAGTGTGCCAAAACTTATAGTATGTGGTCTCCAACAAAAAGAAATATATATGCAAGGAAAAAGGACTAGCATTAAAGCAGAAAAACTATAACAAAACTCAGTTAAAACCAAAGTGAACACATCAAATCTGCGGTATCTCCCAGCAGTGCTTTTGTTTAACATCGTTAAGCTAATCATTTGATAGGAATTAAATTTCAGCTATTACATACCTTGACACATATAAGGAAACTTAATGCGGCTCCACTGGAACTCAAAATTCATTGAATCTGGTAAAATATCAAATTTAAATTTTAAGTTTTGTTTGACAAGTTTGTTAAGGTATATTTAAACATTGAAACATTAAAACATCCACATTAAACAAAATAATGGGAAAAAAAGAATATCTTAATGTAAGCTTAATCATTAGTAGAAGTCGTTAAATCATCCACATTAAACTATTATTGCAAAACACAAATTAAAATCAAATAATATAATTGAGGAGTGACAAATAAAACCATCTATAAATAAGAGTATTTACATTGACACGATGTTTATATTATGAGCGAATCTAATTTGAAGAACACACTAGAGCATTTACAGTTTTGGGATTTAGAACACTTCCATAATCATCAAGTACTCGCCCTCCGGCATTAAAGGCTGATTCAGAAGCAACAGTTGTGATGGGTATTGTAAGGATATCCCTTGTCATCTTAGAGAGCTTCACATATTTCATTGAACATATTTTCCACTATTCTAAGACATCAAATTTATCTCTACTCTCAAGAGGAGGTTGTACCGGTGCTTCCTCTAGATATATTTCAAGTTCATTTTTAAATGGCTGAGTAGAGGAGCTAAAACTCAAAAAATCATCAAACCCAAGAAGAACAGAGTTTGTGATAGTTTGCGGTTGAGTTGTTGCACTTGAATGTCTCATGACTCTCACTCTACTTGAAGAGGATGATTCAGAACTAATAATTGAAGTATTATGCTCCGTGCTACCGCTATCACAGTAAGTAGAAAAAAGCTCAAACAAGTTATCTTTTACCACCTTCACTTTTTAAACGACTTCATAAGTATTGTACAGTTTATTGAAAGCATAAATGATGAACAATAACTTTCGGCGGGGATCAAGAATAATGACAAGAGACATAAGTAAATTGCAATCACTCCAGTATTTATCAAATTTGATTTTCATTGGCTTGGCCATACCACATACGAACTCATCATCACATGTTGAAGATTTGTCCAATACTTCTTTAATAGCAATTAATGCAGACAAAAACAAGCTACATGTTAGGTACGAAGTCCCTGAAAATAATTTTGTTGCGGATTCAAAGACTTCCAATCTGTTCTTAATTTTAGCAAATCTTTGTCATGTGTCTTCTGGAAAGTCCCACACCAAACCTTTATCTTTTCGAAAGAAATCATGAATAACATATCTATAATGATAAGCACTATCAAGCATGTAATATGTACTATTCCACCTCGTTTTCACATCTGAAAAAAGACCTTGTGATGTAGAAATTCCTAACAATTTGGCTGATTCAGCAAATGATTTAAGACGTGAAGGTGATTTCCTTATGTATCCCACAACATCTCTAATAATAGTAATCAATGTAGAAATCTCTTTTTAAGCTATCTTGCACAAGAATATTGAGTATGTGAGCACAACATCTAACTTGAAACACTTTGCCGCCTAAATACAAGCGATTTGAATTTGCAAAACTTTGTTGTAAATGTCTTGCAGCTATATCATTCGTAGATGCATTGTCAAGAGTGATGCTCATTACCTTTTTCTGAATTCCCCATTGTAGGATTGATTCCCGAATTGCATCATATATGAATTGGCCGCTGTGAGGTGGATCAAGATCTAAGAAATTTATAATTGAATGTTGGAGCATCCAATCAGAATCTATATAATGAACAGTAATACATAAATACTCAATAGATTGATTAGATGTCCAACAATCACTAGTAAGTGTAACTTTGTCCACCATTTTAAGAACCTTCAGAAGTTTGTCTTTCTCAATATCATACAATTTCATACAATCATTTTTCATTGTATGCCTTGAAATTTTGATATGATTAGGATTTAGAGCTTTAGAGTATACATTGAAAAATGGTTGCTCAAATATTGAGAATGAGAGTTCAGCAGTAATTATGAACTTGGCCAGCAATTGCCTAATGCTAATTGAATCATAAGATCCTGACACACAAATGAGCGGCATTTGCATATCATCCTCTACCATATTAACTCTCTCTTGATTGAACATAGTTTGATTTTTCTTAACTTGTATAAGCTTATAGCAAGTTTTAATATGTCTTGCACAATTTGAAGTGGATCCAGACGATTGGTACTTGTAGGTTTTGAAGCAATGTTTGCATTGTCATTTGGAGATAATATTTCCACTTTTATCTTTCATTTTTTCAACCTTGAAGTGCTCCCACACTTCACTTCTTTTTCTTTTTTCTTTGTTGTCCTTCTCAACTTCAGCAGATTGTTGTCCTTCTCAACTTCAGCAGATTGTTGTCCTAATGAAGGCTCAGTGGTAGTGGGGACAGTGGAGATGGTCGCTACTTCCACGTCTCTAACATTAAGATCAGTGATGATTGCATTTGCGGGGGGATTTATGAATTCATCATCCTCCACCGGTGAGAATGACGAGTCACTATAGTTCTCTACTAAACTCATAATATCTGAATAAATAAAGATTTGTTAAATTCTAGAAATAAATCATGTCCTTGAACAGTGAAGAAAATAAAATTATCTGCAAGACTACAAAACTATGAGACATTCAAGAATGCAGTATCTGGCCTATAGTAAACTCAACATGAATGAACTAGCATTTTGGCATCATGATGCAATTACTTGGATAAAATAAGAAGCCCATAAACATCAATATGGAAAGAAAGGACAGTGTGTATTGAATGAAATTCACATAAAAAGAAATTTGTAGTGACATAACAATAAAAATAACAAACTATACCTGGCCAAATGGACTTCCAGAAAACTGCAATATAACAATGATCAATATTTTAATGCAATATAACAATGATCTACAATGATCAATTTGCAGCATCTGGCCTATTTTCAGAAGCTTCTAGAAAATAACCTGAAAGAAAGAAGTGCATACGAATTAAATCTAGGGGAACTATACCCTAAAAGCCAACTGAACAATCCACATTTTCTCAAATTGCAATTCACAGTGTATAACTCAAACAAAAAAACATCAAACGTGTATGTCCTATAAGACAAAATTTAGCAAAGAAAATGAAGCTTTATCCTGAATCTTCAAACAATATCAAACTCACATGCTTAATTGCTTATCATATCTAAACTCTAGAAGATACAGAGACATGATTTTAATTTGAATCAAACATTGAAGCAGAAATATGAGCGGTATTTTCTTGATGGAAAAAGAGAAAGAAAAAAACGTAGAATCATAAAAAAATAGGCACATCGGAGAAAGAAGACGATCACATATTTCTGTTGAAATAAAAATAGTCATCATAAAAATACAGTTCAGGATTCTATGCGTAGCACTAGTGTTTCTATGAACTTCCAGAGTTATGATGGAGCTTAGAGAAGAGGCAGTGTAGAGACACAGAGATACGAAGACGATAACATATTTCTATTGAAATGTTCGATTTCTTCTTCTAAACATGAGACTAGAAAGTTAACGAAAAACATTTGCGGTAAAATGCTAGTTCCAGGCTTCCAGACCAAATCTCGCTCTACGTTAAGAACTTAAAAACAATACATTGATATCCCGAAATAGCAATCGAATTCGAGATCCAAATAATCAGATTACGGGAATTTTAAACTCTGAAATATGAATAAGCCGATTTACCATATGAAGAGTTGAAGACATTACCTCCAAGATTCTTGAGCAGGAAAGGACTGGAGATGAGAGGGAGAGAGGAGGCAGCAAATTAAATGCTCCCCAACTGCCGAGTAAGGCCTGCGTGAGTCTCCTTCGTGGTTTCGTCGCCACGGTAGCCAACGGCTGGCGTGCAGAGGCGCAGAGCGGCTGGCCGTCGGCGTGCAGAGGCGGAAAGTAGAGTCGCCAGCGGCTGGCGTGCAGAGGGGCAGAGCGGCAGAGGTTCCTTCTTGGCTTCTTCGTTCTTCCCTTTGTTCTTCTTCTTCGCTGAAAAGGTGCCGAGGTAGCCGAGCGGCGAGTGGAGCCTTTCTCCGGAGTAAACCAGGTCGGGCTCTGTCCTTGGCAGAATGACAGCAGAAAAAAAATTAAATGTTCACGGCTTCATTGCGTGCAGTGCAAGACATTGCCGCAAATGCAATGTTGTTGCCCACGCCTTGTCCCGACTCCCGAAGAGACGAGATAGGCAGACAGAATTGCAGAAAGTAGACGGGATAGGCAAGCAGAATTGCAGAAAGTGAATTAATGAAAGTGGCGTGAGGATTGAGGTGTAAACTGGCAGCGGGCCAGTGGCTTTGAAAACCACCAAAAAAAATTTAAAAACTAAAATTTCGAATCGAGCCGGCTCGAATCAATATTCGAGCGAATCATATAAGGCTCAAAATCGACTCGAAATTGATTTTGAGTCAATTTTGATTCGATTTTTTTATTTCGAGTTCGATTCGAATAAAAACTCGAGCGATTTTCGAGCAACTTTTGATTTTTGATTATTATGCTCACCCCTAACTATAGTGGTAGGCATTCCAGAGGCGGGGAGCACAGGAGGAATCTGTCTGTCGATGCGTGGTTCTTCGAAGGACGGGGATTTCAGGCCGGTGGTAGGGGAGATGAAACAAAAATGAAAAAAATGAAAAAAATGAACAAGTACCTACATTTACCGATTGTCGGCGATGTCTGCGTCTGGGAGGTGCTACACTGGCAAGATAAAACGAGCTGAGAGGAGTAGAAACGACTGTTCTGTCTTTGGTTGTGGTCGATTAGGGATGCGGGGCCATCGTCGGACGCCGAGATGTGAGACAGCGGCGATTGAATGTGAGAAGAGAGGAGAAGAAGCGGCTACAAGGTGTTCGAGTGTGGGGGATTGTGGCCACCGGGATGTCGTCGGAGGTCGAGGGAACGACTGGGGCGAGAGAAATGGAGCAGAGTGGGGAAGAAGGGGTCTTCGGGTGTGGGGATTAGGGTTGCGGGGTTCGTTCTACTGGGTACAAATATCTGGTACGAGAGATGAAAAAAATGCAAAAATTTACTTAATTTGGGTATGAATATCCAAATAAGGGGTATGAATAACAATACTCCCAAAAAAGTCTCCAACCTTCCATAACATTTCATCAGTCCTAAATAAAACGACAAGCTGTTTAATTTTTGTGAGTCGACTCCTCCATTCCACCATGCGAAAGTTCCACCGCTACCACTCCAATTGACTGATCCACGGCGAGTTCGACGACGGCTTCTCCGGCGAGTACCTGGTGACAAAGCTCCTCGGGCTGAGACTGATCCACGGTGAGTTCAACGACGTCGACTCCGGCAGGTAATGGAACATCTTATGGTTTCTACGAAGAGGAGTGGTTCATTTGGTTTAGGATTTTGCCCAGAATAGACCTAAATATCTTTATCTTTGATTAATCGAATTTCTTAGCATTTTCCCAGTGATTTATGGCTTTCAACGTAGCTAAATTAATTATTGTGATATAGTTTTACTATGATTATGTGTGAAATAGTTTTATTATGTGTGATATATGCTTCGTTTGTTTTGGCGTTTTCGTCGGGCGTTTGTAGCAAACGCCGCCGGACGGCGGGAAAACAAACGGGGCGCCGACAACGTTTGTTCCGTTTGCACCCACCGCAAGAAGAAAAAACCCCTCAAACGCCGCTTTTCCAAACCCGCCTCCCACCCTCCGGTTCCAACTATCCATTTCAACCCGCCAGGAGCAAACGCCACCGCCTTACCAAATGAAGCCATAGTTAACTGGATAGATGACAGGGTTACTTAGGGATTTAAATAAAAAAAAGGAAAAAGTTGGGGACTGAAATACCCACAAAATTTTGAGATTGAAATAATAAAGGAAGTAAAAGTTAGGAACTGAAATAGGTGTTTTTCCTAATATCAAAAGAAAATAAATAGATAATTTATATTTTTATTAAATAATAATTTATAATTGTACATAATCTGAAGTCCCGTCTATTTATCTATGAGAATTGTTAAGAGCACCACACCGTTTTGTTAAAAGTACCGTAAATTTTCAACTATTGTTAAAGGCACTGTATAAGTGTATATTGTTATTTGCATTGCAATTGAGGTAAATATATGACACTTAAAATTTGAATAAAAAGTTTTTATTGAATTACAACATAAATATGAATACAATAGACAAACTATTTGATACAAAAAATCACTAAGTATGCTGTCCAAATCGTTGTGATCCTCATGTTTCTATAAAAATTAAAGGAAGCAATTTAAAGGAGGAGAAAAAACACTAGTAAAATGGGCTAATAAGAATCTTGAGTATTGGACCCTAGCCTTTAGAGTGCATTTACCCAGGACTCTGGGGAGGTAAAGTGCACCCCTACACTTAACGGTAAAGTGCGGGCATCCAACGACCCGCATGGATGCCCGCACACATGTCAAAGCGAATGATCTCAGCTCGCTTTGAGATGCGTGCTGGCATCCAACGCGGGCCGTTGGATGTTCATACTTTACGGTAAAGTACAGTGAATGCACTTTACGTCCCCCAAATCCATTTACCTTGATCGTACGGAATCACAGATTTTAGTATTTTACAGTGACCATCATTAAAATGTCAAGCAGTAGAGAAAAATCAAGGAATTAAACATGTCATTCAAGTTTTTTCTTAGCAATTTTAAATCCTAGAGAAATCTCGTCTCAAAATCAACAATACATTCAATGATTCAGGGTTTGTTAAGCAACCATGCATGATCACATTTCCTCTTGATTAAATATATTTATTAGACATTCTAAAAAATGTAAACAGAACTTGAAAAGGTAGAAAAGAGATCGCATTTCACCCCAAAAAAAAATCATCTTGCAGCTGACCGTTCCCTGAGGCGTAACGGAGATGTCCGGCCGCCCAAATAATGCCTCCTTGTTTTTCTCAATTATGCTAAACGCTTCCGTCGATCTCAGCCATACAAATTTGTAACGATCCCGCGGGAAAGGGATGGGTTTGCATCACCGGAGGAGGGACAAGGGCGGCCGGGAGAAGAGAGACGATCGGGAAAGGGAAGAGAAGAATTTAGGAATTAAACTTCATTGCTTAAAAAAACAATACAACAGCTGGGCATTTATAACCCTGGTCCACATATGACTGTTACACACAAAATTGGTAATGCTAGAAAAGGAAAATGGGCACAGAGGATCGTTACAGATACTTGCAGGAATTAAAGAAATAATAAATGGCTTTGCTGGATTGCTGAAGAACCTGTGGACTGATCAAGGCCGTTGAAAGGGCGTGCAGTAATGATTCCAATCGGTGGTCAATGATGAAATGCGGGCCTTTGGATTCTCGCTGATGCTTTCACCATGATCCTCGTTGGGTCTTCCTTGATGAATTGTGGCCGCATATCCATTCTGATGGCTGTCCCGATCTCTACCGTTGGATGGCATTGGCATTACTGAGACCGTCATATGAACCACAACACTGGACTCCTTTAAGACGTCCTCAGCGTCATCTTCTTCACTTTTCAGGGGGCCGTGCATTTCTAGTGGGGTGGTGGTTGGAGTCTCCGGGGGCTGGTTAGGGACTTGCGCTGTCTTCTAGGGTCCTGGTGGGAACTTCGGAGAGGGTAGCCCGCTTATTTGGGCCAGGGATCCTATTTGAGGGGGATTGTTGCAACTCGTTGTTCGTGCCATGGATTGGGGGCTCCTTGCGTGATGCATAGCGAAAGAGGAGTTTAGGAAGATTCTGGAAGAATTCACTCCGAGGAGTGTGGCATTCACTCCGAGCAGTGTGGCAGTCACTCCGGGGGCAGTACTTTGGAAGGGAGAGTGTTGCAACAAGGATACTTCTGGCCGACCATAAGCAAGGATGGAGCAGAGTACGCGAAAAGGTGTCAGAAGTGCCAGCAGTTTGCACTGCTCCAACTCCTACCGGCACAGAGACTCGGAAGCATTACAATGTTATAGCCTTTTGATATTTGGAGAATGGACTTGGTGGGACCTTTTTCCCAGACCAGTGGGCAAAAGTAGTTTCTCCTGGTCATGATCGAATACTTCTCGAAGTGTTTGGAGGTCAAGGCCTTGGCCATGGTGACCTATCAGATAATCAAAAATTTTATATTGGGAGAGATCATTTGTTGGCATGGATTGCCTCTAACAATTGTCACTAACAACGGACCACAATTTGCTAGTGAAGAGTTCGTTAACTTTTGTTGTCAGCTGGGCATAGACCTTCGTTTTGCGTCAGTCCACCATCCTCGGAGCAACGGGCCGGTGGAGGGGGCGAACTAGATAATCGTGAACTTATTGAAGAAACATATGACGAACTTTAAGGGAAATTGGGTGGAGCAACTCCTTTCGGCCCTTTGGCCGCATAGAACCACACCCAATATGGCCATAGGGGAGATTCCCTTCAAGATTTCTCATGGCTCCGAGGCCGCACTGCTAGTGGAATTCAAAGTGAAGTCCCAGCGGGTGGTTGTCACAAGTGAAGGTGACAAAGAATGGAGAGTAGAAAATGAAGATGAGCATCGACTCTCGTTGGACCTTGTGGAGGAACTTCGTGACATGGAAGCCGTCTGACAGGAAGAAGTCAAACGTCGGATGGCCAGGTATTTTGATAATCATGTCTGATTCAAACAAGATGTAAAAGGTGATCCAGTCCTCAAGAAAGTGGACGCCGCCGGAAGGTTGGCGACAGTTAGGAAGCTTAATCCTAATTGGAAGGGTCCCTATGTGATTGAGGAATCCCTAAAGTCAGGTGGTACCGCCTCCAAAATGTGGAGGGGGTCTCACTCAGTCGCACATAGAATGACAATGATTTGAAACTTTTCTTTCCTTAAGTTTGAATGATAAGAATGCTTATTTACTCAACTCCCTTTCTCTTTTGTTTATTGTTTATTTACCCTCATATAATAATAGTATATGGAATGGTAGTCCCGAGCAGTTCTCGTTGACTGGGCTCCCAATAGCCGGCAAGGCTAAAGGTTTCCTCGGTGGCAGGTTGAAATGAAATTATAGAATGGTGGCCCCGAGCATATCCCGCTGATCTGGCTCCCATTAGCCGGCAAGGATGAAGGTTCACTCGATGATAGGTTGAAATGAAATTGTGGAATGGTGACCCCGATCAGATCCCGCTGACCGGGCTCCCACTAGCCGGTAGGGCTGAAGGTTCACTCGGTGACAGGTTGAAATGAAATTGTAGAAAGGAAGCTCCGAGCAAATCCCGCTAACTGGGCTCCCCCTAGCCGACAGGGCAGATGGTTCACTCAGTGGAAGGTTGAAATGAAAATGTGGAAAGAAAGCCCTGAGCAGATCTCGCTGACCCAGCTCCTACTAGCCGACATGGTTGAAGGTTTAGTTGGGGGCATGTTGAAATGAAAATATAAAAAGAAAGTACCGAGCAGATCCCATTGACCGGGCTCCCACTACTGGTCGGGCTGAAAGTTCACTCGGTGGCAAGTTGAAATGAAATTGTGTAATGGTGGCCCCGAGCAGATCCTGCTGATCGGGCTCCCACTAGACGATAAGGCTGAAGGTTCACTCGGTGGCACATTGAAATGAAATTGTAGAATGGTAGCTTCAAGCAGATCCCGCTGACCGGGATCTCACTACCCGACAAGGCTGAAGGTTCACTCGGTGGAAGGTTGAAATGAAATTGTGGAATAGTAACCCAGAGCAGATCCAACTGACCTAGCTCCCACTAGCCGGCAGGGCTGAAGGTTCACTCGGTGGCAGGTTGAAATGTGGTGGTGTGAGGAATTGTAGCCCCGAGCAGATCTCGCTGACTGAGCTCTCACTAGTCGGTAAAGTTGAAATTTCACTCGGTGGTAGGTTGAAATGAGGTGGTATAAGGAATTACGGCCCCAAGCAGATCCCACTGGCCGGACTCACACTAGCCGATAGGACTGAAGGTTAACTCGATGACAGGTTAAAATAAGATGGTATGTTGAATCATAGCCCCAAGCGGATCCTGCTGACCGGGCTCTCACAAGCCGGCTGGGCTGGGGGAAACTCGGGTCGCAGGATACAGCGAAAGATGGTGATCGGATCGAAAGAATGTGAAAAACTAGGCAAAGAGAAAGTAGGCAAGTAGAGACACGCGTGACCCACACTCAGGTTCACTCGCATCAAATGAACTCTCGCCACAGAGATTCACTCGCCTGACGAGCACTCACTGATCCCCTAAGAAGACTTGCACCTAACAGGAAAAAAGGGGCGGAGGCGAGCCAGAGTATAATGTACCTGCTCGCACGTGCTGATCACTTGCTCTCCTCAAAAACATTAAAATAAGTCGCGCTTAGACTCCTCAGAGTCGGGAGTGCGTTAAAGGCCGCGACAAACGGTCGATCTGGTCCTAGTGAAACGCATATGCGAGAGACTTCGGTATGATTTACGCGGTGTTTCTGATAGAGATAAGACCATAATCGCGACCTGAACGCTAAGGGTCCGCAATAGGCAAGCTCATGGTTCGGGTGCAAGCGGCGAATGATAAAAGGATGTCAAAAAGCACAAAAAGGAAAAAACTAATTCAAGAGAACTTGTATTTTACTCGTGAAAATATGATAACAATGTTTTACAAAACAACGAGCATTCACCCAAAACTGTGATGTATTAAATTTTTCTGTTTACAAAAAAGAGGGCCTAGCCGGCAAACATACAACAAGCAAGTGACGAGCAATATGGTCTGTGTCTCAGGAGGCTTGGTCGCCCGGGTCGTCTCCATTGTCATCAAAGAGCGAGTCAAAGTCGTTGTCCGACTCCTCAACAGGGAGGAATAACTCGAGGACCAGAACTTGTGTAGTGACTTTTTTGCAGTCCTCCTTCAACACCTCGAGAGTCCGCATCATCAAAAGCATGCGCTCTGCAGATTTGATGGTTGTAGTCCTCATAATCTTTTAAAATTCTCGCAGAGCGTATTGTTTCGCCCCTACTCCCTTGTTGGATGACTCGCTGCGATCGGGTGGTAGAGCGGTGGAGAACATTCGCGCGATTTGGGCTTTCAGCTCTTTGTTCTCCCCCCTCCAAGCTGGTGGCACGTGCACGTAACCGATCCGCGATCTTGGTATCCTGTAGAAATCAGGCAAAGACTAGGTTAGCGGAAAGAAGAAGTGGTAATGTGAGTGTCCCGAGGAAGCGAGACTTACAACCCCACCAGAAATTTTCTTAAGAAACTTCTCAGCGACCTCTAGCTTGAGCCTTTGCTCTTTCGCCTCATCAGCCGCGAGCTCCCGCGCAGTCTCTACCCGATCATAGTTTCAAGAAAGATGAAGGCTACGACGCGAGTTCATGTACACGAGTTCAAGAGCCCACAGCTGGGCTCGCATGCTCTCATGGGCTAGTTCCTGCGTGCTTGTGGCGTCATAGACTGCCACATCCTTCCGCCCGTACAGTCCAAAGGAGAATGCGTAGGCGTGCCCACTGGAGGGTTCTAGTTCGGACCAAGAGGGAAAGAGGGTGGAGACGGAGGCCCTATTGGACATTTCATCCCAAAGGACCATGGGCTCGCCAGAGTTGTCCATGACCTTTTTCCCCAAACCAAAGTTGGGGTGCGAGTCGGGTTGCTCCTCCTGGCCTTCCGGCCCCGACCCGTTAGGGTTTCCGAGTGTGTCTCTCATTGTCTATTTTCCTTGGGGGACCTTCTAGAATCGCCTGGTCGTCACAGTCTTCTGCCTCTTTGACGGGACTGAGGCCAAGGGCAAATCGAGGATGGTAGGTGAGACCCTCCTTTTGTTGCTTTGAGAGGCTGAGGTTCTAGGCTCGGCGCTGCACACCTTGGCGGCCAACTTCGCTCGTGCTAGTTGAGTGGTCGATGCTCTGACACTCATGTAGGGAGGTTTCACTGGAATAAGTCGCTCCCCTGCAATGTAATGACTCTGACATCGTTTAAAAGGAGAAAATCAAGGATATCGAGATCGAGAAGAGATTAAGCAAGGTGATACCTTCCCTAGGAAGCATGGGGGGGGAGCGAGTCAAGGTTCCTCAAGCATGCAATCTCAAAGTTCATCTGGAGGAAAAATCGGTGGAGTTTCACCTCCTGGCCCCCCACCTGTGGAGCGCGGTATGTCGCCTCGTCTTTTTGGATCACATAAGAGTTGTTCCCGAGGTTTCCCTTGATGAAGATGAACTTGGTGATCCAATGATGGTGTTTGTTGTTAGTCTCGCACACCTTGAACTGTGAGCCAGAGAAGAAGGCTATGCCGTTGTTAGCCACTCTGAATATGAACAACTTGCGGAAGAAGGTGAGATTGAACTCGATCTGCTCCTCCTACAAGAAGCACGCGAATGCTACTAACATGACTATTACATTCATGTTCAGCGGGGCGGGGACGACGCCAAAATATTTCAAAATATGGCAGACTTCGAGCCACATTGGAAGACGTAGTCCCACCTCGAAGTGCGAGATGGGGAATGCAAGCTCGTCCTCAAAAATGTGTTGATCGCCTCGCCTTTGTTAGAGGGGCGATGAACCCCGACGGAACATACTTAGCAACACATTTTAGGTACTCCTCGAGTAGGTGGCCTTCGAAGAAGGAGCGATCAATGTAATGCTTCACCCATTTCATCCTGCCATCGGTAGACTCTCTATCACCACCCATCAGAACAAAGCGAGTAGCACTAGACCTAGGACAATGAGTGCTAAGAGAGGGTGTTGGAGAAATCACGAAAGCAATAAATGCAGTAGGTGATGCGTACAGTAAAAAAAGAGTGGGGTTATTTATAGAAGAGGTGGAGTTGATTCGGGTGTAGACGGGGGGAGGTGTGCAGAAAGCCAGATCACAACTTCTTGCCTACACCCCCAGGACAACCCCGCGACCCCATCCCACTCACGAGCAAGTAGAACTAACACAACATCACGGTAAGAAAAAGAACATAAGCAAGATCATTAAAACGCAGCCACATGTACTACCTCGATAATTTCCTCGACTTCCTAGACTTGGCCAGCTACTTCTCTTCTTTGACTTTCTAGTAGGGATAAGCAACTTTGTAATGCTTGCTCCAAAGAGCTAGTTCCTTTGTCCTAATTCATCTAGTACTCATGAGTCTGCAGTGTGACAGATCTTTGGACTTTTTGATGGAAACCAGAACATAATTAAACTTCATCATTAAAGTGCAAAGAAGTTTCTCAACCACTCGAACATCATCAAGGGTTTCTCTATTTTGCTTCATGTCATTTACCACAGTCTCCTAGTGGTCAAAAATTCTGCAATAGTCTTGGAGTTCTGCATCTTCAAATTTTCAAACTCCACTCATAACGATTGTAGCCTTACACTCTTGTTTTCTCCATGCCCTGTAGAGAACTCAACAACACCTCCCAAGCTTCTTTTGACGTCGTTGCATCTCAGATCTTCTCGAAGGTGGATTCTTCAACTTCTTGATACAACAAGAACGTCTTTTTATCATTCTTTTGGCCTTTCTTAAGAGCGGCCTTTTGTGTGTTTGTCATCACAACTTTGGCATACTCCATTGGCCCACCATAGCTTTCTTTTACAATCTCCCATAGCTCTTTTGAGGCAAGTAAATCCTTTATTTCAATACCCTGGTTTCTGTAATTGGCCTTCATCAACTTCGGGATTGGTGACAAACTCATATTTTTCATCTGTACTCGGTTGAATTAAGAAGTAAAAAATGAATTCTTTGCTCTGCTCCACTTTGTTTTCATGTTCTTCTATTTTCCTGCATCACTTTAAACAATGTTAGGAATAGATTTCTATGACACATTGACACAGCTCATGCATAGTGTTACAGCAAACACATCACACCTCATACTTACTTTTACGTACAACACATGCAACACTTTTCACTACAAGCGCTCACACGCACTTCAACTGGCATTCTTCAACTGGGGTTCGCCATTCTACTTCACACACCAACTATTACTGCTTTTCAAAGCCTTCTCGCGACCTCGGCCCAGCATGCCGCAACGTTTTCTTGAACCTCCAAAGCAGTCTGCAACTTCTTCTGTTCGCTTCACTTCACCTCCTTCACGGCCTATTTTCAAAACTTCATGCTATTCCTGCATCTGCCATCCTTACATGCAAACAGTTGTAATTTCCCTCCTTCATGCAAACACTTGTAACTTTCAGCCTTCCTCGTGTTGTGAATGCCTATTCTGCTCTTCAGCCTCTCCTTCCTCTCAACCTAACACTTCATGCAAGCTTGCAACTTTTTCTCGCTGCAACCTTTTGTGAGAGCTTCACCGACTCTCTTATGTCCTTCGCCGCATACTTCTTTCAACAAGCGTTTAAGCCCTATTTATAGGCAGCGCCAACTACCATATTAATGCAACGTGTTCTCTTTACTTTTCTTCCACCTCCATCCTCATGCATATTTATAATTATAACTTTATAAATTTAATAATTAATTCTGCCACTTTAGTCAAAAGCACATGCCCTCCTTCTAACATTAACAAGTGCAATCCTATAAAGGAGGTTACCAAAAGACCATAGATTGGACATTCGCTTTCTCAATTTCTTTTTAAAATGTACCATCTTACAAGAGTTATTGCTCTCTCATCCGTTCATCATTTTTGACATATAAGTAGTCAAAATTCATTGTCTTGATGAAAAAAATTTCAAATCCACTAACCATTTTGCAAAGTTTCCTCCCTGGATAACTTTGGCACCGACTTGGGTCCATGGAGATGAACTGGTTTTTCAAAGGAGGCCTAAGAGAATGCTGTAGAACTTCAGAGAAAAAGACAACAAAATATATGATAATTACGCACAACGTTTCGAATATTGTGCGTTTAGTAATCTGCCGTGAGCGCTAACACGTACCCGCACCCCAAGCATGAAATCACGCTTGAATGCACAGGGAAAAATAAAAAATGTCATAACGAGTTATGCCGGCTGAATTATCATTTGATGTTAATGCTTTAACATTTAAAAATTAATATTAATATAGCAATATATATTATTGTTAAGTCTCCATTCATTTCGTAACTTTCGTTGTGTTGTGTTATGTAGATTTTCGTTGGAGCTCCACATGGTTCATGAGAGTGCAGACAAGAAGATCGCGGTGGTGGGCATTTTGTACAAATTGGGGCGTCCTGATGGCTTCCTGGCCCAGGTAATCAATGGAGTTTGGCGAACCCGTCGGTGGGGGCCGGGCAAGCTGTTGGCGGCCTTGAACAACCCTGTACACGCCGGCTGGATCCGGAGAGGGGTTTAGGTGTTTTTTGGATCCGGATCCTCTCCATTTCATTTTTTGTGGACAAAATTACTCTCAAAAAATCTAGTGGACAGAGATCTTTTGAATAAAGAAAATATAAAAGGATGGAAAAAACAGAATTCGTCGGATCAAAAAGTAAATGATGCTGTCCGTGAAATAGATCCCTTCATTTCGTTAGAAATGGATAGGATCCTGAAGTTGTTTTTTTCGGAATTTTTTATTTTCTATTATTATAAGCAATAAATAATTAGTATATTATATGTAATATAATAATTTTTAAAGTAAATAATAAAAAAATGTGTTTACTTAAAAAATTATTTTTAAAAATATAAATATAATATTTTAAAATTTAAAATAATTAAAAAATTTCGGGGGCAGCACCGGATAGCATGGAGTACGGGCCCGTGTACTGTCATTTTTGTGTGTGTCAGAATATGATTGAAGTGTTTGAATGGGAGATATTTATTGACAAAATTTGTTTAATTTGGTCGCAGATGAGCAGCTATATTAAGAAGTTGACAGATTTGGAGGATGCTGAAGAGAAAGTGGGAGTGGTGCACCCGAGGAAATTACAATGGGGAAGCCGAAAGTACTACAGATACATTGGCTCTTTAACCACTCCGCCCTGCACCGAAGGAGTTATATGGACGATCATCAAAAAGGTTCTTTTTAATTATACAATTAACTATCACCCGATCTTGACATTAGCTCTCCCTAATCTATATTAAGTTTATTAAACATAATTTAAAGATAGTCAATATCATTAATGTGTTTTATTCGTTCTTGAGATATCAGCCTCTAATTTACAATAAAATGACATCATTATGTGGTTGTTGTTCGATTATAATTAGGTTGATAACCAAGTTATGTTGGAAGCGTGTATGGTCCCCTGCACCAAAACACAAGTTCAACACTTGCGAGACCACTTGTACAAGCCGCCTACTCGCACGGCCACCCTCCTGAAGACGACCAACCAAACCCGCGCGAGATCCCCTCTGCGAGACAACTCAGCGAGTTCACCACTCCAAACCGCCACAAACCGCGCGATCTCCACTGCGAGGTGTCCGCCTGCTGCGAGACCTCTCCTAGACCGCGAGACTGCCCTTGCAGGCGAGTAGTCCACTCGCGAGATCGACCCTGCGAGCACACCAGCGAGCCTAACCCTTCTCGCGAGCTGCACACCTCTCGCGAACACGCAAGCCGCGAACTTCCCCTTCTCGCGAGCTCCTCACCTATCCGCGAGCTGACACAGGCGAGATTAACCGCCTAACCCGCAAGCTCAAGCCGCCCGACTTGGTTGACAAACCGCCCGGACAGAAAACACTCCAGCACTGCAGCGCTTCTCTCTCTCTCTCTCTAAAACAGGAACAGAGATATAGGAGCTTCTCTCTCTATTTCATCAATCATAAAAAGAACTACAAATGACATATTTATAGGCAAAAAAACACAAACAAAAGAAATCTCTCTCCTAATAATTACAACCTCTCATCTACCCATTTAATACATACTCTCTCCTATTCATTAATAGCAACCATAAATGAAATGGTAATTCCAACAAACTTGTGGGGCCCGGTCAACTTAATAATTCCAGCAAACTCCCCCTCAAACTTGGCAGACCATGCCGAGTTTGCTCTTTAGCTTTAGAAAAATTTCTACTTTCAATGTCTTAGTGAAGATGTCTGCAACCTGCTCTCCGGTTGGGCAATACACCACTTCCACTGTCTTCTGCTCCACTTGTTCACGGAGAAAGTGATATCGGGTCTCGATATGTTTGCTCCTCCCATGCAACACTGGGTTCTTAATGAGCTGGATGGCAGACTTGTTATCCACTAATACTGTCGTTGGCCCTTCCTGCGCATGATGCAACTCTCCCAGAAGGTTCCATAGCCAGAGGGTTTGGCAAGCGCATGCCGCCGCTGCGATGTACTCCGCCTCGCAAGATGATAAGGCTATAGTAGCCTGCTTCTTAGAACTCCACGAGAACGCTGCGGTTCCCATGTTGAACGCATACCCGAAAGTGCTCTTCCGGTCGTTCACATCTCCTCCATATTCGTTATCCGAGTAGCCGACTAGCTTCAACTCTCCTCCAGATGAGTACTTCAGGCCATGGTCCCGAGTCCCGTTCACATACCTCAGGATCCTCTTCGCTGCTGTGAAGTGGTCCTGCTTGGGCTCCTCCATGTGCCTGCTTACTACCCCGACTGCATACATTATGTCCGGCCTAGTGAAGGTCAAGTACCTCAGGCTTCCGACCAGGCTCTTGAACATAGTTGGATCCACTCCTTCCTCTTCGGAATCTTTCCTCAGCTTCGTTCCAGGGTCCGCAGGAGTGGAGATTGCCTTGCTACCCTTCATCCTGAACCTTTTCAGAATTTCCTCGACATACTTCTTTTGGGAGATGAAGATCCCATCTTCTCTCTGTTGCACCTCAACTCCCAAGAAGTAGCTCAGCTCTCCTAAGTCCGTCATCTCGAACTCCTTCTTCATCAGCCTCTTGAATTCTTCGAACATCGCAGGGTTGCTCCCGGTGAATATCATGTCATCCACGTATAGACATATGATCATGATGTCCCCACTCTTCTCCACCTTCATGTAGAGAGCATACTCATATGGGCACTTGATATACCCATGCTCCTGAAGGAATTTGTCTATCCTCCCATTCCAAGATCGAGCTCCCTGCTTCAGTCCGTACAAGGCTCTGCTCAGCTTGTAGACCTTTCTCTCCTTGCCTTTCACAATGTACCCTGGAGGCTGCTCGATGTACACATCCTCCTCCAGGTACCCATTCAGATACGCCGCCACAGCATCCATTTGCATGATAGTCCATCCGTAGTGTGCTGCCAGTGCGATGATCAGCCTTATAGTATCGATCCGCGCCACTGGGGCGTAGACTTCATCATAGTCCACCCCTTGTACTTGTCTATACCCTTTCACCACCAGCCTTGCCTTGTGCTTCTCCACAGCTCCATCCTTGCTTTTCTTCACCTTGTAAACCCATTTCACCCCGAGGGGTTTGTGGCCCGCCGGTGGGTCAACTAGCTCCCATGTATCGTTCTTCTTTATGGAAGCCATCTCGGCATCCATCGCCATCCTCCAAGATTTCTCCTGAGCAGCTTCCTCATAGGACCGTGGCTCGCAATCTGATAAAAGACAATATAATGAATAGTTAGCATGAATTGGGACCGTCTCCTCATAGATCTCCGCCAACCCCTTCATCCTGGGTGGTGGACTCTCGGAGTCACTCCGGCTCCTGCTTTTTCCTCCAGAATTTCCTCCACTTGAGCTTTCCCCTCTTGAATAGGAGGTGGAAGCTCCCCCTGAATTTCTACTCGGTGGTGATGGCGGCTCAGCTCCACCATTCTCGGCTCCAGCCTCGTGACCACCCTCTTCTTCATCTTCAAAGAACATGCCCTTCATACTTCTTGTCTCCTCATCCCAGCTCCAGCTGCTTCCTTATTCAAACACCACGTCCCTCGAGACTATGGCCTTTCCCGTCACTGGATTGTAAAATTTATATGCCTTGCTCTCCGGAGCGTAGCCAACAAAAATGCACTTCTCGCTCCTATCATCGAGCTTCTTCCTTCTCTGGTCCGGGATGTGAGCATAAGCTACACATCCGAAGACCCTTAGGTGCTTCACACTCGGCTTCCAGCCGCTCCATGCTTCAAACGACGTCATAAACTTCACACTCTTTGTGGGGCATCTGTTCAGTAGATACACCGCACATTGCACTCCTTCCGCCCAGAACATCTTTGGTAGCCCCTTCTCCTTCACCATGCTCCTCGCCATGTTCATGATGGTGAGGTTCTTCCTCTCTGCCACTCCATTCTGCTGCGGTGAGTATGCCGCCGTCAGTTGGTGTGATATTCCATTCTCCTTGCAGAAATTATCAAACAGCTTCGAGGTGTACTCCCCACCTCGATCTGTCCTCAGCACCTTCAATGGTTTCCCACTCTCCTTCTCGGCCATCGCCTTGAACTCCCTGAACTTGTCAAGGGCCTCAGACTTCTCTCTCAGAAAGTACACCCAACACTTCCGACTATAGTCATCCGTGAAGGTGATGTAGTACTTGCTTCCGCCTATTGAGGTGGTCTCAAATGGACCCGCGATGTCCGAGTGAACCAGTTCAAGTTGCCGCCTTGCTCTCCAGGACTTACCTCCTTCGAATGTCTGCCTCTTCAGCTTCCCCTTCGTGCACACCTCACACACCTTTTGTGGAGGGGGGATCATAGGCAGATCCGCCACCATCTTAGAGTGGGATAGTAGCTTCAACCCTGTGAAGCCCAAATGCCCCCATCCTATGGTGTCATAGCCATGCTTCTTCCTCTTCTTTTGTTCTTGCGAGACAAGCCGTCTCTTGAGCATCCATCTTCAGCGTGAAGAGACGGTTCTCCGTCATGTTCACCTTCACTACCTCCTTCCCTTGATCATTCTTCATTTCCAGAGGCATATCCTTCATCTGCACGCAGTAGCCTCTCTCCACTAACTGCCCAATGCTCAAGATGTTGGTCTTCAACCCTGGTACATAGTACACATCGTTCAAGTGTACTCTCTCCCCGTTCAGTTTCACAACAACCAAACCCTTTCCTTCCAAGGAAATCTTCGAAGCATCCCCGAAGCTAACCTCACCCCCACTGGGTTCAAGGTTAGAGAACATCTCCTTATCTCCACACATGTGGTTGCTCGCCCCTGTGTCCAGGCACCACACCTCATTCCTTCCTTCTTCTGCCCCTCGGTAGGTTAGAAACATCATTGGGTCTCCTCCCTCAACATCGTTCCCCTTGTTCCTAGCCTCCGCATAATGGTTGGCTTCTTCTGTCTTCCTCGGAGCCCAACAGTCATAGCTCATGTGCCCAAACTTGTTGCAGTTGTAACACTGAACTTGGGCTCTTCCTCCTCGGCCTCTTCCTTGGCCTCTTCCTCTTCCATCTTGCCATCTTCCTCCTTGAGGTTGTTCCGCCTCTCTTTGGTGGTATTGGTTTCTTCCCCGATCTCTTCCTCCTCTTCTTCCTCTTCCCCTGCCTTGTTGACCTCGGCCACGCTGGCCTCCTCCTCTTCCGGAGCTCTCTCCGAAGTTCAGCTGGTTCTGGAGTGCTTTTCCCAAGCCACTCACTTCTTCATCATCCTGCATCATCCTGTACTCATGAGCTTGCAATGAGCCTACAAGCTCGTCAATAGTCATCAATGTGAGGTCATTCGACTCTTCGATCGCCACAACCACATGACGGAACTTCCGCGACATCGATCTCAGCAGCTTCTCCATGAGGCTCACATCATCTATCGTCTCTCCGTTTCTCTTCATCTCGTTTGTGAGCGTCTGCAGACGGGTCACAAAGTCTCCGACCTTCTCCGTGGCCTACATTCTCAACATTTCATATTCACCCCGGAGAGACTGCAGCTTCACTTTCTTCGCCTTGTCTACTCCTTGCATGGAGCGTTGCAACGCTTCCCATGCTTCTTTTGAGCTCACAGCCTCCGAGATCTTCTCAAAGGTGGCTTCATCCACTCCCTGGTATAACGTGAACAGTGCCTTCTTATCTTTCTTTCTCGCTTCCCTCAATGCCGTCTTCTGGGCATTGGTCAACGCCGCTTCTGCTTCAGAAGTAAGCTCTTCATACCCGTCCTCAACTATCTCCCATAGTTCCTTTGAAGCGAGTAGTACCTTCATCTGAATACTCCAGTTTTCATAATTCGTTTTTGTCAACTTGGGGACTTGCCCCGACATGGCACCTCCGAACTCTATCTCTCCTCTACTTCAAACCTTCCGAGTAACCGTAAAGGTTTGCAACCTCGCTCTGATACCACTTGTTGGAAGCGTGTATGGTCCCCTGCACCAAAACACAAGTTCAACACTTGCGAGACCACTTGTGCAAGCCGCCTACTCGCGCGGACACCCTCCTGAAGACGACCAACCAAACCCGCGCGAGATCCCCTCTGCGAGACAACTCAGCGAGTTCGCCACTCCAAACCGCCACAAACCGCGCGACCTCCACTGCGAGGTGTCCGCCTGCTGCGAGACCTCTCCTAGACCGCGAGACTGCCCTTGCAGGCGAGTAGTCCACTCGCGAGATCGACCCTGCGAGCACACCAGCGAGCCTAACCCTTCTCGTGAGCTGCACACCTCTCGCGAACACGCAAGCCGCGAACTTCCCCTTCTCGCGAGCTCCTCACCTATCCGCGAGCTGACACAGGCGAGATTAACCGCCTAACCCGCAAGCTCAAGCCGCCCGACTTGGTTGACAAACCGCCCGGACAGAAAACACTCCAGCGCAGCAGCGCTTCTCTCTCTCTCTCTCTAAAACAGGAACAAAGATATAGGAGCTTCTCTCTCTATTTCATCAATCATAAAAAGAACTACAAATGACCTATTTATAGGCAAAAAAACACAAGCAAAAGAAATCTCTCTCCTAATAATTACAACCTCTCATCTACCCATTTAATACATACTCTCTCCTATTCATTAATATCAACCATAAATGAAATGGTAATTCCAACAAACTTGTGGGGCCCGGTCAACTTAATAATTCCATCAAGTTATTCAAGGAGAAAATAAATCAGCATTAGGTTACTCATATTGGTGGACAAAACTTTATATTATGATTCAATGCTTGAATGTGAGAATATTTTATTTCTTACTTTCCCAGAAGATCACCAGATAGGTATATGTAATCTATGCTCAGTCTTGGAGAGTCGCTGCAAATGGAAAAATTGTTTGAATAGAGCTATTTGAGAAGCAGTGATAAAAAAAACAGACTTGATGAGGTCACCCCTGAAATTTCCGAGTCCAACGGGACGGCCCAAACCAAGGACGCATGGGAAAAACTGACCCAGCCGGACAAGATGCATGCACAGAGCCAAATTCCCCCGAGTCCCAAAAGCGCCCAAAAGGAGGGCCCAAATCCCACGCACGCTCGACCGGACTCTGCGGGCGCGCGCGGCCTGCGCACCCGGCCAGCACGCGCTCGGACAACGTGCGCCTGACCAGCACGTGGCCGCGCCCCGAGATTGCCACACCACCACGCGCGTTGCCGGACCGGCTGCCTCTGGCCGCCGCTACTGCCTCCGGGCACCCTGCCCGAGCCACCAAAGCAGCCTGGTGGGGGGGGGGGGGGCACTTCCATCGTTTTGCTAAAATTGGTGATCCGAATGACCGAAATGGAGCTACGACATTCGCAAGCACAAATTCTGCCCCGACACAATTACCGATGTATCCCTCTAGAAACTATAAATAGACTCTCAGGCTTTCTTTTAAAAGGGAGAAAAGTCGGAGGCAAGAGTGAGCTCTAAGATTTTCCGGCAAAATTGCGGACTTAGAACGATCCTCCACTTAGGAATTTGCTCTGCTCCTCTTCTTGCGCAAATGCTCCATGGACTTGGAGATTTTCCCAGTCGAAATGCTTCCACTAAGTTTCCGTGGACTTCGCCAAATTTTCAGGCTGAAACAATTCCATCAAAGTTCCGTGGACTTCGCCAAATTTCCAGACAGGAACACTTCCGTCGAGGTTTCGTGGACTTACCCGAATTTCTAGGCTGAAACCCTTCCATCGAGGTTTCATGGACTTAAAATTTTTCCAAGCCCGGAGCGCTTCTATCGAGACTCCGAGAACTTTGTTTCATTTCCTCATTTTTGTACCTTGTAATTGTGATGGAGAAACGATCTGTCGCTCTCCGAGATCAAATCTCAATCCCTGTAAACTCAAAGAACTAGTGAATTTAGCTCGACACAGATCCACCACGTGGTTTTTCACCCTTTTCGGGTTTTGCACGTCAAAAAAGTCTCTTGTCATTTATTGGTGTTTATTCCGAGTTAAGACGATCTGATTTCTTCTGGAAGGGGAAAGACTGAGTGACCCACAACACTTTGGTGTCGTCTATGGGAAGCTGTTCCTAAATTCTACAACTCCTTAGAAGCAGTGCGTGCCACACACAAGCACCACAAACCGGCAGCAACGCAAGAGAAGGCCTCTCGCTTGGCCCACGCTTCGGTACCCACCACTCACCATGAGACAAGGGGGCACAGTCTTAGGCATGGAGGTGGAGAAAATTGCCGGACCCCCCCCCCCCCCCCCCTCCCCCCCTCCCCGCCTTGTCTAGGCAAGTTTTCGCCATAGCACAACGCGAAGGAGAGCACCCCAACAAGAGGGTGCGCAAGAATAACACCATTCGCTTCGGGGAAAAGTCAAGTCAAATCAAGAGTTCAACGTGCCGACCTTTTCAAAATCCAACTCTCGCAAGTGGAAGAAGAGGTTTAGTTTGTTGGAATCAACTTCTTGCACTATCATAGGAACAAAGAAAAGGTGTAGTCAATATGTTTGCTTTACTTGTGGCAAGTTAGGACACCTTGCTCGAGATTGTCATAATAATGTCCCGAGGACAAAGAAGGCTAAGTCTAGAGCAGTTGTGGGGTGAGTTCCACTTACTTGCTACTTGTGTGACAAAGATGGATATTATCCTCGAGAATGTCGAAATGACCCTTCGACGATAGGAAATTGAAATGACATTACAAGTGTGAATAAGAGAGTAGCTATAATAGACTACTGTACTTTCTACTTTATGTAAGAATGCATACTATGCATGTACGAACCTGTTGTTCCCCGGACTGATAAGAAGTCTTTTGATAGAGCATATTCTCACTTTCCGTGCTTGGATTTGTGTAATAACTATGATAAATAAATATGCGATTGAGATAATACTCCCTTAAGAGTAAAGGGTGAACACTGGTAGAAAGTTTTGTGTTAAGGCGGGGGATAGGAAGTCATGGTTTTAGCTTGGAATCATCTATGCTGCTGATATCTGAGTTCGTTGTGATCTTTGGTATGGAATAGCTCTCGAAGAAGCATACTTGTATTGATTGCAACTCAAAGGAAGTCATAATGAGGCAAAACACCAAACACGAAACTAAGTTCGTGTGTATGCGAGAATCGAGCAAGATATTGATGTCTGCTTTCCAAGTATTCTAGGTGGTTCAGAAAGGCTCAGAATTCTTTTCACACTGTTAGAGGTTGTAGAGCCAAAAATGAGTTTGAATGATGTTCTTGTTGTGTCGGAATTTGAGGATGTTTTTCCTAAGGATCTCCCTAAGACTCCACCTCAGCGAGAGATCGACTTCACTATTGAGCTGGTGTCAGATGCGAAACTTGTGTCACGCTCACCATACCGTGTGACTCCAAAAGAGATGACAAAACTGAAAGGTCAGTTATAAGAGTTGTTAGAGCAAAGCTACATACGCCCGATTATGTCACCATGGAGAGCACTGGTTCTCTTTGTGAAGAAGGACGGAGGCTTGCGCCTATGTATTGATTATCATGAGCTAAATAAGCTGACAAGTAAGAACAAGTATCTGATTTCGCGAATCAATGAATTGTTTGATCAGCTGGATGGATCGACTGTTTATTCGCGGTTGGATTTGAAGTCTGGCTATTGACAATTGAGAATCCGAGAAAGTGATATTCTCAAGACAGTGTGTGTTACACGCTATGAGCATTATAAATTTACAGTGATGCCTCTTGGGTTTACTAATGCGCATCAATGTTTATGGACTTGATGCATAAGACATTTAGAGAATATTTGGACCTATTTGTGATCATCTTTATTGACGACATACTGATATACTCTCAGTCAGAAGAGCAGCATGCAAATCATTGGAGATTAGTTCTGCATGTCCTGAGGAAGAATTTTTTTTATGTCGAGTTCTCAAAGTGCGAATTTTGACTATCTTCAGTGGCTTTTCTGGGTCATGTAGTAAGTGGAGAATGCATTGTTGTGGATCCGATAAAGATAGATGCGATAGGAGTTTCCTAGGACTTACCGACTATTATAGGCACTTCGTATAGCACCACTCATGTATTGATTTACCTCTTACTACATTTACAAGGAAAAATCAGATGTTCGTTTGGACGCCAGATTGCGTGCGAGCTTTTTAGGAGTTGAAGAGTCGTCTGATCACGACGCCTGTGTTATGCTCGCCATGTGTAACAGAGGACTTTGAAATCTATAGTGATGCATCAAGAAGTGGCTTAAGTTGCGTTTTACTGTAATTTAGGCGTGTGATTGCTTATGACTCTCGCCAACTGAAAGTCTAAAAACAATCTTGCTAGACGACTACCTTCTGGATCTTACAAGAAGGAAGGACTTTGTAGGGCTTGTTAGTTAGGTAAGCAAACTAAAAATAGTTTTAAATCCATATGTAAGAGTGATTCACCCAGAATTTTGTATTTGCTACATATGGACCTTTTTGGACTTATTGCAATGCAAAGTTTGGAAGGAAAGTCATACATTTTAGTTATTGTTTATAATTTCTCAAGATTTTCTTGGGTGTTTTTTCTTATAAACAAGTCAGATACTTTCAAAGTTCTTACTGACTTTCTCAGGAACATCAAGATTGAGTATTCTACTCAGATTGCATTGATCAGAAGTGATTATGACACTAAGTTTGAGTCTCTTCTGATGAGAGAATTCTGTGGGAAAGAAGGAATCAGACAGTATTTCTCTGTTCCTAGAACTTCTCAACAAAATGGGGTGGCAGAAATGAAAAATAGAACTCGAATTGAATCTGCTGGAACATTACTTGCAGATGCTTAATTACCCATATCCTTTTGGGCAGATGCAATAAGCACAACAAATTATGTTTTTAACAGAAGTCTGATTCATAAACTCAAGGGTAAGACTCCCTATGAATTGCTTAAAAATAAGAAACTTAAAGTAAGTTATTTTAAAAATTTTGGGAGCAAATATTATATCCATAATAATGACAAGAAATACTTAAGAAAATTTGAAGCCAAAGCTGCAGAAGGAATATTTATTGGATATTCTCTTGTCAGCAAGACTTATAAGATTTATAATAAATCAACCTTTAAAATAGAAGAATCCATACATGTATCTTTTGATGAAACAACATGTTTTATAAGGAGAAAAATATTTCTACCATAGACTCTTTTCAGGTACCAATTCTGTGTGAGAAATTAGATGAATTAAACCTTGAGCAAGATGTTACATTGCATCCTTCTCAACAAAATACTGAAGACAGTGATGAAGACAATCCAAAAATTTATGCTGAAAAATTATAGCTAATGAAATTTCACAAGAGTAATTAACTACACATGTTATTGAAGAACCAACTCCACCTGTTGATTATGTCACTCTTAGAGATCATCCTAGGTCTCAAGTGATTGGAGACATCGACTCAATCAAAATCAAATGCACACATATTTTCTCTCTCAGGTTGAACCTCAATCAATAAAAGATGCAGAACAAGATCCTCAATGGATTATTGTAATGCAAGACGGAGTCAATCAGTTTGAGAGAAGTAGAGTTTGTGACTTAGTTCCATGACTCAAAGATTATCCAATAATTGAAACAAAATGAGTATTCGGAAATAAATTGGATGCTCAAGGAGTTATAGTGAGAAATAAAGCTAAACTGGTAGCTCAAGGTTATTCACAGAATGAAGGAATAGATTATGGCCAAACATTTGCTCCTGTTGTAAGATTAGAAGATATCAGAATATTTCTTGTTTTTTGCTGCTCAAGAAATTCAAAGTATACCAGATGGATGTAAAGAGTGCATTCCTGAATGGAAACATCAAAGAGGAAGTATATGTGAAACAATCTTCATGTTTTATCTCTTCAACTTACTCTTCTCATGTTTTTAAACTTAATAAAGCTCTTTATGGTCTTAAACAAGCTCCAAGAGCTTGGTATGATATCGTTGTTACTTTTTACTAGAAAATAAATTTTATAGAGGCAAGATAGATAAAATTTTTTTTTTAGAAATCATAAAACTGAAATTTTACTAGTTCAAATATATTTTGATGATATAATTTTTAGTTCTACTGATTTCAAACTTTGCAAAAAGTTCTCTGACCAAATGCATTTCAAGTTTGAAATGAGTAGCATGAGTGAATTATCTTATTTTCTTGACTTACAAGTAAAGCAAACACCTGATGACATCTTCATATCTCAATCTAAATATGCTAAAGAGCTAATTAAAAGATTTAGGATGTCAGATGGCCCCTCTATGAAAACACTCATGCCTACTAATGTTGTAGTTGATAATGATGATCAAGAAAAACCTGTTGATCAGAAAACATATAGAACTATCATTGGGTCTCTATTATATTTAACAATAAGTATACCAGATATTATGTTTGCAACCTGTATTTGTGGTAGGTTTCAGATTAATCCTAAAAAACACACCTTACCTTAGTAAAAAGAATTTTAAGATATATAAATGGTTGTCCTAATATAGGATTCTGGTATCCTATTGAGTCAGGATTTGAATTAACTGGATTCACAGATGCAGACTATGCTTGGTGCAGAGTTGATAGAAAAAACACATCAGGAACTTGTTAGTTTCTTGGTGATAGACTTGTGTTATGATTTTGCAAGAAACAAACATCTATTTCTACTTTAACTGCTGCAGCTGAATATATAGCAGCAGATAGTTTTTGTTCACAGATTTTGTGAATTCAAATCAACTTCTAGATTATGCATTCAACTTAAATAATTTTATAATATACTGTGATAATACCAATGTAATTTCAATTGCACAGAATCCAGTCCTCCATAGTAGGATTCAACATATCAAAATAAGACATCATTTTATCAGAGACAATGTTGATAAAAATAAAATTAACCTAGTGTTTATTTTTACTGATTTATAGAGAGCAAACATTTTCATCAAAGCATTAGATGAAAAGAAACATAATTTCTTTTTAAATCAGTTAGGAATGATTGATGAATTGTAATCCTTTCGTAAACCTTTCGTCGAACGGAGATCGATGGATTGTATTTCTTTTGTGAAATTTTTGTCGAACTGAGTTCGATGAATTGTTTATCGTCGGACGGAGTTCGTCTTTTCAACTTCTGAAAACTTATATTTAGGTTTTCATCGAACTCTATCCCGCGCATTCTCCATTTCTCTTGCGCTTGATCTTTCTGTTTTGCAGGTTAATGGCGTTGTCACAAGCAATTCTCCCTGCAATGAAGTTTGATGCACGTTTTGATATAGACATGGACTCTTTCGGTCATTCAGATCAAATCTTTAAGGGTATTTTGTAACTGTTTGAGACGCAACATCTGAGAAAACTTATGACTACCTGAATCAAGCTTCCAGTCGCAGAGATTAAGGAATGGATTCATACTGCTAAGACTCAGGATATCTCAACCATTACTGGTTCTATCTCAAGACATCAGGTTTTCTTAGACCTGAAATTTTATCTGAAGTTTTTGGTTTGGTTAATGGCGAAGATGATATAGAATTGTCTAGCACAGAGTTTGATGTTATGTTAGATAGAATGAGTCACTCTCAAGGAAACCCTAACCACCTATTGAAAAAGAATTTTTTTATAGAATATAAATTTTTAGCCGATGTGGTTGGAAAAGTACTTTTGAGCAAACATTCATCCCATGATTATGTTACTAGACACCAATTCCTGTTGATGGGTGCTGTGGTTGACCAGAAAAATATTAACTGGGGAACAATATTATTTGATTATATTAAAAAAAAGATTAATAACAAGATATTCGTTATGCAAGAATTTTGAGAATTTTCCTCCAAACCAAATGTCCAGAGATCTTGGTCTCTCAAACTGTGCATATCAATGCATCCAAAAGGACTACTTATGCTTTGTTTGGAAAATGGGACAGGGTGATTCAAAAGCCATCCAGCGCTGAATCCTCTAGGGCAGCTTCTGAAAGCACAAGAGCGGTCCCAACTGCTCTCCCAACTCCAGAAGAAGTTTCTCCTCTTGTTTCTTCCACTCCACACTCTCCACAACATTCATCTAGACCTTCCACACCACTTTCTCAACAGCCTACTTTATCTGAAGATGTTCCATCCACATCCTTCCATACAAATTCCCCCATTCATCTGTCAGCACATTCATCTCCACTTCTTTCATCTCCACCTCATTTCTCTCTACTGCATTCATCTCCACCTCATTCATCTCTATCTCAATTATCTCCACCTCACTCACCCATCTAGGAGATAATTCCTGATGACATTCCCCCTGTCATCAATCCTTCAAGCATATCACAAGCTTTTCAGATTCCATCCTCTGCCACTACTCAGAATCCACCTGAGTTCATGCATCTAGACTTCTCATCCATTTCTAATCAACTTCTTGATTTCATCACTCCTACTCTTAAGAAGCTCTTGGATGAAGCTCTGTCTCCTGTTGTGTCCTCTATTTTTGAACTCTCTTCTCAAATTACCTCTCTCTAATCTGTCCATTCTTTTGGGGGCCTAGATTCAGTTATCCCTAGATCTAGGCAGAGGGAGATGCTTGATGAAGAAGCTCCAGTTGTAGCAGCAGCAGAAGCTCCAGTTATAGTTGCAGCCACAGTAGAAGGTCCAGTTCCAGCTGCAATAGATTTTGCTGAAGTTCAGGATTTAGAAATGACTGAAGTCATCTCAGTTGAGGATGAGTTGACAGTAGTCCAGAAGTTATTACTGTTGGTGATATCATTATTAATCCCACAGTTAATTTATATTCCTTATTAGCAGATTTTGAAATGACTGAAGTCATCTATGTTGAGGATGAGTTGAAAGCAGTTCCAGAAGTTATTACTGTTGGTGATGTCATTATTAATCCCACAGTTAATTTATATTCCTTATTGACAGATTTTGATTTACTACACAATTATATTCCTAGTCTACCAGTTTTTGAAGAAGATCTCTCTAGAGCATTAGTGTGTTACACTGCTCCTATTGATCCCCCTGTTTTAGAACAGCTTAGATCCCAGTCTCAGAGTTTCTTTTACCTCACAGACTATTGATGATATAATGGATATTATGGAGCAGGTTCATTCTCCTCCTACTTTTGCATGGGATGAATCTCCTATTCCTATTTTTGATGATCTGTTCAATGAAGATATGGAAGAGGTAGATAAAATTGATGAGACAGTTAAACAAATTGATGCATTATATGATCAGTCAGAGGAACATTTTGATGATCATATAAATTCTAATGATTCAGAAGATTATAATTCTAAGAAAAGAAAATTCAGGAAAAAGGATCCAGTCAATGTTGCTCCTCAACCTTCATTTATTACTGTTATCCCTTATTATATTCTGCATGGGATTACTCTTACAGTAGACCATCCACATTGGATGAGGTAATCTAAAAATGAGCAGAAAAGGAGGAAGAAAATGAAAAGATATCATTCTCCTCCAAAAACTTGGAGTGGTCCTCCTCCTCCAGCAGCAGGTTCTACAGGTATTTCTTCTCAGAAGCCTACATCTCATACTTCTAGAACAACTCAATACATGCAAGATAGATCTTCAAGGCAAGACTGTTAAAATTCAACAAAACCGTAGAGGCCTCCTCGGATACCCTGTTGACACTCAACAAACCGGCGGAGAACACCCCACTTATATTGTTGAAAGTTTTCCCGGATCGTGGAGTTAGCAGAGGTTATCTCAACAAAGCAGTAACAACCAGCAACGCATGCAACACAAGCTTCTTTATTGATCAAGAGCAAACTTCTTTACAAGGCGAGACATACATGGCGAGACATGCTTCACCAAAAACCCAAACCAGGAGAGCAGAGACAGTTACAAAGACAAGACAGAAAAACAAGCCGCGCGGACTCAACCACCAAGCCGCCGGTCTACTGCTGTGGAGTCCGCTCAGTCCGCCAGGTCGCCAGACCGCAACCCAAGCCGCGCGGACTACCCCTTATTCCAATGCTTAGCTCTTCACCGCCGATCTGCAGACCGCCTGACCGCGAGGTCGCCTAGCCGCCAGACCGCACAAGCTGCGTCACCGAATGGAACAGTCCGCCTGAAGCAGGCGACTTCCTGAGCCTCGAACCAAGTTGCCAAAGAGAAGACCGCCTGGTCGCTATCCGCGACCTGCTGTTTACCGCCTGTTGCTTAACCGCAGAGTCCGCACTGTCCCTGACCGCAATCAGAGCCAAATCCTGGCTTTCCAGCGCTATCCGCACAACCTGCACAGCACAACCGAGTCAACTCTCAAACCGCGCGGACACCAAAGTCCAGACCGCAGCAACTTACGCGAGCTCAATTACTGTTCACTTACTTCAGTTTAGGTTCCTTCTTTCCTGATGTGACATGGGTCCTATTTATAGGCACGATGATGAGTATGGTCACCGCCCTAGCCGATAGGATCACCGCCACATCCCGCAGCAAGAACAAGTGTGTCCGCCAGCCCGCGGACACACATTCCAGTTCGCCGCTCCTGTGCAGATAGCCAGTCCGCCCCAGCTTCTCCAAGGCCGGACTCCAATATCCAGCCCGCCTTGCCGCCAGAGGCCAAGCCAGGACCACCACAGCCGGACTCCACAACAGCCGTGTCCGCCAATCTGCGGACAAGGCATCAGCCCGCAAACCCCGAGCCCGCAGCCTCGCCATCAAGGCACCTGCCGGACTCAACGGACACCCGACTTCTGTCCGCACCTCCTGAGTCCATTGCCTCTATCTCCAAGGCACCGCCGGACTCAGCGGACACGCCGATCCAGTCTGCCCACAGCAGACTCCAGTCCGCATCCCTGAGTCCATAACCTCATCACAAGGCTAAACCGGACTCAGCGGACTCTGGCTCCAGTCCGCATGCTCATGCACAAGCAATTCTCCAGTCCGCATTTCCCCAAGCTAGCAAACAAGGCAACAACACTTCTACTACGCTTAGCGGACTGAGAAACCAGCCTGCGCTCCACTGCGCGATCTCCCCGGACTGAGCCAACCTGGACTTGGTTCAGATCACACCAAGTCCAGTCCACTGGCCACATGGGCCAGTCCGCACTTACTGGCGGACACTGGATCTAGCCCGCCATACCGGGCGACCTCCAGTTTCTGCCCGCACTGACCGGCGATCTCCGCGGCTTCCATTTGCCGCTTCACTAGAGCAAGACCAAGGCAACTGCCAAACCGGTCTGCCGAGCTCCAGTTCATCAGTCCGCTTCATGCCGGACTCCGCGGATAGGATTGCTATCCGCCCGGTTACTTCCTGGGAACCAACTGTCTGCTGAGTAATTCCCGGCCTGACAGACCGCCGCTGCTGTCCGCGTAGTCCGCGCGAACAGACCGCCCAGGCCGCCACAGAGCAAACCGCCTGCAACATCCCTGCCGACTTAGTAGTCCGCAAGCCCTGTCCGCGTAGTCCGCGCGGATAGGTTGCCCAAGCCTTCCATTCACCCACTTTCACTTCACAAGTTTCAACACTCCCCCTTGAAGTGAGAAGTGGTGAATAACACCAGCAGCTCCCGTAACCTTGCACCTGGTTCCTCCGATAGCATCTACGAAGAGATGTCCAAGACATAGTCCTCGCCCCGCATATCATGGACCATGAGGGAGCCCTCCAGCATCTCCCAAAAGGAGCCATGCTTCCCTCTGCCTTCTTCAGCTTCAACCTCCACTCATGCATCATAGGAGTATCACCAACTTCCTTGGGCACAAACGTCCAAGCCTCGTTACCTCTGAGAGAAGTCACGTCTTCAGCCTTGGTGTCAATCACCTCCTTGATTCTAGTGGGGTCCTCACAGCCATAAGAACCTTGCTCGACCTGAGGGCTAGCAAAGAAACATGGGACCAAGTCCGCCGTGTTCCCTTCGCTATATCGAGCTGGTGGCTTACTGATCCTCTTCGATCTCCGAAGAACCGGATCACGGCTAACCACCTCCGCTGCTACTGAACCAGCTCCGTTCCCGGGCAAACCCGGAACAATGCTCCCCTTGCTCCCTGAACAAGACGCCTCCTTACTGGAACCAGAAGCACCTAGAGCAACGCTCCCCATGCTACCTGAACCAGAAGACTCCCCTCTTGAACAAGAACAACCTGGAACATCGCTCCCCTTGCTTCCTGAACCGGAAACCTCCGCCTTCGAGCCAGAAGATCCTGGAGCATCGCTCCCCCTTCTTCTCGACTCTGACGCCTTTGCCCCGGAGCTAGAACAACCTGGAGCACCTGGTGATTCAGGTAACTCCACTTCCTTAGCAGCAGCCTCCTTCAGCCCAACATCTGACCTGCTTATCTCTAGCTCCACATAAGAGCTACCTCAATACGACGTCAACTCATCGAAAACAATGTCACTTAACACTATGAGTTTCTTCGTCGCAGGATCCATACACCTCCATCTTCTTCTCTGCTCATCATACCCAACAAAGACTAGCTTTGTCTTGAGAGCACCCGGAGAGTGTATATAACAGGTAGATCCGAACACCCGAAGGTGCTTCACTGAGGGCTTCACTCCGAACATCAGCTCATAAGGAGTCTTCACTATGATCGGACTAAGAGGCATCCGGTTGATGACATGAGCAGCACAGGCCATCCCTTCCGCCCAAAGGGCCTTTGGAGCGCCTTTACTCTGAAGCCAACACTTGCAGGTCTCCGTTAACCAACGGATCATCCGAGCTGCAATACTACCTTGTTGTGAAGTATGTCCACAAGAAAGCTCCTTCCGGATCCCTTGCTTCCTGCAAAAGTGTGAAAACTCGGTTGAGCCAAACTCACCACCGATACTTGTTCTCAACACCTTGATCCTCCGGCCTAGCTGACCTTCCACAAGCTTCTTGAACTCCACAAACAAGCGTACCATGTTGGACTTTTTCTTCATTAAGTATACCCACGTATACCTAGAATAGTCATCAACCAATATCAGCATGAACCTGCTGCCTCCAAGACTGGCCGTGACGGTCGGTCCCACCAGAGCACAATGGACAACCGCCAATGGTGCTTTACATCTGGATTGTGCTTTATCAACCATGAAGCGATAGGCTCCACTTTCCTGACATCCCGCACACCCCCGACCATCGCCATAGGATGACAATCTAGGCAAGCCTCTTACGAGTCTTCTTTCCGCCATTGCTTTCAGCTTGTTCATCCCTACATGCCCCAGTCTTTCATGCCAGATAGCAGCACTATCACTGGCATTCCTCCGATCAGATCCAGAACTTGTTGATAAACCAACAAGGTTCTTCTCCTTCCTCCCTACCTGAGCAACGTTCGCCGAGAGCAAGACAACCTTGCACTCCTTCCGAAGATGACCATGCTGCTTGCATTTATAGCACCGTGGTCCTTCCTTCCTCTTCCTTTCACGCCTAGGAGAACCACTCCTTTCTTCCTGATATGAAGTAGAGGGACCATCGTCAGCAGCAACCTTCACCTTCTTCCTGAACAACCCATCAAGGGAAGTCCAAACCTCCGCAGCTGACCGACATCCACTGATGTGGTCCAAGAGCTCCGATGAGATCACCTGCTTGAGAATAGACTCCGCTTTCGCATTTGTCTCCTTCCAAGCTCTCATCGCCTCAGCATTGCCAGCAGTATCCTCTTGTCTTCCTGCTCTGCATACAACCTCCCAAAGGTCCTCGCCAAGAAGAAAGCTCTTCATACATGACTTCCACCTTTCAAAGTTCGTCGCTGTAAGGAGATCAATACCAAGACAACTTGCATCCTCCACTGCCATGGTTCTACCACTGGTTTCCTCTACAAAAGAGTAACTACTTCCGTTGAGCACTGCTTGACCACTCCAACAACCTCCCTCTGATACCATGTTGAAATTCAACAAAACCGCAGAGGCCTCCTCGGATTCCCTGTTGACACTCAACAAACCGGCGGAGAACACCCCACTTATATTGTTGAAAGTTTTCCCGGATCGTGGAGTTAGCAGGGGTTATCTCAACAAAGCAGTAACAACCAGCAACGCATGCAGCACAAGCTTCTTTATTTATCAAGAGCAAACTTATTTACAAGGCGAGACATACATGGCGAGACATGATTCACCAAAAACCCAAACCAGGAGAGCAAAGACAGTTACAAAGACAAGACAGAAAAACAAGCCGCGCGGACTCAACCACCAAGCCGCCGGTCTACTGCTGTGGAGTCCGCTCAGTCCGCCAGGTCGCCAGACCGCAACCCAAGCCACGCGGACTACCCCTTATTCCAATGCTTAGCTCTTCACCGCCGATCTGCAGGCCGCCTGACCGCGAGGTCGCCTAGCCGCCAGACCGCACAAGCTGCGTCACCGAATGGAACAGTCCGCCTGAAGCAGGCGACTTCCTGAGCCTCGAACCAAGTTGCCAAAGAGAAGACCGCCTGGTCGCTATCCGCGACCTGCTATTTACCGCCTGTTGCTTAACCGCAGAGTCCGCACTATCCCTGACCGCAATCAGAGCCAAATCCTGGCTTTCCAGCGCTATCCGCACAACCTGCACAGCACAATCGAGTCAACTCTCAAACCGCGCGGACACCAAAGTCCAGACCGCAGCAACTTACGCGAGCTCAATTACTGTTCACTTACTTCGGTTTAGGTTCCTTCTTTCCTGATGTGACATGAGTCCTATTTATAGGCACGATGATGAGTATGGTCACCGCCCTAGCCGATAGGATCACCGCCACATCCCGCAGCAAGAACAAGTGTGTCCGCCAGCCCGCGGACACACATTCCAGTTCGCCGCTCCTGTGCAGATAGCCAGTCCGCCCCAGCTTCTCCAAGACCGGACACCAATATCCAGCCCGCCTTGCCGCCAGAGGCCAAGTCAGGACCACCACAGCCGGACTCCACAACAGCCATGTCCGCCAATCTGCGGACAAGGCATCAGCCCGCAAACCCCGAGCCCGCAGCCTCGCCATCAAGGCACCTGCCGGACTCAGCGGACACCCGGCTTCCGTCCGCACCTCCTGAGTCCATTGCCTCTATCTCCAAGGCACCGCCGGACTCAGCGGACACGCCGATCCAGTCTGCTCACAGCAGACTCCAGTCCGCATCCCTGAGTCCATAACCTCATCACAAGGCTAAATCGGACTCAGCGGACTCTGGCTCCAGTCCGCACGCTCATGCACAAGCAATTCTCCAGTCCGCATTTCCCCAAGCTAGCAAACAAGGCAACATCACTTCTACTACGCTTGGCGGACTGAGAAACCAGCCCGCGCTCCACTGCGCGATCTCCCCGGACTGAGCCAACCTGGACTTGGTTCAGATCACACCAAGTCCAGTCCACTGGCCACATGGGCCAGTCCGCACTTACTGGCGGACACTGGATCTAGCCCGCCATACCGGGCGACCTCCAGTTTCTGTCCGCACTGACCGGCGATCTCCGCGGCTTCCATTTGCCGCTTCACTAGAGCAAGACCAAGACAACTGCCAAACCGGTCAGCCGAGCTCCAGTTCATCAGTCCGCTTCATGCCGGACTCCGCGGATAGGATTGCTATCCGCCCGGTTACTTCCTGGGAACCAACTGTGTGCTGAGTAATTCCCGACCTGACAGACCGTCGCTGCTGTCCGCGTAGTCCGCGCGAACAGACCGCCCAGGCCGCCACAGAGCAATCCGCCTGCAACATCCCTGCCGACTTAGCAGTCCGCAAACCCTGTCCGCATAGTCCGCGCGGATAGGTTGCCCAAGCCTTCCATTCACCCACTTTCACTTCACAGGTTTCAACAAAGACAGACCTGCATGGTCTGAGACCTATAGAAGACAGAGCAGCCAGCAATATCCTACCTAAGAAAGGCCAGCTTCTCCGGTAATTGAACCCAAATAAGACCATGTTTATAGAATGACCAGGTTCAAAGAACAAGTTGCAATTGCTCAGCTAAAAAAGCAAGGATTGAAGGTAAGGACACTTCTCAATTTACTACCATGTTTTCTTACAAGCAACAAGAATTAGAAAAATATCAGAAGAAAAACATGTTCAATGTTGATGAATATATGAGTTTACATTCAAAAGTAGTTGTCCCTACAGTCTCTTCTCAGAAGATCATTGGCTCTCAAGATCTGAAGTTAAGCAATAGGGAGTCTGATGATCCGACAAGACAATTGATCTTCACCAAGTCTTCTACAGATCCTTCAGCTGATGTTTCTCAAAAGAAATCCTAACTTTAATTATGTTTTTGAACATTGTTGTTATGTTTATAAACTTTTTCAAAACACTTTTTATATCTGCTGAAAATTTATAATTCTGTCAGATAATAATGTTTTTTTGATAGTATTCTCACCCAAATAGGGGAGATTGTTGGAACTCCTTATTACTGATATGGGCTATGATTACTATTCTTTGTTTAGGATGTTTATTTTGACCCAACTTGTATGGACTAGGGTCATAGGTTATTTCCAGGGTTGTTACTTCAGAAGGAATTCCAGAGAATCTAAGTTCGACGAAAGCTAAGCTCAGTTCGACTAACGCTGAGCTCAGTTCGACGAACTCTAAAATCCGTTCGACGAACTCTGAACTCAGCTCGACTGACTCAGGTCTCAAACTCTGAGCTTAGTTCGACTAACTCTAAGCTCAGTTTGACAAATGCGGAGCTCAGCTCGACGAAAGTGATAACTCAGTTTGTTGAAGATCAGTTCGACGAAGGCAAAGCTCAGTTCGACGAAAGCTTTGTTGAGTTCGACGAATTCGACGGTTTCTATATTAATTGATGGCAGAATGATTTCAAAGATTTGGTAACTGAAACTCTGATATTTAATGCTAATTATTCTAACGAATATAGCCGTTTAAGGCAGCATTAAATATGGATTTATCACAAAGTTACAAATCTAATTAATTACCAAGATAGTTACAAATTCTCAAAGGATTCAGCCGTTTCAGAGTCATTTTTATTGCAAAATATTGAATTCTTCCTGACAGCAGATATATATATCTATAGAAGGTTACTGCTTGATAAGGATTTTGGGGAATACACAGAGATTTTGAAATCTATAGAATTCTGCTTCAGACTCTCCTTAAGAGACATCAAAATACATATCTGTCTCAAACATCAGCTGAAGAGGAACAACATTCAAGAAGACCTACATCCTGAAGAAAAGTCTCTTTCCTTGATCACAAATTCTATTCAAATCAGGGGGAGCTTTTTGCAACATCATCAACTAAAGTCTTCTCAGAGATTTTTGAAAGAGAAAACATTATCTAACTCTTATAGTTTACTTTTAAACTTTGTACAAGGTTATAACTCCCTTCAAAAGTTAACTCTTGTTTCATAAGTCACCTGATCAAAAAATTTAGATTTGATTTTTGGGTACCTGATCAAAAGCCCAAAGAGTTGCTAAATCTCCCTTAGAAAACAGATTTTCTGGTGACAGAGCATCTGATCAAAAACCTATAGTAGATTCCTACCAGGGTGGTATAAGAGTAGACGTAACCAGATTTATTGGGGAACTAATATAAATTCATTGTTTCGTCCATGATTGTTTTTTTTATTTGTGTGCTGTGATTATTATCTATCTATCTATATATATGTCACTATTTTCAAAACAGCTATAAAGATAAAATTAAAGTTTTTAATATGTACTATTCACCCCCTCTCTAGTGTAAAGTCAGATCTATCCCTTCACTTTAAGACAAGCATTGGAGCTTGATGAAAACATGAAGTGCTATATGACGGAGATAGTGGATGCGTCGAATTCCCAATTCTCGCTGAATGACCGTCTTTTGTGGAAGGATGGTCAGAAGTGCGTCCCGAATGTTGGCAAGCTGCTGGCGGAATTGATGTACGAGCCTCATTTTATCAAATACTCAATCCACCTAGGGAGCACAAAAATGTTTAAGGATATGAAGAAATGTTTCTGGTTGTCAGAGTTGAAAAAGGACATCGCACTTTATGTGGCAAAGTGCCAGACTTGCGCGCTCATGAAGGCCGAATGTCAAAAACCCAGTGGTTTCCTGAAGTTATTACTAATACCAAAATGAAAATTTGATGATATATTGATGGATTTCGTGCATGGTTTGTCGAGATCACAATGCGAGAATGATTCCAGCTTGCTCCATAAAGCTTGGGTCGATGATTTTGTTGATACATAGTGGAAGATAAAATCATCAAGTCGTTGCCGAATGAAACCCACTATCTTCTGATCTATCTTCTTCAACTCTTCGCCATCTAACATGGTAGCTGGCCTCCCTAACAACGGAGTATGAAGATTTTTATAATATAAAAGATCTTCCATCCGAGGCTTCCAAATGCTCCAGTTCTTGTCATTCATGCTAATCATTCTTCAACTCTTCGCCATCTAACATGGTAGCCCGGCCCGGTTATTTTTTTTTTAAAATTGTTTTTTTTATTTTTCTAAATTCATAAAAAAAAATCAAAACATATGATTTACAAAAAGAAAATAAAAAAACACAAAATCGCAATATTGAAAAATAAAATTTTTATTAATGTAACGAAATTATACAAATTTAGAAATGTGCAAATATACAAAAAATTGGAAATTCTAAATTATTAAAAATTACAAATGAAAAAAATTCTAAATTATTAAAAATTACAAAATTACAAATGACAAAAATACAAGAAATTGTCTAGTTTAAGTTGATCGCGCTCATCTCGTCTTCCATGTCCGACAAGCTATCCTCAATCGCTGAAATATGCTGCTTCCTCTTCACCGCATACATGTGGTTCTTGTAGCATATGAAGATCTCGAGCGATTCTTCGCTTAGTCGACTTCTCCGCTCGTTCAAAACCCTGTCACTAAAAGAAAAAACAGACTCTGAAGCTACTGTGCTAGCTTGGATCGTTAGTAAATCTCGGGCCTTATAGACCATAATAGGATAGTATTTACTTTACTTTTCCACCATTTTAAAATATCGAAATTTTCTAATTCGTCCGTGGACATAAAATCACGAAATTGTGTTTTTGTGTACAACCCTAATTCATTTAAACTACTAGATGTTGTGCGCGATTTTTTCCTAGAGGCTAACTCTAACATTTTATTTTTAAAACTACTAGATGTTTTTGGTTGCGACACATCCTCTCAGAGACACAATCCGTATAAATTATCGTAATAATTATAACATTCAGTAAAAATAGTGTTAAAATTTAAAATACTCAGATTATCTAAATCTGAATCACTTAGATTTATGCCTATATTGTTATTTATTTCTTCAATAAACTTTTCTATGTCGTCTACGCCGAAAAGAGAATTCAAAGCGGCGGTGCATGAAAACATAACTGAGATTTCTCTATAATATTTTAAAAATTTCATTTCCATTATTTCTATTAATTCGCTCCATCCGACATGTTGGTTAAAATAATTTAATTTTTGTGAAATATTAACAATATTTTCAATAACTAGCGGGCTAGTAGGATAATATACGTCCGATAAACTATTTGTCGCCGTATAAAAACTTCTAATAAATCCATGTAATGTTCTAAAATTATCC
Source organism: Platanthera guangdongensis (assembly GCA_039583875.1). Classification (NCBI taxonomy): domain Eukaryota; kingdom Viridiplantae; phylum Streptophyta; class Magnoliopsida; order Asparagales; family Orchidaceae; genus Platanthera; species Platanthera guangdongensis. The sequence goes on from CM077164.1 coordinate 44,533,324, forward strand.
AATCGGACTCGGTTAATTAATGTTGACATAACAAAGTATAAAATTCCATTAGTAGTGTTTTTTGTCGAATCGCTCGTTTTAACATTATATACGTAGAGTTTCATCTAATTGACATGTTAAATAGATGTTTCAAAAATTTTTGATTTTGCCAGATTACGAATTTTTAAAATCTTGACGTCGTTGTTTAGAACTATAAATAAATTGTAACATTAAACATATTTTATTAATGTATGGTTCCATATACGACAAACAATCTTGTACTAAATTTAAAACGTGACATGCGCAACGAGTATGAAAAAAAGCGCCGTTTAATATAGGTTTCAAATCACGTTTTAACCACTCAATTGAGGTGGTATTATTTGTGACGTTATCGAAAAAAATACTCATAATTTTATCTTTTATTTTAAATTCGCGCACGCATTTTGAAATTATTTGATAAATCGCCTCATCGGTGTGCGGGACTTCGAAACTTTCAAAACAAATTATTCGCTTATTTAGATCACAAGAAACAGGTCGACCCAGTGACACGTTATAGACATATACGATAATCCTAATTTTATACTACTTGTCCAAACATCGCTCGTTAAACTCACTCGACCCTCAAATTTTTCAAAAAAATTAATTAAAGTTTATTTTGCTTTTGAATAATATTTAAGTGCATCGCGCCTAATTGAAGATCGACTTACTTGGTGATATTTAAGTTGTAGTCATTGGTGGATGTACTCGGTTTCTTCTTCGTTGTCGTAGTGGCTGAACGGCAACCCACGTCTGATGATGTTCTTTACTTGCATCTCCCGCTGCCGACCTTGATCGTACGTCCAGATTTGTCCGGATGCCGATAATTGCGCCTCGGTCGAATCGGGAGGAGCTTGTTTGGCTGCGCAAGACTTAACGTGTCTTGCGAGTGTCGAGTTGTCAGCGATCGAAAGTAATTTCGAGCACTGTTTGCACCTCGTCTTTTGCTCCGCGCCGACTTGCAATAAGTCGAAATATTCTCAAACCGGCGTCGTACGCTTGTGCTCCACCACTTCGTGAGCGACAGATGATGAAGAAGACGCCTGCGTTGACGACATATTCGAGAGATTAGAGAGAGAGAGGGTGGGGGATGAGGGGGTAGAACTGGTAGAAGAGGGAAAGGAGGGGGGGGGGGGGGTTATAGTTTTTTTTTTAAAAAAAAATTTTTAAAAAATATTTTTTAATGGGCTGCAAATAGCAGCCTTGCAGCCCATGTGGCAGCCAACGGCTCTTAGAGCCGTTGGAGCCGTTGGTTTCCAACGGCTCTAAGAGCCAGCCCGGGCTTTTCCAGTCCCGGGCTAAGCCCGGTGGCCGGGAGGGGGGGGGGGGGGGTTATAGTTTTTTTTTTAAAAAAAAATTTTTAAAAAATATTTTTTAATGGGCTGCAAATAGCAGCCTTGCAGCCCATGTGGCAGCCAACGGCTCTTAGAGCCGTTGGAGCCGTTGGTTTCCAACGGCTCTAAGAGCCAGCCCGGGCTTTTCCAGTCCCGGGCTAAGCCCGATAACCGGGCTTTGCCCGGCCCGGCCCGGGCCGGGCATCGGGCCGGGCATTTGACCGACAATGGGGCCCGGAAGGGCCCCATGGCCCGGGACCGGGCCCGAGGCGGGCTTGGCCCTGGACCGGGCCTGACGGGCTTTTCACCGGGCCGTGCCGGTCTGGCCCGATGGGCCCGATTTTTTAGGACACCCCTATAGTATACCGGTGTATTTCTTTGATATAGAAGTATTAATTATTTACTAGCGCTTGTCAATTTATTTAGTAATAGAAAAAACCATTCTGTTGTAAAATTTGTCCTCACTTGATTATATTTTGCATTCAGATTCGCACGGTGTCAAGAGAGCAAGTGAAAATGCTTAAAGAGGCGGTACATGATGTAAGTACACAATTAATTTTCTCAATAAAATTTATGACTAGTGGAAAAAATGAGAACTATATTGGCACTTTATTTTTGACTATCCGCGCTTAAATTGAGTTTTTTTGGACTTTTAGAATTCCTATTACCAAACACTTCATAAAAATTATTCCTTATTTGCACTCGCCCCTCTCGTGTTTCCGCCTCCCCTCCAAACCGTGATTCCGCCGACGATCCTTCTTCCTCACTTTCCGTCCAGCCTGAAGGGCTCCAAATCCGGCAAGTGCTCCTTCTCCACTTCCCCAGCGGCGTTCTTTATCCCGACGCTTTCTACTCCATTATCTGGCGGCTATCTTTTTCACATCCAGCGATCTCTCTTCCTCTTTGCGCTTGTGCTTCTCTATTTCGAGATTTTCAAGCGCCCATTCCTCCTCCAGGCGGTGGTGTTCTGCTCTTCCCTTTTTTTCAATTTTTGAGTGCAGACAGCTTTTGTGCTTGCGGATAGTCAATTTTAAAAAATAATATTTGCGCATAGCTAAAAATACTAATAGCCAAAACTGCGATGCTAATATCAGCGTCCAGAAAAATTTGCATACATTAAATAGCTTTTTGTTAGTATATCATTATATGTTTGTTATTCTTTTCGTATATGTAAATTATGTATGGAGAGAGAGATATATAGATAGATAAAATATATATATATTGATGTATGCTCACAAGAGTATATTTGGCTGGCAGGATTTTGAAGAGAACGCTAGACCTACACAACCAACAAATGCAAGAGAAGTTTATGTCTTCCGTCCCATGCACAATCGCTATTGAGCAACTCTATGAATCAGATCATGCAGTATTTCATTATTAATTTATTTAGACAAGTAAAATGCTTCCTACCCATCATGTACACTAGTATTAATTAATTAAACTTTTAATTGTATCTTTATTTAAGCAATCCGCAGATATTATTAGCCCTCGTCCGTTCACATAATAAACTGGTCAGAATTACGTGTGGTCTATAGTCAAAAGTAAACAAAGCTTTGTAATAGCTGTAGAACTTATCTACAGTGAAACTTTCCCAAAAAAAAGGCTGCTGTTGATGTATTTAATGCAATAAATATAGATGGATAAACCTGTTTGGTAATGTAATAAAAAAGCACTCTATTACTTGCTCTAAAATCAACAGTTGGTATTAGAGCATAGTTAAGCTTTCTGAGCAACATTTCATGGCAACTTTTTCTTCAGCCTCTTTCGTATATTCTAATTCATCAATTCCAAATTTTGATGGTGGAATTACTATAATTGGAGCATAAGCTTGTTCCATCTTGCAAGGGTTATGAGATTTATGCTCCGTTTGGCGTGACTTATCGCGGCTTATTTGCTCCGGTGAGGTTGGACAAAAATGTTGTTGTCATGCCAAAATCTTATGTCTCAAACTAGTTTCTTTTTTTGATAACGGTAGGAACATTTGTCATACAAAACATACAATGATGTTTTTGTTCAAACTCATCGGAACAAATAAGCTGCGATAAGCTGCATCAAACACAGCGTTGACTGCAATGGCTCTCAACTTCCAGCGGACACTCAGCCAGTACACCTCTTACGGGTATTGCTTAAAAACAAAATTGACGAAATAAAGATAAAAGATGCTTGCGCTGCATCTTTTATCTTATGCCCTCGTCCGTTCACAAATGCTCGTTCATGGATCGTATGTGAACGCAAATAATATTGAAACTACCAGCGGCTTGGGCAACATTGTTGGAAGTGTTTAAGTAGGAATACAAATGATGAATAACGATGTACAAACAACTTGGTGTTATTATTCCGTTTTAAAAAGTTGCAACTAAGGCTCTGTTTGGAAGGACTTATTTTCACCGGTCAAGTGGTTATGACGCATGAACCCGACCTTAATTAGGGTCAGGTTCATGCTATGGTAATCACTTAACTGGTGAAAATAAGTCCCCCCAAACGGAGCCTAAATACATTGTAAGAAAAAAAACAACAAATTGGGAAGGAGATGAAATTCTGGAAAGCATTGTTATAAATAGAGCGGTGTTATAGGCACATCAATTTTGGATATATGCCACCAAAATATAAATGCAGCCCAATTCAGATATTTGCACACCAAGCCTACAATTGCACACCAAAAATATATTTTAAAATTCGCAAATCAACTTACAAAACCACTTAGTGGGCACTCACCATGTTTTTAAGCCTTTTAATATGATCATTTCATCATCTAGTAATATTAGAAATTTCAAAACAAACAAAACACAAGAAATTTGTAGCAGTAGTTTAGACAAAAAAGTTAACCAACATAAGATTCTTAACAGTCCATTATACAAAATGGGTTAGCCAACTTAAACAACTACTATGCTAATAGATCACATCAATGATTCAAAAACTTGTGCTCAAATTCTTTTCAATCGTCTCGACCTGCATATGTTAAATTTACATAAGAATTTTACTATGCATCACGTGTCACAAAAAATTGAAAATACAATGTTATATCTCTACCTTTTGTATTACTTCAAATTTCCGCACAAAAAAACTTTTATATTAATATTATAGTAAAAATTAGTTGTTATTATGAATGATTGATAATAAGAAGTTTATCTCCTATCAGTGATCCACCTAATTAATAACTTCTTCATCTTGTTTGTTGTCATGAAAAATTCTATTGCTTGAGATGTAATTGAAGTCTCACTCATCTGCTACTGCATCATGATATCTCGTCTACATAGATATCACTAGCGGTAGCGGGAAACCATCGCACATCAACAAGTGAATGTAGTGGTTATTATTGACAAATCCAATAAAGATAGTCTTGCAGCTTGTTGGAGAGGCAATGTGTAAAGGTAGAAATGTGAAAGACAAAAATTTTGAGTAATGAACTACCGCCACATTATAACATGATGCGATCACCAATCCCATTTCTTCTTCTTTCTTTATTATATCCAATGCCGCAACAAAAATAAAATCAAGTAAATTTTTATAGAGTGCTCATCTAAAACCATTGTTTACTTGTATCGAACATTGCCCAAAAGAACGCTTAATCATAACAGTTTGTGAGTTCACCAACGTTTGTCATTTTTGTAAAAAACTTCACATTCCTTATTATGCTTGAAAAACTTCTTGCAATATGCTATTATATTGCGATTAATGTGCACCTGACACAATATAACTCTTGTTTGAGGGAAAGTCACTTTTATGACATTCATGAAACCGATTTCCTTATCAACTATCATTACATTTGGTAAAAAAGTTGCATCCAATGACCTTTTAAACAATCCAAAGTCTATTTATAGCTACCTTCAGGTTCATTGGATATAAAAGCAAATGATGAGAAAAATATCAGATTGATAGATATCAACCCAATAATGGAAAGTAAAGGTAATTTATAATGATTTGTCTTATAAATTCAATCCATGATAAAAACATCCGAAAACATATTGCTAAGCTGAATAGAAGTAGGATGTGCAAAAGATAAGCTCTCCAAATTATTAGTGACTTGGTTAACATGATTATAACTAATGTACTTTGAATCCCTAATGCACTTATATAGGAACCGGGGTCCCACCTTGTAACTCTTTCTTGTAAAACTTATGCTTGTCATTATAAATAGTTCTCATTACAAAAGAAATTATTGGATTTCTCTTTTTTAAGGTGGACAGAATTTTTTGAGGCTTTACGCCTGATGCATATATTTCCTCAATAATCTTTTGTTCATTTTCATTTAGTCTTACAACATAGTTGTGAGACTCAAGATGTACAAATTCATGATTATGCAAACCACATTTGACTTCAACTTTTCATTCATTCGCACATGAATTTTTTGGCCAAGTAAGGAAAAGGTGTTTTTGCACCTTTTGGAGCTTGTTTTTCTTTTTTTTTTCTTCAGAGAACCCTTTGAATGTTGATTATCACGAGGAGAACCACCCCTATCACAACCTAGAAAATACCTTAGTTTTGGTCTTCCATCAAGCTTATCTGCTCTATGTATAACAACAACAAACCTGACTCCTTCAGAAACATTACGAGCCCACTTAACTAGGTCATCTTTGCTAGAAAAATTGTATCCGTCACAAAGTGAATCCCGATATCTATTGAACCCGCTCTACATTTGTGCTCAACTATTGATAAATGTATGCTTCACATTCATTTTAATCTAAAAATACAAAAAAAACTAATAAACATCATAATAAAATAACATTCATCACAAAACTACAACCCTAAAACCAAAATAATGATCTTCTATCTATTGAATGAAGGAAAAAACAAGAAAAATGGGAAGTTATACTTTTATAAGGACAACAAAGTGATCTAGGAGGTTGACAAAACGAATCTTCAGATGGTTTGGAGAAAACCCCACAAATCTGGAGCAAAAAACCGATCTAGGTCAGAAACTCTAACCAAAGAAGAGAACATTGAATCCAAAAAATGATATATGAGGGAGAATGACGATCTTACTGTTGGGTTTTTCTATACGACACAACACTTGTGCGAATCAGAAATGGAACAAGAAAAACCCAAAGAATTCAGATCTGGCGATATACATTGGTCAAGAAAAAAGTGCAGTAAATAAAATAAATTACCTTTGAGGGATTGAGTATATACTCAACCTAGATGCTTAAAAAGATCTGTCGATCACTTAGCGGCTAGAGTCCTTAGTACAGAATTGTGTTCGCACCTCTGCAGTAGATACACACGAACAGGAGAACCCGTAGAGTCTTGTTGAACAAGATCTAGGTCGGGAGAGGGCACTTTTAGTCTTCACGGACAGCTAGGTCTGTTACAGAATAGGTGGCGTCGACACTAGCCGAAATCAGGCTTAGCGACGGCGACGGGATCGGCGAAGGCGGAAACAGTTTTCGTCGGCCTTTTAGGTCTCGGGTTTTTCACATAGTGCGTCTAGTGTGCTTAGACAGAATGATTAGTTAGTTGTAAAACCCTAAAACTTTCTATTTATACCCAAAGAAGTAAACAAAACAACCATTCGCTATTCGCAGACCAAAGACTTGGAATATAACGTTTCGACCAGACAACCCTTACTCGACGAATCGTCGAGTATTCACAACAAAGTCGACGAATCGTCGAGTATACAAAACATACTCGACGAATCGTCGAGTATCCATAAGATACACGACAAACTTAGCGCCAGCCTTGCCGAATCAACCTTTGACTCGATGAAGACATTAAGTGAACTCAACACTATCAACGCTCTCAGCGTCAAACCCGCCGAATCAATATTTGACTTGATGAAGGCGTTGAGTGAACTCAACGCACTAAACACCTAAGTCCCATATTCGTCGAATCAACCTTTGACATGACGAAGGCATTGAGTGAACTCAACGCAGTCAATGCCTGTGAACTGACTCATCGAATCAACCCCTTGACTCAATGAATCGTTGAGTGAACTCAACACACTCAACACTTAAGTGCCAAACTCGTCGAATCAACACTTTGACTCGACGAATCATTAAGTAAACTTAGCTTACTCAATGCCATCATTTGACGAGTCAACACTTGACTCGACGAAAGCGTTGAATGATCTCAATGCACTCGATGATTTTAAAGCCTGGCTGAGCTAAGTCATTTCCACTCATCATATGAGTATAACCAAACTAATCCAATCTCCCAATTTCTCCAAACATTCTTATGTGTGACCCTAATAGGATCATACTGCATTGGAAGTGAGATTGCATGCTTGATCACTTTTAGATCATAATGGTAACACCAACAATCTCTCACTTGATCTTGAAAGTATCAAACAAAAGCTTCACAAACAATGAGCGGCATCTAGCAATGCATCATTGCTCCCAAAGCAATAAAAGTTTATAACTCAAAAGCCATCATGACCAATGTATCAGTATTATCATATCCCTTCGTCCCTTACATTTGGATAGAACTAGAGGTATAGACCGTGTCACCCTCATTATTGTTAAATCCTAGTTTCCTGATCTAAAATGGACTTCTAGAAACTAGTGAGCCCAATATCATATATTGACTCAACCAAGCATGATCATGCATTTCTCAGTCTCATTCCATCAAGGGGCCCTTGGATGCAACTCCTGTCATATAGGAGGACAAATCCCATCTCTACTCACATGCAGACACCCAAATGATTCATAACGTACCCAATAACCACCTTTATCATCAAACTTCCTCAAGACTGGACTTTTGATAGCATCAAAGCACGCTCTTCCTCACTCGATGAATGCTGTGACTTTAGGTCAAAGGACCACAAACACCATTGCCACTTGATCCATTCTTGTGACATGTTCATATAACAATCCACAAAGTATTCTCATGGTGGGTCTGTCCAATACAACTTGTTCACTAACAAGTACCCATGTGATGACTTGATATCATAATATCATGACCTATGAGAACCGATTATCAGTCAACGCACATGCTAGTTTAATGTGTCATCATTGCCCTTAGCTTCTAAGATGACACTCGACCAGGGACCATTAAGAATGAAACTTCTAATAACATAAGTTCTCACATTCAAGTCACCACTTGACTCCTATGGAAGCAAACATTCTAAGGGCATTTATTATATTAAATTACTCTATCACAATCGAAATAAATTTACAAATAAAAGAACTTGCCAAAATATATAAATGAAATGTATACAATACTATATTCATCAAATGAATTATTACAGCTGACAAACATACAATCCATAAGACTCCCACTATAGCTGATCATTAAGGTATTGTATACCCATAGATCTAACATGACCATCATGCTCTCTCTGTGCTAGAGGCTTTGTCAGTGGATTCACAATATTTTATTCAGTCGACACTCTGCAAATGCTCATATCTCCTCGATCGACAATCTCTCAAATAAGATAGAACTGTCGATGTATATGCTGGAGTGCTGATGAGATCTAGGTTCCGAAATAAGTGCAATTGCACCGTTATTGTCACAGTAGAGAACTACGAGACGAACAATGCTAGGAACTACATCTAACTCGCCGATGAATTTCCTAATCCTTACAGCCTCCTTCACTGTATTTGTTGCAACAATATACTTCACCTCAGTTGTAGAATCAACAACTGTCTCCTACTCGAAACTATTCCAGCTAATAGCAACTCCATTTAGGCAAAAAATTAACCTTGACTGAGACTTTGAGTCGTCCCTATCAGTTTGAAAGCTAGCATCCGTGACCTCTTACAACGAGCTCTTCCTCTCTGCCAAATACTAAGAATGTATCCTTAGTCCTTCTCAAGTACTTTTGGATGTTCTTGACGGCTATCCAGTGACCATCAACAGGATCAGACTGATACCTACTTATCATGCTCAAGGCATAAGAGACATCGAGTCGAGTACATATCATTGCATACATGATTGACCCAATTACCGAAGCATATGGAATTAACTTCATGTGGTCCTTGTCTTCACAAGACTTAGGATACTGGTCCTTCGAGAGACTCACACCATGAGACATGTGTAAGAATCCCTTCTTGGACACAAGCATGTTGAACAACTTCAACACCTTATCAATGTATATACTTTGGGTCAAACCCAAAAACTTCTTTGATCCATCTCTATAGATCTTAATATCAATTATATAAGTCACCTCGCCCAAGTCTTTCATAGAAAAGTAGTTCCCTATGTTGTTCTTAACAACTTGTAGTGTTGGTTTGTCATTCCCGATCAGTAGTATGTCATCTACATATAATATCAGGAAGAAAACAATGCTCCCACTGATCCTCTTGTAAACCACGGTTCATCCTCATTCTTGATAAAACCAAACTCTTTCATCTTTTCGTCAAAACTGTTGGGTACATTGGAATATATGTACAAGATTTGAAGAAGCCTCACCCTACTCAATGATATACATTAAGGTGTATTTGATGTGCTTTGAGTTTATTTGTGCAGGTTAAGTAACTGCAGGATTGCAGGAAAAGTTTCTAAGTCTATGTGTCGACACCTAGAGGAGAAGTGTCGACACTTAAGAAAGCTTGTGTCGACACCCAGAGAAGCTGTGTCGACACTTGGAGTAATTGTGTAGACACCAGGAAGGCAGAGTCGACACCAGAAGAAAAGTGTCGACACATACAGGCAATGTCGACACACAGTGAAGAATTGTCTACATAATCAGTGTCGACACTTAGAAACAGTGTCGACACCTAGAGAAACTTTGTCGACATCAAAAGTGTCGACACCAGGAGGCTATGTCGACACACAGCGAACTTCAACAAAGTTTAAGTACAAGTGTCGACACAAAGGAGATGTGTCGACACTCAGCAAAGTTTCAACACATAAAGAATGTGTCGACACAAAGGAGATGTGTCGGCACTCAGCAAAGTTTCAACACTTGAAGGACTGTGTCGACACAAAGGAGATGTGTCGACACTTAGCAAAGTCTCAACACAAGGAGTTGTGTCGACACAAAGGAGTTGTGCCGACACACAGCAGAAATCAACTAAGTATTGAAGAAGTACTTGTGTCGACACACTCAATCAGTGTCGACACATTCAACAGAAGGCTTGTGTCGACACACAGGATCAGTGTTGACACATTCTGAAGAAGCAGTGTTGAGAAGCTGTTACAACAACACAAGGAGTTGTGTCGACACCATGAAGTCTAGTGTCGACACTTAGTCTACTTGTGTCGACACTTAGTCTATTTGTGTCGACACATAAAGATTATCTATCTTGACACTTTCAGACAGTGACAGAGATCTCAAGAAGTGACTGGATGACTTGACAGCTGCCATTTCAACCGGTCAACTGCAACTGTCAGAGCTGTCAGAAGGTTGTTAGAAACCGGATCAGCCGGTTACCTTGGAGGAAGACTATTTATAGACCTTTCTCCTTCGACAGAAAGCAATCGAAGAAGATATCAATGAATTGACAAACAACACAACAAGAAGAAGACCTTCAAGAGAAGATCTAAGAAGTTGGAGAGAGAGAGAGCTACTTCTAAGAAGAGCAGCTGTTGAACCAGGTTGCAAAGTAAGATTCAGATTGAGATCTGAATCTCAAGACAGAAGTTGATTGAAGATCATCTTCAGGAGATACAACCCTACTGTGTTCTAATTCAAGAAGTTTTGAAGAAAAGTCAAGGGTGGTTGATCTCTGCCTAGTTCTTCCAAGAACTCATCAAGAAGCCAGTCAACTCATCTCTCTCTTTTAGAGTTGTGGTTATATACTTTGTAAACTTTATTTTCTGTAGGATCCTAAGTGATCTGAGCTGTAAGCCTATTTTATAAAGGCTGAGGTAGGGCTATTGTGCCTGAGTGTAGGAGATTCTATTCTCTGAGTGTAGGCCTTGATTGAAGGCTGAGGTAGGGCTATTTAGCCTGAGTGTAGGTCTTGGTGAAGACTGAGTGGTAGGGCTTTATGCCTGAGTTATAGGAGTGGGGTCACTCTAAGTTGTAGGAACCTGTTTGGGGTTCTGAGTTGTAAGATCTGAGGATCTGAGGAGAAGTGGAGAAGTTAGGCCGAATCTAGTACACTACTAGATAGGCGAAGGGGGAAAGTGGATGTACCCAGACCTTGGGGAACCACTATAAAAATCTGTGTGTACTCTGTGTGTGAATAATTCTGTGATTGCTGTGTTATCTGTGCTGAATTACTATAGAGAATTGCAAATACAGGTCTTATAATTCAGTGTTTCTGCCTTTAAAGTTAAAAAGATTAAGTTCACCTATTCACCCCCACCTCTAGGTGATTAGGCACTAGTTCTTTCAAGTGGTATCAAAGCGAGGTTACTCAAAAAAGTACATAACAGTCTGAGTAAGATCCTGTAGGCAGAATCAGATTAATCAAGATTCAAGAAAATGAGTTATAGTGAGAATCATAAAGAGCTGAGGTCCATGAAGTTGCCAATCTTTAGAAAAGAGATTTTTGGCATATGGAAAGAGAGGGTTAGACTTTTTATGGAAGCCTCTGACCCAAGAATATACATTACAGTCAAAGAAGGGCCATATGTGCCAATGAAAGTATCTGTTCTGGATGCAAATCAGAGAACTCCCAAAGACTACTCAGAAATGACTAAAGATGAGATTATTCTGGCCACTATGGACAAGAGGGCCCAGAATATTATTGTTAGTGCAATTGATGATGCCACATTTCAGAATTTAATTCACTGTAAAACTTCTAAAGAAATGTCGGACACTTTAATAGTTTACATGGAAGGGTCTGAAGAAGTAAGACAAGACAGGAAGTCCTTGTTAAATTAGGAGTATGAAAGCTTCAGACAAGGAAAGTCTGATAGCATTACTGAATGCTACAAGAAATTCTATAGGATTGTTAATGAGTTGATGTCCTATGGAAGAGAATTCAGCAACTATGAGCTAAATGACAAGTTTTTAAGATCCCTGACTAAGGACTGAGATACCAAGATTTGTGTCATTAGGGAAATGGCCAAATTAGCTGACATACCTCCTCCAACATTGTTTGGAAAACTGTTATCTTATGAGATGCAATTATTGGCAAGAAAGGAGGAAGAGAAGACTACTAGAGTGGAGCACAAGGAAAGAGCTGTGGCCTTCAAGACTAAAGATACTAGGAAGTATAGAAACAAGTCTCCATCTCCACCACAAATAGTTGCTGATACTGCTTCAGAAAATTCAGAGAACCAGAACTCAGACAGCAGTGAAAGTGATGAGGATTTTGCTGCCTTTACAAGGCAGTTTCAAAAGTTTCTGAAGAAGAAGCAGCGGAGGTCTAAGCCATCCACTTCACAGACAAAAGATGACTACTATCAGAACAGGAAGTCATCAAGGAATGACAGAAGAAAGTCCAAGCCAAGTAAAACTACATCCTCAAATATTGTATGCTATTGTTGCAATAGACAGGGACATGTAGTGGCTGACTATCCTGAAAAGAGGAAGGAGTCAACTGATAGAGAGAAGACACAATTTAAGGGAAAAAAGGAAAAGTCCTTTGTTGCCAAGAAAGACAAAAGTTTGACTGATCAGTCATCATCAGAAACAGATTCAGAAGCTGAAGCCTATATTGGTTTATTTGCTGAAGAAGAAGAAGATGAGTTCATGCAGTTAATAAATTCAATTTATGAGCATGAGGACAATCAGTGTAAAGGGCTGATGGACTTATCTGAAGGAGACAAAATCCAGGATCAGCCTGGACCAAGTAAGGTACAAAGTTGTTCTTCTAGTTCAATTTCTTGTACTGAGTCAGAATCAGATATATCTGTATCAAGTGATGTGGGTGGGTCTGAATCTGAAGGTGATATTCATCAGTTAATTGATGAATATAGAGACTTGTTGCAGGCCTTAAAGAAAAGCAAAACCTTGGCCAAAAATCAGGCAAAGGAGATTGCTAGTCTTAAATTGGCTACTGCTGATTCAGACAAGTTGTTTGATCAAAAACTGAATGAAATAGCCAGGCTGAAGAACATTACAGTTATTCAGATGAGAACTATTACATTTAAGAATGATCACATTAAGAATCTGGAGGTTAGACTTCAGAAGGAGAAGGATATTGTGGCTAGCTTTTCTAAACCCAAATATGTTTTACCCTTGATAGATGAGTTTGTACCTCATAAGGGTAAGGCTGGATTAGGATTTACAAAACCTGCCTGGACTGCTAGGTCCAAGTCTAAGGGCAAAGCCACAGCACTAAACAAAAAGCCTGCTGTAGATACTTCAGCCAGGGTAGTACCTAAACAAAGGTACAACATGTTTGAGTGCTGGTGTTGTGGCAAGATAGGCTACTTTGCCATAGACTGTTGGCGTAATTCAAGTGTCAAGGAGAGTAGCAAACTACCTGCTAGAAGAGCTACAGGTAGTTTTATTAAAAGTCAAACTAACCTGCACCAAGGACCCAAGAATTATTTGGGTTCTAAGGTTAAGTAATCTGTTTTGCAGGTGAGTCCAAGTGGCCATGCCCCTATATGGTACTTGGACAGTGGATGTTCCAGGCACATGACTGTAATTAGGAGGTTGCTAAAGGATTATACATCTATCAAAGATGGGCCTAAAGTTACCTTTGGTGGTTCAGAAAAAAGGATCATCAAAGGCTTTGGTAACATTTCTAGTAACCTGATTACAATTACTCAAGTGCCTTATGTAAAGGGTTTGAGACAAAACCTCATTAGCATAAGTCAGCTGAGTGATTTAGGATATGACATCTCATTTGTCAAAAATGATTGTCATATCAAGAGGTCAAATGATTAAAAGATCATTCTGACAGGATATATGAAGAGAAATGTCTATTGTCTAGACATTATGTGTGAGAACATTATTTCTCCTATTTGTCTTGTAGCTGATGAGAAAGTCTCACATTGTGTTAAATGGTACAAGAGGCTGGCTCATCTTAACTATAAGACAATTGGTCAACTTTTTAGCAAAGAGTTAGTGGGGAATGGTCCTCAGGTTAAGTGTATAAATGATGGGATATGTTCAGCTTGTCAAAAAGGCAAGCAGACCAAATCCACCTTTCATAGACTTGAGAACAAAGATGCTGTGAGGTGTCTATACCTCTTGCATATGGATCTTTTTGGTCCTATGCCAGTTCACAGCCTAGGTAGGAAGGTTTACACATTTGTGGTAGTTGATGACTACTCAAGGTATTCCTGTATGTTCTTCCTAAGGCAAAAATCTGAAACTCCAAGTATCTTGTATAGTTTTGTTAAACAAATTCAGAATGAATTGGACAGTACAGTGGTCAAAATCAGAAGTGACCATGGTACTGAATTTCAGTCTGAAAGTATGACAAAACTGTGTGAAGAGTTTGGAATTTTTCAGGAATTTTCCTCACCAAGAACACCTCAGCAAAATGGTATTGCTGAAAGGAAAAATAGAACCTTGATAGAGGCTGGTAGAACCCTATTGAGTGACACTTCTCTCCTATGGAAACCACCCGTCACCACACATCTTCCCAAAACACCGAGGTTATGGTAAGGGGGGACGGGGGTACATAAACACCAAGGACCACCCACTGCAGGCAATGTGGGACTAATCCAACCACGGGATGGCGGGGATATTCCGCCACACGGGGGGCCCACCGGGGTCAACACCCAGACCTGGAACGCGATGGGGAAGCCCAAATATGCGGTCCCACACACACCCAATCCCGCTGGACCTTGGTTCTCAACACACCCCCGCAGCGGGATGGCTCTGATACCATGTGGAAACCACCCGTCACCACACATCTTCCCAAAACACCGAGGTTGTGGTAAGGGGGGACGGGGGTACATAAACACCAAGGACCACCCACTGCAGGCAATGTGGGACTAATCCAACCACGGGATGGCGGGGATATTCCGCCACACGGGGGGCCCACCGGGGTCAACACCCAGACCTGGAACGCGATGGGTAAGCCCAAATATGCGGTCCCACACACACCCAATCCCGCTGGACCTTGGTTCTCAACATCTCCCAGAATATTTCTGGGCTGAGGCAGTTAATACTGCATGTCATGTAATCAATAGAGCTACTATCACCAAGAGCCACAAGAAGACCCCCTATGAGATTGTGAAAGGCAAAAAATCAAATCTATCCTATTTCAGGATCTTTGGTTGCAAGTGTTATATCCTTAACAATGGTAAGTCTTATCTAACCAAGTTTGCTGCCAAATCCCAAGAGGGAATCTTTGTTGGGTACAACAACAACAGTAAGGCTTATAGGGTCTACAACTTGATTACTCAAGTTATAGAAGAGTCAGTACATGTAGTTTTTGATGAAGCAAGGCTCATTAACAATGAATTGCCAAGTAGTGTTTGCAGCTCCACATGTGTAACTGAAAGAATGGACAAGCTTACCTTAACAGAATGTTCTACTGCAAGTCAGTAAGTGTAAGATGGTGGCTGCTATCTAAGGGGAGTACAAGAGACTCCTGATGCTGATGAAGACCAAGAGGTGCAGTTGAATGAAGAAGCTGAAGGTGTACAACCTGAAGACAGGTTGCCTCCAGCAAATAGACATTTAAAGGATCATCCAGCCAATCAGATAATTGGAGATCCCAGACAAGGAGTGCAAATAAGGAGCAAGAATCTAAGTACAGTTCTTTACTCAAGTTTCCTATCCCAAGTTGAGCCAAAGAAGTTTGAAGAAGCAATCCTAGACCCTCATTGGATTGAGGCCATGCAAGAGGAGCTGAATCAATTCAAAAGATGCAAGGTCTGGGAGCTAGTACCTAAACCCAAGGACCACAACATTATTGGAACTAAGTGGATCTTTAGGAACAAGTTGGATGAAAATGGAATCATCATAAAGAATAAAGCTAGACTTGTGGCAAAGAGATATAGGCAGGAAGAAGGTATTGATTTTGATCAAACCTTTGCTCCAGTAGCAAGACTGGAAGCAATAAGGATGTTCCTTGCCTATGCAACATTTCAAGGATTTAAGGTATATCAAATGGATGTTAAGTCAGCTTTTCTGAATGGAAATCTGAAGGAAGAAGTCTATGTAGAGCAGCCATCAGGTTTTGTAGATTCTCTTAAACCTGACTATGTATATAGACTTAGAAAGGCTTTGTATGAGTTAAAACAAGCCCCTAGGGCTTGGTATGAAACCCTGTCTAGTTTCCTCATTGAGAACAAATTCTCTAGGGGGAAAATAGATAAGACTCTATTCCTTAGGGAATCCAGAGGCAAGATTATCTTAGTCCAAATATATGTAGATGACATCATATTTGGGTCTACAGAAAGTAGTCTTTGCAGAAAGTTTGTAAAACTCATGCAAGGACAATTTGAAATGAGCAGTATGGGGGAACTTAAGTTCTCTTGGGTCTCCAAGTTAGACAGACTGAAGATGGATTATCCATATGCCAGTCTAAGTTCACCCTAGAATTGATAAGGAAGTATGGTATGGAATCATCCACTACCATGAAAACTTCTATGGGGTCAAGCATGTCTCTAAGCAAAGATGATGCAGGGAAACCTGTAGATGAAACTTTGTATAGAGGGATAGTTGTCTCTCTACTGTATTTGACTGCTAGTAGACCAGATATCATGTATACTACATGTGTCTATGCTAGGTACCAAGCTTGCCCTAAAGAATCTCATTTGACAGCAGTCAAAAGAATTTTGAGATATCTTAAGGGCACTCCTTATCTAGGCCTTTGGTACCCTAGGAATGGAGATTTTGAACTGACAGGTTATTCAGATGCAGACTTTGCAGGCTGCAAGGAAGATAGGAAAAGTACCACAAGAACCTGTCAATTTCTAGGTGGAAGGCTGGTATCATGGAGTAGCAAGAAACAAACAAGTGTGGCTATCTCCACAGCAGAATCAGAGTATGTGGCTGAAGGAAGTTGCTGTGCTCAACTTCTATGGATTCAACATCAGCTAGAAGATTATGGTATTCAAGTAAGTAGGACACCTTTATTTTGTGATTCTACTAGTGACATTTCTATTGCAAATAATCCTGTCTCTCATAGTAGGACTAAGCACATAGAAATTAAATACCATTTTCTAAGAGAACATGTGGAAAAAGAAGACATTTCCCTAGAGTATGTTAAGACAGATAATCAGTTAGCTGATATGTTTACTAAGCCCTTAGATGAAACTACAGTCAATAAATTTAAAATTGAATTATAGATGATAAACTTAGAATAATTTACAAAAAATTGGCTAAGTAAAATAGTGTCGACACACAGAGTTGTCTGTGTTGACACATAGAAGTGGTGTCGACATTTCAGAGAAATGGTGTCGACACATCTAGGAAGTCTGTGTCGACACTTCAGAGAATTAGTGTCGACACATGCAGTGTAGGTGTCGACACATCCAGGGTGGTGTCGACACTTAGGATTTACACAGAATTAGTCTAGTCGAGTCTCGACTAAGTGTCGAGCTGAGATGTATAAGTGTCGACACATATATTCTGTCGACTATATTTGTGTCGACACATTGTTGTCGAGACATTAGCAGTAAGTGTCGACATTTTTCAACAGTGTCGACACAATTCAAGTATGTTAACACACCTTTTCACCTTCAATTCTAGAAAGGTATAAATAGGTTTTCCCCATTGTTTGTCGACACGCTCACCTTAGTATCGAGACCAAACTTGTGTGTCGACATCACTCTTCTCTAAATTCAAAATTTCGTCAAACCCTAATGGCGCCCAAGCTAGAAGAGAACATTAATGAAGGATATGAGCTCGTGCGACACGCCTTTGATGACGCAGAACCTGAAATCCAAGGTGTGGTAACCCTAATTGCCGAGACTGGATTAGAGTACCTTGTATCAGAACCAATCAAGATCTGGAAGAAGGAAGTCCTCGAATTCTTGAGTGCAGCAACTCTTGATGAATCTGGACTCAAGATTAAGTCCAAAGTTCATGGGGCAAAGGTGAAGGTCTCTCATAAGACTCTAAGAAAAGTTCTACATCTTCCTAGAACAAAAGAAGAGGAAGATGTTTCTGCTTAAAAAACAAGGGAGGCACTAACATGGTGTGGACTTGATTCAAACCTGAATATAGGATCAGTGTTCAACAAAAAAGGAATAAACATACAGGGCAAGTTTTTATCTGAGATAGTTGGCAAGATCATACTAAGCAAGACTGGTGGACATGATAGAATTTCAGCTCATATGTTCAGTCTGATGACAAGGATAATTTTCAAACTTAGTACTGATTGGTCTGCAGTAATGTTTGATAAGATAAAAGAGAGTCTGAAGAAACCCAATCTGGGTAGAATTCTGAGTCTATACTTAGCTGGCAGTATTCCTGAAGTGATGAACCAAGCTGCAAGTTCAAAGATAAACCACATGAGGAGAATGAATGTAACAATTTTCTCACGGTGGGATCGAGTACTGACAAAGGAACTGCCAACTCCAGAAAAGAAAACACCTCAGAAGAAGAAGAAGAAGACAGCCATTGTGGCTCAAGAATCCTCAAGTAGCTCAGAGGAGCAAGTGGTTTTCAGTTCTGATGATGGAGGGGATGACAATGCTGGACAGTCACCAGCAAGACAAAAAGATGCTCAGAGGCATGAGGAACTACCCTCAGCTAGCCCAAATCTCCTGGATCACTCCAAGGGGAGCCTCTACTTGTGGATGAGCCAACTCCATTAGAGAGTGAAAGGGCTACCCAAACCATTCTAGAGGTAATTACTGAAGTTAATCAATTAAATTTCCCTATTGAGGATGAAGTTTTGTCTGAACCATTACTTGATGTTGATCAGCAAACACAAATACAACCTCAACCACAAGATGTTGTCATAGAGGACACATCTGTTGCTGATAAAATGGAAACAGATGCTCCTGAGATTAGAGATTATTCTGAACAACCTCAACATGAGTTTACATTAGAAGAGCTGTTCCCTGATCTTGTACAGACAGACCTTAAGAGAGAAATAACAGCTGTTGAGGGGGAGAAAGTCAATCTTGAGGGGGTGCATGTAGAGGAAACTGCTAGACAAGAGACCGAGGAGCAAAGAATTACTGAGGAGCTACCAAGGACTGAGAAGGATTTACATCCTAGTCCTAAGGATAGAGTAGACATTGTCAGTACTTCTGCTTCAGAGGATGAAGAGGCTGCTAGAGCCAAGAAGAGGAAGTTCCAGGTCTTCAAGAGAAGAAGCCAGAACTACAAGAAAGCACTACAGACAATTTCTCCACAGCCTGCCACAACTACTGATTTCAGTTCTCTGATGGTGACATTACAAATCAAGATGGATGAGCAAAGAAAAGCTTTAGAAAAGTATATGGATAAAGGGCATAAATCCCTGCAATTTGATCTGGCACAAGACATCAAATCTATCAGATTTGAAGTGAATCAAAATAAGAAGGAAATGATTGATTGTTTCCATAAAAGAGGCAATGCAGTGGTCTATCTAGCTACTCATCAAGAAAACATTAAGAAACAGGTTGATGATGTAACGCCCCGAAACTCAAAGGAGCAAAGGGGGACGTTTTGGGCCAGTTTGGGTTCTGGCAGAAGGCACACGGCCTGGGACACGGGCATGTCCCAGGGCGTGTCAAGCGTGTGTCGACACTTAGCCGCGAAGTCGTCGAGTTATACTCGACGATTCGTCGAGAGTGGGCACACGGCCTGCGACACGGGCGTGTCGCAGGGCTTGTCGACCTGTGTCGACACTTAGCCGTGAAATCGTCGAGATATACTCGACGATTCGTCGAGTATGGGCACACGGCCTGCGACACGGGCGTGTAGCAGGGCGTGTCGACCCGTGTCGACGATCGTCCCGGGGAGTCGTCGAGATTCACTCGACGATCGTCGAGACAAGGAACACGGCCTAGGACACGGGCGTGTCCAAGGCCGTGTCATCAAGTCGTCGTTCTTCCCTCGACGAAATGTCCCGTGTACACGGCCTGGGGTCCAGGCGTGTCAATGTGACACGGGCAAGGACACGGGCGTGTCCTAGAACCCGTGCAGTGCTCGGGTTGAAAATGGGGGAAAAATCATGGTGTACACGGCCGGCGACACAGCCGTGTTAGGTGGAACACGGGCGTGTCAGCTCGAACACGGGCGTGTTCGATACCCGTGTGAGGTTCCAGGTGATTCAATTTTGACGGCGAATGCGGCACACGGCCCTGGACACGGGCGTGTGCCAGGCCGTGTTCGGCCCAGATTTGGCATTTCAGCCCCGAATCAAAGCCGTTCGTTTCCTTAGGTTGAGATCCGACGGCTGGGGGTTGTTCCTGAGAGGATATACTCGTGAGTTGACTTGGAAAACCTCACTTTCTTCACTTGTTCTCTTTCTAAACCCTTGGAGAGAGGAGAGCTAAGGCAAGAAGAAGAAGAGCTAGATCCGCCATTGGAGGAGCTTCGGAGCTCCGAATCGCAAGCCGACTCCGGATCCACAGAGGCAACGCAAGTGCGGTGATTTCTATCCGATTACTTTTCGATGGCGCCAAAGAGGAACTCAAGGGTAACGATCCTCATCTTGAGCATGAATCGCTCCTTTTCTTAGCATAGGAAGCCCGCTCTCGCAAGTTTGCGGAGAGTTGGAGGCGTTCCTTCGGGTAGATATGTAAAGTCCCCGTTGTTTAGAGTCCGTATGCAAGAACGGATGTAGGCATTTTGTGTGAAGCCTACCCGGACATGTTAGTCTGGATCGGTGATGTTGCATTGCATAAGGCCGGAGAAGACTCCGTGCTATTGGGTGTTTTTCGGGTTTTCTACGCGGTAGATTGCAGCAGAGAGCCTTGGGGACTAACCCAAAGGTGCACCCGGAAAACTGGACGGATACGAGATCTTGCCAACTTGGTGGCCTGAGAGCCAACTCGAACATAACTGGGTTATGTGTCTTGCGGTAGAATGGGACTCGGTGGAAGTTTGACCCGCGCAAATGGCTTAAATTGTCGTTGCGATGTGAGCACGGGTTAGATGGAACCGTACCCGCTTTATGTCATTCGGTTAGAGAGACCTAAGGTTACGTGGCACTCGCCGTTGGCATAGATGGGAGTCTTCGGCGGTCAATGGCTTAAATTGTCGTGACCCAGGCCAGGAAGACGAATTGCTCATAGGAATGGCCGTCTAAGTGGCGGTGGTGTGTCCGGAATGTTAATGGCTTTAATTGACGTAACATCGACCGGTTCACCGAGAATGTGCCCTGAGTGCACGGGACGTGTGGCCGTACGAGCCAACGTCTGTGATGAAATGGCTATGGTTATATGCATTGCTCGCTTATGCTAATGAAATGCAGGGAAGGAGCATCGCCACCCCGAGTTGGGGGCGGGATCGTTATAATTTGGTCAGCATTGCTGACCGTTGCCTTGTTTGCGACCGTGCGGTGGTTTGTTGCTTGCAGGTGCAGCTGGACCAAGCGGTCAATAGCGGGCTAAAGCCCTTTTTGCGAAGCTGGCCCTCGAAGGCCCAAGAGGAAATGTTTTCTGTTTTATTCAAGTATGACCGGCCTGCGTGCCGAGGTTTGTAAATCATGTATTCTTCAAGTGAAACATTCTGTAAGGCCTTAAGGCCGATTTTGGGTATTTTGTATACATTCCTAATTCTGTAATAGTGGACATTCGTGCTCTTATGCTGGGTTCTTGTTTACAACTTATAAACTGCTTCCGCTAGAATGCTCTGTGTAGGACGTTGAGATTGGTTGGATGGTTTCCATACGTAACCACCCGGTCTGTCTGTGGTATATGGCGTCGGGCCCCGGCCGGACCTACTGCTATATGCTATGCGATGGATAGGGGGTGTTACAATTTGGTATCAGA
Source organism: Platanthera guangdongensis (assembly GCA_039583875.1). Lineage (NCBI taxonomy): Eukaryota > Viridiplantae > Streptophyta > Magnoliopsida > Asparagales > Orchidaceae > Platanthera > Platanthera guangdongensis. Next base: position 44,555,295 of record CM077164.1, read on the forward strand.
CTACTGGTTTTGGTCGGGCTTAAAGTGAATTCGTGGACGAATTCTTTTTAAGGGGTGGTGAGCACTTTGTGTGCGTCATCATTATAATGGTAAAAGAACCCATGAATGTCCACTTAGGAATGAAAATACTCGTGTTTGAGGAACCTGCGTGTTCCTATAATTGCTGTTTGCAATGTTATGTGGTCGCTTAACGGTGTTTTGTACCACTATAGGTGACCAGAAGTGGTGTTGGGCCATCAGAACGCCGAGTTTCTGAGGCTAGCATTGCACTGGATGTTGCTCCCGCAACACCTCTGTCGGCTGAGAATATACGATTGGTGGCTGAAGCGGTGTTGGCCGTGATTAATGCGCAGCCTGGAAGGCAAGCGCAGCAGCCCGCTCCCGTGATGGAGCAAGAACCTCTGCGAGAGGCTGAGCCGAGGAGGGTGGAGCAAGTGGTTTTGGAACCGGTAGTGCCAAGGAGGGCAACTGAGAGGCAGCTAAAGCATGTAATGAGCTTTAACCCTCCGTTATTCTCGGGGTTGGGAACCCCATCTCAGGCTGAAGACTGGCTCTCTAGGGTGAAGAGAGTCATGACGGCGACGGAGACGGAGGAGTGGCAAATGACCACCATCGCTACGTTCCTGCTGGACGGTGAAGCGAGGATGTGGTGGGAAGGTTTGGAGCTGCACTTACTGAGAGGTAGGCAACTTTGTGATGTCTCGATGGAGGAGTTCTCGAGATTATTCTTGGCAAGATACCTCCCTTCTACTCAGAGGATTTCAATGGAGAATGAGTTCCTGAGGTTGGTGCAGGGTGAGCGGAGCGTGGATGAATATCTCCACGAGTTTACGCGTTTGAGTCGTTATGCTAGCTCCACCATCATGGATGAGGAGCGCAAGACTAATCGTTTTTATGAAGGCTTGAGGGATGAGCTGAGACTGCTACTGTCGGGGCCGATGACGCAGGGTTTCTTAACCTTGGTCAATACTGCCCGGTCCTTGGAGAAGGACATGAAGAACGTGCAAGCGAAGAAAAGCCTGGGTGAAAAGAAATCTGAGTTCAGAGTGCCGACTACGTCAAAGTCCGGCTATCGGAGGTCTTTCAAGAAGCATAGGAATTCGGGTCCAGCTCCTTCTGGCGCTTCTGGGGCGACTACGAGTCGGACCCCGGGCGCATGTTTTACATGCGGAAAGACGGGGCATTTCGCCCGTGATTGTTGGAGCGGACGTCCTAAGTCCGAGAGGAGGCCGGGAGCCACTTATGAAGAAAAGGGTAAGGCGGTGGAGTCGACCGCATCCCATTATGCTCCGGCCCAACCAAGGGTCTACAATCTTGGCCAACAGGAGGCCATTAAACAAGCTGATGTGGTGACAGGTACGATTTAATTTATAGCAAGTCAATTTCCTTTATATGCTTGTTATGCACATGTTACCTTACCACTACTTGTTTAGGATTTGTATTGATTTGTGAAAATCCGGCACGAGCACTCTTCGATACGGGAGCTTCACACTCCTTCTTGTCCGAAGGATTTATATTACGCATCGGGGTCCCTTCCTCGATGGCGAAGGATAAGTTGGATGTGTTGTTGCCCAATGGGTGTTCGATGCGAGCGGATAGGATCTGCGATGTTAAGATTTATATTGGGGAGCAGGAGTTCGACCTGCGAGCGTCTTTACTTCCGTTAGTGGAGTTCGACGTCATATTTGGCATGGACTGGCTCTCGGAGCAGCAGGCCCATATAGATTGCGGTAGCAAGGAAGTTAAGCTGGGAGTGAGTCGTGAGACGACGTTTACGGGCTTAAAGGGGTCGAGCAAGACGTTGATGTCTGCTCTTCAGGTGGTGAAGGCGGTTCGTGCTGGAGCAGAACTGTTCTTTACACTAGTGGAGGTTGCAAAGCCGAAGCCCGCGTTGGATTGTATTTCAGTGGTATCGGAATACCCTGATGTGTTCCCCGCAGATCTTCCTGGAGCCCCGCCTCAATGGGAGATAGATTTTACGATCGAGCTGGTGCCAGGTGCAAAGCCTGTGTCACGATCTCCGTATCGGCTAGCGCCTAAGGAAATGGCGGAGCTGAAAGTTCAACTGCAAGAGTTGTTGGAGCAAGGGTATGTGCGCCCGAGTTCTTCGCCTTGGAGCGCACCGGTCCTCTTTGTTAAGAAGAAGGACGGAAGCTTGAGGCTATGTATTGATTATCGGGAGCTAAACAAGCTGACGGAGAAGAACAAGTACCCGATCCCCCGGATTGATGATCTCTTCGATCAGTTAGTCGGGTCGACGGTGTACTCGAAGTTGGATCTCAAGGCTGGGTACTATCAGCTGCGGATAAGGGAGAGTGACATCCAGAAGACAGCGTTTAGTACGAGATACGGGCATTATGAGTTTACGGTCATGCCGTTTTGGCTGACTAATGCGCCGTCAGTATTCATGGATTTGATGAACAAGACGTTCAGGGAGTACTTGGACCATTTTGTGATCGTCTTCATCGACGATATTTTGGTGTACTCGCAAAGTGAGGAAGATCACTTCAAGCATCTTCATTTGGTGTTGGAGACGCTAAGGAGAAATCAGTTGTATGCCAAGTTCTCGAAGTGTGAGTTTTGGCTATCCTCAGTGGCGTTCCTCGGGCATATAGTGAGTGGAGAGGGTATTGCGGTGGATCCGACGAAGATTGTTGCGATACGGGAGTGGCCTGAGCTTGCTACGGTAGCATAAGTCCGGAGCTTTTTGGGGCTTGCCGGTTATTATAGGCGCTTCGTAGAGAACTTCTCGCGGATAGCGCTACCTCTCACTACTTTGACGAGGAAGGAGCATAAGTTCGTTTGGACGCCGGAGTGCGCGCGAGCTTTTGAGGAATTGAAGTGTCGGTTGACCACGATGCCTGTGCTGAGTTCGCCATGTGGAACCGAAGGCTATGAGATATATAGCGATGCTTCGGGCAACGGTTTGGGTTGCGTGCTACTGCAACACGGAAGCGTGATAGCTTATGGCTCGAGACAGCTAAAAGTGCACGAGAGGAACTATCCGGTCCATGACTTGGAGTTAGCGGCCGTGATTTTTGCCTTGAAGCTGTGGAGACACTATTTGTACGGTGTGAAGATTGATATCTACACCGATCACAAAAGCCTAAAGTACCTGATAGATCAGGAGGATCTGAATATGCGGCAGCGTAGGTGGATGGAGTTCCTGGGGGACTATACATTCAAGATCCACTACGTGCCTGGCAAAGGGAATGCGGTTGCGGATGCGTTGAGTCGCCGAGCCCCAGCTCAAGCCAATTGGCTATCGGTGCATGATGAGCGGTTGGTGCGGGAGTTGGAGGCATTGGAGATTGTTTGCATGGATAGACAATCTAGTGTTGAAGCAGTTCTGAATTGGACTGAAGTCCAATATGACCTGGCTGATCGGATTCGGCAGGCTTTGGATATGGATGCTCATATGAAGCAATTCATGATAGAGGCTCTGGATGGGTCAAATTCCCAATTCGTCGTGGATGACGGATTGCTTTGGAAAGACGGTCGTCTGTGCGTCCCAAGCGTGGGCAATTTACGGGTGGAGTTGTTGTACGAGGCACATCATACCAAGTACTCGATTCACCCGGGGAGCACGAAGATGTACCGCGATGTGAAGAAACTGTTTTGGTGGCCGGGTTTGAAAAAGGATGTGGCGCTATACGTAGCGAAGTGCCAAACCTGCGCCTTGGTAAAGGCGGAGTGCCAAAAGCCGGGAGGATTTCTTAAGTCCTTGCCTATTCCGGAGTGGAAATTTGACGACATCTCTATGGACTTTATGCACGGTTTGCCAAGGTCGCAAAAGGGGAACGACGCCATTTGGGTGGTTGTTGATCGATTAACGAAGGTGTCGCATTTTATTCCGCATAGGAAGGACGATCCGGTGGAGAAGCTGGCAAAGCTTTATGTGGATAATATAGTACGGCTTCACGGTGTGCCCCGCAGCATCGTGAGTGACCGAGATGGGCGGTTCACGTCCAATGATTGGAGGCTGGTGCAGCAAATGTTGGGAACAAAGCTGAAGTTTAGCACAGCCTTCCACCCACAAACGGATGGGCAGACCGAGAGGGTCAATAGAACCATGGAAGACATGCTTCGCATGTGTGTCTTGGATTTTGGAAAGCAATGGGAAGACCACCTATATTTGGTGGAGTTCGCATACAACAACAGCTACCAAGTGAGTATTCAGATGGCGCCTTTCGAGGCCCTATATGGTAGGAAATGTCGCACGCCGTTGTCTTGGTTAGAAACAGGTGAGTCAAAGTTGTATAAGCGATCGGAAGTGGAGGATGCTACTTCTTTGGTGAGAACCATTCGGGAGAGGTTGCTTATCGCTCAGGACCGGCAAGAAAAGTACTATAATGCCAAGCACAGGAACGTGGAGTTCGCTGTGGGCGATTATGTATACTTGAAGATAAAGCCATTCAAGGGTGTCTTGCGGGTGCGGCGATTGAAAAAGCTAAGCCCGAGGTACCTTGGACCGTTCGAGGTTCTGGAGCGAGTCGGTGAAGCGGCCTATCGGTTGAAGCTCTCAGTGGAGCTTAGTGGTTTACACGATGTATTTCACATTTCGGTGCTTCGGAAGGCGGTGCAAGAGCCTACGCAAGTGATCGCGGTCGATCAAGTGCCAATGGAAGGGGGGCTAACGACAAAGGTCAAGCCCGTGCGGATTGAGGACTCGGAGGTCAAGCGGCTACGCAATAAAGAGATCAGGATGGTCAAAGTCCGGTGGGACAATTGCGGTCGTGAGGAGCTCTCTTGGGAGCGAGAGCAGACGATGCTTGACGAATATCCGGAGTTGTTCCGCTCAGGTACAAATTTTGTTTTTGTACATGTTTTCCCTTTATGTAATTTCGTGGGCGAAATTCTTTTAAGAGGGGTAGAGTTGTAACGCCCCGAAACTCAAAGAAGCAAAGGGGGACGTTTTGGGCCAGTTTGGGTTCTGGAAGAAGGCACACGGCCTGGGACACGGGCGTGTCCCAGGGCGTGTCAAGCGTGTGTCGACACTTAGTCGCGAAGTCGTCGAGTTATACACGACTATTCGTCGAGAGTGGGCACACGGCCTGCGACACGGGCGTATCGCAGGGCGTGTCGACCTGTGTCGACACTTAGCCGTGAAATCGTCGAGATATACTCGACGATTCGTCGAGTATGGGCACACGGCCTGCGACACGGGCGTGTCGCAGGGCGTGTCGACCCGTGTCGACGATCGTCCCGGGGAGTCGTCGAGATTCACTCGACGATCGTCGAGACAAGGAACACGGCCTAGGACACGGGCGTGTCCAAGGCCGTGTCATCAAGTCGTCGTTCTTCCCTCGACGAAATGTCCCGTGTACACAGCCTGGGGTCCAGGCGTGTCAATGTGACACGGGCAAGGACACGGGCGTGTCCTAGAACCCGTGCAGTGCTCGGGTTGAAAATGGGGGAAAAATCATGGTGTACACGGCCGGCGACACGGCCGTGTTAGGTGGAACACGGGCGTGTCAGCTCGAACACGGGCGTGTTCGATACCCGTGTGAGGTTCCAGGTGATTCGATTTTGACGGCGAATGCGGCACACGGCCCTGGACACGGGCGTGTGCCAGGCCGTGTTCGGCCCAGATTGGGCATTTCAGCCCCGAATCAAAGCCGTTCGTTTCCTTAGGTTGAGATCCGACGACTGGGGGTTGTTCCTGAGAGGATATACCCGTGAGTTGACTTGGAAAACCTCACTTTCTTCACTTGTTCTCTTTCTAAACCCTTGGAGAGAGGAGAGCTAAGGCAAGAAGAAGAAGAGCTAGATCCGCCATTGGAGGAGCTTCGGAGCTCCGAATCGCAAGCCGACTCCGGATCCACGGAGGCAACGCAAGTGCGGTGATTTCTATCCGATTACTTTTCGATGGCGCCAAAGAGGAACTCAAGGGTAACGATCCTCATCTTGAGCATGAATCGCTCCTTTTCTTAGCATAGGAAGCCCGCTCTCGCAAGTTTGCGGAGAGTTGGAGGCGTTCCATCGGGTAGATATGTAAAGTCCCCGTTGTTTAGAGTCCGTATGCGAGAACGGACGTAGGCATTTTGTGTGAAGCCTACCCGGACATGTTAGTCTGGATCGGTGATGTTGCATTGCATAAGGCCGGAGAAGACTCCGTGCTATTGGGTGTTTTTCGGGTTTTCTATGCGGTAGATTGCAGCAGGGAGCCTTGGGGACTAACCCAAAGGTGCACCCGGAAAACTGGGCGGATACGAGATCTTGCCAACTTGGTGGCCTGAGAGCCAACTCGAACATAACTAGGTTATGTGTCTTGCGGTAGAATGGGACTCGGTGGAAGTTTGACCCGCGTAAATGGCTTAAATTGTCGTTGCGATGTGAGCACGGGTTAGATGGAACCGTACCCGCTTTATGTCATTCGGTTAGAGAGACCTAAGGTTATGTGGCACTCGCCGTTGGCATAGATGGGAGTCTTCGGCGGTCAATGGCTTAAATTGTCGTGACCCAGGCCAGGAAGACGAATATCTCATAGGAATGGCCGTCTAAGTGGCGGTGGTGAGTCCGGAATGTTAATGGCTTTAATTGACGTAACATCGACCGGTTCACCGAGAATGTGCCCTGAGTGCACGGGACGTGTGGCCGTACGAGCCAACGTCTGTGATGAAATGGCTATGGTTATATGCATTGCTCGCTTATGCTAATGAAATGCAGGGAAGGAGCATCGCCGCCCCGAGTTGGGGGCGGGATCGTTATAATTTGGTCAGCATTGCTGACCGTTGCCTTGTTTGCCACCGTGCGGTGGTTTGTTGCTTGCAGGTGCAGCTAGACCAAGCGGTCAATAGCGGGCTAAAACCCTTTTTGCGAAGCTGTCCCTCGAAGGCCCAAGTGGAAATGTTTTCTGTTTTATTCAAGTATGACCGGCCTGCGTGCCGAGGTTTGTAAATCATGTATTCTTCAAGTGAAACATTCTGTAAGGCCTTAAGGCTGATTTTGGGTATTTTGTATACATTCCTAATTCTATAATAGTGGACATTCGTGCTCTTATGCTGGGTTCTTGTTTACAACTTATAAACTGCTTCCGCTAGAATGCTATGTGTAGGACGTTGAGATTGGTTGGATGGTTTCCATACGTAACCACCCGGTCTGTCTGTGGTATATGGCGTCGGGCCCCGGCCGGACCTACTGCTATATGCTATGCGACGGATAGGGGGTGTTACAGATGACATGACAATAAAACAAGGATATGTCCTGGAGAATCAGCTTAGAATGGATGATAATCTAACTGCTTCTCATAATGCCATTGTCACTGAAATGAAGAATATATCTACTGCACAGACTGCTGTAATTGCTACTGCCAAAGAGGCTTTTAATAAGCACCTACAAGAGAGCATAATAGCTGTTAAAACTGCCATTGAAGATTCTCAGAAGTCAATTACTGAAAAACTCCAAAGGTTGAAACCTTTTTATAAGGATGGAGTTAACTATCTGAATGCTCAGATAAGATTCCAAAAGGATGATCTTAGGAATTATATATAAAGAGAAGTCATAAAGGGGGAGAGGGTGTTAGTCAAAGCAGGCTCTGATCATGCAAAGTGGATTTCAAACTCCATCAGAGCCACCCTTGGATATCCACCTTTATGTGATGATGATAATATTGCAGAATCTGACATCAATCCTGCATACTTTGGAGGAGAGCAAGCTGAAGTGGCTCAAGTGATATTCCCTCCTGCAGATTTTGACGTGATACATCAGGAGGTACAGTCTATATATAGTCCTCCTGAGGGTAATCAGAATATTATTCTTGAAAACGTTGTACAACCTGTGCTAGAGGCAGTTTTAAAAGAACAAGAGACCCAATTATCTAAGAAAAGGTTCAGAGAGCAAGCTGAATTAAGGCCAGATTTTGAGCAATGTAGCCCAACTTCTAGAAATATTATTCTGACTGCTTGGAAGGCTGCTAAGGATAATTTCATAGAGAGGGGCAAATGGTATTCTGACCAGGAATAGAAGAAACATGAGGCTAGGCAAGAGGTCATAGTACAATACAGAAGGAAGGCCAAATTAGGGAAGCTACCTCCTAATGCACAGGAGCCTAACAAGTATTTCCCTAAGCCTTATCACTATTTTGAAAGACAGAGGATAAGGGCTGAAGAACAGAAAAAGAAAGATCTTAAAGGGAAGAAGCCTGCTAATGACAATGAAGCTCCAGTTCATGCAAAGATTCAATCTGGAAAGGGCATTGTTATCAAGAAACCTGAGAAGCCATAGGATAGAAATTTTCTTAAGTTTACAATCTGTAATCATTTGCATTTAACTCTATGTAAACTTTTGATTAATGAAAATGTTTGAAGTTGTAAGAACAATGTTATATGTTCAATCTATTACATTATTGTTCTGAGATAATTGTTTATACATGTTCTGTTTATACATGTTTAGTTCTTACCCTGTCATTTAATATTGTTATACATCATATTGACTATTTATTATGTATGGTGTATATCATTGACTAAGGGTTATGACTTCTCCAAATAGGGGGAGATTGTTGGGTACATTGGAATATATGTACCAGATTTGAAGAAGCCTCACCCTACTCAATGATATACATCAAGGTGCATTTGATGTGCTTTGAGTTTATTTGTGCAGGTTAAGTAACTGCAGGATTGCAGGAAAAGTTTCTAAGTCCATGTGTCGACACCTAGGGGAGAAGTGTCGACACTTAAGAAGGCTTGTGTCGACACCCAGAGAAGCTATGTCGACACTTGGAGTAATTGTGTCGACACCAGGAAGGTAGAGTCGACACTAGAAGAAAAGTGTCGACACATACAGGCAGTGTCGACACACAGTGAAGAATTGTCTACATAATCAGTGTCGACACTTAGAAGTAGTGTCGACACCCAGAGAAACTTTGTCGACATCAAAAGTGTCGACACCAGGAGGCTATGTCGACATGCAGCGAACTTCAACAAAGTTTAAGTACAAGTGTCGACACAAAGGAGATGTGTCGACACTCAGCAAAGTTTCAACACATAAAGAATGTATCGACACAAAGGAGATGTGTCGACACTCAGCAAAGTTTCAACACTTGAAGGACTGTGTCGACACAAAGGAGATGTGTCGACACTTAGCAAAGTCTCAACACAAGGAGTTGTGTCGACACAAAGGAGTTGTGTCGACACACAGCAGAAATCAACTAAGTATTGAAGAAGTACTTGTGTCGACACACTCAATCAGTGTCGACACATTCAACAGAAGGCTTATGTCGACACACAGGATCAGTGTCGACACATTCTGAAGAAGTAGTGTCGAGAAGCTGTCACAACAACACAAGGAGTTGTGTCGACACCATGAAGGCTAGTGTCGACACTTAGTCTACTTGTGTCGACACTTAGTCTATTTGTGTCGACAAATAAAGACTATCTGTCTCGACACTTTCAGACAGTGACAGAGATCTCAAGAAGTGACTGGATGACTTGACAGCTGCCATTTCAACCGGTCAACTGCAACTGTCAGAGCTGTCAGAAGGTTGTTAGAAACCGGATCAGCCGGTTACCTTGGAGGAAGACTATTTATAGACCTTTCTCCTTCGACAGAAACCAATCAAAGAAGTGATCAATGAATTGACAAACAACACAACAAGAAGAAGACCTTCAAGAGAAGATCTAAGAAGTTGGAGAGAGAGAACTCCTTCTAAGAAGAGCAGGTGTTGAACCAGGCTGCAAAGTAAGATTCAGATTGAGATCTGAATCTCAAGACAGAAGTTGATTGAAGATCATCTTCAGGAGATACAACCCTACTGTGTTCTAATTCAAGAAGCTTTGAAGAAAAGCCAAGGGTGGTTGATCTCTGCCTAGTTCTTCCACGAACTCATCAAGAAGCCAGTCAACTCATCTCTCTCTTTTAGAGTTGTGGTTATATACTTTGTAAACTTTATTTTCTGTAGGATCCTAAGTGATCTGCGCTGTAAGCCTATTTTATAAAGGCTGAGGTAGGGATATTGTGCCTGAGTTTAGGAGATTCTATTCTCTGAGTGTAGGCCTTGATTAAAGGCTGAGGTATGGATGTTTAGCCTGAGTGTAAGTCTTGGTGAAGACTGAGTGGTAGGGATTTGTGCCTGAGTTGTAGGAGTGGGGTCACTCTGAGTTGTAGGAACCTGTTTGAGGTTCTGAGTTGTAAGATCTGAGGATCTGAGGAGAAGTGGAGAAATTAGGCCGAATCTAGTACACTACTAGATAGGCGAAGGGGGAAAGTGGATGTACCCAGACCTTGGGGAACCACTATAAAAATCTGTGTGTACTCTGTGTGTGATTAATTCTGTGATTGTTGCGTTATCTGTACTGAATTGCTGTATAGAATTGCAAATACAGGTCTTATAATTCAGTGTTTCTGCCTTTAAAGTTAAAAGGATTAAGTTCACCTATTCACCCCCCCTATAGGTGATTAGACACTAGTTCTTTCAAAAACAAAGATTCCAACTTTGAGAAGCTTGTTTTAATCCATAAATGGATCTCTATAGCTTGCATATTTTAATGGCTTCACCTGGAGATACAAAACCCTCGGGTGGTGTCATATACACTTCCTCAAGGAGGTTTCCATTTAGGAAAGCCATTTTGACATCCATCTGTCAGATCTCGTTGTCATAATACGCAACAATAGCAAACAAAATTCTGATGGACTTAACCATAGTAACAAGTGAAAAGGTCTCATCATAGTCAACACCATAAATTTGCTTGAAAGCCTCAGCCACTAGTCGCCCATTGAATGACTGTACATTCACATCCATGTCAGTCTTCTTCTTGAAGACCCACTTGTACCCTATGGGTCGTACCCCTTCAGGTGGTTCCACCAAGTTCCAAACTTGGTTTTCATACATGAATTGCATTTCAAATTTCATGGCCTCAAGCCACTTCTCAGAGTCCGGTCCAATCATAGCCTCTTGGTAGGTTGCAGGCTCATCACTATGATCCATAAGCAACATATTACATATTCGAGACACGAGAAATCCATATCTCTCAGGCTCAAACCTTAGTTTACCAGATCTACATGGATCTTGTGTTTCCTGAGCAGGCCCTCCAGCTACAACAACTTGTAGTCCTGGCTCAGGTTCCAATTCCGGTTCATTCACAGTTTGTGGTTCTTGAACTTATTCAAGTTTTACCCTGGTAGTCTTTCTACTTAAGAACTCTTTCTCAAGAAAGACACTAGTCCTCATGACAAACACTTTGTCCTCAGATGGTAGGTAGAAATATTACCCTTTAGTTTCCTTAGGATACCCCACGGGATAACATTTATATGATTTGAGTTCATGCTTGTCAGGTATTTGACGTCTCACGTAAGCCTCACAACCCCAAATCTTAATGAACGATATACTAAGACGCTTCCCAGTCCATATCTTATATGGTTACTTCAGAACCGCTTTCGTTGCAGCACGATTTAGTGTAAAAAAAGCAGTTTCTAGAGCAAAACCACAAAAAGAAATAGACAGATCTGCACGACTCATCATCGTCTGTATCATGTCTAACAGAGTATGATTCCTCCGCTCAGACACACCATTATGCTGAGGTGTTCTAGGTGGAGTGAGCTATGATACAATACCACACTCTTTCAGATGATCACGAAACTCAGGACTTAGGTATTAGCCACCTCGATTAGATTAGAGTGCTTTAACCTTCTTACCAAATTAGTTCTCTACTTCGTTCTTAAGCACTTTGAACTTTTCAAAGGTTTCGGTTTTGCACTTCATAAGATACATGTATCCATATCTACTGAAATCATCAGTAAATGTAATAAAGTATAAATACCCATCTCTAGCCATAGAACTCATGGGTCTATATACATCACTATGCACTATACCCAAAAGATCATTCGCCCTCTCATTGAAACCTGTGAAAGGGACCTTAGTCATCTTGCTTAACAATAAGATTCACATCTCTCAAATGATTCATAATCAAATGAGTCCAGGAGTCCATCTTTATGGATCTTTGATACACCTTTCTCATTTATATGGCCCACACAACAATGTCAAAGGTACGTAGGGTTCGAGTCATTCGTTTTAGTCTTTTAGTATTCTCTATATTATAGATCTGATGGTCTAAGTTCAAAACATATAAACCATTAAACATTTGTGCTATATCATAACAAACATCATTCTTAAATATAAAACAACAATTGTTCTTAATAACAAAAAGAAAATCCAATCATGTCCAAACATAAAATAGATATAATGTTTATAGTTATGGAAGGAACATAATAACAATTATCAAGTTCTACTACAAGCCAACTGGGCATAGAAAAACGGTAAACACCCACGGCGACAACAACAACTCTTGCTCCATTGCTAACATGTGGGTCCACTTCCCCTTTACTCAACAATCTTCTCCTTCCCAGTTCATACACATTTATACAAATGTGAGAACCACATTCGGTATCCAATACCTAGGATGAAAGAGCAAAGAGGTTTATCTCAATAACATAAATACTTGAAGCGAAAGTCATACCTACCTTCATCTTGCGTAGACCCTCAATATACAAAAGTCAATTCCTCCTCCAATGACTAGTCTTGACACAGTGGTGGCATTTTCCTTCTTTCGCAAAGCCTTTCTTTTTCAGTGCTGAAGACTTGGGCTCTAGAGCAGACTTAGGTCCTACCTTCATCTTCTTGAATCCTTTGGCCTTGCCCTTGCCTTTATGCACCATTGGTATGGGGCTAGTAGACTTGGCCTTCTTCATATTGATCTCAGCAGTTTGCAACATACCTAGGAGCTCTGGCAATGTCTTGTATATTTCATTTATGTTATAGTTCAAGGCAAACTGCTCATAACTGTCTGACAATGATTGTAGGATCAGGTCTATGGACAAATCTTGGACCAGAGGGAATCCTAGTCTCTCAAGGTTCTTTATATACCCAATCATCTTGAGTACGTGAGCCCCTACTATGTCCCAAGCTCCCATCTTACACTAGAATATCGCCTTAGTGACGCCAAACCTCTCTTGACGAGCTTGCCCTTGAAATATTTTCTTGAGATGCTTGTCCATTTTCTTGCAACCCATGTTCTCATGTTGCTTTTGGAGCTCAGAGTTCATGGTTGCCAGCATGAGGCATTCAAAATCTAAGGAGTCGTAAAGATACTTCTTATAAGCATCCTTATTAGAACAGGATCCATTCCCGACAGGCTCTTCAGGGGATTCCTCTTCCAAAACATAGAGCTTTCACTCTTGCCTGAGAACAATTCTCAAGCTCCTGTACAAGTCTATGTAGTTCGTCCCACTCAGTTTCTCCTTCTCAAGGATGGCCCTAAGGGACAGGGTGGAGTGAGATCCACTTGTCATGGAAATTCTACAAGGATTCAGTAGAGAAAAATCAGTACTACATTTCAAAATATATTTTATCATTTCAATTAGGACTTTAATCAAAACAACTCCAACTATTTTTATCAAACTGATAACGCTCGATATCAATTCGGAGAGTATATGCGAGTTACTCTCTTAGTGGACAAGATCCATATTTCACTAACATTATGAGTCAACTTTAACTTTTCTCTCACAATACACCTATTTAGGTAGGCAACGCTTACCAATTGCATCACTATACAACTCCTGTATGGTTGGTGAATAACTCTTTATTCGCATCCATCATATGGTGCATGCCAACTCTATGCCTCTGGGCACTCAACATTTGAGGTCACCCAGTTAAGTTTGACCCGATGTTGATAATGGTTTATGATAATTATCCTCTCGTACCCTTACCAAGATAGATTAATGCACCTTGCTTTGGCAAGCCAACACTTCATCGATTGAGGCAGGAAGAGTGTCATCCATTGAAAGACATCTGTATACTTAATATTGCTTAAGGGATTTTCAGATGATTGATCAACTCTTTAATCATGGTTAATAATTAACCAATGTGCACATCTTATAAAATAAAATTACAGCATTCACATTCCAAATGCATCCCAGATGTGTACAAGAAAGATCATCAACACTTGATGAACAGGGATAAATCTAAACATCAACAACACTTCTAAATCTTCAGATTTACATGCACTGGACATGGGCAATATAAACTCCACTTACATAGTAGACAAGCTTGTCTCTCTATGTGAGATTTAAAATCTAACACATACTTGGTTTCACAAACCAACAAGAGTGATGATTACTGTAAATGAGTAATAAGGAAATAAACAAAGAAATCACATGCGTTATTGGTGAGGATCCAAGAATAAATTTGGGCATTTTAGAACATTTCTAAATTTCCAGATATATGCGCCATGGGTTTAGCAACTTCTGAAATAATGAATATCGCTATAACCTCCCTCTGATACCACTGTTGGGTTTTTCTATACGACACAACACTTGTGCACAGTGGAAATGGAACAAAAAAAGCCAAAAGAATTCGGATATGGCGGGATACATTGATCAAGAAGAAAGTGCGGTAAATAAAATAAATTACCTTTGCAGGATTGAATATATACTCAACCTAGATACTCCAGAAGATCTGCTGATCACTTAACAACTAGAGTCCTTAGTGTAGAATAGTGTCCACACCTCTACAGTAGATGCACACGAACGGGAGAAGCCATAGAGTCTTGTCGAACAAGATTTAGATTGGGAGAGGGCACTTTGCGTCTTCACAGACTGCTAGGTCTGTTACAAAAGAGGTGACGGCGACCCTCGTCGGAATCAGGCTTAGCAACGACGACGGGATTGGTGAAGGCGGATACAGTTTCTATCAGCCTTTTAGGTTTCGGGTTTTTCGCACAGTGCGGATAGTATGCTTAGACAGAATGATTAGTTAGTTGTGAAACCCTAAAACTTTGTATCTATACCCAAAGGAATAAACAGAACAACCCATCGATATTCGGAAACCCAAGACTTGGAATACAGCGTTTCGACCAGACAAACCTTATCTCGACGAATCGTCAAGTATCCACAATATATTTGACGAATCGTCAAGTATACAAAATATACTCGACCAATCATTGAGTATACAAAACATACTCAATGAATCGTCGAGTATCCATAAGATACACGACGAACTCAACACCAGCCTTGCTGAATCAACCTTTGACTCGACGAAGGCGTTGAGTGAACTCAACACATTAAACGTTCTCATTTACAAACCCGTCGAATCAACATTTGACTCGACGAAGGCGTTGAGTGAACTCAATGCACTCAAAGCTTAAGTCCCAGATTCGTCGAATCAACCTTTGAATCGATGAAGGCGTTGAGTAAACTCAACGCACTCAACGCCTGAGAACCAAACCAATCGAATCAACACCTTGACTCAATGAATCGTTGAGTGAACTCAACACACTCAATGCTTAAGTGTCATACTCATCGAATCAACACGTTGACTCAACAAATCATTAAGTAAACTCAACACACTCGATGCCATCATTCGACGAGTCAACACTTTACTCGACGAAAGCGTTGAGTGGTATCAATGCACTCGACGCTTTCAAAGCATGGCTGAGCTAAGTCATTTCCACTCATCATATGAGTATAACCAAACTAATCCAATCTCCCAATTTCTCCAAAAATTCTTATGTGCGACCCTAATAGGCTCATACTGCATTGACAGTGAGACTACATGCTTGATCACTTCCAGATCTTCTGTCATCCCGTCGGCGAGCTGATCTTTAGTCTTCACAGGGAGTAGCTCAATGTTGCCATTTTCGACCTGCTCTCAGATGAAATGGAAACACAGTTGGATATGCATACTTCGATCATGAATTATAGGGTTTTTCTCTAGTGTAATTGCTAAGAGAATGTCGCAGTACAGTAGAACTGGTTTTGCTTTTTTCTTTCTTGATAAACTGCAATACTTACTTTAACCACAAATCTTCACACATGGCATTAGTAAGATCTATATACTCTGCTTCAGTCAAAGAGAAAGCAGTGGTTTGTTGCTTCCGTGCAAACAAAGATAAAGGATTTTTACCTAGGTAAAAGGCAACCTCCCGTGGTCTTGCGATAATCACGGTTTCCACCCCAATAGGAATCGATGTATCCATGTACGTTTGCCGATGAGTCTTTTGTATCGATAAGGACAAAAGTTAGAGACCCTTGAATGTTGAGAAAAATGTGTTTAGCAGTTGCATAGTGATGTTTGTTGGGATTTGTACTCAATGTTTGGCCTTATGCGTGTGAGATAATGAGGGATCAAACCATGGTTATAGAGATCGCGATCCGGATCGTAGGATCTTATGATCCTACGATCTAGATTTGTCAATCGATTCGGATCTTACCTATGATCTAAATCGACACATCTACGACTTCGATCGCGATCTGGATCTTAGGATCTTTATGATCGCGATCCTGACCCGATTTTACCGGCATGGCCAAAGGTAACTAGAAACATGTCCAATCCTAACCCGACCTCATTCAATCGGTCCAATGCCCATAACCCATTGTTTAACCTTATCCCAATCCCGCTCTCATACCCCATCACGTAATCATATCATGATGCTTTACCGTATCCCAAGTATTGATTGTTGACTGCAAATAGAGGCCAAGAGCTGCTTCTTTGGTTGCTTTCAATCTAGATTTATTTTTATTGTAAGTAAACATTGGGTGTCTTACCTGAAACTGAAATTGAACTTAGTGTGATATTATCATTTTGATTTAGTTATTCAAAAAAATTCAATATAGTTATTCACATACTACTCAATTTATTGATTTTTATTTATTAATCGAGCATGTAATTTAATGATACAAAATTCAATTTTATTTTTTTAGTCTTAATTTATGGATGTTGTAGGATCGTGCGATCCTCGATCCGATCCTATGATCCAACCTCAAAACGATCCAATCTAGCTAGGATCTCAATCCTGACAACCTTGGATCCAACTAGTAAATAATACCTTTCTTCATCTTCATTTTATTCTTCATATTTTCTATTCACCAACTTCTCACTAACGTTCATTGGTGTGACTAAAGGATAGGATTCAAGTTGAAAATTTTTAAGTAGGTCCCGATCATACTTACTTTGAGAGAGAAAGGTGAAGTTTGGACTTTAAATAACTTGAATTCCCATGAAGTAATTCATGAGCCCATTATTAGCCATCTCGTATCGATCTTAAAGTTCATCTTTTACTTCCTTAATCTATTGTGTTGGTGATCCTGCGAAGCTAAGGTCAACACCATAAATGCATAAAATTAGTATTTCATAATCTTCCCTTTTTGTGTAGAGAGAGGGCTATACAGGGCATCAATGAAATCTTTTGGAGATGAGATGTTGTTAATTATTGAATTGCATGCACGGGGCACTTGCTTCAATCTTTATAGAGTCATCTTTAGTCAATACACCTGATGTTCACTGTCCTTGACTTCAAAGCCTTTAGGTTGTTTGACATGAATAACTTCAAAGCCTTTCACGTTCATTTGATGGACAAAGTATCTATGTTGGGAAGCTAGATCAAGTATAATTTGGATTGTTTTCATGCGGGCCACCAGAGCATAAGTTTCATTGCAGTCTCGACCAGGAATTTGTGAATACCCCTTGGACAAAATCTGAGCTTTGTGTCAGATGATCTTGTCAGCTTCATTCCATTCTATTTTATAGATCCATTTAAGACCTAAAATTTCATAGGAGTTCTTGTGACGGGAGTCCAAGTTTGATTCTTATTTACCATATAAATTTCTTGTTGTATTGTCTTTGCCCATTCTTCTTCGAGTGCAGCTTCCTCATAAGAGATTGGTGTATCGTCAAGCTAGATTTGTTGACAGGACTGATCGATACCAGAGAACCTTCTAATTTTTACAGGTCCAATATCAACACTATCTATATCATCTGCTTCTTCTGGAGGATTATGCTGAGGTTTTGCATCAGCTCCGTTGTCGACTGAAATGATGTCCCCCATTCAGCATGATCATGAAGCCCTGAAATGATGGAGTGGAGTGAATTTTCAATCTTAACCGTAGGTGCACATGGTACAACAAAAGGTAGAGCTGACTAGATCCACCACTGTTCTTCATTAAAGGTAAAGTTTTAAGAAATTTGCAAGGAATTAAGGATATGATTATAAAGTCGGTTTGCTTTTGAATTGTGCCAATGCCCAATTAACATAAATTTGTCTACATTCGCCTCCAATTTCTCTGTTTTTTCCATTTAGAGTGTATGGTATGTAACCAATTGTTCGAAGGTGATTGGTATCAGAGTTTTGAGGTAGAATGCTTCATAAGGTGTTCTCTTTTCCACTGTCTTTGTAGGGGTTATGAAAGTCTTTATTTTCAAGGTAGCTTACAACCTAGGGGGTGAATAGGTTGTATGACTATTATTAAGTTCTTTTTGATTTTATCTTTTGAACTATGTGTGTTGGTGATAGTTTGCTTTCAAGAACATGCACAAAGAAAAACAACACAACAAATACACACAGATTTATAGTGGTTCCCCAATATTTGGGTACATCCACTCTCCTCCCACCTTGACAACTTCCTGTTAGTCAAGGCACATTTCCAAATATGCTCGTCAGAGCTTACACCTTAGGCCCTCAGCCTTACACTCAGAACTTCAGCAAGTTCCTACACTCAGTATCCTTTTCAGGACACCTACCGCAGAACCAACGGGTTCCTACCTCAGAGTTCTGTAGTGCTCCTACACTCAGTGACCATCAAGCCACCAATCTCAGCATTACACAAAGGTCTACAACTCAGGCTTCTCAGCACGATAATTTCAGGCACACAATCCTACTCTCAGAGTGCTGCATCACTCCTACAGCTTAGTACCCAATAGGTACCTACCTCAGTTCCATTCCAGGCACCTATAGCTTAGATCCAGTTGGATCCTACAACTCAGAGAGCTTCACTCTCCTACAAATCAGGCAATATTGCCCTACCCCGGGCTTAGAGAGCCCTACAGCTCAGATCCAAAAAGGATCCTAAATGAATAGAGTAGATTTATATCTATCACAGAGAAATTTCCTTATGACAGCCCTTTGAGCTGAGTTATCTCAGCTCAACCTTTCTTCACAGCTACAAAGATTTTGAGCTGGAAGTACCTACAGTAAACTGCTTTGCTTCTCCTCCTTCCCTGGATAGAGTCATCCACTTTCTTCTTTCTTCTTCTCAGCTTCAAAGAATGGATCTTCAATTTAGATTTTGCTGAGCTGATAAGCAACTTGATCTACAGAGATTTATTCCTTATCTATGATACTCCCTCAGAAGGAAAGCCTTCCGATCTTGTTGGTGTCGATGTAGAAGACACACAACTAACTGAATTTTTCTGCAGCAAGACTTCAAGCTTTTTTCACAAAGCAATGGTGAGGAAGATAAAGTACAGCCGCAACCCTTTTTTGAAAATGATAAGCCTGAAAAGTTTTTGTCATCTTGACCATGCCATTCCTTTTGTAGTTTGCCGATCAACGACTATTAGAAGTCAGTGGGCCCCGCTTGCAGCATCCAACTACATCTTGCTTCAAGGGAGAAGACGTACAGTAGCTTCACGACAGAGTTTGTCATGTTCTGTAGCTTCTCTGTACTTGATTTGACATAAGTTGACTTTATCGATTTTGCAGATCTTGCTGACATCAGCACCTGTGGACTTAGCCAAAATCGAGCATCAGTAGAATAAGCGTTGTGTGAATGAGCTTCACTCAATGCTAAAGTACTTAGATAACTTTGTCTATCTAGGCGTTGACAGCATTGAGTGAGTATGTCTCACTCAACGCTTTTTACTGTAACCATTTTGCAGCCTTTTCTGAATGTCTGGCATTGAGAGCGTTGAGTGAGCACACCTCACTCAACGCCTTGTGCCTTAGCCATACTTTCTGTTATTTAGGCATT
This sequence comes from Platanthera guangdongensis, assembly GCA_039583875.1. NCBI lineage: Eukaryota > Viridiplantae > Streptophyta > Magnoliopsida > Asparagales > Orchidaceae > Platanthera > Platanthera guangdongensis. Next base: position 44,575,032 of record CM077164.1, read on the forward strand.
GAGATCATTGAGTGAGTTTGCCTCACTCAACGCTTTCAGCCTTAGCCTTTTCTGCTTCTTCAGCATCTTAAGCGTTGAGAGCGTTGAGTGACCACACCTCACTCAATACGTTCTGTCTTGATCATTTTTGCATCATGGCATTGAGAGCGTTGAGTGACCATGCCTCACTCAATGCTTACTGCCTTCGCCAAATTTTTTGCTTCTTGGCATTGAGTGAGTAAGCTCTACTCAACGCCAAACAACTTATCAGATTTTCTTCTATTATCTTTCATTGAGTGAATGAACTACAATCAACGCATTTTGACATAGCCAAATTTCTGTGTCTAAGAAATAACACTGAATTTGAGATTTATTAAACACATTCATAGTTTTCAAATGCATTGATTGCTTTTACATTCGTTGAGCTGAACCCTGCGTTCGTCAAACTGAGCTTTCATTTTTCGTCGAGTTGAGCTCAGAGTTCGTCGAACTCTATGACATTGAGTGAGTTGACTTCACTTAATGCCCGTGGACTTAGTAAATTTCTCAGCTTACCACTTCATAGCATTGACAGTATAGTCTTCACTCAGCACTATAAGTCATCTGGCATTGAGTGAATGATCTTCGATCAATGCCTGTGTACTTAGACAGTTTTCTGTCTTTCCACACCATAGGTATGTATTTACCTGACCTAGCCACTTAGGCTAACTTTCCTATCATTGTTACTAGGACATCAAATACTTTTATGTATATCATTGACAAGAATGACTTCACTCAAATATAGGACATTGAGGGCAATGAACCAAACAATCTCCCTCTATTTGAGGAAGTCAAAACTCTTAAGCAAATGATTTAATAATGAGTCAATGACATACATAACACTATGCAACAATAAGAATTTTAATGACCAAATAATTTATAGTTACCACTCCACCTGAATTGTTGCAACCATTCTTGATCATGATACCTCCTTGCCTGTTCATCTTATCCTCCCCCTTTTTGACTTCAGCAAATAGCTAGCAGGGTTATGGATTGCTGGAACAGTGCAGAACATGCTCCCCATCAACCGATGCACCATCTTGAAGAGTCTTATTATTCTGAAGGCCAAATCCATCTGTAAAATGCACAATAATTTGCAATAAAAATGAGGAGCAACTGAAGTTATACCAGGTTTAACATACCCAACTAAAATTTGAGGGTGTTAAAGTTTGCTTCATTTAGTGGCTTAGTGAAGATGTTAGCCTCTTGCTTGTTGGTTGGGTCAAACTCAAGGTTGATAACTCCACATTCAACATGCTCCCTAATGAAATGATATCTGATTTCAATGTGCTTAGTCCTGATATGGGAGACATGATTTCTAGTGATTGAAATAACACTTATAGAATCACAGAATAAAGGACTTCTACTTATCTGAAGGTTGTAGTCTTAGAGCTGATGCTGGATCCATAACAGCTGAGCACAACAGCTACCTCCTGAGATGTACTTTGACTCTACAGTTGAAATTGCAATACTGGTTTGCTTCTTACTTATCCAAGAAACTAGTCTTCCACCTAGGAATGGACAGATGCCAGAAGTTCTCTTCCTGTCTTCTTTGCAGCTTGCAAAGTCTGCATCTGAATAGCCAGTTAGTTCAAATTCCACATTCCTAGGGTACTACAGGCCAAGATCTGGTGTGCCCTTAAGATACCTCAGAATTCTCTTCGTAGTAGAGTAATAAGATTCTTTGGGGGCAAGCCAGATACATAGCACAAACACATGTAGCATACATGATGTCTAGCCTAGTAGAAGTTAAATAAAGAAGAGAACCAATTATCCCCTATACAAAGTCTCATCAACAATTTTCCCTGCCTTATCTTTGCATATGGACATACTTGATCCCATGGGAGTTCTCATGGTGGAGGAATTTTCTATACCAAATTTCTTTATTAACTCCCTAGTAAACTTAGACTAGGATATAAACAAGCCATCATCAGTCTGTCTTACTTGGAGACCCAAGAAGAACTTATGTTCACCCATACTGCTCATCTCAAATTTCCCCTACATAAGTTTGGCAAACTTCCTGCAGAGGTTGTCATCAATAGATCCAAAGATGATGTCATCTATAGAGATATGAACTAGGATGAACTTACCCTTGAATTCTCTTAGGAATAGGGTCTTATCTATCTTCCCCTTGACAATTTGTTCTCAATGAGGAAGTTAGACAAAATCTCATACCATGCTCTAGGGGCTTGCTTTAGCCCATATAGAGCTTTCCTAAGTCTATAAACAAAATAAGGTGAGTTAGGAACTACAAAACCTGGAGGCTGCAAAAGATAACTTCCTCCTTTAAGTCACCATTCAGGAAGGCTGACTTCACATCCATCTGGTAAAGCTTGAATTCCTTGTGTGTAGCATATGAAAGGAACAATCTTATGGCCTCCAATCTTGCTACAGGGGCAAATGTTTGATCAAAATCAATGCCTTCTTCTTGCATGTACCCCTTAGCTATTAATCTTATATTATTCTTGATTATAATCCCATTTTCATCAAGTTTGTTTCTATAGTTCCACTTGACTCCAATGAAATTATGTCCATGTGGTTTGGGACCTAGCTTCCAGAATTTGCATCTTTTGAACGGGTTCAGTTCCTCTTGTATAGCCACTATCCAGAATTGATCTATATTTGCCTCTTCAAACTTTTTTGGCTCCACTTGTGACAGGAAGCTTGCATGCATAGCTGTATTCAGATTTCTAATTCTTATCAATACTCCATGACTTGGTTAACCAATGATTTGGTGAGCAGGATGGTCTCTTAAATGCCTCATTGCTGGAGGTAGTCTTCTTTCTGCATCAGCTTCTGGAAGTACTCTTCTTTCTGTATTTTCTTAAGGAACAACTCCTTGCTGATCCTCATCTGCTTCAAGAGTGTCTGGTGGACCTTCAGGAATATTCCCTTCATTTTGGATAGCTGATTCTGCTTCCTTGATGGTCAGATTATCCATCATCTTTTCTGTACATGTAGTGCTGGAGGAGGGGCTTGAAAGCACCCTGTTAATCATGCTAGACTCATCAAAGAATACACGCACTGAATCTTCTACAACTTGACTTTTAAAATTGTATATCCTGTAAGTTTTGCTATGATTGCTGTACCCAACAAAAATTTCATCCAAGGATTTGACAACAAACTTAGTCATATAGGACTTCCCATTATGGAGCACAAAGCACTTACTACCAAAGATTCTGAGATAGCCCAGATTTTGTTTTCTGCCTTCAAGATCTCATAGGGAGTCTTCTTGTGGCATTTGGTGATAGAGGCTCTGTTAAGAACATGACATGCATTGTTGACTGCATCAGCACAAAAATAATTTGGGAGAGATGAGTCACTCAACAGGACCCTATCAGCCTCTATGAGAGTTCTATTTTTCCTCTCAACAAACTCATTTTGCTGGGGTGTTCTAGGTGAGAGAATTCTTGATGAATCCTATGCTCTTCACAGAACCTTGTCATGCTATCATACTGGAATTCAGTTCCATGATTACTCCTAATTTTGTCCACAGAACTGTTAAACTTATTCTGAATTTGCATGACAAACTTAATGAAGATATCAAGGGTTTTATTCTTTCTCTTTAGGAAGAATACCCAAGCAAACCTAGAAAAGTCATCAACCCCCACAAGGGTGTAGACCTTCCTACGAAGACTGTGAAGTAGCACAAGACTAAACAAATCCATATGCAGGAGGTATAGGCACCTCACAGAATCTTTGATACAAATACCCTTGAAGGAAGCTTTTGTATGCTTGCCCTTTTGACAAGCAGAGCAAATGCCATCCTTGGAGCACTTCACATTGGGACTATTCCTAACTAGTTCTTGACTGAAGAGCTTGCCAATAGTCTTATAATTTACATTGGCTAGCCTCTTGTGCCATACGATACAATAAGAGGCTTTCTCATTTGCCACTAGATAGACAGGAGAGTCTGTATTTAAGCATAGAAAGTTCAAGCAATAAACATTTTCACTCCTAGTGCCTGTCAAGATGACCTCTTGGTCACTTGACCTCCTAATTAGGCACTCATCCTTGTGGAAGGCAATAACATAGCCCAGATCAGAGAGCTGGCTTATTCTTATAAGGTTGTGTTGTAACCCTTCAACATAAGCCACTTTATTGATGGTGACTATGTCATTGGTGATCTTACCATATCCTCTTGTTATCCCTTTATCTGAACCACCAAAGATTACTTTGGGCCCATCTTTTACTGGAGTGTACTCTTTCAAATTGCCCCTTGTCCCAGTCATGTGCCTGAAACATCCATTGTCCAAATATCATATAGGGGGTATAACCACTTGGACTAACCAGCAATATACAGTTTACTTTACCTTAGGACCCCAATATCTATTGGATCCTAGGTGCATATTAGTCTGAAACTGAACATGTCCACCAACAAGATTTCTGATTGGTGGACTAACTTTAGCTCTGACCACATTGAGATTGTGCTAGTAGTAAGTGGCATAATGACCTAACTTGCCACAACACCAACAATCATGAATGTTGAATCTCTGTTGGGTCTGGCAGTTGTTTTAACTACAGTCTTGATAGAAGGAAGAGATGCATCAACCACTTTCTGTTTCCTTTCAGCATGGATTTGACTGAAGGTTAGTCTGTTTAGTGACCTTTGTGGTTGATTTTGAATCCTATCAGCAGCACATCTCTTTTCATATAGTGTGCTCTTGATAACATTAGAAATAACCATATCAGACAAGCTAACAGACTGACCCTTAGTCATATTCTATGCTAGCAGGTTCAGAAAACTAGCTGCAACCACATTTTTGAGAGGGGATGGGGGGAGGGGGGGGAGGGGCAGTAGCACCAAAGACAAATGGTCCTTGATGGGCCATTTGAATTTCTTCACGGGCAACCTTAAAGGCACTTGCCCTACTGTAGCTTCCACAATGGCATGGAACATCTTTTGTTCCACTTGTGGATGCACCCTTCATATAGTGACCATAAATACTTTCTTGGTCATACCTATTTGAAGGGTATATTACCCTATTGAATGGGTTAGGTGGCCTAGATATCATTGGCACAACTGGAACTTTCCCTTTCCCTTTAGGATGGATAGGTCTTGTGTTACCCTTGAAGCCCAACCTCTTCTTACCCTTTTGTGAGAAGAAGGAATTTATCAAGGGCAACACTGTATTAGGCTGAGAGAATCTGGCCACAATACTTTTCTCCTTCTGGAGTTTTTCTTCAAGATATTTGATGAGACTATCTTTGCTCTTGATAGTTTCCATTTGGATGCCTGACAGTTTCAGATGACTGAGCTCCCTCATTGTCTGATTCAGCACAGCAGCTGTTTCAGCAAGCTGAGAAGCAGTAGGTTGAAGAGACAAAATCACTTTAGCCTATTTCTTAGTCAGCTTCTTGCATTTCTTGAAGGCATTCAGAAGTTCATTATATCTGTCAATCAATTGATTGACATCACTCTCTGATCCAGAATTATCTTCACCATTAGATGAAGAGGCTTTTGTATCAGGACTAGTCTCACACATGAATATAGAGCTAGTTGGAGATTGTACCTTACTTTGACCAGGCTGATCCCGACTGCTCTTTTCATCAGTCATTGCCTTAAGACCTCTGCAACTATAGCCATCCTCATCCATCTCTGAGTCACTATCTGATAGTGTCAGATGGACCTTGATTCCTATCCTTCCTAGAGGGAAGATATCTCCTGCTGTAACAGTTTTATCTTTAACAGTAGCAGCAACAACAAGCCCAATATAGGCTTCCTCTTCTTCAGACTCAAATGATGATGAGTCTGTCCAGCTCTTTTCTTTCTTAGCCACAAAGGACTTTTATTTTTTTGCTTTTGTGCTTCTGGTAAGATTTCTTCTCACCATCCTCCCTTCTCTTTACTGGGCAATCAACAAAGACATGCCCTAGCATGCTGCAGCAGTAATAGATAATATTAGCAGAATTCTGTTTACAGGGTTTAGAGCCATACCTATCCTCCTTGGGGGATTTCTTCTAGTGATGTGCGAGGAGGATAGTCTAGTCTTCCAGTGCTTCTTCTTCATCAGTCTATGGAGCTGCCTGGAGAATACAGCAAAGTCCTCATCAGACATGCTGTTGTATGATGCTTTTGACTCAGAGCAGTCTGAATCTGCTGGTCTTCTTGGAGGAAAAGGGGTCTTTCTCATGCTCTTGCTTGTGGCTTCAACTTTGAAAGCCACTAACTTCTCTTTGTCCTGAGACTTGCAGTTTGTCTCTTCTTCTTTCCCGACAGTTAGCTGCATCTCATAGGAGAGCAACTTTCCAAATAGGGTGTGAGGTGGAGTGTCACCCAACTTGTCCATTTCTCTAATAGCACAGATCTTTGTATCTCAGTCTCTGGTAAGAGACCTGATGAGCTTGTCATTTAATTCATAATGACTAAAGACCCTTCCACAGGTCCTTAGCTCATTCATTATTCTGAAGAATCTTTCATAGTAGGTTGCTATGTTCTCCCCCTTGGTCTGTCTGAATGCCACATACTCCTGGTTGAGCATAGACTTTCTGTCATCCCTGACCTCTTCTGTGCCTTCCATGTAGATCACTAGAGTGTCCCACATCTCCTTTACAGTTTTGCAGTGAATCAGATTCTGAAGGGTAGAATCATCAATTGCACTGACTATTATATTTTGAGCCCTCTTGTCCATGGTGGCAAGAATGACTTCATCCTTAGTCAACCCTTCATAGGTCTTGGGTGTCTAGATGTTTGCATCCAGGACAGACACTTTCATGGGGATGAAAGGTCCTTCTTTGACAGTTACAAAGATTCTATGGTCAGCTGATTTCATGAACAGCCTGACACTCTCTTTCCATATATTAAAACTCTCTTTTCTGTAAATGGGATGCTTCATGGCACCCAGCTCCCTGTATTTCACTCCTGAACCCATCTGAATAGTCTGTGGCTACCTTGGAAGATCACACAGATGGTTAGATCCTTTTTGATTATTCTGCCTCTGATACCACTTGAAAGTCTTTATTTTCATGGTAGCTTACAACCTAGGGGTGAATAGGTTGTATGACTGTTATTAAGTTCTTTTTGATTTTATCTTTTGCACTATGTGTGTTGGTGGTAGTTTGCTTTCAAGAACCTACATAAATAAAAACAACACAGCAAGTACACACAGATTTATAGTGGTTCCCCAACCTTTGGGTACATCCACTCTCCTCCTACCTTGCCAACATCCTGTTAGTCAAGGAACTTCTCCAAATATGCTCCTCAGAGCTTACACCTCAGGCCCTCAGCCTTACACTCAGAACTTCAGCAAGTTCCTACACTCAGTATCCTTTCCAGGACACCTACCTCAGAACCAGCAAGTTTCTACCTCAGAGCTCTGCAGTGCTTCTACACTCAGTGACCCTCAATCCACTACCTCAGCCTTACACAAAGGCCTACAACTCAGGCTTCTCAACCCTATAGTTTCAGGCATACAACCCTACTCTCAGAGTGCTGCAACTGTAAAAACCCCATCCGTTCATGTGTTATATACTAGAAGGTCCGGTCAGGGCCCCACAACATATATCACCAAACAGGCGGTGAAGGTACGGGATGATACTAGAGTAGCGCAGCGCACAGAACACATTGCATTCTAGTGGAAGCCTATACTAGCACTTGAACTCCACCAGTTAATGTTCAACATATAACACAACCCCACGTTGTATATATCTTACATAGGAATGTCTTACAAGAATAAAAAAGTTGGCCTTATGGCCTTACATGGCTTTCAAACAGTGGCCTAAAAAGATTGGCGCGCAGGCTGGCCACAATAAAAGAAAATCATAACAAGCAACATAAGCCTTTGAGGGCTAGCAGCAGCAGCAGCAACAACAGCAGGGACATCAACCTTTATGCGTCCTGCTTGGCTCTCCAGCACCTGTACAGGGACAATCCACCCAACGGTGGCAAACAGAGGCAACGGTAAGCATTCAACTGACCAAATTATAACGACCCTACACCTTCTCTCGGGGCAGCGGTAATTTTCCCTGCAGGCATAATATATCACGAGCATGGCAACAATATTCATCTAATGTGCTTTCACGCACACATGCCATCACAACCGTTCGCCACCCGGCCCAACAGTCCGTGCACTCAGGGCACATTCTTGGTGTTCTGGCAAAGCTCTTGCCCACCACCGTATCAGGGTCACACCCAACGGTAACTCTCTTGAGCATTTACTCCATGGCGTGCGGCCGGAGTTTTATAGTCTTAGTGAACCGGGATTGGCCCTTAGCCCCCCATGGTCTCACGGCACACAGGCCTAAGACTCTCGCATAGTCTTACAACACTGGGATAGTGTCATGGCTCACAGGCCTAAGACTCTTGCTATGCGCTCCAACAGACCGCACCTTCTGGTCTCACCTCGGGCGGACATAACGCAGGTCGGATCCTCCACCCCCCGTTGCTCAAATCGCCTTGCCATCACCGAGCACGGCGTACTCGCGGCTATATAAAGGCGCGGGTAGGTCTCACCGATCCTATTCTGGCATTCAAGCCTGGGTATTTCTCGACACCCATTCACACCTCATAACATCAGCGGGTCTTTCCTGGGCACACCAGTACTTCCTGTTACTCGTTCACATGTACGAGCAATATCACAAATGTCAGGGGTCTTTCCTGGGCACACCAGTACTTCCTGTTACTCTCTTCACAGGTGGACACCCTACGACATCAAGCATCATAAAGGGCCTTTCCTGGTCACACCAGTACTTCCTGTTACTCATTCACAGGTACGACCCAATAGCACAAGCATAACATGGATATTTCTCTGGACTACCACTCCAGTACTTCCTGCTACTACTCTTCACAGGCATAACCTGTTGACTCCTTAAACTACACGTTTCTCACTGAGTATTCTCCGGTTCGTATGCAACATCACCAATCCAGACCAACCTGTCCAGATGGGCTTCACACAACATGCCTATTCCGTACTCCATTTCCGGATCTATATGCCAACAAAAGGGGATTTCATGAATCACCCAAAAGACTCTCAAAAACAGCCACCTCTTGGTGGGGGAATCACAAACATATGCCAAAAGGAAGCCTTCACATGGATAGGAAGAAAAGTCGTTACCCTTGAAGCCCTCTTTGGTGCCATGAGCTCTAAGCTGGCTTGAACGACTCACAAGAGTTTTTCCTCCACAACGTCGGCTTCAGATCTCTCGTCGGTAAACCGCAGCACCACCAGTGACCAGCCCCTTGCCTCCTCCTCCTCCTTCCTCTCCCTTTCTCTTACAAAAATGAAAAAAGAGAAGACCAAATGAGAAATGAGAGTTCTCTTCTCCTTCACGGCCTTAAGGAAAATAGGAAAGAAGCTCAGCCCTTGGATCCCAGCTGAAAGAATGGACGACCACAAATTTGCCAGAAAACCTGATTTTTGCCTGACACAGCCTATGACATGCCTGTGTCCCAGGCCGTGTGCCTCAAGCGGTGCTCAACTGAATTATCCAAACCAGTGACACGCCCATGTGACACGCCCGTGTCATGGGCCGTGTTACCCAACACGCCTTCAGACACGCCCGTGTCTGTGGCCGTGTTCATCAGGCGAAAAAAATCCAAAAATCGCCCGAGACTCACACGGCCTGTGGCACGCCCGTGTCCCAGGCCGTGTGCCCATACACGATACTTTAACATGCCCCAACTCAAAATTCGTCGGGCTGAGTTCGTCGAACCAAAGGAACACGCCCTGTGACACGCCCGTGTCAGAGGCCGTGTTCACTTGTCGACATCTCGACACTCGACACTCGACGATCGTCGAGCAATTTACGTCGAACACATGACACGGCCTTGGAAATGCCCGTGTCCTTGGCCGTGTGCCTTCTCTTGACACATCGTCGAGCGAAAAACGTCGAATCCCAGGCCGATCGTCGACACGGGCTCGACACGCCCTGGGACACGTCAGTGTCCCAGGCCGTGTCACCCAAAAAATTGCCTGCTGCTAAAAATTGGGTTGTTATAACCCTCCCCTCCTACAAAAATTTTGTCCTCAAAATTCAGACACAGGAAGGCAACCAACAATCAGCACCCAAAAAGTTATAACATTAAAATGTTTATGTTACAACACAATGTTCTCCACGGAGTACATAAACAGCTCAGGAAACTCTTCTCGCATGGTTTGCTCTCGCTCCCATGTAAGTTCTTCACGGCCGCAATTGTCCCACCGGATTTTCACCATGCCGACCGTCTTGTTCCGCAACTGTTTCTCGGCTCGATCCTCGATCTGAATGGGCTTCACTTTCGTTGTTATCCCATACTCCACCGGCACACGATCATCTGCGATCACTTGGGTTGGATCTTTAACAGCCTTCCGAAGCACCGAGATGTGAAATACATCATGTAATTCACTCAAGTCTGTCGACAGAGCTAGCCGATAAGCCGCTTCTCCGACGCACTCAACCACTTCAAAGGAACCCAAATATCTTGGACTCAACTTTTTCAATCGTTGAATCCTGGAGACACATTTGAATGGCTTGATCTTCAAGTAGACCCAATCGCCAACAGCAAATTCCACGTTCCGGTGCTTGGCGTTGTAGTACTTAGCTTGTCGATCTTGAGCAATAAGTAGCTTCTCTCGAATAGTCCGTATGGTTGAGTTTGCTTCATCAACTTCATTTGGTTTATAAATTCGAGTTTCGCCCGCTTCTACCCAAGCCAAGGGAGTACGACACTTCCTTCCATATAGCGCTTCATATGGTGCCATCCCGATGCACTCCTGGTAGCTGTTATTATACGCAAACTCCACCATATAGAGATGATCTTCCCATCTCTTTCCGAAGTCAAGGGCGCACATTCGGAGCATGTCCTCCATCATTCTGTTGGTACGTTCCGTTTGGCCATCCGTTTGGGGATAAAAGGTCGTACTGAAAGTCAACTTCTTGCCCAACAGTCGGTGAACTAGCCTCCAGTCATTTAACGTGAATCGCCCATCTCGATCACTTACGGTGCTCCGAGGAACACCGTGAAGTCGTACAACCTGGTCAACATACAATTTTGCCAAACTTTTGACTGAATCATCCCGCCTGTTCGGGAGAAAATGTGCCACTTTAGTTAGCCGGTCAACAATCACCCAAATGGAATCATTTCCTCGCTACGATCTCGGCTACCCATGCACAAAATCCATGGAAATATCATCAAATTTCCACTCTGGGATCGACAGCGACTTCAAATAACCGCCCGGCTTTTGGCATTCCGCCTTCACCATCACACATGTTTGGCATTTGGATACATAGAGGGCAACATCTTTCTTTAGCCCTGGCCACCAGAATAGCTTTTTCATATCATTGAACATCTTCGTGCTCCCGGGGTGAATGGAATACTTGGTGTAATGTGCTTCATACATCAGTTCTTCCCGCAATTTACCCACATTCGGGACGCACAAACGGCCCTCTTTTCGCCAAAGACCGTCATTCCAGGAGAATTTGCCTTCTGGCCCTTCGTTAGCATAGCGTAAGAGGTCTTCATCCAACTCCATTGCCCGTCGAACTCGGTCCGCAAGGTCACATTGCACCTCCGTCCAGTTCAAACATACATTGGCAGTGGCATTTTTGTCAACACAATATATCTCTAACGCTTCTAGCTCCTGGACAAGACGTTCATCATGTCTTTGTAACCAATTTGCTCTTGCCGGAGTCCTCCGACTCAAGGCATCCGCGACAACATTCCCATTCCCGGGAGTATAGTGAATTTCAAAAGTGTAGTCCCCAAGGAACTCCAACCACCTTCATTGTCGCATATTCAAGTCTTTCTGCTCCAAGAGATACTTTAGGCTCTTGTGATCTGTATAGATCTCCACCTTCACTCCATAAAGGTAGTGCCACCACAACTTTAGTGCAAAAATCACCGCCGCTAACTCCAAGTCATGGACGGGATAATTTCGCTCGTGCACCTTCAACTGGCGTGAGCCATAAGCAATTACCTTTTCATTTTGCAGAAGAACGCAGCCTAAGCCGCTCCCTGAGGCATCACTATAGATAACAAATCCATCGGTCCCACTTGGAGAAGACAACACCGGCGCCGTGGTCAACCGAACCTTCAGCTCTTCAAAATCTCGTGCGTACTCTGGCATCCAAATGAACTTCTGATCTTTTGCATCAACGTGGTTAGCAGCAAAGCGATCCGCGAGAAATTCTCAACAAATCTTCGATAATAGCCCGCAAGTCCAAGGAAATTCCTGACCTCGGCCACTGAAGACAATACCGGCCACTCCTCGATGGCCCTGATCTTTGCTGGATCCACTGCAATGCCCGCTCCACTTACTACATGGACAAGAAAAGCCACTGACGATAGCCAAAACTCGCACTTCGAGAACTTGGTATAGAGCTGATTTTGCCTCAATGTATTCAACACCAACCGCAAGTGAGTCTCATGCTCAGCTTTCGACTTCAAGTACACCAGGATGTCATCAAAGAACACGATCACAAACAGATCCAGGTACTCTCAGAACATGCAGTGCATCAAATCCATAAACACCGAGGGCGCATTGCACAATCCAAATGACATGACTGTGAACTCATAGTGCCCGTAACGCGTTCCAAATGCGGTTTTGGGAATGTCACCTTCCAGAATTCTCAACTGGTAATAACCCGAATTCAGGTCCAACTTCGAATAGACGCTCAAGGCCACCAGCTGATCGAATAACTCAGCAATCCGGGGTATCAGATATTTATTTTTCTCGGTCAGCTTATTCAGTTCACGGTAATCAATACACAACTGCAACCCACCGTCTTTCTTCTTTACAAAAGGCACAGGCACGCTCCAAGGTGACATGCTTGGGCATATATAACCTTGCTCCAGCAATTCTTGTAATTGGACCTTCAACTCAGCCATCTCTTTTGCCGCGACGCTATATGGCGAGCGGGTCACAAGTTTCGCACCTGACACAAACTCGATCGTGAAGTCAATCTCCCGCTGGGGTGGTAGCCCAGGGAGATCCATGGGAAACACATCTGTAAATTCCGACACAATCAGAACCTCACACACACTAGCCTTCGGCTCAACAGCCTGAATCAGTGCGAAGTAACACTCCGCACCCTTCCGAACAGCCTTGACTACTTGGAGTGCAGACATCAACGTCCCGCCCACTCCTCACATATCCGCGAACTTTGTCTCCTGTTCGGTATTCTGGCCCAATGTGATCTCTTTGGACTGGCAATCAATTATGACATGCTGCTCCGCAAGCCAATCCATACCAAAAATCACGTCAAATTCCGATATCGGCAAAACAGATGCAGTCAAATTGAAATCCCGACTTCCTATTTGGACCGCCACATCGTAAGCTTGATCCGCAAGCATCCAACAACCATTCGACAACACCACTCTGACGCTATCTGTCTTTGTACGACTAGGTATCCCAAGCCACGCTATAAACTCGCGAGACAGAAAAAAATGCGACGCACCCGTATCAAACAGTGCTCGCGCCAGCGTGTCCCGAATCATCACAAAGCATGTGACAATCATGTCACACACACAAACCACAAACATATATGCACTAAGCAAATCATACAAACAATAGCATATGCAAAACTAAACTCATACCTGTGACGACGTCACTCTGCTTGATGGCCTCCTGTAGGCCAAGATTGTAGACCCGGGGTTGCGCCTGCGAGGCAGAGGAGTCCACCACCGCCTTTCCTTTTTCCGCATACGATGCTCCCGCCTTCTTTTCACTCTTTGGCGGCACCCGACAATCTCGAGCTATATGCCCCACCCGGCCACAATTATAGCATGTACGATTATCCGGCCTTGAGTTGGCCCCTGATGTTGCTCCCGATGCAAATGATGAAGGAGCTTGTCCACTTGTCTTGGACTTCTTGCCCCATCTCTTCGTATAAAATGGTTTCCCAGATCGGGGCACCTTCCATTCCGGTTGCGTCATAGCCAAAGCTATCTTCCCCTGCACCATCTTCATATCCTTTTCCAGCGCGCTCGTAGTGTCAACCAACGTCTGGAAGCCTTGGTTCACAGAACTAGACACCAGGAACCTCAGCTCGTCCCTCAGTCCTTCATAGAACCGATTGGTCTTCCTCTGCTCATCAGCAAAAATAGAACCCGCATATCGCCCCAAGCGTGTAAACTCATGCAGGTACGCGTAAACACTGCCATCACCTTGTGTTAGCCATTGGAATTCATTCTCCATGGCTATCCGTTGCGCCGCAGGAAGGTGCTTCGCTAGGAAGAGTCGGGAGAATTATTCCATGGATACTTGTGTTAAGGGACGACCCGCCAAGTGATGCAATTCCATCTCATCCCACCACAATCTAGCTTCTCCTTCAAGCAAGAAGGTAACTAACGTGACTTTCTGATGCTCCTCCGATCCAATCGCTGTCATAATGCGCTTGACGTGTGATAGCCAATCCTTATCCTGCGTAGGAGTTCCCGCTCCCGAAAATGTAGGCGGATGGAAACTCATAAACTGCGTCAGCTGCTTCTCAGCCGCTCGAGGAGCCACATCCACTACAGGTTCAGGCCTTGCCGCCACCTGTTCTGGCCTCACAGCCGGTTGCTCCTGCCCAAGTGGCCGGCCTTGGATCATGGTAAACAAAGCCTCAGCAACTAAACGCACATGTTCCGCAGACGGTGGAGGTGTAGGCACCGCTGCTGGTGCCGTACTTTCATCAGAACGCTGGGGCTCTGACTGCCCAGCTCCACTCCGTGTCACCTAAAGGTGGACAAGACACACACATTAGCGGTCTTACACAAGCAAACAACACAAAATAGGAACACGCAGGTTCCTCAAACACACAAATTTGCATTCCTATTATGGACATTCAGGAGTTCAATCGGATACCTATGGTTTGCACAAACACGTGCTCGCCACCCCACAAAAGAAGTCTACCACGACTTCGAGAGGGAAAGACCAAGACAGCTGATACCAGAAATGTAACAACCCCATCCGTTGATGTGGTATATACTAGAAGGTCCGGCCGGGGCCCCACAACATATATCACCAAACAGGCGGTGAAGGTACGTGATGATACCAGAGTAGCGCAGCGCACCTAACACATTGCATTCTAGCGGAAGCCTATACTAGCACTTGAACTCCACCAGTGAATGTTCAACATATAGCACAACCCCACGTTGTATATATCTTACATAGGAATGCCTTACAAGAGTACAAAAGTTGGCCTTATGGCCTTACATGGCTTTCAAACAGTGGCCTAAAAAGATTGGCGCGCAGGCCGGCCACAATAAAAGAAAATCATAACAAGCAGCATAAGCCTTCGAGGGCTAGCAGCAGCAGCAACAACATCAGCAGGGACATAAACCTTTATGTGTCCCGCTTGGCTCTCCAGCACCTGTACAGGGACAATCCACCCAACGGTGGCAAACAGAGGCAACGGTCAGCATTCAGCTAACCAAATTATAACGACACTACCCCTTCTCGGGGCAGCGGTAATATTCCCTGCAGGCATAATATATCACGAGCATGGCAACAATATTCATCTAATGTGCTTTCACGCACACATGCCATCACAACCGTTCGCCACCCGACCCAACAGTTCGTACACTCAGGGCACATTCTTGGTGTTCTGGCAAAGCTCTTGCCCACCACCGTATCAGGGTCACACCCAATGGTAACTCTCTTGAGCATTTACTCCATGGCGTGCAGCCGGAGTTTTATAGTCTTAGTGAACCGGGATTGACCCTTAGCCCGCCATGGTCTCACGACACACAGGCCTAAGACTCTCGCATAGTCTTACAACACCGGGATGGCCCTTAGCCCCCCATTGTGTCATGGCTCACAGGCCTAAGACTCTTGCTATGCGCTCCAACAGACCGCACCTTTTGGTCTCACGTCGGGCGGACATAACGCAGGTCGGATCCTCCACCCCCCATTGCTCAAATCGCCTTGCCATCACCGAGCACGACGTACTCGCGGCTATATAAAGGCGCGGGTAGGTATCACCGAACCTGTTCTGGCATTCAAGTCTGGGTATTTCTCGACACCCATTCGCACCTCATAACATCAGCGGGTCTTTCTTGGGCACACCAGTACTTCCTATTACTCGTTCACAGGTACGACACCGCAATATCACAAATGTCAGGGGTCTTTCCTGGGCACACCAGTACTTCCTGTTACTCTCTTCACAGGTGGACACCCTACGACATCAAGCATCACAAAGGGTCTTTCCTGGTCACACCAGTACTTCCTGTTACTCATTCACAGGTACGACCCAATATCACAAGCATAACACGGATATTTTTCTGGATTACCACTCCAGTACTTCCTGCTACTACTCTTCACAGGCATAACCCGTTGACTCCTTAAACTACACATTTCTCACGGAGTCTTCTCCGGTTTGTATGCAACTTCACCAATCCAGACCAACCTGTCCAGATGGGCTTCACACAACATGCCTATTCCGTACTCCATTTCCGGATCTATATGCCAACAAAAGGGGATTTCATGAATCACTCTGCTAGAAACGAACAAAAACAAGCCGTCAGTGGTTTAACAGAAATTTTATTATCTGAAAAAGGTATCAATTACAATGGTATAGCCTCCCTTTTATAGAATGGAGGAGATGAGAGAGATTACAAATAAGTAATGTGGGACTAAAAATTTACAAGTATATGCGGCTTTACAAAATGACAAACTGGACAAGTCGTGCGGTTAGACAAACCAGCTAACCGCCCGACCACAACCAGGATAAGAGAACAAGCAACCCAGTGAGCAAGTCGCCACATGAGACCGGTAGACCGCCTGGTCTCCAAGTCGTCTGAGTCAAGCCGCCTGACCGCTGGAACACCAAACAGCAACAGCCCATCACACAGACGGGCTAGGAGAAACCGCCAGACCGCCCGGTCTCCGAACAACAACAGACCGCCCGGTCTCCAACCTACAACACTCCCCCTCAAGCTGGAGCACAGATATCAATCATGCCCAGCTTGTCACAGATGTGGAAAAAGGAAGCAGACATCGGCTTGGTGAAGACGTCTGCCAACTCGTTGTCGGAAGTGATAAATGGAGTGCAAATCTGCTTCTTCAATATCTCTTCCCGAATAAAATGACAGTCGACTTCTATGTGTTTTGTTCTCTCATGGAAGACCAGATTTTTGGAAATGTATATCGCGGCCTTGTTGTCACAGAACATAGGAAGAGGATAGTTGTAAACCTCTCCTAAGTCAAGCATGAGATCCCGCAACCATTTCAACTCACATGTAGTCGATGCCATACTGCGATATTCCGCCTCTGCACTAGACCTGGAGACCACAGACTGTTTCTTACTCTTCCAACTCACAAGATTGCCTCCAACAAACGTGCAGAAACCTGATGTCGATTTGCGGTCCCCTTTGTCATCAGCATAACTTGAATCAGAGTACGCTTCAACTCTTAGGTGACCATTCTTCTGAAAGAGGAGTTCTTTCCCTGGTGCTGCTTTAATATACTCTAATATCCTCATGGTAGATTGTAGATGGCACTCCCTAGGAGCTTGCATGAACTGTCTCACCTTGCCAACAGCATAAGCGATGTCGGGCCTGGTTACCGTGAGATAAATGAGCTTGCCCACCAGACGCCGGTATCTCGTAAGATCAGATAGAAGAGGCGAGTCATCTGTCCAAGTTTTGTCTTCTCCAGCAGCCATAGGACAACGTGCAGGTTTAGCACCAGTCAATCCTGCCTCCTTTAAAAGATCAAGAGCATACTTTTGTTGGGAAAGAACCATGAAGTTTGGCTTCCTAGAGATTTCAATCCCCAGAAAGTATTTCGGGGATCCCATATCCTTTGTGACCAGGTGTTGACGAAGGTGTTTCTTTGTCAGCAATACCCCATCCTGATCATCGTCAGTAAGAAGAATGTCATCAACATAAACCGCAAGAACAACCAGAACAGAGGCGGTTTTCCGAACAAAGAAGGAGTGATCTGCTGAGCTTCTCGTAAAACCAATGGACACAACAATGCCACTGAACTTGTCAAACCAGGCACGAGGACTCTGCTTGAGGCCATAGATAGCCTTCTTTAGCTGGCATACTCGTGCCTCCCCCTGAGCAACATACCCAGGAGGTTGCTCCATGTAAACATCTTCCTGCAGATCACCATAGAGGAAAGCATTCTTAACATCCAGCTGTGAAATGAGCCAATCCCTATTTACAGCGATAGAGAGAAGGACCCGAATGGTGCTGAGAGGAGCCAGAGGAGAGAAAGTATCGAAGTAATCAACACCATATGTCTGAGTGAAACCTTTGGCCACCAGGCGGGCCTTATAGCGATCTACGCTACCATCAGGACAGAACTTCACAACAAAGACCCAACGACAGCCAACAACATCCGTGCCCAAAGGTGGGGGAACCAGGGTCCAGGTCCCCCGTTCAGTGAGGGTAGCAATTTCCTCATCCATAGCAGTCTTCCAATGAGGAATAGTGAGAGCCTCCTGATAGGTGCGGGGAGTGGTGGTCGCAGAGATAGCTAATGCAAAGGCCCTGCGAGAAGGAGTTAGACGATCATATGAAACAACAGCAGCCAGCGGGTGCTGGGTACATGTCCGCACTCCTTTGCGAAGAGCTATGGGTAGATCCAGGTCGGCATGTTCCTCAGCAACCGGAGCATCCGTGGCGGAGAGAGCTGGCCCGGGAGGAGAGTGCGACAGCGGTGAAGAGGAGGGAGATGGCGGAGAAGTGGCGGTAGAGGGTGGAGAAAGTGGAGATGGTGGAGATGGTGGAGATGGTGGAGGTGGCGGAATAGTAGGAGGAGCAGAGAGAAATGTGGGCTCGTGGTAAGAGGTAGGATCAGTAGGAGTAGAGGAGGAAGAGGAAGAGAAGTAAGAAGCATTTTCAAAGAAGGTGATATCCGCAGAGACAAATTACTTGCGGGTAACGGAGTCAAAGCAACAATAACCTTTCTGAGTGGGAGAGTACCCCAGAAAGACACACTTAGTGGACCGCGGGGAGAGTTTGTCGCGGGTGGCATAGGGAGCATCCACAAAGGCTGTGCAGCCAAAGATACGTAGAGGAAGAGGAAAGGGTTCTTTGAACGGATAGAGAATGGAGAAATGAGTTTGACCACGGAGAACGGTGGAGGGAATGCGATTGATGAGATAGCACGCGATGAGAACAACATAGCCCCAGTAGGAGCGAGGGACATGCATTTGCGTGAGTAGAGTGCGAGCGACATCAAGAAGGTTACGGTTTTTGCGTTCCGCGACTCCATTTTGTTGGGAGGTGTAAACGCAACTGGTTTGATGAATAATCCCATGTTACGTGCAGAAAGAGGAAAAGGCTTGACTGAGATATTCTTTTGCATTATCCGAGCGTAAGATTTTAATGGAGACATCAAACTGAGTTTGAATGGAATGATAAAAGGATGTCCAGACATCAAAAAGTTCAGAGCGGTCGGGTAAGAGATATACCCAAGTACTGCGAGAAAAGTCATTAATGAAAGTAACAAAATAGGAACTACCCCGACCAATGGTAAAGGTAGGAGCAGGACCCCAGATGTCGGAGTGAACAAGATCAAACAGACGGGTAGAACCACGATCTTGCTTTGGAGGAAAGGAGGAGCGGTGATGCTTGCCAAGTTGACATGCATCACAATTAAGAGGAGGATGATGCGGAGGGAGATGGGGCAGAAGTTGGCAAAGAAGCCGGGGAGGAGCATGACCAAGGCGAAGATGCCATTGGAGAAGATCTGTAGAGGAGGAGGAGAAGGCGGATAGAGCAGAGACGTTATTGAGGAAGTAGAGGCCACCACACTCAGTCCCAGTAGCAATCGTCCGTTGGGAGTCCGGATCCTGAAAAGAACAAGAAGTAGGAGTGAATGTGACGGAGCACTGTAGTTGCTTGCATAAAGAAGTAACCGATAATAAATTGCAAGGAAACTTGGGCACATAAAGGGTATCTGCCAGGCAAAGAGAGGGAGTGACTTGAATCATACCCGTCCCATTGATCAGGGAGGGAGAGCCATCAGTAATGATGACCGGGGGCAACCGATCATGTGTTTCTAGATGAGAGAAAAACTATGGATTGCCTATCATATGATTTGTAGCACTAGAGTTGATCAACCATCGTCCACGAGTAACAGCGTGGGCACTACCAGAAGAGGTGGCCACCAAGGCGGACAACTTGGAGTTGGAATCCATTGAATAGAGACGAGGAGAGAACAGAAAGCAGCGACGACAACAACAAGTCGCAAGCCGGGTGAACAGAAGAAGGCAGCGTGGCTAGGAAGGCCGCAGGCAGGGGAAAACAAGTCAGACAACAAAAGAGAGGCTGCAACAACTAGTAAGCAGGAGAGGCTAGAAGGAAACAGGCCGAGGCGAGGAGCGAGGGTGGTGAGGAGAGGAGCAACAAGGTCACGGCGACTACGAAACAGGTCGCTGTGACTAAGAGGAGGAGAGCGGATAGAACAGGTCGCAGCGACTTAAGGACAAGTCGCTGCAATAAAGAGGAGCAGCGAGAGAAGAGAAGCAAGGAGAAGGCAAGCCGCGAAGACAGGTCGCGGAAAGCAGAAACAAGCCGCGAGAATCAATCTGAGGGAAAGAAGTCGAGCGGCTAGAAGGTAGCCCGCGCGAACAGAAAAAGAAGATGAATCAGGAGGAAAAGACCGTTCCCTCTGATACCATGTTAGAAACGAACAGAAACAAGCCGTAAGTGGTTTAACAGAAATTTTATTATCTGAAAAAGGTATCAATTACAATGGTATAGCCTCCCTTTTATAGAATGGAGGAGATGAGAGAGATTACAAATAAGCAACGTGGGACTAAAAATTTACAAGTATATGCGGCTTTACAAAATGACAAACCGGACAAGTCGTGCGGTTAGAAAAACCGGCTAACCTCCCGACCACAACCAGGATAAGAGAACAAGCAACCAAGTGAGCAAGTCGCCACATGAGACCGGTAGACCGCCCAGTCTCCAAGTCGTCTGAGTCAAACTGCCTGACCGCTGGGACACCAAACATCAACAGCCCAACACACAGACGGTCTAGGAGAAACCGCCAGACCGCCCGGTCGCCGAACAACAATAGACCGCCCGGTCTCCAACCTGCAACACTCACCCTCAAGCTGGAGCATAAATATCAATCATGCCCAGCTTGTCATAGATGTGGAAAAAGGAAGCGGACATCGGCTTGGTGAAGACGTCTGCCAACTCATTGTCAGAAGTGACAAATGGAGTGCAAATCTGCTTCTTCAATATCTCTTCCCGAATAAAATGACAGTCGACTTCTATGTGTTTTGTTCTCTCATGGAAGACCGGATTTTTGGAAATGTATATCGCGGCCTTGTTGTCACAGAACATAGGAAGAGGATAGTTGTAAACCTCTCCTAAGTCAAGCATGAGAGCCCGCAACCATTTCAACTCACATGTAGTCGACGCCATACTGCGATATTCCGCCTCTGCACTAGACCTGGAGACCACAGACTGTTTCTTGCTCTTCCAACTCACAAGATTGCCTCCAACAAACGTGCAGAAACCTGATGTCGATTTGCGGTCCCCTTTGTCATCAGCATAACTTGAATCAGAGTACGCTTCAACTCTTAGGTGACCATTCTTCTGAAAGAGGAGTCCTTTCCCTGGTGCTGCTTTAATATACTCTAATATCCTCAGGGTAGATTGTAGATGACACTCCCTAGGAGCTTGCATGAACTGGCTCACCTTGCCAACAACATAAGCGATGTCGGGCCTTGTTACCGTGAGATAAATGAGCTTGCCCACCAGACGCCGGTATCTCGTAAGATCGGATAGAAGAGGCGAGTCATCTGTCCAAGTTTTGTCTTCTCCAGCAGCCATAGGACAACGTGCAGGTTTAGCACCAGTCAATCCTGCCTCCTTTAAAAGATCAAGAGCATACTTCCGTTGGAAAAGAACCATGAAGTTGGGCTTCCTAGAGATTTCAATCCCCAGAAAGTATTTCGGGGATCCCATATCCTTTGTGACCAGGTGTTGACGAAGGTGTTTCTTTGTCAGCAATACCCCATCCTGATCATCGCCAGTAAGAAGAATGTCATCAACATAAACCGCAAGAACAACCAGACCAGAGGCGGTTTTCCGAACAAACAAGGAGTGATCTGCTGAGCTTCTCGTAAAACCAATGGCCGTAACAATGCCACTGAACTTGTCAAACCAGGCATGAGGACTCTGCTTGAGGCCATAGATAGCCTTCTTTAGCCGGCATACTCGTGTCTCCCCCTGAGCAACATACCCAGGAGGTTGCTCTATGTAAACATCTTCCTGTAGATCACCATAGAGGAAAGCATTCTTAACATCCAGCTGTGAAATTAGCCAATCCCTATTTACAACGACAGAGAGAAGAACCCGAATGGTGCTGAGACGAGCCACAGGAGAGAAAGTATCGAAGTAATCAACACCATATGTCTGAGTGAAACCTTTGGCCACCAGGCGGGCCTTGTAGCGACCTACGATACCATCAGGACAGAACTTCACAACAAAGACCCAACGACAGCCAACAACATCCGTGCCCAAAGGTGGGGGAACCAGGGTCCAGGTCCCCCGTTCAGTGAGGGTAGCAATTTCCTCATCCATAGCAGTCTTCCAATGAGGAATAGTGAGAGCCTCCTGATAGGTGCGGGGAGTGGCGGTCGTAGAGATAGCTAATGCAAAGGCCCTGCGAGAAGGAGTTAGATGATCATATGAAACAACAGCAGCCAGCGGGTGCTGGGTACACATCCCCACTCCTTTGCGAAGAGCTATGGGTAGATCCATGTCGGCATGTTCCTCAGCAACCGGAGCATCCGTGGCGGAGAGAGCTGGCCCGGGAGGAGAGTGCGACAGCGGCGAAGAGGAGGGAGATGGCGGAGAAGTGGCGGTAGAGGGTGGAGAAAGTGGAGATGGTGGAGATGGTGGAGGTGGCGGAATAGTAGGAGGAGCAGAGAGAAATGTGGGGTCGTGGTGAGAGGTAGGATCAGTAGGAGTAGAGGAGGAAGAGGAAGAGAAGTAAGAAGTATTTTCAAAGAAGGTGACATCCGCAGAGACAAATTGCTTGCGGGTAACGAGGTCAAAGCAACAATAACCTTTCTGAGTGGGAGAGTACCCCAGAAAGACACACTTAGTGGACCGCGGGGAGAGTTTGTCGCGGGTGGCAGAGGGAGCATGCACAAAGGCTGTGTAGCCAAAGATACGTAGAGGAAGAGGAAAGGGTTCTTTGCCCGGATAGAGAATGGAGAAAAGAGTTTGACCACGGAGAACAGTGGAGGGAATGTGATTGATGAGATAGCACGCGATGAGAACAGCATAGCCCCAGTAGGAGCGAGGGACATGCATTTGCGTGAGCAGAGTGCGAGCAACATCAAGGAGGTGACGATTTTTGCGTTTCGAGACTCCATTTTGTTGGGAGGTGTAAACGCAACTGGTTTGATGAATAATCCCATGTTGCGTGCAGAAAGAGGAAAAGGTTTGACTGAGATATTCTTTTGCATTATCCAAGCATAAGATTTTAATGGAGACATCAAGCTGAGTTTGAATGGAATGATAAAAGGATGTCCAGACATCAAAAAGTTCAGACCGGTCGCGTAAGAGATATACCCAAGTACTGCGAGAAAAGTCATCAATGAAAGTAACGAAATAGGAACTACCCCGACCAATGGTAAGGGTAGGAGCAGGACCCCAGAAGTCGGAGTGAACAAGATCAAACGGACGGGTAGAACCACGATCTTGCTTTGGAGGAAAGGAGGAGCGGTGATGCTTGCCAAGTTGACATGTGTCACAATTAAGAGGAGGATGATGCGGAGGGAGATGGGGCATAAGTTGGCGAAGAAGCCGGGGAGGAGCATGACCAAGGCGAATATGCCATTGGAGAAGATCTATAGAGGAGGAGGAGAAGGCGGATAGAGCAAAGACGTTATCGAGGAAGTAGAGGCCGCCACACTCAGTCCCAGTAGCAATCGTCCGTTGGGAGTCCGGATCCTGAAAAGAACAAGAAGTAGGAGTGAATGTGACGGAGCACTGTAGTTGCTTGCATAAAGAAGTAACCGATAATAAATTGCAAGGAAACTTGGGCACATAAAGGGTATCTGGCAGGCAAAGAGAGGGAGTGACTTGAACCATGCCCGCCCTATTGACCGGGGAGGGAGAGCCATAGCAACGATGACCGGGGGCAACCGATCATGTGTTTCTAGATGAGAGAAAAGATGAGAATTGCCTGTCATATGATTTGTAGCACCAGAGTCGATCAACCATCGTCCACGAGTAACAACGTGGGCACTACCAGAAGAGGTGGACACCAAGGCGGACTACTTGGAGTTGGAATCCATTGAATAGAGACGAGGAGAGAACAGAAAGCAACGACGACGACAACAACAAGTCGCAAGCTGGGTGAACAGAAGCAGGCCGCGCGGCTAGGAAGGCCGCAGGCAGGGGAAAACAAGTCAGACGGCAAAAGAGAGGCCGCAACAACTAGTAAGCAGGAGCGGCTAGAAGGAAACAGGCCGAGGCGAGGAGCGAGGGTGGTGAGGAGAGGAACAACAAGGTCACGACGACTACGAAACAGGTCGTGGCGACTAAGAGGAGGAGAGCGGATAGAACAGGTCGCTGCGACTTAAGGACAGGTCGCTGCAACAAAGAGGAGCAGTAAGAGAAGAGAAGCAAGGAGAAGGCAAGCTGCGAAGACAGGTCGCGGAAAGCAGAAACAAGCCGCGAGAATCAATCTGAGGGAAAGAAGTCGAGCAGCTAGAAGGTAGCCCGCGCGAACAGAAGAAGAAGATGAATCAGGAGGAAAAGATCGTTCCCTCTGATACCATGTTAGAAACGAACAGAAACAAGCTGTAAGTGGTTTAACAGAAATTTTATTATCTAAAAAAGGTATCAATTACAATGGTATAGCCTCTCTTTTATAGAATGGAGGAGATGAGGGAGATTACAAATAAGCAATGCGGGATTAAAAATTTACAAGTATATGCGGCTTTACAAAATGACAAACCGGACAAGTCGTGCGGTTAGACAAACCGGCTAACCGCCCGACCACAACCAGGATAAGAGAACAAGCAACCCAGTGAGCAAGTCGCCACATGAGACCGGTAGACCGCCCGGTTTCCAAGTCGTCTGAGTCAAGCCGCCTGACCGCTGGGACACCAAATAGCAACAGTCCAGCACACAGACGGGCTAGGAGAAACCGCCAGACCGCCCGGTCTCCGAACAATAATAGACCGCCCGGTCTCCAACCTGCAACACACTCAAAAGACTCCCACAAATAGCCACCTCTTGGTGGGGGAATCACAAACATATGCCAAAAGGAAGCCTTCACATGGCTAGGAAGAAAAGTTGTTACCCTTGAAGCCCTCTTTGGTGCCATGAGCTCTAAGCTGGCTTGAACGACTCACAAGAGTTTTTTCCTTCGCAACGTCGGCTTCGGATCTCTCGTCGGTAAACCGCAGCACCACCAGTGACCAGCCCCTTACCTCCTCCTCCTTCTTCCTCTCCCTTTCTCTCACTAGAAATGAAGAAAAAGAAGACCAAATGAGAAATGATAGTTCTCTTCTCCTTCACGGCCTTAAGGAAAATAGGAAAGAAGCTCAGCCCTTGGATCCTAGCTGAAAGAATGGACAGCCACAAATTTGCCAGAAAACCTGATTTTTGCCTGACACGGCCTGTGACACGCCCGTGTCCCAGGCCGTGTGCCTCAAGCGGTGCTCATCCGACTTATCCAAACCAGTGACACGCCCATGTGACATGCCCGTGTCATGGGCCGTGTTACCTAACACGCCTTCAGACACGCCCGTGTCTGTGGCCGTGTTCGTCAGGCGAAAAAAATCCCAAAATCGCCCGAGACTCACACGGCCTTTGACACGCCCGTGTCCTAGGCCGTGTGCCCATACACGACACTTCGACAAGCCCCAGCTCAAAATTCGTCGGGCTGAGTTCATCGAACCAAAGGGACACGCCCTGTGACACGCCCGTGTCACAGGCCGTGTTCACTTGTCGACATCTCGTCACTCGACGATCGTCGAACAATTTTCGTCGAACACACGACACGGCCTTGGACACGCCCGTGTCCTTGGCCGTGTGCCTTCTCTTGACACATCGTCGAGCGAAAAACGTCGACTCCCAGGCCGATCGTCAACACGGGCTCGACACGCCCTGGGACACGCCCGTGTCCCAGGCCGTGTCACCCGAAAAATTTCCTGTTGCTAAAAATTGGGTTGTTACAGCAACACTCCTACAGCTCAGTACCCAACAGGTTCCTACCTCAGTGCCCTTCCAGGCACCTACAGCTCAGATCCAGTAGGATCCTATAGCTCAGATCTAGTTGGATCCTACAAAAAGGTCCCTATAAGAATAGAGTAGATTTATATCTATCACAGAGAAATTTCCTTGTGACAGCCCCTTAAGCTGAGTTATCTCAGCTCAACCTTTCTTCACAGCTACAAAGATTTTGAGCTGGAAGTATCTAGCAGTAAACTTCTTTGCTTCTCCTCCTTCCCTAGACAGAGTTAGCCACTTTCTTCTTTCTTCTTTTCAGCTTCAGAGAATGGATCTTCAGTTTAGATTTTGCTGAGCTGATAAGCAACATGATCTGTAGAGATTTCTTCCTTGTCTCTGCTACTCCCTCAGAAGGAAAGTCTTTCAATCTTGCTGGTGTCGATGTAGAAGACACACAACTAACTGAACTTTTCTGCAGCAAGACTTCACGCTTTTTCACGCAGTAATGACGAGGAAGATTGAGTCCAGCCGCAACCCTTTTTTGAAAATGATAAGCCTAAAAAGTTGTTTTCGTCTTGCCCATGCCCTTCTTTTTTGTAGTTCGCCGATCAACGACTCTTAGAAGTCAGTGGGCACCGCTTGCGGCATCTAGCTGCATCTTGCTTCAAGGTAGATGACGTACAGTAGCTTCACAACAGAGTTTGTCGTGTTTTGTAGTTTCTCTGTACTTGATTTGACATAAGGTAACTTTGTCAATTTTGTAGATCTTGCTGACATTAGCACCTGTGGACTTAGCCAAAATCGAGCATCAATAGAATAGGCGTTGAGTGAATGAGCTTCACTCAACGCCAAGGTACTTAGACAATTCTGTCTCTCTAGGCGTTGACAACGTTTAGTGAGCAAGCCTCACTCAATGCCTTTTGCCTGAACCATTTTTCCAGCCTTTTCTGAATGCCTGTCGTTGGGAGTGTTGAGTGAGGACACCTCACTCAACGCCTTCTGCCTTAGCCATACTTTGTGTTATTTAGGCGCTGAGAGCGTTGAGTGAGCATCCCTCACTCAACGCTTTCAGCCTTAACCTTTTCTGCTTCTTTAGCATCTTAAGCGTTGAGAGCGTTGAGTGACCACGTCTCACTCAACGCTTTCTGTTTTGATCATTTCTGCATAATTTCTGCATCAGGGCATTGAGAGCGTAGAGTGACTACGACTCACTCAACGCATTCTGCCTTAACCAGATTTTCTGTTTTTTCGCGTTGAGTGAGTAAGCTTCACTCAATGCCAATCAAATTAGCAGATTTTCTTCTGTTATCTTGCAATGAGTGAATGAACTACACTCAACGCATTTGGACATAACCAAATTTTTTTGTCTAAGAAACAACACTGATTTTGAAATTTAATCAACACATTCATAGTTTTCAAATGCGTTTATTGCATTTACATTCGTCGAGCTGAACCCTGAGTTCGTCGAACTGAGCTTTCATTTTTCATCGAGCTGAGCTTAGAGTTCGTTGAACTGGGTTCTGAGTTCGTCGAGCTGTATGGAGTTGAGTGAGTTGACTTCACTCAACGCCTATGGACTTAGTAAATTTCTCAGCTTGCCACTTCATGGCATTGACAGTATAGCCTTCACTCAACGCTATAAGTCATCTGCCGTTGAGTGAATGAGCTTCACTCAATGGCTGTGGACTTAGAAAATTTTCTGTCTTTCCACACCCAGATAAGTATTTACCTGACCTAGCCACTTAGGCTAACTGTCCCATTATTGTTACTAGGACATCAAATACTTTTATGTATATCATTAACAAGATTGACTTCACTCAAATCTAGCACATTGAGGGAAATGGACCCAACAGGTTCCATTGAGAATGTACATGGCCGAATTACATGCCTCTGCCTAGAAACTCTTTGGTGTTGATGTAGTACGCATCAAGGCCCAGACCATCTCCAAAATGGTGTAGTTGCAGCGTTGGACAACCCAATTTTGTTGAGGTGATCTGGCAGCACTGAGATCCCTTTGAATGCCATGAGTCCTGCAGAATTCTGAGAGAGATTTTAACATGAATTCCCCTTCGGACAAACTTGAGAGCATTGACAGGAAATCCTGTCTATTTCTCAATGAAGAGAATAAAATCTTTGAAGATTTGTGTTACCTCATATTTGAATGGCAGGAAAAAGATATACATAAATCTGGGATATTCATCTACTAGTAGCAGGTAGCTAGTAGCTCTTATCTCCCAAAGAAGACGTGGAAGCAG
This sequence comes from Platanthera guangdongensis, assembly GCA_039583875.1. Classification (NCBI taxonomy): domain Eukaryota; kingdom Viridiplantae; phylum Streptophyta; class Magnoliopsida; order Asparagales; family Orchidaceae; genus Platanthera; species Platanthera guangdongensis. The sequence goes on from CM077164.1 coordinate 44,603,376, forward strand.
GTCCTCATACATCATCGTGAAGGATTTCTAATGGTTTAGAGCTCCTTATTGATGAATGATGAGGATGGGGAAGCATGTGTTCTTTGGCCGTTGTACAAGCTTCATAGAAATGACGCGAGGTTTGAATTTGAGGAAGACCCATTATGATATGTTGAGATTGCATCAATCTTATTGCATCCTAGTTGAGATTTCCAAGTATATGCTGACATTTAACTTCATTACTCATGCAACCTTGTTTGCAAGAGACAACACAAATGGATGTTGCCTTCAATTAGATGGAGAAGAGTTTGTTTGAAATCATTTCAGCTGACGCAATTAGAGCCCATGATTTCTTGTCAGTTATCCAGTAGGTGTTGTTGTTGAAGGAGATGAGATAGCCTCGTTCAATCAGCTGGCCCATGCTCAATAAATTGTGTGCAAGATCAGGCAACCACTAGACATTGGTGATTGATTTTATGTCTTCGTTGGCAGAGAAAACTTTGACAATGCCGCGCACCTCAATTCGCTTGGATTGCCCATCTCCCAAGTATATAGAAGTTTTGAACACGTCATCGAGATTGGAGACCATAGCTCTGTTAAAACACATGGCTTGAACAACCACTGTTGATGACTCGGCTACTAGAGTTGTGAGGTGGCAGTGAGATATATATAAAGAAATTTGTTTTCTTTAATCTTTGGTTCTTCTTTTGGTGTCTTTTCAACAAGATTTTATTCTTCTTTTTGAGCATGCCAACAATCTCTAGCATAGTGATTAGGTCGTTTACACATTTGCACTTCAAAAAAATAATCCTTTAGACCTTGATTGGTACACATACACAAAGTGCAGAACAAACTTGTGTGCCCCATTGATTGGGATAGTGGACGACCTCATCCCCTTCCTCTGAATGAAGAAAGTGAAGAGTGATTATCACCTATGTAGCACGGGGATGGAAACGGGATACATGATACGATATGAAACGGATACGGGAAACATAATTTTTTAAAAAATTAGGATACGTGAAACGTTTTTAATTATTTTTAATTATTTTAATATAAATATTAATTAATATAAGAATAAGACAACTAACAAACTATTTGTACATATCTTGAATTGTAACGAAAAAAATTAATAAGACTATATTATATATAATTGACATTTCATATAATGTTATAAATAACATTCAAGGAAACAAGCGCCATAAAGAACAAACATGTCCACATCAATACATCATTACATCAATTAAGAGCATTGTTTTGTTACATTCACATGCACAAGCTTAGTGTTAGCAATTAGCATAAAAACATTAAGGATTTCTCTATGTTAGTGATTTTCCCACTATAGCATATAATATCTACTATGCACTACTTGAAAGCATCATGAATATTTACTCTACTTATTAGCCATCAAGGGCTAGTTAGTTTAAACCTAGTTTCTTGAACATTGAAAAAGGGTTTCGGGCTTCTAACATGATGCATTATCCTCATAAAATTAGAAGACATAATGCAATGTTTTTGGGCATATATTGGATATTAATATAATGCAAAAAGAAGAAGAAGGAGGAGGAGGAGCAACAGGAGAAGAAGAAGCATGAGAAGAGAAGAAGGAGGAGGAGAAGAAGATGAAGGAGAAGAAGAAGGAGGAGAAGAAGAAGAAGAAGATGAAGAAGGAGAATAAGGAGAAGCAGGAAAAGAATAAGAAGCAGGAGAAGAAGGAGAAGCAGGAAAAGACGAAGAAGAAGAAGAAGGAGGAGAAGAAGAAGAAGGAGAAGCAGGAGGAGAAGAAGAAGAAGAAGCATGAGGAGAAGGAGGATAAGAAGAAGCAGGAGTAGAAGAAGAAGCAGGAGAAGAAGCAGGAGAAAAAGAAGAAACAGGAGCAAAAGAAGAAGGAATAGAAGAAGAAGAAGCAGAAGAAGAAGGAGGAGGAGGAGAAGAAGGAGGAGGAGGAGAAGAAGAAGAAGAAGAATGAGAAGGAGTACTTGTGGGATCGGCAGAATTGGGAGCGGAACGTCGGCGGGATCGGGAGAGGAACAGGAAATCCTAATGCGTAAAATGAAATACGCGAGCTCTATATCTCACGGAATCGCGTATCCCCATTGCGGGATACTCTATTCCGAAAATAAAATATATTTTTTAAAAAAACACATTTCCTGGAGTTTTGGAAATTCATTTCAGCGCGTTTCCGAGCGTTTCCCGTATCTGGTACGCGTTCGAGTCAATACGTAAACTATTTTTAAGTATCTGTGCTTTGTAGATTATCACCATCGGGGTTTTCTTGCCACTGATTATTGATTTCTGCAATTTAGAATGAAACACAGTTTCCAAAGGCAATGTTTGTTTTTGGAAGCTCTCTTCATGAGATGATAGAGAGCCTTGCAATTGGGCTAGAGAATAATTGGAAAGATCTCATGCCTCATTATGGTTATAAGCGTAGAGTTAAATTATGCTGGCAGCATACGAAGAATTTTAAGAACAATTTTTCCTTTCCAGAGTTTTTCACGTAAAGGCCTTGTCATCTATATTGTTAGTTCTCTTTTAACTTTTTGCATGTTTGGTTCACTCTCCAGCTAAGGAAGTTTGATTCTCTAGAATAGGAGAGCAATAAGCGACCCACAAAAGTTTGGCGTCGTTTGTTCTGAATAGAAGGTATTCCCCAAAGTTCTGAAGAATTTCTAAAGACACTGTTGTTCTATGGAAGCATGCTTGACCAACAATAATGGCAAGAAGAAGAGCTTGCATCACTAACAGCGCTGCTCCTGAAGAGCGGGATGATCAAGCCCCTGCCAACTCGCTCCCCAACGACATGTCGCATATCGAAGGAGCCGCTCGCCTCAAAAATCCTACGGCAGATAAGTTACCTAATGTTGATGGCTCCAGGCACCCAGCACCACCAAGTGAAAATGCTGAACATTTGTAGCACAATCCCCTCCCGATGGGATCATAAGCCAGATAGCCCGACAGAAGGTAAACTACGAGGAAGTGTGAAACATGATTTAATAGATGTACGAGAGAGATGGACAACGGTTCGTGTATCCATGATGACCCCTTCACGATAGCTCCCCGCTAACTTTGCAAATTCAGGCGTACCCCATTCTACGCAGATTCAAGCTACCAAATATTGAATTCTACGATATAACCAATGATCTCATGAAGCATATAATCATGTGAATTTACAATGTCCCTGATGAACTGTTGTGCCAGGTGTTCCCAGTAATTCTGAATGGACATGACGGCACCAGGTTTCATTCTCTAAAAGAAGGAAAAATGATAACTTTACAGAGTTAACCAAGTTGTTTGTCAAATCGTTCATCGCTAATTGCCGGAATCCGCTAGAATGAGGGGGAGACACTTGATGATTGTGTGTTATACTATGTTTTAGCCCTATTTTCATTGATTTAGTCCATGTTTATGTTGGATATGTATGATTTTAGCTTAGATTGTTATATGTGAAAGATCTGGACTGCATGGGTGGAAATGTTGTTATAGGTGTGGACTTTTAATGTAATTCGAGAGTCGTTATGCCAAATTTGCCTCATACACGCTTGTGCAAAATTTCCGCACGCGTGTGCGCCTCCTTCTCCCTTGAACTGGATGAATTGTGTTGACCTGAATTTGGGCATGTCTGTCACAACCCGCATTTCCTCAACGAGTATATCGTATGAGAGTAAGAGGAACTACGTGTTATGATGCCACGTCGTGCAGGGGATAACTGCACACGCTCAGGCAAACGCTCGACGCTTCTTTTAGTAGTTGAAAACCATCAGTTGTATGCAAGAAAACTGTTTAAGTTAATGACCGTATCCCTCGGCTTTATGGATCAAAACGTGGTTGTACGCAGCGGAAAATACTTTAGTTTACTTATGACGATCTCCTAAAGCATTCTAGATTTATAATAATATAAGAACTCATCCTTTTTACGTTGTTTGGAAAATACTTGTTGGTGACCAAAACATGTTATGAATGTTATACAATACTAAGTTTTGTTTAGTTTAAAAATACCTAATGCAACCTACCATAAACCCTTCCCAAGAGCAAGTAGACATCATCTCATCCAAATGAGTCACATTAGCAGTCTAGCATTCATATATCACAAGTAAAGAAAGCCACCAATGGGCGCCAACAAGCTGACACGAACTCATTGGGATGCATGTATATCTGTACAACAGAGTAAAGAACTACCTCGCTAAGTAAGCTCGGCTAGCTCCAAAGAAACTCGACCCAAGCACTAGCCGCTCAACCGGCTACAACCTGCACCTGAGGCATTCAAGAAAGAACACCTCAGCAATCATCAAAGCTACAAAAAATAGAGCATTAAATGCATAAAATATAACGAAGGGGCTTACCGACCCCGTAGAACTTCATGTAAACGAGTGAAATGAACATGGTGGAAAATAAGTGTTAAACACTGCCAACCCAACATGTCACGCATCAAGTGCATGATATTCGCATCAAGTCCTGCTCAACCCGCAGAAGCAAAAAGGCAATACACATGCCCATGCCATCATCTTTAGACCAAGAAACAACTATATTAGTGAAACATAAACAGCGGTTAAATGCGATTCCGCAAGGGTCTTTTGGTGGCAGCCCTAAAGTGGAACGCACCAATAAAAGCCAACCCAAATTGGGGCCAAAACGGTGCTCTACACCACAAATCCAAACCCGGTGGCCACCAAGGCTGAAACCACACCACCCCTTACCGAATCCTTGTTAAATTTTCTCAACGTGGTCAGCAAGATCGCCCAAATGCCAAATTAATATCTTCGGAACTACCCAGTTCGCACGTTGAACCAGCGGAAACCAAGGAGTAGAGGTACAAAGGTTAATCCCAACAAACAATGGAGGCACAAGCAGGTATTTTATACATTTACTTTTTTACAATGCAAGGCATACATAGCGAGACATGATTTCGCTAGTATCACAACTGTAAACAGAAAGCACCAAAAAACAAGCCGGGCGGACAGCACCGGAGTCCGCCGAGACCGCGAGGTCGCCGAGGTCGCCGAGACCGCTGAGCTCGCCCAAGCTATGCTGCAATCCGCCGAATAGACACGGAGTCCGCCGAAGCCGCGAGGCCGCGCGGACACACCGTTATTCGCCTCCTGCTGAACTTGAACTGAGGAACACCCTTACCCGCCTGAAGCCGGCGGACAGGTTATTGAAGCTGGAAAAGATGAAACAGAACTGACAAGCCGCAGAGCGACCTCCTGCTGAGTCCGCAGAGACCGCACACTTCCAAGCACTTGACCGAAGTCACAGCCAAACTCCTGGCTCCTTGAAGCTATCCGCGCGACCTGCACACATCAAACCGTCAGCCTGAAACAATCCGCGCGGACTGACAAACACAGACCGCAGCTCCTTGCACACCCCAACTTACTGTTCACTCAAGTTACTGTAGATGTGCCAGGGGGTCCTATTTATAGGCGAGGTGAGGAGTGTGGTCACCGCCCTAGAGATAGCGACACCGCCCTAGCCCACGCGATAGCAAAAACACCGTCCGCCGAGTCCGCATGGACTTAGCCGGATACCAAGGAAAACCGCCAGGAGCAAGCCAGACATTGGAGAACCTTCTCCAGTCCGCCCAAGCTTATGTGGACAAGGCATCAGCCCGCAAAGCTTCAACCACTGCCAGACAGCAACCCCCTTCAATGGCAGTCCGCACCAACCCGAGGCAGTCCGCAAGACTCACACCTCAATCCGCCACAAGTCCACGACCAAAGGAAGACAACAACAGTCCGCCCGGTCACAGCGGACTTGGCGGATACCGTGGACACCATGGCCTTGGCACAAAGTGTGACCAAGTCCAAAACCATCAAGGGCCAATGCGAGCATGGCAGACTCAAATTCCCGTCCGCCAAACACCCTAGCACAGACCGCCATCAGTCCGCGAGCTCCTCGCACTTCTGTCCAAAAACAGCAGCCAACCCCGGACTCCAAATCCAGTCCGCCAATCGATCTCCACAGCAAATCGCCTGCTGTGCCACCAGATCTCGACAAGGCCTCAGCCAAGCTCTAAGCTCAGTCCGCAACAGCCCACACCGCGGACACTCCAGTCCGCAAGCTACCCGCGGACACAAGCCAAACCGCCTATCAGCACAATCTTGCACCCGCGGCCACTGAGCAATGCACCAGTCCGCAAGCCTTTATCCGCTCAGGCCGCTCCTTGGCAAAGCCAATCAGCAAACACCCTATCCGCAGAAACCAGGCCGCATAGTCCGCAGACTCAACCCGTGCAAACCGCCCAGAAGAACAACTGGCTTCTCACTAGACCTTCCACCAGGCCGCACATCTCAGTCCGCCCAGTCCGCCTAGTCCGCCAAAGCTGTCCGCCCCAGGCCGCCCGACCTGTCCCGTCACCCACTTCCACTTCACAAATTTCAACACTCCCCCTTGAAGTGGGAAGTGGTGACCAAGCCCAGCAAGCTGCGCAAGCATTCAAAGGGCCCCTTCGACAGTGGCTTCGTGAAGATGTCAGCAAGATTATCTTCACACCGAACATGCCCGACCAGCAGAGACCCCTCCAACCCCTTCTCCCTGATGAAGTGGTGATCAATCTCTATATGCTTGGTCCTAGCGTGACACACTGGATTGTTTACCAGTTTGAGAGCACTCTCATTGTCACCCCGGAGTAAAGTAGGCCCTTGCACTTCTTCATGAACATCCTCTATAAGCCTCCTCAACCAAACGGCTTCCCGAGCAGCCAAGGCTGAAGCCTTATACTCCGCCTCCGTGGTTGAAACCGACACCGAGTCCTGCTTCTTGCTACACCACGAGATGCCAGCTGAACCGCAAGTGAACACATAACCAGAAGTAGACCTTTGATCATCCGAATCACCGCCATAGTCAGCATCCGTATACCCGAGCAATACAAACTCTGCGTCCCTTCTATAAAGGAGTCCCATGTCAGAAGAAGCCTTGACATACTTCAGAATTCCCTTCGCCGCCACTAGATGAGATTGCCTTGGTTCAGCTATATACCGACTTACTCGGCCAACAGCATAAGCAATATCCGGCCTTGTAATCGTCAGGTAAATCAAGCTCCCAACAAGAGCCCTGAACACCAAGGGATCATGAAGAACCCTTCCCTCATCTCGTCGAAGCTTCAGCCCAGATTCCAGTGGAGTAGAGCACTTCTTCCCTTCGTCCATGCCAAACCGCTTCACAATGTGATCAGCATACCATTTCTGGCTAATGAGAACCCCGCACTCCTTCCTCTCCACTTCCAGACCGAGAAAGTGATGCAACTCTCCCAAGTCTTTCATCTCGAAGCGTATAGCAAGCTCATCCCTGAGCCTTACTACTTCCTCCTCCGAGTTCCCTGTGATGATCATGTCATCCACATACAGCAGGACCAAGACTCGTAGCTCTCCCTTCTTCTTGACGAACAAGCTTGAATCCGAGTTAGAAGCAAGGTATCCACAGAATTGCAAGTACTCTGCAATCTTCCCATACCAAGCTCTAGGAGCTTGCTTCAACCCATAGAGAGCCTTCCTGAGTTTGCAGACATAGTCCGGATGCTTCTCAGAGACAAAACCAAGCGGCTGATCCATGAAGATGTCCTTGTCAATCTCTCCGTAAAGAAAGGCATTCTTCACATCGAGTTGCCACAACCTCCATCCCTTGCTAGCAGCCAAGGCGATCACCACTCTTACAGAAGTCATCTTCGCAACTGGACTGAATGTCTCCTCATAGTCTTCTCCATACTGCTGTGAGAATCCTCTAGCGATCAGGCGAGCCTTGAACCGATCAATGCTCCCATCAGCCTTCTTCTTCAACTTATATACCCACTTGCAAGTAACTGGAGTAATGCCATCAACCTTGGGCACAAGGTCCCAGGTTTCATTCTTCTTCAGAGCATCAATCTCTTCCTTCATGGCATCATCCCACTCCTTTACTCCAGTGGCCTCGTTGAAGTTTGCAGGCTCTCGCTCATCCAGAGGACCTGCAAAGAAGCAAGAGACAAAGCTCACTGCATTCCCATCACAGTACCGAGCCGGTGGCTTAACCACCCTCTTCGATCTCCGAAGAACCGGCTCCTTGCTTACGGCTTCCGTTGCTTCTTCGGGCTCCACTCCTACCTGGGGCAAGCATTGAGCAGTGCTCCCCCTGCTTCCTGAGCCAGAAGGCTCAGCCTCGGAGTTCGAAGCAACAGGAGCTGCTGGTGAAACAGCAAGCTCCTCTTCCAAGCCTTCAGCATCCTCCACCGGTGCTTCATCAACCTTGCTACTTCCGGTTAGCTCCACTGAGCCACCTCCATATGACGTCAGCTCGTCAAAGAAAATGTCTCTTGACACCACGAACTTCTTCGTCATAGGGTCCATGCATTTCCATCCCTTCTTCCGCTCATAATAGCCAACAAAGACAAGTTTCCTTGCCTTCGCACCCAGCTTTGTCCGTGAAGCATCTGGGACATGCACATAGCAAGTTGAACCGAACACCCTAAGGTGTCCAACACTCGGCTTCTCCTTCAGCAACAGATCAATGTGAGTCTTCATGTTGATAGGGCTGAGTGGCATCCGGTTGATAACATAAGCAGCACAAGACATTCCCTCCGCCCAAAAGGACCTTGGGATATCTTTCGCATGAAGCCAGCATTTGCAGGTCTCTGTCAGATGACGGATCTTCCGCTCCGCTACCTCATTTTGTTGTGGAGTGTGAGCACAAGTAAGCTCCCGTTGGATCCCGTGCTTCCTACAGAAGTTAGAAAACTCGGAGGAGACAAACTCACACCCGTTATCAGTTCTAAACTTCTTAATCCGCAAGCCAAGCCGGCCTTCTACCAACTCCTTGAACTCCACGAACAAACGGAAGGCTTCCGACTTCTCCTTTAAGAAGTACACCCAAGTATACCTTGAGTAGTCATCAACCAAGACAAGCATATATCTGCTTCCACCAAGGCTGGCAGTAACCGTCGGTCCTATCAGGTCGCCATGAATACACTCCAATGGCATCTTGCTCCTTGTTTGTGATTTACCAAACGGAAGGCGATGTGCCTTACCGTATTGACAGCCAACACAAACATGCCCATCACCAAAGGAGGACAACTTCTGCAACCCCTTCACCAAACTTCTACTCGCCATCGCCTTCAGCTTGTCCATGCCAACATGCCCCAGCCTCTCATGCCAGATAGCAGCGCTATCATTGGCCCTCATTCTATCAACATAAGCATTGGTGGAAAGAACAAACAAGTTCTTCACCCTCCTCCCAACATGAGCAACATCAGCCTTCACCGCTGATACGTTGCGAAGGAACCTACGTCTGTTGGCCCAAACAGAACGTGATACCCAGCGTCCACCGCATTGGTCACCGAGAAGAGGTTTTTCTTCATGCCCGGTACGTGATACACACTCCTTAACGTTAGTGGCCCCTGATCACTACCCAATGACACGACCCCCTCTTTCTCTACTGCATAAACAGTATTATCAGCAGTGATAATAGCTTCATTACCTGAGTAAGCCTGCATGGAGGTGAACTTCGATTTGTCTCCGGTGAGGTGATGACCACACCCGGAGTCCACGATCCACTCGCTGTTGAAGTCCTCAGCAGACAAGGCCCGGACACAAGTGCCCGTCATGAAAGCTCTGTCCCATTCTGCTTCTTTACTTATCGAGCAAGCTTCCTCCTTTCCCGCAGCATGCCAGGCTGCAGTTTGACCTTGCAGTCCCGCTTGAAGTGCCCTCGCTGATGACACCGGTAGCACTTCAGATTCTTCTTCCAGTCCTTAGGAGCATTGCTCCTCTCCGGTGGATATGAAGTTGAAGTCTCCTTCTCACCAGCGGCCTGCACCTTCTTCTTCTTCCCTTCCCATCCTTTCTTCTTGCCTGAGAAGAGGGCTTCGCTGTGTAAGACCCCCCTCCCCCTTACCAAGGAGGGCTACCGGATCTTATGCCCAGAACCGCCGTCTTACGGTGGCACTAACTCACGGGTTAGTCGACACCGCAACACGCCGATTCTGCCGGCTAGTACGATCATAAACCTGTAGGCCAATATGAGAAATAAGAAGTAAAACTGTATATGTAAAAATACCAGTCCACAAGCCACTGTATAATCATGAAAAAGAGATGAATAGTACAACAATCCACAGCATAGTACAGAAGAAAGAGTAAAAAGGGCTTATGCCCAGTACATCAAATCTCTCTCTCTCTCACAAAATAGTAAACGCGGAAGCTAAACTAGAACATCAAGTCTCGTCCCACCTGAGGACGCACAGTAGTAGTGGTAGCCTGCTGAAGCGGTATCTGCTCCTCATGTCCTGCCTCCTCGACGTGCTGGTGCTCCATCTCCACGGGCTCCTAAAAATAGTTGGTCACCGACCATTAGTCAAAAAGACTAAGTCGTTTCCTCCGCACCTCGCCCCGCAGCTCCTAGGCACCGAGCGGGAGGACGAAGCGGAGGACAACAAGGGGTAGCAAAATGGAAGCAGGTGACAATATCTATCTAAAGTGGTACTAAGTAATGAAATTCTACACTAGCAATGCTAAGTACAGTACAAGTAGTAAGTAAGTAAGTACGGTGCAGTAAAGGAGAGTAAAGAAACAGCAGTATAAACAAGTAAATAAACTAAGCTACCACTAAGCTATCATCACAAACGTACCCTAACTTATATAAGTGCCCATACAAATATATAAGTTAGGATTTCCGGGAAATTTAACTTATCATATAAAAGAGCCCATACTAATTTATATGATAAGGATCTATGAAGCATATGACCTAATATGAATGAATGATATGATGCAATTTTATGCGCAGGCAAGTGCAACTCACACACAACGACTCTGTGATCACAGACCTTTAGTTCCCACTTTTTGAGAGCTAGCATCACTCTCGGGTACCACCGCTGTGGCTACGGCAGCAGCGGAGCGGGCGTCTCCGCTTCTAGACCGGTATGCACACTACCAAGCCTTAGACCCCTCTCATACGCCTCTGTACACGTCCAAGGTGCACTCTAGAGTCTCGCGTACGTACTTTGCTGACAAACCCGTCAGTCTTGTTGGGTCGGATGTGTGTTATCGGGGGTCGTCCTCCAGACCGCAGTGTAAAACAACCCACTGGCCCCTCTAACTCCCACAACCGCCTGGTGCACCGTACTGTCATCGGTGTGACGAACGGCCAGTACTGCATGCCCCACCACGATATTTATGCACATGCAAGTAATTCATACCGAGCCTTCCGCTCGCAGGACCAAAACCCGTCCTGAATCCCTCAAACCCAAACCCGGGTGAGAACGCACATCAGTGCCTTTATACTAACTCCCTCAAACCCCAAAACGGGTGAGCATATATCACGAATCTCTCCAGCCCCCACACGGGCGAGAAGGTACAACAATGTCCTAACCTATTAAACTACTCTTGCCTACGGTTTATTATACTTAGAGATTTAAGGTTAATCCCAGGACTGCCCCCGGTATTCCCTATGAAGGGCTCTCAAAGGGCACTAGGAACTATGTTGGGATTACACCCAACATTCCCTTTCGCAAGGATATTTATTTTAGTTGATGACTACCCATGTATCACCCCAGCTCTCCTTATTGTTTTAGTACAACCCTAGTGGCTTAAAGTATTACCGGGAAAACCGACGGTCTTCCGCCGATCCCCACTCCAGTTGCTAGTTAAGACTTGCACTTTTGATCCCTCACTAAGAAAAACTCTACCCACCAGGGTTACATATGTTGAACTCTCTCTTATTTCTGCCGACAATCAGTCCCCTGGTAATTCCCCTAAGACAAGACCTATTTGTGTTATATGCAGACCATGACCTATGTTTACCCTAGAAATGTGATCTTCCAAAACTTAAGGCATCTTGCCTCTAAATATTTATCCTAAGGTATTATGGACTAAGGGAACTACCCTAAGGATTCTCATAATTTTTCCTGGCCAAATGGTCATTTAATTAATTCTCTTAATTTAAATGCTCGGCCACTTTACACATGAAGTGATTAAATTAAGCATCCACTGACTTAGGGAATTTTTCCTGAGATGTATATTGACCAAATATTGCTGCCTTCAAAATTTCATAATTTTCCTTAAATTATTTATTGTCATTTTCTATTTAATAACAATCCCACATAAATTCCATTTTACACATGAAGTATAAGCATTACACATTCAAAAATTCCAGAAAATTTACAGAGCCTTTAAGACACTAAATTATGGCTATTGGCAGAGATTCATCAAAATTGAATGTAAGATGGCCTATGGGGTTCCATTTTAAGGTATTTACCAAAATGCCATTGTACTAGTTTAACACAAGTAATGTATCCAATAAATTATGAGAAATTCATGATAAACTAATAACAATATTTTATGACAGTAGAATAAATCCCAAATTTTTCAGAGGTATATATATTTCATTTCAAGAATTATCATGATAAGGGTAAAATGGGAAATTTAGGGTATCTACTCCAAGGTTCTTTAAAACAGAGAAATCATAATTTTCCTAGGTCAAGTGTGATGTAATCTATGCCTTGGTAATGTTGTTTGGATTTGTTCTTGAATAAATCCTATTTTCCAATTTTTAATTCCAAAATAGCTATTTATAAAGTAAATTCCAATAAATGGAATTTTGATTCCAAAAATTACAATATTAATTTGAAGAGTGCCATTTACCCTAATGAGCCACTATAAATAATTTCATAATCCTTGCATGCAACCATTGGGCTAAATTCACCAAATTACATTTTTACTATTTGCACACCAAGCCTTAACATAGGCTATCACATGCAAGTGGATTCTCCCACATGCAGTGATCCCAAGGTGCTGAAAATTTTATCATGCACCAAGGGTGACCCCACTGTCCCACCACCAAAATTTGGGGCCATGGGGAGGAGTAGAACTCCATATATGCCATTAATTTAAATTTTGATATTTTACCAAAAACTATAGGAAAATGTTTTCTACAAATTCCTAAATTTTGGCAGGAGGTAAGTAAGCCCTAATAATGCATGTGCCCAAAATTTGGGATCATGGTGACTAATATTGAGACTAGGGCATCCAATATAATTTTTGACCTAGTCTAGGACCAGTCCTAGGAGAAAGGTCCTACAGGGCTGTACACTACACCAAAATGTATGTTTAGGGTGGCATTTTAAAGGTAAGACTCTAGGCTACAATTTTCATTAAGGGCCTAAGCTCTGGAAATGCCTCTAAGAGGCCTAAATTTAACATGCAACAGTACTGATTAAGTGTGACAGAAAATGTCACTATTCAAATATTAATCTGATTTATATTAATAAGCGGCGCACGAATCTTAAAGCAAGAATCGACGGGATCGGGTTATCGTCTACCTCCAGCCAACGGCTGAGATTGAGCCGACCTGGAGCGATTTTGCCGGCGGTTTCCGGCCAGCTGAGGCGTCGCCACCTCCGGCCAATGGTGCCATCACCTTCACGGTGGTGGTGGCTATCATTTCCCGGCGATGGGGCGGCGGGAGACGGCGGCGACGGCGATCCCGAGCGGTTTCAGAAACTTAGAATTTTCTAGATTTTCTCACATGGCATCGGGCTCAATTGAGCCCGATCTCTCGCCTATTTGATCTAAGAAGCTAGTGCGGGTAGAGGTGAAGTGAAACGCACCATAATCGGGGCTTGGCTGCGGGTCAGGCGGCGGTTTGCCGTGGTGGTGGTGCGCCGGCGAGCTCCTCCCCGAAAGTTGCATTCTCCACCGTTCTCCATGTGTAAGTAGTCGAATTCCACTCCTCTCGGCCTTCTGAAGCTGATGGTGAGCTCTGTTTGGACTGAGGTGGGCTATAAGTGGAGATATCTCCAATGCTAGCTCGGTTTTGGGCTTTGGAGACTTCACCCAGCTGCCATGTGGCTCTCAGCTCTGGAATTCTGCTGGAAATGAAGAGGGGAGGTCAGCCACTTGGTTTTGGGCAGCCTAAGTCAGCTGATGGGGTGGCCATGTGGCCACCATTTCCTTCATTCCTCTTTCTCTCTCCTCTTCTCCTAAAATTTCCAAATTTACCCCCTTGCATGCATTCTCTCTCCTGATTTAGAGGGGTAGGGTTGGTCTTGTTCACTTGGGCTGACTATGGGCCAATTTTGGTGGGCTTGGTCCAAGGGGAAATGACTTGGCCTTCATTTCATTCCTTAGGTCAAATTGTTGACCAATTTGATTTTTGGGGTTGACTGGTCAACTATGGTGGGTGGACTGGCCCCACATGGTGGAAATGGGTCTAGTGGCACAACCCAACTTGGTTTGGGTCAAGGGGGTGCCCCACTTAGGTTAATTTGGCCTATAAGTGTGGGTTTGACCAAATTAAGCCCAAGGTTGACTTTGGTCAATTGGGGTCAAAATGTTGACCCAGTGACATACCCTAGGGTCCACTTAGATTGTTTTTAGGGTTAGGGCAATGTGGTGGGGTCATGGTGTGGCTAGGGTCCCTAATTAGGCTAGTTTGACCTAGTTTGACTAAGGTCTTATAGTGGGCCCCACATGGCTACCACCCACTACCTAGGGTCAAACCTAGTTGATCTCCTTAAATCTCACCCCATGCCTAACCCAATCTAAGTTGAGGGGTCCAGAAGTAACATGGGATGTTACAAATTCCAATAAACAAGAAAATAATTTCGTCCCCGAAATTTAAGTTCGGGTCTACGGGGTTTTATTTGCAAGAATCATCAAGAAATTTAAAGGCATAACTTAAATGTACCTGATGCGAATAGCTCCGGGTGTTGCTCCAGCATCAGATCCCTCGGCTCCCAAGTGTGCTCCTCCCGTCCATGGTTGGACCACAGCACCTTCACAAGAGGGACCTTCTTCTTCCGCAACACTCGGATGGCTGTATCGTCAATCCGGATCGGCTCCAATCTCACTGATCTGTCAGGCTCTACTGGTCCGGCTGTAGTAGTAATGTGCTGCTCCGGCCGAAGGAGAGCCCTTCGCAAGGAAGAGACATGGAAGACGTCATGTAATGCACCCAACTCCGGTGGCAGCTGCAGTCGGTAAGCCAAGGGGCCGATCCGCTCCAGGATCAGGTATGGCCCCATGTATCGTGGACTGAGCTTCTTGTGCCTCCGCACCCGAGAAACACCGTGTACTGGACGTATCTTCAAGAATACCCTGTCTCCAACCTGGAACTCCACCTTCCGGTGCCGAGCATCATAATACTTTGCCTGCCTGCTCTGGGCCTCCAGTAGCCGATCCCTGATCAATCGAATCTGAGCCTCAGTGTCCTCTATATAATCAGATCCCAGAGCCCTGGTATCCACATCCTGTACCCATGACAGCGGTGTCCGGCATCTCCTCCCATAAAGCGCCTCGTACGGAGCCATCCTGATGCTAGCCTGGTGGCTGTTATTATACGAGAACTCGATCAATGGTAGCAGCCTCTCCCAAGGCCTCCCCGTATCCAATATGCATAATCTGAGCAGGTCCTCCATGGTCCGGATGGTCCGCTCGGTCTGTCCGTCGGTCTGCGGGTGGAAGGCGGTGCTAAAGGTAAGCCGAGATCCCAAGTGAGCATGCACGGCCCTCCACTCGCTCGAAGTGAACCGACCATCACGGTCCGAAACAATAGTCCTGGGGATACCATGATATCTGATGTACTGCTCCACAAATAGTCTCACCAGAACTGCAACTGGGGCATCCTTCCGAACTGGAATAAACCGCGCGACTTTGGTCAATCTGTCCACTATAACCCATATAGAATCATGTCCGGAGTGGGAGCGAGGCAATCCGTGTACAAAGTCCATAGCAATGTCCTCGAACTTCCACTCTGGAACTGGCAGTGGCTGTAATAAACCCCCCGGGCTCTTGCATTCCGCCTTCACACGCTGGCAGGTCTCGCAATGGGTCACAAAATCCGTGATCTCCCTCTTCATCCCGGGCCAATACATAGATCTCCGCAAATCTGCCCACATCTTGGTGATGCCGGGGTGCACTGAATATCTCGAGCAATGTGCCTCTCGGAGTATGTCATCTCGAATACTGCCCCCTGCTGGTATGTAGATGCGCCCCCGGAACCGAAGAAGATCATCCTGTAGTGTGTAGTCCTCGACCTTGCCCCTCTCTAGGGCACTGAAAATCGGCTGTAACGCAGCATCCAGCCTCTGATGTGCTCGGATGCGCTCCTGTATATCATCGCAGCTGATCACTGAGCTCAAATACTCTCTATATACCACTGGCTCGGTCTCGGACACCACGGTAATGTGCATGTCCTCCATCATCTGAAGCAGCTCTATGGACATCAATCGGGGCTCCAGTCCAGAAGTGCCGGCCCTCCTGCTCAAAGCATCCGCAACCGTGTTCGCTTTTCCCGGATGATAGTGGATCTTGTAATCATAATCACAGAGAAACTCCAGCCACCTCCTCTGTCTCAGGTTTAGGTCCTTCTGAGTATCGATATACTTGAGATTCTTGTGATCTGAGAAGATGTCACAATGAATCCCATATAAGTAATGCCTCCATATCTTCAGGGCGAAAACCACAGCCCCGAGCTCTAGATCATGTACTGGATAGTTATGCTCATGCTTCTTCAACTGTCTCGAAGCATAAGCGATAACGTGTCCATGCTGCATCAAGACTGCACCCATCCCCTGATAAGAGGCGTCCGTGTAAATCTGGAATCCTTCGCTCCCGGATGGAAGCGCAAGAATAGGGGATGAGATGAGCCGGTCCTTCAGCTCCTGAAAAGCCGTCTCACACCGCTCTGACCAAACAAAATCAGCATCCTTCTTCGTCAAGGACGTGAGGGGGAGTGCTATCCTTGAGAACCCCTCCACGAACTTGCGGTAATAGCCTGCTAGTCCCAAGAAACTGCGGATGTCAGATGCGGTCTTCGGCCGTGGCCAATCCCTCACCGTCTCTATCTTGGCTGGGTCCACTGCTAACCCAGCCCCGCTGATCGTGTGCCCCAGGAATGCCACCTCCTGCAACCAGAACTGGCACTTCGAAAATTTTGCGTACATCTGTGTCTCCCTCAACCTCTGCAGGACCTGTGCCAAGTGCTCCGTATGCTCCTCCTGAGTCCGAGAATATATAAGGATGTCGTCGATGAATACTATCACGAAGCGATCCAAGAAAGGCTCGAAGACACGGTTCATCAGACTCATGAATGCAGCAGGAGCATTCGTGAGCCCAAAAGGCATCACCGTGAATTCGTATAGCCCATAGCGCGAACTGAAAGCCGTCTTCGGTACGTCTTCTTCCCTGATACGGAGCTGATAGTAGCCGGATCGCAGATCTAACTTGGAGAACCAGAATGCTCCCTGTAGCTGGTCAAATAACTCATCTATCCGAGGCAGAGGATAGGTGTTGCGGACCGTCAACCGGTTCAGCTCCCGGTAATCTATACATAATCGCAGTGATCCGTCCTTCTTCTTCACAAATAGAACTGGCGCTCCCCATGGCGATGAACTAGGCCGTACAAATCCTGACTCGACTAGCTCCTGCAGTTGAGTTCTGAACTCTGCTAACTCTCTAGGAGCCATCCTGTAGGGTGCTCGGGACACCGGCTTCGCTCCCGGCACTAGCTGAATCCTGAAATCCAAGTCTCTAGCAGGCGGTAGCCCGGGCAATTTCTCCGGGAATACGTCGGAGAAATCCCGAACCACCGGAATATCTGAGATAGTCGCCTCTGTCCCCACCATCTCGAAGCAGACAATATAGACTTCTTCACCCTGCTCATGGACCTTCACAGCCTGTATAGAAGATAATAGTAGGTGGCAGACAGGCTGGATACCTTCAACGATAACATGAGAGTCGCCATGTCTCAGCGTGATCCTCCTGGACGGACAATCTATCTGGGCATGGTTCCGGTGCAACCAGGCCATGCCCAAGATCAAGTCAAAGTCCTGCAGCTTCAGAATAGTCGCCGGCGCCTCAAAAGCCTTGCCGCCAATCTCGGCCTCCATGTCGCAATGTGCAGTAGTCCGCAGCTCCGACCCATCGGGTAGGCGTACCCTCATCTCTAGTCCAGGGAACCTCTCCACGCCTTCGAGTCCGTCGATGAAGGCCTCGGATACGAACGAGTGTGACGCACCCGTGTCGAAAAGAGTATGGGCAGGCTTGCCGCTGATCATGACTATGCCTGAGGTTTGTTTACGTGAAGGTTAATTGTTACCCTAAGGTTCCAGGTACTATATATATATATCATTGAAAATTTAAGAAAACTCAAAATTAACTTTAAGTACCTGTAATGACCTCCTCAGGATTCCTCGGCTCTGTGAGATCCAAGGCGTATATCTGCTCCTGCTCGCGCCTCCTGCCATGATATCCCCGGCCTCGGCCTCGTCCTCGGCCTCGTCCTCGGCCCTGCTGTACTGGGGCCACTGGAGGTGGAGGAGGAGGAGGGGGATGGAATCGGTGCGGGCACTCCGACCTGATGTGCCCAGGCTGGCGGCATCCATAACAAACCACTTGTCGGTGGCCTCGGTCATCCTGTCTCCTCGGATCATGTATCTGTAGAGGTGGGGGAGCCAAAGCTGGAGGAGGCCCCTGCTCCTGCCTGAAGTTGGGACGACGACGTCCCCCACCCCTCCTGTATCCAATGGTCCTGCCCCTCTGAGAGCCCCTACTGCTCTCACCTGATGTCGATCCATCAAATGGTCTCTTCCCTCCGGCTCGCACCATCAGCTGGTCAGCCTCCAGCTTCTTCGCCATCTCGATGATCTGTCTGGATGTGCCATGAGAAATGAATAACAGAGCCTGCCTCAGATCATCCCTGAGGCCCCGGTAGAACCTCTTCGCATACCTCCTATCGTCGGTGTCCTGAATCCCCGCGAACCTGGCCAAGTGGGAGAACTCCCTCTGGTACTCTATCACAGATCTAGTCCCCTGCTTGAGGTTCAAAAACCTCTCCTCCAAAGCATCCCTGTCCGTAGCAGAGACGAAGTGCTCCAGGAACACATCGCCAAACTCCTCCCAAGAAATCTCTGACAACTCAAAGTCCGCATAAGTAGTCTCGCGGACTGACTTCCACCATCTCTTCGCGTGGGCCTCTAGCACGGAGGTGGCTAGAGGTACTGCCTGGCCGACTGGGCAGCTGATGCCCGCTAAGATCTCGTGTATGGCCTCCAGCCATTCTTCCGTCTTCACTGCATCCTCTGTCCCACGGTACGTCGGTGGGGACAGGCTCTTGAATGCACTCAGCCAGCTCGACCCCGGATTTGGCTGTGGAGCCGGGACTTGCTGGGCTCTAAAGGCATCCAAAATCGCCGTCAGGGTCTGCCCCATCTCCGTATGTAGGAATGGAGTGGCAGCTGGAGGGGGAGGAGCCGCATTTTGCGGCGCTGCGACCTGTGGAGGTTGCATAAAGGTAAGGTTAAAGCAAAATTGGCCTAACAAATTGTACTTTGTGGACCATTTCTGTGACTTTTGTACATGGGCACACCACTGCTTCCGCTGCATAGTTTGTCCGCAAACTAATGCTGGGGCGGGGGTGGTCCCATGTTGTGGACTTCTTTCTCATATGATCGTTTGTTCAGGTGATACCAGTTTGTAAGACCCCCCTCCCCCTTACCAAGGAGGGCTACCGGATCTTATGCCCAGAACCGCCGTCTTACGGTGGCACTAACTCACGGGTTAGTCGACACCGCAACACGCCGATTCTGCCGGCTAGTACGATCATAAACCTGTAGGCCAATATGAGAAATAAGAAGTAAAATTGTATATGTAAAAATACCAGTCCACAAGCCACTGTATAATCATGAAAAAGAGATGAATAGTACAACAGTCCACAGCATAGTACAGAAGAAAGAGTAAAAAGGGCTTATGCCCAGTACATCAAATCTCTCTCTCTCTCACAAAATAGTAAACGCGGAAGCTAAACTAGAACATCAAGTCTCGTCCCACCTGAGGACGCACAGTAGTAGTGGTAGCCTGCTGAAGCGGTATCTGCTCCTCATGTCCTGCCTCCTCGACGTGCTGGTGCTCCATCTCCACGGGCTCCTAAAAATAGTTGGTCACCGACCATTAGTCAAAAAGACTAAGTCGTTTCCTCCGCACCTCGCCCCGCAGCTCCTAGGCACCGAGCGGGAGGACGAAGCGGAGGACAACAAGGGGTAGCAAAATGGAAGCAGGTGACAATATCTATCTAAAGTGGTACTAAGTAATGAAATTCTACACTAGCAATGCTAAGTACAGTACAAGTAGTAAGTAAGTAAGTACGGTGCAGTAAAGGAGAGTAAAGAAACAGCAGTATAAACAAGTAAATAAACTAAGCTACCACTAAGCTATCATCACAAACGTACCCTAACTTATATAAGTGCCCATACAAATATATAAGTTAGGATTTCCGGGAAATTTAACTTATCATATAAAAGAGCCCATACTAATTTGTATGATAAGGATCTATGAAGCGTATGACCTAATATGAATGAATGATATGATGCAATTTTATGCGCAGGCAAGTGCAACTCACACACAACGACTCTGTGATCACAGACCTTTAGTTCCCACTTTTTGAGAGCTAGCATCACTCTCGGGTACCACCGCTGTGGCTACGGCAGCAGCGGAGCGGGCGTCTCCGCTTCTAGACCGGTATGCACACTACCAAGCCTTAGACCCCTCTCATACGCCTCTGTACACGTCCAAGGTGCACTCTAGAGTCTCGCGTACGTACTTTGCTGACAAACCCGTCAGTCTTGTTGGGTCGGATGTGTGTTATCGGGGGTCGTCCTCCAGACCGCAGTGTAAAACAACCCACTGGCCCCTCTAACTCCCACAACCGCCTGGTGCACCGTACTGCCATCGGTGTGACGAACGGCCAGTACTGCATGCCCCGCCACGATATTTATGCACATGCAAGTAATTCATACCGAGCCTTCCGCTCGCAGGACCAAAACCCGTCCTGAATCCCTCAAACCCAAACCCGGGTGAGAACGCACATCAGTGCCTTTATACTAACTCCCTCAAACCCCAAAACGGGTGAGCATATATCACGAATCTCTCCAGCCCCCACACGGGCGAGAAGGTACAACAATGTCCTAACCTATTAAACTACTCTTGCCTACGGTTTATTATACTTAGAGATTTAAGGTTAATCCCAGGACTGCCCCCGGTATTCCCTGTGAAGGGCTCTCAAAGGGCACTAGGAACTATGTTGGGATTACGCCCAACGTTCCCTTTCGCAAGGATATTTATTTTAGTTGATGACTACCCATGTATCACCCCAGCTCTCCTTATTGTTTTAGTACAACCCTAGTGGCTTAAAGTATTACCGGGAAAACCGACGGTCTTCCGCCGATCCCCACTCCAGTTGCTAGTTAAGACTTGCACTTTTGATCCCTCACTAAGAAAAACTCTACCCACCAGGGTTACATATGTTGAACTCTCTCTTATTTCTGCCGACAATCAGTCCCCTGGTAATTCCCCTAAGACAAGACCTATTTGTGTTATATGCAGACCATGACCTATGTTTACCCTAGAAATGTGATCTTCCAAAACTTAAGGCATCTTGCCTCTAAATATTTATCCTAAGGTATTATGGACTAAGGGAACTACCCTAAGGATTCTCATAATTTTTCCTGGCCAAATGGTCATTTAATTAATTCTCTTAATTTAAATGCTCGGCCACTTTACACATGAAGTGATTAAATTAAGCATCCACTGACTTAGGGAATTTTTCCTGAGATGTATATTGACCAAATATTGCTGCCTTCAAAATTTCATAATTTTCCTTAAATTATTTATTGTCATTTTCTATTTAATAACAATCCCACATAAATTCCATTTTACACATGAAGTATAAGCATTACATATTCAAAAATTCCAGAAAATTTACAGAGCCTTTAAGACACTAAATTATGGCTATTGGCAGAGATTCATCAAAATTGAATGTAAGATGGCCTATGGGGTTCCATTTTAAGGTATTTACCAAAATGCCATTGTACTAGTTTAACACAAGTAATGTATCCAATAAATTCTGAGAAATTCATGATAAACTAATAACAATATTTTATGACAGTAGAATAAATCCCAAATTTTCAGAGGTATATATATTTCATTTCAAGAATTATCATGATAAGGGTAAAATGGGAAATTTAGGGTATCTACTCCAAGGTTCTTCAAAACAGAGAAATCATAATTTTCCTAGGTCAAGTGTGATGTAATCTATGCCTTGGTAATGTTGTTTGGATTTGTTCTTGAATAAATCCTATTTTCCAATTTTTAATTCCAAAATAGCTATTTATAAAGTAAATTCCAATAAATGGAATTTTGATTCCAAAAATTACAATATTAATTTGAAGAGTGCCATTTACCCTAATGAGCCACTATAAATAATTTCATAATCCTTGCATGCAACCATTGGGCTAAATTCACCAAATTACATTTTTACTATTTGCACACCAAGCCTTAACATAGGCTATCACATGCAAGTGGATTCTCCCACATGCAGTGATCCCAAGGTGCTGAAAATTTTATCATGCACCAAGGGTGACCCCACTGTCCCACCACCAAAATTTGGGGCCATGGGGAGGAGTAGAACTCCATATATGCCATTAATTTAAATTTTGATATTTTACCAAAAACTATAGGAAAATGTTTTCTAAAAATTCCTAAATTTTGGCA
Source organism: Platanthera guangdongensis (assembly GCA_039583875.1). NCBI lineage: Eukaryota > Viridiplantae > Streptophyta > Magnoliopsida > Asparagales > Orchidaceae > Platanthera > Platanthera guangdongensis. The sequence goes on from CM077164.1 coordinate 44,625,857, forward strand.
GGAGGTAAGTAAGCCCTAATAATGCATGTGCCCAAAATTTGGGATCATGGTGACTAATATTGAGACTAGGGCATCCAATATAATTTTTGACCTAGTCTAGGACCAGTCCTAGGAGAAAGGTCCTACAGGGCTGTACACTACACCAAAATGTATGTTTAGGGTGGCATTTTAAAGGTAAGACTCTAGGCTACAATTTTCATTAAGGGCCTAAGCTCTGGAAATGCCTCTAAGAGGCCTAAATTTAACATGCAACAGTACTGATTAAGTGTGACAGAAAATGTCACTATTCAAATATTAATCTGATTTATATTAATAAGCGGCGCACGAATCTTAAAGCAAGAATCGACGGGATCGGGTTATCGTCTACCTCCAGCCAACGGCTGAGATTGAGCCGACCTGGAGCGATTTTGCCGGCGGTTTCCGGCCAGCTGAGGCGTCGCCACCTCCGGCCAATGGTGCCATCACCTTCACGGTGGTGGTGGCTATCATTTCCCGGCGATGGGGCGGCGGGAGACGGAGGCGACGGCGATCCCGAGCGGTTTCAGAAACTTAGAATTTTCTAGATTTTCTCACATGGCATCGGGCTCAATTGAGCCCGATCTCTCGCCTATTTGATCTAAGAAGCTAGTGCGGGTAGAGGTGAAGTGAAACGCACCATAATCGGGGCTTGGCTGCGGGTCAGGCGGCGGTTTGCCGTGGTGGTGGTGCGCCGGCGAGCTCCTCCCCGAAAGTTGCATTCTCCACCGTTCTCCATGTGTAAGTAGTCGAATTCCACTCCTCTCGGCCTTCTGAAGCTGATGGTGAGCTCTGTTTGGACTGAGGTGGGCTATAAGTGGAGATATCTCCAATGCTAGCTCGGTTTTGGGCTTTGGAGACTTCACCCAGCTGCCATGTGGCTCTCAGCTCTGGAATTCTGCTGGAAATGAAGAGGGGAGGTCAGCCACTTGGTTTTGGGCAGCCTAAGTCAGCTGATGGGGTGGCCATGTGGCCACCATTTCCTTCATTCCTCTTTCTCTCTCCTCTTCTCCTAAAATTTCCAAATTTACCCCCTTGCATGCATTCTCTCTCCTGATTTAGAGGGGTAGGGTTGGTCTTGTTCACTTGGGCTGACTATGGGCCAATTTTGGTGGGCTTGGTCCAAGGGAAATGACTTGGCCTTCATTTCATTCCTTAGGTCAAATTGTTGACCAATTTGATTTTTGGGGTTGACTGGTCAACTATGGTGGGTGGACTGGCCCCACATGGTGGAAATGGGTCTAGTGGCACAACCCAACTTGGTTTGGGTCAAGGGGGTGCCCCACTTAGGTTAATTTGGCCTATAAGTGTGGGTTTGACCAAATTAAGCCCAAGGTTGACTTTGGTCAATTGGGGTCAAAATGTTGACCCAGTGACATACCCTAGGGTCCACTTAGATTGTTTTTAGGGTTAGGGCAATGTGGTGGGGTCATGGTGTGGCTAGGGTCCCTAATTAGGCTAGTTTGACCTAGTTTGACTAAGGTCTTATAGTGGGCCCCACATGGCTACCACCCACTACCTAGGGTCAAACCTAGTTGATCTCCTTAAATCTCACCCCATGCCTAACCCAATCTAAGTTGAGGGGTCCAGAAGTAACATGGGATGTTACACGCTGCCTTCCTGATTCAGGTTCCAGCCATAAGCTTTCCTGCGACAAGAAATGACGGCTGAGTAGCCCACCCTTGAACGTCTCCTTCCGAAGCCGCGGATTTTCAAGAGATAGGCTCATCAGGATCTAGTCTAGCACACAAGCTCTTCATCTTTAAGAAGTTTTGGAAAGGTATTGCAACTCATTCTCCAGGAACTGAAGCTGCGCCACATTTAAAGGCTTCCTATTGAACAACTCATCAATGGTTGTCGAATCAATGATATGATCTCCGGTCTCTTCAGAATGAACTGCTTAGCATTTGTTCTTCTCCAGAGCACCTCTCAGCATCCGAACTGACTTCCTGGCTCCCCGACACTTCCCACGTGCCAAGACGATGCACGACTTCCTTTTTGAAGTTAGCCGTAAGAGTTCAATGCCCAGACCCTTGCCTCCCTTCCATTGCAACACCTGTTGGCACCTTTCACAGCTCCGAGCAACACACAGGTTGATCACCACTCATCACTGAGTAACAACACTGGACTTCGCTCACGCAGCTGAACCTTCTCTGATACCGCAACCCAAACGCCAAATTAATATCTTCGGAACTACCCAGTTCGCACGTTGAACAGTGGAAACCAAGGACTAGAGGTACAAAGGTTAATCAAAAACAATGGAGGCACAAGCGCAAGACATACATAGCGAGACATGATTTCGCTAGTATCACAGCTGTATGGGCGGATAGCAAGTCCGCCGGGACCGCGAGGTCGCCGCCGCTGAGCACGCCCAAGCTATGCTGCAATCCGAAAGACACGGAGTCCGCCGAAGCTTACACACTGTTATTCAACTTGAACTGAGGACACCCCTACCCGCCTGAAGCCGGCGGAGGTTATTGAAGCTGGCACAGAACTGACAAGCCGCAGAGCGACCTCCTGCTGAGTCCGCAGAGACCGCACACTTCCAAGCACTTGACCGAAGTCACAGCCAAACTCCTGGCTCCTTGAAGCTATCCGCGCGACCTGCACACAGCAAACCGTCAGCCTGAAACAATCCGCGCGGACTGACAAACACAGACCGCAGCTCCTTGCACACCCCAACTTACTGTTCACTCAAGTTACTGTAGATGTGCCAGGGGATCCTATTTATAGGCGAGGTGAGGAGTGTGGTCACCGCCCTAGAGATATCGACACCGCCCTAGCCCGCGCGATAGCAAAAACACCGTCCGCCGAGTCCGCATGTACTTAGCCGGATACCAAGGAAAACTGCCAGGAGCAAGCCAGACATTGGCGAACCTTCTCCAGTCCGCCCAAGTTTATGCGGACAAGGCATCAGCTCGCAAAGCTTCAACCACTGCCAGACAGCAACCCCCTTCAATGGCAGTCCGCACCAACCCGAGGCAGTCCGCAAGACTCACACCTCAATCCGCCACAAGTCCACGACCAAAGGAAGACAGCAACAGTCCGCCCGGTCACAGCGGACTTGGCGGATACTGCGGACACCATGGCCTTGGCACAAAGTGTGACCAAGTCCAAAACCATCAAGGGCTAATGCGAGCATGGCGGACTCAAATTCCCGCCCGCCAAACACCCTAGCACAGACCGCCATCAGTCCGCGAGCTCCTCGCACTTCTGTCCAAAAACACAGCTAACCCCGGACTCCAAATCCAGTCCGCCAATCGATCTCCACAGCAAATCGCCTGCTGTGCCACCAGATCTCGACAAGGCCTCAGCCAAGCTCTAAGCTCAGTCCGCAACAGCCCACACCGCGGACACTCCAGTCCGCAAGCTACCCGCGGACACAAGCCAAACCGCCTATCAGCACAATCTTGCACCCGCGGCCACTGAGCAATGCACCAGTCCGCAAGCCTTTATCCGCTCAGGCCACTCCTTGGCAAAGCCAATCAGCAAACACCCTATCCGCAGAAAGCAGGCCGCATAGTCCGTAGACTCAACCCGTGCAAACCGCCCAGAAGAACAACTGGCTTCTCACTAGACCTTCCACCAGGCCGCACATCTCAGTCCGCCCAGTCCGCCTAGTCCGCCAAAGCTGTCCGCCCCAGGCCGCCCGGCCTGTCCCGTCACCCACTTCCACTTCACAAATTTCAACAATCCTCACACAAACGATCCTGCCATGGTTCATAATTCGCCTCGCAAAACTCACCATAAGCAAACCCAAGCTCCACACCATAAGCAAAACTCACCATAACCCATGCTATGTCAAACTTATTAGCGTTTGAATTTCTACTTATTCCACAAAGGACAAGGCTACCCAAACCAACAAGCGTATTCTAACATGATTACGACATGAACAAGAAAGAATCACATGAACAAGAAAGGCTACATGAATCAAATGAGCATAAGAATTAAGAATATGGAAAAATTCGATAATTAGGCGGTAAGCATGTAAGACTTGAAGGAACAAGAGGATTCATGTTTGTGAGTACGAAATAAAAACAAGAGGAACAAGACTAATCAAATTGAACAAGCTAGTAAGAAAGAGGAAAGCTAGCTAAACTTGCACAATCAAAGAACAAGAAAACAAGATTGGCAAGGGTGAAGAACACCGCTTGCCTGAACCGAGATGACACCGCGACGGCTGCTCCTCTCTTTCCTTCCCTTATCTTAGCTTTGCTCCCTTGATGTCCTTTTGGAATGAGGAAGAAGATGAAGAAGAGGGTGAAATGAGGAGGAGAAATCTCTGTTTCGGCCTTATTTCCTCCAGAACAGAGCTGGACTATTTGATCCAGAATCAAAGAAATGAACGGAACAAAAAAACTGGAAAAAAATGGATTTTCGGCCCTGTCACGCCCTGTGACACGCCCGTGTCACAGGGCGTGTACATTAAGCGGTGCAGACGCCAACAATTTCCAGCTTATCCACAAGGTACACGGCCGGGTACACGCCCGTGACGGGTCGGTCACGCCCGTGACCTAGGGCGTGTAGCCCGTGTCTCGACATCTCGTCGACCAAAAGTGTCGACACTTCGACAAAGCTTGACACGCCCTGTGACACGCCCGTGTCACAGGCCGTGTCCCCTCTCTCGACACCCGACACTCGACACTCGACACTCGACACTCGACACAGCGGGACACGGCCCGTGGCACGCCCGTGTCACGGGGTGTGTACCCCATTCGTCGAGCTCAACTCGACGCAAGAAAATTCGTCCAGTTAAGGAGGTCACGCCCCAGGTCACGCCCTGGTTCACGCCCCGACACGCCCGTGTCGGGGGGCGTGTTACGCACAAAAACGACCATTTTTCCCTGTTGTGAAAAGTGTTTCTGTTTTGTCCTAGACCATTTCTTCCTTAAGAACTTTTTACCCCTTTTTGTTTTCTGTACACATCGGCCATACAACCAACCTGTTTTGAGCAACCTTACCCGGGCTCGAAAAAGTGCAAGCATTCCCTAAGAGGCCTCACCGAGTCCCCACAAGTGGACTCCGGCTTGCTGGGGAATCGTGCAACTAGGCTACCAAAATAGCCACTCGAAAGCCCGCGGGAAAACCACGCTCGAACAACGGTCAAAGCCAACGTAACGCCTATCAAGCATATGCAATCATTCAACGAAAAATACAGGGCGTTACAGTCACTCCCCCTAACAAAAAGTTTCGCCTCGAAACTTTTCAATCATTTTGATATAAATCAAATGAGCAACCAAACAAAAACACTAATTTACATACCAGCTTATTTACGGGAATAAATGAGGGTGAGCCGCCCTCATCGTTGACTCGAGCTCCCACGTCGCGCTTTCCACATTCTGATTTTTCCATAGCACCTTGACCATATGAATCTTCTTTTTCCGCAACACGCGCTCTTGGGAGACCAAAAGACAGATGGGCATCTCTACATACGAAAGGTTCGGCGCCAACTGCGGCACAAAGTCCAAAACTTGCTTATCATTCCGCACACACTTGCGAAGTTGGCTGACATGAAACACGTCGTGAACACCAGGAAAGTTCACGGGTAATTCTACTTTGTAAGTAGATGCACCAACTCGCGCAAGAATCTTGAAGGGACCCACAAATCTTGGGTCTAATTTGCGCTCTTTTCCAAACCTTTTAATTCCAACCATTGGGGAGACTTTCAGGAAGACGAAATCCCCCACTGCAAACTCTAACTCCGACCTTCGTCGGTTGGCGTACTTTTCATATCGCTCTTGGGCGATCCGGAGCTTCTCCCGAATAAGTCGTACGACAACTTCCATGTCCTCGAGCGCCTCTGGACCCAACAAAGGCCGCTCGCCAACCTCAGTCCAAAATAGGGGAGTCCGACATCGTCGCCCATATAAAGCTTCGAACGGAGCCATTTGCAAGCTTTCTTGATAGCTGTTATTATATGCAAATTCCATAAGCCGCAAACGTTCATCCCATGCTCCGCCATACTCAAGAATATAACATCGAATCATATCTTCCACGATTTGGTTTACTCGTTCCGTTTGGTCATTCGTCTGAGGGTGGTAAGCAGTGGAATACCTCAAATCCGTCCCCAAACCCTCTTGTAGACTCTTCCAGAAACGGGAAGTAAATCGGGAATCCCGGTATGAAACGATATTGACTGGCACACCATGCAGTCGGATGATCTCGTTCAAATATAGCTCCGCTATTGTCTTTATCGGGTAGTTGACCTTAAATGGTATGAAATGAGCACACTTGGTCAACATATCCACGATCACCCACACGGAGTCATGTCCTCGTGGAGATCTTGGTAAGCCTGTAATAAAATCCATTGAAATGCTTTCCCACTTCCATGTTGGAATCTCCAATGGTGTCAACTTGCCACCAGGCCTCCCATGATCAGCTTTCACCCGCTTGCAGGTATGACATTTCGATACAAATTGTGATATATCTCTTTTCATTCCATACCACCAGACAATTTGTTTCAACTCACGATACATTTTAGTTGAGCCTGGATGGTAGGCCATACTTGAGCCATGTGCTTCCCTACATACCATATCGCGAATGTCTCCAACTGCGGGGATACAAAATCCACCACGATACTTTAACGTGCCCCCATCATCAATAGCAAAATCCGGTAAGTCACCCTTTTCGGTCCGAAGAACTAAATGTAAAAGATCAGGATCATCCCTTTGATGTTGTCTTACAAGCACCATACATGAAGGTTCTTCGACTGCCGAATGACTTTGCGATTCATATCTTCCTAAGGAAATATCCATCAATAGAAATTCCTCCACAAGACGGTCGACGGAAAGATTAAATAATTTCCCCGTCTTCCGACTCAAAGCATCGGCCACAACATTAGCTTTCCCGGGATGATACTGAAGTACACGGCCGGGTACACGCCCGTGACGGGTCGGTCACGCCCGTGACCTAGGGCGTGTAGCCCGTGTCTCGACATCTCGTCGACCAAACGTGTCGACACTTCGACAAAGCTTGACACGCCCTGTGACACGCCCATGTCACAGGTCGTGTCCCCTCTCTCGACACCCGATACTCGACACTCGACACTCGACACCCGACACTCGACACTCGACACAGCGGGACACGGCCCGTGACACGCCCGTGTCACGGGGCGTGTACCCCATTCGTCAAGCTCAACTCGACGCAAGAAAATTCGTCGAGTCAAGGAGGTCACGCCCCAGGTCACGCCCTGGGTCACGCCCCGACACGCCCGTGTCGGGGGGCATGTCACGCACAAAAACGACCATTTTTCCCTGTTGTGAAAAGTGTTTCTGTTTCGTCCTAGACCATTTATTCCTTAAGAACTTTTTACCCCTTTTTGTTTTCTGTACACATCGGCCATACAACCAACCCGTTTTGAGCAACCTTACCCGGGCTCGAAAAAGTGCAAGCATTCCCTAAGAGGCCTCACCGAGTCCCCACAAGTGGACTCCGGCTTGCTGGGGAATCGTGCAACTAGGCTACCAAAACAGCCACTCGAAAGCCCGCGGGAAAACCACGCTCGAACAACGGTCAAAGCCAACGAAACGCCCATCAAGCATATGCAATCATTCAACGAAAATGCAGGGCGTTACAATGTCGACCTAAATTTGGGTGTGTGGAATTGTCGCATGCCCGTGCACAAACGTTCTATTTCACGTGTGCCGGTTTTTTGTGCTTCCGACACCAATTTGGGTGATCCAAATTTGCATGTGCGTCATTTCCATATGCACGTGCATGCGTGTGTAAATGTGAGTGCGCAATATGGCACCCGTACGTGTCATTTTCTTTATATAACATGCTCACAGATTTTCGCAAAAAAAGAGAGCGGATCATCAGGAAAGCTTCATTCTCACTCATTTTTCCTCTCTAAGGTTAGGATTTCGTCCCTAGTTCTCCAGCAACCTTAAGGGACATAGCCTATAATGAGAATGAATGGTGACAATTTTCTTTCGGATCCAAGGCAAAGGCTTTCGCTCATCCCGTGCTTAGGGAGTGATAAACGCGTTCTTTGTTTTAGTTCTTTGATAGTCTTGTTACTATTTTGTGTTCTATACACCAAGACCAATGGGTGTGAATGTTCATAGTTCTATCTTCATATATGGAATGTGGTGATAAGTGTTGAAATTTGTGAAGTGGAAGTGGGTGATGGACAGGCCGGGCGGTCTAAGTGGCCTGTGCGGACTGAGTCCGCGGCCTGAGCGGACTCCTGGTGCGGCCTGGTGACCTTGGCTAGCTTGGTTGTTGAAAAGCAGCTTGTGCGGCCTGAGCGGTCTGAGTCCGCGGCCTGGGCGGACTGCGGGTTGCTGCCTGCGTGTTGGTTGTCTTGTTGGCTTGGCTGTTGAGGAGCGGCCTGTACGGCCTGATATGCGGCTTGATCGGTCTGTTGTGCGGCTTAGTTGGCCTATGGCCAAGGATGTCGGGCCTGGAGAAACAGACTGAGAGGACTGCGGTTTGCGGGCTATAGGCAGTGCTCTGTTCAGCGGCCTTGTGTGTTGCAAGCTTGTGCTAACCGGCGGATTGGGTGCCCTATCCGCGGGAGGCTTGCGGACTGGCATGTCCGCGGTGTTCACTGTGGCGGACTGGACTTGGAGTTTGGTTGTGGCCCTTGCCGAGCTCTGGTGGTACAACAGGTGCTAACTGCTGTGGAGGACTGCGCGGACTGGTGTCGAAGTCCGACAGTTGGTCGTTTGTTTGGGCAGCTGTGCAAGTAGTTTTTGGCGATCTGCTTACCTTGGTGGAATGGCGATCTGCGTACCTTTGTGGTATTGGCGAGCTGCTCACCTTGGTGGAATTGGCGATCTGCTTTGGGTGTTGGCGGGCTGGGCTTTGTCTGCCGAGCTCGCGCTAGGCCTTTGGTGATTTACTGGACTTGGTCACATTCTGTGATAATTCCAGTGTGTCCGCAGTATCCGCCAAGTCCGCTGTTGACCGGGCGGACTGCCTTTGGTCTTGGAATTGTGGTGGATGGAGGATTTGCTCTCGTGCTGTGCAGACTTCCTCTTGTTTGTGCGGACTGTCACTGAAGGAGTTGTGGCTGTCCATGTGATGATGTGTACGAAATGTGCAGACTGTACCTTGTCCGCATAGTGTGGGCGGTCTAGTTCCAGGCCGTCTGGTAGTGAACATTGGTTCCTTGCTTTTGCCGGTTTTCTTGGAATTTGGCTAAGTCTTTGCGGACTCAGCGGATGAATATTTTGCTAGTGCAAGGGCTGGGGTGGTGATTTTATGCTCTATGGTGGTGACCATACTCCTCACCTCGCCTATAAATAGAACCCCCTGACATGTCTACAGTAACAGAGTGAACAGTAAGTTGGGCTTGGGCAAGTGTTGCGGTCTGCGTTTTTTTGTCCACGCGGGTTGAGTAGTGCTGACGGTTTGCTGTGTGCAGGTCGCACGGATAGCTTCAAGAAGCTAGGAGTTGGGCATTAAAGTGTGCGGTCACTGCGGTCTCAGCTGGCCAATTCTGGTGACACAGCCCTCTCTAGAAACTGAAGTCTAGAAACATTCTTCCTATTGAACAACTCATCAATGGTTGTCCAAAAGTCAGCAGCAGACTCACATCCAATAATGTGATCAAACAGTTTTGGTGAGGAGCTATGGGAGGTTGTTGGTGGTGACGACAAACAGGAAGTGACTGCAGCGTTTGGTACTGCTGAGCAGGTGAGGCTCTGGAGAAAAACAAATGTTAAGGTGGAGTTTGTTCTCAAGAGGGCTGTGTCACCAGAACTGTTTGATCACATTATTGGATGTGAGTCTACTGCTGACATTTGGACAACCATTGATGAGTTGTTCAATAGGAAGAATGTGGCTAGACTTCAGTTTCTGGAGAATGAGTTGGAGAGGACAACTCAAGGAGACCTGACCATCTCAAAGTTCTTTTTGAAGATAAAGAGCTTGTGTGCAGAGCTGTCAGCGCTTGATTTGGATGCGCCTATCTCTGAGGCTAAGATGAAAAGACACAGAATCCGCGGATTGCAGAAGGAGTATGTTGCCTTTGTGACATCTGTTCAAGACTGGGCTACTCAGCCATCTCTGCTGGAGCTTGAGAACTTACTTGCTTTGCCTCAGAGTTTAGCAAGGCAGATGGCTAGAGTCATAGTCACTGAGGAAGGCAATGAAGCTCTCTTCTCAGGTAAGAAGAAGAAAGGATGGGAAGGGAAGAAGAAGAAGACCGCTGCTGAAAATGAGCCTTCAACTTCTCATCAGTAAGAGAGGATCGCTGCTACTAAGAAAGATTGGAAGAAGAACCTGAAGTGCTACAGGTGTCATCCGCGGGGACACTTCAAGCGTGATTGCAAGGTCAAACTGCAGCCTGGGCATGCTGCAGGCAAGGAGGAAGCTTGCTTTAAGAGCGAGAAAGATGGATGGGTTAGAGCCTTCATAACAGAAATTTGTGTTCGTGCCTTGTCCGCTGTCGACTTCAATGATGATTGGATTGTGGACTCCTGGTGTGGTCATCACCTCACCGGAGACAAGTTGAAGTTCTCTTCTCTGCAAGCCAACTCAGGTAATGAAGCTATTATAACTGCTGATAATATTGTTTATGCAGTAGAGAAGGAGGGGGTTGTGTCTTTGGGTAGTGATAAGGGGTCACTCACGTTAAGGAGTGTGTATCTCGTACCGGGCATAAAGAAGATCCTCTTCTCTATGACCAATGCGGTCGACGCGGGTTATCACGTTCTGTTTGGGCCAACAGAAGTGAAGTTCCTTCGCAACGTATCAGCGGTTAAGGCTGATGTTGCTCATGTTGGGAGGAGAGTTAAGAACTTGTTTGTTCTTGCCACTAACTCTTATGTTGATCGAATGAGAGAAAACGATAGTGCTGCTATTTGGCATGAAAGGCTGGGACATGTAGGAATGGATAGCTTTCCTAAGCTATCTTCATTTGGCAACAGTCACGTTTGCGCGGGATGTCAGTACGACAAGGCTCATCGCCTTCCGTTTGATAAATCACAAACGAGGAGCAAGAGACCATTGGAGTGCATCCATGGAGACTTGATGGGACCAACCGTCACTGCAAGCCTTAGCGGGAGCAGATACATGCTTGTGCTGATTGATGACTACTCAAGATGCACTTGGGTATATTTCTTGAAGGATAAGTCTCAAGCCTTCCGTTTGTTTGTGGAGTTCAAGGAGTTGGTGGAGGGCCGTCTTGGCTTGCGGATCAAGAAGCTTAGAACAGATAACGGTAGTGAGTTTGTCTCCTCTGAGTTTTCTAACTTCTGTAGGAAGCATAAGATCCACATAGAGCTTACTTGTGCTCACACTCCACAATAAAATGGAGTAGCGGAGCGGAAGATCCATCATATGATGGAGAATTGCAAATGTTGGCTTTATGCGAAAGACATTCCAAGGTCCTTCTGGGCGGAGGGGATGTCTTGTTCTTCTTACGTCATCAATCGGATGCCGCTGAGCCCGATCAACATGAAGACTCCTTTTGAGATGTTGCTGAAGGGGAAGCCTAGTGTGGAACACCTCCGGGTGTTCGGTTTAACTTACTATGTGCATGTCCCGAATGCCTCAAGGACCAAGCTGGATGTGAAGGCAAGGAAGCTCGTCTTTGCTGGCTATGATGAGCGGAAGAAGGGATGGAAATTGAAAGTGCAGCTTGATCTGATATACTCTAGAGGGGGGGGGGGTGAATAGAGTATATGGTGCTTTGAAACTTTTTACAACTATTATTGTAATATGTGTGAGCAGGGAAGCAATAATAAATCTAATCACAGCACTAAGTTAAACAAAAGCTAAGCACAGAAGAATCAAGGCCAGAAACAAACATAAACACAAGCAAAACCAGAAGACACAAGGAAATATAGTGGTTCCCCTAAACTTGGGTACATCCACTCTTCTACCACCCTTGGTAGGAATCCACTGCAGGATGAGTTGATCAGGTGTCCTGGACACCAATGAGCTTTTGATAAGGTGGTCAAAAACCAAAGCAGATTTTTTGATCAGGTGTCTTGCCACCAATGAGCTTTTGACAAGGTGCTCAAAAACCAAGCTCAAACTTTTGAAGGGAGTTTGAGAAACCCTTTACAGAGTGGAGGTGAGAGAGTGATGACAGTCTTCTCTTTCTCAAACAACTGAGAAGACTATGTGGATTGATGTCAAAGCTCCCCCTGAATCCTTGAGATCTTCAGGAAGAAAAAGCTTTGCTGAGGGTGATAGGCCTTAAAAGATTGAACTCCAGCAATAGATGATTTCAGCAATAGCTGAAATGTTGAATATCTGGAGTCTGGAAATATGTTGGCCTTGAACACTTTGAAAACTAAAGAGATCTAAAGATTTGAGAAGGCTTGATCTCCTTGGATGTGTGTTCTTGAGAATTCTTTGTGACAGAAGATTTTTGAATGTGTCTCTGTAATCTGTATTCTCTCTCTCTAAGTGATTCAAAAAATTCTGTCTTTTATTCTCTGGTACTGAACAAAACATTCTCTCTAAGAAGAATAGCCGTTGGCCTGCATTAATTGCATCCTTAATTGCATAAACTCTTCTGGAGGAAAGTCCACAGAAACATTCCTTTAAAAATCCCTTGAAACTTGGTCCAGAAATGAATGAAAACGGCTAGGAAATCTCTGAATTAATTGCAGAATAACTCCTTAACTGATTTGAATTTGAATTTAAAAACATCCTGGAAGTTATCTGAAATCGTCGAACTGAGCTCTGCTATCGTCGAGCGGAGCTCAGCAATCTGGCAATATACAGCAGCAGAACAACGTCGATCTGAGCTCAAAGATCGTCGAACTGAGCTCAGAGATAAAGATCCAAAGCAGAGTCAAAATCGTCGACCTGAGCTCACCGATTGTCGAACTGAGTTCGACGATATAATGAAGTTGAGCTCCGCAATCATCGAATGGAGTTCGACGATCTTGTCGAAGTTGAGCTAGACGATCGTCGACCGGAGTTCGACGAATCGTTGTGCTGAGCTCGACGATATGACTTAGTCTCAAACACAAAATCTTGGTCTTCAGGGCAGCTTCCAAACCTAGACTTCTAACCCCTAGACTCAATTCTAATTGACCTATTGAGCTATACAGGAGGTCAAGCAAAGATTCCTAGAGACATAGTGATCCTGACCCAAATTAGTAATAGGGTGTTCCAACAATCTCCCCCTATTTGGGTTAGGATTACTATTTACAGACTTTGGAAAAATTTAAATAACCACATACAATCAGCAAAACTAGAAAAACAACAGCTAGACATAGCAGAATCACAGAGATATATATATCATCCAGATAGCAGTCAGAGATGACAGAAATTGTCACCTTACAATATCATTTCTTCTCTTTGACTTTAACAAGTTTAATTTCTCTATTAGGATTGAGGGCTTCCTTGTTTGACCTGGTATCATCTGCTGCACCCAAATATGTTTGCTTTTTAGGCCTGGGAACCACAGCTTCAGGATGTAATTCCATGTATCTGTCAGCATCAAAAAATTTACTTGAAGTATATCTCTCTAGTTCTTTCTGTCTTTGTTCAGACATAGTAGAAATGTTGGAAGAATCTAATCCTTGTTCTCTGGCCTTTTTAATTTGGTCCAGTGCAGCTAATTCCTTTAACCTTGCAGTCCAAGCAGCTGGATTATTTTCAGGATCCTCAAAAGGTACAGGTGGCTCATACCTATTGGAGGGATTGTCTTGAGGAAGCCTGGCAGACACAGTCTCTTTTAGCTTGTAAGGGAAAGGACCTGATGTTGTATCAGAAGAAATTTGTCCTCCCCTAGAATATGGGTGTTGCCTGGAATACCCTTTGGAATATACTTGAATATCTCTTTGACTTCCTCTATATCCTCCTCTCCTAGAATGTGAACCCCTGGATTGGCTTTCCCCGTGGTAAGATCTGGCATGAGGTTGATAGGGAGCCTGACTTCTGGCTGGGGGTTGACTTGCAGAGCTTCCACCTGCACCTGTATCAGGAGGAGGTGGTGGAGGAGGATGAGAGTGCTGGAATTGGGATGAACCCTTCTCATATTTTCTCTTTTTCTTCATTGCTTTCAGCTGATTTTTAGAGTATTGCATCCAGTGTTCAGTAATGGGGCAGTCATGTAAGATGTAATATGTGATATCATTGTTATCTTTAACTTTAGCAGGAGGTACCCTTTTCATTGCTTTGCTCCTTGCCTTCCTTTTCCTGGCAATGGTAGCAGAAGAGTCATCAGAGTCTGTTTTAAATTCATCAGATTCAGAACTCTGGTCCTCATAGAGAGCATCTATTTTCTTCATTAAATCCTTCTTAAGTTGAACAGAAGCAGATGAGGCAGAAGTTGAAACAGCAGCAGCAGCAGGTGTTGAGATGGTAACAGTAGGGACAGCAGTAGATGGAGAAGGTGAAGCAGAAACAACAACAGCAGCAGCAGTAGGCTCTGGACAGGTGACAACAGCAGCAACTTCACTAGCAACAACAGAAACATCAGATTCACTAACAACAACAAAAATAGAAGGAACATCATCAAAGACTGCAGAAGGCTCAAATTCAGTGGCCTCTGACATCAGAATGTCCTTGGAAGATGGTTCATCAGAAATAGTAAGAACTTCAGCAGCAGTATGAATATCTTCAGCAGCAGCAGTATCAACAATTACAGCAGCAGCAATTACTGAATTTACAAAAGAGGTGATAATGCTAGGGTCACAGCAAGAAAAAGGCACAAGTGCCTTGGATAAATCTTCTGGAGGCTGGACAGCATTAACCTCTAGCAGACAGCTGAAGAAAGCAGAATCAAAAATAGATAGCAAAGACCTGAGGTATATTGCAAGGACTGCAGTTGAAATCTGACTTTGTGCTTGAGACACAGCAACAGCAGAAGAAGCAGAACTAACAGCAGCAGCAGACAGACAGCTTGCAGAAACAGCAGCAGCAGCACCATGAAGATTCACTTCATATGCATCTCCCCCTGCCTAGATGCAGACATGTCTGGATCAAGGCACACTGCTGTAGGTGCTGCCTAAGGGAAGAGGGAAGAGAGCCTGGCAGAAAGGGCTGCCACTGACAGGTGTAGAGGAGCCAAGGAGGTCTCCAACAATAGAGAGAGCCTGGGGGCAAGCAGCTCATACAGCCTGTCAGCAAGGGCTGAGAGGTCTACTTGCTCAAGAGCTGGAGCAGAGGTAGAAGGTATGGAAGCAGCTGAAGGTTCTGGAAGTGGAGAGCTGGAGAATTGTGGAAGGGATGGCTGAGGTGTTGGTAGGGTGGATATGGAGGATAGAGGGGTGGAGATAGATGGGGTGAAGGTTGGTTGATCAATGATCTGGTGTAGGAGGTCTTGAAATGAAGTGGAGGAGGAAGGTAGGTCAGGAGGAGATGATGGGGAATCATCCATAAAGGAATCATCAAGTAGGGTGAAGGATGGATGAGAAGGTGATGAGGTGACATCTGGTGGAGGATAGGAGAATAGTGGGTGGAATTGTTCTTCTGGTGGAGGTAAAATAGGTTCTGGAGAAGGTGTTGATGTTGGAGATGGGCTGGATATGATGATAGTGGATGGAGCTGGAATGGTGGATGGTATGGGAAGGGATGGAATTGGAGGAGGAGGAGGAGAGGCAGCAACAGCAGCCAGGTCATCTGCAGGGGCAGAGACCTGTGGAGGAGTGACTCTTAGAGTCCTTGTGCCTGAAGGAGCACTGGAGGAGGGCCTGCTAGGCTTGCTTATTTGTCTGTCCCACTTTCCAAAGAGGGCACAAGACAATCTCTTGGAGGCATTGATATGAACTCCAGAGGAGACCAGCAAGGCATGGCATCTGTGCTGCAGAAATACTCCAATAATTCTCCAAAAATTAACAAAACTTTTGTTTATTTTCTTTTTGATGAGGTCAAAGAAAACCTCTCCCCAATTCAGATTCTTCTTGTCCACAAGAGCTCCCATGAGGCAGAGTTGATATCTTGATATTGTATCATAGGCAGAGTGCTTTGCCAGTAGCACTTTCCCAACCACATCTGCTAGAAACCTGTATTCTACAGACATGTTCCTTTTGAAAAGCTTGCTAGGGTTTCCCTCTGGATGACCCATCCTGGCAAGCAGTTCAGAATATTCTTCTCCAGATAACTCAGCAGAATCTTCTCCATTTCTCAATTCAAAAACTTCTGATAGAATGGTTGGGGTCAAGGGTACCTGATTTCCAGAAATGGACCCAACAATGGTGGAGTTATCTTGATTATGGGCAGTATAAACCCACTCCTTTATCTCATCAGAAGCCAGCTTGATCCTGGTGGTCATTATTGCTGTCAGATTCTGGTCCTTGAACAATCCCAGTATATCTTGAAAAATCTGTTCAGTCGTGCTGAAGGATTCTATATCAATGTCAAAACCGGCATCAAACTTCATTGCAGCAAGAACAGCAACTGACACAGCCATGGGTACCTGCAGAAATTCAACAAACAAAACGACCAAGTGTAGAACTGTTTGGAGGGAAAGAAAACTCTTGCAGAGAAATCGAAAGCGCAAAAGAGAACGACGGCGAAAAAAGAGTTTTATATTAGGGTTCGACGCAGAATTGGAAAGATCGTTGAACTCAGTTCGACGATCGAGGCTACTAAAGGAATCTGAAGAGTCTTCAACATCGTCGATCTCCGTTCAACGATATTGGAGAGCGTCGAGCTCCATTCGACGATCGTTCAGAGAACATAATCGTCGAGCGTCGTTCGACGATCGTTGACCGGAAGAGATAGTTCATACTATCTGGGAGACGCTGAACTCAGTTCGACGATTTCGGAAATCGTCGATCTTCGTTCGACGATCTTGGGACAAATCGTCGAGCGCAGTTCAGAGATCAGAGAAATTCTAGACACTAAGAAAAATCAGAATGTTTGCCTAGTCTTGGTCAATTTTTAAGCTTTCAAAATCTTGGATATTATTTAAGACTTCCTCCATCTAACACTCCTAACTGATTTAGGAAGAAGGTGTGTTTCTTTTCATCCAAGGGCTTGGTGAAAATATCTCCCCTTTGTAAATCAGTTGGGATATATTGTAATTCAATTTTATTCTTTTCAACATTATCTCTTAAGAAATGATTCCTAATCTCTATGTGTTTTGTCCTACTATGGAGGACTGGATTTTGAGCTATAGAAATAGCACTAGTATTGTCACAAAAGATTTTAGACTTCTTTAAGTTGTAGCCATAGTCTAGGAGTTGGTTTTGGATCCACAAGATTTGTGAACAACAACTGCCTGCAGCCATATATTCAGCTTCAGCAGTTGAAGTTGACACAAATGTTTGTTTCTTACAAAACCAAGAGACAAGTCTGTCACCAAGGAACTGACAAGTTCCACTGGTGCTTTTCCTGTCAATTCTGCATCCAGCATAATCAGCATCTGAGAATCCAGTTAAATCAAATGCTGAATCTTTTGGATACCAGAGACCTAGATTTGGACAACTCTTAACATACCTGAGAATCCTCTTTACTAAAGTTAGGTGTGACTCTCAAAGGCTTACTTGGAACCTAGCACATATACATGTAGCAAACATTATATCTGGTCTACTAGCTGTAAGATACAGTAAAGAGCCAATCATTGCTCTATATGTTGTCTGATCAACAGGTTTCCCATGTTCATCAACATCCAATACAGCATTGGTAGGTATGGGTGTTTTCATACAAGATGCCTCAGACATACCAAATTTCTTAACCAGTTCATTTGCATATTTGGTTTGAGAAATAAAGATGCCTTCAGCATGTTGCTTGACTTGCAATCCTAGGAAGAAGGATAGCTCACCCATGCTACTCATCTCAAATTTAGAATGCATCAGGTTAGAAAACCTTCTGCATAATTTAGAGTCAGTAGAACCAAAAATGTTGTCGTCTACATAAATCTGTACTAGTAGGGTATGAGACTTATGGGTTCTAATGAAAAGAGTTTGGTCTACTATACCCCTTATAAAACCATTTTCCAAGAGAAAGCATGCTAGGGTCTCATACCATGCTCTAGGAGCTTGCTTGAGACCATATAATGCTTTGTTCAGTCTAAAAACATAATCAGGAAAAGTTGGAGAGATAAAACCTGGAGGTTGTCTGACATAAACTTCCTATTTGATGTCTCCATTCAAGAAAGCACTTTTGACATCCATCTGATATACTTTGAAGCCTTTATGAGCTGCATAAGCTAGAAATATTCTGATGGCTTCTAGTCTTGCAACTGGTGCAAAAGTCTGGTCGTAGTCTATTCCTTCTTCTTGAGAGTATCCCTGAGCAACTAGTCTTGCCTTGTTCCTTATAATTACTCCTTGATCATCCAATTTGTTTCTGAATACCCATTTTGTTCTAACAATTGAGTGATCCTTAGGCTTTGGCACTAGTTCCCATACTTTGTTCCTCTCAAATTGATGCAACTCCTCTTGCATTGCAATGATCCAGTGTGGATCTTGCTCTGCATCTTGAATGGACTGAGGTTCAATTTGAGATAGGAAGCAGGTGTGCAACAGGTTTTGGTTGACCTGATTTCTGGTTTGCACACCAGCTGAGATTTCTCCAATTATTTGGGAAATTGGATGGTCTCTTGATGTTACTAAATCAACAGGGGGTGTTGATTGTTCACCAACCTGTGTTGTTGTTTCCTCTTGTGGTACAACAACTGGCTCTTCAGGTTGTGCTTCAATGTGTTGAGCATTCCCTTCATCTTCACTGCTTTCATCCTCTTGAGTAACCTGTAACTTGTTCAAATCTTCAGCTAGAGAATGTTCCTGCAAAGGTTCTATGGTAGAAGAATTCTTCTCCTTGAAAGACATGTTAGATTCATCAAAAGAAATGTGAACAGATTCCTCAATTTTCACAGATGATTTATTATAGACCCTATAGGCCTTGCTGATCATGGAGTATCCCAGAAACACTCCTTCATCAGCTTTTGCTTGAAATTTTGCTAAATATTTCTTGTCATTATTGTGAATGTAGCAAATACAACAAAAGACTCTAAAATAATCAACTTTAGGTTTCTTCCCTTTGAGTAGTTCATAGGGAGTCTTTCCCTTTAGTTTATGTATTAGACTTCTGTTCAGCACATAGTTGGAGGTGTTCACTGCCTCTGCCCAAAAGGATAGAGGTAGATGAGCATCTGACAACAATGTAGTGGCAGATTCAATAAGGGTTCTATTTTTCCTTTCAGCTACCCCATTTTGTTGAGGAGTTCTAGGAGCTGAGAAAGTGTGCCTGATCCCTTCACTCTGACAGAACTCTTGCATAAGAAGAGAATCAAACTCTGTCCCATGATCACTTCTGATCAGGGCAATGTGAGTATTGAACTCAATCTGTATACATTTGAGAAACTCTGTCAGACACTTAAAGTTATCAGACTTCTTCCTTAGAAAGAACACCCAAGTGAATCTAGAGAAGTCATCTACAACTACTAAAGTGTAGGATTTCCCTCCTAGGCTTTGTACTGTGATGGGTCCAAAAATATCCATGTGTAACAGATACAATATCCTAGGTGAATCACTCTTATTAAGTGATTTAAAGCTGTTTTTAGTTTGCTTGCCTAATTGACAAGCCCTGCAGAGTCCTTCCTTCTTGTAGGGGCCAGAAGGTAGTCCTCTAACAAGGTTGTCCTTGGATAGCCTAGCAATAGTTCTAAGGTTTAGGTATCCTAATCTCTTATGCCATAAAATATTGGGTCTACAGATAGAATTAAACAAGCAGATATCTACATCAGTTGAAAGAAAATCTACTAGATAGATGTTACCTTTCCTTTTACCTGTCAACACAGTTGTGTTGTCCTCTAACTTGATTTTGCATAAGGCTTTGCTGAAGGTCACCTGGTAGCCTTCATCACACAGCTGACTGATGCTGATTAGGTTGTGCTTCAGTCCTTCCACATAAGCTACCTTCTTGAAAGTTACTGAACCAATCTGGACTGCACCATATCCTTTAGTCTGTCCAAAGTTTGAATCACCAAAGATAACTTTGGGTCCAAGCTTGGCTCTGAAGGATGTGAGGTTGTCCTTGTTCCCTGTCATGTGCTTAGAGCACCAACTATCCAAATACCATTGCTGGTTAGATGTTGGATAGGTCTTCACCTGCAAATAAGATAATTCATTTGTTTTTGACCCAGTTTACCTTGGGCCTAGTTTGATAACCTTTAAATTCTAAAATGAAAGACATCCCAGGTTGACTCTTATATCCTTCAGGATGATATCTCCTTGGAGGTAAAATCCATTCAGTATAAGGGTTAAAGATTTGGGATGAAGGACCCTTAGGATTCAATTTTGATTTGCCTTTGAAAAATTTTCCAGAGCTCTGACCTCTATTCGACGATCTTGGAGCTGCGTTCGACGATCTTGGGTCAGATCGTCGAGCTCCGTTCGACGGTCGACTATAGCTGAGGTCAGGTATTTGAGATCGTCGACCTGCGTTCGACGAATTTGGCTGAGATCGTCGATCTGCGTTCGACGATTGTGCCTGAGATCGTCGAGCTGCGTTCGGCGATCGTCGATCTTCATTCGGCGATCGTCGATCTCCGTTCGACGATTTCTGCTGGGACTTAATTTTCTGAGGCAGATCAGAATTTTTCCTAGCAACCTCTACAACTCCCTTTCCTTTGTCAGAAATGAATTTGATGGGAGTTGTTAGGACTATAGGTTGGCTGGATGAAGCACCCAAGCCCAGTGTACTGTTGAATCTGGAGTTCACTGTGCTTGTGATGTCCATCAGCTTGATGCTTCTCCAATTGAGGGATTCTTCAAGCTTTTTGGCCTCAGAGAGCTCACTTTTCAGTGAAGCTATATGTTCCCTACAGCACTCCAACTCCTGAGAGAGTTTGAGGTTTTCTGACTTTAGAGTATTGTGTTCAGATAATTAATTTCTGAGAGAGATAATCTCTTTCTCAGACTTTAGCAGGTCTAAACACAGTGCTTTAAATTCAGATTTAAAATCTTCTAAACTAAAATCAAAGGAACCAATTACCTGATCTTCTGCAGGTTGAGTCTCTGAGTCTGACTCTGACTCCTCTTCCTCTGAATTGTGCTATGAGGCATTGATTGCCATCATGCAGAACTCCTTTTCTTCTGCATCATCCTCATCATCACTGGAACTGGATGAGGCTTCTGACTCCTCTTCAGTCTCACTCCAGGATTCAGCAACAAACCCTTTTCTTGTATTGTTGTTTTTGCTTGAAGAAGGTTTGCCATTGCCATTCCTTCTGGAGTCCTTCTCCTTTTTTCTTTCTTTCCTGTCCCTTCTGTCCTTGTTCTTGTTCTCTGGACAGTCAGGAACTATGTGCCCTGTTTTCCTGCAACCAAATCAGATAATGTCTTTATTATTACTAATGGACTTGTCATACCTTGGCTTATCCTGCTCCTTGTATGATCTTCTTCTGAAGTCCTTTCTGGCCATTTTGTAAAATCTTTTGGCCAGCAGACTGAGTAGTTCATCATTGCCTGTGGCTTTGTCTTCAGGCAGATCCTCAGTTGCCTTGAATGCTATGGTCTTCTCTTTTCTTGTGGCTGGTAAGGTAGCCTTCTGTTCTTCCTCTCTATTCTTGATGAGTAGCTCATAGGATTTGAGCTTACCCAATAGAGCTTCAGTGGTGATCTCATTCAGACTTCTGGCATCCTTAATTGGCCAGATTCTTGAATCCCAAGTGCTGGGGAAGCACATTAGGATCTTGTCATTAAGTTCTGTTAGAGAGATCTCTTTGTCCAATGTCCTGAGTTCACTGATAATTAGACTTAGTCTGTTGTACATGTCTCCCACTGACTCAGTCTCTCCCTTCTTGAAGTTCTCATATTGAGAGATCAGATGGGATCTTCTATCCTTTCTCTCATCAGCTGAGCCTGAGACTATTTCTGAGAGTTTGTCCCAAATTTATTTTGCTGAATTACATTCAGCTACCTTTTGAAATATGTCATCTGACATTGTCTGGGCTAGGATGTTCATAGCCTTAGCATCAGCTACCTTCCATCTCTTGATGTCAGCATCTGTTCCTGATGGAGGTAGAACAACATTTGTACTTGTGTTCTCTGGAGGTCTTGGACATACTGTCAAAACAGAATTAAAAATATCTTCGTCAATAGAATTCATGTAAAGTCTAATCCTTGCTTTCCAAAGTGCAAACTTGGATAGATTGCACACTGGAGGTCTGGTGCTAGCATAATCTTTGTTTTGGGCCATGATTTGTGAAAACAAAATCTAATAATAAAATACCAAAGAAAAGCAGATCTAGATTGGGATCTTTGGGTTCAGGTGTTAGCCTGTACAACCAATCAGGTATGGTATGTTTAACCAACCTCGCTTTGATACCAATTGAAAGTGCAGCTAGATCTGATATACTCTAGAGGGGGGGGGGGGTGAATAGAGTATATGGTGCTTTGAAACTTTTTACAACTATTGTTGTAATATGTGTGAGCAGGGAAGCAATAATAAATCTAATCACAGCACTAAGTTAAACAAAAGCTAAGCACAGAAGAATCAAGGCCAGAAACAAACATAAACACAAGCAAAACCAGAAGACACAAGGAAATATAGTGGTTCCCCTAAACTTGGGTACATCCACTCTTCTACCACCCTTGGTAGGAATCCACTGCAGGATGAGTTGATCAGGTGTCCTGGGCACCAATGAGCTTTTGATAAGGTGCTCAAAAACCAAAGCAGATTTTTTGATCAGGTGTCTTGCTACCAATGAGATTTTGACAAGGTGCTCAAAAACCAAGCTCAAACTTTTGAAGGGAGTTTGAGAAACCCTTTACAGAGTGAGGGTGAGAGAGTGATGGCAGTCTTCTCTTTCTCAAACAAATGAGAAGACTATGTGGATTGATGTCAAAGCTCTCCCTGAATCCTTGAGATCTTCAGGAAGAAAAAGCTTTGCTGAGGGTGATAGGCCTTCAAAGATTGAACTCTAGCAATAGATGATTTCAGCAATAGCTGAAATGTTGAATATCTGGAGTCTGGAAATATGTTGGCCTTGAACACTTTGAAAACTAAAGAGATCTAAAGATTTGAGAAGGCTTGATCTCCTTGGATATGTGTTCTTGAGAATTCTTTGTGACAGAAGATTTTTGAATGTGTCTCTGTAATCTGTATTCTCTCTCTCTAAGTGATTCAAAAAATTCTGTCTTTTATTCTCTGGTACTGAACAAAACATTCTCTCTGAGAAGAATAGCCGTTGGCCTGCATTAATTGCATCCTTAATTGCATAAACTCTTCTGGAGGAAAGTCCACAGAAACATTCCTTTAAAAATCCCTTGAAACTTGGTCCAGAAATGAATGAAAACGGCTAGGAAATCTCTGAATTAATTGCAGAATAACTACTTAACTGATTTGAATTTGAATTTAAAAACATCCTGGAAGTTATCTGAAATCGTCAAACCGAGCTCTGCTATCGTCGAGCGGAGCTCAGCGATCTGGCAATATACAACAGCAGAACAACGTCGATCTGAGCTCAAAGATCGTCGAACTGAGCTCAGAGATAAAGATCCAAAGCAGAGTCAAAATCGTCGACCTGAGCTCACCGATCGTCGAACTGAGTTCGACGATATAATGAAGTTGAGCTCCGCGATCGTCGAATGGAGTTCAACGATCTTGTCAAAGTTGAGCTAGACGATCGTCGATCGGAGTTCGACGAATCGTTGTGCTGAGCTCGACGATATGACTTAGTCTCAAACACAAAATCTTGGTCTTCAGGGCAGCTTCCAAACCTAGACTTCTCACCCCTAGACTCAATTCTAATTGACCTATTGAGCTATACAGGAGGTCAAGTAAAGATTCCTAGAGACATAGTGATCCTGACCAAAATTAGTAATAGGGTGTTCCAACAGAAATGCATGGATCCTGCGACGAAGAAGTTTGCTATGTCAAGAGATGTAGTCTTTGACGAACTGACGTTATATGGAGCTGGCTCGGTTGAGCTAACCGGAAGCAAGGTTAATGAAGGACAGAAGGTGGCAGCTGAAGTTCTGAAAGAGGAGCTTGTTGTTTCACCAGCAGCTCCTGTTGCTTCAAGTTCTGGTGCTAAGGCTTCTGGCTCAGGAAGTAGGGGGAGCATTGCTTAAAGCTTGCCTGAAGGTGGTGTTGAGCCTGAAGAAGAAATATAGGTAGTGACCAAGGAACAACCTCTTCGGAGATCAAAGAGGGTTGTGAAGCCACCTGCTCGGTACTGTGATGGGAATGCAGTGAGCTTTGTCTCCTGCTTCTTTGCAGGTCCTCTGGATGAGCGAGAGCTTGTAAACTTCAATGAGGCCACTGGAGTCAAGGAGTGGGATGATGCCATGAAGGAAGAGATTGCTGCTCTCAAGAAGAATGAAACCTGGGACCTTGCACCCAAGGTTGATGGCATTACTCCAGTGACTTGCAAGTGGGTGTATAAGTTGAAGAAGAAGGCTGGTGGGAGCATTGATAGGTACAAAGCTCATTTGGTCGCTCGATGATTCTCACAGTAGTATGGAGAATACTATGAGGAGACATTTAGTCCGGTTTTAAAGATGACTTCAGTTAGAGTTGTGATCGCCTTGGCTTCTTGTAAGAGATGGAGGATGTGGCAGCTTGATGTAAAAAACGCCTTTCTTTATGGAGAAATTGACAAGGACATCTTCATGGATCAGCCACTTGGATTTGTTTCTGAAGATCATCTGGACTACGTCTGCAAGCTCAGGAAGGCTCTCTACGGGTTGAAGCAAGCTCCTAGAGCTTGGTATGAGAAGATAGCAGAGTATTTGCAATTCTGCGATTATCTTGCTTCCAACTCAGATTCTAGCTTGTTTGTCAAGAAGAAGGGGGAGCTTCAAGTCTTGGTCATGCTGTATGTGGATGACATGATCGTCACAGGGAATTCAGAGGAGGAAGTAGCAAGGCTTAGGGTTGAGCTTGCTATAAGATTCGAGTTGAAAGACTTGAGATAGCTTCATCACTTTCTCGGTCTTAAAGTGGAGAGGAAGGAGCGCGGAATTCTCATTTGCCAGAAGGGATATGCAGATCACATTGTAAGTCGATTTGGCATGGTCAAAGAGAAGAGTTGCTCTACTCCACTGGAACATGGGCTGAAGCTTCGACGAGATGAAGGAAGGATTCTTCCTGATCCCTTGGTGTTCAGGGCTCTTGTAGGGAGTTTGATCTACCTGACGATTACAAGACCAGACATTGCTTATGCTGTTGGCCGAGTAAGTAGGTTTATGGCTGAACCAAGGAAGTCTTATCTGGTGGCGACAAAGAACATTTTGAAGTATGTCAATGCAACTTCTGATATGGGACTCCTCTACAGTAGAGATGCGGACTTTGCTTTGCTTGGATACACGGATGCTGACTATGGTGGTGACTCGGATGATCGGAGATCAACTTCGGATTATGTTTTCACTTGTGGATCAGCTTGTATTTCATGGTGTAGCAAGAAGCAGGATTCTGTGTCCGTGTCTAGTACGGAAGCTGAGTATAAGGCTTCAGCCTTGGCTACTCGAGAAGCCATCTGGTTGTGGAGGCTTGTAGAAGATGTTCATGAAGAAGTGCAAGGGCCTACTTGACTCCGGGGTGACGATGAGAGTGCTCTCAAACTGGTAAACAATCCAGTGTGTCACGCAAGGACCAAGCATATTGAGATCGAACACCACTTCATAAGGGAGAAGGTGTTGGAGGGATCTCTTCTGGTCGGGCATGTTCGAAGTGAAGATAATCTTGCTGACATCTTCACGTAGCCACTGTCGAAGGGGACTTTTCAGCGGTTACTTAGCTTGCTGGGATTGATCACCACTTCTCACTTCAAGGGGGAGTGTTGAAATTTGTGAAGTGGAAGTGGGTGATGGACATGCCGGGCGGTCTAAGCGGCCTGTGCGAACTGAGTCCGCGGCCTGGGTGGACTCCTAGTGCTGCCTGGTGACCATGGATGGCTTGGCTATTGAAAAGCAGCTTGTACGGCCTGAGTGGTCTGAGTCCGCGGCCTGGGCGGACTGCGAGTTGCGGCATGGGTGTTGGCTGTCTTATTGGCTTGGCTGTTGAGCAGCGGCCTGTGCAGCCTGGTATACGGCTTGATCGGTATGTTGTGCGGCTTGGTTGGCCTATGGACAAGTATGTCGGGCCTGGCGAAACAGACTAAGCGGACTGCAGTTTGCAGGCTGTAGGAAGTGCTCTCTTCAGCGGCCTTGTGTGTTGCAATCTTGTGCTAATCGGCGGATTGGGTGACCTATCCGCGGGAGGCTTGCGGACTGGTGTGTCCGCAGTGTTCGCTGTGGCAGACTGGCCTTGGAGTTTGGCTGTGGCCCTTATCGAGCTCTGGTGGTACAACAGGTGCTAACTGCTGTGGAGGACTGTGCGGACTGGTGTCGGAGTCCGGCAGTTGGCCATTTGTTTGGGCAGTTGTGCGAGTAGTTTTTGGAGATCTGCTTACCTTGGTGGAATGGCGATCTGCGTACCTTGGGGGTATTGACGAGCTGCTCACCTTGGTGGAATTGGCGATCTGCTTTAGGTGTTGGCGGACTGGGCTTTGTCTGCCGAGCTCGCGCTAGGCCTTTGGTGATTTACTGGACTTGTTCACATTCTGTGACAATTCCAGTGTGTCCGCAGTATCCGCCAAGTCTGCTGTTGATCGGGCCGACTGCCTTTGGTCGTGGACTTGTAGTGGATGGAGGCTTTGCTCTTGTAGTGTGCAGACTGCCTCTTGTTTGTGCGGACTGTCACTGAAGGAGTTGTGGCTGTCCATGTGATGATGTGTGCGAACTGTGCGGACTGTACCTTGTCCGTATAGTGTGGGCGGTCTGGTTCCAGGCCACCTGGTAGTGAACATCGGTTCCTTGCTTCTAGCAGTTTTCTTGGAATCTGGCTAAGTCTTTGCGGACTAAGCGAACTGATGCTTTGCTAGTGTGTGGGCTGGGGTGGTGACTCTATGCTCTAGGGTGGTGATCACACTCATCACCTCGCCTATAAATAGAACCCCTTCGGCACATCTATAGTAATGGAGTGAACAGTAAGTTTTGCTTGGGCAAGTGTTGCAGTCAGCAGTTTTCTGTCTGTGCGGGTTGAGTAGTGCTGACGGTTTGCTGTGTGCAGGTCGCGCGACTAGCTTCAAGGAGCCAGGAGTTGGGCATTGAAGTGTGCGGTCTCTGCGGTCTCAGTTGGTCGCTTCTGAGGTTTGTCAGTTTTCTGCTTCAGCTTGTCAAGTTCCAATAACCTGTCTGACGGTCTTAGGCGGGTAGGCGGTATGTTCCTCAGTTCTTCAGCAAGCAGTGAATAACGGTGTGTCTGCTTGACCTCGTGGTCTCGGTGGACTCCGTGTGCTATTCGGCTTGTAGCAGTTGCAGCTCGGGCAGCTTCGGTGACCTTGGTGGACTAGGCGGTCTCGGCGGTCTCCAGTGCTGTCTGCCCGGTTTGTTTTGTTCTTTCTGTTTGTAGCTTGTGTACTAGCGAAATCATGTCTCACTATGTATACCTCGCCTTGTAAAGAAGTGTGTATGAATATAAGACCTGCTTGTTCTTCCATTTGTGGTTGGTGTTTAACTTGCTCTTTGGGCTTCCACATGATCAAAGTGTGAACTGGGTAGTTCTGAGAATATTAATTTGGCTTTAGGCTACCTCGCTGACCGCTTTGAGAAAATTCAACAATAAGAATCCTAATTTGTATTTCCTTTAAAGCTTGCATATTTCATACTTATTTTATATCCCAGCTTCTTTGAGGTATTGCTAGGAGTGTAATGTTGAGTTGATTGTGTTTGTGTTAAGTTTTTTTGATGTTGCCCTAGAAATTGTTGGGTGCAATATTGGCTTTGTTAAGCTCTTTATGCTGCAGTAACTAAGACCTACATAACGTTTTAGTGAGCGTCTGTTGTGATGCAATGTCTGTGACCCGCATAAACTTGTGAGACTGAGAGGCAGTGAAGGCAACCGACACCCATAGAGTAGGATTCCCTTTTATCTTTATTTTAAATTGAAAACCCAAAATGAACATTTTAAACTCTGAAAGAGAAGAATAGATCTTATTTTACTCTAGTTAAATATATATATTATATAAAAGAGTGAGCACATCATAAAAATAAAGAAAGAGAGCAAGCAACACAGATGACACAAGGATTATAGTGGTTCCCCAATAACCTGGGTACATCCACTCTTCTACCACCCTGGTAGGAATCCACTAACAGGTTTTTGATCATGTGCCCTGTCACCACATGTTTTTGCTCATGTGCCCTGTCACCACAAGATGTATTTTAAGTGAGATCTCACAACCCTTTGAGCTTTTTATCAGGTGCCAAAAAAACAATCCAAGTCTTTTGATAAGGAGACTTGACAACCAGATGATAACTTTTGAAGGGAGTTAAAAACCATGTACACAAGAAAGTGAAAAGAAATTGATGTTGTCTTCTATATCAGTAATTTTAGAGAAGACTAGTGGATGGTTGATGATGTCAAAGCTCCCCCTGAGATGAAGATTTGTTCAGGAAGCTGAGAGCTTTGTACAGGGTGCAGACCTTCAGATTGAAGAAGATCTTCAGAAGCCTCTTGGACTGATGTTGATGAGTTGTCCCATTGAATCCTGGAGCAGATGATGAAGAACTTTGTATATGAGCTGTTTATTCTTCACAGATTCACTGATTCACTTTGAAGAAGAACTTCAGAAGCAGATTTGTTTCTCTGTTCTCTCTCTACTGTATTCTCTGTAAGAGCAAATCTATATTCATTGTCTGATCTTGATTCTTTTTAGAACATTTGAATTTCTTTTAACTGTAATAGCAGAATCATTCCCAAGAAATGTAATTGCCTTGGGAGACAATTATCATTTAAGATATTAATTAATGCTGTCATTAAACGACTATATTCCTTAAGAATATTAGGCTTTAAATCCGAGAATCACAAACTCCTGTGATTAAGGCTTCAATCAATCTGCCAGCTGTAAAATAATAGGCCTGGAATTCTGCAGAGATTTCGTCGACTGGAACTCGTAGATCGTCGAGCTCAACTTCTATTTCATCGAGCTGAGAATTTGGCTTGAGTTCAGTGATCGTCGACCTGAGCTTGGATTTCATTATGGTCAGCTCAAAGATGGAACTCTTAGTTCGTTGAACTGAGTTCGACTTTCGTCGAACTGAGTTCGACTTTCGTCGAACTGAGTTCGAATTTCGTCGAACTGAGTTCGAATTTCGTCGAACTGAGTTCGACTTTCGCCGAACTGAGTTCGACTTTCGCCGAACTGAGTTCGACTTTCGCCGAACTGAGTTCGACTTTCGCCGAACTGAGTTCGACTTTCGCCGAACTGAGTTCGACTTTCGTCGAATTGAATTTCTGACTGATCAAAACTGCATTTCTTGGAATTACATCAGCAATTTTGGAGAGTACTTCTGAGGCAAACCTGGAAATAAACCTATGACCCATGACTATAAATTTTGTGTCAATATAATCATCCTAATAGTGATCCTTGCCCAAATCAGAACTAGGGTTCCAACAATCTCCCCCTATTTGGGTGTGGATACTATTTACACAAAATAAATAAAATACAAAGCAAAACAGTCTATCTGAATTATAAATTTTTCAGCAGATATAAAAAGGTGCTTTGAGAAATAAAGCAAGATAACAAAGATTTTAGAACACAATTAAAAACTAAGGAGCAGCTGCAAGAAAATCTGTTAAGGATGTCAGTTGCACTTTTGCTTATCTTTAACTGAATCTATTTCACCATGTCTGAATCCATTTCTGATTCTCTGAATGATTGAAACTGCTAAGTGCTGTAACCTTTGCACTAATTGAGACTAAGGCTTTTGGTTTCTATCAAATACCACTGTTCCTGTGTGATAAGATAAGTCTTTTCCTGAAAAGAGATGTTAGGAGTTCTGGACCCAGATTACCTTGGGTCCTGGTTCTCTTTTATAATAATTAGAAACAAAAGAACATTCAGGTTGACTTTTATAACCTAGAGGATGAAATTTTCTAGGTGGAATTATCCATCGAGAAAAGGGGTTAACAAATTTGTGTCTGTGATTATTGTTCTGATAGAAATTAAAATTTTTGTTTTGATATATTGAGTTTGATGATTTTTGTTGAGTTCGTCGATCTGAGTTCGATAAAAAGTATTGATATCGTCAATCCCGGTTCACAGAATGATAGTGATCATTTTCTGAGTTCTACGATCGTCGATCTCTATTCGACGAAACATGTTGATTTCATCGAGCACCTTTTGTTGAGAAAACATACCCAAACTCCGGGTTCAGAGATCGTCGATTGCCATTGGACGTATAATACTGCTTTCGTCGAGCTCAGTTCGACGAAATATTTTGAACATGATTTTTCTGAAAATTCTTAACTCGTTTGGGTTTATTATTATGAAAAATTTTAGTCATCTTAACTAAATTTTCTAACTGTTCTTTTCATTTAGTTGATTCAAAATGAGTAATCTATTCAAGAGCAGTTTTCAAATTTTCTTTAAGCTTTGTGTTTTCTGAAGAAGAATTATTTAATTTTTCTCTGGGAAGTTTTATTTCCTTCTCAGATTGAATCAAATTCTTACAAAGAATTTTAAAATCTTCTTTAAAATGATCTGAAGAAAAATCAAAGGAAGAGATTACCTGATCCTCTTCTGATTCAGTTTCTACTTCAGAGTCTGATTGTTCATCAGAGATGCTGCATGAGGCATTTATTGCCATTAGGCAAAATTCTCTTGCTCTTGACTCTTCTTCATCTTCAATTGAATAGGATGAAGCTTCAGAGTCAGAGTCACTCCAAGTGTCAGCATCAAATATTCTCTTTTTAGCTGATCCAACAACTATTGCTGTGAGGGAGTCCCAAATATCCTTTGCTGATGAACATTCAGCAATTTCCTGAAAAATGTCATCATACATTAATTGTGCAAGAATGTTCATTTCTTTTGCATCAACAATCTTTAGCCTTTTCTGGGCTTTTTTCCATTGAGGTGATGAAACAGAGTTGATGCTAGTTATTTCCACTAGTTGATAAGGACCTGTCAAAATGGAATTGTAAATGGTTTCATCAATAGAGTTAATAAAAAGCTTAATCCTTGCCTTCCATAGTGCTAGCTTATCTAGATTGCGCATAGAAGGTCTAGTGCTTGGAAATTCTTCATTTTGTACCAAGATAAACTCTTAAGAAATATAAGATATATCAGATTGTTTTGGTTCAGGTGTTAGCCTGTACAATCAAAGAAACCTTACCATCTGATACCAATTGAAAGAAAAGGGATAGATCTTATTTTACTCTAGTTAGATATATATGATATATAAAAGAGTGAGCACATCATAAAAATAAAGAAAGAGAGCAAGAAACACAAATGACACAAGGATTATAGTGGTTCCCCAATAACCTTGGTACATCCACTCTTCTACCACCCTGGTTGGAATCCACTAACAGGTTTTTGATCAGGTGCCCTGCCATCATAGGTTTTTGCTCCGGTGCCCTGTCACCACAAGATCTATTTAAAGGGAGATCTCACAACCCTTTGAGTTTTTGATCAGGTGCCCAAAAACCAATCCAAGTCTTTTGATAAGGAGACTTGATAACTAGATGATAACTTTTGAAGGGAGTTAAAAACCCTGTACACAAGAAAGGGAAAAGAAATTGATGATGTCTTCTCTATCAATGATCTGAGAGAAGACTAGTGGATGGTTAATGATGTCAAAGCTCCCCCTGAGATGAAGATTTATTCAGGAAGCTGAGAGCTTTACACAGGGTGTAGGCCTTCAGATTGAATAAAATCTTCAGAAGCTTCTTGGACTGATGTTTATGAGTTGTCCCTTTGATGCCAGGAGCAGATGATGAAGAACTTTGTATATGAGCTGTTTGTTCTTCACAAATTCACTGATTCATTTTGAAGAAGAACTTCAGAAGCAGATTTGTTTCTTTGTTCACTCTCTGTTGTATTCTATGTAAGAGCCAATCTATATTCATTGTCTGATCTTGATTCTTTTTAGATCATTTGAATTTCCTTTAACTATAATAGAAGAATCATTCCCGAGAAAGGTAATTGCCTTGGGAGATAATTCACATTTAAGCTATAATTAATGCTGCCATTCAATAGCTATATTCCTTAAGAATATTAGGCATTAAATCTGAGAATCACAAATCCTTGTGATTAAGGCTTCAATCAATCTGCCAGCTATAAAATAAATAGGTTTGGAATTCTGCACATATTTCGTCGACCGGAGCTCGCAGATCATCAAGCTCAGCTTCTATTTTGTCGAGATGAGAATCTGGCTTGAGTTCAGCGATCGTCGACCTGAGCTTAGATTTTGTCGTGCTCAGCTCAGAGATGGAACTCTTAGTTCGTCGACATGAGTTCGACTTTCATCGAACTGATTTCGACATTTGTCGAACTGAATTTCTGACTAATCAAAACTGCATTTCTTGGAATTACATCAGCAATTTTGGAGAGTCCTTCTGAGGCAAACCTAGAAATAAACCTATGACCCATGACTATATATTTTGGGTCAACCTAATCATCCTAATAGTGATCCTTGCCCAAATCAGAAATAGAGTTCTAATAATCTCCCCCTATTTGGGTGAGGACAATATTTATACAAAACAAATGGAATACAAAGCAAAATAATCTGTCTGAATTATAAATTTTTCAGCAGATGTACAATGGTGCTTTGAGAAATAAAGAAAGATAACAAAGATTTTAGAACATAATTAACAACTAAGGAGCAGCTGCAAGAAAATCTGTTAAGGATGTCAGTTGCACTTTTGTCTATCTTTAACTGAATCTATTTCACCATGTCTGAATCCATTTTTGATTCTCTGAATGATTGAAACTGCTAAGTGCTGTAACCTTTGCACTGACTGAGACTAAGGCTTTTGTTTTCTATAAAATCCCACTGTTCCTGTGTGATAAAATAGGTCTTTCCCTGAAAAGAGACGTTAGGAGTTCTGTACCCAGATTACGTTGGGTCCTGATTCTCTTTTATAATAATTAGAAACAAAAGAATATTCAGGTTGACTTTTATAACCTAGAGGATGAAATTTTCTAGGTGGAATTATCCATTGAGAAAAGGGGTTAACAAATTTGAGTCTTTGATTATTGTTCTGATAGAAATTAAAATTTCTGTTTTGATATATTGAGTTTGATGATTTTTGTTGAGTTTGTCGATCTGAGTTCGATGAAAAGTATTGATATCATTGATCCCGGTTCATAGAATGATAGTAATCGTTTTCTGAGTTCCACGATAGTCGATCTCTGTTCGACGAAACATGTTGATTTCGTCGAGCGCCTTTTTTTGAGAAAACATACCCAAACTCTGGGTTCAGAGATCGTCGATCGTCGTTTGACGTATAATACTGATTTCGTCGAGCTCAGTTCGACGAAATATTTTGAACATGATTTTTCTGGAAATTCTTAAGTTGTTTGGGTTTATTATTATGTAAAATTTTATTCATCTTAACTAAATTTTCTAACTGTTCTTTTTCTTTAGTTGATTCAAAATGAGTAATCTGTTCAAGAGTAGTTTTCAAATTTTCTTTAAGCTTTGTGTTTTCTGAAGAAGAATTATTTAATTTTTCTCTGGGAAATTTTATTTCCTTCTCATATTGAATCAAATTCTCACAAACAATTTTAAAATCTTCTTTAAAATGATCTGAAGAAAAATCAAAGGAAGAGATTACCTGATCCTATTCTGATTCAGTTTCTGCTTCAGAGTCTGATTGTTCATCAGAGATGCTGCAAGAGGCATTTATTGTCATTAGACAAAATTCTCTTGTTCTTGACTCTTCATCATCTTCAGTTGCATAAGATGAAGCTTCAGAGTTAGAGTCACTCCAAGTGTCAGCATCAAATATTCTCTTTTTAGCCGATCCAACAACTATTATTGTGAGGGAGTCCCAAATATCCTTTGCTGATGAACATTCAGCAATTTCCTGAAAAATGTCATCAGACATTGATTGTGCAAGAATGTTCATTGCTTTTGCATCAACAATCTTTAGCCTTTTCTGGGCTTCTGTCCATTGAGGTAATGAAATAGAGTTAATGCTAGTTATTTCCACTACTTGATAAGGACCTTTCATAATGGAATTGTAAATGGCTTCATCAATAGAGTTCATAAAAGCCTAATTCTTGCCTTCCATAGTGCGAGCTTATCTAGATTACGCATAGGAGGTCTGGTGCTTGAAAATTCTTCATTTTGTACCATGATAAACTCTTACGAAATATAAGATCTATCAGATTATTTTGGTTCAGGTGTTAGCCTGTACAACTAAAGAAACCTTACCCTCTGATACCAATTGAAAGAAAAAGGATAGATCTTATTTTACTCTAATTAAATATATATGTTATATGAAAGAGTGAGCACATCATAAAAATTAAGAAAGAGAGCAAGCAACACAAATGACACAAGGATTGTAGTGGTCCCCAATAACCTGGGTACATCTACTCTTCTACCACCCTGGTAGGAATTCACTAACAGGTTTTTGATTAGGTGCTCTGTCACCACAGGCTTTTGCTCAGGTGCCCTGTCACCACAAGATCTATTTCAAGGGAGATCTCACAACCCTTTGAGCTTTTGATTAGGTGCCCAAAAAATAATCCAAGTCTTTTGATAAGGAGACTTCACAACTAGATGATAACTTTTGAAGGGAGTTAAAAATCCTATACTCAAGAAAGGGAAAAGAAATTGATGTTGTCTTCACTATCAATGATCTGAGAGAAGACTAGTGGATGGTTGATGATGTCAAAGCTCCCCCTGAGATGAAGATTTGTTCAGGAAGCTGAGAGCTTTACACAAGGTGTAGGCCTTCAGATTGAAGAAAATCTTCAGAAGTTTCTTGGATTGATGTTGATGAGTTGTCCCTTTGAAGCCTGGAGCAGATGATGAAGAACTTTGTATGTGAGATGTTTGTTCTTCACAAATTCACTGACTCGCTTTGAAGAATAACTTCAGAAGCAGATTTGTTTCTCTGTTCTCTCTCTACTGTATTCTCTATAAGAGCCAATCTATATTCATTATCTGATTTTGATTCTTTTTAGATCATTTGAATTTCCTTTAACTGTAATAGCAGAATCATTCTCGAGAAAGATAATTACCTTGGAAGATAATTCACATTTAAGCCATAATTAATGCTGCCATTCAACACCTATATTCCTTAAGAATATTAGGCATTAAATCTGAGAATGACAAACTCCTTTGATTAAGGTTTCAATCAATCTGCCAGCTGTAAAATAAATAAGCCTGGAATTCTGCACAGATTTCATCGACCGGAGCTCTCAGATCATCGAGCTCAGCTTCTATTTTATCGAGCTGAGAATCTGGCTTGAGTTCAGTGATCGTCGACCTGAGCTCGGATTTCATCATGCTCAGCTCAGAGATGGAACTCTGAGTTCGTCGACCTGAGTTCGACTTTCGTCGAACTGAGTTCGACTTTCGTCGAACTGAGTTCGACTTTCGTTGAACTGAATTACTGACCGATCAAAACTGCATTTTTTGGAATTACATCAGCAATTCTGGAGAGTCCTTCTGAGGCAAACCTGGAAATAAACCTATGACCCATGACTATACATTTTGGGTCAATCTAATCATCCTAATAGTGATCCTTGCCCAAATTAGAACTAGGGTTCCAACAAACTCTTTATAATTAATAATTCAAATAGCAAATCCAAGTGTCTGTATTGTTCGAGAGATTCGATATCCGAAGATTACTTTCCCGAATTTATTACTTGATAATGACCGGCAAACTATCGTGTGCACCATAGTTTCACTCCTGTCTATAGAGGTCTAACAAAATTATACGTCAAGATTTTGGCATCATTGTCGGGGAATACAACATTGTGGTTCGTCTTTTTGAAGATTTAATCATAAAGGTATTTTTGGTTCTTGTTTTTTTTCTTTTCGTTATTTTAATTGTGTATATCACTTCTTAATTTTATTTCATCCTAATCTTTTTCTAGTATAGAGCTCAAGGCGCACTTGTTTAATTCAATTTCTGTGTTAGGTTAGTTTTGCAAAAAGATTTCTTTATTTATTCTTGCACCACCACACATTGAATAAAAATATTGTTACATGTCATTGGTGCAGATCCATTGGGCATATCAAAGATTAATGCTATGTGGGAAGTATCGAGCATATAATGTTTTGCGCGCAAGAATGGAGACTGACTCCTCAGTCTAGTCCTTTGATATAACGAAGTAATGCTAAGAGTTGAACCCACAGTCAAAGTATGGAGCATGCATTGAAAGATTGTCAGTTTTTCAAAGGGTTTCTTGATGGTCTCTTTGAAGCATCCCCTGATTTTCATAGGATCGCTGAAGATACTCCCATCAAAACCGATATTGTCTCGTATTTTGACAGTGTGGAGCCCACTTCCCATGTAACATATTTTTCGATTATTGATTCTTCACCTCTGGAGGAAATGGAATATTCACACTGTGCTGTTATTTCTCGCACCGGTCCCCCACTCTCTCTGTTTGGCTCTACTGCGACTAATTATTTTATGCTAACAGAGAGAGGATCAAGAGCTCCAGGATATACCAAAGTGGGATGAGGGAGACATTCTCTCTAACGGGGAAAGTTATGTGGATCCTATTATGGAGGAACCTAACCATGTATTCTCTAAATTCTAAATTCATATTGTTCCTCCATTTTGTTTGCAAAACATATCTACACATATATTTAATGATCCTGTAGATGAAATATTGTCGGATAAGAATAAGGAGCCCGAAGTAGTGCCAAAATGGGATGAGGAGAATGCTCTTTCTGATGAGAAGATGTTCACCTCTTCATTGGTAAAGGAGATCTGCCTCACCACCGAAGCTCCCGAGTTTTCAGATACACTTTGCTATGATTCATACGACACTGACATTGATCAAGATTCAGAACCGGTTGGGAGTAAAACTGGGATCACTCTCATGATTACAGAGTATTTATGTTTTTCTTCTATTTTATTTCATGATCACCCTTCTTTACTTGAACAGGTGTAGGGGAATTCAGCAATGGAAAATCTTTGGAAAGTTGAATCACACCATGTTTTATCCTCTTGTATTATCTTTGTCACTACTATTCCACCTCTTCCTCTTCCTCTTACTTATATTTTACGTACTAAATCTTTCTTTCCCATGCAGAATTTTAATTTATTAAACCATTTTTGGGTATTGTTAAGCCACAATTCTAGCGAGAGAAATATATTGCAGTGACATAATTGATTCTTTATTCCACCACACTGTCACTGCTCGTGTTTCCCTTGAAATATTGGCTGCAGGGAAGCAAGAGATATTCATATGCTGACAAAATGTTGGAAGAGAAGAATAAATCGAAAAATAAAGAGATTTGGGGATGGAGGATAAATCCTCCTTTCTACCCCTACAGCCGAGTCTCTGAACTCTTTTTATTTATCTCGAGTTACTATTTTAAAGCATCATATAACTGATCATATTGTGAGATTTAGTAGTAAGTAGAAATTTTGGTTTTTTACTTATTTAGTATCTTTATTTGAAACCATAATAAAAATTGTCTAATATAGGTATTTGTGTCTAGCTTAAGGAAGTTAAACAAAAATGTTGTTGAGAGACAACCTAGATTTGGTTGAATTTTCTTTTAATCGTTGCTTGCTTGTAGTGGGATAAATGCTTGAGTGTTGTTGTTGTTGGTTGCTTGTGTGGTCTTTTATTTTAGTTCACCCTTAGTGTGTTTCGTTTTTTGGAGCTCTACCCCTATAGGTACACATCATTTGGACATTAGCACTAGGATCTTGGACTTCTTGTCATCTTTTTGTATGCTCTATTCATGAGCATGGTGTAATCTCTTTCCTCTTCATTTGCCATTTCAAATTTCATGTCATTTGCAATTTATAACATCCTATAAGTTTGGGAGAGAGTGTTGAGATTGATTTACCCGCATTGTGCATGTTTCACATCACATTTACATGCCAAAAGCTA
Source organism: Platanthera guangdongensis (assembly GCA_039583875.1). Classification (NCBI taxonomy): domain Eukaryota; kingdom Viridiplantae; phylum Streptophyta; class Magnoliopsida; order Asparagales; family Orchidaceae; genus Platanthera; species Platanthera guangdongensis. The sequence goes on from CM077164.1 coordinate 44,663,598, forward strand.
TTTTCATTTTTAGATTTTAAAATTATTTTTTGTTGCAAAATTTTATTTCAAAACGCTAAACTTTTACTTTGCCTATCACCACGCCACACCCACTCAAATGTGCATTTGCTCTTTTACATGTTCTAGGTGAATCCAACTTCTTCAAAGTGATTAGGAATTTTCTGTGCTTGTACTTGTTTAAAATGACTGAGTAGATTGTATACTCAAGCAATGCTCCTAGTTGAGCGCGTGTGTTCCATGTAGAATTTCATGTAGAATTAACTTCTTAGCATACGACTAGGTCTATTCTTTTTTAAGCGCGTAGATATAATTTATTCTAGTCTTAATCTGAATCTAGTAGAGTCCGAATGTAGTATAAGAGAGTGTAGAAGATCACTAGAGATAAATTACTCCAGTCAAACATAATGGTATCCTTTCACGATGACTAGAGCTTGACCCTAACGATCCTCAAGACATTTGCATCAGTTAGTTCAATAGTGTGAACATGATATAGGACATCCTTTGACCTATTTGAGCTATTGCACCCCTACCTACATTGCATGTCCTTACACACACGACTTTAAGCATGTCCCCACCTTTTGATTCAGCTCCACCAAATAATTAACCGAAGTCTAAATATCATCCTAATCACACCTAAAAATGAGCTCAAAATAATATTTCCAAAAGCTTGTGTGTTTTGGTGTTCTTATAAATGTGGTTGCTATGCCTTCATTGAAAAATAATGTTTGGTTGAATCTTCATTCTTATAAATGTTGAAAAAAGAAAATCAAAAGTAAACTAAAAATAAAACAAATAAAGAATGAAAGAGATTTGAGTTGGGATTAGGTGATGTACATGACCCATATTGTTTCATTCAAGTTTGGGGGTCCCATGTACACCCAATTTTACTTGGATATCATTTGGATGCGAGCTCATTTTTTGTTCAGGTGTATTTAGCCATCATGTTTATCCTTTCTATATCACACTGAATGCTAAGCCTTCATTGCATCCCATTTCAAGTCCTATTGATTCATGCTATTGAATTCAACTAGTGACATTGAGAGGGTGTGAAAGGGCAAACATATGGTCATCGTCATTGATGAATTTCTTTGGAGGCTACCTCGATTGCCGCCATTGTGTAATATGGATCTTAGCAATCACACTCTTTTCTCCATATATGAACTTAGAACTAACCATTGATTCTAGTTCAAAGTAAGTATAATAAATCAAAACGTGTTATAGAAATTATAAACTAGTATGTAAGCTGAGCAGGTTCTTTTGCTGAGATTTGTACATGTGCGACCATGTAACTTATCAATTTACTCTTTATATTCTTTTTCCTCTCAAAAATTAATATTTTCTACCCTTATGGTGAGTTGTTTGCTTGAGACGAGCAAACAAGTAAATCTGTGGGTATTGATGAGTGTGTTTTATACTACGCTCTCACCCTGTTTTTCTCATTAATTTTGTGTGTGTTTGTCTTATATGTAAGATTTTAGCTTAAATTGTTAGATATGAAATATCTGGATTGCATGGGTGGAATGACTTTACATGTGTGGAGTTTTTTGTGCAATTCGGGGGGAGGCCATGCAAAATTTGCATTACGCGCGCCCGTGCAGAATTTTGGTATGTGCATGCACCTCCTTCTCCCTTGAATTTGACGATTTGTGTCGACCTGAATTTGGGCATGTCGACCTAAATTTGGGCTTGTGGAATTTTTGCACGGCCGTGCGCAAACGTGTAATTGTGCATGTGAATACTTTTTGTGCTTTTTGCACCAATCTGGGTTATCCAAATTTGTGTGTGCATCTTTTCCACACGCACGTTCGGTCACATGTAAATGTGTGTGCATAGTTTAACGCCCAATGATTTCCCCCTGTTGACTTTTAAAACGCGCATGTGCTTTGTGTTGCACGCCCGTGTGCGTTGTTTTCTTTATATAAACTATTGGGTACATTGATCACAATGTACTTGATTTTAAGAAGCCCTTTCAACTCAATGATATACACTTATTTGTATTTGATGTATATTTCAGTTTATGTTTGCAGGATTACATATTGATTGGACAGGTGGATACAGGAAGCTAACTTATTTTTGAAGAAAAAATGTCAAAGTACAAAAGTGTCGACGCACTTCAACTGTGTCGACACCTTTGTAGTAGCTGTGTCGAGATAAGTCAGCACAGTCTACATTCAATAACTTACATCACAAAAAATTGACCAAGTACAAAAGTGTCGACACACTTCAACTGTACCGACACCATTAAAGAAGCTGTATCGAGACAAGTCAGCTAGCTTGAAACATAGAAGATTCAAGATAGTTGTGTCGAGACAAGTCAGTTGTCTCGACACTCTGAAGACTAAGTCAATTTACTCGACACTATAAAGCTTAAAGCAGTTAAGTCGAGACAATACAACTGTCTCGACACAAAGAAGACAGGAAATTTTACGAAGTAAAATTGTGTCGAGACAAATCAACTGTCTCAATACAATGAAGAACAAAAGATGACGACACAAGGCAGAAGAAAAGATGCCGACACCGGGAAGAACAAAAGATGTCGACACCAAGCAGAGCAAAAGATGTCGACATAGACAATGCTTGTGTCGAGACAAATAAATTGTCTCGGCACTCTCAAGTTTCAGTTGAAAATTCCTTTAAGTAGAATTGTGTCAAGACTGCTAAGATATCTCGACACAAGTGTCGAGACACTTTGGACATCTCGACACTTATGTTTCAGAAAATGTGCATAGTCAACACAAAAGTGCCAAGACGAGTCAGAACTGTCACATCAGGTACAAGAATAAGATATATCAATAGAAATAGTCTAAGGGAGAATTTGATGTATGATGTCAGACGTTGATATCATCATTCGGTAACTACTCATCCATGAAGACTATAAATAGAGGGGTAGTCTACACTAACAAGAGAGAGAAGAATTGAAAAAGTAATCAGAAAATTCTCATTCATTTTCCAATCCCGAGGAGGAAGAAGAAGACGAAAGTCTTCAAGAAAATCTCCAGATCTTTTATACAAGTCGATCTGAAGATCAAGGTGGATATGATCAACAATTTCTTCAAGGTTATCAATCTGATCAACATCAAGAAGATATCAGATTCAGAAAAGAAACTTTTTAGCCAGCCAATTTATCAAGGAGAAATACATTGCAACTATTGAAGAATTTGTGCAAACCTATATGTTAGATTACATAAATTTTATTTTCTGAGAATTTATTCTTTATACTTTACCTCTTTATTTTGTAAGATATCCTAGAGATCTGAGTGGGTAGGAGATCTTATCTCTGAGTTGTAAGCCTATTTTATAAAGGTTGAGGTAGGGTTCTTGAGGGAGCCGAGGTAGGTGGTTTGAGTGAATCACTGAGTTGTAGGCCTATTTTATAAAGGTTGAGGTAGGGTTATTGAGGGACCTGAGGTACGAGATTGGGAGAATCTCTGAGGTAGGACCTGGTGGTCTGAGTGTTGGTTTCTTAACAGAAACTGAGCCTGTAAGATCTTTGGATCTGAGTCAAAGAGGAGGAGCTATGACCTTATCTACACATTGCTTGTGAGGAAGAAGGGGGAAAGTGGATGTACCTAAGAAAGGGGAACCGCTATAACTTCTGTGTGTGCTGTTTGTTGTGAATTAATTCTGCTTGTGTTATGTTGCGAATGCTTTAACTGTTGGATCTGTTAAATGATAAAGATTTGCTGCAGTATTTTAAAATTCACCTATTCACCCCCCTCTTGGTGATTATCTACCCATAGGATTATCTTTAAAGTATTATTAGAGGGAGGTTATTCAAGAAAGACTTAACAATCAGAAAAAGATCCAAAGGGTATTAAAAAAATATCAGATCTAGGGCTTCTGAATCACACAGAGAACTCAGTTATATAAAACTGCCTATTTGCACTAAGGACAATTTTGTTATATGGAAACAGAGAGTAAGATTGTTCATAGAAGCCTCAGATTTAAGAATCTTTATTACTGTACAAGAAGGACCATATGTACCAATGGAGACATCAGTCCTAGATGCAAATGTTCAAACCCCCATGAAAGTGTCAGAAATGACAAAGGATGAGGTGGTACTTGCCACCATAAATAAGAGTGCACATAATGTAATAGTCAGTGCAATAGACAATTCTACCTTTCAGAATCTTGTGCACTATAATACATCAAAGGAGATGTGGGATACACTCATACTATACATGGAAGGCACAGAAGAGGTAAGATATGACAGAAAATCTCTTCTCAACCAGTAGTATGAGGCATTTAGACAAGGAAAGAATGATTCTATATAACAATGCTATGAAAAGTTCTTTAGAATAGTAAATGACTTAAGAAACTATGACAGAATTTTCTCAAATTATGAGCTAAATGACAAGTTCTTAAGATCCCTAAATAAAGTATGGAACATCAAGATTTGTGCAGTAAGAGAAATGGGGAATTTAAGAAATATGTTACCACAAGACTTGTATGGGAAGCTTATGTCATATGAGCTTCAGCTTAACTCTAGAAATGCTGAAGCAGAATCTGCCAGAAATTCAACTCAAACAAAATCTGTGGCCTTCAAATAAGATACATCTAAAAACGCTAGAAGAGAAATCCCATCATCACCCAGAAGGGATGAATATACAGATAGCACTGAAGTCTGTTCTTCATCAGAAGATCTATCAAATGATGAATTGGAACTATTTACCAAAAAATTCAAGAAAATACTAAGGAGAATGAAGCAGTGGAACAAATAGAAACCTTCTAGATCAAGCTCCAGTAAAAGCAAATACAATCACAGAGACAATCTGTGGTCAGATATGATTCTCATCAGAACAAATAAACTAAGACTAACATTATTTGCTTTTGCTATAACAGGCCTGGACATGTTATAGCTGACTGTCCAGTAAAATGGAAGGAAACAAAAAGTCAAAAGAGAAGAAGTTCTATAAGAAAAAGAAATCAGTGAAGGGTCTGATGGCTAAGAAATCCAAGACCTTATCTGAGAGTGATTCTGACTCAACTGAGTCAGAACAAGAACTTGCTGGACTATTCTCCAGTGAAGTAGAGTTCATCAGAAAGGCTATTTATAAAGGAAAAAGCTCCACAACTTCATCACACTATGGTGATTCTGAAGAAGAAATGGAGATCAATTTAGTGGCATTATCTGATGATCTAGAAACAGAAGCACTTGACTGTCAGAATACTCAGGTAATCTATGATAATTCAACAAGTACTAAAACTTTTGTATCTGAGATTGTGAATCAGTTAGACTCATGTGACTCAAAGTTTGATTCACATAAGGCTAACTCTGTGACTGAACTACAACAGCTTACAATCAAGTTTGGAAAGCTGTTGAAAGCCCTAGTAGATAACAAAAAGGTTATCAAAGAACAAGCTATAGAGACAACTTAACTAAAAGGTTTTTAGTATCATCATAAGATGATACTCAGAAAATTGGTCTTCAAAGTTCTAAGTTAGCAAAGCTGACTAAGATCATTGATGATCAAATCTTAATACTGAAGCAGAAGTATGCAATAATTGAGGAGCTGGATCTCAAACTCTTGAATGAGAAAAGTTAGTTCAACAATTCTCTAAACCTAAGACCGTATTGCCCATTATACATACCTTCTAAGGAACACCTGGAAGTGGTCTTGGGTATGTTAAACCGAAGAAGAAAAGAGGAAAAAAGCTGACAGGACAAAAGGTTCCAGTCATTCCACAACCTGTAATTCAGACTAAAGGAAAAGAAATCTAGAAGTATGGACTAGATGTACCAAGTTCATATGTGAATAAGAAGGCTATTCCTAATGTGCATGCTCCAAGGAGGATAGTTGTAACTGAGAGACAAAACAACATATTTTATCCTAGTCTAATTACAACAGTTAAATGTGATGATTCATGTACTAAGGAATGTCATCACAAAGTTCCTTTTATTCCTCCAAAGATGAGGTACAACAGATATGAATGCTGGTGTTGTGGAAAGGTAGGACACTTTGCCTTGGACTATTGGTTCAATTACTCAGTGTCTCTTACTCAGAAAAGATATCCAATTAAGAAGCTCAATGATGGTTTCAATAAAATCACAGCTAACAAGAACCTTGGACCAAAAATAATTTGGGTTCCTAAGGAAAAATAATTTCTGATTTTGCAGGAATGTCCAAGCACTAGAGACAAACCAATCTGGCACTTGGATAGTGGATATTCCAGACACATAACTGGAACAAGAGACAATTTAAGGGAATTTATCCCCATGGAGAATGGACCAAAAGTGATCTTTGGTGGAGCTGACAAAGGAATAACCAAAGGTTATGGTAAGATCACAAATGGCTTAGTCACTCTCGCTAAAGTAGCTTATGTGGAAGGGTTGCAACATAACCTTATAAGCATAAGTCATCTTTGTGATCTTGGATTTGACATTTCTTTCCTTTAAGTTTAGTGCCTAATTAAGAAGTCAAGTAACCAAGAGGTTATCATGATAGGAATTAGATGTGGGAATGTGTATTGTTTGAATTTTCTTTGTTTAAAGTCAGACTCACCCTTATGTCTAGTTGTAAATGAGAAAAAATCACACTGTGTCAAATGACACAAGAGGCTAGCTTATTTTAACTACAAGGCCATAAGCAAACTTTTCAGTTGAGAGCTTGTTAGGAATGTCCCTAACATTAAATGTTCAAAGGAGAGCATATGCTCAGCTTGCCAAAAAGGCAAGCATACTAAAACTACAATCAAAAGTATTGAATGTAAAGATTCAGTGAGGTGTTTATACCTCTTACATATCTACTTGTTTGGTCATATGCCAGTTCATAGTTTAGGAAGGAGAATTTACACTTTTGTAATAGTTGATGACTACTCCAGATTCACTTGGGTTTTCTTTTTAAGGAAAAAGTCTGAAACCCTTGATGTCTTCAAGACCTTTGCAAACCAAATTTAGAATAAATTAAATAGCTCAATGGCTAAAATTAGGAGTGATCATGGAACTGAGTTTCAATCTGATTATATGACAAAATTTGGTGAAGAATTGGGGATTCGACAATAGTTTTCCTCATCAAGAACACCCAGCAGAATGAGATTGCTGAGATAAAGAATAAGACTCTCATTGAAGCTGGAAGAACCATGTTGAGTTATTCTTCACTTCAAAAATACTTCTAGGCTGAAGATATAAATACAGCATGTCATGTTCTTAATAGAGTTTCATTCAACAAAAGATTGAATAAAACTCTTTATGAACTTATGAAGAGCAGAAAACTAAACTTGGCCTATTTTAGAATCTTTGGATGTAGATGCTATGTCCTAAATAATGAAAAAATATATCTATCCAAGTTTGCAGATATGTCCTATGATGGAATATTTGTTGGTTATAGTGACCACAGTAGGTCCTATAGGGTCTACAACTTGATAGATCAAGTTGTGGAAAAGTCTGTTCATGTTGTATTTGATGAAAGTTCTATGTTTTACAATGATAAGCCAGGTTCATCAAACACAACAGGTGAAGACTTAAAGCTAAAGAAACTGACTATAGATGATATTGCTCCAGCAAGCCAAAATATACAAGATGGAGTCAACATAGTAGAAGAAGAGCTTGCACAAGAACAACAAGGATAAGAAACTCAACAAGATGCAAGTGGTCAAGGAGAAGAAGTCACATTACCTGTGGCTATCCGACATCAAAGGGATTTTCTAAGGGAATTGATCATAGGAGATGCAATACAGGGTGTGACTACAAGAAGCAAACATCACAGTACAGTGATGTATTCAAGCTTTCTGTCCCAGATAGAACCAAAGAAATTTGAAGAAGCTAATGTGGATCCATTCTGGATAAGTGCAATGCAGGAAGAATTGAACCAATTCAAGAGGTGCAATGTCTGAAAGCTAGTTCCCAGACCAAATAACTGCAACATCAAAGGAGCCAAATGGATATATAAAAACAAACTGGATGAGAATGGGGTTATAGTCAGCAACAAAGCTAGACTGGTTGTAAAGGGATATAAACAAGAAGTGGGAATAGACTTTGATCAAACCTTTACACAAGTAGCTAGATTGGAGGCTATAAGACTCTTCCAAACATATGCAGCCTACAAAGGATTCAAAGTATACCAAATGGCTGTGAAGTCAGCCTTTGTAAATGACAATATTAAAGAAAGAGTTTATGTAGAGCAACCCTCAGGTTTTGTTGATTATACTAAACCAACTCATGTAAATTTACTTTTAAGAGCTCTCTATGGATTAAAACATGCCCCAAGGGCTTGGTATGAGACTTTGTCTAAGTTCCTTCTAGATAATAAATTCTCAAGAGGGAAAATAGAAAAAACACTATTCCTAAGGGATGTCAAAGGAAATACCATCTTAGTACAAATATACGTTGATGACATAATATTTGATTCTACTGATGAGTCACTTTGCACTAGGTTTGCCAAAATTATTCAAGGCAAGTTTGAGATGAGTAGCATGGGTGAACTCAAGTTTATCTTGGGACTCCAAGTTAAGAAAACTTTAGATGGACTTTTCATTAGTCAGTCTAAGTTCACGAAGGAGATAATCAAGAAGTATAACATGGAAACAACCACTTCAATGAAAACTCCCATGGGGCCAAGTATGTCTTTAGACAAGGATGATACTGGGAAGCTAATTGATATCACCTTGTATAGGGGCATAGTGGGTTCTCTACTATATCTAACAGCCATTAGATCAGACATAATGTATGCCACTTGTGTTTGTGCCAGGTATCAAGCATGCCCTAAGAAATCTCACTATACTACAGTTAAAAGAATATTGAGATATCTAAAGGGCACACATAATATTAGCCTATGACATCCTAGGAATAGTGATTTTGATCTAATAGGCTATTCAGATGCAGACCATGCAGGATGTAAAGAAGACAGGAAAAGCACATCAAGGTCGTGTCAATTTCTTAGAAGGAGGCTGGTATCATGGAGTAGCAAAAAGCAGACAAGTGTAGCAATATCCACAGCTGAATCTGAGTACATTTCTGTTGGTGGTTGCTGTGCATAATTGCTCTGGATTAAACACCAGTTACAAGATTACAATTTACAGCTAAGTAAAATTCCTTTATACTGTGATTCAACTAGTGCTATTTCTATTGCAAATAATCCTGTGTCACATAGTAGAACTAAGCACATTGAAATTAGATATCATTCTATTAAAGAACATGTAGAAAATGAAGATATTAGCTTATAATTCGTTCCCACAAATAGACAGATTGCTGATATCTTTACTAAGCCTTTGGAAGAAGAGAAATATAATTTATTTAAATTTGAACTTGGAATGTTAAATCTTGAGTAAAATAGTAATAACTTAAGTATAAAACTTATTAATCAGTAATTAAGTATACTCATTTAGGTTTCAAAAATAAGTAACAAAAGTGTCAAGAATCAACACTTAAGAAAAACAAAATTTTGACTAGTCAGCGTCAAGACACAAGAAAATGTGTCGACACTATATGTAGTAATGTGTCGAGACACCAGAGGGTGTGTCGACACTTTAGAAAGTGATGTGTCGAGACATACGAATATCAAAACCCTAAAGCATATATGTAGAGAGACATAAAACATGTGTCGACTTGAGTCGACACATCACGACAGACTTGATTTGTACTATGTCGACACATCTCGACAAACTTGTGTTGACACTCAATACTGGTGTTGACACTAGGTCATTTCCTAAAACTTTGAATAGATTTGGCAGCGAGCCTTTTCAACTTTTGCGACATCTACTATAAATAGGGCAAGAAAGAAGGTGTCGTCTTCTCTTACCTAAATTCCTGAGAGATTGAACACTGAGTGCGAGACCTAGAACTCTTTTAGTCGACACGTCATCTTCTTCAATTATCTCAATTCCAATGGCTCCCAAGAATGACGATAACATCTTCGAAGGATATGAGCTGGTTCGCAATGGATTCCAGTCGGCGGATGACGAAATCAAGGAAGTGGTGAACCTGATCAATGAGGCTAGTTTGGAGTATTTGCTTTCTGAACCTACAAATATCTAGAAAAGAGAAGTGTCAGAATTCTTCTCCAATGCATCACTGGAATCAAGTTTAACAAAGATTAAGTCCAACATGAATGGAATAAAATTAAAAATTACAACAAGAAGACTGGCCAAGGTATTCCACATACCTAGAATTGACCAAGAAGAAGACTTACCACAAATACATTAGAATGGTGTGGATTGGCTCCAACCACCATGTTGGGAAGTACCCTGTTCCGCAAAGGCATGAACAATCAAGAGAAATTCCTGTCAGAAATAATAGGTAAGGTGGTGCTGTGCAAAACAAGAGCACATGACAGGATATCAGCCAATATGTTTTGGTTAATGGCTAGAGTAATATTCAAAGTCAAGACTGATTGGAGCAAATTAGTCTTTGACAAAATCACAGAATGCCTTAAGAAGCTCAATCTGGGTAGAATAATAAGCCTCTAATTGGTACAAGCCTTTCCAAATTATTTGAACCTAAAGACTAGAATAAAAATCAATCACATGCGTAAAATGGATATGAGGATTTTATCCAGATGGGATAGAGTTCTATCTAAAGAGACACCTGGAGTGGTAAATAAGCAAGAGAAAAAGAAGTAGTAGTGGAAGAAAATTCTTCCAGTAAATCTGATGGACAAGAAAGTTCAAGGTCAGATGAATAAGATGTTATAGCCCCAAAAATGTCTCCTATACTTTCATCTAGAACTGGGGAATAGATGCAGGGGGAGATAGTACCAGAGAAGGAACACATTGAAGAAGAAAAACTCAATGTGCTTCAAACTTTAGAAAGTGAAATTGTTGGCCAAATAATGATGAATGTGGTTGATGACCTGAACAAAGAGGAAAGATTGAGGCTTCATTTGGTTTAGCGGTGGCGGTTGTAAAAGGAGCTGTTGTAAATGCGGGTTTATAAAGGGAGCTGTTGGAAAGTGGATGCTGGAAATGGAGTTCTGTTTGGCTAGTCTGCGTTTGCAGAGTTGTTCAAAACTGAGAACTATTTGGCAATACTGTGCTTGGAAATGGAGATCTGCGGTTGAAAATTTTTTCTTCTAATTATTATATATATATATTAAACCATTAAAAATAATTAAATGAAAACAAATAATTTTTTTTATTAACCGCCAGTGATGGTTGTTACCGTAAGGCACCGTTCAAACATATATAGTTATTTCACATTACAATTAAACTTTTTAAAAATATGAAAAATGTGTTCAAGCTCAGTGCAATTGTTCGGCAATTGAGTCATGCAATGCCATCATCTCATCCACCCCCACCTGAATCCCTATAACATGGTATCCACCTGATTTTTCATTAATCTGTCATGTTCTTCTCTGAAGGCTCGCTGGGTATATGAAATGTTCGTCTTCATCACAAGCACGAAAATGAGTGTCTGAGTGTGATGGGTGTCTGCGAATGTAATTATGCAAACTCATCATTGCAATAACAATATCTCGTTGCTTTGTCAAACTGTATGGTGGCATATCCCTAAGTATCTTCCACTTCGTTTTCCATACTCCCAATAAACGCTCTATGATACTGCGCAAGAACGAGTGAGCCTGGTTGAATATCTCTCGGCGCCTTTATATCGGCCTGTTGTCCCTACTAAAATCTGGTAAATGATACCGTGTGCCTGAATATAGTTTTAAAAATAACATTGTAGTGGATATCCGGCATCTACTGCGTAATATTTGCCTGCAAAATTAGATATTGCACGTTATGTGTGAATAATTGTAACCATAAACATAGTAACCTTAAAAATTTCTTATACCAAAGAATCTCGAGATATAAAAGGCTTACCAGGTGGAGGATATGGAAAATTATAACTGGGATCCATAAGAACACGCAGAAATATATGGTTATCATGAGTAGAACCCTCCCAGTCTGCTAATACAAACGTGAAACACATGTTGAAGTCACAAACTACCATGACATTCTGCGTAGTTGTGCCATGCCGACCAATATAAGAAACTGGTTGATCAGCAGGAACTCGAGCATCAACATGTATTCCATCAATAACTCCTATACAGTCTTTAAAGAATGGCATATATCGAGCATCATTTAAGATTTGTGGGGTAATATCAATGAAAAGTTGATCTAAAGGCTTAATGACATCAGAAGATAGTCTCTTCATTGCAGTGATATCCCTTGCAAAAAATCTACTTATAGTTTCTGTAGAGTGCTGAAATCGCTCACTTACAAGCTGCATTGATACATTATGCCCTAAAATGTGCAAGGTAATTGCAAGCACTTCACGCGGTAGAGTTCTTCTGGATCCTTGTAACCAATAATGTTGTGTGAGGGTCGTTAGCAAATCATTAAATATTACCTTCGAATTCTAAAGGCGCAGAAAAACTTGCTAGGGTGTCCACTGAGAAGTTCAACAATCCATGGAGCTCCTATTTGGCTTGATGTCATGCAAGCTATATTAGAAGGACCACTTGGCTCAGTTAACTGATAACTCATTGCTAATAACATTTGTTGTCCACTGATTGCTCTATTACGATAAAACGAGCCAACCACTTGTTGTTGAGTCACCTCATCAGAACTGTCAATATGATCCGAGGAAGACATAATTAAGCTGCGGCAAGTACATAAAATATTATTTATAATTACATAATAATAAATGTGCAACAACATAATCAATGTCACAACATTATAATAAAACATGTCTGGATGCAACAACATAATAGTAATAAGTGTCACAAGATTATAATAAATGTCCAAAAAACAAAAACATCGTAAAAACTGTCAAACAAGCAATTTGATAAAAGATAAAACATGTCCATCAACTAATCTGACTTTTTGTCAAAACAAGCTTGCAACCACTTTAGACGTCAATCCTGTCGAATGCTCATAAAAGTTTCGTGATTCTGTTTCTCTCGCAAAAATATGGTGCAGTAGTGGTAGAAGTCGTAGTTCAAATCATCCATAACCTCTGGAGTAGTTTCGAGCTCTATAATAGCCTCAGGAATGGTGTATAATGTTGACAATATCTGGATGTGTGGCAGCTCCAACATGCAACGCCTAATAATGCGTGATGTTTCAGCAAACTCGTCCATTGTCGAACTCCTCGCCTTCTTGTTGGTCATCTTGCTTTTTCCCTTGTCTGCCCGTTTCCCCCTCGCATCAAAAGAATTTGGAGACTCATTAATGTTTTGCGTGCCATCTCCAGTAGATAGGTCATGTTCATCAATAGATTCTGGTTCGAAAGTTCTATAATTTGGGACCAAATCAAGATTTCCAACTGCTACGGCCTGACCAAACATCATATGTAGTTTTTCTTCTAACTCTTGAGTTATTCCAGAAAATTGAAACTTTCTAGCATTTGAAACAACCTGACATGAATAATAAATATATATTAGGAAAACATTAATATCCACAATAATGTAGTTAGAAAGTTAATCTTTGGAAAATGCATACTTTTAGGTGTTTTTTCCACCAATCCTCCGAAGCAGCAATGGTTTTGCGAATTAGATCCCAGCACAAACCCGTCTCACGACCCATAAGATCTCGCCATAACTTCCAATCATTTTTCAACTGATCCCATTTATTCTTCATTTGATTTCGATCATACGATTTACCCGTCCGAGCAAAGAAATTGGTGGTTAGGTTTGACCACCAATCCCTAATAAAGTGTGTAGTTGGGGGATTACCTAACTCTATTTCTTTGAAGCACAAGTCGCAAAAAATCATAACATCATTCGCCTCCTGGTTTGCACTCACACCACCTTCTTTATATTTGCCCATAATCCTACAAGCTCACAATCACCACAAACACATTGCTCAAAAATCTAAATATACACTCACCACATTACATACACTCAACACACACTACATACACTCACCCACACACCCACATTACATACACTCACCCACAAATTTCAAACATTCACACACACATTGCATACACTCAACACACACAAACATAAAATCAAACACACACACACACACTCATTACAAAAAACACTTTCATACACCCGCAACACACACACACACACTCACACTCATTACAAAAAAACACTTTTATACACACACAACGCGCGCACACACACACACACACACATTTCATACACTCAACACACAAACACACACACACACATTAAAACACCAACACAAGTGCAAATCTCTAAAAGCACCAACAATCCAAACATTGAGTAATTGTGCCAAAATAACACCCAATTGAAAATTTCTCTTTGCAAACTCTTTTTAAAATTACACACACAACACACACACACACATACACTCACACACACATTTCATACACTCAACACACTCATACACACATTTCATACACTAAACACACACACACACACACACATTACACACACCAACACACACACTCATAAACAAACACACACACACACACACTCATAAATAAGCACACACACACACACACACACACACACTCACACTCATTACAAAAAAACACTTTTATACACACACAACACACACACACACACACACACACACACACACACACACACACACACACACACACACACACACACACACACACTCACACACATTCCATACACTCAACACACACACACACACATTACACACACCAACACACACACTCATAAATAAACACGCAGACATACACTCATAAATAAGCATGCACACACACTCACACTCATTATAAAAAAACACTTTTATACATCCACAACAAACACACAACACACACACAACACACACACACACACACTCACACACACATTTCATACACTCAACACACACATACACACACATTACAAACACTAACACACACTCATAAACAAACACACACACACACACACAACACACACACTCACACACATTTCATAAACTCAACACACACACACACATTACACACAATAACACACACTCATAAACAAACAAACACACACACACTCATAAACAAATACACACACACACAATCACAGTACAAATAGCTAGGGAATGAAATGTTAGGGAGTAGCTGTAAAAATCAAAAATACACATACAGACAACACATCCATTGCTATTTGTAATAAATCAAAATTAGGTGGGGAATAAACTTTTATACCTACTGTTTCTGGGAACAGAGGCTGCTGCAGTTGATTGTTGTAGATCTGAACGGAGAATATACAGATCTGAACTGCATAGATCAGGAAAAAATTTGAAGAACATGGGATCAGTAAAAAAAATGGAAGTGCTACTGCAAGTGGGTTTTATACAAAAGAATTTGGGAGAGAAGAGGCAGAGCCGTCGCGAAATGGTATGAGGATAACTATCATCGAGGAAGGTATGCCGTCACGAAAAAGAGCAACGCCGACGTCGATTTTTGCGGTATGTTCACGCAGCCGCCGTCAGGGAAAATCTGCTCCTCGCGCAGCCGGAGAAGATGCGGAGGCCGTCGGGGAAGATCTGCTCCTCACGCAGCCGGAGAAGAAGCGGAGGCCGTCGGGGAAGATCTGCTCCTCGTGCAGCCGGAGAAGATGCGGGAGTCCATCGGGGAAGATCTGCCCTAGCACCGCCCGAGGAAGATTTCTTTCCTCCAAACGCGAGAAACCGGAGGATCACGAGAGGGTTTCTTCATGCGGTCAATTTGAGCCGGGAGAAAATCGCGGCTGATGGAAATGGAGCACGGAAAACAAATGTAAAAACAATAAGCGTTGCATTTTATAAAAACGAAATGGAGGAAAAAACCTATACAAATGGACCCTGAATGATGCAACTGCACAAGATCTACAGATGACAGATGAAGATACTGAAAATGCAGTCAATAAGGAGACTGAAGAAGAAATTCTTTTGGATAAAACAGATAACATCCAGGGGGAGATAACTGTAACTTCTGAGAATATGGCACAAGATGTGCAGATTTCTGGGAAAGAACATGAAGATCCTGCCTCAAAGGATGCAGTGGAAGAAAATCTTTTGTTCAAGGAAACTGAAATCCAGGGGGAGTTAGCTAACACTCCATAAAATCAAATTCCTGATGCTGAAACTCAACATGCATATGCAAATTTAGAAAATACCAATATAAATGATGAAGATGCAATAATTGAGGGGGACTTGGACCCAGATACTGACAAATCCAAAAAGACATCACCAGTTGAAGAAGTAAGTTCCTCTTAATCTGAGGAAGTAGAAGAATCTCTGTTGAAGAAAAGAACAATATTTGAAATGAAAAAGAGAAGTAGGAGCTATAAAAAGTTTATTCAGTCTGAACCAACTCCAGCTCCTCCAGTGGACACAAGCTCACTGCTTGTACAACTACAAATTATGCTTGACCAACAAAGAACACAACTTGAAAAGTATGTGGATGAAAGGAATAAGGAGATTCAATTGCAACTAGCTCAGGATATAAAGTCTATAAGATTTGAAGTAAATCTCCTAAAAAGAGAAATGATTAATTTCTTTCAGACGGGAGCTAATGCAGTAGTTTATATTGCTAAACAACAGCAAGAAGAAAAGAAGACTGAGGATGAAATGATTGTCAAACAAGACTATGTCCTTGAAAATCAAAGAATTTTGGATGAAAACATGACTGTTATGAATACAGAAACATTAGTCAAGCTGACTCAGAAAACTACAGATTTAGAACACAAAATAGTTGCTGCTACAAAAGATATGGAAACTCAGCTCACAACCTGTAACACCCCCTATCCGTCGCATAGCATATAGCAGTAGGTCCGGCCGGGGCCCGAAGCCATATACTACGGACAGACTGGGTGGTCACTCAAAGGAAACCATCCAACCAATCCAACGTCCTACACAGACCATTCTAGCGGAAGCAGTTTATACAAGTTGCAATTAAGAACCCAACACAAAGAGCACGAATGTCCACTAATATACCAAATAGGAATGTAGTACATACACAAGTACTGGCCTTAAGGCCTTATAAAATTGTTTACTTGATATTATATGATTTACAAAGCACGGCACGCAGGCTGGTCATACATGAATAAAAGCAGTAAACACTCCAATTAGGCCTTCGAGGGCCAGCTTCGCAAATTGGGCTTTAGCCTGCTATTGACCGCTTGGTCTAGCAGCACCTGCAAGCAACAAAACCACCACACGGTGGCAAACAAAGGCAACGGTCAGCAATGCTGATCAAATTATAACAATCCCGCCCCCAACTTGGGGCGGCGATGCTCCTTCCCTGCATTTTTATTAGCATAACCAAGCAGTATATAATTACATTGCATCACAGGCGTTGGAACGCATGGCCACACGCCCCGTGCTCTCAGGGCACATTCTCGGTGATCACAGTCTAAGCCCGTTGACTCACCACCATCTCCAGGACGGCAATCTCTCGTAAGCAAAATGTAACACCCCCTATCCGTCACATAGCATATAGCAGTAGGTCCGGCCGGGGCCCGACGCCGTATGCCACAGACAGACCGGGTGGTTACTTATGGAAACCATCCAACCAATCTCGACGTCCTACACAGAGCATTCTAGCGGAAGCAGTTTATAAAAGTTGCAAAAAAGAACCCAGCATTAGAGCATGAATGTCCACTAGTACAAAATAGGAATGTTATACAAAATACCCAAAATAAGCCTTAAGGCCTTGCAAAATGTTTCACTTCCAGTTACATGTTTTACAAACCACGGCACCCAGGCCGGTCACACATGAATAAAGCAGTAAACACTTCCAATTAGGCCTTCAAGGGCCAGCTTCGTATTCGGGCTTTAGCCTGCTATTGACCGCTTGGTCCAGCTGCACCTGCAAGCAACAAACCACCGCACGGTGGCAAAACAAGGCAACGGTCAGCAATGCTGACCAAATTATAACGATCCCGCCCCCAACTCGGGGCGGCGATGCTCCTTCCCTGCATTTCATTAGCATAAGCGAGCAATATATAACTAGCCATTTCATCACAGACATTGGCTCACACGGCCACACGCCCCGTGCTCTCAGGGCACATTCTCGGTGAACCGGTCGATGTCACGTCAATTAAAGCCATAGACATTCCGGACTCACCACCGCCACTTGGACGGCCAAACCTATGAGTAATTTGTCTTCCTGGCCTGGGTCACGACAATTTAAGCTATTGACCGCCGAAGACCCTAATCTATGCCAACGGTAAGTGCCACGTGCCTTTAGGTCTCTTTAACCGAACGACATAGAACGGGTACGTTCCATCTAACCCGTGCTCACATCGCAACGACAATTTAAGTCATTTGCGCGGGTCAAACTTCCACCGAGTCCCATTTCCATCACAAGTCACATAACCCGGTTATGTTCAAGTTGGCTCTCAAGCCACCAACTTGGCAAGATCTCGTATCCACCCAGTTTTCCGGGTGCACCTTTGGGTTAGTCCCCAAGGCTCCTTGCTGCAATCTACCGCGTATAAAACCCGAAAACAACCAATAGCACGGAGTCATCTCCGGCTTTATGCAATGCAACATCACCGATCCAGACCAACATGTCTGGGTAGGCTTCACACATCATGCCTATGTCCGTTCTCGCTTACGGACTCTAAACAACGGGGACTTCACATATCTACCTGAAGGAACGCCTCCAACTCTCCGCAAACTCGCGAGAGCGGGCTTCCTATGCAAAGAAAGAGAGCTACTCATGCTCAAGATGAGGATCGTTACCCTAGCGTTCCTCTTTGGCGCCATTGAAAAGTAATCGGATGAAAAGCACCGCACTAGCTTTGCCTCCGTGGATCCGGAGTCGGCTCGCGATTTGGAGCTTCGAAGCTCCTCCAATGGCGGGATCTAGCTCCTTCTTCCTCCCTTGGCTCTCTACTTTCTCTAAGGTTTTAGAAAGCTAACCACTCATGAAAAGTGAGGGTTTCTAAGTCCAATCCCGGGTATATCCCTTCAGGAACAACCCCCAGCCGTTGGATCTCAAAATAAGGAAACGAACGGCTTTGATTTGGGACTGAAATGCCCAATCTAGACCGAACACGGCCTGGCACACGCCCGTGTCCAGGGCCGTGTGCCTCATTCGCCGTCAAAATCGGCTCGCCTAGAACCTCACACGGGTATCGAACACGCCCGTGTTCGAGCTGACATGCCCGTGTACCATGTGACACGGCCGTGTTGCCGGCCGTGTACCCCTATCATTTTTCCCCAAAATCAACCCGAGCACTGCACAGGTTCTAGGACACTCCCGTGTCCTTACCCGTGTCACCTCAACACGCCTGGACCCCAGGCCGTGTACACGGTCTCGACACTTCGTCGAGCGAAGATCGTCGACCTATTGACACGGCCTTGGACACGCCCGTGTCCTAGGCCGTGTTCCTTGTCTCGACACATTGTCGACACCAAAGTGTCGACTTCCCGGGACGAGTGTCGATACGGGTCGACATGCCCTGCGACACGTCCGTGTCGCAGGCCGTGTGTCATGTCTCGACACTTCGTCGAACGCAGAGTGTCGACTTCGCGGCTATGTGTCGACACGGGTCGACACGCCCTATGCCACGCCCGTGTCGCAGGCCGTGTGCCCAGTCTCGACACAATGTCGAGACCAAAGTGTCGACTTCCCGTCTCAGTGTCGACACAGGCTCGACACGCCCTGGGACACGCCTGTGTCCCAGGCCATGTGCCTGCTGCCAGAACCCAAACTGGCCCAAAACGTCCCCCTTTGCTCCTTTGAGTTTCGGGGCATTACAACTCTCCCCCTCTTAAAAGAATTTTGTCCTCGAAATTACATAAAGGAAATACATGTACAAAACCAAAATTTGTACCTGAGCGGAACAACTCCGGATACTCGTCAAGCATAGTCTGCTCTCGCTCCCAAGAGAGCTCCTCACGACCGCAATTGTCCCACCGGACCTTGACCATCCTGATCTCTTTATTGCGTAGCCGCTTGACCTCCGAGTCCTCAATCCGCACGGGCTTGACCTTTGTCGTCAGCCCACTATCCACCGGTACTTGATCAACCGCGATCACTTGCGTATGCTCTTGCACCGCCTTCCGAAGCACCGAAATGTGGAATACATCATGTAAACCACTAAGCTCCACTGAAAGCTTCAACCGATAGGCCGCTTCACCAACTCGCTCCAGAACCTCAAACGGTCCAAGGTACCTCGGGCTTAGCTTTTTCAATCGCCGCACCCGCGAGACACCCTTGAACGGGTTGATCTTTAGGTACACATAATCACCCACAGCGAACTCCACGTTCCTGTGCTTGGCATTATAGTATTTCGCTTGCCGGTCCTGAGCGATAAGCAACCTCTCCCGAATGGTTCGCACCAAAGAAGTAGCAACCTCCACTTCCGATCGCTTATACAACTTTGACTCACCCGTTTCTAACCAAGACAACGGCGTGCAGCATTTTCTACCATATAGGGCCTCGGAAGGCGCCATCTGAATACTCACTTGGTAGCTATTGTTGTATGCGAACTCCACCAAATAAAGGTGGTCTTCCCATTGCTTTCCGAAATCCAAGACACACATACGGAGCATGTCTTCCATAGTTCTATTGACCCTCTCGGTCTGCCCATCCGTTTGCGGATGGAAGGCTGTGCTAAATTTCAGCTTTGTTCCCAACATTTGCTGCACAAGCCTCCAATCGTTGGACGTGAACCGCCCATCTCGGTCACTCACGATGCTGCGGGGCACACCATGAAGCCGCACTATGTTATCCACATAAAGCTTTGCCAACTTCTCCACCGGATCATCCTTCATCTGCGGAATAAAATGCGACACCTTTGTTAATCGATCAACCACCACCCAAATGGTGTCGTTCCCCTTTTGCGACCTTGGCAAACCGTGCACAAAGTCCATAGAGATGTCGTCGAATTTCCACTCCGGAATAGGCAAGGACTTAAGAAATCCTCCCGGCTTTTGGCACTTCGCCTTCACCAAGGCGCAAGTTTGGCACTTTGCTACGTAGAGCGCCACATCATTTTTCAAACTCGGCCACCAAAACAGTTTCTTCACATCACGGTACATCTTCGTGCTCCCCGGGTGAATCGAGTACTTGGTATGGTGTGCCTCGTACAAGAACTCCACCCGCAAATTGCCCACACTTGGGACGCACACACGACCGTCTTTCCAAAGTAACCCGTCCTCCACGCCGAATTGGGAATTTGACCCATCCAGAGCCTCTACCATGAATTGCTTCATATGAGCATCCATATCCAAAGCCTGCCGAATACGATCAGCCAGGTCATATTGGACTTCAGTCCAATTCAGAACTGCTTCAGCACTAGATTGCCTGTCCACACAAACAATCTCCAACGCCTCCAACTCTCGCACCAACCGCTCATCATGCACCGATAGCCAATTGGCTTGAGCTGGGGCTCGGCGACTCAACGCGTCCGCAACCGCATTCCCCTTGCCAGGCACGTAGTGGATCTTGAATGTATAGTCCCCCAGGAACTCCATCCATCTACGCTGCCGCATATTCAGATCTTTCTGATCAATAAGGTACTTCAGGCTCTTGTGATCGGTGTAGATATCAATCTTCACACCGTACAAGTAGTGTCTCCACAGCTTCAAGGCAAAAATCACGGCCGCTAACTCCAAGTCATGGACCGGATAGTTTCTCTCATGCACTTTTAGCTGTCACGAGCCATAAGCTATTACACTTCCGTGTTGCAGTAGCACGCAACCCAAACCGCTGCCCGAAGCATCGCTATAAATCTCATAGCCTTCGGTCCCACATGGCGAACTCAGCACAGGCGCCGTGGTCAACCGACACTTCAACTCCTCAAAAGCTCGCGCGCACTCCGGCGTCCAAACGAACTTATGCTCCTTCCTCGTCAAAGTAGTGAGAGGTAACGCTATCCGCGAGAAGTTCTCTACGAAGCGCCTATAATAGCCGGCAAGCCCCAAAAAACTCCGGACTTCCGCTACCGTAACAAGCTCAGGCCACTCCCGTATCGCAACAATCTTCGCCGGATCCACAGCAATACCCTCTCCACTTACTATATGACCGAGGAACGCCACTGAGGGTAGCCAAAACTCACACTTCGAGAACTTGGCATACAACTGATTTCTCCGTATCGTCTCCAACACCAAATGAAGATGCTTGAAGTGATCTTCCTCACTTTACGAGTACACCAAAATATCGTCGATGAAGACGATCACGAAATGGTCCAAGTACTCCCTGAAAGTCCTGTTCATCAAATCCATGAACACTGACGGCGCATTAGTCAGCCCAAATGGCATGACTGTAAACTCATAATGCCCGTATCTCGTACTAAACACTGTCTTCGGGATATCACTCTCCCTAATTCGCAGCTGATAGTACCCAACTTTGAGATCCAACTTCGAGTACACCGTCGACCCGACTAACTGATCAAAAAGATCATCAATCCGGGGGATCGGGTACTTGTTCTTCTCCGTCAGCTTGTTGAGCTCCCGATAATCAATACATAGCCTCAAGCTTCCGTCCTTCTTCTTAACAAAGAGGACCGGTGCACTCCAAGGCGAAGAACTCGGGCGCACATACCCTTGCTCCAACAAATCTTGCAGTTGAACTTTCAGCTCCGCCATTTCCTTAGGCGCTAGCCGATAAGGAGATCGTGACACAGACTTTGCACCTGACACTAGCTCAATCGCAAAATCTATCTCCCGTTGAGGCGGGGCTCCAGGAAGATCTGCGGGGAACACATCAGGGTATTCCGATACCACTGAAATACAATCCAACGCGGGCTTCGGCTTTGCAACCTCCACTAGTGTAAAGAACAGTTCTGCTCCGGCACGAACCGCCTTCACCACCTGAAGAGCAGACATCAACGTCTTGTTCGACCCCTTTAAGCCCGTAAAAGTCGTCTCACGACTTGCTCCCAGCTTGACTTCCTTACTACCGCAATCTATATGGGCCTGCTGCTCCGAGAGCCAGTCCATGCCAAATATGACGTCGAACTCCACCAACGAAAGTAAAGACGCCTGCAGGTCGAACTCCTGCTCCCCAATACGAATCTTAACATCGCAGATCCTATCCGCTCGCATCGAACACCCGTTGGGCAACAACACATCCAACTTATCCTTCGCCATCGAAGAAGGGACTCCGATGCGTGATATAAATCCTTCGGACAAGAAGGAGTGTGAAGCTCCCGTATCGAAGAGTGCTCGTGCCGGAATTTCACAAATCAATACAAATCCTAAACAAGCAGTGGTAAGGTAACATGTGCATAACAAGTATTTAAAGAAATTGGCTTGCTATAAATTAAACCGTACCTGTCACCACATTAGCTTGTTTGATGGCCTCCTGTTGGAAAAGATTGTATACCCTTGGTTGGGCCGGAGCATAATGGGATGCGGTCGACTCCACTGCCTTTCCCTTCTCTTCATAAGTAGCTCCCGACTTCCTCTCGGACTTAGGACGTCCGCTCAAACAATCAAGGGCAAAGTGCCCCGTCTTTCCACATGTAAAACACGCGCCCGGGGTCCGACTCGTAGTCACCCCAGAAGCACCAGAAGGAGCTAGACCCGAAGTCCTATGCTTCTTGAAAGCCCTCCGATAGCCGGACTTTGA
Source organism: Platanthera guangdongensis (assembly GCA_039583875.1). NCBI lineage: Eukaryota > Viridiplantae > Streptophyta > Magnoliopsida > Asparagales > Orchidaceae > Platanthera > Platanthera guangdongensis. Next base: position 44,686,963 of record CM077164.1, read on the forward strand.
AGTAGTCGGCACTTTAAATTCAGATTTTCTATCACCCAAGCCTTTCTTTGCTTGCACATTCTTCATGTCCTTCTCCAAGGACCGGGCGGTATTGACCAAGGTTAAGAAACCCTGCGTCATCGGCCCCGAGAGTAATAATCTCAACTCATCTCTCAAGCCTTCGTAGAAGCGATTAGTCTTGCGCTCATCATCCATGATGGTGGAGCTAGCATATCGACTTAAACGAGTGAACTCATGGAGATATTCATCCACGCTCTTCTCACCCTGAACCAACTTCAGAAATTCGTTCTCCATCGAAATCCTCTGAGTAGAAGGGAGGTATCTTGCCAAGAACAATCCTGAGAACTCTTCCATCGGAACGTCTACAAGTTGTCTACCTCTCAAATGATGCAGCTCCAATCCTTCCCACCACATTCTCGCTTCACCGTCCAAAAGGAACGTAGCGATCGTGGTCATTTTCCACTCCTCCGTCTCCGTTGCTGTCATGACTCTCTTCACCCTGGAGAGCCAGTCTTCAGCCTGAGATGGGGTTCCCAACCCCGAGAATACCGGAGGGTTAAAGCTTATTACATGCTTAAGCTGCCACTCAGTTGCCCTCCTCGGTACCACCAGTTCCACAACCACTTGCTCCACTCTCCTCGGCTCAGCCTCTTGAAGAGGTTCCTGCTCCATCACAGGAGCGGGCTGCTACGCTTGCCTTGCAGGCTGCGTATTTATCACGGCCAACTCCGCTTCAGCCACCAATCAAATATTTTCAGCCGACAGAGGTGTTGCAGGAGAAACATCCAGTGCACTACTAGCCTCAGAAACTCGGCGTTCTGACGGCCCAACACCACTTCTGGTCACCTATAGTGGTACAAAACACCGTTAAGCGACCAAAAAAATTGCAAACAGAATTATAGGAACACGCAGGTTCCTCAAACACGAGTATTTTCATTCCTAAGTGGACATTCATGGGTTCTTTTTACTGTTATTACGATGACGCACACAATGTGCGCACCACCCCTTAAAAAGAATTCGCCCACGAATTCAGTATAAGCCCGACCAAAACCAGTAGTCTGATACCAAATTGTAACACCCCCTATCCGTCACATAGCATATAGCAGTAGGTCCGGCCGGGGCCCGACGCCGTATGCCACAGACAGACCGGGTGGTTACTTATGGAAACCATCCAACCAATCTCAACGACCTACACAGAGCATTCTAGCGGAAGCAGTTTATAAAAGTTGCAATAAAGAACCCAGCATTAGAGCACGAATGTCCACTAGTACAGAATAGGAATGTTATACAAAATACCCAAAATAAGCCTTAAGGCCTTGCAAAATGTTTCACTTCCAATTACATGTTTTACAAACCACGGCATGCAGGCCGGTCACACATGAATAAAGCAGTAAACACTTCCAATTAGGCCTTCAAGGGCCGGCTTCGCATTCGGGCTTTAGCCCGCTATTGACCGCTTGGTCCAGCTGCACCTGCAAGCAACAAACCACCGCACGGTGGCAAAATAAGGCAACGGTCAGCAATGCTGACCAAATTATAACGATCCCATCCCCAACTCGGGGCGGCGATGCTCCTTCCCTGCATTTCATTAGCATAAGCGAGCAATATATAACTAGCCATTTCATCACAGACGTTGGCTCGCACGGCCACACACCCCGTGCTCTCAGGGCACATTCTCGGTGAACCGGTCGATGTCACGTCAATTAAAGCCATAGACATTCCGGACTCACCACCGCCACTTGGACGGCCAAACCTATGAGCAATTTGTCTTCCTGGCCTAGGTCACGACAATTTAAGCCATTGACCGCCGAAGACCATAATCTATGCCAACGGTAAGTGCCACGTGCCTTTAGGTCTCTTTAACCGAACGACATAGAACGGGTACGGTTCCATCTAACCCATGCTCACATCGCAACGAAAATTTAAGTCATTTGCGCGGGTCAAACTTCCACCGAGTCCCATTTCCATCACAAGTCACATAACCCGGTTATGTTCAAGTTGGCTCTCAAGCCACCAAGTTGGCAAGATCTCGTATCCGCCCAGTTTTCCGGGTGCACCTTTGGGTTAGTCCCCAAGGCTCCCTGCTGCAATCTACCGCGTAGAAAACCCGAAAAACAACCAATAGCACGGAGTCTTCTCCGGCTTTATGCAATGCAACATCACCGATCCAGACCAACATGTCCGGGTAGGCTTCACACATCATGCCTATGTCCGTTCTCGCTTACGGACTCTAAACAACGGGGACTTCACATATCTACCCGAAGGAACGCCTCCAACTCTCCGCAAACTCGCGAGAGCGGGCTTCCTATGCAAAGAAAGAGAGCTACTCATGCTCAAGATGAGGATCGTTACCCTAGCGTTCCTCTTTGGCGCCATTGAAAAGTAATCGGATGAAAAGCACCGCACTAGCTTTGCCTCCGTGGATCCGGAGTCGGCTCGCGATTTGGAGCTTCGAAGCTCCTCCAATGGCGGGATCTAGCTCCTTCTTCCTCCCTTGGCTCTCTACTTTCTCTAAGGTTTTAGAAAGCTAACGACTCATGAAAAGTGAGGGTTTCTAAGTCCAATCCCGGGTATATCCCTTTAGGAACAACCCCCAGCCGTTGGATCTCAAAATAAGGAAACGAACGACTTTGATTCGGGACTGAAATGCCCAATCTGCACCGAACACGGCCTGGCACACGCCCGTGTCCAGGGCCGTGTGCCTCATTCGCCGTCAAAATCGGCTCGCCTGGAACCTCACACGGGTATCGAACACGCCCGTGTACCATGTGACACGGCCGTGTACCCTCATCATTTTTCCCCAAAATCAACCCGAGCACTGCACGGGTTCTATGACACGCCTGTGTCCTTACCCGTGTCACCTCAACACGCCTGGACCCCAGGCCGTGTACACGGTCTCGACACGCGACACTTCGTCGAGCGAAGATCGTCGACCTACTGACACGGCCTTGGACACGCCCGTGTCGTAGGCCGTGTTCCTTGTCTCGACACATTGTCGACACCAAAGTGTCGACTTCCCGGGATGAGTGTCGACACGGGTTGACACGCCCTGCGACACGCCCATGTCGCAGGCCGTGTGCCATGTCTCGACACTTCGTCGAACGCAGAGTGTCGACTTCGCGGCTAAGTGTCGACACGAGTCGACACGCCATACGACACGCCCGTGTCGCAGGCCGTGTGCCCAGTCTCGACACAATGTCGAGACCAAAGTGTCGACTTCCCATCTCAGTGTCGACACAGGCTCGACACGCCCTGGGACACGCCCGTGTCCCAGGCCGTGTGCCTGCTGCCAGAACCCAAACTGGCCCAAAACGCCCCCCTTTGCTCCTTTGAGTTTCGGGGCGTTACACAAAATTGGTCTTTTAGGCAAATGTTACGACAAAGTTAATATCATCAACAGCCTAGGTCACGACACTTTAATATCATCGACAGCAAGACCCGACCTCTATGTTCGCGGCATAAAGCAAGAACAGTTCCACTCAACTCGTTGCTCACTTGCCACGACATTTTAATATCATCGGCACGAGTTAAGTTTCCCTGAAGCCCGTAAATCGAATGTACATTATTACAAAACCCAATTATGTACAAGTTGGCTCCAAGGCCCACAAGTTGGCAAGATCACGTATCCGCCCAATTTTTCGGGTGCACCTTTGGGTTAATCCCCAAGGCTCCCTGTTGCAATCTACCACATAGAGAACCCGAAAAACAACCACTCACACGGAGTCTTCTCCGGCATTTATGCAATGCAACATCACCGATCCAGACCAACATGTCCGAGTAGGCTTCACACATCATGCCTATGTCCGTTCTCGAATACGAACTCTAAACAATGGGGACTTTACATATCTACCCAAAGGAACGCCTCCAACTCACCGCAAACTCGCGAGAGCGGGCTTCCTATGCAAAGAAGGAGAGCTTAACATGCTCAAGAAGAGAATCGTTACCCTAGCGTTCTTCCTCGGCGCCATGGAAATGTAAGCAGATAAAAAGCACCGTACTCTCTTTGCCTCCGTAGATCCGAAGTCGGCTCGGGATTTGGAGCTTCGAAGCTCCTCCAATGGCCGGATCTAGCTTCTTCTTCCTCCTTTGGCTCTCCTCTCTCTCTATACTTTAGAAAGATAACCTCTCAAGTGCAATGGGGGTTTCTAGGGTCCAATCCCATATATATCCAAGTACTAACAACCCCCAACCATTGGATCCTGAATTAAAGAAACGAACGGCCACGATCCAGATCTAAAATGCAGAATCTGGGCCGAACACGGCCTGACACACGCCCGTGTCCAGGGCCGTGTCCCTCATTCGCCGTCAAAATCGACGCGTCTGGAATAGCACACGGGCATCCGACACGCCCGTGTTCGACCTGACATGCCCGTATTCCACTTGGCACGGCCGTGTGGTCGGCCGTGTGCCTCCATCGACACAGCCCGAAACCAACCCGAGACTCACACAGGTTCTTGGACACGCCCGTGTCCTAACCCATGTCCACTCGAACACGCCTGAGCTCCAGGCCGTGTTCACGGTCTCGATACTTCGTCGAGTGAAGTTTGTCGACCACCAGACACGGCCTTGGACACGCCCGTGTCCTAGGACGTGTGCCTTGTCTCTACACTTTATCGAGCGAAATTCGTCGACTCCTCGGGCCGATTGTCGACACGGGCTCGACACGGGCTCGACATGCCTTGAGACACGCTCGTGTCTCAGGCCGTGTGCCCTATCTCGACACATTGTCGAGCGAAATTCGTCGACTTCACAGCCAAGTCGTCGACTCAAGCCTGACACGCCCTGGGACACGCCCGTGTCCCAGGCCGTGTGCCTCCTGCCAGATTCCAACTCTGGCCCAAAACGTCTCCCGTCGCTCTTTTGAGTTTCGGGGCGTTACAACTCTCCCCCTCTTAAAAGAATTTCATCCACGAAATTATATAAAGGAAAGACAAGTACCAAAACTAAATTATACCTAAGCGGAACAACTCCGGATACTCGTCAAGCATAGTCTGCTCTCGCTCCCAAGAGAGCTCCTCACGACCGCAATTGTCCCATCGGACCTTGACCATCCTGATCTCTTTATTGCGTAGCCGCTTGACCTCCGAGTCCTCAATCCGCACGGACTTGACTCTTGTCGTCAACCCACTATCCACCAGCACTTGATCAACCGCGATCACTTGCGAAGGCTCTTGCACCGCCTTCCGTAGCACCGATATATGGAATACATCATGTAAACCACTAAGCTCCACCGAAAGCTTCAACTGATAGGCTGCTTCACCAACCCGCTCCAGAACCTCAAACGGCCCAAGGTACCTCGGGCTTAGATTTTTCAATCGCCGCACCCGCGAGACACCCTTGAACGGCTTGATCTTTAAGTACACCCAGTCGCCCACAGCGAACTCCACGTTCCTGTACTTGGCATTATAGTACTTCGTTTGCCGGTCCTGAGCGACAAGCAACCTCTCCCGAATGGTATGAACCAAGGACGTAGCATCTACCACCTCTTGGTGCTTGTACAACTTTGACTCACCCGTTTCTAACCAAGACAACGGTGTGCGACATTTTCTAACATATAGGGCCTCGAAGGGCGCCATTTGAATACTCGCTTGGTAGTTATTGTTGTACGCAAACTCCACCAAATAAATATGGTCTTCCCATTGCTTTCCAAAGTCCAAGACACACATGCGAAGCATGTCCTCCATAGTTCTATTGACCCTCTCTGTCTGCCCATCCATTTGCGGATGGAAGGCTGTGCTGAATTTCAACTTTGTTCCCAACATTTGCTGCACTAGCCTCCAATCATTGGACGTGAACCGTCCATCTCAGTCGCTAACGATGCTGCGGGGCACACTATGAAGCCGTACAATGTTATCCACATACAGTTTTGCCAACTTCTCCACCGGATCATCCTTCCTATGCGAAATGAAATGCGACACCTTCGTTAGCCGATCTACGACCACCCAAATGGCGTCGTTCCCCTTTTGGGACCTTGGCAAACCGTGCACAAAGTCCATAGAGATGTCGTCGAATTTCCACTCCGGAATAGGCAAGGACTTCAAAAATCCTTCCGGTTTTTGGCACTCCGCCTTCACCAAGGCGCAAGTTTGGCACTTTGCCACATAGAATGCCACATCCTTCTTCAAAACCGGCCACCAAAACAGTTTCTTAACATCGCGGTACATCTTCATGCTCCCCGGGTGAATCGAGTACTTAGTATGGCGTGCCTCGTACAACAATTCCACCCGCAAATTGCCCACACTTGGGATGCACAAACGACCATCTTTCCAAAATAATCCGTCCTCCACAATGAATTGGGAATTTGACCCATCCAGAGCCTCTACCACGAACTGCTTCATGTGGTTATCCAAATCCAAAGCCTGCCGAATCTGATCAGCCAGGTCATATTGGACTTCAGTCCAATTCAGTATTGCTTCAGCACTTGATTGCTTATTTACACAAACAGTCTCCAACGCCTCCAACTCCCGAACCAACCGCTCGTCATGGATCGACAGCCAATTGGCTTGAGCTGGTGCCCGGCGACTAAACGCGTCCGCAACCCCATTACCTTACCAGGCACGTAGTGGATCTTGAAAGTATAGTCCCCCAGGTACTCCATCCATCGACGCTGCCGTATATTCAGATCTTTCTGATCAATCAGATACTTCAGGCTCTTGTGATCGGTGTAGATATCAATCTTCACACCGTATAATTAGTGCCTCCATAGCTTCAAGGCAAAAATCACGGCCGCTAACTCCAGGTCATGGACCGGATAATTCCTCTCGTGCACTTTTAGTTGTCTCGAGACATAAGCTATCACACTTCCGTGTTGCAGTAGCACGTAACCCAAACCGCTGCCCGAAGCATCGCTATAAATCTCATAACCTTCGTTCCCACTCGGCGAACTCAGCACAGGCGCCGTGGTCAACCGATATTTCAGCTCCTCAAAAGCTTGCGCGCACTCCGGCGTCCAAACGAACTTCTGCTCCTTCCTCGTCAAAGTAGTGAGAGGTAACGCTATCCACGAGAAGTTCTCTATGACGCGCCTATAATAGCCGACAAGCCCCAGAAAGCTCCGGACTTCCGCTACCGTAGAAAGCTCAGGCCACTCCCGTATCGCAACAATCTTCGCCGGATCCACTGCAATACCCTCCCCACTGATTATATGACCGAGGAACGCCACTGAGGATAACCAAAACTCGCACTTCGAGAACTTGGCATACAATTGATTCCTCCTTAGCGTCTTCAAAACCAAATGAAGATGCTTGAAGTGATCTTCCTCACTCTGCGAGTACACCAAAATATCGTCGATGAAGACGATCACAAAATGGTACAAGTACTCCCTGAAGGTCCTGTTCATCAGATCCATGAACACTGACGGCACATTAATCAACCCAGATGGCATGACCGTAAACTCTTAATGCCCGTATCTCGTACTGAACGCTGTCTTCGGGATATCACTCTCCCTTATTCGCAGCTGATAGTATCCGAACTTAAGATCCAATTTAGATTACACCGTCGACCCGACCAACTGATCACAACGATCATCGATCCTTGGGATTGGGTACTTGTTCTTTTCTGTCAACTTGTTGAGCTCCCGATAATCAATACATAGCCTCAAGCTTCCGTCCTTCTTCTTAACAAAGAGGACCGGCGCGCTCCAAGGCGAAGAACTTGGGCGTACATACCCTTGCTCCAACAAATCTTGCAGTTGAACCTTCAGCTCCGTCATTTCTTTAGGCGCTAGCCGATATGGAGAGCGTGACACAGGCTTTGCACCCGGTACGAGCTCTATTATAAAATCTATCTCCAGTTGAGGGGGGGCTCCAGGGAGATCTCTAGGGAACACATCAGGGTATTCCGATACCACTGAAATACTATCCAACGCGGGCTTTGGCTTTGCAACCTCCAAAAGTGTAAAGAACAGCTCTGCACCAGCACGAACCGCCTTCACTCCTTGAAGAGCAGACACCAATGTCTTGCTCGACCCCTTCGAGCCCGTAAAGGTCGTCTCACGACTTGCTCCTAGCTTGACTTCCTTGTTGCCGCAATCTATATAGGCTTGCTGCTCCGAGAGCCAGTCCATGCCAAATATTACGTCGAACTCCCCTAGCGGTAGTAACGATACTTAGAAGTGAAAGTCTTGGCTCCCTGACCACACCTAAACGCAACAGATACTACCCGCGCGCATTGAGCGCCATTGGACCATATCGCATCCAATTTGTCTTTTACCAACGAAGGAGGTACTCCGACGCGCAATATAATTCCTAAATAAAGGAATGCGAAGCTCCCTAAATGAATGGTGCTCTCGCTAGATAAAGTAAAGTCAGAACAAATCTTAGCACAAGTAGTTCTAAGCTAACATGCACAAGGGCGAGAAATATTTAAGGCAATACTATCTTTAAACCATACCTGTCCTCACGACGACGTGTTTCCTTTAGGGCTTTAGGCAATCACGGGCATAATGCCCCGCCTCCCCACAGTTGAAACATGCGCTCGGGGTTCGACCCGTAGTCACCCCAGAAGCACCAGCAAAGGGGGCTGGACCCGAAGTCCTAGCCTTCTTATACCACATACGGTAACCAGACTTTAAGGTGTTCGACATTTTGAATGCCGTTCCTTTGCACTAACATCCTCAACTGCTCCTGACATGGCTTTCTTAGTCTTCTGAGCACCATTCCAACATTCTCGGGCAAAATGTCCTTTCTTTTCACAAGTAAAACATGTGTAAGTCGCTTTGCTAGTCGATGCGGTAGCCCCTTTCTCCAGCATTCCGCCGGATGCAACTCTTATGGGGCTTGCATAGTTCGATACCATGGTCGCTGGCATCGGGAGAGTCTTCCTCAAATCTGCCTCCAAAGATCTAGCTGATTCCACCAAGGCTCGGAATCCCAATAACTTTGGTCCTAGCAGTAGAACTCGTAACTCGGCGCATAGGCCATTATAAAATCTATCGACTGTAGCTTGCTCATTATCCAACTCGAAGCATGGGTTGCGGCTTATCATAAGAAATGCTTGCAAATATTCCTCAAATGTATGTGCTCCCTGCACTAAATGCATATTCAGCTGTTGCCCCGATGGTCTAACAAAAGTCATCTACTCCATCACGCCAACCAGTGTTGAAGCCACAATAGGGGCGCAGGGTTGTACATTTCTTCCATGCTGTGCACCCGTCATAGCGAACACCGCTTCAACGATCCTTCTAACGGTTTAATATGAAGGAGGGGTCTCAAACACCTCATCGGGTGCACTATGCTCCTCAGAAACCGGACATTCTGGCGGCCCAGCACCGCTTCTGGTCACCTATAGTGGTACAATACACCGTTAAGCGACCAAATAAAATTGCAAATAGCAAATATAGGAACACGCAGGTTCCCCAAACACGTGTATTTTCATTTCTAAGTGGACATTCATGGGTTCTTTTGTTGTTATAACGATGACGCACACACATGGGCTCACCACCCCTGAAAAAGAATTCGTCCACGAATTCATTTTAAGGCTGACCGAAACCAGTAGTCTGATACCAAATTATAACACCCCCTATCCGTCGCATAGCATATAGCAGTAGGTCCGGTCGGGGCCCGACGCCATATACCACGGACAGACCGGGTGGTCACTCAAAGGAAACCATCCAATCAATCCAACATCCTACATAGAGCATTCTAGCGGAAGCAGTTTATATAAGTTGCAATTAAGAACCCAGCACAAAGAGACGAATGTCCACTAATATACCAAATAGGAATGTAGTACATACACAAGTACTGGCCTTAAGGCCTTACAAAATTGTTTACTTGATATTACATGATTTACAAACCACGGCACACATGCCAGTCATATATGAATAAAAGCAGTAAACACTCCAATTAGGCCTTCGAGGGCCGGCTTCGCAAATTGGGCCTTAGCCCGCTATTGACCGCTTGGTTCAGCAGCACCTGCAAGCAACAAAACCACCGCACGGTGGCAAACAAAGGCAACGGTCAGCAACGCTGACCAAATTATAACGATCTCGCCCCCAACTCGGGGCGGTGGTGCTCCTTCCCTGCATTTTTATTAGCATAACCAAGCAGTATATAAATTCATTGCATCACAGGCGTTGGCACGCATGGCCACATGCCCCGTGCTCTCAGGGCACATTCTCGGTGATCACAGTCTAAGCCCGTTGACTCACCACCATCTCCAGGATGACAATCTCTCGTGAGAAAAATTGGTCTTTTAGGCAAATGTGACGACAAAGTTAATATCATCAACAGCCTAGGTCACGACACTTTAATATCATCGACAGCAAGACCCGACCTCTATGCCCGTGGCATAAAGCAGGAACAGTTCCACTCAACCCGTTGCTCACTTGCCACGACATTTTAATATCATCGACACGAGTTAAGTTTCCCCGAAGCCCGTGAATCGAACGTACATTATTACAAAACCCAATTATGTACAAGTTGGCTCCAAGGCCCACAAGTTGGCAAGATCACGCATCCGCCCAGTTGTCCAGGTGCACCTTTGGGTTAATCCCCAAGGCTCCCTGTTGCAATCTACCACGTAGAAAACCCGAAAAACAATCAATCGCACGGAGTCTTCTCTGGCATTTATGCAATGCAACATCACCGATCCAGACCAACATGTCCGGGTAGGCTTCACACATCATGCCTATGTCCATTCTCAAATACGGACTCTAAACAACGGGGACTTTACATATCTACCCGAAGGAACGCCTCCAACTCACCGCAAACTCACGAGAGCGGGCTTCCTATGCAAAGAAGGAGAGCTTCACATGCTCAAGAAGAGAATCGTTACCCTAGCGTTCTTCCTCGGCGCCATGGAAATGTAAGCGGATGAAAAGCACCGCACTCTCTTTGCCTCCGTAGATCCGAAGTCGGCTCGCGATTTGGAGCTTCGAAGCTCCTCCAATGGCCGGATCTAGCTTCTTCTTCCTCCTTTGGCTCTCCTCTCTCTCTATACTTTAGAAAGATAACCTCTCAAGTGAAATGAGGGTTTCTAGGGTCCAATCCCGTGTATATCTAAGTACTAACAGCCCCTGCCATCGGATCCTGAATTAAAGAAACGAACAGCCACGATCCAGATCTTAAATGCAGAATCTAGGCCGAACACGGCCTGGCACATGCCAGTGTCCCTTATTCGCCGTCAAAATCGACGCGTATGGAACAGCACACGGGCATCCGACACGCCCGTGTTCGACCTGACATGCCCGTGTTCCACCTGACACGCCCGTGTGGTCGGTCGTGTGCCTCCATCGACACAGCCCAAAAACAACCTGAGACTCACACGGGTTCTTGGACACGCCCGTGTCCTAACCCATGTCCACTCGAACACGCCTGGGCTCTAGGCCGTGTTCACGGTCTCGACACTTCGTCGAGTGAAGTTCGTCGACCACCCGACACGGCCTTGGACACTCCCGTGTCCTAGGCCGTATGCCTTATATCGACACTTCGTCGAGCGAAATTCATCGACTCCCCGTGCCTATTATCGACACGGGCTCGACATGCCCTGAGACACGCCCGTGTCTCAGACCGTGTGCCCTGTCTCGACATATTATCGAGCGAAATTCGTCGACTTCGCGGCCAAGTCGTCGACTCAAGCCTGACACGCCCTGGGACACGCCCGTGTCCCAGGCCGTGTGCCTCCAGCCAGATTCCAACTCTGGCCCAAAACGTCTCCCGTCGCTCTTTTGAGTTTTGGGGCGTTACACAACCCATTCAGCATCATTTATTAAAGATATCAAAGATTCTGATAAAGATTTGGATAACAATTTTCTTAAAGTAAAGAACACCATAACCTCAAGAATCAATTACTTAGATGGATAAGCGAGGTTTCACAAGAATGATCTGAGAGATCATATTGAAAGAGAAGTCATAAAGGGGGAGAGGGTAATTATAAGGACTAGTTTTGAACATGCTACCTGGATATCAAACAATATGAAAGACACTTTAGACCATCCTCCCCTATGGTATGATGGTGTTCAAACTGCTGAGTCTGGTTTTCAACCAACTTAATTTGAATCTACTCATGCTGCTGAGCAAACTATGCACAATCCTACATCACAAGTTTCATTTGAGGCTATCCAAGCAGCTATCCAAACCATGTATAGTCTTCTACCACCAGTTCAGAATATTATATGTGAAGTGGTGGAGATGTCTGCACCTGCTATGCTTAAAGAAAAAGAAGCTCAGCTGTCAAAAAAAAGGTTTAAGGAACAAGCTGAAGCTAGACCTGACTTTGAACAGTGGATCCCAACCTCCAGATCAATAATCCTCACTGCATGGAAAGCAGTTAATGCCAATGTTGCAGATAAGGGAAAATGGTACCAAGAGCAAGAATGAGCTAAACATTTAAAGCATCAAGAGGTTATCCAAAAATTCAGATATAATCTGAAGACTGGGAAGATACCTGCTAATTCAGTTGAGCCTAGCAAATATTTCCCAAAGCCTTACCACTATTTTGAAAGACAAAAGATCAAGGCAGAATAGATCTCAAAACCCAAGATTGACAAAAGGAAAAAAGATAGCAGATGACAAGGTGCCTGAAGTGAAAGCAAAGATACAATTTGGAAAGGGCATAGTCATCAAAGAATCAGAAGATCATTAGAATATATTTTCTAGGCATTTTTATATTTTCACTATTGGATCAGTATAGCTAATCAAACAAATGTAATCCTGAATAGATTCATAATGAAAATTTTGGTTATACTATCTTTTATATATGTGTTTATCAATTGTGTCATTTCATATGTTATTTAGCACTATTGAATTTATAACTCTATCATCATATTTTGGTAACATGTTGTATTTCATTGAATTGGGGTTATGACTTCTCCAAATAGGGGGAGATTGTTGGGTACATTGGTCACAATGTACTTGATTTGATGAAGTCCTTTCAACTCAATGATATACACATATTTGTATTTGATGTATATTTCAGTTTATGTTTGTAGGATTACATATTGATTGGACAGGTGGACACGAGAAACTAACTTGTTTTTGAAGAAAAAATGTCAAAGTTCAAAAGTGTCTACACTCAACACAATCTACATTCAACAACTTGAAGCGCCGAAAATTGACTAAATACAAAAGTGTCGACACACTTCAACTGTGTAGACACCTTTAAAGAAGTTGTGTCGAGACAAGTCAGCTAGCTTGACACATAAAAGATTCAGACAGCTGTGTCATGACAAGTCAGTTGTCTCGACACTTTGAAGACTAAGTCAATTTACTCGACACTGTAAAGCTTAAAGCAGGTGAGTCGAGACAATACAACTATCTCGACAGAAAGAAGACATGAAATTTTACGAAGTAAAATTGTGTCGAGACAAATCAGTTGTCTCGACACAATAAAGAACAAAAGATGTCGACATAAGGCAGAAGAAAAGATGTCGACACCAGGCAGAACAAAAGATGTCTACATCGAGCAGAGCAAAATATGTCGACACAAACAATGCTTGTGTCTAGACAAATCAACTGTCTCGACATTCTCAAGTTTCAGTTAAAAATTCCTTCAAGTGGAATTGTGTCGAGATTGCTAAGATGTCTCGACACAAGTGTCGAGACACTTTGGACATCTCGACACTTATGTTTTAGAAAATGTGCAAAGTCAACACAGAAGTGCCAAGATGGGTTAGAACTGTCACATCAGGTACAAGAATAAGATATATCAACAGAAACAGTCTAAGGGAAAATTTGATGTATGATGCTAGATGCTGATGTCATCATTCAGTAACTACTCATCCATGAAGGCTATAAATAGAGGGGTAGTCTACACCAACAAGAGAGAGAGAGAAGAATCGAAAAAGCAATCAGAAAATTCTCATTATTTTCCACATCCCGAGGAGGAGGAAGAAGATGAAAGTCTTCAAGAAAATCTCCAGATCTTTTATGAAAGTCGATCTGAAGATCAAGGTGGATCTGATCAACAATTTCTTCTAGGTTATCAATCCGATCAACATCAATAAGATATCAGATTCAGAAAAGTAACTTATTAGCCAACCAATTTAACAAGGAGAAATACATTACTATTGATTGACGAATCTGTGCAAACAGATATGTCAGATTATAGAAATTTTATTTTCTGAGAATTTATTCTTTATACTTTACCTCTTTATTTTGTAAGATCTCCTAGAGATCTGAGTGGATAGGAGAACTTATCTTTGAGTTGTAAGCCTATTTTATTATGGCTGAGGTAGGGTTCTTGAGGGACCTGAGGTAGGTGGTTTGTGTGAATCACTGAGTTGTAGGCCTATTTTATAAAGACTGAGGTATGGTTCTTGAGGGACCTGAGGTAGGAGATTGGGAGAATCTCTGAGGTAGGACCTGGTGGTATGAGTGTAGGTTTCTTAACAGAAATAGAGCCTGTAAGATCTTTGAATCTGAGTTAAAGAGGAGGAGCTATAACCTTATCTAGCACATTACTAGTGAGGAAGAAGGGGGAAAGTGGATGTACCCAAGAAAGGGGAAGCACTATAAATTCTGTGTGTGTTATGTGTGTTGGGTACACTGTTAATATGTACCAGATTTGGAGAAGCCTCCTCTTAATCAATGATATACATCAATTTGTATTTGATGTATGTTTGAGTTTCATTGTGCATGTTTAAGTATTGGAAGAAAATTTTCTAAGTACAAGTGTCGACACTGGTGAAGAATTATGCCGACACTTGTGAAGAATTATGTCGACACCTAAAGAAGAAATTGAGTCGACATCCAGGAATTATGTCGACACCTAAAGAAGAAGCTGAGTCGACACTCAGACTTGTGTCGACACATGTGAATAACTATGTCGACACCTAAAGAAGAAGATGAGTCGACACTCAGACTTGAGTCGACACCTGAGCCAGGAATTATGTCGACACTAAAAGAAGAAGCTGTGTCGACACCCAGGAGTTATGTCGACACTGAAAGCAGAAGCTGTGTCGACACCCAGGAGTTATGTCGACAATGGAAGCAGAATTATGTCGATACAGAGGGCTTATGTCGAAACATTTAATAAATGATGTGTCGAGTACCAGAAGAATGACTATGTCGACACATGGAGTGTTATGTCGACATCATCAAGACTTGTGTCGACACTTAGTCCATTTGTGTCGATACATGTGAAGCAGTTTACTGTATGGTTCATGCTGAGTTGGAAAGTCTTTGAAGAATCAGCTGTCATAACCAATCGGTCTGACACCTTTGTCAGAACTATCAAAAGACTGTTACAAACTGGATCAGCCGGTAATCAGGAGGAAACTCTATGTAAAGGACTGGTTGGATACAATATAAGCAGAGATAACAACAAGGAAAAGAGAACACACAACACTAAGAAGTGAATCCTTCAGAGAGAGGTTTTTACAACAAGAAAATGGGAAACCCTTGCGAAGGCAGATTCAGATCAGTCTACAATGAAGATTCAGATCTCATTCTGAATTCAAGGAGGAAGCTATCTGAAGATCAACTTCTACATCAAGTGAAGATCAACCTTATTTTGCTCTATCAAGAAGCTTTGAAACGGCTAAGTCAGGTTGGATCTGAAGATCAGTCTATTCAAGAACTGATCAAGAAGCTCACACCAGTGAAGAGATTCATGTGGTGAAATTTCTGTATCTCTTAATCAAATAATTTCTGGTAGGATCGGTTATAAGATCTGAGTTGTAAGCCTGTAATTATAAAGGCTGAGATAGGGCTTTTACCTGAGTTGTAGGAGTGGGGTTTCACTCTGAGTTGTAAGCCTAGTGACATAGGCTGAGGTAGGGCTGAGGCCTGAGGTAGGGTTCTTGGGAAGAATCTGAGGTAGGAATTGTATAAGTCTAAGTTGTAGGAACCATTCTTGGTTCTGAGCTATAAGATCTGCAGATCTGAGAAGAAAGAAGGAAGTTAGGCCAAATCTAGTACACTGCTAGATAGGCGAAGGGGAGAAGTGGATGTACTCGTATCTTGGGGAACCACTATAAATATGGGGTATGTTGTGTTGTGTTCATTATTCTGTGGTTTACATTGCTTCTGTGCTGAGATAAATTTTGCTATTTGCCTAAAATTTTGAAGGAAAAATTAGAACTTATTCACCCCCCCCTCTAGGTGTCTAGAAATCAAGTCTTTCAGTGTGCTGTGAATTAATTCTGCTTGTGCTGTGTTATGGATGCTTTAACTATTGAATCTGTTAAGTGATAAATATTTGTTGCAGTATTTTAAAAGTCACCTATTCACCCCCCTCTAGGTGATTATCTATCCATAAGATTATCTTTTATAAACTACTTTTAAATTTTTACTATAAAAGAGAGCGGACCAGTGGTAAAGCTCCATTCACTCTCGTTTTCCCACTCAATGGCTAGGGTTTTGTCCCTAAGTCTCCAACAACCTTAGGGGATCTCTTATCCCCTTTCTCCAAGTACTTCCAAATAAGGGGAAGTACCGGCGACGTCCAACTAATGCTCTTCAAGTCCTGAGCCATAAGCGTTGGAGGTAGTAGTTGAAGAGAGTAGACATGTAGGAAGTGACAACGACAACCACATAATGGCGATGCAACCTACGACGAGAAGGAAGGGTGACAATTTTATTTCTAATTTAAGGCATAGACTCTCTCTCCTCTCATGTTTAAGGATTGCTAAATGCATTCTTTGTTTCAATTCTTTGAAAGTCTCGTTATTATTTTATGAAAAAACTAAAATATCCATGCACCGGGACCAATAAGTGTGAATGTTTATAGTTTTATCTTCTTTTTTGGATTATGGTGATAAGAACCCTAATTTTTATTTCCTTTAAAGCTTCATATTTCATTCCTATTTTACACTCAAGCTTCTTTGAGGTTTTGCTGAGAGTAGAATGTTGAGTCGATTGTGTTTGTCATATGTATGACTGGTGCTACCCTAGCAATTGCGGGTGTAATATTGACTTCGTGAAGCTCTCTGTGATGTAGTGATTATGACATGCACAACTTTCTAGTCATCGTTTATTGTGATGTAGCGTCTGCGACCTGCATAAACTTGTGAGACTAAGAGGCGGTGAAGGCTACTCACACCCGTAGATTGGATTCCTTTTATTTTTATTATAAATTGAAAATCCAAAATGAATGTTTTAAACTCTTTATAATTAATAATCCAAAGAGCGAATCCAAGCATCCATATTCCTAGAGAGATTCGATATTTAGGGATTACTTTGCCGAATTTATTACGTGACAATGACCGGTACACTGTTGTGCATATCGTAGTTTTGCTCTCGTTTATAGCAATGTGATTAAATTATGTGTTGTCTCTCAAGGATAATTTCTGATGTTTCACTGCTAAAACTTGGTAGATTCCAGGGCTTGACCCCTAGCTTATTAGCAACATTCTTCTTAGGTGGCTTCTACACAACATTAATGAAGGAAACAATGCCCATCTATTCTGACCTCATTTTCAGCATCGATGCCCAAATAGCAGCGGACGAATCCATAAAATCGCATCGACAAAAATTTGAAGGCAGCATAAAAAGGAAGAAAGAGTTGGAATCATTCATGGCCCCTAAAAAGAATGATGGGCTCCATGACGACTCTCATTAAGCCACTGGCACCACCAGAATCAGACCTTCACGCCACTCAATGCCTCTCAGCTAAATATCTTACTCGTCATCCACGAGCACGCCTCTCTTTAGAGGCTGAGCACTCTTACCCCAAACTCAGGAAACCAATTAAAGTACTGCAACTATCATCGTGGTACTGGGCATATAATAAAGGATTGTGCATGCCTAAAAATAGAAATTGAGCGATTCATTCGATTGTAGATCCTTGGGAGAGGGGGCATTTCTCAGGATGATAATCCCAAGTGCAAGCTTGTTCTTCGTCGCAGGAATGCCTAGTGCATCTGACATCCCTAACTCTATAATATGTCTTCGGTAGCCATGTAATAAGTCACTTGTCCTATCTCATGTGCACGAATAATACGAGAAATTTCCAATTTCACTGCATATTTCATGATCCTATTAATAGAGTGACTAGATAATCCAAGCAAAGACATCGACCTCTTCCAACAGAGTGATGAGATATCTCAATTAGAGACTCTAACCTTTTCCAATAGAGTGATCAAATATCCTAAGAAGAGACTCTGTCCTCTTCCAATAGAGTGATCGAATAAACCAAGTGGAGACTTCGAACTCTTCCAATAAAGTGTTTAGATATCCAAAGAGGAGACTCCGGCCACTTCCATAAGAGTGTTTGAATTTCCTAAAAGGCGACTCCAACCTCTTCCATCAGAGTATTCAGAAATCCCAAGCAGAGAATCTGGTCTCCTCCAATAGATTGATCAGATATCCATAACAGAAACTCCGACCTCTTCCAATAGAGTGATCAGATATCCCAAACAGAGACTCCGACCGCTTCCCATAGATTCTTCAGATTTACCAAATGAATACTCTGACCTCCTCCAACAGAGTTATTGAATATCACAAGCAGAGAATTTGTCATCTTCTATTAGATTAGTCAAATATCCCAAGCAAAGACTCCAGTCCCTTCCAACAGAATGATTTGATATCCCAACTGGAGACTTCGACCTCTTCCAAGAGTGTGATCGAATATCCCAAGCGGAGACTTTGACTTATTTAAATAGAGTGTTCGGACATCTCAAGTGGAGAATCCCTCCTCTTCCAATAGAGTAGTCACATATCCCAAGTAGAGACTCTGACCTCTTCCAATAGAGTGTTCAGATATTCAAAGTAGAGACTCTGACCTCTTCCAACAAGTGATCGGATATCCCAAGTAGAGACTCTGACATTTTCCAACATAATTTCGGATATCCCAAGCGGAGACTCTGACATAGTCCAACATAATTTTGGATATCCCAAGCAGAGAATCAAACCTCTTCCAACAGTGTGATCGGATATCCCAAGATCAGACTCCGACCTCTTCTAATAGAGTGTTCAAATATCCTAAGCGGAGACTCAGACCTCTTCCAACAGAGTGTTCAGATATCCCAAGTGGAGACTCTGACCTTTTCAATAGAGTGTTCAGATCTCTCAAGCGAAGACTTCGTTCTTTTCAGCAGAGTGTTCAGATCTATCAAGCAGAGACTGCAGCATTTTCCAATAGAGTGGACAAAGGTCCCTCTAAGACCTAACTGAGTGACGATCTCTGGCTCCCCCTCGCATCGAGCGAGGAGCTTACCCTATCCACACCCCTCTGGTGCCGACACCGAGTGGAATGCTCACAATTGATAAGAGCTAACTATGGGCCCTCTACGCCCTCTAGTAAGAGTAGACTCCAGTCCCTCTCTCCCTCTGGTAAGAGCGTACTTCGATCCGTCTGCATCCTATGATAAGGGGACTCTGGTAACTCTATGCCCCTTGGTAAGAGTGGAATCCAGTCCCTCTACGCCCTTGTAAGACAGGACTCTAGTCCTCTATATCATCTAGTAAGGGTAGACTCGGGTACCTCTACGCCCTCTCAAAAGAATAGATTGTGGCCCCATAACTCCATCCAGTAAGAGAGGATTTAGACCCCTCTACAACCTTTTGGTAAGAGTGGGCAAAGTCCCCCTACGCCACATCCAAGCATCTACATCAGACATCTACGCCAAGTGATGACCTTCGGATCCAAACAACAAGTTTGTCAACTGGTAAGAGCAGATGAAAGTCCCTCTACATCACATCCGAGCATTTACCTCTGACATTAACATCAAGCAACGTTCTCTGGAGCCAAATAATAAGTTTGCCAACTAGTGAGATGGGGTGAAAGTCCTTTTATCCCACATCCAAGCATCTACCTCTAGCATCAAGGAGAAGCGACGACCTCCGGAGTCAAACAACAAGTTAGTTAATCAATAAAAGCGGACAAAGGTCCCCCAGAGCCATCCGAGCAGCAACATCTGATACTAACATTGAGCAATGACCTCCAAAATCAATTCCAAACAACATGCTTACCAATCCTGAGTAAGGGCGAGCAAAATTTCATCAATGCGTCATCTGAGTGTCTACTTCTGGAATTAATGCCGAGCGGTGACCAACAAAACCACCTCGAAGCAACAAACTCAACAGCCCTAAATAAATACAGACAAATGTATTTCCACAACTCATCCGAGCGCCAAACACCGACACTAATGTCGAGCGACGTCCTACAACACTTGCGCCAGACATTAAGCTCTTACCAAGTGAGGAACATTAGCACTAATTTTAGGTAGCGAACATAATTGCAATAACGACCCCGAATGCCAACACCAAATAGCAAGCTCGAAGCACAAATACCGAGTTTTGGTATCCACGCAAAACATTGAGTTCATGACCGAACAAAACGCTACAGTTCTCCCAAATAAACTTGCAAAGCAACACACAAAAAGGATAATTCCAACAAGGAAAGTTGAAAAAAGACTCGCTTGCCTGAGAATATGTTTTGAACGAAAAAATTTCTGAGCTCGTTCTTTACAAGTCGTGACTCCCAAAAATTGGGGGCATTTCATGAGGTTTCCCTAAATTCATCTGAGTTTGGACGGTTCTCAAGATAGTGACCTCGACCAGATCGCCAAAATGGACTGGCTCGATCGCACAAAGCTCTGCCCCTAACAGAGCAGTCCCAACAAATGAAGGCCCGCGCATGCGCTTCCCCGGGCCTACACGAAGTACCCACACATAGCAACTGTTCGCACCCAGCAGTCGCGTGCGCACATGTCGCAGCCACATACATGCTTACGTGCAATGGTCTCACGAGTGTAGGCCGCACATGCACGTGTAATGGTTGCGCGTGCAAGCATACTGTCTGTGTGTGCGTGCGTAATAGTTGCGTGCCCTCGCGCACATGACGACCTTCCGCCCCCGTCGTTTATCAACGCTGCCCGCCGTCAATTTCAGTCACCATCGCCGTCAGTGGACCTTCTCGGGACGCCCGGTGGGCATGCCCGTAATTTTCCTGAAATTGGGTATTCAGGTGATCAGTATAATGCAACCTCATTCACCGGTTAAAGCTCCAAGACGACGCAATTACCATGGCGCCCCTCAAAAAAAAAACTATAAAAACACAACTAAGCTTTCATTTGAAGACAAACAACCATTTTTGTTAACCCTAATCTTAATAGAAAATCAGAATCGCCGCAAGTGCAAGATCAGGAAAAGCCATATGCCATCATCTTCATTCTTATCTGAAGCTTTTTTCTTGATCCAGTGATTCAACAGAGAATAAATTCGACAAGATCACAGCTTCCAGATTCTTCAATCATCCTGTTGATCTTGTCGGATCCTAAGTGTTTCAGATCGTGGTTTCTCAAGATTTCTTCCTCAACATCTTCTTCAAGAATTTCAAGTTTCAAGAGGGAATAAGTTTGCATATTTCAAATCTGGAAGTTAAATTTTCATTTTAGTTGTAAAGTTTATTTCAACTTTTGTAGGAGCATTGTCTCCGAGTTTGTAGGAAGATTTTTCTTCCAAGTGTAGATCCCATTTTGCGGGATCGAGTTTGTAGGAGTGTGTTAACTTTGAGTTGTAGGAGTGTTGCTCCGAGATGTAGGACTGTTTTAATCCGATATATAATAAAGTAGCCAATGCTAGCCGTGGTGCTAGATTGGTGAGGTGGAGAGTGGACGTACCCAAGATTGGCGAACCACTATAATTCCTTATGTCATCTGGATTGTGCTGGATTACTTGCTGTGTTAAACACTCTCAAAGTTTTATTCTGTAAAAGACGCAGATCACACATATTCACCCCCCCCCCCTCTAGGTGATTTAGGTAGACAACGAGATACTTTCAATTGGTAACAGAGGGAGGTTATTCTCAAAAGGTTCACACCTTGAATAGATCTACTTCTAGTTGTTGTAGAGATAATCAAGCATGGACAGATCCAAGGATTTCAAAAAACTTTTGGTGTGCACTAAGACTAACTTTCCCATATGGAAAGAAAGGATAAGATTCTTCATGGAAGCTGTTGATCCCCGCATCTTCATAATAGTGGAAGAAGGCCCCTATGTTCCCATGATGGCATCCATTATTGATCCTACTAGAAAGGTACCAAATAAACTAAGGGATCTCGACAAAGATGAGATTGCACTTGTCTCTCTCGACAAGAAAGCTAAAAATATCATCGCAAGTGCAGTCAATGACTCCATGTTACAGAACCTTATTCATTGCCAATCTGCTAAGGAAATGTGGCAGTCTTTGATTGTTTTGATGGAAGGTACCGAAGAAGTAAGGGATGACAGAAGATCCCTTCTGAACCAGAAGTATGAGGCCTTCAAGCAAGGCCCCAAGGACACAATAGCTGATACATTTGAAAACTTCTTCATGATATTCAACGACCTAAAGAGCTATGGCCGGTTTTTCACTAATGGAGAACTAAATGACAAGTTCCTACGATCCTCAAATAAGGAATGGGACAATAAGATCTATGCTATCAGGGATTTTGGGAGACTGGCAGACACTGACCTCAAAAACCTCTTCGGGAAGCTTATGTCGTATGAGCTTCAAATCAACACAAGAAAAGCTGAAGAAGAGGGCAGCAGATCCTCATCAAAAGATAAGTATGTTGCACTGAAGACAAACAGCTCAAGGAAGGCTAAAGCAGCATCTCCTGCTCCCACTCAGGAAGAAAATGAAGAAGAAGACTCAGAGCCAAGCACCTCAGGCTAAGAGTTATCTGATGGAGAGTTTTCTCTTCTCTCCAGACAATTCAAGAATTTTCTCAATAAGATAAAACAGATGAGAGGCAAAGACTCCTCTTACAAAAGATCACGTCACGATGGTGATCATAAAAAGAACCGACACACAAATGACAGGTATAAATCTAGACAGAACAAATATATTTCTACTGACATTATGTGTTATTGTTGTAATAAGCCAGATCACATGATCGTCGACTGCCCTCATAAGAAAAAGGAGGATGGAAGAAAAGAAGAATGAAAATCTTTCCATAGCAAGAAGAAGGAGAAGAGCTTCGTACTAAAGAAGCAGAAGACCCTCAATGACACTGACTCATCCAAGTCAAGTGAGGATGAAGAAGCCTACTTCTGGCTCATGGCTCATTCCGACGAGGAAGAAGTTGTCCCCTAATTTCATGGGGAGGTAAATTCTCACACTATTCTTTCTGAATCTAATGCTCCTGACAATGATCATGAGTACTGTTCCTTTGATGATGAATCAGAACTCAAGGGTCATGTTGGGTATTGTATCCACAGTAACCCAGATTTATATGAAGTCACCCTTGAACTAAGATGAATTAAGTTGTATTTGATGTATTGTTTGAGTTATGTGTTTGCAGAACTAAATTTCCAAGTGTAGACCAATATCAGTCTACAATGGGTCACCAAAAACAGGACCATACAATGTAATCCCTCATTGTATTATCCATGGTGTTGACTCATGTGTAGCCTCTCTATTGGGATACACTTCATTATTCAAGCACTTGGTTTGTTGGAGAAAAGACTTGTTGTTGGTTCTATTGAAGGAAGGAAAATCTTCATAAACAAATATTTTCTATGTGTTTCACTCGAGTAGAATTATAGTACTCGAGTAGAACCTTAAGTGGAACTCGAGTAAGTCTAGTCTGGATTTCGAGTAAATGAATGGTTCTCGAGTAACTTGAAATTGTTCTCGAGAGGCCAAGTCCATTACTTGAGTAGACGTTTTCTCTTTCTCGAGTTGACAGATTTTCCTCTTCAGAAATATTCTATGTATTATACTCAAGTAGTCATGTTCACCACTCGAGTAGATGAGCACTTTGACTCGAGTGACAGAAAGAAAGTTCTCGTGAAATATCTACCCCACTCGAGTAGTGTAGCTTATGTACTCGAGTAGTCTGCTTACTTCTCGAGTAGTCTAGTTCCAGTACTCGAGTAATCAATTTCATCTCCCTGAATTTTCTTTAAGTCCTTTTCTCGAGATGTTCACCTCCATCTCTCGAGTAACATTTCTAGCACTCGAGTAACCATCATTCCGCTCGAGTGACTATGATTTTGTTCTAAAATTTCCTAAAGGACTTGTTCTCGAGTTGTCTGATATTGTCCTCTCGAGAACTCAGTTTAGTACTCGAGTAGTTCCTATTTCGCTTGAGTAATTCTGTCTTTTTTCTAGAAAATTTCGCTAAGTCCTAACTGACTGGATTTTCAAATAATTTGACATGATTGGTCCACGTGGCCGTCATTAATGCTAATTATGACCGTTTGGGAGATCTTATATATGGTCTTGTCATTCTGACTAACCCTAACAAGTGTGTGAAATAAATATTCTAAAATTTCTAAATCGATTTTTCTCTTTCCTAAAACGGAAGCCGCTGCCACTCATCGTGAAAATTGCCAAGGGCTTTTGTTGATGAAGATTCAGATCAGTCGACTTGCAGATCGAGATTGTTCTTCAATTTCTTCAACTTCTCTCAGATCGTGTGAGTCAAGAATCTTCAGATCGGATCTTGCCGTGTCTTCTTAAAAGTTTTCTGACTGTGCCGCAAATTTTAGGAAGGAAGACCTAGGCAGAAATTTCCAGATCTGAGAAAAAGAAACTTTTTGTATTTCCTATTTTCAATCTATTCTTATAGGAGATTATTCTCCGAGTGTAGGAGTGTTGTTATCCAAGTTGTAGGAAGTTTTCATCTTCCGAGTGTAGATCCGTTTTGTGGATCGAGTTATAGGAATGTTGTTCTGAGGCGTAGGATTGGTTTCAATCCGAGATAGTGGAGTAGTCGAGTCTAGTGCTTTGCTAGATCGGTGAGTGGAAAGTTGATGTACCCAAGGTTGGGGAACCACTATAAAGCTCTTTGTCCTCTCTGATTGATTGGTGGTTGTTATTTTCTGTACTTAGATCTCTAAAATTTTTATTCCGCAAAAGACTCAAAACTCACCTATTCACTCCCCTAGGTGATTTAGGTAAGACATCTAACACTTCAATTGGTATCAAAGCAAGGTTGATCATTAAAAGGTTAACACCTTGATCTGATCTGACCAAAGTTGTCTTTTGAGTTATCCAAGCATGGGCAAGGCCAAGGACTTTGCTAAGCTTCCCTTGTGTACAAAGAACAACTTTCCCATGTGAAAAGAGAGGATTAAGTTTTTCATGGAAACTGTAGATCCAAGGATCTTCATGAATATTGAAGAAGTTCCTTATGTTCCTATGACCGTCTCCACTATAGATCCTACAAAGAAAGTTACTAAGAAGTTGATGGATCTCGACAAAGATGAGATTTCACTTGTCTCTTTAGACAAGAAGGCCAAAAATATTATCGCAAGTGCAGTTGATGACTCTATGTTACAGAACCTGATTCACTGCCAGTCCGCTAAGGAAATGTGGCAGTCCCTCGTCACCTTGATGGAAGGCACAGAAGAAGTTAGGGATGATAGAAGATCCCTTCTTAATCAAAAATATGAAGCCTTCCGACAAGGACCCAAGGATACCATTGCAGACACTTTTGAAAACTTCTTCAAGATAGTTAATGGCCTAAGAGTATACTACCGAGTCTTCACCAACGTAGAACTGAATGATAAGTTCTTGAGATCCCTGACTAAGGAATTAGATAACAAGGTTTGTGCTATTAGGGAATTTGGAAAGCTAGCTGAGACTGACTCGCAAAATCTCTTCGGAAAGCTTATGCCATATGAGCTGCAATTTAATTCAAGAAAAGTTGAAGAAGAGAAGAACATGTCTTCATTCAAGGAGAAGTCTGTAGCTCTCAAGGCAGATACCTCAAGGAAGTCCAAGGATACCTGTCCTACCCCAGTACAAGATGTAAGTGAAGAAGAAACCTCAGAGCCAAGTACCTCAGGCTTAGAACTATCTGAAGGAGAGTTCTCTTTACTCTCAAGACAGTTCAAGAAATTCTTGAACAAGAAGAAGCAATGGAGAGGCAAGAATGCCTCATACATAAGATCACGTCATGATGGTGATCGACACAAGAAAGGCTCTGACAGCCAAGACAGGTATAACTCTAAACAGAACAAACATATTTCTGCTGATATTGTTTGTTATTGCTGCAATAAGCCAGGTCACGTTATTGCTGACTACCCCCACAAGAAGAAGGAGGGTGGAAAAAGAGACGAGAAAAAATCTTCTTACAATAAGAAGAGAACAGAGAGAAGCCTTGCAGCCAAGAAGCGCAAAACTCTTAGCGACTTTGACTCATCTGAGTCAAGTGAAGAAGAGGAAGCTTACTTCAAGCTAATGACTCAAATTGATGATGAACAGGAACCCCAGTTCACTAGGAAGGTAAATTCTCACACTCCTCTTTCTGAATTTGATGTTTCTGAACATGATCATGAGGACAGCTCTTCTGACGATGAGTTTGAACTCATGGCCCAATATAAGGAGTTGATCAAGGCTTACAACAAATATCGAAAAGTCATGAAAACTCAAGACAAAGAGATAATGTCTCTCAAGGATGAAGAGAGCACTTTAAGAGAGGAAGTCGATAAGACGGACTCACTCAGAGAGAACTTCAATGCTGTCATTGAAGAATATAACAAGGCACTCGAGCACCTAGACCTTAAGGAGAAGATCATAAAAGAACTGGAAGCATAACTTGAAGAAGAAAAGAAACTTGTTGAAAGTTTCTCGAAGCCCAAGATTGTCCTTCCTTTCATTGCTGAATTCTCAGTTAAGGCCAAGGGTGATGGGCTAGACCATGTTGAATCTCCTAGAAAATCTTCTAGGAGGAATAAGGCTCAGAGAAAGACTAAGGCGACCAAGAAGGCTTTGGCCAAAGAAAAGGGGAAAGCTCCTTAAGATCAGACTTCTTTCAAGAAGGTCGTATTTCCATCAAACAAGTTTGATCTTGACTCGTCCTATGGTCACTTTGCTAGGCCTACTTATGTAGAGCCAAAGTCTCGTTACCAATGATGGACTCGTCCCCATAACTTTGGTGAAAGTGTCTTTAAGGCACCCTATGAAGAAATCACTCTTCAGATCTATGGCCCTTATAATCATGGTCATAACATCAAGAAGGCACCAAAGGTAAAGCCTATTGCAGAAAAGCCTCTCAAGGAGAAGAAGACATATGATTGGCATCACCATGAAGCTTCTTCCTCTAAGAATGTTGCACCTGCTCGACCACCATTTCAAAAGGTTAAGCAGGAGATTTTGAGGTAAAGATACAACATGTTTTACTGTTGGTGCTGTGGCAAAATTGGTCACTTTGCCATTAACTGCAGGTTTAATTCCAGGAATTTTTCAACTCCTCAAGTTAGCAATATGAGAAAGACCACTCATAATGCTAATACTCATAGGGGGAGTATTCTAACAAGAGACCAAGAACCCAAACATGTTTGGGTTCCTAAGGCAAATTGATTTGTGATTGCAGGTATGTCCAAATGCCACCAAAACTCCTATCTGGTACTTGGACAGTGGATGCTCTCGGCATATGACCGGGACAAGAAGCCTTCTTCAGAACTATTCTCAGGTCTTGAACGGGCCAAAGGTCATATTTGGAGGTTCAGACCGAGGAATTACTAAAGGCTTTGGTATGATCTCTAACGGTAGTGTATCATTCTCAGATGTGACTTGTGTTGAAGGATTGGAACACAATCTTATAAGCATAAGCTAGCTCTGCAATAAAGGATATGTTGTTGAATTTCATGCTGATAAGTGCTTGATAAAATCAGTTGACAATATGTAAACAATTCTATCGGGCACTTGAAGCAAAAATATATTTTGTTTGAATTTCATTTGTATAGACTCTTCTACACCAATGTGTTTTATGGATAAAGATAGTGCGTCTCTTGGTGACTAATGGCACAAGAGACAAGAACATATTAATTTCAAAACTATTAATAAATTATTTTCTCTGAATTTAGTACTTGATGCCCCAAATGTCAAATACGTTAAAGATAGACCTGTTATGCCTGTGTAAAAGGCAAGCAAACAAGGGCTACCTTTAAAAGCGTTATTGGAAAAAATTCTAATCAATGTTTACATCTACTTCATATGGACTTGTTCGGTCCACTGTAAGTTAGAAGTTTGGGAGGTAAGGATTATACATTGGTTATTGTCGATGATTACTCACGCTTTGCATGGGTTTTCTTTCTGAAACACACGTCAGATACCTTTGACAATTTTACTAATTTTGTCAGGCAAGTCCAGAATGAATACAACTGTTCTGTAGTCAAAATCAAAAGTGATAATGGAACAGAGTTCAAGTCTGGGGCCATGACAGAATTTTGTGAAAGCTTAGGTATCTTTCATGAGTTTTCCTCTCCTCGTACTCCTCAACAGAACGGAGTAGCTAATAGAAGGAATAGAACACTCATAGAGGCCTGCATGACCATGTTGAGTGATGTCTCACTACCGGAATACTTCTGGGCTGAATCCGTCAACATTGCATGTCACGTGCAAAATCGAGCACTCATAAACAAGAACCACAATAAGACACCTTAAGAACTTCTAAAGGGCAGGAAACTGACTGTTGCGTATTTTAAAATCTTTGGCTGTAAGTGCTTTGTCCTTCATAATGCGAAGTATCACACTACCAAATTTAGCGAAAAGAGTTTTGAAGGTATTTTCGTAGGGTATAGTAGCCATAGTAAGACATATAGGATATTTAATAAAAAAAACTCTGGTTGTAGAAGAATCCATTCATGTTGTATTTGATGAGACGAGCTTGCTGCAAAGCAACTCTTCTAGTGTGTTCATTGAAGATGCCGGTTCAAAGATGAAAGAACTAAACTTGGATGATCCGACTGAAGAAAAAGGTGAAAAGTTCATCAAGATCACCACTCCAACCCCGATTGGAGAGGTTGATGATCAAGATGAATAAATCATCCAAATTGATGAAGTCACTCCTGTGGAAGAATAAGCTCCAAATGCAAGGACCTTAGAGCTCAGACACTTGAAGGATCATCCAATGGACCAAATCATAGGAGATTCCCGAGATGGTGTCAGAACTCTTAGAGGTACAACTAATGAGAATCTATATTTGAGTTTTCTCTCACAGGTTGAACCAAAGAAGTTTGAAGAAGTAAACTCAGACGCGTCATGGATAATGGCAATGGAAGAAGAACTAAATCAGTTCAAACATTGTCAAGTCTGTAAACTTGTTCCAAGAGCCAAAGGTAAGAATGTCATCGGGACAAAGTAGGTATACATGAACAAGATGGACGAGGATGGAACAATCATAAAGAACAAGGCCAAACTCGTCACCAAAGGATATCGCCAAGAAGAAGGAATCGACATTGACCAGACGTATGCTGCAGTGGTAAGACTGGAGGCAATCAGGTTGTTCCTAGCATATGCTGCTCTTAAGGGCTTCACTGTCTATCAAATGGACGTGAAGTCTGCCTTCCTTAATGGTGCCATAAAGAAAGAGGTGTATGTGGAACAACCTCCAGGTTTCGTTGACTCTAACTTTCCTAATTATGTTTATATGTTATCTAAAGAATTATATAGTTTGAAACAAGCTCCTCGAGCTTGGTATGAGACATTGTCTACCTTTCTTCTTGAGAACAAATTCATAAGGGGAAAGATAGATAAGATATTATTTCTTAGGGAAATAAAAGGCAAGATTTTACTAGTGCAAATCTATGTCGATGACATTATTTTTGGCTCTACTGATGACAACCTCTACAATAAGTTTTCTAAAATTATGCAAGGAAAGTTTGAAATGAGTAGTATGGGAGAGTTGAAGTATTTCTTAGGGCTTCAGGTGAAACAATCTGAAGATGGAATTTTCATCTCGCAGATAAAGTTTACCAAGGAGTTAATTAAGAAATTCAGAATGGATAACGCAACCTCTATGAGGACTCCAATGGGTTCAGCTGTGTCTCTGGACAAGGATGAGAAAGGGAAACCTTTTGATGAAACCAAGTACAAAAGCATAAATATTGGATCCTTGCTCTACCTTACTACCAGTAGACCTGACATAATATTCTCAACATATGTATGTTCTAGATTTCAAGTGAACTCTAAGGAATCTCACTACGCTGCTGCAAAGAGGATTTTGAGATACCTTAAAGGTACACCAAATCTTGGCTTATGGTATCCAAGAAGTAATGATAGCGAACTAATTGGTTTCTCATATGAATATTTTGCAAGTAGCAAAGATGACAGGAAGAGCACTTCTAGGACTTGCCAATTCCTTGGAGGAAGGCTCATTTCCTGGAGTAGTAAGAAGTAGAACTGTGTCGCAATCTCAACAGCCGAGTCAGAGTATATCTTTGCAGGCAGTTGCTGTGCCTAGTTGCTATGGATAAATAATCAGTTGGAAGATTACAATCTCAAAGTCCAAAACATCCCTTTGTTTTGCGACTCCTCCAGTGCTATTGCAATAGCCAACAACCCAGTCTCTCACAACCGCATAAAGCATATATAGCTTGAAAGTCCACCTAGTGTCAACTATGTGCACCTATGGGGGGGGGGGGGGGAATAGGTGACGTGTAGTTCTTTTGCGGAATTTACGAATGTACCTGCACAATGAAAACAAAAGGCATAGCACACAGAATACACAGGCAATTTATAGTGGTTCCCCGACTTGGGTACATCCACTTTCCCCCTTCGACCTATCTCCCAACAAGGGACGACTCGGTCTCTTCTCCAACAGGATTGAAATCCAATCCCTGCACTAACGGAAGGAACCCTTCCACACGTGAGAGTCAACACTCCCACAAAATGGGTTGCACCCAACCCTTACAACACGGAACAAACGTTCCTTTACAACAAAAGTAAATATAGAATGTATACGAGATACAAACTTCGTTCGGAGACTACGGTGTTCCTCTTCGTTTGACGACGTGTTCGTGAAGTCAACGAAGAGTCTACAACCTTGGTCTCTCTTGGAAAGGATCTCCCCGGAACCGGCGGCGGCAACACGAGCGGCGGCTAGCTTCAGGATCGGCGGCTATGATGATGAGCGGCTGCTGAACTTGGAGATCCAAACTTCATTGCAAAGCAAGCTAGGTCTACCAACGGTCACTCTAGGATCAGTCGTCTCGATCGATTCGGACGGGGGAGTTTTTCCCGGTCAACAAATCGAGAGACAAGAGATCTCTGAATAGACACGTGAGACTCAGAGCTTTGCTAAGCTTCTGTCGCCGGAGATCACGAAGGATTCCCGATTGTTGATGGCGACCAACGTGCCCGAGCGCGACGGCGGCGGCGGAGAGGAATCGCGATTTTAGGGTTACGTCGCGGCCCAGTTTCTTGCTCTGTCTTTTACTGTTCAAAATACCCATGTATTTATACACGGTAGCTAACTCCAATATGACCGTTTGTGGGACCCACAATAGAAATCCCTAAATCCGGTTCAAACTAGTCCAGCGGCAGAATCCGGTCCAGCAGCATCCCGAGAAAACGCTAAGTGAAAATCGGCGAGAATCACAGGTGATTCTCGACGAATCGGCGAGAATCACCAAGTGATTCTCGACGATTCGTCGAGAATCGCTAGTGATTCTCGACGAATCACTTATTGATTCTCAGCGATTTTCACTTGGTATCCATGATCTGCTTAACCACTGGTTCGGCGAGAATCACTAGTGATTCTCGCCGAATCTTACTTGGCACCGTTTTGAGGTAGCCAGAAGGAGTCGGCGAGAATCACTAATGATTCTCGTCGATTCGGCGAGAATCACTAGTGATTCTCGTCGAATCGGCGAGAATCACTTGGTGATTCTCGTCGAATTTTCCTTGGACGAATTTTCGTCTTCCACCCTGGAGCTGCTCCTTGACCCATCCATGCTCCTTGTCTTCTCTTGCATATGAACGGCCATGTACTTGAAAGTAAGTGCACTCCAATAGAGAGAGTACACGTAGGCCAACACACTGATCTGCTCAACGAGGGATTACGTCTTGCAGACCCGTGTATATTGACCTACTGCACCCTGACATTGGTGTGCACTTAGCGTGGAGGAGCTGCAAGTACAACTTAAGATGTTTCATCAAATACATTGTGAATTCATCTTAGCTTGACATGTGGCTTCCTCAAATCCAGGTAATTGTGGATACAATACCCAACAATCTCCCCCTATTTGACGAAGCCAAAACCCTACTAGCTAAGATGAATAACACCTATCAAATAATAAACATAGCCTTCAGAAATTAAACATGCAGCACAAGAGAATATATGCAACCAGATCAGGACTTGAGTCATTCACAAATTCAAATATATATATACCAATATATATACACATATAATCTCAGAATTGTTCATATGATAACAATAATCATTAAGTGTTCTTAAGACAAAGTGACAAGCTATAAGTTAATGACTATTTTTTCTTAGCTAAGTCACTCTTAGGATTTTGAGCCAAGTACTTCTTGCTTTGCCTCTCCATGTATTCTTTGGGCTTCGGGTAATACCTAGGAGGAGGAACTTTATCTGCATCCTTGTAGTTTCTGAAAAAGATGTTGCGTTTCGCTTCAAACGTTTTGTGCGTTTCCCACTCATACTGGCTATATACTTCGTTTCGATTGATCTCTCCTCTTTCTTGCAGCCAGAAGGTGTCTAAGATGATGTTCCTTGAAACTGGACTCCACCTTTCGTTTCGTACATCCTCCTCACTCATTCTGATTCTCTTCTCAGCTAGAGTCTCCTTGGAGGTCCCTTCCTGAACTTTTCTCTTTCCCCTGGCTTTTGCTAAGGCCTCTTGGTCAAACATGCTCCTCAGTTTAGCTTTGGAGAGAGCCCTAGCATCAGCGTCATTTGTGGGAACATCTGCAGCACTTGTACTTAAATCCTCAGCAGCACATACTCCCTCAGCGGCCGTAGATGTCTCAGGAACATGAATACCTGCAGGATTGTCAGGCAGAACGACGCCTAACGTACCTAATGCCCGTTGGAGCATCCACCAGCAGCTCTCATAGACATATTTGCTTGATTGTGCGAAGTGTGTGCTCATGCTTTCTTGAAGCTCGACCAACTTAGCTATATACTCTTTCTCCCCCTTTTTGGCTTCGACAGCGATGCAGTTTGCATATGAGTGCAGGGAGTCATCAATATGCTTGGTGGTCTTGGAGAATTCAGAGACCAAGGCCTGCTGATTGGCGTTAAGAGTTACCATATTACCGTCAAACTTCTGAATGTTGTTGGCTACAACATGTGCATTCTGATTGACGACGGCAAGAGTATCAGTGTTCTTTTTCAACCCGGCCATAAGGAGTGTGACAGCTTCACCGGCCGCGGTATACTTTTCTTCAAATTTCTTCTCCATCACATCCAGTTTATGATTGATCTCAACCATATTCTTGAGCATGAGCTTTTCAGATGTCTTAATCCTGTTCAGCAGTTTATTCTGAGCTTCATCAAAGGAGGCTTTAAGTTCATTCACAATGCCCTGAATGATATTGACAGTGTGAGTGGCTAGCTCATCTCGTAATGGAATAGTCGGAGGCACTTCTTAGCCTTGCTCTTCAGCAGACGCATCTGTAGAGCTGGATACAATCACAGTCTCTAATGGAGTAATGCTGGCGGCCGCTGTAGATCTATCTGACTCCCCCTCCACTGGTGCAGGCTTGTCAGATGGAGGTTCAACAGGATCCGGAGCCTCAAATACTTCATGTCCCGCATGTCCTTCATCCTCTTCGTCATCATCCAAGAAATCATCTATAGCAGCAGCATCCTCTTCCAACTCTTAGTCAGCAGTCCCCTGTGCATCAGCTTCGGTTCCTTGAGTGTTTCTGTTCAGGACCTCCTCATGCTCCAGCTCAGGTTCACTTTCTTCATGAATTTCGGCCACCGCATCCCTGGCCACCTGGGAGATGTCAGATATTACCTCAGTATGAGGGGGTAGAGGCTCCCCCTCGATTCCTGCAGTCAGGGTATCAGGAATTTCACCGGGGGTTACTGCTGGAGATACTCCCTGGTGCTCTTCCACTGCAGTCTGCCCAATACGCCTCTCCCATCGATCAAACACACTTGTGTCCATCTTCTTCAAGTAGTGGAGAGGGACACCCTTACTCATGTCGAATTTGTCTCCATTTAGCTGGTTTAGATATAGACTTAAGATGCGGCCAAAACTTGGAGAGCCCAAGGTGTCCTTGATCTTCTCGAACAGCAACTCCCCCCAGTTAAACCTCTTGCGGCAGACGACAGCTATCAGGATCTTGAACATATCTCCTGAGATATGGTCATGAGAGCCCGGCTTGCAAATGAGCACCTTTCCAATAATATCAGACAGGAGCTTCCCTTCTTCATTCATATCCTTTCTCTTTATTGACCGAGTTCCTCGTGGGAGACCGCAGAATAGGAGAGTTCTGGTTTTGTCCTTGTCCTCCAGATTGTCCTCATGCTCCGAGCTAGAAAGCTGCAGGTAGCGAGTCAGCTTGCTGGCAGACAGCTTGACCTTTGCCCCAGCCACCTTGCTTTTGATTACGGAGTCGCCATTTCGGAGTCTTGCGGTAGCGAAGAACTCCAGCACCTCTTTGTCCAGGATTTTGCAAGG
Source organism: Platanthera guangdongensis (assembly GCA_039583875.1). Lineage (NCBI taxonomy): Eukaryota > Viridiplantae > Streptophyta > Magnoliopsida > Asparagales > Orchidaceae > Platanthera > Platanthera guangdongensis. The sequence goes on from CM077164.1 coordinate 44,721,219, forward strand.
GTGCTCCAGGACGAAGGTTAGCCCAGCCTCTTCCAACATCAGAATGATGTTGCGGAATTCGTCCGAGGCGTGAGAAAACCCAGTTCGAACAAGCTCGCAACCAGAGACCAACCCAGCAGTTGTCCTTGGAGCCATTTCAGATCTAGGGAGAGAAGCCCTATTCTTTGCTTAGTCAAAAGAAAAAAAAATTGATACTAGTGATCACGTCCAAGAGAGGGTGAGGGGATACCTAGCGGTGAAGACGGTGAGTTGGTTCGAGCGGAGAAAAATCGAAACTTGGGGAGATCGACGGTGCGAGCTTCGGCGGGATTCGTCGGGAGCCTTTCGACGAGAACTTTGCGAGAACCTTGCGGGAACTTAAGGGAAGACAATGGAGAACTTGCGGGATTTTGCGAGGGCGATACGGGATCCGACGAGGACTTTGTGCGATTTCTAAAGGAGAAACCTTGCGGGATCCGACAGAAGAAGCTTTGCGAACTGGCATGGTTTCTGCGAGAGTCGACGGGACTAGTATCGCTTGCTCCTTCGGCGGGATACTTGAGGAAGGTGAACGGTCGGCGAGCTCCTTTCGGCGGGATTCTTAAATAATAAAAAAAATTGAAGGGTTTTCTTTACTAGGAATTGAAAGGTTCCGAAAGGTTCCGAGGTTCCGAAATTGAAGGGTTTTTCTACTGGGAATTTTCACGTTAGGAAGTATTGTAACACTTTCGAATTCTTCTGATGTCAAGTCAATATAAGAACGATAAATACATATTTATTGTAAAGACAATCTATTTGGATTTGAGCGATGCTTCTCCAAACACTTCTTGATGTCAATTGTGAGTTGTCAAGATTCACAATGACATATCTTCGTTAACTCTTTATTGATGTATAAAGGTTTGCATGTATCGAGTTAACCTATCCTTAGACGTGCATACATACACTAATATACAAAGAAGTATCTGTATATAATGATATATATATATATGTAATTGTCAATTGAAAACGACTCAAGTCTTGGAACTGATCATGAGTACCTGGGATTTTGAGAGTCATCGTTTAAGTCCCACAGGTAGAACACATTAGAGGCTCAATGTGAGTATGCTCAAACAGAGATCACATCTGTTATTGCAGACGCTTGTTCCAAATTAGTCTTGAGCCACCTACTGTCTAGTTCCCACCATATTCACGGGAACCTAGACTACCCTGCAAGAAAGAATTACTTCACCTTAGGAACCCAAATCATATTGGGTCCTAGGTTCCTGTTAGCATAAGCACGCAACTGCCTTCCTTCAGAAAACCTGTCCGGAAGACTACCTCTGTCCCGAGAATGTGGATAAGCCCTTGTCGTGGGCACAGAGGGGTTGTGCCAACAGTCGATGGCAAAGTGCCCCACTTTGCCGCAGCACCAACATGGGTGAATGTTGTATCGCCGTTTTCGACCTGATCTAGTGACTGATGTAGTCACGGTCCTAGGTCTAAACGGGATAGGGCATGATCTTGTCACAAAAATTCCTCTTCCATCGCGACACGTGGAAGGGTGGAAAGAATGCATGTTGTGAGCGTTATGAGGCCGGGAAGGTGGTGCCATTCTTTCAGGCATCTCCCTTACAGAGGCCCCATGGAACCTGACATCATGACTTCTATCCTCTTTATCCCGTGTCCTCGAGTGGTGAGAAGCCTTCTGTGAGCCGGGACATGCAGATCCACACAGTGTTGAGGCAGTGGCAGTGAATACAAAGGGCTCAGAATGAGCCTTAGGTATTTCCTCATGGGTGGCCATGACGGCCCTTGCACTATGGACGTTGCCACATGGGGACAGATCATCCTTACAGTGACCACGACTATTCCTGTGGTCATACCTGAAGGCATGATGAGTTGCCTTCCTGCGTGGAGTGGGGGGTCGGAATACCGTTTCCCCATTTCTCCATGCCTGGATAATCCGGGAGATCCACCCGGTTTCTTGCTTTCTCTTTATAGCATCAACTTTGGAAAAGTTTGATACTATACGTTTCTCATTATCTAGACTATTCTCTAGAGCTGAGATCTTAGAGTCCTTGACCTTGTTGGACGCCAATTGGAGAACCAACAAGATCTTCAGTCGAGCAATCTCTCGAGCTTGCTCTTCAGCAAGTAGGTTGCTTTCCTGAAGGGCTCTCTTCTGGGAATCAGTATTTTCTGGAGGAGAGCAGTTTCTATCTTCAGAAAGGTCAAAAGATATGGGGTAGGGTGAAGATGTTACCTGCTCATCTGTGTTATTGTCATTAGAATCAGTGACCATTGTTTCCTCCTCGTCAGAACTGCTTTCCTCACTGGTCTCGTCAGTCTCTGACACGGACACGGGAGCTCTGATGCAAACCGAGGGATCCTTGCCTTCATCTTCAGAAGTGAGAACCCCCACATACGCTTCATCCTCTGATTGACAGCATATTCCAGCTTTCTCTGACCCCCCCATCAGCTCTGAGATCATCATCCACAGAGATTTAGCCGTTCTACATTTTTCCAATCTAGAGCGAGAGGCTCCAGACCAGACATCCATGATAATTTGTCGAATCCTCTCGTCCAAGTGAAATAGAGATAGTTCCGTCTCAGACATCTCAGCAATGCCCATGGGCACTTGGATCCCAGAGTCGGAGGTCTTCATGGGGATAAACGGACCCTCTTCCAGGATGAAGGATGCTCGAGGATCGATAGCATCAAGGTGAAAGGACACTCTCATTCTCCAGATGGGATAATAATCCTTTGTGCATGCGGGGAGTTTGAGTGGCGGTATCTCATAATCCAGATCCATGCTTCTGACACTGGTGGCAGGATTCTACTCAAGGTGTTAACCTTTTTGAAGAGTAACCTGCCTCTGATACCACTTGAAAGTCCACCTAGTGTCAACTATGTGCACCTATGGGGGGGGGGGGAATAGGTGACGTGTAGTTCTTTTGCGGAATTTACGAATGTACCTGCACAATGAAAACAAAAGGCACAGCACACAGAATACACAGGCAATTTATAGTGGTTCCCCGACTTGGGTACATCCACTTTCCCCCCTCGACCTATCTCCCAACAAGGGACGACTCGGTCTCTTCTCCAACAGGATTGAAATCCAATCCCTGCACTAACGGAAGGAACCCTTCCACACATGAGAGTCAACACTCCCACAAAACGGGTTGCACCCAACCCTTACAACACGGAACAAACGTTCCTTTACAACAAAAGTAAATATAGAATGTATACGAGATACAAACTTCGTTCGGAGACTACGGTGTTCCTCTTCGTTTGACGACGTGTTCGTGAAGTCAACGAAGAGTCTACAACCTTGGTCTCTCTTGGAGAGGATCTCCCCGGAACCGGCGGCGGCAACACGAGTGGCGGCTAGCTTCGGGATCGGTGGCTATGATGATGAGCGGCTGCTGAACTTGGAGATCCAAACTTCGTTGCGAAGCAAGCTAGGTCTACCAACGGTCACTCTAGGATCAGTCGTCTCGATCGATTCGGACGGGGGAGTTTTTCCCGGTCAACAAATCGAGAGACAAGAGATCTCCGGATTGACACGTGAGACTCAGAGCTTTACTAAGCTTCTGTCGTCGGAGATCACGAAGGATTCCCGATTGTTGACGGCGACCAACGTGCCCGAGCGCGACGGCGGCGGCGGAGAGGAATCACGATTTTAGGGTTACGTCGCGGTCCAGTTTCTTGCTCTGTCTTTTACTGTTCAAAATACCCATGTATTTATACACGGTAGCTAATTCCAATATGACCGTTTGTGGGACCCACAATAGAAATCCCTAAATCCGGTTCAAACTAGTCCAGCGGTAGAATCCGGTCCAGCAGCATCCCGAGAAAACGCTAAGTGAAAATCGGCAAGAATCACAGGTGATTCTCGACGAATCGGCGAGAATCACCAAGTGATTCTCGACGATTCGTCGAGAATCGCTAGTGATTCTCGACGAATCACTTATTGATTCTCAGTGATTTTCACTTGGTATCCATGATCTGCTTAACCACTGGTTCGGCGAGAATCACTAGTGATTCTCGCCGAATCTTACTTGGCACCGTTTTGAGGTAGCCAGAAGGAGTCGGCGAGAATCACTAATGATTCTCGTCGATTCGGCGAGAATCACTAGTGATTCTCATCGAATCGGCGAGAATCACTTGGTGATTCTCGTCGAATTTTCCTTGGACGAATTTTCGTCTTCCACCCTGGAGCTGCTCCTTGACCCATCCATGCTCCTTGTCTTCTCTTGCATATGAACGGCCCTGTACTTGAAAGTAAGTGCACTCCAATAGAGAGAGTACACGTAGGCCAACACACTGATCTGCTCAACGAGGGATTACGTCTTGCAGACCCGTGTATATTGACCTACTGCATCCTGACATTGGTGTGCACTTAGCGTGGAGGAGCTGCAAGTACAACTTAAGATGTTTCATCAAATACATTGTGAATTCATCTTAGCTTGACAGGTGGCTTCCTCAAATCCAGGTAATTGTGGATACAATACCCAATATAGCTGCATTACCACTTCATCCGGGAGCATGTGGAGCATGGGTACATAGATCTATAATATGTCCCGACTGACAGGCAGATTGCAGACATATTCACGAAGCCGCTGGACGAGACCAGGTTCACGTTCTTCAAAACAGAACTTGGAATGCTCAACAAAGAAGATTAGAGAAGGTGGACTCACAACATAGCTCAGAGATCAAGGAATAACTTCAAAAGTCTAAATTTCTCAAGTTAAGACTTAATATCACGAGTAAGATAATAACCACTCGAGTACTTCTTTAAACTACTCGAGAACTCATCAAGTCACTCGAGTAATATCACTCTAGTAATGAGTTTCCTCTCGATAAGTATAAAGATATCACTCGAGTAACATCATTCTCTCACTCGAGTACTGCCGGTCCACTTGAGAAACGGGAAGACAAATTCTCTACTTCTATTCAAATCTCTCTATTCACAACCCGAAGCTTATACCGCCATTTTCTAAGGTATACTTAATTAATTTCCTTCTTAATCATCAGATAATTAGGGTTATATAAATAGAAAAACCAGATTTCTTTTTCTACACGATTTCAAACCCTCTCAATGAGAAAGAAGAAAGACTCTTCGTCTTCCGCTGCTGTCGCAGAGCACGCCGTCGCCTTCTTCCCCGCAGCCAATTTCTCACTTCTTTCTGGACAATGGTACTGCCTTCCAAGATTGGGATTGGAAGTGAGCTAATCATCGACGTGATTGCCGAGCTCTCCGATGATTTCAGGAATCTTCTCATTCTTCTCGATACCACCGGCTTAACATCCGTTATCCAGCACCCCTGCAAAATACTATTCCCTGAAGTTGAAGAATTCTTTAAGAACATCAACGTGCGAAGAAATGGCAAGGTCCTTAAGTCCAAAGTCAGGGGAATCAAGATCAAGCTTATCAAGACCTCTGTCTCAACACTTCTTTGGCTACCCATAGTTGATGAAGAAGATTCCCTAACTCATTAAGATTCAGACAGAGCCTGCATGTTTTGTGGACTTTCTCCAGAAGTTCTTTCCATCCGTTGACCAGACCTCAATCCTGAGTGCAAATTCTTTGTGGACATGATTGGCAAGGTTCTCCTGTGTAAGACAAGTTCCATCAGGGACATCTCTTTTGATATGTTTGATATTATGACTACCATCATATGCAGAAAAATATTTCAGTTTGGAATGTTGATTCATGATAAGATAAGGGAGAGCATCAAGGCTCTTAACTATGCCAGGATCATCTCTCTGCTACTACTTGAGATAAATCCAGAAGTTTTTGATTTATCCAAAGGAACAACCCTTCACCATATGAATAAGGTATCCATCTCTTCCATTCAAAGATGGGAACTGAAGTTGTTGAATCCTGCCCAGGCTACTATAGCTCATGACCATCCAGCTATAGAGGACAGGACTCCATCTCCCTCTCAACCTCATATTGCCAGCACATCTGGTGCAGCTGCTGAGGAGGAGCCTTCTCCTTATGTTGCAATAGAAAGGATACCTACTCCATCTGCTGCTGCTTCTCTCCCTCCAACCACTCTAGAAGAAACTCCATCAGATGCTCAAGTACAAGACACCATACTCTCTATAGAAGAAGCAATTAACCAGATGATTGAAGAACTCAGCACTGAAGAGCATCTTCCTCCCCTCTAGAAAGAATAACCTACAGAACCAACCAAGGAACCTTCTCCAGTACCATCACCCTCACCTACTCAATCTCCAGAATCCCCTGTTCACCAATATCCTGCTACTGATAAAGAGCCAGATGAGCCAATATTGATTTCTGATGTGTAAGAACAAACTCCAGAACCAGCTGAAGCTCCTCTGAAGAGCTTGGATTTCACTCTTCACACCTTCATTGATGAAAAAGGAGATGCTCTAATTCACACAACTAGAGCTAAGAGCTCAGTCATCATTGAAGAGATTCCTCCATGGTCAGCTCCTCCTCCTCTAGTTCCTCATACAGCTACTCCAACTCCTACTGCCAATGATATTCTTAGTAAGATAGAACAGATGTTGCTCGACTAAAGAAAATATTTTGATGACTCCTTAAAGGTAGTTCAAGAGAAAGTTTCTGCTCTTGAAAAAGAGATGAGCAGAGGTTTTGCAGAAATTCAGCACAATACTGATGAGCTCATACAGTTATTCAAGATAGGTGTGTTGGGTACATTGGTCTAAATGTACCTGATTTGAAGAAGCCTCACCCAACTAAATGATATACATCAAAATGTATTTGATGTGTTTTTGAGTTACTTGTGCAGGTTAAGTATTTGCAGGACTGAAGCAAAAATTTCTAAGTCCATGTGTCAACACCCAGAGGGAAAGTGTCGACACTTAAGAAGGCTTGTGTCGACACCCAGGCAAGCAGTGTCGACACTTGGAGTCATTGTGTCGACACCAGTGACGCTGAGTCGACACTAGACAGAAAGTGTCGACACAAGGAGCTGTGTCGACACTCAGTGAAGAAAAGTGCAGTAAAGCTGTGTCGACACTTAACAGCAGTGTCGACACCTAGAAGAACTGTGTCTACACCAGAAAGTGTCGACACTTGGAGCAGTGTCGACACTCAGCAAAAGTCTGCAGAGACTAAGTACAAGTGTCGACACCCAGCACAATGTGTCGACACTCAGCAGAAGAGTCAGCACTTAAAGTAAGTGTCGACACCCAGAACAATATGTCGACACTCAGCTGAAGACTCTACACTTGAAGAAAGTGTCGACACATGGAGCTATGTCAACACTTAGCAAAGAACAGCAAGATCAACAAAATTTTCTAAGTACAAGTGTCGACACTATGAGAATGTGTCAACACTCAGCTGAAGTCTCAACAGAAGAATCAAGTGTCGACACAAGGAGCTGTGTCGACACTCAGCAAGTATCAACATTGAAGACTATGTGTCGACACCAAGAAGTAGTGTCGACACTTAACAGATTCAACACAAGAAGTTGTGTCGACACAAAGGAGATGTGTCGACACTTAGAAGAATTCAGCAAAAGATAGAAGATCAAGTACTTGTGTCGACACTCAATTTCAGTGTCGACACATGCAGAAGAAACTGTGTCGAGACATAGTATCTACAACACAAGGAGTTGTGTCGACACCTTGTAGACTTGTGTCGACACTTACACAACTTGTGTCGACACTTGGTCTATAAGTGTCGACACTTAAATACAGAAAGTCTCGACACTATCAGACAGTTAGAGATTTTCAAGAACTGACTGGATGACTTGACAGCTGCCGTTCCAGCCGGTCAACAGCACCTGTCAGAGATGTCAGAATTCAGTTATGGACCGGACCAGCCGGTTACCATGAAGAAGGCCTATAAATAGGCCCTTGCTGTCTACAGAAATTGATGATCAACAAGTTGTTGAAGAGATTGAACACAAGTCCAAGTTCAGATTTAAAGAAGATCTAGCTATCCAAGTGCAGATCTAAGAAGTTGGAGAGAGAGGGATCCATCCAAGAAATCAGCCGTTGGAACTAGGCTGAGAAGAAGGATTCAGATTCATTCTGGGTCTTAAGAAGCAGAGGTCAAGGATCAACTGCAGAAGGAGTCAATCTAATTGAGTTCTACTTTCAAGAAGCTTTGAAGAAAGCTAATTCAGATTGAATCCAGCTGAGTTCTTCCAAGAACTCATCAAGAAACTCACAACCACCCTCTCTTGTCTTTGGGTTGTTGAGTTAATAATTGTAAATTCATTTTTATCTTGTAGGATCCTTTGGATCTGAGTGATTGTAAGCCTGTATTTATAAAGGCTGAGGGTAGGGCTTGAGAGCCTGAGTGTAGGAGATTGAAATCTCTGAGTGTAGGCCTTGGTGGCTAAGTGTAGGCCTTGTTGGCTGAGTGTAGGCCTTGTTGGCTGAGTATAGGCCTTTGTGGCTGAGTGTAGGCTTTATGGAAAAGCTGAGTTGTAGGGCCTTGGGCCTGAGGTGTAGGAACCAGTTTGGGTTCTGAGATAGTGGAGAAGTTTGGCCGAATCTAGCACACTGTTAGATAGGCGAAGGGGGAAAGTGGATGTACCCAAAGCTTGGGGAACCACTATAAAACTCTGTGTCTGCTGTGCTGTACTGTGCTTTGCTGTGTATGCTGTGTGATTGCAAAAGTAGAGTAGATTCTGTGTTATAACTGATTGATGCCATTAAAGTTTAAAAAAGAATTAGGTCACCTATTCACCCCCCCCCCTCTAGGTGTTTAGGTACTATATCTTTCAAGGTGGAAAAGCATTGGATCACACTATTACAAGTGTTGGCAAAGTGATAGAACAATCTATTACTCTTGCTAATATTAAGATTCAGTTAGAAAAGCTGGCCCAAGAGCACACTTTCAAAATCTGTGATGAAGTGGGTACCTTCAAAGAAGCTGCCATAGATGAACTCATTATAGAAGTCAGAAAGGGAGAGACATTAGTCAAAGGATATTTAGAAATTCAGATGCTGGCAAGCAAACTCTCTGGGAAGCAAAGCTAAAGGAAATTCATGATGATGTGCAGAATCAGATCAACAGTGTAAAATTTCATACCTATGATACAGCTGTATGGATGCACAACCAGATCTTCCCTGATTTTCAAGCAGATCCAAATATAATTCCTCATCATATGAATCCCCTCGCTCCTCTAGCACCAGCTCCAGTTCCTCAGCCAATCTTTTCTTCAAGACCCCAAGGCTCCGAAACTACTCCTAAGATTCACATCCCAAAGAAAAGGAAGTATGGTGATGGAGCTTCTGCCAGCAGATCCATTCCTATTCCAGAGGCAGAGAAAAGGAAAGCTCCTAAATTTGCAGAGATCTAGAGTCCTACATCAAAGTCACTAATACTTGATACTCTCAAGTTAGTTTTGGATTTTAATGAGAATAGACATGATAATTACAGCTCCCAAGAGTGGGACTTGTATGAGAAGTCTATGACCAAAAGAAGACTCTATGATCGCGAGCATGGAAGGAACAATCCTGCTGCACCTCCAAAACCTTCCTAGTACTATCCAAAGCCATTCAGCTATCAAAGAAGGTAACATGAAAAGAAGGACAAACAACAACAACAATAACAACATTCAGCTAAAGATTGAAGAAAGTTATAAGAGTGTGGATGGGAATTACGTAAAAATGATCTTTGGACAATTCTATTTATATACATTCTTAATTTTGATAATCTATATTTGTGCTTATTACTCTGTTTTATCTCCTTTATATCTAGTTCTTTATTTGTCTATATAATTCACCTTAGTGTAGAGGGTTCTGACTTCTACAAATAGGGGTAGATTGTTGGGTATTGTATCCACAGTAACCCAGATTGTATGAAGTCACCCTTGAACTAAGATGAATTAAGTTGTATTTGATGTAATGTTTGAGTTATGTGTTTGCAAGACTAAATTGCCAAGTGTAGACCAATGTTAGTCTACAATGGGTAACAAAACATGAGACCATACAATGTAATCCCTCATTGTGTGATCCATGATGTTGACTCATGTGTAGCCTCTCTATTGGGATACACTTCATTTCTTAAGCACTTGGTTTGTTGGAGAAAAACTTGTTGTTGATTCTATTGAAGGAAGGAAAATCTTCATAAACAAATATTTTCTAAGTGTTTCACTCAAGTAGAATTATAGTACTCGAGTAGAACCTTAAGTGGAACTCAAGTAAGTCTAGTCTGGATTTCGAGTAAATGAAAAGGTTCTCGATTAACTTGAAATTATTCTCGAGAGGTCAAGTCCATTACGCGAGTAGACATCTTCTCTTTCTCGAGATGATAGATTTTCCTCTTCAGAAATATTCTAATTATTATACTCGAGTAGTCAAGTTCACCACTTAAGTAGATGAGCACTTTGACTCGAGTGACAGAAGGAAAGTTCTCGTGAAGTATCTACCCCCACTCGAGTAGTGTAGCTTCTGTACTCGAGTAGTCTGCTTACTTCTCGAGTAGTCTAGTTCTAGTACTCGAGTAATAAATTTTATCTCCCTGAATTTTCTCTAAGTCCTCTTCTCGAGATGATCACCTCCATCTCTCGATTAACATTTCTAGCACTCGAGTAACCATCATTCCACTCAAGTGACTATGATTCTATTCTGAAATTTCCTAAAGGACTTGTTCTCGAGTTGTCAGATATTGTCCTCTCAAGAACTCAGTTTAGTACTCGAGTAGTTCCTATTTCACTCAAGTAATTCAGTCTTTTTTCCAGAAAATTTCACTAAGTCCTAACTGACGGGATTTTCAAATGATTTGACATGATTGGTCTACATGGCCGTCATTAATGCTAATTATGACCGTTAGGGAGATCTTATATAAGGTCTTGTCATTCTGACTAACCCTAACAAGCACGTGAAAGAAATATTCTAAGATTTCTGAATCGATTTTTTTATTTCCTAAAATGGAAGCCGCCACCGCTCCTCATCGTGAAAATCGCCATGGGCTTTCATTTAAGAAGATTCAGATCAGTTGACTTGCATATCGAGATTGTTCTTCAATTTCTTCATCTTCTCTCAGATCGTGTGAGTCAAGAATCTTCAGATTGGATCTTGTCGTGTCTTCTTCAAAGTTTTCTGAATGTGCCGCAAATTTCAAGAAGGAAGACCTTGGCAGAAATTTCCAGATCTGAGAAAAAGAAACTGTTTGTATTTCCTATTTTCAATCTATTCTTATAGGAGATTATTCTCCGAGTGTAGGAGCGTTGTTCTCCGAGTTATAGGAAGTTTTCATCTTCCGAGTGTAGATCCATTTTGTGGATCGACTTGTAGGAATGTTGTTCTGAGGCGTAGGATTGGTTTCAATCCGAGATAGTGGAGTAGTCGAGTCTAGTGCTTTGCTAGATCAGTGAGTGTAAAGTGGATGTACGCAAGGTTGGGGAACCACTATAAATCTCTGTGTCCTCTGTGATTGCTTGGTGGTTGTTATTTTTTGTGCTTAGATCTCTAAAAGTTTTATTCCGCAAAAGATGCAAAACTCACCTATTCACCCCCCCTCTAGGTGATTTAGGTAAGACAACTAACACTTCAAGTAAATATAAAGAGCTGATCAATGTCTATGACCGATGTAGAAAAGTTGTTAGAACTAAGGCCAAGGAAATAAAATTCCTTAAGGCTGGGGAGATCACTCTGAGGGACGAAATCACAAGAATGGACTCACTCGGAAAGGAATTCGACGCTGCGGTCTAAGAATACAACAAAGCTCTCGAGCACCTCAACCTGAAAGAGATAATCATCGAGAAGTTGGAAGAACAGCTTGCCGCTGAAAAAAAACTTGTTGAAAGTTTCTCCAAGCCCAAGACAGTCCTTCCATTTATTATTGAATTCTCTGCTCAGGCTAAAGGAACTGGCTTAGGCCATGAGACTGCTCCTAGTAAATCCTCTAGGTGGAACAAAGCTTAAAGGAAAAATAAGGCTGCCAAGAAAGCCTTAGCCAAAGAGAAGGGGAAGGCCCCTCTGGATCAAACTTCGTTTAAGAAGGTAATCTTCCCAATGAACGAATTTCATTTTGATTCATCCTATGGCCATTTTACCAGGCCTACTTATGTAGAGCGTAAGTCGCGGTACCAAGTATGGACCCGTCCCAGGAACTATGGTGAAAGTGTGTTTAAGGAACCTTACGAAGAAATTCAAATGAGAAGTTATGGCCCATATTTTCATGGCCATAACAACAAGAAGGCACCTAAGGACAAGCCTGTTGTCCAAAAGGAAAATGAGGTGCATAAGCCTTGTGAGCACCATCATCATTAGGCTTATACCTCTAATTCAACTACTCCTATTAGATCACATGTTCAAAAGATCAAGCAGGACACCTGGAGAAGATACAATAGGTTTGACTGCTGGTGCTGCGACAAAGTTGGTCACTTTGATGTGGATTGCTGGTTTAATCCCAGAAATTTTGAAACTCCTCAAGTTAACCATATGAGGCAGACCACTCGCAAGGCTAATGTTCCTAGGGGAAGTATGCTGACTAGAAACCAAGGACCTAAATGCGTTTAGGTTCGTAAGGTCAACTGATTTATTTTTGCAGGTATGTCCAAAGTCCAACAAAATGTCTATCTAGTATTTAGACAGTGGATGCTCTCGGCATATGACCGGGACAAGAAGCCTACTTCAGAATTATACTCCAGTCAAAGACGGTACAAAGGTTATCTTTTGTGTATCTGACCGGGGAATCACAAAGGCTATAGTAAAATGTCTAGCAATATAGTTTCATTCACTGATGTGGCTTATCTGAAAGGATTATAACACAATCTGATCAGCATAAGTCAATTGTGTGATAAAGGCTTTATTATTACCTTTTCTAAGGATCAGTGCCTGATAAAATCTACCTCTGTTATGAAGATGATATTAACAGACACAAGGAGTAGAAATATATTTTGTCTTAATTTTCCATATTTAGACTCTTCTACCCAGTGTGTTTTGTTGCAAAATATAGTGCATCTCTTTGTGATCAATGACACAAGAAACTTGCACATATAAATTTCAAAACCATTAATATGCTATTTAATCAAGACTTAGTACGCAACACACCTACTATTAAGTTTAATAAAGAGAGTCCATGCCATGCATGCCAGATGGGCAAGCAGACAAGGGCTACCTTTAAGGGCGTTACTGATAAGAATTCTTCAAGGTATTTGTATTTACTGCACATGGACTTATTCAGACCAATACAAGTTCGTAGCTTAGGAGGCAAGTCATATACGCTGGTAATTGTTGATGATCACTCACAGTTTACTTGGGTGTTCTTTCTGAAATGAAAGTCAGACCACTTTGATGTGTTCATAAACTTTGTCAGGCAAATACAGAATGAATAAAACTGCTCAGTGGTCAGAATCAGAAGTGACCACAGAACAGAATTTTAATCTGATGTCATGACAAAATTCTATGGAAGTCTAGGTACCTTTCATGAGTTTTCCTCCCCGCGTACTCCACAACAAAATGGAGTTGCATAGAGAAGGAATAGAACACTCATTGAAGCATGTACTACAATGCTGACTGACTCCTCTCTACTAGAGTACTTATAGGCTGAGGTTGTCAATACAACTTGTCACGTGCAAAATAGAGCATTGATCAACAAGAATCTTCGTAAGACTCCCTATGAGCTACTGAAAGGCAAGAGACCGACTGTGTCCTACTTCAGGATCTTTGGCTGCAAATGCTATGTACTTAATAATGGGAAATATCACCGTACGAAGCTTGGAGAAAAATGCTTTGAAGGTATTTTCTTATGTTATAGTAGTCATAGTAAGGCTTACAAAATCTTTAATAAGAAAACTCTGGTGGTAGAAGAGTCGATTAATGTTGTATTTGATGAGACGAGCTTGCTACATAGCAGCTCTTCTAGTGTTCTTGCTGAAGATGCAGGTTCAAAGCTGGAAGAATTAAGCTTGGATAAGACAGTTAAAGAAAGTGCTCCAAAGTTCATCAAGATCACTCCTCCAGTCTCAATTGGAGAAGAGTATCACCAAGATAAAGAAGTTATCCAAGTGGAAGAAGTAACTCCAGAAATAGTAGAAGCGCCCGATGCAAGGATTTTAGAGCTTAGACACTTGAGGGATCACCCGGTTGATCAAATCATAAGAGATCCCCATGCTGGTGTAAGAACACGAAGAGGTACTATTAATGAAAATTTGCATTTGAGTTTCCTATCGCAGGTTGAACAAAAGAAATTCGAAGAAGCAAATAAAGACACATCATGGATAGTTGCAATGAAAGAAGAACTAAATCAATTCAAACGTTGCTAAGTCTGGAAGCTTGTACCAAGGCCCAAATGCAAGAATGAAATTGGAACAAAGAGGGTCTATAGGAACAAGATGTATGAAGATGGAACCATTGTCAAAAATAAAGCCAGACTTGTAGCTAAAGGATACAGACAAGAAGAAGGGATCGACTTTGATCAGACCTATGCTCCAATGGCAAGACTCGAAGCAATCAGGTTGTTCCTCGCATATGCTGCACTTATGGGCTTCATTATCTGTCAAATGGACGTGGAGTCTGCTTTCCTCAATGGTAATATAAAGGAAGAAATATATGTGAAACAACCCCCAGGTTTTGTTGATCCTAACCATCCTGACTATGTTTACTTATTATTTAAAGTGTTATATGGTTTAAAACAAGCTCCACAAGCTTGGTATGAAATGTTATCTAACTTTATTCTTGAGAACAAGTTCACAAGGGGAAAGATATAAAAGTCATTATTTCATAGGGAAGTAAAAGGCAAGATTTTGCTAGTACAAATCTATATCGATGACATTATTTTTGGCTATACTGACGAAAACTTTGCAAGAAGTTTTCCAAACTTATGCAAGGGAAGTTTGAAATGAGCAGTATGGGTGAGCTGAAATATTTCTTAGGACTTCAGGTGAAACAATCTGAAGATGGAATTTCCATCTCTTAGATGAAGTTAACCAAGGAGTTGGTTAAAAAATTTGGAATGGAAAATGCAACCTCTATGAGGACTGCAATGGGTTCTGTTATGTCTCTGGACAAGGACGAGAAAGGGAAACCTTTCGATGAAATAAAATACAGAAGCATAATTGGATCCTTGCTCTATCTTACTTCTAGCAGGCCTAACATAATGTTCTCAACATGTGTGTGTGCTAGATATCAGGTGAACTCTAAGGAATCTCACTACACTGTCGCTAAGCGGATTTTGAGATACCTTGAAGGAACACATAATCATGGCTTATGGTACCCAAGAAATAATGATAGAGAACTAATTGGATTTTCAGATGCAGACTTTGCAGGTAGCAAAGGCGACAAGAAGAGCACTTCCGGGACTTGCCAATTCCTTATAAGAAGGCTCATTTCTTGGAGTAGAGAGAAACAGAATTATGTTGCAATGTCAACAGCCGAGTCAGAATATATTTCTGCAGGCAGTTGCTGTGCACAACTTCTCTGGATAAAGAATAAGTTTGAAGACTACAACTTGAAGTTCAGGGACATTCCGATGTTTTGTGACTCCTCCAACGCTATAGCAATAGCCAACAATCTAGTTTCTCACAGCCGGACAAAGCATATTGAACTGCGATATCATTTCATTTGAGAGCATGTGGAGAATATGGACATCAACATCCAGTATGTTCCCACAGATAGACAAGTTGTAGATATTTTCACAAAGCCACTGGATGAGAGCAAGTTCTCACTTTTCAAGACAGAACTCGGTATGCTCAACATGGAGACCTGAAAAGCTCACAGTACAAGTCAAGGAAGGATTCAGCATCAGGCCCTCAGAATATGCCAAGGAAAATTCTTACTCAGCAAACATTCAGAAATATGCAAGCACAGAAGTGAATTTCTCAAAACAACACTTGGCATTATCGAAAAGAATCTTGGATTTCTTAAAATGACTTGGTTTTTTCGAAAAACATTCTTGGAGTTTTCAAAAAATACACTTAAATTTCTCGAAAAATTATGGGACTTCTTGAAAAACTTTTATATTTTTTTCGAAAACTTCCATACCATTCGAAAAATAATGCTGGTTTTTTGAAAAACGCCAAAACTGTTTGCCGAAATTTCTGAGAATTTGAACCGCCATTCAGGGCTCTTTCGAAGAACGACGATTCATATCCTCTGGTTCCGCCATTCTTAACGAAAAAGCTTTTGTTCTACTTCGACAAATCAGAAATCTCCCAACCTCTATAATACATGGCTCCTGCTGTTGAAACCAAAAACTCAGCTTCCAATGGAGTTCACCCTTGGGGAAGGGGTGATCGCGCACCTACTTCTCTCTTGCAAGCCAAACAACAAAAGAAAAGGGAACTGACCTAGGGGCTCGGCGTGGAGGTCCCACCACACGCCCGGAAGATCTTAGAGCGCTTTACATCCTTAGCCAAAGGCCGAGCTAAGGCTACCTCAGAAAGCGCATGAAGATCAGAACTCTAGTAAGCATGTCTTCTGAGGTGCCCCTTGGGTCCTATTTATAGATTTCTGAAAAAGTGAAAGTGAAGGTTAGATATGAAATACTCTAGAGGGGGGGGGGGGGTGAACAGAGTATTGTGGTCTCTTAAAAAAATCTTTACAGCTTTTGCTGTAATCCTAAGTGAACAGGTTATCAAAATAAAGTAATAGAAACAGCAACCTAGCAAATCACAGAACACAGCCAAAAATAAAAGAAAAGGGCAACCAGACGACACAAGAAATTATAGTGGTTCCCCAACCTGGGTACATCCACTCTTCTACCACCCTGGTAGGAATCCACTCAGGTTTTTGATCAGGTGCCTGACACCAATGAGCTTTTGTTCAGGTGCTCAAAAACCAAAACCTCAAGTCTTTTGGTAGGAGACTTGCAACTATGAATAATTTTGAAGGGACTTAAAACCCTGCACAGAGGATGGAAAAGGGTGATGGTGTCTTCTCTTTTTCAAAAACAACTGAGAAGACTAGTGGATTGATTTCAGCAGATTGCTCCCCCTGAGACCTTGAATGGATCAGGAAATCTGGAGCATTGCTTCAGGGTGACAGGTCTTCAAAAGCTTGATTGCCTTGACCAGAGATCGCTTCAGGAACTTCTTTGACAGATAGAGATATTGTTGTCCTTTTGAAGATGTCTTGTAGGGTTGAAAGTGATGTTCTCTGGCTTAGGCTGATTGCAGTGTATGAAAACTTTTTGATTTATGTAAGATTTCTTGAATGTAATCTCTGTATCAGCAAGATTTCTTGATCTTCTATTTTTTTTTCTGAAAAACTCTTACTGAAAAACAACACACACGAAATTTAAATCTTTAGCAATAAATGCAGTAGGCCTGGGAAGGAAGCGACAATGAATGAATTCCCTAACTATCCCATGGAAAAATGGCATGAAATAATCCGTGATCAATGCTCGTTCTAACAGTAATATTTCGAGAAGATTGAGCATTAATTACTTAGGAATGATCGCCAAGAAAAGGGACGGAAAACTAGAGAAGACCTAGTCTGGAATCGTCAAATGGAGAACGCAAATCATCGAGCTGAGTTCACAGTTCGTCGAGCTGAGTTCACAGTTCGTCGAGCTGAGCTGATGAGTTCGTCGACCAGACAATAGCACTTAATCTTCAAGGGAAACTTGTCAATTCTGCTTCAAACTTCGTCGAACTGACAATTATCATTTGTTGAGCAGAGATCCAAATTCGTCGAGCAAAGAATGATTGTGGACTTAGAATCTGAGAAGTCTCTGACTGAGAAGAATTCAAATCGTAGACCATAAATCGTCGACCAAGGCATGTGGTTCGTTGAGCTGAGATCGACGAACGTCGAACACTTTTCCTTGAGCTGAAAATATCTCTAAGTCTAATAGTAGATCAGAGTTCGTCAAGCAAGGAATATGATTCGTTGAGCTGAGATCGACGAACGTCGAACACTTTTCCTTGAGCTGAAAATATCTCTAAGTCTTGAGTTTCTCTGGCAGTTTAGAGGATGGCTGGTACACAAGATGATGTTCTAAGGACAAACCCTAGACTCTAGGACGCAACCAAAGACCCTGACTACACAAGGTGGGTCAAAGACATCCTAACTCAGTGAACCTAGCCTAAATCCAAACTAGGGATCCAACAATCTCCCCTTATTTGGGTGAGGTCACTAAGTGAAGACACAGACAGAAATAAAACAAAGAAGAAAAAGCATATATCTGACAGAGAATTTATAACACATGTAGCAGATATATAAAAGCTTTGTTCAGAGACATAACCAGAGAGTTGTAAAAACAAAAGAACAGAAAACAAAGGAAAACTTAGATCATATCTTGCTTTTCTTGGATTGGTCTTTGTCCATCTCTTTGCTACTGCTGCTGCTATCTCCAGGCTTTGAGAATTTGATCTCTCTGTTTGGATTAGCTGCCTGAGCTGTAGTCATCTTCATATCAGCTATACCAAGCATCTTCTGACTAGAGGCTCTGGGAACAACAGCCTCTGGATGGAGCTTCATATAATCATCAACATTGAAGAGTTTGTTTGCTTTGTCAAACCTTTTAAGTTCTTATTTTCTATATTTTGACATTGTTGAGTATCCTGAAATGTCCTTTCCCTCAGATTTAGCTTTGTTAATCAATGAGAGGCCAATCAGCTCCTGGAATCTGGCCATTTTAGCAGTATTAGCTGTTTCTGGATCCTCAAAAGAAACAGGAGGGGGAATAAGGTCTTTCAGGACTCTTTGCCTTCTGTTTTATAGATTCATTTTGTTGATGCTGCTGAGGTTGTTGTCTGCCCGAAGATTGTTGCCTCTGCTAGTAACCTCCTAAAGACTTGCTCTGATGCCTTTGGTAGGTTTGTACAGGAGCAGGCTTTGGAATAGAGGAACTGGAAGTACCAGCAGCTGGAGGAGGAGGAGGAGGAGGATCTTTTCTGTATCTGACAACTGGTGAAGAGGAGTATCTCCTGCTTTTCTTTCTTTCCTTTTGTTAATTCTTTGACAGCCACATCCAAGAAGGCATTCCCTCACAGAGAGTATGTTATGCAAGATGTAGTAGGGAGTGTCAGCTGTTGGATTGGGCTTAGGAGCAGGAGGAGGAGGAGCCTTTCTCTTCTTTGACTTGACTCTCTTCTGGGCTTCTTCATCTGAGTCTTAATCTTCCTATTCCTCATCTGAGCTAGACCCTTGAGGATTGGCATACAAAGCATCAATTGCTCTTAGGATAACTGCAGATATCTGGGGCTTGGCAGGTTGAACTGGAACTAGAGAGCTGATTAAAACTGAGCTCTCTTCTAGAGCTTTATTCTCTTCCTCAATGTCTGCCAGAATTAATGCATCTAGGTCAGCTATTGGGGAATCATCCATAACAAAAGTAGGGGCAGAAATCTCTGCTGGGGGGGGGGGAAGATATGGCTTGCTCTGGAACAACAAAACTGTCACTAAGTTGCTTGGCAACTGTAGGACTTATTGGAGGGGTGACAGCAATAATAGCCAGGGATGGCTTAATAGAAGGGAACTGTACATAAAGTGTATCAAAATATCTTAACAAAATAGTCAAATCAACTGTGGGATTCAAATGGAAATCACCAACAGTTTGTATCTGCTCTGGAACTGACTCATCTAAGTCAATGTCAGTATCCATGCAATGGATCAATTCGGTCAAATCTGAATCAAATTCTGTCAAAATTGTTGCTTCTGCAACTGAAACTGCTGCTGGAGGAACTGCTGCTATATCTGAAACTGCTGTTATATCTGTTGTTGCTTCATCACAGAGCATCTCTCCCTGCCTAGTTTTAGGAGAACCTGGAGCCAGGCCCCTGAATGAAGAGGGGGCAGCAGAAAGAAGAGACACTTGGGTAGATAAAGAATTGATAGAATTTACAAGAGGTGTAATGGCCTCTGTAATTAGGGATTTGATGAGGGGAGTGAGCAGGGTTATGATGGTAGATATAGTGGGATGGTCCAAGATGGAGAAATAGATGGTGATGGTAGAGAAGTAGATGTAGGGAGAGGAACAGATGGAGGAGATACAGGTGGAATGGTATCTGTCATGGTGGTATCTGGTGGAGGTGGGGAAAAGGATGATATATAAAAATGTGGAATGTTAGACAGATGTGGTGGAGGAGGTGATGGTGGAGGAGACATAGGAGGGGATGCATGAATGGATGGAGAAACATGACTGGGGGAAGCCGAAGGAATTTGAAGACTGGGTGAAGATGGAAGTAGAATTGTTGGAAGAGGTTTTTGAGATGGGATTACCTCTTCTGTAGGGTGGGGAGTGGCCTTCACGACCCTTGTGCTCTCAGAAGATGGGATGGAGGAGGAGGAAGCCTTGGATGGCTTGCAGATCATCCTCTCCCATCTGTCAAATAAAGCGCATGTGAGGCGCTTGCTGTCATTGATGAATATGGTCGGGGAGACCAAGAATTCACCAGCTTTTGCTTGAAGGAAAATCCCCAGGATTCTTCCAAAGCATACCTCTTTCTTACTGTTCTTCTTCTTTATCAAACCAAAGAAAATCTTGCCCCAATCAACATGACTTTTGTTGACCACCGCGCACATGATAAGGAATTGATATTGAAAGTCCACTAGTGTCGGCTATGTGCACCTATGGGGGGGGGAATAGGTGACGTGTGGTTCTTTTGCGGAATTTACAGATGTACCTGCACAATAAAAACAACAAACACAGCACACAGAAAACACAGCAAATTTATAGTGGTTCCCCGACTTGGGTACATCCACTTTCCCCCTTCGACCTATCTCCCCAACAAGGGACGACTCGGTCACTTCACCAACGGGATTGAAATCCAATCCCTGCACTAACGGAAGGAGCCCTTCCACACGTGAAAGTCAACACTCCCACAAACTGGGTTGCACCCAACCCTTACAACACGGAACAAAAGTTCCTTTACAACAAAAGTAAATATGGAATGTATATGAAATACAAACTTCTTTCGGAGACTACGGTGTTCCTCTTCGTTCGACGACGTGTTCTCGAGGTCGATGAGGAGTCTACAACCTTGGTCTCTCCTGGAGAGGATCTCCCGAAGCCGGCGGCGGCAATCCGAGCGGCGGCTTGGTTCGGAGTTGGCGGCGACGAAGGTGCGCTGCTGCAGTGCTTTGAGATCCAAACTTCTTTGCGAAGCAAACTAGGTCTACCAACGGTCACTCTAGGATCGGTCGTCTCGATCGATTCGGACGGGGAAGTTTTCCCGGTCAACAAATCGAGAGACAAGAGATCTCTGGATAGACACGTGAGACGCAAGCTTTGCTAAGCTTCTGTCGCCGGAGATCGGGAAGGAGAACGATCGGCAGCGGCGACGTATTAGCCCGAGCGCGACGGCGGCGACGGAGAAGAGAGATCGCGCTTTTAGGGTTTTGTGCTCGGGTTTTCTCGTCTTCTCTGATCAAAAAATACCTATGTATAAATACTGTAGGATTCTCAAATATGACCGTTTGTGGGACCCACAAATGAAATCCCCAAAATCCGGTTCAAACAAATCCAGAAGCAGAATCCGGTTCAGCAGCATTCTGAGAAAACGCCAAGTAAAAATCGGCGAGAATCGCAGACGATTCTCGACGAATCGGCGAGAATCACCAAGTGATTCTCGACGATTCGTCGAGAATCGTTTGTGATTCTCGTCGAATCACTTGTTGATTCTCAACGAATTTTACTTTGTATTCATGGGCTGCTAGACCACTGGTTCGGCGGGAATTACAAGTGATTCTCGCCGAATCTTACTTGGCACCATTTTGAGATGGCCAGAAGGAGTCGGCGAGAATCACTGACGATTCTCGACGATTCGACGAGAATCACTTAGTGATTCTCGCCGATTCGGCGAGAATCACTTGGTGATTCTCGTCGAATTTGCCTTGGACGATTTTTCGTCTTCCACCTAGGAGCTGCTCCTTGATCCTCCATGCTCCTTGTCTTCTCTTGCTTATGAGCGGCCCTGTACTTGAAAGTAAGTGCACTCCAATAGAGAGAGTACACATAGGCCAACACACTGATCTGCTCAACGAGGGATTACGTCGTGCAGACCCGTGTATATTGACCTACTGCACCCTGACATTGGTGTGCACTTAGCGTGGAGAAACTGCAAGTACACCTTGAAAAAGTTTATCAAATACATAGTCTATTGACCTTAGCTTGTCCAGGGGCTTCTTCAAATCAGGTACATTGTGGATACAATACCCAACAATCTCCCCCTATTTGAAGAAGCCTAAACCCTACAAGCTAAGGTGAATAGAGCAAATGAAAAGGAAAGCAACTGAAAGCCATAAACTTAACATCATTAAGTGGAGACATCCCTTACCAATACCGAGTGCTTGGGAGCAAGCTGGAGCCACCTTAGCCTTGACCCCGAGAGGGTTATCTCCCCCTTTTCGGCTTCGGCAAATCGGGGGTCAGTAACCTTTGGCCCTTAGCTCCCCCTCAGTTCTTGCAGCTGTACTCACACTGGAGTTCCCGGCTCCACCTCAGCTTATGCCTCTGTAGTCTTCATTCTTCATAATTGAGCATCCCCAATTCTGTCTTGAAAAGATTGAACTTTGCCTCATCTAGGGGCTTTGTGAATATATCAGCAATCTGCTTGTCCATGGGGACATAACAGAGAGAGATATCCTTGTTCTCCACGTGCTCCCGAATGAAGTGGTAGCGTACTTCAATATGCTTCGTTCTGCTATGCGACACCGGATTGTTGGCAATGGCAATTGCACTGGAGGAGTCGCAGTACATTGGAACTTCCTTGAACTGAAGGTTGTAGTCGGCCAACTGATTTCGGATCCAAAGGAGTTGTGCGCAACAGCTTCCTGCTGAGATATACTCTGACTCGGCTGTGGAGGTTGCAACACAATTTTGTTTCTTGCTGTTCCATGAGATAAGCCTCCTGCCGAGGAATTGACACGTCCCGGAGGTGCTTTTCCTGTCATCCCTGCTCCCTGCAAAATCAGCATCTGAAAAGCCTATTAGCTCGACATCATTGTTCCTCGGGTACCACAAGCCAAGATTAGGAGTACCTTTAAGGTATCTTAGAATTCGCTTTGCAGCGACATAGTGAGATTCCTTAGTGTTCACCTGATATCGGGCACATACGCATGTGGAGAACATAATATCCGGTCTACTGGCAGTAAGGTAGAGCAGGGATCCAATGATGCTTCTGTATTTGGTTTCATCGAAAGGTTTACCTTTCTCATCCTTATCCAGAGACATGGTGGATCCCATTGGAGTCCTCATAGAGGTTGCACTCTCCATACCGAATTTCTTAAGGAGTTCATTTGTGAACTTCGTCTGAGAGATGAAGATTCCATCCTCAGACTGTTTCACTTGAAGGCCTAAGAAATACTTGAGCTCTCTCATATTGCTCATTTCAAACTTTCCTTGCATGAGTTTAGAAAACTTTTTGCAAAGATTATTGTCTGTTGAGCCGAATATTATGTCATCGACATAGATTTGCACCAGCAAAATCTTGCCTTTGACTTCCCGGAGAAACAATGTTTTATCTATTTTACCTCTGGAGAACTTGTTCTCAAGAAGAAAACTAGATAAAGTCTCATACCAAGCTCGTGGAGCTTGTTTCAACCCATATAAAGCCTTATTAAGAAAATAAACGTGATTGGGATAAGTAGGGTCGACAAAACCTGGGGGTTGAGCGACGTATACTTCCTCTTTCAGGTCTCCGTTCAGGAATGCCGATTTCACATCCATTTGGTAGACAGTGAATCCTTTGTGTGAAGCATATGCCAGGAACAACCGGATTGCCTCGAGCCTTGCGACTGGTGCGAAGGTTTGGTCGAAGTCAATCCCTTCCTCCTGTCTGTAACCTTGAGCCACCAGCCTGGCCTTGTTCTTTATGATGACACCATGTTCATCCAGCTTGTTTCTGAAAATCCACTTCGTGCCAATGACATTCTGCTTGTATGGTCTGGGAACCAGCGTCCAAACCTTGCAACGTTCGAATTGATGTAGTTCCTCTTGCATGGCCAGAATCCATGCCGCATCCTTGTTCGCCTCGTCGAACTTCTTTGGCTCTACCTGTGACAGGAAGCTGAGATGCAATACTTCGTTAGTTGTACCTCTTCGAGTTCTGACGCCTACACGAGGA
Source organism: Platanthera guangdongensis (assembly GCA_039583875.1). Classification (NCBI taxonomy): domain Eukaryota; kingdom Viridiplantae; phylum Streptophyta; class Magnoliopsida; order Asparagales; family Orchidaceae; genus Platanthera; species Platanthera guangdongensis. Next base: position 44,745,149 of record CM077164.1, read on the forward strand.
TCTCCGATGATCTGTTCTCTAGGATGATCCCTCACGTGACGGTGCTCTAGAAGTCTGGCGTCTGGAGCTTCAGCTACTTCTTGTGCTTCTCTTTCTTCTAAAAGATTTGTTCCATCTTGATCTTCAACATTTTCAGTTGACGTGGAGGTGGAAACTTTGATGTACTTGGGTGCGTCATCTTTAGGGGTCTCATCCAGATTCAGCTGGTCAAGTCTAGCACCTGCATCTTCAAGAAGACTACTGGAAGAATTGCAGTTAAGCAAACTTCCTTCATCAAATACAACATTTATTGATTCTTCTACCACTAGGGTTTTCTTATTGAAGACCCTATATGCCCGACTATGGGAACTATAGCCCATGAATATGCCTTCGAAGCATTTTTCACCGAATTTAGTACGCGGGTACTTCCCATTATTCAGTACATAGCATCTACAACCAAAAATCCTCAAGTAGGACATGGTTGGTTTCCTGCCTTTCAGTAGCTCGTAGGGCGTCTTACGATGATGTTTGTTGATCAAAGCTCGGTTTTGTACATGACATGCCGTATTGACACCCTCTGCCCAGAAGTATTCCGGGAGAGAAGCATCTTTCAACATGGTCGTGCAGGCTTCAATGAGTGTTCTATTTTTCCTCTCCGCAACTCCATTTTGCTGAGGAGTGCGCGGGGAGGAAAACTCATGAAAGATACCTTGTTCTTCACAAAATTCTGTCATAGCACCAGACTCGAATTCTGTTCCATGGTCACTTCGGATTTTGACCACGGAGCAGTTAAATTCGTTCTGAACCTGCTTGACAAAATTAGTGAAGATGTCAAAAGTATCTGACTTTCGTTTCAAAAAGAACACCCATGTAAACCGTGAGTGATCATCAACTATCACTAGCGTATATGACTTGCCTCCCAAGCTATGAACTTGCATTGGGCCAAACAAGTCCATATGTAGCAGGTAAAGACATCGGGAAGAGTCTTTGTCTGCAATGCTCTTAAAGGTAGCCCGTGTCTGTTTGCCCAGCTGGCATGCATGACAGGGGCTATCCTTGATGCACTTGATACTGGGAGCATCTCTTACCAAATTCTTAGAAAATAGCATACTAATCGACTTATAATTAATATGTGCCAATCTCTTATGCCAATGTTCGCAAAGAGAAGCACTGCCTGTTGCCACAAGGCATACGGGGGTAGATGAATCTATACTAAGAAAATCTAAGCAGAAGATATTTCTGCTCCTAATGCCTGATAATACCGTCTAAGAGGAGGTACGTGAAATTATCAGACATTTATCCTTGCAGAACTTAACGTCATAACCTTTATCACATAACTGACTTACACTGATCAGGTTATGATTTAACCCTTCAACATAAGCCACGTCGGTGATAGAGATTATACCGTTGGAAATCATACCATAACCTCTGGTGACTCCTCGATCTGACCCTCCAAAGATGACTTTGGGTCCATTTTCGACTGGAGTGTAATCACGCAGCAGGTTTCTTGTCCCGGTCATATGCCGGGAGCATCCACTGTCCAAATACCAGATTGGCGTTTTGGTGGCCTTTGGACATTCCTGCAAAACAAAATTAATTTGCCTTAGGAACCCAATCGAACTTGGGTCCTAGATTCCTGGTTAGCACACTCCCCCTCGGTTGGTTAACCCTACGAGTGGTCGGTCTCGCATTGTTAACATGGGGAGTCTCGTAGTTCCTTGGATTAAACCAACAATCCACGGTAAAGTGACCGACTCTGCCACAGCACCAACAGTCGAACCTGTTGTATCTCTTCCGAGGCTCCTGCCTTACCCTGGGAACAACGGGTACAGCTGGGGCCTTGGATCTGGAGGTGGAGGCCTCATGGTGACGGCAGTCACATGACTTTGTCACCTTCTGAATAACAGGCTTGACTTTTGGCGCCTGCTTTCCATTATGGCCGCTAGAGAACGGACCATAACTTCCTATGTGGATCTCCTCATAAGGTGCCTTGAGGGCACTCTCACCAAAGTTCCGGGGGAAGTTCCAACCGTCATACCGGCTATTAGGCTTTGCAACCGAGGGCCGGAAATGATGCCCAAATGTTGACTCAAAGTCATGTTGGTTGCAAGGAAAGCCAGGCTTTCTGAACGCAACAGGACTAAGAGGAGCCTTCCCCTTTTCATCAGCAGAGGCCTTCTTGGCGGCCTTATTCTTCCTCTGGTTCTTGTTCCTCCTAGATGAAGAACCAGATGCCCCAATATGCCCCAAGCCAGCTCCTTTGGCCTGAGCAGAGAAGGTGTCAACGACTGGAAGCACTGTTTTTGGCATAGAGAAGCTCTGTACGATCTTCCTTTCTGCCGCAAGTAGTTCTTCCAATTTGTTGACTTCCTCCTGCTTGAGATCAAGGAGCTTCAAGGACTCTGAGTGCTTTGAAGTTAGGTCAAGGTGCTCCTGTCTGAGAGAGATCAAGCTAGTGACCTCTTCCCTTAGGGATACACACTCACCCTTAAGGAATTTTACTTCCTTCTTCTCAGCCTTCAGTCTCTTGCGGCACTCGTCGAAAGTGTTGAGCAGAAGCTCATACTTTTCGAGGAGTTCAGCTTCGCGGGCCGAAGGGTCATCCTCAGGTTCATCATCCTGAGACTCAGGATCAGAGTCGGAGTCGGAGAGGGGGGTGTGAGCTTTTACCTTCCCAGTATATGGGGGGCATTCTCCTTCTGAGTCCGAGCGACCCACCAGCCCGAAGTAGGCTTCCTCATCATCACTGGAGTCTGAGGAGTCAGACTCACTTAGTGTCTTTGGTCTTCTAGCGATGTAGCTCCGCTCCTTCTTCTTATCTCTGGAGGATTTGAGCTCCTCTCCTTTCCTTTTATCTCTTTTGCTTTGATGGCAGTCAGCCACGACGTGACCTGGCTTATTGCATCCAAAACAAATGATATCAGAAGAACGATGTTTGTTAGGTTTAGATGCATACCTGTCAGAAGAGTAGTTTTTCTTCTGATGTCTGGAAGAGGAGCCGTCCCTTTTTCTTTGATTCATCATCTTGAGGAATTTCTTGAACTCTCGAGTGATGAGGGAGAAATCCTCTTCCGACAGTTCTGAGCTGGAGGAGCATGGATCGGAGTCCTCCTCTTCTTCCTTATTTCTGGCACGGTATGACACCGCACCCTTCCCTTTTTTGGAGTGACTGGCTTTTAGGGCCACAGTCTTTTCTTTAGCAGCAGTCTTCTCTGCTTCTTCCTCTGCCTTCCTGGTGTTCAGCTGAAGTTCATAGGACATCAGCTTCCCGAACAGGATTTGTGGATCAGTTTCTGCTAGTCTGCCAAATTCTCTGATGGCGTAGATCTTTGTGTCCCATTCCTTAGTAAGGGACCTAAGGAATTTGTCATTGAGTTCACCATTGGTGAACACTCTTCCATAGCCCTTGAGGGCGTTGACAATCTTCAGGAAGTTCTCGTATGTGACTCCAATCTCTTCCTTAGGCCCTTGCCGGAAGGCCTCATACTTCTGGTTCAGGAGGGATCTCCGATCATCCCTTACTTCATCTGTGCCCTCCATTAGAATGATCAGACATTGCCATATCTCCTGAGCTGTCCTGCAGTTGCTGAAGTTTTGCATCATCGAGTCATCAACTGCACTGACCAGGATGTTTCGTGCCTTCATGTCAAGGCCCACTAGGACCATCTCATCCTTATCCATTTCAGAGAGTGTCTTCGGCACTTTCTTGGTGGGATCAATGGTGGAGGCCTTAGTGGGGACATAAGGTCCCTCCAGCACGATCATGAACAGTCGAGGGTCCACTGCTTCCATGTAGAACCTGATTCTTTCCTTCCAGATAGGAAAGTTGAGTCTGTTGCACACTGGGATCTTGCCGGAGTACTTGAGCCCGTCCATAGTAGATGTATGTCTCCTTGTTGACACTAGTGGCAGGATTCACCTCAAGGTGTTAGCCTTTTTTGTTGAGGAACCTCGCTTTGATACCACTTGAAAGTCCACTAGTGTCGGCTATGTGCACCTATGGGGGGGGGGGGGGAATAGGTGACGTGTGGTTCTTTTGCGGAATTTACAGATGTACCTGCACAATAAAAACAACAAACACAGCACACAGAAAACACAGCAAATTTATAGTGGTTCCCCGACTTGGGTACATCCACTTTCCCCCTTCGACCTATCTCCCCAACAAGGGACGACTCAGTCACTTCACCAACGGGATTGAAATCCAATCCCTGCACTAACAGAAGGAGCCCTTCCACACGTGAAAGTCAACACTCCCACAAACTGGGTTGCACCCAACCCTTACAACACGGAACAAAAGTTCCTTTACAACAAAAGTAAATATGGAATGTATATGAAATACAAACTTCTTTCGGAGACTACGGTGTTCCTCTTCGTTCGACGACGTGTTCTCGAGGTCGATGAGGAGTCTACAACCTTGGTCTCTCCTGGAGAGGATCTCCCGAAGCCGGCGGCGGTAATCCGAGCGGCGGCTTGGTTCGGAGTTGGCGGCGACGAAGGTGCGCTGCTGCAGTGCTTTGAGATCCAAACTTCTTTGCGAAGCAAACTAGGTCTACCAACGGTCACTCTAGGATCGGTCGTCTCGATCGATTCGGACGGGGAAGTTTTCCCGGTCAACAAATCGAGAGACAAGAGATCTCTGGATAGACACGTGAGACGCAAGTTTTGCTAAGCTTCTGTCGCCGGAGATCGGGAAGGAGAACGATCGGCAGCGGCGACGTATTAGCCCGAGCGCGACGGCGGCGGCGGAGAAGAGAGATCGCGCTTTTAGGGTTTTGTGCTCGGGTTTTCTCGTCTTCTCTGATCAAAAAATACCTATGTATAAATACTGTAGGATTCTCAAATATGACCGTTTGTGGGACCCACAAATGAAATCCCCAAAATCCGGTTCAAACAAATCCAGAAGCAGAATCCGGTTCAGCAGCATTCTGAGAAAACGCCAAGTAAAAATCGGCGAGAATCGCAGACGATTCTCGACGAATCGGCGAGAATCACCAAGTGATTCTCGACGATTCGTCGAGAATCGTTTGTGATTCTCGTCGAATCACTTGTTGATTCTCAACGAATTTTACTTTGTATTCATGGGCTGCTAGACCACTGGTTCGGCGGGAATTACAAGTGATTCTCGCCGAATCTTACTTGGCACCATTTTGAGATGGCCAGAAGGAGTCGGCGAGAATCACTGACGATTCTCGACGATTCGACGAGAATCACTTAGTGATTCTCGCCGATTCGGCGAGAATCACTTGGTGATTCTCGTCGAATTTGCCTTGGACGATTTTTCGTCTTCCACCTAGGAGCTGCTCCTTGATCCTCCATGCTCCTTGTCTTCTCTTGCTTATGAGCGGCCCTGTACTTGAAAGTAAGTGCACTCCAATAGAGAGAGTACACATAGGCCAACACACTGATCTGCTCAACGAGGGATTACGTCGTGCAGACCCGTGTATATTGACCTACTGCACCCTGACATTGGTGTGCACTTAGCGTGGAGAAACTGCAAGTACACCTTGAAAAAGTTTATCAAATACATAGTCTATTGACCTTAGCTTGTCCAGGGGCTTCTTCAAATCAGGTACATTGTGGATACAATACCCAACAGATATCTTGTTATGTAATCGTGTGCGGTGTGCTTCCCCATCAACACTTTGCCCACAATATCCGCCAAGAATTGGTAGGTGACAGAAAGTTGTTTCTTTAATAGCTTGTTAGGGTTACTCCCAGTAAACCCCATCAGTTTCATCATCGAACTGTACTCATCAGAATCTATATCCAAATCTTCTTCTCCATTCACCAACTCAAAAATTTCAGAAAGAACGGCGGGGGATAAAGAAACAACATTGCTCCCTATGTTTCCTGTCAAGATGTTGTCCTCAGAAGCAGAAGAAGTATATACCCATTCCTTAATCTCTGTCGCATGCAGTTTGATTCTCCTGGTCATAAAATCCTTGAGACCCAGTGCTTCTAGAAGTTCCAGAATGTAAAGAAATATAGGATCTGAATGCTGAAATGAATCAAAATCTATATCAAATCATGTATCGAATTTCATTGCAGTCAAGGTGCTCGCTGGAACCGCCAATGATTACCTACAAGAAAGACAAACAGCGATCAAGTGCAACAGGAACTGAAAGCGCGGGATGGAGGTCGAAGAAAACCTAGATATATGGTTTTCCTGAATATGAATCGACAAACTCCGTTCCACGAAAAAGAAAACAGTTCTTCGAACTGAGGTCGACGAAATAAATTATAGATAAATAATTCGTCGATATCATCCAGAAGAAACGAATACAGTTCGTCGAACTCCGTTCGACGAAATATCTTCTGAAGCAAAGTTCGTCGATCTCCGGTCGACGAAAATTATTTTCACATAGAGAATTCGTCGATCGTCGTTCGACAAGCATCTCTCAAACTTTCCGTAATTCGTTGAACTCTGTTCGACGAACTCTGGAAAATTCGTCGAATGCAGACCAAAACTAATTTAACTCTTCTCCGTTGATCATTCCCAGTTGGTTTATAAAGAACAGATGATTTTTCTCATCCAAGGCTTTGGTGAAAATGTCTGCTCTCTATAAATCAGTAGAAATATGGATTAGGTTAATTTTCTTTTTATCTACACTATCTCTAATGAAATGATGCCTTATATTAATATGTTTAGTCCTACTATGGTGAACTGGATTCTGTGCTAGAGCAATAGCACTAGTGTTATCACAAAATAATGTTGAATTATTTAAGTTGACACCATAGTCTAAGAGTTGGTTTTGTATCCATAACATTTGTGAACAGCAGCTGCCAGCCGCCATATATTCTGCTTTTGCAGTTGATGTAGACACAGATGTTTGCTTTTTACAAAACCAAGAGACAAGTCTCATACCCAGGAACTGACAAGTTCCAGAGGTACTTTTCCTGTCCACTCTACATCCAGCATAATCAGCATCTGAGTATCCAGTTAACTCAAACTCTGACTCTACAGGATACTAGAGTCCTAGATTTGGACAACTCTTTATATATCTCAAAATTCTTTTAAAGAAAATAAGGTGAGATTCTTTAGGGTTCACTTGGAACCTAGCACAAAGGCATGTGGCAAACAGGATATCAAGTCTGCTAGATGTTAGGTATAATAGGGATCCAACAATTCCCCTATAAAGCTTCTGATCTATAGGTTTCCCTGCTGCATCAGAATCCACAACAGCATTTGTAGCCATAGGAGTTTTCATTCCTGAAGCATCACCCATCCCAAACTTCTTAATAAGCTCTTAAGCATACTTAGCTTGGGAGAGGAAGATACCATCATGGAGCTGCTTCACATGGAGACCAAGGAAGTAGGAAAGCTCACCCATGCTACTAATCTCAAATTTGGAATGCATGAGGTCAGCAAACCTCTTGCATAATTTGGGATCAGTAGACCCAAAGATGATGTCATCCACATATATTTGTACTAATAAAATTTGGTCCTTATGATGTCTAGTGAAAAGAGTTTTATCTATGGTTCCTCTTGTAAATTTATGCTCTAAAAGAAAGCTTGCTAAGGTCTCATACCAAGCTCTTGGAGCTTGCTTTAAACCATAGAGAGCTTTATGCAATTTAAACACAAAAGAGGGTTGAGTTAGAGAGATAAAACTTGGAGGTTGTTCCACATAAACCTCTTCTTGAAGCACTCCATTCAAAAATGCACTCTTGACATCCATTTGGAAAACTTTGAATCTCCTGTGAGCTGCATAGGCTAGGAATATTCTTATGGCCTCTAACCTTGCAACAGGGGCAAAGGTTTGGTCATAGTCAATTCCTTCCTCTTGCTTGTAGCCCTGAGCAACAAGCCTAGCCTTGTTTCTCACAATGTTTCCTTGAGCATCTAGCTTATTTCTGTAGACCCATTTGGTTCCAATAACTAGGTAGTTATGAGGTTTTAGAACCAAATCCCAAACTCTACATCTCTCAAACTGATTTAGTTCCTCTTGCATTGTAATGATCTAGTGGGGATCTTGCTCAGCTTCATAGATGGAGAGAGGTTCAATCTGAGAGAGAAAACAGGCATGCATCAAGTCTTGGTTGAGTTGATGCCTTGTCTGTACACCTGCTGAAATGTCTCCAATCACTTGAGATCTGGGGTGATCTCTAAGTGTGACAAGATCAGTGGGTGGAGTCTGTTCAGCAACAACTTCTATAGTTAATTCCTCTTGAGGAATGTTATTAGCTGTTGAGGGAAGTTCAGCCACTTCCACTTGATGTTCTTCTTCACTGTCTTCAGCAACCTGTGGAGAAGGATGGGTTGACACCTCTTGGGTAAGGTTTAGTCCATCCATAGACTCACACAATTGTGGAACCTGCAAAGAGCTATTTGTAGAAATCTCTTTCTCCTTATAAGACATGATAGCTTCATCAAAAGATACATGGACTGACTCTTCAATTTTAAGAGAGGATTTATTAAAAACTCTATAGGGCTTGCTTACTTGGGAGTATCCTAGAAAAATCCCTTCTTCAGCCTTAGCCTCAAACTTTCTAATGTATCTTTTGTTGTTTGTGTGAATATAACATATACAACCAAAAACTTTAAAATATGTGACTTTAGGTTTCTTTTCTTTAAGCAATTTATAGGGGGTCTTATTTTTCAGCTTATGTATGAGGCTTCTATTCAGGACATAGTTAGCAGTGTTTACAGCTTCTTCCCAAAAGGATAGAGACATGTAAGCATCTGCCAACAATGTACCTACAGCTTCAATAAGTGTCCTATTTTTCCTTTCAGCTACCTCATTTTGTTGGGGAGTTCTAGGAGCTGAGAAGCACTGCCTGATACGTTCTTTCTCACAGAACTCATGCATAAGAAGAGACTCAAACTCTGTACCATGATCACTTCTGATCAATGCAACATGAGTAGAGAACTCAATTTGTATGGTCCTGAGAAAATCTGTAAGAACCTTGAATGTATCTGACTTAGTTCTCAGAAAGGCCACCCAACTGAATCTGGAGAAGTCATCAACAATTACTAAGATATAAGACTTCCCTCCTAGGTTTTGTACTGCAATGTGTCCAAATAGATCCACATGAAGCAAATACAAAATCCTAGGTGAATCACTCTTATTAATGGATTCGAAACTAGTTTTAGTTTGCTTGCCTAATTGACAAGCCCTGTATAGGTTTTCCTTCTTGTAGGGACCAGAAGGTAAGCCTCTAACAAGATTGTCTTTAGATAACCTAGCTATATTTTTAAGGTTTACATGACCTAATCTTTTATGCCACAACTCATTTTGGTTACTAGTGATATTGAGTAAACAAACATCAGTTTTGGCAGAAATAAAATCTACTAGATATATGTTACCTTGTCTAGTTTCAATTAAAATAGTTTTGTTTTCATTATTAATAATAGAACATGAGGTAGAGTTAAAGTGTACCTGATAACCTTCATCACATAATTGGCTTATGGATATTAGGTTATGTTTGAGTCCTCGTACACATGTTACTCTCTTGAAGGTAACTGTTCCAATCTTTACTGCTCCATATCCTTCAGACTGGCCACTATTTGATTAACCAAAAATCACCTTTGGTCCTAGGTTGGACTTGTAATTAGATCCTTGCTTCCTGTCATATGCTTGGAGCAACCACTATCCAAGTACCAGATCTGGCTCACCCTTGGACACCTCTTCACCTGTAATGAAAAACAAAAATTAATTGTTCTTGACCCAGGTTACCTTGCGTCCTTTATTTGGTTGGAATGAAAAGCTAGATATAACTGACAAAGTAGGTTGAGATTTATAACCTAAGGGGTGATATCTTCTAGGTGGAATAACTCAATCAGCTACTGGAGTGAATGGTTTATTAGCTTACTTAGAATTTCTGTAAGAGAAATGATTTATGTTTGGTCCTTCTGGGCTTGACGAGTTTTTGTAAGTTCGTCGACCAGAGTTCGACGAATAGGGCTGAGATCGTCGATCTCTGCTCAGAGAATGACAATAGTCATTTTCTGCGCCCCATGTTCGTTGACCTCTGCTCGACGAACCATACAAAGTTCGTCGATCGCAGTTAGACGAATTGTTATTACTAAAGTTTGCGTTCAGCGTTCGTCGATCTAGGTTCGACGAACGAGCCACATTTCGTCGATCTAAGTTCGACGAATGCTGCTGAATCTTGTTTTTATTAGCTGTTTTTTGATTTTTATTGCTCTTGTCTATGGATTTTGGATTGTTTTCAGATATTGGTTTGTTTATTATCTTCTCTTTTCCCTTGGCAGAAACAAATTTAATGGGTGTTGAAAGGATATTTTTCTTAATTTTGGGGGGAAAACCTGATGATGCACCCAGCCCAGCTTGCCATTTAATCTGGCATTTACTGTTCTTGTTATGTCCATCAGCTTGAGACTTCTCCCATTGAGAGATTTCTCAAGTTGTTTAGCCTCACATAATTCAGATTTTAATTTAATTATCTGCTCATTTGCTGAAGTTAGTTGATCTTTTAGTTTGTGATTTTCTGAGTTAACAGATTCCAGATTTCCTAGTTTTTATCTAAGGGTTTTTATTTCATTTTCTAAACTAATTAAATCTAAACACATGATCTTGAATTCAGTTTTAAATGAATCAGAATTATAATCAAAACTTGAAAGAACCTGATCTGCCTCTGACTCTGAGGCTGCTTCATCCTCAGATTCTCCTTCTGATCCTGAACAGCTCCTGGAGGCATCAATTGCCATAAAGCAAACCTCCTTGGATCTTGCTTCTTCCTCTTCTTCACTTGAGCTGGAGGAGGATGATTCTTCTTCAGTGTCACTCCATGTTTCAGCAACAAAGCCTTTGTCTCTCTTTTTGTACTTGCTGGAGGAGGGTATGCTACTGTGTTTTCTCCTGGAGTCTTTTTCTCTGCTTTTCTCCTTCTTCTGGTTTTCTGGACATTCAGAGATGTAATGTCCAGGCTTTTTACATCCAAAGCACAGAACCTCCTTGGTTGGTGTCTTGTCATATTTTGGCTTATCATCCTGCTTGGATGATTTTCTTCTGAAGCCTTTTCTAGCCATCTTATAAAATATTTTTGCAAAGAGGCTCACTAGTTCTTCATTGGATGTTGAAGTCTCACTTTCCTCTGATGCCTTGAAATCTATACTGTGATCTTTTCTCACTGGAGTTGTTGATTTCTGTTCAGCTGCTTCTCTTGATTTAATCAACTGCTCATAAGATTTTAGTTTGTCTAGCAGTGATTCAGTTGATATCTCATTTAGGATTCTGGCTTCTTTGATAGGCCAGATTCTTAAGTCCCAAGAGCTAGGGAAGCACATCAAGATTTTGTCATTCACCTCTGTAAGGGTGATATCCTTATCCAAGGTTTTAAGCTCATTAATGATTGAGCTCAACCTATTGTACATTTCAGTAACTGATTCAGCCTAATCCTTCTTAAAATTCTCATACAGGGATATGAGATTGGATCTCCTATCTTTCCTTTCATCAGCTGAACCAGCTATCATTTGGTTGAGGGAATCCCAAATGGCCTTGGCTAAGGTGCACTCAGCCACCTTCTGAAATATGTCATCTGACATAGTCTGAGCCAAGATGTTCATTGCTTTTGCATCTGCAATTTTGGCTTTCCTCTGGGCTTCAGTTCACTCAGGTGGTGGCACTGCTGTTGTGCTTGAAGATGTTGCAGAAAATGTGAAGACTTGGGGGGGACCTGTCAAAATAGAATTATAGATATCTTCATCAATAGAGTTCATATATAATTTGATTCTTGCCTTCCAGATGGCAAATCTGTTAAGATTGCAAACTGGAGGTCTGATGCTTGCATAATCTTTGTATTGAGCCATTTTGTGAAGAAATAAATCTAATAACTAAAACAAAACAATCAGATCTAACAAGAGGGATCTTTATGATTCAGGTGTTAGCCTGTGCAACCAATCAATAACCAACCTCGCTTTGATACCAATTGAAAGTGAAGGTTAGATCTGAAATACTCTAGAGGGGGGGTGAATAGAGTATTGTGGTCTGTTAAAAAAATCTTTATAGCTTTTGATGTAATCCTAAGTGAACAGGTTAGCAAAATAAAGTAATAGAAACAGCAACCTAGTAAATCACAGAACACAGCCAAAAACAAAAGAAAAGGGCAACCAGACGACACAAGAAATTATAGTGGTTCCCCAACCTGGGTACATCCACTCTTCTACCACCCTGGTAGGAATCCACACATGTTTTTGATCAGGTGTCTGACACCAATGAGCTTTTGTTTAGGTGCCCAAAACCCAAAACCTCAAGTCTTTTGGTAGGAGACTTGCAACCAGGAATAATTTTGAAGGGACTTAAAACTCTGTACAGAGGATGGAAAAGGGTGATGGTGTCTTCTCTTTCTCAAAAACAACTGAGAAGACTAGTGGATTGATTTCATCAGATTGCTCCCCCTGAGATCTTGAATGGATCAGGAAATCTGGAGCACTGCTTCAGGGTGACAGGTCTTCAAAAGCTTGATTGCCTTGACCAGAGATTGCTTCAGGAACTTCTTTGATAGATAGAGATATTGTTGTCCTTCCAAAGTTGTCCTGTAGGGTTGAAAGTGATGTTCTCTGGCTTAGGCTGATTGCAGTGTATGAAAACTTTTTGATTTCTGTAAGATTTCTTGAATGTAACTCTGTAGTAGCAAGATTGCTTGATCTTTTCTTTTTTTCTGAAAAACTCTTACTGAAAAATAACACACATGAAATTTATATCTTTAGCAGTAAATGTAGTTGGCCTGGGATGGAAGCGACAATGAATGAATTCCCTAACTGTCCCATGGAAAAACGACATGAAATAATCTGTGATCAATGCTCGTTCTAACGATAACATTCCGAGAAGATTGAGCATTAATTACTCAGGAATCATGGCCAAGAAAAGGGACGAAAAACTGGAGAAGACCTAGTCTGGAATCGTCGAATGAAGAACGCAAATCGTCGAGCTGAGTTCACAGTTCGTCGAGCTGAGTTCACAGTTCATCGAGATGAGCTGATGAGTTCGTCGACCAGATAATAGCACTTAGTCTTCAAGGGAAACTTGTCAATTCTGTTTCAAACTTCGTCGAACTGACAATTATCATTCGTCAAGCAGAGATCCAAATTCGTCGAGCGAAGAATGATTGTGGACTTAGAATCTGAGAAGTCTCTGACTGAGAAGAATTCAAATCATAGACTAGAAATCGTCGACCAAGGCATGTGGTTCGTTGAGCTGAGATCGACAAACGTCGAACACTTTTCCTTGAGCTAAAAATATCTCTAAGTCTAATAGTAGATTAGAGTTCGTCGAGCAAGGAATATGATTCGTTGAGCTGCGATCGAGGAACGTCGAACACATTTCCTTGAGCTGAAAATATCTCTAAGTCTTGAGTTTCTCTGGGAGCCTGTAGGATGGCTAGTCCACAAGATGATGTTCTAAGGACAAACCCTGGACTCTAGGACACAACCAAAGACCCTGACTATACAAGGTGGGTCAAAGACATCCTAACTCAGTGAACCTAGCCCAAATCCAAACTAGGGATCCAACAAAAAGGACTTTAAATAGCCAACCTCCGCTGTTTCGAACAGCTATATACAACCCAGCTGGGTTTGCCAACAATATAACTCTGCTGTTCTAACAAGCTATAGGCAGACCAGTGGGGGCAATATTGCACAAAACATCATAGGTCGCTGGGCGAGTGGCCCCCTGAAGCCTCTGCTCGCCCGGGGCGGCGAGTGCTCGATGGACCTAGCACTCGCCGCCTCTTCCTGGAATTCGACGAGTACGCGCCTGGCTGGCCCTACTCGCCTACCTCTTACCGGCCTCACTCAGAACCCAGGAAGGAGTCTAGCGAGTTTGGAGAAGGAAGGGCAAGTAGCGGATTGATCCCGAAGATTCTTCAGCCTCAGACTGGTTAGAAAGTAATGCAGAGACAGTTAAGCATCAGTACGAAAGGCGAGTACCCCAGAAAATTACGGGAAAGGAACCGTTGAAGGCCAGCTTACCTGACGTGCTTGACACCCCCAAGAAGTTGCGGGGAGGAGGTAGCCTCAGATTCTTACCGCCGCCCGGACGGTGTGTTCTTGTTGAGAGGAGGTTGAAGCCCGACACGGGAATGAATTTAACACCTCCCCCCCACGGCCCCGACAGGTTGTCGCTGTGGGGAAGGGGTGCGATCTGGCAAGTTTGTCCTTTGCAAGTCTATCCCCAAGGTCCTAAAGGCTTTCAACACCTACTGCTAAGATAGGGTTCGGCAGTGAGTTCGTTCGCACTGTAATCACCGACCTTTCTGATGACTTCAGAAATGCATTATCCTCCTTGAAACCGCCGGTCTCACATTTGTTCTTGAGCAACCATGCAAAGTTTTGATTCCCGACATCGAAGAGTTCTTCACAAATGCCAAGATTAAGAGAAGTGGCAAGTTGTTGAAAAGCAAGATCAGGAATTTGAAGATCAAGATCACGGCTTCTTCCTTAACAGAGTTTTTAAAGTTTCCCATAATTGACGAGGAAGACGACTTGGAAGAACCTGATTACTCTAGGGCCATGTACTTCTATTGTCTCTCTGAATCCACAACATCCATTCGTCGATCGCAAATGAATGCTGAAAGCAAGCTCCTAGCTGACATTCTTGGCAAGGTCCTTTTCTGCACACCTCACTCCATTGGATATATTTCCACAGATTTCTTCAATATGATGACAATAGTAATCTACCGCAGAAAATTTCAATGGGGGCAAATGATTTTTGACAAGATTAAGGGAAGTATCAAGACACCAAATTATGCCAGAATCATCACCTTATATCTAAATCAAGTACACCCAGAAATTTTTGACATGTCCAAAGGTGTATCTGTTCACCACCTTAAGAAAGTCACACTGGCCACCATAAATAGATGGGAGATAAAAAATACCAAGGCCAGGAAATGCCCCACTAGCCCCAAGTATTATATTTGATGATGAGGACAGGATCTCATCTCCTCCTCCTACTGATCCAGCTGGCACATCTGGTGCAGCTGCTGAGGGGGAGCTTGCTCCTTTAGTTCAAGAAGATATATAGCCTGCTGAAATTCCAGATACAAATGTTCAATCAGATGTTTCTACAGCCCAAGTTCATGAGAAATCAGCTGATAATAATGTGGTAGTGATAGAAGAAGGTAAAGCTCAGTCTGATGATGAGCAGTGCACCGCTGCACATGACGATGGCTCAGGTATGAGTGTTCAGTCCTCCCCTGACCAAGACACTCTACTAAATACTATAGAGGACATTAATAAGATGATAGAAGAACTCAACTCAAATGACCCCCTGTTCATCTCTCCTGAGAAGACTATTGCAAAGTCCCCTGAAGCTATCCATAAAAAGACCACCCATGGAGAAAATCCTCCAGAAGAGATACCTGAAGACTCTCAGCCCCAGACACATATTGAGGGGGAGACTGATATTATATTAACTGATGAAGAAGAAATTATTCTAAAGCCCGCAGAGCTTCCCATGAGGAATTTAGATTTCTCTATCCCTTCCATTCTTGGACATAAGGGGGATGACATTCTACCGTTCAAAAAGAGCAAAGAGTATAGTTGTAATTGAAGAAATCTCACCATGGTCAGTCCATGCTCTTCCTCCTCCACCTCATCCTACTAATATTATTCCTGATGATACCCTATTAGGTAAAATTGAATCAATACTGACACAACAATGAGAGTACTTTGATAAGTTGAAAGTGATATCAGATATGTTCTGATACCAACTGAAGATGAAGGGATAGATCACACTAACTATAGAGGGGGGTAAATAGAGTTTTAAAAACTTTGAGTTAATTTTTATAGCAGACTAAAATAAGTGATAGTTATATGTATATGGGAAGAAATAAAACACAGAAATCACAACACAGAAAATAACAAATAGAGCAACCAAACGACACAAAGATTTTATAGTGGTTCTCCTAAAACTTGGGTACATCCACTTTCTACCACCCTGGTAGGAATCCACTACAGGTTTTTGATCAGGTGCCCTCCTACCATAGGTTTTTGCTCAGCTGTCCTGTCACCACAAGATCTATTTTCAAGGGAGATATAGCAACCCTTTGAGATTTTAATCAGGTGCCCAAAAACCAAACTAAATCTTTTGATCAAGAGACTTAACAACCAAGAGATTAACTTTTGAAGTGAGTTATAACCCTTTTATAGTGAGGTAAAAAGAAAATTGATGTTGTCTTCTCTTTCTCAATGCTCTGAGAAGACTAGTGGATTGCTATTATTGTCAAAGCTCCCCCTGAATGTAGAATGGTTCAGGAGAATGGAAGCTTTGCTCAGGGTGTAGGCCTTCAAGATGAGCACTTCTTCTTCCAGTAAATATCTCTGAGAGATTGTGATTTTGGTCTCAAATTGTATGTTGTGTTGCTGGAAGAAAACTTGAAGAAGAAGAATGAAGATGAACAAGATGTTTTGTGTCACAGTTTCTTGTTCTCAGAATGCAGATATTTTCTTTCTTCTTTTTCCTGACTCTGGAAATTCTAACTATTAGACTTTTCACAGCAATCTTCTAAAAATCTTTTTATATCGAATTGCTGATTTTGAAATTCAAATCCTTGAAGTCCTTTGCATATTTTCTGGGAATTGGAATGGCTGAATATTATCTTTAATGCATTTCCCTAACTGTCCCAGTAAATATGTTAAGTAATAACTCTATGAAAATCCTTAATTAATGCTGCCAGGAACAGCTATATTCTTAGAACATGAGCATTAATTATCAGAGCATTACTCTCTGAATATTTGAAATAATCTGAAATCGAATTGCCTTAGACAGTCTGAGAAACTGAGAGAAGATAGTCGAACAGAACCTGGATGGAGTTAGTCGAACTAAGGAAAATTTTCATCGACATAAACTCCAAGTTCGTCGAGCTGATAATTCTCCTTCGTCGAGCTGAGATCCAAGATCGTCGAATAGAAAAAGAACTTGCCAAACTAAGCTCCAAGTTCGTCGAGCTGAGATCCTGAGATAAGCTCACAGTTCGTCGACCTGAGATAGACTTTCGTCGAGCTAAACTCAGAGAAGGAACTCTGAGTTCGTCGATCCGAGATCGACGATTGTAGAGCTGAGTTCAGCTATCGGCGTACTCCTTTTTCTGCAATCTTCAAAACTGTCTTATCTCTTAAGTCTTGAGTCTATGAAGTCTTATGAAGCCTTCTAAAGGTGGGTCTTAGTGAACTAACCTAAAGTAATTGACCTTAACCCTGTAACTAATAAATGACCTTAAACTATACATGATGGGTCATCAATCCTAATAGTGAATCTAGCCTAAATCACAAGTAGGGTTCTAATAATCTCCCCCTATTTGGGTTTGGTCACTATACAAAATAAAACAAATAAAATCACAAAGCAATAAAAATATCTGGCAGAACCATAAACTATTCAGCAGATATGAACAAATGTGCCTTGTGAGTTTACATATAGCAAAAATAAAAAACAAAATGCATAATCAAAAGATTAAGATTGTTTCTTTGAATCATCTGAAGAAGAAGCAGGTTTTGTGAAAATCATTTGTCTTTTTGGATCAGAAGCCTGCTGTTGAGTCATCTTCACATCTTGAGCACCAAAATTGTTTACAAATGTAGCTCTGGGCACTACAGCTTCTGGATGTAAATTCATAATGTATCAACATTGAAAAGCTTTTGTTTTACCTGATACTTGTCCAGCTCCTTCTTCCTATATGATGACATGGTTTAAAATTGTGATGTATCTTTTCCTTCTTACTTGGCCTTTCTTATCTGAGATAGTCCAACAAGCTCTTGAAATCTGGTCATTCTGAAATTAGGATCCATTTTTAGATCATATGTTGGAGAAGGAGGTCTCTCTGGACTTGAATCTTCTTTTTGATTTTCTTTAGATTTTTACTGCTGACTGCTCTGATTCTTATACTGATGTTTACTGATTTGAGAGCTGTACTGCTACTTGCTGTAGGATGGCCTGGATTTATAGGAAGATGATGTAGACCTTTGTCCTTGAGCAATACTTCCAGCTAATCCAGCTGTAGGAGGAGGAGGACCTCTTCTATGTTGTGGAGGAGGAGAGTATCTCCTGCTCTTCTTCTTAGGTTTCATTTCATTTTTAGAAAATCTAATCCAATTAAGAGTATCTGGAGTGAGAGTGATGTTATGCAAAATGTAGTAAGGAGTGTCAGCTGTAGGATTTGGTTTTGGTACAGCCTTTGTTAGAGCCTTTCTCTTGGATTTTCACTTCTTAGAACTGGAGTCATCTGACTCATCAGATTCATCATCATCAAAATCATCTACAGGATTATCATATAAAGCATGAATTTGTTTAAGCAATGTATCAGACAATACAGGAAGAGCATGTGGTTGTATGTCTTCAGAAACATATTCTTCTTCAGCCTGAGGCTGTACATCTGGCTCTATTGTTTCTGTATCTATATCCTCAAACATGAGATCATCAAGATTAGGTATAGGGAACTCAGCCCAGCCAAATGTTGGAGGGGAATCAGCATTTGGCTCTGGAGTATCTATATGTTATATAATATCTTCTTTAACTACAAAACTTGTCCTTATTTGAAAGTAATTTAACTTTAGGTTAGCTAATCACCTAGAGGGGGGTGAAAATGTCTTTGAGCTTTTAGTATATCTTTTGTTGTTTTCAACTTGTTCTATCTATAGCTTGTCCTTAAGTCCTGCAATTAAAGAGAAAAAACAAGCACACACAGCAAAAACCAGAATTTATAGTGGTTTCCCAATTGGGTACATCCACTTTCCCTCTCCACATATCTAAGCTTATTTGTTAGACTCGGCATGTAATGCCCCGAAACGCAAAAGAGCGACGGGTGACGAATTTGTACCAAATTTGGAATTTGGCAGGGGTACACGGCCTAGGACACGGGCGTGTCCCTGGGCGTGTCGGGGTAGTTCAGAGATCTGGCAAAAACGATCTGGCAGAAATATGGGTTCGACGATCGTCGAGCAGCGGTCGACGATCTGGTCACAATGCTGCGGTCGATGATCGGGCCAGCTATCTGTGCTTGACGATCGGGCCAGCTATTCTGTGTTCGACGATCGGGCCAGCTATTTATGTTCGACGATCGGGCCAGCTTTCTAGGTTCGACGATCGGGCCGCGTGTTCGTCGAACAGGAAGTTTTCTGGGTTCGACGATCGGGCGGTGGGTTCGACGATTGGGCCGCGCGTTCGACGATTTGGCCAGAGTTTTGCGTTTGACGATCGGGCTATAGATCTCCGTTCGACGATCTGGCAGCGGTCGACGATCTTGGTCCGACGATCGTCGAGCGCGAGGCTGATTCTGGCATGTCTGACTCGGTCGACGCGGAGTGTTGACACTAGGGTTTTGGCGGGAGTTGACTAAATGTCCTGACAAAATTTAATTGGCCGCGGACGTGTCCTGCTCCTATTGGTGAACCATGCGGTGCTTAACCCCATTCGTCCAGGTCAGACCTGGATCGTATCCGTGCATCCCTTTTGGTGGGATCCGACGGCTGTGGTTATCCTGAAAGGATTATACCCAAGAGAAGGGTTTCAGAACCCTTATTTTTCCTGTCGTGTTCTCTGTGTAAATCCTAGAGAGAGGGGAGAGCAAAGGAGGAAGAAGAAGCTTAGATCTAGTCTTTGGAGGAGTTTTAGAGCTCCAAATCGCGAGCCGACTTCGGATCTACGAAGGCAAGGAGATTGCGGTGCTTTTCATCCGCATACTTTTCCATGGCGCCAAGGAAGAACGCTATGGTAACGATTCTCTACTTGAGCATATGAAGCTCTCCTTCTTTTGCATAGGAAGCCCGCTCTTGCGAGTTTGCGGTGAGTTGGAGGCGTTCCTTTGTGTAGATATGTGAAGTCCCCGTTGTGTAGAGTCCGTAATCGAGAACGGACATAGGCATGATGTGTGAAGCCTATCCGGACATGTTGGTCAGGATCGGTGATGTTGCATTGCATATATGCCGGAGAAGACTCCGTGCGAATGTTTGTTTTTCGGGTTTTTTACGTGGTAGATTGCAACAGGGAGCCTTGGGAATTAACCCTAAGGTGCACCCGAAAAACTGGGCGGATGCGTGATCCTGCCAACTTGGTGGCCTGGGAGCCAACTTGAACATAACCGGGTTATGTGAAGTATGTAACGGAAACGGGACTTGGGAGAAGTTTGACCCGCGCATATGGATTAAATTGTCGTTGCGATGTGAGCACGGGTTAGGCGGAACCGTACCTGTTCTATGTCGTTCGGTTAGAGTTGTTGGCATAGATGAGGGTCTTCGGCGGTCTATGGCTTAAATTGACGTGACCCATGCCAAGAAAACAAAATGCTCATAGTTAGGCCGTCAAAATGACAGTGGTGAGATCGGAATGTCTATGGATTAAATTGACGTGACATTGACCGGTTCACCGAGAATGTGCCCCGAGTGCATGGGGCGTGTGGACTTGCGTGCCAATGCCTGTGTTGCAATGTATATATTTATATACTGCTTGGTTATGCTAATAAACTACAGGGAAGGTGTATCGCCCCCCTGAGTTGGGGGCGGGATCGTTATAATTTTGTCAGCATTGCTGACCGTTGCTTTTGTGTGCCACCGTGTGGTGGTTTGTTGCTTGCAGGTGCTGCTGGACCAAGCGGTTAATAGCGGGCTAAAGCCCAAATTGCGAAGCCGGCCCTCGAAGGCCTAATTGGAGTGTTTACTTGCTTTTGTTCATGTATGACCGGCCTGCGTGCCGTGGTATGGAAAACATGTAATAAGAGTAAACTATTTGTAAGGCCTTAAGGCCAGTACTTGTGTATGTACTTCATTCCTATTTGGCTTGTTAGTGGACATTCATGCTTATTGATGGGTTCTTTTAATTGCAACTTATAAAACTACTTCCGCTAGAATGCTCTGTGTAGGACGTTATGATTGGTTGGATGGTTTCCATTGAGTAACCACCAGGTCTGTCTGTGGTATATGGAGTCGGGCCCCAGCCTGACCTACTGCTATATGCTATGCGACGGATAGGGGGTGTTACAATTTGGTATCAGACTACTGGTTTCGGTCAAGCTTGAACTGAGTTCGTGGGCGAATTCTTTTTAAGGAGTGGTGAGCACATGTGTGTGCGTCATCGTTATAACAATAAAAGAACCCATAAATGTCCACTTAGGAATGAAAATACACGTGTTTGGGGAACCTGCGTGTTCCTATAATTGCTGTTTGCAATTTTATTTGGTCGCTTAACGGTGTTTTGTACCACTATAGGTGACTAGAAGCGGTGCTGGGCCGTCAGAACGTCGAGTTTCTGAGGCTAGCAGTACACCAAATGTTGCTCTTGCAACACCTCCATCGGCTGAGACCATACGATTGGTTGTCGAAGTAGTGTTTGCCAAGATAAATGTGCAGC
The DNA here is from genome assembly GCA_039583875.1 of Platanthera guangdongensis. NCBI lineage: Eukaryota > Viridiplantae > Streptophyta > Magnoliopsida > Asparagales > Orchidaceae > Platanthera > Platanthera guangdongensis. The sequence goes on from CM077164.1 coordinate 44,766,427, forward strand.
CTACAAGGCAAATGCAGTAGCCCGCTCCTACGATGGAGCAGGTACCACTGCAAGCGGCTGAGCAGAGAAGGGTGGAGCAGGTAGTAGTGGAGCCGTTGGTGCCAAGGAGGGCAACCGAGAGACAGCTCAAACATGTCATGAGCTTTAATCCTCCGGTATTCTCGGGGTTGGGAACCCCATCTCAAGCTGAAGACTGGCTCTCCAGGGTGAAGAGAGTCTTGACAGCAACGGAGATGGAAGAATGGCAAATGACCACTATTGCTACGTTCCTTCTGGACGGTGAAGCGATACTATGGTGGGATGGTTTGGAGCTGCATCTATTGATAGGTAGGCAACTTATAGACGTCTTGATGGAGGAGTTCTAGAGACTGTTCTTGTCTAGGTACCTCCCTTCGACGCAGAGGATAACGTTGTAGAACGAGTTCCTGAAGTTGGTTCAAGGAGACAGTAGCGTGAATGAATATCTCAACGAGTTTACTCGATTGAGTCGATATGCTAGCTCCACCATCGCGGATGAGGAGCGCAAGATGAATCGATTCTACGAAAGGGTTGAGAGATGATTTGAGGCTACTACTCTCGGGGCTGATGACGCAGGGTTTCTTGACCTTGGTCAACACGGCCCGGTCCTTGGAGAAGGACATGAAGAATGTTCAGGCAAAGAAAAGCGTTGGTGACAAGAAATCTGAGTCCAAGGTGCCGACTACCTCAAAGTCTGGGTACCGTAAATTCTTTAAGAAGGATAGGACTTCGGGTCCAGCTCCCTCTTCTGGTGCTTCTGGGGCGACTACGGGTCGTACCCTGGGTACATGTTTTACTTATGGGAAGTCGGGGCACATTGCCCGTGACTGTTGGAGCGGACGTCCCAAGTCCGAGAGAAAGCCGGGAGCAACTTATGAAGAGAAGGGCAAGGCAGTGGAGTCAGCTGCGTCCCATTATGCTCCGGCCCAACCGAGGGTTTATAATCTTGGCCAACAGGAGGCCATCAAACAGGCGGATGTGGTGACAGGTAAAATTTAAATTTATAGCAAGTTAATTTCTTTAAATATTTGCTATGCACATGTTACCTTACCACTGCTTGTTTAGGATTTATTTTGATTTATGAGTCTCCGGCAAGAGCACTCTTTGATACGGGAGCTTCACACTCCTTGTCCGAAGGATTCATATCGTACATCGGAGTACCTTCTTCGATGGCGAAGGACAAGTTGGATGTGTTGTTGCCCAATGGGTGTTCGATGCGCGTGAATAGGATCTGTGGCGTGAAGATTCGAATTGGGAATCAAGAGTTCGATCTACAAGCGTCGTTATTTCTGCTAGTGGAATTCGACATGATATTTGGCATGGCCTGGATCTCAGAGCAACGAGCCTATATTCATTACGGTAACAAGGAAGTCAAGCTGGGAGCAGGTCGTGAGACGACTTTCACGGGCTTGAAGGGGTCGAGCAAGACGTTGATGTCTGCTCTTCAGGTGGTGAAGGCGGTTCGTGCCGGTGCAGAACTATTCTTTACACTAGTGGAGGTTGCAAATCCTAAGCCCGTGTTGGACATTATTTCAGTGGTATCGGAGTACCCTGATGTGTTCCCTAGCGATCTTCCTGGAGCCCCACCACAGTGGGAGATAGATTTCACGATAGAGCTCTTACCAGGTGCAAAGCCTGTGTCACGCTCTCCATATCGGCTAGCGCCTAAGGAAATGGCGAGGCTGAAGGTTCAACTGCAAGATTTATTGGAGCAAGGGTATGTGCATCCAAGTTCTTCGCCTTGGAGCGCGCCGGTCCTCTTTGTTAAGAAGAAGGACGAAAGCTTGAGGCTATGTATTGATTATCGGGAGCTCAACAAGTTGACGAAAAAGAACAAGTACCCGATCCCCCGGATTGATGATCTATTCGATTAGTTAGTCGGGTCGATGGTGTACTCAAAGTTGGATCTCAAGTCCGGGTACTATCAGCTGCGAATAAGGGAGAGTGATATCCCGAAGACAGCGTTCAGTACGAGATACGGGCATTACGAGTTTACGGTCATTCCATTTGGGCTTACTAATGCGCCGTCAGTGTTCATGGATTTGATGAACAGGACCTTCAGGGAGTACTTGGACCATTTTGTGATCGTCTTCATCGACGATATTTTGGTGTGCTCGCAGAGTGAGGAAGATCACTTCAAGCATCTTCATTTGGTTTTGGAGACGCTAAGGAGGAATCAATTGTACGCCAAGTTCTCGAAGTGCGAGTTTTGGTTGTCCTTGGTGGCGTTCCTCGGTCATATAGTGAGTGGGTAAGGTATTGCAGTGGATCCGACGAAGATTGTTGCGATACGGGAGTGGCCTGAGCTTGATACGGTAGCGGAAGTCCTGAGCTTTCTGGGGCTTGCCGGCTATTATAGGCGCTTCGTAGAGAACTTCTCGCGGATAGCGTTACCTCTCACTACTTTGACGAGGAAGGAGCAGAAGTTCATTTGGACGCCGGAGTGCGCGCGAGATTTTGAGGAGTTGAAATGTCGGTTGACCACGGCGCCTGTGCTGAGTTCGACGAGTGGGACCGAAGGTTATGAGATTTATAGTGACGCTTCGAGCAGCGGTTTGGGTTGCGTGCTACTGCAATATGGAAGTGTGATAGCTTATGGCTCGAGACAGCTGAAAGTGCACGAGAGGAAATATCTGGTCCATGACTTGGAGTTAGCGGCCGTAATTTTTGCCTTGAAGCTATGGAGACATTATTTGTACGGTGTGAAGATTGATATCTACACCGATCACAAGAGCCTGAAGTATTTGGTTGATCAGAAAGATCTGAATATGCGACAGCGTAGGTGGATGGAGTTCCTGGGGGACTATACATACAAGATCCACTACGTGCCTGGTAAAGGTAATGTGGTTGCGGACGCGTTGAGTCGCCGAGCCCCAGCTCAAGCCAATTGGCTGTCGATCCATGACGAGCGGTTGGTTCGGGAGTTGGAGGCGTTGGAGATTGTTTGTGTAGATAAGCAGTCAAGTGCTGAAGCACTCTTGAATTGGTCTGAAGTTCAATATAACCTGGCTGATCGGATTCGGCAGGCTTTGGATTTGGATGACCACATGAAGCAGTTCATGGTAGAGGCTCTGGATGGGTCAAATTCCCAATTCGTTGTGGAGGACAGATTGCTTTGGAAAGACGGTCGTCTTCGCGTCCCAAGCGTGGGCAGTTTGCGGGTGGATTTGTTGTACGAGGCACACCATACCAAGTACTCGATTCACCCGGGGAGCACAAAGATGTACCGCGACGTTAAGAAACTGTTTTGGTGGCCGGGTTTGAAGAAGGATGTGGCGCTCTACGTGGCGAAGTGCCAAACTTGCGCCTTGGTGAAGGCGAAGTGCCAAAAGCCGGGAGGATTTCTGAAGTCCTTACCTATTCCGGAGTGGAAATTCGACGACATCACTATGGACTTTATGCATGGGTTTCCAAGGTCGTAAAATGGGAACGACGCCACATGAGTGGTCGTAGATCGGCTAACGAAGGTGTCGCATTTTATTCCGCAAAGGAAGGATGATCCGGTGGAAAAGTTGGCAAAGTTATATGTGGAAAACATAGTGCGGCTTCACGGTGTGCCCCGCAGCATCGTGAGTGACTGAGATGAGCGGTTCACGTCCAATGATTGGAGGCTAGTGTAGCAAATGTTGGGAACAAAGTTAAAATTCAGCACAGCCTTCCATCCGCAAACAGATGGGCAGACCGAGAGGGTCAATAGGACTATGGAAGACATGCTCCGCATTTGTGTCTTGGACTTTGGAAAGCAATGGGAAGACCATCTTTATTTGGTGGAATTTGCTTACAACAATAGCTACCAAGCGTGTATTCAAATGGCGCCCTTCGAGGCCCATTATGGTAGAAGATGTCGCATGTCGTTGTCCTGGTTGGAAACGGGTGAGTCAAAGTTGTACAAGCATCAAGAGGTGGAGGATGCTACTTCATTGGTGCGAACCATTCGGGAGAGGTTGCTTATCGCTCAGGACCGGCAAGCGAAGTACTATAATGCCAAGCACAGGAACGTGAAGTTCGCTGTGGGCGACTGGGTGTACTTAAAGATCAAGCCGTTCAAGGGTGTCTCGCAGGTGCGGCGATTGAAAAGGCTAAGCCTGAGGTACCTTGGGCCGTTTGAGGTTCTGGAGCGGGTTGGTGAAGCAGCCTATCGGCTGAAGCTATCGGTGGAGCTTAGTGGTTTACATGATGTATTCCATATATCGGTGCTACGGAAGGCGGTGCAAGAACCTACACAAGTGATCGCGGTCGATCAAGTGCCGATTGACAGTGGGTTGACGACAAAGGTCAAGCCCATGTGGATTGAAGACTCGGAAGTCAAGCAGCTACGCAATAAAGAGATCAGGATGGTCAAGGTCCGATGGGACAATTGCGGTCGTGAGGATCTATCTTTGGAGCAAGAGCAGACTATGCTTGACGAGTATATAGAGTTGTTCCGCTCAGGTAGAAATTTTAGTTTTGAGCTGTAACGCCCCGAAACTCAAAATAGAGACGGGTGACGAATCTGTACCAAATTTGGAATTTGGCAGGGGTACACGGCCTGGGACATGGGCGTGTCCCAGGGCATGTCCCAGGGCGTGTAGGGGTAGTTCAGAGATCTGGCAAAAATGATAAGGCAGAAATCTGGGTTCGACGATCGTCAAGCAGCGGTCGACGATCTGGTCACAATGCTGCGGTCAACGATCGGGCCAGTTATCTGTGTTCGACGATCGGGCCAACTATTCTGTGTTCGACGATCGGGGCAGCTATCTATGTTCGATGATCGGGCCAGCTTTCTGGGTTCGACGATCGGGCCGCGTGTTCATCGAACAAGCAGTTTTCTGGGTTCGACGATCGGGTCGTGGGTTCGACGATTGGGCCGCACGTTCGACGATTTGGCCAGAGTTTTGTGTTCGATGATCGGGCTATAGATCTCCGTTCAACGATCTGGCAGCGGTCGACGATCTTAGTTTGACGATCGTCGAGCACGGGGCTGATTCTGGCGTGTCTGACTCGGTCGACGTGGAGTGTTGATGCTGGGGTTTTGGCAGGAGTTGACTAAATGTCCTGACATAATTTAATTGGCCGCGGACGTGTCCTGCTCCTATTGGTGAACCATGCGGTGCTTAACCCCATTCGTCCAGGTCAGACCTAGATCGTATCCGTGCATCCCTTTTGGTGGGATCCGACGGTTGTGGTTATCCTGAAAGGATTATACCCGAGAAAGGGTTTCAGAACCCTTATTTTTCCTGCCGTGTTCTCTGTCTAAATCCTAGAGAGAGGGGAGAGCAAAGGAGGAAGAAGAAGCTTAGATCCAGTCTTTGGAGGAGTTTTAGAGCTCCAAATCGCGAGCCGACTTCGGATCTACGAAGGCAAGGAGATTGCGGTGCTTTTCATCCAGGTACTTTTCCATGACGCCAAGGAAGAACGCTAGGGTAACGATTCTCTACTTGAGCATGTGAAGCTCTCCTTCTTTTGCATAGGAAGCCCACTCTTGCGAGTTTGCGGTGTGTTGGAGGCGTTCCTTCGGGTAGATATGTGAAGTCCCCGTTGTGTAGAGTCTGTAATCGAGAACGGACATAGGCATGATCTGTGAAGCCTATCCAGACATGTTGGTCTGGATCGGTGATGTTGCATTGCATAAATTCCGGAGAAGACTCCGTGCGAATGTTTGTTTTTCGGGTTTTCTACGTGGTAGATTGCAACAGGGAGCCTTGGGAATTAACCCTAAGGTGCACCCGAAAACCTGGGTGGATGCGTGATCCTGCCAACTTGGTGGCCTGGGAGCCAACTTGAACATAACCGGGTTATGTGAAGTATGTAACGGAAACGGGACTCGGGAGAAGTTTGACCCGCGCATATGGCTTAAATTGTCATTGCGATGTGAGTACGGGTTAGGCGGAACCGTACCCGTTCTATGTCGTTCGGTTAGAGTCGTTGGCATAGATGAGGGTCTTCGGCGGTCTATAGCTTAAATTGACGTGACCCATGCCAAGAAGGCAAAATGCTCATAGTTTGGCCGTCAAAATGACGGTCGTGAGATCGGAATGCCTATGGCTTAAATTGACATGACATTGACCGGTTGACTGAGAATGTGCCCTGAGTGCACGGGCCGTGTGGCCGTGCGTGCCAACGTCTATGATGCAATGTATATATTTATATACTGCTTGGTTATGCTAATAAACTACAGGGAAGGTGCATCACCGCCCCGAGTTGGTGGCGTGATCGTTATAATTTGGTCAGCATTGCTGACCGTTGCTTTTGTTTGCCACCGTGCAGTGGTTTATTGCTTGCAGGTGCTGCTGGACCAAGAGGTCAATAGCGGGCTAAAGCCCAAATTGCGAAGCCGGCCCTCGAAGGCCTAATTGGAGTGTTTACTTTCTTTTGTTCATGTATGACCGGCCTATGTGTCGTGGTATGGAAAACATGTAATAAGAGTAAACCATTTGTAAGGCCTTAAGGCCAGTACTTGTGTATGTACTTCATTCTTATTTGGCTTGTTAGTGGACATTCATATTTATTGTTGGGTTCTTTTAATTGCAACTTATAAAACTGCTTCCGCTAGAATGCTCTGTGTAGGACGTTATGATTGGTTGGATGGTTTCCATTGAGTAACCACCAGGTATGTCTGTGGTATATGGCATCGGGCCCCGGCCGAACCTACTGCTATATGCTATGAGACAGATAGGGGGTGTTACACGGCACAAACTCCTCCAAACTGCTCCTAAGAGCTTACACCTCAGATCCCGCAGGATCTTCAAGTCTCCTCCAAGACTCACTTCTCAGCAACAAGGGCCTACACTCAGTGGTCAGCAGACTACCTACCTCAGGCTATTAAGCCCTATACTCAGGCTGGGAGGACATCCCTACCTCAGATCCCAAAGGATCCTACCTCAGATCTCTGCAGTGCTCCTACACTCAGTGACCCGCAAGTCACCTAACTCAGCCTTATCTCTAAAGCCTATAGCTCAGGCTTTTTAGCCCTACAACTTTAGGCACAAGGCCAACTCTCAGAGTTTTGCAACACTCCTACAACTCAGTACCCCTCCAGATACCTACCTCAATGCCCCTCCAGGCACCTACAGCTTAGTGACAAGTCTATCACCTACCTCAGGCACAAAGGCCCTACACTTAGAGAGCAACACTCTCCTACCTCAGACACTTCAGCCCTACAACTCATATCCTCACTTGGATCCTACCTCAGTGCCCCTCCAGACACCTACCTTAGTGACAAATTTATCACCTACCTCAGGCACAAAGTGCCCTACACTCAGATTTAGGAAACCTGAATCCTACAAAAAATAAAGCAGTAATTGAAGAAAATGAAATAACTGACTCAGAGAATTAATTCTGAGTCAACTTTGCTGGACTGAGCAGATTTCAGTCCAGCTCACCTGTTGTAGAAGGAATCATCATTCTTCTACAGCTATCACTTTTATACTCCTTCATAGATGAACAACTTCTATCTTACTAAGAGATGAATCAGCTAAACTGTTCTGTAGAGAACAACCTTGCTGAGCTTGAAGAGCTTCAGCTATCCTTCTTTGCCTTCAGGCTATCTTGGTTGGACTTTAGCTTTCAAGCTTGATCGGAAATCAATGTTCAGCCGCCTCTATCAATTTCTCTTTCTGTTCCCTTCAGTCGTTAACCCTAATCCTTTATTGTTTCCCTTTTTATATGTGTTGATTTGAATCAACGACACCATAGTATGTGGGCCCACTAAGGATTGGTGAGCGCCATCTCCATCAGAAAGAGACAAAACATCTTTCGGCGCTATAGCAGCTTTCCCGCAATGGCTTCCTGCAATTTTGACTTTGATGACGCCAACAATGGTCATCAACATCTGGATTTAAAAAAATTTCCTGAATCCCAATAAGCGTTGAGTGATGTTGAGACACTCAACACCATCACCCTTGGCTCTTAGCACTTCAGGACTTAGAACATTCCTTGGCTTTGTCTCAATGGTTTTGTCTCAGCGGTCTCAGCGGTTTTCCATTATTAGGTGAGACAAGCCTTTGTCTCAGCGCTTTCCTCTTATCTGCTGTCTCAGTGGTTTTTGCACTTTAACTGTCTCATCGGTTTTGTCTCAGCGATCTCAGCAGTTTTTCATTTATCAGCTGAGACAATTCATTGTTTCAGCACTTTCATCTTCATTAGAAGCGTTGAGTGAACCCGCTTCACTCAACGCTTCTCGACTTAGAAAAGTTCCCGCTAATTTTGTTCTCGGTTGTTTACCTCTTGACTGTCTCATCACTTCCAGCTTTATTTAGAAGTGTTAAGTGAACTTGCTTCACTCAAAGCTTTTGGACTTAGAAAATTTCTAGCTAAATTTGTTTCTGCTGTCTCAGCTATCTCAGCACCATTTCTCAGCTGTCTCAACTGTCTCAACGCCATCTTCTCAGTTGTCTCGGTTGTCTCAATGTCATCTTCTCAATTATCTTCTACTTTCTCAATGCTATCTTCCCAGTTGTCTCAGCTGTCTCAGCGGTCTTAACGCCTTCTTCTCAGCGGTCTCAGCGCTTATGCCTTAGATAGATTTTCTGGCTTTAGCTTGACAAGATTTGAGCTAAGCTCGATGAACCTTAAACTAAGCTCGACGAACTTTGATCTTCTCAGCGCTCTCAGCGCTTTTTGCCTTAGTCAATTTTTTTCTTGCTTTAGCTTGACAAGCGTTGGGCAGAGCTCGACGACCTATAACTTGAGCTCGACGAACTTCAAGCTAAGTTCGATGAATTTTGTATCCTGATTTCTTAAGCTTATGCCGAGTTGAGCTCGACAATCAGCAAGCTGATTTCGGCAAACTCTGAGCTGAGTTCGACGAAATTTGAGTTTACTGCCCAACTCTTTTTTCTTTACTTGTCCAATCATGGACTACCTGCATGCATGAACTAAAGCACACATCAAATATATTATGTGTGTGTATGTCATTGACCCGTTTGACTTCTTACAAATCTGGGATATTAGGATCAATAGACCCAACAATCTCCTCCAATTTGAAGAAGTCTAAAAAATACAGGTCATTGACAACACAACATTTCATCATAACAAAAATTAACAGTAGAAGTGTTACCATTTCTCTAGCCTGTGGAGAATTACTTACTCCCTCTGGCATGCTGCCATCCTTACAGTTCCACTTGGCTGTGCTTCTCAGCCCTTTACTTCTTTCCGCCCCCTTTTGACTTCTGTAATAGGGAGAATACTGATAGGTTATTCTCCCCCAATTTATCTCAGCTATTGGGCTAGCTCCCCCTCAACAGTTGCACACCATCTTCAATATCTGGAGGAAGAGCTTGTTCTACCTACAAAATAAGCAATGCAGCATATGATAGAAGAGAGAATTGAAGCTACACAAGATTCAATATGCCCAATTCAAATTTGAAGGTGTTGAAGTTAGCTTCATCTAGTGGCTTAGTGAAGATATCAGCCACTTGCTTGTTTCTGGAGACAAACTCAAGGGAGATTTAACACCCCCTATCCGTCACATAGCATATAGCAGTAGGTCCGGCCGGGGCCCGACGTCGTATGCCACAGACAGACCGGGTGGTTACTCATGGAAACCATCCAACCAATCAACGTCCTACACAGAGCATTCTAGCGGAAGCACTTTACAAAAGTTGCAAATAAGAACCCAGCACTAAAGCATGAATGTCCACTAACCAAAATAGGAATGTATACAAAATACCAACATAAGCCTTAAGGCCTTACAAAATGTTTCACTTGATATTACATGATTTACAAACCACGGCACGCAGGCCGGTCATACATGAATAAAACAGTAAACACTTCCAATGGGCCTTCGAGGGCCGGCTTCGCAAAAAGGGCTTTAGCCCACTATTGACCGCTTGGTCCCGCAGCACCTGCAAGCAACAAACCACCGCACGGTGGCAAAACAAGGCAACGGTCAGAAATGCTGACCAAATTATAACGATCCCGCCCCCAACTCGGGGCGGCGATGCTCCTTCCCTGCATTTCATTAGCATAATCGAGCAATATATATATATATAGCCATTTCATCACAGACGTTGGCTCTCACGGCCACACGCCCCGTGCTCTCAGGGCACATTCTTGGTGAACCAGTCGATGTTACGTCAATTAAAGCCATAGACATTCCGGACTCACCACCGCCACTAAGACGGCCAAACCTATGAGCAATTTGTCTTCTTGGCCTGGGTCACGACAATTTAAGCCATCGACCGCCAAAGACCCTAATCTATGCCAACGGCAAGTGCCACGTGCCTTTAGGTCTCTTTAACCGAACGACATAGAACGGGTACGGTTCCATCTAACATGTGCTCACATCGCAACGATAATTTAAGCCATATGCGCGGGTCAAACTTCCACCAGTCCCATTTCAATCACAAGTCACATAACCCGGTTATGTTCAAGTTGGCTCTCAGGCCACCAAGTTGGCAAGATCTCGTATCCCCCCAGTTTTCCGGGTGCACCTTTGGGTTAGTCCCCAAGGCTCCCTGCTGCAATCTACTGCGTAGAAAACCCGAAAAACAACCAATAGCACGGAGTCTTCTCCGGCATTATGCAATGCAACATCACCGATCCAGACCAACATGTCCGGGTAGGCTTCACACATCATGTCTATGTCCGTTCTCGCTTACGGACTCTAAACAACGGGGACTTCACATATCTACCCGAAGGAACGCCTCCAACTCTCCGCAAACTCGTGAGAGTGGGCTTCCTATGCAAAGAAAGAGAGCTACTCATGCTCAAGATGAGGATCGTTACCCTAGCGTTCCTCTTTGGCGCCATTGAAATGTAAACGGATGAAAAGCACCGCACTAGCTTTGCCTCCGTGGATCCGGAGTCGGCTCGCGATTCGGAGCTTCGAAGCTCCTCCAATGGCCGAATCTAGCTCCTTCTTCCTTCCTTGGCTCTCCTCTCTCTCTAAGGTTTTAGAAAGATAACAACTTAAGAAAAGTGAGGGTTTCTAAGTCCAATCCCGGGTATATCCCTTCAGGAACAACCCCCAGCCGTTGGATCATCAATTAAAGAAACGAACGGCTCTGATTCGGGACTGAAATGCCCAATCTGGACCGAACACGGCCTCGCACACACCCGTGTCCAGGGCCGTGTGCCTCATTCGCTGTCGAAATCGGCTCGCCTGGAACAACACACGGGTATCGAACACGCCCGTGTTCGACCTGATACGCCCGTGTACCATGTGACACGGCCGTGTGACCGGCCGTGTACCCCTATCATTTTTCCCCGAAATCAACCCGAGCACTGCACGGGTTCTAGGACACGCCCGTGTCCTTACCCGTGTCACCTCAACACGCCTGGACCCTAGGCCGTATACACGGTCTTGACACTCGACACTTCGTCGAGCGAAGATCGTCGAGCTGATGACACGGCCTTGGACACGCCCGTGTCCTAGGCCGTGTGCCTTATCTCGACACAATGTCGAGACCAAAGTGTCGACTTCCCGGGACGAGTGTCGACACGGGTTGACACGCCCTGCGACACGCCCGTGTCGCAGGCCGTGTGCCATGTCTCGACACTTCGTCGAATGCAGAGTGTCGACTTCGCGGCTAAGTGTCGATACGGGTCGACACGCCCTGCGACACGCCCGTGTCGCAGGCCGTGTGCCCAGTCTCGACACAATGTCGGGACCAAAGTGTCGACTTCCCGACTGAGTGTCGACACAAGCTTGACACGCCCTGGAACACGCCCGTGTCCCAGGCCGTGTGCCTGCAGCCAGAACCCAAAACTGGCCCAAAACGTCCCCCGTCGCTCCTTTGAGTTTCGGGGAGTTACAACTCTCCCCCTCTTAAAAGAATTTCGTCCTCGAAATTATATAAAGGAAAGACATGTACAAAACCAAAATTTGTACCTGAGCGGAACAACTCCGGATATTCGTCAAGCATAGTCTGCTCTCACTCCCAAGAGAGCTCCTCACGACCGCAATTGTCCCACCGGACCTTGACCATCCTGATCTCTTTATTGCGTAGCCGCTTGACCTCCGAGTCCTCAATCCGCACGGGCTTGACCTTTGTCGTCAGCCCACTATCCATCGGCACTTGATCAACCGCGATCACTTGCGTAGGCTCTTGCACTGCCTTACGGAGCACCGAAATATGGAATACATCATATAAACCACTAAGCTCCACTGAAAGCTTCAACCGATAGGCCGCTTCACCAACTCGCTCCAGAACCTCAAACGGCCCAAGGTACCTCGGGCTTAGCTTTTTCAATCGCCGCACCCTCGAGACACCCTTGAACGGCTTGATCTTTAAGTATACATAATCGCCCACCGCGAACTCCACATTCCTGTGCTTGGCATTATAGTAATTTGCTTGCCGGTCCTGAGCGATAAGCAACCTCACCCGAATGGTTCTCACCAAAGAAGTAGCATCCTCCACTTCCGATCGCTTATACAACTTTGACTCACCCGTTTCTAACCAAGACAACGGCGTGCGAAATTTTCTACCATATAGGGCCTCGAAGGGCGCCATCAAAATACTCGCTTGGTAGCTATTGTTGTATGCGAACTCCACCAAATAAAGGTGGTCTTCCCATTGCTTTCCAAAATCCAAGACACACATGCGGAGCATGTATTCCATAGTTCTATTAACCCTCTCGGTCTGCCCATCCGTTTGTGGATGGAAGGCTGTGCTGAATTTCAGCTTTTTCCCAAACATTTGCTGCACAAGCCTCCAATCATTGGACGTGAACCGCCCATCTCGGTCACTCACGATGCTGCGGGGCACACCATGAAGCCGTACTATGTTATCCACATAAAGCTTTGCCAACTTCTCCACTGGATCATCCTTCCTATGCGGAATGAAATGTGACACCTTCGTTAACCGATCCACTACCACCCAAATAGCGTCGTTCCCCTTTTGCGACCTTGGCAAACCGTGCATAAAGTCCATAGAGATGTCGTCGAATTTCCACTCCGGAATAGGCAAGGACTTAAGAAATCCTCCCGGCTTTTGGTACTCCGCCTTCACCAAGGCGCAAGTTCGGCACTTCGCTACGTAGAGCGCCACATCCTTTTTCAAACCCGGCCACCAAAACAGTTTCTTCACAACACGGTACATCTTCGTGCTCCCCGGGTGAATCGAGTACTTGGTATGGTGTGCCTCGTACAACAACTCCACCCGCAAATGACCCACACTTGGGACGCACAGACGACCGTCTTTCCAAAGCAATCCGTCCTCCACGACGAATTAGGAATTTGACCCATCCAGAGCCTCTACCATGAACTGGTTCATATGAGCATCCATATCCAAAGTCTGCCGAATACGATCAGCCAGGTCATATTGCACTTCAGTCCAATTCAGAACTGCTTCAGCACTTGATTGCTTGTCCACACAAACAATCTCCAACGCCTCCAACTCCCGCACCAACCGCTCATCATGCACCGATAGCCAATTGGCTTGAGCTGGGGCTCGGCGACTCAACGCGTCCGCAACCGCATTCCCTTTTCCAAGCACGTAGTGGATCTTGAATGTATAGTCCCCCAGGAACTCCATCCATCTACGCTGCCGCATATTCAGATCTTTCTGATCAATAAGATACTTCAGGCTCTTGTGATCGGTGTAGATATCAATCTTCACACCGTACAAGTAGTGTCTCCACAGCTTCAAGGCAAAAATCACGGTCGCTAACTCCAAGTCATAGACCAGATAGTTCCTTTCATGCACTTTTAGCTGTCTCGAGCCATAAGCTATTACACTTCTGTGTTGCAGTAGCACGCAACCCAAACCGCTGCCCGAAGCATCACTGTAAATCTCATAGCCTTCGGTCCCACATGGCGAACTCAGCACAGGCGTCGTGGTCAACCGACACTTCAACTCCTCAAAAGCTCGCGAGCACTCCGGCGTCCAAACGAACTTATGCTCCTTCCTCGTCAAAGTAGTGAGAGGTAACGCTATCCGCGAGAAGTTCTCTACGAAGCGCCTATAATAGCCGGCAAGCCCCAGAAAACTCCGGACTTCCGCTACCGTAACAAGCTCAGGCCACTCCCGTATCGCAACAATCTTCGCCGGATCCACAGCAATACCCTCTCCACTCACTATATGCCCGAGGAACGCCACTGAGGATAGCCAAAACTCGCACTTCGAGAACTTGGCATACATCTGATTTCTCCTTAGCGTCTCCAACACCAAATGAAGATGCTTGAAGTGATCTTCCTCACTTTGCGAGTACACCAAAATATCGTCGATGAAGACGATCACGAAATGGTCCAAGTACTCCCTGAACGTCCTGTTCATCAAATCCATGAACACCGACGGCGCATTAGTCAGCCCAAACGGCATGACTGTAAACTCAAAATGCCCGTATCTCGTACTAAACGCTGTCTTTGGGATATCACTCTCCCTTATGCGCAGCTGATAGTACCCAGCCTTGAGATCTAACTTCGAGTACACCGTCGACCCGACTAACTGATCAAAAAGATCATCAATCCGGGGGATCGGGTACTTGTTCTTCTCCGTCAGCTTGTTGATCTCCCGATAATCAATGCATACCCTCAAGCTTCCGTCCTTCTTCTTAACAAAGAGGACCGGTGCGCTCCAAGGCGAAGAACTCGGGCGCACATACCCTTGCTCCAACAACTCTTGCAGTTGAAATTTCAGCTCCGCCATTTCCTTAGGCGCTAGCCGATAAGGAGATCGTGACACAGGCTTTGCACCTGGGACTAGCTCAATCGTAAAATCTATCTCCCGCTGAGGCGGGGCTCCAGGAAGATCTGCGGAGAACACATCAGGGTATTCCGATACCACTGAAATACAATCCAACGCGGGCTTCGGCTTTGCAACCTCCACTAGTGTAAAGAACAGTTCTGCTCCGGCACAAACCGCCTTCACCACCTGAAGAGCAGACATCAACGTCTTGCTCGACCCCTTTAAGCCCATAAAAGTCGTCTCACGACTTGCTCCCAGCTTGACTTCCTTGCTACCGCAATCTATATGGGCCTGCTGCTCCGAGAGCCAGACCATGCCAAATATGACATCGAACTCCACCAACGGAAGTAAAGACGCTCGTAGGTCGAACTCCTGCTCCCCAATACGAATCTTAACATCGCAGATCCTATCCGCTCGCATCGAACACCCATTGGGCAACAACACATCCAACTTATCCTTCGTCATCGAAGAAGGGACTCCGATGCGTGATATAAATCCTTCGGACAAGAAGGAGTGTGAAGCTCCCGTATCGAAGAGTGCTCGTGCCGGATTTTCACAAATCAATACAAATCCTAAACAAGCAGTGGTAAGGTAACATGTGCATAACAAGTATTTAAAGAAATTGACTTGCTATAAATTAAACCGTACCTGTCACCACATCAGCCTTTTTGATGGCCTCCTGTTGGCCAAGATTGTAGACCCTTGGTTGGGCCGGAGCATAATGGGATGCGGTCGACTCCACCGCCTTTCCCTTCTCTTCATAAGTAGCTCCCGGCCTTCTCTCGGACTTAGGATGTCCGCTCCAACAGTCACGGGCAAAATGCCCCGTCTTTCCACAAGTAAAACACGCACCCGGGGTCCGACCCGTAGTCGCCCCAGAAGCACCAGAAGGAGCTGGACCCGAAATCCTATGCTTCTTAAAAGACCTCCGATAGCCGGTCTTTGAAGTAGTCGGCACTTTAAATTCAGATTTCCTATCACCCAAGACTTTCTTTGCTTGCACATTCTTCATGTCCTTCTCCAAGGACCGGGCAGTATTGACCAAGGTTAAGAAACCCTGCGTCATCGGCCCCGAGAGTAGTAATCTCAACTCATCTCTCAAGCCTTTATAGAAGCGATTAGTCTTTCGCTCCTCATCCATGATGGTGGAGCTAGCATATCGACTCAAACGAGTGAAATCGTGGAGATATTCATCCACGCTCTTCTCACCCTGAACCAACTTCAGGAATTCATTCTCCAACGCTATCTTCTGCGTCGAAGGAAGGTATCTAGCCAAGAACAATCTCAAGAACTCCTCTATCGAGACATCACCAAGTTGCCTACCTATCAGTAAGTGCAGCTCCAAACCTTCCCACCACATCCTCGCTTCACCGTCCAGAAGGAACGTAGCGATGGTGGTCATTTGTCACTCCTCCGTCTCCGTTGCTGTCATGACTCTCTTCACCCTGGAGAGCCAGTCTTCAGCCTGAGATGGGGTTCCCAACCCCGAGAATAACAGAGGGTTAAAACTCATAACATGCTTAAGCTGCCTCTCAGTTGCCCTCCTTGGCACCACCGGTTCCACAACCACTTGCTCCACTCTCCTCGGCTCAGCCTCTTGAAGAGATACCTGCTCCATCACAGGAGCGGGCTGCTGCATTTGCCTTGCAGGCTACGCATTTATCACGGCCAACACCGCTTTAGCCACCAATCGTATGTTCTCAACCGATAGAGGTGTTGCACGAGCAACATCCGGTGCACTACTGGCCTCAGAAACTCGGCGTTCTGACGGCCCAACACCACTTCTAGTCACCTGTAGTGGTACAAAATACTGTTAAGCGACCCAATAAAATTGCAAACAACAATTATAGGAACACACAGGTTCCTCAAACACGAGTATTTTCATTCCTAAGTGGACATTCATGGGTTCTTTTACCGTAATAACGATGACGCACACAATGTGCTCACCACCCCTTAAAAAGAATTCGCCCACGAATTCACTTTAAGCCCGACCAAAACCAGTAGTCTGATACCAAATTGTAACACCCCCTATCCGTCACATAGCATATAGCAGTAGGTCCGGCCGGGGCCCGACGCTGTATGCCACAGACAGACCGGGTGGTTACTCATGGAAACCATCCAACCAATCAACGTCCTACACAGAGCATTCTAGCAGAAGCAGTTTATAAAAGTTGCAAATAAGAACCCAGCACTAAAGCATGAATGTCCACTAACCAAAATAGGAATGTATACAAAATACCAACATAAGCCTTAAGGCCTTACAAAATGTTTCACTTGATATTACATGATTTACAAACCACGGCACGCAGGCCGGTCATACATGAATAAAACAGTAAACACTTCCAATGCTCCTTCGAGGGCCGGCTTCGCAAAAAGGTCTTTAGCCCGCTATTGACCGCTTGGTCCCGCAGCACCTGCAAGCAACAAACCACCGCACGGTGGCAAAACAAGGCAATGGTCAGCAATGCTGACCAAATTATAACGATCCCGCCCCCAACTCAGGGTGGCGATGCTCCTTCCCTGCATTTCATTAGCATAAGCGAGCAATATATATATAGCCATTTCATCACAGACGTTGGCTCGCACGGCCACATGCCCCGTGCTCTCAGGGAACATTCTTGGTGAACCGGTCGATGTCACGTCAATTAAAGCCATAGACATTCCGGACTCACCACCGCCACTAAGACGGACAAAACTATGAGCAATTTGTCTTCTTGGCCTGGGTCACAACAATTTAAGCCATCGACCGCCAAAGACCCTAATCTATGCCAACGGCAAGTGCCACGTGCCTTTAGGTCTCTTTAACCGAACGACATAGAACGGGTACGGTTCCATCTAACCCGTGCTCACATCGCAACGACAATTTAAGCCATATGCGCGGGTCAAACTTCCACCGAGTCCCATTTCAATCACAAGTCACATAACCCGGTTATGTTCAAGTTGGCTCTCAGGCCACCAAGTTGGCAAGATCTCGTATCCGCCCAGTTTTTCGGGTGCACCTTTGCGTTAGTCCCCAAGGCTCCCTGCTGCAATCTACCGCGTAGAAAACCCGAAAAACAACCAATAGCACGGAGTCTTCTCCGGCATTATGCAATACAACATCACCGATCCAGACCAACATGTTCGGGTAGGCTTCACACATCATGCCTATCTCCGTTCTCGCTTACGGACTCTAAACAACGGGGACTTCACATATCTACCCGAAGGAACGCCTCCAACTCTCCGCAAACTCGCGAGAGCGGGCTTCCTATGCAAAGAAAGAGAGCTACTCATGCTCAAGATGAGGATCGTTACCCTAGCGTTCGTCTTTGGCGCCATTGAAAAGTAAACGGATGAAAAGCACCGCACTAGCTTTGCCTCCGTGGATCCGGAGTCGGCTCGCGATTCGGAGCTTCGAAGCTCCTCCAATGGCCGGATCTATTTCCTTCTTCCTTCCTTGGCTCTCCTCTCTCTCTAAGGTTTTAGAAAGATAACAACTTAAGAAAAGTGAGGGTTTCTAAGTCCAATCCCAGGTATATCCCTTCAGGAACAACCCCCAGCCGTTGGATCATCAATTAAAGAAATGAACGGCTTTGATTCAGGACTGAAATGCCCAATCTGGACCGAACACGGCCTGGCACACGCCCGTGTCCAGGGCCGTGTGCCTCATTCGCCGTCGAAATCAGCTCGCCTGGAACAACACACGGGTATCGAACACGCCCGTGTTCGACCTGACACGCCCGTGTACCATGTGACACGGCCGTGTGACCGGCCGTGTACCCCTATCATTTTCCCCGAAATCAACCCGAGCACTGCAAGGGTTCTAGGACACGCCCGTGTCCTTACCCGTGTCACCTCAACACGCCTGGACCCCAGGCTGTGTACACGGTCTCGACACTCGACACTTCGTCGAGCGAAGATCGTCGACCTGATGACACGGCCTTGGACATGCCCATGTCCTAGGCCGTGTGCCTTGTCTCGACACAATGTCGAGATCAAAGTGTCGACTTCCCGGGACGAGTGTCAACACGGGTTGACACGCCCTGCGATACGCCTGTATCGCAGGCCGTGTGCCATGTCTCGACACTTCGTCGAATGCAGAGTGTCGACTTCGCGGCTAAGTGTCGACACGGGTCGACACGCCCTGCGACATGCCCGTGTCACAGGCCGTATGCCCAGTCTCGACACAATGTCGGGACCAAAGTGTCGACTTCCCGACTGAGTGTCGACATAAGCTTGACATGCCCTGGAACACGCCCGTGTCCCAGGCCGTGTGCCTGCAGCCAGAACCCAAAATTGGCCCAAAACGTCCCCCGTCGCTCCTTTGAGTTTCGGGGCATTACAGGAGATGTCTTCCCTTTCCACATGTTCTTTAATGAAATGATACCTAATTTCTACATGCTTAGTCCTACTATGGGAGACAGGATTCCTAGCTATAGAAATTGCACTAGTAGAATCACAAAAGAGTGGTGTTCTACTTATCTGAATATTGTAGTCTTGAAGTTGATGCTGAATACATAACAACTGAGCACAACAGCTTCCAGCTGAAATATACTCTAACTCTGT
Source organism: Platanthera guangdongensis (assembly GCA_039583875.1). NCBI lineage: Eukaryota > Viridiplantae > Streptophyta > Magnoliopsida > Asparagales > Orchidaceae > Platanthera > Platanthera guangdongensis. Next base: position 44,785,599 of record CM077164.1, read on the forward strand.
TGTTGAGATTGCTACACTTGTCTGTTTCTTTTTGCTCCAAGAGATAAGTCTTCCACCTAGAAATTGATAGGGGCCTGAAGTGCTCTTCCTGTCCTCCTTATAGCCTGCAAAATCTGCATCTGAATATCCAGTTAGTTCAAATTCCACATTCCTGGGGTACCATAGGCTAAGATCTGGGGTGCCCTTAGGATATCTCAAGATTCTTTTCACAGCAGTATAGTGAGAATCTTTAGGGCAGACCTGATACCTAGCACAGACACATGTTGCATACATAATGTCAGGCCTACTTGCTGTGAGGTAGAGAAGTGAGCCAACTATACCTCTATACAGAGTTTGATCAACAGGCTTCCCTGGATCATCTTTGCATATAGGCAAACTTGAGCTCATGGGAGTTCTTATGGTGGAAGCATTCTCTATGCCATATTTCTCAATGAGGAAGGTAGATAATGTATCATACCATGCTCTTGGGGCTTGCTTAAGCCCATAAAGAGCTTTCCTAAGCCTATATACAGCAGTAGGAGAGTTAGAGTCAATAAAACCTGGGGGATGCTCTACATAAACCTCTTCCTTCAAGTCTCCATTCAGGAAGGCTGACTTGACATCCATCTGGAATATCTTGAATCCCTAGAAGGCTGCAAATACAAGGAACAGTCTGATTTCTTCCAACCTTGCAACTGGGGTAAAGGTTTGATCATAATCAATCTCTTCTTCCTGTTTATACCCTTTGGCCACCGGTCTGGCTTTATTCTTGATTACAATGTCATTTTCATCAAGTTTATTTCTGAAAATCCACTTGACTCCAATGTCATTGAGTCCATTTGGTTTGGGAACCAGCTTCCAAACCTTGCACCTTTTGAACTAGTTCAGTTCTTCCTGCATTGTACCAATCCAAAATGGGTTTTGATTTGCTTATTCAAATTTCTTATGTTGTTCTTATGACAGGAAGGTGGAATAGAGTGTTGTGTTGAGACTCCTGCTTCTGGTCTATACACCTTGGCTAGCCTCACCTATTATCTGCTCTGAAGGATGATCTCTAAGATGTTTGACTATTTTGGGTAGTCTGACTGCTTCCTGCTGATTATCATTTTCTGTAGCAGGTTGGTCTTCATTTCCAGCTTGACTTCCCTGTGCTTCTTTTAGACAGCATCCCTCACCACAATCTTCTTGCAAAGATGGGTCTTTATCTTTATTGGGGAGCTTTTCCATCATGACTTCTGTTCCCGCAGAGCTAGGCAAAGAGCTTGACAGCTCACTGTCAATCATGCATGACTCATCAAACACAACATGAACCTCCTTTTCTACAACTTCATTTGTCAAGTTATAGACTTTATATGCCATACTATTGTTGTTGTACCCAATAAATATCCCCTCATGTGATTTTGCAACAAACTTAGTTATTTTTGACTTACCATTATCCAGGATGAAACACTTGCAACCAAAGATCCTGAAGTAGGAAGTGTTTGGTTTTCTGCCCTTCAAGATCTCATAAAGAGTCTTCTTATGGCCTTTGGTGATAGAAGCCCTATTGAGCACATGGCATGCAGTGTTAACTGCATCAGCCTAGAAATATTCAGGGAGAGAAGTGTCACTCAATAGTGTTCTCCTAGATTCTATGAAAGTCCTATTTTTCCACTCAACTAACCCCTTTTGTTGGGGTGTTCTTGGAGAGGAGAACTCTTGATGAATCCCTTGCTCTTCACAAAATGTAGTCATAGCAGCAGACTGAAACTCAGTTCCATGGTCACTTCTCATTCTGACCATAGAGCATGCAAGCTCATTCTGAATTTGCCTAAAAAAATTTGTGAAGACTTCATGGGTTTCATCCCTTCTTCTAAGGAATAACACCCAAGTAAACATGCAATAGTCATCAACCACCACAAGGGTGTAGACCTTCCTACCAAGACTATGAACAGACATAGGACTAAATAAGTCCATATACAGGAGATACAAGCATCTCACAAAGTCCTTGGCCCCAATACTCTTGAAAGAGGTCTTAGTTTGCTTACCCTTTTGGCAAGCAGCACAAATACCCTCCTTGAAGCATTTTATTTTGCGACCATTCCTAACAAGCTCATCACTGAAGAGCTGACCAATGGTCTTATAATTCAAATGAGCCAGTCTCTTGTGCCAGTGGACATAATATGAGACTTTCTCATCTGCAACTAGACATATAGTGGAACTATTTTCTAAGCAAGAAAAATTCAAGCAATAAACATTCCCACTCCAAGTGCCTGTTAAGATGACACTTTTGTCACTTAACCTCTTGATGTGGCACTTATCCTTGTGGAAGGCAATGTCATAACCAAGATCACATAGTTGGCTTATGCTTATGAGGTTGTGTTGCAACCCCTCCACATAAGCCACCTTTGTGATGGTGATTATGTCATTTGAGATGTTACCATAGACTCTGGTTATCCCCTTGTCTGAGCCTCCAAAAATGACCTTAAATCCATTTTTTACTAGAGTGTACTCCTTCAATAGCTCCTTTGTTCCAGTAATGTGCCTGGAACATCCACTGTCCAAGTACCATTTGTTGATGCATGAAAATGGCACCGCCTAGTTAACACGGAGGAGTGTTCGATCTCACGGTCAAGTTGAAGAAGAGGATGTAGGTTACGGGGTTGAGGAGAAGGAGAGGAAGCTTCTGAGTGCTCGAGAGTGGAGCAAACACTGTTCGAGGGTTGCGGGGATAAAGGAGAGGTTTGCTGAGAGCAGCTGGGAAGGTTGATGATCAGCAGAGGAGGTTGATCAGGAGTTGTCGAGCTGACGGTTACTTTGAAGATTGTGCTTGCAGGTTAACGTCGAGGGAGCTAAGCTGAGCTAAGAAGAAGAGAGGGGCCGCTAGTAGCGGCAACAGCAAACTTCGCCCACCGTGGCTTAAATGTCACACTTACGACGGGCTTTCCTTTGATTAATATTGAGTTATTACAGCTTGCATACACCTTTACAAGAAAGTAAATAAAGGGGTACAAAGGGGAAGCTGACGGCTAAGGAAGGAGTGCTAGAAGAGGCCGCGCGGACAGAAAATCCAGGTCGGCAGGCCGCGCGACTAAAGGAAGAGAGGAGGCCGCACGGACTGGGAACTGAGGCCGGCAGGCCGCGTGACTAAGGGCAGAGAGGAGGTGCGGACTGAGAAGAGGAGTCCGCAGGGGTTGATGGCTTGAGCTTCTTGCGGGCTGTCCTCGAGCATGAGCATTGAGTAAAGCTCTGAACCTTGGGGTCTCTCCACCTGACCTCAATGAGAGGTATGGGGGTCTATTTATAGGCCCGAGGAGGTAACGGCTTTCGGTGACGTTACCCCTGGTGAGACGGTAACTGGAGCGAGAAGAGGATGGAGATCGCCAAGTTCGCAACAGGCTGAGCGGACTGGGGCTTGCTTCTGGAACTGGTCCCGCTGACGGCTGATTGGGAAAAGGAGTCCCACCTACTGAGTTGATCGAGCCGGCACCAAGATTGTGCGACTTGAGGGAGTTATCTTCCTGCTATTAGGAGGCGAGAGCTGGGAGCCGAGTGGCGGACTGCGAGGAGAATCCGCAGAGTCCGTCGCTGCTGAATTGAGCGAGCATATGCTAAGGGTGCGAGCTGAGGGATATCCGCCGAGTCTGCCGAGTTCGCACGAGGCTGCGCGATATTGGACTGACATGATGAGGTTATGCTACCTGGTGGGCTGGGAGGTGTCCTCCACTACTGATCGAGCCCGTGCCAATACTATGTGGGCTGAGGGAGGTTGACCCTGCTGCTGGAGAGAAGCGAGTGCTGGAGGCTGAGGAATGGCGGGCTGCATAGCGAATCTGCTGAGTCCGCGGGGTTCGCACCTGCTGACAAGCTGAGTCCGCCTATGTTGTTGAACGAGGCGGATGGCTGCTGAAACTACTGGGGTTCATCAATGTAGGCGGACTGGAAGGCTTGACTGCACTTCGAGTCCGCCCAGCTCGCGATGAACGGGACGTGCGCTAATCTTTGCGGGTAGCCGGAGAGTTGGAGTGTCCGCGCTCCTTATGCGGACTGATGAAGCTGGTTGCCCATGCTGTTGGAGTCTGCCACTGTTGAATGGAACTTGCCGCACCTACTGGGTGATAATGGATAAGAGACCTACCGGGATGACTAGGCAGGCCGCGCGTGTTGGCGAGATGGAAACTGAGGTAGCTGGCTAACATCCTGGGGGCAGGTTGCCACTTTTGTTTGGAGGTTTGAGCGGTCTGGGCGGATAGACATTCGAGTCCGGCAAAGGGGGCACCTATTGAGAAACCTGTGGTTAAGCTGACAAGGCGCGCAGTCTGCAGGGGCAAACTGAAGAAGCAGTCCGCGACCCCTGCCGACCAAAGGAACAACGCACGGCCTGGGCGGTCAAACCGCTGAGACCGCCCAAGCCGCATGCTTTGGCGGACAGAAAAATCCTGTCCGCCCAACCTAAGACATCGCGACCTCCAGGAAGAACCTGGAGCAGGCCGCGACTAGCGAGCTGGCTACCTTGGGAAGGATAGCCAATTTCTGGGTTAACATAATCCCCGCACTTTTTTAAGTTCAGAAGGGAACTTCTAAAAAGTTGGAGACCCACGAAAATCGTGATCCACCCCAAAGGAAAAGAAAGGGGCAAGGAGAGATAGAACCTGATGTCTCTCCTTAGGAGGAGTTTGCCAATACCTATCTTTTTCCTGCAAGAGAAAAGTTAGTGTAGGCATGTATGGAAGGTATGCCTTGCGCGACCCTGAGGTTGTCTTTGCAAAACAAAGAAGATGTGTCTTCCACTAAGTTCTACAAAACGAAGGTAAGAGGAAAACATAAAAGCATAATAACTTGCAAGTACCTGATGGAGGCTTGCAAGCACATGTTATCCTCTGTAAAAGGAAACGTGAGGAGTATGCGAGAAAGAAAAATGAGTTGCAAGTACCTGAAAGGAACTTGTAGTCTTTATTGGTTTCTGCAAAAGAGAAGTTAGAAGCAAATATGTGAGTAAAGAAAGCCACAAATACCTGAAGGCAACTTACAGGTATCTGCTAGTCTCTGCAAGAAAAGTGTTAGAAGCAGACATGATATATTAAAGTTGCAAGTACCTGTGAATAAACTTGCAAGCATCTGCTGATCTCTGCAAGAGTAGAGTTAGAAGCAGATATGATATATGAAAGTTACATGTACCTGTGAAGAAACTTGCAAGCATCTGCTGATTTCTGCAAGAGTAGAGTTAGAAGCAGATATGATATATGAAAGTTGTAAGTACCTGTGAAGAAACTTGCAAGCATCTGCTGATCTCTGCAAGAGTAGAGTTAGAAGCAGATGTGATATCTGAAAGTAGCTTGCAAGTAGCTGTGAAGAAACTTGCAAGCATCTGCTGATCTCTACAAAATGAGAGTTAGAAGCAGATATGATATATGAAAGTAGCTTGCAAGTATCTGTGAAGAAACTTGCAAGCATCTGCTGATCTCTGCAAAATGAGACTTAGAAGCAAATATGATATATGAAAGTATCTTGCAACCTGTGAAGAAACTTGCAAGCATCTGCTGATCTCTGCAAAATGAGAGTTAGAAGCAGACATGATAAAAAGACTACGTGGCAAGTACCTGGGTAATGCTTGTAGGTGCCTGCTAACCACTACAAAGAGAAGAGTGAGCAACAGACATATTATAATGAACTAAGCTGCAAGTACCTGGATAAGGCTTGCAGGTGATAACTGTTGATGAGATAAGATGGATATCACCAAATAGCAGAGAAAATGCCTGATGAACTCTACCGATAATTGAATGAAGATCAAATCAAAGTAGTGATCTTCTGGATATAATAGAGATGATATTTTTAACGTGAAGTCCAGATCAATAAGTCGAATGTTGACTGTTGATATGATAGGATGGATATGATCAGATTAGCAGAGAAGAAACTTGATGAATTCTGCCAATCTGGACTAGATTCCAATAGCAGGGCTTGATGATCAAGGAGAGCAAGATTCCTTAATCAATGACTGATGTCATTAGAATTTTATAAGAGTAATGAATAACTTTGTGAATCATCATCTAATAGAGCTTAAGCAAGCAGTGAATAAAAGATGAGAGTAAATGAAATGATCATTGCAAATCCTTTTGATAGGTCAGATTTAACCTGTTCACCTGTGAAAGAGGCAGTTGATAAAAAAGAGGTCTATACTAGGAGATGACCAAGAAAGACTGGATGCTGCCACAGGAGATTACCCGTGGGCCTTATGCATCGCTTTCCTGAGAAAGGTCATCACGAGTATAGTCCTACTAAGAGCGGGCTAGCCGCGCATCCTTTATAAGGGCACAAAAGAGAAAAGCACGGGAAAATCCTGAGAAGGATCGCTAGATACACTGCTCTCATGCCTCGAGTACAACATCACTGATCAATGAGACTAGTTGCGCCAAGTGGCCTAAAGCATTGCTTGTCTGTGGAAAGATCAGTGGAGTTGTGCATCCCGCGAAAGCACGGATTAAGAGTACCATAGAGTATTCGACCATCACAGTGGTGAGATGATCGAAGAGACAAGGCTACGCTTTGTCACCATTGCTTGTCAAGCAAAGATCATCGTAACTGTAATGTATCCTTAACGAAGCACAACAGAGCTAACACATGGGCCTTCCTGACGCACACTTTGTGTCAGATATTGGCTAGGATCTGAAGTCCCGTATTCCTCCACATGAGAGTTGGATAGTCCCCACTACATATATGCGAAAACTCCCCGCGATATGTGGTCATTGTAGCCTTACGCCGGAATCCAATCTCGAGGGGGCCTATAGCAAGACTCGGCGATATCTCAGTGGTTCAGTGATCTCTTTGGCAAAGAGAAAAATAAAGGAAGAAGTATTACAAAAAGTGAACTGTGTCAGTATGAAATCCCTAAAGAAATCTTTATTGAAAAACAAGAATTAACACTTAGAAGTGTTTTGTAAAGAAAATGTTTGAAAGAGTAAGAGTAGAGATAACCCAACATGGTTGTGAATAAATTTGAAGAACTATGAAGTCCTTTGCCGGCTTATAATAATCTTCCAAGCGCACCCTCATCATCAGCATCGAAGCATTCAACAGGATTGTTAACAACAAGGAGAGGGTGCTCTTCGACTAGGCTCACTCCTCTTGAGCTGCAAGGAATGTTTGCAACTTCTTTGCCCTTTGAGGTTTTTGGATCAAGGCGATCATCTTTGGGAAGCAGGTCACGCATCTTACCCTACCGGAGCATCCTTTGCACTAGTTGGCGGAGTGCTCGGTAGTTCTCTGTCAGGTGGCCTGACTCTTTGTGGAATCCGCAATAAGGTTCTGAGTCTTTTGATATTTGATCAGCCGGTCAATAAGGCCTCTTATAATTATCCCTATCTTTCATAACTTGGCTCACTTCTAGCATGGCTTCGTCTAGTTCAAACTCATGCAAGTCATCACCTTGCTGTTGATGAACTGCAGCTGTTTGTGAAGGTGGAGCTGGTAGTAGTAGGGATTGATCTTGAGCACGATCATGTCCCTAGAAGGGATATCGATGACAATGAAACCTTCTTCCCTTCCTTGAGTGAGTTGGGAAATCTTTGTGAGGAGACCTTGGAGGCTGCTTGTGAGAAGGATCTTTCTCTGATATAAGCCTGGAGATGAAGCCTAGGTTGCTCTTTTCAGATATATGAGTTGGCTAAGGCAATCAACTCTTGGTACGTTTTTGGCGCTCGGACATTGGCTTCAAACTTAAGCAGCCCTTCACGAAGACCGTGGATAAGATCCACTCGGTACATTTCTTGACTAACAATCTCGATGACCAAGTTTTCTCTTTGGAATCGATCAAAGAACTGAGACCAAGTCTTGTTCTCACACTGCTTGATCTCAAATAGGGCTTCTGGACCACCCTTTATCTTTGTTGAAGTAGAGAATCTGAGTAAGAACTCCCTTCACAGATCAGCAAAGGAAGTGATGGAGTGAGGGAGAAGACCATAGAACTAATCCCTCACTTGCCCATCAAAGGTTGTGACAAGGAGCTTGCACTTAGTTGCATCTGAGAGAGTTTTGAGAGCAACGGCTGATTCAAAAGCTTGAAGATGCTTCACTGGATCAGTATCTCTAGTGTAGACCGGTAACCGTGGCTCTCTGAAGTTAGCTGGAGTCGGTTCATGACAAACATTCTTTGTAAATAGCGAAGGCTCTTCCTGTTCTCATACAACATAAGGATAAAAGGGAGCATAAGCTGCAGCTACAAAAGAAGCAGGAGGATAAAAGAGAAACGTTACTGCATGAGCAAAGGCAGGAGCTGAAGGGTAAGGATGACTTCCCTGAAAGTTAAGAAATCTTGCAGGACTTCCCCGGGCTGCTTCCCGGAAGAAGTTTTGACGAGCTGCAAACTCTTCATCTTGAGGTCGCAAAGGGTTGCAGGCCCTTGCGGAAAGGTTGTTGTATAAGGAGGATAGACCGGCTGGCATGCTGGAGGATAAGCTTATTGATTCTCCAATGTTGGTGCTGGATTGATCGGAGCAGCTAGAGCAACTAGAGCTGCTGCAAGAGGAGTGTCTAATCGCTGTTTGATCACAGCAAGCATTTGATTGATTTCTTCGAACTGCTGAGCATTTTCATTGCGCGATAGCTTGAAGGCCTCCCAAAGAGGATCATCTCTAAGACTTGATTGAGCAAGGTTCTCGGCTGAATGGAGACCTTACATGGCTAACTGTCGTTGTTCACCATCTGTTCAGATCTGAAGGCCGCGTGTTAACTATTGATGCACGAAAACGACACCGCCTAGTTAACACGGAGGAGTGTTCGATCTCACGGGCAAGGTGAAGAAGTGGATGAAGGTTGCGGGGTTGAGGAGAATGAGAGGAAGCTTCTGAGTGCTCGAGAGTGGAGCAAACGCTTGTTTTAGGGTTGCGGGGATAGAGGAGAGGTTTGTTGAGAGCAGCCGGGAAGGTTGATGATCAGCAGAGGAGGTTGATCAGGAGCTGTCGAGCTGATAGTTACTTTGATGGTTGTACTTGCAAGTTGACCCCGAGGGAGCTAAGCTGAGATGAGAAGAAGAGAGGGGCCGCTAGCAGCGGCAATAGTAGACTTCGCCCGCCGCGGCTTAAATGCTACCCTTGTGACGGGCTTTCCTTTGATTACTATTGAGTTATTACAGCTTGTGTACACATTTACAAGAAAGCATATAAATGGGTACAAAGGGGAAGCTGGTGGCTAAGGAAGGAGTGCCAGAAGAGGCCGCGCAGACTAAAGAGCCAAGCCGGCAGGCCACAGGACTAAGGGAAGAGAGGAGGCCGCTCGGACTGGGAACTGAGGCCGGCAGGCCGCACGACTAAGGGCAGAGAGGAGGTGCGGACTGAGAAGAGGATTCCACAGGGGTTGATGGCTTGATCTTGTTGCGGGCTATTGGCGTTGAGTGAAGCTCTGAACCTTGGGGTCTCTCCACCTGACCTCAATGAGAGGTATGGGGGTCTATTTATAGGCCTGAGGAGGTAACGGCTTCCGGTGATGTTACCCCTGGTGAGACGGTAACTGGAGCGAGAAGAGGATGGAGGCTGCCGAGTCCACAACAGGCTGCGTGGACTGGGGCTTGCTCTTGGAAATGGTCCTGCTGACGGCAGACTGGGAAAAGGAGTTCGTGCCTACTGAACTGTTCGAGCCCGCGCCAAGATTGTGCGGGCTGACGGAGTTATCTGCCTGCTGCTAGGAGGCGGGAGTTGGGAGCCGAGTGGCGGACTGTGAGGAGAATCTGCGGAGTCCGTCGCTGCTGAATTGAGCGAGCACACACTAAGGGTGCGAGCTGATAGATATCCGCCGAGTCCGCACGAGGCTGCGCGGTCTTGGACTGCCTTGAGGAGGTTCTGCTGCCTAGCGGGCTGGGAGGAGTCCGCCACTATTGATTGAGCCCGCTCCAAGACTGTGCGGGCTGAGGGAGGTTGACCCTGCTGCTGGGGAGAAGCGAGTGCTGGAGGCTGAGGAATGGCGGGTTGCATAGTGAATCCGCTGAGTCCGCGGAGTCCGCACATGCTGACAAGCTGAGTCTGCCTATGTTGTTGAACGAGGCGGCTGGATGCTGAAACTGCTGGGGTTCATCAATGTAGGCGGACTGGAAGGCTTGACTGCACTTTGAGTCCGCCCAGCTCGTGATGAACGGGACGTGCGCTGATCTTTGCGGGTAGCCGGAGAGTTGGAGCGTCTGCGCTCCTTAGGCAGACTGATGAAGCTGGCTGCCCATGTCCGCCACTATTGAATGGAACTTGCCGCACCTGCTGGGTGACAAGGGATGGGCGACCTGTCGGGCTGACGAGGCAGGCCGCGTGTGTTGGCGAGATGAAAACTGAGGTAGCTGACTAACAGCCTGGGGGCAGGTCGCCACTTTTTTTTGGCGGTTTAAGCGGTCCGGGCGGATAGACATTCAAGTCCGACAAAGGGGGCACATGTTGAGAAACCTGTGGTTAAGCTGACAAGGCACGCGGTCTGCAGGGGCGGACTGAAGAAGCAGTTCGCGGCCCCTGCCGACCAAAGGAACAACGCGCCGCCTGGGCGGTCAGACCGCTGAGACCGCCCAAGCCGTGCGGCCTGAGCGGACGAAAAAAGCCTGTCCGCCCAAACTAAGACGTCGCAACCTCCAGGAAGAACCTAGAGCAGGACGCGACTAGCGAGCTGGCTACCTTGGGAAGGATCGCCGATTTCTGGGTTAACACCATTTAGGGGATTTGGTACTTGAACTAACCTGAAAAGAATGCAAGTCACCTTACCTTAGGACCCTAATTTCTATTGGGTCCTAGGTTCACATTAGCCTTAAAATAACCCTACCTTCCTGCAGAATTCCTGACAGGTTGGCAACCTCTAGAAACTAATGGATTGTGCCAGCAATCTATAGCATAGTGGCCCACTTTGCCACAACACCGGCACTCATAGATATTATATCTCCTTTTCTGTTTGGGACCAGTATTTGACTGTACTGCTTCCTGGACAGTGGGGAGATGTGCTGCACTATACTTCTACCTTCTTTCAGCAGCAATGTAACTGAAGGACAGTATTTTAGCTGGCTGTGTTGGTCTTCTCTGAGAACCACCAGCTGCATGTCTCTTTTTAGCTAACATGCATCTGATAGCATCTAAGATGGTCATTCCAGCCATGCCAGAAGACTCATCTTGAGTCACAACTTTTGCTGGATGATTTAGATTTTTAGCAGCAATAATATCTTTGAGTTTTGGGGCTGAGGCACCAAAAAAATGGTCCAGGATGGGCCATTTGGATTTCTTCATCGGCAGCCTTAAAGGCTTTCACATGGCTGTACCTTCCACCATGGGTGGGGCCATATTGGTCCATACTAGTGGATCTGCCGTTCTCCCAGTGACCATAACAACTTTCATGGTCATACCTGTTAGAAGACAACAATACTCTCTGAAAAGGAATTTGAGGCAGTGAGGCTAGAGCACAACAGGTGACTTCCCTTTTCCCTTTCCTCTTGGATTGGAAGGTCTAGCAGATCCCTTAAATCCCAACCCTTTCTTACTAGCTTGGGTAAGATGGGTATCAATTAAGGGTAGCACAGTACTTGGCTTAGAAAATTTTGTCACCAACAATTTCTCATTTAAGAGATCATTTTTAAGTTTCTGGATAAGTTTTTCATTTGAGACTCTTACCACAGACTCATTATCAATGATTTCCTTGAGCTAGCCTGCATGTGCAGCCATGTTAGTGAGGGCTTTTTCTTGGTCTTCACACTTGCTTATAAGACTAAGAAGCTCTTTTGTCTGCCTCTTTGCAAGTAGCTTGCATTTCTTGAATGCCTCAAGAAGTTCTTCATAATTTGTAATTATGGAGTTTACATCATCCTTAGAGTCTGAATCCCCTTCATCTCTTGATGATTGAGCTTCAGAGACTGAGTCTGCCTCATGACTAGAAATAAGAGAATGTGGTTTAGCGTGTACCTGAGGCTGACCAGTCTGATCCTGGGTGCTTTCTTCATCTGTTGTTGTCATTAGTCCATGGTACTGAGCATCTCCTTCTTCATCTTCATCCACCTTTGAGTCACTCTCTGGATGTGACAGAGGGGCCCTGATCCCTATTCTAGCAGCAGGGAACTCTTCTTCAGCAATAGCAATAAGCCTAATGTAGTCTTCATCTTCTTCACTGTCTGACTCAGAGGAAGAGTCTGACCAGGTCTTCTCTTTCTTGGTCACTAGGGACTTCTCTTTCTTCTTTCCCTTATGGTGCTTCTTCACACTTTCTTCTTTCCTCTTTACTGGGCAGTCAACAATTACATGTCCAGGTTTGCTGCAGCAAAAACAAATAATGTTAGAGGAAGATTGTTTATTAGAGTTAGGAGCATACCTATCCTCCTTAGAGGATTTCCTTCTATGCTGAGATGTGGAAGAAGGCCTTATGTTCTTTCAATGCCCCTTCTTCATGAATTTCTGAAACTTCCTGGAGAAGGCAGCAAGGTCCACATCAGATGTTTGGCTGTCAGATGAGCTGGACCCAGAGCTCTCAGATTCTGACACAGCAGTTCTCCTTACTAGAGAGATCTTCCTTCTGCTCCTGGTTGAGGCATCAGCTTTGAAAGCCACAGATTTCTCCTTACTTTGTGACTTGTTGGTATTCTCTTCTTCTTCCTTCCTTGCAGCAAGCGGCATCTCATAGGACAGTATCTTTCCAAATAGGGTTGGAGGTGGTGTGTCTACTAGTCTGCTCATCTCCCTTATGACATAGATCTTTGTCTCCCAATCCTTGGCATGGGAACTGAGAAATTTGTCATTCAGCTCATAGGTGTTGAAGACCATTCCATAAGTTCTCAGTTCATTAACAGTTCTGAAAAATCTTTTAAAACTTTCAGCAATGCCCTCAGACTTTCCTTGTCTAAAGGCCTCATACTCCTGGTTGAGCATGGATTTCCTATCATCCCTCACTTCTTCTGAACTCTCCATGAACACCACTAGGGTGTCCCACATCTCCTTGGAGGTCTTGCAGTGCACCAAATTCTAGAATGTAGGATCATCTACTATACTAGCAATGATATTTTGAGCTCTCTTTTCCATGGAGGCAAGAAGGAGCTCATCCTTGTTCATGTGTTCATATGATTTAGGAGTCTGGATGTTGGCATCTAGAACTGAGATCTTTATGGGGATGAAGGGTCCCTCTTTGGATGTGATGAAGATCCTAGGGTCAGTAGCTTCCATGAACATCCTGACCATTTCCTTCCAAATCCCAAACCCTTCCTTTCTGCAGATTGGCAACTTCATAGCTCCTAATTCCTTGTAGTTTACACCAGGCCCCATTTCTTATCTTTTATCTAACCTTAGAGGTATACTCAGATTGTTAAATCCTTTTTGAGTAACCTCCCTCTGATACCACTTGAAAGTTATTTAACTTTAGGTTAGCTAATCACCTTGAGGGCGGGGGGGGGGGGTGAATATGTCTTTGAGCTTTTAGTATATCTTTTATTATTTTCAACTTTTTTATTTAGAGCTTGTCCTTAAGTCCTGCATTCAAAGAGAAAAAACAAGCACACACAACAAACACCAGAATTTATAGTGGTTCCCCAATTGGGTACATCCACTTTCCCTCTCCACCTATCCAAGCTTATTTGTTGGATTCGGCACATACTCCTCCAAATAGCTCCTAAGAGCTTACACCTTAGATCTCATGGGATCTTTAAGTCTCCTCCAAGACTCACTTCTCATCCACAAGGGCCTACACTTAGTGGTTAGTAGACCACCTACCTCAGGCTGTTAAGCCCTACGCTTAGGCTGGGAGGACAGCCCTACCTCAGATCTCTGCAGTGCTCCTACACTCAGTGACCCGTAATCCACCTACCTCAGCCTTATATCTAAGGCCTACAGCTCATGCTTTTCAGCCCTACAATTTTAGGCACAAGGCCCTACTCTCAGAGTGTTGCAGCACTCCTACAACTCAATACCCCTCTAGGTACCTACCTCAGTGCCCCTCCAGGCACCTACAGCTCAGTGACAAGCTTGTCACCTACCTCGGGCACAAAGGCCCTACACTCACAGAGCAGCACTCTCCTACCTCAGGCACTTAAGCCTTACAGCTCAGATCCTTACTTGGATCGTACCTCAGTGCCCCTCCAGGAACCTACCTCAGTGATAAATTTGTCACCTACCTCAGGCACAAAGTGCCCTACACTCAGATTCAGGAAACCTGAATCCTACAGGAAATAAAACAGTAATTGAAGAATCTCTGGCTTTATCTCGGCGATTTTGTCTCAGCGGTCTCAGCGATCTCAGTGATTTTCCATTATTAGCTGAGACAAGCCTTTGTCTCAACGCTTTCCTCTTATCTGCTATCTCAGCAGTTTTTGCACTTTAACTATCTTAACAGTTTTGTCTCAGCGGTCTCAGCGGTTTTTCATTTATTAGTTGAGACAATTTTTGTTTCAACACTTTCCTTTTCATTAGAAACGTTAAGTGAATGTGCTTCACTCAATGCTTCTGGACTTAGAAAAATTCCAACTAATTTTGTTCTCAGTTATTTACCTCTTAACTGTCTCAGCGCTTCCAGCTTTATTTAGAAGCGTTGAGTGAACTTGCTTCACTCAATGCTTTTGGACTTAGAAAATTTCCAGCTAACTTTGTTTCTACTGTCTCAGCTATCTCAACGTTATCTTCTCAGCTGTCTCAGCTGTCTCAACGCCATCTTCTCAGCTATCTCATCTGTCTCAATGTCATCTTCTCAGTTGTCTCCAGCTGTCTCAACACTATCTTCCCAGCTGTCTCAGCTATCTCAGCGGTCTCAACGCCTTCTTCTCAGCAGTCTCAGCGCTTATGCCTTAGACAGATTTTCTGGCTTTAGATTGACAAGCTTTGAGCTAAGCTCGAAGCACCGCAAACTGAGCTCGATGAACTTTGATCTACTCAGTGCTTTTTGCCTCAGTCAATTTTTCTCTTGCTTCAGCTTGACAAGCGTTGGGCTAAGCTCGACGAACTGTACCCTAAGCTCGACAAACTTCAAGCTAAGTTCAATGAATTTTGTATCCTGATTTCTTAAGCTTATGCTGAGTTGAGCTCGACGATTAGCAAGATGATTTCGACGAACTCTGAGCTGAGTTCGACGAAATTTGAGTTTACTGCCCAACTCATTTTTCTTTACTTATCTAATCATGGACTACCTGCATGCATGAACTAAAGCACATATCAAATACATTATGTGTGTATGTCATTGACCCGTTTGGCTTCTTATAAATCTGGGATATTGGGATCAATAGACCCAACATTATTTGTTCTAGTACTTCAGGACTTATAGGTGCAGTGTAACTGACAATAGCTTTAGAGTAATAATCAGAAACTAGTATATATCTGTGTAAAGTATCAAAAGATTGTAATAAAGAATAGATATCAACTGTAGGATTAAGAATGAAATCACCAACAGTTTTTATTGTTGTATCAAACAATTCTTCTTCAAGGTCTGGCATATCAGTGTGATAATCAATTATTTCAACTATTTCTGTTGCTTCTGGAATCGTTGGAATTGCTGCTGCTGGAATTTCTGCAAAAACTTCTGGATCTTCTTCAAGGAACATCTCTCCCTGCCTAGTTTCAGAGAGTCCTTAACTCATGCCCCTAGAAAAAGGAGGGACAGAAGAGGAAGAGGCAAGATTTGAAGTAAGTGCAGAGATGGAAGCAGCAAGTGGGGCAACGACCTCACTTATGAGCTTCTTCAGAGTAGGAGAAATGAATTAAAGAAGATCATTTGCAATGTTAGAAAATTTAGATATAATTGATTGGGAGTAGAGGATGTATAGGTGGAATGGTGTCCACAGTTTGAACAGATGGAGAAGACTGAAGGGATGTCTGAAAGTCAGATGGATGGTAATGTTAGTGGAACATTTGATGGAGGGATATCCTGAATAGGTGAATGATGTGGAGAGTGAGGTGGAGATGGAGATGAAAGAAGTGGTACTTGATGAGTAGAAGTGGATGGAATATCATCAAGATGAGATGGAAGAGATGATTGAGGAGGTGTAGATGGTTTATCCTCAAGAATATGGGTTGGTGATTATGGTTGAGATGGTGAATCTGTAATGACTGTGGATGGTTGTTGAAAGTCTATTGGAAAGTTTGTGGTGGATACATCAGAGAGTATATTATCTTCCTAAATTGAGGGATGTTGTGGAGATGGTTGTTGAAGTGTGGTAACATCAACAAGGGGAGTTGATGAAAGAAATATTGATTGATGTTGAGATGGAGGTAGAAGAAAGGGAATATTGGGAGCATGACATTCCTCAGAGGTTGGTGAAGTGGCTACAACAGCCCTGGTGTCCTCTAAAGCTGTCCTGGAAGAGGAACCCCTGGAAGGCTTGCTAATAACCCTCTCACATCTGCCAAAGAGGGCAGAGGTAAGCCTCTTTGAGGTATTTATAAAAATGGTCTGGGAGACCAGGAGTTCAGGGCACTTGGCTTGCAGGAAGATGCCCAGAACTCTTCCATACCAACATCTTTCTTATTTATTTTCTTCTTAATTGATTCAAACAGAATCAATCCCTAATTTACTGATTTATGATTGACTAAACACACATCACCAAGAATTGGTGCCTAGTTATGTAGTCATGGCCAGAATGCTTGCCCAAGATGACTTTCCCAACTATATCAGCCAAGAACTTATATTCAGTAGCCAAATGTTTCTTCAGTAATTTATTAGGGTTTCCCTGGGAGTGACCCATGATAACTAGCATATCTTCAAACTCATTTCTAGATAATTCAAAATCATCTTCACCATTTAAAAAAACAAAAACTTCTGTTAGAATATCAGGGGTAAGAGAAACCTGATGACTATAAATCGATCCAGTAATGGAGGTTTGGTCTGGAAAAGTTGTTGTGAATACCCATTCTTTAATTTCCTGTACTGGAAGCTTGAACCTTAGTGTCATGAAGTGCCTCAACTGTGGTGCCTCAAACAACTAAAGTATGACATTGAAGATTTGATCAGAATGATTGAATGAATCGATGTCGATGTCGAATCCTGCATCGAACTTCATGCCTAAAAGAGTTGCCGCCGAAATCGTCATGCCTGCAAAAACAAAGGATCAAGTGCATGAGAACTGGAAAGTGCGGGATGTAGTTCAATGAAAACCCTATTATATGTTTTTAGAAGATTAAAAGACGAACTCCATCCAACGAAAAAAGAAAAGCTTTGAACTCAGGTCGACGAAAAATTTCATGAAGAAATAAAAGCGTCGATCTCAGGTTGAAGAGGGGGAAAATAGATCGCCGTACTCCGTTCGATGAAAAATTTTCCGAAACAAAATCGTCGATCTCTGTTCGACGAATAGTTTCACAGAGAAAAATTCATTGATCTCCGTTCGATGAACTCTTCACAAAGAGTTCACAGATCGTCGACCTCTGTTCGACGAACTGTATCCTAATAGTTGAACTCAGAACAAAAAATAAATTAAGGTTTCCCCATTTATCATGCCTAGCTGATTTAGGAAAAACAGATGTTTCTTCTCATCTAAAGTCTAAGTGAAGATGTCTGCTCTTTGTAAATCAGTAGAGATAAACACAAGGTTAATTTTATTTTTGTCCACACAATCTCTAATGAAATGATGTCTAATTTCTATATGCTTGGTCTTACTATGATGCACTGTATTTTGTGCAATGGAAATTGCACTGGCACTATCACAAAATATAGTTGAATTATTTAGATTGAGACCAAAATCTAGGAGTTGGTTTTGAATCCACAAAATTTGTGAACAACCACTGCCAACTGTTATATATTCGACTTCAGCAGTTGAAGTTGACACAGCTGTCTATTTCTTACAAAACCAAGACACAAGCCTATCACCAAGGAACTGACATGTTTTTGATGTGCTCTTCCTGTCAACTCTACATCCAGCATAGTCAGAATCTGAGAATCCAGTTAAATCAAATTCTGACTCATTTGGATACCAGAGTCCTAGATTTGGACAACTCTTTATACATCTCAAAATCCTTTTTAGTAAAATTAGGTGAGATTCTTTAGTGTTCACGTGGAACCTAGCGTAAAGATATGTAGCAAACATTATATCTAGACTACTAGCTGTGAGATACAATAAGGACCCAATAATAGCCCTACATATTTTCTGATCAACTGGCTTGCTTTGTTCATCAGAATCAATCACAACATTGGAAGCCATGGGTGTTTTCTTAGCTGAGGCATCAGACATCCCAAGTCTCTTAATTAGCTCCTTAGCATATTTAGATTGGGAGATGAAAATGCCATCCGGGTATTGCTTCACTTGAAGACCAAGGAAGTAGGAAAGCTCACTCATGCTACTCATTTCAAACTTAGAATGCATTAGGTCAGAAAACCTTTTGCATAGTTTGGGATCAGTAGAGCCAAAAATTATGTCATCTACATATATTTGTACTAATAAAATTTTATTTTTATGATGCTTAATAAACAAAGTCCTATCTACAATGTCCCTAGTGAACTTATGTTTAAAGGAAAGCTAGCTAGGGTCTTATACCAAGCTCTTGGAGCTTGCTTTAAATCATAAAGAGGTTTATGCAACTTAAAAATAAAAGAGGGATGAGTTGGAGAGATAAAACCTGGTGATTGCTCCACATAGACTTCCTCTTTGAGTTCACCATTAAGAAAAGCACTTTTGATATCAATTTGGTAGACTTTGAATTTCTTGTATGTTGCATATGCAAGGAATATTCTGATAGCCTCCAGCCTTGCAATAGGGGCAAAAGTCTGATCACAATCAATTCCTTCCTCTTGTGAATAGCCTTGAGCTACCAATCTTGCTTTGTTCCTTACAATAGATCCTTGAGCATCCAACGTGCTCCTGAAAACCCATTTAGTTCCAATGACTGGGTAGTCTTTGGGTCTTGGAAAAGAATCCCAAACTCTGCATCTCTCAAATTATCTGATCTCCTTTTGCATTGCAAAAATCCAGTGGGGATCCTGCTCTGCATCTTTTATGGATTGAGCTTCAATCTGAGATATGAAGCAAGCATGCATCAAATCTTGGTTGAGTTGATGCCTTGTTTGCACACCAACTTATATGTCTCCAATCACTTGAGATATGTGATGATCTCTAAGTATGACAAGATCAGTAGGAGGAGTTGGTTGATCAACAGCTTGGAGAATTAATTCCTCTTATGGAATTATGTTAGTTATTGTTGGTTCAACTGTTCCAACAATTTCTTCTTCACTTTCTTCATCAGTCTATGGAGAAGGATGAGATGTAACCTCTTGGGTGAGGTTTAAGTCATCTAATTCTCACACATAAAGGGCACCTACAAAGTTTCTTTGGTAGAAGAATCCTTCTCCTTGTAACACATGTTAGCTTCATCAAAATTTATATGTACTGATTCTTCCTTTTTAAGGTAAATTTATTAAATATCCCATAAGCATTACTAACTTGGGAATATCCAAGAAAAATTCCCTCTGCAGCTTTGGCTTCAAACTTTCTAAGATGTTTCTTGTTGTTATTGTGTATATAACATCTACAACCAAATACTCTAAAATAATTTATTTTAGGTTGCTTCCCTTTGAGCAATTCATAAGAAATCTTACCCTTAAGTTTATGTATTAAACTTCTATTCAGAACATAATTTATTGTGATTACAGCCTCTGCCCAAGAGGATAGGGTCAAGTAAGCATTTGCAATCAATGTCCCTGCAGCTTAAATAAGGGTTCTATTTTTCCTTTCTGCTACCCCATTTTGTTGAGGAGTTCTGGGAGCAGAGAAGCAATGTCTGATACCTTCCATCTCATAGAATTCTTGTATAAGAAGAGATTCAAACTCAGTACCATGAACACTTCTGATCAAAGCAACTGGAGTAGAGTACTCAATCTTTATGCTCCTAAGAAAGTCTGTAATAATTTTAAAGTTATTTGACTTGTTTCTCAGAAAGAATACTCAAGTGAATCTAGAGAAATCATCTACAATAACTAGAGTGTAAGATTTCCCTCCCAAGCTTTGTATAGTAATGGTTCCAAAAAGATCCATGTGTAGCAAATACAAAATTCTGAGTGAATCACTCTTATTAATCGTTTTAAAAATATTTTAAGTTTGGTTGCATAATTGACAAGTCCTATAGAGACTTTCCTTCTTATAGGCGCCAGAAGGCAATCATCTAACAAGGTTGTCCTTACATAGTTTAGCAATATTTCTTAAGTTTACATGAGCTAGTCTTTTATGCCATAAGTCATTAGTATTACTAATCTGATTAAATAAATAAATTTCTGAAATGGCAGACTTAAAATTTAATACATAAATGTTACCTTGTCTAATTCTTTGTAAAACAATTTTGTTGTTATCAGAAGTAATAATACAACAACACTGATTAAATGATATCTGATAACCTTCATCACATAATTGGCTTATGAATATCAAGTTATGCTTGAGACCACTCACATATGCTACATTCCTGAAGATGACAGCTCCAACCTTGACATTCCCATATCCTTTTGTTTGGCCATAGTTGGAGTCTCCAAAGATCACCTTTGGTCCAAGCTTTGACTTGAAATCAGTTAGATTTCTCTTGCTACCTGTCATATGTTTTAAGCACCCACTATCCAAGTACCACTGTTGCTCTGTGGTAGGATAGTCCATCACCTGCATGAAAATAAATTAGGTGTTCTTGACTTAGGTAACTGTGGGTCCTTGATTCTTCTCAAATTTATAACTAGAAATAAAGGAGAATTATGGTTGGTTTTTATATCCTAAGGGGTCAAATCTTCTTGGTGGAATTATTGATGGAGTAAAAGGATTATTAAAGGTTTTAGATTTCTTTAAATTCTGAAAAGAATTTAAGTTTCTTTTATAGTAAACTGGGTTCGACGAATTGTAGTAAGTTCGTCGATATGCGTTCGACGAATAGGGATGAGTTCGTCGAACTCCACTCAGAGAATGAAAGTATTCATTTTCTGCGCCCCAATTTCGTCAATCACGGTTATTGATTTTGTCGATCGCAGTTAGACGAATAGTTATATCTAAATTCCACGTTCATAGTTCGTCGATCTGAGTTCGACGAACTGCATACATTTCGTTGATCTTAGTTCGACGAAAAATGTTGAACATTGTTTTTATTAAAAAAAATCTTTTTCTTTTTCTTGGGTTGATTTTTCTGTGGAATTTCTGTTTCTTTATTACTAACTTCTATTTTTTTTTACCTTTGGAAGAAACAAATTTAATGGGGGTAGAAAGAATATTTTTCTTAATGAGAGGAGGCTGACTTGATGAAGCTCCCAAGCCCAGTTTGCCATTAAGTCTGGCATTGACTGTGCTAGTGATATTCATCAATTTGATGCTTCTCCCATTAAGGTATTCTTCAAATTCTTTAGCCTCATTTAATTTAGTTTTTAAAGAAATGATTTGTTCAGAAGCTAAGTCTAATTCATCTTTCAGTTTGATGTTTTCAGAAAACAGATTGTCATATTCAATTTGTTTTCTCTGATAAGTTTGATTTCCTTCTCATATTTAATTAGAACATTGCATAAAAGTTTGAATTCAGTTTTAAAATGATCAGAATTAAAATAAAAAGATGCTATTACCTGATCCTCTTCTGATTCAGATTCTAAATTTTTTGCTTCTGAGACAGCAGCTTCTGAGTTGCTACAAGAGGCATTAATTGCCATCAAGCAGATCTCTCTAGCTTTTGCCTCTTTTTCATCCTCACTAGAACTGGATAAAGTTTCTTCTTCTGAGTCACTCCAGTTCTCAACCACAAATCCTTTCTCCTTCTTCTTCTTGTATTTGTTGGAGGTGGGCTTGCTGGAGTGCTTCTTAGATTCTTTCTCTTTTCTCTTGTCCTTCTTTTGAGCATCTAGACATTCTGGTAGAATGTGTCCTGGGTTCCTGCATCCATAACAAACAATTTCCTTAGTAGGAGTCTCGTCATACCTTGGCTTGTCCTCATTTCTGATTGACCTTCTCCAGAAATCTTTCTTAGCCATTTTGTAAAATCTTTTTGTTAATAGACTCATTAGCTCTTCACTGGCTGGTAGTGCTTCTGATTCTTCAGATGCCTTGAAGGCAATACTTTTCTCCTTCCTTCCTGGGGTAGAATTCTTTTGTTCAGATGCCTCCCTGGTTTTGATAAGCTGATCATAAGACTTGAGCTTGTCTAACAATGACTCAGTAGAAATTTCATTTAGGCTTCTAGCCTCCTTGATTGGCCCGATCCTAGAATCTCATGTGCTAGGGAAGCACATAAGGATCTTGTCATTGATCTTTATTAAAAGAGATGTCCTTGTCAAGAGTCTTCGGCTCATTGATAATGAGGCTGAGTCTATTGTACATTTTAACAACTAATTCAGATTCATCATTCTTGAAATTCTCATATTGAGAAATCAAGTGGGACCTTCTGTCCTTTCTTTCATCTGTTAAACCAGCCACCATAGCATTTAAGGAATCCCAGATATTCTTGGTTGAAGAACATTCAGCTACTTTCTGAAATATGTCATCTGACATTGTTTGAGCTAAAATGTTAATAGCTTTGGCATTTGCAATTTTTAGCCTTTTCTCAGCATCTGTCCACTTAGGGGGTGGAACTGCACTTGTGCTTGTTGTTACAGTTGGTGTAGGGGGACCTGTCAAGATATAATTATAGATATCTTCATCAATTGAATTCATATACAGCCTAATCCTTGCCTTCCAAAGTGCAAACTTGTTAAGAATGCACACTAGAGGTTTGGTGCTTGAGTATTCCTTATTTTGTGTCATGATATAAAAGGACACTAGAATAAATGGGATCTATCAAAGATCTTTTGGTTTGGGTGTTAGCATGTGAAACCAATCAACCTTACCCTCTGATACCAATTAAAAGTTGAAAGTTATTCAACTTTAGGTTAGCTAATCACCTAGAGGGGTGGGGGTGAATAGGTCTTTGAGCTTTTAATAAATCTTTTGTTGTTTTCAAGTTGTTCTATCTAGAGCTTATCCTTAAATGCTGCAATCACAAAGAAAAACAAGCACACACAGCAAACACCAGGATTTGTAGTGGTTCCCCAATTTGGTACATCCACTTTCCCTCCCACCTATCCAACTTATTTGTTGGACTCGGCACAAATTCCTCCACTTATGCTCCTCAGAGCTTACACCTCAGGCCCTCAGCCTTACGCACAGATTCTTCTCAGAATCCAACTTAGAACCACAACGGTTCATACCTCAGAGCTCTGCAGAACTCCTACAGCTCAGTGATCCACTAATCATCTACCTCAGCTTTATTTCCAAGGAGTACACTCAGGCCTTTCAGCCCTACAGCTTCAGGCACATAGCCCAACTCTCAGAGTGCTGCAACACTCCTACAACTTAGTACCCTTTCAGGTACCTACAACTCAGCCTCCTTCAAGGCCTACAACTCAGTGACAAACTTGTCACCTACAACTTAGTGACTCTCAAGTCACTTATCTCAGGCACAAGGCCCTACACTTAGGCTAGTAGGACAGCCCTACCTTAGATCCACACTTGGATCCCACCTCAGAGAGCAACACTCTCCTACCTCAGGCACTTAAGCCCTACAGGATAGATCCTCAGTTGGATCCTTCCTCAGTGCCTACAACTGGGCACCTACCTCAGTGACAAATTTGTCACCTACCTCAGGCACAAAGTACCCTACACACAGTTTCAGATCCACTGAATCCTATAGGAAATTAATACAGTAAGTTGAAGAGAATAAAATAAATGACTCAGAGAAATATCTCTGTGTCAACTTTGCTGAACTGAGTAGATTTCAGTCCAGCTCACTTGCTGTGGAAGGAATCAGCCTTCTTCTACAGCTATCCCTCTTTACTACTGTGCAGATGAGTAGCTTCTAACTTGCTGAAGCTACACCGTTCTGAAGAGAACAAACTTGTTGAACTTTGAAGTGCTTCAGCTATCTCTCTTTACCTTCATGCTAACTTGTTTGGACTTTATCTTTCAAACTTGATCAGAAGAAAATGTCCAGCAGCCTCTTTTCAATTTTTCTTTTTATGTATTAGTTAACCCTAATCCCTTTACAGTTTCCATTTTATATCCGTTGATTTGAATCAACGACATAATAGAATGTGGGCCTGCCAAGGATTGGTGAGCATCATCTCCATCAGAAAGGGACAAAACATCTTTCGGTGCTGTAGCAGCTTTCCCACAATGGCTTCCTGCAATTTTGACTTTGATGACATCATTAGTGGTTATCAACATCTGTACTTAGAAATTTTTCCAGAATCCCATCAAGCATTGAGTGGTGTTAAGACACTCAATGCCATCAGCCTTGCCTCTCAGTGCTTTTGGACTTAGAAATTTCTCTGGCTTTGTCTCAGCGGTTTTATCTCAGCGGTCTTAGCGGTTTTTCATTATTAGCTGAGACATGCCTTTGTCTCAGCACTTTCTTCTTCTTAGATGAGACATGTTTCTGTCTCAGTGGTATCTTCACAGTTGTCTCAGCAGTTTCTTGCATTTAACTATCTCAGCGCTTCCTTCTTCATTAGAAGCGTTGAGTGAACCTGCTTCACTCAATGTTTCTAGACTTAGAAAAAATCCAGCTAGTTTTGTCTCAGCTGTTTACCTCTTAACTGTCTCAACGCTTCCTGCTTTATTAGAAGCATTGAGTGAACCTACTTCACTCAACACTTCTGGACTTAGAGAAATCCAGCCAGTTTTGTCTCTGCTGTCTCAACAGTCTCAACGCTATCTTCTCAGCTGTCTCATCTATCTCAGCAGTCTCAACGCTATCTTCTTAGCTGTCTCAATGCCTTCTTCTCGCGGTCTCAACGCTTTTGCCTTAAGACAGATTTTCTAGTTTTAGCTGCATTCGACGATCTATGTGCTGAGCTTGACGAACTCTAATCTTCTCAGCGGTCTCAGCACTTTTTTCCTTAGTCAATTTTAATTTGGCTTCAGCTTGACGAGTGTTGAGCTGAGCTCGATGTACTGCAACCTGAGTTCGAAGAACTGTGATCTTCTCAACGATCTCATTGCTTTTTGCCTTAGTCAATTTTTCCATTGCTTAAGCTTGATAAGCGTTGAGCTGAGCTTGATGAACTGTAACTTGAGTTCGACAAACGTTGAGCTGAGCTCGATGAATTTTTAATCCTGAGCTCTTGAGCTTAACCCACAGAATGTTGATTTGCGCTCGATGATCAGTGAGCTAAGTTCGACAAACTCTGAGCTGAGTTCGACGAAATTTGAGTTTACTGCCCAACTCATTTTTATTCACTTGTACAATCATGGACTACCTGCATGCAAGAAATAGAGCACACATCAAATATATTATGTGTGTATGTCATTGACCCATTTGACTTCTTACAAGTTTGGGATATTGGGATCAATATACCCAACAATCTCCCGCTATTTGAAGAAGTCAAAACAATACAAGTCATTGACAACACAACATTTATTCATAACAAAATTTAACGGTAGTAGAGTGTGGAAGTGTTACCATTTCTCCAGTCTGTGGAGAATAGCTTACTCCCCCTGGCATGCTACCAACCTTACTGTTCCACTTGTCTGTACTTCTCAGCCCTTGACTTCTTTCGTCCCCCATTTTGAATTCTGCAATAGGGAGCATACTAATAGGTTTTTTCCCCCTATCTATCTCACTGTGACTGAAACTAGTTCAGTTATTGGGCTAGCTCCCCCTCAACAGTTGCACATTATCTTTAGTACCTGCAAAATGAACAGTGCAGCATATGGTAGAGGAGAGAATCTAAGCTACACAAGATTCAGCATGCCCAATTCAAATTTGAAGGTGTTGAACTTGGCTTCATCTAGTGGCTTAGTGAAGATATCAGCCACTTGTTTGTCTGTGGAGACAAACTCAAGGGAGATGTCTTCCCTTTCCACATGTTCTCTAATGAAATGATACCTAATTTCTATATGCGTAGTCCTACTATGGGAGACAGGATTTCTAGATTTATAAATTGTACTAGTAGAATCACAAAAGTTGATGCTGAATCCACAGCAACTGAGCACAGCAGCTTCCAGCTGAAATATACTCTGACTCTGCAGTTGAGATTGCAACACTTGTCTGTTTCTTACTGCTCCAAGAGACAAGCCTTCCACCTAGAAATTTACAGGAGCATGAAGTGCTCTTCATGTGCTCCTTGCAACCGCAAAATCTGCATTTGAATAGACTGTTAGTTCAAATTCCCCATTCCTGGGGTACCATAGGCCAAGATCTGGGGTGCCCTTAAGATATCTCATGATTGTTTTCACGGCAGTATAGTGAGACTCTTTAGGGAAGGCCTGATACCTAGCACAGACACATGTTGTATACATAATGTCAGGCCTACTTGCAGTGAGGTAGAGAAGGGTGCCAACTATAACTCTATACAGAGTTTGATCAACAGGCTTCCCTGGATCATCTTTGCATATAGGCATACTTGAGCTAATAGGAGTTCTTATGGTGGAAGCATTCTCCATACCATATTTCTTGATAATATCCCTGGTGTATTTTGACTAGGATATGGATAGACCATCATCAGTATGTTTTACGTGGAGTCCCAAGAAAAACTTCAATTCACTCATACTACTCATCTCAAACTTCCCCTGCATAAGTTTTGCAAACTTCCTGCAGAGGTTGTCATCAGTAGAGCAAAATATTATGTCATCAACATAAATCTGGACTATGATGATCTTGCCCTTAGATTCCCTTAGGAATAGGGTCTTGTCTATCTTCCCCCCATGAGAATTTATTCTCGATCAGGAAGGTAGACTGAAAGTGCAGGTTAGATATGATATACTCTAGAGGGGGAGTGAATAGAGTATGGTGCTCACTATAAACTTTTTACAACTATTGTTGTATTCCTAAGTGAACAGAGAAGCAATTAAAATAAACCAAGAATAGCCACTATCTAATCATAGAGCAATCATAGTGCACAGCCAGAAAATAAAAGAAAAGAGCAACCAGATGACACAAGGAGCTATAGTGGTTCCCCAAACAATCTGGGTACATCCACTCTTCTACCACCCTAGGTAGGATTCCACTGCAGGATGAGTTGATCAGGTGTCCTGGGCACCAATGAGCTTTTGATAAGGTGCTCAAAAGCCAAACCTCAAGTATTTTGGAAGGAGACTTGCAACCAGAATAATTTTTAAGGGATTTAAAACCCTGTACAGGAATTGGTAAGAAGGTGATGGTGTCTTCTCTATCAATAATCAGAGAGAAGACTTGTGGATTGATTGTAGCAGATCTTGCTCCCCCCTGAGATCTTGAATTGGTCAAGAAAGCTGGAGCACTGTTTCAGGGTGATATGTCTTAAATGACCCAGAATGCCTGGACCAGAATATGTTTCAGGAACTCCTTTGACAGATTGGATAATTATTGTCCTTTGAAGTTTTCCTGATAATAGAGAGAAGAAGACTCTTGATTGAATTTGATTGTTCTTTTTATTCTTCTTGAGAAGGTTCACTGGTCAAGGCTGATTGCAGTCAAGAACTTTTGATCTGAGAATGATTGTTCTTTTCTGCAACCTCTGAGTGTCTGTCTGATGGTTTGATATACTGTGTTTTTTTTGTTACTCTATCACTGCTTGATTCTTTTCTCTTACTGTGTGTCTCTATGTCTGACTGAGGAACATTCAAAATTTGAATGTTGAGCAGTAATTGCAGTCGGCCTTGGAGCGGCCTTGGAAAGAAGCGACAATCAATGATTTCCCTAACTGTCCCATGGAAAATGGTATGGAATCGTCCTTAGTCAATATGCGTTCCAACGGTAACATTCTGAGAAGATCTGGCATTAAATGTTCATGAATCAGCGCCAAGAAACGGGATGGGAAACTTGAAGAAAACCTAGTCTAGATTCGTCGAACGAAGAACATAATTCGTCGAGCTGCACTTGTGTTCATCGAGCTGAGCTTGAGTTCGTCGAGCTGAGCTTGAGAGAGTTCATTGAGCTGAGCTTGAGTTTGTCGAGCTGAGCTTGAGAGAGTTTGTCGACTAGACAATCTTCATTCATCAAACAAACAGTCTTCATTCATCGAGCTGAGAAACAAATTCGTCGAGCTGAGAAAAGCATTCGTCGTCCTGAGATGCTGACTTCGTCGACCTGAGAAGTTGTGAACTTGAGGTCCAAGTTCGTCGAGCTCAGAATATAATTCGTCGACCGAAGCTTGAAGCTGGACTTAGAAAAATTTGAAGTTCTCCTGACTTTGGCTTGATGTGGAAACTGAGTCTTCGTCGAACAGAGAACACAGATCGTCTAGCTCAGCACTAAGAATTGTCTCACGATCGTCGAGTGCAGAACTCCTTTCGTCGAGCTGAGTTCGACGAACGTCGAACTCACTTTACTTAGTCTTGAAAACTTGTTAAGCTAGAGTCTGTGATGGTCTTGTTGAAAGATGGTCCATCTGGAGTTGAGCCTAAGGGCTTGACCTAGACTTTAGGACACAAATTGACCCTGGCTATACATAATGGGTCACATCCTAAGTCAGTGAACCTAGCCCAAATCAACTAGGGATCCAACAATCTCCCCTATTTGGGTGAGGTCACTAACAAAGACTCAAAACAGAAAAACAAAGTAAGAAAAGAGATATATCTGGCAGAGAATTATAACACATGCAACAGATATATATATATATATATATATATATATATATATATATATATATATATATATATATATATATATATATATATACATCTTTGTTTAACAGATAGCATATTTTAAAAAAACAGACAGAAATTGAAACGACAAGAAAATTACTTCTTTGGCTTCTTCTGCTGAGGTTTGTCTTCAGATGTCTGCTCTCCTAGCTTCTTGAAAATGATTTCTCTGTTAGGATTTTGAGCTTGAGCCACTGTCATGGTCATATCAGCTGCCCCAATGATTTTCAATGAAGTTGCTCTGGGGACAACTGCTTCTGGATGAAGTTTCATATAATCATCAACATTAAACAGTTTGTTGCCTTTGTCAAACCTTTTTAGGTCTTCCTTTCTATACTTTGGCATAGTTGTTATCCCTGATATATCTTTACCTTCAGCCTTGGCTTTATTTATCAAAGATAGACCAATCAGCTCTTGGTACCTAGCCATTCTTGCAGTATTTGCAGTTTCTGGATCTTCAAAAGGGATTGGAGGAGAGAGAGGTCTCTTTGGACTTTCAGCTTTTTGAACTTCAGAACTTTGTTGCTGCTGCTGCTTATGCTGTTGACTTTGACTTCCTGAGGAGGATGGCCTCTGTTGGCTGCTTCCAGAAGATCTCCCTAACTGTCTCTGATAAGTTTGCATTGGGGCAGATCTCTAGGAGCTAGAGCCACTGGCACCAGCTGCTGGAGGAGGAGGAGGAGGATCCTTTCTGTACCTATGCACTGGAGGAGGGGAGTATCTCCTGCTTCTCTTTCTATCTTTCTGCTTGTTTTTGGAGAGACACATCCATGCAGGCATTCCCTTATATGGAGTTACATTGTGCAGAACATAGTAGGGAGTGTCTGCAGTGGGATTTGGCTTGGGAGCTGGAGGAGGAGCATTCTCTTCTTTGCCAACAATCTCTTTTTCTTACTAGCTGCATCTTCATCAGAGTCATCATCATCATCATCAGAATCTAAATCCTGAGGATTATCATATAATGCATCCAAAGCTTTTAAAGCTTTATTAGAGACAACAGCCTTTTCTGGAGGAGGGGCAGAAGGTCCAGGAATAGGGGTTTCAGTAACAAGAGAAGAAGTAACTGTACAAGAGTCAGAAACAAAAGAGACAGAGCTATCAGCTACTGCCTTATTCTCTCCTTCAATGTCAGCCTGAATAAGCTCATCTAAAGTAGGCATTGGAGAGTCATCCATAACAAAATCTGGTGCTGAAACTGGCACTGAAGTATCTTTTGGAATGACCTTTGAGCTAGAAGCTGAGATGGAGGCTGAAACTGAGAGAGCAAAATTGTTACAGAGTTGCTTAGCAACTGCTGGACTAGATGGAGAGGTATAAGGTACAATAGCCAAATGTGGCTTAGAGAAATCTGCTGGAAAGAATTGCATATATGCAGTATCAAAATTACTCAACAAAACAGATAAATTCACTATGGGATTTAAATAAAAATCACCAACAGGTGTTATTTGTGCAACTGACTCATCCAAATCAATGTCAGTATCCATAAATTGAATAAGCTCAATCATTTCAGAATCAAAATCTGACAAAAGTGTTGTATCCTCATCTGAATCTACATCTGCTGGAGAGGGAATTGTTGCTGTGACTGCTGCTGCTGCTGTATCTACATCTGCTGCAGCTTCATCATTGAGCATCTCCCCCTGCCTGGGTTCAGGAATACCTAGAGCCAGGCCCCTAGATGAAGAGGGGACAGCAGATAGGGAAGAGATCTGGGCAGATAAAGAATTGATGGAGGTCACAAGAGGTGTAATGGCCTCTTGGATGAGAGATTTGATGAGAGGAGTGAGCAAGGAGATGATGGTAGATGGATCAAATAGGGACGAGGAAGGAGATGGAATGGGAGGAGGAATAACAGATGGAGTGGGGGCATCTGGCATGATGGTGTCTAAGGGTATGGTGTAAGATGGAATGGTGGATAAGTGTGGGGGAAGAGGAGACTGTGGAGGTTTAGGAATTGTTGTCTCATGAGGGGAAGCTGGAGGAGTGGGTTGTTGATTAGCTTGCAGAGGGGAAGATGGAGGTGGAGATGGAATGTTTGTAATGTCAAGTGGTGGAGATGAAGGAGGGGTAGACACATGAGGAGTCTTCTTAGGAGGAAGGGGTGCTGGAAGAGATGGTTGAGATGGAGGGACCTCTTCAGTAGGGAGGGGAGTGGCCTTTACAGCCTTTGTGCTCTCAGAAAGTATGATGGAAGAGGAAGAACCCTTGGAGGGTTTGGAGATAGTCCTCTCCCACCTGCCAAACAGAGCGCATGTGAGGCGCTTGCTGGCGTTTATGAAGATGGTCGGGGAGACCATACATTCAGCAGCCTTCTCCTGGAGAAAAATTCCCAATATTCTGCCAAAGCAGACTTCCTTCTTGCTATTCTTCTTCTTGATCAATTCAAAGAAAACCTTACTCCAATCAACATGTCTCTTATTCATTACTGCACACATGATTAGAAATTGGTGACGGGTAATATAGTCATGAGCAGAGTGCTTGGCCATCAGTATTTTCCCTACAATGTCTGCCAGAAATTGGTAGGCGGCGGATAGTTACTTCTTCAGCAGTTTGTTAGGGTTGCTACCTGAAAACCCCATTAGTTTCAGCATATCATTGTATTCCTCAAAATCCATTTCCATATTATCTTCTCCGTTTACTAATCCAAATATCTCAGAAAGAACCGCGGGAGACAACGAAACAGCAGTACTCCGTATAGTTCCGATCAAAACATCTTCTTCAGACTTAGTAGATGTATATACCCATTGTCTAATTTCCATTCCATGTAGTTTAATGCGCCTGGTCATGAAATCCTTTAAATTGAGTTCTTCCAATAATTCCAAAATGTAGAGGAAGATAGGATCAGAATGCTGGAAAGACTCAAAATCCATATCGAATCCTGTATAAAACTTCATTGCTGCTAGGGCTCCTGCTGGAATCGCCATCGATGAACCTGCAAGAAACACAGAGAGAAATGGCGATCAAGAGCAAAAGAACTGAAAGCGCTGGACGGAGGTCAAAGAAAACCTAGATATAAGGTTTTCAGAATATGAATCGACAAGCTCCGTTCCACGAAAAATAGAAATTCTTCGAACTGAGCTCGGCGAAATAAATTATAAATCGATAATTCGTCGATCTCATCCAGAAGAATCGAGAATAGTTTGTCGAACTTTGTTGGACGAAATATCTTCTGAAGCAAAGTTCGTCGATCTCCGGTCGACGAAAATTGTTTCCACACACAGAGAATTCGTCGATCTACGTTCGACGAGAATCTCTCAAACTTTCCCTACTTCGTCGAACTCCGTTCGATGAACTCTGGAAAATTCGTCGAATGCAGACAGAAACTAGGTTAACTCTTCTCCATTAATCATTTCCAGTTGATTTATAAAGAACAGATGGGTTTTCTCATCCAATGGCTTGGTGAAAATGTCTACTCTCTGTAGATCAGTAGGAATATGGATCAAGTTAATTTTCTTTTTGTCCACATTATCTCTAATGAAATGATGTATTATTTCAATATGTTTAGTCCTAGAATGGTGAACTGGATTCTGTGCTATTGCAATAGTACTAGTATTATCACAAAATAGAGTTGAATTATTTAAGTTGACACCATAGTCTAAGTGTTGGTTTTGTATCCATAGCATTTGTGAACAGTAGTTGTCAGCAGCCATGTATTCTGCTTCTGCAGTTAATGTGGACGCAGATGTTTGCTTTTTACAAAACCAGGAGACAAGTCTCATACCAAGGAACTGGCAAGTTCCAGAGGTACTCTTCCTGTCCACTCTACATCCAGCATAGTCAGCATCTGAGTATCCAGTTAACTCAAACTCTGACTCTGCAGGATACCAGAGTCCTAGACTAGGGCAACTCTTTATATATCTCAAAATTCTTTTTAGGAAAATAAGGTGAGATTCTTTAGGGTTCACTTGGAATCTAGCACAAAGGCATGTGGCAAACATTATATCAGGTCTGCTAGCTGTTAGGTATAATAGGGATCCAACAATTGCCCTATAATTTTTCTGATCCACAGGTTTTCCTGCTTCATCAGAATCCACAACAGTATTTGTAGCCATAGGGGTTTTCATCCCTGAAGCATCACTCATCCCAAACTTCTTGATAAGTTCTTTAGCTTACTTAGCTTGGGAGAGAAAGATACTATCTGGGAGCTACTTCACTTGGAGACCAAGGAAGTAGTAAAGCTCACCCATGCTACTCATCTCATATTTAGAATGCATGAGGTCAGCAAACCTTTTGCACAATTTGGGATCAGTAGACCCAAAAATAATGTCATCCACATATATTTGTACTAACAAAATTTGGTCCTTATGATGTCTAGTAAAATGTGTTTTATCTATGGTTCCTCTTGCAAATTTATGCTCTAAAAGAAAGCTTTCTAGGGTCTCATACCAAGCTCTCGGAGCTTGCTTTAAACCATAGAGAGCTTTATGCAATTTATAAATAAAAGAGAGTTGAGTTGGAGAGATAAAACCTGGAGGTTGTTCTACATAAACCTCTTCTTGAAGTACTCCATTCAGAAATGCACTTTTGACATCCATTTGGTAGACCTTGAATCTTTTGTGAGCTGCATAGGCAAGGAATATCCTAATGGCCTCTAACCTTGCAACAGGGGCAAAGGTTTGGTCATAGTCTATTCCTTCCTCTTGTCTGTAGCCTTGAGCAATAAGCCTAGCCTTGTTCCTCACTATGTTGCCTTGAGCATCCAACTTGTTCCTATAGACCCATTTGGTTCCAATAACTGGGCAGTTATGGGGTCTTGGAACCAAGTCCCAAACTCTACATCTCTCAAATTTATTTAGTTCCTCTTGCATTGCAATGATCCAGTGGGGATCTTGCTCTGCCTCATGAATGGTGAGAGGTTCAATTTGAGAGAGAAAACAGGCATGCATCAAGTCTTAGTTGAGTTGATGCCTTGTCTGTACACCTGCTGAAATGTCTCCAATCACTTGAGATCTGGGGTGATCTCTAAGTGTGACAAGATCAGTTGGTGGAGTTGGTTGGGCAACATCTTCTGTGTTTAATTCCTCTTGGGGAATGATACTAGCTGTTGAGAGAAGTTCAGCCACTTCCTCTTGACTTTCCTCTTCACTATCTTCAGCAACCTGTGGGGTAGGATGGTTTGATACCTCTTGGGTAAGGTTTAGTCCATCCATAGACTCACACAGTGGTGGAACCTGCAAAGAGCTTATGGTAGAAATCTCTTTCTCCTTGTATGACATGTTAGATTCATCAAAAGATACATGAATAGATTCTTCAATTTTAGGAGTTGATTTTCTATACACCCTATTAGCTTTACTGATCATGGAGTATCCCAGAAACACTCATTCATCAGCTTTAGCTTGAAATTTTGCTATGTATTTCTTGTCATTATTGTGAATGTAATAAATGCAACCAAAAATTTTAAAATAATATACTTTAGGTTTCTTCCCTTTGAGTAATTCATAGGGAGTCTTGCCCTTCAGATTATGTATCAAACTTTTATTCAACATATAGTTGGAGGTGTTCACTGCCTCTGCCCAAAAGGATAGAGGAAGGTGAGCATCTGACAACAATGTAGTAGCAGATTCAATAAGGGTTCTATTTTTCCTTTTAGCTACCCTATTTTGTTGAGAAGTTCTAGGAGCTGAGAAAGTGTGTCTGATCCCTTCACTCTGATAGATCTCTTGCATAAGAAGAGAATCAAACTATGTCCCATGATCACTTCTGATCAGGGCAATGTGAGTATTGAACTCACTCTATATGCATTTGAGAAACTCTGTCAAACACTTAGAGTTATCAGACTTCTTCCTCAGAAAGAACACCCATGTGAATCTAGAGAAGTCATCTACAACTACTAAAGTATAAGATTTCCCTCCTAAGCTTTGTACTGTAATGGGTCCAAAGAGATCCACGTGTAACAGATACAAAATCCTAGGTGAATCATTCTTATTAAGTGACTTAAAGCTATTTTTGGTTTGCTTGCCTAATTGACAAGCCCTGCAAAGTCCTTCCTTCTTGTAGGGGCCAGAAGGTAGTCCTCTAACAAGGTTGTCCTTGGATAGCCTAGCAATGGTTCTAAGGTTTATATGTCCTAATCTTTTATGTCATAGTTCATTAGGTCTACAAATGGAATTGAACAAGCATATATATACCTTAGTTGAAAGAAAATCTACAAGATAAATATTACCTTTCCTTTTACCTGTCAACACAGTTGTGTTGTCCTCTGATTTGATTTTGCATGAGGATTTGTTGAAAGTCACTTGGTAGCCTTCATCACACAGTTGACTAATGCTGATTAAGTTGTGCTTCAGTCCTTTCACATAAGCTACTTTCTTGAATGTGACTGAGCCAATCTGTACTTCACCATATCCTTTTGTTATTCCAAAGTTTGAATCATCAAATATTACTTTGGATCCAAGTTTGGCTTTGAAGGAAGTGAAGTTCTCCTTGTTTCCTGTCATGTGCTTTGAGCACCCACTATCCAGATACCATTGCTAGTTTGATGTTGGATAGGTCTTCACCTGCACATAAAACAATTTATTTGTTTTTGACCCAGTTTACCTTGGGCCTAGGTTGATAACCTTTAAATTCTGAAATAAAAGACATCCATGGTTGACTCTTATAGCCTTCAGGATGATATCTCCTAGGAGGTATTATCCATTCAGTATAAGGGTTAAACCTTTGAGATGTAGGACCTCTAGGATTGAAGTTTGATTTGCCTTTGAAAGATTTTTCAAAACTCTGAGCTCTGTTCGACGATCTCTGAGCTGAGTTCGACGATCTTGGGTCAGATCGTCGAGCTCCGTTCAAAGATCGACTATGCCAGAGTTCAGGGTTCAGAGATCGTCGACCTGAGTTCGACGATTCATCCTGAGATCGTTGAGCTCCATTCGACGATCGTCGAGCTCCGTTCGACGTTTTCTGTTGAACTTTTGTTTTCTTAGGAAAATCAGAATTCTTCCTAGCCACCTCTACAACTCCCTTACCTTTATCTGAGATAAACTTGATTGGGGTTGTTAATACTATAGGTTGGCTGGATGAAGCACCCAAGCCCAGTGTACTATTGAATCTTGAGTTCACTGTGCTTGTGATGTCCATTAGTTTGATACTTCTCCCATTGAGGGATTCTTCAAACTTCTTAGCCTCTGATAGTTCACTTTTCAGTGAGGCTATCTTCTCTTTACAGCATTCCAACTCCTCAGAGAGTTTGAGGTTATCTGATTTTAAGGTGCTTTGTTCAGACAGTTGATTTCTTAGAGAAATAATTTTTTTCTCAGATTTTAATAGATCTAAACAAAGTGCCTTAAATTCACGTATGAAGTCCTCTGAATTAAAATCAAATGAGTCTATTACCTGATCCTCTTCAGATTGAGTTTCTGATTCAGACTCTGACTCTTGTTCTGCATCAGTATTGTGTTGAGATGCATTGATAGCCATCATACTGAACTCCTTTTCTTCAGCATCATCTTCATCATCACTTGAGGTGGATGAAGCTTCTGATTCTTCTTCTGTTTCACTCCAGGTTTCAGCTACAAACCCCTTCCTGGTATGTTTGTTCTTGCTGGAGGAGGGTTTGTTATTGTTGTTCTTCCTGAGGTCTTTGTCTCTTCTCCTTTCTTTCCTGTCCTTCTTGTCCTTATACTGATTTTCTGGACAGTCAGACACAATGTGGCCTGGTTTCCTGCATCCAAAACAAATAATTTCTTTGTTATTGGACTTATCATACCTTGGCTTTTCATGCCCTCTGGATGACTTTTTCCTGAAGTCCTTCTTGGCCATTTTATAAAACCTTTTGGCCAGTAAGCTTAGCAACTCTTCATTGCCTGTGACCTTGTCTTCAGGCAGATGTTCAATAACTTTGAATGTTATTGATTTCTCTTTTCTAATTGCTGGTGAAGCAGCCTTCTGCTCTTCTTCTCTGTTCTTGATGAGCAGCTCATAAGACTTGAGCTTGCCCAAAAGAGCCTCAGTGGTGATCTCATTTATTCTTTTAGCATCCTTGATTGGCCAGATCCTTGAGTCCCAAGTGCTGGGGAAGCACATTAGGATTTTGTCATTGAGTTCAGTCAATGAGATCTCCTTGTCCAAGGTTTTCAGTTCACTGACTATAAGACTGAGTCTGTTATACATA
This sequence comes from Platanthera guangdongensis, assembly GCA_039583875.1. NCBI lineage: Eukaryota > Viridiplantae > Streptophyta > Magnoliopsida > Asparagales > Orchidaceae > Platanthera > Platanthera guangdongensis. The sequence continues at coordinate 44,822,174 of CM077164.1, forward strand.
TCAGCAACTGACTCAGTTTCTCCTTTCTTGAAGTTCTCATACTGAGTTATGAGATGTGATCTTCTATCTTTCCTTTCATCTGCAGATCCTGATATTATTTCAGATAGTCTGTCCCATATCTCTTTTGTTGAGTTACATTCAGCTACTTTTTGAAAGATTTCATCAGACATGGTTTGTGCCAAGATGTTCATTGCTTTGGCATCTGCAACTTTCCATTTTTTATTTCTGCATCTGTTCCTGAAGAAGGTGGAACAACACTTGTACTTGTATTTTCTGGGGGTCTTGGACACACTGTCAAAACAGAATTAAAGATATCTTCATCAATAGAATTCATGTACAATCTTATTCTTGCCTTCCAAAGTGCAAACTTAGATAGATTGCACACTGGAGGTCTGGTGCTAGCATAATCTTTATTTGGGGTCATGTTCTGTGAAGAAATAAATCTAATAACAAACTTAAAACAAATAGATCTAACTAGAGGGATCTTTGGGTTCAGGTGTTAGCCTGTGCAACCACTAAGGTGTGGTATTTTAACTAACCTCTCTCTGATACCAATTGAAAGTGCAGGTTAGATCTGATATACTCTAGAGGGGGGTGAATAGAGTATGGTGCTCACTATAAACTTTTTACAACTATTGTTGTATTCCTAAGTGAACAGGGAAGCAATTAAAATAAAGCAAGCACAGCAACTATCTAATCACAGAGCAATCACAGTACACAGCCAGAAAACAAAAGAAAAGAGCAACCAGATGACACAAGGAGCTATAGTGGTTCCCCAAACAATCTGGGTACATCCACTCTTCTACCACCCTAGGTAGGAATCCACTGCAGGATGAGTTGATCAGGTGTCCTGAGCACCAATGAGCTTTTGATAAGATGCTCAAAAACCAAACCTCAAGCCTTTTGGAAGGAGACTTGCAACCAGAATAATTTTTAAGGGATTTAAAACCCTGTACAGGAATTGGTAAGAAGGTGATAGTGTCTTCTCTGTCAACAATCAGAGAGAAGACTTGTGGATTGATTGTAGCAGATCTTGATCCCCCCTGAGATCTTGAATTGGTCAGGAAAGCTGGAGCACTGCTTCAGGGTGATAGGTCTTCAATGACCCAGAATGCCTGGACCAGAATATGTTTCAGGAACTCCTTTGACAGATTGAATAATTATTGTCCTTTGAAGTTGTCATGAGAAGAGAGAGAAGAAGACTCTTGATTAAATTTGATTGTTCTTCTTCTTCTTCTTGAGAAGGTTCACTGGTCAAGGCTGATTGCAGTCAAGAACTTTTGATCTGAGAATGATTGTTCTTTTCTGCAACCTTTGAGTGTCTGTCTGATGGTTTGCTGTACTGTGTTTGTTTTTTGTTACTCTATCACTGCTTGATTCTTTTCTCTTACTGTGTGTCTCTATGTCTGATTGAGGAATATTCAAAATTTGAATGTTGAGCAGTAATTGCAGTCGGCCTTGGAAAGAAGCGAAAATCAATGATTTCCCTAACTGTCCCATGGAAAAATGATATGGAATCGTCCTTAGTCAATATGCGTTCCAACGGTAACATTGCGAGAAGATTTGGCATTAAATGTTCATGAATCAGCGCCAAGAAACGGGACGGGAAACTTGAAGAAAACCTAGTCTGGATTCGTCGAACGAAGAACACAATTCGTTGAGCTGCACTTGTGTTCGTTGAGATGAGCTTGAGTTCATCGAGCTGAGCTTGAGAGAGTTCGTCGAGCTGAGCTTGAGTTCGTTGAGCTGAGTTTGAGAGAGTTCGTCGACCAGACAATCTTCATTCATCAAACAAACAGTCTTCATTCATCGAGCTGAGAAACAAATTCGTTGAGCTGAGAAAAGCATTTGTCGTCCTGAGATGCTGACTTCGTCGACCTGAGAAGTTGTGAACTTGAGGTCCAAGTTCGTCGAGCTCAGAATATAATTTGTTGACCGAAGCTTGAAGCTGTACTTAGAAAATTTTGAAGTTCTCCTGACTTTAGCTTGATGTGGAAACTGAGTCTTCGTCGAATAAAGAACACAGATCGTTTAGCTCAGCACTAAGAATTGTCTCACGATCGTCGAGCGCAGAACTCCTTTCGTCGAGCTGAGTTTGACGAACGTCGAACTCACTTTACTTAGTCTTGAAAACTTGTTAAGCTAGAGTCTCTGATGGTCTTGTTGAAAGCTGGTCCATCTGGAGTTGAGCCTAAGGGCTTGACCTAGTCTCTAGGACACAAATTGACCCTATCTATACATAATGGGTCACATCCTAAGTCAGTGAACCTAGCCCAAATCAACTAGGGATCCAACATAGACAATGTCTCATACCATGCTCTTGGGGCTTGCTTGAGCCCATAAAAAGCTTTCCTAAGTCTATATACAGCAGTAGGAGAGTTAGAATCAACAAAACCTGGAGGCTGCTCTACATAAACCTCTTCCTTCAAGTCTCCATTCAGGAAGGCTGACTTGACATCCATTTGTAATACCTTGAATCCCTGGAAGACTGTAAATGCAAGGAACAGTCTGATTGCTTCCAACTTTGCAACTGGGGCAAAGGTTTGATAATAATCAATCCCTTCTTCCTGACTATACCCTTTGGCCACCAGTCTGGCTTTATTCTTGATTACAGTGTCATTTTCATCAAGTTTATTTCTGAAAATTCACTTGACTCCAATGATATTGTGTCCATCTAGTCTAGGAACCAGCTTCCAAACCTTGCACCATTTGAACTGCTTAAGTTCTTCCTGCATTGCACAAATCTAAAATTGGTCTTGATTTGCTTCTTCAAATTTCTTGGGCTCTTCTTGTGACAGGAAGCTGGAATAAAGTGTTGTGTTGAGACTCCTACTTCTTGTCTATACACCTTGGCTAGCCTTACCTATTATCTGCTCTAGAGGATGATCTCTAAGATATCTAACTGCTGGGGGCAGTCTGACTGCTTTCTACTGATTATCATTTTCTTCAGCAGGTTGGTCTTCATTTCCAGCTTGACTGCCTTGTACTTCCTCTGGACAACATCCCTCTCCACAATCTTCTTACAAAGCTGGGTCTTTATCTTTGATGGAGAGCATTTCCATCATGACTTCTGTTCCTGCAGATCTAGGCAAAGAGCTTGATAGCTCACTGTTAATCATGCATGACTCATCAAACACTACATGGATAGAATCTTGTACAACTTGATTTGTGAAGTTAAAGAATCTATATGCCCTACTATTATTTTTGTACCCAACAAATATCCCCTCATGGGATTTAGCAGCAAACTTAGTCACTTTTGACTTACCATTGTCTAGGATGAAACACTTGCAACCAAAGATCCTGAAATAGGATATGTTTGGTTTTCTGCCCTTCAAGGTCTCATCGGGAGTCTTCTTGTGGCTTTTGGTGATAGAAGCCCTTTTGAGCACATGATATGCAGTGTTAACTACCTCAGCCCAGAAATATTTAGGGAGAGAAGTGTCACTCAATAGTGTTCTCCCAGCTTTTATGAGAGTTTTGTTTTTCCTCTCAGCTAACCCATTTTACTGGGGTGTTCTTGGAGAGGCGAACTCTTGATGAATCCCTTGCTCTTCACAGAATGTAGTTATAGAAGCACACTAAACCTCATTTCCATGGTCACTTCTCATTTTGACCACTGAGCATGCAAGCTCATTCTGAATTTTCCTGACAAAATTTGTGAAGATTTCAAGGGTTTCATCCTTTCTTCTAACGAAGAACACCCAAGTAAACCTGGAATAGTCATCAACCACAACAAGGGTGTAGACCTTCCTACCCAGACTATGAACAGACATAGGACCAAACAAGTCTATATGCAGGATATACAAGCATCTCACAGAGTTCTTGGCCCTAATGCTCTTGAAAGAGGTCTTAGTCTGTTTGCCCTTTTAGCAAGAAGCACAGATACCCTCCTTGTAGCATTTTATTTTGGGATCATTCCTAACAAGCTCATCACTGATGAGCTGACCAATGGTCTTATAATTCAAATGAGCCAGTCTCTTGTGCCATTGGACACAATATGAGACCTTCTCATCTGCAACTAGACATATATGGGAACTATTATCTACGCAAGAAAAATTTAAGCAATAAACATTCTCACTCCTATTGTCTGTTAAGATGACACTTTGGTCACCTAACCTCTTGATGTGGCACTTATCCTTGTGGAAGGAAATGTCATAACCAAGATCACATAGTTGGCTTATATTTATGAGGTTGTGTTGTAACCCCTCCACATAATCCACCTTTGTGATGGTGATTATGCCATTTGAGATATTACCATAGCCTCTGGTTATACCCTTGTCTGAGCCTCCAAAAATGACCATGGGTCCATTCTTTACTGGAGTGTACTCCTTTAATAGCCCCTTTGTTCCAGTCATGTGTCTGGAACATCCAATGTCCAAGTACCATTTAGGGTAACTGGTACTTGAACTAACCTGAAATGAACACAAATCACCTTAACTTAGGACCCTAATTTTTGTTGGGTCCTAGGTTCACATTAGTCTGAAAATAATCATGCCTTCCTGCAGAATTCCTGACAGGTTAGCAACTTATGGACACCGAAGGATTGTGCCAGCAATCTACCTCATAGTGGCCCACTTTACGACAACACCATCACTCATAGATATTATATCTCCTTTTCTGTTTGGGACCAGCATTAGGTTGTACTGCTTCCTGAACAATGGGGAGATGTGCTGCTCTATGCTTCTGTCTTGTTTTAGCAGCTGTTTGACTGAGAGACAGTCTTTCTGCAGGCTATTCTGGACTTTTTTGAGAACCACCAGTTTCATGTCTCTTTTCAGCCAGCATGTACCTGACAGCATCTGAGATTGCCATTTCAGCCATGCCAGAAGACTCTCCTTGAGTCACTACTTTTGTTGGATGATTTAGGTTCACAGAAGCAGCATTATCTTTGAGTTTTGGGGCTAGGGTACCAAAAACAAATGGTCCAGGATGGGCCATTTGAATTTCCTCATGGGCATCCTTAAAGGATCTCACATGGTTGTATCTTCCACCTTGGCTAGGGAAACATTGGTCCATACCTGTGGATCTGTCATTCTCCCAGTAACCATAACAGCTTTCATGATCATACATATTAGAAGGCAAGAACACTCTGAAAAGGAATATGAGGCAGTGAGGCTAGAGGCACAACTGGTGCCTTCCCTTTTCCCTTTCCTTTTGGATTGGAAGGTCTAGCAGGTCCCTTAAATCCCAACCCTTTCTTACCAGCTTGGGTAAGGTGGGTATCAATTAAGGGCAACATAGTGTTTGGCTTAGAAAATTTGCTCACAAGCTATTTCTCATTTAAGAGATCATTTTCAAGTTTCTGGATAAGTTTCTCATTTGAGACTCTTACCATATACTCACTATTAATAATCTCCTTGAGCTGAGCTGCTTGAGCAGCCATGTTAGTGAGGGCCTTTTCTTGGTCTTCACACTTGCTTTTAAGACTTAGAAGCTCTTTTGCCTGTCTCTTGGCAAGTAGCTTGCATTTTTTGAATGCCTCAAGAAGATCTCCATACTTGGCAATTATGGAGTTAACATCATCCTCAGAGTCTGAATCCCCCTCATCTCCTGATGATTGAGGTTCAGAGTCTGATCCAGCCTCTTTACAAGGAAATAAAAGAATGTGGTTTAGCATGTACCTGAGTCTGACTAGGCTGAGCCTGGCTGCTTTCTTCATCTATCATTGCCATTAGTTCATGGCACTAAGCATCTCCTTCTTCATCTTCATCCACCTCTGAGTCATTATTTGAGTGTAACAGAGGGGCCATGATCCCTATTCTAGCAGCAGGGAACTCTTCAGGTTCCTCTTCAGCAACAGCAATAAGCCCAATGTAGGCTTCATATTCTTCACTGTCTGACTCAGAGGAAGAGTCAGACCAGGTCTTCCCCTTCTTGTCCACAAGGGACTTCTCTTTCTTCTTTCCCTTGTGGTGCTTCTTCACTCTTTCTTCTTTCCTCTTCACTGGCAGTCAGCAACTACATGCCCAGGTTTGCTACAGCAAAATCAAATAATGTTAGAAGAAGATTGTTTATTAGAGTTAGGAGCATACCTATCCTCCTTAGAGGATTTCCTTCTATGCTGAGAGGAGGAAGATGACCTTCTGTTCTTCCAACGCCTCTTCATGAATTTCTGAAACTGCCTGGAGAAGGTAGCAAGGTCCTCATCAAATGTATGACTGTCAGATGAGCTGGAGCTCTCAGATTCTGACACAGCAGTTCTCCTCATTGGAGAGATCTTCCTTCTGCTCCTGGTTGAAGCATCAGCTTTGAAAGCCACAGATTTCTCTTTGCTCTGTGACTTGTTGCTCTTCTCTTCTTCTTCCTTCCTTGAAATAAGCTTGTTGGAACCCTAGTTTTAATTTGGGCAAGGATCACTATTAGGATGATTAGATTGATCCAAAATATATAGTCATGGGTCATAGGTTTGTTTCGAGGTTTGCTCCTTCAGAAAAATTCCAGAGAAATTCAGATTTGAAGTTCAAAAATTCAGCTCAAAGAAATTCTCCGAGCTCAGTTCAACGAACTCCGAGCTCAGTTCAACGAACTCTGAGCTCAGCTCAAAGAAAGCTATAAAACTCAGTTCAATGATTATGCAGTTCACATTCTCTGAGCTCAGCACGACGAACTCTAAACTGAGCTCAACGAACTCCGAGCTGAGATCAACGAACTCCGAGCCCAGTTTGAAGAAAGCTTTAAAATTCAGTTTGACGATTTCTTTGCAATATGAAGGCAGAATTATTTACACCTGGCCGAATTAATGAAGGCTTAATTAAAGGTGATTATAGCTATCAGATTTAATGTTATATATTCTTATGAATATAGTCATTTAAAGGCTGCATTAATTATGGATTAAATCAGGATTTAATGCTAATTGATTCTCAAAATAATTACCATTCTCGGGAATGATTCAGCCATTGCAAACAAAGTAAATTCAAATGTTTGAATTATGTTCAGACAATATATAGAGATATAGAACTGGGAGGAGAAGAACAAGTAGTGATAGAAAGAAAAAGAAAGACTAAGAAAATAGTTTCTCCATCAAGCCTTTCTTCCAGTAAACAATATTCATTCTGAGATCAAAGCTTACAATCTCTCAGATACATATACTGGAAGGAGAACATTTCATTCAAGGCCTAAACCCTAAAGAGCAAAGCTACCCTCACCTTATCATCAACTATACTCAACTAAGGCGGAGCTTTCTGCTTCAACATCAACATCCACTAATCTTCTCTCAGATCTTTGACAGAGAAGAACATCATCACTTTCTAGTTTTTCATCTCACTATGTATTGGGTTATAACTCCCTTCAAAAGTTAAACTCTTGGTGACAGGGCACCTGGTCAAAAACCTGTGTGTTGGTTTTTGGGCACCTAATCAAAAGCTCAAATGGTTGTGAGATCTCCCTTGAAATAGATCTTGTGGTGACAGGGCACCTGACCAAAAACCTGTAGTGGATTCCTACCAGGGCGGTAGAAGACTGGATGTACCCAGTTAGGGGAACCACTATAAACTCCTTGTGTTGTCTGGTTGTGCTTATCTTTATTTTGTTGTGTTGTGATTTCTTTTCTCCTTATATATTTATCTCTAGTATAAATTTAAGATCTATCTATTCTTTCAATTGGTATCAGAGCGAGGCTCTTTGGTTGTACAGGCTAACACCTGAACCAAACAATCTGATAGATCTTATATTTCTTAAGAGTTTATAATGACACAAAATGAAGAGTTTTCAAGCACTAGACCTCCTATGTGCAAACTAGATAAGCTTGCACTATGGAAGGCAAGGATTAGGCTTTTTATGAATTCTATAGATGAAGCCATTTATAAATCCATTTTGACAGGTCCTTATCAACCATTGGAAACAACAAGCATCAATGTTTTCCATCACCTCAATGGACAGAAGCCCAGAAAAGGTTAAAGATTGCTGATGCACAAGCAATGAACATTCTTGCACAATCAATGTTTGATGACATTTTTCAGGAAATTGTTGAATGTTCATCAGCAAAAGATATTTGGGACTCCCTCACAGTAATGGTTGTTGGATCAGCTAAAGAAAGAAACTTTGAAGTTGAAACTTGGAGTGACTCTGAAGCTTCATCCTGTACAACTGAAGATGAAGAAGAGTCAAGAGCAAGAGAATTTTGCCTAATGGCAATAAATGTATCTTGTAGCAACTCAGATGAAGAATCAGACTCTGATGAAGAATCAGAATGTGAATATGAAGAGGATCAGGTAATCTCTTCCTTTGGTTTCTCTTTAGAACATTTTAAAGAAGATTTTAAAACCCTATGTAAAGATTAAATTCAATCTGAGAAGGAAATAAAACTTCTCAGAGAGAAAATAAATAATTTATCTTCTGAAAACATAAAACTCAAAGAAGATTTAAAAATACTTATGAACAAATAGACTCATTATAATCAGTTAAAGACAAAGAAAAGTTAATAAATTTAGACAAAATAACTGAAGTTTTACCAAATCAAACTAAAAATCTTTAGAAAATTTTTGTTCAATATAATTTGTCAAACCAAGCTCGACGAAAACAACACCATTCGTCGAACAAAGCTTGACAAACTATGAACAGAGATTTTGATCTTAACTGGTCAGGAATTTATGCTCGACGAAATAAATATGATTCGTCGAATAGAGGTCGACGAAAGTGGAATAGAGAAAACAATTTTTATTATTCTCTGAGCAAAGATCGACGAAACCACTACCATTCGTCGAACTCAGTTTGACGAAATTACCTTAATTCGTCGAACTCAAAATATCAAAACAGAAATTTTTATTCTCTTCAGAATTATAATCAAACTCAAAATTTTACAAAACCTTTTACCCAATGGTTCATCCCTTCTAGGAAATTTCATCCACTAGGTTATAAAAATCAACTTGACTCTTCTTTTATTTCTAATTATTATAAAAGAGAACTAGGACCCAAGGTAATCTGGGTCCAGAACTCCTAACATCTCTCTTCAAGAAAAGACCTATCTTACCAGAAAGGAATAATGGTATTTGATAGTAATCAAAATCTATAGTCTCAGTCAATATAGAGGATACAGTAGTAGCTGTATAGGGGGAGATTGTTTAGAAGGCTATAACAGTAGGGGAGATTATTTATTCTATTTATAAGGGGAAATTGCTTGGAAGGATGCAGCAATAGCTTTATTTTATTTCTCAAAGAACCCTTGTACATCTGCTAAAAAATTTATAATTCAGGCAGATTATTTTGCTTTGTATTTTATTTGTTTTTGTGTAAATAGTGTCCTCACCCAAATAGGGGGAGATTATTGGAACCTTAGTTCTGATTTGGGCAAGGATCACTATTAGGATGATTAGATTGACCCAAAATATATAGTCATGGGTCAAAGGTTTGTTTCCAGGTTTGCTCCTTCAGAAAAATTCCAGAAAAATTCAGATTTGAAGTTCATAAATTCAGCTCAAAGAAATTCTTCGAGCTCAGTTCAACGAACTCTGAGCTCAGTTCAACGAACTCTGAGCTCAGCTCAAAGAAAGCTGTAAAACTCAGTTCAATTATTATGCAGTTCACATTCTCCGAGCTCAGCTCGACAACTCCAGGCTGAGCTCAACGAACTCTGAGCTGAGATCAACGAACTCAGAGCCCAGTTTGAAGAAAGCTTTAAAATTCAGTTTGATGATTTCTTTGCAGTATGCAGGCAGAATTATTTACACCTGGCCGAATTAATTAAGGCTTAATTAAAGGCGATTACAGCTATCAAATTTAATACTATATATTCTTATGAATATAGCCATTTGGAGGCTGCATTAATTATGAATTAAATAAGGATTTAATTCTAATTGATTCCCAAAACAATTACCATTCTCGGGAATGATTCAGCCATTACAGACAAAGTAAATTCAAATGTTTGAATTATGTTCAGACAATATATAGAGATATAGAACTGGGAGGAGGAGAACAAGCAGTGATAGAAAGAAAAAGAAAGACAAAGAAAATAGTTTCTCCATCAAGCCTTTCTTCCAGGAAATAATATTCATTCTGAGATCAAAGCTTAAAATCTCTCAGATACATATACTGGAAGAACTTTTCATTCAAGGCCTACACCCTGAAGAGCAAATTTACCCTCACCTGATCATCAACTATACTCAACTCAGGGGGAGCTTTCTGCTTCAACATCAACATCCACTAGTCTTCTCTCAGATCTTTGACATCAACAACCACTACAATCTCCTTGTGTTGTCTGGTTGAGCTTCTCTTTATTTTGTTGTGTTGTGATTTCTTTTCTCCTTATATATTTATCTTTAGTGTAAATTTAAGATCTATCTATTCTTTCAAAGCTACATCTCATAGGACAGTAGCTTTCCAAACAGGGTTGGAGGTGGTGTGTCTGCTAGCTTGCCCATCTCCCTGGTGGCACAAATCTTTGTGTCCCAATCCTTGGTGAGGGACCTGAGAAATTTGTCATTCAGCTCATAGGTGCTGAAGACCCTTACATATGTTCTCAGTTCAATAACGGTTCTGAAAAATCTTTCAAAACTTTCAGCAATGCCCTCAGACTTTTCATGTCTGAAGGCCTCATACTCTTGGTTGAGCATGGATTTTTTGTCATCCATCACCTCTTCTGAACCCTCCATGAACACCATTATGGTGTCCCACATCTCCTTGGAGGTCTTGAAGTACACTAGATTCTGGAATGTATAATCATCTACTGTACTGGCAATGATATTCTGAGCTCTCTTGTCCATGGAGCCAAAGAGGAGCTCATCCTTGTTCATTTCTTCATATGATTTGGGATTCTGGATGTTGGCATCCAAAACAGAGATGTTCATGGGGATGAAGGGTCCCTCTTGGACTGTGATATAGATCCCAGGGTCAGCAGCTTCCATGAATAGCCTGACCCTTTCCTTCCAGAGCCCAAACTCTTCCTTTCTGCAGATTCGCAACTTCATGGCTCCTAATTCCTTGTAGTTTACACCAGACCCCATTCTTTATCTTATAGATAATGTTGGAGGTATACTCAGATTGTTAAATTATTTTTGAGTAACCTCCCTATGATACCACTTGAAATTTATTTAACTTTAGGTTAGCTAATCACCTAGAGGGGGGTGAATAGGACTTTGAGATTTTAATAAATCTTTTGTTGTTTTCAAGTTGTTCTATCTAGAGCTTGTCCTTAAATCCTACAATCACAAAGAAAAATAGGCACACACAGCAAACGCCACGATTTATAATGGTTCCCCAATTAGGTACATCCACTTTCCCCCCCACCTATCTAACTTATTTGTTGGACTCGGTACAAACTCCTCCACTTATGCTCCTCAGAGCTTATACCTTAGGCCCTCAACCTTACACACAAATTCTTCTCAGAATCTAACTCAGACGCACAAGGTTTCCTACCTCAGAGCTCTACAAAACTCTTACAGCTCAGTGATCCACTGATCACCTACCTTAGCCTTATTTCTAAGGCCTACACTTAGGCTCTTCAGCCCTACAACTTCTGGCACACAACCCTACTCTCAGAGTGCTGCAGCACTCCTACAACTCAGTACCCTTTCAGGTAACTACAGCTCAGCCTCCTCCAAGGCCTACAAATCAATGACAAACTTGTCACCTACAGCTCAGTGACTCTCAAGTCACCTACCTCAGGCACAAGGACCTACACTTAGGCTGGGAGGATAGCCCTACCTCAAATCCACACTTTGATCCTACCTCAGAGAGCAACACTCTCCTACTTCAGGCACTTAAGCCCTATAGCACAGATCCTCACTTGCATCCTTCCTCAGTGCCCCAACTGGGTACCTACCTCAGTGACAAATTTGTCACCTACCTCAGGCACAAAGTGCCCTACACACAGATTCAGATCCACTGAATCCTATAGGAAATTAATACAATAAGTTGAAGAAAATAAAACAAATGACTCAGAGAAATATCTCCGAGTCAACTTTGCTGGACTGAGCAGATTTCAGTCTAGTTCACTTGCTGTGGAAGGAATCAGCCTTCTTCTACAACTATCCCTTTTTACTGTTGCACAGATGAGCAGCTTCCAACTTGCTAAAGAGATAAATTAGCTACAATGTTCTGAAGGGAACAAACTTGCTGAACTTTGAAGTGCTTCGGCTATCTCTCTTTTCCTTTAGGATAACTTGGCTGGACTTTAACTTTCAAGCTTGATCGGAAGAAAATGTCCACCCGCCTCTTTTCTATTTTTATTTTTTTGTATTTTTTAACCCTAATCCCTTTATAGTTTCCTTTTTATATGCATTGATTTGAATCAATGGCACAATAGAATGTGGGCCCACCAAGGATTGGTGAGTGTCATCTCCATCAGAAAGGGACAAAACATATTTTGGCGCCGTAGCAGCTTTCCCGCAACGGCTTCCTACAATTTTGACTTTGATGATGTCAGCAGTGGTCATCAACATCTGGACTTAGAAATTTTTCTAGAATTCCATCAAGAGTTGAGTGGTGTTAAGGCACTCAATGCCATCAGCCTTGGCTCTCGGCGCTTCTGGACTTAGAAATTTCTCTACTTTGTCTCAGCGGATTTGTCTCAGCGGTCTCAGCGATTTTTCATTATTAACTAAGACATGCCTCTGTCTTAGCACTTTCTTCTTCTTAGCTGAGACAAGTTTCTGGCTCAGTGGTATCTTCACAGCTGTCTCAACGGTTTCTTGCTTTTAACTGTCTCAGCGCTTACTTCTTCATTAGAAGCGTTGAGTGAACCTGTTTTACTCAACGCTTTTGAACTTAGAAAAAATCCAGCTAGTTTTGTCTCAGCTATTTACCTCTTAACTGTCTCAGTACTTCCTGCTTTATTAGAAGCATTGAGTGAACCTGCTTCACTCAATGCTTCTGAACTTAGAGAAATCCAGCTAGTTTTGTCTCTGCTATCTCAGCAGTCTTAATGCTATATTCTCAGCTGTCTCAGCTGTCTCAGCGGTCTCAATGTTATCTTCTCAGCTATCTCAGCTATCTCAATATCTTCTTCTCAGCGGTCTCATCACTTTTGCTTTAAGATAGATTTTTTGGTTTTAGCTGAGTTCGACGATCTGTGTGCTAGGCTTGACGAACTCTAATCTTCTCAGCGATCTCAGTGCTTTTTGACTTAGTCAATTTTACTTTGGATTCAGCTTAATGAGTGCTGAGCTGAGCTCGATGAACTGTAACTTGAGCTCAACGAACTGTGATCTTCTCAGCGGTCTCAGTGCTTTTTGTCTTAGTCAATTTTTCCCTTACTTTAACCTGACAAGCGTTGAGCTGAGCTCGACGAACTGTAACTTGAGTTCGACAAACGTCGAGCTGAGCTCGACAAATTTTGAATCCTGAGCTCTTGAGCTTAACCCATAAAATGTTGAGTTGCGCTCGACAATTAGCGAGCTCAGTTTGACGAACTCTGAGCTGAGTTCGATGAAATTTGAGTTTACTGCTCAACTCATTTTTCTTCACTTGTCCAATCATGGACTACCTGCATGCAAGAACTAGAGAACACATCAAACATATTATTTGTGTATGTCATTGACCAGTTTGATTTCTTACAAATCTGGGATATTGGTATTCATAGACCCAATAAAAGTGATATCAAATATGTTCTGATACCAACTGAAAGTGAAGGGATAGATCACACTAACTCAAGAAGGGGGGTGAATAGAGTTTTAAAAACTTTGAGTTAATTTTTATAGCGGATTAAAATAAGTGATATCTATATGTATATGGGTAGAAATAAAACACAGAAATCACAGCACAAAAAATAACAAATAGAGCAACCAGATGACATAAAGATTTTATAGTGGTTCCCCTAAAACTTAGGAACATCCACTCTTCTATCACCCTAGTAGGAATTCACTACAAGTTTTTGATCAGGTGCCCTGCAACCACAGGTTTTTACTCAGGTCCCATCACCATAAGATCTATTTTCAAGGGAGATCTAGCAACCCTTTGATCTTTTGATCAGGTGCCCAGAAACCAAACTAAGTCTTTTGATCAGGAGACTTAACAACTAAGGGATTAACTTTTAAAGGGAGTTATAACCCTTCTACAGTGAGGTAAAAAAGAAAATTTACGTTGTCTTCTCTTTCTCAATGCTCTGATAAGACTAGTGGATTGTTGTTGTTGTCAAAGCTCCCCCGGAGATGTAGAATGGTTCAGGAGAATGGAAGCTTTGCTCAGGGTATAGGCCTTCAAATGAGAACTTCATCTTCCAGTAAATATCTCTGAGTGATTGAGCTTTTGGTCTCAGATTGTATGTTGTGTTGTTGGAAGAAAACTTGAAGAAGAAGAATGACGATGAACAAGATGTTCTATGTCACTATTTCTTGTTCTCAGAATGCAGATATTTTCTTTCTTCTTTTTCCTGACTCAGAAAATTCTAACTGTTAGACTTTCCACGACAATCTTCTAAAAATCTTTTTATATCTGATTGCTGATTTTGAAATTCAAATCCTTGAAGTCCTTTGCAAATTTTCTAGGAATTGGAACGGCTGAATATTGTCTTCAATACATTTCCCTAACTGTTCTAGTAAATATATTAAGCAATATGTAACACCCCCTATCCGTCGCATAGCATATAGCAGTAGGTCCGGCCGGGGCCCGACGCCATATACCACAGACAGACCGGGTGGTTACGTATGGAAACCATCCAACCAATCTCAACGTCCTACACAGAGCATTCTAGCGGAAGCAATTTATTAAAGTTGCAAAACAAGAACCCAGCACAAGCATGAATGTCCACTAGCAAGATAATAGGAATGTTATTACAAAATACTCAAAAATCGGCCTTAAGGCCTTACAAAATGTTTCACTTGTCTTTTACATGTTTTCCAAACCTCGGCACGCAGGCCGGCCATACATGAACAAAACATAAAACATTTCCATTCGGGCCTTCGAGGGCCAGCTTCGCAAAAAGGGCTTTAGCCCGCTATTGACCGCTTGGTCCAGCTGCACCTGCAAGCAAACAAACCACCGCACGGTGACAAACAAAGCAACGGTCAGCAATGCTGACCAAATTATAACGATCCCGCCCCCAACTCGGGGCGGCGATGCTCCTTCCCTGCATTTCATTAGCTTAAGCGAGCAATATAAATATAGTCATTTCATCACAGGCGGAGGCTCAACGGCCACACACCCCGTGCACTCAGGGCACATTCTTGGTGAACGCAGTCTAAGTCTGCCGACTCACCGCCATCCTCTCTTGGACGACCAAACTATGAGCAGTTTGTCTTCCTGGCATGGGTCACGGTAATTAAAACCATAGACCGCCGAAGACCCTCATCTATGCCAACGGCCCTAATCCGAACGACATAGAGTGGGTACGGTTCCATCTAACCCGTGCTCACAACGCAACGGTAATTTAAACCATATGCGCCCGCAACGGTAATTTAAACCATATGCGCAGGTCAAACTTCTACCGAGTCCCATTTTCACCACAAGTCACATAACCCGGTTATGTTCAAGTTGGCTTCCAAGCCACCAAGTTGGCAAGACCTCGTGTCCGCCCAGTTTTCCGGGTGCACCTTTGGGTTAGTCCCCAAGGCTCCCTGCTGCAATCTACCGCGTAGAAAACCCGAAAAACACCAAATAGCACGGAGTCTTCTCCGGCCTTATGCAATGCAACATCACCGATCCGAACTACATGTCCGGGTAGGCTTCAACCAAAATGCCTATGTCCGTTCTCGCATACGGACTCTAAACAACGGGGACTTCACATATCTACCCGAAGGAACGCCTCCAACTCTCCGCAAACTCGCGAGAGCGGGCTTCCTATGCAAAGAAAAGAGCGACTCATGCTCAAGATGAGGATCGTTACCCTTGCGGTCCTCTTCGGCGCCATCGAAAAGTAATCGGATGGAAATCACCGCACTTGCGTTGCCTCCGCGGATCCGGAGTCGGCTTGCGATTCGGAGCTCCGAAGCTCCTCCAATGGCG
Organism: Platanthera guangdongensis; assembly: GCA_039583875.1. NCBI lineage: Eukaryota > Viridiplantae > Streptophyta > Magnoliopsida > Asparagales > Orchidaceae > Platanthera > Platanthera guangdongensis. Next base: position 44,838,047 of record CM077164.1, read on the forward strand.
GATCTAGCTCCTCTTCTTCTTGCCTTAGCTTTTCTTTCTCCAAGGGTTTGGAGAGAGATCAAGTGGAAAAAGTGAGGGTTTTCTAAGTCAAAACCCGGGTATATCCCTTCAGGAACAACCCCCAGCCATTGGATCCTCAGTCAAAGAAATGAACGGCTTCGATTCGGGACTGAAATGCCCAATCTGGGCCGAACACGGCCTGGCACACGCCCGTGTCCAGGGCCGTGTGCCTCATTCGCCGTCAAAATCGAATCACCTGGAACCTCACACGGGCATCGAACACGCCCGTGTTCGATCTGACACGCCTGTGTTCCAATTGACACGGCCGTGTATCTGGCCGTGTACCCCATCAATTTCTCCCGTTTCCAACCCGAGCGCTGACACGGGTTCGGACACGCCCGTGTCCTTGCCCGTGTCACCTTGACACGCCTGGGCTCCAGGCCGTGTACAAGGTCTCGGCACTTCACGGCTAAGTGTCGACACGGGTCGACACGCCCTGCGACACGCCCGTGTCGCAGGCCGTGTGCCAGGTCTCGACACACTGTCGACACCAAAGTGTCGACTTCGCGGGACGAGTGTCGACACGGGTTGACACGCCCTGCGACACGCCCGTGTCGCAGGCCGTGTGCCGTGTCTCGACACAACGTCGAAGCACTGTGTCGACTTCACGGCTAAGTGTCGACACGGGTCGACACGCCCTGCGACACGCCCGTGTCGCAGGCCGTGTGCCCAGTCTCGACACAATGTCGAGACCAAAGTGTCGACTTCACGCCTTAGTGTCGACACAGGCTTGACACGCCCTGGGACACGCCCGTGTCCCAGGCCGTGTGCCTGCAGCCAGAACTCAAACTGGCCCAAATTATTCCCCTTTTTCTCCTTTGAGTTTCGGGGCGTTACAACTCTACCCCTCTTAAAAGAATTTCGCCCACGAAATTACATAAAGGGAAAAACATGTACAAAACTAAAATTTGTACCTGAGCGGAACAACTCCGGATATTCGTCAAGCATCGTCTGATCTCGCTCCCAAGAGAGCTCCTCACGACCGCAATTGTCCCACCGGACTTTGACCATCCTGATCTCTTTATTGCGTAGCCGCTTGACCTCCGAGTCCTCAATCCGCACGGGCTTGACTTTTGTCGTTAGCCCACTATCCACCGGCACTTGATTGGCCGCGATCACTTGCGTAGGCTCTTGCACCGCCTTCCGAAGTACCGAAATATGGAATACATCATGTAAACCACTTAGCTCCACTGAAAGCTTCAGCCGATAGGCCGCTTCTCCTACTCGCTCCAGAACCTCGAACGGTCCAAGGTACCTCGGGCTTAGCTTTTTCAATCGCCGCACCCGCGAGACACCCTTGAACGGCTTGATCTTCAAGTATACATAATCGCCCACAGCGAACTCCACGTTCCTGTGCTTGGCATTATAGTACTTTGCTTGCCGGTCCTGAGCGATAAGCAACCGCTCCCGAATGGTTCTCACCAAAGAAGTAGCATCATCCACTTCCGATCGCTTATACAACTTCGACTCGCCCGTTTCTAACCAAGACAACGGCGTGCGACATCTTCTACCATATAGGGCCTCGAAAGGCGCCATCTGAATACTTGCTTGGTAGCTGTTGTTGTATGCGAACTCCACCAAATAAAGGTGGTCCTCCCATTGCTTTCCAAAGTCCAAGACACACATGCGAAGCATGTCTTCCATCGTTCTATTGACCCTCTCGGTCTGCCCATCCGTTTGCGGATGGAAGGCTGTGCTAAACTTCAGCTTTGTTCCCAACATTTGCTGCACCAGCCTCCAATCATTGGACGTGAACCGCCCATCTCGGTCACTCACGATGCTGCGGGGCACACCATGAAGCCGCACTATGTTATCCACATAAAGCTTCGCCAGCTTCTCCACCGGATCATCCTTCCTATGCGGAATAAAATGCGACACCTTCGTTAATCGATCCACGACCACCCAAATGGCGTCGTTCCCCTTTTGCGACCTTGGCAAACCATGCACAAAGCCCATAGAGATGTCGTCAAATTTCCACTCCGGAATAGGCAAGGACTTAAGAAATCCTCCCGGCTTTTGGCACTCCGCCTTTACCAAGGTGCAGGTTTGGCACTTCGCTACGTATAGCGCCACATCCTTTTTCAAACCCGGCCACCAAAATAGCTTCTTCACATCGCGGTACATCTTCGTGCTCCCTGGGTGAATCGAGTACTTGGTATGGTGTGCCTCGTACAACAACTCCACCCGTAAATTGCCCACGCTTGGGACGCACAGACGACCGTCTTTCCACAGCAACCCGTCCTCCACGACGAATTGGGAATTTGACCCATCCAGAGCCTCTATCATGATCTGCTTCATATGAGCATCCATATCCAAAGCCTGCCGAATCCGATCAGCCAGGTCATATTGGACTTCAGTCCAATTCAGCACTGCTTCAGCACTAGATTGTCTATCCACACAAACAATCTCCAACGCCTCCAGCTCCTGCACCAACCGCTCATCATGCACTGATAGCCAACTCGCTTGAGCTGGGGCTCGGCGACTCAACGCGTCCGCAACCGCATTCCCTTTGCCAGGCACGTAGTGGATCTTGAAAGTATAGTCCCCCAGGAACTCCATCCACCTACGCTGCCGCATATTCAGATCTTTCTGATCAATCAAATACTTTAGGCTCTTGTGATCGGTGTAGATATCAATCTTCACACCGTACAAATAGTGTCTCCACAGCTTCAAGGCAAAAATCACGGCCGCCAACTCCAAGTCGTGGACCGGATAATTCCTCTCGTGCACTTTTAGCTGTCTCGAGCCATAAGCTATCACGCTGTCGTGCTGCAGTAGCACGCAACCCAAACCACTGCCCGAAGCATCGCTATATATCTCATAGCCTTCGGTCCCAACCGGCGAACTCAACACAGGCGCCGTGGTCAACCGACACTTCAATTCCTCAAAAGCTCGCGCGCACTCCGGCGTCCAAACGAACTTATGCTCCTTCCTCGTCAAAGTAGTGAGAGGTAGCGCTATCCGCGAGAAGTTCTCTACGAAGCGCCTATAATAACCGGCAAGCCCCAAAAAGCTCCGGACTTCTGCTACCGTAGCAAGCTCAGGCCACTCCCGTATCGCAACAATCTTCGTCCGGATCCACCGCAATACCCTCTCCACTCACTATATGCCCAAGGAACGCTACTGAGGATAGCCAAAACTCGCACTTCGAGAACTTGGCATACAACTGGTTTCTCCTGAGTGTCTCCAACACCAAATGGAGATGCTTGAAGTGATCTTCCTCACTTTGCGAGTACACCAAAATATCGTCGATGAAGACGATCACGAAATGGTCTAGGTACTCCCTGAACGTCCTGTTCATCAAATCCATAAATACTGACGGCGCATTAGTCAGCCCAAACGGCATGACCGTAAACTCATAATGCCCGTATCTCGTACTAAACGCTGTCTTCGGGATATCACTCTCCCTTATCCGCAGCTGATAGTACCCAGACTTGAGATCTAACTTCGAGTACACCGTCGACCCGACTAACTGATCAAAGAGATCATCAATCCGGGGGATCGGGTACTTGTTCTTCTCAGTCAGCTTGTTTAGCTCCCGATAGTCAATACACAACCTCAAGCTTCCGTCCTTCTTCTTAACAAAGAGGACCGGTGCGCTCCAAGGCGAAGAACTCGGGCGCACATACCCTTGCTCCAACAACTCTTGCAACTGTACTTTCAGCTCCGCCATTTCCTTAGGCGCTAGCCGATACGGAGATCGTGACACAGGCTTTGCACCTGGCACTAGCTCGATAGTAAAATCTATCTCCCGTTGTGGCGGGGCTCCAGGAAGATCTGCGGGGAACACATCAGGGTATTCCGATACCACTGAAATACAATCCATCGCGGGCTTTGGCTTTGCAACCTCCACTAGTGTAAAGAACAGTTCTGCTCCGGCACGAACTGCCTTCACCACCTGAAGAGCAGACATCAACGTCTTGCTCGACCCCTTTAAGCCCGTAAAAGTCGTCTCACGACTTGCTCCCAGCTTTACTTCCTTGCTACCGCAATCTATATGGGCCTGCTGCTCCGAGAGCCAGTCCATTCCAAATATGACGTCGAACTCCACCAACGGAAGTAAGGACGCCCGCAGGTCAAACTCCTGCTCTCCAATACGAACTTTAACTTCGCAGATCCTAACCGCTCGCATCGAACACCCATTGGGCAACAACACATCCAACTTGTCCTTCGCCATCGAAGAAGGGACTCCGATGCGTGATATAAATCCTTCGGACAAGAAGGAGTGTGAAGCTCCCGTATCAAAGAGTGCTCGTGCCGGATTTTCACAAATCAATACAAATCCTAAACAAGCAGTGGTAAGGTAACATATACATAACAAGCATATAAAGGAATTGACTTGCTATAAATTAAACCGTACCTGTCACCACGTCAGCTTGTTTAATGGCCTCCTGTTGGCCAAGATTATAGACCCTTGGTTGGGCCGGAGCATAGTGGGATGCGGTCGACTCCACCGCCTTACCCTTCTCTTCATAAGTAGCTCCTGGCCTCCTCTCGGACTTAGGACGTCCGCTCCAACAATCACGGGCAAAATGCCCCGTCTTGCCACAAGTAAAGCAAGCGCCCGGGGTCCGACTCGTAGCCGCCCCAGAAGCACCAGAAGGAGCTGGACCCGAAGTCCTATGCTTCTTAAAGAATCTTTGATAGCCAGACTTTGAAGTAGTCGGCACTTTGAACCCAGATTTCTTCTCACCCAAGCCTTTCTTCGCTTGCACACTCTTCATGTCCTTCTCCAAGGACCGGGCAGTATTGACCAAGGTTAAGAAACCCTGCGTCATTGGCCCCGACAGTAACAATCTCAGCTCATCCCTCAAGCCTTCATAAAAACGATTAGTCTTGCGCTCCTCATCCATGATGGTGGAGCTAGCATATCGACTCAACCGCGTAAACTCGTGGAGATATTCATCCACGCTCCTCTCACCCTGCACCAACTTCAGGAATTCATTCTCCATCGAGATCCTCTGAGTAGAAGGGAGGTATCTTGCTAAGAACAATTCCGAGAACTCTTCCATCGGAACGTCTATCAGTTGTCTACCTCTCAAATGATGCAGCTCCAAACCTTCCCACCACATCCTCGCTTCCCCATCCAGAAGGAACGTAGCGATGGTGGTCATTTGCCACTCCTCCGTCTCCGTCGCTGTCATGACTCTCTTCACCCTAGAGAGCCAGTCTTCAGCCTGCGATGGGGTTCCCAACCCCGAGAATAACGGAGGGTTAAAGCTCATTACATGCTTCAACTGCCTCTCAGTCGCCCTCCTGGGCACTATTGGTTCTACAACCACTTGCTCCATCCTTCTCGGCTCAGCCTCCTGTAGAGGTACTTGCTCCAACACAGGAGCGGGCTGCTGCGCCTGCCTTCCAGGCTGCGCATTGATCACGGCTAACACCGCTTCAGCCACCAACCGTATATTTTCTGCCGACAAAGGTGTTGCGGGAGCAACTTCTGGTGCACTACTAGCCTCAGAACCTCGGCGTTCTGACGGCCCAACACCACTTCGGGTCACCTATAGTGGTACAAAACACCGTTAAGCGACCAAATAAATTGCAAACAGCAATTATAGGAACTCGCAGGTTCCTCAAACACGAGTATTTTCATTCCTAAGTGGACATTCATGGGTTCTTTTTACTGTTATTACGATGACGCACACAATGTGCTCCCCACCCCTTAAAAAGAATTCGCCCACGAATTCACTTTAAGCCCGACCAAAACCAGTAGTCTGATACCAAATTGTAACACCCCCTATCCGTCGCATAGCATATAGCAGTAGGTCCGGCCGGGGCCCGACGCCATATACCACAGACAGACCGGGTGGTTACGTATGGAAACCATCCAACCAATCTCAACGTCCTACACAGAGCATTCTAGCGGAAGCAATTTATTAAAGTTGCAAAACAAGAACCCAGCACAAGCATGAATGTCCACTAGCAAGATAATAGGAATGTTATTATAAAATACTCAAAAATCGGCCTTAAGGCCTTACAAAATGTTTCACTTGTCTTTTACATGTTTTCCAAACCTCGGCACGCAGGCCGGCCATACATGAACAAAACATAAAACATTTCCATTCGGGCCTTCGAGGGCCAGCTTCGCAAAAAGGGCTTTAGCCCGCTATTGACCGCTTGGTCCAGCTGCACCTGCAAGCAAACAAACCACCGCACGGTGGCAAACAAAGCAACGGTCAGCAATGCTGACCAAATTATAACGATCCCGCCCCCAACTCGGGGCGGCGATGCTCCTTCCCTGCATTTCATTAGCTTAAGCGAGCAATATAAATATAGTCATTTCATCACAGGCGGAGGCTCAACGGCCACACACCCCGTGCACTCAGGGCACATTCTTGGTGAACGCAGTCTAAGTCTGCCGACTCACCGCCATCCTCTCTTGGACGACCAAACTATGAGCAGTTTGTCTTCCTGGCATGGGTCACGGTAATTAAAACCATAGACCGCCGAAGACCCTCATCTATGCCAACGGCCCTAATCCGAACGACATTGAGTGGGTACGGTTCCATCTAACCCGTGCTCACAACGCAACGGTAATTTAAACCATATGCGCCCGCAACGGTAATTTAAACCATATGCGCAGGTCAAACTTCTACCGAGTCCCATTTTCACCACAAGTCACATAACCCGGTTATGTTCAAGTTGGCTTCCAAGCCACCAAGTTGGCAAGACCTCGTGTCCGCCCAGTTTTCCGGGTGCACCTTTGGGTTAGTCCCCAAGGCTCCCTGCTGCAATCTACCGCGTAGAAAACCCGAAAAACACCAAATAGCACGGAGTCTTCTCCGGCCTTATGCAATGCAACATCACCGATCCGAACTACATGTCCGGGTAGGCTTCAACCAAAATGCCTATGTCCGTTCTCGCATACGGACTCTAAACAACGGGGACTTCACATATCTACCCGAAGGAACGCCTCCAACTCTCCGCAAACTCGCGAGAGCGGGCTTCCTATGCAAAGAAAAGAGCGACTCATGCTCAAGATGAGGATCGTTACCCTTGCGGTCCTCTTCGGCGCCATCGAAAAGTAATCGGATGGAAATCACCGCACTTGCGTTGCCTCCGCGGATCCGGAGTCGGCTTGCGATTCGGAGCTCCGAAGCTCCTCCAATGGCGGATCTAGCTCCTCTTCTTCTTGCCTTAGCTTTTCTTTCTCCAAGGGTTTGGAGAGAGATCAAGTGGAAAAAGTGAGGGTTTTCTAAGTCAAAACCCGGGTATATCCCTTCAGGAACAACCCCCAGCCATTGGATCCTCAGTCAAAGAAATGAACGGCTTCGATTCGGGACTGAAATGCCCAATCTGGGCCGAACACGGCCTGGCACACGCCCGTGTCCAGGGCCGTGTGCCTCATTCGCCGTCAAAATCGAATCACCTGGAACCTCACACGGGCATCGAACACGCCCGTGTTCGATCTGACACGCCCGTGTTCCAATTGACACGGCCGTGTATCTGGCCGTGTACCCCATCAATTTCTCCCGTTTCCAACCCAAGCGCTGACACGGGTTCGGACACGCCTGTGTCCTTGCCCGTGTCACCTTGACACGCCTGGGCTCCAGGCCGTGTACAAGGTCTCGGCACTTCACGGCTAAGTGTCGACACGGGTCGACACGCCCGTGTCGCAGGCCGTGTGCCAGGTCTCGACACACTGTCGACACCAAAGTGTCGACTTCGCGGGACGAGTGTCGACACGGGTTGACACGCCCTGCGACACGCCCGTGTCGCAGGCCGTGTGCCGTGTCTCGACACAACGTCGAAGCACTGTGTCGACTTCACGGCTAAGTGTCGACACGGGTCGACACGCCCTGCGACACGCCCGTGTCGCAGGCCGTGTGCCCAGTCTCGACACAATGTCGAGACCAAAGTGTCGACTTCACGCCTTAGTGTCGACACAGGCTTGACACGCCCTGGGACACGCCCGTGTCCCAGGCCGTGTGCCTGCAGCCAGAACTCAAACTGGCCCAAATTATTCCCCTTTTTCTCCTTTGAGTTTCGGGGCGTTACACAATAACTCTTTGAAAATCATTAATTAATGCTACCAGGAACGGCTATATTCTTGAGAATATGAGTATTAATTATCAGAGCATTACTTTTTGAATATTTGAAATAATCTTAAATCGAATTGCCTTAGACGGTCTGAGAAATTGAGAGAAGATAGTTGAACAGAACCTGGATGGAGTTAGTCGAACTAAGGAAAGTTTTTGTCGACCTAAACTCCAAGTTCATCGAGCTGATAATTCTCCTTCGTCGAGCTGAGCTCCAAGATCGTCGAATAGAAAAAGCACTTGCCAAATTGAGCTCCCAGTTCGTTGAGATGAGAAAGCACTTTGTTGAGCTGAGAAAGCACTTCGTCGAGCTGAGATCCTGGGATAAGCTCACAGTTCGTCGACTTGAGCTAGAATTTCTTCGAGCTCAACTCCAAGAAGGAACTCTGAGTTCGTCAATCTAAGATCGATGATTGTCGAGCTGAGTTCAGCTATCGTCGAAGTCCTTTTTCTACAATCTGCAAAACTACCTTGTCTCTTAAGTCTTGAGTCTTTGAAGCCTTCTGAAGGTAGGTCTCAGTAAACTAACCTAAAGTAATTGACCATAACCCTGGAACTAACAAATGATCCTAGACTATACATGATGGGTCAGCAATCCTAATAGTGAACCTAGCCCAAATCACAAGTATGGTTCTAACATAAGTCTCTCAAATAAGTTATTGAAAAAGTCACTGCTCTTGAAAATGAGATGAGCAGAGGTTTTGTTGAAATACAACACAATATAGATGAATTCAAATGACTGCTGCAAATTGGTGGAAAGGCCACAGACCGTACTATCATTAGTATTGGTCAAGTCATGGATCAATCAGTTACATTGGGCAATAATAGATTCAACTATCGAAGAAAACTCAAAAACACAATTTCAAAACATGTGAGGAAGTTGGAACATTCAAAGAAGATGCCAAAAAACCCATACTATAGAAGTCAAAAAGGGGGAGGACAAAGTAAAAGAAGTTCTTGACAAGAAAATTCTTGAGATGAAAAACCAGTGGGAATAACAATTGAAAGAGATAAGTACAGACATACAGAAATAGATTCATGGTGTAAAGTTTCAAACTTATGACACTATTGTATGGATGCATAATTAGATACTTATAGACTTTCCAGTCAACCACATGAGGCTCCACCTCCTCAACTTAATCCAACTATCTACATGTCCACATTCTCTCCTAGACAAGAACATTATAAAGCTCCTCCTGAAGTCTACTCTCATATATGGACTTCTGATCAACAAGAGCATCTTCAAGAGATTCCTCCTGAAGTGCAAGCACCAAAAAGAAGGAATTATGGTAAGGGTGCCTTTGACAGCCGATCCATTCCAACTCATGAAGCTGAGAAAAGAAAAACATAAGAATTTACTGAAGTGTGGAGCCCAACCTCCAAGTCACTTATTCTTGAGACTCTAAAGCTTGTTGTAGATTATAATGAAGATAGAAATGATCATTATAGTCCCCTGGAGTGGGACCTGTATGAAAAATCCTTAACTATGAGGAGGATCTATGATAGAGAATATGACAGAAAAATCCCAAAGCTCCTCCTAAACCTGCTAAATACTACCCCAAGCCATACAACTATCAGAAGAGACAACAAGAGATGAAAGAAAGGCAGCAACAACAGTAATTCAAATGATTGGAGTTTAGCCATAGTATAGAATTTTGTGGATCTGGACACTTCTATGGACATACTCCTTATATATATATATATATATATATATATATATATATATATATATATATATATATATATATATATATATATATATATACATATATATATATATATATAATTTTGAATTTTGATGTTATATTATTTCTCATTTATCACTGCAATTACTATTGTGTTTGTAAGCAGATTCCTTTAATTATTTTGATATAATTCACGTTAGTGTAGAGGGTTCTGACTTCTATAAATAGGTGGAGATTGTTAGGTATTGTATCCATAATAACCTCGATTTGTGTGAAGTCACCCTTAAAATAAGATGAATTGAGTATGTATTTGATGTCTTTATCTAGTTGAATGCTTTCAGGTCTTTATTGCTAAGTGTAGACCAATGTTAGTTTACAATGAGTCACTTAACACATGACCATGCAATGTAATCCCTCATTCTGTGATCCATGGTGTTGACTCATATGTAACCTCTCTATTGGTATGCACTTCATTTTCAAGTACTAAAGCATGTAATAAAGGAAGTGTTGCTGATCTTTGAACAAAGAAGAAAAGAAAAATTTCCTAAGTACATTTTTCAAAAAAAGAAAAAGATTTTTCAAAAAGCCTAAGTTTTTTGAGAAAGCAAAACTGCTCTTGGGAAACACCAAGACTTCTCGGAAAACTCTCAAGAAATTTTTCTAAGTCTTTCTTTTGAAAAATGAAGTGAAGTTTTCATAAAGGCAAGTGTTGTTCTCGAAAAAGAATTGCAGTTTTTGAAATCTTGAAGTTAGTTTTCGAAAAGTCAAATACTTCTTTTCGAGAAATCAAATCCATTTCGGAAAACCAATTCCTCAGTTCAGACAATTATGCATGAAGCATTTTCTCGAGAAGGGTATGTCATTTTTCAAAGTTCTTTTCGAAAAATTCAAGATGTCTTTCGAAGAATACAGTTGCAGAAAATTCAAATTTCATAATTCGTCAAACGGAGTTCATAGTTCGTCGAACGGAGTTCATAGTTCGTCGAACGGATTTCTTTCATTCGTCGAACTGGATTTTATTTGTCGAACGAGATTTCACTTATCGAACGGGAATTCATAATTCGTCGAACGGATTTCCTTCATTCGTCGAACATGACTTCAATTCATCGAACGAGATTTCAAATGTTAATTTGTGTTTAAGATGATTTATTACCATTCCTTAAAAGTATTCAGACCATTGGAAGAAGTTATATATATTATATATAAAGTCTTGTCAAAGATTTTTCTAACCCTAATCTTAATAGAAAATCAAAATTATCGCAAGTGCAATATCGGAAAAAGCCGTACGCCATCATCTTCATTCTTCTCTCAAGCTTCTTTCCTGATCCAGCAATTCCACAGAGAATAGATTCGAAACGATCACAGTTTCCAGATTCTTTAATCATCCTGTTGATCTTGTCGGATCCTAAGTGTTTCAGATCGTGATTTCTCATGATTTTTTTCTCAACATCTTCCTCAATAATTTCATGTTTCAAGAGGGAAGAAGTTTGAAGATTTCAGATCTAGAAGTTAAATTTTCATTTAAATTGTAAAGTTTATTTCAACTTTTATAGGAGCTTTGTCTCCGAGTTTGTTGGAACATTTTTCTTCCGAGTGTAAATCCCGTTTTGGGGAATCGAGTTTGTAGTAGTGTATTAACTCCGAGTTGTAAGAGCATTGCTCCGAGGTGTATGATTGTTTTAATCTGAGATATAGTGAAGTAGCCAAGGCTAGCCGTGGTGCTAGATTGGTGAGGTGGAGAGTGGGTGTACCCAAGATTGGGGAACCACTATAATTCCTTGTGTCATTTGATTATGCTTGATTACTTGTTGCGCTAAACTCTCACAAATTTTTATTCCGCAAAAGATGCAGATCTCACCTATTAACCCCCCCCCCCCTCTAGGTGATTTAGGTAGACAACTATATACTTTCAAAAATGCAGATGATGTAGACTCTGAATATCTTAGTGATGCCTCAGAGACTAAGTATCAATGCTTGGCTAAACCATGGACAACTTCTTAAAAATATTGACAACGTATATTCTTCTAAAGAATGGATCAAGCATCTGGAAAGGAATTCTTTAAGAGAAAGAATCTTCAAGGAGAATTTGGTCAAAAGGAACAGCCCTAAGATAATGCCTCCCAAATACTTACCAAAACCTCTTCTCTACTCTAGGAGGCATAAGAACAAAGCCCAGAGTGCAAAGCTGGTAGGTGTTGCTGAAGATGAAGGCTCCAGCTCTATAAAGAAGACGAAATCTGAATTGTAGTTGAAACATAATTAACTAATGTTGAATATTATATATTAACCTTCATATGTTAGCTCATGATATTAAATCTGAAAACTTTGAACTATTATATACATGTTAAACTATCCTATGATTCTTTAGATTGTTTCTTGTGGTTGAATGAAAAATATCATAGCTTATACCTATTAGCTATGTTTTTATGTTGATTAATAATGTTTTTAAGTTGTGCTTAAAATTGTTAAACATCTAACTATTATGATGTTATCCGTAGATTAGTCAGGTTGTTTAGCTTATGTTTAAGTTTGGCTAAACATTTGTTTTTCCCTGCAATGTTTTCATGATGTTGTTTAATTAAGTTTTCCAATTTATCATGACATGTTTTGTGTTAAAATGCATTGTAGCATTGCTATGAGTTCTGTCTTCTTCAAATAAGGGAGATTGTTGGGAATATTACCCTTCAATGTTCCTTAGATTTGATGAGGCATCACGTTCAATGCAAAGTGCATAATGTATTTGATAGACCTTCTACTTTACTCATTTTACAGGTTTAAGTTGTTCTAAAAACATGTTTAGAACCGATTTGGACATTGCTTTAATTGTATCAGCTGTTCTAGATAAATTCATTGATAAGACTATATGGTCTCAATGGAACTGCTGAGACTCAACTAATAGTTGCTGATACAGCAGCCTGTCCTAGCCCTGCTATGAAAGTAATATAGTCTCAGTGGAACTGTTGAGATGCAGTGAATCTTCTACTGAGACAGAATCCAATCTCAGCTAAACTGCTGAGACAATTTTGAATAGAGCTGTTGCGATGGGGGACCCATTTTTGGTGGAAGGATAATAAAGCAAAATAGCTTTATCCATTCTTGGCCATGTAAGGTTGAATCAATCCAAGAGCCATTGCATAATGATGGAGCATATATAAAGCATCTTCTATGTCAAGAAAGAAAAAGGATCATGTGCGTGTCAATGCCAAGTTGTTGTTGCCACTATCAAGTGATGTTGCAAAGTATTGGAAGTGTTGAGAGTGCCAACACCTTGTGCTTCTAGAAGTTGTTCTGAGATCCAAGGAGAACAGGTTGGGTCCATCAAGGATCGGTGGTTGATCTTCTTCTTTCTACAAGGAGACAGGAGATAAGAAGGAGATAAAGCACAAGCTGAAGAACAATATTTCAAGCTCTGCTCCAGGACAGTTCTCAACTGTTCTATTTCAACCGAAGACCAAATATGAATGTGTATATCTTTTATTGTCTTCTGTTGTAATCTAAACAAACAATCTTACATGAACATTTTGTTCTGACTTGTAGGACCTGTGTGTTTGAGTGTAGGGCCTGTATGCCTGAGTGTAGGGTTGTCCTCCCAGCCTTAGTTGCAGGGCTTCTTGATAGGCCTGAGGTAGGTGACCTGGAGGGTCACTGAGTTGTAGGAGTATAGCTTACTCTAAGTTGTAATGCAGTGGCCTGAGGTAGAGTTTGGAGGAAACCTAAGATATCCTGAAGGATCTGTGTCGTAAGCTCTTTAAGCTGAGTTTGGAGAAGGTTGCCTTGTCTAACACACTATTAGAAAGACAGTGAGGGAAAGTGGATGCACCCAGACCTTGCAGAACCACTATAAACTTTTTGTGTGCTTTCTGTCAAGTTTAACTGAGACTAAATAGTGGAGTAAAAAATAAAAATAATACAAATAACCTATTCATCCCGCCTCTAGGTGATTTATACTACTACACAGTTAACTATTAGGATCCAATCGAAGGTATAGCCACACGCGCGACCTACCGGCCTTGCCAGCTAGTGAGAGCCTGGTTAGCGGGATCCAATCGAGGTCTTTGCTAACTTTTCCTTCACAACCACCCACCATATAAGCGACTAGTCAGCCTTGCCAACTTGTGGGAGCCTGATCAGTGGGATATAATCGGAGGTATAGCAATACGAGCAACCTGTCAGCCATGTCAATTAGTGAGATCCTGGTTAGCGGGATCCAATCAAGGGCTTTGCTAACTTGTTTATTATAACTACCCACTGTTGGAACCCTACTTGTGATTTGAGCTAGGTTCACTATTAGGATTGATGACCCAACATATATAGTCTAGGGTCATAAGTTAGTTCCAGGGTTAAGGTCAGTCATGTTAGGTTAGATTGTTGAAGACCTACCTTCAGAAGTCTTCAGAGATAGAAGACCTTAGAGACAAGGCAGTTTTTAAGATTAAGAAAAAGGAGTTCGATGATAGCTGAAATCAGCTCGATGATTGTCGATCTCAGATCGACGAACTCAGAGTTCCTTCTCTGAGTTGAGCTCGACGAAAGTCCAGCTGAGATCGATGAACTATGAGCTTATATCAGAATCTCAGCTCGACGAAGTGCCTTCTCAGTTCGACGAACTTGGAGCTCAAATTGGCAAGTATATTTTCTGTTCGACGATCTTAGAGCTCAGCTCGACGAAGGAGAATTATCAGTTCTATGAACTTGGAGCTCAAGTCGACGAAATCTTTACGGAGTTCGACTAACTCCTTCTAGGTTCTGTTCGACTTATCTTCTCTGCAGTTTCTCAGTTTTTCAAATCGACTAAAGTAGTTTTATTTCAAATATTAAGACAGTAATACTCTGATAATTAATGCTTAGTATTCTCAAAAATATAGTCGTTTCTTGGCTGCATTAATTATGGATTTCACAGAGTTATTACTTTACCATATTTACTGCGACAGTTGGGGAAATACAATCAAGACAAAAATCAGTCGTTTCAATTCCCAGAAAATATGCAGAAGACTTCAAGGAATTTGAAATTCAAACGTGCAATCAATATATATAAAGAAAATTTTCAGAAGATTGTTTAGAATAAGTCAGGAAATGAGAAGATAGAGAAAATCTGAAAATAGAGAACAAGAGACAGAGAAAAAGAAACATCTTGTTCATCATCATCTTCAAGATTTTCTCCCAGCAACACACATTCAATCTGAGACAAAAAAATTTAATCTCTCAGAATCATTCACTGGAAGAAGAAGTTCTCTTTGAAGGCCTACACCCTAAAGCAAAGTTTCCTCTCCTGGTCAGATTTCTATAACTCAGGGGGAGCTTTGACAACTTCATCAAAATCCACTAGTCTTCTCAGAGATTTGAGACAGAGAAGATAACATCTTTTATTTTCTTTCACTGTGTACAGGGTTATAACTCCCTTTAAAAGTTAAACTCTTTGGTTCTCAAGTCTCTTGATCAAAAAACTTAGTTTGGTTTTTGGGCACCTGATCAAAAGCTCAAAGGGTTGCTAGATCTCCCTTAAAAATAGATTTTGTGGTGATAGGGCACCTGATCAAAAACTTGCGGTGGCAGGGCACCTGATCAAAAACCTATATTGGATTCCTACCAGGGTGGTAGAAGAGTGGATGTACCTAGGTTTATTGGGAAACCACTATAAACTCCTTGTGTCGTCTGGTTGTACTTTTCTTTTTATTTTCTATGTTGTGATATTTCTAATCTTATTTATTTTTGGATCCCTAGTTGGATTTGGGCTAGGTTCACTAATTAGGTTGTTTGACCCACCATGTATAGCTAGGGTCATGTGTTTTGAGTCTTAGAGTTTAGGCTAAGTCTTTAGGTTCAACCTTGATGGGCCAGCCTGCAGAAGACTTTAGGAGACTTAAGACTTAGAAGAAATCAAAGTTCAGAATTTAAGTTCGACATTCATCGAACTCAGCTCGACTATAGTCGTGCTCTACTCGACGAACTCAGAGTTAATTCTCTAAGTTGAGCTCTACGATATTCGAGCTCAGATCGACGAAGTCTAGAGTTCAGCCTTCAACACTTCCTTTCCTGATTTATTTCACTGAACTCAGCTCGATGAAGACAGATTATCAGCTCGATGAACTTGGAGTGCATATTAGGCAAGTTATCCCCAGAATGCAGTTTGTTGAGCTCAGGTCGACAAACAGGTTTTCTCAGGTAGACGAACAGGATTTCTCAGCTCGACGAACTTGGAGCTCTGGTCGACAAAATCTGTTCAGAGGTCGACGAATTCTGTCCAAGCCGGACTTAGAGTTTTTCCTCATTCTTATCCTTATTCCATATATTATTTAGCAATAATTTCCTGAGTAATTAATGCTCATATTCTCTGAATATAGTCATTATTGGCAGCATTAATTATGGTCTTCATCAGGTTAATTACTTGCTTAATTAATTGGGACAGTTGGGAAACTCATTAAAGAAAATATTCTCCAGCCGATTTTCATTCTCTAGGCAATCAGCATTCAATGCTTGAGATTCAAATTTCAAAGGAGAATTCAACTGCAGAATATAAAAGAGATTTTCTCTTTCAAACGGCAAAAAATAGGAATACAGATCAAGATACAGATACACAGAGAATAGACAGAAAAATAGAGAAACATTCAGAAATTCTCTATGCAAGAAAACAACATATTTTCTCCTTGATCTTTCTAAAGAAGAAGAGGAACAACCATCACAAATCAAGAGTCTTCTTCAACTTCAACTCCAGGAGCTTTCAAGGATAACAAACTCTGAATCAGTCAGAATTTCTTGGAATACTTCAAGTCAAGGCTGAAGACCTACACCCTGAGCAAGGCTCCAAGTGATTTTGGAAAGAGCCCTTGACAACAACAAATCCACTAGTCTTCTCTGTTGATTAGAGAAAGAGAAGACACCATCAAATCTCTCTCCCCATCATGTATAAAGGGTTTATTAACTCCCTTCAAAAGTTTATTTTTGGTTTTTGGGCACCTGATGAAAAGCTCAAAGGGTTATGAGATCTCCCTGGAAATAGATCTTGTGGGGGTAGTCACCTGATCAAAAACCTGTTAGTGGATTCCTACCAGGGTGGTAGAAGAGTGGATGTACCCAGGTTGTGGAACCACTATAAAATTCTTGTGCCATCTGGTTGTTCATTTTTGTGTTGTTCTTATTGTGGCTGTGATAGGCTAGCTGTGTTGTGACAGATTAGTTTGATGTGTTGTGGTAGATTTGTTTAGGTTATCTTTTCATTCTATTACTACTACTGGTATCATTACTTTACTCTGATAATATTAAAAATAGCCAAAAAGATTTAATTACTCTATTCACCCCCCCCCCCCTCCCCTTTAGAGTAAATCAGATCTACCCTTATCTTTCAATTGGTATCAAAGCAGGTTCCTTTGGTTGTACAAGTTAACACTTGAACCAAAAGATCCTTGATAGATCTGATCTCTTTTTCCTTAATTTTCTGTTTAGTTCACAACATGACACAGAACAAATATTATGCAAGCACCAGACCTCCAGTCTACAACTTGAATAAATTTGCAATCTGGAAGGCAAGAATCAGGCTTTATATAAATTCAATTGATGAGGACATATATAATTCTATTTTGACAGGTCCTCCTCAACCTACAGCCGCTACATCTACCTCTACTTCAAGCACTCATAATGTTCCACCACCTGAGCGGACAGATGCTCAGAAAAAGGCAAAGATAGCTGATGCAAAGGCCATGAATATACTGGCTCAAACTATGTCAGATGACATCTTCCAAAAAGTAGCTGAATGCACATCTGCCAAAGCAATCTGGGACTCTCTCAACCAGATGGTTGCTGGTTCTGTAGATGAGAGGAAGGATATAATATCAACTCTCATCTCACAGTATGAGAATTTCAAGAAGGATGAATCAGAATCTGTCAGTGATATGTATAACAGATTAAGCTCAATCATCAATGAGCTAAAGACTCTGGATAAGGATATCACTCTCACTGAGGTGAATGACAAGATCCTCATGTGCTTCCCAAGCTCATGGGACTCCAGAATATGACCAATCAAGGAGACCAGAAGCTTGAATGGGATTTCCACTGAATCTCTTCTAAAAAAGCTCAAATCATATGAGCAATTGATCAAGTCAAGGGAAGCTATAGAGCAGAAGACTCCTCCTCCAGCAAGAAAAGAACAGAGCATAGCTTTTAAAGATTCAGAAGGAACAGAAGCCCCAACTATCGGTGAATAACTTCTGAGTCTCTTAGCCAAGAGATTCTACAAAATGGCAAGGAAGGACTTCAGAAGAAAGCCATCCAGGCAGGATGACAAACCAAGGTATGACAAAATACCCACTAAAGAGGTTGTTTTCTTTGGGTGCAGAAACCAGGACACTTTACCTCATAGTGTCCTGAGAATCAAAAGAAGGAGAAAAGAAGAGAAAAAGAAACCAGGAAGCATCACTACAGCAAGCCTTCATCCAGCAAGCACAAGAGAAAAGAGAAGGGCTTTGTGGCTGAGACCTGGAGTGACACTGAAGATGAATCCTCATATTCTAGCTCCAGTGAAGAGGAAGAAGAAGCAAAGGCAAGGGAAGTTTGCCTTATGGCTATCATTGTCTCTTGCAGCCCATCTGATGCTGAGGAACAAGCAGAAGAATCAAAAAATGAAGAAACATCTGAATCAGAGGCAAATCAGGTATTGTCTTCCTTTGATTATAATTCAGATAGTTTTAAGACTGAATTTAAATCTTTGTGTATTGACTTAATTAATTCTGAAAAAGAAATAAAACTCTTAGAGAAAAATTGTTTGAACAAGATAACTTGATGTCTGAAAACATTAAATTAAAAGATGAAATAACTTTAGCTCAAGAACAAATTATCTTATTAAAATCTATTAGCTGAGGCAAGGCAACTTGAAGAAACCCTAAATGAGAGAAGTATCAAGTTGATGGACATCACAAGCACAGTGAATGGCAGGCTTAATGGCAAGCTGGGCTTAGGTGCTTCATCAAGCCAACCCCCACTAATTCAGAAGAATATCCTAACAACACCAATTAAATTTGTTTCAGAAAAAGAAAAAGAGAAGATAGATAATAATAATAATGGTAAACAAACTGAGTTAAAGCAAATGAATAAGAAAAGGAAAAAGAATAAGAAAAATCACAATTATAGCAATGTTTAACAAATTTCGTCGAACACATATCGACGAAATATGTATAGTTCGTCGAACTCAAGTCGATGAACTCCAAACGCAGATTTTCATTATAATTATTCGTTGGACTACGATCGACGAAACCAATATGGTTCGTCGACCCGAGATCGATGATTTTGGGGCCCAGAGAATGAATACTTCCATTCTCTGAGTTGAGTTCGATGAACTCACCCCCATTCGTCAAACTCAGATTGACAAACTTACTTGAATTCGTCGAACCCAATTCATCTTAATAGAAACTTTAATTTTGCTAAAACTCATAATCAACCAAGATCTTCAATCAATCAATTTAATCAATGGATTATTCCACCTAGAAGATATCATCCTTTAGGTTATAAAAGTCAAGATGAATACTCTTATATATCCAGTTTTAATTATGTGAAGAAAGAAGGACCCAAGGTAACCTAGGTCAAGAATAGCTAATCTGTTTCATTACAGGTGAAAGACTATCTCACCACAGAGCAACAGTGGTATTTGGATAGTGGTTGTTCTAAACACATGACTGGAAACAAGGACAACCTAATCCACGACAAGTCAAAGTTAGGACCTAAAGTAATATTTGGTGACTCCAATTGTGGCCAGACTGATGGATATGGAAAAGTCAAGATTGGAGCTGTCACCTTCAGGAATGTTGCCTATGTAAATGGACTGAAGCACAACCTGATATCCATAAGCCAGTTATGTGATGAAAGGTTTCAGGTATCCTTTAACAAAACTTCCTGTATTATTACTTATTTAGATAACCATGTAGTATTGACTGGCACTACAATATGAAACATTTACATAGTTAACTTCGAGTCAGCTAAATCTGAAATATGCTTATTTAATCAAACTAGCAAAAATAATGACCTTTGGCATAGGAGATTAGGTCATGTTAATCTGAAAAACATTGTTAAACTCTCTAGGGACAATCTTGTTAGAGGATTGTCTTCTTGCCCCTACAAGAAGGAAAGTCTTTGCAAGGCTTGTCAATTAGGCAAGCAAACTAAAAATAGTTTCAAATCTGTAAATAAAAGCGACTCACCTAGAATATTGAACTTGCTACATATGGACCTTTTTGTCCATATTGCAGTACAAATTCTAGGAGGGAAATCTTATACTTTAGTGATTGTAGATAACTTCTCTAGATTCACTTGGTATTCTTTCTGAGATCTAAGTCAGATAACTTCAAGGTTCTTACAGATTTTCTCAAAAACATACAGATTGAGTACTCTACTCCAATTGCATTGATTAGAAGTGATCATGGTACTGAGTTTGAGTCTCTTCTTATGCAAGAGTTCTATGAGAAGGACGGTATCAGGAACTGCTTCTCAGCTCCTAGAACTCCTCAACAAAATGGGGTTGTTGAAAGGAAGAATAGAACACTAATTGAATCTGCAGACACATTACTTACAGATGCTCATTTACCCCTATCCTTTTGGACAGAGGCTGTGAGCACAGCAAATTATGTACTGAATAGAAGTTTGATACGCAAGCTTAAGAATAAGACTCCTTATGAGCTACTTAAAGGGAAGAAACCTAAAGTATACTATTTTAAAATTTTTGGTTTCTTATATTACATTCACAAAAACAATAAGAAATACATTAGAAAATTTGAAGCCAAGGCTGAAACTGGAATTTTTCTTGGATATTCCCAAGTAAGCAAGGCTTATAGGGTCTATAATAAATCTACCATGAAAATTGACGAATCTATCCATATTTCATTTGATGAAACTAACATGTTTTACAAGGAGAAAGAAATTTCTACCAATAACTCTTTGCAGGAACCACATTTGTGTGCGAAGCTGAATGAATTAACCCTCACCAATGAGGCTATTAGCCATTATTCTCCACAAATTGCTAAAGACAGTGAAGATAAAGACGGTGGAAATGAAGACACTAAAATCTGTGAAGAACCAACAATAGTTGTAATTCCACAAGAGGAATTAATTCCCCCAAGTTGTTGCTCAACCAACTCCACCTACTGAATTTGTCACACTTAGAGATCACCCTGTATCTCAAGTGATTGGAGACATTTTAGTTGGTGTGCAGACCAGGCATCAACTCAACCAAGACTTGATGCATGTCTGCTTCATATCTCAAATTGAGCCCCAATCCATCAAAGATGTTGAGCTAGATCCACACTGGATTATTGCAATGTAAATGGAGCTCAACCAATTTGAGGGATGCAGAGTTTGGGATTTAGTTCCAAGACCAAAAGACTACCCAGTCATTGGAACTAAATGGGTGTTCAGAAACAAGCTTGATGGCCAAGGTATTATCATAAGGAACCAGGCAAGGCTGGTTGCTCAAGGCTACAGACAAGAGGAAGGGATTAACTATGACCAAACATTTGCATCTGTTGCAAGGATGGAAGCAATCAGAATCTTTTGTGCATATGCTGCCTACAAAAAGTTCAAAGTATAGCAAATGGATGCCAAGAGTGCATTCTTGAATGGTGAACTTAAAGAAGAAGTTTATGTGGAGCAACCACCATGTTTTATCTCTCCTACTTATCACTCTTATGTCTTTAAATTGCATAAAGCTCTCTATGGTTTAAAGCAAGCTCCAAGAGCTTGGTATGAAACCTTAGCTAGCTTTCTTCTTGTTGTTGTATGGAGATCGGGCGGTCTGGCGGTCTGATTCTGGTGGTTTAGAGATCGTGCGGTTTGTCGTTCTCTCTCCTGCGATTTGATGGTTGGACTGTGGTTGTGGCTATCTGGGCGGTCTAATGGTTTATCTCAGGCGGCTTAGAGACCGGGCGGTCCTATGGCAGCTTGTTCCCTGTCTCTTGTGGTGGTCGGGCGGTTAGCATATTCGTCTAACCGCGCGGCCTGTTCGGCTTGTTTTTAAGTTAAACCGCTTACACCTGTAATTTTTTAGTCCCACATTGCTTAATTGTATTCTCTCTCATCTCCTCCAATCTATAAAAGGGAGGCTATACCTTTGTAATGGATACTTTTTTTGGATAATAAAGTTTACATTACTCCAAATTTTTGGTCTGCTCATTTCTGTTCGCACATAGTATCAGAGCCACCGATCTTTTCCTCCTGATTCTGTGAGCTTCCTCTTTTCGCGTGACCTGTCTGCGCAGCTTGCTCCTTCTTCTCGCGACTTGTTTGCGACTTGTTTCATTCGCACGATTTGTTTTTGTCTCATCTTAGCCGTTGCCCTTTGTGTGTGTGACCTGTCTCTTTCTTTCTTTGTCTCCATGACCTGTTTTCGCGATTTCTTTGCCTCTTCTCTCCCCGTGATCACCATTTATTCGCGCGGTCAATTTCTATTTGTGCGGTCTCTGCTCTGTTCGTACGACATGTTTTCCTTTCTCGTGAACTCCTCCCAGTTCGCGTGGCCTTCTCTCTCTCCTGTTCGCACGGCCTTCTCTCTAGCTGTGCGGCTTCGTTCCCTCTACTTTGCTCTGCTTCTTGGCTACGGCCTTCCTTGCCGCACATCCTACTTCTCATAGCAACCCATCCATTCCCTCTGCTCCTACTAACGTTCCACCACCTCCACCATCTCCACCATCTCCACCCTCTCCTCTACCCTGTCCTCCTCCCGCACTATCTCCCTCCTCTCCACAGTTGTCTCTCTCTACTCTCGGGCCAGCTCTCTCCACCATGGATGCTCCAGATACTGAGGAACCCGCTGACCTGGATATCCCCATTGCTCTTCGCAAAGGGGTTCGGGCATGTACCAAATCAGACCGCCAGGCCGCCCAGTCTCCATACAGCATCACTCCCCCTCAAGCTGGAGCATATATGTCGATTATGCCTAGCTTGTCACAAATGTGAAGAAAGGAGGCGGACACCGGCTTGGTGAAATATCTGCCAGCTCTTTATCGGAGGTGACGAAAGGATTACAAATTTGTTTCTTCAAAATCTCTTCCCGAATAAAGTGCAGTCGACTTCAATGTGCTTTGTTCTCTCATGGAAGACCGGATTTCTGGAGATGTATATAGCGGCCTTGTTGTAACAAAACATAGGTAGAGGATGATTGTAGACCTCTCCTAAGTCAAGCATGAGAACACGTAACCACTTCAGTTCACATGTGGTCGACGCCATAGTTCGATATTCTGCTTCGGCGCGGGACCTAGAGACAACGGACTATTTCTTGCTCTTCCAGCTCACAAGATTTACTCTCACAAAGATGCAAAAGCCCGACGTTGACTTGCGATCTCCTTTGTCATCAGTATAGCTTGAATCAGAGTAAGCTTCAATCCTTAAATGTCCATTCTTCTGAAAGAGAAGTCCTTTCCCAGGAGATGATTTAATATACTCCAATATCCTCATAGCAGACTGTAGATGGCACTCCCTAGGTGCTTGCATGAATTGTCTAACCTTGCCTATAGCATAGGCAATGACGGGTCTGGTCCTTGTGAGATATATGAGTTTACCAACCAGACGTTTGTACTTCGTAATATTAGAAAGAAGAGGAGAGTCATCCGTCCAGGTTTTATCTTCTCCAGTCGCCATGGGACATCGGGCAGGTTTAGCCCCAATCAACCCTGCCTCTTTTAACAAGTCAAGTGCGTACTTCCGTTGGGAGAGGACAAGTGAATCGGGCTTCCGAGAAATTTCTATTCCCAGAAAGTATTTTGGAGAGCCCATATCCTTTGTAACCAGGTGTTGCCGAAGATGCTTCTTTATCAGGATTATCCCAGCTTGGTCATCTCCAATAAGAAGAATATCATCCACATATATTGCAAGCACCACTAGACCCAGAGAAGTTTTACAAGTAAATAGGGAGTGATCAGCAGAACTTCTCGTAAAACCTACGGCCGCCACAATCCCGCTAAACTTGTCAAACTAAGCACGAGGACTTTGTTTTAGGCCAAAGATAGCCTTCTTGAGCAGACAAACCCGTGTCTCTCCCTGAGCAACATATCCTGGAGGTTGCTCCAAGTAAACATCTTCCTGAAGATCCCCATAAAGAAAGGCATTCTTGATATCCAGCCGTGAAATGGGCCAATCCCTGTTGACAGCCATAGAGAGAAGGACCCTAATAGTGTTGAGACGAGCAACTGGAGAGAAGGTGTCAAAGTAATCAACGCCATAAGTTTGGGTAAAACCCTTGGCAACAAGCCGAGCCTTGTAACGATCCACACTGTCATCGGGGAGGAACTTCATCATAAAGACCCAGCGACAGCCAACAACATCTGTGCCGAAAGGAGGAGGAACAAGGGTCCAGGTACCCCATTTAGTGAGAGTAGCAATCTCCTCATCCATGGCAGCTATCTCTCTCTACTCCCGGGCCAGCTCTCTCCACCACGGATGCTCCGGATACTGAGGAACCCGCTGACTTGGATATCCCCATTGCTCCTCATAAAGGGGTTCGGGCATGTAGCCAACACCCTTCATCTCAATACCTGGGTTTTGAGATGAACTGTTGGGTTGGAGGGTTCTTTCATGGTATCAAAGTGAGGTTGTACTCCTACGGGGATGTGTTGAGATTGATTTGCCAGCATGACACGTGTATGTGGGACCGTATTATGGCTTCTCCACCACATTCCAGGTCTGGGTGTTGACCCCAGTGGGCCCCGTATGGCGTAATATCCTTGCAGTCCTATGGTTGGGATTAATCCCACATCGCATGCAGCTTTCTCCCCTCTGTGTTCATGTACCCCGCCACCCTTCATCTCAATATCTGGGTTTTGAGATGAACTGTTGGGTTGGCGGGTTCTTTCACTTCTAGAGCATAAATTTTCTAGGGGCATTGTATATAGGATATTATTCACTGACATCATAAGGATCAAATCTTATTAGTACAAATCTATGTATATGACATTATTTGGGTCTACAGATTCCAAACTATGCAAGAGGTTCTCTGACCTCATGCATTCAAAGTTTGAAATGAGTAGCATGGGTGAGCTATCCTACTTCCTTGGTCTCCAAGTGAAGCAGCTACTTGATGGCATCTTCATATCCCAGTCTAAGTATTCTAAGGAGCTAATCAAAAAGTTTGGAATGCTAGATGCCTCAGCCAAGAAAACACATATGACTACAAATGTTGTAATTGATTCAGATGAACATGGGAAATCTGTAGATCAGAGATTATATAAGGCCATTGTTGGGTCCCTGTTATATCTTACAACAAGTAGACCAGACATCATGTTTGCTACATGCCTTTGTGCTAGGTTCCAGATGAACCCTAAAGAATCTCACCTTATTTTCCTAAAAAGGATTTTAAGATATATAAAGAGTTGTCCTAGTCTAGGACTCTAGTATCCAACTGAGTCAAAGTTTGAGTTGATTGGATACTCAGATGCTGACTTTGCTGGATGTAAAGTACACAGAAAAAGCACCTCAGGGACATGCCAGTTCTTTGTTGTTAGACTAGTGACTTGGTTTTCCAAAAAGCAGTCATCTGTGTCTACCTCAACTGCTGAAGCAGAATACATAACAGCTGGCAGTTGTTGTTCCCAGATGTTGTGGATTCAGAACCAACTTCTAGATTATGGCTTTAACTTAAATAATTCAACCTTACTATGTGATAACACAAGTGCAATTTCCATTGCACAAAATCCAGTGCATCATAGTTGAAGTAAGCACATAGACATCAGACATCATTTCATTAGAGAGTGTGTGGACAAAATAAAATTAAGCTTGTCTACATCTACACTGATTTGCAAAGAGCAGACATCTTCACCAAACCCTTGGATAAGAGGAACCATCTGTTCTTTATAAATTAGCTAGGTATGATCAATGGAGAGGCCTTAATTTAAATTTCTATCTACGGTCGAAGAATTTATCAAAGTTCGTCGAATGGAGATCTACGAATTGAGAAACGTTCTTGATAAATTCGTCAAACTGAGATCGACGAACTCTCTGCTTTTCGTCGAACGGAGATCGATGATATTGCTTCAGAAAATTTTCGTCAAACTGAACTCGACGAAATGTTTTCACTTCTTCTGACTGAGATCGATGAATTCTTTTGTCAATAAAATATTTTGTCGAACCCAGATCGAAGAATTTTTATTTTTCGTCAGACGGAGTTTGCCGCTTCATATTCTGAAAACCATATATCTAGGTTTTCTTCGAGCTCCGTCCCACACTTTTTGTTCCCTCTTGCACTTGATCTCTCTGTTTTCTTTTGCAGGCGAACAAATAGCGATTCCGGCGAACTCCCTGGCAACGATGAAGTTTGATATGAGTTTTGACATCGACTTCGACTTTTCCAACACTTGGACCAGATATTTTTGGATATTCTAAAATTGTTTGAGGAACAGAACCTGAAGAACTTCATGACCAACCAAATCAAGATAGCAGCGACCGAAATTAGAGAATGGGTATTTACTGCAACAATACCAGATGCAGATACTATGACCGGCACCATATCCGGTAATCAAGTTTCTCTTTCTCCCCACAATACTAACTGAAATTTTCGGTCTGACGAATGGTAATGAAGATATAGAGATTGATAGTGATGAATATGATAATATGCTGATGAAAATCAGTCACACTGGAGAAAACCCAAATAAACTACTGAAGAAGAATGTGTTGTCTGAATACAAATTCTTGGTTGATGTAGTGGGCAAGGTTTTGCTGGGAAAGCACACAGCCCATGATTACATTACTAGGCACCAATTTCTGGTTATGAGTGCTCTGGTTGAGAAGAAAGCAGTTAACCGGGCAAAACTGCTATTTGATTTAATAAAGAAGAAAAATAATAAGAAAGAAGTATGCTTTGGAAGGATTCTGGGAATCTTCCTTCAAGAAAAGGCTCCTGAACTACTGTTCTCCACGACAGTGTTCATCAATTCTTTTAAAAGGCTGACTTATGCCTTATTTGGAAGGTAGGAGAGGATCATCTCCAAGGCTCCTTCCTCTTCCAGGACTTTTGAGAGCACCAGGGCAATGACAGCCACTCCTCCACCTCCTGAAGATGTCCTTCCTTCCACCAGAATTCCTTCACCTCCTCCTCAACAACAACCATCATCTTCTCCAGCTCATACTCCACCAACTCAACAACAACAACAACCCTCACCAGTTCCAACGCTAGTTCCATCTCTAGGACATACCACACCACCTCCATCTCCACCTCCACATTCGCCACCTCCAATTAATCACTCTGAAATTCTATCTGAAATTCCATCTGAAATTCCATCTACATCACAACCCTCCTTCAATCTTCTGTCTCCTCAACCATCTCCATATAATTCTCCAATCCAGGAATCCATCTCCTCAACCATAACCACAGTTCCCCTTTCTACCACTGCAACTCATTTTATTCCTATACCTCCAGTCATCCACACTAACATTCCCTCTACTGCTCTAGACTACACCCACATAGATTTCTCCAATGCATTCTCTATATGTTCCAATTGTGGACATCAAACCTCCTACTCCTCCTCTGCTCCAGAACCCCTATATCTCAATTTTTCTGATATTGCAAAAGATCTTCTTACCTTTATTTCTCCCACTCTTGAGAAACTTATAGCCACTGCTATTGCTCCTCTTTCTACTTCCATCACCTCTCTCTCTCTCTCTCTTCCAAAATTATTATTCTGTCCTTTGTCCCTTCTTTTGGAGGACTGGCTTTAGTACCCTCTGAACCCAGTCAGGGGGAGATGTTCTGTGAAGAAGCTCTAGTTCCCCCTTGTACAACAGCAGCAGCAGATTCTAAGATGTCAGATGATTCAGCAGAAGCAGCCCTTCCTGTAGATATAATTGATTTTGATATAGACATCGATGACACAGTTTTGACAGCAATAATTATTGTTGGTGATTACATTATAAATCCCACAGTTAATCTGGATTCTTTGTTAGATTCATTCAGTTTTGTTTACAAAGATATTCTCCCTAGTTTTTCTTATCAGCAATCTAGGGATATAGTCCCTTATACTGCTCCAATAAGCCCTATAGTTGCTAAGCAACTCAAGGCAAGTTTTGTTGTAGCAGAGCCTCCAAAAGTATCAGCCCCAAGGCCAGTTCTTCTCCAAAGGCTATCTCACCTCCCACATATAAGACGGATGATAGTCCCCTACCAGATCTAGATGAAATCATTATGGCTGACATAGAAGAAGAGAACCTATTAGTTTCTGAAAGTGTTGCTGAAATAATAGTTCCAGAAATAACAGAACCTCTAGTACAGCCTCAGGCTGACAAGCAGATATCCAGAGATATTCTGAAGGTCATTGATGTCTTATATGATAATCCTCAAGGATCTTCTGATGATGAAGATGATGATGATGACTCTGAGGATTCTGATAATACTAAAGCCAAGAAGAAAGCTGTCAAGAAAAGGAAAGTTGTTCCTAAAGTTGCACCCAAACCAAATCCCACTCATGATACTCCATACTACATTCTACAGAATATTACTCCATATCCAGGGATGCCCGCATGGATGTGGCTATCCAAGAATGAGCAAAAGGCCAGGAAGAAGAGTAGAAGGTACTCTCATCCTCCTCCTTCTCAAAGGAACTAGAGAGGTCCTCCTCTTCCTCCTCCTCTAGTAAGTTGGTGCTTCAGGAAGCATTTCTCAGAGATCTACCTCTTATGCTCAAACTTATCAAAGACATCAAGATAGATCTTCAAAATCTTAAGGAAGCAGTCAGCAGAGATATTCTTCAAGCAGCAGATAGCAACAGCAGCAACAAAAAACATCTGAAACTGAAAAAGCTGAAAGACCAAAAAGTCTGTATTCTCCTC
Organism: Platanthera guangdongensis; assembly: GCA_039583875.1. Taxonomy (NCBI): domain Eukaryota; kingdom Viridiplantae; phylum Streptophyta; class Magnoliopsida; order Asparagales; family Orchidaceae; genus Platanthera; species Platanthera guangdongensis. The sequence goes on from CM077164.1 coordinate 44,866,620, forward strand.
TAGTCCCCTTTGTGGATCCTGAACAAGATAATACTGCAAGAATGACCAGATTTCAAACATTGGTTGGACTCTCCTTAATTAACAAAGTCAAAGCTGAAGGCAGAGATCCATCACAGTACTCTACCATGTCAACCTACCGAAAAAAAGCACTTAAAAGGTATGATAAGGCTAATAAATTTTTTAATGTAGATGCTTACATGAATTTGCATCCAGAGGCTGTTGTACCAAGAGCTACCTCTGTCAATATTATTGGAGCTACTGACATGACAATGTCTAGAAGAGAAGCAGCCAATCCTAAAAGAGAAATCAAATTCATACAGCCCTCTGAGCAAGACAAAGCTGATAAGGAAAAGCAGAAGAAGAACAAATGAATATCTTGTTTAGTTGTTATTGTCTGAACTATATTTGTTTAAACTGTTACAAAGCCTGTTATGTACATATCTGCTAGATATCGTTTAAATTTTCTGCCAGATATAATTATTTTGCTTTGTGATTGTTTTTATTTCATTTGTATTAGTGACCTCACCCAAATAGGGGGAGATTCTTGGATCCCTAGATGGATTTGGGCTAGGTTCACTAATTAGGTTGTTTGACCCACCATGTATAGTCAGGGTCATGTGTTTTGAGTCTTAGAGTTTAGGCTAAGTCTTTAGGTTCAACCTTGATGGACCAACCAGCAGAAGACTTCAAGAGACTCAAGACTTAGAAGAAATCAAAGTTCAAAATTTAAGTTCGACGTTCGTCGAACTTAGCTCGACGATAGTCGTGCTCTACTCGACGTACTCAGATTTAATTCTCTGAGTTGAGCTCGACGATATTCTAGCTCAAATCGACAAAGTCTAGAGTTCAGCCTTCAACACTTTCTTTCCTGATTTATTTCGCTGAACTCAGCTCGACGAAGACAGATTATCAGCTCGATGAACTTGGAGTGCAGATTAGGCAAGTTATCCCTAGAATGCAGTTCGCTGAGCTCAGGTCGATGAACAGGTTTTCTCAGGTCGACGAACAGGATTTCTCAGCTTGACGAACTTGGAGCTCCGGTCGACAAAATCTGTTCAGAGGTCGACGAATTCTATCCATGCAGGACTTAGAGTTTTTCCTCATTCTTGTCCTTATTCCATATATTATTTAGCAGTAATTTTCTGAGTAATTAATGCTCATATTCTCTGAATATAGCCGTTATTGGCAGCATTAATTATGGTCTTCATCAGGTTAATTACTTGCTTAATTAATTGGGACAGTTGGGAAACTCATTAAAGAAAATATTCTCCATCCGATTTTCATTCTCCAGGCAATCAGCATTCAATGCTTAAGATTCAAATTTCAAACGAGAATTCAACTGCAGAGTATAAAAGAGATTTTCTCTTTCAGACGGCAAAAAACAGGAATACAGAGCAAGATACAGATACACAGAGAATAGACAGAAAAATAGAGAAACATTCAGAAATTCTCTCTGTAAGAAAACAACCTATTTTCTCCTTTATCTTTCTGAAGAAGAAGAGGAACAGTCATCACAAATCAAGAGTCTTCTTCAACTTCAACTCCAGGAGCTTTCAAGGATAACAAACTCTGAATCAGTCAGAAGTTCCTGGAATACTTCAAGTCAAAGATGAAGACCTACACCCTGAGCAAGGCTCCAAGTGATTTTGGAAAGAGTCCTTGACAACAGCAAATCCACTAGTCTTCTCTGTTGATTAGAGAAAGAGAAGACACCCTCAAATCTCTCTCCCCCCTCCTGTATAAAGGGTTTATTAACTCCCTTCAAAAGTTTATTCTTGGTTTTGGGCACCTGATCAAAATCTTAAAGGGTTGTGAGATCTCCCTGGAAATAGATCTTGTGGTGGCAGTCACCTGATCAAAAACCTGTTAGTGGATTCCTACCAGGGTGGTAGAAGAGTGGATGCACCCAGGTTGGGGAACCACTATAAAATTCTTATATCATCTGGTTGTTCATTTTCTGTGTTATTCTTGATGTGGTTGTGATAGGCTAGCTGTGTTGTGATAGATTAGTTTGATGTGCTGTGGTAGATTAGTTTAGGTTTCTTTTCTTTCTATTACTACTGGTATCATTAATTTACTCTGATAATATTAAAAAACAGCTAAATAGATTTAATTACTCTATTCACCCCCCCACCCACCCCCCCCCCCCCCCTCTAGAGTAAATCAGATCTAACCCCTATCTTTCATTTATGAATGTATCACCTATTTTAAACCGACTAGCCGGCCGTGTCAGCTAGTGGGAGCCTGGTCAACGGGATCCAATCGAAGATGTACCCACAAGAGCGACTTGCCAGCTCTTCCAGCAAGTGAGAGCCTGGTCAACGGAATATAATCAGGGGCTTTACAGGCAATAGCCATCACGAAAACCTACAATTAGACAAGGTTATGAAAGAAATCATCAATATATTAAAAGTTGTTGTCATGGGCAGAAACGTTTCAGGTCATCATTGCTCCATGCGCAACTAAGGGGTTTCCATGCCACATCCCAGGGGTGGTACCCCTTGATCTCAAAGGTTCTTATACAATATGGGGGCCATCCCAATTAGGATTGAGCTTCCCGACTGTTGCCCCCACTTCCGGCTACATCAATCTTCTTAAGGACCAGATACACCTTCTGGAATTGCTTGACTTGGATGTGTTTGTCAAAATACCTAGCTATTCATCGCTTGAACTCTTCTTGTCAGAAGGTCGCCATGTTCTGAAGCTCTTCTAGCAGGTCAAGCGAGAGCTTTTGTTGTTCCTCATTCTCCATTTGCCACTACTCGCCTCCTTCCCCTACTGTGATTACCCTTGGTGACCTCACCACGAATTTAATTGGTAGCACAACATTAAACCCATGAGAGAGTTTGAAGGGGGTCTCTCCCGTGGTCGTATTTGGAGTGGTTCTTAAGGCCCAAAGGACTGGGGGGAGTTGTTCCACCTAGTTACCCCTCAAGTTCTCGACCTTCTTTTTTAGCAAGTTCATAATTATCACTTTTTATGTAACGGCCCAGGTTTAGAGCTCAGAGGCCCACAGAAACGTGTAGCTTGTCTCGCCCCTGACCCCCGGTACAGGGTTGTAGCCCAAGCACCCAAACCCCTCTCTGGCATGCTCAAAAACCTACCGTACTGAGAAATAGGCCGGAGAGGGGTTTGGGTGCCTGGGCTGCAGCCCTGTAACGGGGGTCTGGGGCGAGACAAGATGTACGTTTCTGTGGGCCTCTGAGCTCTAAACATAGGCCGTTACATAAAAACCATTACTTCTAGGGTGGTGGACAGATGCAAGTCAAAGATCTATGTCCAACTGACCGTAGAAGCTAACGAACTCATCGCTAGCAAACTGTGGCCCATTGTCTGTGACTATGGCTAGGGGGATCCCATGTCCACTATCTCTCCCCGTACAAAATTCCTGATAACTTGAGAGGTTACCTTGGCTAGCGCCTTTACTTCAATCCACTTTGAAAAGTAATTGATCATGACCAACAGAAACTTCCTTTGGCCACTGGAATGGGGGAAAGGTCCAACCAGATCCATTCCCCAGGTTGGGAAAGGCTACTGGGTTGTGATGGTCCTGAGTCTTTGCGCATGTAGGAGCTAGAGGAGAGCGAATAGCTGGCATTTTTTACATTTCTTTGCAAACTCTGTCGCATCCTTGATGAGATTCGGCCAGAAATAACCTTGCCTCAGCACGTTTCCCACCAAGGTCCCACTTCCGGAATGGCTGACGCATTACCTTGAATGGATCTCCTTTAGTACTTTGGGGACCTCTTCTTCTGGTACACACCTGGCTAAAAGCCCGGTGAGGGTCTCCCGGTATAACCCTTCTACACGTAACATATAGTATGTTGACTTATGTCTAAACTGCCTCTTGTCCACGTCCCCCTCTAAGAACTTGCCCGAAGTCAAGATGGTCTTGAACGGGTCCATCCATGACGTCCATTGTACCACCTCCATTATCTCCCCTTCCTCAATAGATGACCGAAATAGCTCTATCACTGTGCTTACTACCTGAGGACCATACTTGGCCAAAACATCGGCTGGGTCACTCTCCTCCCTTGGCTCATATCGGATCGAGAAAGTGCGGAACAGTCCTATGAGGCCCTTGACCTTTACGAGGTAGCGTTTGAGAGTTGGCTCCCTAGCCTCAAACTCTCCACTAACTTGACATTCCATGACCATGGAGTCTGTCGAGACCCCTAAGTCTTGCACCCCCATCTCCCTGGCAAAGTGAAGCCCTGTGATCACAACCTTATATTCGGCCTGGTTGGTGGTGAGGGGGAAGTGAATGTCTATTACCTGCTCGCTTCTTACCACCTGTGGGCTTACCAAAATCACCGCTCCCCCATAGGAATGCTTCCCCGAAGCTTCGTCTACCAACATCTTCCATGTTGTATGGGAGGAAGGCTCGGGCTCCTCACTCTCGGACAAATAGTCTGCTAAGAAATCCGCCACCACTTGTGCCTTTATCGATAGTCTGTAGACAAACGAGATATCAAACTCGTTCAGTTCCACCGACCACTTTACTAATCTACCTGAGTGCTCTACGCCTTCCAGGATGTTGCGAAGGGGTGATCGGTCACAACCTAAATGGAATGCGCCTGGAAGTAAGGTCGGAGATTCCTGACCGAGATAACTAGTGCGAACATCAGCTTCTCCAGGATTGGGTATCTGAGTTCCGCCTTCCTTAGAACCCTACTGACATAGTAAACTGGGAGCTGCTTCCTACCTTCCTCCTAAACCAGTATGGAGCTTACTGCCTCAGCCCCCACACCTAGGTACAGGGTTAGTTCCTCCCCCTCCTTTGGACCTTGAGTAGTAGGGCCTGTGTGACCTATTTTTTCAAAGCCTGGAAAGCGCCTCACACTCGGAGGTCCACTCAAACTTCTTGTCTCTGCGCAACAATCTGAAGAAAGTTGAGCACTTCTCTCCTGCCCAGGAGAGAAACCTGCTTAACCCAGCTAGCTTCCCCATGTGACACTAGATCTCTTTCATGCTCCTTGGTGATTATAGTTCTAGAATGGCCTTCACTTTATGATGGTTAGGCTCTACGCCCACTAGGGTGAGAAGGTGGTCCAAGAACTTGCCCTAGCTAGTCGCAATGACACACTTCTCTGGGTTGAGCCTCATCTTGTACCTTCTCAAAGTACCAAACATTTCTGTCAAGTCCTGGAGGTGAGACCTAATGTCTCCGCTTTTTACCAAAAGGTCGTCTACATAGACCTCCAGGTTCCTGCCTTTTTGCTCGCGGAAGACCTGGTCCATCATTCTTTGGTAAGTTGCCCCCACGTACTTCATCCCAAAGGGCATCATCTTATAGCAGTAGCACCCATTCCCCGTGATGAAGGAGAAATCCATGATGTCAGTCGGGTGTATGTGAATCTGGTGGTATCCTGAAAAAGCATCTAGAAAACTCATTAGGGAATAACTGACGACTGAGTCAACCAACGCGTTGATTCGAGGCTGAGGATAACAATCCTTGGGGCATGATTTATTCAATAAAGAGAAATAGACACACATCCTCCAATGCACATCCCTCTTCTTAACCATCACCATATTGGAGACTCATCTTGGATATTGGATCTCTGATACAAACCTGGCCTTAAGAAGTTTACTCAACTGCTCCCGAATGGGCCCAACCAATTTATTGGCGACTGATCTCTTCTTCTGTCGGATGGGACGTGTGTTGGGATTAAGATTGAGGCAGTGACAAGTCATATCTGCATCGATCCCTGTCATGTATGTCTCGTTCCAAGCAAAGATGTCGATGTTTTGTTGGATGCAGGCCAGTACCTTTTCTCGGTCATTTGAGCTGAGCTCCCCACTGATCCTCACTTTTTCCAATCTCCCTGCCTATGAAAGAACCTCCACTTCCACTACTTCTTCCACAGCCTCCATCCGAGACTGCTCCTCCCATTCGCCCTCTGCCCTCTCTCCTTGGACAAATGCCTCTTCCTCCTCCACTCCCACAATGATCATTTCCCAGTCCCGGTCTCCCAGCAGCTCATCAAACCCATCCACTTGGGCGTAGCTCTCTTCTTTAGCCTCCATCTTCCTCGCAACTTCTTCCAACTTCACCATCTCCACTACTCCACCAACCAACTCAACCTCCGCCTCTTCCACCCTCCTTCTTAACTTGCTCGCTCTTCCATCTCCCTTCCAATCTCACCGGCTCCCTCCTTCCAGGAGATGTGTGTATGGTCATTACGTAGCATTGACTTGCTAACTTCGGGTCTCTCCTGACTCTGATTTGGACTCCCCTCCCCCCCCCCCCCACCACATTGAAATTCAAGAACTGGTGGAATGAGTATGGGGCACATCTAAACGTATTGATGAGGGGCCACCCAAATATTGCGCTATATCTGCTCGGAGCATCGACAATGACGAACAGTGAGTTATGGGACTGTCCCCCCAAGGTCATATAAAGTCTGACCCCTCCTTCAACTTCCTTCCTCTCCCTGAGAACCCAAACAGCGGACCATCCGAGGACAACACCCTTCTCAACTCCACCTTCATCTCATTGAATGCCTTCTTGAAGATGGCATTGACTGAGCTCTTGTTGTCAATGAGGATCCATGAGCCGGTGAAGTTCTCGATGGAGTTTTGAATCACCAGGGCATCGCAGAAGTGATCCTCATGATCTGGCATGTCATTTCGAGAGAAGGTGATCTTTTCCTCTAGGGGTGGGGATACGATGTCGAAGCTACGCTCTGACGATATATGGTGTGTAGGATCTCCCTCTATGTGGCCTCTATCCCCACCCCACCATGGATCACCCCAATCCCTCCTAGAGTGCCCAAGTCTGCCCTGTTGAAGTGTTAGACCGGGCGGCCTGGCGGTCTAGTCAGGCGGGTTGTTGACCGCGCAGTCTAGCAGTTTTATTCCAGCAGGTTCGTGTTTTGACTGTTGTTGTTTGTAGTCTGAGCGGTCTGGCGGTCTCTCTCAGAAGTTTGGAGACCGGGCGGTCTAGCGGCCTCCTATTGCGGCATGTTCTCTTCCTGCTGGAGTTGCCGAGTGGTTAGCCCATTTGTCTAACCACGCGGCCTGTGCGGTCTCTTTAATTTCTAGCCGCTCAGCCCTGTAAATTTTTACTCCCACATTGTTTGTTTGTACTCTCTCCTATCTCCTCCATTCTATAAAAGGGAGGTCATACCTTTGTAAAGATCACCTTTTTTGGATATTAAAATTTCAATTATTCAAACTTCTGTCCGTTTATTAGCTGCATGTTCGCTACTTTTACATGGTATCAGAGCACTCGGTCCTTTCCACCTGACTACGCTCTCTCTGCCCGTGCGGCTTGTTTCTTCTTTCCACGACCTATTCTCGCGACTTGCTTTCTCTTCTGACCGCTATACTGTTCGCGCGGCTTCTCCCTGTTCGCGCGATTTCTTTCGGTCTATTCTCGACATGTTCTCTTGGGTCCTTTGCTTCCTCTTCTCTTCTGTTCGCTCGGACTTTTTCAGTTCGCGCGACCTCTTACCCTGTGCCTTGGTCTGCTTCCTGGCCGCTGGTGTTCTACCACCGTGCCACTGCAGCTTCTTCCCTTTAGCCCGCTGCGGTTTCATCCTTGTTTGTTGCGGTTTCCTTCTCGTGTCCCGGCCTCCTCCTTAGGTCGTGCGGGTTGCTCTCCATTTTCTCTCCCCGCGGCTTCTCTTCTTCTCGCGCGGTTTCCTGCCTTCACTATGGCCACTTCCGGTCTCTCCACCCCTGTTACCTCTACCTCCACCACTCCTGCAGCTCCTCCTCCTCCTACTCCTTCGGGCAACCTTGGCACGCTTTCTAAGCTTGTTGGCTCCAACTATCCCGATTGGAGCGTTTCTTTCACCTTTCTTCTTCGCTCTCAGCGCAAGCATCATCACCTCACCGATGATCCTCCTCCACTTAACTCTCCTGAATTTGATGAATGTGATGCGAGTGATGCCTTTGTCTGCACTTGACTGGCCAATAGCCTCTCTAATGAGTGCCTTCTCGTCATTCGCCATGATGAGACGGTCAAGGCCGCCTGGCTTCACCTAGCTGCTCTCTATTCGAAGGGGGCCAGACGTCCCGTATTTATACTCTTTATGCGGACCTCTTCGCCCGCCCCTCCATGTCTCCTGCTGCGGCTTATCAGCAGGTTCAGGCTCTTGGCGCAGAGATCCTACAAAATCGCCCCCTCTCCGCGGACTTGGCCGACTAGCACAAACACTTCCAAGAACTCCTGGTTGTTTGTTATCTTCTCCGTCTTCCCGATTCTTATGATATGATCCGCTAGCAGATCTTGGGTGAGGCAGAATCACCTACCTTGGATGCCACCACGGCTCGCATTGCCGCTGTTACTTCGCTGCTCTAGCGGCCTCTGTTGGTCTCCCCTCCTTCCCAGGACTCCTATGCTCACCAGGCTCAGCGGGAGGGGGGTCCTAGTGGTCGCATCCACTTAGGCGGGCGTGGTTCGTCCAGGTTCCTTTGCTCTCACTGTGGTCGTACCGGCCATTCTGTTGACCGCTGCTGGCAGAAACATCCTCATCTTCGCCCTTCCGGTGATGCTCCTTCCTCGACCTCCGCCTCCTCTCGGCCGTCTGCCTCTGTGGCCATGACTTCAGGTAGTGCCCACGTCGTTACCTAAGGTAAATGGCTGATTGACTCGGGTGCTACAAATCATTTGACTGGCAACCCTCATTGCTTCTCTCTCCTTGAAACGCATGACCGCCTACCCTCGGTTCGTGTGGCGGATGGTTCACCGTCCCCGGTGCTTGGGACGGGCATGGTTCAAGTTACCCCGTCGCTTCGCTTGGAGGACACTCTCTATGTCCCGAAGTTCCCGTGCAATTTATTATCTGTTACTACTTTATGTCGGCAACTTCAGTGTTATGTCTTATTCACTCCCACTTCTTGTTCTTTTCAGGACCCGAGACCCAGCGGACGATTGCTACTGGGACTGAGAGCAGTGGACTCTATTTCCTTGACAACGTTTCCGCTCTGTCCGCCTACTCCTCCTCCTCTACAAATCTGCTTCAATGGCATCTTCGCCTTGGACATCCTCCTCCTCGGATTCTACGACAGTGGTATCAGACCAGTCCTCTGCTTACCTCCGACCAGTCCTCCACTCAACTGTGATGCGTGTCAGCTTGGCAAACATCATCGCTCCTCCTTCCCGCCGAAGCAAGGCCGTGGCTCCTCTCGCCCGTTTGATCTCATTCATTCTGATGTCTGGGGTCCTGCTCCTACCCTCACCGTTGTTCGGGATAGTTCCTACTTTGTAACTTTTATAGATGATTTTTCTAGATGTACATGGGTGTATCTATTAAAAGATCGCTCTGAACTCTTTTCTATCTGGCAATCCTTTTATTTCATGATTAAGACTCAATTTGGCATTTCTATTAAAGTTTTACGCTCTGATAATGCTAAGGAATATCTTAGTCATGAGTTCTCCTCTTTCTTTCGGCAACATGGTCTTCTTCATCAAACCACCTGTGTTTACACCTCCCAGTAGAATGGGGTGGAGGAGCGTAAGAACCGTCACCTCCTTGATGTCGCTCACACTCACATGACGCAGATGCAAGTACCCCGCTCCTACTGGGGCTACGCTGTGCTCCTCGCCTGCTATCTCATCAATCGTCTTCCCTCCACGGTTCTCCACGGCTAGACCCCCTTCTCCATTCTATACCCCCGCAAGGAACACTTTCCTCTCCCTCTCCATGTCTTTGGGTGTATGGATTTTGTTCACGCTCCCTCCGCTACCCGCGACAAGCTTTCCCCCCGTTCCACCAAGTGTGTCTTTTTGGGGTACTCTACCACTCAAAAAGGCTATTGCTGTTTTGACCCCGTTCTGTGCAAACAATATGTCTCCGCGGACGTGACATTCTTCGAGAATGCATCCTACTTCTCTCTTGACTCCTCTCTTCCTCCTGATATCTCTGCTTCACCACCGCCTCTCTCCATTCCTTCCCCGCCTCTCGACGTCTCCACTCTTCCATCATCTCCTCCTCCGTCTCCTTCTCTGTCCGTCTCACCCCATATCCCTCCACCCTCTTCTCCGCAGCTGTCTCTCTCTAGTCCCGGGCCAGCCTTCTCCGCCACGGACGCTCCGGTCACTGAGGCACCCGTCGACCTGGATCTTCCCATTGCTCTTCGCAAAGGGGTGCGGGCGTGTACTCAACACCCGCTTGCGGCAGTTGTTTCCTATGATCTGCTTTCTCCTTCTCGCAGGTGTTTTACCTTGGCTATCTTTGCTGCTACTACCCCCCGCACCTACCAGGAGGCTCTTGGAGATTTATCCCAAGATTCCCAAATTTTGATACAACTTGTAAGGGAGCCTAAAAAGAGCCTGGTAATTTTTTCCAAAAAACTTTTGAGCAATTTTGTGCCTCTAAATTGGATGAATAAAATTTATTTGAACTAAAAAATACCAAATCAACTCAAAAAATTTTAAAACTTTTTGTGAAAGAAGCCCACCTCAAGTGGAACAATGTTCATGTTCAACCCTTTTACCCTAGGAGCCTATATTGTTTTATAAACAATATGCAAAATTTTGCTTAAAAATTGGTTTGCATAAAGCAGACCAGGCTTGATCCTGCCGCTGATATTGAGCCAGATAGGTAAACTGACCAACCTGTCCCCACAACGGATCGGCCACAGATCCGTTGTGGGGGAACAGAAGTTGATGCAGGGGGAGGGGGAATTAGGTAATCTTCGTCGTCCATCATATCACCGAGATTGGACGGCGGTGATTCACCACACTGGTGAAGAAGGCGGTGGCCTTCTGCCACAGCCGGCCAGCCACTATTGGGCACCGGCACTGCCCCCAATCAGCTCACTGGGGGCCGACGACCTATTGGGCGCTGGTATGACAGCCTACCGCTGCAGGCCACTGCCAGAAAAATGAAACCGAGAGCAGGGTGGCGGGTGGCCCTACTCCCAGCGCCACCTCGCCACCCCGCCTCTTTGGTGACTACCTCGGCCACGAAACTACCCCCAGCCGACGTGCCGGGGGTTAAGCCCTCCTCCAGTGGTGGTCTGGCGGCTTGGTACCACCGACTGCCACCGTTGAAAAAATGATAGAGAAAAACTCTATTTTTGGGTGCCGTCGGAGCGGCGATTTTCGGTGGTACCTCGGCCTGCCACCACCGGGGAAGGTTGTCCTCGGTGGTTTAGCCCTTCCCCAATACCACCATCGGTACTGGGCAAGGCTAACCACCTGCAGCCACCACCCGACCTTGAGCTTTGCTCGGGTGGTGGCGGTGGCACTCCGACCACTGGGAGACGCATGCAGGACATCACAAAGATAGGAAAGGGGGAGGGGAGATACATCCACCTAGACTGGAGGAGCTTGGGAGGGTCCTAGCCAAGATGCCATTAGAGGCGATGGTGGAGCTTTTCTGGTGAAGTTTTTTCCAGCGAGCTGGTGCTCCGGTGATGGTGCTCTAGGCTCAGGTAGGTTTGTGTAGAGGAGAGAAGGGTGGGCAATGGCTTTTATAGGCTTGGGGAGGGTGGCCACCCCTACCCAATGTGGGACTATTCCTATAATAGGAGGAGCTCCTCTCCTATCCTCTACTTACACTAGCCAAGTGGCATCATCCTAGAGCCTCTAGGTGGCAGCCATCCAAGTGAAGAAGAGAAGGGGGTTGTGGGCTTGGTCTTGGGAGTGAGAAAGAGGGGAAGGGAAAGAGGGTGGTGGGCTTTTCCCCTAGGCCCATTTCCCACTATGCTTGCCGGTTTGGTTGGGCCTTAACCATTAATGAAGAGGAGGTGAGCCCTCCTTTGGGAAAATTCCAAAGAAATGGGGTTTTAGGGGGTTTGACCAAAGCCAACCCTAGTGTGAGTCCCCCCTTGTTGGTCCAAGTCAAAATAGGTCGATACCATTGGGATTCGGGTCAAGGTTGGGGTGTCGTGTCATAATTTGTGTGTGCATGCCTTTCGGTGCACAATATGCTTAATTTGACCAAGAGTTGGCCACTCGCCTTTGAAATTGACTAGGACGAACTCAGTTGATTTTGCATTGACCATACGGCTCCAATGCCACTAGCTGGGGTCGAATCGGAGTTAATTTGCTAAACACCCAAAATCTGCGCATTGTGATGCGCTAAGATGGTCAAAATACCTATATTCTTCGTTAGAGTTTGAATTGCGACGCAACGAATTCCAATGCGTTCATATTGACTATATGAAGACATAAAAACTGACATGACTCAAATCGGAACTCTTTAGGTCATTTTCCAAAAATCTCATTTTTGCGATGTTTTACGAGAAATGGCTATACCCGCCATATGACCTTGGAGTTTAACGGCATGAGTTCCAATGTGTTCGTATTGGTTACACGAAGACATTGAAAACTGACAGAACTCGAATCGGAGTTCTCTAGCACTATATACCCCATTTAGGGTTACCTCCTACCCGGGTGTGGGTCACTGGTAGAGGTTCTGGTCACTTTTATTGGGCCCACTAGGGTTCTAGTGGCCCAATAAAAGTCTAGATGTTACACTCCCTTCCGAGGCAAACCCTCTTCCTTAACCCTGCGGATATCTCTATTATAGCTGACGGTTCACATATCCTCAGTTTGATAATATCAATTCTCATGTTGTATTTGATCACATCTTGTGTTTGGTAGAGTGTGCGGTTTTACAAGTTCAAGCGATGCAAGAAGCTCTCCTATTCCACCTACCACCGAGCGGTTATAGTTACCGTCGGGCAGTAACCTGAATTAAATAGACATGGCGCTCGGGTATCTACCGCGTCGCGCTAGTACTACCTCCCGCGATAGCTGGAGGCTTTATTTCGGCCAGGCGCTCGGGAACCTACCGTGCAGGCATTAACTTTGTACCACGCCGCGTTAGCCCACTCAGCGTTCGTCGAGATGACTGGAGTAATGACGGGTGATACCTTGATACCGCGCCGTGTTAGCCCACTCAACGATCGTCGAGATGGAAGCATCGAGATGATTGGACTACCGGCAAGCAGTACCTACCTACCACACCGCGCTAGCTTTGAAAAAAAGAAATATTCGTTTTGAATATTTTTCCAAATTTTGGAGGACAGTTGTCACATCAAGCACGTGAACCTACCGTTGGGCTCTAGTCTTAACGTCGGTGGTAGCCTGTTTTTACAAAGATGTATAAAAGGCATGTCGACTTTTGGATTCCTTATTATGACGAAAAAGACTTAGTTCTTTTATTGCTAGGGTTCGGCAGCCTCTATGTGGTCTGTTCTGTCGTCTCCATCGAAGGAAAAGAAGACTGCCTCCCTCCCATTCGTGCATGAAGAACTCCGGCGAGCCAAGAAAAACAAAGCCTACAAAGAGTTGATCGGTTACAAACCCACAAAGATTTCTAGCGCCGATCACGGATCGCTGAACAGAGGAGTCGTATTGAGGGAGATTTGAACTTTAATCCTTTTTATATTCTTGTGTATTTTTCTCTTCTTTGTATTCTTGTGGTGAGGAAAATTGACCAGTGAAGGTCATCGGAATCCGGAAAGGATTCCATGAGAAATTGTCTGGGGGAAGGGACGTCTAGATCGGGGGATCTAGCGGGGTTTTAGGACACCTCCTTGTATGAGGGTGAAGAGCCAACTCGAATACCTTTCTTGGAGGGAAAGGGAGAGAGCCAACCGGCACGGGGAGCGGGTCGGTATAGAAAACCAAAAGTCTTTCTTCATTCACCATCTCCGATCTCCGGCGTCACGGAGATCAAGTTTTTGTAATCTTTAAAAATAGTTGTTGATTTTATTTTGGAATGGAATTCATTTTCTATCTCTTCTCCTCTGTATAATGTTGTGTGTTAGCATGTAGTTTTCTGAAGGGTGCATAGATCTCCTATGAGGAATCTGCCCAGAAAAACGAGTTCGGTGACATACCGCTATGCGTTAGCTACCTAACTCCCCGTGGTAGTTTCCTGCACTAGTTTTTCTGGTTAGAAATCATTCGAATTTCTAGTAATCATTGTTAAACCTTATTCACCCGCCTCTAAGGTTGCTCACTAGATCCAACAATTGGTATCAGAGCGCGGTTATTCCAAAACGGTTTCACCACCATGTTTAATGGTCAACACTAGTCTCGAATTGACTAGTGGGATGGAAATTGGTACACTGAAAAATCACTAGCACCACCACTATTTTTAGGTAAAAACTATGAAGGTTGGAAAGTGTTGATGAGAAAATTCCTTATAAGTCTAGACATAGAGGTGTGGAGCATGACGTATATTAAGCCGCCACATAACTTAACCAAGCACGAGTGCCATATAAACGATAAAGCTATGAATAGTTTATTTTGTGTGATTGGTCAAGAAATTTTTAAACTCATCTATTCTTTTCCACTGCCTATGACATATGAAAATTTCTTAAGTGTACTTATAGTGCTCTTTCTGCAGATGACAAGTTAGAGAAATTTCTCATGGATCCAAGTGAAGTACTGGGTGGAGACGTGCTCTTAGAAACAGACATGGCAACCACGTCACGGGTAATGGAAGCTGAAATCTCACCCAAGAGCACTATAAGAAAATCGAATTCCCTTCGTGTATGAAATTCTATTTCTGCATTGGATGAACTAGATAGGACACCCGGTAGAATTGAGAAATTGTTGAGTATTAATTCAAAACTACGTTTAGAAAATAACCGCTTGAAAGCAAGAGTTAATATAGAGCCCATCATTGCTATGTCTAGTTCACCTGCATGTACGTTAAGTAACATTCCTACATCGTGTATCGATTATAATGAATTAGAGGAAAAATATAAGCTCCTTGAAAAAGAGCTCCACTTTGCAAAAGAACAAAATAATAAACTATGTTTCGAAAATTTATCATTGACAAGGGATTGTGTTGAATGCAAGAATTATAAAGTTGAAATTAAAGAGATGAATGAGACTTTTGATGAATTTAGGAGTAACTACGAAACTCATATCGAATCGATAGTCTCTACTCTCAAAAATAGCACAATAGCACAATCGCATACAACAAAGCTAGACATAACCTTAAACTGAAAAACAAAGAACTAATTATAAAAATCAACGTGCTTAAAAAAATAATGCTTAACAACTCACAAAGCCCAACTCCTAAGTTGCACGTTAAAGCCAAAAGCATGTTGAACATGAACCACCATCTAGAGGCTGAGTTAATCAAAGGGAGCAGAAAATCTCAAGCTAGAGTAAGTGAAACTCTTAACTATAAAAATCAATTTCACTTTGAAAAACAAATTACTCCTCACTCAAAAACAAATGAATGTAGATTTCCTATAATCAACTACAATGATATGAGTCTCTATGTCAAACCAGAAGATTGTACCTCGGAGAACTTTTTCTTTTTGTGTGTTGTGATTTAGTTATGTTCTGCTTTCAATACAATCACACAAAGCACACACAAGATTTATAGTGGTTCCCCAGATTATGGGTATGGCCACTGTCCCACCCACCTTTCTAAGAGCTTGTTAGACAAGGCACTTCTCTAAATCTCGACTCCAAAGAGCTTACAACACAGATCCCTCAGGATCTATCAGTCTCATCCAAGACCTACGTTAGGCACAAGGCCCTACCTCAGAGCAAGCTTGCTCCTACAGCTCAGTGATCCAAAGATCACCTACCTCAGACTTAATTATTAGTCCTACAACTCAGGCTAGGATGATAGCCCTACAACTTAGAGAGAATGACTCTCCTACAGCTCAGGCATA
The DNA here is from genome assembly GCA_039583875.1 of Platanthera guangdongensis. Classification (NCBI taxonomy): domain Eukaryota; kingdom Viridiplantae; phylum Streptophyta; class Magnoliopsida; order Asparagales; family Orchidaceae; genus Platanthera; species Platanthera guangdongensis. The sequence continues at coordinate 44,882,229 of CM077164.1, forward strand.
AAGGCCATATCTCAGATCCATAAAAGGATCCTACAGCAGGCCCAAAGGCCCTACAACTCAGAGAGAATGAATCTCTTATAGCTCAGGCACAAAGGCCCTACAACTCAGATCCAAGACTGGATCCTACCTCAGACAAGCTGCCCTACAACTCAGATCCACACAGGGATCCTACCTTAGCCTTTATAAATTAGGCCTACACTCAGATCCAAAGGACCTTACAGAGAGAATGGTTTGTTGGTGTTGATTTGATTCCAGAGAAATATTTTATGAGCCTTCTGCTTCCTGAGCTGAGAAACAATCAGCCCTAACTTCTTCATAGCAATAAGAAAATGATCTTCAGGAAACTTCTACTTGTGTTAGAAGAAACTCAAAAACACAGGTTTCTGAACTTGTTGATGAAGATAAATGAGTTATCAATTCTTTGAATTCTTCACTCAGCTAACCTTGTCTGAATATATCAGAGTTCTTCTGCTTCTACCTGAACTGACAAAGAAACTCAGTTCTAACTTCTTCTTCATAGCTCCAGAAAGTATTCTTCAGGAATGATCTGCTAGGGTTGTGAAGATGCTGCAGCTAGGGATTGCCTTGCTGCTCTTTCTTCTTCAGAGAGATTATTCTGAACGTGTTGTTGAAGATCAACATCTAACTTGCATCAACAGATCTGCTGCAGCTGGGGTTAGTACTTGGCTGCTTCCTCTTCAGAGAGATTACTCTGAACTTACTTTTGAAGATCAACAGCTAACTTGCTTGAACTTTTAGAACAGCACTTTGAACTTTGTTCTTCAGGCTCTGTAACTTTGGCGAGAGGAATAAGATGAAGTTCCGCCTCTTTACGAAAAGTCAAATCTCTAAAATGTATCTTCTTTGTACTGATCAAAATACTTTTATCTTCCACAGTCCAACATCTCTTTGATGTGTGGGCCTACTTGGATTTGCAAGCTGCAATCTTGCCTTTGCATTAAATGCAGCACGGATGGCAAGCGGGTTGTTTGTCGTGTACTGTTGACTTCCCGCAATGATTTTGAATCTTACTGATGTCAGCATCTGTGGACTTAGCCAAATTTAAACAATTTAGTATATGCGTTGAGTGGTCAATCTTCACTCAATGCAAAAACACTTAGACAGATTTCTGTCTCACTGGGCATTGAGTGATTAGTCATCACTCAATGAATTTGGACTTAGCCAATATTTCTATTGAGGAAGCGTTGAGTGTGTTGACTTCACTCAATGCTTTTGTTATTAGACAAAACTCTCTGTTGATAGGCGTTGAGTGTGTTGGCATCACTCAATGCTTTTGTCCTTAGACAAAACTTTTTGTTGATAGGCGTTGAGTGCGTTGACTTCACTCAATGCTTTTGTACTTAGACAAAACTTTTTGTTGATAGGCATTGAGTGCGTTGACTTCACTCAATGCTTTTGTCCTTAAATAAACTTTCTATTTGATAAGCATTGAGTGTGTTGACTTCACTCAACGTTTTTGTCCTTAGACAAACTTTCTATTTGATAGGCATTGAGTTGAGTGAGCCTTCATCACTCAACGCATCTGGACTTAGCTGCTTCTCTGAAGCCTGCTATCTTGTTGAGGTGTTGAGTGAACTGCCTTCACTCAACGCTTCTGTACTTAGCCGATTTCTCTTGTTGAGTTGGCGTTGAGTGAACTGCCTTCACTCAATGCTTCTGGACTTAGACAGATTTTTTGTCTCCATCTTCTGAAGCTTTGACTGCACGAGCTTTACTCGACGCTTCTTTCTCTAGCATTGAATGAGCGGTCCTCACTCAATGCTTCTAGACTTAACCAAAATTCTTCCCTGCCAATGTTGAAGCTTTGACCGTCTTGTCTTTACTCAATGCTTCTTATTGTATGGCATTGAGTGAACTGTCCTCACTCGACGCTTCTGTACTTAGCATGATTTTTTCCTTGCTAATGCTGAAGCTTTGACAGGATGAGATTTACTCGGCGTATCTTGTTATATGGCGTTGAGTGAACTGCCTTCACTCAATGCCCATGGACTTAGCCAAAATCCTGCTTTATCAACAGTCAGGCTTTGACTGCCTATGCTTTACTCAGCGCTTCTTGGCATCTAGCGTTGAGTGAACTGGCTTCACTCAATGCATGTAGACTTGGACATTTTTTGTCTTTCCAGCATCCATCATTGACATCTGGCATTGAGTGAACTGGCTTCACTTAACGCATGTGGACTTAGACAAATTTATGTATGTCCAGCATTCTTCCTTGTGTCCACCTGACATTATCACTTAGACAACCTATCTAAACTTATTCCAAAGAACATCCTACACACATTGAACTTGAGCATACATCAAATACAATTATGCTCTTAGTATTAATGGTGATGCCTCTTCAAATCCAAATCAAGGGAATATTGAAGGGCAAAATTCTCAACAAATAGAGCATCATGGAGAGGATGAGATCTGAGACACTGAAGGCTTTCTCAGCTAGGATACAATATGTCACCATAGAGAGCTGGACTGTGATTTTCTTGGTATCCCCGGCCTTGAAAATCAGAGAGTGACGGAGGACATCTTGGATGATGCGGGCATCAGGAGTAAGCGTATCCACTATAGTGATGAGATCGGTACGGTCCTCCACACCGTGGAGAACCTCATTGATATCTCTCTAGTTCCGGCTGGTTCTGAAGGACTCCAAGAGATTTGCATGGAGTATCATCATGATTTCAGACCCGATACAGGACTGCACTCCTCCACCCAGTTGTGTGTGAGCGGGATCCTAGTGGTTGTTGTAGAACTCCCGAGTGAGGATCGAGGAAAATGGATCACCAGAGGAAATCACAGAGAGTATGCCTGAGTTCTCCAACTAACCATAGATGTGGGCATACCGATCATCGATATCAATGACCATTGGCACGCTTATTGTCGCCTCGTCTATAGCAGGAAATGTAGATGCGGGCACTCGAGCGCGTTTCGCGAAACTGTGGCGAGGTGGTTAGGAGATTGATGAAGACATAACCTAAAAAAGGAAAACGAACGAAATTTTTTCAGTCAAAAAATGATGAAAAAAACAAAAAATGACTTCTGGATCCTACCGCAGCGCGATAATCTATTACCGACGTGCAGTAGCATGACGGACTGCATTCCGTCTTCCTCCGGCGGATCTCCCCCAAAAGTCTAGTTTTTTGTGATTTCTACTCAAAAATGTGTAGGGGAGAGAGATCTAAGCTCATGCAAAGTAGATCTGTGAAAAAAAATGAAGATCGTGGAGGAAACTCACAAATCAAACGTGGAGAACGGTTGATATCTCCCCGGATGATGCTTCAATTTCGGATCTCCCCAAAAACTCAACTTTTAAGAAACTTATTCACTTGAAAATGTTAAGGGAGCGAGATCCAAGCTTACACAAGGTAGATCTGGGAAAATAACAATGATTCGTAGAGAAAATTCACAAATCACACTTAAAAAACATCTAAAATCATCACGGATTGTCCCCAAAACTCCATGAAATCCATATTAAAATACATTCTACAGCAAAACAAAATGGAAACGGGGAGAAGGTACCTGGATCTGGAGGTGTAGGATGGAGAAGCTCGATTTGCGGTAGTAGGAGAGTGCACAAGCGGGATTGGAGAAATTGGGGCTGAATCGGTGCTCTTATAGATCTGGAGCTACCGCGGCGCGGTACCCCTACTGTCTGCGGCAGCACTCTTTTTCGTAATATTTTCTGACAATTTGGGCAAGTATCTTCATTATCCCTTAGTTTGATATAAACGATAACACAAGACTCTCTGTGATGTGTCTCACAATAGCGGGGGTGTAGGTTTGTCGGCATTAGGAACACGAACTTGTAATCCACGTCTTATCCCTAACCGGGTAAGGGTTCCAGTAGGTCCTTGTGTGATGATGGGGGAAAGAGTGTTAGGTTGAGCGGTTTCTGGTGTGGGCATATGGGATTAACACAACACCCTACGGCACGTGTGCTGCTCCTCATGCTCATCTGTCACTTAGTACGGCACTAGAATGATGACACATTGTTTGGGTCAATTGTGTTTTGAGCATTCTCATGGTTGTTCCGTTTATAACACGAACGTTATTTCATGCCTCATGGAAAATAGTCTCATGCTTAATACTCTACAGTGCTGTCGTATTTTTTTTTGCATTTCTCTTCATTTGATTTGATTGATCTATTTAATCGTTTTTTCCAACATTTCTGTTGTTTGATTTACGTACTTGGTTAATTGTTTTTTCATTTATGTTTGTTAAATCTCAAAAAAATACAAAAAAATTATAAAACCCCAAAATCAAAAAGGAAAAAATTTGTGGAGTGATCACTCTTAGAACACACATGACTAGAACTTAGAGCATAACATGTATGTATAATGTTTGATTTAGGCTTGTTAATCCCGGTGAACATTGTCTACCTATGTTATGATGTGTCGAATCTGTAAGTGCTTAGCTACTGAGTGCGACTACATATGTTTAGTGTTTGTTGAATATGCCTCTAGATAAGTGTGAGGATTTAGGTAGTGGAATAACTTTACACTATTCACACATCCCTAGATGGAGCACTCTTGTAGAAATTATATGTTTATATGTTATAACTCGTGATATTGGGTCTACCACGTTAGAAATATTTTGAATAATCAATGTCACAATACATATGTGTGTCTATAAAGGGTAGAACTTTGGGCAAAATCTCTAGTGATCAGGTCTTACGTATACAAGTCAAAGTGTATCTATCTATGTGGGTAGATTTTGATTGATTTGGGGTCCTTGAAATCAAAACTATAAAATTGATAGCACAACGAGTATAAATACCAAAAAAACTGCACGCTATCAAGCCTTGTGTCAAGGATACCCCCCAAGCACTACTCACTTCTCCTGATAAGTCATTATGAGCATTGTGAGGATGAGTACCTTGGTCCAAAAAATCATTTCGATCTTGTGCACAGACTACTACTTTAAGCTTAATGCCCCTATTTTTAGTCTATGTATAACGTAGCTAGCACTGTGACGTGATTTTTCACTTTATTCCTCTCGCGATATCATATTTAATTACTGAGATAAACCATGTAATGAATGTTAACTCTACTTGATATTTGTCTTTTGATGTTACACGTACACATGTCATTGCTCTATCTAACGCTTCCATGTATGAGAATTGGACAAAAATGACACTATATGTCTATAGTATGTAAGGTCTAGCACACGATTTCTATTTGTGATGTGTACAATGTTCCTCTGTATTAATTCTATAATTCTTTTTGCATTGTACTCTACATCGTTATGTGCTTAGTTTACCTGTGTTGTTCAATCCTTTGTAATTCTAAAAACTTCTTCAAAATTATTTCTATGTTTACTGCACTCATCAGTTTGACCACTATGCTTAGTATTCTCTGATTCCAAGTTTGGTCACCCCTATTGTTTTCACCTCTCGTTTCACTTTCTATAACGTGCACTGTTTTTTTTCTTTATCATGCTCATTATATACTGCATTCTGTTTCTTTCGTGCATGTGTATGTTCACTTTTGGTCTAGCCCATCCCCTTTCACTAATATCAAAGGGGGAAATAGATGGTTCATGAGTCATGGGTAAAGTCATGGGTAAGGGTAGATCACATGTAGGGGAGCTCATTTCGCTGTGTGCATGTAGATAGGGGGATCGTGTAGAACACATATATAGGAGGAGCACATGTGTACGGGAGCTATATGTAACCTGAAACCTGAGCTTTAAAGATTATCATGTACATATATATTGTATCATGAACTTATTGTTATATCTCATGAACGGGATTTGATATTATCAAAAGGGAAGTTTGTTACAGCCGACGGCTCACATATACTCAGTTTGATAATATCAATTCTCATGTCGTATTTGATCACATCTTTTGTTTGGTAGAGTGTGCAGGATTATAGGTTCAAGCAATGTAAGAATCTCTCATATGACACCTACCGTCGAGCGGTGGTAGTTACCGCTGAGCGGTCGTAGTTACCACCGGGCTGTAGCCTGAATTAAATAGACATGGCGCTCGGGTATCTACCACGCAGCGCTAGTACTAACGCCTGCGATAGCTCGAGGATTTATTTCAGCTAGGCACTCAGGAACCTACCGCGCAGGCGTTAACTTTTTATCGCGCCGCGTTAGCCCACTCAACGATCATTGAGATGGATTCGTCGAGACGACTGAGTAACGTCGAGTGATACCGTGATATCGTGCCTTGTTTGCCCACTCAATGATCGTCGAGATTGAAGCGCTGAGATGACTGAACTACCGCCAGGAGGTACCTACCTACCGCGCCGCACTAGCTTTGAAAAAAAGGAAAATATTTGTTTTGAATATTTTTCCAATTTTGGAGGACATCTGTCACATCAAGCACGTGAACCTACCGCCGGGTGCTAGTCTTACCGCCGGCGGTAGCCCGTTTTTACAATGATGTATAAAAGGCGTCTCGTTTTCTGGATTCCTTACTAAGATGAAAAGAGACTTAGTTCTTTGATTCCTAGGGTTCGGCCACCTCTCTGTGGTCCGTTCCGCACTACTCCCCTTAAGTTCCATGTCACTAGCTCACATCACCTCTTGGTGAATATCTTTGGACTCCATCAAATATCATATTACGATCATAACCAAACCCCAAACTGTTAGATCAAATTTAGTATTTCTTCTAACAGTCACCCCTTTGACGTTACTATATGCAGAACAAATGAGCGATTTGAGCCTAATGGTTATAATCACCAATTATTTTGATCCAAATGTTCTACAATTAATTGCAGGGGTCTAGATACTTAATTATGATGAAATTCTACAGTTTCCCCAATTTTCCAATTTAATTTGACCATAATTAAATATTCCTAAAATATAAGTCACTAGTGGATTTGTACATGAAGTATCACTTCCAGAGGTCCAAACAGTACCAATTACTTTTCATGAGAGAAAAATGATAAATACGAGATTTGTACAAAATTACATAATATTCTAATAATATTTGATATTTAATTTCTAATTATCAAAATCCAATCCACTAGTTTATTTTACACATGAGGTACTATAAATACTCATCTAATAATTTCATAAACATTACTAGAGATTAAAAGTGTTAAATAATTAACTATTATAGAAGTTCAAAATTTTTTAACTCTATTTGACCACAAGTACTTCAATAATAAAAAGTGGATAAAATTGTAATTATAACTGCAACTCAAAGATTCGGACTTCCAAAAATTTCAAATAATTTACCAAGAATGTAAAATGCTAAAATAATACTACTTGCAAATTTTCATGATTTTTGCGACTATTTTTGTCACATTAATTCCATTTGAAAATAAGTGTAACAATATAAAAAATAATTCAATTTCCAATCAAATTCAACTCCAAATATTCTAAACCTCTATGAGGAGGTGTATTTTCACTAAATAAGTGCAAGTACAAATTTTACTGGATTTGACCAAGTCAATCTTGCTAAATTCAGAAGATACATCCTTTTGGCTAAATGCACACCACATACCTTAAGCCATAGCCTCATGCATTGGAATACACCCACCTAAAGAGCTCCAAATGGCCTCGAAATTTTACCACGGTCATATAATACCTAATGAACCTCACACTCGGAATTTGGATTTATATGAGTTGTCTAACCACTTTTATTCCAATAATTTAATAAATCATATATTGGACAAAACTATACAAAAATGTGCCCCAAAAATTCTGATTTTGGGTTACGTGGTGTATCTAGGGTACATACGGGTATGGTCAAAATTTTAGCTTTATCCATATAGCTATGTGAAAGTTATTCACAATCAAAGTTCTATCCTTCTCAAGGACCAGTCCCACTAAAACTTTCATACAAGAGTTGTAGGACTCTGAATGAGTTGATTTCAATTCCTAGAGAAAGTAGACCTCAAGGGCTACAAAAGTTATCCCAAGAAACATTTCCTAATTTGGTCTCTAAGGGTAATTAATTTCTGTTTGAGAAACTATATTAAAGTGTGATCAAATTTATATATTAATTAAATACTATATATATAAATTCTTCATGCATGAATCTTAAAGCGATTTTAATGGGATCTGGTTTTCTTGTTCCTTGAGCCAATGGTGGAGATTTTCCCAACTTGGAGCTTATTCAAACTCAATTTCTCGGCCATCCAGCAGCCTCCCAGGCCGGCCACCGCCACCATCGCCTTCGTTGAGGTGGCGGTTATTAATTGGCGGTGGTTTGGTCGCCGGTGGTGGTGTTTTACTGCAAACCTGACATCCATAATTTTTACAAAATTCTCCATTATATTCTCAATGGATCAGGGTCAATTGAGCCTGATATCTCTCCTAATGGACTTAGGATGCTAACACAAGGGGAGAGGAGGAGAAACAGACCTGTAATCAGGCTTGGAGGCGGCTGCTATAGCAGGTGGCCATGGTTGAGGCATTTTCCGGCGAGTTTGCTCAATTCCTCTATCCTCCACAAAAAGATTCGATCCAACACACTATTTCGACTTCTTAAGAGGTGTCATGAGGGAGGTGATCGACCATGAGATTTAAAGCTCTCCATTGATGGTGGACGACCAGGTGTGATGAGGAAATTGATCCTAAGCATCAGGGAAGACCAAAGGATTGCTTTGGGAAGATGGAAGGGGTGCCTTATGGCCTCCTCCCATTAATTCTTCATTTCACCATTAATTTATGGGTGATTTTCTATTTTCACCCCCATTAAATAGTATGAAATTCCCTAATCATGTTATTTAACTGAAATAATGTTAGTGGGTTGCAGGATGGGCCTTGGTTCAAGTCCTTAGCCCATTGGAATTTGGTTAAGCCTTTATTTCTCTCTTTTAGGCTCAATTTTGATCATAGTTGACTTGGGGTGTTGACTTAGTCAATTGAGGGGTTGACTGGTCACATGAGTTTGTCATGAGTCCTATGACACCACCTTAGGTTAGTTGTGTCATAGTGACGCTCCAATTGGGCTAATTTATCTAATAGGTGTATGTTTGACCAAAATTGGTTTAGGTTTGACTTTGGCCAAATTTGAGAAATTGGTGCCCACCTGATGGGGATTTTGGGTCCAATGTGTCTCTAATGGTGTTATAGGGTTATGAGTGAGGTCAATTTGATGTGGTTAATTCAATTGGATGTGAATTGACCTAGATTGCCTTGTGCACCTTGTGTGCACTAATTTTTGCCTTTGTTCAAGTAAACCTAGGTCACCTCCTTGCCCTAACTCACAAACCAAGTCATAACACCATCAAGGGGGCTAGAAGTATTAGGGATGATATAAATCCCAATAAACAAAAAAATAATTTCATCCCTGAAATTCAAGTTTGGGTCTACGAGGTTCTAAGCATTAATGGAAATACGAACATTTACATGGGTGTTTAGGTTGTACCTGAAGTGAAGATCTATGGGTGGCGTTGCTGCATGAGGTCCATGGGCTCCCAAGTGTGCTCCTCCTACCCATGATTTGACCATAACACCTTGACCAAGGAACGCTCTTCTTCCACAAGACTCGGGTTGTTGTATCGTCGATCCGGAACGGCTCCAAATGAACTGACCGATCAGATGCTACACGTCCCGAGGTGGAATGATGTGTTGCTCCTGCCAAAGTAAGGCCCTCCAAAGTGAGGAGACGTTGAAGATGTCGTGCAGGTTTGCTAGCTCTGGCGGTAGCTCCAGCCTATATGCCAAGGGACTGATCCAATCTAGGATCGTATAAGGCCCTATATATTGAGGGCTGAGATTCTTGTGCCTACGCACCCGCGAAACCCCATGCATCGGACGTATCTTCATGAACACCTTGTCCCCCACCTGGAATTCTACCTTTTTATGCCTCGCATCATAATACTCTGTCGGCTCTGGGCCTCCAGCATCCGGTCTTTAATCAGTCGAATGTGTGTATTTGTATCTTCGATGTAATCTGATCCAAGTGCCTTCAGATCCTCGTCATGTACCCAGGAGAGCGGTGTCTGGCACTTTCTCCGATATAGGGCCTCATAGGGAGCCATATAATTACTAGCTTGATTGTTGTTTTAGGAGAACTCAAACAAAGGTAACAGCTGCTCCCAAGGCTTCCCTATATCAAGTATAAACAAGCGCAGCAGATCCTCCATGGTCCCGTTGGTCCACTCTGTCTGCCCATCAGTCTGTGGATGAAAGGAGATGTTGAATGCAAGCTGAGAACCTAAGTACACCTGCACCGCCCTACATTCCCTGGAAGTGAATCGACCGTCTTGATCTGATACGATAGTCTTGGGCATTTCGTGGTACCGCACAAACTATTCCACAAACAACCTCACTACCACAGCAACTGGAGAGTACTTCTGGATCGGAATGAACCTGACTACCTTGGTCAATCTGTCCGTGATGACCTATATAAAATCGTTCCCTGAGTGGGAATGAGGTTATCCATGCACGAAATCGATAGTTATATCCTCGAACTTCCACTCTGGTACGGGCAGTGGCTGTAATTATGCCCTAGGATTCTTGCACTCGGCCTTCAACAGTTGACAGGCCTTTCAGTGCGTCACAAAACCTATAATATCCTTCTTCATTCCAAGCCAATACATGTCCCTCTGCAGGTTCTCCATCATCTTGGTGATCCCGGGGTGCACTGAATACTTAGAGCAGTGCACCTCCCAGAGAATATCCTCCTGGATCCCATCTCCTGCAGGTATAAAGATATAGCCCCGAAAATGAACAAGGTCATCACGCAACGTATATTCCTCTAAGTTACCCCCTTCTAGTGCTTTGAATATCGGCTCTAACTTTGTATCCAGCCTCTACTCTGCTCTGATGTGGTCTCTGATGTCTCACACAATGCTCAAGGAGTATAAGTACTCTGCATAGGTCTCTGGCTCGGCCTTGCTCACCAAGGTAATTTCCATGTCCCGCAACATCTTAACCAACTCCATGGCCATCATTCGGGGCTCCGAACCAGAAGTGACGACATTCCTACTCAAGGCATCAGCTACCTTGTTCGCCTCCCCGAATTATAGTGAATAGTGTAATCGTAATCACACAGAAACTATAACCACCTTCTCTGATGCAAGTTTATATCCTTATGTGTGTCTATATACTTGAGGTTCTTGTAATCTGAAAAGATATCGCAATGAACCCCATATAGGTAATGCATCCATATATTCAACGCAAAATCACTGCCCCGAACTCAAGGTCGTGCACTGGGTAATTCTGCTAGTGCTTCTTCAGCTGCCTAGAAGCGTAGTCGATGACATGTCTGTGCTACATCAGAACTGCATCCATCCCCTAGTATGATGCATCTGTGTAAATCTATAATCCTTCCTTCCCAGATGGAAGGGCAAGGATGGGGGTTGAGGTGAGCTTGTACTTCAACTCTTAAAATGTTGCCTCGTATTGTGGAATCCACTCGAAGGGTGCATCTTTCCTCGTCAATGCGGTAAGAGGGACCGCAATATTGGAAAATCCTTCTATAAACTTGTCGTAATAGCCCGATTGTCTGAGGAAACTCCTAACATCCAAAGCTGACTTCAAATGCGGCCAATCCCAGACTGCATGCACCTTGTCCCGGTACACTGCCAACCCAGCTTAGCTGATCATATGCCCGAGGAAAGCCACCTCCTGTAGCCATAACTGGCACTTCGAGAACTTTGTGTACATTTGGTGCTCCCTCAACTTCCTTAATACCAATATCAGGTACTCTGTGTGATCCTCCTTCATCCTGGAGTAGATAAGGATGTCATTGATGAAGAATATAATGAATATGTCCAAGTACAGCTCAAATATCTGGTTCATCATACTCATGAATGTGGATGGGGTATTGGAGAGCCAAAAAGGCATCATTGTGAACTCGTACAATCTGTAGTGTGAGCTGAAAGGCATCTTCAGAATATCCTCCTCCCGAATCCTCAACTGATAGTATCCGGATCACAAATCTAGCTTAGAGAACCAGTGGGCTCCCTCTAGCTGGTTGAATAGATTGTCGATCCTTGTCAACAGGTATGTGTTTTGCACAGTCAACTTGTTGAGCTCCCGGTAATCGATGCAGAGCCTATGCAATCTGTCCTTCTTCTTTAAGAACAAGATCGGAGACCCATGGTGATGAACTCGGTCTGACAAATCTTGAGTTGACTAGCTCCTTCTAAAACTCTGCTAGCTCCTTCAGAGTCATCCTATAAGGTGCCCGAGAGATAGGTCTCGCTCCTGGCACCAGCTGGTTCCGAAAATCTACATCTCTATGCGGGGGTAATCCGGGTATCTTCTACGAAACAACATCAGAGAAGTTCCATACCACCGGGATATCATCAACGGAGGCCTCTGCCATCTCAAAGCATACCATATATACCTCGCCCCCCTGGTCGTGGGCCTTGACAGCATGTACATATGATAATAATATACGGGAGACGAGTCTAATACCTTTGAATATAACCTCGGTGTCTCCATGTCGCAGTGTAATCCTCCTAGCAAGGCAATCAATTCTGGCATGGTGCCAGTGTAACCATATCATGCCCAGAATCAGATTGAAGTCCGGAATCCATAGGATTGTCGTCGGAATCTCAAATAGCCTACCTCCAATATCCACGTACATGTTGCATTTTGCAGTGGATTGCAACTCTGATCTGTCTAGTAGTCGTAACCTCTGGGAGACGCCCAGGAAAAGCAGGACGGCATACACGTCCTTAGTGAAGTCCTCCGAGAAAAATGAGTGTGATGCACCCGTGTCAAATAGTGTATGGACGGGATTTCCACAAACAAACACTATGTCTGAGATAGTTATGATTGTCAGGTTATATTATCGTGATTTTAACTAAGGGAGTGCAAGGAAGTAAGTAACAAATTAAAACACCAAACTTAAAGTACATGTGATGACCTCCTTGGGGTTCCTCGACTGAGTCATATCCAAGGCGTATACTTGGCCGGGTCGTCGACCTCCGTCGTGATGTCATCGGCCCCGATATCTTCCTTAGCCTTTGCACTGCGGTGCTGGAAGGACTGTTGGAAGGAGAGGAGTTGGTGGAAGGAATCGCTGGGGGTAATGGGCACTGACATGCCCCGGCTGGTTGCACCCATAACATATCACATGCGGGCGTCCTTGATCATCATGTCTCCACGGCTCCTGAATGTGTGTTGGTGGTAGGGCTAGTACTACAGGAGGTCGCTGCTCCGGCCTAACATCGGGACGAGGACGTCCTCCACCTCTCCCGTATCTCATGAACCAGCCCCGTTGCGAGCCTCTACTGCTCTCACCAAAATGCATCCCTTCTGTCAGTCTCTTCCCCCTGCCCTGAACCATCAGGTGATCTGCCTCCCACATCTTTGTGGTTTCGATAATCTTCATCAAACTGGCCTCCGAGACAAACAGTAAGGCCTGTCTGAGTGGGTCCTAAAGCCCTCTATAAAATTTCTTTTCATAGTCCTTCTCGCTCAAAGGGCTAGCGAATAGTTCCAAGTGTGTGAACTTTCTCGGGTACACTAGCACTGACCGGATTCCCTTTCTGAGATGTAGAAACTGATCCTCCAATGCATCTCAATTTGTCGGTGAGACGAAATACTCCAAGAAGGCCTCACTAAATTGATCACGGCTGATCTGAGAGTACTCATAACCTACAAATGTGGAGTCCATGAGGGACTTCCACCACTTCCTGGCATGGCCTTCCAATGTCGTAACCAATAAGGCTGGGACCTCGTGGTCCGGGCAATGAATCCAAGCTAGCATCTCCTAGATAGTTTCAAGCCACTCCTTCATCTGATCTGCAAACTCATTCCCAAAGTATGTCAGAGGGGAGAGGCCTCGGAAGGTAGTCAGCCAATTTGAGCTCGGGCTTGGCTGCGGAGCCGGAAACTGCTCAGCTCTAAAGGCCTCTAGAATGGTCGTGAGAGTCTGACCCAACTCTGCATACTAAAAGGGCATAGCAACTAGCAAAGGGTGAACTATATTATGTAGTTTAAAATGTTACACTAGTTAAATACGGTTGGCCTAATATCATTTCAAGTGGACAAAATAATGTGATTTCCCACATGGGCACACAATAGCTTCTGCTGCTTTAGTTTGTCCACAAACTAATGTTGGAGTGGGGTGACATAGTGCTTTTGTTGACTTCTGTCTCTGATACCAGTTGTAAAATCCCCCCCTCCCGGTAATTGAGCACGGCCAAAGAGAGATTTTGTGCCGAGGACTGTCGTCTTGAAATGACACCAACTTACGAGTTGGTCTGCACCATAAGACGGCGACCTTGCCGGGAGGTACGATAATACACATGGCAAACGATAGTAGAAGTAATATAATCAAGTCCACAATCACAATAATATATAAAACAAAATAGTCCACAATGAGATACAAAATGAGTAAGAGTAACAAGGGCTTATGCCTTGTACATTTACAAATTACTAAACTCTCTTTCACTCAACAATGTGGAAGCTAAATCAAAAACACTCATCAACCTATTGTCAGGTAGTAGTAGTGCGCAACAATTGCTCCTCAAGTCCTGCTCCTCGTACTGCTGGTCCTCTGGGACGTGTTGCTACTATGTCACCATGCGCTCCTAAAATGATGTGGTCCACCGACTGTTAGTCAAAATACTAAGCGATTATTATCCCCGCCTCAACCTCGCGACTCCTAGGCACTTCGCAGGAGGAAGGAAGAGTAGGACAACAAATGTTGGGTATTGTATCCACAATGTACCTGATTTGAAGAAGCCCCTGGACAAGCTAAGGTCAATAGACTATGTATTTGATAAACTCTTTCTAGTTGTGCTTGCAGTTTTTCCACGCTAAGTGCACACCAATGTCAGGGTGCAGTAGGTCAATATACACGGGTCTGCACGACGTAATCCCTCGTTGAGCAGATCAGTGTGTTGGCCTACGTGTACTCTCTCTATTGGAGTGCACTTACTTTCAAGCACAGGGCTGTAAATATGCAGGAGCAGACAAGGAGCAAGGATGGGTCAAGGAGCACCTCATAGGTGGAAAGACGAAAATTCATCTAAGTGTAAATCGACGAGAATCACCAAGTGATTCTCGCCGATTCGTCGAGAATCAGTGGTTGATTCTCGCCGAACTAGTTCCAGCCACTTCTAAGCAAGCACCTCTGCTTCCAAGTAAGAATCGACGAGAATCACTTAGTGATTCTCGCCGATTCGGCGAGAATCACTAGTGATTCTCATCGAATCGACGAGAATCACTGGTTGATTCTCGCCGTCTCGACCTGGCCTAAAGCAGTGCGTGCAACCAAGGCAAATTCGACGAGAATCATCTTTGATTCTCGCCGAATCGTCGAGAATCACCTTTGATTCTCGGCGACTCGGCGAGAATCACTTTCGATTCTCACCGATTTTGACTTGGGCGTTTTTCTGGATCTTCCTGAACCGGATTCTACCGCTGTTAATATTCTGGACTGGTTTTCGGGACTTTTCTTGTGGGTCCCACAACGGTCAAATTAGCAGTATCTACAGTATATATACGGGTATTTTGAACAGTAGATCTACAGAGAAAGAAGCCGAGCAGAGCAAACCCTAAAATTGCGAAATAGCTCCGCCGCATCTGTCGCCGCTCGCGCTAGTCCGTCGCCGCTGCTGATCGCTTTTCTTCCCGATCTCCGGCGACAGAAGCTTAGCCAGGCTCAGAGTCTCACGCGTCTATCAAGAGATCTCTTGTCTCTCGATTTGTTGATCGGGAATAACTTCCCCATCCAAATCGATCGAGACGACCGATCCTCGTGTGACCGTTGGTAGACCTAGCTAGCTTCGCTACGAAGTTTGGATCTCCAAGTTCAGCAGCCGCTCATCATCATAGCCGTCGATCCCGAAGCTAGCCGCCGCTCGTGTTGCCGCCGCCGGTTCCGGGGAGATCCTCTCCAAGAGAGACCAAGGTTGTAGACTCTTCATTAACTTCTCGATCACGTCGTCGAACGAAGAGGAACATCGTAGTCTCCATACGAAGTTTGTATCTCGTGTACATTCTAGTTTTTACTTTTGTTGTAAAGGAACGTTTGTTCCGTTTTGTAAGGGTTGGGTGCAACCCGTTTTGTGGGAGTGTTGACTCTCATGTGTGGAAGGGTTCCTTCCGATAGTGCAGGGATTGGATTTCAATCCTGTTAGAGAAGAGACCGAGTCGTCCCTTGTTGGGAGATAGGTCGAAGGGGGAAAGTGGATGTACCCAAGTCGGGGAACCACTATAAATTGCCTGTGTATTCTGTGTGCTGTGCTTTTTATTTTATTGTGCAGGTACATTCGTAAAATCCGCAAAAGCGCTACACGTCACCTATTCCCCCCCCCATAGGTGCACATAGCTGACACTAGGTGGACTTTCAACAAAGCAGAATGGAAAAAAGCATGTGACATGATACTGTCTAACAATTTATATAATAAGCAGTAAATAGCAGAAGTAATAACAATAGAAACAGTATGTAAGTAAACATTAAGCAGTAAGTAAAGTAAATAAGAATAACTACACTATTATTATAGAAACGTGTCTTAACTTATATGAATGCTCATACAAACTTATAAGTTAAGATTTCTATTTAATTCAACTCATCATATAAAAGAGCCTATGCTAATTTATATGATGAGGGTTTACCGAGAATGAATGCCTAGATATGCAATGTAATGTTTATGATTCATGCAAGTGGAACACACCCACACATATCTACTCTGTACGCACCGACCTTTTGTTCCCACTCTTTGGAGGTAGCTAACCTCTCAGGCACCCCGGTTGTGGTCAAATGGTGGCAGGGGATCGGGCATTCCCAAGGTGGGTATACACACTACCAGGTATAATCCCTTTGTACGCCTCTGTACACATCTCTAGTGTACTCTAGAGTCTTTGCATACCCTTTGCTGGAGTAACCAGTCTTAACGGCTAAGTGATAAGTCTTTAGGAAAGTATCACACTCCAGACTAAGTTGGCACTGTAGACCTTATCAATTTGCCAAGTCTACGTACTACCATCGGTGTGACGACTAGGCTAGTACTGAAGGCCTACCACATCAAATGCATATGCAAAGTATCACTCATATCCTTTCGAGCGTCAAGCTCGCAGGACTAACCAGTCTTTATATCACAACCATTCTGAGCCTCCATCTCGCGGGTCTAATGAGTCCTGACCCACTCCATCCCATAATAAGGGATGAGGTTCATTGTATTTGTAGTCTTATACTTAGACTACACTTGTCTATTGTTAAATATACCAAGGACTTAAGGTGAATCTTGGACTTCCCGAGGTCTACCCGGTGAAGGGATCGCAATGGTACTAAGAAATATGATGGGTTGAATCTCAAATCTCCCTTTCCAAGACATTTTCTGTTATTGGTGTTTACCCTTTTATGCTACCCTTCTCTCAAGTTACTTTTGATCTACGCTAGGGTGGGTTATACCTCTTATAGGGAAACTACGATCTTTCGTTGATCTCCGAGCTTAACTACTCCCCTTAAGGTCCATATACACTAGCTTGCATCACCTCTTGGTAAATACCTTAGCAATCCATCCAACATCATATTATGATCCTAATCCTACCCCAAACTCCCTAGATCAAATTTCGTATCGCTTCTAACCATCACCCCTTTGACGTTACTATATGCAGACCAAATAAGCGATTTGAGCCTAAGAGTTGTAATCACCAATTATTTTGATCCAAATGTCTTACAATTAATTATAGTGGTCTAGATACTTAATTATGATGAAATTCCACAGTTTCTCCAATTTTCCAAATAAATTTGACAATAATTGAATATTCCTAAAATATAAGTCACTAGTAGATTTGTACATGAAGTATCACTTCCAGGAGTTCAAACAGTACCGATTAATTTTCATGAGAGCAAAATGATAAACACGAAATCTGGACAAAATTTCATAATATTCCAATAATATTTGATATTTAATTTCTAATTATGAAAATCTAGTCCACTAGTTCATTTTACACGTGAGGCACTATAAATGCTCATCTAATAATTCAAAAAAAAATACTAGAGATTAAAGGTGTTAAATAATTAACTATTCCAGAAGTTCAAAATTTTCTAACTCTATTTGACTACAACTACTTCAATAATAAAACATGTGACAAAATTATAATTATAACTGCAACTTTAAGATTTTGACATTCAAAAATTCTAAATAATTTACCGAGAATGTAAAATACTAAAATAATACAACTGATACGGATCGTTTGACAATTGATGCAGACGTTTGTGATGTATTGAATCATGCTTGAGTTGTGTCTTTTGTGATATGTCTATATATGGTTGCTAAGCATGTAAGGAAGGAATATCGTTGCACCGGGTATGGGGTAGGGTCGTTATAAATTGGTCAGCTAAAGCTGACCATTGCCTTGTTTGTCATCCTTGTGGTGGATTGTCCCTGTGTAGGTGCTGGAGAGCCAAGCGGAAAATAGCAGGTTGCAACCCTTGATGTTATGCTGGCCGTCCCTCGAAGGTCAAGTGAAGAATTTTATTATTTTTTGTGTCGCCGGCCTGCGAGCCGATGTTTGTAAACCACCTTGTTGAAGAATAATTGTAATGTCTTAAGGCCGTAACGTTTTGTGTATTTTGTAATAACATTCCTATGGTTTTATATAGTGGACGTTGTTGATACTTGAGTTCAATTTAACACATGAAGTTTCCGCTAGAATGCTCTGAGTTAGGATTTGTTTGGTCTTATGATATTTAACTTGTAACCTCGCTGACTGTCTGTGGAATATGTCGTGGCGCCCTGGCCGGACCCTCCGTTATATTTCATGTGACGGATTGAGTTGTGAAAGTCCACCTAGTGTCAACTACCTTCACCTATGGGGGGGGAATAGGTGACGTGCAGCGTTTTTGCGGAATTTAAAATTGTACCTGCACAATAAAACAAAACAACACAGCAAGGAAAAGACACAAGCAATTTATAGTGGTTCCCCGATTTGGGTACATCCACTTTCCCCTTCGACCTATCTCCAACAAGGGACGACTCGGTCACTTCACCAACAGATTGAAATCTAATCCTTGCACTATCGGAAGGAACCCTTCCACACGTAGGAGACAGCACTCCCACAGCACGGGTTGCACCCAACCCTTACAACTAGGAAACAACGTTCCTTTACAACAAAAATGAACTAGAATGTACAAGAAATACAAACTACTTTTGGAGACTAAGGTGTCCCTCTTCGTTCGATGATGTGTCCTAGAATTGAACGAAGATTCCACAACCCTCGATCTCACTTGGAGAGAATCTCCCCGGAACCGGCGGCGGCAAGAAGGGCGGCGGCTTGGTTCTCGGGATCGGCGGCGACAACGATGTGTGGTTGCTGTACTTTGGAGATTCAAACTTCATAGCAAAGCTAGCAAGGTCTTCCAACGGTCACACTAGGATCGATTGTCTCGATCAATTCGGACGGGGAAGGTTTTCCCGATCAACAAATCAAGAGACAAGGGATCTCTGGTTAGACGCGTGAGATGCTACGCTTGGTTAAGCTTCTGTCGCCGGAAGATTTAGAAGAATCACGATCAAACTGCCGGCGATCGACTACCACGAGCGGCGACGGCGGCGGAGCAGGTATCGCGATCTAGGTCAAGGTCGGCGGCTCGTGTATTTCTTTTTGTGTGTGTCTGCACTGTTCAAAAATACGCGTGTATTTATACACAAGTATACTCCTTAATGACCGTTGTGGGTCCCACCAGAAGAAACCCTAATTCTGGTTCAAAACAGTGCCAGCGGCAGAGTCCGGTCCAGCGGTTTCCAGAAAATTGTCCAAGTCAGATTCGGTGAGAATCGAAGGAGATTCTCGACGAGTCGGCGAGAATCAGCCGGTGATTCTTGACGATTCGGCGAGAATCACTAGTGATTCTCGCCGAATCACTTGATGATTCTTGCCGAATCACATGATGATTCTCGACGAATATGACTTAGCGCCAGATTTGTACGCTTTAATGTAGCCGGAAAGAAACGGCAAGAATCAGCCAGTGATTCTCGACGATTCGGCGAGAATCACTAGAGAATCACTAGTGATTCTCCCCGAATCGGCGAGAATCACTTGGTGATTCTCGTCGATTATCACTTAGACGATTTTTCGACTTTCCGCCCAAAAGCTGCTCTTTGACCCATCCTTGCTCCTTGTCTGCTCTTGCATAATCACAGCCCTGTACTTGAAAGTAAGTACACTCCAATAGAGAGAGTACACGTAGGCCAACACACTGATCTGCTCAACGAGAGATTACGTCGTGCAGACCCGTGTATATTGACCTACTGCACCCTGACATTGGTGTGCACTTAGCGTGGAATAACTGCAAGCACAACTTGAAATATTTTGTCAAATACATTGTCTATTTACCTTAGCTTGTTCAGGGGCTTCTTCAAATCAGGTACGTTGTGGATACAATACCCAACAATCTCCCCCTATTTGAAGAAGCCTAAACCCTACAAGCTAAGGTGAATAAAGCGTATGGGAATGAAAATCATAACCTTGAAATTGAGTTGAGAGAGATATTCATTACCAATATTCATTACCGATACCAATTTCTTGAGAGCAAACTTGGAGCCACCTTAGCCTTAGCTGAGAGGGTAATCTCCCCCTTTTCGGCTTCTGCAAATCTGGGTCTGTAGCATTTGACCCCTTGCTCCCCCACAGTTCTTGCACCTGTGCTCACACTTGAGTTCCTGGCAGAGGCTCCCCCTAGAGGCACGATCCTGGAGCTTCTGTAGTCTTCATTCCTCATAGTTTAGCATCCCCAATTCAGTTTTGAAAAGACTGAACTTGGCCTTGTCTAAGGGCTTTGTGAATATATCTGCAATCTGCTTGTCCGTGGGGACATAACAGAGAGAGATGTCCTTGTTCTCCACGTGCTCCCGAATGAAGTGGTAGCGCACTTCAATATGCTTCGTTCTGCTGTGCGATACCGGATTGTTGGCAATAGCAATTGCACTGGAGGAGTCGCAGTACATTGGTACTTCTATGAACTGAAGGTCGTAGTCGGCTAACTGGTTTCTGATCCATAGGAGTTGTGCGCAACAGCTTCCTGCCGAGATGTACTCAGACTCTGCTGTGGAGGTAGCTACACTGTAGGGATATGGCGCAACCAACTCGCCCAAAAGCCCGGACTTTTTGAGGACGGCGCTACCACTCCTTTATGGAGCTGGCTACCCTAGGATCCACGGGGCGGCCAGTTAGGCCCCAGGGGACACACCCTTCTGTTTCGACTAGTGTGGGCCGTAGCGCAGCACGCCGTACCTCCCAACACCGGGGGCATTGCTGGACCCCAACAATCCCCCCCAGAAACGACCCCGGGGTTTCGAACCCGTGACCTGCTTTGATACCACTTGTAGGGATATGGCGCAACCAACTCGCCCAAAAGCCCGGACTTTTTGAGGACGGCGCTACCACTCCTTTATGGAGCTGGCTACCCTAGGATCCACGGGGCGGCCAGTTAGGCCCCAGGGGACACACCCTTCTGTTTCGACTAGTGTGGGACGTAGCGCAGCACGCCGTACCTCCCAACACCGGGGGCATTGCTGGACCCCAACATACACAATTCTGCTTCTTGCTGTTCCATGAGATAAGCCTTCTGCCGAGGAATTGACACGTCCCGGAGGTGCTTTTCCTGTCATCCCTGCTCCCTACAAAATCAGCATCTAAAAAACCTATTAGCTCGACATCATTATTTCTCGGGTACCACAAGCCAAGATTGGGAGTACCTTTAAGGTATCGTAGAATTCGCTTTGCAGCGACATAGTGAGATTCCTTAGTGTTCACCTGATATCTGGCACAGACACATGTGGAGAACATAATATCCGGTCTACTGGCAGTAAGGTAGAGCAGGGATCCAATGATGCTTCTGTATTTGGTTTCATCGAAAGGTTTACCTTTCTCATCCTTATCCAGAGACATAGTGGATCCCATTGGAGTCCTCATAGAGGTTGCATTCTCCATACCGAATTTCTTGAGGAGTTCATTTGTGAACTTCGTCTGAGAGATAAAGATTCCATCCTCAGACTGTTTCACTTGAAGTCCCAAGAAATACTTTAGCTCTCCCATACTGCTCATTTCAAACTTTCCTTGCATAAGTTTAGAAAACTTTTTGCAAAGATTGTTGTCCGTTGAGCCGAATATAATGTCATCGACATAAATTTGCACCAGCAAAATCTTGCCTTTGACTTCCCGGAGAAACAATGTCTTATCTATTTTACCTCTAGAGAACTTGTTCTCAAGAAGAAAGCTAGATAAAGTCTCATACCAAGCTCGTGGAGCTTGTTTTAACCCATATAGAGCTTTATTAAGAAAACATACATGATTGGGATAAGTAGGATTGACAAAACCTGGGGGTTGAGCGACGTATACTTCCTCTTTCAGGTCGCCGTTCAAGAATGCTGATTTCACATCCATTTGATAGACTGTGAATCCTTTGTGCGAAGCATACGCCAGGAACAGTCTGATTGCCTCGAGCCTTGCCACTGGTGCAAAGGTCTGGTCGAAGTCAATCCCCTCCTCCTGTCTGTAACCTTGAGCCACCAGCCTGGCCTTGTTCTTTATGATGACACCATGTTCATCCAGTTTGTTTCTGAAGATCCACTTGGTGCCAATCACATTCTGCTTGTGTGGTCTGGGAACCAGCGTCCAAACGTTGCATCGTTCGAATTTATGTAGTTCATCTTGCATGGCCAAAATCCATGCCGCATCTTTGTTCGCCTCGTCGAACTTCTTTGGCTCAACCTGTGACAGGAAGCTAAGATGCAAAATCTCGTTAATAGTACTGTTGGGTATTGTATCCACAATGTACCTGATTTGAAGAAGCCCCTGGACAAGCTAAGGTCAATAGACAATGTATTTGACAAAATCTTTCAAGTTGTGCTTGCAGTTATTCCACGCTAAGTGCACACCAATGTCAGGGTGCAGTAGGTCAATATACACGGGTCTGCACGACGTAATCCCTCGTTGAGCAGATCAGTGTGTTGGCCTACGTGTACTCTCTCTATTGGAGTGCACTTACTTTCAAGTACAGGACCGTGTTTATACAAGAGCAGACAAGGAGCAAGGATGGGTCAAGGAGCAGCTCTTGGGTGGAAAGACGAAAATTCGTCTAAGTACAATTCGACGAGAATCACCAAGTGATTCTCGCCGATTCGGCGAGAATCACCAAGTGATTCTCGCCGAATTCGGCGAGAATCACTAGTGATTCTCGCCGAATCGTCGAGAATCATTAGTGATTCTCGCCGATTCTTTCCGGCTACCTCAAAACGGTGCCAAGTAAGATTCGGCGAGAATCACTAGTGATTCTCGCCGAACCCATCGCTGAGCAGATCATGAATACCAAGTAATATTCGTTGAGAATCAACAAGTGATTCGGCGAGAATCACTAGTGATTCTCGACGAATCGTCGAGAATCACTAACTGATTCTCGCCGATTCGTCGAGAATCACTAACTGATTCTCGCCGATTCGTCGAGAATCACCTGCGATTCTCGCTGATTCTTACTTAGCGATTTCTCTGAAAGCTGCTGGACCGGATTCTGCCGCTGGACTATTTTGAACCGGATTTCGGGATTCTTCTTGTGGGTCCCACAACGGTCAAATTGAAAGTATCTACAGTATATATATACGGGTATTTTGAACAGTAGATTCACTCTCAGAAAAGAAGCCGAGCACGATCTAACCCTAAAATCGCGAAACCGCTCCGTCGTCGCCGCCGCCGCTCGCGACAAGTTGTTCGCCGGTTGATCGTGGTTTCTCCCAGATCCTCCTGCGATAGAAGCTTAGCTAAGCTCAGCGTCTCACGTGTCTAACCGAAGATCTCTTGTCTCTCGATTTGTACATCGGGAAAATCTTCCCCATCCGAATCGATCGAGACGATTGATCCTAGTGTGACCGTTGGTAGACCTAGCTTGCTTCGCTACGAAGTTTGGATCTCAAAGTACAGCAGCCGCGCACCGTCGTTGCCGCCAATCCCGAACCAAGCCGTCGTTCGTATTGCCGCCGCCGGTTCCGGGGAGATCCTCTCCAAGAGAGATCTAGGGTTGTAGACTCTTCGTTGACTTCACGAACACGTCGTCGAACGAAGAGGAACACCGTAGTCTCCAAACGAAGTTTGTATCTCGTGTACATTCTAGATTTCATTTTTGTTGTAAAGGAACGTTTGTTCCGTGTTGTAAGGGTTGGGTGCAACCCGGTTTGTGGGAGTGTTGACTCCTACGTGTGGAAGGGTTCCTTCTGATAGTTCAAGGATTGGATTTCAATCCTGTTGGAGAAGTGACCGAGTCGTCCCTTGTTTGGAGATAGGTCGAAGGGGGGAAAGTGGATGTACCCAAGTCGGGGAACCACTATAAATTGCCTGTGTATTATGTGTGCTGTGCTGTTTATTTTTATTGTGCAGGTACAATATTAAATTCCGCAAAAACGTTGCACGTCACCTATTCCCCCCCCCCCATAGGTGAACATAGTTGACACTAGGTGGACTTTCAAGTGGTATCAGAGCGAGGTTGCTCATCAAAAAGGTTAACACCTTGAGTTGAATCCTGCCCCTAGTGTCAAGAAGAAGACAAATATCTACTATGGACGGGCTCAAGTACACAGGCAAGATCCCAGTGTGCACCAGGCTCAACTTTCCTATCTGGAAGGAAAGGATCAGGTTCTACATGGAAGCAGTTGATCCTCGTCTCTTCATGATCGTGGAGGAGGGACCTTATGTCCCCACTAAGGCATCCACCATTGATCCTACCCAGAAAGTGCCAAAGAAACTTTCTGAAATGGACAAGGACGAGATGGTGCTAGTAGGACTTGACAAGAAGGCGCGAAACATTCTAGTCAGCGCGGTTGATGACTCAATGATGCAAAACTTCAGCAACTGCAGGACAGCATAGGAGATTTGGCAGTGCCTGATCATCCTAATGGAGGGCACGGATGAAGTGAGGGATGATCGGAGATCCCTCCTGAACCAGAAATATGAGGCCTTCAGACAAGGGCCTAAGGAAGAGATCGGAGTCACCTACGAGAACTTCCTCAAGATTGTCAACGCCCTCAAAGGATACGGAAGAGTGTTCACCATTGGTGAACTCAATGATAAATTCCTTAGGTCCCTTACTAAGGAATGGGACACAAAGATCTGCGCCATCCGAGAGTTTGGCAGACTAGCTGAAACAGACCCGCAAATCCTGTTTGGGAAGCTGATGTCCTATGAGCTTCAGCTGAACACCAGGAAAGCTGAAGAAGAAGCAGAGAAGGCTGCAGCCAAAGAAAAGACTATGGCTCTAAAAGCCAGTCACTCCAGAAAAGGCAAGGGTGCGGTTTCATACCGTGCCAGGAAAAAGGATGAGGAGGAGGACTCCGAGCCATGCTCCTCCAGCTCAGAGCTGTCGGAGGAGGATTTCTCCCTCATTACTCGAGAGTTCAAGAAGTTCCTCAAGATGAGGAATCAAAGAAAGAGAGACAGCTCCTCCTCCAGGCATCAGAAGAAAAATTATTCTTCTGACAGGTATGCTTCTAGACCGAACAAACATCGCTCCTCTGACATTATTTGCTTTGGATGCAACAAGCCAGGACACGTCGTGGCCGACTGCTATCAAGGCAAGAGAGAAAAAGGGAAAGAAGAGGAGCACAAATCTTCGAGAGATAAGAAGAAAGAGCGGAGCTACATCGCCAAAAGGCCAAAGACACTGAGTGAGTCTGATTCCTCAGACTCAAGTGATGATGAGGAAGCCTACTTCGGGCTGGTGGGTCGCTCCGACTCAGAAGGAGAATGCCCCCCATTTACTGGGAAGATAAAAGCTCACACTCCTCTCTCCGACTCCGACTCTGACCCTGAGTCTCAGGATGATGAACCTGAGGATAGCCCTTCGGCCCGTGAAGCGGAGCTCCTCGAGAAATATGAGCTTCTGCTCAACACTTTCGAGGAGTGTCGTAAGAGACTGAAGGCTGAGAAGAAGGAAATGAAATTCCTTAAGGGTGAGTGTGTATCCCTAAGGGAAGAGGTCACTAGCTTGATTTCTCTCCGACAGGAGCACCTTGACCTGACTTCAAAGCATTCAGAGTCTTTGAAGCTCCTTGATCTTAAGCAGGAGGAAGTCGACAAGTTGGAAGAACTACTTGCGGCAGAAAGGAAGATCGTCAAGATCTTCTCTATGCCAAAAACAGTTCTTCCAGTCGTTGATACCTTCTCTGCTCAGGCCAAAGGAGCTGGCTTGGGGCATGTAGGGGTATCTGGTTCCTCATCCAGGAGAAACAGGAACCAGAGGAAGAATAAGGCCGCCAAGAAGGTCTCTACTGATGAAAAGGGAAAGGCTCCGCTTAGTCCTGTTGCGTTCAGAAAGTCTGGCTTTCCTTGCAACCAATATGACTTTGAGTCAACGTTTGGCCATCATTTCCGGCCCTCAGTTGCAAAGCCAAAGAGCCGATATGACGGTTGGACCTTTCCCCGGAACTTCGGTGAGAGTGCCTTCAAGGCACCTTATGAGGAAATCCACATGGGAAATTATGGTCCGTTCTCTAGCGGCCATAATGGATAGCAGGCACCAAAAGCCAAGCCTGTTATACAGAAGGTGACGAAGTCATGTGACTGTTGTCACCATGAGGCCTCCAGCTCCAGATCCAAGGCCCCAGCTGTACCCACCGTTCCCAGGGTAAGGCAGGAGCCTAGGAAGAGGTACAACAGATTCGACTGTTGGTGCTGTGGCAAAGTCGGTCACTTTGTCGTGGATTGTTGGTTTAATCCAAGGTATTACGAGACTCCCTATGTTAGCACTGCGAGGCCGACCACTCGTAGGGTTAACCAACCGAGGGGGAGTGTGCTAACCAGGAATCTAGGACCCAAGTTCGATTGGGTTCCTAAGGCGAGTTAATTTTGTTTTGCAGGAATGTCCAAAGGCCACCAAAATGCCGATCTGGTATTTGGACAGTGGATGCTCCCGGCATATGACTGGGACAAGAAGCCTGCTGCGTGATTACACTCCAGTCGAGAATGGACTCAAAGTCATCTTTGGAGGGTCAGATCGAGGAGTCACCAGAGGTTACGGTATGATTTTCAACGGTATAATCTCTATCATCGACGTGGCTTATGTTGAAGGGTTAAACCATAACCTGATCAGTGTAAGTCAGTTATGTGATAAAGGTTATGACGTTAAGTTCTGCAAGGATAAATGTCTGATAATTTCACGTACCTCTTCTAAGACGGTATTATCAGGCATTAGGAGCAGAAATATCTTCTGCTTAGATTTTCTCAGTGTAGATTCATCTACCCCCGTATGCCTAGTGGCAACAGGCAGTGCATCTCTTTGTGATCAATGACACAAGAGATTGACACATATTAATTTCAAGACAATTAGTATGTTGTTTTCTAAGAACTTAGTAAGGGATGCTCTCAGTATCAAGTGCATCAAAGATAGCCCCTGTCGTGCATGCCAGATGGGCAAACAGACTCAGGCTACCTTTAAGAGCATCGCAGACAAAGACTCTTCCCGATGTCTTTACCTCTTACATATGGACTTGTTTGGTCCAATGCAAGTTCATAGCTTGGGAGGCAAGTCCTATACGCTAGTGATAGTTGATGATCATTCTCGGTTTACTTGGGTGTTCTTTTTGAAACGAAAGTCAGATACGTTTGACATCTTCATTAGTTTTGTCAAGCAGGTTCAGAACGAATTTAACTGCTCAGTGGTCAAAATCAGAAGTGACCATGGAACAGAATTCGAATCTGGTGCTATGACAGAATTTTGTGAAGAACAAGGTATCTTTCATGAGTTTTCCTCCCCGCGCACTCCTCAGCAAAATGGAGTTGCGGAGAGGAGAAACAGAACTCTCATTGAAGCCTGCACGACAATGTTGAAAGACGCTTCTCTCCCAGAATACTTCTGGGCAGAGGCTGTCAATACAGCTTGTCATGTACAAAACCGAGCATTGATCAACAAGCATCATCGTAAGACGCCTTACGAGCTACTGAAAGGCAGGAAACCAACCATGTCCTACTTGAGGATCTTTGGTTGCAGATGCTATGTACTGAATAATGGGAAGTACCCGCGTACTAAATTTGGTGAAAAATGCTTCGAAGGCATATTCATGGGCTATAGTTCCCACAGTCGGTCATATAGGGTCTTCAATAAGAAAACCCTAGTGGTAGAAGAATCAATAAATGTTGTATTTGATGAAGGAAGTTTGCTTAACAGCAATTCTTCCAGTGGTATTCTTGAAGATGCAGGTGCACAACTTGAACAGCTGAGTCTGGATGAGACCGCTAAAGATGACACTCCTAAGTATGTCAAAGTTTCCACCTCCACGTCATCTGAAAATGTTGAAGATCAAAATGGAACAAATCTCTTGGAAGAAAGAGAAGCCCAAGAAGTAGTTGAAGCTCCAGACGCCAGACTTCTAGAGCTCCGGCACGTGAGGGATCATCCTAGAGATCAGATCATCGGAAATCCTCGTGTCGGTGTCAGAACTCGAAGAGGTACCATTAACGAAGTATTGCATCTTAGCTTCCTGTCACAGGTTGAGCCAAAGAAGTTCAACGAGGCGAACAAGGATGCAGCATGGATTCTGGCCATGCAAGATGAACTACATCAATTCGAACGTTGCAACGTTTGGACGTTAGTTCCTAGACCATACAAGCAGAATGTGATTGGCACCAAGTGGATCTTCAGAAACAAGCTGTATGAACATGGTGTCATCATAAAGAACAAGGCAAGGCTGGTGGCTCAAGGTTACAGACAGGAGGAGGGGATTGACTTCGACCAGACCTTCGCACCTGTAGCAAGGCTCAAGGCAATCAGATTGTTCCTGGCGTATGCTTCGCACAAAGGACTCACAGTTTATCAAATGGATGTGAAATCAGCATTCCTGAACAGAGACCTGAAAGAGGAAGTATACGTCGCTCAACCCCCAGGTTTTGTCGATCCTACTTATCCCAATCATGTTTATTTTCTTAATAAAGCCTTATATGGGTTGAAACAAGCTCCCCGAGCTTGGTATGAGACTTTATCTAGTTTTCTTCTTGAGAACAAGTTCTCTAGAGGTAAAATAGATAAAACATTGTTTCTCAGGGAAGTCAAAGGCAAGATTTTGCTGGTGCAAATCTATGTCGATGACATAATATTCGGCTCAACGGACAACAATCTTTGCAAAAAGCTTTCTAAACTTATGCAAGGAAAGTTTGAAATGAGCAGTATGGGAGAGCTCAAGTATTTCTTAGGACTTCAAGTGAAACATTCTGAGGATGGAATCTTCATCTCTCAGACGAAGTTCACAAATGAACTCCTTAAGAAATTCGGTATGGATAGTGCAACCTCTATGAGGACTCCAATGGGATCCACTATGTCTCTGGATAAGGATGAGAAAGGTAAACCTTTCGATGAAACCAAATACAGAAGCATCATTGGATCCCTGCTCTACCTTACTGCCAGTAGACCGGATATTATGTTCTCCACATGTGTCTGTGCCCGATATCAGGTGAACACTAAGGAATCTCACTATGTCGCTGCAAAGCGAATTCTAAGATACCTTAAAGGTACTCCTAATCTTGGCTTGTGGTACCCGAGAAACAATGATGTCGAGCTAATAGGCTTTTCAGATGCTGATTTTGCAGGGAGTAGGGATGACAGGAAAAGCACTTCCGGGACGTGTCAATTCCTCGGAAGAAGGCTTATCTCATGGAACAGCAAGAAGCAGAATTGTGTAGCTACCTCCACAGCAGAGTCTGAGTACATCTCGGCAGGCAGCTGTTGCGCACAACTCCTATGGATCAGAAACCAGTTAGCCGACTACGACCTTCAGTTCAAGGAAGTTCCAATGTACTGCGACTACTCCAGTGCAATTGTCATTGCCAACAATCCTGTATCGCACAGTAGAACGAAGCATATTGAAGTGCGCTACCACTTCATTCGGGAGCACGTGGAGAACAAGGACATCTCTCTCTGTTATGTCCCCACGGATAAGCAGATTGCTGATATATTCACAAAGCTCTTAGACGAGGCCAAGTTCAATCTTTTCAAGACTGAATTGGGGATGCTCAATTATGAGGAATGAAGACTACAGAAGCTCCAGGCTCGTGCACGATCTGAGGGGGAGCAAGGAACTCAAGTGTGAGCACAGACGCAAGAACTGAGGGGGAGCAAGGGGTCAAATGCTACCGACCCCGATTTGCAGAAGCCGAAAAGGGGGAGATTACCCTCTCGGCTAAGGCTAAGGTGGCTCCAAGCTTGCTCCCAAGAAATTGGTATTGGTAATGGATAACTCACTCAACTCAATTTTAAGTTTATGGTTTTCATTCTCATTTGCTCTATTCACCTTAGCTTGTAGGGTTTAGGCTTTTTCAAATAGGGGGAGATTGTTGGGTATTGTATCCACAATGTACCTGATTTGAAGAAGCCCCTGGACAAGCTAAGGTCAATAGACAATGTATTTGACAAAATCTTTCAAGTTGTGCTTGCAGTTATTCCACGCTAAGTGCACACCAATGTCAGGGTGCAGTAGGTCAATATACACGGGTCTGCACGACGTAATCCCTCGTTGAGCAGATCAGTGTGTTGGCCTACGTGTACTCTCTCTATTGGAGTGCACTTACTTTCAAGTACAGGACCGTGTTTATACAAGAGCAGACAAGGAGCAAGGATGGGTCAAGGAGCAGCTCTTGGGTGGAAAGACGAAAATTCGTCTAAGTACAATTCGACGAGAATCACCAAGTGATTCTCGCCGATTCGGCGAGAATCACTAGTGATTCTCGCCGAATCGTCGAGAATCATTAGTGATTCTCGCCGATTCTTTCCGGCTACCTCAAAACGGTGCCAAGTAAGATTCGGCGAGAATCACTAGTGATTCTCGCCGAACCCATCGCTGAGCAGATCATGAATACCAAGTAATATTCGTTGAGAATCAACAAGTGATTCGGCGAGAATCACTAGTGATTCTCGACGAATCGTCGAGAATCACTAACTGATTCTCGCTGATTCGTCGAGAATCACCTGCGATTCTCGCCGATTATTACGTAGCGATTTCTCTGAAAGCTGCTGGACCGGATTCTGCCACTGGACTATTTTGAACCGGATTTCGGGATTCTTCTTGTGGGTCCCACAACGGTCAAATTGAAAGTATCTACAGTATATATATACGGGTATTTTGAACAGTAGATTTACTCTCAGAAAAGAAGCCGAGCACGATCTAACCCTAAAATCGCGAAACCGCTCCGTCGCCGCCGCCGCCGCTCGCGACAAGTTATTCGTCGGTTGATCGTGGTTTCTCCCAGATCCTCCTGCGATAGAAGCTTAGCTAAGCTCAGCGTCTCACGTTTCTAACCGGAGATCTCTTGTCTCTCGATTTGTAGATCGGGAAAATCTTCCCCATCCAAATCGATCGAGACGATTGATCCTAGTGTGACCGTTGGTAGACCTAGCTTGCTTCGCTACGAAGTTTGGATCTCAAAGTACAGCAGCCGCGCACCGTCGTTGCCGTCGATCCCGAACCAAGCCGTCGTTCATATTGCCGCCGCCGGTTCCGGGGAGATCCTCTCCAAGAGAGATCTAGGGTTGTAGACTCTTCGTTGACTTCACGAACACGTCGTCGAACGAAGAGGAACACCGTAGTCTCCAAACGAAGTTTGTATCTCGTGTACATTCTAGATTTAATTTTTGTTGTAAAGGAACGTTTGTTCCGTGTTGTAAGGGTTGGGTGCAACCCGGTTTGTGGGAGTGTTGACTCCTACGTGTGGAAGGGTTCCTTCTGATAGTGCAAGGATTGGATTTCAATCCTGTTGGAGAAGTGACCGAGTCGTCCCTTGTTGGGAGATAGGTCGAAGGGGGGAAAGTGGATGTACCCAAGTCGGGGAACCACTATAAATTGCCTGTGTATTCTGTGTGTTGTGTTGTTTATTTTTATTGTGCAGGTACAATATTAAATTCCGCAAAAACACTGCACGTCACCTATCCCCCCCCCCATAGGTGAACATAGTTGACACTAGGTGGACTTTCAAGTACCTCCTCGGGTTCTGACACCGTCACGAGGATCTCCGGTGATCTGATCTCTAGGATGATCCCTCATATGTCGGAGCTCTAGAAGTCTGGCGTCTGGAGCTTCGACTACTTCTTGGGCTTCTCCTTCTTCTAAGAGATTTGTTCCATTTTGATCTTCAACAGTCCCAGTTGACGTTGAGGTGGAAACTTTGACGTACTTAGGAGTTTCATCTTTAGCGGTCTCATCGAGACTCAGCTGTTCAAGTCGTGCACCTGCATCTTCAAGAATACCGCTGGAAGAATTTTTGTTAAGCAAACTTCCTTTATCAAATACAACATTAATTGATTCTTCTACCACTAGGGTTTTCTTATTGAAAACCCTATATGCCCGACTGTGGGAACTATAGCCCATGAATATGCCTTCGAAGCATTTTTCACCAAATTTAGTACGCGGGTACTTCCCATTATTCAGTACATAGCATCTGCATCCAAAGATCCTCAAGTAGGACATGGTTGGTTTCCTGCCTCTCAGTAGCTCATAAGACGTCTTACGATGATGCTTGTTGATCAATGCTCGGTTTTGTACATGACAAGCTGTATTGACCGCCTCTGCCCAGAAGTATTCTGGGAGAGAAGCGTCTTTCAACATGGTCGTGCAGGCTTCAATGAGAGTTCTATTTCTCCTCTCCGCAACTCCATTTTGCTGAGGAGTGCGCGGGGAGGAAAACTCATGAAAGATACCTTGTTCTTCACAAACTCTGTCATAGCACCAGATTCGAATTCTGTTCCATGGTCACTTCTGATTTTGACCACTGAGCAGTTAAATTCGTTCTGAACCTGCTTGACAAAACTAGTGAAGATGTCAAACGTATCCGACTTTCGTTTTAAGAAGAACACCCAGGTAAACCGAGAATGATCATCAACTATCACTAGCGTATAGGACTTGCCTCCCAAGCTATGAACTTGCATTGGACCAAACAAGTCCATATGTAGAAGGTAAAGACATCGGGAAGAGTCTTTGTCTGCAATGCTCTTAAAGGTAGCTCGAGTCTGTTTGCCCATCTGGCATGCAGGACAGGGGCTATCTTTGATGCACTTGATAACGGGAGCATCCCTTACTAAGTTTTTAGAAAACAGCATACTAATTGTTTTGAAATTAACATGTGCCAATCTCTTGTGTCATTGTTCACAAAGAGATGCACTGCATGTTGCCACTAGGCATACGGGGGTAGATGAATCTAAACTAAGAAAATTTAAGCAGAAAATATTTCGGCTCCTAATGCCTGTTAATACCGTCTCAGAAGAGGCACATGATATTATCAGGCATTTATCCTTGCAGAACTTAACGTCATAACCTTTGTCACATAACTGACTTACACTGATCAGGTTATGGTTTAACCCTTCAACATAAGCCACGTCGGTGATAGAGATTATATCGTTGGAAATCATACCGTAACCTCTGGTGACTCCTCGATCTGAACCCCCAAAGATGACTTTGGGTCCATTCGCGACAGGAGTGTAATCACGCAGCAGGCTTCTTGTCCCAGTCATATGCCGGGAGCATCCACTGTCCAAGTACCAGATCGGCGTTTTGGTGGCCTTTGGACATTCCTGCAAAACAAAATTAATTTCCCTTAGGAACCCAATCGAACTTGGGTCCTAGATTCTTGGTTAGCATACTCCCCCTCGGATGGTTAACCCTACGAGTGGTCGGCCTCGCATTGCTAACATAGGGAGTCTCGTCATACCTCGGATTAAACCAGCAATCCACGGCAAAGTGACCGACTTTGCCACAACACCAACAGTCAAATCTGTTGTACCTCTTCCTAGACTCCTGCTTTACCCTGGGAACGGTGGGTACAGCCGGGGCTTTGGATCTGGAGGTGGAGGTCTCATAGTGATTGCAGTCACATGACTTCTTCACCTTCTGTTCCTTCAGTATAACAGGCTTGGCTCTTGGTTCCTGCTTTCCATTATGGCCGCTAGAGAAGTGACCATAATTTCCCATGTGGACTTCCTCATAAGGTGCCTTGAAGGCACTCTCACCGAATTTGCGGGGAAAAGTCCAACCATCATATCGGCTCTTTGGCTTTGCAACCGAGGGCCGGAAATGATGACCAAAGGTTGATTCAAAGTCATGTTGGTTGCAAGGAAAGCTAGGCTTTCTGAACGCAACAGGACTGAGCGGAGCCTTTCCCTTTTCAGCAGCAGAGGCCTTCTTGGCGGCCTTATTCTTCCTCTGGTTCCTGTTTCTCTTGGATGAGGAACCAGATACCCCTACATGCCCCAAGCCAGCTCCTTTGGCCTGAGCAGAGAAGGTATCAACTACTGGAAGAACTGTTTTTGGCATAGAGAAGCTCTTGACGATCTTTCTTTCTGCCGCAAGTTGTTCTTCCAACTTGTCAACTTCCTCCTACTTAAGATCAAGGAGCTTAAGAGACTCTGAATGCTTTGAAGTCAGGTCAAGGTGCTCCTGTCGGAGAGAAATCAAACTGGTGATCTCTTCCCTTAGGGAGACACTCTCACCCTTAAGGAATTTCACTTCCTTTTTCTCAGCCTTCAATCTCTTACGGCACTCCTCGAAAGTGTTGAGCAGAAGCTCATACTTCTCGAGGAGCTCCGCTTCACGGGTCGAAAGGCTATCCTCAGGGTCATCATCCTGAGACTCAGGATCAGATTCAGAGTCGGAGAGAGGGGTGTGAGCTTTTACCTTCCCAGTAAATGGGGGGAATTCTCCTTCTGAGTCGGAGCGACCCACCAGCCTGAAGTAGGCTTCCTCATCATCACTGGAGTCTGAGGAATCAGACTCACTCAGTGTCTTTGGCCTTTTGGCGATGTAGCTCCGCTCTTTCTTCTTATCTCTAGAGGATTTGTGCTCCTCTCCTTTCCCTTTTTCTCTCTTGCCTTGGTAGCAGTCGGCCACGACGTGTCCTGGCTTATTGCATCCAAAACAAATAATGTCAGAGGAGTGGTGTTTGTTCGGTTTAGAAGCATACCTGTCAGAAGAATAATTTTTCTTCTGATGCCTGGAGGAGGAGCCGTCTTTCTTTCTTTGATTCCTCATCTTGAGGAACTTCTTGAATTCTCGAGTGATGAGGGAGAAATCCTCCTCAGACAGCTCTGAGTTGGAGGAGCATGGCTCGGAGTCCTCCTCCTCATCCTTTTTCCTGGCACGGTATGAAACCGCACCCTTGCCTTTTCTGGAGTGAATGGCTTTTAGAGCCACAGTCTTTTCTTTGGCAGCAGCCTTCTCTGCTTCTTCTTCTGCTTTCCTGGTGTTCAGTTGAAGCTCAAAGGACATCAGCTTCCCAAACAGAATTTGCGGGTCTGTTTCAGCTAGTCTGCCAAACTCTCGGATGGCGCAGATCTTTGTGTCTCATTCCTTAGTAAGGGACCTAAGGAATTTATCATTAAGTTAACCATCAGTGAACACTCTTCCATATCCTTTGAGGGCATTGACAATCTTGAGGAAGTTCTCGAAGGTGACTCCGATCTCTTCCTTAGGCCCTTGTCTGAAGGCCTCATATTTCTGGTTCAGAAGGGATCTCCGATCATCCCACACTTCATCAGTGCCCTCCATTAGGATAATCAGGCAGTGCCAGATCTCCTTTGCTGTCCTGCAATTGCAGAAGTTCTGCATCATTGAGTCATCGACCGTGCTGACCAGAACGTTCTACGCCTTCTTGTCAAGTCCCACTAGCACCATCTCGTCCTTGTCCATTTCAGAAATTTTCTTTGACACTTTCTTGGTAGGATCTATGGTGGAGACCTTAGTGGGGACATAAGGTCCCTCCTCCATGATCATGAAGAGTCGAGGATCAACTGCTTCCATGTAGAACCTGATCCTTTCCTTCCAGATAGGAAAGTTGAACCTGGTGCACACTGGGATCTTGCATGTGAACTTGAGCCCGTCCATAGTAGATGTTTGCCTTCTTCTTGATACTAGCGGCAGGATTCTACTCAAGGTGTTAACCTTTTTGATGAGGAACCTCCCTCTGATACCACTTGAAAGTCCACCTAGTGTCAACTACCTTCACCTATGGGGGGGAATAGGTGACGTGCAGCGTTTTTGCGGAATTTAAAATTGTACCTGCACAATAAAACAAAACAACACAGTAAGGAAAAGACACAAGCAATTTATAGTGGTTCCCCGATTTGGGTACATCCAATTTCCCCCTTCGACCTATCTCCCAACAAGGGACGACTCGGTCACTTCACCAACAGGATTGAAATCCAATCCTTGCACTATCGGAAGGAACCCTTCCACACGTAGGAGACAGCACTCCCACAGCACGGGTTGCACCCAACCCTTACAACTAGGAAACAATGTTCCTTTACAAAAAAAATGAACTAGAATGTACAAGAAATACAAACTACTTTTGGAGACTAAGGTGTCCCTCTTCGTTCGATGACGTGTCCTAGAATTGAACGAAGAGTCCACAACCCTCGATCTCACTTGGAGAGAATCTCCTCGGAACCGGCGGCGGCAAGAAGGGCGGCGCTTGGTTCTCGGGATCGGCGGCGACAACGGTGTGCGGCTGCTGTACTTTGGAGATTCAAACTTTGTAGCAAAGCTAGCAAGGTCTTCCAACGGTCACACTAGGATCGATCGTCTCGATCGATTTGGACGGGGAAGGTTTTCCCGATCAACAAATCAAGAGACAAGGGATCTCTGGTTAGACGCGTGAGACGCTACGCTTGGCTAAGCTTCTGTCGTCGGAAGATCTAGAAGAATCACGATCAAACTGCCGGCGATCGACTACCACGAGCGGCGACGGCGGCGGAGCAGGTATCGCGATCTAGGTCAAGGTCGGCGGCTCGTGTATTTCTTTCTGTGTGTGTCTGCACTGTTCAAAAATACGCGTGTATTTATACACAAGTATACTCCTTAATGACCGTTGTGGGTCCCACCAGAAGAAACCCTAATTCCGGTTCAAAACAGTGCCAGCGGCAGAGTCCGGTCCAGCGGTTTCCAGAAAATTGTCCCAGTTAGATTCGGTGAGAATCGAAGGAGATTCTCGACGAGTCGGCGAGAATCAGCCGGTGATTCTCGACGATTCGGCGAGAATCACTAGTGATTCTCGCCGAATCACTTGATGATTCTCGCCGAATCACATGATGATTCTCGACGAATATGACTTAGCGCCAGATTTACACGCTTTAATGTAGCCGGAAAGAAATGGCGAGAATCAGCCAGTGATTCTCAACGATTCGGCGAGAATCACTAGTGATTCTCGCCGAATCGGCGAGAATCACTTGGTAATTCTCGTCGATTATCACTTAGACGATTTTTCGTCTTTCCGCCCAAAAGCTGCTCTTTGACCCATCCTTGCTCCTTGTCTGCTCTTGCATAATCACAGCCCTGTACTTGAAAGTAAGTACACTCCAATAGAGAGAGTACACGTAGGCCAACACACTGATCTGCTCAACGAGGGATTACGTCGTGCAGACCCGTGTATATTGACCTACCGCACCCTGACACTGGTGTGCACTTAGCGTGGAATAACTGCAAGCACAACTTGAAATATTTTGTCAAATACATTGTCTATTTACCTTAGCTTGTTCAGGGGCTTCTTCAAATCAGGTACGTTGTGGATACAATACCCAACAAGTTGTTACACAAGGCCTCTCGGTCTCTGTCGGCGCTGGCCGGCCCTTGCAGGGGCTGGTCGCGCCAAGGACGCCTGGGGTCGGGCGGCCTCGGCCGGCCCTCGTGGGGGCCGGCCGCGCCAAGGCCTCCCGGGAATGGGCGGCCAAGGAGAGGGAGCGAGTGGTGTCATCGCCGGCCGACGTTGGGTGCCCTATGCCCGGGATTCGGCGCGCGGCGGCTACTGCAGGGATCTGGCGCGGAGATCGCGCGTACGGTGGTTACGCATGTACCCTCCCATGACGCTACTGGGGAGAGGGGGTGAACCGGCTATGTGCATCCTGATTTCTCTATAAATTGGGGCTAACCCCATCAACGATCAACCGCATGAAAACCTTATATTCCCAGATGAGGTTCTACCTCGTAGAAATGCTTTTTAATGGAACTTTAGCCTTAGTGGGTGGGCCATGACCAAGAAACCACCGATTTTGCTTGGTGGGCCAGGAATGCAGACTTATCAATTTGTTTGATAAAATGTTGGATTAATTGTATTATGGGTCGGAACAATGAACCTATTTGAAGGGGCTCATTTCGCTCCAGAGAAACCCATGTATGAACAAGGATTGATACATATCCAAACCTCCCTTTTTTCTTTTCTATTGAAATTTATCGATTATCATATGATGATTTCTTAACTTGTCCATCTATATAGATAGAAATAGATATACTCTAAATGACATCTCTTACTTCGATGTCACAAATAGGATATAAAATGAATAGAATTGGGATATAGATGGAATAAAATGAAATAGAGCCACATTAAGGTTCCTTGTGAAATGATGCATGGAACAGAGCCATTACAAAGAAGTTCTCGGAGTTGCGAAGGAAGATTCAAATTCATATTGTTCATGGGTTAAGAACAGGGGTTGATCCTTTGATAACATGGATTCCTATTTCTCGATGATATCCCACGATCGAGACAATTGGCTTAATCCCGTGAACCATTTCATAGAAGCTCATTGATATCCTCTTTTATAAAGCAAATCGACTTTGATTCTTAAATGATCTGCACCACTTATGGTTCTATTGTAACAAAAGATTCTCCTTTGATGTGGAAAAAAGCCATATCAAGAATTATGATCTGAAATATGGACAATTCCTCAATATCGTGTCCACTCGCAACAAAACCTTTTCTTTGAGTACCGGTAAAAAAAACATTTTTTTTGGAGAGGCAATTTCACCAATTGAGTCGCAGGCATCTGACATCCTCATACTCTGTGTCAGCTATCGCGGTAAGACAGAGGATGCAAACGTTATCTGGAATGATTGGACGTAAAGCGTCTGTAGGTGACTTTTCAAGTCCAGCGTCAAATCTCGGGGCTCAACCCTGGACAGGCGGTGCAAACTACCAAGCTAGAATATTCTTACATTTTGAATAACCAAATTCCAATTGAAATGAAATCTTTAGGAGTGATCAATAAAGACATTAATTCAAATTCTGGATATTCGGATTTAGGGATATTGAACTGATGGAGAAAAATATTTAAGATTTAATCGGTCTAATCGACTGAACCATGGTTGAATAGTGATGACTATCTGATGAAATCAGATATTTAATCTTATATATATAACATAATCTCATAAATAAAAACATTAAAAATTTAACTAAAATTAAAATATATATATATAATATGATAAATATGATATATCATTGTATTTTATATTTAAAAAATGATATATCCTATATACACACACGCGTTTGTCAATTAAATTAATTGAAATAAATAATATTAGTACATTAATTAATACGAATAATATTATATTATATAAAAATATATTTTAGTTGCTTTCAATTGAGACAAGTTGGTGAAGGGAATGATTTGTTTGACAACCATCTTAGAAGTTGCATGTTTTGAACCTTGCACCTTCCAAATTTTAAAAGCATTTTACTTAAACTCACTGTTAATTCTAGCCTTACAATAAGTTCTGCACTTTGTGTATTGGCTGTCGCTTAACAGATCTGAGAGAATTTTAGATAAGCTTAGCGCATATAGGGATCATGCGCGGCTGTATTTCAATTTAAATTGCAACTGAAATGACATTTACGATTGTAATTCAACGGTATTTTTAATTAAAATTACAATGGTATCTAAACAGATCCATAGGAGCCTGAGACCATTGCGTCTATCGTGCACTTCCCATCACTTCAATAACCACAAAATCTTTTTATTTAATAGTGTGGAGGACAAATGTAGTCACATTTCAATCTCTGTATTTATCATCATGAAGCTCTTTGTCCATCATATACATTACATACTAAGGGAACTCTCATATCTAAGAGTGGCATCATCAAACTCATCCTAGCCATCCAATTGGCCCCCTACTATTATTACAAATTTAAATTAAATAGACTTGAACATTTAAAAAAATACAAATAGGAGTAGACAATAAGACTACCCCTCGTCTAAAACTGTCACACTCACTAATTGACGATAATCGGTGAGACAGCCACCCATTGAAATACATCTATTGTGGTGTGCAGTACACAAACCGCTAGTTCGGCAGCACACAAACTCAACACTCTATTAGAGAATTTTCCAACAGTTTTCTAAATTTTTGTCCGGAACCAATTAGGAGAGGACAAGTGTATACACTTTTTGGGCGTGGCGCCCGAGAGAGGGGGAGTCCTCCCCAGGTCGAAAAATTTCCCGTCCAGGAATCGGTCTCAAAATTTTGCTATGAAATCACAACAAATAAGAATAATAATAATAATACAAAGCTATAACCTGATATATAAAAGCTGACAAGAAAGTAATAAATTAGCACATTTCATTTGAGGATAACTGGAAAATACTGCACAAACCTAAATGAGTGGTTCTGAGAGCTCCATTTCATTGGAGTTCTCCTGCACATGAGTAGGGTGTTGTCTTCCATGGTCCAATCCCAGCCACTGCCATGGCCAGCATATGTATCTGTGGCTGTTGCGGGTTCTCGGGTCACTCTTATCGAGTTGCTCGAGTTGCCGTGATAGCTCCTCCACCCTCTCCCGCAGCCTATTGGTTCTCACGTCTGCCAGTCGAAGCGAGTTTTCCGCCGCATCTCGGGCGGCTATGGCTGCACCGGCGGTCCCCTCTTTGAACTTGAGCTTGTTCCCGAGGTCCACCTTAGCATGTTTTGCCTCCTCGAGTTCTTGGCCCAAAGATGATAGCTTTGCAATGAGGGCGAAAACAATGATCAGTTTATTCGAAAATTTCAGATATTATACACTTGCATGGCTAAAAAATTTTAACACTAGTTGCCTAATGCAATTATGTCTGAATAGTGAAAGGCTGATAAGAGAATGTAATATATTTGAGAATCAAATTTTACGGTGAAATTTAGTATCGTGGAAAATACAAATTTGTGAGAACTTAAAAATAATAGAAATTTTATTTTCAAAAAATTTGAAACTTACATAAGTGCATCACTCTTTATATAGAACAAAGAAGGTGAGAGAATGTACAATTGATGATGTAAGACTAAATACAAAAGTCATACCGGGCGGTTACAAGCAGGTAACCGCTTGTAACCTATTAACAACACATTGGGCAGTTACACCAAGGGTGTCTACCTAGACAACGGGCAGTTATTAACAGCATGCCGAGCAGTTACACAGGAGAATCCGCTTAAACTACAACATGTAGCTATTACCAGCACACCGGGCGGTTACACCATGGATGACTGTCTGTACTTCAACAGGAAGCAATGCCGGGAGGTTACACCAAGGGTAACCGTCCTTCCTAATCAACCATCTGAACTCTTTCATCTAGTGCTTTAACGCTCTCTCAGATTAGAGCATATATGTCAATCATTCCCAACTTGGAATAAATATCTCAAAAAGATAAAGAGAAATGTATTCTAAAGATATCAACCAGTTTTCTATCACATGAGACAAAATGAGTGCAAATTTGCTTCTTCAAAACTTTCTCGCCGCCGAAGTGACAGTCGACTTTGATATGTTTTGTTTGTTCATGTAAGACTGGAATGTTTGATATATAAATGACAGTTTTATTTTCATAAAACATAGGTAAAAGAGAATTGTAAATTTCTCCCAAGTCCATCAGAAGTGCTCGCAACCACTTTAACTTGCATGCGGTAGCCATACTTCTATATTATCTTCAACATTTGATCTGGACACCACAGGTTTTTTTTTTGCTTTTCCAAGTGACAAGAATTACACCAACGAAAGTACAGAATCCTGAGGTGGATTTATAATCTCTATTATCATTTGCATAGTTGATATCAGAATAAGGTTATATCCGTCGATTGTTTTTTTTTTTTGAAATAATAAGTATTTGCTCGAAGACTCTTTGATATATTCTAATATTTTTAAAGTTGTCTTCAGATGACACTCTCTAAGAGTTTGCATAAACTAAATGGTCTTTTCAACATCATAACAGATGTTGGTCTTATTACGGTAAGGTAAATGAGTTTACCTTACAGAAAGGAAAGAGAATTAGCAGAAGCGAGGGCCGGCCCATGGGGGACCGAAGGGCGAGCACCGGTAGGCTCAGAACGGGAGTCATTTCCAACTTCCCCGGCCTCGCGCCCCCGTCCCCGTTGGTCGGCGGAAATTGTTGAACTCGCGGATCGTCTTGAGATCCTGATGCACGTGGCGCATGATCTCTTCAATGCGGTCGATGAGAGGCCCGAGGGAGGTCATCTTGCCTCCTGGTCCTCGCCTCACCTCGTCGGTCAGCCTCGCGTAACCTTGTTCGAGATCGCGCAGTCTCTACTCGCCAGCAATCCTCTCCTCCTGAAGTTCTCGCAGCATGAACCCATATTTCCTGAGGACCTTCGCCACCCGCACCTTCATTTCAGTGGGGTTGCTGGGGTCGCCTAGGAAGTCTTCGACTGAGTTGGGGGAAGGGGGTGGCGAGAAGAACTCTTGCGCAGAAAATTCTTCGGCCTCGGAGCTCCCGGGAAGACCTGAGGCAGTTGAAATGTTGAAAGACAAATCGAGTATGGTAGGAAGCGAGTGTTACAACTTACCATGCGAGGAGGAGGCGCGCGGTTGGTGGTGCTGGCAGGATGAGCTCGATTACCCTTGGAAGGGTTGACCGTGAGGGAAGGCGAGTGCCTTTCCATGACCCAGTCGGAAGAGGCTCGGAGCAGGGAGGATAACAGAGGCGGGAATCGGGACGTCTGAGGCGTCCATCGCTGGAGCAGGATTGGAAGCGAGATCGAGTACGGGCTCGCATACCGACGACCTCAATGGAAGCGAGCCCAGACCGGCAGTTCTGAACGGGGAAGCTGCGACAACACGACGCGGGTAAGCTAGATGGAAAATAGAACAAGATGAAAAAGGGATTACCGGGGGTTCTCGCGGGACCATCAGAGGTGGTCCGAGGAAGCGTGTCTGAGAGGAGGGGGTTGCCCTGTATCTGTGGGAGACTAGCATCGCCACGGGAAGAAGCATCCGGGTCGGACGGGATCACCACGACACCTCCTCCAGAATGGTCGCCCTGCAAGCATACCAATGTTAGTCAACTCATAGCCGACCATTTCGCGTCACAGAGGCGAGTAGAATTCTTCAAACCTGAGTTGAAGAGGGGGCATGTGCCCAGGGCCGTCCATGGGAGGCGGAACATTGAGACGGGGCTCGCTGGCCGCTGAGTTGGACCTCGCCTTCTTCGAAGACTTGCGCTTCAGTAGCTTGTTGGGGGATCGGTGAGTGAGCCAAGGCATAAGTTCAGCCGTGTTAGTTGAATCGAGCTCCCTGACCTTGGCGAGACGATCATGGAATTCCTTAGAGAGAGGCATGACGTGATCAAGAAAAGGAGAGGGGAGGGTAAGGGTAAGCCCTATCCCCCTAGGAATCGCATGTATATATAGCGCCTTGTGGAGCCCACCATTACATTCCCTTGGGATTAGCCAGCACTCGTTGAACCATCCGGGGTTGAACATTTCTTTCCAAGCTTGGAATAATCTCGCAAATAGCGTTTGATGACTAGGATGAAAGTGATGCTCTAATTCGTACATTGCTTGTAAATAGCCTTTCTGATGAGTGTCTTCCGGTCATACGACGTGATGAGACAGTTAAGGCTGCTTGGACGCATCTGGCTGCTTTATACTCCAAGGAAGCTCAGACTTCATGTATATACACGTTATTTGTTGATCTTTTTGCTCGTCCCACCATGACTCTTGATGTTGCTTACCAGGAGGTGAAAACTCTCGGTGCTGAACTTCTTCAGCATCGTTCTTTCTCTGTTGATCTTGCTGAACACCACAAGCATTTCCAGAAACTTATGGTCGTGTGTTATCTATTTCGTTTACTATAATCTTATGATATGATTGGACAATAAATTCTTGGAGAGGCTGATACTCCTACTCTGGATGACACTGTTGTGCGCATTTCAGTTGTTACTACTCTTCTTCAACGTCCTCTTCTTGCCACTCCGCCTCCTCCTGACACTATTGCTCATCCAGCTCGTAATGACATTCCTAGTGGTTGTGGAGGTCACTCAGGTGGACTGGCTTCCTCTAGATTTTTGTGGCAAGACTGCTCACCTTGTTGATTGTCTTTGTCTACCTCAAAGAAGTCCACTTCTCTTGCTACCTCTTCGGGTGTTGCTCATATGGCCACCACGAGTGTAGCTCATTGACTCTGGTGCTACTAGTCATATGACGA
The DNA here is from genome assembly GCA_039583875.1 of Platanthera guangdongensis. NCBI lineage: Eukaryota > Viridiplantae > Streptophyta > Magnoliopsida > Asparagales > Orchidaceae > Platanthera > Platanthera guangdongensis. The sequence continues at coordinate 44,926,302 of CM077164.1, forward strand.
GCAATCCTCTCCTTTTCTCAAGTCTCGACAAACATAACCGGTTACCTCCGGTTTTCATTGAGGATAGTTCTCCATCCCCTATATATAGATCTGAAATAGTGCATGTTACTACATCGCTCCACCTTGAGCATAATCTCTACGTCCCAATCTTTCTGTGCAACTTACTTTCTGTTCTTTCTTTATGTAAGCAATTAAATTGCACGACTACTTTTATCTCGTCTACTTGTTCTTTTCAGGATCCTCACTCCAAGGAGACGATTCCTACTGAGACTGAAAGCGGCGCTTGTTCTACCTTGACAATGTGTCTGCCTTTTTTACTTCTTTTCTTATACAATGGCATATTTGTTTTGGGCATCCTCATCGCGTTTTTTATCAGCTTCTACCTGATCTACCTCGGGGAGATTCTTCTCTCAACTGTGAAGCTTGCCAATTTGGCAAACACCACTAAAACTAGGACATAGTTCTACTCGTACTTTTGACCATGTTCATTCTGACATTTGTGGTTCTGCTCCTAATAAAACTGTTGATAGAGATAGTTTATATTTTATTACGTTTATTGATGAGTTTTCAAGATGTACTTGGTTACTTGCTCAAAGAATGTTCTAAATTTTTTTTGTTTTCACTGCGTTCTATAATGAGGTGTGTACTCAGTTTGATGTTTCCATTAAAGTGTTTCGCACTAAAAATGTCAAAGAGTAGTTTAGTCATCAATTTTCGATCTTTTGTATGCATCAAACTGGTTGTCCTTACACCTCTCAACAGAATGAGATTGCTGAACGAAGAACCGTCATCTTCTTGATGTGCCTCGTACTCTTCTCACTCAAATGAGTGTTGCTCGATCTTATTGGGGTCATGCCGTTCTGCTTTCTTGTTACCTTATCAACTGAGTTCCTTCTTCGGTTCTTAATGACAAAACTCATTTCTCCATTTTGCATCCTAATGCAGCATCGTTTTCTTTACCTCCACGTGTCTTTGGATACACAGCGTTTGTTCACTCTCCTTCTCCTAGACGTGACAAACTATCTTCTCGCTCAGTTAAGTGCATTTTTATGAGCTACTATCCGACACAAAAAGGAAATCGGTGCAATGATCCTCTTCCCTGAAAATAGTATGTTTTCGCGGATGTTACTTTCTTTGAGGATGTTCCTTACTTTTCTCGCACCTCAATTCTCCCATCTTCTAAAGAATTCTCTTCTCTACCTATTATCTCTGCACCTCTATCTGACCATGTGTCTCTTCCTCCTACACTAGTCTCTGATACTACTTTTCTTTCTTCTGATTCTGTTTTTCTCCCTGAGCCGCTGCTGTCAGTTCCCGGACCAGCAATCTCTCCGACGGATTGATTTGATACTACAGACAAGTCAGACATTGATCTTCTGATTGCCCTTCGAAAGGGAGTTCGTGCATGCACTCAACATCTTATTCATGATGTTTCTTATACTCGATTGTCTCCTTCTTGCAAAAGTTTTGCTCTCGCTCTCTCGACCAATGTCATCACAGTTAATGGGACGATAAGATAGAAAGAGATGTGATGTGGGACATGCATCACACCTGCCCGTCACCCTGGAGTCCCACCAGGGGGCCCACCTGGAGTCAGCACCAGACAGCTTTCATCAGGTCTGCAGCCCGTACACCCCAACCAGCTCTCTGTCATGGAATCACTACCATGTGTCAGGTTGTTGAGGCCGGGGCTCGATCCCCAGACCTCCTAGATAAGAGGCCTTCACCAGCACTCTCATCACCAACTGAGTCGTGGATCAGTTGGTGATGAGAGTGCTGGTAAAGGCCTCTTATCTAGGAGGTCTGGGGATCGAGCCCCGGCCTCAACAACCTGCCGCATTGTGGTGATTCTATGACGGAGAGCCGCGGCCCTGATGAAAGCCGTCTGGTGCTGACTCCAGGTGGGCCCCCTGGTGGGACTATAGGGTGGCGGGCAGGTGTGACGCATGTCCCGCATCAAGATGCAATTGAAGTGAAAAATATATATTTTGAGTATATCCCTTCTGATGAAGAATGGATCACAAAGAGGAAGATCCAATTCTTCCTCATAAGGGCAACTGGTTGGGGATTCTTCAAAATACATATCCACATAAAACTTATAATGATGATATGATGGAAGGAATGTTGAAGAATCTGTTACGAATGTAAATGAAGAATGTAAATTTGGTATTAATTTATTTGATAATGCAAAATTTCTCAACTACAATATGTATCATACTCTCATTTAATTAAATTCATTTATTTTACGCGAAGTTGAGGATCTCACCATAAGGCGCAGTAACCTTGATGATATCGAGTATATTAGTGAGGGTGAATGAGATGATGATGAAAAAAATGTGATACTCGATGATGAGAATATGGTCGATGCACATCTTAAGTATTTGTACTAATGTTTTGAGATTGACCTTCTGACCGTCAAACAAAAACTATTATTTGATGTTTATAATGATGTGTACTTTATATTTACTTACGTAGAACTAATAGTTAGAACAATGATATTTTTTGGTTATTGCTTTCTTTTGAATTTTGATATAATTATTCAACTTTTGATTATTGTTATATTTTTGGTATTGATTATTTGTGTAATTGGATATACCAAATTCAATTTTATATTTTAATTTTTACTTTATGAATGTTATATGATCTCACGATTATTGATCTGATCCAATGATCCAATCCAACCTGCAAAACTATCTCAATTAGAATCTTGATCATGACAACCTTCTCCGCACGTGGTAAAACTATAGTCCATGCTGGAACTAGTACACATTGAAAAATTCAAATGAGGATTAATCAGAGCAAATCAGAAATGGCTGTTCGCGAACCAAAAATTAGTTCCCATTTTCAGAGATTTTGGAATCTAATTGTATCTGATAGGTCAAAATCACTAGATCAAATTGGAGATGTATTTGGACAGAAATCCAAGTGAATTATAGAAATGTAGGTTTCATTTGGGAGAGCGGCAGCGGTTGTAAAAGGAGTTATTGTAAATTCATGTTTATAAATGAAGCTGTTGGAAACTGGTTGCTGAAAATGAAGATCTGTTTGAATAATCTATGTTTGCAGAGCTGTTCAGAATAGAAAATCATCTGGCAAAACAATGTTTACGATTAATTATTTATATATATATATACACACACGCATTGATATACATTTATAATTTTATATATTATGTTTTAATAAAATAATTTTTTATTAATTTTTGATTAAGCTTTTCATAGTGGTAAGTTTTTTAATAAACCTCCGGTGGCAGTAAACTCGAGATGGAGTGGGAGGAGCTGGAGCTTGGAGGAGGCGGAGGAGGCGGGTTCGCCAGGTCCGACGCGCCGGGGTCCAGAAAGAGGGGAGAATCTCACGAGGTTTTTATTTTCCGGCGAAGGAGGATCGTGAATCTTGTAGGAGGATGGCGTCGTCGGAAATGGTGAAAAAGGGGAGAAAATAACGGAAGCAATTTGTTCACTGGTGATTGGCGGGGGAGAAGAGTTTGGGAGAGATGGCGGGAAGCAAAGCGGCGGCCTCATCGGAGCTCTGGTTTGGCCGTTTCCGGGGAGCTCAAGCTGGATATGGAGAAGGGGGCGGAGATGCTCTGGTTTGGCGACAATGATGGCCGTGATTTTTCATTGTCTTCCTCGCGGCGACGGGACAGACGGTGGACCGGCGCTTCGCCTATTTTTCCTCCTCCAAACGCGATAAACCAGCGTTGTATACTAGGTTTCGTCCCGCAGTTTTTTGAGCTGCGGTAAAACGTCGGGCGATTCGAAAGGAAGCGGAAAACTAAATAGATATTTTTCAGTGGGTTGCGTTTTAATAGAACGAAACGGTGATAAATGGTAAAACAACATGTCTCTCAAATTTTTTTCTGGAATACAAAGAAAATTGATTTAAAAAATTCCATACGAAATGCACTCAATTTTTGGTCCGAGGACAACAAAGATCTCCGGAGTCATTATTTATTTGTTTTTAACAATCATCAATTCAAATTGGACAAGGTTCAGGCATAGACACCTGATCCTAACTCATCTTGATGTTCAATTTAAAAAAATGATAGAATTTATTAATTTTTCTTGCTTTATTTTTCTCATGTATTACCCTCTATATATTTAGAGGGTATTATTATTCAAATAATTGCAATCTATTCTTACGGTTTGACATGGTATCAGAGGAAACCCGTGTTTCGCCCTAGCCGCTCTCCCCTCGCTTCCCGACGCTCAATCTGGCAGCCCAGCAACACCACCGCCGGCCTCCCACCTTCCTTCTCTCCCTCCTCTCTTTTCTCCCCGCAGGAAGCCTTCCCTCTGACGCGTCAGCTACGCTGAGCGTGACCTTGTCCGCCGATCGGCGCACGGGCCGATCGGCGCACCAGATGGCTGCTTCTCCGGCAACCGTTTGATGTGCCTCATTTTTCTCATAAAAGTTTTGATTTTCCCTCCTCTACCTCCTACTAGGGGGATCAAGCAATCGCTCCACTAGATCTCTTTATATCGTTGATCTAGGGATCTCCCTCTCCATTTGTTTTCTCTCATGAAAAGGGTTGTACCTGCTTCTTCATGCCTCCTTTGACTTCAACACTTTTACTCTATGATCCAAGACGGATTTTTTGGTGGTGCCCAGCGTATTTTCCGGCATCGCCCTTTTTCGGCAATCTTTTGGAGGCAATTTTTTGACCTAATCCAAAATTCTTTGACGTTCCTTTGTTCTTTGATTTCATGATGTCTGGCGTATCACACCCCGCTGGATTTACCCGGGTTGGGCACGATCATATGACGTCTCGGATTATCATGATTCATCTTGATAAAACAAATTACCTATCATGGTCTCGATCTATTGTCTTGGCCCTTAAGAGTCGTTGTTTGTTTGGCTATGTTAATGAGACTATTAAGGAGCCATAGAAGACTGCATCTACGTGGGCTCAATGGGAATCAGAGAACTCTTTGGTTATGTCATGGCTGATTAATTTCATGCAAGAGGATATTGCACGAAATTACTTATTCTTGCATACCGTTGCGGATATTTGGATACGTGTCGAATCTGCCTACTCACGGAAAGGAAACATTGCTCAGATATTTAAGCTACGAAGGAAGATCTTTCTCTTTTGATAGGGTGATTGACCATCGTCCGCCTATTATTTGGAGTTTACTCAGTTATATCTGGAGTATGACCATTTTACCTCCCTCGACCTTGTATGCACTGCTGATGCTATCCTTGTGCGTGCTCATGAAGATCGGAACAGGGTGTTTGAGTTTCTACATGATTTACACCGGGACTTTGATCAGATTATTGTTTAGATCCTTGGTCGCATTCTAGTCCTTTCGTTGTCAGAGACTTATAGTATTGTCCAGCAAGAACATGACTGTCGTCAATCTTCGAGTTCAGAGGTTCTTTCTAGTGGTTCTGCTCTTGCAACTTCTCATTCTGGAGTCACTAATCATTGGAACTTTAAGCTCAGGCCCACGGACAAAGATCACTTGATGTGTGATTATTGTGGTCGGAGTCGGCATACTAGCAACACTTGCTTCAAATTGCATGAACTCCCCCCATCGATAGGTGGAATGGTCCCTCGTGGGGGCGTGATGGACGTGGTCGAGGCCGCTCCAATTTCAGCTCTACTTGCTCTGCTCACCTGTCTGAGTTCCTTGATGATAGTACCTCAAGTGGCCAGATCTCTGAGCCTCTGTCCCTACCTGGGGCCTTTTTTACTGATGAGATGATGACTCTTCATCCCATGATGCAGGGGTTATACTCGGAGCCACTTCTGGCCCATCCTCATCCTTCGCTCATTCAGATGTTATTGTACCGCCGTCCACTCATTGGATCATTGATTCTGGAGCCACAAATCAGATGGTTGGGTCATTGTAAGGTGTTGTTTCCAATTCACCATTGTCAGACAGAGACAAGGTAAGCATTGTTGATGGAACCCTTACCTCTATTGCAGGAAAAGACTCCATCACTTGTTCTTCTCTTACCTTGACTTTTGTCATTCACATCCCTTCTTTTACTCACAACCTATTATATGTTAATCATATTACAAACTACATGAACTGCTCCATCTCTTTCTTTCATCCTTGCTGCGTCTTCCAGGACCTGCAGACGAAGAAGGTGATTGTCTCTGGTACGATGCGTGATGGAATGTATGTGTTTGATGTTGTTGTTCCCCGGGCCTTTCATGCTCACCGACTTCCACAGTTGGGTACCTGGCAACATCGCTTGGGCCATCCCTATATCTCCACTATGTAGACATTATTTCCCAGTTTTTTATCTTTTGTTTTTTAAACTTTTATGTGTGATGTTTGTAAACTTGCTAAACATAAGCGTGTCTTTTTCAATCATGTGTTTAAGTCTTCTGTTGTACCCTTTCATACTATTCATAGTGATGTATGGGAACCTTGTCTTGTTGCTTCGATCTTTGGTCATCATTGATTTGTTACTTTCATTAATTATTTTTCTCACACTACGTGGGTTTATTTGATGCGTGGTAAAAGTGAGACGTTCCAACTTTTCCAAAAAATCCATAAAATGATTTCTACTCAATTTAGTGTCACTGTTAAAATTCTTCATAGTGACAATGATCGTGAATATATAGATACCAAATTCGAAACTTATTTCAGTGATTATGACATCTTCATCAAACCATTTGTATAAATTTTCCTGCACAAAATGGCGTTGTTGAACGAAAAAATCGTCATTTTCTTGAAGTGTCACGATGTTTGTTATTTATAATATCTTTTCCAAAATACTATTAAGGCGATGCCCTTCTTACTGCAGCTTATCTCATCAATCGTATGTCGTACCATCATCTGGAATATCGCACTCCTCTTTATACTCCGGGTATCCCTCCACCTACTCTTGTACCCCGTGTGCTTGAATATTTATGTTTTGTTCATATTTATAACATTACTTGAACAAAACTTGATCATCGTGTACTTCGTTGTGTGTTCATTGGTAATTCTCCTACACAGAAATGGTACAAATGTTATCATCCTCCTAGTAGGAAAAAAATTGTCTCCATGGATGTTACTTTTCACGAAAGCACCTCCTATTATGAGTCCTCACTTCAGGGGGACCTTCATACTTGGAAGTGAGTGCTCCAACTCTTCCTCTTCCTAATCCTCCTCCATGCATTACCATTTAAGAGGCGAGTGTGGATATTTCCAAAGATATTTCTAAAGAAAAGGAGTTGCAAGTGTACACTTGGAGAAGCAAAAGATTAAACACTTAATCGTATACCATAATATCAGAGCCGCCATCAGACTTGTCTACAGCATCCCTGGAGTTACCTATTGCTCTCCAAAAAGGTATATGTTCATCCACTCGACATCTGTTATCTAACTATGTGTCATATGCCTATTTAACTTCTTTCAATAAAGCCTTCGTCTCTTCTCTTTCTTTTGTGTTTGTTCCCAGTACATGGCAAGAGGCACTTGGTCACCCAAAATGGACAAAGGCGATGATGGAGGAAATGCAGGCTCTAAAAAAGAACCATACATGGGACCTGGTCGTTCTCCCTCCAGGCAAGAGGACAATTGGTTGTCGATGAATTTTTATAATAAAGCAGAACTCTGAAGGTATTGTAGAGAGACTCAAGCCATGATTGGTGGCAAAAGGCTATACCCAAACTCATGATATTGACTACCAAGAGACATTTGCTCCCGTGGCAAAAATAAATACAATACAGGTCTTATTATCATGTGCCTCCTGTAAAGGGTGGGTGAGACCTTCAATAGCTAGATGTAAATAATGTTTTCCTTCACGGCAAGTTGGAAGACGAAGTCTATATGTCAATGCCTTTAGGTCTTGTCCCTATCGGCTCTGAAGGAAAAGTGTGTAAATTGAAGAAAGCTCTATATGAGTTAAAATAATCTCCGAGAGCTTGGTTTAGAAGACTTCACAAAGTCATGATCTTTTTAGGGTATACCCAAAGTCATGTCGATCACACTTTATTTATTAGACGAAAAGAGATGAAGGTGGCTCTCCTAATTGTATATGTTGATGATATAATTATTACAGGTGATGACATGGATGAGATTTGTTCACTGAAACTCAAATTTGCTAGTGAATTTGAAGTGAAAGATTTGGATAAGTTGAGATATTTTCTATGGAATGAGGTAGCAAGATCTAAATATGATATTCATATTTCACAGTGAAAGTATGTCCTTGATTTATTAAAATGGATAATAATGAGTGGTTGCAAGCCTGCTGATACTCCTATTGAAGTGAACCACAAATTTGGACGTGAAGATGGGGAGTTAGTGGAAGATATTTTTGGTTATCAGAAGCGGATAGATAACTTATCTACCTATCGCATACTTGTCCGGACATCTCATATACAGTAGGAGTAGTAGGCCAATACATGCATTCTCCTAAAGTCAGACATCTTGATGTTCTGCATGGAATTTTGAGATATTTGATGGCCACACCTGGTAGGGGAATTCTATTCTCTCCTACTGATCACTTAAAAATTGAAATATATACTGATGCAGATTGGGCTGGATCAGTTCATGATAGGATATCTACTACAGGATATTGTTCTTTTGTTGGGGGTAATCTGGTCACTTAGAGACGCATGAAAAACATATAGTGGCTCGCACTAGTGCGGAGGCTGAGTTTAGAGTCATGGCTCATGGTATATGTGAGGGGATGTGGCTTCGTTCTCTTTTGAATGATACTGGTTTATCAGAAACCGGCCCCTTCAATTTGTATTGCGACAACAAGGCTGCAAGCAGCATTGCTCAGAACCCTGTCCAGCATGACCACACCAAGCATGTTAAATTTGACTGACACTTCATTAAAGAAAATATTATGAAAGAGATTGTTTGTACTCCTTTTGTGCACTCGGATGGTCAACTTGTAGATTTTCTCACCAAGGCATTGAGTGAAAAAACATTTGATTCTATTATTAGCAAGTTGGACATGAAGAACATTACATGCCCAACTTGTGAGAGAGTGTTAGAACTTATTAATCTTTTCTTACATTAGTTTTCTCCTCATGTATTACCCTCTCTATATATAGAGGATATTATTATTCAAGTAATTGCAATCTATTCTTACGGTTTTGACAAAAAACAAATATTCGGATGAAGTGAGGACAAGTTTTAAAGACCTACAAGATAAAACTATCCAATTACAAAACACGCCAAAATTATTCGAGGCAAGCACGAGAATATACTCGTTGCCTCGATTCAAAAGGGAAAGCCATTTAAGGAATTTGATAGTTAAGTAAAAGAAAGAAACATTAAAATTTAAATTGTATACCTTTGAAAGAAACTCTTGTTCTACGGCCTTTCCGGCAGCAGCTTCCTGCTCTGCTGCCAGTTTCCATCTAGCAATTTCTTCCTCAGCAGCTGCAATGTCTGTCATGAGGCCTTCAACCTTTATATCATAAAAGGGAATATATGGTAAGCATATGATGACGTTCCTAAAAAACATTTTATTCTTTCCTATTAAAATGGGAAATAAGTGAAGATTTGCAAAAATAGATAGGAGAGTATCTTTACATTTTCATTTGCTATATGCTCTCTTTCCTTAAGTTCCTTCATTTGCTGCATTAGCAGGTCGATCTCTTTTGCTTGGGCATCCAAGTGTGCCTTGAGAAGACCAGACTCTGCCCTTAACCCAGTTAAGATTGTGCAAAAAGAAGAAATAAAATTAGCAAAGATGTAGAACTGCCAAATTTATAATCCATCTATAATAATTGGTGAATATTAAAAATATTTCGTCCTTTTTCTATTGCAAACTTAAAGTAGATTTTAAGATAATATTAGAAATTACTAATTTAAGTTCTACAGAGGATAACAAGCATCTTTCAGCATAAAAATGTTACGAACAATAAAAAGATGCGTCTAAATAAACTTAATTACAAAGCAATCCCAGTTGAGAGATATTTACAAGTCGTGTACTTCTTGCATTATTATTATTATTGAGTGTAAGTGGGTATTACTCCCACATCGTGTGTTTAAGTCTTCGAGTCCTCTGTAATATTATATATACCCCTCTAGCGATGAATAATACCCAAGCAATTATTATTTCCTCCTCATTCAACTTGGTATCAGAGCCTAATCCTAATCTCCCGAAAGTCTCTTTCCCGTCCAATCCCATTGCTGCGTTTCTCCGCGCCAGATCAACAGACGGCGTATCCCTCGTCTGCATCCGTCGTTCCCGTCCGCATCCGACGTTTGCTCTCTCTACAGGGATGACGGGAGGCCTCCAAGCCACCGTCGGCTGCCTAGAGGGACGTCGTCGTCGTCGCTCCATGACGCAGCCCCTTCGTTCTTCCGCGTCGACCGCTCCAGTGCACAGATCAACCGCGTCGTCTCCGGAGGTTTCTCTCTGATCTCTGCTCCAGCGCTTCCTCTGGGGTCCTCCCCCTGCGCCAGATCTACTGTGCAGTCTCCCTCTAATGTGTCTCCAACGGTCGTTGTCCTGTTCGAGGATCCTCTGCGTTTTCGCCGGCTGACCTTCCTGCAATTTTTTTCTGAGTCAAGATCTGCTACTCCGACATGGGTGACTCTTCAGTGTTATCGTCGGATGTGATTCAGCCACGGATGAGTGACCCTCAGCAGACCCATGGCCACTCCGGCTCCCTGAAGATTACTACGGTCCCGTTAGATGACACAAACTATCTCGAATGGTCCCGAGCGGCGCAACATGTCATTCGCAGCCACCAGATGTTTGGCTACATTGATGGAACTATTAAGGAACCCCAAAAAATTGATCCCTCTCGGAAACGATGGGACTTAAAAAACTCCCTTGTTGTTTCATGGTTTCTTCACTCTACGTCTCCGAAAGTTTACCGAAGTTACAAGTTGATGGACTCTGCCTTTGAAATCTTGACCCATGCTCGTGAGACGTATTCTCAAATTGGCAGTTCTACACAGGTTTATGAACTCACTCGCCGCATTTTGAAACTGCGACAACTGACAAGGGGCTACGGCGGTGTAGTCCTTTTTTTCAAAATTCGAGCGACTTTATCAGGAATTGGACTATTTCTCGCATTTCACTCCAACATGCACTGCTGACGCTGTTCAATAACGGGAGGATCGCTTTCGTCTCCATGTCTTCTTGATGGGGCTAAACATGGAGTTCAACATGGTGCGGACACATTCTTCACCGCACCCCTCGCCCGTCACTTCGGGAAGCCTTCAGCATGGTCTTGGGTGATGAAGATCGTCGGAAGTCCCTTAGTGCTAGCACTCCTCCTGAGCGTTCTGCCCTGGCTAGCATCGGTCGTGGTCATGCTTTCAGCCCTAGCGTGTCTGCCCTCATTTGTGATTATTGTGGTCGCAAAGGCCACATTCGGGAGATGTGTTACAGGCTTCACCCACATCTTGCCCCATGTGGTCGTGGTCATGGTCAAGGGCCAGGACGTGGGGGTCATCGTCAGGGAGGCCCCGGACCTTATGATGTTGCTTACTATACGGACGTCTATGACGAGACCACCACAGTTGTTCCCGGGCATCTCACTACTCATGAATTGGATGCTTTCCGTCGCCTGGTACACTCTCAGCCTGATCAGCCTCTGGATGCCTCTGCTTCCATTGCCTCTATTGCTATGTCAAGTGCCCATGCAGCCACTGCCTCCTCCAATGAGTAGGTGATTGATTCTGGTGCCACTCACCACATAACTGGCTCCTCCTCAGGTTTTCTCTTACACTCCTTTGTCTGGTAAGAACAAAGTTATATCTGCTAATGGCTCGTCTCTCATTGTTGGCAAAGGCTATGTTTCATGTTCCCCTCTATTTCGTTGTCATTTATACTTCATGTTCCCTCTTTTTCTCACAATTTACTTTTTATCAGTGAAATTACTCGATCCCTTAATTGCACTGTTACTTTTTTCCCGATTTCTGTGTTTTTCAAGAACTGGGTACGAAGCGGAACATTGTCAGTGTTAGGAACCGCGGTGGCCTGTATTACTTGGATCTCCAGCCTTCATCTTCTCAGACTCTCTCCTGCACTACTGTTACAGCTGATGATGTTCGCTGATGGCACCTGAGGCTTGGACATTCTTCTCTTTATCTTCAGAAGTTGTTTCCTGTTCTCTTTTTTACAAAATTGTCTGTAATGTCTGTGATATGTCTAAACATGTGAGACATAGTTCCTCACACTTATCTTCTCCTAATACCGCTCCGTTTGATGTTGTTCACTCTGATATCTGGGGGCCGTCCCCCGTTTTATCTATATTTGGTTTTCGTTGGTTTGTTACCTTTATTGATTGTTTTTTCTCGCAGCACTTGGGTGTATTTGTTAAAAAAAGAGCGAAGTCTTTTTTTTATTTTAAGTTTTTTCATAAAATGGTTCACACCAAATTTAAGGGCTCTAGTCGTATCTTGCGCAGTGATAATGGGGGAGTATGACGATCGGGGAGCTTTTAGCTCATACCTCACTAGTCATGGAATCATCCACTAGACCATGTGTGTCCACACCTCTACCCAAAATGGGGTTGCTCTGTTGAAAGGTAAGGCTGCATGTACTAAACACTCTATCTCGCTTGCTCTGTTAAAATATCTAGCGGACGATCGTGGCTATTGGATATTCTTAACCTAACTCACATCCCCCCTATATCTGTCCAACAACTGGATGAATAGGGCATCTAGGTTTTAGGGTTTTGGGAAGAAAACCGCTCGATCATCTTTGGGGCGACGTCGAAGCCTCCCCGCGATGCGACGTCGTGGGATTCTCTGCACTTTATTCATGGGCACCTTTTGTCAGGGGTAATTCAAACTATATGAGATCACTCTCAAAATGAGTTGTCCGTGTAACAACTTCATCCGTTCATATAGGATATAATAGAAGGTCCGGCCGAGGCCCCACACCATATACCAAAAAACAGGCGGTGAAGTCACGAAGTGATACCAGAGTTGCGCGTCCTAACTCATATCATTCTAGCGGAAGCTTATAACACGAAACTAAACTCTAAACATTAATGTCCATCATATAAATATCCACATTGATATATATAAACACGAATGTTCGGCCCAGGTTTTGGATTTTAAGTGCGAATCGTGGCCGTCCGTTTCCTTCCTTTGGGATCCAAGAGTCCTGGCTGATCCCGGCGGGGTTTAACCCAGGAATAGGGTTTAACCCGGGAATATGGTTTAGAAACCCTCATTTCTTTTGGGTTTTCTCTTTCTAAGAGTTATAGAGAGAGGGGAGAGCAAGGAAGGAGGAGAGATCCGACCACCGGTGGAGCTTCGGAGCCCCAAATCGCAAGCCGAGTTCGGATCTACAGAGGCGAGGACGTTGCGGTGCTTTTCATCCGCATAGATATTCATGGCGCCGAAGAGGAATGCTAGGGTAACGATTCTCATCTTGGACATGTGAAGTCCTCTTTCTTTTGCATAGGAAGCCCGCTCTCGCGAGTATGCGGTGAATGTGAGGCGTTTCTTCGTGTAGACATGAATAGTCCCCGTTGTTTTGTATGTAGAGTCCGTAATCGAGAACGAACATAAGCATGGTGTGTGAAGCCTACCCTGATAAGTTCGTCTGGATCGGTGATGTTGCATTGAATGAATGGCCGGAGAAGACTCCACGTAGATTGGTTGTTTTTCGGGTTTTCTACGCAGTAGATTGCAACAGGGAACCTTGGGAACTAACTCCAAGGTGCACCCGAAAAACTGGGCAGATGCGTGATTCTGCCATCATGATGGCCCGAGAGCCAACTTGCACATAACCGGGTTATGTGAAGTGCGTGATCAGATTGGGACTCGCGAAATCTTGACCCGCGCATATGGCTTAAATTGATGTTGCGGTGTGAGCAACGGGTTGAGTGGAACCGCACTCGCTCTATGTGGTTTGGTTAGAGAGACCTAAAGTACGTGGTACTCGCCGTTGGCATAGATGGAGGGTCTTGGGCGTAGGCCGGAAAGACCATAATGCTCACGAGATTTGTCGTCTAAGGGGCGGTGGTGAGACCGCGGACTTTGACCGGGTTCACCGAGAATGTGCCCTGAGAGCACGGGGTATGTGGCCGTGCGAGCCTACGCCTGAGATGTTGTGTAATTTCTCTATTATTTGGCTATGCTAATAAAGTGCAGGGAAGGAACCTCGCCACCCCGCGGGGAGGCTTCGACGTCGCCCCAAAGACGATCGAGCGGTTTTCTTCCCAAAACCTTTTGTCAGCTTATCACAGCCGTCGGCCTCCTCCTCCCTTCCCCTGCATTCAGGCACCTCTCCAAGTCCCCAGCAGCCCTTCCGCTGCCAGCTTTCGCTTCTCCAGCCGCAGCAACCCCTTCCCAGTCTAGTCAATGGCCTCCTCTCTTCCCCGGCATTCAGCCTGTAACACCCCCTATCCGTCGCATACCATATAGTCTACGAAGCACGGATACGCCAAAAATAGAGCCGTACCCGTACCGGGTACGTTTCCGGTACGGATACGCGTACCGAACGGCGCGATTCGCTGTTTTAGGCGCGATTCGCTGTTTTAGGGCTTTTATTATCCCGTCGCGCCTGCTGATCCGTCGCACTGCTGCTCCAGCTCCCGTCTCCCGTCGCGCCTGCTGATCCGTCGCATTGCTGCTCCGTCGCCGTCGCACTACTGCTCCGTCGCACTGCTGCTCCGTCGTCGTCGCACTGCTGCGCCGTCGCACTGCTGCTCCCGTCTCCCGTTGCAGGTAGCTTCTTCTTCTTCTTCTTCTTCTTCTGTTGTACATCATTAACCCCTAAGACCCTAAATCATCATCCTGGACTGAAATGTCCAGGACTGAATCCTGGACTGGAATGTCCAAGATTCAGTCCAGAATCCTGGACTGAATCAGTCTAGAATTCCTGGACTGATTCAGTCCAGAGTTCCCAGATGCTATGGAAAGGGGAGGAATGCTCTAATAACTACACTTTTTATTATGACAGTTATGTCCCAATCACACACTCTCAATAGTGTCACTGGTTCAACGTCTACATCAGTAACGAGTAGATTTATTTCTGATGACGCAAACAAGGATGATAATGCCCCACTCTGGGCTTATGTGTCTCTTATACATAGTAGAGAAGTTGGTGGGGGAAATAGAAATGAACTCTACAATCAAGGAAGGAGTAAGATGTGGGATATAGGAGGAGATGCTTGGGCAAATCCATTTGATGGAGTTGGCATGCTTACGATCGCCAACTTGTCTTTAGATGAGCCAGAAATTGAAGATGTTTTGATCTCCAACAATACGGAGGAAGATGAAGAAAATGAGTGATGAACATCTTTAAATTTTAAATGTTTATGTTTATGTTTAAGAACTTCAATTTTAAATGTTTACATTTATGTTTATGAACTTCATGTTTATGTTTATGTTGACAATTGTTTAAGAACTTATCCTGAAATTCATAGATGTTTTGGCAAATGTTTATGTTTATGTTCAAGAACTTCATGTTAAATTTTAAATGTTCATGTTATATAATTGCATTTGTGATATATAAATATATAATTATTATATTTAATACAACGTATCCTACCGTACCCGTATCCTTGTTTTTTAAAATTTGCCGTACCGGATACGTATCGTACCCGGTACCCGTACCCGTACCGGTGCTTCCTAGCATATAGTAGTAGGTCCGGCCGGGGCCCAACGTCATATAGCACAGACAGACCGAAGGGTTACGCAATGAAATCATCCTGTCAATAACCAACGTCCTACACAGAGTACATTCTAGCGGAAGCAATTTAAAAATTGTAAATTAAGAACTCAGCCAACAGCATGAATGTCCACTACAAAAGCCCAATAGGATTGAACGTACAAAATACACAAAGTACCTTGGCCTTATGGCCTTACAAAAATTTACTCAAATTTAAGTGTCTTCCAAACTTCGGCACGCAAGCCGGTCACACATGAAAATAAAAGTAAACATTCAAATAAATGCCTTCGAGGGTCGGCTCAGCAACAAGGGCTTTTGCCCG
Organism: Platanthera guangdongensis; assembly: GCA_039583875.1. Taxonomy (NCBI): domain Eukaryota; kingdom Viridiplantae; phylum Streptophyta; class Magnoliopsida; order Asparagales; family Orchidaceae; genus Platanthera; species Platanthera guangdongensis. Next base: position 44,942,173 of record CM077164.1, read on the forward strand.
CTATTTGTCACTTCCTATGACGAGCGTGTGTATGTGGATCCCTTCCTCACGCTCTTACTATGATGAGCATGTGTATGTGGATCCCTTCCTCACTCCCATGCCAGAGTCACAACACTCCTCACTTTCGCCTATCTCACTCCAATCTCAGCTTGACTCTTCCCAGTCCTAGCTTGATGAGTCCTACCTCGCACCATTGATGGTTCCACAAGTCAAGTTTTCAAATGAAGATACATTATACTCATAGCTACCGCCAGAGACATACTTCAAATTATTACACATGGCTTCACCGTCGTGTGTAGACGTGATACGCGGTGATATATTGGCAACTGGAGTGACTGCCCATTCTCATATGATACTTAGATTTCCCCACAGGATCTTAAGCGAAATGTCCCTAGACTACACCGAGATCATGACCATATTCACTCACCAGAGATGAGTGCATTTATGTTGGGAGAATTCATGGAGATCACGGTGATCGACTTCCTGTTCGGACGACTCGAGTTCGCGGATGCGCCCAGATGGTTGTTTTGGATCATTTCCATGTATTAATTTTTTTTATTTTTAGTAGTATTTGACACTTGATTGATTCAGACGTTATGAGTCATCCGATCTAGGCGCCCTAGCTTATTTTGATATATATAAGAGACGCTAGCACTAACAAGAGGTATAGAAAGTTTTTGATGCAACCTGAATTGCATCACTATTTATTTTTACTGCATATTTATTTAAATATTTTGTAGCGCGTGTTGTCGCGCAAGTTGTCTTTTATTTCGTGTATTTGTGTTTTATGTCACGTTTGTGCAGCCTTCATGCGACTTACTGGTGTGACCGGTCAATGGGATCTTAAATAAATTGGTTCGTCAAACTAGGACTCGGGTTATTTTGGGCAGGCAAGCAACGAAGTTATTAATTATTTATTAAGTCTGAAATTAATATCGTAAAATACTTATTTTATGTAATTTCAGTTTTATTATCCAAACCATTGGCATCCCCTTCAATTAATCTCATTCAATAGCTTTTTAACCTTTGAAATCCTAAAACAGCTGACTCATCAAAAACTCCCCCTATTTAATATTGTTGAAACTTGTAATAGTTGGCGTTTTTTTTTACAATCCCCTGCCATTTATGCCCGAATTAATTGTGCCTTTTGAAACCCCTCCTTTTCCTTGATTTCTTTTAAGTGCCAGTTGTCGGTTCAGAGAAAACGGATGGGTTAGAAATCAGGCCATAGTAAAGGAATACTCTGTTCCTGGTAATACCCGAGGCATCCAGCCTATTCTGTCTCCCGCCTCCTGACGAATCCTTCCCCCTGCTCACTGCCGCCACCTGAGGGTCCCTCCGGCCCCGACGACCCCTCCTCCACCACCTGCGGAACTCGCTGACGAGTCCATACCCGCCTCCTCCTCTTTTTTCGACGCCGACCGCTGCAGGAACTCGCCAAGCTCTGCAACCGCCGCCCTCACTCTTCCCTTGTGGACTCAGGCCAACAAAAGCCCCTGGACGCCGGTTCCAGGCCCTCCCCCTTGCCGCCGGTTCTAGGCCCTCCCGCTTGCCGATCAGCCATTTGCCAATCCTCATGGGGGCGAGAACTCCCTTTCAGAGCTTTCTCCACTGTCTAGCAAGCGGTAGGAACCCCCTGTTGGGTAGGAACTGGGTAAACCTCTATTCTCATCTCACTATCCAATCACTGTTAGTCTAATTTCATGAATGCGTGAAAGTTTATTAAATTTCAGAGCTTGTTTACTCAAATCAACCTTGTTCCTGTTTGTCGTCAATTTGCTTTCACTATTGTCGCTGACCTTTTATTGAGAAACTTGTGGATGAGTTAGCTATAATGTAGCGTGCGTCCAAACGTTAGTCAATTACGGGGGCTGGCAAAATTTTGACTTAATTATCACGAGCCAAAGCTCGAGATATCGTGACTTCAACGCTACGTTTAATTTTGCGCACAAAATTATCAATTTAAAATAAATTTTCAGATGCATCAGTTTGGTATCAAAGCACGGTACGATTCACTCCTATTGTGAATCGAACGATCTTGCTTTTTATTTTATTTAGTTGTTTAAAACAAATTGTTTTCCAAAAAAACAAAAGAAAAAATTTATTTTAAAAAAAGGGTTGTCACTTTTTTAAGAAAAAAAAGAAAAACTTTTTTGCATTCACTTATTTTCTTAAAAAAATGAAGTCGCATAGATCGCATTGAAGCAAGTATATGAGACCTAGCTAATCGAATGGTTGAACTGATGAAAACGGCAGAAGCACTCACCGCCAGCGTGAGAGACACGAACCATGTAGTAAACAACTTGAGAACCTCCGTCAACAACTTAGAAGTTGAACGTCACCTAGGACTAAATCAACTTTCTCACCAAAATCCTAGGCAAGAGGAACAAAATCCTAGACCCGCAGATCATGCACAGCCTGACCTTGCACTCTGTCACCAACCCCGTTGGGACGATGGAGTTAAGCTTGATGTAGGTGATTTGAGGGTCACATGGTGCCCGAGAAATGCCTCGATTGGTGTGAGCGCGTGGAAAGGTTCATGGCGTGGAAACAAATGTCTGTGAATCGGGAAGTCGAGTATGTTGTCCTTAGGCTTAAAGGACCCGCACTAGTCTGGTGGGTTCAACTTGAGCGTACCCGTTACACCTTAGGCCTAGCACCTATCACCATGTGGGTAGAATTTAAGTTACAACTGCGGAAGCGATATGTCACCCCAGACTATCTGCAGACTCTTTATCAAAGGTTCCACAACCTTCGTCAGGACAAGCTTTTCGTAGACGAGTATACCAACGATTTTTTAGTGTTGCAGTCTAGACTAGACCTACACGAGGAGGACGATATGACAGTGTCCCGTTACCTGAATCGGCTCCGTTACGCTATTAAGGATGAGCTAGAGTTACACGACTTTAGAGATCTGGGTGAAGTGTCTATTCGAGCACGTAGAGTGGAGTCCTCACTTCAGAAGAGGACATCTGGACATAGGTCTACTGATAGGTCTTCCTTGAGCACAACCACCACTGCACCAACCCCTAAGAATTCTGATTCCCCTCCTCATGTCACCACTGGGACCCCAGCTCCTACCACTGGCCTCGCCCGAGGTAAGGAGCTCATGGGATCCAAGCCCAACATTGGAGTATTTCGATAATTCAAGTGTATGGAGTCTGAGCACAAATCTTCTGATTGTCCGCGACGCCACTTCGTCGCAATCACTGATTCCTCTGATGAGCATGAGCAAGAATATGGAGTCTTCCTTAGTGACTTCAAGCCTAACCCCGAGTCTGATAGCGTTATCAAGGTCGAGGGAGAACAAGCTGAGCACTTAGTTTGTGTCCTTCATTATAGTTTGATTTCCCTTAGTGAGACCACTGATTGTGATTTTCAAAGACACAAGATTTTTCGCACTATTGCGCGTATACGGGGACATTTTTGTTTCATCATCATTGACAGCGGTATCATGAAAAATCTTGTTTCCCAACGTATGGTTGAGAAGCTAGGACTCGAGACACACCCCTTGGAGCGGCTCTACCACTTATCTGGGGTTAATAATCACATAACTATGCTCGTTACGCACCGTTGTCTCGTAGAGCTCTCTATCGGGGATGTGTATCAGGATTTTGTTCAATGTGATGTCGCCCTTATCAATGTCTGTCATATCTTGTTAGGTAGAGCATGACAGTATGATAGGCACGTCGTACATGATGGTGTAAAAAACTCTCATTCCTTCAATCACCGCGGGCGCAAAATTATTCTTCTTCCCCAGAAGAATAGTCTTGTTCCTAAGGCTCCTGGGAGGATCTCGTCATCATCTCCCTCTCCTTCCTTGGTTACCACTACACCACTATTATTTAGTGTTGCACTTCTACCTGGACCCCTACACAAGAAGACGGGCTTGGCTCTAGTGAGTCATCCATTTTAGATGATCTGTCAGCACCACCACACGTTAATTTTATATTTGGTGATCATGTGTTTAGTTCGCACCACTATCCCGTGAGTGTAAGTGAGCATTTAGGGCTTCGTCAAATGAGCTTTGATTTTTTGGGGGGTTAGTCTTATTAGGTAAATTGAAACGTTTCAAAAAATTCTTACACTTAATAGGGACACACATGATTTAAGAGATTTCTGTGGTTGGTTTTAAATGAACAGATTGTGCTCGGTCTAAAAATTTGTGGTGTTGGTCAGATATCAGTGAGTGACAATATGCGGATAGTTGATCTTGGTTTTGTGGACTTTTGTAGGTGTCTAGCACTAGTACGTATGACGCAATATGTTCTAATAAATCCGCAATTGGATCATGCTTCCTTTTGGCCTTGTCTCTTTCTATGTTTTATTGGCCCATTTTCTTTCTCACTTTGTCGTATTTACCTCCTTTCAGCTCTGAATTTTATTAGACTATTGCATGTCATGTATGAATTTTTAACTAACAGTTTTCGAAAAAACTTTAGAAAACTATAACTCCGCGGTTGATTACATCGTCTGGAGTTATATTTTTCCAAGTGAGATGAGTTTTTTGATCCTTTCAGGAAAAGAGGGTTTGCCAAAAGTTCGTGCGCAGCGATGATGGGTCCATCTTGTGTTCGACTATCCACCATGGTGAGGCGGAGGAAGTGCGTGATTCGGATCACTGTTTGGATGTTTCTATAGCAGATTCCATTAAAGTCTCGACGGAGTCGAGTTCCTTCAATCCCGGGAGAATTGATACAACCTGAATTGCATCCTTATTTATTTTTACAGCATATTTATTGAAATATTTTGTAGCACGTGTTGTCCCGCAAGTTGTCTTTTATTTTATGTATTTGTGTGTTTTATGTCGCGTTTGCGCAGTCTTCGTGCGACTTATTGGTGTGACCGGCCAATAGAATCTTAAATAAATTGGTTCATCAAACTATGACTACGGTTATTCTGGGCAAGCAGGCAAGCAAGGAAGTTATTAATTATTTATTAAGTCTGAAATTAATATCTTAAAATACCAGTGTTGTAGATGTCGGACGACATGTCGGACATGTCGGCCGACATAAAGTTTTTGGGGATAAACCGTAAGGAAATCGATTTGTTGGGGCAATATAATGTTTTGTAAAAAAAACGGGCGATATATCGATATTTCGCCTGCTGATATATGCGGCGAACACGGTTTTTAATTATAAATTTTGTTTTTTTAATTTCTACAGGCCTTATATTCGATTTCACGGGCTTTCGATCTCTTATGCCCTAATTTTTCATCACAGCAGCGGGTCGACAGCTCTGTGGAATCCAACTCCAGCGATGAATCGGCATCTCCGGCGACGAATCTACATCCTCCAGCGACGAATCGGCAAACTCCGGCGACGATTCGACATTCTCCAGCGACGAATTGGCATCCTCCGGCGACGAACTGGCATCTCCAGCGATGAATCGATTTCGTTCTTCTTCTTTTTCGTATTTCACTCCACTGTAAGCCCCTTATTCTTCTCTTTTCTTCTTCATTTTTGTACTTCCTCCGACGAATCGGCATCCCCTTCTTCTATTTTCTTCTTCTTTTTCTACAATGGTTTTGATTTTCTTCTTCTTATTTCTTCTTTCTTCTTTCTTCACTCCACTAACCATCACTCTTATATTCTTCTTTCTTTGACTCTACAATGATTTTTAGGGTTTCTACCATTTCACTATAAGTGGATTTTTGGTTCTCTGCCAAAGCAAGGTATAGTTCTTCTTTTTCTATTATCGTTCCCTCGAACCAATAATAGTTTGTTCACAATCAGTTGCTTATTTGTACATGTACATGTTGCTGCTCAGTTGATTTTTAGGGTTTCTACATGTACATGCTTTTTAGGGTTTATTACTTTGTATAAATCTATAGATTTCAGCCTTGGTTTCAGCCTTAGTATGTTGTAGAATGGATTCCTCTCAGTCTTCTACGAAAGACGTAAGTGTGCCAGTTTTTGGCGGTAGAGATGATTTTTGGGCATTTGGAGAGAAAGTGGTTGCAACGGATACCAATAGAATTCGTTGCAATTATTGCAAGCAAGTCATAAATGGGGGCATCACACGATTCAAACATCATTTGGCTGGGATTAAGGGTAATGTAAAGTCATTCCCTTATGTGTCAACTGATGTCAGAGCAAAAGTCGAAGCAACCCTTGCAGCAGCACAAACAAGTTGTTGAGAAATAGTAGGTTACAGAGTAGCTTGGATGAGGTCGTTGTTGGAGAGGCTGCAGATCCCGAAAGTTCACAAAGGACTTTGTGTCAAATATTGGAAATAAAGGTCCAATGGACCAATTTATTGAGTCAGAAAATAGTTCACAAAACACGATTGAGAGTAATGCTCTGTTTGGTTGGGCTGTTGCTGATGGAAAGCTGTTGATGAACTGTTGCTGATAGAAAAAGTGCTGATTCTGGAAAACAGAGTTTTGTTAAAAAACTGTTTGGGTGAAACAGAGTTTACAAAACGGCGTTTTCAAAAACTTGTTTGGATACAAAACGGAGTTTTGAATTATTTTTTTTCAAATATAACACAAAATAAAATTTCTTTCATACATTTTTTTCCAAATAAAATTTTTTTCGATCATAACATATATTTTTCAATTATTAACATCTTCTACATAACGTAACACCCAACGCAGAAAATCTTTTTTCATCCAGACAATTTTTAGATCTATGCTCTAGCTTCAAACACCTGATTTGCTATAATATCACGCAGTGTGATCATCTCCTCTACACCAGCCGCAGTGTCAGTGCAATCTTCTTGCCGCCTTTGAGAGGTCATCCCAAGATATGGATTCATTTGTTCAGACTCAATGAAATCTATATCTACACGCGAAGTGAAACCTGAGCACGCAACAGAAAAGCATCCAGTACTGTTGAGAAAAGAGGAGAAAATACTTCTGTAACAATCTCGGAAATGGTAGTGAAATGTAGAACTATGCAAATGGAGGAGATCCGGTGGTGTGCAAAAACCAATGAAAAAACAGTGAAAACGAAATCCTTGTAGATCTGAGAAGAACCGGTGGTCGGAGAAGAGGATACCTTGTAGATCTGAGATCGACGATCGGAGAAGAAGAGGGGCCGACGGCGGTGTGCTGCGTGAGGAGAAGAGGCGCCGGCGGTGTGCTGTCGGAAATCGAAAACCTAGGTTCCGGTTGGTCGGGGATAGCGCTGAGGGGAATCGGGAAGGAGTTCGCACAGTAGCTGTCGCGGTTTTGGAGGAACGCAGAAAAATCGGGCGGTTCGGCTTAGGTATTAAAGCGTGGAAATTTTAAAATGGAGTTTTTAAGATCAGCCTCTCCAAACACAGCTTATGCAGAAAATTTCGTTGCGTTTTCACCGCACAGTGGGCAATAAGCCGCCCCAAACGCCACCTAAGTGTAAGAAGAAAGCCAGAGATGACGCAGCTTTATATATTTCTAGGTGGGCATACGAGATGGACATTCCTTTCAATGCTCTATATAGCATATCCTTCCAACAAATGTTGCATGTTATAGGTTTATGTGGTCCTGGGATGAAAGGACCAACGTCGTATGAGATAAGATGAGGGAGAAGTTCTTACAGATGGAAGTTCAACGGACCAAGGAAATGCTAAGCAGCTTCACTCAAACATGTAGGTTGCATCGGTGTACTATTTTGACTGATGCTTGGACAGATCGCAAGGGCAGAAGCATCATGAATATTGTTGTGCACACAGTTGCTAGAGTAGCATTTTGGTTATCGAAGAATGTATCATCATCTACACATGATGGTAAGTTCATATATGAGTTTGTTGATGAGGAAATCAATAGCCCGGACGGCCCAGGAGAAGCAAACATAGTACAGGTTGTGACGGATAATGCGTCCAACAATATGTCTGCATCACGATTGCTAGCGGTAAAGAGACCAAAGATTTTTTGGACTTCTTGTTCCGCTCACACCATAAATCATCTTCTCCAAGATATTTCAAAACTGAAGCAAATTAAAAGTACAATCTGTATGTGCTGACAACTTACTGTATTTATATATGCTCACATCATTGCTCTTGCTGTGTTCAGAGAGACGACTAAAGACATGGAGTCCCATGATCTCGTTAGGTCTGGTGTGACCAGATTTGCTACAGCTTTTTTATCTTTGCAGAGCCTCCAGGATAAGAGAAGACATTTGATGTAATTGTTCACATCTGCTAAATGAGAGACAACAAAGTTATCAAGTACCGCACATGGAAAACAAGGAATGTTTTCATCTAATATTTTTAACATTATTTTTTGCAAATACACTGCATCGTTTTAATATTTTTTGTTGTATCATTGTATGTAGGTCACAACAATTGCTTTGAGTGTCATATTTTGGGGTAATGTTGAGCTGGCACTCCTTATATTTACCTCACTGGTTAAAGTTCTACGAAGAGCAAATGGAGATATACCGTCAATGGGTTGGTTATATGGAGATATGAAGAAGGTCAAGGAGGAAGTTGTTGTAGCGCTCGAAAATAAAGAAAACAGGTATCTTCCTATATGAAAGTTGATTGATAGTAGAGTGGATAGCAAAATGAGCAGCCCTTTACATTTATGTGGATTTTTTTTAAATCCTTTCTTCTATTACCTCAAAAATGAGGTGGAGAGGGATACTAAGTTTATGCATGGATTTCTTGATTGTCTTACAAGAATGTATTCAAATGACCCTGATATGCAAGATCATATCACTAGTGAGCTTGATATATATCAATTCAGGCAAGGACTATTTGGAAAAAATCTTGCAAAGAGGCAATTGCTAGTTCCTTCTTTTAATCCAAGTAAATAGTTTAAATTCTAAGTTCACGAAAATTTATGTATATTGTTAAATTTTGTTTTTTAATTAGTACACTGGTGGAAATTACATGGAGTTGATACTCCGAATTTGAGGGGGGTGGTTATGAGGATATTGAGTTTGACCACAAGTTTATCTGGATGCGAAAGAAATTGGAGCACGTTCGAAATAGTAGTACACTAGTTCTACATGTATGCAATTTCTTTTAAGTAATAAAGAGATACTAAATATTTCAAATGTTTCAATTTGTAGATCCACTCGAAAAAACGGAATAGACTTGAGAGCAAACGTTTAAATGATCTTGTCTTCGTGAAGTTTAATGATATGCTCAAGTCTAAGCATGTTGATATCTCTCGAGATCCAATATCTGCAAAAAGTTTGGATGAAGAAAAAACAGTAGAGTGGCTTGTTGTTTCAAGTGAATGTGATAATGAAAATGAGGAGGAAGTGTTTCCTGGAGAATGATTGATTTGGCAACGACTTGGAGACATTGTGGATGCTGATTTGGGAGCAAGGAGCACCAGACCAACTAATCAACAATCACAAAATGAAAGCTTAAAGCGAAAGTGCATTGTAACACAAGCATTGGAGAAAGATGATGAAGATGCGGAGCTATCAGAAGAGGAAATGCAAGCTCCACTATTAGACACAATGTTAGAAGACTATGAAACAGAAGAGGAAATATGAAATGTAAGTATTTACTATAAAATAAAATATAAATCAATTACTTAATAGGATTTTACTCATTAACAATTAATCTATATATGTTTCTTTTGATGCAGGCATACATATGGAAATTATATATTGGGGATTTTGATTTTTGATCTTTTGACTTTCAGTGTGACTTATGACTTTTGATTTTTGAACTTTTGACCTTCAATGTGACTGATGATGTTTCCTCTTATTTTCTCATGTCTTCCTTTTCGGCACTTGTATTACTATTCTCTTACTATTGTATAAATCGATTGTTATTCGGTGTGTTAGTTTAGTTAATCAATCAAATTGAATTATGTTGTAATCTGTTTATTCATTTAATCATGTTAATATATAATTACTTCTTTTTTGAATAAATTTTCAGCAATTATTACAAAAACTTTGCTGATAAGGTGAATGACTTTTGATTCATGTTGGTTTTGATGGTACCTAAAAGCATTCATGTCATTGAACTATTGGATGACGAATTGGTGAATCATTGATCCAGAAACAATCATAACAATAAAGGCAAGTTGTTTAATTCAATCTTTACCATTTATTAATTGCACAATTGAGTTTATTTTTGGTTAATACTTCATTACGTCATTATAATCATATTATTACATGTTTAATGCAAAGTTTATAAACATATATTGTTTGTACATTTTTACTTATTTGCAAAAAATGTGTTTATAAACACTGTTATTTTTATTTAAATATTAAAATTTGATATTGCAAAATATCTCTGATATATCCCTCGCAATCCGACATACGACATTTCAAACACAAACCGACATAAACCCGACATCCGACATCTACAACCTTGTAAAATACTAATTTTATGTAATTTTAATTTTATTATCCAAACCCTTGGCATTAACTTTAATTAATCTCATTCAATGAGTCTTTAACCTTTGAAATCCTAAAACAGTCAGCACATCCAAAACTCCCCCATTTAATATTGTTAAAACTTGAAACAGCCGGTGTTTTTATTTACAATCCCCTATCATTTATGCCCTAATTAATTGTGGCTTTGTAACCCTTCCTTTTCCCTGATTTCTTTTAAGTGTCAGCTGTCGGTTCAGAGAAAAACGGACAGGTTAGAAATCGGGACAAAGTAAAGGAATACTCTGTTCCCGGTAATACCCGCGGCATCCAGCCTATTCCGCCTCTCGCCTCCCGACGAATCCTTCCCCCTGCTCGCTGTCGCCACCAGAGGATCCCTCCGGCTATGACGACCGCTCCTTCACCGCCTACGGAACTCGCCGACGAGTCCAGGCCCCCTCCTCTTTTTTCGGCGACGAGCGCCGCAGGAACTCGCCCCTGCTCTGCAACCGCCGCCTTCACTCTTCCCTTGTGGACTCAGGCCGTCAAACGCCCCTGGCCGCCAGCTCCAGGCCCTCCCCCTTGCCGATCAGCCATTTGTTGAACCTAATCGGGGCGAGAACTCCCTTTCAAAGCTTTCTCCACTGTCCAGCAGGCAGCAGGAACCCCCAGTTGCGCAGGAACTAGGTAAGACTCTATTATCATCTCACTTTTCAATCATTGCTAGTCTAATTTCATGAATGCGTGAAAGTTTATTAAATTTCAGAGCATGCTTGCCCAAATCAACCTTGTTCCTGTTTGTCGTCAATATGCTTTCACTATTGTCGCTAACCTTTTATTGAGAAACTTGTGGATGTGATAGTTATATTGTAGCGTGCGGGAAAACGTTAGTCAATTACGCGGGTTTGCAAAACTTTGACTAAATTATAACGTGTCAAAACTCGAGATATCGTGACTTCACCGCTACGTTTAATTTTGCGCACAAAATTATCAATTTAAAATCAATTTTCAGATTTTGGAATGCATCAGTTTTGCTTCCACTTGAGGAACTGTCGGTCCTTCTCAGTGTTACGCCGAGATATCCCGCTCTCTTGGTGTGACTCCAAGGCAACGACCTCCTCCCCGACTCCTTCCCTGATCCTCTCCAGCCATACCTCTGTTTCATAAATCCTCCCACTCGCTTTCACTGTCGTTGAACCCTGTCATTCTCCAATCCTGTCTGCTCAGAGCCCAACTGTTTATCGTCTACTCCCAACCGCCTACACCTCCGTTTTCACCCCTCCACCAGCATATTTCCACTTCCCCACCACCTACCAAGTACCAGACAGCCTTCACACCTCCTTCCGAGGTCGCATCGTCCACCCCCCATTTTTATCCTGCACCGTGCAGTCCTCCCCCTCCTGCATGCCAGCCATTCCAAGCTCGGGAGAAGCCAGAAATCAGTTTCTAGGTCCCGGAGCTTCATTCCAGAACCCAGAATCCAGTAATTCAGCAGTCCTCCTAATTATTCCAGACCCAGGAAGTCTGTACAGCACCCAAGAGTTGGTTTCAGCAGTCTCATTTCTTGTCCTACAACCCTATTTCTTGTCCACAGGAACCCAATACTCCTAACCCAAGCGCCGTAAACCCAGAAAATCAATTCTGGCTCACTTCAGCAACCTGGAATTTGATCCCAGCACCCCTATCCCCTGTCCACGGCCCCTACTACCCTTCCAAATCACTTCCACTCCCACCCAAACTCATTCAAGTGACCACCACCATCAATTTTCAGCATCCACGTAAAGCCTATAGCCTCAAAATACTACTGTTTCTACATTTTGTCGCCGCCTACATGTGTAAGTTGTAATTTGGTGTACTTGTTTGCTATTATTGATATTTGGACCACACTTTATTGGATGCAAAATTATATGTTTGTGTTTCGTGAAATCAATTTATTTGCTAGACATATTCGGCACTCACTTAATATAATTGCACATCAATTCTGCGTCAATTTTTATTTTGTTTTCCCACTAAAATCTATTGTGAACAATGGTGCACCCATTAAAATTCATTTTAATTAGTTGTTTGTGGCTAATTTGCAATTGAACCAAATCATTTGCAAGCGCATTAAATTTACATTTGATTAGATTGCATGTATGTTTTCATGACATTTTAGGGTTTGTCATAAATCCATTGTATTTATCGGGTGATCGCTTGCACTACAACTAAGGTTAGAGCATCGTAAGTCCGCCACCCATAGATTTGTCCTATATCAGCATAGAAGCCAACATTGCAGATATGATGAGAACTCTCAGACAGTAGTGTAACATATTACATATTCATACAATTGGAAACTTTTAAGGAATGTGTACTTCGGATTGTGGCAACAATAGTACAGAATTTTCACAAAATAAATGGGCATACAAACTGTGTGATAAGTACCTGAGCGCTTCCACCAAATGCCTAAGTTCAATTATCTCAATATGAGAAATCTTGACAGTATTCTCCAATGCACCAGCCTATAAAAGAGCATAGACAAATACTTCAAATTTTTTACATGTGCACAAACAAAGTCACATTCATCTGGAATAAAACTTAAAAGAGAACGCAGACAAATCTTCATAAAATAATTATTTTACCAGGGTATAGATTTCATTTTCTTCTTCACCATGAACACCATTACTGTCATGTTCATTAAACTTCAAATCTATTCCAGCCTCTCTGAGCCCTTCCTCTGCCACTTGCAATACCTTATTGGTCTTGGAAGAGAGTGCGCTTCTGAGCAAAGCCCCAATATGCTGCTTCTCTTCCAACAATGCATCAATCTTCTCCTCCAGATCCTTTACTTCTCTGTTTCTCCTTTCTATCTTCAATCTCACTTTCTCTGAAGCAACGCTGGCTAACTCAGAAATGGATACAGTGCCTTCCAAGGATGCCCGCAAATTCTGATCTATGTCCGTTTCCTTCCACACAAAGGATGAATCCGATAAGTCTGAATGATCCGGCAAGCTTTCATCCACGATCTGGAGTATACTGTTTATCTGTGCATATGCTTTTGATAAGTGCTTCAAGTGATCGATTGTCACATGCCTTTGAGCGTCCACCTTAGCCTCCAAGTTTCTCAACTTTGTAGAAGCTTCGCCCCCAATCTCTTTCAATTCGGAGACCTCTTTCTCCATCACCAAAATCCTTGAATCTTTCTCTTCAACAAGTTTACCTAGTAATTCAATCTCAGTGCCTTTTTTTGTTGCGTCCTCTCTGAGTCCGTTGATCGTGGCCTCCAGCTGCGACACCTCAATTGCGATCTCGTAATTCCGCTGCTCAACTTGCTCCCGCGCCTGGTCCCTCGACTTGACCGCGGCATCAATCTGGCCGGTGAGCTCTTGAACGATCTCGTTCGCACGGTTGATGACGCCGTAGGCCACAGCCGGAAGTCCGGTGTACTTCTGTGAGCGGGGAAGTCCACCGGCAGAGAAATTTTTGAAGCCGCTAACTTTGGACGAGATCTTCTCGATGCCGGTGACCATCATCTGGGCCGCAGTCTCTATTTCCGCCCGTGATGAGTCCTTGTTCCTGAGAGCTTCCTGTTTCTGCCGCAAGGCCTCGTCCTTCTGCTTGAGGGCATCCTCCTTCTGCCGCAGGGCCTCCTCTTTCTGCTCGACGGCTTCGGAGAGTTCGGCTATGGCGCGCTCGGAAGATCGGATCAACTCTTCCTTCTCGCGGAGGGCGTCGTCTCGCTTTTTGATGACATCCTGGGCGAATGCTTTTAGACGGCTAACGGATGTCTGGAGCTCCGCACGAGAATCCTCGGCGAACTTGCGCAGGCGGCGCTCCTGCTCGAGTTCGGTGAGGAGATCATGAAGACGTTGTTCCGTGGCTAAGGCATCGGAGGGGGCAGCGTTGGAAGCTTCTTCGTCGCCGTCGAGGTCGCTGAGGATGTCATCGTCGGGAACCTCATCGGCCATTAGTCGGAACTCGAAGTGATCAATCGGCGAGAAACGAAAAACAAAATAAAAAATAAATAAAAGAAGCGTTAGCGATGAAGCGACGGCCAGTTAATAATGAAATTTGCCTCGTCTCCTATTAGAGAATAATATATCTTTACATTTTTGTGTATGTTTACAATATTAATAGAAACAAATTATGATTAAATAAATATTCAAAAAAAAGAAATGAAATATACATTTACTTCTTAAATACATTCTAAATTCACAAATAATGAAGAAAATAATGAATTAATTACATCATATTAAATGTATAAAAATAATGAAGAAAATTCATATAACACATATTTTTTTAGAACTCTTACAACTATTATTAGACTCATAAGTTATTTTTAAGACTTCATTTGCGAGCGGTTGTGGTTGTAAAAACAGTTGTTATAAATGCAGGTTTGTAAATGGAGCTAATGGAAACTGGTTGCTGGAAATTGAGTTCTGTTTGGGTAGTTTGTGTTCGCAGAGCTGTTCGAAACAGAAAATCATTTGGCAAATCTGCGGTGGTGTTTTATAAATATTTTTTGTTATAAATTATTTTTTAAAATATAAATTTTTTTATTATTTTTAAGGTATATATTTTAAAATTTTAATATATATATATATATATATATATATATATATATATATATATATATATTTTAAATTATTATTTCTTTAATGTTACTGTTTAAACTTATATAAAAAAAATTAATATTACTCTTAACTCCCGCCTCCGCCTGCCTCCGCCCTGCTTCTGCTCGCCTCGGCCGGCGGCGGCATGATTAGAGCCTACTGGCAGGGTCGTCGGACCCCGGCGAACCCGTCGGTGAGCTCCGGACAGGTCGTCGGCGTCTCCATCACCGGCAGCAACCTGGAGAAACGGGAGGGCGACACAGCACCGTTCACGGGAGGGCGGCACGGCAAGGCGTTTCTCCTACATAAACGCAGCGAACCGGAGCTCGGAGGTGTGGTTTTATCCCACGAATTTTTGAACCTGCAGAAACGCAGGCGGCTGAAACTGGTTGCGGAAAAAAAATGGGTTTAACACCAGTTATTGCGTTTTGATAAAATGAAACGTACCTAAACGCTAAAACAGACGAAGCCTAAATCTCTTTAATAAGAGAGAGAAAGAGAGAGAAGAATGAAGAGAATGAGAGAGAGGAGGGGGTACGTAGTACGTCGAGTTCAAAAAGCCCAACCGGGCCGAGCTTAAACCGGGCCGATCGGGCCCGGGCTTTTTGCCATCCAGGCCCGGCGTGAGCCGGGCTCGGGCTCCCTTTAAAATGGGCCAATTAAGGCCCTAAATGCCGACCCGATTTTTCTATAGGTGGCAAAATCTCGTCGGCTGGCGGGATTTCGCTTGGCCCGAGTGTCGGGTATAAAGCCCCAAAATTTAAAAAAAGGACGAGCAGCGTCGAGAGCCAAGTTGGGTCTTGGTGAGGGTCACACGGCCTAGGACACGGGCATGTCCATGGCCGTGTCATACCGGGTTCGTCGAGAGCCAGGGAAGTCGACGATTTTTCACTCAGTTCGTCGACTAGTGGGGGACACGCCCTCCGACACGCCCGTGTCGGAGCCCGTGTCGCAGGCGTGTTCTCTCGAGTGTCGACACAAAGGTGTCGACATGGTGGTGTCGACATAACGGTGTCGACACAGAGGTGTCGATACGGTGGTGTCGACACAATTGTGTCGACACAGGCAGGGAACACGGCCTAGGACACGGGCGTGTCCAGGGCTGTGTCGAGCGTGTTCGACGAATTCCTGCGAGTTCGACAAAGAGGCAGTCGACGATCGTCGAGACGTCGAACACGGCCTGAGACACGAGCGTGTCCCAGGCCGTGTCCTTCTCGGGTTGTGAGACGGGACTTGTGAGGGGTTGAACACGGCCTGGAGCCTAGGCGTGTTCAGGTTGGACACGGCCGTGTCAAAAGTGACACGGGCGTGTCAAGGACCCGTGTCTTGTTTTGGGTGCGACGGTTTCGGCGTCGATTGGGGAACACGGCCTTGGACACTGGTGTGTCACAAGCCGTGTTCGGCCCAGGTGTTTTGTTTTTCAGTTCGGATCGTGGTCGTTCTTTCCCTTCTTTTGGGATCTGATGGTCCCGGGTTGCCTTTGCTGAGTTAAGTCCAAGAATAGGGTCATAAACCCTCATTCTTCTCCAAGCAATCTCTTTCCAAGATCTAGAGAGGGGAGAGCAAGGAAGAAGGTGAAGGAGAGATCCGGCGGTTGGAGAGCCTTCGGTGCTCCAAATTGCGAGCCGAGTCCAGATCCGTGGAGGCAAGATCGTTGCGAAGGTTTTCATCCGGCTAAGTTTTCATGGCTAGGAAGAGGGGTCGGAAGGTAACGACACTTCTCCTCTTGGTTTTAGGATGCATGTTTTAGCATCTTTTATTTTCTAGTTTTTGGGCACCAAACTCTCAAATGAGAAGGGTTTGGGTCACCAAGGTTCAAGAGGAACCTCCGGGTCGATTGATTCCGTCCCCGGCTTGTTTTTGCATTAGAGATCCGCTCTGTTAGTGGATTAGGCATGGTGGGTGAAGTCGTAGTCGCGACCGTTAGTCCGACTCGGTGATGTTGTATACGAGCTTTAAGGATTCGTAGAGATCTGTTGCGGCAAGATGTTGTTTGTGATGTTTGTGATGTTTTCTCCCTTTTCTCGAGTGAGTACATGTAGTCTGAACCGGACAAGGTTAGCTCCTCAATGGCGGTAGATGGTTTCCTTGGTGAACATGGTTAGCTCCGCATTGGTGGTGGATGGTTTCCTTGGTGCGCGAGAATGCTGTAGTACGAATGAGGGACTTGGGTGGAATTGTCTTGGAATGTGTTGTGGCAAGGCGTGGCTGTGTCTCCGTGGTTGGCTGGCTATCCCGTGACGTGCACGTCATGTGTGGAGAGTGTCCCAGCGAGACTAGTCCCCTTCTGTGAGACTGACGAGAATTTCAAGCATGAGGCAAGCCCGGGCAGTGAGGCCATGACTGGGTGGGGTCCAACAAGGCTTCTTAAAATTGGTCTGTGTGTTTGTTGGAATCCTGACATGAGAAGTCAGAGCTTGCAGGCAAGCCCGGGTCTAAGAGCTTGAGCGGGTGGGGCCTTTGCAAGAGTTCTGTGTGGCGGCTTGTATGTCGTTGGGGGATGTTGGTAACCCCCCGCCCCCTTTGTTTGCGGCTTTATGCCAATGGGGAAATGATGAGTACCCATATGATGTGATGATGTGCTAGTTGCATACGCGATTGGGTGCCTTGGGTGAAGCCCGGGTTTTTGCATACATGCTGCATAAGTAGGCTCTTTCATTATATGCTCAACAATAGAGAACGTGTATGTTGTTTGAGACATCCAAGCATGTTCTTAGTGCCTTACTTGTTTATTTATATATTGCATACGAAGTGCTGACTTGCAGGTTGGAGGGGTTCCCCGGGGTCCGTTAGGGGCGTCCGGGAGGATATGTGTTGGTTACACTGTTTGAGGTCAGCCTTTGCTGACCCACGTTACAATCAAATTTTTATAGGGCCAGGATCGCAAGCAGGAGCTAGCTCGCTGGCCAAAAGGGCCTAAGCTTCATGAAGTGTTATCGTTTTGTTGTAGCTCTACTTTTATGATATTGTATGTTTGATGCTCATGTTTTCCGGCTTGCATACCGATGTAGTCTAGGAGTGCTTATGCACATTTATAACTGGTGTTATTATTTGAGTTTTGGACTCACTTCTATTGTAAGGCCTTAAGGCCGCTTTGATACTTCTGTATGGTGTGGATAACTTGTAGTCTATTTGTTTTTTTTTTTCGCTATGTTGTGGTTATGAGTTTTGAGATCGGGGAGTTATATCATCTTATAATACTGAAGCTGTGGCGTATGTATGTTGTGGGGTCCCGATCGGACCCATATTATACGGTCATTACATAGGAGGTGTTATAATTTGGTATCAGAGCCATGTTTGGTTCAAGGTCAGTGTGTATAAAAGTTATCCACATAGGAGTAATGCGGGACCATGAGTGTCCTTATGTTTGAGTCTTGCGATTAGAGACTGATCCCTTGTTTTCTTGCATCCTTGAAGAGTGCAAGCAACGAGGCGGTTACGTCGAGACCAAGAGAAGAGCTTTCGGCGAGCAGCGCCACAGCTCAGGGTCCTTTGGCATGGGTGTAAACCTAGGCGACTTCTGCCGCATGCTTGCAGAAGCAATGGTGGCAGCCCAGGCTGCAGCAACAGCTCAGGTAGCAACCCCTGCTACACCGGATACGGTGACGGCGGTACCAGACGGAGAAGCCAGGCGAGTAGAGCCTTTGGCAGAAAGGGCGGTTGTCGGGCATGGAGACCGGCAGATGAAGTACTTTCTGAGTTTCCATCCCCCAACATTCAAGGGTGTCGGTACTCCGACTGATGCGGAAGATTGGTGGGCACGGATTCAAGATCTTATGAGGGCGGCAGAGACACCGGAAGAGAAGAAGTCTGAATTTGCGGCCTTCATGTTGGAAGGAGACGCAAAGTTATGGTGGGTGAGCCATAGCGGCCGCCAATTTCCTGGACGCACCCCGTCGATGGAAGAATTTGGGGATGCTTTTCTAAAGAGGTACATTCCCATTTCTACAAGGTTGGCCTTTCATAGGCAATTTTTGCACTTGATGCAGCGAGACAAGACGGTGGACGAGTATGTGCAGGAGTTCACCCGTTTGGATCGTTACGCAGGAACGACGGTGACAGATGATGTAGAGATGGATAACGTCTTTTACCAGGGGTTGAGGGAGAATCTAAGGCAACCCCTCATTGTCATGAAGAGAGCTGGTTTTAACGAGCTAGTTGAGGCTGCCAGGACGTTGGAGAGTGATCTAGAGCGAAGCCAACGCCGCAAGGGTTTTGCACCCAAGCAAGGAGAAGGGAAGCCTTCTCAATCCCAAGGAAAGTCGGAAGGGAATAGATGGAGGAAGAAGCCTCACCAGTACAAGTCCGGTGAGAAAAGCAAGTGGACGTCCGGAGGCTCTCACTCTAAGGGGCCACCGACATGATTCAACTGTGGCAAGGTGGGACGCATAGCTAGTTTTTGTAACCAAGGGGGTGCGGAGCAGGAGATATGGCAGGAGCAGACTGTGCGCTCCGGCCCTAGTGCTGCAGAGAAAGGGAAGATGGCGGAGTCGAGCGCTTCTCGGTTCCAACCGGTGCAACCAAGGGCTTACAACCTTGGACAGCAGGAAGCGATCCGCCAACCCGATGTGGTGACAGGTATGAGGAAGTTTAAGTTTAACCTTGCGCTCATACGTTTAGACCATTATTGTTGATGTCTATGTTGTAGGCTTTGTGTTGGTTTCCGGTTACCCCGCTAGAGTACTGTTTGATACGTGAGCGTCGCACTCCTTTCTTGCGTAAAGCTTCATCCGGAGGATTGGAGTTGAGTCATTTTCAGCGAACGTGGAGCTGAAGGTGAGCATGCCCAATGGGTCATCCATGACCACCGGAAAAAAAGGGCGCATTTGTTGGGAGTTAAGCGGAGTTGACTTCGTGTTGATAGCAACGGTCTTACCGTTGGTCGAGTTTGATGTGATTTTGGGAATGGACTGGCTAGCGGAGCAACGTGCCAGTATTGATTGCCTATCCAAGGTGGTGACCATAAGAAGCGAAGGGCAGTCGGAGGTCAAATTTGAGGGCCTCAATGGAGTGGCCTGTTCTCTGATTTCGGCCTTGCAGTTGGCGCGGGCAGTTAGCTAGGGTGGAGTAGCGCTTGTAGCGTTATTGGAGGTTCGCCTTTCTAGGTTATCGTTTGGGGAAGTGCTAGTGGTGGCAGAGTTCAAGGATGTATTCCCGGATGAACTTCCTGGAGCGCCTCCTCGACGGGAGATCGATTTCTCGATGTATTCCCAGATGAACTCAAGATACAGTTGCAGGAACTGTTGGAGCAAGGGTATATCAGACCCAGTTCTTCACCGTGGAGCGCGTCGGTGTTGTTTGTAAAGAAGAAAGACGGTAGTATGCGGCTATGCATAGACTACCGAGAGCTGAATAAACTGGCCGTCAAGAATAAATATCTGATTCCTCGGATAGACGACCTGTTCAACCAGTTGGTGGGGTCGGTAGTATATTCAAAGTTGGACTTGAAGTCAGGATACTATCAGTTGCGGATTCGGGATGAGGACATACCCAAGACAGCGTTTGGCACGAGGTATGGACACTTCGAGTTCTCGGTGATGCCGTTCGAGCTGACGAACGCACCATCTATATTCATGGATTTGATGAATCGGGTATTTCGAAAATACTTGTACTCTTTTGTAGTTGTCTTTATTGACGACATCTTGGTGTTTTCCAAATCAGAAGTGGAGCATGAGACTCACTTGAGAATGGTCTTGCAAGTGTTGAGGGAGAACCAGATGTATGCAAAGTTCTCGAAGTGTGAGTTCTGGTTAGAGAAGGTGACATTTATGGGCCACGTGATTAGTGGGGATGGGGTGGCGGTAGATCCAACAAAGGTGGAAGCCATCAGAGATTGGCCGATTTTGAGAACCGTGGCGGAAGTCCGAAGTTTTCTTGGACTAGCCGGGTACTATAGGAGATTCGTGGAAAACTTTTCGTGGATAGCTCTACCCCTCACCTCACTCACTCGTAAAGACCAAAAGTTTGTGTGGACTCAAGAGTGCAGTCAAGCACTCAAGACACTGAAGGAAAGACTGATGACGGCTCCAATCCTAAGTCTACCGAAAGGGACCGAAGGATTTCAGATCTTCAGTGATGCATCGGGATGCAGTTTGGGTTGCGTGTTGGTGCAATATGGTAGTGTAATAGCCTTTGGCTCTAGAGAGCTGAAGCCTCACGAGAGGAATTACCCCGTTCATGACTTGGAGTTAGCGGCGGTAATTTTTGCGTTGAAAATATGAAGACACTATGTCTATGGTGCGAAGGTAGAGATCTTCACGGATCATAAAAGCCTGAAGTGTCTCTTAGATCAGAAGGACTTGAATATGCGACAGCGTAGGTGGGTAGAGTTCCTTGGAGACTATGAGGTGGCGATTCAGTATACGTCGGGCAAGGCCAATGTGGTGGCTGATGCATTGAGTAGAAAATACTCTGGGCAAGGGAATTGGATTGACGCTCATGATGAGCGGTTGGTGCGTGAATGAGAGTCCCTCGGCTTGGAGTGTGTAGCAAGAGGCGAGGCTAGCGTGGCTCGATTAAACTGGATTGAAATGCAGAACGACTTGTCCGATCGTATACGGGAAGCGACCCGTTTGGATGTGGAGTTTCAGCCATTCGTGGTGGAAGCTCAAAAAGGCAAGAGCAGCGCCTGGGAGATGATTGACGGGATTTTGAGGAAGGATGGAAGGATTTTTGTACCGTAGTTTGGCAAACTCCATGAGGAGTTGATGTTTGAGGCTCACTTTACAAAGTACTTCATTCATCCGGGCAGTACAAAGATGTACTTGGATATGAAGAAATCCTTTTAGTGGCCTGGACTGAAGCGGGACGTAGCTTTGTACGTGAATCGATGTCAAACTTGTGCCTTGGTGAAGGCCGAGTGTCAGAAGCCGGGTGGGTTTCTGAAGCCTCTTTCAATCCCCGAGTGGAAATTTGATGACATCTCCATGGATTTTGTGCATGGGTTACCTACATCACAGCAGGGTAACGACGCGATTTGGGTGATTGTGGATCGCTTAACCAAAGTGGTTCACTTCATCCCAAACTGGAAGGAGGACAGCGTGGAGAAGCTGGTGGAGTTGTATGTTCGCAACATTGTGCGACTACATTGGATTCCTAAAAGTATAATCAGCGATCGTGACGGACGTTTCACGTTCAAGGACTGGAGGTTGGTTCAGAAGAGTCTGGGCACGAAGCTAATGTTCAGTACGACTTTCCATCCTCAAACTGACGGGCAAACTGAAATAACGGACCGTACTATGGAGGATATGCTGGGGATGTGTGTTCTTGACTTCGGCAAGAAATGGGAGGATCACCTCTTCATGGTGGAGTTCGCATATAACAACAGTTACCAAGCAAGTATGAAGATGACGTCATACGAAGCTCTGTATAGGAGGCGGTGTCGAACACCGATGTCATGGACAGAGGCATGAGACACCAAACTATTGGGAAAAGAAATGGTGGAGGATGTTTGTGAGTTGGTACGGACCATTCAAGAGTGCATGAAGGTGGCTTAAGATCGGCAAGCAAAATATTTTAATGCGCGCCACATGAAGTTGGAGTTCGCGGTAGGCGATTGGGTCTATTTGAAGATCACAGCCGTTCAAAGGCGTTTCACGGATTCGTCGACTCAAGAAATTGAGTCCAAGGTTTTTGGGCCCTTTTGAAGTTGTTGAACGGGTGGGAGAAGCAGCGTACCAGTTGGCGTTGTCCGCAGAGTTGAGTGGATTGCATGACATCTTCCATGTTTCCATCTTGAGGAAAGCCTTGGTAGAGGCTAGTGTGGTGATCGAATAGGCATCGGTGCCGATAGAGGAAGACTTGAGGACACGAGTCCGTCCAATTGCTATAGAGGATTCAGAAATTCAGCAGTTGCGGAACAAAGAGGTCAAACTCGTAAAGGTCCGATGGGACAACTGCGGCCGTGAGGAGCTCTCTTGGGAGCGAGAACAAACCATGCTGGAGGAATATCCAGAGTTTTTCCGTTCAGGTATCATTTAAATTTTGTGTACCTCTTCTTGATTTTTGATAATTTCGGGATGAAATTCTTTTAAGGGGGAGAGAGTTGTAACGCCCCAAAATTTGAAAGAAGGACGAGCAGCATCGAGAGCCAAGTTGGGTCTTGGTGAGGGTCACACGGCCTAGGACACGGGCGTGTCTATGGCCGTGTCGTACCGGGTTCGTCGAGAGCCCGGGAAGTCGACGATTTTTCGCTCAGTTTGTCGACTAGTGGGGGACACGCCCTTCGACATGCCTGTGTCGGAGCCCGTGTCGCAGGCGTGTTCTCTCGAGTGTCGATATAGAGGTGTCGACATGGTGGTGTCGACACAACGGTGTCGACACAGAGGTGTCGACACGGTGGTGTCGACACAGTTGTGTCGATATAGAGGAGGTGTCGACACAGGCAGGGAACACGGCCTAGGACACGGGCATGTCCAGGGCCGTGTCGAGCGTGTTCGATGAATTCCTGCGAGTTCGACGAAGAGGCAGTCGACGATCGTCGAGACGTCGAACACGGCCTGAGACACGGGCGTGTCCCAGGCCGTGTCCTTCTCAGGTTGTGAGACGGGACTTGTGAGGGGTTGGACACGGCCTGGAGCCCAGGCGTGTTCAGGTTGGACACGGTCGTATCAAAAGTGACACGGGCATATCAAGGACCCGTGTCCTGTTTTGGGTGCGACGGTTTCGGCGTCGATTGGGGAACACAGCCTTGGATACGGGCGTGTCACAAGCCATGTTCGGCCCAGGTGTTTTGTTTTTCAGTTCGGATCGTGGTCGTTCTTTCCCTTCTTTTGGGATCTGATGGTCCAGGGTTGCCCTTGCTGAGTTAAGTCCGAGAATAGGGTTAGAAACCCTCATTCTTCTCCAAGCAATCTCTTTCCAAGAACTAGAGAGAGGGGAGAGCAAGGAAGAAGGTGAAGGAGAGATCCGACGGTTGGAGAGGCTTCAGTGCTCCAAATTGCGAGCCGAGTCCAGATCCGTGGAGGCAAGATCGTTGCGAAGGTTTTCATCCAGCTAAGTATTGAATTCTGTGAAGTGAAAGTGGGTGAATGGAAGGCTTGGGAAACCTATCCGCGCGGACTATGCGGACAGGGTTGGCGGACTGCTAAGTCGGCAGGGATGTTACAGGCGGTTTGCTCTATGGCGGCCTGGGCGGTCTGTTCGCGCGGACTACGCGGACAGCAGCAGCGGTCTGACAGGCCAGTGTATGCTCAGCAGGCGATTGACTCCCAGGAAGTAACCGGGCGGATAGGAATGCTATCCGCGGAGTCCGGCATGAAGCGGACTGAAGGACTGGAGCTCGGCAGACCGGTTTGGCAGTTGCCTTGGTCTTGCTCTGGTGCAGCGGGAAGCCGCGGAGACCGCCGGTCAGCGCGGACAGAAACTGGAGGTCGCCCGGTATGGCGGGCTAGATCCAGTGTCCGCCAGTAAGTGCGGACTGGCCCTTGTGGCCAGTGGACTGGACTTGGTGTGATCTGAACCAAGTCCAGGATGGCTCAGTCCGGAGAGATCGCGCAGTGGAGCGCGAGCTGGTTTCTCAGTCCGCCAAGCGTAGTAGAAGTGCTGTGGCCTTGTTTGCTAGCTTGGGGAAATGCGGACTGGAGAATTGCTTGTGCAGGAGCGTGCGGACTGGAGCCAGAGTCCGCTGAGTCCGGTTTAGCCTTGTATCGAGGTTATGGACTCAGGAGTTGCGGACTGGAGTCTGCTGTTAGCAGACTGGATTGGCGTGTCCGCTAAGTCCGGAGGTGCCTTGGAAATGAGGCAATGGACTTGGGATATGCGGACGGAAGCCGGGTGTCCGCTGAGTCCGGCAGGTGCCTTGATGGCGAAGCTGCGGGCTCGGGGTTTGTGGGCTGATGCCTTGTCCGCAGATTGGCGGACACGGCTGTTGCGGAGTCCGGCTGTGGATGTCCTGGCTTGGCCTCTGGCGGCAAGGCGGGCTGAGTATTGGAGTTCGGCCTTGGAGAAGCTGGGGCGGACTGGCTATCTGCACAGGAGCGGCGAACTGGAATGTGTGTCCGCGGGCTGGCGGACACACTAGTTCTTGCTGCGGGATGTGGCGGTGATCCTATCGGCTAGGGCGGTGACCATACTCATCATCGTGCCTATAAATAGGACCCATGTCACATCAGGAGTAACGGAACCAAACCGGAGTAAGTGAACAGTAATTGAGCTCGCGTAGGTTGCTGCGGTCTGGACTTTGGTGTTCGCGCTGATAGAGAGTTGACCCGGTTGTGCTGTGCAGGTTGTGCGGATAGCGCTGGAAAGCCAGGACTTGGCTCTGATTGCGGTCAGGGACAGTGCGGACTCTGCGGTTAAGCAACAGGCGGTAAACAGCAGGTCGCGGATAGCGACCAGGCGGTCTTCTCTTTAGCAACTTGGTTCGGGGTTCAGGAAGTCGCCTGCTTCAGGCGGACTGTTCCATTCGGTGACGCAGCTTGTGCGGTCTGGCGGCTAGGCGACCTCGCGGTCAGGCGGCCTGCAGATCGGCGGTGAAGAGCTAGCATTGGAGGGGTGAGTCCGCGCGGCTTGGGTTGCGGTCTGGCGACCTGGCGGACTGAGCGGACTCCACAGCAGTAGGTCGGCGGCTTGTTGTTTGAGTCCGCGCGGCTTGTTTTTTGTTCTTGTCTTTGTAACTGTCTCTGCTCTCCCGGTGTTGGGTTTTGGTGAAGCATGTCTCGCCATGTATGTCTCGCCTTGTAAAGAAGTCTGCTCTTGATCAATAAAGAAGCTTGTGCTGCATGTGTTGCTGGTTGTTACTGCTTTGTTGAGATAACCCCTGCTAACTCCACGATCCGGGAAAACTTTCAACATTATAAGTGGGCGTATCCTCCTTCGATTTGTTGAGTTTTCAACAGGGCATCCAAGGGGGCGTCTGCGGTTTGTTGAATTTTAACATGGTATCAGAGGGAGGTTGTTGGAGTGGTCAAGCAGTGCTCAATGGAAGTAGTTGCTCTTCTGTAGAGGAAACCAGTGGTAGAACCATGACAGTGGAGGATGCAAGTTGTCTTGGTATTGATCTTCTTACAGGGACGAACTATGAACGGTGGAAGTCCTGTATGAAGAGATTTCTTCTTGGCGAGGACCTTTGGGAGGTTGTATGCGGAGCAGAAAGACAAGAGGATACTGCTGGCAATGCTGAGGCGATGAGAGCTTGGAAGGAGGCAAATGCGAAAGCGGAGTCTATTCTCAAGCAGGTGATCTCATCGGAGCTCTTGGACCACATCAGTGGATGTCGGTCAGCTGCGGAGGTTTGGACTTCCCTTGATGGGTTGTTCAGGAAGGAGGTGAAGGTTGCTGCTGACGTTGGTCCCTCTACTTCGTATCAGGAAGAAAGGAGTGTTTCTCCTAGGCGTGATAGGAAGAGGAAGGAAGGTCCACGGTGCTATAAATGCAAGCAGCATGGTCATCTTCGGAAGGAGTGCAAGGTTGTCTTGCTCTCGGCGAACGTAGCTCATGTAGGGAGGAAGGAGAAGAACATAGTTGGGTTATCAACTAGTTCTGGAGTTGATCGGAGGAATGCCAGTGATAGTGCAGCTATCTGGCATGAAAGACTGGGGCATGTAGGGATGGACAAGCTGAAAGCAATGGCGGAAAGAAGACTCGTAAGAGGCTTGCCAAGATTGTCATCCTATGGCGATGGTCGGGGGTGTGCGGGATGTCAGGAATGTGGAGTCTATCGCTTCATGGCTGACAAAGCACAATCCAGATGTAATGCACCATTGGCGGTTGTCCATTGTGCTCTGGTGGGACCGACCGTCACGGCCAGTCTTGGAGGCAGCAGGTTCATGCTGATATTGGTTGATGACTATTCTAGGTATACTTGGGTATACTTTATGAAGAAGAAGTCCAACATGGTACGCTTGTTTGTGGAGTTCAAGAAGCTTGTGGAAGGCCAGCTTGGCCGAAGGATCAAGGTGTTGAGGACAAGTATCGGTGGTGAGTTTGGCTCAGCCGAGTTCTCACGCTTTTGCAGGAAGCAAGGGATCCGGAAGGAGATTTCTTGTGGACATACTTCACAGCAGGGTAGTATTGCAGCTCGGATGATCCGTTGGTTAACGGAGACCTGCAAGTGTTGGCTTCAGAGTAAAGGCGTTCTGAAGGCTCTTTGGGCAGAAGGAATCGCCTGTGCTGCTCATGTCATCAACCGGATGCCTCTTAGTCCGATCATAGTGAAGACTCCTTATGAGCTGATGTTCGGAGTGAAGCCCTCATTGAAGCACCTTCGGGTGTTTGGATCTACCTGCTATATACATTCTCCGGGTGCTCTCAAGACAAAGCTAGTCTTTGTTGGGTATGATGAGCAGAGAAGAAGATGGAGGTGTATGGATCCTGCGACGAAGAAACTCATAGTGTCGAGAGACATTGTTTTTGATGAGTTGACGCCGTATTGGGGTAGCTCTTATGTGGAGCTAGAGATAAGCAGGTCAGATGGTGGGCTGAAGGAGGCTGCTGCTAAGGAAGTGGAGTTGCCTGAGTCACTAGGTGCTCCAGGTTGTTCTAGCTCCGGGGCAAAGGCGTCAGAGTCGGGAAGAAGGGGGAGCGATGCTCCAGGATCTTCTGGCTCGAAGGCGGAGGCTTCCTATTCAGGAAGCGGGGGGAGCGATGTTCCAGGAAGTTCTTGTTCAAGAGGGGAGTCTTCTGGTTCAGGTAGCAGGGGGAGCGTTGCTCCAGGTGCTTCTGGTTCCAGTAAGGAGGCGTCTTGTTCAGGGAGCAAAGGGAGCATTGTTCCGGGTTTGCCCGGGAACGGAGCTGGTTCAAAAGCAGCGGAGGTGGTTAGCCATGATCAGGTTCTTCGAAGATCGAAGAGGATCAGTAAGCCACCAGCTCGATATAGCGAAGGGAACACGGCGGACTTGGTCACATGTTTCTTTGCTAGCCCTCAGGCCGAGCAAGGTTCTTCTGGCTGTGATGACCCCACTAGAATCAAGGAGGTGGTTGACACCAAGTCTGAAGAGGTGACGTCTCTCAGAGATAACAAGGCTTGGGCTTCTGTGTCCAAGGAAGTTGGTGATACTCCTGTGATGCATGAGTGGAGGTTGAAGCTGAAGAAGGCAGAGGGAAGCATGACTCCTTTTTGGAGATGCTGGAGGGCTCCCTCATGGTCCATGATATGCGGGGCGAGGACTATGTCTTGGACAACTCTTCGTAGATGCTATCGGAAGGACCAGGTGAAAGGTTACGGGAGCTGCTGGAGTTATTCACCACTTCTCACTTCAAGGGGAGTGTTGAATTCTGTGAAGTGAAAGTGGATGAATGGAAGGCTTGGGGAACCTATCCGCGCGGACTACGCGGACAGGGTTGGCGGACTGCTAAGTCGGCAGGGATGTTACAGGCGGTTTGCTCTGTGGCGGCCTGAGCGGTCTGTTCGCGCGGACTACGCGGACAGCAGCAGCGGTCTGACAGGCCAGTGTATGCTCAGCAGGCGATTGACTCCCAGGAAGTAACCGGGCGGATAGGAATGCTATCCACGGAGTCCGGCATGAAGCGGACTGAAGGACTGGAGCTCGGCAGACCGGTTTGGCAGTTGCCTTGGTCTTGCTCTGGTGCAGCGGGAAGTCGCGGAGACCGCCGGTCAGCGCGGACAGAAACTGGACGTCGCCCGGTATGGCGGGCTAGATCCAGTGTCCGCCAGTAAGTGCGGACTGGCCCTTGTGGCCAGTGGACTGGACTTGGTGTGATCTGAACCAAGTCCAGGATGGCTCAGTCCGGGGAGATTGCGCAGTGGAGCGCGGGCTGGTTTCTCAGTCCGCCAAGCGTAGTAGAAGTGATGTGGCCTTGTTTGCTAGCTTGGGGAAATGCGGACTGGAGAATTGCTTGTGCAGGAGCGTGCGGACTGGAGCCAGAGTCCGCTGAGTCCGGTTTAGCCTTGTATCAAGGTTATGGACTCAGGAGTTGCGGACTGGAGTCTGCTGTTAGCGGACTGGATTGGCGTGTCCGCTAAGTCCAGAGGTGCCTTGGAAATGAGGCAATGGACTTGGGATATGCGGACGGAAGCCGGGTGTCCGCTGAGTCCGGCAGGTGCCTTGATGGCGAAGCTGCGGGCTCGGGGTTTGCGGGCTGATGCCTTGTCCGCAGATTGGCGGACACGGCTGTTGCGGAGTCCGGCTGTGGATGTCCTGGCTTGGCCTCTGGCGGCAAGGCGGGCTGAGTATTGGAGTCCGGCCTTGGAGAAGCTGGGGCGAACTGGCTATCTGCACAGGAGCGGCGAACTGGAATGTGTGTCCGCGGGCTGGCAGACACACTAGTTCTTGCTGCGGGATGTGGCAGTGATCCTATCGGCTAGGGCGGTGACCATACTCATCATCGTGCCTATAAATAGGACCCATGTCACATCAGGAGTAACGGAACCAAACCGGAGTAAGTGAACAGTAATTGAGCTCGCGTAGGTTGCTGCGGTCTGGACTTTGGTGTCCGCGCGGATAGAGAGTTGACCCGGTTGTGCTGTGCAGGTTGTGCGGATAGCGTTGGAAAGCCAGGACTTGGCTCTGATTGCGGTCAGGGACAGTGCGGACTCTGCGGTTAAGCAATAGGCGGTAAACAGCAGGTCGCGGATAGCGACCAGGCGGTCTTCTCTTTAGCAACTTGGTTCGGGGTTCAGGAAGTCGCCTGCTTCAGGCGGACTGTTCCATTCGGTGACGCAGCTTGTGCGGTCTGGCGGCTAGGCGACCTCGCGGTCAGGCGGCCTGCAGATCGGCGGTGAAGAGCTAGCATTGGAGGGGTGAGTCCGCGCGGCTTGGGTTGCGGTCTGGCGACCTGGCGGACTGAGCGGACTCCACAGCAGTAGGTCGACGGCTTGTTGTTTGAGTCCGCGCGGCTTGTTTTTTGTTCTTGTCTTTGTAACTGTCTCTGCTCTCCCGGTGTTGGGTTTTGGTGAAGCATGTCTCGCCATGTATGTCTCGCCTTGTAAAGAAGTCTGCTCTTGATCAATAAAGAAGCTTGTGCTGCATGTGTTGCTGGTTGTTACTGCTTTGTTGAGATAACCCCTGCTAACTCCACGATCCGGGAAAACTTTCAACATTATAAGTGGGCGTATCCTCCTTCGGTTTGTTGAGTTTTCAATAGGGCATCCAAGGGGGCGTCTGCGGTTTGTTGAATTTTAACACTAAGTTTCCATGGCTAGGAAGAGGGGTCGGAAGGTAACGACACTTCTCCTCTTGGTTTTAGGATGTATGTTTTAGCATCTTTTATTTTCAAATTTTTGGGCACCAAACTCTCAAATGAGAGGGGTTTGGGTCGCCAAGGTTCAAGAGGAACCTCCGGGTTGATTGAGTCCGTCCCCGGCATGTTTTTGCATTAGAGATCCGCTCTGTTAGTGGATTAGGCATGGTGGGTGAAGTCGTAGTCGCGACCGTTAGTCTGACTCGGTGATGTTGCATACGAGCTTTAAGGATTCGTAGAGATCCGTTGCGGCAAGCTGTTGTTTGTGATGTTTGTGATGTTTGTGATGTTTTCCCCCTTTTCTCGAGTGAGTATGTGTAGTCAGAACCGGACAAGGTTAGCTCCTCAATGACGGTAGATGGTTTCCTTGGTGAACAAGGTTAGCTCCTCATTGGTGGTAGATGGTTGTCTTGGTGTGCGGGAACGTTGCAGTATGAATGAGGGACTAGGGTGGAATTGTCTTGGAATGTGCTGTGGCAAGGCGTGGCTGTGTCTCCGTGGTCGACTGGCTATCCCGTGACGTGCACGTCATGTGTGGAGAGTGCCCCGGCGAGACTAGTCCCCTTCTGTGAGACTGACGAGAATGCCAAGCATGGGGCAAGCCCGGGCAGTGAGGCCATGAGCGGGTGGGGTCCAACAAGGCTTCTTAGAATCGGTCTGTGTGCTTGTTGGAATCCTGCCATGAGAAGTCAGAGCTTGCAGGCAAGCCCAGGTCTAAGACCTTGAGCGGGTGGGGCCTTTGCAAGAGTTCTGGGTGGCTGCTTGTATGTCGTTGAGGATGTTGGTAACCCCCCATGTTTGCGACTTTATGTCAATGGGGAAATGATGAGTACCCATATGATGTGATGATGTGCTAGTTGCATACGCGATAGGGTGCCTTGGGTGAAGCCCAGATTTTTACATACATGCTGCATAAGTAGGCTCTTTCATTATATGCTCAACAATAGAGAGCATGTATGTTGTTTGAGACATTCAAGCATGTTCTTAGTGCCTTACTTGTTTATTTATATATTGCATACGAAGTGCTGACTTGCAGGTTGGAGGGGTTCCCCGGGGTCCGTTAGGGGCGGCCAGGAGGAGATGTGTTGGTTACACAGTTTGAGGTCAGCCTTTGCTGACCCACGTTACAATCAAATTTTTACAGGGCAAAGATCGCAAGCAGGAGCTAGCTCGCCGGCCAAAAGGGCCTAAGACTCATGAAGTGTTACCGTTTTGCTGTAGCTCTACTTTTATGATATTGTATGTTTGATGCTCATGTTTTTCGGCTTGCATACCGAGGTACTCTAGGAGTGCTTATGCACATTTATGACTGGTGTTATTATTTCAGTTTTGGACTCACTTCTGTTGTAAGGCCTTAAGTCCGCTTCGATACTCCTATATGGTGTGGATAACTTCTAGTCTGTTTGTTTTTTTTTTCGCTGTGCTGTGGTTATGAGTTTTGAGATCGGGGAGTTATATCATCTTATAATACTGAAGCTATGACGTCTGTATGTTGTGGGGCCCCGGCCGGACCCATATTATACGGTCATTACAGGGAAGGTGTTACATCGGGCCCAGGCTAGGCCCGGCTCCCAGGCTTATTCGGGCACAACCCGGCCCCGACACCGAATCAAAATAGGGGCCTTGTAAGGTCCCCCAGCCTGTCCGAGGCCTGGGTCGGGCCTAACTGGGCTTTTTTCGGGCCGGGTCCGAGCGGGCTTCTCAGGCCCAGACTTTTTCACATCTCTAGGAAGAAGTGGGACACACTATCATAAATCAACATAAATAAATAGAGAGAAGGGACAAAGAAATATTTGGGGGGAGAGATTCGATAGAGAAAGAAAGAGTGGAGAGAGGAAAAAGAAAAAGAGAGAGAGAGGCCATCATTTATAAAATTATTAATAGAAAGAGAGAGGGAGAGAGGCCACCATTTATTAAATTATTAATATAATTTTTTAATTATAAATTTTTTCATATAAATTTTTAAATTATAAAATTAATAATAAAATTTTTATTAATCGTTAAAAACATTGCGAGCGACAAGCACGACATGGTCGAGGTTTAGTCGAGGTACTATCATTATTGACCATATGGGCGAAGCCCCGTATCTGTCACTCGTATATGAAAAATATGAAAGATTAAGATTATCTATGGGTACTTTTAATAGCAAATTTATTTTGGATGCTAGCAAATCGTTATTACTAGCAAATAACAAAATCTGAGCATGTCTACATGGAAACCAAATTATTAATAGCAAATCACTAGAATTTTTTTTTTAAAAAAAGTGGTATCGTCGAGAACCTCCGACATTGGTCGAATCTACTTGAGATGGAGAATGGATTATTGCGAGTCTATCTGCTCTGACACTGGCTCTATTCCAGGCTACTTTGGTCTCGTCGAGCACCCTCGACATCTCTGACTCTCCAGAAATTTCCATAACAACATCTAATCAGGAGGTAAGTCAGGAGTGAAGTCGTCGTCAATAGAGCCATCGTCGGTGGAATCCTATGGAGAGGCCTCTTGATTGGGGCTCACTTTTTCTCTATTGTTGAATATTGCTTTGAAGGGAAATAATATTGAACTAAATATGTACATCCCAGGGTCGGGGTAGGATAAAGTGCAGCAAATGCACTTTACCGTGCAGTGTGCGTGATCCGACGGATGCGAGTGTGTAACACCCCCATCTGTCGCATGACATATAACAGAAGGTCCAGCTGGAACCCGACGCCATATACCACAGACAGTCGGAAGGGATACTAAATGAATAATCAAACCAACCAACTACAACTACTCGTCCTAATCACAGAGCATTCTAGCGGAAGATTTTAAAGTTGAAAGAACCCAAAATTAAATCCATCAATATGAATGTCCACAGCTACAACAATAGGAATGAAAACCCAAATACACAGAAACGGGTACATGGCCTTATGGCCTTACAAAAGTTCACTTAATAAAGAGTGTTTTACATACATCGGCTCGCAGGCCGGCCACACATGATAAATATAAAAATAGCTATTCTACGGCCTTCTAGGGCCAGCACAGCAACATGGGCTCCAGCCCGCTATTTGGCGCTCGGCTCCGCAGCACCTGCAAGCACATACCACCGCACGGTGGCAAATAAAGCAACGGTCAGCTAAAAGCCGACCAAATTATAACGACCCCGCCCCTTACTCGGGACGGCGGTGCTCTTTCCCTGCATAAAATTAGCCCAACAATATATATATATAGCGCAATTATAATTCGCCACAGGTGTAGGCTCGCACGGCCAAACACCCTGTGCACTCAGGGCACATTCATGGTGAACCCTGACCCATCAGTGCATTCACCACCACCCCTAGGATGGCAATAACATGTGAGCATTTAGCCTTTCTGACCACCGTCTAAGGCTCCAACTATGCCAACGGCCAGTCCCCGTCTTCGGGTCTCTCGCACCAAATCACATAGCCTAGGTCCAATTCCACTTGCCCGTTGCTCACGCCGCATGTCCAATTTAAGTCCTTTGCGCGGGCCAAGCTTCTCTCGGATCCCAAATTTCCAAAACAATCTCATAACCCAGTTATGATCAAGGCCGGTTCCCAGACCGCCAAGTTAAAAGAACACGTTTCCGCTCAATTTTCCGGGTGCGCCTTGAAGCTGACCTCCAAGGATCCCTGCTGCAATCTACCGCGTAGAAACCCGAAAAATCCAAAGCACGGAGTCTTCTCCGGCAAAACCACATCAAATGCAACATCACCGATCCAGACAAAACATGTCCGGGTAGGCTTCACACACAATGCCTATGCCCGTACTTACGATTCCGGGCTCTATATGCAACACAAGGGGGACTATTCCCGTCAACCCCAAGGAATACCACGCACTCGCCGCATACTCGCGGGAGCGGGATTCCCTATGCAGAAAGAAAGAGCTTCAAGCGCTCAAGTTGAGAATCGTTACCCTTGTAGTCCGTTTTGGCGCCATGGAAAAACTACGCGGTTAGAACTCTTCGCAATGACCTTCCCTCCACGGATCCGCTCTCCGATTTCGAAACGGTGCTCCGATGCTCCGCCGGCGGCCGGAAACCTCCTTCTTCTTCCTCTCCTCTCTCATTTTGGAAGGGGAGAACTTTGGAGAGAAAATGAGGGAATAACTCCCTATTCCCGGCCTTAACAGAGCAGGATTTCATCTGGGCCGTCGGATCTAAATTAAAGGAAACGAATGGCTCGGATCTGCACAAAATTCCCCAGACCTGGGCCGCACACGGCTTGGCACACGGCCGTGTCCAAGGCCGTGTGCCTCGATCCAGGCACGATCGTCGAACTGAGAAACGCACACGGGCCAAGACACGCCCGTGTCTGACCTGACACGCCCGTGTCGGGTTCCTCGACACGCCCGTGTTCGTGGGCGTGTCACGCATAACCGCCACGGCAACGGACACGACCCATCAGGACACGGGTCTGGACACGGGTTGGCACACGCCCGTGTTGGATGACACGCCCGTGTCATCCGGCCGTGTTTCTGGCCGTGTCCTTCTCGGGTTGAAAACGGCCAAAAATCGCTAGCCAGACACGGCCTTGGACACGCCCGTGTCCTAGGCCGTGTACCCCTACAGGCACCAAAAACTCTTTTTTCGCGACCGACTCGCACACAAAATTCGGGGCGTTACAAATCTCCCCCACTTAAGGAATTTCGTCCCGAAATTAAGCAAAGGTACACGAAAGCTAAATGATACCTGAGTGGAATAACTCGGGGTATTCCTCCAACAAAGCTTGCTCTCGCTCCCAAGAAAGCTCCTCACGTCCGCAATTATCCCAACGGACTTTAACCATTCTGACCTCCTTGTTGCGGAGTCGTTTGACCGCAACGTCTTCAATTCGTACTGGTCTGACCCTTGTTGTTAACTCATAATCAACCGGTACCTGATTGTCCGCAACGATCTGCAAAGGCTCTTGCACTGCCTTACGCAACACCGATACGTGGAATACATCATGCAGCCCACTCAACTCCGTCGACAGCTTTAATCTATATGCCGCCTCGCCAACACGCTCCAGGATTTCAAATGGTCTAAGGTATCTCGGACTCAGCTTCTTCAAGCGTCGAACCTGCGATACACCCTTGAACGGCTTGATCTTTAAATACACCATGTCGCCAATGTTGAACTCCACATTTCTATGTTTGGCATTGTAATACTTTGACTGTCTATCCTGAGCAATCTTCAGCCTTTCCTGAATTGTCCGTATCATTGAAGTGGCATCTTCCACCGCTTGACGTTTATACAACTTTGATTCGCCTGCCTCCAACCAAGACAACGGCATACGACACTTCCTCCCATACAAAGCTTCGAAAGGCGCCATTCCAATGCTTGCCTGAAAACTATTGTTGTAAGCAAACTCCACCATGTACAGGTGATCCTCCCAACGCTTCCCGAAATCTAGGACGCACATGCGAAGCATGTCCTCCATAGTCCTGTTGACTCTCTCGGTTTGGCCATCTGTCTGCGGGTGAAAGGCTGTGCTGAATTTTAGTTTAGTACCCAACAGACCATGCACCAACCTCCAGTCATTTGACGTGAAGCGTCCATCTCGATCACTAACAATACTTCTAGGCACACCATGCAATCGTACAATACTATCCACGTAGAGTTTGGCTAACTTTTCTACTGGATCTTCCTTTCTGACTGGGATAAAGTGCGACACTTTTGTCAATCTATCAACGACCACCCAAATGGCGTCGTTTCCCTTCTGCGACTTCGGCAAACCGTGCACAAAATCCATAGATATGTCATCAAACTTCCATTATGGGATAGGAAGTGATTTCAAGAAACCTCCGGGCTTCTGGCATTCCGCCTTCACTAATGCACAAGTACGATACTTGGCCACATAAAGTGCCACATCCTTCTTCAAACCCGGCCACCAGAATAATTTCTTCATGTCTCTATACATCTTCGTGCTTCCCGGGTGAATTGAGTACTTGGTATGATGAGCCTCATACATCAACTCCTCCCGAATATTATCCGCACTAGGAACGCATAGACGACCGTCCTTCCTTAGCAACCCATCTTCAACCACAAACTGGGAATTTGACCCATCCAAAGCTTCATCCAAGATTTGCTTCAAGCTGCTATCCTGAACTAAAGCCCGCCGAACTCTATCCGCCAGGTCACACTGCACCTCTGTCCAAAACAGTTTCGCCTCGGCACTAGACTGCTTATCGACGCAAGATATCTCCAATGCCTCCAACTCTTGGACCAATCTCTCATCATGTACCGATAACCAATTGGCTTATGCGGGAATCTTACGACTCAACGCATCCGCCACTGCATTTCCCTTCCCAGGCACATAGTGTATCTTGAAGGTGTAGTCCCCTAAGAACTCCATCCACCTCCTCTGCCTCATGTTCAGATCCTTTTGGTCCAATAGGTACTTCAAACTCTTATGATCGGTGTAAATATCCACCTTCACACCGTACAGATAGTGCCTCCAAAGCTTAAGAGCAAATATCACGGCCGCCAACTCTAAGTCGTGGACCGGATAATTCCTCTCGTGAACCTTCAGTTGTCGTAAACCATAAGCTATCACTCTCCCATGCTGTAGCAGAACACAGCCCAAACCACTGCCTGAAGCATCACTATAAATCTCGAATCCTTCGGTTCCACTTGGCGAACATAAAATGGGCGTCGTGGTCAATCGCCTCTTCAATTCTTCAAAAGCCTGATCGCACTCCGGGGACCACACAAACTTCTGATCCTTTCTTGTCAACGTCGTGAGTGGTAGTGCTATCCGCGAGAAGTTCTCTACGAAGCGCCTGTAGTAGCCAGCAAGCCCCAAAAAACTCCGGACCTCTGCCACTGTAGTCAAAGTAGGCCACTCCCGTATCGCCACTATCTTCGCCGGATCCACAGCTATTCCTTCTCCACTGACAACATGACCAAGGAACGCTATCGAGGACAACCAGAATTCACACTTGGAGAACTTTGCATACAACTGACTTTTCCTCAATGTCTCCAACACTAAGTGTAACTGCTTGTAGTGATCCTCCTCGCACCGCGAATACACCAGAATATCATCGATAAATACTATCACAAACTGATCCAGGTATTCTCTGAACGTCCTATTCATCAGATCCATAAACACGGATGGCGCATTCGTCAACCCAAACGGCATAACCGTGAACTCGTAATGCCCAAACTGCGTACTGAATGCTGTCTTTGGGATGTCGCTCTCCCTTATCCTCAACTGATAGTAACCGGACTTCAAATCTAACTTCGAATATACAGTTGATCCAACCAGCTGATCAAATAGATCGTCAATCCTCGGGATTGGATACTTATTCTTCTCCGTAAGTTTGTTCAACTCCCGATAATCAATACAAAGCCGCAAGCTCCCATCTTTCTTCTTAACAAAGAGAACTGGCGCGCTCCAAGGCGATGAACTTGGACGCACATATCCTTGCTCTAGCAACTCTTGCAGTTGTACCTTCAACTCTGCCATTTCTCTTGGGGCTATCCGATAGAGGGAGCGTGACACCGGTTTGGCACCCGGTACCAGCTCTATAGTAAAGTCTATCTCCCGCTGAGGAGGGGCTCCTGGGAGATCATCTGGAAACACATCAGGATACTCGGACACAACTGGGATGCTGTCCAAACTAGGCTTAGGCGTCGAAGTCTGCACTAGAGTGACATATAGTTCTGCCCCAGACCGAACTGCCTTGAACATCTGAAGGGCCGACATCAGAACTTTCCCTGACCCCTTCATGCCCGCAAAAGTAGTCTCCCGATCAGTGTCCAGACCCAACTTGACTTCTTTCCGGCTGCAATCAATACATGCACTTTGCTCCGAGAGCCAATCCATACCGAAAATTACGTCAAACTTCACTAATGGTAGAACCAACGCTCGCAAATCAAACTCCCGGTCTCCAATCCGAATCTTCACAACACATACCCTATCCGCACGCATTGAGCACCCATTAGGCAACAACACATCCAACTTGTTTTCTGCCATCGAGAAGGGAACTCCGATGCGCGATATAAACTTTTTAGACAAGAAGGAATGTGATGCTCCCGTATCAAAAAGGGCTCTCGCCGGAAACCCAAAGATTAACACAAAGCCTAGCATTAACAAACGTAAGCTAACAAATACGAAGGTAACAACTATAAAAGTTAAACCACTGTAATTTAACACATACCTGTCACCACGTCCGCTTGCTTTATGGCCTCCTGCAGACCAAGGTTGTAGACTCTAGGCTGGGCTGGAGCATGATGGGATGCGGTTGACTCCACCGCCTTCCCTTTATCCTCATAAGTCGCTCCAGGTCTCCTCTCGGACTTTGAACGTCCGCTCCAACACTCCCGAGCAAAATGCCCCGTCTTCCCGCAGTTGTAGCAAGCCCCGGGGACTCGACTTGTAGTTGCCCCTGATGCATCAGCCGTAGGGGCTGAGTTCGAAGTCCTCCGCTTCTTGTTCCATCTGCGGAAACCTGTCTTGTTACTTGGCACCTTGAACTCGGTCTTCCTTTCTCCTGGGTCTCTCTTCTCTTAAACTTTCTTCGCAACCTTTTCCAACGATCGGGCCGAATTGACCAAGGCTAGGAAGCCCTGCGCCTTAGGCCCAGCAAGGAGTAACCGTAAATCGCCGCGAAGACCCTCATAGAATCGGTTGGTCTTCCTCTCTTCTTCTGAAAACATAGCACCAGCATAACGACCCAACCGTGTGAACTCATGCAGATATTTGTCCACGCTTCTGGATCCCTGAGACAATCCAAGAAATTGATTCTCCATCTCCAACTTCTGAGCAGAAGGTACAAATCTGGCTAGGAACAATCTTGAAAATTCTTCCATCGGCACATCCGCAAGTTGCCTTCCCACTAGAAGATGAAACTCCAACTCGTCCCACCAAAGCCTCGCTTCACCCTCCAAAAGAAAAGTCGCTATGGTGGTCTTCTGCCACTCCTCAGTCAATGTGGCCGTCAACACCCTCTTTATGGAAGAGAGCCAGTCCTCAGCTTGAGTTGGCGTTCCAACCCCATTAAACCTCGGAGGATTAAAGCCCATCACGTGCTTTAGCTGCCGCTCCGTAGTTCTCCTCGGCTCTACTAACTCAACTGCTGCGCGTTCCACCACTCTCGGCTCTGCTGCCCTAACCGGTTCTTGCTCATTCGCAGGAGGTGCGCGATGCATTTGCCCTGCAGGTTGGGCATTTATCATTGCGAACACGGCTTCAGCCACCATCCTGATGGTTTCCGCTGAAGGAGGTGTAGCAGGCACGT
Source organism: Platanthera guangdongensis (assembly GCA_039583875.1). NCBI lineage: Eukaryota > Viridiplantae > Streptophyta > Magnoliopsida > Asparagales > Orchidaceae > Platanthera > Platanthera guangdongensis. The sequence continues at coordinate 44,981,387 of CM077164.1, forward strand.
CCCTTGGTGCGCTACTTTCCGCTGATTGCGGCCGCTCTGACTGACCAGCACCGCTCCTAGCTGCCTAAATTAGCAAAGACACACGATTAGACAACAAACAAATTGCAAAAAGCAATCATTGGAACACTCAGGTTCCACCAAACAAGTGTATTTTTCATTCCTAAGTGGACATTCATGGGTTCTTTTTGATGTTATAACGATGACGCACACATGTGCTCACCACCCCTTAAAAGAATTCGCCCACGAATTCATTTAAGCCTGACCGTAACCAGAAGTCTGATACCAAATTGTAACACCCCCATCTGTCGCATGGCATATAACAAAAGGTCCAGCTGGAACCCGACGCCATATACCACAGACAGTCGGAAGGGATACTAAATGAATAATCAAACCAACCAACTACAACTACTCGTCCTAATCACAGAGCATTCTAGCGGAAGATTTTAAAGTTGAAAGAACCCAAAATTAAATCCATCAATATGAATGTCCACAGCTACAACAATAGGAATGAAAACCCAAATACACAGAAATGGGTACATGGCCTTATGGCCTTACAAAAGTTCACTTAATAAAGAGTGTTTTACATACATCGGCTCGCAGGCCGGACACACATGATAAATATAAAAATAGCTATTCTACGGCCTTCTAAGGCCAGCACAGCAACATGGGCTCCAGCCCGCTATTTGGTGCTCGGCTCCGCAGCACCTGCAAGCACATACCACCGCACGGTGGCAAATAAAGCAACGGTCAGCTAAAAGCCGACCAAATTATAACGACCCCACCCCTTACTCGGGACGGCGGTGCTCTTTTCCTGCATAAAATTAGCCCAACAATATATATATATATAGCGCAATTATAATTCGCCACAGGTGTAGGCTCGCACGGCCAAACACCCCGTGCACTCAGGGCACATTCATGGTGAACCCTGACCCATCAGTGCATTCACCACCACCCCCAGGATGGCAACAACATGTGAGCATTTAGCCTTTCTGACCACCGTCTAAGGCTCCAACTATGCCAACGGCCAGTCCCCGTCTTCGGGTCTCTCACACCGAACCACATAGCCTAGGTCCAATTCCACTTGCCCGTTGCTCACGCCGCATGTCCAATTTAAGTCCTTTGCGCGGGCCAAGCTTCTCTCGGATCCCAAATTTTCCAAAACAATCTCATAACCCAGTTATGATCAAGGCCGGTTCCCAGACCGCCAAGTTAGCAGAACACGTTTCCGCTCAATTTTCCGGGTGCGCCATGAAGCTAACCTCCAAGGATCCCTGCTGCAATCTACCGCGTAGAAACCCGAAAAATCCAAAGCACGGAGTCTTCTCCGGCAAAACCACATCAAATGAAACATCACCGATCCAGACAAAACATGTCCGGGTAGGCTTCACACACAATGCCTATGCCCGTACTTACGATTCCGGGCTCTATATGCAACACAAGGGGGACTATTCCCGTCAACCCCAAGGAATACCACGCACTCGCCGCATACTCGCGGGAGCGGGATTCCCTATGCAGAAAGAAAGAGCTTCAAGCGCTCAAGTTGAGAATCGTTACCCTTGTAGTCCGTTTTGGCGCCATGGAAAAACTACGCGGTTAGAACTCTTCGCAATGACCTTCCCTCCACGGATCCGCTCTTCGATTTCGAAACGGTGCTCCGATGCTCCGCCGGCGGCCGGAAACCTCCTTCTTCTTCCTCTCCTCTCTCACTTTGGAAGGGGAGAACTTTGGAGAGAAAATGAGGGAATAACTCCCTATTCCCGGCCTTAACAGAGCAGGATTTCATCTGGGCCGTCGGATCTAAATTAAAGGAAACGAATGGCTCGGATCTGCACAAAATTCCCCAGACCTGGGCCGCACACGGCTTGGCACACGGCCGTGTCCAAGGCCGTGTGCCTCGATCCAGGCACGATCGTCGAACTGAGAAACGCACACGGGCCAAGACACGCCCGTGTCTGACCTGACACGCTCGTGTCGGGTTCCTAGACACGCCCGTGTTCGTGGGCGTGTCACGCATAACCGCCACGGCAACGGACACGACCCATCAGGACACGGGTCTGGACACGGGTTGGCACACGCCCGTGTCGGATGACACGCCCGTGTCATCCGGCCGTGTTTCTGGCCGTGTCCTTCTCGGGTTGAAAACGGCCAAAAATCGCCAGCCAGACACGGCCTTGGACACGCCCGTGTCCTAGGCCGTGTACCCCTACAGGCACCAAAAACTCTTTTTCCGCGACCGACTCGCACACAAAATTCGGGGCGTTACAGAGTGCATCTCAGCTCGCGCAGGGATGCGAATGCATCTCAGCTCGCGCAGAGATGCGTGCATGCTTTGAGATATGAGTTCATGCTTTGAGATATGTGCGCTGAGATGCTCGCGCATCTCAACACACTCGCATCCATTGGATCGCACTGCACCATAAAATGCAGCGGCCCGCGTCCGCCCGACTTGCTGCACTTTACTCTCCCCCGACCAGTACATCCCATGTGGCCGCTATCATCGTCAATCATGTGGGGTATGTGTTCGATTTCAGATTTAGATCTGCAAGCAGATGAGAAAATGGATTCTCAATATTGCTTCGAACCAGATCCTCAGCATTTAAGGCAGCGAGAAGGGAAATTGGTTTGGTAGTCGTATTTTTAAAGGAGAGATAAAAATTAAAAAATTGGTTGAACTAGATTTTTTTTCAATTTGCTAGAAGCCAATAAAGTTTACTAATAACAACACACTTATTTAACATATTGTTGTAGTTTGATTTTGGTGATTGAAAACTGAGTAGTTTGTGGTACAACTCTTTTTTAGGTACGCAAAATTGAAAATTCACACCGCATCATGAATATTATAAATATAATGTATTCCTAATATCTATCTATATTATACAAATAAATACTTAAGGCTCATGGTGTAAGCATAGAGGACCATCAAAACAATCCAAACTGTCAAATCATGTTGAAATTAAATCCAGCAACTTATTAATTTTATTAGAGCTCCTAAACTTACTATTGTAGAGTGTTTTAGGCATATATTTTAAGGCAACTACCATGCGACATGAAATTATAATTTTGCATCTATTTACATTGAAAATTAATAATTGCAAAATTATGCCTTCCTGTGATCGAACCCACAACCAAACATTTGTTACTTAAAGAATTGGCTACTCCACCTATTGAAACCGGAAATCGGTCTCTGTGGAGTTCGGGATCCCAAAAGGGGTACGACCTCACACTTACTTCCCTCAAACTTAGCACCCCAGACCAAAGACTCAGAAACCCAGGAACAGAACAGAGATCCCAATGGGGAGGTTTCATCACACACTCGAAAGGTCAAAGAGCGCTTCCCCTCTCAAACCAATGCTGAGCTTGAGCACCTTGAAGAACACTCTAGGCTCACTAAGTAAAGCCTAAGGAAGAAGAAAAATAAGTGAATCCGTCGCTCCAAAGGTGCCCCCTCGGTTCTATTTATAGATGTCACGACCCGTCTCGACATAAGTCAGAGTGCGCTTCGGGCGGGCCGTGATGCCACAGGCATGGGTGAAAAGAAAGTCATGTCTACTAAGACGGATGCAGAGAATACTGAAAATAGTTTTAAAATAGTTAATTTGGAGGAAAAAAAACAAATTGATTTTATTGCAGAAGCATTCAGGGTTTAAAGTAGTGAGAGTTTTAAGTGCACATGCAATTTTGTAAAAAAATCATGATCTACAGGTACTGCTACAGATTTCATGCAATTATAATTCACAAGAGAATGCACATACATTAATATCAAATTTTAGTACATAAAATATTAAAATAGTCTAGTAGTTGTCCATGATTTCAGAGAAAATGCATGATTGTAATTATTACATAAAAAATATTTGACAGTAAATGAAATGTAAACGTAGAACTTGGAACTTAATGCTGATTGGGCTCGAGTACCTAGGAGCATTGCACGAACGCTAAGACAATTCCAAAACAGAAAGGAAAAGCCTCAGAACATTAAAATAAGCAGAGTGAACAAGCTAAAATACAGAATAGTAATAGATGCAGAAATGTATGAGTGTATCAGTTTTCATAAATCAGAGCTACCAACTCAGACATGTAGAACAAATAAAAAAAATAATTGAATTAAATTTACCCCGAAGCATAATATATATTGAACAAGTAATATCATCAAATACAATCAATGAAGTGTGTAGGGGTTTTGAGTGGATGCACATGGTTCACACTCAGCCCGGATACAAGTCTTATTAGAAAAAACTTTCTGTTTGTGGTGACCATCGTCACGGCCCAGGCCATGCTCAAGCAGTCTTAATGGGTCCCAACTGACATCATGATGGCTACAACTCAAGTGACCCCAACACGCATCAATGTTTTCTTACGATATCATGAGTTACATGATTCACACTGTAGGAGATTCCTAGCATATCAAGATCTGCTACAAATTTAGCGATTCACTATCTAAGATTAGAGTTCATAAATACGTCAAGAGGGGAATTGAGTTATGGAGCAACATTCGCTCAAGACTTAGAACCAAACAGACCTAAGAAATAGAATTCAGTGACACAAAGAACTAGATAATGGACTTATTGTTGCGGGTCCAAGCATTCACGTGTGACACTATTACAATATGCTATTTTCCTGGACACCAAATATTCATTTAAATTGATCTATTCCAAGACACGATTATTTCTCAAGTAAACATATGTTACGAGCATGATATATCCAAACACCAATCGTATATGTGCTAAGCCAAATTCGTTATAATTATTATCGTGACAATGTTACTCTGATTAACGCTCTACGATTCTTCAAATTATTCGTCAAATAAGATGCAACTCATATAAGTGTGAATCCAATTAATTCAATTCATATATTCTCAATAATTGTCAATATATTATTTGTTAATTGTTGATGCGCGGAAACGGCACCGGGGCACAGCTAACACGGAGGGGGTGTTCGGTCTCACAGGCTAGGAGAGGAAGATGAAGGAGAAGGTTGCGGGGATAGAGGAGAAGGAAGCTTTTGAGTGCTCGAGAGTGGAGCAAACAGTTTGTCAAGGAGGTTGCGGGGATAGAGGAGAGGCTTGATCAACAGAGAAGGTCGATCAAGATAGGAGGAGGTTGATCAGGAGCTGTCAAGCAGACGGTTAATATAACGGTTGTGCTTGCAGGTTGGTTGTCGAGAAGATCTGAGCTGAGCTAAAGAGAAGAGAGAGAGAGGGCCGCTAGCAGCGGCAACAGCAGACTTCGCCCGCCGCGGCCTGAATGCCACTCTTGCGATGAGCTTTCCTTTTATTAATAGCGAGAGTTACAAGCTTGCTAATACTCCTTTACAACAAAGCAATAAAGGGGTACAAAATGAAGCTGGCGGCTAAGGGAGAAGAATGCCGGGCGAGGCCGCGCGGACTGAAGAGCGAAGCTGACAGGCCTCGCGGACTGAAGAATACAAGGAGACCGCACGGATTGGACAGGCAAGGCGACAGGCTGCGCGACTAGAGAACGAAACCGGCGCGGACTGTGAAACGAAGTCCGCAGGAGGGCTGGCTGGCTGACTTCGAGCGCGTGTGTGGTCCCCCGAATCCCCCTAACGAGAGGCATAGGGGGCTATTTCTAGGCCCGAGGAGGTAACGGCTTGTGGTGACGTTACCCCCGGTGAGACGGTAACCTGAGCGAGATGGAGACGGAGTCCGCCGAGTCCGAACTAGACCGCGCGGACTGGAACTTGGTTCTAGAGCTGGTGCTACTAATGGCGAATTGGATGGCAAACTGCGAGACAAATCCGCGGAGTCCGCTGTAGCTGAGTTGAGATTGTCGGCCTGTTGTTGGGAAGCGGGAGCCGGAAGCTATGTGGCGGACTGCGAGGGGAATCCGCGGAGTCCGCCACAGCTGAACTATGAGCATAGGGAATGCGAACGGAGGAGCGCCCGCTGAGTCCACAGAATCCGCAAAAGATCGGGCGGTCTGGGACTGCTTTGAGGGAGTTCTGGCTGTTGCTGTTGGGGTTCACCAATGGAGGCAGACTGGAAGTCTTGACCACACTTTGAGTCCGCCGAGCTCGCAATGAATGGGGTGTTGATGCCATTGATTTCTGCGAGTAGTGGTGGAGTTGGAGTCCGCACTCCTTAGGCGGACTGGAGAAGGTGGCTGCCCATGCTACTGGGCGACAAAGGACATGCGACCTGCTGGGCTTGCGAGGCAGGCCGCGCATGTTGGTGAGGCAGAAGCCGTGGTAGCTGTCTGTCGGCTTGGGCGGATAGGGAATTGAGTCCGGCAGAGGAAGACCTGCGAAAACAACCTTGCGGTTAAGCTGAAAAGGGGGGCGGCCTGCAGAGGCAGACTGCGAAAGCAGTCCGCAGACCCTGCCGACCAAGGGAAGGCGCGCGGCCTGGGGGGTCAGACCGCTGAAACCGCACAGGCCGCGCTGCCTTAGCGGACAGAGAATTCTGTCCGCCCAACCTAAGGAATCACGGCCTCTAGGAGGAACCCGGGGCAGGCCGCGATGAGCGAGCTGGCTCCCTTGGGAAGGATCGCCGATTTTGGGGTTAACATAATCCCCGCACTTTTTTAAGTTCCGAAAAGAACTTCGAAAAAGTTGGAGACCCGCGAAAATTGTGATCCACCCTAATGGAAAGAGAAGGGGGGGCAAGGAGAGACAAAACCTGAAACCTCTCCTTAGAAGTTTGGTGTTGCCTGTCTATTTTCCTGCAAGAGGAAAGTTAGGGCAGGCAGGTATGGGTGGTACATCAAGTGTGTACTTGAGTTTGCCTTTGCAAAATGAAGGAGGTGTCTTCTACTAAGTTCTGCAAAATGAAGGTGAGAGGAAAACACAAAGTCATAATAACTTGCAAGTACCTGATGGAGGCTTGCAAGTGTTTGCTGATCTCTGCAAAGAAAAGAGTTAGAAGCAAACATATATATGAAAGAAGCTTGCAAGTACCTGAGAGAAGGCTTGCAAGTGTTTGCTAATCTCTGCAAGAAGAAGAGTTAGAAGCAAACATATATATGAAAGAAGCTTGCAAGTACCTGAGAGAAGGCTTGCAAGTGTTTGCTAATCTCTGCAAGAAGAAGAGTTAGAAGCAAACATATGAACGAAAGAAGCTTGCAAGTACCTGAGAGAAGGCTTGCAAGTGTTTGCTAATCTCTGCAAGAAGAAGAGTTAGAAGCAAACATACGAACGAAAGAAGCTTGCAAGTACCTGTGAGAAGGCTTGCAAGTGTTTGCTAATCTCTGCAAGAAGAAGAGTTAGAAGCAAACATATGAACGAAAGAAGCTTGCAAGTACCTGAGAGAAGGCTTGCAAGTGTTAACTGTTGATTAGATATGACCGATATGACCAAATAGTAAGGAAAATTCCTGATGAACTCTATCATGAAGCCCAGATCAATAAATTGAGCGTTAACTATTGATTTTGCTGATGGACATGATCAGATTAGCAGAGAAGGGGCTTGATGAATTCTGCCAATCTTAACTAGATTGCAATAGCATGGCTTGATGATCAGGGAGAGTAAGATTCTTTGATCAATGCTTGAAACCATCAGATTTCTATAAGAGTAGTGAAGAGCTCTGTGAATCATCATCTGATAGAGCTTGAGCGAGCAATGTATATATAAGATGAGCATAAGTAAATGTTGGAAATCCTATTGGAAGGTTGGATCAACGTGTTCACCTGTGAAAGAAGGCAATTGACAAAAAAGAGGTCTATACTCAGAATGACTAAATAAAGCAAAATGCTGCCACAGGTGTTCCCCGTGGGCCTTATGCATCGCTTGCCTGAGGAGATCATGCCGAGTATAGTCCTACTCAAAGCAGGCTGGCCGCGCATCCTCTAGGAGGGCATAAAAGGGAAAAGCAAGGAGAAGATCCTGAGAAGGATCGCTAGAAGCACTGCTCTCTTACCTTGGGCACAAGCATCACTGATCAATGAGACTGGTTGTGCCAAGCAGCCTATTGCTTGTCTGCGAATTGATCAGTGGAGTTGTGGGAACCCGCGAAGGCACGGATCGAGAGTACCAGAGAGTGTTCGACCATCACAGTTGAGTGATGATCGAAGAGACAAGGCTACGCTTGATCGCCATTGCTTGTCAAGAAAAGATCATCATAACTGTAATGTATCCTTTGCGAAGCACAGCAGAGCTAACACATGGGGCTCCCCTAGCACACACTCTGTGTCAGATGCCGACTAGGATCCTAAGTCTGAAGCCCAACATCGTAGATTGAACGGCTCCCACTACACATATGGGTATACTCCCGCCATATGTGGTCGAAGCGATTGTGCCAGAGAACAATCCACGGAGGTAGCATTCCATACTTAGCGATATCTCATTGGCGTAGTGACCTCTTAGACAAGGAGAGAGAATAGAGAAGGAAGCATCACAAGAAGGGAACTGTGTCAGTATAAAATCCCAGATAAAAGCTTTGTTGAAAAGCAAGTAAAGAACACTGAGAAGTATTTGGTAATGAAAATGTTTGATGAGAGAGTAAGGGTAAGAGTTGAGGTAATCCATCAGAGTTATGAGGAGAATTTGAAGGACTGTGAAGTCCATTGCTTGCTTAGAATAGCCTTCCAAGCACACCCTCGTCGTCGGCATTGAAGCATTCGACAGCTTGGTTAATAATGAGGAGAGGAGGCTCTTCAACTAGATTCACTCCTTTTGAGGAGCAAGAAACATCTGCGACTTCTTTGCCCTTTGAAGTTGAGGATCAGGACGATCTTCTTTAGAAAGCAGGTCACGCATCTTGCCCTGCCGGAGCATCCTTTGCACAAGCTGACGGAGTGTTCAGTAGTACTCGGTTAGGTGGCCTGACTCTTTGTGGAATTCACAATAAGGCTCTGAGTCTTTAGACCTTTGATCGGCTGACCGATAGAGATTCTTGTAGTTTGCCCTATCTTTCATGATTTGGCTTACTTCTTGCATGGTCTTGTCGAGATCAGACTCATGCAAGTCATTGTCTTGCTGCTGAAATGCTGCTGTTTGAGAAGAAGCTAGTGGTAACAATGAGTTTTGAGCACGCTCGCGGCTCGGGAAGGAGTATCGAAGGCGTTGGAACCTTCTCTCCTTTCTTGAGTGAGATGGGAAATGATTGTGAGGAGACGAAGCCTAAGTTGCTCTTTTCTCCTCGAATGTATGAGTTGGCTAGAGTAATTAACTCTTGGTATGTCCTTGGAGCACGGACATTGGCTTCGAATTTGAGAGGCCCTTCACGAAGACCGTGGATAAGAGGCACTTTGTACATTTCTTGATCAGTAACCTCGATGTCCAAAATCTCTCTTTGGAATCGATCAATGAATTGAGGCCAAGTTTCATCACTGCGCTGCTTGATCTCAAAGAGGGCTTCAGGACCGCCCTTTCTCTTGGTGGAGGTAGAGAATCTGAGAAGAAACTCCCTTCGTAGATCAACGAAGGAGGCGATGGAGTGGGGACGAAGGCCATAGAACCAGTCCCTCACTTGCCCATCAAAAGTGGTGACAAGGAGCTTACACTTGGTTGCATCTAACAGAGTCTTGAGAGCAACAGCTGACTCAAAAACTTGCAGATACTTTACTGGATCATTCTCTCCGGTGTAGATTGGTAACCGGGGCTCTCTGAAGTTAGCTGGGGTTGGCTCATGACGGACATTCTTTGTGAATGGTGAAGGCTCTTCTTGATCTCCTATAACATAGGGAAAGAAAGGAGCATAAGCTGCAGCTGCAAAAGAAGTAGGAGGATAAAAAAGAAAAGTTGCTGTAGGAGGAGCAAAGGCAGGAGCTGCAGGGTAGAGGTGACTTCCCTGAAAGTTGAGAAATCTAAAAAGACTTCCCCGGGCTGCTTCCCGAAAGAAGTTTTGGCGAGTAGCAAATTCTTCATCTTGAGGTCGCAGAGGAGCTGCAGGACCTTGCGGGAAGGTTGTTGTATAAGGAGGAGGATAGACTGGCGGGCAAATTGGAGGATAAGCTTGCTGACGACCCAAAATTGGGGTTGGGTTGATTGGAGCAGCGGAAGCAACTAGAACTATTGCTGGTTGAGAGTCTAGTCGCTGCGTGATTGCAGTGAGCATCTGGTTGATTGCTTGGAACTACTGAGCATTCTCGCGGCGCGATTGCTCAAAGGCCTCCTAGAGAGGATCATCTCTAGGACTTGGAGCAAAGCTCTCGGCTGGTTGATGATCCGTCATGGTTAACTATCGCTGTTTACCATCTGAATGGATCTGAAGGTCGCGTGTTAACTATTGATGTGCGGAAACAGTACCGGGGCACAGCTAACATTGAGGGGGTGTTCGGTCTCACTGGCTAGGAGAGGAAGAGGAAGGAGAAGGTTGCGGGGATAGAGGAGAAGGAAGCTTCTGAGTGCTCAAGAGTGGAGCAAACAGCTTGTCAAGGAGGTTGCGGGGATAAAGGATAGGCTTGATCAACAGAGAAGGTTGATCAAGAGACGAGGAGGTTGATCAGGAGCTGTCGAGCAGACGGTTAATATGACGGTTGTGCTTGCAGGTTGGTTGTCAAGAAGAGCTGAGCTGAGCTAAAGAGAAGAGAGAGAGAGGGCCGCTAGCAGCGGCAACAACAGACTTCGCCCGCCGTGCCCTGAATGTCACTCTTGCGACGGGCTTTCCTTTTACTAATAGCGAGAGTTACAAGCTTGCTAATACTCCTTTATAACAAAGCAATAAAGGGGTACAAAAGGAAGCTGACGGCTAAGGGAGAAGAATGTTGGGCGAGGCCGTGCGGACTGAAGAGCGAAGCTGACAGGCTGCGCGGACTGAAGAATACAAGGAGACTGCGCAGATTGGACAGGCAAGGCGGCAGGCTGCGCGACTAGAGAACGAAACCGGCGCGGATTGTGAATCGGAGTCCGCAGGAGGGCTGGCTGGCTGACTTCGAGCGCATGCGTGGTCCCCCGAATACCCCTAACGAGAGGCATGGGGGGCTATTTATAGGCCCGAGGAGGTAACGGCTTGCAGTGACGTTACCCCCGGTGAGACGGTAACTTGAGCGAGATGGAGACGGAGTCCGCCGAGTCCGAACTAGACCGCGTGGACTGGAACTTGGTTCTGGAGCTGGTGCTGCTAATGGCGAACTGGATGGCGAACTGCGAGACGAATCCGCGGAGTCGGCTACAGCTGAGTTGAGATTGTCGGCCTGCTTCTGGGAAGCGGGAGCCGGAAGCTATGTGGCGGACTGCGAGGGGAATCCGCGGAGTCCGCCATAGCTGAACTATGAGCAAAGGGAATGCGAGCGGAGGAGCGCCCGCTGAGTCCGCAGAATCCGCAGAAGATCGGGCGGTCTGGGACTGCTTTGAGGGAGTTCTGGCTGTTGCTGTTGGGGTTCACCAATGGAGGCGGACTGGAAGTCTTGACCACACTTTGAGTCCGCCAAGCTCGCAATGAACAGGGTGTTGTTGCCGTTGATTTCTGCGAGTAGTGGCGGAGTTGGAGTCCGCACTCCTTAGGCGGACTGGTGAAGGTGGCTGCCCATGCTGCTGGGCGACAAAGGACATGGGACCTGCTGGGCTTGCGAGGCAAGCGCGCATGTTGGAGAGGTAGAAGCCATGGTAGCTATCTGTCGGCTTGGGAGGATAAGGAATTGAGTCCGGCAAGAGAGATCTCTACTTGCCTGAAGGAAGCTGAAACTGGCGGTGATGGCTGAGTAGTACAAGTGAAAACAGAAATCATATTTTGAACCTGTACAAGAAGACAGAAGTGATAAAGCAAAATTATCACTATACTAACACAGGCAATTATTCACTACAAAATTGAATCAGAGGCGGCTAAGAGATTTACCTCCCTCATGAGTGAGGGGAGAAGAGACACCATGCGGAGACGAAGAGTTGGCGGCGCTTAGGCTTGGGCAAACCCTAAATCAGAGAGGGTTTCTGGAGATTCCACCAACCGAAACGAAAAACATCGTCGGGTACCAATATAATTCATGGTTAGATGATTACAAGATGGAAATAAACATGGATCACAATTATTTGAGCAAAACAAAACCAGACAAATTTATAAGAAAACCAAAAACTAAGTGAAGGGGAGAAGATTAGAACTTTACCAAAAGGGACCAAATTCGAGCCCAATGAGGCAAATCTGTCAAAAAATTCTGAGTAAAGAGGGTATCAAGGGAACCCTAGGTGCTTTTCTTGAAATTGCCGGCCAAAATGACAAGGAATCAGAGAAATTGGGGTTGTAAGCCCTAAAAGAGGAGGTTGATGCCCCTTGGAAGAAGGGAGAAGCAGAGCTAGCCATGAAGGGAGTAGAAATCGTTATTTCCGGAGGGAGAGAAGGCGGTTCCGACCACCAGGAGGCGAGAAGAACTAGATGCAGCGGCTACTGGAGAAGGCAGAGCTCCTATCAGCATGATAGGAGGAAGATAGGCGCCTGGAGAGGAGGATAGCAGGCGGGTGCCGGCCCATGCAGAGGAAGGCGCAGGCGGAGGCGGCAGGAGACACAGGGGCGGACGACATTGTGGCTTGCGGGAGATGTGCTAGAGCAGAATCTGGATCAAGAGACCTAGCCGACTGGTGCAGGTTTGCGGGTTTGCGGGAATAAAAGAAAAGGGGGTGGCTCGGGTTAAATGAGAGGGGTTTAGGTTATTTATTAGCATTATTATTATTATTATTATAACTATATAAAAACCGGGTTGTTACATTATTCCCTACTTAGAAAGTTTCGTCCTGAAACTTCCCGGAGAAACTCTCTGAATGGGGACTCTTAGGGTGAAGATTCAGATGTCGTTCATTCTAACAAGGGTTATAGATCAAGGCATAGAAGTTAGCTATGAACAAAAAGAAACAAAGAGGAGAATAAGCGTGAAGACTTATGAAAATCAAGAGAAAAGTTGCAGATACTGCAACGCAGGTCAGATTCAAGTTGTTAACGGAACTCTTCAGACTTAGCGAGATCAGCAAGGTACAAAAGATTGGCTTCAGGAAACACATGAATGTCTTCGATTAGCTTGAAATTGAGCGGCAATATACGAGAATCCGAGAGCGAAAAAGATCTTTGCACGAAGCGAAGATACAACATTGAAGGGAAAAGAAGCTGAATGACGATCGAGGGAGTCAGATTTGAGTTAGAGAATCACAAGACAACATTGAAGTAATTTAACAGAGCAATTAACAAGAAGACTCTCATTTGTCACAGACATTTAGAAGCTATCTAGAAGGATATACATGATGACCAAATAAGATTGACAGACATGCGAAATAAGAAGGACTAATTATAAATATCAGGGACTTGAAATTAGAGATTCTAACACATTTCCTGCGGTCAGGTACATAAATTATGTAATAATTACAGCATTTTCATTGGACAAATATAGATAATAATCATGCAAGTGCAACAATGAGATCATGTGTGATGTCAAGCAAATAGAAAATCCATGTGTGTACAATCATTATTGTTGTTCTCGGCTTCACACTTGTGCAATGATTTATGATATGAATGCAAATGAATGGATACACATGCCATGTTAGGCGCCCATATCACTTAACATGTCATGCATATTAGGACTCTAATGCTAGCGCATTTGAAAATATTAAACTGCTCATACAATTTAATATTCGCAAATGATGTATATCCTAGTGGAAGTTCATATACACAAAATTTTAAGTTTGTCCACAACCCCCTTAACATTCGTGTGCATACTACTCATGCTTATGAGTGAGTGTGTGTGTGTTTCAGCCGCGAACAATAGATAATGACAACCTGAGTGAAGAAATGATGCATGCTTATATATACTTATATAATAGAATTCAAAATATGTAGAATTTATAAAATACTTTATCTAACCTCTCTAACCTCCCTCTAATACCAACTATCACGACCCGTCTCAACATAAGTCAGAGTGCGCTTCGGGCGGGCCGTGATGCCACGAGCATGGGCAGAAAGAAATCCAGCCTACTAAGGCGGATGCAGAGAATACTGAAAATAGTTTTAAAATAGTTAATTTGGATAAAAACAGTTTGATTTTATTGCAGAAGCTCTTAAGGTTTAAAACAGTGAGAGTTTTAAGTACACATGCAATTTTGTAAAAAAAAATCATGATCTACAGGTACTGCTATAGATTTCATGCAATTATGATTTACAAGAGGATGCATACATATTAATATCAAATTCTAGTACATAAAGTATTTAAATAGCCTAACAGTTGTCCATGATTCCAAAGAAAATGCTTGATTGTAATTATTACAAAAAAATATTTGACAGTAAATGAAATATAAACGTAGAACCTGGAGCTTAATGCTGATCAGGCTCGAGTACCTAGCAACACTACATGAACGTTAAGACAATTCCAAAACAGAAAGGAAAATTCTCAGAACATTGAAATAAGCAGAGTGAGCAAGGTAAAGTACAGAATAGTAATAAATACATAAATGTATGAGTTTACCAGCTTTCATAAATCAGAGCTACCAACTCAGATAGGTAGGACAGTCAAACAAAAATAATTGATTTAAACTTACCCCGAAGCATAATATATATTGAACAAGTAATATTATTAGATGTAATCAATGAAGTGTGTAGGTATTTTGAGTGGATGCGCATGGTTCACACTCAATCTGGATACAAGTCTTATTAGAAAAAACTTCCTTCTTGTAGTGACCATCATCACGGCCCATGCCCGGCTTAAGGAGACTTAGTGGGTCATAACTGGCACCATAAAGGCTACAACTCAAGTGACCCCAACATGCTTCAACATTTGCTTACGATATTATGAGTTATATGATTCAAATTGTAGGAGATTCCTAACATATCAAGATCTACTACAAATTTAGTAATTCACTATCCAAATTTAGAGTTCATAAATGCGTCAAAAAGTAAATTGAGTTATGGAGCAACATTCACTCAAGACTTAGAACCAGACAGCCCTAAGAAACCGGATTCGGTGACACAAAGAACTAGATAATGGACTTATGGTTGCGGGTCCAAGCATTCACGTGTGACACTATTACAATACGTTATTTTCCTGGACACCAAATATTCATTTAAATTGATCTATTCTAAGACACGATTATTTCTCAAGTAAACATGTGTTAGGAGCATGATATATCCAAACACCAATCATATATGTGCTAAGTGAATATGTTATAATTATTGTTGTGACAATGTTGCTCTAATTAATGCTCTATGATTCTGCAAACTATTTGTCAAATAAGAAGCAACTCATATAAGTGTGAATCCAATTCATATAATTCTCAATAATTGTCAATATGATATTTGTTAATCACTCCCAAAAATCCAACATACTTCGAATTATACAGCAAACGAGAAATCCCTTCATCTAAGTGAATATTAAAATAAAATTATCTGCGATCACAATCTCATGACATATCAAATATATTAACCCTAATACATTAATTTGTCAGATTAGACATTTAATACTTCAATTTATTTGACAACACAAACAGACAGGGGTGAATTCATATAACCAAAAGAACAGACCAAGTAATGAAATTCAATGATTGCAAGAGAGAGAGAGAGAGAGAGAGAGAGAGAGAGAGAGATCTACTTGCCTAAAGGAAGCTGAAACTGGTGGTGACGGCTGAGTAGTACAAGCAAAATCAGAAATCATATTTTGAACCTATACAAGAACGACAGAGGCGATAAAGCAAAATTATCACTATGCTAACATAGATAATTATTCGCTACAAAATTAAATCTGGGGGAGCTAAGTGATTTACCTCCCTTATGAGTGAGGGGAGAAGAGACACTATACGGAGACAAAAAGTTGGCAGCGCTTAGACTTGGGCAAACCCTAAATTAGAGAGGGTTTTGGGAGATTCAACCAACAAAAATGAAAAATGGTGCGGGTACCAAATAATTCACGATTAGACGATTACAAGATGGAAATAAACATGGATCACAGTTATTTGAGCAAAACAAAACCAAATAAATTTTAAGAAAACCAAAAACTGAATGAAGGGGGAGAAGAGTAGACCCTTACTAAAAGGAACCAAATCTGAGCCTAATGAGGCAAATCCTGCAGAAAAGTTTGAGTAGAGAGGGTATCAAGGGAACCATAGGTGCTCTTCTTGAAATTGTCGACCAAAATGATGAGGAATCAGATAAATTAGGGTTGTAAGCCCTAGGTGAGGAGGTTGCCGCCCATTGGAAGAAGGGAGAAGTAGAGCAAGCCATGAAGGGAGGAGAAATCATTATTGTCGTAGGGAGAGAAGGTAGTTGCCGGCCACCAGGAGGCGAGAAGAATTGGATGCAGCGGCTACTGGAGAAGGTAGAGCTCCTGTAGACATGACAAGAGGAAGATCAGTGCATGGAGAGGAGGAGGACAGCAGGCGGCTGCCGGCATTTGTAGAGAAAGGAGCAAGCGGCGATGGTATGAGACACAGGGACAGACAACATTGCGGCTTGCGGGAGACGGGCTGGAACAGAATCGGGATCAGGAGACCTAGCCGACGGGTATGAGTTTGTGGGTTTGTGGGAATAAAAGAAAGGGGGGCGGCTCGGGTTAAATGAGAGGGGTTTAGGTTATTTATTATTTTGATAACTATATATGAACCAGGTTATTACAATAGATTTCCAAACCTGGTATGCCAACAACTTAACTCCGTTGTACAGAATTACTAAACGCAACCCAATTGGGTCTGCCAACAGTGTAACTCCACGATTCTGAAAGACTATTTGCAGACCCTCAAGGGCATCCAAGTCATTTTACCACAAGATCCCACTGGGCGAGTGGCCTATAAAAGCACCACTCGCCTGAAGCAACGAAAGCAGGAAAAGCCACACATTCGCCTCCCAGGCGAGTGCGGGCTTTACCCATCACTCGCCCGTCCTGGCGAGAACCTTCTCCTGTACGCAACAAGGTGTGGACCCTGGGCGAGTACGTGATGAAGATCTCACACGTCCGAGGACTTGATGGCCCCTCCTGGACTGGGCGAAATCCCCTTATGGAGCTGGGGCAGGCCAGTCTACCCCCACTCGCCATTCTGGCTATCACGAACTTGAAGATCCTCCTAAAATGCTTTGCACTTACTGGAGGGGCCCACTCAGCGAATACGGGTTGTACACAATCCCTACTCTTTGCGAGATATTCCTATGCTCGGAAAGAAAAGTCCAACCTCAAGTATTCGGTGAGTGTTTGCTGATCTAGAGGGAATCTTTGGTGGGCCCCTCCACTGCGCTATAAATACCCAATCACAGGTAGATGATACTTGCTCTCGAAAGAAGCCTAGGATCTCCTTGCCGCTGCGAGGACATAGGACAAAATTGTAGTTGTCGTGTTTTCTCCTTGGCTCACTCGGAAGGCTCTGATCTCGTCCCCTAAGATGAAAAAGGCCAAGATGGTTAGGCGAGACCTGACAATGAATGAGTCGATCCTGCTGACTCCATCGCACTCTGGTATCCCTCAGGTATCCTGACTCTCTCCTCCTCTCGCCAGTCCTTAGAGATGAAAATAGGCACCAATGCGTCTGCTCACAAAACCCGCCAATGGAGAGAAGTATGGGGGGGGGGGGGGGACGGCGAATGCCGAACCACACTCGCTTGAAGTCGGGAGTGACAAGACGACTCCTGAAGTTGATTCCTAAACTAACACGAGCGGTCACCCGTGAACTCCTAGTAAGCCATCTTTTACACATATCCCTCTTTCTCTGGCTTGCTTACTTGCGTCTTCTGCAGCTCCCGTCTTTGGGACCATGGGGCTAGGCACTTTAACGTCCAAGTCCCTTGCTCGCATGACGCCCCAAGATCCTGCCTCAAGACTACTACCTTCAGCAAATGAGGTTCCCAACCTTCCCCCTCAATACAATGCTCCTGCCCCTGATCAGACTATTCTGCGCCCAGGGCTTGGGAAAGTGCACATTACCTTTGACACACCCTTTGAGGGGCGGCCTAGCACTTCCCGCCGACACTCGGTCAGGGTGGCTAAAAACACTCCATGTAAATAATCGTACTCGCCTTACCCATGTTATAATAGGATCATTCTTGACTGAACTTGTCAATTGCAGGCTATCGCGAGGTCTCATTGACTGATATGGACATCGACAAGGAGGAGTTCTCGCCACCCCCATATCCTGACTCAATCGCTGCCTTCCTGGGTGACCCAAAGGATGTCGAGATACTGAAGCGATAGATGACCGAACTATTCTGGAAGCACACTCTGATGTTGCGCGAGATCTACAGCCTGGTTCAGGAGAACCAAAAATCTACCGAGGAATTGCTACTCTGCTTGGAGAACAATGACTCGTAGCTGATTGACAAGTTGGGAGGGGAAGCCGACAGCAGGGTGGACTTTCCCGGTATTCATGTTGCGCGTTCTGAAGTTCAGCTGCACCTAGCATAACAAGAGCTACGGACCATTCGTGCACTTCAATACTCTCGCATGCTGCATAGGGCAGGGAGGAGAGGCCGGGGATGGTTGTAATGGCCCCTAATAAGCCTACCGGCACTCGCCTTCCTGCCATTCTTTCAAATATGCTTGTAATAATAAACTGTTCTTTATGACTTGCGACAGGTGCACATGTATAATAGAATTTTTCCTTTGATATAATAACTGGGTTTTTTGTGATCTGCTTTTAAGTTTAAATTGTAGCATTAGCCTGGACTCCGTGGCGAGTGGGGGAAATGCTGGATCAAAACAGGGTCCAAGGTGAGATGTGGCGAGTTGGCTATCCGCACCTCTTCTGCCCTGGATCTTTCCCACCCTAAAAATTCTATAAATATCCCCCTACCTACCACATTGACTACCTTTGAAATCTTTCAACCTTCTTTCCAACTTTTCTTTCCTTACACTCGCGTTTCTACGCCTTTCTTTCACTCGCAAGATGACCGATGATACTGATGGCCAAATGAAGTGCGCCACAGCATTCATCGAATATCCCTTCATGAACTGTAACTTGACCGAGGAGGAGTTCCACGCATTAGAAGGGCTCTATATCTCGCCTAGGTTCGTCACGCGCTTACCAGGGAGAGGAGAATCCATAAACCATTTCTTGGTGAGTTAACTCGTCATACCTGTCGAGCACTTTGAGGTAGGGCTATGCCTCCCTATTTGGTCGGAGATACGTCAGGCCCTGCAATACTTTGGGGTCATTCCCGCGCAGCTCAACCCTAACTTCATAGCCCTACTGGTAGCATTCACCTGCTACCTGCGGGATGAGCGAATAGAGTTCAGTCTTCCGGTCTTCCAGAAACTCTTCAACTTCAGGGCCAAGAGGGACGAGATTACCTTCTTCTCTGACATAAACCTCAAGGTAGTGGGTCTCGCCAACAAGAATCATAACTTGATTCTCAGGTTTGTCTTCATTTTTGGCGATTTCAACAATCTCCCCCTCTCGCCTGTTCAACAGGAAGTGTCGACCTACCACCCTCCCAACCTTGGAGGATATGAGGCCAAACTCCACCAGTTCCTATTTCAAAAAGAAATAGATGTCACTTACCTAAGGAGGAAAGTCAACTCGCTCTTACCCGTACTCGCCGGAGAAGGTATTCCTCACCCTTTCCTTCAATCTGACTGATTCAAGAACTTTAACTAACTATTATACACACAGGAGCGCGAGATCTTCCCCTTAACTAGCCTCACGCGAGTGGCCAAGTTCTCGGCTCTAACAAAGTGCGCGCGAAATCTATTGTTGCAACCTGCAGGAAGGAAATAGGACTCATGCCGAAGTCAAGAGGCCAAAAGCCAAAACTCGACACACCTCCAACTCAGTCACTTCCTAAGAATCATAGAACAACAACCCTTGCCAAAGGCTAGGAAGTCAGCACAGTTCTTCCCACTAGCACCTTGATCCCGGGTGAGACCACTAGTAAGACCACCAGCGAGATCAGCGGGACCTCGGCTGCGCTAGAGTGGAAAGTGGTGTCGAGAGGCTACAAGAACTTTGGATTGGGCGAGAAGTTGCGGGATGAAGACATCAATCCCCTGCTGCTCTGGGACATGGAGGCCAATAGGGCTTCAATCTCTACCATCCTTCCCTCCTAGCAGGAGGGTGATACCGTCTCTGGTCAAGCATACGCATTCTCCTTCGGGCTATACAGACAGGACAGCGCCGCATACTATGTTGGCACGACCATGCAAGCAATCGTGTATGAGAGCGCGTGAGCCCAACTCCATACTGTCGAGCTTGCTTACATCACAGCTCGTCGCGGCATTCGCCTATCGCAAAACCTGACAGATGTCTATGACTCAAGCGGCATGTTATATGAGGAAGTCACGACACTAAAGAAGAAGTTGGTTGCAGTCGAGAAAAATCTTGTCGGGCGAGTGGGCAAAATTGTAAGACTTATCTCATCGAACGCATTCATTAATTTCCATTCTCGCTCTAACTCAAACTTTTGCAGGATGTCATGACTGCTACTCAATTGCACGCGCACACTGCCCATGTAACATCCCTCAGACTTCTAGACCCATAGGATGGTTTTGTCATGACTGGGTCATGACAAAACCCTGGGAAGCACTAAAGGGTTTGGGTGAACATGAGAATTAGGTTGTGAACCACCATTGTCTACAAATAGTAGAATTATAATTACTAGCTTAGGGATGACCATAAGGCTTCACCATGACAACATGACCCCACCAAAACATCACTAACCTATTAGAGGGTCCATTAGAGCCATAGGGACCCATTAGAGTCAACATAAGAGGCCAAGTTGAACAAAGTCAACTCTAGCCCTATTTTGGTCAAAGTGCCCAAAATAGGGGCAATTGACCACCAAATGTCCAATTGACCCTACCTAGCCCTTAAGGTAGGCTAAAGGGTCACTAATCACTCATTGGGGTCAACCCAATTGGTCAAATTAACCAAAGCCAACCCATAGTTCAATTTGGGGTAACCTAGCCCAATCCAAGTGGGCTAAGCCCAAACTAGTGTGGTCCATTAGTCTAGGAGGTGGAGAGACACCTTTGGGGCCCATAAATTTCAGATATTGGTGACTAGGATAGAGAGAATGAGAGTTTCCCTAATTTGGAGGAGAGAGAAAATGTGAGTTTAATGACCATCATGGCCATGGAGGCTCCATAACCCCCAACTTTTATGGGGCTTTTACTCCTCTGAGGGAGAGGAAGAGTTTCCATGGGGTGGCCAACCATTGGGGTGGCTCATACCCCTCTATTTGGCTGAAACCGAAAAAGCCCCTTTATGGCCATTAATGGAGTTTTTCAAAATTGAGGAGTTACAAACCTCCTCTCCTCAATTCCCTCTTTAAGGACCTTCACCGGAGCAAGGGCAAGCGTTTCCCCTGATCCTTTATCATTTTCATTGAGGTTGGTGTAAAAGTTGCAGAAGACCCAAGCTCGGTGACCAGAAATATTGAGGAAGCAAAGCACTCGCGTTCAAGCCGCAAACCAGGTCCTCCTCTACTCCTTGTTCATGGGTTAGACCTTAGGAATTGTTAGAGCAAAGAATCAGGCTCAATCGAGCCCGATCGGGTGGAATTTTTCCACTGGTTTTTTGTGAAAATGTGGGTGTCGGGTTCGCCAGAATCCGCCATCTCCGGTGGCCAAACCACCTCCGACCGATAGCCCTCACCTCAACTGAGGTGGTGGTGGCGGTGCTTGGCCAGGGAGGTGGCCGGAGGGCCGGGAATTGGGGTTGGAGTTGGCTCCAGGTCGGGCCAATCTGGGCCGTTGGATGGAGGAAGAAGAAAGGCAGAAGTCGTCTGATCCCACTTTAAGATCCGTGCAGATCTAAATATATTAAATTTGTTATATGTATATTTCTGTCACATAATCTTAACTTGTATTGGAATTTAAATTAGAAATACTTAGAGGCCATTTAAAAAAGTGGTAAACATGAAACTTGTAGCCCTATGAGTCTATTTTATTTTAAAATTGATTTGAAATAATTTGGAGTTCAGGTCAGACCACAACACTCATTTTGGTGAGGTCTATACTTAGGGTTGATTAGAGATTGTTTGGGGTGCCCCCATCAATCCTTACCTCCAAATGACTTGAAATTTGGAACATGAGCCATTCATATCTAGATCTATAACATATCCAAAAATGGAAATTTTTGGAAAAACAATTTTATAAAAGTTTTGAAATCATTTCATTTTTCATGTAAGGTTTAATTAAAGGGTCTAATTACCTCCAAATCCTTCCAAATTTTGGTGAGTTGTCCTTGGGGTCAATATATGACTTTGTATAAAATTTCATCCAATTTGGAGATGATTTGGTTTGGAATTTAGTAGACTCAAGCCTAGGCATAAAGGGTTTTTTAGGTCAATGTGTCCCTTGTGGGTATTGAGTGACCAAATCACCTCAATAGAGGTTGAAACTTGGGACACTGATTTGATGTGACATTAAACATCCTTACATGGAGTTTGGGGTGGAATATGGTGGATTTGCCCAAGGACCCTAGTTCAAACCCTAAGGTTGAACTTTGGGGGTTTGTGAAGGACATGCGGTGATATGTCCTTGTATGGACTTGGTGTTTAGACCATAAGATATTAGGGTGTTGAAATGCGATAGGAAGAAATTTGTTGGTATTTGGACACATGCACCCCACTTTAATCACTTGAAAATGATTTAGGTTTATACACCTTATGGAATAATTAAGGGGTCGTATGACCTTGGATCTTTATGAGATTTTGGTAGGGGTAATTTTATAGTAATATTAACCTCTGAAATTTATTATAGGATAATTAGATAACAATAGCTCATACTTGTAGATATGACCTTCATCTTGCCCTTTTTGATGATATTGAAGTAACTGTGGTTTAATTATCTTAGAATGATCTGAAACTCTGAAAAAGTTAATCAAATACCATTTGTATACACTAATGAATTATTTGGAATAATTGGGCATTTCCTCGTAGTAATTCCTGTGTAAAGTTAACTAGTGCACCTTATTTTGATAAATAGATAATAAATACTATATCTTGCTTTAAAATTGTGTTACTTGGCCAGAAAAATTTTAAGCGCATAATATAGCTTAGAAAATTATTACATGTTGTTTGGATGAGTTAATTACAAAAATGTTTTTTCACAAAGTGCACTATCATGAATTTATTTGAGTTATTTTTCAGTATAGCTTACTTACCTTGTAATTGTATGAAACTTAGTAAGCAATGTTTTATGATCATAATAAGGCTCTAATAATTGCTGTATAATTTTTGTACTATGAATTGTGATACTCCCTTCATTATCTCTAATTATTTAAATGTTGGGTATTGTATCCACAATGTACCTGATTTGAAGAAGCCCCTGGACAAGCTAAGGTCAATAGACAATGTATTTGATACACTCTTTTAAGTTGTGCTTGCAGTTCTTCAATGCTAAGTGCACACCAATGTCAGGGTGCAGTAGGTCAATATACACGGGTCTGCACGACGTAATCCCTCGTTGAGCAGATCAGTGTGTTGGCCTACGTGTACTCTCTCTATTGGAGTGCACTTACTTTCAAGTACAGGGCCGTATTTATGCAAGAGAAGACAAGGAGCACGGATGGGTCAAGGAGCAGCTCATGGGTGGAAAGACGAAAATTCGTCTAAGTGTAAATCGACGAGAATCACCAAGTGATTCTCGCCGATTCGGCGAGAATCACAAGGGATTCTCGCCGATTCGTCGAGAATCAGTGGTTGATTCTCGCCGAACTAGTTCCAGCCACTTCTAAGCAAGCACCTCTGCTTCCAAGTAAGAATCGACGAGAATCACTAGTGATTCTCGTCGAATCGACGAGAATCACTGGTTGATTCTCGCCGTCTCGACCTGGCCTAAAGCAGTGCGTGCAACCAAGGCAAATTCGACGAGAATCATCTTTGATTCTCGCCGAATCGTCGAGAATCACCTTTGATTCTCGGCGACTCGGCGAGAATCACTTTCGATTCTCACCGATTTTGACTTGGGCGTTTTTCTGGAACTTCTTGAACCGGATTCTGCCGCTGTTAAGATTCTGGACCGGGACTTAAGGATTCAGCTTGTGGGTCCCACAACGGTCATTTTGGAAAGCATCTACAGTATTTATATACGGGTATTTTGAACGGAATACCTAGACAGAAAAAAAGCCGAGCAAGAAAGAAACCCTAAAATCGCGGAATAGCTCCGCCGCATCCGTCGCCGCTCGCGCTAGTCCGTCGCCGCTGCTGATCGCTTTTCTTCCCGATCTCCGGCGACAGAAGCTTAGCCAGGCTCAGAGTCTCACGCGTCTATCAAGAGATCTCTTGTCTCTCGATTTGTTGATCGGGAAAAACTTCCCCGTCCGAATCGATCGAGACGACCGATCCTCGTGTGACCGTTGGAAGACCAAGCTAGCTTCGCTACAAAGTTTGGATCTCCAAGTTCAGCAGCCGCTCATCGTCGTCGCCGCCGATCCCGAACCTAGCCGCCGCTTGTCTAGCCGCCGCCGGTTCCGGGAAGATCCTCTCCAAGAGAGACCAAGGTTGTAGACTCTTCGTTGACTTCACGAACACGTCGTCGAACAAAGAGGAACACCGTAGTCTCCAAACGAAGTTTGTATCTCGTGTACATTCTATATTTACTTTTGTTGTAAAGGAACGATTGTTCCGTGTTGTAAGGGTTGGGTGCAACCCGTTTTGTGGGAGTGTTGACTCTCACGTGTGGAAGGGTTCCTTCCGATAGTGCAGGGATTGGATTTCAATCCTGTTGGAGAAGAGACCGAGTCGTCCCGTGTTGGGAGATAAGTCGAAGGGGGAAAGTGGATGTACCCAAGTCGGGGAACCACTATAAATTGCCTGTGTATTCTGTGTGCTGTGCTTTTTATTTTTATTGTGCAGGTACATTCGTAAGTTCCGCAAAAGCGCTACACGTCACCTATTCCCCCCCCATAGGTGCACATAGCTGACACTAGGTGGACTTTCAAGTGGTATCAGAGCCAGGTTACTCATCAAAAAGGTTAACACCTTGAGTTGAATCCTGCCACTAGTGTCAAGAAGAAGACAAACATCTACTATGGACGGGCTCAAGTTCTCCGGCAAGATCCTAGTATGCACCAGGCTAAACTTTCCCATCTGGAAGGATAGAATCGGGTTCTACATGGAAGCGGTGGATCCTCGACTCTTCATGATCGTGCAGGAGGGACCTTATGTCCCCACTAAGGCCTCCACCATTGATCCCACCAAGAAAGTGCCGAAGACACTTTCTGAAATGGACAAGGACGAGATGGTGCTAGTGGGCCTTGATATGAAGGCACGGAACATCCTGGTCAGCGCAGTTGATGACTCTATGATGCAAAACTTCAGCAACTGCAGGACAGCACAGGAGATCTGGCAGTGCCTGATCATCCTAATGGAGGGCACGGATGAAGTGAGGGATGATCGGAGATCCCTCCTGAACCAGAAATATGAGGCCTTCAGACAAGGGCCTAAGGAAGAGATCGGAGTCACCTACGAGAACTTCCTAAAGATTGTCAATGCCCTCAAGGGCTACGGAAGAGTGTTCACTAATGGTGAACTCAATGACAAATTCCTTAGGTCCCTTACCAAGGAATGAGACACAAAGATCTGCGCCATCCGAGAATTTGGCAAACTTGCAGAAACTGATCCACAAATTCTGTTTGGGAAGCTGATGTCCTATGAGCTTCAGCTGAACACCAGGAAAGCTGAGGAAGAAGCAAAAAAGCTGCTGCAAAAGAAAAGACTGTGGCTCTAAAAGCCAGTTCCTCCAGAAAAGGCAAGGGTGCGGTGTCATACCGTGCCAGGAATAAGGAAGAGGAGGAGGACTCTGAGCCATGCTCCTCCAGCTCAGAGCTGTCGGAGGAGGATTTCTCCCTCATCACCCGAGAGTTCAAGAAGTTCCTCAAGATGAGGAATCAAAGAAAGAAAGACAGCTCCTCCTCCAGGCATCAGAAGAAAAATTATTCTTCTGACAGGTATGCATCTAAACCTAACAAACATCGTTCTTCTGACATTATTTGCTTTGGATGCAATAAGCCAGGACACGTCGTGGCCGACTGCTATCAAAGCAAAAGAGAAAAGGGGAAAGGAGAGGAGCTCAAATCCTCCAGAGATAAGAAGAATGAGCAGAGCTACATCGCCAGAAGGCCAAAGACACTAAGTGAGTCTGATTCCTCAGACTCCAGTGATGATGAGGAAGCCTACTTCGGGCTGGTGGGTCGCTCCGACTCAGAAGGAGAATGTCTCCCATTTACTGGGAAGGTAAAAGCTCACACCCCTCTCTCCGACTCTGACTCTGATCCTGAGTCTCAGGATGATGAACCTGAGGATAGCCTTTCGACCCGTGAAGCTGAGCTCCTCGAGAAGTATGAGCTTCTACTCAACACCTTCGAGGAGTGCCGAAAGAGATTGAAGGCTGAGAAAAAGGAAGTAAAATTCCTTAAGGGCGAGTGTGTTTCCCTAAGGGAAGAGGTCACCAGCTTGATTTCTCTCCGACAGGAACACCTCGACCTGACTTCAAAGCACTCAGAGTCTCTTAAGCTCCTTGATCTTAAGCAGGAGGAAGTCGACAAGTTGGAAGAACAACTTGCGGCAGAAAGGAAGATCGTCAAGAGCTTCTCTATGCCAAAAACTGTTCTTCCAGTTGTTGATACCTTCTCTGCTCAGGCCAAAGGAGCTGGCTTGGGGCATGTAGGGGTATCTGGTTCCTCTTCTAGGAGAAACAGGAACCAGAGGAAGAATAAGGCCGCCAAGAAGGCCTCTGCTGATGAAAAGGGCAAGGCTCCTCTTAGTCCTGTTGCGTTCAGGAAGCCCAGCTTTCCTTGCAACCAACATGACTTCGAGTCAACATTTGGTCATCACTTCCGGCCCTCGGTTGCAAAGCCAAAGAGCCGATATGATGGTTGGACCTTTCCCCGGAACTTCGGTGAGAGTGCCTTCAAGGCACCTTATGAGGAAATCCACATGGGCGATTATGGTCAATTCTCTAGTGGCCATAATGGAAAGCAGGCACCAAAAGTCAAGCCTGTTATACAGAAGGTGACGAAGTCATGTGACTACCGTCACCATGAGGCCTCCACCTCCAGATCCAAGGCCCCAGCTGTACCCACCGTTCCCAGGGTAAGGCAGGATCCTAGGAAGAGATACAACAGGTTCGACTGTTGGTGCTGTGGCAAAGTCGGTCACTTTGCCGTGGATTGTTGGTTTAATCCAAGGAATTACGAGACTCCCTATGTTAGCAATACGAGACCGACCACTCGTAGGGTTAACCAACCGAGGGGGAGTGTGCTAACCAGGAATCTAGGACCCAAGTTCGATTGGGTTCCTAAGGCAAATTAATTTTGTTTTGAAGGAATGTCCAAAGGCCACCAAAACGCCGATCTGGTATTTGGACAGTGGATGCTCCCGGCATATGACCGGGACAAGAAGCCTGCTGCGTGATTACACTCCAGTCGAGAATGGACCCAAAGTCATCTTTGGAGGGTCAGATCGAGGAGTCACTAGAGGTTACGGTATGATTTCCAACGGTATAATCTCTATCACCGACGTGGCTTATGTTGAAGGGTTAAACCATAACCTGATCAGTGTAAGTCAGTTATGTGATAAAGGTTATGACGTTAAGTTCTGCAAGGATAAATGTCTGATAATTTCACGTACCTCTTCTGAAACGGTATTATCAGGCATTAGGAGCAGAAATATCTTCTGTTTAGATTTTCTCAGTTTAGATTCATCTACCCCCGTATGCCTTGTGGCAACAGGCAGTGCATCTCTTTGTGAACAATGGCACAAGAGATTGTCACATATTAATTTCAAGACAATTAGTATGTTGTTTTCTAAGAACTTGGTAAGGGATGCTCCCAGTATCAAGTGCATCAAAGATAGCCCCTGTCCTGCATGCCAGATGGGCAAACAGACTCGGGCTACCTTTAAGAGCATCGCAGACAAAGACTCTTCCCGATGTCTTTACCTTTTACATATGGACTTATTTGGTCCAATGCAAGTTCATAGCTTGGGAGGCAAGTCCTATACGCTAGTGATAGTTGATGATCATTCTCGGTTTTCATGGGTGTTCTTTTTGAAACGAAAGTCAGATACGTTTGACATCTTCACTAATTTTGTCAAGCAGGTTCAGAACGAATTTAACTGCTCCGTGGTGAAAATCAGAAGTGACCATGGAACAGAATTCGAATCTGGTGCTATGACAGAATTTTGTGAAGAACAAGGTATCTTTCATGAGTTTTCCTCCCCGCGTACTCCTCAGCAAAATGGAGTTGCGGAGAGGAGAAATAGAACTCTCATTGAAGCCTGCACGACAATGTTGAAAGACGCTTCTCTCCCGGAATACTTCTGGGCAGAGGCTGTCAATACAGCTTATCATGTACAAAATCGAGCATTGATCAACAAGCATCATCGTAAGACGCCCTACGAGCTACTAAAAGGCAGGAAACCAACCATGTCCTACTTGAGGATTTTTGGTTGCAGATGCTATGTACTGAATAATGGGAAGTACCCGCGTACTAAGCTCGGTGAAAAATGCTTCGAAGGCATATTCATGGGCTATAGTGCCCACAGTCGGGCATATCGGGTCTTCAATAAGAAAACCCTAGTGGTAGAAGAATCAATAAATGTTGTATTTGATGAAGGAAGTTTGCTTAACAGCAACTCTTCCAGTGGTATTCTTGAAGATGCAGGTGTACGACTGGAACAGCTGAGTCTAGATGAGACCGCTAAAGATGACACTCCTAAGTACGTCAAAGTCTCCACCTCCACGTCATCTGAAAATGTTGAAGATCAAGATGGAACAAATCTCTTAGAAGAAAGAGAAGCCCAAGAAGTAGTTGAAGCTCCAGACGCCAGACTTCTAGAGCTCCGGCACGTGAGGGATCATCCTAGAGATCAGATCATCGGAGATCCTCGTGTCGGTGTCAGAACTCGAAGAGGTACTATTAACGAAGTATTGCATCTTAGCTTCCTGTCACAGGTAGAGCCAAAGAAGTTCGACGAGGCGAACAAGGATGCGGCATGGATTCTGGCCATGCAAGAGGAACTACATCAATTCGAACGTTGCAAAGTTTGGACGCTGGTTCCCAGACCATACAAGCAGAATGTGATTGGCACGAAGTGGATCTTCAGAAACAAGCTGGATGAACATGGTGTCATCGTAAAGAACAAGGCCAGGCTGGTGGCTCAAGGTTACAGACAGGAGGAAGGGATTGACTTCGACCAGACCTTCGCACCAGTAGCAAGGCTCGAGGCAATCAGGTTGTTCCTGGCGTATGCTTCACACAAAGGATTCACAGTCTATCAAATGGATGTGAAATCGGCATTCCTGAACGGAGACCTGAAAGAGGAAGTATACGTCGCTCAACCCCCAGGTTTTGTCAATCCTACTTATCCTAATCATGTTTATTTTCTTAATAAAGCCTTATACGGGTTGAAACAAGCTCCACGAGCGTGGTATGAGACTTTATCTAGTTTTCTTCTTGAGAACAAGTTCTCTAGAGGTAAAATAGATAAAACATTGTTTCTCAGGGAAGTCAAAGGCAAGATTTTGCTGGTGCAAATCTATGTCGATGACATAATATTCGGCTCAACGGACAACAATCTTTGCAAAAAGGTTTCTAAACTTATGCAAGGAAAGTTTGAAATGAGCAGTATGGGAGAGCTCAAGTATTTCTTAGGACTTCAAGTGAAACAGTCTGAGGATGGAATCTTCATCTCTCAGACAAAGTTCACAAATAAACTCCTTAAGAAATTCGGTATGGAGAGTGCAACCTCTATGAGGACTCCAATGGGATCCACCATGTCTCTGGATAAGGATGAGAAAGGTAAACCTTTCGATGAAACCAAATACAGAAGCATCATTGGATCCCTGCTCTACCTTACTGCCAGTAGACCGGATATTATGTTCTCCACATGTGTCTGTGCCAGATATCAGGTGAACACTAAGGAATCTCACTATGTCGCTGCAAAGCGAATTCTAAGATACCTTAAAGGTACTCCCAATCTTGGCTTGTGGTACCCGAGAAACAATGATGTCGAGCTAATAGGCTTTTCAGATGCTGATTTTGCAGGGAGCAGGGATGACAGGAAAAGCACCTCCGGGACGTGTCAATTCCTCGGCAGGAGGCTTATCTCATGGAACAGCAAGAAACAGAATTGTGTTGCAACCTCCACAGCAGAGTCAGAGTACATCTCGGCAGGAAGCTGTTGCGCACAACTTCTATGGATCAGAAACCAGTTAGCCGACTACGACCTTCAGTTCAAGGAAGTACCCGTGTATTGCGACTCCTCCAGTGCAATTGCCATTGCCAACAATCCTGTATCGCACAGCAAAACGAAGCATATTGAAGTGCGCTACCACTTCATTCGGGAGCACGTGGAAAACAAGGACATCTCTCTCTGTTATGTCCCCACGGACAAGCAGATTGCTGATATATTCACAAAGCCCTTAGACGAGGCCAAGTTCAATCTTTTCAAGACTGAATTGGGGATGCTCAATTATGAGGAATGAAGACTACAGAAGCTCCAGGCTCGTGCACGATCTGAGGGGGAGCAAGGAACTCCTGCGTGAGTACAGATGCAAGAACTGAGGGGGAGCAAAGGGTCAAACGCTACAGACCCCGATTTGCAGAAGCCGAAAAGGGGGAGATTACCCTCTCGGCTAAGGCTAAGGTGGCTCCAAGCTTGCTCCCAAGAAATTGGTATTGGTGATGGATAACTCACTCAACTCACTTTTCAGTTTATGATTTTCATTCTCATTTGCTCTATTCACCTTAGCTTGTAGGGTTTAGGCTTCTTCAAATAGGGAGAGATTGTTGGGTATTGTATCCACAATGTACCTGATTTGAAGAAGCCCCTGGACAAGCTAAGGTCAATAGACAATGTATTTGATACACTCTTTTAAGTTGTGCTTGCAGTTCTTCCATGCTAAGTGCACACCAATGTCAGGGTGCAGTAGGTCAATATACACGGGTCTGCACGACGTAATCCCTCGTTGAGCAGATCTGTGTGTTGGCCTACATGTACTCTCTCTATTGGAGTGCACTTACTTTCAAGTACAGGGCCGTATTTATGCAAGAGAAGACAAGGAGCACGGATGGGTCAAGGAGCAGCTCATGGGTGGAAAGACGAAAATTCGTCTAAGTGTAAATCGACGAGAATCACCAAGTGATTCTCGCCGATTCGGCGAGAATCACAAGGGATTCTCGCCGATTCGTCGAGAATCAGTGGTTGATTCTCGCCGAACTAGTTCCAGCCACTTCTAAGCAAGCACCTCTGCTTCCAAGTAAGAATCGACGAGAATCACTTAGTGATTCTCGCCGATTCGGCGAGAATCACTAGTGATTCTCGTCGATTCGACGAGAATCACTGGTTGATTCTCGCCGTCTCGACCTGGCCTAAAGCAGTGCATGCAACCAAGGCAAATTCGACGAGAATCATCTTTGATTCTCGCCGAATCGTCGAGAATCACCTTTGATTCTCGGCGACTCGGCGAGAATCACTTTCGATTCTCACCGATTTTGACTTGGGCGTTTTTCTGGAACTTCCTGAACCGGATTCTGCCGCTGTTAAGATTCTGGACCGGGACTTAAGGATTCAGCTTGTGGGTCCCACAACGGTCATTTTGGAAAGCATCTACAGTATTTATATACGGGTATTTTGAACGGAATACCTAGACAGAAAAAAGGCCGAGCAAGAAAGAAACCCTAAAATCGCGAAATAGCTCCGCTGCATCCGTCGCCGCTCGCGCTAGTCCGTCGCCACTGCTGATCGCTTTTCTTCCCGATCTCCGGCGACAGAAGCTTAGCCAGGCTCAGAGTCTCACGCGTCTATCAAGAGATCTCTTGTCTCTCGATTTGTTGATCGGGAAAAACTTCCCCGTCCGAATCGATCGAGACGACCGATCCTCGTGTGACCGTTGGAAGACCAAGCTAGCTTCGCTACGAAGTTTGGATCTCCAAGTTCAGCAGCCGCTCATCGTCGTCGTCGCCGATCCCGAACCTAGCCGCCGCTTGTCTAGCCGCCGCCGGTTCCGGGGAGATCCTCTCCAAGAGAGACCAAGGTTGTAGACTCTTCATTGACTTCACGAACACGTCGTCGAACGAAGAGGAAAGCCGTAGTCTCCAAACGAAGTTTGTATCTCGTGTACATTCTATATTTACTTTTGTTGTAAAAGAACGATTGTTCCGTGTTGTAAGGGTTGGGTGCAACCCGTTTTGTGGGAGTGTTGACTCTCATGTGTGGAAGGGTTCCTTCCGATAGTGCAGGGATTGGATTTCAATCCTGTTGGAGAAGAGACCGAGTCGTCCCGTGTTGGGAGATAGGTCGAAGGGGGAAAGTGGATGTACCCAAGTCGGGGAACCACTATAAATTGCCTGTGTATTCTGTGTGCTGTGCTTTTTATTTTTATTGTGCAGGTACATTCGTAAGTTCCGCAAAAGCGCTACACGTCACCTATTCCCCCCCCCCCCCATAGGTGCACATAGCTGACACTAGGTGGACTTTCATTAAATTATAGTGAATTAATTATTTAGGAGCTATTACTTTTATGAAAATTTGTGAAACTTGGTATTCTATGATATGTCGGTATCATATAGTCATAATTTTTGGATGATCATAACTTAAGAAAATCTAGTACTTCTTGTTCAAAATCACCAATGACCAATTTTTTGGGAAAATTAAATAAATGCCAAATTAATTAGGAAAATTACAAGTTTCTGGATTTGTCTAATTATGTCATGATAGACCCACAATAATTATATTAGGGCATTTGGATGAATATTTGAAGGGGTCACCATTCATGCACACCATATAGCTCGATTGGTCTGCACATAGTAAAAACTGCAGAATTATGATAACATGTGGAATGGACATAGGGAGATGGGGTTAATGGTATACTGATTTTGGTGAAGCGAAAATGAGTCCATCATTGGGAGTCATGTTGTGAAGAGTGTTGGGTTGACTAGTATTAAATGGTGCTCGGGATCGACGAAACGTCGTCCTTCCTCTGAAGTGAGAGAGTCAAAATACATTAGGGTTAGATTAAGTATAACTTTAAATGAGGTTGGATATGGGTAGATACCAATAATAATAAGTACCTTGCGAAAGGGAGCTTTGGGTTTCAGCCAATCGTAGTTCTTAGTGTCCTCGAGAGCCCTTCACAGGGAATGCCCTAGGCACTCAAAGGTTAACGTAAGCAGTAAGGCTAAAAAGAATACAAGTGTAATTAGAAATATTCTAGGATTACACTTATAATCCCTGGTGTTGTGGGAGTTAGGTTGAGTTTCAAGAGCGATAGGCTCAGTGATTTTGGTGATGGGCAGGTTAGCCCGACGAGCCGATGACTCAGTAGATATTTATTACAGACCGGTTAGTCTGGGGAGCTTTGACCCGGGAGAAAATACATTAATATTGCATGTGCATAAAATATAAGATGGTGGGTCTTTGTATTGGAGTGTCATCACACCGACACCAATACGTTGACTCAGCAAGTGTGGATTAGCACTTAGCCAAATAAAGTCCAGTGCGCTAGCTGTCAAGAGTACGTAGGAGCTCCTCTTAGTGCACCAACATTGAGGCATACGATAGGTCTGACTGGTAGTGCTGATACCGGTTTAGAGGTGGGCGAGGCCCAACCCATTGCTTCTGTTTGCCACTACGGAGGTATCTTGGGAGGTTAGGCTCTAAAAAAGAGGGAACTAAAGGTCTGTGTGTACAGAGTCGTGTGTGTGTTGCACTGACATGTTCATACCATAGAATACTTGCATGACATAGTATAATCATTGCATATAACCCTTGACACTTATTATGTAATTGTTATGAGACACTTTATACAATAGGTCTTGCAAAATGATCCCTTGGTCTATAGGTTTGTATGAGCATTCCTATAGGTCATGGTTACTTACTTAGTTTACCTTCTTGTACTTTTACTTGCTCACCTTGTTCATGTGCATACTCATATTGCTTACCTAATGTTTGCTTACATATACTTGTTGTGGTTTTATACTCATGATAGTCTAGTTCCGTCATCACCTACTTTCTTTGTACTCCCCACTGTACAACCCCGTGTCCGGCGAGCAAGGTCACCAGGGACTAAGCATAATGGGCTGAGGACGATAGGCGAGCTCGGCAGTGGAGGGGGCGAGCCCGAGCTCGGCATCCGTCGACCAGAAATCGGCGTTCGGCGACCTCGAGCTCGGAATTCGCCGAGCGAGCCGCAACTCGCGTCCTAACAGTGGGGCTCGGCAGCAGTAAGCGAGCAGAACATGCCGAGGTGGTCAAAGCTCCCCAGCTCGCCTGGAAGTATGAGGTATGTTTTACTGTTTTGCCCCCGCTGGTCTGCCCATAGCCCTTCAAAACAGCGGAGTTTGGCTGTTGGCAGACCCGTCCAGGGGTTTTCTAGTAATTTCAGGTCAGTTCTTTTGGTTATTGGCAGTCCAGATCTCAAAAACTATAAATAGGACCGAAGGGGTACCCCAGAAGGCAGGTTTTTCTCAGGGCTCTCCTGCTCCAATCTTCAAGTGCTTTCTGAGGGTACCTTAGCTCGGCTTCTGGCTAAGGAGGGGAAGCGCTCTGAGATCTTCCGGTTTGTGGTGGGACCTCCCTGCCGAGCCCTTGGGTCCGTGTCACCTTGTCTTCCTTGTTGTTTTGCTTGCAGGAGTGACGTAGGCGCAAGACCACCCCTTCCCCAAGGGCGAACTCCATAGGAGATCGAGGAATCGGTTTCAACATTTTGGTGCGGTGAGCTTGGACAGTGGTTAGTGCAGAAAAGCTTCAGCAGGTTCAATGACAGGAGGACAGGGGTCTGACGGGCAGAACTCGTTGCCCCCCCGCCTCTCGCAACGGTGGGGATGTTGGAAGACTTCGGGAATGAGGTGCTGGGCCTCGTCAAATTCACACTCGACACGCAGGCCCAGTGCTCGACCCCGGCAGCCCAGATTGCAGCCGCCCCCTCTTCGGGTGAGGATGCTTCCGGCAGGCGAGCTGGGAAGGAGGTGGCCGAGGGAGGCCGGGGGTGCGAGATCCCCGGACGCGAGCTCTTCCCCGGCTCGGCATGCCGAGGCCGGTTCGGCGAGCTGGGCTCGCAAGACTCGCCGGCTCGCCCGGTGGGGGGAGGCAGTCCTTTTAGTGAGCTGGTCTCCTCAGCTCCAATTCCAGATGGGTTCAGAGAACCCGAGATGTCCTACTATACCGGGAAGGGAGACCCGGTCCAGCATGTCCAATGGTTCGAGGATGTGGTCTCCATCCGTCAGATGTCAGACGGATTCAAATGCCGACTCTTCGCCATCACCCTCCGGGAAAAGGCAAGGGAATGGTTCCACCAGCTACCGGCCAGCTCCATCTACTGCTTCGAGGACCTGCGCCGAGGGTTCATGCTGAGGTTCACTACCTCAAAGAAGAGGAAGAAGGAGTCCGAGTCTTTGTTCCACATTAAGCAGGGGGTGAACGAGACGTTGGGGAGCTACGTGGACCAATTTCAGGAGGAAGTTACTCAGGTCCAGGAGATGCCGGGCCATAGTCTGATGATGGCCTTTACCCTGGGCCTGCAGTAGGGTTTCTTCCGAATGGAGCAGAAGAGAGTTCCTCCCCTCTCCTACGAGGAGTTGATGGAGAGGGCAGCGAGAGAAGTTGACGGGGAGGCGTCGAACCCGGAGTTTGCAAGGAAGCTGGCCAGGTGGGCCACGGAGGAAGAGAAGGAGTCAAGAGGAGGGAAAGGACAGGAGGAGAGAAGAGGAGAGCATAGGTAGAGGGAGCAAAGGCAGCTCCAGTGGCAGCAGCAGCCGAGGTCGGGGCGTCAGGAGCCCGACCGTCGGCTGGGATGGAGACCTGAGTGGCAGGGGCAGGGGCAACAGAGAGGGTACTACGGAAGGGGTCACTACCAGGGGAGACAAGATCAGTTCCACCCTCCGGGCTGGAGGCAGGGCCAGAGGCCCCGACTCCTCGATCAAGAGGAGGCCATGTCCATAGCATTGGGATCAAGGAGGAGGATTATGAGGAGGAGGAGAAGAGAGGTCAGGGTGGAGCTGCCCTATTGCGACTTCCATTAGGAAGAGGGGCACGCCACAGCCACCTGCCCGGAATTCCTCGAGATGAGAGGGAATAGGGAACAGCAGCAGTAGCAGGGGGGTCGGCAAGAAGTGAGGATTGAGGAGGTCCTGCCTCTGGCGGAGGAGGATCGGTGCGAAGACCGGGTGGATGTTGGAACCCGAGGGGGGATCAGAGTGATCCACGAGGGAGTAGGGGTCGAGGCTTCCCGCAAGGCAAGCCTCCACACCATGTATCGGCGAAGCGTCGCCTCCACATCCCAAACCCCACCCCCGGAGGAGATGATCACTTTCTCCAGGAGCGATATGCCAGACCACGAGGACCCATTTTGCGATGCGCTGGTCATCAAGGCAGCCATCGAGAATTTCACTGTCTCCCGGATCCTCGTGGACAATGGAAGCTCCGTCAATGTCGTCTTCAAAAAGGCGTTTGACGCGATGAAAGTGGACGCAAAGAGGGTGCTGGCCTCAGATGGACCCTTGTTCGGGTTTTCAGGAGAAAGGAAGTAGAGGGAGGAGTTGGCCTCCATGTTACCCTAGGGGGGCAGTCCAGGAACTACAGGTTCATCATTGTGGACGCCCCCAGCAGCTACAGTACCATCTTCGGGAGGCCCCTTATCAGCGCCTTCCGCTGCGTCCCCTCGTCTTTCCATCAGTGCTTAAAGTTCAACACCGAGGGGATTCAGGTCAGGGTCAGAGGGGACCCCAAGGTGGCGCGGGAGTGCTATGTCTCTGCGGTGAACACCATCTCTTGGATAGAGGGAGCCGAAGAGATGGGACGTACGATGGAGGAGGCAGGGCAGAGAGTAGGAGAGGAGGAACTAGAAAGGAAGAATTGTGCAGAGGAGGAGGCGGCAAGAGGAGACCTGAAGGAGGTGGCCGAAGTGACGGCCGGGGGAGAAGAGATGGAGGTAGAGATCCCTGTTCTGGAGGAAGGGGATGCGGAAGGATGGGGGGAGCAGTCCAGGCTGGAGGCTGCAGAGGAAGTGGTGGAGCTGGAGGTGCTCACTCGGGGAGGTAGGATGGAGAAAATCTACGTCAGCGGGGGGCTGACCCCGGAGGACCAAGGTAGGATGCTGGAGTGCATCCAGAAGAACGTGGACATCTTCGCTTGGAACGCCGCGGAGATGCCGGGGGTTGATGCGGATGTGGCTTGCCACCGCCTCAACCTGGACCCGGGAACACGCCCCATTCAGCAGAAGAAGAGGTCCACAGCGGACAAGCTGGCGGAGCCCATCAGGGAGGAGGTGGCGAAACTCCTCAAGGCCGGCTTTGTGTCTGAGATTCAGTACCCCGGCTGGGTCTCCAACGTGGTCATGGTTAAGAAAGGAGACGGCTGGTGGAGGATGTGTATCGATTTTTCCTTAATTAAGCTTGTCCTAAGGACTGTTATCCTTTGCCTCGGATCGACGCGCTGGTTGACTCAGCCGTCGGTTTTTCTGTAATGAGTTTTTTAGATGCTTTTTCAGGTTATCATCAAATCAGGATGCACCCCCCAGGCATCAAAGATGTCTCGTTCATCACAGGGGATGGATGCTATTGCTACAAGATGATGCCCTTCAGGCTGAAGAATGCTGGGGCGACCTACCAGAAAATGATGGATAGGGTCTTCAAGGAGCAGAGAGGGAGGAATTTGGAGGTGTATGTAGATGACCTCATGATCAAAAGTCGGGATGTGGACTCCCATCTCCGGGATCTGGAGGAGACCTTTGCCACCCTGCGCAAATACAAGATGTGGTTGAACCCCCTAAAATGTGTCTTTGGGGCCAGCCGGGGAAAGTTCTTGGGGCACCTTCTCACCCCCGCAGGGGTCGAGCCGAATCCTGATAAAGTCAAGGCTATCTTGGAGCTGGGGGCGCCACAGAATGCTAAGGAGGTGCAACGGCTGACGGGGAAGCTAGCAGGACTGAGTAGGTTCCTCTCCCGAGCAGGAGAAAAGTGCTCCCCCTTCTTCAAAACCCTGAGGGGTGGTTAGAAGTTCGAGTGGACCAAGGAGTGCGAGTAGGCGTTCCAGGCCCTCAAGATGTAGTTAACTCAGGCTCCGCTACTCCAAGGGCCGAAGGAGGGGGAAGACCTATTCTTATATCTTGGGGTCGGGGCAGAGGCCTTGAGCTCCGTCTTAGTTCGCGAAGAGGGGAAGAAGCAGCTCCCTATTTATTACGTGAGCCGGGTTCTGAGGAAGGCCGGGCTCCGATACCCGATTCTGGAGAAGCTAGCCTTCGCCCTGATCATCTCGGCAAGGAGGTTGCGACCTTACTTCCAGGCACACTCAATCCGAGTGGTGACCGACCACCCTCTCCGCAACATCTTTGAGGGGGTGGAGCATTCAGGCAGGCTGGCTAAGTGGTCGGTGGAACTGAGCGAGTTCGATGTCTCCTTCGTTTCACGGCTCTCGATCAAAGCTCAAGCGATGGCCGACTTCTTGGCCGACTACATGGTTGAAGTAGTAGAGGAAGAGCTCACCCGCCCGACTCCTTGGAAGGTGAGGGTGGATGGAGCCTCAGGGAGGCATTCCCTTGGAGTGGGGGTGATCTTAGAAAGCCCTCAAGGGACCCGAATTGAGCAGACGATGGTGGTACACTTCCCCATTACAAACAACCAGGCCGAATACGAGGTCGTGATAGCAGGGTTAAGCCTGGCCAGGGAGCTGGGGGTGTCGGACGTGGAGGTCCTTAATGATTCCATGGTGGTGGCTTCCCAGATCAACGGGGAATTCGAGGCAAGGGAACCCACCCTGCGATCATACTTGGCCAAAGTGAAGGGGGTCGTAGGCACTTTTCAAACCTTCACCATCCGACACGTGCCCAGGGAAGAGAATGAACAAGCCGACCAGCTAGCAAAGCACGGTCCCCAGGTGGGGGGTACCATCACCGACCTGTTCCGCCCTCCATCGAAGAGGGGGAGCTCATGGAAATCAATCAACAAGCTTCGTGGATGGACCCAGTTGTAGCTTTCCTCTCCACGGGAGAGTATCCGGAGGGGCTAGATAAGAAGAAGCTAAGACACAAGTCAGCATATTACCTCCTCCAGGACGGGCAGCTGTACAGGAAGACCCTCTCAGGGATGCTGGCTCGCTGCGTGGCCGAGGGCGAAGTACGAAGGATCTTGGAGGAAGTCCACTCCAGGGAGTGTGGGAGTCACTCCGGGAGTCAGACCCTGGAAGGAAGGACAGTCAGACAAGGGTATTTCTGGCCCACCTTGGGCCGAGACGCCGCGGAGTTCGCGAGGAGGTGTCATAAGTGCCAGCTGTTTGCCCCCCTCCAGCTACAGCCGGCCCAGTGACTCAGAAGCATCACGGCCCCTTGGCCCTTCGAAATTTGGGGAATGGATTTGGTTGGGCCATTCCCCCAAGCCAGTGGCCAGAGAAGGTTCCTCCTAGTAATGATTGACTACTTCTCCAAGTGGATGGATGTGAAGGCGCTGACCAAGGTGACCTCCCAGGTAATCAGGAACTTTGTGTGGGGGGAGATCGTCTGCCGCCATGGGCTGCCCCAGGCCATCGTCACGGACAACGGGCCCCAGTTCGCC
Source organism: Platanthera guangdongensis (assembly GCA_039583875.1). Lineage (NCBI taxonomy): Eukaryota > Viridiplantae > Streptophyta > Magnoliopsida > Asparagales > Orchidaceae > Platanthera > Platanthera guangdongensis. The sequence goes on from CM077164.1 coordinate 45,020,714, forward strand.
AGCGCCGAATTCACCAGCTTTTGCGAACAGCTTGGAATCGACCTCAGGTTCGCCTCGGTCCATCACCCTAGGAGCAACGGGCAGGTGGAGGCCGCAAATAAGATCATCGTCAACCTCCTCAAGAAGAAGGTGGAGAATTTAAAGGGGAGCTAGGTGGAGCAGCTTCCCGCGGTTCTTTGGGCCCTAAGAACCACCCCCAACACGGCTACCAGAGAGACCCCCTTCAAGCTCTCACATGGGTGCGAGGCAGTGCTCCCCGTGGAATTTGAAGTCCAAACACCTCGAGTCGTTGCGGCCAAAGAAGGCCGAGAGGAGTGGCAAGCGGAGAACGAGGAGGAGCTGAGGCTCCCCCTTGACATGGTGGAAGAGCTGAGGGACCTTCCCGCTATCCGGCAGGAGGAGGTGAAAAGAAGAATGGCCAAGTACTTTGACAAGCATGTTAGGGTCAAGCAGTTCGTGGAAGGGGACTTGGTGCTGAAGAAGGTGGATGCAGCAGGGAGGTCAACATCCGTAGGGAAGCTGAATCCCAGCTGGGAGGGACCATTTATTGTAAAGGAAGCTTTGAAGTCAGGGGGCTATCGACTCCAAAATGTAGAGGGCGAGACCGTGAGTCTCACCTGGAGTGGTGACGACCTAAAACGATTTTTCCCATGAAGCATGTAAGCTATACTTTGATCATAATAAATTTCTTCAACCTTCCAGTATTGCCACAACTAGCCTGCATAGTGAATTGGAATGTGTTTGGACCCCGAGCAGATCTCGCTGTCAGGCTCTCACCTAGCTGGCAGGGCCGGAAGTCACTCGGTGTCATCCTTGGCCTCGAGCAGATCCCGCTGTCAGGCTCTCACCTAGCTGACAGGGCCGGAAGTCACTCGATGGCGGTAGTTGTGGACCCCGAGCAAATCCCGCTGCCAGGCTCTCACCTAGCTGGCAGGGCCGGAAGTCACTCGGTGTCATCCTTGGCCTCGAGCAGATCCCGCTGTCAGGCTCTCACCTAGCTGACAGGGCCGAAATTCACTCGATGGCGGTAGTTGTGGACCCCAAGCAGATCCCGCTGCCAGGCTCTCACTTAGCTGGCAGGGCCGGAAGTCACTCGGTGTCATCCTTGGCCTCGAGCAGATCCCGCTGTCAGGCTCTCACCTAGCTGACAGGGCCAGAAGTCACTCGATGGCGGTAGTTGTGGACCCCGAGCAGATCCCGCTGCCAGGCTCTCACTTAGCTGGCAGGGCCGGAAGTCACTCGGTGTCATCCTTGGCCTCGAGCAGATCCTGCTGTCAGGCTCTCACCTAGCTGACAGGGCCAGAAGTCACTCGATGGCGGTAGCTGTGGACCCCAAGCAGAACCCGCTGTCAGGTTCTCACCAAGCTGGCAGGGTCGGAACTCACTCGGTATCATCCTTGGCCTCGAGCAGATCCTGCTGTCAGGCTCTCACCTAGCTGACAGGGCCGGAAGTCACTCGATGGCGGTAGTTGTGGACCCCAAGCAGATCCCGCTGTCAGGCTCTCACTTAGCTGGCAGGGCCGGAAGTCACTCGGTGTCATCCTTGGCCTCGAGCAGATCCCGCTGTCAGGCTATCACCGAGCTGACACGGCCGGAAGTCACTCGATGGTGTTGGCCCCGATATCGCCAGATAAAGATCAGGAAGTCTCAGCGTCAGGAAGACAAAGGGAAAGGGGTTCTGTAGAGGCGAGCTCGGGCTCGTCTAACCCAGTTCGGCATTAGCAAAAGGATTCTACATGGGCGAGTTCGGACTCGTCATTCCCGGCTCGGCGTCGGCGAGTAGATGGCAAACCCGGGCCTCGGCAAAGGAAGGTGAGCCGGGCCGGGGCACCTCACCCCTTTTCCAGTTTGACTTGGAAAAATTTTCCTTCTTTTTTCAGGCTCAACCTGGGTGGCTTGCGTGCGAGTTATGGCGGCGTGGCAAGGATAGAGAGCAACCCGCCCCCGAAGCGCTTGGGGCTCGGTGAACACTCAAAACACATCCACTCGCGGGCACGCTCTCATGACTACTCTACTCGCGGAACCTGTCTCGGCGAGGTCACATGGGGAAGCACCCGCATATATTCAGAGCGTAACAAACAAAGTAAAAAAAATGGTGAAAAGAAAGTGGCAAGGGTATGATCAAAAACTCTTTCATTAATTGCTTACAAAAAGTAATTACAGGGGGCTCGCCTCGGCGAGTGAACAAAAAAGAAAAGGGAAAAAGTACAAGCTATCCTCAGGCCTCGCCCCCTCCGCCGGACTGATCCTCGCCGTCACCCGAAGGATCCTGGAAGCTTTTCCCGAACATCGCGTCCAAGCTGTCCTCCTTCTCACTAGGCGGCGTTGCCGGGAACAGGCTCGGCATCAGGTCCCGGGCCGAGATCCCCTCGCATCCCTCCACCAGCACCCCCGAGTCCTTCATCATTTGGAGGGTGCACTCGGTGGCTTGGATGGAGTTGATCCGCAATCTCTCGACGAGGTCGGCCTCGCCAAAAATCCGCGGGCTCTTGTAGGGGAGGGTGGGGTCGATGTTGTGAGGCGGTAAGAAGATCTCCGCCTAGAGACGGACCTCGCTGAGGAGGTGCTGGTTCTCCTCCTTTAGCTTCGTGTTCGAGACCTCCAGCTCGGCGAGGCATGCGCGCAGCTGACCGATCTCCTCCGCCTGCTCGGCATTGCGAGCTTGGAGCTCCCCTGCGGCCTTGGCATCCTGGCAAAGAGTCCATTTAGCAACAGCACAAAAATATCCTAAGTAAAAGAGAAGAGTATTGCTTGACGGTTACCAGCCCGCTGGCGGCTTGGGCGAGTAGACCTTCCGCTATGCCGAGCTACCTCGCCTATGCCCTCGGCTTCGGTATATATGGCCGAGCTGCCGAAGGGTCATCTTTTTGTAGGCCTCGGCATCCTCCCGGCCATATAGACCGAAGCCAAAGGCATAGGCGTGACCGGTGGCGGGCTCGCAGTTGTGCCAGGAGGGGTGCAGGGTGGAGACAGAGACTCGATGAGCGAGCTCGTCCCACTGCAGCATGGGCTCGCCCGCCGAGTCCTTCCACCACCCGCCGAAGTTGAAGAGGGGGTGTTGCTTCGGCGGCGCGCGCTCGCGGGCGGCCCTTTTCGCTGATGGAGGAGGGGAGATCACCGCCGCGGAAGAGGGGCCCTCGCCACCTTTTCTTCCCTTGCTGGTTGTCTCCTTCAGCGGGCTCTCCAGCGACGCATCGGGAGGGGTCTCCGACGAGCTGATGTATTTGGGGCTGGGCTGTTGTTGATGTTGCCCCCGCGGAGCCTGCAGGGCCCTCCGCATCTTCTTTAGTTGTCGCTGGCGGAGTGGCGGGTTCGATCCCGCGTCCTCAGGTCGCCTCTTGTTGGAAGAGGGTTGCGAGAGGGCCGCCTCATCTCGGCAGGCCGCCTCCGCCGCCCTCTCGCGAGCAAGAGGGTCGGTATGGAGCCCCGGATCCGCGAACGACGGGTTCACGGGGATTATTCGCTCCCCTGCAGGAAAATACTTTGAAAAAGTTAGGAATTCAGCAATGATATGACGAGCCCGGCGGTCAGGCGAGCTCGGCAAGATGGGGAGAGAAGCATACCTTCGCCGGGCAGAACAGGAGGGAGCGCGTCGAGGCCCCTTCGCAGGAAGGCGACCTCGAAGTCCTTATGGAGGAAGTATTTGTGGAGCTCGGCGTCGTTGCGAGACACGGCCGGCGGGCGGTACACCTCCTCGCCCTTCTGCTGAGGCAAGTAGGGGATGTTGCCGAGATCGCCCTTGATGAAGGCAATCTTGGTCATCCAGGTATGGTGCTTGTTCGCAATCTCGCGAACTTTGATCAGCGAGCCACCAAAGTAGGCGACCCCGTCCGGCGTCGCCTTGTAGGAGAAGAGCTTCCTGAACACCGTCATGTTGAACTCGATCCTCTCCCGCCGGAGGTAACTCGCGAACGCCACCATCATCGCGATGGCGTTGGAATTCAGCTGCGCGGGCACGACTCCGTAATATTTTAAGATTTGCCGGATCTCCAGCCACAGGGGGACGAGTAACCCCACCTCGAAATGTGAGAGGGGGAAGGCGAGCGCGTCCTCATAAAAAGTATTGATGGCCTTCCCCTGTCTCGGCCTGCGTGCCTCAAAGCCCGGCGGCACGCGCTCCGCCACAAACTCAGCGAGCTCCTCCTCGCTAGTGTGCCCCTCGAAGAAGCAGTAGTCCGTGAAGTGCTGCGCGCACTTGGAGCGGCCGTCGGCATCTGGATTCGTCTTGCCCATATTCGCGGAGGAAGAGGTAGAGCGCGAGCAGGAAATGGAAAAGCACAGGGAGAGGGAAAGAAAGCAATAAAGACACAGTACGGGGGTAGGTGAGGGGGGGGGGGGGCTATTTATAGGAAAAGAAATCTGGGGCAGGCTGTCCAATCAGCGCAGCTCGCTGCCCCAGCTCGCCACCCCAGCTCGCCACCCCAGCTCGCCGACTTCCGGCGCATCCCAGCCAAGGCTAAGACAAGCATTGCAGCATTTTATTTGAGTATCATGATCAAGAATATTCTAAAAGCTATTTATTACAGAAATAAAGTTTCAGGAATTAAAAAGCGGGGCGCGTAAGCAGGGGGGCATCGGGATGTGAGTACCGGTCGGCTCGGCAGAGGAGCCACTCACTTACCTACCCCGGCCTCGCGACCCCCGCCCCCCAGGCTGCCGCGCGCGGAGCAGCTCGCGGATCCTTCCATAATTCCTCTGCGCAACCGAGAGACCGTCATCTATCTCATCCAGGAGCCAGGAGGGGGACATCAGCTCGTCAGCCTGGCCGCGTCGCACCTCGTCGGCGAGACGCGCGTAGTCGCGCTGCAGTGTCTCGTTGACCACATGCACCTCGCACAGCCCGCACACCAGCTTCTTGAGAAGCTTGACCTCCCTCCTCGTCAGCTCGCCTTGATCCACCTCAGGACCCAGGTAAGAGTCCAGCGAGCTTGGGGAGGGGAGGGGAGAGTAGTGGGCTGCCCGCGACGATTCCTCGGCAGCGGATTGACTGGGAAGAGCTGTGGAGGCAGGCGTCAGCAAGAAGAGAGGCAGGAAAAACTATATGAGGCAAGGAGTCAAGCAAGACTGACCAGACGAGCTCGGCAACTCAAGGGAGATGTGAGGAGGAATGAACCTCAGATCCTTCCCGCGACCTGGGCCGCGAGCCCCCGACGAGATGAGCTCGAATCCCGGGGTGGGGATGGCCGCCAGACCCGCCCCCGCGGCCACGTCAGGTTGGTGAGGAGGGGAGGCCTGCACTGGCGAGTTCGGCCTCTGCGAGCTCACATGCATGATCCCAAAGAGAAGAGGCGGGTCTTGGGGAAGGCTGTCCGGCGGCATGAACTGCGAGTCGGCGAGCGTGGTCTCGCCTCGCTGTGTGGGCTCTCGCGGCGCGATGCCCCTATCATCTGGTTGACCGTCCGGGTCGTCGCAGACTACGACAACCTCTCTATCCTTCTCAAGAACAGTTCGGGTGGAAGAGCCAGTCTCGCGAGCCAGGGTGGCCCTCAGGTCGTTGTAAATGGGCTCAGCCGCCTGAGGGAATGCCTTTGACCTCTTGGAACCGGGCTCAACAGAATCAACGTGAGGAGCTTTGGCATTGACCGCCGTCAGGGCGGCCACGCGAGCTGCAGAGGCTTGGCGAGCCCGGTCTATGCGCTCTTGGATCTCCTTGGGAAGAGGCATCCTGGCAGGGTTGGAGCAAAGGGAATGACAAGAGTCAGGCAGGAGGGCAGGTGCACATATATATAGCCACAGGTGGACCCCACCCGAATATTCCCTCCAACTCGCCAACCCGCGCTCGCCGCACACTTGGGGTTGGATGTTTCTTTCCGAGCTTTGACAAGCTCAAAACGAGCGGGGATTGTGTACAACCCCATGTCCGGCGAGCAAGGTCACCAGGGACTAAGCAGAATGGGCTGAGGACGATAGGCGAGCTCGGCAGTGGATGGGGCGAGCCCGAGCTCAGCATCCGTCAACCAGAAATCGGCGTTCGGCGACCCCGAGCTCGGCATTCGCCGAGCGAGCCGCAACTCGCGTCCTAACAGTGGGGCTCGACAGCAGTAGGCGAGCAGAACATGCCGAGGTGGTCAAAGCTCCCCAGCTCGCCTGGAAGTTTGAGGTACTTTTTACTGTTTTGCCCCCGCTGGTCTGCCCATAGCCCTTCAAAACAGCGGAGTTTGGCTGTTGGCAGACCCGTCCAGGGGTTTTCTGGTAATTTCAGGTCAGTTCTTTTGGTTATTGGCAGTCCAGATCTCAAAAACTATAAATAGGACCCAAGGGGTACCCCAGAAGGCAGGTTTTTCTCAGGGCTCTCCTGCTCCAATCTTCAAGTGCTTTCTGAGGGTACCTTAGCTCGGCTTCTGGCTAAGGAGAGGAAGCGCTCTGAGATCTTCCGGGTTTGTGGTGGGACCTCCCTGCCGAGCCCTTGGGTCCGTGTCACCTTGTCTTCTTTGTTGTTTTGCTTGCATGAGTGACATAGGCGCGAGACCACCCATTCCCCAAGGGCGAACTCCACAGGATATCGAGGAATCGGTTTCAACACCCACCTTCATTACCTTCCCCTTCCTTCTCCCCGCTTGGTGCCTAGGAGCCATTGGGGGAGGGGTGTGGGATGATAGGACTTAGTACTTTTGACTAACGGTCATTGACCAAATCATTTTAGGGGATCATGAAGCCGAACCTGGAGATGCAGACCCAAAGGTAGGTGCGCTTGAAGACGGGACATTCTAGCACGAGAGTTCTAGCAGCAGGGATAGTGAGTCCTGATCATTAGTAGTTACTATAGATTTGCTTCCGCGTTGAGTGACTTGTAGTGAGGATCATGATGTATCAGGCAGGAGCCCTCTTATTAGTACTTTGATTTAGCGTTACTGTGGACTCTCCCTTCATGGGGATTTATTTTATATTCATGTGATTTTTGGTGGACCAGTATTTGAGTTCCACTTTACTCTGTGTACTTACTCTTCTCTTTTGCGATCGGTATGGCCGGCAGGCTCGGCGTTTTATAGTGACGACCTTCCTGGGTGTGTTAGTGTCACCGCAAAGCAGTTGTTCTGGGCATAAGACCCTGTTGGTTTTGCAAAAAAAAATGGGGTCTTATGACCCATCTTAAGGAAGAGAAATATGTTGGATCCCTAGGTTGATTTGGGCTAGGTTCACTAAGTTAGGATCATATGACCCATCATGTATAACCAGGGTCATTATTGTGTCCTAGAGTCTAAGCCAAGTCCTTAGAGTCAACATCACATGGACCAGCTTTCAACAGACTGCCAGAGACTCAAGCAGAATTTGTGTCGACACTTGAGAAAGGCTGTGTCGACACCAGACTCAAGATTGTGTCGACACACAGGACTTGTGTCGACACACACACAACATCTGTCGACACCAACTGTGTCGACATCAGAAGGACTTGTATCGACACAAACAACATCTGTCGACACCAACTATGTCGACACCAGAAGCCAGATTATGTCGACACCAGAAGCTAGATTATGTCGACATGAGAAGCAATTGTGTCGACACACAGGAATTGTGTCGACATACTCTTGATCTTTGTCGAAACAACAACTATGTCGAGACAAGAAGCAATTGTGTCGACACACACAGGACTTGTGTCGACACATTCCACAAGCTGTCAAGAAGGCAAATACTCAGCTCGACGAAATCAGTACTCAGCTCGACGAAGTCAAAAGCTTGACGAACTTGATGTGCAGAAGGCAGTTTCTAGAGAATGCAGTTCTGTTCTCAGCTCGATGATCTTGGAACTCAGCTCGACGAACAGAAGCCATCTGGTCGACGAACACAACTCAGCTCGACGAACAGAAGCCATCTGGTCGACGAACACATCTCAGCTCGATAATTTCTATTCTCAACTCGACAAATCTAGACTTGGTTATTTCCATCCTTCTGTCCCTTTCCTACTGCAATAATTCCTGAGTAATTAATGCTACAATATTCTCAGAATATTACCGTTAGACGGAGCATTAATTATGGTCTTCTCCAGGATTATTGATTTCCATTTTTCCATGGGATAGTTGGGGAAACACAATCAATGCAAAACATTCTCCAGGCCGTCAGCATTAAATGCAGAAGATTTCAAATTTCAAAAGGGAACTTATTTGAAAAATATAAAAGAGATTTTCTTTTGACAGAGCAGCAACAAGGAATCGAAAAATAAGTCAAGAATACAATCAGTCTATGATCAAGGATTTACTCTGCCTCTCTCTCTACAAAACTCTGAGACACACACAAAGAAATCTGATACAGAAATCTGTTACCAGCCCTAGACTAGAAGAACATCAGCTATCTGAAGAAGAAGAACATCAAATCAAAAATCTAGAGTCTTCTTCCTTCAACTCTCCAGGACACTTCAAACGACAACAAACAATCTATCTGTCAAGAAGTTCCTGAACATCAACTGGTCAAGGCTGCAAGTTTGAAGACCTGTCACCCTGAAGCAAAGCTCAACTTTGTCTGAACCATTCAATATCTCAGGGGGAGCTCTTTACTAAAATCAATATCCACTTAAGTCATCTTAGTTGTAACTTGAGAAAGAGAAGACCTCATCACTCTCTCATCCCATCTCTGTAAAGGGTTCTTTAACTCCCTTCAAAAGTTATTCTTGGTTGCAAGTCACCTGATCAAAAGACTCGAGGATTGGTTTTTGAGAACCTGATCAAAAGCTCATTGGTGTCAGACACCTGATCAAAAATCTGAGTGGATTCCTACCAGGGTGGTAGAAGAGTGGATGTACCTAGGTTGGGGAATCACTATAAATTCTTGTGTCATCTGGTTGCCCTTTTTCTTTTTGTTCTTGCTGTGGTTGTGTTAATTAGGACTGTTGTGTTTGCATTTATTTTGTTTATATTATGTAGTAGTTTATTTGCTCTACAAAAATTGAAAAAGCATTTGGTTTTAAGGATACTCTATTCCCCCCTCCCCCCTCTAGAGTATTCCAGATCTAATTCCTCACTTTCAATTGGTATCAGAGGAGATTCATTTGGTTGCACAAGCTAACCCTTGAACCAAAGATCCTCAGTTAGATCTGATTTATTATATTTATTTGATTAGAATTATATACACAGCATGACACAGAACAAAGATTATGCAATCACCAGACCTCTAGTTTGCAACCTAAATAGGTTTGTCATCTAGAAGGCAAGAATCAAATTGTACATGAACTCTATTGATGAGGATATATTCAATTCCATTTTGATAGGTCCTCCTCAAGCATCTTCATCTACAACAACATCCAGCAACAATGCAGTTCCACCACCTGGGTGGACTAAGGCCCAGAAAATGGCAAAAATTGCTGATGCCAAGGCCATAAATATCCTGGACCAAACTATGTCTGATGACATATTCCAGAAAGTGGCTGAATGCACATCATCGAAAGTCATCTGGGATTCCTTCAATCAAATGGTGGCTGGATCTGCAGATGAAAGGAAGGACAGGAGATCCAACCTCATATCTCAGTATGAGAATTTCAAGGAGGAAGCTGAGTCAGTATCAGACATGTATAATAGGTTGAGCTCAATCATCAATGAGCTAAAAACCTTGGACAAGGACATCACCCTCACAGAGGTGAATAATAAGATCCTCGTGTGCTTCTCAAACTCATGGGATTCAAGGATCTGGCTCATTAAGGAGGCCAGGAGCCTAAATGAGATTTCCACTGAATCTCTTTTAGTAAAACTCAAGTCCTATGAACAGCTTATCAAATCCAGAGAAGCTGCAGAGCAAAGAACACCTACACCAGCAAGGAAGGAGCACAACATTGCATTCAAAGCTGTTGAAGAGACAGAGACTCCAACAATCAATGAAGAGTTGATGAGCCTCTTTGCCAAAAGATTTTACAAGATGGCAAAGAAAGACTTCAGAAGAAAGTCATCCAGGCAGGATGACAAGCCAAAGTATGACAAGACCCCCATCAAAGAAGTGGTCTGTTTTGGTTGCAGGAAATCTGGACACTTCATATCTGAGTGTCCAGAGAATCAGAAGAAGGAGAAGAGAAGAGAAAAGGATACAAAAAGACATCACAACAGCATGCCTTCCTCCAGCAAATACAAGAAGAAGGAGAAAGGTTTTGTAGCTGAAAGCTGGAGTGAAACAGAAGATGAATCCTCATCTTCCAGCTCCAGTGAAGAAGAAGAAGAGGCAAGGGCCAAAGAGGTATGCCTCATGGCCATTGATGCCTACAGGAGTCATTCAGAAGAAGAAGAGTCTGACAATGAAGGAACTTCTGAATCAGAAGCAGATCAGGTATTTTCTTCATTTGATTATAGTTCTGATTCATTTAAGTCTGAATTTAAAAACATGTGCATTGACCTAATAAATTCAGAAAAAGAAATTAAAACACTTAGGAAAAAACTAGGAAACCTAGAAAATGTTATTTCTGGAAATAATAGGTTAAAGGATGAGTAAAATTTAGCTAATGAACAAATTATTCTATTAAAGACTGAGTTATGTGAGGCTAAACAACTTGAGGAAACTCTCAATGGGAGAAGCCTCAGCTGATGGACATCACAAGCACTGTCAATGCCAGATTAGATGGCAAGCTGGGCTTGGGTGCTTCATCAGGTTTGCCCCCATTCTTAAGAAGAATATTTTGTCAACCCCTATTAAGTTTGTTTCTGCTAAAGGGAAAGAGATAACAACTAATAAACAAACCATATAAGATATTCCCAAATCAATAGGTCAAAACAACAAAAATCAGAAAACCATAACTAAAAACAAAGTTCAGCAATTTTCGTCAAACGCAGGTCGACGAAATGTGGCCAGTTCGTCGAACCCAACTCGACGAATGCTGAACGCTAACTTTAGCTATAATCATTCGTCTAATTGTGATCGACAAACTATGTATGGTTCGTCGAGCAGAGATCGACGAACAAGGGGCACAGAAAATGAACCTGTCCATTCTATGGGCAGAGATTGACGATCTCATCCCAATTCGTCGAACTCTGGTCGACGAACTCACAGAAATTCGTTGAACCCAAAAAGACTTAACAAAAATTATAATTACAACACCAACTCTATTAAAACTAAGAAACCATTTAATCCTTTAGCTGATTGGATAATACCACCTAGAAGATATCACCCATTAGGATACAAACCTCAACTAGAGTTTTCAGTGATATCTAGTTTTTCTTACCAGCAAAACAAAGGACCCAAGGTAACTTGGGTCAAGAACAATTAATTATTTACATTGCAGGTGAAGAGTTGTCCAATGATCAATCAAACATGGTATCTGGACAGTGGATGCTCCAAACACATGACTAGCAGCAAGGATAACTTAATCAATTATAAGTCCAAGCTGGGACCAAAGGTAATCTTTGGTGATTCAAAATGTGGCCAGTCAGAAGGTTATGGAGAAGTGAGAATTGGGGCTGTCACCTTCAAGAAAGTGACATATGTCAGAGGACTCAAGCATAACTTCATCTCCATAAGCCAGTTATGTGATGAAGATTATCAGGTACACTTTAACCCATCATCCTGTACTATTTCTAGTAAGGAAAACCAAATTATTTTAATTGGAAATAGACAAGGAACATCTATTTAGTTAACTTTTATTCTGCCAATTCAGATATCTACCTACTAAATGTAGTTAGTACTCAGAATGAATTATGCCATAAAAGGCTAGGTCATATTAATATGAAAAATATTGCTAGGCTATCAAAAAACAACCTTGTGAGTGGCTCACCTTCTGGCCCCTACAAGAAAGAAGGCCTTTGCAGGTCTTGTCAACTAGGCAAGTAAACTAAATCTAGATGATTCACCTAGGATTTTGTACTTGCTACACATGAATCTCTTTGGACCCATTGTTGTACAAAGCCTAGGAGGAAAATCCTATACCTTAGTTATTGTAAATTAATTCTCAAGGTTCACTTGGGTGTCCTCTCTGAGATCTAAGTCAGATACCTTTAAGGTTCTTACAGATTTTCTCAGGACCATACAGATTGAGTTCTCTACTCATGTTGCATTGATCAGAAGTGATCATGGTACAGAGTTTGAGTCTCTTCTTATGCATGAGTTCTGTGAGAAGGAAGGTATCAGGCACTGTTTATCAGCTCCTAGAACTCCCTAACAAAATGGGGTAGCTGAAAGGAAAAAAACAGGATTCTGATTGAAGCTGCAGGTACATTACTTGTAGATGCTCACATGCCACTATATTTTTGGGCAGAGCCTGTAAGAACAACAAATTATGTCCTGAACAGGAGTCTGATACATAAACTGAAGAATAGGACTCCCTATGAATTACTTAAAGGGAAGAAACCTAAAATCAACTATTTTAAAGTATTTGGATGTATATGCTATGTACATAACAACAACAAGAAATACATTAGAAAGTTTGAAGCCAAGGCTGAAGAGGGAATTTTTCTAGGATATTCCCAAGTAAGCAAGGCTTATAGAGTGTTCAACAAATCAACTCTAAAAATTGAGGAATCTATACATGTTACCTTTGATGAAACTAACATGTCTTATAAGGAGAAAGAGATTTCTACCAGTAGTCCTTTGCAGGTACCTCACTTGTGTGAGAATATGGATGGACTAAACCTCACCCAAAAGGTTCCAACACATCTTTCTCCATAGGTTGATGAAGACAGTGATGAAGAACATCAGGAACAAACTGAACTTCCTCCAACAGCAAACATAATTCCACAAGAGGAATTAATTCAAAATGTTATTGCTGAGCCAACTCCACCCACTGATCATGTCACACTAGGGATCACCCTAGATCTCAAGTGATTGGAGACATGTCAGTAGGTGTATAGATAAGGCATCAACTCAACCAAGACTTGATGCATGCCTGTTTTCTCTCTCAGGTTGAACCTCAATCCATACATGATGCAGAGCAGGATCCCCACTGGATCATTGCAATGCAGGAGGAACTAAACCAATTTGAGAGATGTAGAGTTTGGGATTTGGTTCCAAGACCCCAAGACTACCCAGTCATTGGAACCAAATCTGTATACAGAAATAAACTAGATGCCCAAGGTACAATTGTGAGGAACAATGCTAGGCTTGTTGCTCAATTATACAGGCAAGAAGAAGGCATAGATTATGATCAAACCTTTTCACCAATTGCAAGGTTAGAGGCCATCAGAATTTTTCTGGCCTATGCTGCCTACAAGAAGTTTAAGGTGTTTCAAATGGATGTGAAGAGTGCCTTTTTAAATGGAGTTCTGAAAGAAGAGGTTTATGTTGAGCAACCTTCAGGTTTTGTCTCTCCAACTTATCCCTCTCATGTGTTTAAATTGCATAAAGCTCTATATGGTCTAAAGCAAGCTCCAAGAGCTTGGTATGAGACCCTATCTAGCTTTCTGATAGAGCATAAGTTTACTAGAGGTATAGTAGATAAAACACTTTTCACTAGACATCATAAGGACCAAACTTTATTAGTACAAATTTATGTCGATGACATCATATTTGGGTCTACTGATTCCAAATTATGCAAGAGGTTCTCTGACCTCATGCATTCAAAATTTGAAATGAGTAGCATGGGTGAGCTCTCCTACTTCCTTGGTCTCCAAGTGAAGCAGCTGCCTGATGACATCTTCATCTCCCAAGCTAAATATGCCAAAGAGCTTATCAAGAAGTTTGGGATGGCTGATGCCTCAGCAAAGAAAACACCTATGTCTACAAATGCTGTAATATACTCTGATGCACATGGGAAACCTGTGGATCAGAAATTATATAGGGCCATTGTTGGGTGCCTACTATATCTTACAGCTAGCAGACCTGATATCATGTTTGCCACATGCCTTTGTGCTAGGTTCCAGGTGAACCCAAAAGAATCTCACCTTATTTTCTTAAAAAGTATTTTAAGATATATAAAGAGTTGTCCTAGTATAGGCCTATGGTATCCTACTAAGTTAGAATTTGAGTTAACTGGATACTCTGATGCTGACTTTGCAGGATGTAGGGTGGACAGAAAAAGTACCTCAGGAACCTGCCAGTTCCTTGGGATGAGATTAGTGTCCTGGTTTTGTAAAAAAGGTCATCTGTGTCTACTTCAACTTCTAAAGCAGAATGTATTGTAGCTGGCAGTTATTGTTCACCGATGCTATGGATCCAAAACCAACTTCTGGACTTTGGTCTCAACTTAAATAATTGAACTCTACTCTGTGATAACACAAGTGTTATAACCATAGCACAAAATCCAGTCCATCACAGTAGGACTAAGCATATAGATATTAGACATCATTTCATTAGAGAGTGTGTAGACAAAAACAAAATTAAACTTGTCTATATCTACACTGATTTACAAAGAGCTGATATATTCACCAAACCTTTGGATGAGAGAAATCATCTATTCTTTATACATCAGCTTGGAATGATCAATGGAGAAGACTTGGTTTAGTTTCTGTCTGCACTCGATGAATTTTTCAAAGTTCCTCGAACGGAGTTCGACGAACTGGGGAAATTTTGTGAGATATTCGTCGAATGGAGATCGACGAACTCTCTGTGAGTGAACCAATTTTCATCGAACGGAGATCGATGAATTTGCTTCAGAAGATTTTCGTCGAACGGAGCTCGACGAACTGTCTTCAATTCTTCAGACTGAGCTAGAAGAATTATTTAATTCCAACTTATTTAATCGACCTCAGGTCGAAGAATTATTTTAGTTTTCGTGGAACGGAGTTTGTCGATTCATATTCTGCAAACCTTATATCTAGGTTTTCTTCGACCTCCATCCCACGCTTTCTGTTCCTTTGCACTTGATTGTCGTTTTCTCTCTTGCAGGTGATCTCATGGCGATTCCAACGGGAACCCTTGCTGCGATGAAGTTCGATACAGGATTCGATGTTGACTTTGATTCGTTCCAGCATTCCGACCCAATATTCCTGGAAATACTGCAACTTCTCGAAGAACTACAGTTGAAACCTTTGCTCTCCACCAGAATCAAGATATTTGCCACTAAAATCAGAGAATGGCTATATACTACTTTGACAACAGAGGACAACATATTGATTGGATCAATAGCGAGTAATGTTGTTTCACTCTCACCCGCCGTCTTAACTGAAATTTTTGGTTTAAGTAATGGTGAAGAAGAGTTAGATATGGATACTGAAGAGTATGATGAGATGCTGAGTCTCATGGGTTACTCTGGAGAAAACCCTAACAAACTACTGAAGAAACACCTTTCTGCTGAATTTAAATTCTTAGCATACATCGTTGGGAAAGTCTTGCGGAGCAAGCACACTGCACAAGACTATATAACCAGGCATCAATTCCTGGTTATGTGTGCTGTGATTAACAAGAAGAAGGTGAACTGGGTTCAGATCATTTTTGATTTAATTAAGAAAAAGAACAACAAAAAGGAAGTGAGTTTTGGAAGGATCCTAGGGATCTTTGTAACACCCCCATCCGTCGCATGACATATAACAGAAGGTCCATCTGGAACCCGACTCCATATACCACAGACAGTCAGAAGGGTTACATAAGGATATTCAAACAATCCAATTAAGACTACTCGTCCTACACAGAGCATTCTAGCGGAAGCTTTTAAAAATTAAAAGAACCCAAAACTTAAATCCAATAATCATGAATGTCCACAACCACACCACTGGAATGAAAACCAAATACACTGAAAGGGTACACGGCCTTATGGCCTTACAAATGTTCACTTAACAAAATAGTGTCTTACATACATCGGCTCGTAGGCCGGCCACACATGACAAAATAAAAACAACTATTCTTTACGGCCTTCGTGGGACAGCACAGCAACATGGGCTCCAGCCCGCTATCTAGCACTCGGCTCCGCAGCACCTGCAAGCAACATTTCACCGCACAGTGGCAAACAAAGCAATGGTCAGCCAAAGCTGACCAAATTATAACGACCCCGCCCCTTACTCGGGACGGCGGTGCTCTTTCCCTACATATCATTAGCCCAGTAAAACAATAAAACGCAATTATACTACGCCACAAGTGTAGGCTCGCACGGCCAAACACCCCGTGCACTCAGGGCACATTAACGGTGTATCCTGACACTTCAGCGTCTTCACCACCATCCCAAAGATGGCAACCACGTGAGCATTTAGCCTTTCTGACCGCCGTCTAAGGCTCCCGACTATGCCAACGACCAGTCCCCTTTTCGGGTCTCTCACACCGAACCACATAGCCTAGGTCCAATTCCACTTGCCCGTTGCTCACACCACGTAGTCACTTTAAGACGTACGCACGAGCCAAGCTTCTCTCGGATCCCAAAACTTTTCCAAACAATCACATAACCCAGTTATGTTCAAGGCCGGTTCCCTGACCGCCAAGTTAGCAGAACATGTTTCTGCTCAGTTTTCCTGGTGCGCCTTGTAGTTAATCCCCAAGGATCCCTGCTGCAATCTACCGCGTAGAAACCTGAAAAACCCAAAGCATGGAGTCTTATTCGGCAAAACATATCAAATGCAACATCACTGATCCAGACAATACACGTCCGGGTAGGCTTCACACACAATGACTATGTCCGTACTTCGATTCCGGACTCTATATGCAACACAAGGGGGACTATTCATATCAACCCCAAGGAAAACCACGCACTCACCACACACTCGCGGGAGCGGGTTTCTGTATGCAAAAAGGAAGAGAGCTTCACATGCTCAAGTAGAAAATCGTTACCCTTGTAGTCCGCTTTTGCGCCATGGAAAAACTATATAGATAGAAGTCTTCGCAACAGAATTTCTTCCACGGATCCGCTCTCAGTTCTCTAAACGGTGCTCCGATGCTCCGCCGGCGGCCGGAATCCTCCTCCTTCTTCCTCCTCTCTCTAACTCCTTGGAAAGAGAATGGCTTGGAGAAAATGAAGAGTTAACTCCACCATTCCCGGCCCTAACAGAGCAGTAAACCATCTGAGCCATTGGATCTTACTTAAAGAAAATGAACGGCTCAGATCTGCACAAAAATCCCCAGACTTGGGCCGAACACGGCCTCGCACACGGCCGTGTTCCAGGCCATGTGCCGCAATGCAGGCATGATTGTCGAACACAGAAAACCACACGGGCTAAGACACGCCCGTGTCTCAACTTGACACGCCCGTGTCGGATCCTCGACACGCCCGTGACTAGGGGCGTGTCACATATAACCGCCACGACAACGGACACGACCCAACTGAACACGGGTAGGGACACAGGTATGAACACGCCCGTGTCACTCGATAATCGTCGAGCAAATATCGTCGATCGTCGAACGCAGAGGGTCACTCGACAATCGTCGAGTGCCTTTCGTCGATCGTCGAACGCCGGGGGACACGCCCGTGTCACCTGGGGTGTTCCTCCCGAACACTTTTCGTCGAACTCAATCGGCTTGCACGATTGTCGAACCAGGCGCGATCGTCGAACGCAGAACACGAGCACGGGTCAAGACACGCCCGTGTAAATGACACGCCCGTGTCAAATGACACGCCCGTGTCAAATGACACACCAGTGTCATTCAGCCGTGTTTCTTGCCGTGTCCTTCTCGGGACACAGCCGACCAACACACCCAGCCTGACATGGCTATGGACACGCCCGTGTCTTTGGCCGTGTACCTCTATACAGAATTCAAAGATCCTATTTGAACGCGACCAGCTAAAATACAATTTTCGAGGCGTTACAAATCTCCCCCACTTAAGGAATTTCGTCCCGAAATTAAGTAAAGGTACACAAATCTAAATGATACCTGAGTGGAATAACTCGGGGTATTCCTCCAACATAGCTTTCTCTCGCTCCAATGAAGGCTCCTCACGTCCGCAATTATCCCAATGGACTTTAACCATTCGTACTTCCTTGTTGCAGAGTCGTTTGACTTCAACATCTTCAATACGTACTGGCTTGACCCTTGTCGTCAACTCAAAATCAACTGGTACTTGATTGTTCGCAATGATCTGCGAAGGCTCTTGCACCGCCTTACGCAACACTGACACGTGGAACACGTCATATAGCCCACTCAATTCTGCCGACAGCTTCAATCTATACGCCGCCTCGCCAATACGCTCCAGGATTTCAAATGGTTCAAGGTATCTAGGACTCAACTTCTTCAAGCGTCGAACCCGCGAGACACCCTTGAACGGCTTAATTTTTAAGTACACCCAGTCGCCAACATTGAACTCCACATTCCTATGTTTGGCGTTATAGTACTTTGACTGTTTGTCCTGAGCGATCTTCAACCGTTCTTGAATTATTTGAATCACTGAAGTGGTATCTTCCACTGCTTGACATTTGTAAAGCTTCGACTCGCTCGTCTCCAACCAAGACAACGACGTGCGACACTTTCTCCCGTACAAGGCCTCAAAAGGATCCATTCCAATACTCGCCTGAAAGCTATTGTTATACGCAAACTCCACCATGTACAGGTGATCCTCCCACTGCTTTCCTAAATCTAGGACGCACATGCGAAGCATGTCTTCCATCATCCGGTTGACCCTCTCGGTTTGGCCATCCGTCTGTGGATGAAAGGCTGTGCTGAACTTTAGCTTAGTACCCAACAGACTATGCACCAACCTCCAGTCATTCGACGTGAAGCATCCATCTCAATCACTAACAATACTACGGGGCACACCATGCAATCGTACAATATTCTCCACATAGAGTTTGACTAACTTTTCCACCAGATCTTCCTTCCTGACTGGGATAAAGTGCGACACCTTTTTCAACCTATCTATGACCACCCAAATGGTGTCGTTTCCCTTCTGCGACTTCGGCAAACCATGCACAAAATCCATAGATATGTCATCGAATTTCTATTCCGGGATAGGTAGGGACTTCAAGAAATCCATAGATTATCCGCACTAGGAACGCATAGGCGACCGTCCTTCCTTAGCAACCCATCCTCAACAGCAAACTGGGAATTTGACCCATCCAAAGATTCATCCAAGATCTGCTTCATGCTGTTATCCTGAATCAAAGGCCCGCCGAACTCTATCAGCTAGGTCACACCACACCTCTGTCCAAAACAGTTTTGCCTCAGCACTAGACTGATTGTCGATGCAAGATATCTCCAAAGCCTCCAACTCACGGACCAATCTCTCATCATGTACCGATAACCAGTTGGCCTGCGCAGGAGTCCTGCGACTCAACGCATCCTCCACTGCATTTCCTTTCCCAGGCACATAATGAATCTTGAAGGTGTAGTCCCATAAGAACTCCATCCACCTCCGCTGCCTCATGTTCAGATCCTTTTGATCTAACAGATACTTCAAGCTCTTAAGATCAGTGTAAATATTGACCTTCACACCGTACAGATAGTGCCTCCACAGCTTTAGAGCAAATATCACGGCCGCTAATTCTAAGTCGTGAACCGGATAATTCCTCTCGTGAGCCTTCAATTGTCGTGAACCATAGGCTATCACACTCCCATGCTGTAGCAAAACACAACCCAAACCACTGCCTGAAGCATAACTATAGATTTCGAATCCTTCGGTTCCACTTGGCGAACATAAAATAGGTGACGTGGTCAACCTTCTCTTCAACTCTTCAAAAGCCTGTTCGCACTCCGGAGACTACACAAACTTCTGATCCTTCCTTATCAACGTCATGAGTGGTAGTGTCATCCGCGAGAAGTTCTCTATGAAGTGCCTGTAATAGCCAACAAGCCCCAAAAAACTCCGGACCTCTGCCACCGTAGTCAAAGCAGGCCACTCCCGTATCGCCACTATCTTCGCCGGATCCATAACTATCCCTTCTCCACTAACAACATGACCAAGGAACGCTATCGAGGATAACCAAAATTCACACTTGGAGAACTTAGCATACAACTGGTTTCTCCTCAACGTCTCCAACACCATGTGAAGATGATTGCAGAGATCCTCCTCGCACTGCGAGTACACCAGGATATCATCGATAAATACTATCACGAAACGGTTCAGGTACTCTCTGAACATCCTGTTCATCAGATCAATAAACACAGATGGCGCTTTGGTAAAACCAAACGGCATGACCGTGAACTCGTAATGCCCAAACCGCGTACTGAATGTTGTCTTTGGGATGTCGCTCTCCCTTATCCTCAATTGGTAGTAATCGAATTTCAGATCCAACTTCGAATACACCGTTGACCCAACCAGCTGATCAAATAGATCGTCAATCCTCTAAATCGGATACTTATTCTTTTCCGTAAGCTTGTTCAATTCCCGATAGTCAATGCAAAGTCGCAAACGCCCATCATTCTTCTTGACGAAAAGGACCGGTGCGCTCTAAGGCGACGAACTTGGACGCACATACCCTTGCTCCAGCAACTCTTATAGTTGCACCTTTAACTCTGCCATCTCTCTTGGCGTTATCCGATATAGGGAGCGTGACACCGGCTTGGCACCCGCTACCAGCTCAATAGTGAAATTAATCTCCCGCTGAGGAGGGGCTCCTGGGAGATCATCCGGGAACACATCCGGATACTCAGACACAACTGGGATACTGTCAAGATTTGGCTTAGGAGTCGAAGTCTGCCCTAGAGTGACAAACAACTCTTCCCCAGACTGAACTGCCTTGATCCCCAGAGGGGTAGACGTCTACGTCTTGCTCGACCCCTTTCACGCACCCAAATGCCATCTCACGACTAGCTCCCAACTGACCTCCAAGCAATTACAACCAATGCATACTTGCTGCTCCGAGATCTAGTCCATACCAAAGACCACGTCCAACCCCCCCTAACAGTAGCAACAACACTCGTAAGTCAAACTCTTGACTCCCAATCCAAATCTAAATGCAACAGATTCTATCAGTGCGCATTGAGCAATATTAGTCAACAACATATCCATTATGTCTTTTGCCATCGGAAGAGGTACTCCGACACGCAATACAATTCATTTGGGAAAACGGGAATGCGAAGCCCCCTAAACGAACGGTGCTCTAGCCAAATAAACAAAAGTCAGGACAAATCTCAACACAAATAGTTCTAAGCTAACATGCACAAGGGCGACATGTATTTACAGTTAACTATTATAACTTTAAACCGTACCTGTCACCACGACAGCGAGCTTCCTGGCCTCCTACTGGCCCAGGATGTACACTTCAGACTTCCTCTCGGACTTTGCACGTCCGCTCCAACACTCACGAGCAAAATGCCCCGTCTTCCCGCAGTTATAACAAGCACCCGAGGTTCAGCCTGTAGTTTCCCCTGAAGCACCAAAAGGGGGGAGGGGCTAGACCCGAAGTCCCAGCCTTCTTATACCACCTACAATATGCAGACTTTAAGGTAGCCGGCATTTTGTGTTGGGTTTCTCTATAAGGATGGCACAACGCTTGTGCACGCATCGGAAGAGTAAAAACATCAAGAAAACCGAAAAGAAATGGGATCGGGCCATGATAGTTGAATCAAGAAGTTAACAAACAACTCGGCAAAAATTACCTCGGTGGCATTGAGTCACAACTCAACGGAGATGCTCCAAGCTTTGTCTTCTTGCTAATGGCGAGTTGTACGTGGAATAATGTCCACGTCTCTGCAGAAATCCACACGAGCGAGAGAACGTCGATCTATCCGTCGCACAGATTATCGGGAAGGATAAGACCGCACCTTGCTTCTCCACGGACTGCTAGGTCCGCGCCAGGAAGAGAAACACCAGTGACGATCGCCGGAGAGAAGGAGGTCAACGGAGCGAACACGGCGGCGGCGGAACACTTCCGTCGGCGGCGGGATTCGGGATCGGCGGAACGATCGCGGGACGGAACTCTTCCGTCGCGGGTTTCTATCAGCCAAGGAGAGATATATCCCGAAAAACCCTAAGTATTCTATTTATACCTAAAGTATAAAATAGACTTAAGAGTGTCGCTATCCGCATACCGTCCAAGAATAAGGGTTCCAGAGTCGACGAGAATCACCAGCCGATCGGTGAGAATCGATCGTCGAGAATCACTAAGGATCGGCGAGTATCGGCGAGAACCAGTCAGCGAGAATCGGTCGGCGAGAATCACCAGCAGATTTGGCGAGAATCAATCGGCGAGAATGCCCGATGATTCACGTCGAATCGTAGGTTGACGATTCTCGTCGATCGTCGAGAATCACCGTCGATACACGTCAAACAGGGTCGACGATTCTCGTCGATCGGTGAGAATCAGAGTGCACTACTCGACGATTCTCGTCGATCGGCGAGAATCCGAGCACCAATCCACCAAGGCAACACTTTGCCCCACCCGACTCTCCTTTAATGCAACACTTTGCCCACAACCCCATTCAGGTCGGTGATTGGTAACCTTTACCAACACAGTCAATCATCCAACTTCTCCACATCTCTTATGTGCGACCCTGCAGGCTCATATCGCGTTGGCAGTGAGATTACATGTTTGACCACTTCTAGATCACCATGGTAACTCCAACAGACTCCGACTTGATCTTGAAAGTATCAAACCAAAAACCTCACAAATAATGAGCGGCATCTAGCAATGCATCATTGCTCCCCAAGCAATAAGAGTTTATAACTCATAAGCCTTTATGACCAATGTATCAGCGTTGTCTTTGTCCCTTTGTCCCTTACATCCGGAAAGAACTAGAGGCATGGACCGTGTCACCCTCATAATAGCTCAATCCAAGTTTCTTGATCCAGGACGGACTTCTAGAGAATGGTGAGTCCAATATCACATATTGACTCAACCAAGCATGGCCATGCATTTCTCAGTCCAGTTCCATCAGGGGGCCCATGGATGCAACTCCTGTCATACAGGAGGACAAATCCCATATCTGCTCACACACAAACACCCAAATGATTCGTAACATGCCCAACAACCACCCTTATCATCAACCTTTCTCAAGGAGGACTTTAGATGGCATCAAAGCACGCTCTTCCTCACTTGATGAATGCTGTGACTTCATGTCAAAGGACCACAACACCATTGTCAATTGAGACCTACTCGTGATACGATTGGATGACAATCCACAGAGTAGTCTCAGGTTGGGTCTGTCGAGTACAACTTGTTCACTAACAAGTACCCACGTGATGACTTGATATCACAATATCATGACCTGTGAGAACCGGTCATCAGTCAACGCACGTGCTAGTCTTCAAGTACCATCATCACCCTTAGCTTCTATGATGATACTCGACCAGGGACCTTTTAAGATTGAAGCTTCAAATAAATCATAGGCTCTCACATTCAAGTCACGTACTTGATGTCCCATGGAAGAGAACATTCTAAGGGTATCTATTATGTTAACATTTAACTATCATATAGAAAAACTCATAATAAAAGAATTTGCCATTAATTGTAAGAGAAAAATTAGGTACACAGTTCATCATATGAACAAATAGCCAACAAAATACAAGATTACATGCAACCCACAAGATTCTCACTAGAGTTGATCATTTAGGTATCGTATACCCATCGATCTAGTATGACCATCATGCTTTCTCTGCGCGAGAGGCTTTGTCAGTGGATCCGCAATATTCTCCTCAGTCGGCACTCTGCAAATGTTCACATCTCCTCGTTCGACAATCTCACGAATAAGATGAAACCGCCGAAGTATGTGCTTGGAGCGCTGATGGGATCTAGGTTCCTTAGATTGTGCAATTGCACCATTGTTATCACAGTAGAGAACTACGGGACCAACAATGCTAGGAACTACATCAAGCTCGCCGATGAATTTCCTAATCCATACAGCCTCCTTCGCCGCATTAGATGCTGCGATATACTCGGCCTCTGTTGTAGAATCAGCAACTGTCTCTTGCTTGGAACTCTTCCAGCTCACAGCTCCTCCATTTAGGCAAAACACAAAACCTGACTGAGACTTGGAGTCATCTCTATCAGTTTGGAAGCTAGCATCCGTGTAACCACTTACAACGAGCTCTTCCTCTCCACCATACACCAAGAACACATCCTTAGTCCTTCTTAAGTACTTCAGGACATTCTTGACTGCAATCCAGTGACACTCACCGGGGTCTGACTGATACCTGCTAGTCATGCTCAAAGCAAAGGAGACATCTGGTCGAGTACATAACATCGCGTACATGATTGATCCAATTGCCGAAGCATATGGAATCAACTTCATGCGGTCCTTATCTTCACAAGATTTTGGACACTGGTCCTTAGAGAGATTCACACTATGAGACATGGGCAAAAATCCTTTCTTGGACTCAAGCATGTTGAACCGCTTCAACACCTTTTCGATGTACGTACTCTGGGTCAAACCCAGCAACTTCTTCGATCTATCTCTATAGATCTTAATACCAAGTATGTAAGTCACTTTACCCAAATCCTTCATTGAAAAGCAGTTCCCTAAGTTGTTCTTAACAACTTTCAGGGTAGGAATGTCATTCCCAATCAACAGTATGTCATCTACATACAATATCAGGAAGACAACAATGCTCCCACTGATTCGCTTGTAAACACAAGGCTCATCTTCATTATTGATGAAACCAAACTCTTTGATTTTCTCATCAAAACGAAGATTCCAACTTTTAGAGGCCTGTTTCAGTCCATAAATGGACTTGTTCAGCTTGCATATTTTAGTGGCTTCATCTGGGGATACAAAACCCTCGGGTTGTGTCATATACACTTCCTCAAGGAGGTTTCCATTAAGGAAAGCCGTTTTGACATCCATCTGCCAGATCTCGTAGTCATAATATGCAGCAATAACAAGCAATATCCTAATGGACTTTACCATGGCAACAGGGGAAAAAGTCTCATCATAATCAATACCATGAATTTGCTTGAAACCCTTAGCCACCAGCCGCCCTTTGAATGTCTGTACATTCCCATCCATGTCGGTCTTCTTCTTAAAGACCCACTTGCACCCTATGGGTCGTACCCCTTCAGGTGGTTCCACCAAGTTCCAAACTTGGTTTGCATACATGGAGTCCATTTCGGATTTCATAGCCTCAAGCCATTTCTCGGAGTCCGGTCCATTCATAGCCTCTTGGTAGGTTGCTGGTTCATCATCATGATCCATAAGCAACACATTACCTATTTGAGACATGAGAAATCCATATCTCTCAGGCTCAAACCTCGGTCTACCAGATCTACGTAGGACTTGTGTTCCTTGAGCAGGTTCTCTAGCTACAACATCTTGTAGTCCTGTCTCAGAATCCAATTCCGGTTCATTCACTACATGTGGTTCTTGAACTTCTTCAAGCTCTACCTTTTCACTCTTTCTTGATAAGAACTATTTCTCCAAGAAGACACCAGTCCTTGCGACAAACACTTTGCCCTCAGACGGTAGGTAAAAGTAATACCCTTTCGTTTCCTTAGGATATCCCACTAGATAACATTTATCCGATTTGGGTTCCAGCTTGTCAGGCATTTGACGTCTCACGTATGCCTCACAGCCCCAAATTTTAATGAACAACATACTAGGGCGCTTCCCAGTCCATATCTCATATGGTGTCTTCAGAACCGTTTTCGTTGGAGCGCGATTCAATATCATTGCAGCAGTCTCTAAAGCAAAACCCCAAAAGGAAACAGGCAAGTCTGCATGACTCATCATCGAACGTACCATGTCTAACATAGTATGATTTCTCCTCTCAGACACACCATTATGTTGTGGTGTTCTAGGTGGAGTGAGCTGTGATACAATACCACACTCTTTCAGATGATCACGGAACTCATGACTCAGGTATTCGCCACCTCGATCAGATCGGAGTGCTTTAACCCTTTTACCCAACTGGTTTTCTACTTCATTCTTGAACTCTTTGAACTTTTCAAAGGTCTCGGATTTGCACTTCATAAGATACACATATCCGTATCTACTGAAATCATCAGTAAATGTAACAAAGTAGAAATACCCACCTCTAGCCATGGAGCTCATGGGTCCACATACATCACTATGTACAACACCCAAGAGATCCTCAGCCCTCTCAGTATAACCAGTGAAAGGAGCTTTAGTCATCTTGCCTAACAAATAAGATTCGTATCGCTCAAATGATTCATAATCAAATGAGTCCAAAGTCCATCTCTATGGAGTTTGGATATGCGCTTCTCGTTGATATGACCCAAACGACAATGCCAGAGAAACGTAGGGTTCAAGTCATTTGTTCTTAGTCTTTTATTATTTTCTACATTACAGATCAGATGGTCCAAGTTCAAAACATAAATACCATTAAACAATTGGGCTACAGCATAACAAACATTATTCTTAAATATAGAACAACATTTGTTCTTAATTATAAAAGAAAATCCAATCATGTCCAAACATGAAATAGATATAATGTTTCTAGTTATGGCCGGAACAAAATAACAGTTATCTAGTTCTATTACAAGCCCACTGGGCAAAGAAAGACGGTAAACCCCTACGGCTACAGCAGCAACTCTTGCTCCATTGCCGACGCGGAGGTCCACCTCCCCTTTACTCAGCAATCTTCTCCTTCCCAGTTCCTGCACATTTGTATAAATGTGAGAACCACATCCGGTAACCAATACCCAAGATGAAGGAGCAAAAAGGTTTATCTCTATAACGTAAACATTTGAAGCGGAAGTCATACCTCCCTTCAATTTCTACAGACCTTCAATATACGAAGGACAGTTCCTCCTACAATGACCAGCCTTGCCACAGTGGTGGCATTTCCCTTCCTTCACCGTGCTTTTCTTTTTCATCAGTGCTGAAGACTTGGGCTCAAGATATGACTTAGGTCCCACCTTCGTCTTCTTAGAGCCCTTGGCCTTGCCCTTGCCCTTATGCACCATTAGTATGGGGCTAGCATGCTTGGACTTCTTCATGTTGATTTCGGCAGTTCTCAACATGCCTAGGAGTTCGGGCAGTGTCTTGTCTATTTCATTCATGTTGTAGTTCAAGACGAACTGCTCATAGCTGTCTGGCAATGATTGCAGGATCAGATCTGTGGCCAACTCTTGACCACGAGGAAAACCCAACCTTTCAAGGTTCTCTATATACCCAATTATCTTGAGTACGTGAGTCCCTACTGAGTCTCGAACTCCCATTCTGCACTGAAACAACGCTTTTGTGATGTCGAACCTCTCTTGACGAGCCTGCCCTTGAAACATTTTCTTGAGATGCTCGTCAATCTCCTTGCACCCCATGTTCTCATGTTGCTTCTGAAGCTCAGAGTTCATAGTGGCAAGCATAAGGCATTCGACATCTAAAGCATCATCAGTATACTTCTTATAAGTATCCTTCTCAGCACGGGAAGAGTTCCCGGTCGGCACCTCGGGGGCTTCTTCTTCCAAGACATAGAGCTTTCGCTCTTGCCTGAGAACAATTCTCAGGTTCCTATACCAGTCCATGTAATTTGTCCCACTGAGCTTATCCTTCTCAAGGATGGCTCTCAGAGACAATGTGGAGTGTGAAACACTTGCCATGGAATTCTACAAGAATTTTATGCAGAATAAAATCAGTACCAAAATTTCAAATACAATTTATTTTAATTTGGACTTCAATTAAAACACTCCCACTATTTTATTCGAAATGATAGCCCTCACTAACAATTCGGAGAGTTCATGCGAGCTACTCTCTTAGTGGACAAGATCCGTATTTCACCAACACTATGAGTCCGCTTTAGCGTTCCTCTCACGATGCGGTTATTTAGGTAGGCAATGCTTGCCAATCGCATCCTCATGCAATTCTTGTATGGTTGGTGAATAACTCCTTATTCGCATCCATCATATGGTGCATGCCAACCCTATTCCTCTAGGCACTCAACCTTTGAGGTCACCTAGTTAAGCTGGACCCGATGTCGACAGTGGGATATCACAATTATCCGCTCGCACCCTTTCCAAGATAGATTAATGCACCTTGCTTTGGCAAACCCACACTTCATCGATCGAGGCAGGAAGAGTGTCATCCATCGGAAGGCATCCGAACACTTAATATTTGATGAAGGGATTTTAATTATAGGTTAACAATTAACCATGATCAACATTTGATCAATGTGCACATCCAAAGAAAAACAATATACTAAAACCACATGCATCCCTTATGTGCACAACCTGACACCATCAAAATTTGATAGAAGGAAGGGCTAAATCTGAACATCCGGAAACTTCCAAATCCTCAGATTTACATGCATTGGACAAAGGCAAAGACAACTCAACTTAAAGCAGTAGACAAGCTCATCTCTCTATGTTGGATTCAAAATCCAAAACAAACTCGAGGGATGGTTACTGCTAAGGAGACTACAATTTCTAACAATTAGAAATTTCCACGCAATTCCAGAAGTTCTTGGCGGGGTACCAAGACTAAATCTAGACATTTAGAACACTTCTAAATCCCTAGGTTTACACGCACTGGAATAACAAAACTTCCAATTCAACAATCATGGCCGGAACCTTGCTCTGATACCATTGTTGGGTTTCTCTATAAGGATGGCACAACGCTTGTGCACGCAGTGGAAGAATAAAAACATCAAGAAAACCCAAAAGAAATGGGATCGGGCCATGATAGTTAAATCAAGAAGTTAACAAACAACTAGGCAAAAATTACCTCGGTGGCGTTGAGTCACAACTCAACGGAGATGCTCCAAGCTTTGTCTTCTTGCTAATGGCGAGTTCTACGTGGAATAATGTCCACGTCTCTACAGAAATCCACACGAGCGAGAGAACGCCGATCTATCCGTCGCACGGATTATCGGGAAGGAGAAGACCGCACCTTGCTTCTCCACGGACTGCTAGGTCCGCGCCAGGAAGAGCAACACCAGTGACGATCGCCGGAGAGAAGGAGGTCAACGGAGCGAACACGGCGGCGGCGGAACACTTCCGTCGACGGCGGGATTCAGGATCGGCGGAACAATCGCGGGACGGAACTCTTCCGTCGCGGGTTTCTATCAGCCAAGGAGAGATATATCCCGAAAAACCCTAAGTATTCTATTTATACCTAAAGTATAAAATAGACTTAGGAGTGTCGCTATCCGCAGACCACCCAAGAATAAGGGTTCCAGAGTCGGCGAGAATCACCAGCCGATCGGTGAGAATCGATTGTCGAGAATCACTAAGGATCGGCGAGTATCGGCTAGGATCGGCGAGAACCAGTCAGCGAGAATCGGTCGGCGAGAATCACCAGCAGATTCGGCGAGAATCAATCGGCGAGAATGCCCGATGATTCACGTCAAATCGTAGGTTGACGATTCTCGTCGATCGTCGAGAATCACCGTCGATACACGTCGAACAGGGTCGACGATTCTCGTCGATCGGTGAGAATCAGAGTGCACTACTCGACGATTCTCGTCGATCGGCGAGAATCCGAGCACCAATCCACCAAGGCAACACTTTGCCCCACCCGACTCTCCTTTAAGACAACACTTTGCCCACAACCCCATTCAGGTCGGTGATTGGTAACCTTTACCAACACAGTCAATCATCCAACTTCTCCACATCTCTTATGTGCGACCCTGCAGGCTCATATCGCGTTGACAGTGAGATTACATGTTTGACCACTTCTAGATCTCCATGGTAACTCCAACATTTTGAACTCTGTTTTCTTAGCACTAGAGTCCTCAACCGCTCCTAACATAGGTCCCTTAGTCTTCTGAGCACCATCCCGATAAGCTTGGAAAAAGTGCCCTTTCTTGCCACAAGTATGACAGTTGTAAGTAACCTTGCTAGTCGATGATCTAACCTTCTTCTTCAGCATTCTGTGAGATGCACCCCTCATAGGACTTGCAGAGTTCGATACCCTACTCACTGGTATCTGGTGAATTTTTTCCATATCCACTTCCAAAGATCTAGCCGACTCCACCAAGGCTCGGAATCCCAATAGTTTTGGTCCTAGAAGTAGAATTCGCAGTTCGTCACGCAGACCACTATAGAATCTATCAACTATAGACCGCTCGTTCTCCAACTTAAAGCATGGGTAGCGGCTTATCAAAAGAAATGCCTGTAAATACTCATCAACTGAGTGCGTACCCTGCACCAAGCACATGTTCAACGGCTGACCTGATGGCCTTCTAAATGTCACGTGATCCAACACACCACCCGACATTGAAGTCATCTCAGGGACAAAGGGTTGCACATTGCTTCCATGTTATGCACTAGTCATAGCGAGCACCACTTCAACGATCCTTCTTATGGTTTCAAACGAAGGAGGGGTCTCAAGCACGCCACTGGGTGCACTATAATCCTCAGAAACCAGATGTTCTGTCGGCTCTACGCCACTTCCGGTCACCTATAGTCGTACAAAACACCAATAAGTGACCAAACAAAATTGCAAAAAGCAATTATAGAAACGCGCAGGTTCCTCAAACACGAGTATTTTTCATTCCTAAGTGGACATTTATGAGTTCTTTTTAATGTTATAACGATGACGCACACATGTGCTCACCACCGCTTAAAAGATTTCGCCAACGAATTCAGTTAAGCCTGACTGTAACCAGAAGTCTAATACCAAATTATAACACCCCCATCAGTCGCATGACATATAACATAAGGTCCAGCTGGAACCCGACGCCATATACCACAGACAGTCGGAAGGGCTACATAAGAATATTCAAACTATCCAATTAAGACTACTCGTCCTACACAGAGCATTCTAGCAGAAGCTTTTAAAAGTTGAAAGAACCCAAAACTTAAATCCAATAATCAGGAATGTCCACAACCACACCACTAGAATGAAAACCAAATACACTGAAAGGGTACACAGCCTTATGGCCTTACAAATGTTCACTTAACAAAATAGTGTCTTACATACATCGGCTCGCAGGCCGGCCACACATGATAAAATAAAAACAACTATTCTTTATGACCTTCGAGGGTCAGCACAGCAACATGGGCTCCAGCCCGCTATCTAGCACTCGGCTCCGCAGCACCTGTAAGTAACATTCCACCGTACGGTGGCAAACAAAGCAACGGTCAGCCAAAGACAACCAAATTATAACGACCCCGCCCCTTACTCGGGACGGCGGTGCTCTTTCCCTGCATATCATTAGCCCAGTAAAACAATAAAACGCATTTATACTACGCCACAGGTGTAGGCTCGCACGGCCAAACACCCCGTGCACTCAGGGCACATTAACGGTGAATCCTTACACTTCAGCGTCTTCACCACCATCCCAAAGATAGCAACCATGTGAGTATTTAGCCTTTCTGACCACCGTCTAAGGCTCCCGACTATGCCAACGGCCAGTCCCCTTTTCGGGTCTCTCGCACCGAACCACATAGCCTAGGTCCAATTCCACTTGCCCGTTGCTCACACCACGTAGTCACTTTAAGATGTACACACGAGCCAAGCTTCTCCCGGATCCCAAAACTTTTCCAAACAATCACATAACCCAGTTATGTTCAAGGCCGGTTCCCTGACCGCCAAGTTAGCAGAACACGTTTCCGCTCAGTTTTCTGGGTACGCCTTGGAGTTAATCCCCAAGGATCCCTGCTGCAATCTACCGCGTAGAAACCCGAAAAACACAAAGCATGGAGTCTTCTACGGCAAAACATATCAAATGCAACATCACCGATCCAGACAATACACTTCCGGGTAGGCTTCACACAAAATGTCTATGCCTGTACTTCGATTCCGGACTCTATATGCAACACAAGGGGGACTATTTACATCAACCCCAAGGAACACCACGCACTCACCGCACACTCGCAGGAGCGGGTTTCCCTATGCAAAAAGGAAGAGATCTTCACATGCTCAAGTAGAGAATCATTACCCTTGTAGTTCGCTTTTGAGCCATGGAAAAACTATACGGATAGAAGTCTTCACAACGGAATTTCTTCCACGGATCCGCTCTCGGTTCTCCAAACGGTGCTCCGATGCTCCACCGGCGGCCGAAATCCTCCTCCTTCTTCCTCCTCTCTCTAACTCCTTGGAAAGAGAATGGCTTGGAGAAAATGAAGAGTTAACTCCCCCATTCCCAGCCTTAACATATCAGGAAATCGTATGAGCCATTGAATCTTACTTAAAGAAAATGAACGGCTCAGATCTGCACAAAAATCCCTAGACCTGGGCTGAACACGGCCTCGCACATGGCCGTGTTCCAGGTTGTGTGCCTCGATACAGGCACAATTGTCGAACACAAAAAACCACACGGGCTAAGACACGCCCGTGTCTCAACTTGACACGCCCGTGTCGGATCCTCGACACGCCCGTGACTAGGGGTGTGTCACATATAACCGCCACAACAATGGACACGATCCAACTGAACACGGGTAGGGACACGGGTATGAACACGCCATTGAAAGAAATAGTGCATAACCACCTAGAGGGGGGGGGGTGAATAGGTGTAATTCCTATTTTTCTTCTAAGGCAAAAAAGCTGTTTTGATATTAACTAGAAATTGCAAAGTCTACTGCTAACACAACACAACAATCAAAGCAATAAACATTCACAGAGTGCACACAAATGTTATAGTGGTTCCCCAAGGTCTGGATACATCCACTTTCCCCCTTCGCCTATCTAGTAGTGTACTAGATTCGGTGATGTAGACGTACGCATTAGAGCCGAATTATAACTACAGACGCGCACGACTATCTCTTCACGATGAATTCTATGCTCACACAATTGTTCTACGCCGCTACATGCTATCACATTCATTCAATTTCACGCTAGCTTACAGGTAGCCAAACCATTTCGAGATCAAATAAGGGCGATAGGCCGGTATCCGATCGAGGTAAAAAGGACCAATATTGGATCCGGACGAGCGAAGTTTGTACCCAAAGAGATCTACCAAAAATAATCACGAATTTGGAAAAAGTAGATCTCTCCCAACAAAAGACAACGAGGGCTCGCCAAACCCTTTACGAAATTAAGTCGATCAAGAAAACAACGCAAAACAATTGAAGCTAATCACGAAATTTGAAATGATTTCAAAATTTAATGCCAGAAATTCCACCACAAGATTATTTAAGGAAAGAAACACACGAAAGTGGAAAGGCTCGTTACCCAACCAGAATGGATGATTCCGATTCACTCGGCGATGATCGTTCTTTAACGGCTCCACCGGAATCACGCCGATAGGAGTGAAATTCGTCCGCCTTCGTCGCGTTACGCTGGAAATGGAAAGTCCCGTCGAAATCTTCTTAATATGAAAGTAAATATCTTCAAGTATGGCAAGAGAGAAATAAGGTGGCGGTTGTGTTGGTGGAGGCGGAGGCAGCTTGGGTTGGTCCTGATGGTGGTGTTTCGGGTAGGGGGAAGGAGGAGGGTGGTCGACTCTTGTTGGAGGGAAAAGGAAGTGGTGGCTCGGGTAGGAGAGGAGTGGTGGCCGGGTTGGAGAAAGAGGGATGGATGAGGAAAAGCCGAGATTTGAGAGAGGGGATGAGAGGTGGCCGGCGGCCAAGGAGAGAGAAGGGGGAGCAAGAGAAAGATCGGCCAAGAGATGAGGAAGGAGGAAGCTTCAAGAGGTAAGGATTTTCAAATTTCTTTTCATTCAATCTTCTCCAAATAGAGGGGGGGTCATGCCTATATATAGGCTACAACAACAACAACACTCCAACTGGCTACAAGCAGCCCAAACATGAAAACATGATAATAAAACACACACATACATCATGATTTTATATCATAACCATAATGTACATATTACATGAAATAAAAGTGCAATTATTAAAATAAAACACACAAAGCATAGATTAATAATTAATAATAATTTGATAACAATTATTATTAATTATTAATAAATCGGCTTGCCATCTGGACGCCTATTATGGCGATGCTCTTCACGGTCATTTGTCAGTGCGCCGTCTTCAAGGTGTTGCGCGCCGTAGTCTCCATCAATCCTCCCCCGCTCGAAAATACTCATCACCGATGAGTGGATTTGACTGCACCAGTGCGGGAGAGCTACAACCAAACGAGCTACCCCCGATCCAAACGGCCAATGGACATCGGAGACTGGACGATCACACCAACGACGCAGGTAGTGTCCAATATTGCCACAAGTAGAGGAGCGCACTTCAACCTGGAGTATCATGTAATGCAAAAAGATGGTCCTGGGGAACCTCGGAAAAGCATTAGGCAATAAAGGAAGAAAAATTTCAACATCAACTACAAACATACCTCCAGTGAAGACCGAAAAATAAAGCGATCCAGGCACAAACTCACTACCCAACCCATAAGAGAACGAAGTTGAGCCAAACGGACATGCAAATAACTCAAGTGGTGGAAAGACATGCAGCGTTAAATCAGAAACATTAGAAATAGGGGTATCACCCCAATCGGTGAAAAACATCAAAAGTAGTGCGCGTTCTCCTAATGTCATTAAATTCCACAAATGGTCCAGCTTGCCAACTTGCCCACTTTCTATAGTGCCCGAAGGTAACCGTTCAGGGACGAGACGCACCAAGTCAAAATCGCAAATTATACCGTAAGACGCTCTTTTTTGTAAGCTAGCAAGAATTTGAATAGATTGTTGTAACGTGGTTGGCGCTTCACTACAGTGCTTACATAAATAAAATTCATTGCGAGCATCATTATGCACAAACGTACTTAGTGCATTCAGTGATAACAGAACGACATAAGACGGTACCAATGCAATTAAATCTGGTAGCGCCGAGGGAATCTCATCAGGATGCATTATAAGCAGACCTATCCGAAACGTATAATTCGATAAGTGATTTTCATTAAAATTCATGGAGGATAAAATTAGGATAATGGAGATAGTCGCGACAGAAATAAAATCTAAAACATTTGAGGGTGTGACCAACGATGGACTCGTAGGGTAATAGGCCGTCAAAGGAGACATGTCCAAAGGAGGAGCTAAGTCCTTCTCAACGTCGAAACACGGGTTTAACGTCCAAGAAAGATCACCCGGTTGAAAGCCATTAAAGTCATATGAAAATTCAAACAATGGATTCGCCCTTACAGAAAATTCGTCCGACATTTCTACCAATACATTAGATATATCATGTAATTCAGAATCAGAGGTCAGGTTATAGGTCGGCAACAATAATACGAGATCTGGAGGCACTAATGGGACCTCATCTAGGGGACCTGGCAGAATGAACTCAGGGGGCACTGTAGAACTCCTGAAATCAATCATACCACACTCACGTCCTAAATGATCAGTACGTCGAGTCAACGGGTCTGGGGGATGAGTCCGTAAAATCAAACCCGGGGTACAATCCAAAAAGTCGTCCAATAATGCAACTTCCTTGCATACAATTTCTTCTAACACACTATCCAAGTTATTTAATTTAGAATCAATTATGGTCTCAGACAAGGGTAGAATTGAGCCCGACGGAAGCTTTAAATCGGGAACGTCAGATAAAGGTGTTTGCATCAATGAAATATCATTCGGGCTCATAGGACTAAAATCATCCAAGCATAACTCGTTCACCAACGGTAAGTCTTCCCAACCAGTCGTAACGTCCAATATTTCAGGATCATCAGAACAGTCCTCAATATATCTCGGTCTAAGAGGATCCAGCTTGACTCCGAACAGATCATATCCTAAGTCACTACTAAGTAAACTCTCATCATCAGGTAAAATGCCTACCGACTCAGGTGTAATCTCAGTAGGAGTAACCGTAGGCTCCAAAATGTCGTCGACGGGGAGTAGGGATGATTCCTCAATGGTGGAATCCTCATCCAGGTCACTAGGGTAACCAATATCCTCATCTTCACTCAAATCACCAGTGTATTCAGCCTCGTCCTCAGTGACGGGCACTGTCCTAGGAACAACCTTAGACTCATCAGGGGAGTCTATAACTAAATCAGGCAACTCTTTCACACCGTTCCTAACTATCAAATCCTTAAAGAGAGTTGCATATAATCGGAGACCGACTTGTTCCCTTGTTGAAGGGGGGCCAAATATTCAGTTTTGTGCTGTTGGATCTGGGCATTTGGTTTATAGTCAGTCATACAGCTTGGTATGGAACTAGTGTCATAACTATAGTCACTCACAGGCTTGGTGTTGGTAGTATGGAGATAGGCGGGATCAAATTGATTCGAAAGGAGGCTACGCATCGCCTGCCAATTATATTGATAACCATCAACACGACGCTCTTCATTCAGCCAAAATAACTGGGCCTGACCTATTAACCGCTCTCGGGCAAAGTGAATCTTTTGGGGGTCATCTCATCCGTAACACTTAAAATGAAGTTCTATACCCTTAAGCCAATCCCTAAAAATTTTAGGACACCCTAAACCATCATAAGTAGGACAAGTGTGGCAATGCCTAGGGGAAAACTTAGTCATGGCCTTATCATACCTAGAGTCCAACCGGGAAACGTGAACGTCATAGGGCATAATTTTGGATTTTTTTGAAATGGGAAATTTGAAATTTGAATTTTAAACTTTGAAACTTGAAATTGGAAATTTGAAATTTTGAAATTTGAAATTTGAAATTTGAAATTTTGAATTTTGAAATTTGAAATTTGAAATTTGAAATTTTGAAGTTTGAAATTTGAAATTTAAATTTTGAATTTTGAAATTTGAAATTTGAACTTTGAAATTTTGAAATTTGAAATTTGAAATTTAAATTTTGAATTTTGAAATTTGAAATTTTGAATTTTGAAATTTGAAATTTTGAAATTTGAAATTTGAAATTCGAAATTTAAATTTTGAATTTTGAAATTTGAAATTTGAAATTTGAAATTTGAAATTTGAAATTTTGAAATTTGAAATTTTGAATTTTTGAAATTTGAAATTTAAAATTTTAAATTTAAATTTTGGATTTTGAAATTTGAAATTTGAAATTTGAAATTTGAAATTTGAAATTTTGAAATTTGAAATTTGAATTTTGAATTTTTGAATTTGAAATTTGAAATTTTGAAATTTGAAATTTGAAATTCGAAATTTAAATTTTGAATTTTGAAATTTGAAATTTGAAATTTGAAATTTGAAATTATGAAATTTGAAGTTTGAAATTCGAAATTTGGAATCTGAAATTTGAAATTTAAAATTTGAAATTTATTTGTTTTTAATTTGAAGAGGGGGAGGAGTGCCAATTAGGAAATTGATGTAGACGTACGCATTAGAGCCGAATTATAACTACAGACGCACACGACTATCTCTTCACGATGAATTCTACGCTCACACAATTGTTCTGCGCCGCTACACGCTATCACATTCATTCAATTTCACGCTAGCTTACGGGTAGCCAAACCATTTCGAGATCAAATAAGGGCGATAGGCCGGTATCCGATCGAGGTTAAAAGGACCAATATGGGATCCGGACGAGCGAAGTTTGTACCCAAAGAGATCTACCGAAAAAATCACGAATTTGGAAAAGGTAGATCTCTCCCAACAAAAGACAACGAGGGCTCGCCAAACCCTTTACGAAATTAAGTCGATCAAGAAAACAACGCAAAACAATTGAAGCTAATCACGAAATTTGAAATGATTTCAAAATTTAATGCCAGAAATTCCACCACAAGATTACTTAAGGAAAGAAACGCACGAAAGTGGAAAGGCTCGTTACCCAACCAGAATGGATGATTTCGATTCACTCGGCAAGGATCGTTCTTCAACGGCTCCACCGGAATCACGCCGGTAGGAGTGAAATTCGTCTGCCTTCGTCGCGTTACGCTGGAAATGGAAAGTCCCGTCGAAATCTTCTTAATATGAAAGTAAATATCTTCAAGTATGGCAAGAGAGAAATAAGGTGGCGGTTGTGTTGGTGGAGGCGGAGGCAACTTGGGTTGGTCCTGATGGTGGTGTTTCGGGTAGGGGGAAGGAGGAGGGTGGTCGACTCTTGTTGGAGGGAAAAGGAAGTGGTTGCGGCCTTGGGAGTTGTGGATGGTGGCTCGGGTAGGAGAGGAGTGGTGGCCGGGTTGGAGAAAGAGGGAGGGAGGAGGAAAAGCCGAGATTTGAGAGAGGGGATGAGAGGTGGCCGGCGGCCAAGGAGAGAGAAGGGGGAGCAAGAGAAAGATCGGCCAAGAGATGAGGAAGGAGGAAGCTTCAAGAGGTAAGGATTTTCAAATTTCTTTTCATTCAATCTTCTCCAAATAGAGGGGTGGACATGCCTATATATAGGCTACAACAACAACAACACTCCAACAGGCTACAAGCAGCCCAAACATGAAAACATGATAATAAAACACACACATACATCATGATTTTATATCATAACCATAATGTACATATTACATGAAATAAAAGTGCAATTATTAAAATAAAACACACAAAGCATAGATTAATAATTAATAATAATTTGATAACAATTATTATTAATTATTAATAAATCGGCTTGCGATCGGGATGCCTATTATGGCGATGCTCTTCACGGTCATTTGTCAGTGTACCGTCTTCAAGGTGTTGCGCGCCGTAGTCTCCATCATTCGGCTTAACTTCTGCACTTCTCCTCAGATCCACAGATCTTACAGCTCAGAACCCCAAATAGGTTCCTACAACTCAGAGTGTCCCCACTCCTACAACTCAGGCAAACTGCCCTACCTCAGCCTTCACCAAGGCCTACACTCAGAGAACACAGTCTCCTACAACTCAGGCACAAAGCCCTACCACTCAGTCTTCAACAAGACCTACACTCAGGCTCAAAAGCTCTACCTCAGCCTTTATAAATTTAGTCTTACAACTCAGATCCCTTAGGATCCTACAAAAAGATAATGTTTACAAAGTAATTAACCACAACCTAGATAGAGAGAGAAGGGTTGGCTGGCTTCTTGATGAGTTCTTAGAAGAACTTTGCAGAGATCAACCTCCCTTAGCTTTCTTCAAAGCTTCTTGAATCTG
This sequence comes from Platanthera guangdongensis, assembly GCA_039583875.1. NCBI lineage: Eukaryota > Viridiplantae > Streptophyta > Magnoliopsida > Asparagales > Orchidaceae > Platanthera > Platanthera guangdongensis. The sequence goes on from CM077164.1 coordinate 45,059,159, forward strand.
AACTCAGTAGGGTTGAATCTTCTGTGAAGTTGATCTTCAATCACCTTCTGACTTAAGATCCAAATATCAATCTGAATCTTTCTTTGCAGCCTGGTTCAGCAACTGCTCTTCTTAGATGGAGCTCTCTCTCTCCAACTTCTTCTAGATCTTCTGTCGAAAATCTTCTGTATAATTACTTCTCTCTTAGTTGTTATTAGTTGGTTGTGATTGATCATCTCTTCCTGTTGAAGGAGAAAGCCTTTATATAGTCTTCCTCCATGGTAACCGCCTGATCCGATTTCTAACAACCTTCTGACAGCTTTGACAGTAGCAGTTGACTAGTTGAAATGATAGCTGTCAAGTCATCCAGTCACTTCTTGAAATTGCTGTCTCTGTCTGAAAGTGTCGAGACTGTTCTTCATTATGTGTCTACACAAATAGACTAAGTGTAGACACAAGTGAACAAAGTGTCGACACTAGCCTTGATGGTGTCGAGACAACTCCTTCTGTTGTTGTAACAGCTTCTCGACGCAGCTTCTGTTGAATGTGTCGACACTGATTGAGTGTGTCGACACAAGTACTTTTTCTTTAAAACTTAGTTGAATTCTGCTGTGTGTCGACACATCTCCTTTGTGTCAACACAACTTCTTTTGTTGTTGATACTTGCTGAGTGTCGACACATCTCCTTTGTGTCGACACAGTTGACAAATACTTCTGTGTGTCGACACTGCCTCTTGGTGTCGACACATTTGATGTCGACTAAGCTTCTCTGGGTGTCGATACTGCCTCTAAGTGTCGATACAATTTATGTTGACAATTCTTCACAATGTGTCGACACTGCCTGTAAGTGTCAACACATTTCTTCTGGTGTCGACTCTGCCTTTCCTGGTGTCGACACAAATACTCCAAGTGTCGACACAGCTTTTCTCCAGTGTCGGCACAAGCCTTCATAAGTATCGACACTGCTTCTCTAGGTGTTGACACATGGACTTAGAAACTTTTTTGCATTTCCTGCACTTACTTAACCTGTACATATAAACTCAAAGCACATCAAATACACCTTGATGTATATCATTGAGTAGGGTGAGGCTTTTTCAAATCTAGTACACATTTTCCAATGTACCCAGCAATCTCCCCCTATTTGGAAAAGTAATAACCCTTAGTCAATGATATACACCATTCATAACAAATACTCAATATGATATATAATAGTATTATATGACAGGGTAAATACTAAACAAAGCATGTAACACAAATCATCACAGAATAAATAATGCTAACACAGAACAAGCATTAAACATGTTTTGTTATAACTTCCAATAGTTTCATGAACAAAAGTTTACATAGATGTTTTAATACTAAAGATTACAAAATGTAAACTCAAGAAAATTCTATTCTATGGCTACTCTGGCTCCTTGATGAGAATGCACTTGCCAGATTGAATCTTGGCTTGAACTGGAGCATCAGTGTCATCAGCAGGCTTCTTGCCCTTAAGATCTTTCTTCTTCTGTTCTTCAGCCCTTATATTTTGTCTCTCAAAATAATGATAAGGCTTAGAGAAATACTTGCTAGGCTCCTGTGCATTAGGAGGTAGCTTCCCAAGTTTAGCCTTTCTTCTATACTGCACTATGGATTCTTGCCTGGCTTCATGTTTTCTCCACTCTTGCTCAGAATACCATTTTCCCCTCTCTAGGATATTATCCTTTGCAGCCTTCCAAGCAGTCAACATGATATTTCTAGAAGTAGGGCTCCACTGCTCAAAATCTGGCCTTAACTCAGCCTGTTCTCTGAACCTCTTCTTGGACAAAAGAGTTTCTTGCTCTTTTAATACTACCTCTGGTACAGGCTGGTCTACTTTCTCAATGATAATATTTTTATTTCCCTCTGGAGGGATATACATTGATTGGACTTCATGATGTATCATTTCAAAATTTGTAGGAGGATAGATCACCTGAGCAACTTTAGCTTGTTCTCCTCCTAAATATGCAGGATGTATACCAGATTCAACTACATTGTCATCATCACAAAGGGGTGGATATCCAAGAGTGGCTCTGATGCTATTGGAAATCCATTTAGCATGATCAGATCCAGCTTTGACTAGTACTCTCTCCCCCTTTATGACTTCTCTAGCCATATGATCTCTAAGATCATCCTTCTGAAACCTGATCTGTTCATCCATATAATTAACTCCATCTTTATAAAAACCTCTCAACTTCAGCAGAATTCCAGATATAACCTTTTGAGAATCTGTAATAGCAGTTTTTACAGCAGTTATGCTGGCCTGAAAATCCTTATCAAACTTTTCCTTATCAAACTCTGGCTTGGCTGTAGAATTATCAGCAGTTGGGGCAGTTGCAATTTTCTTTATTTTAGTAACAATTGCATTGTGAGAAGCAGTCAGATTATCATTCATCCTAATCTGATTTTCCAGGACATATCCTTGTTTGACTGCCATATCATCCACCTGTGTCCTTATCTTTTCTTGATGAGTGGCTAGGTAAACCACTGCATTACCTCCTTTATGAAAACAGTCAGTCATTTCCTTCTTATTTTGATTCACTTCAAATCTTATAGATTTTATGTCTTGAGCCAGATCAAATTGAAGTGATTTATGTCCTTCATCCATATATTTTTCTAGAGCCTTCCTTTGCTCATCCATTTTGATCTGCAAAGCCACCAACAAAGAGCTGTAATCAGCTGTTGGGGCAGGCTGTGGAGAAATTGTTTGCAGTGCTTTCTTGTAGCTCTGACTTCTCCTTTTGAAGACCATAAGCTTCCTTTTCTTTGCTTGTACCTCAGCAGCATCCTCAGATTCTGAGGTACTAGCTATGTCAACTCTATCCTTTGGACTTGGAGGCAAGTCCGTCTCAGTCCTTGGTAGCTCCCCCTGAATCCTTTGCTTCTCAATTTCATTTCTAGAAGGCTCCTCCTGTGACCTTACATGCTCCCCCTCAAGGTTAGCTGACTCCCCCTCAAAAGCTGCTTTCTCTCCCTCAAAATCAGTCTGTAATAAATCAGGGAACAGCTCTTCTAGAGTAAACTCCTGTTGAGTAGGGATAGGAGACTCTCTTATCTCAGGAGCATTATCAGTAACTGATGTATCTTCCATGATAACATCTTGTGGTTGACTATTTAACTGAGTTTGCTGATCAATATCAATTAAAGACTCAGTTAATACTTCATCCTCAAAATGGAAAATTGATTGATTAACTTCAGGTATTACCTCAAGGATTGTTTGGGTGGCTATTTCACTGTCTAAGTGAGTTGGCTCTTCCACATGCTGAGGCTCCCCCTGGAGTGAATCCAGGTGGATGGGGCTAGCAGATGGCAGCTCCCCCTGCCTCTGTGCATCTTCAGTCCTTACTAGTGACCTTCCAGTATTATCTGCTTCTTCCTCATTTGAACTGAAAATAACTTGTTCCTCTGAACTACTGGAGGATTCAGGAGCCACTATGACTTTCTTCTTCTTCTATGGAGGAACTTCCTTCTCTGGAGTAGGCATGTCCTTTGTTAACACCCAAGCCCACCTTGAGATAATCCTAACATCCATTCTCCTCATGTGATTTATCTTAGAACCTGCAGCTTGGTTCATTACTTCTGGAATAGTTCCAGCCAAGTATAAACTCATAATTCTACCCAGATTGGGCTTCTTCAGACTTTTCTTAATCTTGTCAAACATTACTGCTGACCAATCAGTTTTTAGTTTGAAAATGATCATTGTCATTAAACTGAACATGTGAGCTGATATCCTATCATGCCCACCTGGCTTGCACAGAATCACCTTCCCTACTACTTCAGACAAGAACTTGTCTTGCATGTTCATGCCTTTCCTGTTAAAAAATGATCCAATCTTCATGGTTGAATCAAGTCCACACCATTGCAGTGCCTCCCTTATCTTATATGTAGGTACATCTTCTTCCTCTTTAGTTCTTGGTAGATGTAGAACTTTTCTTAGACTCTTCTGGGTGAGTTTTACTTTTTCTCCATGGACTATGGATTTAATCTTGAGTCCAGTGTCATCAAGGGTAGCTGCACCAAAGAATTCGAGTACTTCCTTCTTCCAAATCTTGGTTTGCTCAGAAACTAGATACTCCAACCCATTCTCTGTAATTAGGGTTACTACCTCCTTAATTTCTGATTCCGCATCGTCAAAGGCATGTCGTACTAGCTCATATCCTTCATTGACGTTTTCTTCAAGTTTGGGCGCCATTAGGGTTTTGAGAAATCTTGAATTTAGTTGAGAGAGTTATCGACACAAAGTCTTGGTCTCGAAATAATGGAAAGCGTGTCGACCAACAATGTTGAAGACCTATTTATACCTTTCTAAAACGAATGTGAAAAGGCGCGACAAAATACTCTAAATGTGTCGACACTGTTGAAAAGTGTCGACACAGACCACTTAAGTCTCGACAACAGTGTTGACTTTTATGTGTCGACACCAATTATGATGTGTCGACACTTATACATCTGCGTTCGACGATTAGTCGAAACTTCATTCGACGATATTAGTGTTAAACCTAAGTGTCGACACTACCCTGGATATGTCGACACCTACTCTGGATGTGTCGACACTATTTCTCTGAAGTGTCGACACATACATCCTAGATGTGCCTACACCATTTCTCTGAAATGTCGACACCACTTCTATGTGTCAACACAGACAACTCCTTGCGTCGATACTATTTTAGTTTCATCAAGGGGCTTAGTAAACATATCAGCTATCTGCTTATCTGTTTTAACATATTCTAGGGAAATGACCTCTTTTTCTAGATGTTCTCTAAGAAAATGGTATCTAATTTCTATGTGCTTAGTCCTACTATGTAAGACAAGATTATTAGCTATAGAAATTGCACTTGTAGAATCACAAAGTAAAGGTGTTCTACTTACTTGAATACCATAGTATACTAGCTGATGTTGAATCCACAAAAGTTATGCACAATAGTTTCCTGCAGCAACATATTCTGACTCAGCTGTGGAGATTGCCACACTGGTCTGCTTCTTATTGCTCCAAGACACTAGTCTTCCACCTAGAAATTGACAGGTGGCTGTAGTACTTTTTCTATCTTCCTTACAACCTGCAAAATCTGCATCTGAATAACCTGTCAGTACAAAATCTCTATTCCTAGGGTACCAAAGGCCTAGATAAGGTGTGCCCTTAAGATATCTCAAAATCCTTTTTACTGCAGTCAGATGAGATTCTTTAGGGCATGCTTGGTACCTAGCACAGACACATGTAGCATACATGATATATGGTCTACTAGCAGTCAAATATAGAAGGGAGCCAACTATCCCTCTATACAAAGTTTCATCTACAGGTTTCCCTGCATCATCTTTGCTTAGAGACATACTTGATCCCATAGGAGTTTTCATGGTAGTGGATGATTCCATACCATACTTCTTTATTAACTCTAGGGTGAACTTAGACTGGCATATGGACAGACCATCTTCAGTCTATCGTACTTGGAGTCCCAAGAAGAACTTAAGTTCCCCCATACTGCTCATTTCAAATTTACCTTGCATAAGTTTTGCAAACTTTCTGCAAAGATTACTTTCAGTAGACCCAAATATTATGTCATCTACATATATTTGGACTAGGATAATCTTTCCTTTAGATTCCCTAAGGAATAGAGTCTTGTCTATTTTCCCCCTTGAGAATTTATTCTCAATGAGAAAACTAGACAGGGTTTCATACCAAGCCCTTGGGGCTTGTTTCAACCCATACAATGCTTTCCTAAGTCTATAAACATAATCAGGTTTAAGAGGATCAACAAAACCTGAGGGCTGCTCTACATAGACTTCTTCCTTTAGATTTCCATTTAGGAAAGCAGACTTTATATCCATTTGAAATACCTTGAACCCTTGATATGTTGCATAAGCAAGGAACATTCTGATAGCCTCCAGTCTTGCTACTAGTGCAAAGGTTTGATCAAAATCAATACCTTCTTCCTGCCTATATCCCTTTGCAACAAGTCTAGATTTATTCTTTACAATAATTCCATTCTCATCTAATTTGTTCCTAAAGATCCACTTTGTTCCAATAATGTTGTGGTCTTTGGGTTTAGGAACAAGCTTCCAGACCTTGCACCTCCTGAACTGATTCAACTCCTCTTGCATGACATCAATCCAATGAGAGTCTAGTACTGCTTCTTCAAATTTCTTTGGTTCCACTTGTGATAGGAAACTGGAGTAAAGAACTGTACTCAGATTCCTGCTTCTTGTTTGCACTCCTTGTCTTGGATCACCAATTATCTGATTAGCTGGATGATCCTTTAAGTGTCTATTTGCTGGAGGTAGTCTATCTTCAGGTTGAACACCTCCAGCCTCTTCATTAAGATGCACCTCTTGGTCTTCTTCAGCATCTAGAGAATCTTGTACTCCCCCTGGACAGCCGCCACCATTTTACACATGCTGAGTTGTAGTAGAACCTTCTGTAGTGGTAAGCTTGTCCATCCTCTCATCTATATCTGTAGAGCTGCATACACTACTTGGCAACTCACTGTTAATCAGTCTTGTTTCATCAAAGACTACATATATAGACTCTTCTACAACTTGGGTAATCAAGTTGTAGACCCTATAAGCCTTACTATTGTTGCTGTACCCAACAAAGATCCCCTCTTGGGATTTGACAGCAAACTTGGTTAGATAAGACTTGCCATTGTTAAGTATATAACACTTGCAACCAAAGATCCTGAAATAGGATAAATTTGGTTTTCTGCCCTTCACAATCTCATAGGGAGTCTTTTTGTGGCACTTGGTGATAGTAGCCCTATTGATTACATGACATGCAGTGTTTACTGCCTCAGCCCAGAAATATTCTGGGAGAAAAGTGTCACTCAATAGAGTTCTACCAGCCTCTATCAATGTTCTATTCTTTTTTTCAGCAATACCATTTTGCTGAGGTGTTCTTGGTTAGGAAAATTCCTGAAAAATTCCAAATTCTTCACATAGTCTTGTCATACTTTCAGACTGAAATTCAGTACCATGGTCACTTCTGATTTTAACCACTGTACTGTCCAACTCATTCTGAATTTGTTTAACAAAACTATATAAAACACTTGGGGTTTCAGATTTTTGTCTTAGAAAGAACACCCAGGAATATCTAGAATAGTCATCTACTACCACAAATGTGTAGACCTTCCTACCTAGACTGTGAACTGGCATAGGACCAAAAAGATCCATATGCAAGAGGTATAGACAACTCACTGAATCCTTGTTTTCAAGGCTATGAAAGGTGGATTTGGTCTGCTTGCCTTTTTGACAAGCTGAGCATATCTCATCCTTTATACACTTAACTTGAGGACCATTCCTCACTAACTCTTTGCTAAAGAGTTGGCCAATAGTCTTATAGTTAAGATGAGCCAGCCTCTTGTGCCATTTAACACAATGTGAGACTCTCTCATCAGTTACAAGACAAATATGAGAAACATTGTTCTCACACACAAAGTCAAGACAATAAACATTCCTCTTCCTATATCCTGTCAAAATGATCTTTTGATCATTTGACCTTTTGATATGACAATCATTCTTGACAAATGAGATATCATATCCTAAATCACTCAGTTGACTTATGCTAATGAGGTTATGTTCCAAACCCTTCACATAGGCCACTTGAGTGATAGTAATCTGGTTACTAGAAATGTTACCAAAGCCTTTGATGATTCCTTTCTCTGAACCACCAAAGGTAACTTTAGGCCCATCCTTGATAGGTGTGTAGTCCTTCAGCAACCCCCTTGTTCCAGTCATGTGCCTGGAATATCCACTGTCCAAGTACCATATTGGGGCATGGCCACTTGGACTCACCTGCAATAAAGACTAGTTAACCTTAGAACCCAAATGAGTTTTGGGTTCTTGGTTCAAGTTAGCCTGAAATCTAACAAATCTGCCTGTAGATCTTCTCACAGGCAGACTGTTATTCTCCTTGACACTAGAATTGTGCCAACAATCTATAGCAAAGTGGCCTACCTTGCCATAACACCAGCACTCAAACCTGTTGTACCTTTGTTTTGGTACATCCCTAGCTGAATTATTTACAGCAGGATTCTTATTTTGTGCTAGGGATTTGCCTTTAGATTTGGACCTAGCAGTCCAGGCAGGTTTTTTAAACCCTAATCCAGCCTTACCCTTTTGAGGTACAAACTCATCTATCAAGGGTAGAACAGATTTAGGTTTAGAAAAGCTAGCCATAATCTCTTTCCCTTTCTGAAGTCTAACCTCCAGATTTCTAATCTGATCATTCTTGAATGTAATTGTGCCCATTTGAATAACAATTATGTTTTTCAATCTGGCAATCTCATTCAGTTTTTGATCTAACAACTTCTCTGAATCTACTACAGCCAACTTAAGACTAGCAATCTCCTTTGCCTGAGTTTTGGCCAAGGTTTTGCTTTTCTTCAAGCCCTGCAACAAGTCTCTATATTCATCAATTAACTGATGAATATCTCCTTCAGATTCAGACCCACCCACATCACTTGATGCAGTTGTATCTGACTCTGACTCAGTACTATAAATTGAACTAGAAGAATAACTTTGTACCTTACTTGGTCCAGGCTGATCTTGGATCTTGTCTCCTTCAGATATAGCCATCAGTCCCTTGCACTGATGGTCTTCATGCTCATAAATTGAGTTCATTAGCTGCATGAACTCATCTTCTTCCTCTTCAGCAAATAATCCAATGTAGGCTTCAGCTTCTGATTCTGTTTCTGAAGATGACTGACCTGTCAGACTCTTGTCTTTCTTAGCAATAAAGGACTTTTCCTTTTTGCTCTTAAACTGAGTCTTCTTTTTGTCAGCTGACTCCTTCCTCTTTTCAGGACAGTCAGCCACTACATGTCCCTGTCTATTGCAGCAATAACACACCATTTTTGAAGATTTAGCTTTGCTTGGCTTGGACCTGCTTCTGTCATTCCTGGATGACTTTCTCTTCTGATAGTAGTCATCTTTTGGATGAGAAGTGGAAGGCTTAGACCTCCGCTGCTTCTTCTTTAAAAAACTTTGAAAGTGCCTAGTAAAAGCAGTAAAGTCTTCATCACTTTCACTGCTATCAGAACTCTTGCTATCTGAATTATCTGTGACAGCCTCAGCAATTATTTTAGGTGGAGATGGAGACTTGCTTCTATACTTCTTAGTGGCTTCAGTCTTGAAGGCCACAGACTTTTCCTTGTGCTCCACTCTAGTGTTCTTCTCTTTCTCCTTTCTAACCATTAACTGCATCTCATAAGATAGCAGTTTACCAAACAAAGTTGGAGGAGATATATCAGCAAGTTTGGCCACCTCCCTAATGACACAAATCTTGGTGTCCTAGTCCTTAGTCAGGGATCTTAAGAACTTGTTATTCAGCTCATAGTTGCTGAAGTCTCTTCCATAGGACATCAACTCATTAACAATCCTATAGAACTTCTTGTAACATTCTGTAATGCTATCAGACTTTCCTTGTCTGAAGCTTTCATATTCCTGATTTAACATTGACTTCCTATCTTGTCTTACTTCCTCTGATCCCTCCATATAGACTATTAATGTGTCCCACATTTCTTTAGAGGTTTTACAATGAATTAAGTTCTGAAATGTTGAATCATCAATGACACTAACAATTATATTCTGGGCTCTCTTGTCCATAATGGCCAGAATGATTTCATCTTTAGTCATTTCAGAAAAGTCCTTGGGAGTTTTCTGATTTGCATCCAGAATGGATATCTTCATTGGCACATATGAGCCTTCTTTGACTGTAATATATATCCTTGGGTCAGAAGCTTTCATAAAGAGTCTGTCCCTCTCTTTTCATATGCTAAATATCTCTTTTCTACATATTGGCAATTTCATTGACCCCAGCTCCTTGTGATTTTCACCTGAACCCATTTTCTTGATTCTTTTTTGATTCTTAAATCTGCCTTAAGGATCTTACTCTGACTGTTAAGTCCTTTCTTGAGTAACCTCCCTCTGATACCACTTGAAAGAAATAGTGCCTAACCACCTAGAGGGGGGGGGGTGAATAGGTGTAATTCCTGTTTTTATTCTAAGGCAGAAAAGCTATTCTGATATTAACTAGAAATTGCAAAGTCTACTGCTAACACAACACATCAATCACAGCAATAAACATTCACAGAGTGCACACAGATTTTATAGTGATTCCCCAAGGTCTGGGTACATCCACTTTCCCCCTTCGCCTATCTAGTAGTGTACTAGATTCGGCCTAACTTCTGCACTTCTCCTCAGATCCACAGATCTTACAGCTCTTAACCCCAAATAGGTTCCTACAACTCAGAGTGTCTCCACTCCTACAACTCAGGCAAACTGCCTTACCTCAGCCTTCACCAAGGCCTACACTCAGAGAACACAGTCTCCTACAACTCAGGCACAAAGCCCTACCACTCAGTCTTCAACAAGACCTACACTCAGGCTCAAAAGCCCTAACTCAGCCTTTATAAATTTAGGATTACAACTCAGATCCCTTAGGATCCTACAAAATGATAATGTTTACAAAGTAATTAACCATAACCCAGATAGAGAGAGAAGGGTTGGCTGGCTTCTTGATGATTTCTTGGAAGAACTTTGCAGAGATCAACCTCCCTTAGCTTTCTTCAAAGCTTCTTGAATCTGAACTCAGTAGGGTTGAATCTTCTGTGAAGTTGATCTTCAATCACCTTATGACTTAAGATCCAAATATCAATCTGAATCTTTCTTTGCAGCCTGGTTCAGCAACTGATCTTCTTAGATGGAGCTCTCTCTCTCTCCAACTTCTTCTAGATCTTCTATCGAAAATCTTCTGTATAATTACTTCTCTCTTAGTTGTTGTTAGTTGGTTGTGATTGATCATCTCTTTCTGTTGAAGGAGAAAGCCTTTATATAGTCTTCCTCCATGGTAACTGGCTGATCCGGTTTCTAACAACCTTCTGATAGCTTTGACAGTAGCAGTTGACCGGTTGAAATGGCAGCTGTCAAGTCATCCAGTCACTTCTTGAAATTACTGTCTCTGTCTGAAAGTGTCGAGACTGTTCTTCATTATGTGTCGACACAAATAGACTAAGTGTCGACACAAGTGAACAAAGTGTCGACACTAGCCTTGATGGTGTCGACACAACTCCATCTATTGTTGTAACAGCTTCTCGACACAACTTCTGTTGAATGTGTCGACACTGATTGAGTGTGTCGACACAAGTACTTCTTCTTTAAAACCTAGTTGAATTCTGCTGTGTGTCGACACATCTCCTTTGTGTCGACACAACTTCTTTTGTTGTTGATACTTGATGAGTGTCGACACATCTCCTTTATGTCGACACAGTTGACAAATACTTCTGTGTGTCGACACTGCCTCTTGGTGTCGACACATTTGATGTCGACTAAGCTTCTCTGGGTGTCGACACTGCCTCTAAGTGTCGACACAATTTATGTTGACAATTCTTCACAGTGTGTCGACACTGCCTATAAGTGTCGACACATTTCTTCTGGTGTCGACTCTGCCTTTCCTGGTGTCGACACAAATACTCCAAGTGTCGACATAGCTTTTCTCCAGTGTCGACACAAGCCTTCATAAGTGTCGACACTGCTTCTCTAGGTGTCGACACATGTACTTAGAAACGTTTCTGCATTTCCTGGACTTACTTAAACTGCACATATAAACTCAAAGCACATCAAATACACTTTGATGTATATCATTGACTAGGGTGAGGCTTCTTCAAATCTGGTACACATTTTCCAATGTACCCAACACCCGTGTCACTCGATAATCGTCGAGCAAATATCGTCGATCGTCGAATGCAGAGGGTCACTCGACAATCTTCGAGTGCCTTTCGTCGATCGTCGAACGCAGGGGGGCACACCCTCCTGGCACGCCCGTGTCGCCTGGCGTGTTCCTCCCGAACAATTTTCGTCGAACTCAATCGGCTTGCACGATCGTCGAACCAGGCGTGATCGTCGAACGCAGAACACGGGCACGGGTCAAGACACGCCCTTGTCAAATGACACGCCTGTGTCATTCAGCCGTGTTTCTTGCTGGGTCCTTCTCGGGACATAGCCGACCAACACACCTAGCCTGACACGGCCATGAACATGCCCGTGTCTCTGGCCGTGTACCTCTATACAAAATTCAAAGATCCTATTTGGACGCGACTAGCTCAAATTCAATTTTCGGGGCGTTACAATCTTCCTGAAAGAGAAAGCTGCTGAATCACTGGTCTCCCCGACCATATTCATAAATGCCAGCAAAAGGCTTACTTGTGCCTTGCTTGGCAAGTGGGAGAGGACAATCACAAAGCCCTCTAAGGCTTCATCCTCTGCCACCAAAGCTTCTGAAGGTACAAAGGCTGATACATCCACTCCCCTTACTGATGAGATCCCTCCTCCCTCACCTCAATATCAGATGCTCCAACAACCCTCTTTCCCACTTCCTTATCTTCAACAACAACAACACCAACCACAACATCAATCAACTCATATTCCTACTCCATTCCCCTGTCCTGTAACCTCTCCACAAATCAACATTCAGGAATACCATCAACTATCTCCATTTCCACCCCCCATGATACATACATTCCTTCACTACCACCATCTCCTTTTCCACCACATTTGTCCTCCATACCATCTTTCACTCTACTATCAGATATTCAAATACAAGATGCTCCACCTGTCACTCCACCAACTACTTCCATTCCTACATCTGCTTCCATACACACACATTCTGCCACACCCTCCACAACTCCACCTCTGGATCCCTCCATCACTACTTCTCTTATTGCTCTGCTTACTCCTCTCCTCAAAAATTTTATATCAGAGGCTATTTCACCTCTTGCTACTTCTATATCTTCTCTAGCTGCCAAAATATCTGCCCTCACTACTACTCCCTCTTCAGTTAGGGGCCTGGCTCCAGTATGCACTGAAACCAGACAGGGGGAGATACTTGATGAAGAAGCTGCAGCAGTACTAGTAGTACCAACAGTAACAGTTGCAGCAGATGCAGTAACAGCAGCAGCAACAGCAGATGTTGCAGATTTATTTCCATCAGATGATGAAGCCTTATTTGATTTCATTGATTTTATTGACACTGACATGGACATAGATGAGTCAGTCATAGAAGAAATACATACTGCTGGTGATTTCATTATTAATCCCACAGTAGATTTGGTAAGCCTGTTAAGAACTTTTGACACAACTTATTTTAACATACTTCCAGCTGACAGTACTAAGCCATCTTTGGCTATTATTCCTTATCCTTCTTCAATAAGTCCTAAAGTTGCCAAGCAACTCAAAGACATTTTTGCTGCCCCAAAGACTACAGCCATTCCAGCTCCAGTTGCAGCTCCTCCTCCAGCTCCCTCTATAACACCCCCTACCCGTCACATAGCATATAACAGTAGGTCCAGCCGGGGCCCGACGCCGTATGCCACAGACAGACCGGGTGGTTACTCATGGAAACCATCCAACCAATCATCGTCCTACACAGAGCACTCTAGCGGAAGCAGTTTATAAAAGTTGCAAATAAGAACCCAGCACTAAAGCATGAATGTCCACTAATCTAAAATAGGAATGTTATAAAAATACCAACATAAGCCTTAAGGCCTTACAAAATGTTTCACTTGATATTACATGATTTACAAACCACGGCTCGCAGGCCGGTCATACATGAATTAAACAGTAAACACTCCCAATTAGGCCTTCGAGGGACGGCTTCGCACTTGGGCTTTAGCCCGCTATTGACCGCTTGGTCCAGCAGCACCTGCAAGCAACAAACCACCGCACGGTGGCAAAACAAGGCAACGGTCAGCAATGCTGACCAAATTATAACGATCCTACCCCCAACTCGGGGCGGCGATGCTCCTTCCCTGCATTTCATTAGCATAAGCGAGCAATATAAATAACCATTTCAACACAGACGTTGGCTCGCACGGCCACACGCCCCGTGCTCTCAGGGCACATTCTCAACGAACCGGTCGATGTCACGTCAATTAAAGCCATAGACATTCCGGACACACCACCGCCACTTTGACGGCCAAACCTATGAGCAATTTGTCTTCCTGGCCTGGGTCACGACAATTTAAGCCATTGACCGCCGAAGACCCTAATCTATGCCAACGACAAGTGCCATGTGCCTTTAGGTCTCTTTAACCGAACGACATAGAACGGGTACGGTTCCATCTAACCCGTGCTCACATCGCAACGACAATTTAAACCATTTGCGCGGGTCAAACTTCCACCGAGTCCCATTTCCATCACAATTCACATAACCCGGTTATGTTCAGGTTGGCTCTCAGGCCACCAAGTTGGCGAGATCTCGTATCCGCCCAGTTTTTCGGGTGCACCTTTGGGTTAGTCCCCAAGGCTCCCTGCTGCAATCTACCGCGTAGAAAACCCGAAAACAATCCATAGCACGGAGTCTTCTCCGGCATTTATGCAATGCAACATCACCGATCCAGACCAACATGTCCGGGTAGGCTTCACACATCATGCCTATGTCTGTTCTCGCTTACGGACTCTAAACAACGGGGACTTCACGTATCTACCCGAAGGAACGCCTCCAACTCTCCGCAAACTCGCGAGAGCGGGCTTCCTATGCAAAGAAGGAGAGCTACTCATGCTCAAGAAAAGAATCGTTACCCTAGCGTTCCTCTTTGGCGCCATTGAAAAGTAAGCGGATGAAAAGCACCGCACTAGCTTTGCCTCCGTGGATCCGTAGTCGGCTCGCGATTCGGAGCTTCGAAGCTCCTCCAATGGCCGGATCTAGCTCCTTCTTCCTTCCTTGGCTCTCCTCTCTCTCTAAGGTTTTAGAAAGATAACAACTTAAGAAAAGTGAGGGTTTCTAAGTCCAATCCCGGGTATATCCCTTCAGGAACAACCCCCAGCCGTTGGATCTCAAAATAAGGAAACGAACGGCTTTGATTCGGTACTGAAATGCCCAAACTGGACCGAACACGGCCTGGCACACGCCCGTGTCCAGGGCCGTGTGCCTCATTCACCGTCAAAATTGAATCGCCTGGAACCTCACACGGGTATCGAACACGCCCGTGTTCGAGCTGACATGCCCGTGTCCTACCTGACACGGTCGTGTGGCCGGCCGTGTACCCCCATCATTTTTCCCCGAAAACAACCCGAGCACTGCACGGGTTCTAGGACACGCCCGTGTCCTTGCCCGTGTCACCTTGACACACATGGGCTCCAAGCCGTGTACACGGTCTCGACACTCGACACTTCGTCGAGCGAAGATCGTCGACCTGATGACACGGCCTTGGACACGCCCGTGTCCTAGGCCGTGTGCCATGTCTCGACACAATGTCGAGACCAAAGTGTCGACTTCCCGGGACGAGTGTCGACACGAGTTGACACGCCCTGAGACACGCCCATGTCGCAGGCCGTGTGCCATGTCTCGACACTTCGTCGAATGCAGAGTGTCGACTTCGCGGCTAAGTGTCGACATAGGCTTGACACGCCCTGGGACACGCCCGTGTCCCAGGCCGTGTGCCTGCAGCCAGAACCCAAAACTGGCCCAAAATGTCCCCCGTCACTCCTTTGAGTTTCGGGGCGTTACAACTCTCCCCCTCTTAAAAGAATTTCGTCCTCGAAATTATATAAAGGAAAGACATGTGCAAAACCAAAATTTGTACCTGAGCGGAACAACTCCGGATATTCGTCAAGCATAGTCTGCTCTCGCTCCCAAGAGAGCTCCTCATGACCGCAATTGTCCTACCGGACCTTGACCATCCTGATCTCTTTATTGCGTAGCCGCTTGACCTCCGAGTCCTCAATCCGCACGGGCTTGACCTTTGTCGTCAGCCCACTATCCACCGGCACTTGATCGACAGCGATCACTTGCGTAGGCTCTTGCGCCGCCTTCCGAAGTACCGAAATATGGAATACATCATGTAAACCACTAAGCTCCACTGAAAGCTTCAACCGATAGGCCGCTTCACCGACTCGCTCCAGGACCTCAAACGACCCAAGGTACCTCGGGCTTAGCTTTTTCAATCGCCGCACCCGCGAGACACCCTTGAACGGCTTGATCTTTAAGTATACATAATCGCCCACAGCGAACTCCACGTTCCTGTGCTTGACATTATAGTACTTTGCTTGCCGGTCCTGAGCGATAAGCAACCTCTCCCGAATGGTTCTCACCAAAGAAGTAGCATCCTCCACTTACGATCGCTTATACAACTTTGACTCACCCGTTTCTAACCAAGACAACGGCGTGCGACATTTTCTACCATATAGGGCCTCGAAAGGCGCCATCTGAATGCTCGCTTGGTAGCTATTGTTGTATGCGAACTCCACCAAATAAAGGTGGTCTTCGCATTGCTTTCCAAAATCCAAGACACACATGCGGAGCATGTCTTCCATGGTTCTATTGACCCTCTCGGTCTGCCCATCCATTTACGGATGGAAGGCTGTGCTGAATTTCAACTTTATTCCCAACATTTGCTGCACTAGCTTTCAATCATTGGACGTGAACCACCCATCTCAGTCACTCACAATGCTGCGGGGCACACCATGAAGCCGTGCTATGTTATCCACATAAATCTTTGCCAACTTCTCCACCGGATCATCCTTCCTATGCGGAATAAAATGCGACACCTTCGTTAATCGATCAACAACCACCCAAATGGCATCGTTCCCTTCTGCGACCTTGGAAAACCGTGCACAAAGTCCATAGAGATGTCGTCAAATTTCCACTCCGGAATAGGCAAGGACTTAAGAAATCCTCCCGGCTTTTGGCACTCCGCCTTTACCAAGGCGCAAGTTTGGCACTTCGCTACGTATATCGCCACATCCTTCTTCAAACCCGGCCACCAAAACAGCTTCTTCACATCACGGTACATCTTCGTGCTCCCCGGGTGAATCGAGTACTTGGTATGGTGTGCCTCGTACAACAACTCCACCCGTAAATTGCCCACACTTGGGACGCACAGACGACCGTCTTTCCAAAGTAATCCGTCCTCCACGACGAATTGGGAATTTGACCCATCCAGAGCCTCTACCATGAACTGCTTCATAAGAGCATCCATATCCAAAGCCTGCCAAATACGATCAGCAGGGTCATATTGGACTTCAGTCCAATTCAGAACTGCTTCAGCACTTGATTATCTATCCACATAAACAATCTCCAACGCCTCCAACTCCCGCACCAACCGCTCATCATGCACCGATAGCCAATTGGCTTGAGCTGGGGCTCGGCGACTCAACGCGTCCGCAACCGCATTCCCTTTACCAGGCACGTAGTGGATCTTGAATGTATAGTTCCCCAGGAACTCCATCCATCTACGCTGCCGCATATTCAGATCCTTCTGATCAATAAGATACTTCAGGCTCTTGTGATCGGTGTAGATATCAATCTTCACACCGTACAAATAGTGTCTCCACAGCTTCAAGGCAAAAATCACGGCCGCTAACTCCAAGTCATGGACCAGATAATTCCTCTCATGCACTTTTAGCTGTCTCGAGCCATAAGCTATTACACTTCCATGTTGCAGTAGCACGCAACCCAAACCGCTGCCCGAAGCATCGCTATAAATCTCATAGCCTTCGGTCCCACATAGCGAACTCAGCACAGGCGCCGTGGTCAACCGACACTTCAACTCCTCAAAAGCTCGCACGCACTCCGGCGTCCAAACGAACTTATGCTCCTTCCTCGTCAAAGTAGTGAGAGGCAAAGCTATCCATGAGAAGTTCTCTACGAAGCGCCTATAATAGCCGGCAAGCCCCAGAAAACTCCGGACTTCCGCTACCATAACAAGCTCAGGCCACTCCCGTATCGCAACGATCTTTTCCGGATCCACAACAATACCCTCTCCACTCACTATATGCCCAAGGAACGCCACTGAGGATAGACAAAACTCGCACTTCGAGAACTTGGCATACAACTGATTTCTCCTTAGCATCTCCAACACCAAATGAAGATGCTTGAAGTGATCTTCCTCACTTTGCGAGTACACCAAAATATCGTCGATGAAGACGATCACGAAATGGTCCAAGTACTCCCTGAAAGTCCCGTTCATCAAATCCATGAACACTGACAGCGCATTAGTCAGCCCAAACGGCATGACCGTAAACTCATAATGCCCGTATCTCGTACTAAACGCTGTCTTCGGGATATCACTCTCCCTTATTCGTAGCTGATAGTACCCAGCCTTGAGATCCAACTTCGAGTACACCGTCAACCCGACTAACTGATCAAAAAGATCATCAATCCGGGGGATTGGGTACTTGTTCTTCTCAGTCAACTTGTTGAGCTCCCGATAATCAATACATAGCCTCAAGCTTCCGTCCTTCTTCTTAACAAAGAGGACCGGTGCGCTCCAAGGCGAAGAACTCGGGCGCACATACCCTTGCTCCAACAACTCTTGCAGTTGAACTTTCAACTTTGCCATTTCCTTAGGCGCTAGCCGATAAGGAGATCGTGACACAGGCTTTGCACCTGGCACTAGCTCGATCGCGAAATCTATCTCTCTCTGAGGCGGGGCTCCAGGAAGATCTGCGGGGATACATCAGGGTATTCCGATACCACTGAAATACAATCAGGGTATTCCAGGAAGATCTGAGGGAATACATCAGGGTATTCCGATACCACTGAAATACAATCCAACGCGGGCTTCGGCTTTACAACCTCCACTAGTGTAAAGAACAGTTCTGCACCGGCACGAACCGCCTTCACCACCTGAAGAGCAGACATCAACGTCTTGCTTGACCCCTTTAAGCCCGTAAAAGTCGTCTCACGACTAGCTCCCAACTTGACTTCCTTGCTACCACAATCTATATGGGCCTGCTGCTCCGAGAGCCAGTCCATGCCAAATATGACGTCGAAGTCCACCAACGGAAGTAAAGACGCCCGCAGGTCGAACTCCTGATCCCCAATACGAATCTTAACATCGCAGATTCTATCCGCTCGCATCGAACACCCATTAGGCCACAACACATCCAACTTATCTTTCGCCATCGAAGAAGGGGCTACGATGCGTGATATAAATCCTTCGGACAAGGAGTGTGAAGCACCCGTATCGAAGAGTGCTCGTGCCGGATTTTCACAAATCAATACAAATCCTAAACAAGCAGTGGTAAGGTAACATGTGCATAACAAGTATTTAAAGAAATTGACTTGCTATAAATTAAACCGTACCTGTCACCACATCAGCCTGTTTGATGGCCTCCTGTTGGCCAAGATTATAAACCCTTGGTTGGGCCGGAGCATAATGGGATGCGGTCGACTCCACCGCCTTTCCCTTCTCTTCATAAGTAGCTCCCGGCCTTCTCTCGGACTTAGGACGTCCGCTCCAACAGTCACGGGCAAAATGCCCCGTCTTTCCACAAGTAAAACACGCGCCCGGGGTCCGACTCGTAGTCTCCCTAGAAGCACCAAAAGGAGCTGAGCCCGAAGTCCTATGCTTCTTGAAAGACCTCCGATAGCCGGACTTTGAAGTAGTCGGCACTTTAAATTCAGATTTCCTATCACCCAAGCTTTTCTTTGCTTGCACATTCTTCATGTCCTTTGATGTAGATTTGATAAGTTTTGAAAAGTATCCAAACTATAATCTCAAATAGGCAAGCGTACCTATCGAAATATAGTATAGAAAATATCGTATTTAAACTCGGGGACCGTTGAGTATTTGTACTCACAAGGAAGAGCTATTATTTTATCGATCGGAAAATTGGTTTTGCGAAAAAAACGAAAACGAACGTTAAATTAAGAGGAGAAATTCGATGATTAAAAGGCTAGCACTTGATCTAGAATCCCTTTGGGCTAGAATAAAATCCACGAAATTAAAGAGCACAAGCATCTAAATTATTAACTTCGACCGCGGAGGTTCCAAAGCTACGAAGCGCCTCTCTCGAGAATACGCACTCGACTAACCTTAGGTAGATCGATTAAGACCTCTCGGCCAGTCGAAAGACCTAAGCTTGCTTTAGGCGGTGAACCTCACTAATGGAGTTGACTCCAAGGCGGAAGAATTTTGCGTTCCTCTCTCGAGGGGTGCAAGAAATTCTCTTTATCCTTGAGTGATCTACTCGTATCCACAACCTCTCGGTAAATCTAGGATACGAATCTAAGCTCGAATAAACATAATTTGCAACTTATGAATTCGAAGAAAATTTAAATCAAAGATAAATCCAAGTTTAGAAAATAGAATGCTTGCTAAATTGAGACAAAAATAAGAATTTTATTCCAATCCAAAGTTCATCATGATCAAGTGCTAATTGGGAAATTAGCTACTCATCATGATGGGAGCATTACATGAAAGCATAAAGAAAGACATGATCAAAGAAAAGACTTGAAAGTAAAGGTACAAAATGAAATTAGAATGCAGGAAAAACAGTAAATAAAACAGCACTAAACTCCCCAAAAATCTCTCCCAGCATCTGAAGCTGTCTGGAATTTATAGAAAAAGTTACTGGGGTGGTCACGCCCCTAGGTCACGCCCGTGACCTAGGGCGTGTCGGTCTCGGAACCGTCGTCTTCAAGTCCTTTGAACGTTGGCGCGAAACCGCCAAAAGTCGTTAATTTGCTGGTCACGCCCCTAGGTCATGCCCGTGACCTAGGGCGTGTCTTGACGGTTGTAGAAGAACGGCGGGAAGCAGAAACGGCGGGAATAACTCCGGCCGTTGTTGGAGGGGTCACGCCCCCGGTCACGCCCGTGACCGTGGGCGTGTCTTGAGAAAACTTCCAGCGCCTGAAACTGCAGCATTAAGTCAGCACGCCGGGCTGTCACGGGGTTAGTCACGCCCGTGCCAAATGTGTCACGCCCGTGACTTGTTGCAAATTGAAACTGCCGTTGACTGGAAGTCAGGGCAAAGCACTGGATGTCACGCCTAGAGTACACGCCCGTGTGATGATGGTCACGCCCGTGACCTTAGGGCGTGTACTTTTAATTGACGTGGCAGACAGCTCCTTCCACGCGTCGGGTTCTCGCCAGGATGTCACGCCCGTGACCATGTCGGTCACGCCCGTGACTCTGGCGTGTCTTTTGAAATATTATTGCTTTTGCCCAGTTTTGTCTCCTGGTCAACCCTATAGACTCCAAATTTAAATTTGCAGCCCAGATTGCCCTGAAATAAGAAATTAGAAAAATTCAATAATAAAATTACAAAATATAATTATAAACTAATTAATTATTAAATAAAAATAACATAAAAACATGGACAAAATTAGAGTTATCAAATACCCCCATACTTACTCGTTTGCTCGTCCCGAGCAAACAACTTCACATGGAGAGTAGAAAAATTTTAACGCTAAAAACGAAAATTGAATATAAGAAGTAGAATGCGAAGTCTTATGCCTATGCTTGTAGTAATTATTGTAGAAGAACCTACTCATCATACAAATTAGTTTTTTAATTTTCTAAAATGTGTTTCCACTTATTATTTTTACTTCAAAGATGGAAACACGATAAATCTTCGAATCATGTTTAGGGAAAAAGTAGCGTGTTTGCTAAGATAACATTGCACAAATCGAAGATCGGGATACCCTCCAAAGAAATCCATCAATGTCGATGGCCATATGCTTGCCCTTTCACACTCTCGCCACGACACTAGGTTAACTTATAAGCACAAATCAGTAGGACTTAAGTAGGTTGGAATGTAGGCTTAGGTTTTTGGTTTGGAAAAACAAAGATAAATGCGATGGGTAGACACACCAAAACCTAAAGAGAGCTTGCACAAAAGAAATAAATTGAAAAGAACGCCGCCAATTCCTTTGTTTTGTTTTTTTCAATATGTTGAATATTTTTTCAACTTCCTCTTTTTATTTTTTTTTGGTTTTTTTTTTCTCTCTTTTTTTTGTTTTTTTTTTGTTTTGAGGAGAAGTGAGAAATAGAACAACTCTTGTATATTTTTTCAAAAGCCACCAAAATAAAATGGCTCCTAATCACACATAAACTGGTTTTATCTATAATTTCAAGCTCGGTTTTAGGTGTGTAATTAGGATGCTTTTTAGGCTTTGGTAAAGTGTTGGTGGAGCTATAACAAAAGGAAGGGTATAGGCTCAAATTGGCTTAGCAAGGGTAAAACGTTAGGTACAGGTGCAAAGGCTCAAACTAGCCAAAAGAAATGCCTAAATCCTTTTCATACTAATGAGTTTAACCTATGCAAAGTCTTGAGAATAGCTAGAGGACAAGTTCTAGACATCGAGAAAGAATACCTCTTTCTTGATCCGCGAAATATCTCTCTAGTAAACTTCTACACACTCTCCTAAAATATTTTTAGATTTTGTCGGTTTCCAAGTAGAAGTAAAATAAACTATTTCTACGCAGTCAGAAAAAAAAAATCTAATTGTATGCTGAATATTTAATTCTACTCAAATTCTACTAACATGTGCACTTAACTAGAAACACAGCATGGCCAACAGTTCTACTACAAAATTCAAAATTCAATTAAAGCATCAAAAATTTTCTAAACTTATGTAAAAGTTGAATACCTAGAATTTCGCATGTGAGTAAATAGAGAAATAAAGATCTCCCTAATTTTGAAAGTAATCCTATTTTTTTATTTTTGAAAATTTTTTTTATTATTTATTTTTTTGTATTTTTGTAAAGTAAGCAAAAAAACAAAATTGCACAAAAGAAATAAAATCCTTTTTTTGTATATTTTGCTTGAGAAATATCCCCCCATACTTAAACAAGACATTGTCCCCAATGAAAAATACATAAATAAAGAGAAAGGATAGGAGACTTCCCTGAAGCGGGTCATGCAGCACCAAAAAGTACCTGGAAGAGAAAGCTAAAGCAAAACATATTTTTTTATTTTATGAAAAAGAAAAGATACATGACAAAGGACAAGAAAATGATAAAAAGAAAAGATACAAGAGGGCGGTCTACAATCCCAAAGAAAAAGAAAGCAGGCTAATCCTCATCGCTATGTTGTCGCGGCTCCTGATAGTGCGTCCGGAGGTCTGAAAACTCACGCTCAATACGTGCCATGGAGGAGGCTTGATTTGTCGCTAGCGTGGTAAATCGACTGTCAAAACTCATAAATCGAGCGTCAAAATCGGCCTGCATCGTATCTAAGCGTGTGTGAAGAGACGCAAACTGACGATCCAAATAGCTCTGAGGGCCGGGCTCGGAAGAAGGGTCCTGCGGTGGTGGAGGAATCTGGGGAGAGTGAATAGTGCCGCTGGGACCGGCACCGTAATCAAGGCCAAGATCTCCACCACCGACTGCGGGGGGAATAGCCTCAAACTCTCCATCACGTCGCCGCGCTAGGCCGAGGGCCTGAAGGGTCTGGAACTGGATGACTTGTGGCGTCTGGACGCAGCTGAGGCGTGGAAGAGCATCCCAAATGCCGAGCTGCTTCGCGAGGAAAGTGATGAAGTTCCCGCCGTGCACTGCTCCCAACCTCGCATTTTCGGCCTCGTGCCGAAAGAAAATTGCGAGCAGATAACCAAGGTTGAGGGGGACCCGGTAAAACATACTATATAAATATAGTAAGTCTGCCCGAGTCACCACCCCGTGGCTATCGCCGCGACCAGAAATAGTGAAGGTAAGGAGGTTGTGGAGAATACGTAAGGCGGGAGAAATGAGTTGGCTGCCTTTGGATTTCTTTGGGGTGTAGGGGGCGGTGTCACTACTGATTTCCGCCCAAAAGGCGAGAAGGTTGAAATCGGTCGGGAAATCAGTAAGTAAATCGAGATAGGCTGGAGATTGGGAAAAAGCCTCCGAGCAGAAGCCCATGACGACATTGAGCTGGCGGATGGTGAGCTGATGCACCATCCCACCTAGGCGAAAGATGATGAAGTCGTCATCGGCCGCCCAGCGGAACTCGAATGAAGCCAAGAACTCAACGGTGAGTTCAAGAAAGGCATGCTCGAAAATAGAGAAGAGGGAACTCCATCCAGGGGTGGACAGAAATCCCCGCACCAAATCCGCAGCTCCAAATATGGCGAGGATCGCCCAATCTAAAATGCGGAACACACCAAGGGGTTTGGCGCGTAGGCGCTCGCTGCGCTCCTGCTGGGTTTAGTTTTGAAAAAGGAGCATGGCTTCCGCTGCGGCGGGATCCGCGGGGTGCTCGGAGGAGGAAGCGGTGGAGCGAGGGTGGTGGCGAGGCATTTTGGAAGAAGGGAGAAGAAAGAAGGATTCAGGTTAGCAAAGGGAGAAGAGAAGGGTGGATGGTGTGGAGGAAGAAGAGGGGGAAAAGCCCTATTTATAGGGTTTTCGGGTTGGTCACGCCCCCTGTCACACCCGTGACAGGGGGCGTGACAAGCACGGGACAAAAAAGAAAAGGAATCTGAGGCTGCCAGCCTCGGATTCGCTGGTCACGCCCCAGAGTCACGCCCGTGACTCTGGGCGTGTAAGGCGTGCTCGGCGCAGGAATCCAATGCGCTGGCATTGGATTCCAAGGCCACGCCCATGGTCACGCCCATGACCAGGGGCGTGTCGCATAAAAAAAATTACTAAAAGGAATCCGAGGCGTTGACCCGGGGTCACGCCTCGGATTCGACGACACGGCCCCGGGTCACGCCCGTGACTCTGGGGCGTGTAACTGAAACCAGAAAAAAAAGTTTTTGTTTTGTTTTTTTTTGTTTTTTTTTTCGGGCGAGTCACGACCGTGACTTGCCAGCGTCACGGGCGTGACACTAACCGTCACGGCCATGACTGGGCAAGAAGAGAAGTTTTCCAACTTCACTTCGTCGAACGAAATTTCGGGCTAGCCACGCCCGTGACCATGATGGTCACGCCCGTGATAGGACCGAAAGACGAACGGAACGCTGCGCTCGACGAAACCACTCTCGGGTTTCGCTCGATGAACTAAACACGTCTCTGTCACGCCCGTGACCCATAGGTCACGCCCGTGACAGAGGCGTGTACAAGCAGAATTTTTTTTTTGTTTTCTTTTTATTATTTTTTTGTGTTTATTTTTGATTTTTTTTTTGTTAAGAGTCAACTAATAAAACAAAAGTTACCGACTTGAAGAAACGCGTAGACTTGACGCTCAACTCCATCGATAGTCACGCCGAAAAAAATGTCCTTCAAACCTGCAAAAATTTAAATAAAATTAAAATTTAAGAAGAAAAGATAAACATGGGGTGCCTCCCACAAGCGCTTTGTTTATGGTCATTGAGCTCGACCCAAGCGGGGCACTCGTTTATGGGTTCGGGAGGTTAATTTCCTCCCGGTGCTCATTAGCGGTATCGCCGGCGAGGAATATCTTCAACCGGTGCCCATTCACTTTAAATTCTCCTTGTTCCGGGTGCGAGATAAGCACTGTCCCATATGGTCATACCTCTTTTACAATAAAAGGGCCGGACCATCGGGACTTGAGTTTGCCCGGAAAAAGTCGAAGGCGCGAATTATAGAGGAGAACTTGGTCTCCCGGTTTGAAATCTTTAGGGTGCTTAATTTTTTTATCATGATAAAATTTTGTGCGCTCCTTATAAAGTTTATTACTTTCATAGGATAAGGAGCGTCACTCATCGAGCTCGTTAATTTGGAATTTCCGAAGCTCGGAGGACAAAGTTTCATCTAGATTTAAAAATTTAAGCGCCCAAAAGGCGCGGTGCTCAAGCTCAACCGGTAAGTGACATGCTTTCCCATAGACCAATCGGTACGGCGTACAACCGATAGCGGTCTTGTACGCGTTCCGATAAGCCCAAAGAGCATCATCAAGCTTGACCGACCAATCCTTTCTATTAGTAGAAACCGTTTTCTCCAAAATTCGTTTGATTTCACGGTTAACTACTTCTACCTGGCCACTTGTTTGAGGGTGATAGGGGGTGGCTAACCTATGTGTAACGCCGTATTTAGACAAAACCTTGGCGAATTGTGCATTACAAAAGTGGGTGCCCCTATCACTAACTATTGCCCGCGGTGCTCCAAATCGTGAAAATAGTTTTTTGAGAAATTGGGTCACGACTCGGGCGTCATTAGTGGGAAGGGCTTGCGCTTCCACCCACCGTGACACATAGTCGACCGCTACAAAATATATTTATTTCCATGCGATGTTGGTAGCGGTCCAACAAAGTCGATCCCCCATAAATCAAAAACTTCTATTTCTAAAAATGTATTTAACGACATTTCATCGCGGCGGGAAATATTACCTGAGCGTTGGCATTGTTCACAACGACTTACATGGGCGTGAGCATCCTTGAAGATGCTTGGCCAATAGAAGCCCGCTTCAAGTACCTTCCGAGCCGTCCGATTAGCTTTATAGTGCCCACCGGCGGGTCCTTCATGACAATGCTTTAAAATTTGTGCGCCTTCCTCATGAGAAACACACCTCCGCACTACTTGGTCCGCACAAACACGAAAAAGGAAGAGATCCTCCCAAAAATAATTTTTCAAATCAGAAAAGAATTTCTTCTTTTCTTGATAAGAAAAACCATTCGGGAGGAATCTCGCAACAAGATAATTTGCGAAATCGGCGAACCAAGGAGTGGGGAGGGTGATTACCTTATGAATGGCGAGAAGGCGCTCCTCGGGAAAAGTGTCGTCAATGTCCTCCTCCATGAGCTCCCCCGAATTTGGGTTCTCCAACCGCGAAAGATGGTCAGCCGCCAAGTTCTCTGCTCCTCTCTTGTCGCGAATCTCCAAATCAAATTCTTGGAGCAGTAAGATCCACCTAATCAATCACGGCTCGCGATTCGGAGCTTCGAAGCTCCTCCAATGGCCGGATCTAGCTCCTTCTTGGAGCAGTAAAAACATGGACAAAATTAGAGTTATCATCCTTCTCCAAGGACCGGGTAGTATTGAACAAGGTTAAGAAACCCTGCGTCATCGGCCCCGACAGTAGTAATCTCAACTCATCTCTCAACCCTTCATAGAAGCGATTAGTCTTGCGCTCCTCATCCACAATATTGGAGCTAGCATAACGACTCAAACGAATGAACTCGTGGAGATATTCATCCACGCTCTTCTCACCCTGAACCAACTTCAGAAATTCGTTTTCCATCGAAATCCTTTGAGTAGAAGGGAGGTATCTTGCTAAGAACAATCCCGAGAACTCTTCCATCGGAACGTCTATGAGTTGTCTACCTCTCAAATGATGCAGCTCCAAACCTTCCCACCACATCCTCACTTCACCGTCCAGAAGGAACGTAGCGATGGTGGTCATTTGCCACTCCTCCGTCTCCATTGCTGTCATGAATCTCTTCACCCTGGAGAGCCAGTTTTCAGCCTGCAATGGGGTTCCCAACCCCAAGAATAACGGAGGGTTAAAGCTCATTACATGCTTAAGCTGCCTCTCAGTTGCCCTCCTTGGCACCATCGGTTCCACAACCACTTGCTCCACTCTCCTTGGCTCAGCCTCTTGAAGAGGTACCTGCTCCATCACAGGAGCGGGCTGCTGCGTTTGCCTTGCAGGCTGCGCATTTATCACGGCCAACACCGCTTCGGCCACCAATCGTATGTTCTCAGCCGACAGAGGTGTTGCAGGAGCAACATCCGGTGCACTACTAGCCTCAGAAACTCGGCGTTCTGACGGCCCAACACCACTTCTGGTCACCTATAGTGGTACAAAACACCGTTAAGCGACCAAATAAAATTGCAAACAACAATTATAGGAACACACAAGTTCCTCAAACACGAGTATTTTCATTCCTAAGTGGACATTCATGGGTTCTTTTACCGTTATAACGATGACGCACACAATGTGCTCACCACCCCTTAAAAAGAATTCGCCCACGAATTCACTTTAAGCCCGACCAAAACCAGTAGTCTGATACCAAATTGTAACACCCCCTACCCGTCACATAGCATATAACAGTAGGTCCGGCCGGGGCCCGACGCCGTATGCCACAGACAGACCGAGTGGTTACTCATGGAAACCATCCAACCAATCATCGTCCTACACAGAGCACTCTAGCGGAAGTAGTTTATAAAAGTTGCAAATAAGAACTCAGCACTAAAGCATGAATGTCCACTAATCCAAAATAGGAATGTTATACAAATACCAATATAAGCCTTAAGGCCTTACAAAATGTTTCACTTGATATTACATGATTTACAAACCACGGCTCGCAGGCCGGTCATACATGAATAAAACAGTAAACACTCCCAATTAGGCCTTCGAGGGCCGGCTTCGCACTTGGGCTTTAGCCCGCTATTGACCGCTTGGTCCAGCAGCACCTGCAAGCAACAAACCACCGCACGGTGGCAAAACAAGGCAACGGTCAGCAATGCTGACCAAATTATAACGATCCCGCCCCTAACTCGGGCGGCGATGCTCCTTCCCTGCATTTCATTAGCATAAGCGAGCAATATAAATAACCATTTCAACACAGACGTTGGCTCGCATGGCCACACGCCCCGTGCTCTCAGGGCACATTCTCAGCGAACCGGTCGATGTCACGTCAATTAAAGCCATAGACATTCCGGACTCACCACCGCCAATTTGACGGCCAAACCTATGAGCAATTTGTCTTCCTGGCCTGGGTCACGACAATTTAAGCCATTGACCGCCGAAGACCCTAATCTATGCCAACGACAAGTGTCACGTGCCTTTAGGTCTCTTTAACCGAACGACATAGAACGGGTACGGTTCCATCTAACCCGTGCTCACATCGCAATGACAATTTAAGCCATTTGCGCGGGTCAAACTTCCACCGAGTCCCATTTCCATCACAATTCACATAACCCTGTTATGTTCAAGTTGGCTCTCAGGCCACCAAGTTGGCGAGATCTCGTATCCGCCCAGTTTTCCGAGTGCACCTTTGGGTTAGTCCCCAAGGCTCCCTGCTGCAATCTACCGCGTAGAAAACCAGTGCGGGAGTCTACATATGCAGACTGGGAGCTGTCAAACATATCTTGGGAGGAGTTTGGCGATGTATTTTTGGATCACTTCGTATCTACTACAGATAGAGATGCTTTGGAGGAGAGGTTTCTGAACCTCAGGCAGGGGAGCAGATCGATGATTGAGTACCAGAGGGAGTTCTCCCACCTTGCCAGGTTCACAGGGATACAGGACACAGACGATAGGAGGTATGCCAAGAGGTTTTATCAGGGCCTCAGGGACGATTTGAGGCAGGCTTTGTTGTACATTTCTCACAGCATGTCTACCCAGATTATCGAGATGGCAAAAAAGCTGGAAGCTGACCAGCTGATGGTGCAAGGCAGAGGAAAGAGACCGTATGATGGGTTGACATCAAGAGAGAGCAGCATGGGCTCTTAGAGAGGCAGGACTATTGGATACAAGTGGGGTGGGGGACGTCGTCGTCCCAACTTCAGGCAAGAACAGGGGCCTCCTCCAGCATTAGCTCCCCCACCTCTACATGTGCATGCTCCAAGGATGCAGGATGACCATGGACATCGGCCAGTAGTCTATTACGGATGCCGCCAGCCCGGGTACATTAGATCGGAGTGTCCGCATCGATTCCATCCTCCTCCTCCTCCTCCACCTCCAGTGGCCCCAGTACAACATGGTCGAGGCTGAGGTTGAGGACGAGGTCGAGGCCGAGGCTGGGGATATCATGGCAGAGGACGCAACTAGGAACAGTTGTACGCTTTGGACCTCACGGAGCAGAGGAACCCCGAGGAGGTGATCACAGGTACTTAAATTATTTTAATTTAGAAATTCAACCTTAGTAGTGCCTTGAAAACCATAGAAATAACATCAATTATACCTCAAATAAATCTCAGGCATAGTTATGATCAGCGACAAGCCCGCACATACCCTCTTCGACACGGGTGCTTCCCACTCATTCGTGTTGGACACTTTCATTGAAGGACTAGAGGGTGTGGAGAGATTCCCTAGCACAGAGATGAGAGTGCGTCTTCCTGACAGCTCAGAGCTACGGACTACGGATAGCTGCAACATGGAGGTCGAAATAGGATGCAAGTGTAATGCCCCCTATCCGTCGCATAGCATATAGCAGTAGGTCCGATCGGGGCCCGACGCCATATACTACAGACAGACCAGGTGGTTACACATGGAAACCATCCAACCAATCATAACGTCCTACACAGAGCATTCTAGCGGAAGCAGTTTATAAAAGTTGCAAATAAGAACACAGCACTAAAGCATGAATGTCCACTAATATAAAATAGGAATGTTATACAAATACCAACACAAGCCTTAAGGAATTACAAAATGTTTCACTTGATATTACATGGTTTACAAACCACGGCACGCAGGCCGTTCATACATGAATAAAACAGTAAACACTTCCAATTAGGCCTTCGAGGGCCGGCTTTGCACTTGGGCTTTAGCCCGCCATTGACCGCTTGATCCAGCAGCACCTGCAAGCAACAAACCACCGCACGCTGGCAAAACAAGGCAACGGTCAGCAATGCTGACCAAATTATAACATCTCGCCCCCAACTCGGGGCGGCGACGCTCCTTCCCTGCATTTCATTAGCATAAGCGAGCAATACATATATATTCATTTCATCACAGACGTTGGCTCGCACGGCAACACGCCCCGTGCTCTCAGGGCACATTCTCGATGAACCGGTCGATGTCACGTCAATTAAAGCCATAGACATTCCGGACTCACCACCGCCACTTTGACGGCCAAACCTATGAGCATTTTGTCTTCTTGGCCTGGGTCACGACAATTTAAGCCATAGACCGCCGAAGACCCTAATCTATGCCAATGGCAAGTGCCACGTACCCTTAGGTCTCTTTAACCGAACGACATAGAATGGGTACGGTTCCATCTAACCCGTGCTCACATCGCAACGATAATTTAAGCCATTTGTGCGGGTCAAACTTCCACCGAGTCCCATTTTCATCACAATT
Organism: Platanthera guangdongensis; assembly: GCA_039583875.1. Taxonomy (NCBI): domain Eukaryota; kingdom Viridiplantae; phylum Streptophyta; class Magnoliopsida; order Asparagales; family Orchidaceae; genus Platanthera; species Platanthera guangdongensis. The sequence goes on from CM077164.1 coordinate 45,089,774, forward strand.
CACATAACCCGGTTATGTTCAAGTTGGCTCTCAGGCCACCAAGTTGGCAAGATCATGCATCCGCCCAGTTTTACGGGTGCACCTTTGGGTTAATCCCCAAGGCTCCCTGTTGCAATCTACCGTGTAGAAATCCCGAAAAACAACCAATAGCACGGAGTCTTCTCCGGCATTATGCAATGCAACATCACCGATCCAGACCAACATGTCTGGGTAGGCTTCACACATCATGCCTATGTCCGTTCTCGCTTACGGAGTCTATACAACGGGGACTTCACATATCTACCCGAAGGAACGCCTCCAACTCTCCGCAAACTCGCGAGAGCGGGCTTCCTATGTAAAGAAGGAGAGCTACTCATGCTCAAGAAGAGAATCATTACCCTAGTGTTCCTCTTTGGCGCCATTGAAAAGTAAGCGGATGAAAAGCACCGCACTAGCTTTGCCTCCGTGGATCCGGAGTCGGCTCGCGATTCGGAGCTTCGAAGCTCCTCCAATGGCCGGATCTAGCTCCTTCTTCCTTCCCTGGCTCTCCTCTCTCTCTAAGGTTTTAGAAAGATAACAACTTAAGAAAAGTGAGGGTTTCTAAGTCCAATCCCGGGTATATCCCTTCAGGAACAACCCCCAGCCGTTGGATCTCAAAATAAGGAAACGAACGGCTTTGATTCGGGACTGAAATGCCCAAACTGGACCGAACACGGCCTGGCACACGCCCGTGTCCAGGGCCGTGTGCCTCATTCGCCGTCAAAATCGAATCGCCTGGAACCTCACACGGGTATCGAACACGCCTGTGTTCGAGCTGACACGCCCGTGTCCTACCTGACACGGCCGTGTGGCCGGCCGTGTACCCCCATCATGTTTCCCCAAAAACAACCCGAGCATTGCACGGGTTCTAGGACACGCCCTTGTCCTTGCCCGTGTCACCTTGACACACCTGGGCTCCAAGATGTGTACACGGTCTCAACACTCGACACTTCGTCGAGCGAATATCGTCGACCTCATGACACGGCCTTGGACACACCCGTGTCCTAGGCCGTGTGCCTTGTCTCGACACAATGTCGAGACCAAAGTGTCGACTTCCCGGGACGAGTGTCGACACGGGTTGACATGCCCTGCGACACGCCCGTGTCGCAGGCCGTGTGCCATGTCTCCACACTTCGTCGAATGCAGAGTGTCGACTTCGCGGCTAAGTGTCGACACAGGCTTGACACGCCCTGGGACACGCCCGTGTCCCAGGCCGTGTGCCTGCAGCCAGAACCCAAAACTAGCCCAAAACGTCCCCCGTCACTCCTTTGAGTTTCGGGGCGTTACACCCTCTCAGGCTGAGAAACCTGAAATTTCTGTTGAAGCCTTAAAAGCTTTAAATGCTCTATAAGATAATCCTCAAGAGTCCACTAATGATGATGACGAGGATGATGATGAGGATTCTAATGAGGAGGCCAAGAAAAAGAAAGTTTCCAAGAAAAGGAAAGCTCTTCCACCTCCTACTCCAAAGTCCAATCCAGCAAATGACACCCCTTACTATATCCTTCATAAAATCACTCCTTATAAGGGAATGCCTGCTTGGATGTGGATTGTTGGAACACCCTATTACTGATTTGGGCAAGGATCACTATGTCTCTTAGGAAACCTTTTTTGACCTCATTGTATAGATCTAAAGGTCAATTAGAATTGAGTCTAGGGGTTAGTACTTAGGTTTGGGAGCTGCCCTCAAGACCAGGGTTTTCAGTTTTGGAGACCAAGTCATTTCGTCAAGCTCAGTACGACGAATCGTCGAACTCCATTTGACGATCGTTGAGCTCACTTCGACGAGTCGTCGAACTCCATTCGACGATCCCTGAGCTCAACTTCAACAAGTCGTCGAACTCCATTCGATGATCTTCAAGCTCAGATCGACGATCTTGACTCCAGTTTGATTCTCTATCTCTGAGCTCAGTTCGACGATAGTTGAGCTCAGATCGTCGATCTCTGTTTCTGTCTAAGTCCAATCTCTGAGCTCAGTTCAACATTAGCGGAGCTCAGTTCGACGTTTTCTCTGAAGAGTTCAACGTTTTTCAAGATTCAAATTTGGACAGCTGTGGAATTATTGTCAGCATTGAATTTAGAGATCTTGTAGCCGCTTTTCATTTAATCTGGAGCAAGTTTCAAGGAATTTTCCAGGAATGTTTTGTTGTACTTTCCTCCAGAAGACAAATGCAATTAAGAAAGTAATTAATGACAGGCTAACGGCTATCTTGGACAAAAGGATCATTTCTATTCAGACAAAAGGAATATAAAAGATCAGATTTTTCATTATTGTTGTAGAAAAACAAGAAGTCAGACACATATTCTCTGCAACAAAGAATAATAACAACTTCTGCAACAACAATTCTCTGCAACAATAAGATTTACAGCTCTTACAACAACTGTTTTACAAGAGAAAGAAAGAGAGTTGCAGACATTCTCAGTCTCAAAGATTCATACAAGAACATCATTACCAAAGGAGATCAACAAACTGAAATCTTCAGATCTCTTTTGATTCAAGTGTTCAAAGGCCATCATCACTCAAGACTCTAGACACCACACATTTCAGTTGCTGCTGAAATCATCTATTGCTGGAGATCAAATCATTTGAAGGCCTATCACCCTACTGCAAAGCTTCACTTCCTGAACAACTCAAGATCTCAGGGGGAGCTTTGACAACATCCACTATCTTCTCTCTGACTGTTGACAGAGAAGATCATCTCTCTCCCTCTCTCTCTCTCTCTCTCTCTCTGCTGTAAAGGGTTTTTCAAACTCCCTTCAAAAGTTTATGATTGGTTTCTGAGACCTTATCAAAACTCAGTGGTGGCAAGATGCCTGATCAAAAAATCTGATTTGGTTTTTGAGCACCTTATCAAAAGCTCATTGGTGCCCAGGACACCTGATCAACTCATCCTGCAGTGGATTCCTACCTAGGGTGGTAGAAGAGTGGATGTACCCAGGTTGATTGGGGAACCACTATAGCTCCTTGTGTCATCTGGTTGCTTGTCTTTCTTTTTGTTTTTGGCTGTGGTTTGTGATTAGATTGCTTTGTAGATTGTGATTGCTCTGTGATTATTCTGTGTTTAGATTTACTGTTTACTATTAGCTTCCCTGTTCACTTAGGAATACAATAATAATTGTAAAAAGTTTTTAGCAAGCACCATACTCTATTCACCCCCCTCTAGAGTATATCAGATCTAACTTGCACTTTCAATTGGTATCAGAGGGAGGTTGGTTAAAATACCACATCTCAGTGGTTGCACAGGCTAACACCTGAACCCAAAGATCCCTATAGTTAGATCTGCTAGTTTTGATTTTGTTATTAAGATTATTCCTTCACAAAACATGGCCCAAAACAAAGATTATGCTAGCACCAGACCTCCAGTGTGCAATCTGTCTAAGTTTGCACTTTGGAAGGCAAGGATCAGGTTGCACATGGATTCTATTGATGAAGACATTTTCAATTCTGTTTTGACAGTATGTCCATGACCTCCAGAGAACACAAGTACAAGTGATGTTCCACCTCCATCAGGAACAGATACAGAGATAAAGAAATGGAAAATTGCAGATGCAAAGGCTATGAACATTCTAGCCCAGACTATGTCTGATGAAATTTTCCAAAAGGTAGCTGAATGCAACTCGGCAAAGGTGATCTAGGACAAGCTATCTGAAATAGTCTCAGGATCTGCTGATGAAAGAAAGGACAGAAGATCTCACCTCATAACCCAATATGAGAATTTCAAGAAAGGAGAAGCTGAGTCAGTAGCAAAAATGCATAATAGACTCAGCCTGATAGTCAATGAACTGAAGACTTTGGACAAAGAGATCTCATTAACTGAGCTAAATGATAAAATCCTAATGTGCTTCCCAAGCACTTGGGACTCAAGGATCTGGCCAATCAAGGATGCCAGAAGTCTCAATGAGATCACAACAGAAGCTTTCTTGGGCAAGCTCAAGTCTTATTAGCTGCTCATCAAAAATAGAGAAGAAGAACAGAAGGCTGCCTCACCAACCAAAAGAAAGGAAAAGTCAATAGCTTTCAAAGCCACTGAAGATCAGCCTGAAAACAAGGTCACAGGCAATGATGAGCTTCTTAGTCTACTGGCCAAAAGATTTTACAAAATGCCCAGAAAGGACTTCAGGAAGAGATCATACAAAGAACATGACAAGCCAAGGTATGATAAATCAAATAATAAAGAAATTATTTGCTTTGGTTGCAGTAAACCAGGCCACATTGTGCCTGACTGTCCAGAAAACAAAAATAAGGACAGAAAGGATAAGAGAGAAAGAAGAAAAGACAAGGACTTCAAGAAGAATAGCAATGGCAAACCCTCCTCCAGCAAGAACAAACATACAAGGAAGGGATTTGTTGCTGAAACTTGGAGTGAGACAGAAGAAGAATCAGAAACTTCTTCCAGCTCAAGTGATGATGAGGATGATGCTGAAGAGAAGGAATTCTGCATGATGGCTATCAATGCCTCACAACACAATTCTGATGCAGAAGAGTCTGAATCTGAATCAGAGACTCAACCTGAAGAAGACCAGGTAATAGACTCATTTGATTTTAACTCTGAGGACTTTAAGTATGAGTTTAAAGCACTATGTTTAGACTTATTAAAATCTGAGAAGGAAATCATTTCTCTTAAAAATCAATTGTCTGAACACAGTACCTTAAAGTCAGAAAACCTCAAACTCTCTGAGGAGTTGGAGTGTTGTAGGGAGCAGATAGCTTCACTGAAAGGTGAGCTATCAGAGGCCAAGAAGCTTGAAGAATCCCTTAATGGGAGAAGCATCAAGCTAATGGACATCACAAGTACAGTGAACTCTAGATTCAATAGTACACTGGGCTTGGGTGCTTCATCCAGCCAACCTATAGTTCTAACAACCCCAATTAAATTTATCTCTGATAAAGGGAAGGGAGTTGTAGAGGTAGCTAGGAAAAATTTTTACTTACCCAAGAAAACCAAGGTTCAACAGAAATCGTCGAACGGAGCTAGACGATCGTCGAATGGAGATCAACGATCTCAGGCAAAATCATCGAACTCAGGTTGACGATCTCTAAACCCTGAACTCTGCCACAGTCGATCATCGAACGGAGCTCGACGATCTGACCCAAGATCGTCGAACTCAGCTCTACGATCGTCGAGCAGAGATCAGAGCTTTGAAAATTTTTTCAAGGGTAAATCAAAATCCAATCCTAGGGGTCCTTCATCCCAAAGCTTTAACCCTTATACTGAATGGATAATACCTCCAAGGAGATATCATCCTGAAGGTTATAAGAGTCAACCAGAGATGTCATTTATTTCTGAATTTAAAGGTTATCAACCTAGGCCCAAGGTAAACTGGGTCAAAAACAAGTAAATTGCTTTATGTGCAGGTGAAGACCTATCCAACATAAAACCAGCAATGGTATTTGAATAGTGGGTGCTCCAAGCACATGACAGGAAGCAAGGACAACTTCACATCCTTTAAAGCCAAGCTTGGACCCAAAGTCATATTTGATGATTCAAACTTTGGACTAACAAAAGGATATTGTGCAGTTCAGATTGACACAGTCACATTCAAGAAAGTAGCCTATGTGGAAGGACTGAAGCACAACTTGATCAGCATCAGTCAACTATGTGATGAAGGATACCAAGTGACTTTCAGCAAATCCTTATGCAAGATCAAATCAGAGGACAACATAACTGTGTTGACAGGTAAAAGGAAAGGTAACATCTACTTAGTAGACTTTCTTTCAATAGAAGTAGATATTTGCCTGTTTAATTCTATTTGTAGACCTAATGAGTTATGACATAAGAGACTAGGACATATAAACCTTAGAACCATTGCTAGGCTATCCAAGGACAACCTTGTTAGAGGACTACCTTCTGGCCCCTGCAAGAAGGAAGGACTCTGCAGGGCTTGTCAATTAGGCAAGCAAACCAAAAATAGTTTCAAGTCACTTAATAAGAGTGATTCACCTAGGATTTTGTAACTGTTACACATGGATCTTTTTGGACCCATTACAGTACAAAGCTTAGGAGGGAAATCTTACACTTTAGTGGTTGTAGATGACTTCTCCAGATTCACATGGGTGTTCTTTCTGAGGAAGAAGTCTGATAACTTTAAGTGTTTGACAGAGTTTCTCAAATGCATACAGACTGAGTTCAACACTCACATTACCCTGATCAGAAGTGATCATGGGATAGAGTTTGATTCTCTTCTTATGCAAGAGTTCTGTCAGAGTGAAGGGATCAGACACACTTTCTCATCTCCTAGAACTCCTCAACAAAATGGGGTAGCTGAAAGGAAAAATAGAACCTTTATTGAATCTGCCACTACATTGTTGTCAGATGCTCACCTTCCTCTATCCTTTTGGGCAGAGGCAGTGAACACCTCCAACTATGTGCTAAACAGAAGTTTAATACATAAACTGAAGGGCAATACTCCCTATGAATTACTCAAAGGGAAGAAACCTAAAGTAGATTATTTTAAAATTTTTGGTTGTATCTGCTATATTCATAATAATGACAAGAAATATTTAGCAAAATTTCAAGCTAAAGCTGATGAAGGAGTGTTTCTGGGATACTCCATGATCAGTAAGGCTTATATGGTATATAATAAATCAACTCATAAAATTGAAGAATCTATTCATATACTTTTGATGAAACTAACATGTCTTTCAAGGAGAAGAATACTTCTACCATAGAACCTTTACAGGTACACTCTCTTGCAGAATACTTGAACAAGTTACAAATCATTCAAATAGAGGAAAGCAGTGAAGATGAAGAAGACATTCAACATCTTGAAAATAAACTTCTTGAAGATCCAGTTGTTGTACCACCAGAGGAAACAACAACACAGGTTGGTGAACAATCAACACCCCCTGTTGATTTTGTAACATCAATAGACCATCCAATTTCCCAAGTGATTGGAGACATCTCAGCTGGTGTGCAAACAAGAAATCAGGTCCACCAAAACCTGATGCACACTTGCTTCCTTTCTCAAATTGAACCTCAATCCATTCAAGATGCAGAGCAAGATCCACACTGGATCATTGCAATGCAAGAAGAGTTGCATCAATTTGAAAGGAACAAAGTTTGGGAACTAGTATCAAGGCCTAAGGATCACTCCATTGTTGGAAAAAAATGGGTGTTCAGAAACAAATTGGATGATCAAGGAGTAATTGTAAGGAACAAGGCAAGGCTAGTTGCTCAAGGATACTCTCAAGAAGAAGGGATAGATTATGACCAGACTTTTGCACCAGTTGCAAGGTTAGAGGCCATAAGAATCTTCTTAGCTTATGCAGCACACAAAGGTTTCAAAGTTTACCAGATGGATGTAAAGAGTGCTTTTCTCAATGGAGATATCAAAGAAGAAGTCTATGTTAGACAACCTCCAAGTTTTATCTCTTCAACTCATCCTGATTATGTTTTCGAGTTGCATAAAACATTATATGGTCTAAAGTAAGCTCCTAGAGCATGGTATGAGACCCTACCATGCTTTCTTCTGAAAAATGAGTTTATAAGGGGTAGAGTAGACCAAACTCTTTTTGTTAGAACCCATAAGTCCCATACCCTACTAGTACAAATCTATGTAGATGATATTATTTTTGGTTCTACTGATTCAAATTTGTGCAGAAGGTTCTCCAATCTAATGCATTCTAAATTTGAAATGAGTAGCATGGGTGAGCTATCCTTCTTTCTAGGATTGCAAATCAAGCAACATGCTGAAGGCATATTTATTTCTCAAACCAAGTATGCAAAAGAATTGGTTAAGAAATTTGGTATGTCTGAAGCATCATGCATGAAAACACCTATGCCTACTAATGCTGTATTGGATGCTGATGAACATGGGAAACCTGTTGATCAGACAACATATAGAACAATGATTGGCTCTTTATTGTACCTTACAGCTAGTAGACCTGACATAATGGTTGTTATATGCATATGTGCTAGATTCCAAGTGAGCCCTAGAGAGTCACACCTAACCTTAGTAAAAAGGATTCTCAGGTATGTAAAAAGTTGTCCAAATCTAGGTCTCTGGTATCCAAAAGATTCAGCATTTGACTTAACTGGATTTTCTGATGCTGATTATGCTGGATGCAGAATAGAAAGGAAAAGCACCAGTGGAACTTGTCAATTTCTTGGTGACAGACTTGTCTCCTGGTTTTGCAAGAAATAAACATCTGTGTCAACTTCAACTGCTGAAGCTGAATATATGGCTGCAGGTAGTTGTTGTTCACAAATCTTGTGGATTCAAAACCAACTCCTAGACTATGGCTACAACTTAGAGAAGTCAAAAATATTTTGTGATAATACTAGTGCTATTTCTATAGCACAAAATCCAGTCCTCCATAGTAGGACAAAACATATAGAAATTAGGCATCACTTTCTAAGGGATAATGTTGAGAAAAATAAAATTGAACTTCAATATATCCCAACTGATTTGCAAAGGGGAGATATTTTCACCAAACCCTTGGATGAAAAGAAACACACCTTCTTCCTGAATCAGTTAGGAATGTTAGATGGAGGAAGTCTAAAATATGATCCAAGATTTTAAAACTCTAAAAATTGACCAAGACTAGGCAAACTTCTTGATTCTTCTAGTGTATAAGAGTGTTTCTGATCTTTGAACTGCGCTCGACGATTTTCCCTCCGATCGTCGAACGGAGATCGACGCTTTCTGAAATCGTCGACCAGATTTCAGCGCTTCTCAGATAGTGCTAAACTATCTCTCCAGGTCAGCGATCGTCGAACGGCGCTCGACGGTTTTATTTTCTGAACTATCGTCGAACGGAGCTTGACGCTCTCCAATATCGTTGAACGAAGATCGACACTATTGATGACCTTTCAGTTTCCTTTAGAAGCCCAGATCGTCGAACAGAGTTCAACGATCTTTCCTTTTCTGCGTCGAACCCTAATATAAAACTCTTTTTTCGGTCGTCGTTCTCCCTTGCGCTTTCATACTTTCTGCAAAACTTTCTCTTTCCCTCCAAACTTCTCTACACTTGGTCTTTTGGTTGTTTATTTTTTTTGCAGGAATCAATGGCCGTCTCAGTTGCAGTCCTGACCGCCATGAAATTTGATGCGGGATTTGACATTGACATGGATTCGTTCAACAACAGTGATCAAATTTTCCAAGATATTCTGAACCTTTTCAAGGAACAAAAGCTAGTTACCATCATGACTACCAGGATCAAGTTAGCTGCCGATGAAATCAAGGAATGGGTGTATACTGCCCACACTCAGGATCAGAATACAGTTGTTGGAACAATTTCAAGAACCCAGGTATATCTAACACCTGCTGCCCTGACAGAGATTTTTCAATTAAATTCTGGAGAAGACTCTGCTGAACTGTCTAGAGAAGAATTTTCTGATATGCTTAATAGAATGGGTCATTCAGATGCAAACCCTAACAAACTCCTGAAGAAAAATCTATCTATGGAGTACAGATTTTTGGCTGATGTTGTAGGAAAGGTGTTATTGGCCAAACACTCAACCCATGATACCATCTCCAGGTGTCAGCTATGTTTGATGGGTGCTCTTGTAGATAAGAAACAATTGAACTGGGGAGAAGTTTTCTTTGACTTGATTAAGAAGAAGATCAACAAAAATTTTGTTAATTTTGGAAGAATATTAGGGCTGTTTCTTCAAAACAGATGCCCTGCCCTGCTAGTTTCAAATGGGATGCACATCAATGCCTCCAAGAGACTCACCTGTGCCTTGTTTGGCAAATGGGATAGGCAAATAGTGAAGCCCAGCAGGCCCTCTGCATCTACTACTTCAGGCACAAGGACTGCTGCAGTCACTTTCCCTCAAGTCTCTGCCCCTGCAGAAGACTTGCCTATTTCTTGTCCTCCTCCTCCACCTCATGTTTCATCTGCATCAGTCACATCCACCATTACAGTTTCCTCCACCATCATAATTTCAACCCCATCTCCAACTTCTATCCATTCTCCAACTCTTCCACTAACTGAAGAAGTCTTTCATCCTCTACATCAATACCCACATCTAGATATTGACTCATCATCCCACATTCCATCCTTCAATCTTATAGATGATTCCTTTATGGATGATTCTCCCTCATCCCCAGCTAAGTCACCATCTTCATCCACATCTTATCAACAACTACTGCAAGATATCATTGCACAACCATCTTTCACACCAGCCAGTTCCATTCCATTATCTTCTATTTCCACAATTCCCATCTCTCAACCTTCATTTCCACCATCCACCAGCTCTCCACCCACATCTCCAGCTACTCCACCTTCCGTCCCTACCTCTGCTCAAGTCCCTCTTGAGCATGTAGATCTTCCAGCTTTAGCAGACAGACTCTATGAGCTGATAGCTCCCAGGCTATCACTCTTGTTGGAGACCTCCTTGGCTCCACTTCTCAAGTCAGTTGCAGACCTGTCTGCCAGGCTCTCCTCTCTCATTCCTCCTCAGGCAATCCCTTTATCTAGGTGCCTTGATCTAGTCCTGGCTGAATCTAGGCAGGGGGAGATGCCTCATGAAGTGGAAAGATTGCCTGTTGTTGCTGTTACTTCAGTTCAAGCTCAAGCCTCAACATCTCAAGTTGCAGTTTTCTCAATGGACCTCAGGTCACTATTATCAGATTTTGATTCTATTTATTTCAGCTATCTTCCAGAGCACACTGCAGTCCAGCCATCTGAAGATCTCTCTAAGGCCATTGTGCCTATTTTAAGCTGTGACACCAATATAATACATTCTTTTGTAAAGTCCATTTCTGCTGCTGCTCCTTCAGTTTCTGTTGAAAGTACTGATATTGTTGATATTGCTGTTAATTCTGATGTTTTAATATCTGAGGATATACATATGACAGAGGCATTTGACTTTGAGCCTGCTGTTACTACTGATGTTATTTCTGTTACTGAAACTGTTGTATCTGAAAGTATTGTATCTGAATCTGCTGCCACAGCTACTGCTGTATCTACTGCGGCTGCCATGACCTCTTCTGCAAGTGTTATTTCTACTTCTCTTCCTACTGTTGTTGTTACTATTGCTATCACTACTATTACTTCTGCTCAATCTCAACAACAGATAAACTATCTCAAAAGGATTGATGCACTATATGATGATCAAAGCTCAGAAAGTGATCAGTATAGGACTGATTCAGATGACTCCTCTACTACTATTGCAAGAAAAAGAAAAACCAGAAGCAAAGCAATGAAAAGGGTTCCTCCAGCCAAAGTGAAAGACACAAATGATATTCTTTACTACATTCTGCATAACTGTCCTATCACAGAACATTGGATGCAATACTCCAAAAATCAACTGAAGGCTATGAAGAAGAAGAGGAAATATGACAAAGGATCAACCCAGTTCAATCATCCCCCTCCTCCTCCTCCTTCACCAGGTGCAGGTGCAAGTGGTAATTCTGTATCTCAACCCTCTGCCAGAAGCCAATCCTCTTATCAACCTCAAGGTAGATCTCAATACAGAGGAAGTCAATCCAGAGGCTATCAGTCAAGGAGAGGAAATTACAGAGGAAACCAAAGAGAATTTCAAGTTTATTCCAAAGGCCATTCCAGGCAACACCCTTATTCAAGGGAAGGACAAGCTTCCACTAATACTACTTCAGGTTCCTTTCCTTACAAGCTGAAAGAGTTAGTCTCCTCCAGAGCTCCTCCAGATAATCCCTTCAATAGATATGAGCCTCCAGTTCCTTTTGAGGATCCAGAAAACAATCCTACTTCATGGACAGCCAGGATGAAAGAATTAGCTGCTCTGGACCAGATCAAGAAAGCCATAGAACAAGGCAAAGACACTTCCAGTATCACTACCTTATCAGATCAAAGGAGTAAGGAACTTGAAAGATATTCATCCAGCAAGTTTTTTGATTCAGAAAGTTACATGAAGCTGCACCCTGAAGCTGTAGTGCCCAGGACAAAGCAACAAACCTCTTTAGGTGCAGCTGATGACAGGAGATCTAAGAAAAAAGCTCTCAATCCAAACAGAGAAATAGTACTTATAAAGAGCAAAGAAAAAGAGTAATTCTGTAAGGTGATAGTTATTTTGATTTCTTATCTATCTGAGATTATGTCTGTGATTCTGCAATGTTTTGTTGTTATATTATTGCTTTGTATGTTTTTAACTTTCCAATGTCTGTAAATAGTAATCCTAACCTAAATAGGGGGAGATTGTTGGAACACCCTATTACTGATTTGGGCAAGGATCACTATGTCTCTTAGGAAACCTGTTTTGACCTCATTGTATAGATCTAAAGGTCAATTAGAATTGAGTCTAAGGGTTAGTACTTAGGTTTGGGAGCTGCCCTCAAGACCAGGTTTTTCAGTTTTGGAGACCAAGTTATTTCGTCGAGCTCAGTAAGACGAATCGTCGAACTCCATTCGACGATCGTTGAGCTCACTTCGGCGAGTCGTCGAACTCCATTCGACGATCTCTGAGCTCAACTTCAACAAGTCGTCGAACTCCATTCGACGATCTTCGAGCTCAGATCGACGATCTTGACTCCAGTTTGATTCTCTATCTTTGAGCTCAGTTCGACGATAATTGAGCTCAGATCGACGATCTCTGTTTCTGTCTAAGTCCAATCTCTGAGCTCAGTTCAACGTTAGCGGAGCTCAGTTCGACGTTTTCTCTGAAGAGTTCAACGTTTTTCAAGATTCAAATTTGGACAGCTGTGGAATTATTGTCAGCATTGAATTCAGAGATCTTGTAGCCGCTTTTCATTTAATCTGGAGCAAGTTTCAAGGAATTTTCAAGGAATGTTTTGTTGGACTTTCCTCCAGAAGACAAATGCAATTAAGGAAGTAATTAATGACAGGCTAACGGCTATCTTGGACAAAAGGATCATTTCTATTCACACAAAAGGAATATAAAAGATCAGATTTTTCATTCCTGCTGTAGAAAAACAAGAAGTCAGACACATATTCTCTGCAACAGAGAATAATAACAACTTCTGCAACAACAATTCTCTGCAACAACAAGATTTACAGCTCTTACAACAACTGTTTTACAAGAGAAAGAAAGAGAGTTGCAGACATTCTCAGTCTCAAAGATTCATACAAGAACACCATTACCAAAGGAGATCAACAAACTGAAATCTTCATATCTGTTTTGATTCAAGTGTTCAAAGGCCATCATCACTCAAGACTCCAGACACCACACATTTCAGTTGCTGCTGAAATCATCTATTGCTGGAGATCAAATCATTTGAAGGCCTATCACCCTACTACAAATCTTCACTTCCTGAACAACTCAAGATCTCAGGGGGAGCTTTGACAACATCCACTATCTTCTTTGTGACTGTTGACAGAGAAGATCATCTCTCTCCCTCTCTCTCTCTCTCTACTGTAAAGGGTTTTTCAAACTCCCTTCAAAAGTTTGTGATTGGTTTCTGAGACCTTATCAAAACTCAGTGGTGGCAAGACACCCGATCAAAAAATCTGATTTGGTTTTTGAGCACCTTATCAAAAGCTCATTGGTGCCCAGGACACCTGATCAACTCATCCTGCAGTGGATTCCTACCTAGGGTGGTAGAAGAGTGGATGTACCTAGGTTGATTGGGGAACCACTATAGTTTCTTGTGTCATCTGGTTGCTTGTCTTTCTTTTTGTTTCTGGCTGTGGTTTGTGATTAGATTGCTTTGTAGATTGTGATTGCTCTGTGATTATTCTGTGTTTAGATTTACTGTTTACTATTAGCTTCCCTGTTCACTTAGGAATACAACAACAGTTGTAAAAAGTTTTTAGCAAGCACCATACTCTATTCACCCCCCCTCTAGAGTATATCAGATCTAACTTGCACTTTCAATGTGATTATCCAAAAATGAACAGAAAGAAAGAAAAAGGAGCAGAAGATATTCCCCTCCACCTACTCAAAGGTATAAAAATGATCCTCCTCCACCTCCCCCTCCAGCTGCGGGTGCTTCAGGCACAACATCTCAAAGGATTACTCAGGTTCAGAATTATCAAAGACATCATGGTAGATCCTCATATTTAGGAAGTAACCAGCAGAGATACTACTCTTCAGGTAAGCAGCACCAACCTCAACAGCAGCAGCATCAACAACATCGATAGAAGATCACTGAATACCAAAAAGGTGAAAGCTCCAACAGACCTGCTTCCCCTCCTGTACCATTTGAAGATCCTGAAATAGCTACAAAAGTAAGGATGGCCAGGCTCCAAGAACTGGTTGCCTTTCTATGATCAACAAGGCTAAAGCTGAAGGGAAGAATCCATCAGAATATACTACTATGTCAAAATACAGGAAGGGAGAGCTCAATAGTTTGAAAAAGTTAACAAATTATTCAATGTTGATGACTATATGAAACTGCACCCAGAAGCAGTGGTCCCAAGGGCTACATCTTTAAGGATCATAAGGGTTGCTGATATGACAATGACAAAGTGCAAGCTGTAGATCCCAACAGGGAGATTATATTTACTAAGCCTGGTGAGAAAGCTGAGGATAAGCACAAGGAGAAGAAGAAGAAGAAATGAACTCTAAGCTGATTAGTTTTTGCTTTCAAACTGCTTTCTTATTTTCTGAAACAAAGCTTATTGTACATATATATCTGTTGTATATGTTAATTTTTCTCTTCCAGATATATATTTTCTTACGTTGTTTATTTTCAAGTTTAGTCTGAGTCTGTAATTAGTGACCTCACCCAAATACGGGAGATTGCTGGATCCCTAGTTGGATTTGAGCTAGGTTCACTAAGTTAGGATCATATGACCCATCATGTATAGTCATGGTTATGATTGTGTCCTAGTGTCTAGGCCAAGTCCTTAGAGTCAACAACACATGGACAAGCTTTCAACAGACTATTAGAGACTCAAGCAGAATTTGTGTCGACACTTGGGAAAGGCTGTGTCGACACCAGACTCAAGATTGTGTCGACACACAGGACTTGTGTCGACACACACAACACCCATCGACACCAACTATGTCGACACCAGAAGGACTTGTGTCGACACACACAACATCTGTCGACACACAGAACATCTGTCGACACACCCTATGTCGATACCAGAAGGCAGAATATATCGACACCAGAAGCCAGATTATGTCGACACCAGAACAACCAATTGTGTCGACGCACAGGACTTGTATCGACACACTCCAGATCTCTGTTGAAACAACAACTATGTCGAGACAAGAAGCAATTGTGTCGACACACACAGGACTTGTGTCAACACATTCCACAAGCTGTCAAGAAGGCAAATACTCAGCTCGACGAAGTCAAAAGCTCGAAGAACTTGATGTGCAGAAGGCAGTTTCTAGAGAATGCAGTTCTGTTCTTAGCTCGACGATCTTGGAACTCAGCTCGACGAACAGAAGCCATCTGGTCGACGAACACAACTCAGCTCGACGAACAGAAGCCATCTGGTCGACGAACACATCTCAGCTCGACGATTTCTGTTCTCTGCTCGACGAATCCAAACTTGGTTATTTCCATCCTTATATCCCTTTCCTACTGCAATAATTCCTGAGTAATTAATACTACAATATTCTCAGAATATTACCGTTAGACAGAGCATTAATTATGGTCTTCTCCAGGATTATTGCTTTCCATTTTTCCATGGGACAGTTGGGGAAACACAATCAATGCAAAACATTCTCCAGGCCATCAGTATTAAATGAAGAAGAGTTCAAATTTCAAAAGGGAACTTATTTGAAAAATATAAAAGAGATTTTCTTTTGACAGAGCAGCAGCAAGGAATCAAAAAATGTTGGGTACATTGGAAAATGTGTACCAAATTTGAAGAAGCCTCACCCTATTCAATGATATGCATCAAGGTGTATTTGATATATTTTGAGTTAATATGTGCAGGTTAAGTAATTTCAGGAAATGCAGAAAAATTTCTAAGTCCATGTGTCGACACCTAGAGAAGCAATGTCAACACTTATGAAGGTTTGTGTCGACACTGGAGAGAAGCTGTGTCGACACTTGGATTTAGTTGTGTCGACACCAGGAAAGGCTTTGTCGACACCAGAAGAAATTGTGTCGACACCAGGAGGCAGTGTCGACACACAGAGAAGCATTGTCGACATCAACTGTGTCGACACCAAAGTCAGTGTCGACACACAGGAATACTTAGTCGACATCAATTGTGCCGACACCAAGAGGCAGTGTCGACACACAGAAGTATTTGTCAACATCAACTGTGTCGACACACAGGACTTGTGTCGACACACATCAAAGCTTCAACAAAGTTAAAATAAAGAAGTACTTGTGTCGACACAAAGGAGATGTGTCGACACACAGCAAGTTTCAACAAAGTTAAAGAAAAGAAGGATTGTGTCGACACACAGAATCAGTGTCGACACATTCTAAAGAAGCTATGTCGAGAAGCTGTTACAACAACAAAAGGAGTTGTGTCGACACCACCAAGACATATGTCGACACTTAGTCCACTTGTGTCGACACTTAGTATACTTGTGTCGACACATAATGAAGATCAGACTCGACACTTTCAGACAGAGACAGTATTTTCAAGAAGTGACTGGATGACTTGACAGCTGCCATTTCTAACCGGTCTACCACAACTGTCAAAACTATCAGAAGGTTGTTAGAAACCGGATTAGCTGGTTACCATGGAGGAAGACTATAAAAAGGCTGTCTCCTTCAACAGAAAGAGAGAGTCAATAATTAAGAAGAAGATTGAAAATCTACACAGATATCTAACAACACACAAAGAAGAAGACCTTCGACAGAAGATCTAAGAAGTTGGAGAGAGAGAGAGCTCCATCTAAGAAGAGCAGTGCTGAACCAGGCTGTCAAGAAAGATTCAGATCGAGATCTGAATCTCAAGACAGAAGCTGATTGAAGATCAACTTCTCAGGAGATTCAACCCTACTGAGTTCAGATTCAAGAAGCTTTGAAGAAAGCTAAGAGAGGTTGATCTCTGCCATCAAGTTCTTCTAAGAACTCATCAAGAATCCATCCATCCCTTCTCTCTCTATCTGGGTGGTGGTTAATTACTTTGTTAAATCAAATTTTTGTAGGATATTTATAGATCTGAGATTGTAAGCTTGTTTTATAAAGGCTGGGTGTAGGAGAGTAAATTCTCTGAGTGGTAGGCCTTGTTGAAGGCTGAGGTAGGGCTGAGAGCCTGAGTTGTAGGAGATTGATATCTCTGAGTTGTAGGCCTTGTGTAGGCTGAGGTAGGGCAGATTGCCTGAGTTGTAGGAGCCTTGTTGGGTTCTGAGTTGTAAGATCTGAGGATCTGAGGTGAAGTACAGAAGTTAGGCTGAATCTAGTACACTGCTAGATAGGCGAAGGGGGAAAGTGGATGTACCCAGAACTTGGGGAACCACTATAAAAACTGTGTGCACTCTGTGATTGATTGTTGCTGTGATTGATGTGCTGTGTTAGCAGTAGAATTTGCAGTTTATTATTAGTTAACTAAATAGCTTTTCTACCTTAAAAGAAAAACAGGAATTACACCTATTCACCCCCCCCCCTCTATGTGGTTAGGCACTAATTCTTTCAAGTGGTATCAGAGGCAGGTTCCTCAAAGAAGTACTTAATAGTCTGAGTGAGATCCTTAAGGCAAATTCAAGAATCAAGAAAATAGGTTCAGGTGAAAATCATAAGGAGCTAGGTTCTAAGAAACTACCCATTTGCAGAAAGGAGATATTTAGTATCTAGAAAGAAAGGGTCAGGCTGTTTATGGAGGCTTCTGATCCAAGGATCTATATTACAATCAAGGAAGGTCCTTATATCCCAATGAAGATTTCAATTCTAGATGCAAACCAAAGAATTCCCAAGGATTTCTCAGAAATGACTAAGGATGAGATCATCCTGACAACTATGGATAAGAGAGCCCAGAATATCATAGTTAGTGCCATAGATGATGCAACCTTTCAAAATTTGATTCACTGCAAGACCTCCAAGGAAATGTGGGATACTTTAATAATCTACATGGAGGGTTCTGAAGAAGTAAGACAAGATAAAAAATCTATGCTAAACCTGGAATATGAGAGTTTCAGACAAGGAAAGTCTGATAGTATAATTGAGTGCTATAAAAAGTTCTGTAGGATTGTAAATGAGCTGATGTCCTATGGTAGAATATTCAGTACATACGAACTAAATGAAAAATTCCTAAGATCCTTGACAAAGGATTGGGACACTAAGATTTATGCCATTAGGGAAGTGGCCAAACTTGCAGATATCTCTCCTCCAACCTTATTTGGAAAGTTGCTGTCATATGAGATGCAACTGATGGCTAGGAAAGAGGAAGAGAAAAGTGCAAAAGGTGAGCATAGAAAAAAAGTCTGTGGCCTTCAAGGCTGAAGCCACTAAGAAAAATAGGAGGATGTCTCCATCACCTCCTATGATTGTTGCTGAAACTGCTTCAGATAATTCAGACAACCAGAATTTAAACAGCAGTGACTCAGATGAAGATTTTGCAGCATTTACAAGACAGTTTCAGAGATTCCTGAAGAAGAAGTAGTGGAAGTCTAAGCCTTCCACATCTCAGCCAAAGGATGAGTATTATCAAAAGAGGAAGTCATACAGGAAGGACAGGAGCAGGTATAAGCCAAGCAAATCTACATCCAAGATAGTTTGCTACTGCTGTAATAGGCATGGACATGTTGTGGCTGAGTGTACAAATAAAATAAAAGAGACTGTAGATAAGAAGAAGAGTCAACACCAGAGCAAGAAGGAGAATTCTTTTGTTGCTAAGAAGGAGAAGAGCTTGACAGACCAATCTACTTCAGAGTCAGAATCTGAAGCTGGGGCCTATATTGGTCTATATGCAGCAGATGAAGAAAAAGAGTTTCTCCAGGTGCTGAACTCTATATATGAACAAGAAGACCATCAGTGCAAGGGACTGATGGCTGTGTCAGAAGAAGACAAATGCCAGGATCAGCCTGGTCCTAGTAAGGTACAATGTATTTCTAGAATTTCAGATTGCAGTACTGAGTCAGAGTCAGCAACATCTACATCAAGTGATGTGGATGGGTCTGAGTCTGAAGGTGATATTCATCAGCTGATAGATGAATATGGAGACTTGCTGCCGACACTTAAGAAGAGCAAAAACTTGTCCAAAAATCTGGCTAAGGAAATTGCAGATCTTAAGATGGCTGTATTAGATTCAGAGAAGTTGTTGGATCAAAAATTGAATGAGATTGCCAGATTAAAAAACATAACTGTTATTCAAATGGGCATAATCACATTCAAGAATGATCAGATTAGAAATCTGGAGGTTAGGCTTCAGAAGAGAAAGAGATAGTAGATAGCTTTTCTAAACCAAAATCTGTATTACCCTTGATTGATGAGTTTGTACCTCAAAAGGGTAAAGCTGGATTAGGGTTTAAGAAAACTGCATGGACTTCTAAGTCCAAATCTAAAGGCAAAGCCCCAACACAAAACAAGAAGCTTGCTGTAGACAATTCAGCTAGGGTTGTACCTAAACAAAGGTACAACAAGTTTGAGTGCTGGTGTTGTGGCAAGGTAGGCCACTTTGCCTTAGATTGTTGGCACAATTCCAGTGTCAAGGAGAGTAGCAATCTGCCTGCTAGAAGTGCTACATGCAGATTTATTAAAGTTCAGACTAACTTGCACCAAGAATCCAAAAGTTATTTGGGTTCTAAGGTTAAGTAATCTGTGTTGCAGGTGAGTCCAAGTTGTCATGCCCCAATATGGTACTTGGACAGTGGATGTTCCAGGCACATGACTTGAACAAGGGGGTTGCTGAAGGACTACACACCTATCATCGATGGCCCTAAAGTAACCTTTAGTGGTTCAAAAAAAGGAATCATCAAAGGATTTGGTAACATTTCTAATAACCAAATTACTATCTCTCAAGTGCCCTATGTAAAGGGTTTGAAACACAACCTTATAAGCATAAGTCAGTTGAGTGATTTAGGATATGACATTTCATTTATTAAGAATGGATGTCATATCAAAAGGTCAAGTGATCAAAAGGTCATATTGACATGATATAGAAAAAGAAATGTATACTGTCTTAACTTTGAGTGTGAGAACAATATTTCTCCTATTTGTCTTGTAGCTGATGAGAGAGTCTCACATTGTGTTAAATGGCACAAGAGGCTGGCTCATCTTAACTACAAGACTATTGGCTAACTCTTTAGTAAAGATTTAGTGAGGAATGATCCTCAAGTTAAGTGTATAAAGGATGAGATATGCTCAGCTTGTCAAAAAGGCAAGCAAACCAAATCCACCTTTCATAGCTTTGAAAACAAGGATTCAGTGAGGTGTTTATACCTCTTGCATATGGATCTATTTGATCCTATGCCAGTTCACAGTCTAGGTAGGAAGGTCTAAACATTTGTGGTGGTAGATGACTATTCTAGATATTCCTGGGTGTTCTTTCTAAGACAAAAATCTGAAACCCCAAGTGTCTTATATAGTTTTGTTAAACAAATTCAGAATGAGTTGGACAGTACAGTGGTCAAAATCAGAAGTGACCATGGCACTGAATTTCAGTCTGAAAGTATGACAAAACTGTGTGAAGAATTTGGGATTTTTCAAGAATTCTCCTCACCTAGAACACCACAGTAAAATGGTATTGCTGAAAGGAAGAATAGAACATTGATAGAGGCTGGTAGAACTCTATTGAGTGACACTTCTCTCCCAGAACATTTCTGGGCTGAGGCAGTAAACACTACATGTCATGTGATCAATAGGGTTACTATCACCAAGAGCCACAAAAAGACTCCCTATGAGATTGTGAAGGGCAGAAAACCAAACTTATCCTATTTTAGGATTTTTCGTTGCAAGTGTTATATACTTAACAATGGCAAGTCTTATCTAACCAAGTTTGCTGCCAAATCCCAAGATGGGATATTTGTTGGGTACAACAACAATAGTAAGGCTTATAAGGTCTACAACTTGGTTACTCAAGTTGTAGATGAGTCTATACATGTAGTCTTTGATGAAATAAGACTGATTAACTGTGAGTTGCCAAGTAGTGCTTGCAGTTCTACAGGTATAAATGAGAGGATGGACAAGCTTACCATTACAGAAGATTCAACTACAAATCAGGAAGTGGAAAATGGTGGCTGCTGTCCAGGGGGAGTACAAGACTCTCCAGATGCTGAAGAAAACCAAGAGGTGCAGCTTAATGAAGAGGCTGGAGGTGTACAACCTGAAGATAGACTTCCTCCAGCTAATAGACACTTAAAGGATCATCCAGAAAATTAGATAATTGGTGATCCAAGACAAGGAGTGCAAACAAGAAGCAGGAATCTGAGCACAGTTCTTTGCTCCAGCTTCCTATCACAAGTGAAACCAAAGAAATTTGAAGAAGTAATTCTAGACCCATATTGGATTGATGGCATGCAAGAGGAGCTGAATCAGTTCAGAAGATGCAAGGTCTGGAAGCTAGTTCCTAAACCAAAAGACCACAATATCATTGGAACAAAGTGGATCTTTAGGAACAAATTGGATGAGAATGGGATCATTATGAAGAATAAAGTAAGACTTGTTGCAAAAGGATATAGGCAGGAAGAAGGTATTGAATTTGATCAAACCTTTGCCCTAGTAGCAAGACTGGAAGCAATTAGGATGTTTCTTGCTTATGCAACATATCAAGGTTTCAAGGTATTTCAAATGGATGTAAAGTCAGCATTCCTAAATGAAAATCTAAAGGAAGAAGTCTATGTAGAGCAGTCATCAGGTTTTGTTGATCCTCTCAAACCTGATTATGTTTATAGACTTAGGAAAGCATTGTATGGGTTGAAACATGCCCCAAGGGCTTGGTATGAAACCCTGTCTAGTTTCCTCATTGAGAACAAATTCTCAAGGGGGAAAATAGACAAGACTCTATTCCTTAGGGAATCTAAAGGAAAGATAACCCTAGTCCAAATATATGTTGATGACATAATATTTGAGTCTACTAAAAGTAATCTTTTCAGAAAATTTGCAAAACTTATGCAAGGAAAATTTGAAATGAGCAGTATGGGAGAACTTAAGTTTTTCTTGGGTCTCCAAGTAAGACAGACTGAAGATGGCTTGTCCATAACTCAGTCTAAGTTCACCATAGAGTTAAAAAAGAAGTATGGTATGGAATCATCCACTACCATGAGAACTCCTATGTTGTCAAGTGTGTCTCTTAGCAAAGTTGATGCAGGGAAACCTGTAGATGAAACTTTGTATAGAGGGATAGTTGGCTCCCTCCTATATCTGACTGCTAGTAGACCAGATATCATGTATGCTACATGTGTCTGTGCTAGGTACCAATCCCGCCCTAAAGAATCTCATCTGATTACAGTAAAAAGGATTTTGAGATATCGTAAGGGCACACCTAATCTAGGCCTTTGGTACCCTAGGAATGGAGATTTTCTACTGACAGGCTATTTAGATGCAGATTTTGCAGGTTGCAAAGAAGATAGAAAAAGTACTACAGGCACCTGTCAATTTCTAGGTGGAAGACTAGTGTCTTGGAGCAGTAAGAAGCAGACCATTATGACAATCTCCACAACTGAGTCAGAATATGTTGCTGCAGGAAGCTGCTGTTCACAACTTTTGTGGATTCAGCACCAGCTAGAAGACTATGGTATTCAAGTAAGTAGAACACCTTTGCTTTGTGATTCTACAAGTGCAATTTCTATTGCTAATATTCCTGTTTCACATAGTAGGACTAAGCACATAGAAATTAGATACCATTTTCTTAGAGAACATGTAGATAAAGGGGACATCTCACTAGAATATGTCAAAACAGATTATCAAATTGCTGATATGTTTACTAAGCCTCTAGATGAAACTAAATTCAATAAGTTTAAAATTGAATTAGGAATGTTGAACTTAGAATAGTTTAATAAAATTGGCTAAGTAAAATGGTGTCGACACAAGGAGTTGTATGTGTTGACACATAAAAGTGGTGTCGACATTCCAGAGAAATGATGTCGCCACATCTAGAAAGTATATGTCGACACTTCAGAGAAGTAGTGTCGACACATCCAGAGTAAGTGTCGACACATCCAGAAGTGGTGTCGACACTTAGGTTCAACACAAATTTCGTCGAGTGGAGAATCGACTAATTGTCGAGCACAGATGTATTAGTGTCGACACATTAGTTCTGTTGATTATATTGGTGTAGACACATTGTAGTCAACATCGTTGTCGAGACTTAAGTAGTCTGTGTCGACACTTTTCAACAGTGTCGACACATTTAGAGGATTTTGACGTGCCTTTTCACCTTCGTTCTTAGAAAGGTATAAATAGGTCCTCAACATTGTCTGTCGACACGCTCTCCATAGTTTCGAGACCAAACCTTTGTGTCGACAACTCTCTCATCTAAATTTAAGATTTCTCTAAACCCTAATGGTGCCAAAGATCGAAGAGAATGTCAATGAAGGATATGAGCTAGTACGCAATGCATTTGACCATGCGGAACCAGAGATTAAGGATGTTGTAACCCTAATTACTGAGAATGAGTTGG
This sequence comes from Platanthera guangdongensis, assembly GCA_039583875.1. Lineage (NCBI taxonomy): Eukaryota > Viridiplantae > Streptophyta > Magnoliopsida > Asparagales > Orchidaceae > Platanthera > Platanthera guangdongensis. The sequence goes on from CM077164.1 coordinate 45,113,154, forward strand.
AATTTCTAGTTTCTGAGCCAACCAAGATTTGGAAGAAGGAAATCCTAGAATTCTATGGTGCTGCAACTTTAGATTCGACTGGATTAAAGATCAAATCAATAGTTCAGGGAGCTAAAGTCAAACTTACTTTGAAAAGTTTAAGAAAAGTTCTTCATCTGCCAAGAACATAAGAGGAGGAAGATATACCTGCATCTAAGACAAGGGAAGCACTTTAATGGTGTGGATTGGATCCCACCTTGAAGATTGGAGCTACCATGAACAGAAAAGGAATGAATCAGTAAGGCAAATTTCTTTCAAAAATAGTTGGCAAAGTCATCCTCTGCAAGCCAGGGGGACATGATAGGATCTCTGCCTACATGTTTAGCCTGATGACAAGGATCATCTACAGACTCAACACTGATTGGTCAGCAGTGATTTTTGAAAAGGTTAAGGAAAGTCTTAAGAAGCCCAATCTAGGAAGGATAATGAGTCTGTACTTAGCTGGAACTATTCCAGAAGTCATGGAACAAGCAGCTGGTTCCAAGATTAATCATATGAGAAGGATGGACATCCGGATTATCTCAAGGTGGGAGAGGGTGTTAACTAAGGACATGCCTACTCCAGAGAAGGAAACACCTCCACAGAGGAAGCAGAAGAAAGCCAAAAAGGCTCCTGCACCTTCCAGTAGTTCAGAGGAGCAAGCAGCTTCCAGTTCTCATAAGGAAGAAGCAGATAATGCTGGAAGGTCACCAGGTAGAAATGAAGATGCACAGAGGCATGGGGAGCAACCATATGCTAGCCCCATTCACCTGGATCCACTCCAGGGGGAGCCTCAACATGAGGAAGTGCCAACTCACTTGGACAATGAGATGGCAACTCAAACTATACTTGAGGTAATCAGTGAAGTGAATCAAACAAATTTCAATAATGAAGATGAAATGCTAACTGAATATTTGATTGATGTTAACCGGCCAACTCAATTAAACAGCCAAGCTCAAGATGTTGTAATGGAGGATACATCTGCTATTGTTGATGCTCCAGAGATGAGAGTATCTCCAATTCCTTCCCAACAAGAATTTACCCTAGATGAGTTGTTCACTGCTATGGAACAAGAGACTCGGGGGGAGAAAGGAGATTTTGAGGGGGAGCATGTTACTCTTGAGGAAGTACAGGCTAACCTTGAGGGGGAGCATGTGAGGTCTCAAGGGGAGACTGCAAGAATTGAGGAGGAGCAAATTAGAACTGAAACTGAGCAACAAAGGACTCAGGGGGAGCTACCTAAGACTATACAGGACTTGCCTCCTAGTCCAAAGGATAGAGTAAATATAGCCAGTACCTCTGATTCTGAGGATGCAGTTGAGGTTCAAGCTAAGAAGAGGAAGCTTATGGTCTTCAAAAGGAGAAGCCAAAGCTACAAGAAGGCATTACAAACTGCTGCTTCTCAGCCAGCCCCAACAATTGATTACAGCTCATTATTAATATCTTTACAAGTGAAGTTGGATGAGCAAAGGATTGCAATGGAGAAGTATATGGATGAGACTCACAAAGATATTCAATTCTCTTTGGCTCAGGATATCAAATCTATAAGATTTGAAGTGAATCAAAATAAGAAGGAAATGATTGATTGTTTCCACAAAGGAGGTAATGCAGTGGTTTTCCTAGCTACCCATCAAGAAAAGATAAAGACACAACCTGATGATATAACTCTAAAGCAAGGCTATGTATTAGAAAATCAGATTAGAATGAATGATAATCTGACTGTATCCCTAATGCAATTGTTATAGAAATGAAGAATGTTACAACAACCCAGCCAGCTGATAAGTCTAAAGCCAAGCCAGAGTTTGATAAGGAGAAGTTTGATAAGGACTTCCAGGAAGGCATAACTGCTGTCAAAACAGCTATTGAGCTGTCTTAAAAGACTATTTATGGCATGTTGCTTAAGTTAAAGGGATTTTATAAGGATGGTGTTAACTTTCTAGATAAACAAATCAGATTTCAGAAGGATGATCTTAGGGATCATGTGGCCAGAGAAGTCATAAAAGGGGAGAGAGTATTAGTCAAAGCTGGATCTGATCATGCAAAATGGATTTCCAATAGCATCAGAGCCACACTTGGATATCCACCCTTGTGTGATGATGACAATATGGCTGAATCTGGTATAAATCCTGCTATTTTTGGAGGTGAGAAAGCTGAAGTTGCTCAAGTAATCTATCCTCTAGCAGATTTTGAGATGATACATCATGAAGTACAATCTATGTACAGTCCTCCTGAAGGTAATAAAAATATTATCTTTGAGAAAGTAGACAAGCCAGTGCCTGAGGAAGTTTTGACCAAAGAGCAAGAAACTCTTTTGTCCAAGAAGAGATTCAGAGAACAAGCAGAGTTAAAGCCAGATTTTGAGCAGTGGAGTCCAACATCTAGGAGTATCATCCTGACTGCTTGGAAAGCTGTGAAGGACAATACCCCAGATAGGGGTAAATGGTACTCTGCACAAGAATGACAAAAGCATGAAGTCAGGCAGGAAGCCATAGTTCAATACAGAAGAAAGGCAAAACTAGGGAAGCTACCTCCTAATGCTCAGGAGCCTAGCAAATATTTCCCTAAGCCTTTTCATTACTTTGAAAGGAAAAAAATAAGGGCTGAAGAGCTGAAGAAGAAGGATCTAAAGGGCAAGAAGTCTGCTGATGACACTGATGTTCCTGTACAAGCTAAAGTACAATCAGGCAAAGGAATTGTCATCAAGGAGCCAGAGCAGCCTTATATTAGTTTTACTAGGTTTTATAACATTGTAACCTTTTGTGTTAACATTTATGTAAACTTTTGTCAAAGAAAGTATTGGAAGTTGAAACAAAATTATAATGCATGCTCATTGTGTTAGCATACTTATTTTGTGATGAAATATCTTTTATGTTTTGTTTTAAGTATTTAACCTGTCATATAATATTGTTATACATCATATTGTGTATTTGTTATGAATGGTGTATATCATTGACTAAGGGTTATGACTTCTCCAAATAGGGGGAGATTGTTCGGTACATTGGAAAATGTGTACCAGATTTGAAGAAGCCTCACCCTACTCAATGATATGCATCAAGGTGTATTTGATGTATTTTGAGTTTATATGTGCAGGTTAAGTAATTGCAGGAAATGCAGAAAAATTTCTAAGTCCATGTGTCGACACCTAGAGAAGCAATGTCGACACTTATGAAGGCTTGTGTCGACACTGGAGAGAAGCTGTGTCTACACTTGGAGTTAGTTGTGTCGACACCAAGAAAGGCTTTGTCAACACCAGAAGAAATTATGTCGATACCAGGAGGCAGTGTCAACACACAGAGAATCATTGTCGACATCAACTGTGTCGACACCAAAAGTCAGTGTCCATATACAGGAATACTTAGTCGACATCAATTGTGTCGACACCAAGAGTCAGTGTCGACACACAGAAGTATTTGTCAACATCAATTGTGTCGACACACAAGACTTGTGTTGACACACATCAAAGCTTCAACAAAGTTAAAATAAAGAAGTACTTGTGTCGACACAAAGGAGATGTGTCGACACACAGTAAGTTTCAACAAAGTTAAAGAAAAGAAGGCTTGTGTCGACACACAAAATCAGTGTCGACACATTCTAAAGAAGCTGTGTCGAGAAGCTGTTACAATAACAAAATGAGTTGTGTCGACACCACCAAGGCATGTGTCGACACTTAGTCCACTTGTGTCGACACTTAGTCTACTTGTGTCGACACATAATGAACATCAGACTCAACACTTTCAGACAAAGACAGTATTTTCAAGAAGTGACTGGATGACTTGACAGCTGCCATTTCTAATCGGTCTACCACAACTGTCAAAACTATCAGAAGGTTGTTAGAAACCGGATCAGCCGGTTACCATGGAGGAAGACTATAAAAAGGCTTTCTCCTTCAACAGAAAGAGAGAGTCAACAATTAAGAAGAAGATTGAAAATCTACACAGATATCTAACAACACACAAAGAAGAAGACCTTCGACAGAAGATCTAAGAAGTTGGAGAGAGAGAGAGAGAGCTCCATCTAAGAAGAGCAGTGCTGAACCAGGCTGCCAAGAAAGATTCAGATCGAGATCTGAATCTCAAGTCAGAAGTGATTGAAGATCAACTTCTCAGGAGATTCAACCCTACTGAGTTCAGATTCAAGAAGCTTTGAAGAAAGCTAAGAGAGGTTGATCTCTGCCATCAAGTTCTTCCAAGAACTCATTAAGAAGCCATCCATCCCTTCTCTCTCTATCTGGGTGGTGGTTAATTACTTTGTTAAATCAAATTTTTGTAGGATCTTTATAGATCTGAGATTGTAAGCCTGTTTTATAAAGGCTGAGTGTAGGAGAGTAAATTCTCTGAGTTGTAGGCCTTGTTGAAGGCTAAGGTAGGGCTGAGAGCCTGAGTTGTAGGAGATTAATATCTCTGAGTTATAGGCCTTGTGTAGGCTGAGGTAGGGCAGATTTCCTGAGTTGTAGGAGCCTTGTTGGGTTCTGCGTTGTAAGATCTGAGGATCTGAGGTGAAGTGCAGAAGTTAGGCCGAATCTAGTACACTACTAGATAGGCGAAGGGGGAAAGTGGATGTACCCAGACCTTGGGAAACCACTATAAAAACTGTGTGCACTATGTGATTGATTGTTGCTGTGATTGTTGTGTTGTGTTAGCAGTAGAATTTGTAGTTTATTATTAGTTAACTGAACAACTTTTCTGCCTTAAAAGAAAAACAGGAATTACACCTATTCACCACCCCTCTAGGCGGTTAGGCACTAATTCTTTCAAAAAATAAGTCAAGAATACAATTAGTCTGTGATCAAGGATTTACTATGCCTCTCTCTCTACAGAACTCTGAGACACACACAAAGAAATCTGATACAAAAATCTATTACCAGCCCTAGACCAGGAACATCAGCTATCTGAAGAAGAAGAACATCAAATCAAAAATCAAGAGTCTTCTTCCTTCAACTCTCCAGGACACTTCAAAGGACAACAAACAATCTATCTGTCAAGAAGTTCCTGAATATCAACTGGCCAAGGCTGCAAGTTTGAAGACCTGTCACCCTGAAGCAAAGCTCAACTTTCCTTGAACCATTCAATATCTAAGGGGGAGCTCTTTGCTAAAATCAATATCCACTTAAGTCTTCTCAGTTGTAACTTGAGAAAGAGAAGACCTCATCACTCTCTCATCCCATCTCTATAAAGGGTTCTTTAACTCCCTTCAAAAGTTATTCTTGGTTGCAAGTCCCCTGATCAAAAGACTTGAGGATTGGTTTTTGAGCACCTGATCAAAAGCTCATTGGTGTTAGGCACCTGATCAAAAATTTGAGTGGATTCCTACCAGGGTGGTAGAAGAGTGGATGTACCCAGGTTGGGGAACCATTATAAATTCTTGTGTCGTCTGGTTGTCCTTTTTCGTTTTGTTCTTGCTGTGGTTGTGTTAATTAGGACTGCTGTGTTTGCATTTATTTTTTTTATATTCTGCAGTAGTTTATTTACTCTACAAAAATTGAAAAAGCATTTGGCTTTAAGGATACTCTAGTCACCCCCCCCCCCCCTCTAGAGTATTCCAGATCTAAATCCCCACTTTCAAACTAAGAGCTGAAGGCCCAGAATAAGAAGTTAGTTGACTCGCTAATTCCCCCTCTCCCCGACGAGAAGACGCTTCAACTGTATTCTCAGCATGAGATTGAGATGATGATGCAAGAGAATTCCATTACCGCGACAAGGTACTTGCTCCAAGTGATGAAGGGAGATGACCTTCTGAAAGGTGAAGGCGCGAGAGTAACCCCCAAGGACTTGGTCCTAGAATTGTTCTTGTCGATCATCGAGCTAAAGGATGATGTCAGTGACACCTACGACGAGGGCGAATAGTCGGCCTCACTGCACTAAAGTCTGTTTTTCTATTTTCCCATGCATTTTCCCTTATTTTTTCTTTTTTCGGGCAGGGACCTCTTGTTGGCGAGATGAAACTTTTATTAGTGAAATAAAAATTATACTTGTGTTGTGAAATATTTATTGTATCTTTATCTTCTCTGGTTGATTTGTTGCGCGTAAACGCACTCGACTCGCTCTTTAACTTTGGTAGCTCTTAGGAAAGGCACCTTGCGAGACCTTAGCCCAGCCTCTTGCACAACAACTCATACAGTGTTGATTTTGACATCTTGATGCTAGAATTAGGTCGGCCCCTAGCGAGTGCTTGGCTAGCGAGATCTACCCCCAAACACTCACATTCACTTAAGCCCTTCATCCTTCCTCCATATTTCCCTGGACTTGATACTCGCCATAAATTTTGAGTGACTGTCTTGTCGGTTGGCAAGATCCTTGATGGCGAGGTATCCCTAGGACTTTTCAGCCACTTCCATATTCCACCAGGGGCCTTCCTGACCTGTCAGCTAATGGGAGCCTGATAACAGGATCAACTTGGGATATAGTTCACCTTATTTCTCATCATCCACTGAAGGCCTTCCTGACTAGTCAGCTAATGGGAGCCTGACAACGAGATCAGCTCGGGACATAGTTCATCTTATTTCTTATCATCCACTGAGGGCTTTCCTGACCAGTCAGCTAATAGGAGCCTGATAGTGGGATTAGCTGGAGACATAGTTAAACTTGTACCTCATCATCCACTGAGGGCCTTCCTGACTTATAAGATAATGGGAGCCTGACAACGTGATCAACTCGGTACATAGTTCACCTTGTTTCTCATCACCCACCGAGGGCCTTCTTGACCTGTCAGCTAATTGGAGCCTGACAACGGGATCAGATCGAGACATAGTTCATCTTATTTCTCATCATCTACCGAGGGCCTTCCTAACCTATTAGCTAATGGGAGCCTGATTGTGGTATCAGCTCGGGACATAAGTTCAACTTGTTTCATATCATCCTCTCAGGTCATGAGGGGGGGGGGATATGCTATGAAGGAAAAAAGTTAGAGAAATAAACCTGTTTATTATTCATACTCATGGATAGAAATGTTTCAATTCATCACCACTCCAAGTGTGACTGATGCTTTCCCCCTCTACACTTTGGAGACGATAACCCCCCTGATTTGAGGGCTTTCTTGATAACATAAGGACCCTATAGTTAGGATTGAGCTTTCCCACTAATGCCGACCTCCCAGCCACATCTACCTTTTTCAAGACTAGATCTCCCTTTACAAATTGTTTGATGCGTACATGTTTGTTGAAATATCTGACCATTCGATGCTTGATCTCCTCCCCCATGATGATGGCTAGGTCGCAAAGTTCTTCTACCAGGTCGAGTGAGTGCCACTTCTCACCTTCGTTCTCGATTCTCCAGTCTTCATCTCCTTCTCCTGCGATGACCACCAGCGGTGACCTGACCTCGAACTCCACGAGAAGCACGACTTTGCAACCATGTGAAATCTTGAATGAAGTTTCCCCTGTAGCTGTGTTGAGTGTGGTTCTCAGGGCCCAAAGGATCGACGGAATTTGCTCTACCCAGCTCCCCTTAAGGTTCTCAACCTTCTTCTTCAACAAGTTCATGATGATCTTATTTGCCACCACTACCTGCCTATTACTCCTAGGGTGATGGACCGATGTGAACCTAAGATCGATCCTGAGTTGGCCACAAAAACTATGAACTCATCACTAGCAAACTATGACCCATTGTCGGTGACTATAGCTTGAGGCAGCCCGTATCGATGGATGATCTCCCCCATATAAAGTTACGAATCACCTGAGTGGTCACCTTGGTCATAGCCTTGACTTCTAGCCACTTTGAGAAATAATCGATCATGACTAGAAGGAATCTCCTTTGTCCGTTGGCCTGAGGAAAAGGCCCCACCAAATCTATTCCCCAAATTGCAAATGACTATGGTGCTGTGATACTTCTGAGCCTCTGGGCAGGCATGAGCTGGAGTGGCACGAACAACTTACATTTAAGACTTTTCTTCGCAAACTCTTCCGCATCTTTGCTCAAAGTTGGCCAAAAGTACCATTGTCGAACTATCCTGCCTTCTAAGGTCTTTCTCCCCGAGTGGCTTCCACACTCTCCCGAGTGGACCTCCTTTAAGATCCTCGGAACCTCTTCCTCAGATACACACCTGGGCAAAAGTCCCGAGAGAGTCTTTCGAAATAGTTCTCCTTCGTGCAATAGATAGTATGCCGACTTGTGCCTGAAGCGTTTCTTGTTTGTGGCCTCCCTTGGGAACTCGTCGTTGGTCAAAAATATGATAAACGTGTCCTTCCATGAGGAGCATTGCTCCACCTCCATTAGTTCTTCCTCTTATATGGATGGTCGGAACAAGTCCGTCATGGTCCCCCTGCCCTTAGACCGAACTTTGCCAGCTGATCCATCGCAACACTCTCTTCACATGGTACATGCCGGATTGAGAAGGCTCAGAACCTCCAATAAGGTCCCTTACCTTAAACAAGTATCGTTATAGAGGTGGCTCTCTTGCCTAGAACTCTCCCTTGACCTGTGAGGCCACCTCCATCGAGTTCGTTAATACCTTCACATCCTGCACCCACAATTCCTTATCGAGTCACATCCCTGCAATGACTGCCTTATACTCCGCTTGGTTGTTAGTGACTGGGAAGTGTATAACTATGGCCTGCTCAATCTTCATCCCCTGGGGGCTTTCCAAGTCCACCCTTCTCTCAAAGAGTGTCTTCCCCAGTCCTCATCCACCTGCAGCTTTCAAACAATTAGGTGATTTGTCCCTTCCTCTCCCAACTCCACTACACAATCTGCCAAGAAGTCTACGATCGCTTGAGCTTTAACCGACAGACACGAGATGAAAGAGATATCAAACTTGCTCAATTCCACTGACCATTCCTCCAACCTTCCCGAAAGTTCTACCCCTTCAAAGATACCATGTAACAGATGATAAGTCACAAATCGGATTGAGTTATCTTGAAAGTAAGGTCGAAGATTCCAAGTCGAGAGGAACAAAGCAAAGGCTAGCTTCTCCAGTATCGGATACCTGAACTATGCCTTCTTCAAGACCTGACTCACATAGTAATTGGAAGCCGCTTCTTGCCCTCCTCTCGGACTAACACAGAGCTTACAGCCTCCGCCCCCAGTCTGAGGTACAAGATCAAATCTTCACCTTCTTTGGGTCCTTGGAGTAGAGGAGCCTTGGTGAGCTGATTCTTTAGAGACTGGAAAGCCTCCTCACACTCCTTTGTTCATTCAAACTTTTGATTCCCTCGCAATATCCTAAAGAAAGGCGAGCACTTTTCCCCTGCCCAGAAAAGAAACCTGCTCAACTCCGCAAGCTTCCCAGTCAGGCGTTGAACCTCCTTGGCATGCTTTGGTGATTCTAGCTCCATTATTGCTTTCAACTTATCTGGGTTGGGCTCCACCCTGGCTGGAGTCAGGAGGTGCCTAAGGAATTTCCCTCGGCTTGTTCCGAAAATGCACTTCTGTTGATTCAACTTTATTTTAAACGTTCACAAGGTGGAAAAAGTTTCCTCCAGGTCTCAAAGCTGAGAGCTCACATGCTTACTTTTCACTAGTAGGTCATCCACATTTACCTCTAGGTTTCTTCCCCAATGCTCCCTGAAAACCTTATCCATGATCCTCTAATAGGTTATCCCTGCATTCCTCAGTCCAAAAGGCATCATATTATAACGATAGCATCCACTGCTAATGATGAAGGATACATCCTTTACATCCGGAGGGTGTATCCTAATCTGATGATAACCTGAAAAAACATCCAAAAAACACATTACAAGAAAACAGACGGCTGAGTCAACCAGCGCATCAATTCGAGGTAAGGGGTAACAATTTTTGGGACATGCTTTATTCAACAAAGAAAAATCGACACACATCCTCCATTTCCAATCCCCCTTCTTCACCATTATAACAGTAGAGAGGCAACCCGGAAACTAGATCTCTGACACAAAACAAGCCTTGAGAAGTTTCTCCACTTCCTCTTTGATAGGCCCTTTGAGCTTGTTGGCCACGCTCCTCTTCTTCTAGCGAATGAGGCAGACCTTCGGGTCGAGATTCAGTCGATGGCAAGCCACATCTGCATCGATGCCGGGCATATCCGCCATGCTCCAAGCGAAGATATCCACGTGCTTCTAGATGCATGCCAACATCCTCTCTTGATCCTCCCGACCCAAGCCTTCGCTAACCCATACCTTTTCGGCCTCGGTCGCTCGGGTGAAAACCTCCATATCCACCACTTCTTCTACCGGCTCCAATAGGGATTGCTCCTCCCAATCTCAAGCTACCCTCTCTCCTTCAGCTAAGGTCTCCTCTTCCACTACTTCCGCCATTATCATCTCCTCTCCTCCTCCCAGCTCTCCTCCCGCGATCTCCTCTTAAGAGGACCTGCTTCCCCCTCGACTCTACCGCCGCCTCCATCACCTTCTCCATTTCTTCGGCCTCTTCCATCCATGAGATGGTGTTGACTGCGGTGACATAGCACTGCCTAACCACCTTAGCATTTCCTCGGACCCGGACCTGCATCGCCGTCATTGAACTTGAGGCACTGATGAAAGGATGAGGGGACACAACAAAAAATTCTGATGAGAGGCCGACCAAAGATGACATTATAGCTGCTAGGGGCATCCACGATTAAAAACTGACAATTACGGGACTGACACCCCAGAGTCACATTGATCCCCACTCCTCCTTCCACTTCCTTTGTCTCTCTTGAGAACCCGAAAATCGATCCATCTGAGGCTAGAACCCTCTTTGCCTCCATCTTCATCCCGTCAAACACTTTCTTAAAGATGACGTTGACCGAGCTCCTGTTGTCCACCAAGATCCGGGAGATGGTGAAGTTCTCGACTGATGTTTGCACCACAAACATGTCGCAGAATGGATCCTCATGATCCAACATGTCGCTCGAGGTGAAGGTAATCCTCTCTATGGGGGAGGGGTCTGAGATGTCGAAGTGACGCTTTGCCGGAACATTGTTTGGAGGCTCGCCCAAGGGTGGCCTCGATTATCCCACCTGGTGGATTACTGTAATCCTTTCAGAGCCTCATATATCGACCTGTTCTTCATATTTATCCTAATCGGCCCCCGCAACCACTTTCTCGATCCGCACTACTGGCGGCTGTTATCCCTATCCCCCTTGTCCTTCTCAGCTCCAGAAACTCCTGGCATGTGGCCGTTGTATGACATTCCACTTGATGGAAGTCACAGTACGACAACTCTACCTCCACTCCTCTCCTTCCACCTCGACCATTCCTCCTCCTCTCAACCCTTCCTTGGGCTATTGCCATGGCTTGATGTTGTCAAGGGAGAGGTGGCCTTGGACCCTGCCTCCACCCTGGAGGGTTGAACTTCCCCTGCCCCCTTGGTAGTTCTCTCCTCATTGGAACCTTCTCCCCTGACCCTAGACTGTCCCCTCCTACTGCCTCCAGGCCAGCTGGTTGGTGGGTTCTTGATAACCCCACCTATGTTGTTGTCTCTTAAAATATTGCCCTCTGGGATCATCTCTTCTTCTCTCCTCCTTACACCTGTTTACTCCTTGCTCCATATCTTCACTTCCTCCCAATTTGGTCAGCTTCCTAGCAAAATTGAGATTTGTTTCCTCACCCTCGATCTCATGTGCCACTCTCTCCATCACATCATTGAAGGACAATGACAGCCTCCGCTTCAGTGTCACCATAACGAACCGTTCTTGGAGCCCCAAAGTAAAGCCATCACCAAGGTAACCCATAGCACCTCTTCCACTACGAGGACTTCCTCCCAAAACCTGTCCACATAGCATGTTAGGGTTTCCTTCGGTCCCTACTTGAATGAGAAAAGTAACTCTGCGCCCTTCTTCCTTTTTTTGAAGTTGAGAACCATAATAGGAAAGCCCGACGTAGAACTACGCAACAGTAGATTGAGCTGGTGGAACAAGTCCCTTGCCTTATCCTTGAAGGAGATGGCAAAAAGCCGACACTTGAAGGCGTCAGTCATCTATCTAATGGAGACCGCATCCTCAAACTACTTAACGTGCTGAACCGGGTAATCCCTGCCTGTGTAGTAGGACATCTCCGGCTCCCTGAACCCTTCTAGAACTGGGGCTGACACGACCAACTCACTAAAGGGGTTCCCGCCTGTGGCACGAGTGGCTGGCTCCTGCAAGGCCACCTCGTTGGCCCGACCAGCACTCGGCGAGTCAGGGAAAAGCTCTCGCTCGGCGGGATCTTGCTCGCTACCCTTGCCCTCTTTCCCCTTCTTAGTCCGCCTGACCGGGGCATTCTCGCCTAAATCTGGCTGCGCAACTACCGAGACAGTCGGTGACGAGCACTCGCCATAATTGGTACTGAGCTAATGGTGCAGGGTCTCCATGACCTCCTTCCTGAAATCTTCAAACATGCCCACAATAGCTAAAGCTGGTGGGGGTGGCGAGTGCTCCCGTCTAGATCCTTGTCCTTCACCTCCAGTCATAGAACTAGTTGAGGATCTTTTGTGCTGACCACTCTCCATGCTTACCGCACAAAAGTGTTGAAATCAAAAATTGGTCTCTGTGGAGTTCGGGGTCCCAAAAGGGATATGGCCTCACACTTACTTCCCTTAAACTAGCACCCAGACCAAAGACTCACAAACACAGGAATAGAATCGAGATCCTAGTGGGGAGCTCCCACCACACACCCGAAAGGTCTAAAAGCGCTTCCCCTCCCTAGAAAATACTGAGCTTGGGTACCTTGGAGAACACTCTAGGCTCACAAAGTAAAGCATGAGGAAGAAGAAAAATAAGTGAATCCGTCTTTCCAAAGGTACCCTCTCGGTTCTATTTATAGATTTTCAAACCTGGTCTGCCAACAACATAACTCAGCTGTCCAGAATTACTAAATGTAACCAAATTGGGTCTGCCAACAGCATAACGTCGATGTTCTTAAATACTTTTTGTAGACCATCAAGGGCATCCCGGTCATTTTACCACTGGATCCCACTGGGTGAGTGGCCTATAGAAGCACCACTCGCCTGAAGCAGCGAAAGTAGGAAAAGCTACACATTCACCTCCCAGGTGAGTGCGGGCTTTACCCATCACTCGCTCGTCCTGGCGAGAACCTTCACCTATGTGCAACAAGGTGTGGACCCTAGGTGAGTATGTGTTGGGTATTGTATCCACAATTACCTGGATTTGAGGAAGCCACCTGTCAAGATAAGATGAATTCACAATGTATTTGATGAAACCTCTCAAGTTGTGCTTGCAGTTATTCCACGCTAAGTGCACACCAATGTCAGAGTGCAGTAGGTCAATATACACGGGTCTGCACGACGTAATCCCTCGTTGAGCAGATCAGTGTGTTGGCCTACGTGTACTCTCTCTATTGGAGTGCACTTACTTTCAAGTACAGGGCCGTGTTTATACAAGAGCAGACAAGGAGCAAGGATGGGTCAAGGAGCAGCTCTTGGGTGGAAAGATGAAAATTCGTCTAAGTATAATTCGACGAGAATCACCAAGTGATTCTCGACGATTCGGCCGAGCTTCAAGAAATCATGATCACAAACTTTGAATAGTCAAACAAATATGTCTATGACAGCTGCTGGTGGATGCTCCAACAGGCGTTAGGCGTCGATTTGAATCCTGCAGGTATTCATGCTCCTGAGACTACTACGGCTGCTGCGGGAGTAAGTGCTGCAGATGTTCCCATGAGTGAAGCTGATGCTATGGCTATTTCTAAAGCAAAACTGATGAGCATGTTTGACCAAGAGGCCCTAGCAAAAGCCAGGGGAAAGAGAAAAGCTCAAGAAGGGACCTCCAAGGAGACACAAGCTGAAAAGAGAAGTCGACTGAGTGAGGAGGAAGTAAGAAATGAAAAGTGGAGTCCAGTTTCAAAGAATATCATCTTAGACACCTTCTGGCTACAGGAAAAAGGAGAAATCAATCGAAACGAAGTATACAGCCAGTATGAGTGGGAAATACACAAGACGTATGAAGCAAAACGAAACATCTTCTTCAGGACCAACACGGCGGCAGATAAAGCTCCTCCTCCCAGATATTATCCGAAGCCCAAAGAGTATATAGAGAGGCAAAGAAAGAAGTATTTGGCGCAAAAACTCAAGGATGACTTAGCCAAAGAAAAATAGTCAAAACTTTATAGCTTGTCATTCTCTATTAAGAACGATTAATGGTTATTGTTATTATTTGAACAATCTTGAGATTATGTATATATACATATATATATATGCATTTGAAATTATGAATGACTCAAGTCTTGATTTGTCTGCCTATATTATCTTGTGCTGCATATTTAAATTCTGAATGCTGTTTATATTATTTGATTGGTGTTATTCATCTTAGCTAGTAGGGTTTTGGCTTCGTCAAATAGGGGGAGATTGTTGGGTATTGTATCCACAATTACCTGGATTTGAGGAAGCCACCTGTCAAGCTAAGATGAATTCACAATGTATTTGATGAAACCTCTCAAGTTGTGCTTGCAGTTATTCCACGCTAAGTGCACACCAATGTCAGGGTGCAGTAGGTCAATATACACGGGTCTGCATGACGTAATCCCTCGTTGAGCAGATCAGTGTGTTGGCCTACGTGTACTCTCTCTATTGGAGTGCACTTACTTTCAAGTACAGGGCCGTGTTTATACAAGAGCAGACAAGGAGCAAGGATGAGTCAAGGAGCAGCTCTTGGGTGGAAAGACGAAAATTCGTCTAAGTATAATTCGACGAGAATCACCAAGTGGTATCAGAGCCAGGTTACTCATCAAAAAGGTTTACACCTTGAGTAGTATCCTGCCACCAGTGTCAGAAGCATGGAGCTGGATTATGAGATATCGCCACTAAGACTCCCCGCATGTACAAAGGAGTATTATCCCATCTGGAGGATGAGGGTGTCATATCACTTGGAGGCCATCGATCCTCGATCATCTTTCATCCTGGAAGAGGGTCCTTTTATTCCTATGAAGACCTCCTGCTCTGGAAAGAATATCGAAGTGCCCAAGTGCATTGCAGAGATGTCAGAGACGGAACTGTCACTATTTAACTTGGACAAGAGGATTCGTCAAATTATCTTGGATATCTGGTCTGGAGCTTCTCGCTCTAGATTGGAAAAATGTAGGACGGCTAAATCTATGTGGGTGATGATCTCTGAGCTGATGGGGGGGGGGGGTCAGAGAAAGCTGGAATCTGCTGTCAACCAGAGGATGAAGCCTATGTGGGGGTCTTCACCTCTGAAGATGAAGGCAAGGATCTCTCGGACAGCATCAGAGCTCTAGTGTCCGTGTCAGAGACTGAAGAGGCCAGTGAGGAAAGCAGCTCTGATGAGGATGAGACAATGGCCACTGGCTCTAATGACAATAACACAGAAGAGCAGGTAACTTCTTCATCCTGCCCCGTCTCTCTTGAAGTTTCTGAATACAGGAACTACCTTCCTTCAGAAAATGCTGATTCCCTGAAGAGAGCCCTTCAGACAAGCAACCTACTTGCTGAGGAGCAAGCTCAAGAGATTGCTCGACTGAAGATCTTGTTGGTTCTCCAATTGGCATCCAACAAGGTCAAGGACTCTAAAATCTCAGCTCTAGAGAGTAGTCTAGAGAATGAGAAAAGAATAGTATCAAACTTTTCCAAGGTTGATGCTATAAAGAGAAAGCAAGAGGATGGGTGGATCTCCCGGATTATCAATTCGTGGAGAAATGGGGAAACGGTCTTCCGACCCCCCACTCCAAGCAGGAAGGCAACTCATCATGCCTTCAGGTATGACCACAGGAACAATCGTGGTCACTGCAAGGGTGATCTATCCTCATGTGGAGACACCCGTAGTGCAAGGGCCGTCGTGGCCACCCATGAGAGAATACCTAAGGCTCCTTCTGAGCCCTTTGTATTCACTGCCGCTACCTCAACTCGGTATGAATCTGCATGTCCCAGCTCACAGAACACTTGTCACCACCCGAGGACACAGGACAGGGAGGTTAGAAGTCATGGTGTATGTTTTCATGGGGCCTCAGGATGGGGGATGCCTGAAAGGAAGGCACCACCTCCCCGGCCTCATGACGCTCGCAACATGCATTCCTTCCACCCTCCCACATGTCACAGTGGAAGAGGAAATTTTGTGAGGAGATCATGCCCTATCTCGTTGAGACCTAGGACCGTGACTACCTCAGTCACTAGATCAGGTCAGAAACGGCGATACAACATTCACCCGTGTTGGTGCTATGGCAAAGTGGGACACTTTGCCATCGACTGTTGGCACAACCCCTCTGTGTCAAGGGCAAAGGCCTATCCACATTTTCTGAGCAGAGGTAGCCTTCCTGACAGGTTTTCTGAAGGAAGGCAGTCGAGTGCTTATGCTAACAGGAACCTAGGACCCAATATGATTTGGGTTCCTAAGGTAAAGTAATTCTTTCTTGCAGGGCAGTCTAGGTTCCCGTGAATATGATGGGAACTAGACAGTAGGTGGCTCAATACTAAATTGGAACAAGCGTCTGGAATAACAGATGTGATATCTACTTGAGCATATTCACATTGAGCTCCTAAAATGTTTTACCTGAGGGACTAAATGATAACTCTCATAATCCCAGGTACGGTTGATCAATTCCAGGACTTGAGTCATATTGTATCCACATTTACATATATATATATGTATATATAGTTATACCTATTTTTACACCATTGTGTGAGTACATCTAATGATATGTTAACATGGTAAACATAAACCATAGATACAATATTGAAGACTTATCGGAAATTCCCCTGGTAGACTCGAGATCTAACGTCTACAGGCTTAAATTAGTTCACTGAAAACCAGCGTAGATTGGCCTTACGAAGTATTTACATACTTAGAAGATGCTTAAATTAATTTATATGGAAAAGCCGGCTCAAACCCTAATAGCTTGGCTTTAAGGAGTATCTATATAGTTAGAAGACTTCCAAATTAACTTAGACAAGTATGCCATGAGTAAAGGAGTTCCTCTACACTACTTGAAGAAGATGGACTCAAGTGTTTTTGACAGATGGGAGAGGC
This sequence comes from Platanthera guangdongensis, assembly GCA_039583875.1. Classification (NCBI taxonomy): domain Eukaryota; kingdom Viridiplantae; phylum Streptophyta; class Magnoliopsida; order Asparagales; family Orchidaceae; genus Platanthera; species Platanthera guangdongensis. The sequence continues at coordinate 45,130,041 of CM077164.1, forward strand.
GAATTGGGCAGGCTGCCGTAGAAGAACAACAGGACGTATCTCCAGCAGTCACCCCCAGTGAAATTCCTGATACTTTGACTGCAGGAATTGAGGTGCAGCCTCTACCCACTCATGCTGATATCATAGCTGACATCACCCAAATGGCCAGAGATGCTGTGGCAGATATACAAGAAGACAGTGAAGCTGTGCCGAAGAATGAGGAGGCCCTGAACCGGAACGATCAAGGAGCCGAAGCTGATGTACAGGGGACTGCTGACCAAGAGTTGGAAGAGGATGCTGATGAAGATGATTTCATGGATGATGAAGGAGAGGAAAACGGAAATGAGGGACAGGACGCAGTGGAGACTCAGGATATCATTGAACCTCCATCTGACAAGCACGCACCTGAGATGGCTCCTGAGAACATTGGTGCACGAGTGGAGGGGGAGTCAGAGAAATCTATAGAGGCCGCCAGCATTCCCCCATTAGAGACTGTGCTGGTGTCTAGATCTACAGGTGCTTCTGCTGAAGAGCAAGGCCAAGAAGTGCCTCAGAATATTCCTCTACGAGATGATATAGCCACTCACACCGTGAATATCATTCAGGGCATAGTGGATGAGCTTAAGGCCTCTTTTGAAAAAGCTCAAAATAAAATGCTGAAAAGGACTAAGGAATCTGAAAATCTCATGCTCAAGAATATGGTGGAGATCAATCATAAACTTGACGTGATGGAAAAGAAATTTGAAGAAAAGTATACCGCGGCCGGCCAAGAGGTCACTCTTCTTATGGACGGGTTGAAAAAGAACACCGACACTCTTGTCGTGGTAAATCAGAATGCTCATGTTGTAGTAAACAATATTCAAAAGTTTGACGGTAATATGGTAACTCTCAACGCCAATCAGCAAGCCTTAGTCAATGAATTCTCCAGGACTTCAAAGCATATTGATGAGTCACTGCATTCTTATGCAAACTCCATAGCGGTCGAAGCCAAAAAGGGGGAGAAAGAGTATATAGCTAAGATGGCCGAACTTTAAGAAATCATGATCACAAACTTTGAACAGTCAAACAAATATGTCTATGACAGCTGCTGGTGGATGCTCCAACAGGCGTTAGGCGTCGATTTGAATCCTGCAGGTATTCATGCTCCTGAGACTACTACGGCTGCTGCGGGAGTAAGTGCTGCAAATGTTCCCATGAGTGAAGCTGATGATAGGGCTATTTCTAAAGCAAAACTGATGAGCATGTTTGACCAAGAGGCCCTAGCAAAAGCCAGGGGAAAGAGAAAAGCTCAAGAAGGGACCTCCAAGGAGACACAAGCTGAAAAGAGAATTCGACTGAGTGAGGAGGAAGTAAGAAATGAAAAGTGGAGTCCAGTTTCAAAGAATATCATCTTAGACACCTTCTGGCTACAGGAAAAAGGAGAAATCAATCGAAACGAAGTATACAGCCAGTATGAGTGGGAAATGCACAAGACGTATGAAGCAAAACGAAACATCTTCTTCAGGACCAACACGGCGGCAGATAAAGCTCCTCCTCCCAGATATTATCCGAAGCCCAAAGAGTATATGGAGAGGCAAAGAAAGAAGTATTTGGCGCAAAAACTCAAGGATGACTTAGCCAAAGAAAAATAGTCAAAACTTTATAGCTTGTCATTCTCTATTAAGAACGATTAATGGTTATTGTTATTATTTGAACAATCTTGAGATTATGTATATATATATATATATATATATGCATTTGAAATTATGAATGACTCAAGTCTTGATTTGTCTGCATATATTATCTTGTGCTGCATATTTAAATTCTGAATGCTGTTTATATTATTTGATTGGTGTTATTCATCTTAGCTAGTAGGGTGTTGGCTTCATCAAATAGGGGGAGATTATTGGGTATTGTATCCACAATTACCTGGATTTGAGGAAGCCACCTGTCAAGCTAAGATGAATTCACAATGTATTTGATGAAACCTCTCAAGTTGTGCTTGAAGTTATTCCACGCTAAGTGCACACCAATGTCAGGGTGCAGTAGGTCAATATACACGGGTCTGCACGACGTAATCCCTCGTTGAGCAGATCAGTGTGTTGGCCTACGTGTACTCTCTCTATTGGAGTGCACTTACTTTCAAGTACAGGGTCGTGTTTATACAAGAGTAGACAAGGAGCAAGGATGGGTCAAGGAGCAGCTCTTGAGTGGAAAGACGAAAATTCGTCTAAGTATAATTCGACGAGAATCACTAGTATGTGATGAAGATCACACTCGTCCGAGTACCTGACAGCCCCTCCTAGACTGGGTGAAAGCCCCTTAGGGCGCTAGGCGAGTGCAGACCAGCCTACCCCACTCGCCATTCTGTCTATCCTGAACCTGGAGATCCTCCTGAAATGTCTTGCACTTGCCAGAGGGGCCCACTCAACGAATACGGGGTTGTACACCACCAATTACCAAGTTATGGTTAATACAAATAAGTTATTATAAAGACTTAACCATGTTAAATGGCTAACAACTATAAAATTTAAAACAATTTTTAATAAGTTTATAGTATAATTTATATAATTAATATAAATAAATATAATAGAAATTACATTATATTTTATTTTATAACGTTAAAAATACAACTTAATACAATTGTTGCGGGTCGACTCGATACACTCTTGAATCGATCGAAGATCAAACCATCCTTTTTTCGGAGCGGTCGAGCGTGCAAACAATCAAAGTGAGAACCGATGGCTGGTAAAAGAATTTTTTATGTGAAAAACCCCAGAATAGGAAAAAAACCACGTGCTCGTGTCTGTGTCGTCCAAATACCTACTATCTTTTCACTTGTTAAAAAGGTTTGTAGAGAACTCGAGGGCAACGGGCAACCTTTCGTTACAATTGTAGAGAAAGAGAAGGAGAAGAAACTCCGAGAGTGACAGGACACCGCTTGTGGGGCTAAGTACTTTCTAAGTTGTTATAGTGGGGAGCACTTTGCTTGTTGCACTCTAGAGTCTGCTACTGGCACTCAAAAGTAGAAGTGGTATGCTTGACATAATCTAGAGTATGCAGCTTGTCTCCGATTGCAAGCGGAGGAATCTAGAATACATGCATAATATAATGTGCAAGGCACAATGTGTGCGGCGTAATATGCACAGAGTACAATGTGTATGACACAATATGCATAGAGTATGTGCATGGGGTGCAATGTGTGCAGTGAAATCCACAATAGGGTCTTCGAATAAGTCTAAGAGGTCTTCGAGGATTCCTTCAAATGCACATGGATATCTTCGAAGGATTATTCAGAAGCTCTCTCATGTGTCTGAATGAATCCTTGAATAAGAACCCCGTACGCATTGCACCCCGTGCACATTGCACTCTATGAGCATTGCATTGTGCACATTGTGACATGCACATTATAATGAGCGCATCGCTTTAGATTTCCCCACTCACAACCGGAGACAAGCGACAAACTCTAGATCACGCCAAGCACACCGCTTCCACTATTGAGTGCCAACAATAAACTCCAGAGTGTAGCTAACACAGTGCACCCCACTATAATAAAGAAAGTACTTAGCTTCACAAGTGATGGCCTATCACCCTTAAAGCTTCTTCTTCTTCTTCTCATTCTATATAACTATAACGAGAGGCGGTATGTCGCCCTCGAGTTCTCTACAAATCTTTGTAACAAGCGAAAGATAGTGGATATTTGGCTAGCACAGACCCGACCACTTGGTTTTCCCATTTCCGAGGTTTTCCACATTAAAAATTCTCTTGCCAAATGTCGATTCTCTTTTTATATGTTTGCACGCTCAACCGCTCCAGAAATAGGATGGTTCAATCTTCAACCAGTTCAAGAGCGCATCAAGTCGACCAATAACAATTTGACATAGACTCTGGGAAAGAGTTCCCAAAACTCTACAAAGACTCCAAATACAATATCTCTATCACAGCCCACATTTTCTCAGTACTAAAAATACTATCAGTGAGAGAGAATACGTGATCATGATGTCATGCCGTACAGGGGACAACTACAGACATTCAGACAATCATATCCTTTCGCTTCTATTATAAAAAGACACATGAATTATGTTTTAAAACATATGTTATATTTTATAAGTTTTACTGACCGTGTCCCTCGGTCTGGTGGATCATCTAGTCCACGAGTGAGAAAGTATAAGTTTACACAACAAAAAAGTACTTAGTTAAATTCATTTGTAATCCTACATGAGTATGGAGACTGAGCAAAGTATGCAAGGTAGATGTGACTTCTAAATTTAATATAAGTAAAAAGGAAGTTTTATGGCTCTTAAAGTAGAATGAATTTTAGTTAAAATAGATGTTATGTAACTACGCTAAAATGCAGCTTTTTATATTTAAAAATACCTAACATACATCCTAACATAAATCCTTCCCAGAGAGCAAGTTCATAACTAACAGTAAGTCAAACTAGCAAGTAGCCGAACATCTGAAACTAACACTATGGGCGTCAACAAATTGACACGAACTCATAGGGTACAAGTCTAATCTGAAATAAAGAAACAAATACCTCACTGAACTGAGGAAGAAAAAGCAAGCAACAGTAACTCGCCGCAACTCTGAAAACCACGCACTCTACCAGTCACATCTGCTGCTCTGGACCTAAGGCATTCAAAAAGAAGAACACCTTAGTAACAAGTGGGGGTAAAAGAAACCAAGTAGCAATAAAAAACCTCCAAGTAGATCGGAACCCATCGAGCAAAATAGAGGCAAAATCAGTAATAACCAAAAAGAAAAAGCAAGAAAAGAACTAACTAAGCAGTTGTAAACTATGTCACCTTAATACCAAGTGCCAAAAAGGGTTATATATATTATTATACATTATTAGTCAATTTCTATGAGACAGATACGCTCAAGAAGGGCATCAAAACACTGGGCAAACCTGGGTGTATGATCCACAACAAGAGAGGTATTGTGCCGAGGAGTAACCACGACGAGAACAAACCCAACAAACATGGCACTGTGCCGAGGGAGTATCCCCAACATGCACAGCCCAACAAACATGACACTGTGCCGAGGGAGTAACCCCAACGCGCATAGCCCAACAAACATTCTATATATGTTTATGCGAGTCATATTATAATCTTCTAAATTATAATATACAAAGATTTGACCAAAACGGCGGTTAGGATCGCAAACTCTATCGCTAAAAAGTTCACGAAATGGACAAATTTTACCGTGCATGCGTAACTCTCGAAGAGAGCTTTTCGGATCTATGCACCGGCAAAGATTTCGAGCACCGGGGCACCGACGATGGCGACCGGAAGGGTTTCCAAAAAGCTCTGGTCCGACGAATGAACTGGGGGGGTGGGGGGGAGTTCGACCTCTATTCTGAAATTATGGAGGAGATGATGATTTCTTTTTCTTTATATTTATATACTAATTACAAAGGGCCTAACACACACCGATTCAAACGAAATTCACACCCTATGCAAAAGCTGGTACTATGAATCCAACGGCGAAGTCAAAACCAAAATCCGACCTCACCGTACTTGAGATATTAATTTCTAAAGTTTACGACAAACATTAAATATACCAAACTTCAAAAATTTACAGAGGCTCCAATATTGCTCGGATCACGACGAAACTTGACGGGCAAATTCAAAATTAATCGATTTAATTTCGTATCGTGAAATTTTACAATTTCGATGAAAATTCCAAGATTTGGTCTGCTCGACCCAACGGTCACGAAAACGCACTAATGGCGACGCGTCGTCAACTCCGCGTTAACGTAATACCCTTACATCACATGACGTCACCGAGAGAATTGAAATAATTGACGGAAAATCAAGGGAGTTACAGTCACCCCTCCAAAAAAGAAGTTTCGTCCCAAAACTTAGGACGTGCATCAAAATAAGAAATCAATATGAGAAATACACTAAAACTCGCTTAATAGAGGTACTGACCGGAGAGAACTATGAGAACAGCTGAGGGTGAGATTCTCTCTTTTCAGATTCCAATTCCCAAGTCGCACTCCTGACGTCCTGGTTTTGCCAGAGAACTTTAACCATAGGAATTTTCTTCCTTCGCAGCACTCGATCTTGCATCTCCATAATATAGGTTGGATCGTCGACATACGAGAGATTAGGCTGCAAATGGGGAACCAAGTTAAGGATATGCCGATAACTATGAACACACTTTTATAACCAGCTCATGTGAAACACGTTGTGAACACTAGGGAAAGAAGCAGACAACTCCAGTCTATAGGCTAACACTCTGATGCACACCACAATCTGGAAAGGTCTCACACACCTAGGATCCAACTTATGATTCTTTCCAAATCACTTAACACCTATCATCAGAGAGACCTTCAGAAAAACCATGTACCCAACGACAAACTCCAGATCAACCCTGTGTTGATTTGCATACCTTTCGTATCGCTCCTGAGCCAGCCGTAACTTTTCATGAATATGCATCACCAAAATGCTCATATCATCTAAAGCTTCCGGACCGAGCAAAGGCTTCTCACCAACTTCATCCCAAAATAGGGGAGTTCGACAATGTCTCCCATATAAGGCTTCAAAGGGGGTCATCTGCAAACTCTCCTGATAGCTATTGTTGTACGCAAACTCCATCAGTGCAAGGCGTTTATCCCAAGCTCCACCAAAGTCCAAAATACAACATCTAATCATGTCCTCCAAAATTTGATTCACTCTTTCCTCCTGACCATTAGTCTGAGGATGGTAAGCAGTATAATATCTAAGATCAGTGCCCAAAGCTCCCTACAAGCTTTGCTAGAAATGAGATATGAACCTGGAGTCTCTGTCTAACACAATTCTCATAGGCACACCATGTAACCTGATGACTTCGTCCAGATAAAGCTCAGCTATCTTTTTTATAGAATAGTCAATCTTGAAAGGCACGAAGTGAGCACACTTTGTCAGTCTATCGACAATAAGCCACACCGCATCATGCCCCTGGGGAGACCTCGGAAAACCGGTAAAGAAATCCATAGAAATCTCTCCCACTACCAACTCGAAATATCCAACAACCTTAACTTACCACTAGGTCTTCTATGAACAGTCTTAACATGCTGGCAAGTATAGCACTAAGACACAAACCTTGCTATATCATTCTTCATGCCTGACCACTAGAAAATTTACTTCAGATCTCGATACATCTTTATGGAATTAGGATGGTATGAAACACTAGAACTGTGTGCTTAACTCCATATCTTTGCTCGAATATCCTCAACAACGGGAATACAATATCTGTTATGGTACTTCAAGGTACCCACATCATCGATCGAAAAGTCTGGTAATTCCTCCTTTTCAGTTCTACTTCTGATATGCTGCAGATCGAGATCGTCCTTCTGATGTAGCCTGGTGAGCGTAATACATGAAATCTCTACCACTTACAAGCTACTTGGCGAAGTGCCACTCCCAACAGTTATGCCCATCAACAAGAACTCTTCTACTAAGGATTGTACAGAGAGGTTAAAGACATGCACAGGCTTTTGGCTCAAGGCATCCTCCACAATATTAGCCTTGCCTGAATGACAAAGGATATCAAATTCATAGTCCGCAACATACTCTAACCATCTACGCTGACATAGATTTAGCTCCTTCTGTGTGAAGACAGACTTTATACTCTTGTGATCCATATAGATCTTGAATGACACTCCATACAGAGGATGTCTCCGCAGCTTCAAAGCATAAATGGCAGCAACAAACTCCAAGTCATGCGTAGGATAGTACTTTTCACGAACCTTCAATTATCTCGACCCAAATGCAATCACATTGTCATTCTGCATCAATACTCAACCGAGTCCAACTCGCGAAGCATCCACATAAACAACATATTCTGCTCTTCAGTAGGCAACACCAAAACTAGAGCAGAATATAATCTCTTCTTAATCTCCTGAAAGGCTTCTTCACAGGCATCACTCCACATGAAAGAAGCGCTCTTCTACGCAAGCTTGGTCAATGACGCAGACAACTTTGAAAATCCTTTCATGAATCTTCTGTAGTACCCTGCCAACCCTAAGAAGCTCCTTATATCCTTAGGCATTTAAGGCCTCTTCTAGTCCAACACAACGGTTATCTTTGCCAGGTCCATAAAGATACCACCTTTGCTCACAACATGACCTAAGAAAGATACCTGAGACAGAAAAAACTCACACCTGTTGAGCTTCGCATATAACTTGTGCTCCCTTAGAGTAGCCAAAACCAAGCGCAAGTACAAGACATACTCTTCAGCATTCCTGGAATACACCAGAACATCGTCGATGAATACGACTGCAAACTGATCCTGAAAGTTCTTTAACACTCTATTCATCATGTATATGAAGGCAGAAGGTGCATTCGTTAACCCGAATGATATTACCAGAAACTCAAAATGTCCATATCGGGAGCAAAAAGGAATCCGCGAAACATCGAATTCATGGATTCTCAACTCATGGTAGATAGAATGAAGTTCAATCTTTGAGAATACCGAATTACCTCACAATTGGTCAAACAAGTCATATCTGTGGCAGTGGATACCTATTCTTGATAGTTACATTGTTAAGCTCTTAATAATCTATACATAACCTCATCGACCCATCCTTTTGCTTCATGAAAAGGACTAGAGTACCCCAGGGAGAAGAACTTGGCCTAATAATACTACACTACAATAGCTCATCCAACTGGATACGCAACTCCTCTAACTTACGTGACGCCATGCAGTAAGGTTCTTTTGCAAGAGGTCGAGTACCTGGTTCAAGATCTATAACGAACTCCACCTCTCTCTTAGGAGGAAGTTCGGGAAGACTAGCAGAAAAACATATGGAAACTCTCACAGCATAGAAATGTCCTCGACACAAGCCACATCAAGTGCAGTTTCCAGAATAAAAATAGGTGATGTAGTTGAGGGGGAGCCTTCTCAGATCCCTGCCCAGCATACTGTAGCTCCTCCTATGAGCCATACTTCATATATCCTCATCTCCAATGAGGAAATTCTAAAATAAATTAAAGTACTCTTGGATAATCAGACCACAACCCTCAAGGAATATGTTGATCAATCTGTTGTCAAACTGAGGGATGAAATGTCAGCCAAAGTAAATGAAACTAAAGAAGAAATATCTCACTTAAACAAACAGGTCACCACCTAGTTTGATAAGGCTGGAATAGCTACAATCAAGCTGACCACCCTCATGGAATCTTTGGACACAATCTAAAAACTCACCACAGCTGACATAGGATATGTCAAGAATTATGTGAGTACAACTGATGAGGTGAACAAGGGTGTAGTAGACCACGTCAATCAGCATGTCACCAAGGTTGCTCTCCACTCCATAGAGCAGACAATTCTCTTGAGGAATGAGCTGCTTACTAACAATGAGAGAATACTCCAATATTTATCAAACAAAACTGAAGCCAACACCTCATTACTGCAAAATACAATATCTGAAGAAGGCAGAAAGGGGGAGAGCAGCCATGCTAAGGCAGCATCACTCATTGAAGACAAATCCTTCAATGTCATTCAAGGCACCAGGGTGGCACTACACCTGCCCCTCATGGATAGAAAGAGACCAGAGCACCTAAACTTCCCTGCACAAGCCAGAATTGCACAGGATGCACAGCTTGCTACCAGAAGAAAGAAGGAAGGAACTCAAATGGCTGAAGAGTTCATGGTAAAGAGGAGAGCTGAGAACAGAGATGACCCAGACTATGAATAGCTAAGTGAGGCCTCTGAATCCATCATTATCAATGCCTGGTAAGCCATGGATAAATCTTGAAGAACATTGATAGTGTATATCCTTCTAAGGAATGGATAAAACATTTGGAAAGAAATTCCCTAAGGGAAAGAGTGTTCAAGGAGAATCTGGTAAGGAAGAGCAACCCCAAGAAAATTCCTCCCAATATATTCCAAAGACATTCCTCTACTTCAAGTGGCAGAAGAACAAAGCTGAAAACTTGAAGAAGTCTGCTGCAACTAAGGATGCTGGTGCAAGTTCATCAAAGAACAACTGATAGAAGACTGCAAGACCCAAGCTTATTTAAAAAATAATATCTGAACTATGTCTTTTAATGAATGTCAACAGTGTAAAAATTTCAAATTCAATGAAATTGATATGAGTTGACCCTGGCTATATTGATGTGATAAATGTATATCTATGATAAATAAATATGTTGTTCCTTCTTATATATCCTGTAATCACATGTTTGCTACTGTTTGGCTAAAGTTAATGATTAGGTTCATCTTGATCATAATGTTTACCTTGTAAATGATTACTAAAGTTCTTACTGTTAATCACACTTTCACATTGTCAATGATTGTTAATTCATCTGTACCATTAGTCTACCAATCATAGTGTTAAGTGATCTCATCTAGGGGGAGTTATCTTGTACTGGGATGGATAGTGGTCATGATAATGTTTCATTGACCTATCATGATATTTTGTCTGTGTTGATGCACCTCAGCATGAATGTGTGTTCTGCCTTCTTCAAATAGGGGGAGATTGTTGGGAATTGTGCCCTACAATATTTCTCAGGATTTGAAGTGGCATCACCAATCATGCTAAAGGACATAATGTATTTGACGCGTGCTCTAGTTCTTGCATACAGGTAGTCCATGATTGGACAGGTGAAGAAAAATGAGTTGGGCAGTAAACTCAAATTTTATCGAACTCGGCTCAGAGTTCGTCGAACTCAGCTCGCTGATCGTCAAGCTCAACTCAGCATTCCTTGGGTTAAGCTTAATAACTCAGGATTTAAAATTTGTCGAACTCAGCTCGAATTTCATCGAGCTCGGGTTACAGTTCGTCGAGCACAACCCAACGCTTGTCAAGTTAAAGCAAGAGAAAAATTGACCAAGGCAAAAAGCAATCACCTCTTCGCAACGCACGATTCTAGCAATCGCTAGAATGACACAATCACAACTTGCATAAGAGAAAATCTAAAGTTCAACAACAATATCCAGAACTAAAATATATCAACACTTATACATGCTGAAATATTCAAGCTATCAATGTTCTTACACATCAATCCAACACCCAAATATGCAGAAAAAGAAATACTACAAGTAACGGGGAAGAGAAACAACCAAACGCATGAAGTCTCTCCGAGATTCATGGCCGAATTCAAGGGTTGTCGGTCCTTGTCCGAACTCGGTCTATGGTTGATGTCCGTGAACCAAAAAGGTCGTCACTTCCTTCGAATATCCCGTCTTCTTCGTGAATAATCGCTAGCTGGTTCTAACCGGAGAACTTCATGGATGCAGCAACCTTTGAGCTTGACATAGAGCTTGGAGCTTAGAGATGACAGTGGTGGCCGGAGATGAAGAAGTTGCTAGCTCTTGGAGTAGAAATGGTGGCCGGATTAACTCTCCAAGGAGGAGAGAGAAAATAACGGCTAGGGGAAGTTTCCCCGCTCAAAAGAGCAGAAAATGGCGGTCGGGTCGGCCTGGATCGGAATCCTGTCCAAGAAGAATAAATCTACGCTTTAAATAGAGGCAGGTCAGAAAAATAGGCACGCACGGTTTGGTGCATCACCGTGCGCAAAACGTGCGATATTAACTATCACGGCAAGCCTGAGGAAGGAGAGGTGTTGACTCGTGTGTTTTACTCGCGCATGGACGATTTCGCCTGTGCATGAAGGAAATCGCAGGGGTAGTGACAAAAAGCTGGAATGCAGGGACAAACAGGAAAACCGTGTGTTTTACTCGCGCACGAGCGCTTCATCCCGTGCATTAACAAATCGCACAATTAACCACAAAATGGAACAGACTAGAAAGCTACAGTAAAACCGTGTGTTTCCTTCGCGCACGGTTACGATGAAACCGTGCGTCAACCGTACGTAAGGATTGTCGAACTCAGCTCGATGAAGTTCGTTGAGCTCAACTCGACGCTCTTCCAGTTGAACAAAATGCACAATCGGGCTCAAACCGTGCGCGAATAAAACGCACGACCGCGTGTTTTCCTCAAAACAGAATTCTTGTCTGGGGGAAAACGCACCACCTGCACAACAAAACCAAAACTGGAGTACAAGCTCCCAGTAATAAATGTACAACAAAGATAATAGCAGGAAAGAGCCATGGGGAGCACCATGTGTATACCCTCGATAACAAAATGCGCAATTGCACACCCTCGGGCCAAAACAGTGCACAAAATGGTCAAGTGAAAATCTAAACAAAAATATAACCTTTTCTATTAAAAAGGTAGTGCACATGCAAGATAATAAGCCCAGATGAGTCCGAAAAACCCTATGGATATCGGGCTCATCACCTGTCTGAAAAGCTACAGGCATGCGGAGTTATTTTCAGCCTAATATGCACCAAGGACCCAATAAAAATTGGGGTCCTAAGGTTAACTGATTTGTATTTTGCAGGATAGTCTAAGTGCCCATACCCCTATATGGTACTTGTATAGTGGATGTTCCAGGCACATGACTGGAACAAGGAGTATGCTGAAGGATTATGTTCATGTAAAGAATGGACTAAATGTTATCTTTGGTGGGTCAGAAAAAGGGGTGACTAGAGGTTATGGTAATATCTCTAATGGTATAGTCATTATCACTGGAGTAGCCTATGTGGAAGGGTTGCAACACAACCTGATAAGCATTAGCTAAATCTGTGATCTTGGCTATGACATAGTATTCCACAAGGATGAGTGCCAAATTAGGAGGTTAAGTGACTAAGAGGTCATCTTAACAGGCACTAGGAGTGGAAATGTGTACTGTTTGAATTTTTTATGCTCTAACAAAGACTCACATATATGCATAGTTGCAGATGAGAAAGCCTCTTCTTATGTCCAATGGCACAAGAGGCTAGCCCATCTAAATTATAGGACCATAGGTAAGCTATTCATCAAAGAGCTAGTTAGGAATGGACCTAAGTCTATATGCACTAAGGAGGGTATCTGCTCTACATACCAAAAGGGCAAACAAACTAAGACCTCCTTCAAGAGCATTGGCTCCAAAGATTCAGTGAGATCCTTATACCTCTTGCATATGGATCTGCTCGGTCCTATGCCAATTCAAAGTCTAGGTAGGAAAGTCTACACCCTTGCGGTTATTGATGACTTTTACAGATTTGCCTGGGTGTTTTTCTAAGGAAGAAATCTGAAACCCCTGATGTCTTTCAGACATTTGTTAGGCAAATTTAGAATGAATTCAACAACACTGTGGTCAAAATCAGAAGTGACTATGTGACTGAGTTTCAGTTTGAGTGCATGATAAGGTTATATGAAGAGCAAGGGATTCATCATGAAAGTTCAGGAGGTATGCTTGATACCACCTGAAGGTGTTAGTTAGATCAGATATACTCTAGAGGGGGGTGAATAGAGTATGTTGGTGATTTTAAAACTTTTACAACTATTGTTGTATTTTAGGTGTGTGTTCAGGGAAGCAAATACAATAAACCAAGATGCAGCAACTATCTAATCACAATACATTCACAGAGCAAGGCCAGAAAACAAAAAGAAAAGAAAGCAACCAGACGACACAAGAATTTTATAGTGGTTTCCCAAATCTGGGTAGTCCACTCTTCTACCACCCGGGTAAGAATCCACTGCAGGAAGGGGTTGATCAGGTGTCCTGGCACCAATGGGGTTTTGATCAGGTTCCCAAAAACCAAACCCTCAAGTCTTTTGGAGGGAGACTTGCAACCAGAATAATTTTGAAGGGAATTAAAACCCTGTACATAGGTGGAGTGAGAGGGTGATGAGGTCTTCTCTTTCTCAAGTCAAATGAGAATACTTGTGGATTGTTGTTTAGCAGCTTTACTCCCCCTGAGATGTAGAATGAATCAGGAAGAATGCTGGAGCACTGCTTCAGGGTGATAGGTCTTCAAAGACCTAGATTTCCTGGTCCAGAGAAAGTCTCCAGGAACTTCTTGTAACTGATATGAATGTATTGTCTTTGAAGTTATCCTGAGTGAAAGCAGATGAAGAAGACTCTTGATATTGATGTAGTGTTCTTCTTCTTCTTCTTCTTGATCAGTTTCTCTCTGGGCCAAGAATGAATTCCTTTTTCTTGTGTTGTCTGAATCACTGTCTGTCTTTTTTGTTGTATCTCACTGTATTTCTGACTCTTTCTGTATGTCTCAATGTCTCATAAGAAACATTCGAATTTTGAATGTAGAGCAGTAATGGCAGACGGCCTGGAAAGGAAGCAGTAATTAATTATTTCCATAACTGTTTCCATGGAAAAATGGCATGTAATAATCCAGGATTAACTTCGCATTCTAACGGTAGTATTCTGGGAAGAACTGCCATTAAATGTTCAGGAATCAGTGCCATAGAATGAGACGGGAATGGAAGAGGACCTAGTCTGGAATCGTCGACCGAAGAACATAATTCGTCGAACTGAGTTTTGAGTTCATCGAGCTGAGCCTGAGTTCGTCGAGCTAAGCTGAGTTCGTCGAGCTGAGCTGAGTTCGTCGAGCTGACAGTCTTCATTCGTTGAACAGACAATCTTCAATATTAGACAATCTTTATTCGTTGAGCAGAGAACTAAATTCGTCGAGCTGAGAACTGAAGTCGTCGACCTGAGAATATGAGAACTTGAGGTCCAAGTTCGTCGAGCTCAGAAAGTAATTCGTCGACCAAAGCTTGAAGTTGGACTTAGAGAAATTCTGAAGTAGTCCTGATAAAGCTTGAAGTAGAATCCCGGTGTTCATCGAACAAAGAACATAGTTCGTCGAGCTCAGCACTACGAATTGTCTCACGATCGTCGAGCGCAGAACTCCCTTCGTCGAGCTGAGTTCGACGAACGTCGAACTCATTTCACTTAGTCTGAAAAACTGATAGATCTGGAGTTCCTGATGGTCTTGAGGAAGGCTGGTCCATCTGAAGTTGAGATAGAGGACTGTCCTAGACTCTAAGACATAAACTTGACCCAGACTATACATGATGGGTCACATCCTAAGTCAGTGGACCTAGCCCAAATCAACTAGGGATCCAACACATCAAGAATTTTCCTCTCCTAGAACACCACAGCAAAATGGAATTGCTGAGAGGAAAAATAGGACTCTCATAGAGGCTGGTAGAACCTTATTAATTGACTCATCCCTCCCAGAATACTTCTGGGCTAAGGTGGTTAACACTGAATACTATGTCCTTAATAGGGCTTCTATCACCAAGGGACATAAGAAGACTCCCTATGAGATCTTGAAGGGCAGAAAACCAAACCTGAGCTATTTCAGGATCTTTGGTTGCAAGTGATATGTGCTCAACAATGGAAAAGTCCATTTAACTAAGTTTGCTGTCAAGTCCCATGAAGGGATCTTTGTTGGGTACATCACTCATAGTAAGACATATAGAATCTACAACTTAACTACCTAAGTTGTAAAAGAGTCAATACATGTTGTTTTTGATGAATCCAACATGGTTAACTGTGAGCTTCCAAGCTCCTCCTCTTCTAGTATTGTAGGTACAGAGCAGATGATGGACAAGCTGACTATCAAGGAAGCTACCCCCACAGTTCAGGAAAATGATGATGGACTGCCTATTCCAAGAGAAGGGGAAGACATACCTGAATAAAATGAAGACCAGCTAGCTGAAAACCCTGAAGATCAACAAGCTGAAACTAGATTACCTCCAACTATCAGGCATCTAAGGGACCATCCAGTTCACCAAATCATTGGTGATACACATTATAGGGTCCAGATCAGAAGCAGGAGCATGAATACATCTCTCTACTCAAGCTACCTGTCTTTATAAGAACCAAAGAAGTTTGAAGAATCAATCAAGGACCAGTTCTGGATTGGTGTAATACAAGAAGAACTGGACCAATTCAAGAGATATAAGTCTGGAAGTTGGTCCCCAGACCTCAGGGACAAAATGTCATAGGGACTTAGTGGATCTACAGGAATAAGTTGGATCAAGATGGCATTATTGTCAAGAATAAGGCTAGACTAGTGGCTAAAGGCTACAGACAAGAAGAGGGCATAGACTTTGACCAGACCTTTACCCCAGTAGCAAGACTGGAAGCCATAAGGATCTTCCTTGCATTTGTTGCCCATCAAGGATTCAGAGTCTACCAAATGGATGTCAAATCAGCATTCCTGAATGGGTACCTCAAAGAGGAAGTATATGTGGCTCAGTCACCAGGTTTTATAGATCTTAACTCTCCTAATTTTGTGTATAAGCTTAGGAAAGCTCTATATTATCTAAAACAAGCCCCTAGGGCTTGGTATGAAACCTTGTCCAACTTCCTCATTGAGAATAAATTCTCAAGGGGGAAGAGACAAGACCTTATTTCTAAGGAAATTAAAGGGAAATCTTATCCTAGTCCTGATATATGTCGATGACATTATCTTTGGATCTACTGATGACAACCTTTTCAGGAAGTTTGTTAAACATATGCAAGGAAAGTTTGAAATGAGCAGCATGGGTGAGCTCAAGTTCTTCTTGGGACTCCGAGTAAGACATACTGATGATGGCTTGTCCATATTCCAGTCCAAGTTCACTAGGGAGCTAATCAAAAAGTATGGTATAGAGAATGCCTCCACCATGAGAACTCCTATGGGATCAAGTATGCCTATAGGCAAAGATGAGGTTGGAAAACCTATTGATGAGTCTTTGTATAGAGGGATAATTGGCTCCCTTCTATACCTGACTGTTAGTAGGCCTGACATCATGTGTGTCGCATGTGTATGTGCTAGGTATCAGGTCTGCCCTAAAAAATCTCATTACTCTGATACAAAGAGAATCTTGAGATATCTTAAGGGTATACCAGATCTTCTCCTATGGTACCCTAGAAATAGGGATTTTGATCTAACATGATTTTCAGATGCAGATTTTACAGGTTGCAAAGAAGACTAGAAAAGCACTACTGGGACCTGTCATTTCTTAGGAAGATGGCTAGTTTCTTGGAGCTGCAAGAAGCAAACTAGAGTGGCTATATCCACTGCTGAGTCAGAATATATACCAGTGGGCAGCTATTGTGCTCAGCTGCTATGGATACAACATCAGCTCCAGGATTACAACCTGCATGTAAGTAGAACTCCTCTTTACTATGATTCTACAAGTGCTATTTTTATTGCTAGGAATCCTGTCTCATATAGCAGGACTAAGCATATAGAAATAAGATATCATTTTATCAGGGAGCATGTGGAGAAGGAAGATATCAGTCTTGAGTTTATCCTCGCAGACAAGCAAGTGACTAATATCTTCACTAAGCCATTAGACGAAGCAAAGTTCAACACCCTCAAATTTGAGTTTGGTATGTTGAACTTGGCATAGCTTCAGGCACCCCCTTTTATATTTTTTTTGTGCAGGTATTGTTCCTCTTGCTGGACATACAAACTCCCCAGTAGTATCAGTTCACTGATGCTTCTATTGAGGGGGAGTAATCTACTCTGGATAGAAGAAAGAAGGTCAGCCAATGGGAAGGACAACACCCATCTGCCCATTCTGTAGAAGTCAAAAAGGGGGGGAGAGAGAGAGAGGAGATCCTAGCAAGTGGGAGAGATGGCAAAGGGGAAAGAATGTAATGTGGCACTCAACGAAGGATAAACACCGTGTAGCAAAATAGGGGGAGTGAGTAAATGAGGTACACTTACTCATAGCTTATCAAAATTTCCATACGTATTTTTTTATTGTATAGGTTGTGTGTGTCATTGACCAAGGACAGAAATGAGCTTTTGACTTCTTCAAATAGGTGGACATTGTTGGGTCTATTGTTCTCAATGTACCTGATTTGTGAGAAGTCAAACAGGTCAATGTCACACACATCAACTGTATTTGATGTGTATTTGAGTTCTTGAGTGCAGGTTAGTCCATTTCATATTGATTGGACATGTGGACACAAGAAGTGGTTGTTGGACACAACACAAAAATCGATTAAGTCTGCAAGCATTGAGTGGAGCAAGCTCACTCAATGCCAGAGGTATGTATTCAATAGTGTCTAGTAGAAATTTTCCTAAGTACAAAAGCATTGAGTGTAGTCTACTCACTCAACGCCATATAATATATAGTGTTGAGACTATCTCCGCCTAACTGGAAGTTAGCCAAAAAAAGATGGCTAAGTACAAAGCGTTGAGTGTAGTCTAATCACTCAACAACATACAACAAAAGACTGTGAGTCAGGCTGAGTCAGGCTAAGCCTAACGAAAATGGCTGAAAATGTGGCCAAGTCCACAAGCGTTGAGTGTGGTCCACTCAGTCAACGCCATACAGCTCAAAGCGTTGAGTGTTACTGTGCCAGTCAACTCCACAGAAATGTTGAGCAAAAATTTGACTAAGTCCACAGGCGTTGAGTGCAGCTTACTCTCTCAATGCCAGATTACAGAAAAATTCTACAAAGTAGTTTGGCATTGAGTGCAGCTTACTCTCTCAATGCCAAGGCACATAACTTTTTGCTAAGGTAAAAAGCGTTGAGTGCAGGTTACTCTCTCAATGCCAAGGCACAAAAAAAATTTTAAGGCAAAAAGCGTTGAATGTAGCTTACTTTCTCAATGTCAGATAATAGAAAAATTCTATTAAGTAGTTTGGGGTTGAGTGGAGTTTACTCTCTCTCTCAACGTCAAGGTACAGAAATTTTTGCTAAGGCAAAAAACATTGAGTGAGGCAAGCTCTCTTAATGCTCTCGACGTTATCAACGCCTTGAAGTAGAATTTTGGCTAAGTAGAAATTCATGGTTAGCTTGGCTTTGGTCGAGCTCAGATTCGTCGACCTGAGCTCAATGTTTGTCGAACTAAGCCTGGTGTTCGTCGAACTGAGTTTAACAAAAGTCGAGCTAAGTCTACAGTTCATCGAACTGACTTTATGATTTCATCGAGCTCAGCTTCGTCGAACTGAACTCAGTGTTCGTCGAACTGAGCCAGCAGTTTGTCGAACTGATTTTTATTCTCTTGTCGATCTAAGCTTGTCGTTCGTCGAACGGAGCTCAGAGTTCGGCGAGCTCAATACCTAGACAGACAGAATTTTGTCTAAGTGTTGTGGCATTGAGTGATTCCTGCTCACTCAACGCCTTTGATACTAATGATTGAATTTTGGCCAAGTCCACAAATGATGAGTCATGCCGAAGTCAACAATGTCAAAAGTCAACCAAAATTCAAATGTTGCGGAAATACTGCAAGATACATTGGTGGGCCAGCTGTTTCTATCTTCTGCAATTACCAAGGATTATTTCATCATTAAGTGTTGGGGCCCACTCATAGCAAAGAGCCGTTGAATCGGGAATGAATGGAAAGTGTGGGCTGATTGGCTAAATCTCGGCCATCAATCCTAGTGGTGGGACACACTGCTCAATCGACCAGAGATATAAAGAATCAGATCATCGAATCAAGAAGTGAATTCCCTATCTGTAACAGCAGGATCTGAAGCTAGCAGACCTATAAGTTCTGCAGGGAAAAAGGAATTTGTTTGAAGAGAGATTCAACTGCGTATATATTATCTTCAACAGCAATATCTTGGATCTGATATCTGCTCAGTACAAGAAGAAGGAGACACAGAGCTTGATCTGGTGTCTAAACATCACATTCTTTATTTCTATTTTCTGTAAAGATTCTTTGTGAATCTGGGGTTTGTAAGCATGTACTATAAAGGCTGGGTCTTAGTGACCTGTGTTTGGCTTTGTGTCGGGTGATAGGTCTTTGTGACCTGGGTTGGCTTAGTGCCTAAGTTGTTGGTCTCTGTGACCTATGTGAGGTCCTGTAGGATCAGTGATGTAAGCTGTTAAGAAGCTGAGTTCTGGAGGGAGAGCCAAATATAACACATTGTTAGATAGACGCAGAGGGACAGTGGATGTACCCAAGATTGAGGAACCACTATAAATTTGTTGTATCGCCTGTGAATGTTTTTGAAAGCTGATCTAATCTAATGAACAGACGCAGTAATCTAATAAATAGATTAGAAAAGTTTAATAGAGACAAAAACCTATTCACCCCCCCTAGGTGTAAGCTACCCTTGAAAATAAGACTTTCATTGACAACCTCCCAAGCGCACCTCTCATTCAACTATAGATAATATCAGGAGAGAGATGAGGACCAACCTATAACCTCGACGAAGAGAAGATCAAACTCTCATTTTAAGAAGGATGCCTTATCATCAAAAATATTTGTGCAGTTAACACTTTGTTGAATTCTTAAGTAATAGGGTGAATGACCTCAAGAAAGGAGGTAGGCCTCGAGCATGTGTGTGTGTGTGTCTGATACGACCTCTCGAGTGCCATTCTCAGCCAACAGTTTCTTTGAACTCAGCACTGGTACGAAGTCCTTGAGTGTTGTGTTGTTGTATTCTGAGTCCCTGCACGAGCTCCTCTCTAGCATATCAGCTACTTGCCCCTTGAGTAAGTAGAAGTCCTCAAGTTGTGGAGGTGTCATAGTTCAGGTCCCTAACAAGCTTCTTTCCTGCATACTGACTAGTTGCTCTCTTAAGTGAGTTGAAGTCCTCAAGCTGTAGTGTTTCCACAGTTTGGATCCCTGTACGAGCATCTCTCATACGTACCAACTACTTGCCCCCTCAAGTGTGTTGATGGTCCTTGAGTGTGTTGTTACCAAAGTTTGGGCCCCTCCACGAGCTTCCCTCCTACATGCCGACCACTTGCCCCCCGAGTGTGACTATTCTCCTCCTCTATTTGAGCTCGGCTCCTATGAGCCGTCGATCTTTTCTCTACCTCCAGTTGAGCTTATCCCCTATAAGGTATTAACTCTTCTCCATCTTTATTTTAACTTTGCTCATATGAGGTTTCAAATTCTCCCCACCTCTAGTTGAGCTCCGCTCCTGGAAGGTGTTGAATATTCTCCATATCTAGTTGAGCTTTATTCCTAGGAGGTGTTGACTCCTTTACACCTCTAAATGAGCTTACTCCTATGAGGTGTCGACTCATTTCCACCTATAGTTGGGCTTTGCTTCTGGGAGGTGTCGACACCTTTCCACCACTAGTTGAGATTTGCTCCTGGGAGGTGACGACACCTTTTCACCTCAAGTTAAGCCTTCTTTCAGGAAGGTGTCGACTCATCTTCGCCTCTAGTTGAGCTCTACTCATGGGAGGTTTTGAGTCTTATCTACCTCCTGTTGAGCTTTGCTAATGGGAGGTGTTGACTCCTTTCCACCTCCAATTGATTCTTCCTCCTACGAGGTGTCTGACTTTCTCTCCATCTCCAGTTGAGCTTAGATCTTGTGAGGTGTCAACCTTCTCTCCACTACTAGTTGAGCTTGGCTCCTATGAGGCGTCAATATTTTCTCCACCTCTAGTTGAGCTCGACTTCTGTGAGGTGTCGACTCCTCTCCACTTCCAGTTATCCTCGGCTCCTATGAGGTGTCGATCTTTTCTCCACCTCTAGTTGAGCTTGACTCATGTAAGGTGTCGAATCTTCTCCACTTCAAGTTGAGCTCAGCTCTTATGAGGTCTCGACTCCTCTCGACCTCCAGTTAAGCTCGGCTCCTATGAGGTGTTGATTTTCTCTCCTCTTCCAGTTCAGCTTCCTCCTAGGAGGTGTCAATGTCACTCCACCTCCTCTAATTAAGCTCCACTTCTAGAATGGCATTAAGTGGCATAGTATCAGGCACCATCTCTCTGAATTACGGGTCCTATATTATTTTTCCAAGCTTTTGTCGAGCTGAAAAAACGGGGATTGTGTATAAACCATAATTCGTTGAGATCACATCTAGTATGACAAGAATCCAGGTTGACGAGCATCTAGCATGACAAGCATCCAGTATGACGAGCATCCCGCATGACGAGCATCAAGATGATAAGCATCCAACATGATGAGCCTCTAGCATGACGAGCCTCCGACATGATGAGCCTCCAGCATGATGAGCATCCATCATGACAAGCATTCAGCATGAGGAGCATCCAGGATGACAAGCATCCAACATGACGAGCATCCAACATGAAGAGCATTCAGCATGAGGAGCATCTAGCATGGTGAGCATCTATCATGATAAGCATCCATCATGACAAGCATTGGGGATGACGAGCATCTAGCATGATGACCATTCCTGATGATAAGCATCCAGGATGACGACATCCAGCATGACAAGCATCCATGATGATGACCATACCGAATGACGAGCCTCCCGCATGACGAGCATCCGACATGATGAGAATCCAAGATGACAAGCATTCATGATGATAAGCATCCAGTATGACGGGCATCCAACATGACAAGCATCCATTATGATAAGCATCTAGTGCGGACGATTATTTATACCCATCCCCCCAGGATTTGTCTATAAATGAACCCCTAGGGGTACCAGTAATGGGACTTTTGAAAAATGTTAAGATTCTCTCATGTTGGATACTCACCAAGTCTGTGCCTTCCTCGTGTCTCGCCCAACCTTTTGGTTACATAGGGGAAGTTTCTCACAAACCTCTAGTACATTGTGGGGCCTGCCTGCTGAAGCTCCTGGGTTATGCTTGTAGATTTTTACTCTCCTGCCCTAAAATCAGTAATCTTAGGTGTTGGAGCTAGTGGAGACCGGGCAGTCTTGTTCCTAACCGCAACAGTCTATTGGTCCTTGCGACCTGGCGGTTTGGTCCAGCGATCTGGTGGTGAAGTTTAGCTTGCGTTCAGGAGCAGTAGTGGCGGTCTGAAGGAAGCTGCAGTGGTCTAGTAGTTAGCCGCGGTTGTTCGATATCGGTTAGCCGCAGCGGTCTGCAAGAAGCCACAACGGTCTAGTTGAAGTCGCACCAGCAGACTGGTGGTTAACCGCAACAGTGGTCTGGTGGTAACCCGCAGTTGTAGTATGGTAGCTTGTAGCATTGTGATATGGTCGGTAGTCACAACTGCGGTCTGGTGGCAACCCGCAGTTGCGGTCTGGCGGCTTGTCCAGTGGTCTTCCATGGCGAATTGCTGGTTTCCCTTGGTGTTGTTGGGAGTTTTGTTATTCTTTTGTATAGTGCGTGGTTTGATATTGTCAAACCGCATAAGCCGCGCAGATTATATTTAGTCCCATATCGTTTGTTGTAATTCTCTCATCTCTCCCAATTTCTATAAATAAGGGGGCATACCTATGTAATAATTATCTTTTTGGAGCAATAAAGTTTGCGGTTTATTTAGCTCTTTGTCCATTTTTCACATGGTATCAGAGCGAACCGATCCTTTGCTTCAAAAAGATCGCAGTTTGTTGGTTTAACCGCACGGCCTCTTCCTCCGGCTTCGTCCGACTTCTTCCGGTTTGTCCGGTTTCTTTCCCTTCCCTTTCCTCCCTTGCTTCTCGTTGTGCTTGCGACTTGCTTCCTTCCGGGTTTTTTTTTCTGTTCGTCGACTTTCCTTGCTAATCGCGCTTCTTTGCGTCTTGTTGTGTTCGTGCGGTTTCTCATCTCTCTTGCGAGTTTCGCCTTTTGGTCATGGCTTCTTTATTGTCGCTGGTGTGTTGTCACCTTGACCGATAAACTCTTGCTCTTTTCTTTCTTCTTCTTAGTACGACTTCTTTTGCTCTTGCCGGCTTTTGTTAGTCGCCCTTTGTTGTGGCTTCTTGTATTCACGTGACTTCTTCATTGTTTGCTCTTTCTCCCAACGGGTTGTCTTCCTGCGGCTTGTTTCTTCCTTGCTGCAAGTACCGCATTTTGATCGCAGCCTCTTTTCTATCCGCTGGTGTGTTGACACCAGGACCATGCAGTTTTTCCTTTTTTCTGCGACCTTTCCTATGGTCTGTTTCATTCTGCGCCTTGTTTGTCGGCATTTTCTTGCGTGGCTTGTTTCTAACCATGCGGTTAGTCTTTCTGCTTTCTGGTTTCTTCTTACGGATGGCTTCCCTTCTCTCTTCTACTACTTGTACTTTTGTGGCCTCCTCTGACAAGTGGCTTATTAACTCTGGTGTCACTTATCACATGACTGAAAACTCTCGTTTGTTTTCCTCTTTGCTTGAAAAGAACAGGCTGTCTCCTATTATTATTGATGATGGAACTTCTGGTCATGTGCGTGGTATTGGCACTGTGCATCTCTCTTCGTCTTTGTTGTTAGAGGACACTCTCTATGTCCTTACTTTCCGGTGCAATTTACTATTTGTTCATGCTCTTTGTACTATGTTAAATTGCACGGTTACTTTTACTGGCACCACTTGTTTTTTCTTTGATTCTATCTTAAAGGATACGATTGCTACTAGTACTGCTAGTGGTGGCCTTTTTTATCTTGACCACGATGTTGCTCTTCCTGCTTCTTCCTCTATTCAGCTGTGGCATCGTCGTCTTAGTCATCCTCCTTCTCGCCTCATTCATCAACTTTTTCCGGATATTCCTTCAGATGATTTGCCTTTGAACTATGAAGCTTGGGAGTTAGTTAAACATCATCGCTCTTCTTTCCCAGCTCGAACGGGCCTTTGTTCTTTGCATCCTTTTGAACTAGTTCACTTTGACATCTGGTGTCCTTCTCCTGTTGCGACTGTTGGTCGAGGAAGCTTATACTTTGTCACATTCATTAATGATTTCTCCAGATGTACTTGGTTGTATCTCTTAAAGGATCGTTCTGAACTGTTCTCTGTGTTCACTGCATTTTATCATGAGATCTTCAGACAGTTTCGTGTGCCCATTCAGGTTATTCGTACTGATAATGCCAAAGAATATGTTAGCCATCAATTCTCTGACTTCTGTGTGAGCAAGGTTCTTGTTCATCAAACAAGTTGTCCATATACGTCTCAACAAAATGGCGTTGCTGAACGCAAGAATTGTCATCTTCTGGATGTTGCTCACAGTCTTTCTTTGCAAATGAATGTCCCTCGGTCTTACTGGGGTCATGCGGTTCTTCTTTCTTACTATCTTATTAACCGTATTCTCTCGCCTGTTCTTCAGGGTAAGACTCCATTTTCTATTTTATATCTAGAGGCCGAACCATTTCCCTTGCCCCTTAAAACTTTTGGTTATACGGCGTTTGTCCATATTACTTCTCTTGGACGTGACAAACTTTCTCCTCGTTCGGTTAAATGCATATTCCTTGGCTATTGTCCTACTCAGAAGGGGTATCAATGTATTGATCCTCTCATGCGTAAACAATACATTTTCGCAGATGTTACCTTCTTTGAAGATACTTTGTATTTCTCCCCTACTTCTTCTCTCATACCTGGTGATACTTCTTCTTCCCTGCCTATTCTCTCGGCAACTCCGCTAGAGCCGGTTCTTTCCACCTCTACTCCTGTTTCTTTATCTCTTTTTCTAGAGCCAGCTATGTTGCCCTTGGGGCCCTCTATGCCTGTTCCGGGGCCTCGTCTTTCCTCTAATGGTGAATTACCTTCCTTGTCCATGAGTGATCTTGATCTTCTGATTTCTCTTCAGAAGGGTGTTCGCTCCTACACCCAGCATCCTATGCAGGTTGTGGTCTCTTATGCTCAGCTCTCTCCTTCATCTAGGATCTTTGCTCTGGCCCTCTCGGCTAATAATGTTTCCGCCTCGTATCAAGATGCTCTTCTTATTCCCCATTGGAAGGCTGCTATGGATGAAAAGATGTGTACTCTTACTGATCGGTGTACTTGGACTCTTGTTCCTACACCTCCAAGTGCTGATGTTGTTGGCTGTCACTGGGTCTTTATCATAAAGTTTCTCTCAGATGGATCAATTGATCGTTACAAGGCCCGGCTTGTTTCCAAAGGTTTTACACAAACTTATGGTGTGGATTTCTTTGATACTTTCTCTCCTGTGGTAAGGATAACTATGATCCGTGTACTCTTTTCTGTGTCCGTCAACCGAGACTGGGAAATTTCTCAGCTTGATGTGAAAAATGCCTTTCTTTATGGTGATTTACACAAAACTGTCTATATGGAGCAACCTCCTGGGTATGTTGCTCCGGGAGAGTCTCAGGTCTGTAAGCTGCGAAAGGCAATCTACGGTCTTAAGAAAAGTCCCAAGGCCTAGTTTGACAAGTTTAATGAAGTTATTTCTATGATTGGGTTCTCCCGTAGTACTGCAGATCATTCTTTGTTCATCCGCAAATCCCCGTCTGGTCTGGTTATTCTTGTAGTTTATGTGGATGTTATTCTTCTTACACGGGATGATAGAAATGGTATTGACATGACAAAGAAGCATCTGCTTCATTATTTTGTTAACAAAGATATGGGGTCTCCTAAGAATTTTCTGGGGATTGAGATATCTCGGAAATCTGGTTCTGTTGTTCTTTCATAGAGGAAGTATGTGTTAGATCTCTTGAAGGAGACATGCCTTCTTGGGGCTAAACCTGCTGGACTCCTATGGATGTTGGAGATGATAAAAGTTGGAATGAAAGTTCTCCTATTCTAGAAGATGTTATCAGATACAGACATCTTGTGGGTAAACACATTTATCTGACAGCTACAAGACCAGATATTTGTTATGATGTATGGAAAGTAAGCCAGATTATGAAAGCCCCCGGAGAATGTCATCTACAATCAACTCTAAAGA
Organism: Platanthera guangdongensis; assembly: GCA_039583875.1. Classification (NCBI taxonomy): domain Eukaryota; kingdom Viridiplantae; phylum Streptophyta; class Magnoliopsida; order Asparagales; family Orchidaceae; genus Platanthera; species Platanthera guangdongensis. Next base: position 45,156,269 of record CM077164.1, read on the forward strand.
TTTTAGAGTACGTAAAAGGTGCGCCAGGTGTTGAATTCTGTGAAGTGAAAGTGGGTGAATGGAAGGCTTGGGAAACCTATCCGCGCGGACTACGCGGACAGGGTTGGCGGACTGCTAAGTCGGCAGGGATGTTACAGGCGGTTTGCTCTGTGGCGGCCTGGGCGGTCTGTTCGCGCGGACTACGCGGACAGCAGCGGCGGTCTGACAGGCCAGTGTATGCTCAGCAGGCGGTTGACTCCCAGAAAGTAACCGGGCGGATAGGAATGCTATCCGCGGAGTCCGGCATGAAGCGGACTGAAGGACTGGAGCTCGGCAGACCGGTTTGGCAGTTGCCTTGGTCTTGCTCTGGTGCAGCGGGAAGCCGCGGAGACCGCCGGTCAGGGCGGACAGAAACTGGAGGTCGCCCGGTATGGCGGGCTAGATCTAGTGTCCGCCAATAAGTGCGGACTGGCCCTTGTGGCCAGTGGACTGGACTTGGTGTGATCTGAACCAAGTCCAGGATGGCTCAGTCCGGGGAGATCGAGCAGTGGAGCGCGGGCTGGTTTCTCAGTCCACCAAGCGTAGTAGAAGTGTTGTTGCCTTGTTTGCTAGCTTGGGGAAATGCGGACTGGAGAATTGCTTGTGCAGGAGCGTGCGGACTGGAGCCAGAGTCCGCTGAGTCCGGTACAGCCTTATGATGAGGTTATGGACTCAGGGATGCGGACTGGAGGTCTGCAGTGCATGCGGACTGGAGTCTGCTGTTAGCAGACTGGATTGGCGTGTCCGCTAAGTCCGGAGGTGCCTTGGCAATAAGGCAATGGACTTGGGATATGCGGACGGAAGCCGGGTGTCCGCTGAGTCCGGCAGGTGCCTTGATGGCGAGGCTGCGGGCTCGGGGTTTGCGGGCTGATGCCTTGTCCGCAGATTGGCGGACACGGCTGTTGTGGAGTCGGGCTGTGGTGGTCCTGTCTTGGCCTCTGGCGGCAAGGCGGGCCGGATATTGGAGTCCGGCCTTGGAGAAGCTGGGGCGGACTGGCTATCTACATAGGAGCGGCGAATTGGAGTGTGTGTCCGCGGGCTGGCGGACACACTAGTTCTTGCTGCGGGATGTGGCGGTGATCCTATCGGCTAGGGCGGTGACCATACTCATCATCGTGCCTATAAATAGGACCCATGTCACATCAGGAGTAACGGAACCAGACCGAAGTAAGTGAACAGTAATTGAGCTCGCGTAAGTTGCTGCGGTCTGGACTTTGTGTCCGCGCAGATAGAGAGTTGACCCGGTTGTGCTGTGCAGGTTGTGCGGATAGCGCTGGAAAGCCAGGACTTGGCTCTGATTGCGATCAGGGACAGTGCAGACTCTGCGGTTAAGCAACAGGCGGTAAACACCAGGTCGTGGATAGCGACCAGGCGGTCTCCTCTTTGGCAACTTGGTTCGGGGTTCAGGAAGTCGCCTGCTTCAGGCGGACTGTTCCATTCGGTGACGCAGCTTGTGCGGTCTGGCTGCTAGGCGACCTCGCGGTCAGGCGGCCTGCAGATCGGCGGTGAAGAGCTAGCATTGGAGGGGTGAGTCCGCGCGGCTTGGGTGCGGTCTGGCGACCTGGCGGACTGAGCGGACTCCACAGCAGTAGGTCGGCGGCTTGTTGGTTGAGTCCGCGCGGCTTGTTTTTTGTTCTTGTCTTTGTAACTGTCTCTGCTCTCCCGGTGTTGGGTTTTGGTGAAGCATGTCTCGCCATGTATGTCTCGCCTTGTAAAGAAGTCTGCTCTTGATCAATAAAGAAGCTTGTGCTGCATGTGTTGCTGGTTGTTACTGCTTTGTTGAGATAACCCCTGCTAACTCCACGATCCGGGAAAACTTTCAACATTATAAGTGGGCGTATCCTCCTTCGGTTTGTTGAGTTTTCAACAGGGTATCCAAGGGGGCGTCTGCGGTTTGTTGAATTTTAACATGGTATCAGAGCGAGGTTGTTGGAGTGGTCAAGCAGTGCTCAATGGAAGTAGTTGCTCTTCTGTAGAGGAAACCAGTGATAGAACCATGGCAGTGGAGGATGCAAGTTGTCTTGGTATTGATCTTCTTACAGAGACGAACTGTGAACGGTGGAAGTCCTGTATGAAGAGCTTTCTTCTTGGCGAGGACCTTTGGGAGGTTGTATGCGGAGCAGGAAGACAAGAGGATACTGCTGGCAATGCTGAGGTGATGAGAGCTTGGAAGGAGGCAAATGCGAAAGCGGAGTCTATTCTCAAGCAGGTGATCTCATCGGAGCTCTTGGACCACATCAGTGGATGTCAGTCAGCTGCGGAGGTTTGGACTTCCCTTGATGGGTTGTTCAGGAAGAAGGTGAAGGTTACTGCTGACGTTGGTCCCTCTACTTCGTATCAGGAAGAAAGGAGTGTTTCTCCTAGGCGTGATAGGAAGAGGAAGGAAGGTCCAAGGTGCTATAAATACAAGCAGCAAGGTCATCTTCGGAAGGAGTGCAAGGTTGTCTTGCTCTCGGCGAACGTAGCTCATATAGGGAGGAAGGAGAAGAACGTAGTTGGGATATCAACAAGTTCTGAAGTTGATCGGAGGAATGCTAGTGATAGTGCTGCTATCTGGCATGAAAGACTGGGGCATGTAGGGATGGACAAGCTGAAAGCAATGGCGGAAAGAAGACTCGTAAGAGGCTTGCCTAGATTGTCATCCTATGGCGATGGTCGGGGGTGTGCGGGATGTCAGGAATGTGGAGTCTATCGCTTCATGGTTGACAAAGCACAATCCAGATGTAATGCACCATTGGCGGTTGTCCATTGTGCTCTGGTGGGACCGACCGTCACGGCCAGTCTTGGAGGCAGCAGGTTCATGCTGATATTGGTTGATGAATATTCTAGGTATACTTGGGTATACTTCATGAAGAAGAAGTCCAACATGGTACGCTTGTTTGTGGAGTTCAAGAAGCTTGTGGAAGGCCAGCTTGGCCGGAGGATCAAGGTGTTGAGGACAAGTATCGGTGGTGAGTTTGGCTCAGCCGAGTTCTCACGCTTTTGCAGGAAACAAGGGATCCGGAAGGAGCTTTCGTGTGGACATACTTCACAACAAGGTAGTATTGCAGCTCGGATGATCCGTTGGTTAACGGAGACCTGCAAGTGTTGGCTTCAGAGTAAAGGTGTTCCGAAGGCTCTTTGGGGGAAAGGAATTGCCTGTGCTGCTCATGTCATCAACCGGATGCCTCTTAGTCCGATCATAGTGAAGACTCCTTATGAGCTGATGTTCGGAGTGAAGCCCTCAGTGAAGCACCTTCGGGTGTTTGGATCTACATGCTATATACATTCTCCGGGTGCTCTCAAGACAAAGCTAGTCTTTGTTGGGTATGATGAGCAGAGAAGAAGATGGAGGTGTATGGATCCTGCGACGAAGAAACTCATAGTGTCGAGAGACATTGTTTTTGATGAGTTGACGCCGTATTGGGGTAGCTCTTATGTGGAGCTAGAGATGAGCAGGTCAGATGGTGGGCTGAAGGAGGCTGCTACTAAGGAAGTGGAGTTACTTGAGTCACCAGGTGCTCCAGGTTGTTCTAGCTCCGGGGCAAAGGCGTCAGGGTCAGCAAGTAGGGGGAGCGATGCTTCAGGTACTTCTGGCTCGAAGGCGGAGGCTTCCTGTTCAGGAAGCGGGGGGAGCGATGTTCCAAGAAGTTCTTGTTCAAGAGGGGAGTCTTCTGGTTCAGGTAGCAGGGGGAGCGTTGCTCTAGGTGCTTCTGGTTCTAGTAAGGAGGCGTCTTGTTCAGGGAGCAAAGGGAGCATTGTTCCGCGTTTGCCCGGGAACGGAGCTGGTTCAAAAGCAGCGGAGGTGGTTAGCCATGATCAGGTTCTTCGGAGATCGAAGAGGATCAGTAAGCCACCAGCTCGATATAGCGAAGGGAACACGGCGGACTTGGTCCAATGTTTCTTTGCTAGCCCTCAGGTCGAGCAAGGTTCTTCTGGCTGTGATGACCCCACTAGAATCAAGGAGGTGGTTGACACCAAGGCTGAAGAGGTGACTTCTCTCAGAGATAACAAGGCTTGGGCTTCTGTGTCCAAGGAAGTTGTTGATACTCCTGTGATGCAAAAGTGGAGGTTGAAGCTGAAGAAGGCAGAGGGAAGCATGACTCCTTTTGGGAGATGCTAGAGGGATCCCTCATGGTCCATGATATGCGGGGCGAGGACTATGTCTTGGACATCTCTTCGTAGATGCTATCGGAAGGACCAGGTGCAAGGTTACGGGAGCTGCTGGAGTTATTCACCACTTCTCACTTCAAGGGGGAGTGTTGAATTCTATGACGTGAAAGTGGGTGAATGGAAGGCTTGGGAAACCTATCCGCGCGGACTACGCGGACAGGGTTGGCGGACTGCTAAGTCGGCAGGGATGTTACAGGCGGTTTGCTCTGTGGAGGCCTGGGCGGTCTGTTCGCGCGGACTACGCAGACAGCAGCGGCGGTCTGACAGGCCAGTGTATGCTCAGCAGGCGGTTGACTCCCAGAAAGTAACCGGGCGGATAGGAATGCTATCCGCGGAGTCCGACATGAAGCGGACTGAAGGACTGGAGCTCGGCAGACCGGTTTGGCAGTTGCCTTGGTCTTGCTCTGGTGCAGCGGGAAGCCGCGGAGACCGCCGGTCAGGGCGGACAGAAACTGGAGGTCGCCCGGTATGGAGGGCTAGATCCAGTGTCCGCCAGTAAGTGCGGACTGGCCCTTGTGGCCAGTGGACTGGACTTGGTGTGATCTGAACCAAGTCCAGGATGGCTCAGTCCGGGGAGATCGCGCAGTGGAGCGCGGGCTGGTTTCTCAGTCCGCCAAGCGTAGTAGAAGTGTTGTTGCCTTGTTTGCTAGCTTGGGGAAATGCGGACTGGAGAATTGCTTGTGCAGGAGCGTGCGGACTGGAGCCAGAGTCCGCTGAGTCCGGTACAGCCTTATGATGAGGTTATGGACTCAGGGATGCGGACTGGAGGTCTGCAGTGCATGCGGACTGGAGTCTGCTGTTAGCAGACTGGATTGGCGTGTCCGCTAAGTCCGGAGGTGCCTTGGCAATAAGGTAATGGACTTGGGATATGCGTACGGAAGCCGGGTGTCCGCTGAGTCCGGCAGGTGCCTTGATGGCGAGGCTGCGGGCTCGGGGTTTGCGGGCTGATGCCTTGTCCGCAGATTGGCGGACACGGCTGTTGTGGAATCCGGCTGTGGTGGTCCTGGCTTGGCCTCTGGCGGCAAGGCGGGCTGGATATTGGAGTCCGGCCTTGGAGAAACTGGGGCGGACTGGCTATCTGCACAGGAGCGGCGAACTGGAATGTGTGTCCGCGGGCTGGCGGACACACTAGTTCTTGCTGCGGGATGTGGCGGTGATCCTATCGGCTAGGGCGGTGACCATACTCATCATTGTGCCTATAAAAAGGACCCATGTCACATCAGGAGTAACGGAACCAGACCGAAGTAAGTGAACAGTAATTGAGCTCGTGTAAGTTGCTGCGGTCTGGACTTTGTGTCCGCGCGGATAGAGAGTTGACCCGGTTGTGTTGTGCAGGTTGTGCGGATAGCGCTGGAAAGCCAGGACTTGGCTCTGATTGCGATCAGGGACAGTACGGACTCTGCGGTTAAGCAACAGGAGGTAAACAGCAGGTCGCGGATAGCGACCAGGCGGTCTCCTCTTTGGCAACTTGGTTCGGGGTTCAGGAAGTCGCCTGCTTCAGGCGGACTGTTCCATTCGGTGACGCAGCTTGTGCGGTCTGGCGGCTAGGCGACCTCGCGGTCAGGCAGCCTGCAGATCGGCGGTGAAGAGCTAGCATTGGAGGGGTGAGTCCGCGCGGCTTGGGTGCGGTCTAGCGACCTGGCGGACTGAGCGGACTCCACAGCAGTAGGTCGGCGGCTTGTTGGTTGAGTCCGCGCGACTTGTTTTTTGTTCTTGTCTTTGTAACTGTCTCTGCTCTCCCGGTGTTGGGTTTTGGTGAAGCATGTCTCGCCATGTATGTCTCGCCTTGTAAAGAAGTCTGCTCTTGATCAATAAAGAAGCCTGTGCTGCATGTGTTGCTGGTTGTTACTGCTTTGTTGAGATAACCCCTGCTAACTCCACGATCCGGGAAAACTTTCAACATTATAAGTGGGCGTATCCTCCTTCGGTTTGTTGAGTTTTCAACAGGGTATCCAAGGGGGCGTCTGCGGTTTGTTGAATTTTAACACCAGGAAAAGGGCTCTTATTTCAGAAAAGAGGATATTTGAAGTTTGAGGCTTATTCTGATTCTAGCTACGCAGATGACAAGGAAGATAGGAGGTCTACATCTGGCTTCTGAACTTTGGTTGGATGTAACCTTGTCAGCTGAAAGAGCAAGAAATGGGTTGTAGTTGCCCGGTCAAGTGTAGAAGCTGAATATAGAAGCATGGATCAGACTACTTGTGAGTCGAAGTGGATACAGACTCTCTTACTTGATTTGGGAGAGTTTTATGATCATCCCCTACCCATGTTCTGTGAGAATAAAATAGTTATATATTTCGAGAAATCTAGTTTTTCATGAGAGAACAAAGCATATCAAGGTGGATTGTCATTTCATCAGAGATGAGATTTTGAAGAATCAGATATGCACACCATTTGTTACCTCAGAGAAAGAACTGATTGACTTCTTCACCAAACCAGCTACTTCTTTTGAGGAGGTTTGTAGCAAGCTGGGCATGGTTGATATATATGCCCCAGCTTGAGGGGGAGTGTTGGAGCTAGTGGAGACCGGGTGGTCTTGTTCCTAACCACAGCGGTCTACTGGTGCTTGTAACCTGGCGGTTTGGTCCAGCGGTCTGGTGGTGAACCTCAGCTTGCAATTAGGAGCAACAGCGGCGGTCTAAAGGAATCCGCAGTGTTCTAGCAGTTAGCCATGGTTGTTCGATATCAGTTAGCCACAATGGTCTACATGAAGCTGCAGTGGTCTGGTTGATGCCGCAGCAGTGGACTGGTGGTTAACTGCAACAGCGGTCTAGTGGTAACCCGCAGTTGTAGTCTGGTAGCTTGAAGTGCTGCGATCTGGTCGGTAGTCGCAACTGCGGTCTGGTGGCAACCCTTAGTTGCGATCTGGTGGCTTGCCCAACGGTCTTCCCTGGCTGACTGGCAGTTTCCCTTGGTGTTGCTGGGAGTTTTGTTATTCTTTTGTATAGTGTGCGGTTTGATATTGTCAAACCGCATAAGCCGCACTGATTGTATTTAGTCCCACGTCGTTTGTTATAATTCTCTCATCTCCCCAAGTTTCTATAAATAAGAGGGCATACCTATGTAATAATTATCGTTTTGGAGCAATAAAGTTTGCGATTTATTTAGCTAATTGTCCATTTTTCACATTAGGCTACAACTAGATCTGAACATTTGAAGTAGAGATTTTCCCGACTTCAACAATCATATTGTATGATGATGGAAATTACATATAGTTTTGTGATTGTCTGCAATATCATTATTTGTTTTTTTTTACTTTTTACTGCTAATAACAAATCCGTCTACAGATGGGAAAATATGATTTGCTATTAATATTGGGTTGTCATCAGACAAATTAGGGATGCCCTAAACAATACTCATATATATACGAGTGACAAACACGAATAACACAGGAACAAGAAAGTTGTAAAGTGACAACACTAGACTTGGCACGTCATGGCAAATGTCTCTCTTGCTGTGAGATTTCTACTGAATGAAAGAAGAGATTACAAAGGTTGAAAAGCAGAAGCCACGTGAGAAGGAAGCCACATGATGAGATTTCCACAAAGCCTTAAAATCGAGACCACGACTCTTAACAAGCGATCTACTAGATTCGAGTCTGCGTGCTTTGGGAGTGTTGCTCCACCTTATTTATAGGCTCAGGTGCCTACCCAAACGGGCAGGGTTAAAGTAACCACCTTCCTGGGGTACATGAGAACCCGGTAGAGGTGATCGGATACGAGCTTGAAAGAAAACAGGTAGGTTGCGCGACTTGGCGAATTTCCCCTGCAAACTAAGCGTCTTTTCTTCAAGTGTTTATGACTTGTCAGTCTAACGATGAATGTGGTTATAAACATTTAACCGCATACCTTATATGTTGTAGCGCCCCAAATCTCGAGGATGAATGGGCTGAGTAGGGTGGGCAACATGGCCTGGGACACGGGCGTGTCCAAGGTCGTGTCCTACTTTGAGTGAGGCAACACGGTTGGGGACATGGGCATGTCCATGGCCGTGTCCTGCACTCGAGTGTTTCCATGACGGTCTCGAGTGAGCTCGACGAAATGAAGTCGACGATCCTCGAGTGGGCTACACGGACCGTGATACGGGCATGTCCAGGACCGTGTCCTGCTATGTGCTCAATGAGTTCTCGAGTGAGTTCGATGAAATGCACTTGACGATCCTTGAGTTTGGTACACGGCCTGTGACATGGGCGTGTTAAGGTCCGTGTCCTTCTCTGTGCTTGGACAGGTCTGTGAGGACTGATGAACAGGGGTTGTACACGGGCGTATCCGAAGCTATCTAGCACACGGCCTGTGACACAGGCGTGTCATAGGGCCGTGTCCTGGTCGGGTCAAGTCAGTTTCTTTGTCGCTTAAGGCACACGGCCTGTGACACGGGCATGTCACAAACTGTGTTCGGTCTAGGAAAGTGTTTTTGAGGGTTTTTCTTGACCTTTCATTCCTTTCAACTAGGATCCAACGGTCTTGAGATCTGCCTGCTATTATAAGGCCATGAGTTGAGGACAACTCTCTCATTATCAAAGGCTTTTCTCTCTCTTTATAAAGAGATTGAGAGTGGGGAGAGCAAGGAAGGAGGAGGAATCCGGCTGCCGGTGGAGCTTTAGAACCCCGAATCGCGTGCCGAGTCCAGATTCATGGAGGCAAGACCGTTGCGGTGCTTTTCATCTGGCTAGTTTTTCATGGCTTCAAAGCGATCGTCAAGGGTAACGATCTTTCTTACTTGGACATGTGAAGTCCTTAATTTGGCATATGCATGAGTTTCCCCCACCAAAAGGTGGCTTATTGAGAGATTCCCTTGGATTGATTCTGGATGTCCCCAAGATGTCTTGCATGTTGATCCGAAAATGTGTAGTACGGAATAGGCATACTGTGTGAAGCCCATCTGGAAAGTTGGTCTATATTGGTGATGTTTTATTTTGCACACTGGAGAAGACTCCGTGTATAAATGAGTATGCTTGTAGATTCAGTGGGTTGTTCCTGCGAAGGGTAGTAATAGGAAGTACTAGAGTGAAATTCCAGGAAAATACCTGCAAAGTGCTTGTGCTGTATGCTATGAAAGACCAGTGTTTATGGCACTGCAGGAGGCTAATAGGATTGCTGGATGGTTGATCCAGATAATGTTAGGGCTGGGGATGGAAAGTGAGTTCTATCGCTAATGTCGGGTGTTAGTGAGTATCGCTGGTGATGGCTCTTAGCTAACCTGCGATTGTGAAGCCAGTCCCAAGGGGATAGTGTGGCTATTTGTGAGCTTGATGAGCTCTTGAAAAGGCTTCATGCCGAACGGATAAGGGGAGGCCAACCCGTGTCAGTTTGGTCATAGAACTGGCGATTTGAGCAACAGGAAAAGGCTGAACTATCTCTGTATTATAGTTGTCCGCCATGAGTGCCTGGGCGATTGGCATTCGGCAGAAATACATAATAGGAGTCTTAGGCCTACGCGCCATTAAGACTAAAGTCTCTGGCTGAAGTCCGTAGAGCAAAATGCTCAAGTTTGTCATTGGGCTTCGGACCTTCGAATGACGGTGGGACCCTTGCATTTTCGGTACACCAAACATGTGTCTCTGAATGGTGGTGGGACCCTGGCATTTCCGGTACACCAAGCATGTGCCTTCGAACGGTGGTGGTACCCTGGTATTTCCGGCACAAGAAGAATATGCCATGAACGGCAGTGGGACCCTGGTATTTCCGGTACACCAAGAATGTGCTCTGAGTGCACGGAGCGTCGGGTTGCGTGGTCGGCGTTTGTGATGTATTGATTGTGCGTGAGTGCCCATTGTGTGATATATATATGCTTGTAAAATGATATGCCTGCAGGGAAGGAATACCACTGCCCCGCGTAAGGGGTAGGGTCATTATAAATTGGCCAGCTGAACACTGACCATTGCCTTATTTGCCACCTTTGCGGTGGATTATCCCGTGGAGGTGCAGGAGAGCCGAGCGAAAAATAGGGGGATGAAGCCCTTGTTGTTGTTGCTACTATCGCTGCTATGCTGGCCCTCGAAGGCCAAAGAATTTCATATAATGTTACCTTCATGTGTGGTCGGCCTGCGTGTCGATGTATGAAAGTCATGATTATAAAGCTTAACTGTAAGGCCATAAGGTCAGATTTGCTGTGTATTTGGAAAACATTCCTTCGTGGTGTTATATATATATATATATATATATATATATATATATATATATAAATGATGGTTTATGTATTGTGGACATTCAAATGAGTTGAGTTCAAACAACCTAAAAGCTTCTACTAGAATGCTCTGAGTTAGGATGCGGAAAGTTTTGATATTAATCCGTAAATTCGCCGCCTGTTTGTGGCATATGGTGTGGGGCCCGGGCCGGACCTTCTATTATATGTCATGTAACGGATGGAGGTGTTACATTTTGGTATCAAAGGCTTCTCGGTCTTCCTCTTTCGAATTCGTGGTCGAATTCTTTTGTGGGGTGGCAAGCACGTGTAAGTGCGACCCACTATGACATTAATGAACTCAAGAATGTCCACTAAGGAATGCAAATACAGCTGTTTGAGGAACCTGTGCGTTCCTATATTGTTGTTATTGCTTGTCCAAGGTCGCTAATGTGTGTCTTGTCCACTTATAGGTGACTCGTAGTGGTGTTGGGCCGTCTGAGCCCCAGCGTTCTGATAAGAGTGCAGCACCAGCTGAGGTGCCTACACCTCCTCCTTCTGCGGAAACAGTACGCTTAGTTGCTAAGGCACTGTTTGCAATGATTCATGCGCAGCCTACTGGTCAGGCGCAGCAGGCGTTGGTGCCAGAACGGGTTGGTGTAAGGCCAGAACCTGTTGAGGTTGTTGATCCTCGGGCAGCTAAACGGCAGTTGAAGCAGTTTATGAGCTTCAATCCTCCTACGTTTACGGGTGTGGGATCCCCAATACAGGCGAACGATTGGTTGTCACGCGTTAAGCGAATATTGACGGCGATAAGGATGGAGGAAAATCAGAAGGTCACCTTGGCCACCTTCTTGTTGGAAGGAGAGGCTCGGCTATGGTGGGACGAGATAGAGTTACACCACTTAGCGGGCAAGCAATTAACAGAAGTTTTGATTGAGGAGTTTTCATGACTGTTCTTTTCAAAACACTTATTAGTGGCGCAACGCATCACTATGGAAAATGAGTTCCAGCATCTAATTCAGGGAGAGAGTAGCGTTGATACCTACTTGCATGAGTTTACACGTTTGAGACGCTATGTGGGGTCTATCTTCACTGATGAACAACGAAAAACCAATCGGTTCTACGAAGGGTTGCGGGATGAGTTAAGATTCCTGCTATCAAGTTTGGTGAACCAAGGGTTTCAGGCGTTGGGGGATATGGTGTGTGCGTTGGAGAAGGATATGAAGCAGGTGTAAGGAAAAGGGGACTTGGCGGTGACAAAGTCCGAGTTCAAAGTGCCGCACCCGGTGAAATCAAATTACCGAAGGAAATGGGGTAAGAGATTCAAGTCTTCGACGCAGGCTCCCTCGAGTGTTGCATCGGGAGCAACTTTGAGGTCGGAGTCTCGGACCTACTATATATATGGTAGAGTGTGGTATATAGCGCGTAACTATCGGGTTGGTCCACCAAAGGTTGAAAAGAAGATAGGAGCGTCATATGCTGAAAAGGGAAAGGCAGTGGTAGAGTCCACTGCATCCCAGGCACAACCCCGAGTGTAAAATCTTGGCCAGCAGGAGGCCATAAAGCAAAGTGACATTGTCACAGGTACGCGGTAACATATTTGATTGCTGCTTATGCTATTTCATACCTTGTTTGTCTCTTGTGTATGATGTGTTTGTATTAGTCTTTGTCCTGATTCAAGACTGTCCGATGAGCGCACTATTTGATACTGGTGCTTCTCATTCATTTCTATCTATGGACTTTGTGTTACGGATCGGTGTACCGATTCGTATGGTGGCAGATAGTGTGAAGGTGTTATTACCAAATGGATGTGTCATGCATGCGGATAGGTCTTGTTTTGTGGAGGTATGAATAAGAAGTCGGGATTTCGGGTTGGAAGCATCGGTGCTGCCGATATCAGAGTTTGATGTGATATTTGGCATGGACTGGCTCTCAGAGCAGTGTGCCTATATAGATTACAAATTAAAGGAAGTCACATTGGAGCAGAATACCGAACGAGAAACGAAGTTCGCTGGTACGCGAGGGTCGACCATGATATTGATGTCTACTCTTCAAGTGGTTAAGACAGTTTAGAAAGGTGCGGAATTGTTATTCATGCTTGTTGTGGCTGTTGAGCCAAAGGCTAGTGTAAGTGATGTTTTGATTGTTTCGGTGTTTACTGATGTGTTTCTGAAGGATCTTCCGGGATTACCACCACAGCGGGAGATTGATTTCTCGATTGAGCTGGTGCTAGGTGCAAAACCTATGGCCCGATCACCATATCGAGTGGCGCCAAAGGAAATGGCCGAAATAAAAGTTCAACTGCAAGAATTGTTGGAATAGGGATACATACACCCAAGTATGTCACCTTGGAGCACACCTGTTCTTTTTGTGAACAAGAAGGATAGTAGTCTGCGATTGTGTGTCGATTATCATGAATTGAACAAGTTGACGGAGAAAAATAAATATCTGATTCCACGAATAGATGACTTGTTTGATCAACTGGCGGGATCGATAGTATACTCAAAACTGGATTTGAAGTCTGGCTACTACCAGTTGTGAATTCAGGAAGGTGACATTCCCAAGATAGCATTTGGAACAAGCTATGGTCATTACGAATTCACTGTAATGTCATTTGGACTATGTAATGCGCCATCGGTGTTTATGGATCTAATGCACCTAATGTTCCGAGAGTACTTGGACCGATTTGTGATTGTCTTCATTGATGATATCTTGGTGTACTCTCAATCGGAAGAAGAACATGTGAACCATTTATGGTTGGTGTTGCATACCCTGCTAAGAAATAAGCTCTACACAAAATTCACAAAGTGTGAGTTTTGGTTGTCGTCCGTGGCTTTTCTTGGCCATGTGGTGAGTGGAGAGGGCAATGCGGTGGATCCGGCAAAGATAAGAGCCATCCAGGAGTGGCCAGTGTTGTCTTCGGTGGCCAAAGTCAGGAGTTTCCTTGGACTGGCAGGCTACTACAGATGTTTTGTAGAAAACTTCTCACAGATCGCTTTGACTCTTACCACATTAATGAGGAAGGATCAAAAGTTCGTCTGGACGCCGGAGTGCGCGCGAGCTTTTGAAGAGCTAAAGAGTCAGTTGACCACGACGCCCGTTATGACATCGCCATGTGGTTTGGACGGCTTTGAAATTTATAGGGATGCTTCAGGGAGCGGCTTAGGCTGCATTCTTCTTCAATTTGTAAAGGTGACCACTTGTGGCTCACGCCAGTTGAAAGTGCATGAGCGAAACTATCCTGTCCACGACTTGGAGTTAACGGCGGTAATATTTGCACTTAAACTGTGGCATCATTATTTATATGGCGTGAAGGTGGATATATTCAAAGACCATAAGAGCCTAAAGTATTTATTGAGTCAGAAGGATCTCAATATGCAACAACGAAGGTGGATGGAGTTCCTTAGGGACTACACCTTTGACATTCACTGCACTCCCGGAAAAGGAAATGTGGTTGTAGATGCCTTGAGTCGTAGGACTCCGTCAAGGGCGAGTTGGTTGCAGATGCATGATGAGCGTCTGATCCAGGAGATGGAAGCGTTAGAGATTTCTTATGTTGACAAGAATTCCACAACAAATGCATGCTTGAACTGGATGGAGGTACAGTATGATCTTGTAGACAGAATTCGGCGAGCAACAGAACTTGACGAAAGTCTGCAATGCTATGCAGTGGATGGGTCAAATGATCAATTCTCCTGGGATGACGGCCTTTTACGGAAAGGGGGTCGTTTGTGCATCCCAAGTCTGGGTAAGCTAAGAGAAGAGTTGATGTATGAGGCTCACTTTACGAAACATTCAATTCACCCAGGGAGCACAAAGATGTACAAAGACATGAAAAAGTTGTTCCCGCAGCATCATAAGTGACAGTGACAGGTGATTCACTTTACGAAACATTCAATTCACTCACTTTACGAAACATTCAATTCACCCACGACTGCACGGTGTTCCCGCAGCATCATAAGTGACAGTGACAGGTGATTCACATCGAATGATTGGAGGCTAATCCATCAACTGTTGGGAATAAAGTTAACATTCAGTACGACATTTCATCCCCAAACTGATGGCCAGACTGAGATGACCAACAGAACGATGGAGTACATGCTCCGAATGTGCGTCTTGGATTTTAGGAAGAGGTGGTACGATCATCCCTATATGGTAGAGTTTGCCTACAATAATAGCTACCAAGAGAGCATAAGTACGACACCGTTTGAAGCTTTGTATGGTTGAAAATGTCGTACACCATTAGCTTGGGCGGAAGCATGCGAATCTAAACTATATAAGCATAAGGAATTCAAAGAAGCTACTTCGATGATACGCTCTATTCGAGAGAGGCTACTGATAGCCCAAGATAGACAAGCCAACTATTACAATGCCAAACATCAAAATGTTGAGTTTGATATTGGCGATTGGGTATATTTGAAAATCAAACCCTTCAAAGGCGTGTCCAGGATTCGACGCTTGAAAAAGTTGAGTCCGAGATATCTTGGCCCATTTGAAGTAGTGGAAAGAGTTGGCAAAGTTGCCTATCGGCTATCTTTTTTGGATGAATTGAGTGGATTGCATGATGTGTTCCACATCTCAGTGTTTCGAAAAGCCGTAAAAGATCCAGCTCAAGTGATTGCGAATGATCATATACCGATCAAATTTGGGATAACGACGAAGGTTAGGCCCATGCGGATCGAAGATAAAGCCGATAAGCAGTTGCGGAACAAGACAATCGGGATGGTCAAGGTCCGATGAAACAACTATGGTCATGAGGAGCTAACATGGGAGAGGGAGCAAACCACGCATGCTGAGTTTCCCGAATTGTTTGTTTGAAACCTGTATAACAGTTTGTGTTGGACAAAACATAAAATAATGTAACACATTTTTGTTGCAGAGTTTCCTGAGTACTGTATGCAAATTTTGGGACGAAATTTCTTATAAGGAGTGGAGGATTGTAGCGCCCCAAATCTCGAGTATGGATGGGCTGAGTAGGGTGGGAAACACGGCCTGTGACACGGGAATGACCAAGGTCGTGTCCTACTCTGTGTGAGGCAACACAGTAGGGACAAGGGCGTGTCCATGGCCGTGTCCTGCACTCGAGTGTTGGCAGGACGGTCTTGAGTGAGCTTGATGAAATGCAATCGATGATCCTCGAGTGGGCTACACGGCCAGTAATACGGGCATGTCCAGGGTCGTGTCCTACTATGTGCTCGATGAGTTCTCGAGTGAGTTCGATGAAATGCACTCGACGATCCTCGAGTTTGGTACACGACCTGTGACACGGGCGTGTCAAGGGTCGTGTCCTTCTCTTTGCTTGGACAGGTCTGTGAGGATTGATGAACATGGGTTGGACACGGGCGTGTCCAAAGCCGTGTCTAGCATACAGCCTATGACACAGGCATGTCACAGGGCCGTGTCCTGGTCGGGTCAAGTCAGTTTCTTTGCCGCTTAAGGCACACGGCCTGTGACATGGGCGTGTCACAAACCGTGTTCGATCCAGAAAGTGTTTTTCAGGGCTTTTCGTGACCGTTCACTCCTTTCAAATAGGATCCAACGGTCCTGAGATCTCCCTGCTATTATAAGGCCATGAGTTGAGGATAAACTATCTCATTATCAAAGTCTTTTCTCTCTCTTTATAAAGAGGTTGAGAGTGCGGAGAGCAATGGAGGAGGAGGAGGAATCCGGCTGTCGGTGGAGCTTCAGAGCCCCAAAGCGCGTGCCGAGTCCAAATTCGTGGAGGCAAGGCCGTTGCGGTGCTTTTCATCTAGCTAGTTTTCTATGGCTCCGAAGCGATCGTCAAGTGTAACGATCGTTCTTCCTTGGACATGTGAAGTCCTTAATTTGGCATATTCATGGGTTTCCCCCATCAAAAGGTGGCTTATTGAGGGATTCCCTTGGGTTGATTCTAGATGTCCCCAAGATGTCTTGCATGTAGATCCGAAAATATGTAGTACGGAATAGGCATACTTTGTGAAGCTCATCTGGACAGGTTGGTCTGGATTTGTGATGTTTTATTTTGCACACCAGAGAAGACTCTGTATATAAATAAGTATGCTTGTGGATTCGGTGGGTTGTGCCTGCGAAGGTTAGTAGTAGGAAGTATTGGAGTGAAATTACACAAAAATACCCGCAAAGTGCTTGTGTTGTATGCTATGAAAGACCAGTGTTTCTGGCACTACAGGAGGCTGCAGGGATTGTTGGATGGTTAGTCCAGATAAGGTTAGGGTTGGGGATGGAAAGTGAGTTCTGTCGCTAATGCCGTGCGATAGTGAGTGTCGCTGGCGATAGCTCCTAGCTAACCTGCGATTGTGAAGCCAGTCTCGAGGGGATAGTGTGGTTATTTGTCAGCTTGATGATCTATTGAAAAGGCTTCGTACCGAACAAATAAGGGGAGGCCGACCCGCGTCAGTCTGGTCATAGAACTGGCGATTTGAGCAACGAGAAAAGGCTGAACTGTCTCTGCGTTATGGTTGTCCGCCATGAGTTCTTGGGCGATTGGCATTTGGGAGAAACACATAATGAGAGTCTTAGGTCTGCGCGCCATTAAGACTAAAGTCTCTGGCTGAAGGCCGTGGAGAAAAATGCTCAAGTTTGTCGTTGGGCTTCGGACCATTGAATGACGGTGGTACCCTGGTATTTCTGATACACCAAACATGTGTCTCTGAATGGTGGTGGGACCCCGGCATTTCCAGTACACCAAGCATGTGCCTTCGAACGGCAGTGGGACCCTGGTATTTCTGGTACACCAAGAATGTGCACTGAATGGCGGTGGGACACTGGTATTTCCGGTACACCAAGATTGTGCCCTGAGTGCGCGGAGCGTCGGGCCGCGTGGTCGGCGTTTGTGATGTATTGATTATGCATGAGTGCACATTATCTGATATGTATCTGCTTGTAAAATGTTATGCCTGCAGGGAAGGAATATCACTGCCCCGGGTAAGGGGCTATGTCATTATAAATTGGTCAACTGAACGCTGACCGTTGCCTTGTTTGCCACCTTTGCAGTGGATTGTCCCGTGCAGGTGCAAGAGAGCCGAGCGGAAAATAGGGGACTGAAGCCCGTGTTGTTGTTGTTACTGCCGCTGCAATGCTGGCCCTCGAAGGCCAAAGAAGTTCATATGATGTTACCTTCATGTGTGGCCGGGCTGCTTGCCGATGTATGGAAGTCATGATTATAAAGATTAACTGTAAGGCCATATGGTCAGACTTACTGTGTATTTGGAAAACATTTCTTCGTGGTGTTATATATATATATATATATATATATATATATATATATATATATATATATATATATATATATATATATATATATATATATATATATACTGGTTTATGTATTGTGGACATTTAAATGAGTTGAGTTCAAACAACCTAAAAGCTTCTGTAACTTCGCCGCCTGTTTGTGGCATATGGTGTGGGGTCACGGCCGGACCTTCTATTATATGTCATGTAACGGATGAAGGCGTTGCATATGTGACTTATGGTTGGTCACGGAGTCTTAGGTAAACATGATCCCCGCACATTTCCAAATTTCAAGAAGTTTCAGAAATGTAAATTCTAGCTGCAAGACTGTGACTAGCTTTAATGCTGTGATGTATATAAATATCCTAGAGAGTTCTGCAGTTTTCAGAAAAATTTTCAAGTCACGGTACTATATTCACCGCTTGCAGTTAACATTTTGCAAACTGCAACAACCGGTCTCAAAATGGATATAATTT
Organism: Platanthera guangdongensis; assembly: GCA_039583875.1. Classification (NCBI taxonomy): domain Eukaryota; kingdom Viridiplantae; phylum Streptophyta; class Magnoliopsida; order Asparagales; family Orchidaceae; genus Platanthera; species Platanthera guangdongensis. The sequence goes on from CM077164.1 coordinate 45,174,271, forward strand.
CTTTTATCTTTAGTCATGAAGAGACGGTTGTCTAATGGTCAAAGAAAAGGAAGGTCGTGATTCGGAAGCAGGATACTTCAGTTCACAAGGCCGCCATGGATGTTGGAGCATCTTCCACCTTGGTGACTACAGAGACCGCCCCAAAGCTTGTTAAGGTTGCTCAGCTCCCTCTAAAAAAGCTAACATTTTCAGATGTCGCACCTCTCGCCCAAGTTGCAGAAGATCCATCCTTTGATGCCACCTAGTCCCTCTCTAATGCAGTTTTACTCCGAGTTTTTGGCTTGGAGGAGAAGAGTGTGGGCTCCCGAAAACCGATAATGGAAGAACAGCATGGCGGTGACCTGGTTGCTTCTTTAGTTTCATTGTCATAGATGATTCAATCCGTGAAATGTTGTGACAAGCCTGGTTATCTGCGAATAAAAAACAACAACAATGAGAGGAAATAGTTGTTGCATTAAAAAGAAAAGGTGGGAAGAGAAAAGAGCTAAAATCTGCAGAGGAATGAATGAGAAAGAAGATGAGAAAGCTGGAATCCCAGAACAAGAACATTTCAGCTAAGACCAGCGCGACCATTTGAAAGTCTTTATTTTCAAGGTAGCTAACAACCTAGGGGTGAATAGGTTGTCTCACTGTTATTATTCTCTTTTTAGTTTTTCCTTTAACACTAAGTGTGTAGGTATTAGTTTGCTTTCAAGAACTTGCACAAAGAAAACAATACAAAAATGCACACACTGATTTATAGTCGTTCCCCAACTTGTGTGTACATCCACTCTCCTCCCACCTTGCCAACTTCATGATAGTCAAGGCACTTCTCCAAAACACTACTCCAAGGAGCTTACACCTCAGATACCTCAGGATCTTTCAGTCTCCATCAAGACCTACAACTCAGCCTAAAGGGCCTACAACTCAGTGATTAGCAAATCACCTACCTCAGGCCAAAGGCCCTATACTTAGGCTGGGAGTACAGACCTACCTCAGATCCAATAGGGATCCTACCTCAGAGAGTTACACTCTCCTACATCTCAGGCAAATTTTTCCTACCGCAGGCCATGACCCTACAGCTCAGATTCAATTGGATCGTACAAATTAGAAAGCTTTACTCTCCTACAACTCAGGCAATATTGCCCTACCTTAGGTCAGTGGCCCTACAGCCCAGATCCAGTTGGATCCTATAGAAACGTGTATATTTGAATGTTTTGACACAGGGAAATTTCTGTGTCAAAATCTAGGGCTGAGTTATCTCAGCATTATCTTGCTTCATAGCAGCAGGAAGAAGTTCTCCCTCTGCTGGAAGAAACTCATAATGAATATTCTGATCTTGCCGAAGAAGATGATGAACTTGTGTTCTTCAATCAGCTAACTGAGCCCACTGGAGAATAATGGCTCTACTTTCTTCCTTTATCAGAGTTCTTTCTTATTATGCTATAGCAGATGAATAAGCAGCAGCTCACTAAACTTTTTGTTCTTGCACGAAGACTTCAAGCTCTTTCTCAGCGATAATGGCGAGAGAGATGAAGTCCGGCCATAACCTTTTGAAATTGATAAATCCCTAAAAGCTGTTGTCATCTTCGCCACTCTCTTCCTTTTGTAGTTCACTAATCAATGGCTCTTAGAAATCAGTGGGGCCCACTTGTAACATCCAGCTACACCTTGCTTTAACGGAAGAAGACGTATAGTAGCTTCACGACATAGTTTATCGTCTTCTGTAGCTTCTCCGTATTTAATTTGAAATTAGTTGACTTTGACAATTTTGCAGATATTGTTGATGTCAGCACCTGTGGACTTAACCAAAATCGAGCATCAATAGAATAGGCGTTGAGTGAACGAGCTTCACTCAACGCCAAAGTACTTGGACAAAATTTTTTATATCTAGGCATTGAAAATATTGAGTGAGTGAGACTCACTCAACGCTTTATGCCTTAGCTTATTTTTCAGCCATTTCTGCATGTCTGACATTGAGAGCATTGAGTGAGCACACCTCACTCAACGCTTTGTGCCTTAGCCATGCTTTCTGTAAATTAGGCATTGAGAGCATTGAGTGAATATGTCTCACTCAACGCTTTCTACCTTAACCAATTTTCTGCTTCTTCAACATCTTAAGCGTTGAGAGCGTTGAGTGAGCATCCCTCACTCAAATCTTTTTGTCTTAGCCATATTTTCTGAATCATGGCGTTGAGAGAGTTGAGTGAGCACGCCTCACTCAACACTTTCTGCCTTAGCCAGATTTTTTTGCTCCTTGGCATTGAGTGTGTAAGCTCCACTCAATGCCAAACTACTTAACAGATTTTCTTCTATTACCTAGGATTGAGTGACTGAGCTACACTCAACGCATTTGAACTTAGCCAAATTTCTGTGTCTAGAAACAGCAGTGACTTTGAGAATTATTCAACACATTATCACATGGCGTTGAGTAATCTTGCCTCACTCAACACACATAGACTTAGTAAATATTCATAGTTTTCCTGTGGCATTGACTGACTGAGCTATATTCAATGAATATGGAGCTGTGGCGTTGAGTGAATGATCTTCACTCAATGCCTGTGGACTTAGCCACATTTCTCAGATTGCCACTACTTGGCTTTAACTGTATAGCCTTCACTCAGAGCTATAAGTCATCCGGCGTTGAGTGAGTGACCTTCACTCAACTCCTATAGACTTAGACAGATTTTTGTCTATCAACATCTTAGGTAAGAGTTTACCTGACCTAGCCACTTAAGCTACATGTCCCATCATTATTGCTAGGACAACCCTGCATGCATGAACTCAGGTGCACATCAAATACAACTTTATGTATATCATTAACAAGATTGACTTCACTCAAATCTAAGACATTGTGGGCAATGGACCCAACAATCTCCCCCTATTTGAGGAAGTCAAAACCCTTAATCAAATGAGTAAATAATGAATCAATGATATACATAGCACTATGCAGCAATAATAATAATAAGAATTTTAAAAACATCTATAACTGGAAAATCATTTATAGTTACCACACTTCCTTGCCTGTGGGGTGAAACATTACTATACCTGCTCCCCCAGAGTTACTGCTATCATTCTTGATCATATACCTGCTCATCTTTTTAGCCCCCTTTTTGACTTCAGAAAATAGCTAGCAGGGTTCTTATCATCTGCTCCCCTCAACTGATGCATCATCTTGAAGAGTCTACATATTTCTAAAGAACAATTCCATCTGCAAAATACAAAATAATTTGCAACTAACTGAGAAGCAACTGAAGCTAAATCAGGTTTAACATACCCAACTCAAACTTGAAGGTGTTAAACTTTGCTTCATCTAGTGGCTTAGTAAAGATGTCAGCCACTTGCTTGTCAATTTGGACAAACTCAAGGTTGATATCTTCACATTCCACATGCTCCCTAATGAAATGATATTTGATTTCAATGTGCTTAGTCCTTCTATAGGATTTTAGATTCCTAGCAATTGAAATAGCACTAGTATAATCACAAAATAAGGAACTTCTACTTATCTGAAGATTGTAGTCTTAGAGCTGATGCTGGATCCACATCAACTGAGCACAGTAGCTACCTGCTAAAATGTACTCTGACTCTGTAATTGAAAATGCAACACTAGTTTGCTTCTTGCATCTCCAGGAAAGTAGTCTTCCACTCAGGAATTGACAGGTGTCAGAAGTGCTCTTATTTTCCTCTTTGCAGCTTGCAAAGTCTGCATCTGAATAGCCAGTTAGTTCAAACTCCCCATTCCTAGGGTACCATAGACCAAGATCTGGTGTGCCCTTAAGATACCTCAGAATTCTCTTTGCAACAAATTAATGATATTCTTTGGGCCAAGCCTGATACCTTGCACAAACATATGTAGCATACATGATGTCTGACCTACTAGTAGTTAGGTAGAGAAGGGATCTAATAATCCTCCTATACAAAGTTTCATCAATAAGTTTCTCTGCCTCATCTTTGCATATGGGCATACATGACCCCATGGGAGTTCTCATGGTGGATGAATTTTCCATACCAAATTTCTTTATTAACTCCCTAGTGAACTTTGACTGGGATATGGACAAACCATTATCAGTTTGTCTTACTTGGAGGCCCAAGAAGAACTTAAGTTCACCCATACTGTTCATCTCAAACTTTCCCTGCATAAGTTTGGCAAACTTCTTCCAGAGGTTCTCATCAGTAGATCCAAAGATGATGTTATCTACATAGTTCTAAACTAGGATGATCTTACCCTTAGATTCCCTTAGGAATAGTGTCTTGTCTATCTTCCCCCTTGAGAATTTGTTCTCAATGAGGAAGGTAGACAAAGTTTTATATCATACTCTAGGGGCTTGCTTTATCTTATATAGAGCTCTAAGTCTATAAATAGAATTTGGTGAGTTAGAAACTACAAAATCTGGAGGGTGCTCAACATAGACTTCCTCTTTTAAGTCACCATTCAAGAAGGCTGACTTCACATCCATCTGGTAGACCTTGAATCCCATGTGTGTAACATATGCAATGAACAATCTTATGGCCTCCAATCTTGCTACAGGGGCAGAGGTTTGATCAAAATTAATGTCTTCTTCCTGCATATACCCCTTAGCTACTAATCTTGCTTTGTTCTTAATTATAATGTCATTTTTATCAAGTTTGTTTTTGTAAATCCACTTGACTCCAATGATATTATGTTCATGAGGTTTGCGAATCAGCTTCTAGACATTGCATCTTTTGAACTGGTTCAGTTCCTCTTGCATAGTTATTATCCAGAATTGATCTATGTGGTCCTCTTCAAACTTCTTTGGCTCCACTTGTGACAGGAAGCTTGCATATATAGCTGTATTTAGATTTTTGCTTCTGGTCACTATACCTTGCCTAGCTTCACCAATGATTTGGTATGGAGGATGGTCTCTTAACTAACTGGTTGTTGGAGGCAATCTTCTTTCAATAATAGCATCAGGAATAGCTCCTTGTTGATCTTCATCTACTCCAAGTGTGTCTGGAGGACCTTTTGGAATATCCACTTCATTTTGGATAGTTGGTTCTGCTTCCTTGATGGTCAGATTGTCCATCATCTATTTTGTACCTGTAGTACTGGAAGAAGAGCTTGGCAGCTCCCTATTAATCATGGTAGACTCATCAAATACTACATGTACAGACTCTTTTACAACTTGGCTTTTCAAGTTGTAGATCCTATAAGCTTTACTATGGTTGTTGTACCAAAAAAAGATCCCATCAAAGGACTTAGCAACAAACTTAATTCTATAAGATTTTCCATTATGAAACACATATCACTTACTACCAAAGATTCTGAGATAGCTTAGGCTTGGTTTTCTACCTTTCAAGATCTCATGGAGAGTTTTCTTGTGGCTCTTGGTGATAGAAGCTCTGTTGAGGACATGACATGCAGTGTTGACTGCCTCAGCCTAAAAATATTCTGGGAGAGATGTGTCACTCAATAGGGTCATTCCTGCCTCTATGAGAGTTCTATTTTTCCTCTCAACAATACCCAATCACAAATCTATTAAACTCATTCTGAATTTGCTTTACAAACTTAATGAAAATATCAAGGGTTTCATTCTTTCTCTTAAGAAAGAATACCCAAGCAAACCTGTAAAAGTCATCAACCACCATAAGGGTGTATACCTTCCTACCATGACCATGAATTGGCATAGGACCAAACAAGTCCATATGCAGGAGGTATAGGCACCTCACAGAATCTTTGGTCCCAATGCCTTGAAGGAAGCTTTTATCTACTTTCCCTTTTGGCAAGCAGAGCAAATGCCCTCCTTGGTGCATTTCACATTGAAACCATTCCTAACTAGCTCTTGACTAAAGAGCTTGCCAATAGTATTGTAATTTACATGAGCTAGCGTCTTGTGCCATAGGATACAATAAGAGAGTTTCTCATTTGTCACTAGACAAATAGGAGAGTCTGTATTTAAATATACAAAGTTTAAGCAATAAACATTTCAACTCCTATGACCCGTCAATATGACCTCTTGGTCACTTGACCTCCTAATTAGGCACTTATCCTTATGGAAGACAATAACATAGCCAAGATCAGAGAGCTGACTTATGCATATAAGGTTGTGTTGCAACCCTTCAACATAAGACACCTTAGTGATGGTTATTATGTCATTGGTGATCTTACCACATCCTCTTGTTACCCCTTTATCTGAACCACCAAAGATTACTTTGGGTCCATCTTTTATTAGAGTGTACTCCTTCAAGTTGCTCCATGTCCCAGTCATGTGCCTGGAACAACCATTGTCCAAGTATCATATAAGAGTATGGCCACTTGGACTAACCTGTAATATACAGATTACTTTACCTTAGGGCCCCAATATCTATTGGGTCCTAGGTGCATATTATTCTGAAACTGAACATGTCCACCAACTATTTTTTTGATTGGGGTACTTACTTTAGCTCTGACCTTATTAGGATTGTGCCAGCAGTCAATGGCATAATGGTCTATCTTGCCACATCACCAACAATCATTTATGTTTTATCTTCTTTTCTGTGTAGGCCTGGCAGTTGGTTTGACTACAGTCTTGACAGAAGGAAGAGGTACGACATCCATTTTCTATTTTCTTTCAGCATGGATTTGACTGAAGGTTAGTCTGCTTACTGGCTTGTGTGGCATGTTCTGAATCCTTCAACATCACATTTCTTTTCAGATAGTGTGCTCTTGATAGCATCAGAAATAGCCATATTAGGCAAGCTAACAGACTAACCCTTAATCAAATTCTGTGCTGACAGATTCTGAAAACTGGCCGCAGCCACATTTTTGAGACGGGGGGGGGGGGGGGGGGGGGGGGGGGCTGTAACACTAAAGACAAAAGATCCATGATGGGCCATTTAAATTTCTTCATGGGCAGCCTTAAAGGCACTAGCCCTACTGTACCTTCCACAATGGCTGGGAACATCTTTTGTTCCACTTGTGGATGCACCATTTGTATAGTGACCATATATACTTTCCTGGTCATACCTATTTGAAGGGAATATCACCCTCTTGAATGGGTTAGGTGGCCTAGATGTCATAGGCACAACTGGAACTTTCCTTTTAAGATTGGCAGGTCTTGAGTTACCCTTGAAGCCCAATCCCTTCTTACCCTCCTTTGCGGAGAATGAATCTATCAAGGGCAATATTGTATTGGGCTCAGAGAAACTAACCACAATACCTTTCTCCCTCTGGAGCTTTTCTTCCAGATCTTTTTTATGAGACTATTCTTTCTTTTGATAGTCTCCATCTAGATGTCTGATATGGTTTTCAGTTGACTATGTTCCCTCATTGTCTGATTCAGCACAGCAACTGTTTCAGCAAGCTGAGAAGTAGTAGGTTGAAGAGATAAAATCTCCTTAGCTTGCTTCTTAGTCAACTTCTTGCATTTCTTAAAGGCATCCAAAAGTTCACTATATCTGTCAATCAATTGATTGACATCACCCTCTAAGCCAGAATCATCTTCACCATTAGATGAAGAGGCTTTTGCATAGGGACTTGTGTCATGCCTAAACACAGAACTGGATAGAGAATGTACCTTACTTTAACCAGGCTGATCCTGGCTGCCCTCTTCCTCAGTCATTACCATCAACCCTCTGCAGCTGTGTCCATCTTCATCCACCTCTGAGTCACTATCTGATAGTGTCAGAGGCACCCTGATTCCTATCCTTCCTAGAGGATAGACATCTCCTGCTGTGACAACTTTATCTTTAGAAGCAGCGGCAAGTAGCCCAATATAGGCTTCCTGTTCTTCAGACTCAGATGATGATGAGTCTGTCAAGCTCTTCTCTTTCTTAGCCAAAAAGGACTTTTCTTTCTTTCCCTTCTGCTTTTGGTGAGATTTATTCTCACTATCCTCCCTTCTCTTCACTAGGCAATCAACAATGGCATGTCCTGGCTTGCTACGGCAGTAATAGATAACATTAGCAGAATTCTGTTTACTGGGTTTAGATTTATACCTATCCTCCTTGGAGGATTTCTTCCAGAGATGTGCTGATGAGGAGGACCTGCTCTTCTAATGCTTCTTCATCAACCTATGGTGCTGCCTGGAGAAGACAGTAAAGTCCTCATTAGACATGTTATTGTCTGATGCTCTTGATTCAGAGCAGTCTGAATATGTTGGTCTTCTTAGAGGAGAATGGGTCATTCTCTCGTTTTTTATTGTGGCTTCAGCTTTGAAAGCCACTGACTTCTCTTTGGCTTGAGACTTGTTGTGGGACTCTTCCTCTTTCCTAACAATTACCTGCATCTCATAAGAGAGCAGTTTTCCAAAAAGGGTGTGAGGTGGAGTGTCACCCAACTTAGTTATTTCTCTGATGGCACATATCTTTGTGTCCCAGTCTCTGGTGAGAGACCTGAGGAGCTTATTGTAACACCCCCATCCATCGTATGACATATAGTAGAAGGTCCAGCTGGAACCCGACACCATATACCACGGACAGTCGGAAGGGTTACGTATGATTAACCAAACTATCCAATTAAGACTACTCGTCCTAACATATAGCATTCTAGCGGAAGCTTTTAAACAATTGAAAGAACCCAAACTTGTATCCAATAATAATGAATGTCCAACGCCACTACAACTGGAATGAAAACAAATACATAGAAAGGTACACGACCTTATGGCCTTACAGAAGTTCACTTAATTAAATAATATTTTTCATTCATCGGCTCGCAGGCCGACCACACATGACAAAAAAAGTACAACTATTCGCTTTGGCCTTCTAGGGCCAGCAGAGCAACATGGGCTCCAGCCCGCTATTTGGTACTCGGCTCCGCAGCACCTGCAAGCAACATTCCACCGCTCAGTGGCAAACAAAGCAACGGTCAGCCAAAAGTCGACCAAATTATAACAACCCCGCCCCTAACTCAGGACGGCGGTGCTCCTTCCCTGCAATTCATTAGCCCAGCTAAAATAATATAGTACAACCATGCTAACCACAGGTGTAGGGTCACACGGCCAAACACCCCGTGCACTCAAGGCACATTATCGGTGAATCTTGACACTTCAGCTTCTTCACCACCACCCCCGGGATGGAAACAACGTGAGCATTTTAGCCTTTCTGACCACTGTCTAAAGCTCCCGACTATGCCAACGTCAAGTCCCCTTTTCAGGTCACTCGCACCGAACAACATAGCCCAGATCCGATTCCACTTGCCCGTTGCTCACAAAGCGTAGTACACCTTAAGACGTACGCACGAGCCAAGCTTCTCTCGGATCCTGCCATTTCCAAACAATCACATAACCCAATTATGTTCAAGGCCGGTTCCTAGACCGCCAAGTTAGCAGAACAATGATTCCGCTCAGTTTTCTGGGTGCGCATTGGAGTTAATCCCCAAGGATCCCTACTGCAATCTACCGCGTAGAAACTCGAAAACCCAAAGCACGGAGTCTTCTCCGGCAAATCATAACAAATGCAACATCACCGATCCAGACCAACATGTCCGGGTAGGCTTCACACATAATGCCTATGCCCGTACTTCGATTCCGCACTCTATATGAAACACAAGGAGGACCATTCCCGTCAACCCCAAGGAACACCGCACACTCGCCGCACACTCGTGGGAGCGGGTTTCCCTATGCAAAAAGGAAGAGAGCTTCACATGCTCAAGAAGAGAATCGTTACCCTTGTAGTACGCTTTTGCGCCATGGAAAATAATATACGGATAGAAGTCTTCGCAACGGGATTTCCTCCACGGATCCGCTCTCGGTTCTCTAACCGGTGCTCTGATGCTCCGTCGGCGGCCGAAATCCTCCTCCTTCTTCCTCCTTGCTCTAACTCCTTTTAAAGAGAATGCTTAAGGGAGAAATGAGGAGTTAAACCACCATTCCTGGCCTTAATAGAGCAGGAACACGCCTGGGCCGTCAGATCTTAATTAAAGAAAACAAACGGCTCAGATCTGCACAGAAATCTTCAAACCTGGGCCGAACACGGCCTCGCACACGGCCGTGTCCCAGGCCATGTGCCTCGATCTTGGCACGATCGTCGAACGCCGAAAAACCACACGGGCAAGACATGCCCGTGTCTCAACCTGACATGCCCGTGTCGGGTCTTGGACACGCCCGTGACCGGAGGCACGTCACGAATAACCGTCACGCCAACCGTCACGACTCTAGGGAAACGGGTACTGACACGGGTAGGCACACGCCCATGTCAAATGACACGCCCGTGTCATTCAGCCGTGTTTCTTTCCGTGTCCTTCTCGAGATAAAATCTGCCAAAACACCACGCCAGACACGGCCTTGGACATGCCCGTGTCCTAGGACGTGTACCCCTATACAGGCACCAAAATTATTTTTGGATGCGACCAGCTCGATAACGATTTTTGGGGCGTTACAAATCTCACCCCCCCCTTAAGGAATTTTGTCCCGAAATTAAGAAAAGGTATACAAAATTAAATGTTACCTGAGCGGAATAACTCGGGGTATTCCTCCAACATAGTTTGCACTCGCTCCCAAGAAAGCTCCTCACGTCCGAGTTATCCCAATGAACCTTAACCATTCGGATTTCCTTGTTGCGGAGTCGTTTGACCTCAATGTCATATATACGTATAGGCTTGACCTTTGTCGTCAACTCGTAATCCACTGGCACTTGATCAACCGCAACTATCTACGAAGGCTCTTGCATCGCCTTTCGCAACACCGATACGTGGAACACATCGTGTAGCCCACTCAACTCCACCGACAGCTTCAATCTATACGCTGCCTCGCCAACACGCTCCAGGATTTCAAATGGTCCAAGGTATCTCGAACTCAGCTTCTTCAAGCGTCGAACACGCGAAACACCCTTGAACGGCTTGATTTTTAAATACACCCAGTCACCAACACCGAACTCCACGTTCCTATGCTTGGCGTTATAGTACTTTGCTTGCCTGTCCTGAGCGATCTTCAACCTTTCCTGAATTGTGCGTACCATTGAAATGGCGTCTTCCACCGCTTGACGTTTAAACAACTTCGACTCACCTGTCTCTAATCAAGACAACAGCGTACGACACTTCCTCCCATACAAGGCCTTGAAAGGTACCATTCCAATACTCGCTTGAAAGCTATTGTTATACACAAACTCCACCATGTACTGGTGATCTTCCCAATGCTTTCTGAAATCTAGGACGCACATGCGAAGTATGTCCTCCATCGTCCTATTGACCCTCTCGGTCTGACCATCCATCTGTGGGTGGAAAGCTGTGCTGAAACTCAGCTTAGTTCCCAACATATTATGCACCAGCCTACAGTCCTTCAACGTGAAGCGTCCATCTCGGTCACCAATAATACTATACGGCACACCATGCAACTGTACAATGTTATCCACATAAAGTTTGGTTAACTTTTCCACTGGATCTTCCTTCCTATTCAGGATACAATGCGACACTTTTGTCAACCTATCTATGACCACCCAGATGGAGACGTTTCCCCTCTGCGACTTTGGTAAACCATGCACAAAATCCATAGAAATGTCGTCGAATTTCCATTCTGGGATAGGCAAGGACTTTAGGAAGCCTCCGGGCTTCTAGCACTCCGCTTTCACCAAGACACAAGTTTGGCACTTGGCCACATAAAGTGCTACATCCTTCTTAAGTCCTGGCCACCAGAATAACTTCTTCATGTCTCTATACATCTTCGTGCTTCCTGGGTGAATTGAGTACTTGGTATGATGAGCCTCGCACATCAACTCCTCCCGAAGATTATCCGCACTAGGGATGCATAGACGACCGTCCTTCCTTAGCAGTCCATCCTCGACCGCAAACTGGGAATTTGACCCATCCAAAGATTCATCCAAGATCTGCTTCATGCTGCTATCCTGAATCAAAGCCCGTCGGACTCTATCAGCCAGGTCATACTGCACCTCTGTCCAACACAATATCGCCCCGGCACTAGACTGCTTATCGACGCAGGAAATCTATAATGCCTCTAAATCACGGACCAATCTCTCATCATGTACCGATAACCAACTGGCCCGGCAGGAGCCCTGCGGATCAACGCATCCGCCACTGCGTTTCCTTACTCAGGTACATAATATATCTTGAAGGTATAGTCCCCCAAGAACTCCATCCACCTCCGATGTCTCATGTTCAGATCCTTCTGATCTAGCAGGTACTTCAGGCTCTTATGATCGGTGTATATATCGACCTTTACCCCGTACAGATAGTGCCTCCACGGTTTTAGAGCAAATATCACAGACGCTAACTCTAAGTCATGGATCGGATAATTCCTCTCGTAAACTTTCAACTGTCGTGAACCATAGGCTATCATGCTCCCATGCTGTAGTAGAACACAGCCCAAACCACTGCCCGAAGCATCACTATAAATCTCAAACTCCTCGGTTCCACTCGGCGAACATAAAATAGGCGTCGTGGTCAACCGCCTCTTCAATTCTTCAAAAGCTTGCTCACACTCCAGCGACCACACGAACTTTTGGTCTTTCCTTTTCAATGTCGTGAGTGGTAACGCTATCCGCGAGAAGTTCTCTACGAAGTGCCTGTAGTAGCTGACAAGCCCCAAAAAGCTCCGAACTCCCGCCACTGAAGACAATACAGGCCACTCCCGTATCGCTGCTATCTTCATCGGATCCACCGCTATCCCTTCTCCACTAACAACATGACCAAGGAACGCTACTGAGGATAACCAGAACTCACACTTGGAGAACATTGCATACAACTGATTCCTCCTCAAGGTCTCCAACACCATGTGTAGATGCTTGTAATGATCCTCCTCACACTACGAGTATACCAAGATATCATCGATAAATACGATCACGAAATGATCCAGGTATTCTCTGAATGTCATGTTCATCAAATCCATAAACACGGATGGCGCATTGGTCAGCCCAAACGACATGACCGTGAACTCTTAATGCCCAAACCGCGTGCTGAATGCTGTCTTAGGGATGTCGCTTTCCATTATCCTCAATTGGTAGTAACCGGACTTCAGATCTAACTTCGAATATACTGTTGACCCAACCAATTGATCAAATAGATCGTCAATTCCGGGGATCAGATATTTGTTCCTCTTCGTAAGCTTGTTCAACTCCCGATAGTCAATACAGAGTCGCAAGCTCAAATCCTTCTTCTTAATGAAAAGAACCGGTGCGCTCCAAGGCGACGAACTTGGACGCACATACTCTTGCTCCAACAACTCATGCAGTTGCACCTTCAACTCCGCCATCTCTCGCGACGCTATCCGATACGGAGAGCGTGACACCGGTTTGGCACCGGGTACCAGCTCAATGGAAAAATCAATCTCCCGCTGAGGAGGGGCTCTTGGGAGATCATCTGGGAACACATCAGGATATTCAGACACAACTGGGATACTATACAGACTTGGCCTAGGCGTTGAAGCTTGCACTAAGGTGACAAACAGCTCTGCACCAGACCGAACCGCCTTAATCACTTGAAGGGCCGATATCAAAACTTTACCAGGCCCCTTCATGCCCGCAAACATAGTCTCCCATTCAGTATGCAGTCCCAACCTAACCTCCTTTCGATTGCAATCGATGTAAGCTCGCTGCTCCGAGAGCCAGTCCATACCAAAGATTACGTCGAACTCCACTAACAGTAGAACCAACGCTCGCAAATCAAACTCCTAATCCCCAATCTGAATCTTTACCACACAGAACTTGTCTGCTCGCATTGAGCACCCATTGGGCAACAACACATCCAACCTATTTTTTGCCATCGAGGAAGGGACCCCGACGTGTGATATGAACCTTTCGGACAAGAAGGAATGTGATGCTCCCGTATAAAATCGGGCTCTTGCTGGACGATCGAAAATCAACACGAAGCCTGTCACCACGTCAGCTTGTTTCATGGCCTCTTGCAGACCAAGATTATAAACTATAGGCTAGGCTGGAGCATGATGGGATGAGGTTGATTCCACTGCCTTCCCTTTCTCTTCATAGGTCGCTCTAGGCTTCCTCTCGGACTTTGCACGTCCGCTCCAACATTCACGAGCAAAGTGCCCCGTCTTCCCTCAGTTGTAGCAAGCTCCTGGAACTCGACTTGTGGTTTTCCCCGACGCACCAGATGAAGGGGCTGAGTTCGAAGTCTTCTGCTTCTTGCTCCATCTGCGGAACCCTGACTTTGCATTTGGCACTTTGAACTCTGCCTTCTTTTCCCCTAGGTCCTTCTTCTCTTGGACTTTCTTCACAACCTTTTCCAATGACCGGGCCTAATTGACCAAGGATAGGAAGCCCTACGCCTTAGGCCCAACAAGGAGTAAATGTAGGTCACCGCGTAGACCCTCATAAAATCGGTTGGTCTTCCTCTCTTCTTCCGTAAACATAGCACCAGCATACCGACCCAACCGTGTAAACTCGTGGAGATACTCGTCCATGCTTCTGGCTCCCTGAGTCAACCCAAGATAGTGATTTTCCATCTCAAGCTTCTAAGAAGAGGGTATATATCTGGCCAAAAACAATCTTGAGAATTCCTCCATAGGCACATCAGCAAGCTGCCTTCCCACTAAGAGATGAAACTCCAACTCATCCCACCACAGCCTCGCCTCACCATCCAAAAGGTAGGTCGCTATGGTGGTCTTCTGCCATTCTTCCGTTAACGTGACTGTCAAAACCCTCATTATCGTGGAGAGCCAATCCTCAGCTTGAGATAGCGTTCCAACCCCATCGAACCTCGGAGGATTAAATCCCATTACATGCTTGAGCTGTCTCTCCATAGCCCTCCTCGTCTCTACCTGATCCACCACCAAGCATTCCACCACTCTCGGCTCTGCCGCCCTAATCGGTTCTTGCTCATTCACAGGAGTAGCGTGATGCATTTGCCCTGCAGGTTGGACATTTATCATGACAAAAACGGCTTCAGCCACCAACCTGATAGTTTCCGCTGAAGGAGGTGTTATAGGCACATCTCTCGGTGCACTACTTTCTGCTGATTGCGGACACTCCGATTGACCAGCACCGCTCCTAGCTGCCTATAATAGCAAAGAACCTAGATTAGACGACACACAAATTGCTAAAAGCAATCATTAGAACACTCAGGTTCCACAAAATAAGTGTATTTTTCATTCCTAAGGGGACATTCATGAGTTCTTTTTTATGTTATAACGATGACGCACACATGTGCTCACCACCCCTTAAAAGAATTTGCCCACGAATTCATTTAATTCTGACCGTAACCAGAAGCTCTGATACCAAATTGTAACACCCTCATCCTTCGTATGACATATAGTAGAAGATCCAGCTGGAACCCGACACCATATACCACGGACAGTCGGAAGGGTTACGTATGATTAACCAAACTATCCAATTAAGACTACTCGTCCTAACACAGATCATTCTAGCTGAAGCTTTTAAACAGTTGAAAGAACCCAAACTTGTATCCAATAATCATGAATGTCCAACGCCACTACAACTAGAATGAAAACAAATACACAGAAAGGTACACAGCCTTATGGCCTTACAGAGGTTCACTTAATTAAATAATGTTTTCCATACATCGGCTCGCAGGCCGGCCACACATGATAAAAAAAAGTACAACTATTCTCTTTGGCCTTCTAGGGCCAGCACAGCAACATGGGCTCCAGCCCGCTATTTGGTACTCGGCTCCGCAGTAGCTGCAAGCAACATTCCACCGCACGGTGGCAAACAAAGCAATGGTCAGCCAAAATCCGACCAAATTATAACGGCCCCGCCCCTAACTCGGGACGGCGGTGCTCCTTCCCTGCAATTCATTAGCCCATCTAAAATAATATAGTACAACCATGCTAACCATAGGTGTAGGCTCACACGACCAAACACCCCGTGCACTCAGGGCACATTATCGGTGAATCCTGACACTTCAGCGTCTTCCCCACCACCCCCGGGATGGAAACAACGTGAGCATTTTAGCCTTTCTGACCACTGTCTAAGGCTCCTGACTATGCCAACGGCCAGTCCCCTTTTCGGGTCTCTCACACCAAACCACATAGCCCAGGTCTGATTCCACTTGCCTGTTGCTCACAACGTGTAGTACACCTTAAGACGTACGCACGAGCCAAGATTCTCTCGGATCCTGCCATTTCCAAACAATCGCATAACCAAGTTATGTTCAAGGCCGGTTCCCAGGCCGCCAAGTTAGCAGAACAACGATCCCACTCAGTTTTTCGGGTGCGCCTTGGATTTAATCCCCAAGGATCCCTGTTGTAATCTACCGCGTAGAAACCCGAAAACCCAAAGCACGGAGTCTTCTCTGGCAAATCATAACAAATGCAACATCACCGATCCAGACCAACATGTCCGGGTAGGCTTCACACACAATGCCTATGCCCGTACTTCAATTCCGGACTCTATATGCAACACAAGGGGGACTATTCTCGTCAACCCCAAGGAACACCGCACACTCGCCGCACACTCGCAGGAGCGGGTTTCCCTATGCAAAAAGGAAGAGAGCTTCACATGCTCAAGAAGAGAATCAGTACCCTTGTAGTACGCTTTTGCGCCATGGAAAATAATACACGGATAGAAGTCTTCGCAACGGGATTTCCTCCACGGATCCGCTCTCGGTTCTCTAAATGGTGCTTCGATGCTCCGCCGGCGGCCGGAATCCTCCTCCTTCTTCCTCCTTGCTCTAAATCCTTGGAAAGAGAATGCTTAAGGGAGAAATGAGGAGTTAAACCACCATTCCAGGCCTTAACAGATCAAGAACACACCTGGGCCGTCAGATCTTAATTAAAGAAAACGAACGGCTCAGATCTGCACAGAAAACTTCAAACCTGGGCCGAACACGGCCTCGCACACGGCCGTGTCCCAGGCCGTGTGCCTCGATCCTGGCATGATTGTCGAACACAGAAAAACAACACGAGCAAGGCACGCCCATGTCTCAACCTGACACGCCCGTGTCGGGTCTTGGGCACGCCCGTGACCGGAGGCGTGTCATGAATAACCGTCACGCCAACCGTCACGACTCTAGGGAATACGGGTACTGACACGGGTAGGTACACGCCTGTGTCATTCAGCCGTGTTTCTTGCCGTGTCCTTCTCGGGATAAAATCGGCCAAAACACCACGCCAGACACAGCCTTGGACATGCCCGTGTCCTAGGTTGTGTACCCCTATCAAGCACCAAAATTATTTTTGGATGCGACCAGCTCGATAATTATTTTCGGGGTGTTACACTTATCATTTAGCTCATAATAACTAAAGACCCTTCCATAGGTCCTTAGCTTATTTTCTATCCTGAGAATCTTTCATAGCAGGTGGATATGTTCTCACCCTTGGACTGTTTGAAGGCCCCATACTCCTGGTTGAGCATAGACTTTCTATCATCACAGACCTCCTTTGTGCCTTCCATGTAGATCACTAGAGTGTGCCACATTTCCTTTGCAGTTTTGCAATGAATCAGATTCTGAAGGGTAGAATCATCAATTGCACTGACAATTACATTTTGAGCCCTCTTGTCCATGGTGGCAAGAATGACTTCATTTTTGTCATTTCATCATAAGTCTTAGGTGTCTGGATGTTTGCATCTAGGATAGACACTTTCATGGGGATGAAAGTCCCTTACTTAACTGTTATAAATATTCTAGGGTCAGCTGCTTCCATGAACAGACTAAGCCTTTCCTTTTAGATGACAAATCCCTCCTTCCTACAGATAGGAAGCTTCATGGCACCCAGCTCCCTATAGTTCACTCCTGAACCCATAAGAACAGTCTGTAGCTACCTTGGAAGATGACTAAGATGGTTAGATCCTTTTTGAGCAACCTCCCTCTAATATCACTTGAAAGTCATTATTTTCAAGGTAGCTTACGACCTAGGGGTGAATAGGTTGTCTCACTATTATTATTCTCTTTTTAGTTTTTCCTTTAGCACTAAGTGTGCAGGTATTAGTTTGCTTTCAAGAACCTGCACAAAGAAAACAATATAGAAAAACACACACAGATTTATAGTGGTTCCCCAACTTGTGGGTACATTCACTCTCCTCCCACCTTGCTAACTTCCTATTAGTCAAGGCACTTCTAAAAAACACTGCTCCAAGGAGCTTACACCTCAAATCCCTCAGGATCTCTCAGTCTCATCCAAGACCTACAACTCAGCCTCAAGTTCCTACAACTCACTGATCAGCAGATCACCTACCTCAGGCCAAAGGCCCTACACTCAGGCTGGGAGGACAGCCCTACCTCAGATTTATGAGGGATCTTACCTTAGAGAGTTACACTCTCCTACAGCTTAAGCAAATTTTCCCTACCTCATGTCAGCAGCCCTACAACTCAGATCTAGTTGGATCCTACAATTTAGAGAGCTTTATTCTATTGCAACTCAGGCAATATTGCCCTACCTCAGGCCAGTGGCCCTACAGTTCAGATCCAGTTGGATCCTACAAAAAAGTGTAGATTTGAATGTTTGGACACAGGGAAATTTCTCTGTATCAAAATCAAGGGCTGAGTTATCTCAGCACTATCTTGATTCACAGCAGCAGGAAGAAGTTCTCCCTCTGCTGGAAGAAACTCAAAATGAATATTCTGATCTTGCTGAAGAAGAAGATGAACTTGTGTTCTTCAATCAGCTAACAGATCCCACTAGAGAATGATGGCTCTACTTTCTTCCTCTATCAGAGATCTTTCTGATTATGCTGTAGCAGATAAATATGCAGCAGCTCACTGAAATTTTTGTTCATGCAGGAAGACTTCAAGCTCTTTCTCGGTGATAATGGTGAGAGAGATGAAGTCCGGCCACAACCTTTTGAAATTGATAAAGCCCTAAAAGTTGTTGTCATCTTGGCCACTCTCTTCCTTTTATAGTTCTCCGATCAAAGGCTCTTAGAAATCAGTGGGACCCACTTGTAGCATCCAGCTGTACCTTGCTTTAACGGAAGAAGATGTATAGTATCTTCACGGCAAAGTTTGTCGTGTTCTGTAGCTTCTCCGTACTTGATTTGAAATTAGTTGACTTTGTCGATTTTGCAGATATTGTTGATTTCAGCACCTGTCTAATTAACCAAAATCGAGCATCAGTAGAATAGACATTGAGTGAATGAGCTTCACTCAATGCCAAATTACTTAGATAGAATTTTGTCTATCTAGGAGTTGACAACATTGAGTGAGTGAGCCTCACTCAACGCTTTATGCCTTAGCTTATTTTTCAACCATTTCTCATGCCTGGCATTGAGAGCATTGAGTGAGCACACCTCACTCAACACTTTGTGCCTTAGCCATACTTTCTGTAAATTAGGTGTTGAGAGCATTGAGTGAATATGCCACACTCAATGCTTTTTACCTTAACCAATTTTATGCTGCTTCAGCATCTTAAGCATTGAGAGCGTTGAGTAAGCACGCCTCACTCAACGCCTTTTGCCTTAGCCAGATTTTTTGAATCATGGCGTTGAGAGCGTTGAGCGAGCACGCCTCACTCAATGCTTTCTGCCTTAGCCAAATTTTTTCGCTCCTTGGCGTTGAGTGTGTAAGCTCCAATCAACGCCAAAATACTTGACAGATTTTCTTTTGTTATCTGGTGTTGAGTGAGTGAGCTACACTCAACGCATTTGGACTTAGCTAAATTTATGTGTCTAGAAATAACACTGACTTTGAGAATTAGTCAACATATTATCACATGGAGTTATGTAAGCTTGTCTCACTCAACACATATGGACTTAGTAAATATTCACAGTTTTCCTACGGTGATGACTGACTGAGCTATATTCAACAATTATGGAGCTATGCGTTGAGTGAATGATCTTCACTGAATGCCTATGGACTTAGCCACATTTCTCAGATTTCCACTACTTGGCTTTGACTATATAACCTTCACTCATAGCTATAAGTCACCTGATATTGAGTGAGTGACCTTCACTTAACACCTGTGGACTTAGAAAGATTTATGTCTATCCATATCTTAGGTAAGAGTTTACCTGACCTAGCCACTTAGGCTACCTGTCCCATCATTGTTACTAGGACAACCCTGCATGCACATGAACTCAGACACACATCAAATACAATTTTATGTATGTCATTGACAAGATTGACTTCACTCAAATCTAGGACATTATGGGCAATGGACCCAACACCAGCCTTCAATATAGATCGCGGTAAATGGAGATTCTCAAACCCATGGAAACTTCATCTTCTAAGTCGTATGATCCACAAATAAATTTGGTGACTAACATGACCCGAAGTGAGATTTTTAAGGATATTGACACGCTGCAAGAACATGATAAGCTCCTAAGTACTCTGGTAATTTGATGCATGTGGCTGATGAACCTAATTCGGGTCAAGGGGTAGCAATCCTTCGGGCAAGCTTTATTTAACATGGAAAAATGGATACATAGCTACCAACCCCCTCCAACTTTCTTTACCATTACAACATTGGAGACCCCACTTATTTACTGGATTTCTGAAACAAAACCTGCATCTAGCAGTTTCCCTACTTCCTCCCTGATCGGCTCGGCTAGGGCAGTTGCTCTCTTCCTTTGCTTCTATTGGACGAGTGTGACCTTGGGGTCCATATTGAGTAGATGGCAGACAACTTGTACATCGATCCCTGATATATCTGCAGCTCTCCAGGCAAAGATGCCTATATTTTCTTACTGTCAGACCGTCATCTCCACTTTCTCTTCTAGCTTCAGGGATCCTCCTATCCTTAGCAGTCTGGGATCTCCCTCCTTGGAGATCACCTCCACTTCCTCCAGCTCCTCCATCGCCGTCAGTCGGTCCTCTCCTTCCAAGATTTTGTCCATCCTCTCTACGTTCTCCATCAAATTGATGGTATTGATGATACTAAGATATCACTCCCTCATAGCTTTAGGATCTCCCCGGATCCTTACTTGTACATCTCCCTAGCAGTACTCCAGGCATTGATGGTAGGAAGATGAGATGACCTTGAAGTAGTTGATGAGCGGCCTCCTGAAGATTGCATTGTAGTAGTTTGATGCATTTACGATGACGAACCTTCACCTGATTGAGGTGCCTCCAAGTGTCACCAACAGATCTGCTGTTCCCTCCACCTCCTTCTTCTCTCTAGAGAAGCCAAAGAGGGGACCATTGGTAGCTAGGACCATGTATGCCTCCATCTGCAACCCGATGAATATCCTTTTGAGGATGGCATTTACCGAGCTCTAGTTTTATGCCAGGATCCGGTCGACGGTGAAGTCTTCAATGACGGCTAGGATGATGCAGACATCATAAAAGGGATTCTCATTCCCCCTCATACCTTCCTCAAAAAATGTGATCTCCTCCAATGGAGGCAGTGCTCGAGAGGTCGAAGCAACACTCTTCTGATAGATCTGATGGAGTATCCCTTTTGGTAAGCTCCTAGCATGGCTTCTCAACGGATCACCCCCACTTGTCTTCCTCTTGATCTTTGGACCACCTCCCCATGACCGCCTTGGTTAACTCAGTCCTCATTCCTCCTCCTCCCCAGATCTTGGAATGCTGCCAGTTCCGCGGGGGCCTCTTGCCTCTACTTATCCCTCTCTATCGCTCCTGCTTCCAACCTTCTCCTTTCTTCCCAAAAATTTGGGCAAGCTAAGGTCCCGTACCCCTTTACTCGATGCAGCTCGTAGTAAATAGAAATCTCCTCGGTCTGATTCTTTGCTGGTTGGTTCCTCATACGATGCATATTCCCTTGTAGAGCAATATTCATTGCCTCCTTCGAGAGTCTACCCTGCCTCCTCTCATGATGTTTGTTATTCCTCCTCTCCTGATTTTGGTACTGGGGTCTTCCTATTGGCCTCCACTAGGGTCGGTTCACAGGATTTTGGAACCTCCATGCCTCTTCCTTTCTCTCTTCTTGTCTTCGAGGCCTCTCCTGCCTCCTAGGCTCCTCCACCCTCATGGTATCTTCGCTCCACCTTGGCTCTTCTCTCCTCCTCTCTTCATGCTACCATTAGACTATACTGGCTCTCACTTCAGAAGTCCCTCCCCTCTACTCTCCTTGGTTTACCATGTCTAGCTTGCCAAAAAAAATCGGTATTCATATCCTCCCCATACGCGAACTTGTTGGCCCTCTCGATCAAGTCCTCATAGGATACTAGGGGCTTTGAGCCAATCTCCACACTGAAGAGACCCTACTTCAGGTTGTATGTCAGGGCCAGCTGCAAGGTAAAACCATCCACCTCTTCGATGCCGATAACTTCATCCTGGAATAGGTCGATGTAGCGGTCAAGCCTCTCCTGCTTCCCTTGCTTGATGTTGAAGGGAATATATTTCTTCTTCTTTCTTTTCTTTGATGTCACAAACCTTCTCATCAGACCCCGACACAGATCCTCGAAGTAGAAAATAGAACCTTCGGGCAATTGGTGAAACCAATCCCTGGCCTTCCCCTCGAAGGTGATGAAGGCTGGAGAATAGATTTGTACGACCTCTGAAGTGGATGAGAAGAAGTTGGGAGAAAAATTATTGCGGAGAAAGCTGCGCAGTTGGAGGAACAAACTGCAGTTGAGAGGCAAACATCAAATGTTTTTCCACGATCAAGTAATCTTAAACCCGTGTATCGAACTTTAAAGATTTATAGATCTTGATTGCTAAGAAGATGACCAGATGCAATCTTGAATCCTCTGGATAATGACTTCCTATCCGTGTCAAAGCTTAAGACTAAGAAGAAGGTGACTGGGCGGTCTTGGAAAGAACTTTTACGAATGGACCCCGAACAATTTAGGTGTCCAATTTTTGCGAGTCGCCAAATCATGACTGTGACTAAACAAAGAGAAAATTTGCGAGTTGGCAGTCTTATGCTCCAAAGTTCCTTTTTTTATGCCTCTAGACTGAGGTTTGATTTGACCGTGTTTCATTTTACCTATTGTTGGGTACATTGGAAAATGTGTACCAGATTTGGAGAAGCCTCACCTAACTCAATGAAATGCATCAAGTTGTATTTGATGTTGTGTTGAGTTATCTTGTGCAGGTTAAGTAAATGGAAGAAAAATTTTCTAAGTACAAGTGTCGACACTTGGGAATGGCTGTGTCGACATAAAGGGCCAGATTGTGTCGACACCCAGAAATTGTGTCGACACACAGAAAATCTGTCGACAACGCTGTGTCGACACCAAGGGCCAGATTGTGTCGTCATAATCAGGATCTATGTCAGCACACAGAGAAGCTGTCGACACATTCCAGAATTCTGTCGACAACGACTGTGTCGAC
Organism: Platanthera guangdongensis; assembly: GCA_039583875.1. Classification (NCBI taxonomy): domain Eukaryota; kingdom Viridiplantae; phylum Streptophyta; class Magnoliopsida; order Asparagales; family Orchidaceae; genus Platanthera; species Platanthera guangdongensis. The sequence continues at coordinate 45,197,288 of CM077164.1, forward strand.
ACACAGAACTTGTGTCAACACACACCAGAATTCTGTCGACACCAACTTTGTCAAGACAAGGAGTGTTTGTGTCGACACACAAGACTTATGTCGACACATTCCACAGAAGCTGTGTCGACATCATCAAGACTTGTGTCGACACATGTGAAGTATTCACTAGACATTCTCTGCTGCTGAGTCAAAGTCCAATGAAGGTTGAAGTAATACAACTGGAGACTTGACAGCTGTCATTACTGACATTGCTGTCACATCTGTCAGAGGTGTCAGAAGACCGTTTGGAACCGGAACAGCCGGTAACCATGGATGAAGCCTATATATAGATATGCTCTCTCAACAATAAGGTGTTAATGAAGTTAATCAAGCTAATCAATTATAATCTCTGAAGGATTGAGGATCCAGAAGAAGAGAAAGAAGAAACAGTCAACAGATTGTAGAGAGAGAATAATAAGGAGAGAAGTTCTCATCCAGTGAAGGCAGATCCTGAACAGTCTGCCTGAAGAATTCAGATCAAGTTTGAAGAAGAATTCAGATTAATTTCTGAAGGAAGCTGATTGAAGATCAACTCCAACACCAAGAAGATCAACCCTACTTTGTTCAGATTCAAGAAGCTTTGAAGAAAGCTAAGATAGGTTGATCGTTAAGTAATCAGTTCTATCAAAAATTAATCAAGAAGCCTTCAACCAATTCTCTCTCCATCTGGTTGAAGATATCATTATTTTTTCATCAATAATTTTTGTAAGATCTGTATTAGATATGAGTGTAGGAGATTTACTTCTATGAGTTGTAAGCATAAATTATAAAGGCTGAGATAGGGCTGAGTGCCTGAGGTAGGGGAATCTGTTCCCTGAGTTATAGGCCTGTGAAAGAGGCTGAGGTAGGGCTTTTGCCTGAGTTGTAGGAGTGGGGTGTCACTCTGAGTTGTAGGCCTGTGTAAGAGGCTGAGGTAGGGCTTGTGCCTGAGTTGTAGGAGTGTGGATTCACTCTGAGTTGTAGGAACCAGTCTTGGTTCTGAGCTGTAAGATCTACGGATCTGAGAAGAAGGAAGGAAGTTAGGCTGAATCTAGTACACTACTAGATAGGCGAAGGGGGAAAGTGGATGTACCTATCATTTGGGGAACCACTATAAATCTAGTGTGCAATCTGTGGAATGTTGTGTGTATGTGAATGATGTGTTGTGTTTTCTGCTAAATAAATTGCTAAATTAGATAGAATTATCTGCCTAAGTCAGAAAAAGAATTGAACCTATTCACCCCTCCCCCCCCCCCCTCTAGGTGTTTAGAACATCTTGAAACCAATTCTTTTAAGTCGTATCAGAGCCAGGTTACTCAAAGAATAGACTTAACAGTCTGAGTAGATCTTCATGGCAGAAATCTATTAGGCAAATTGGGTTCCATTGAGAATCATAAGGAGTTTGGTTCCATGAAGTTACCTATATGCAGGAAATAGATTTTTGGCATATGGAAAGAAAGAGTTAGACTGTTTATGGAAGCTTCAGATCCAAGAATCTATATGACAGTCAAAGAAGGGCCATTCATCCCAATGAAAGTCTCAGTTCTTGATGCAAATCTCAGGACACCAAAGGAGTATTCTGAAATGATAAAGGATGAGATCATTTTGTCTACTATGGATAAGAGAGCACAAAATATAATAGTCAGTGTTATAGATAATTCAACATTCCAAAATTTGATTCACTGCAAGACCTCCAAAGAAATGTGGGACACCCTGATTGTCTACATGGAGGGTTCAGAAGAGGTGAGAGAAGACAAAAAGTCTATGCTGAATCAAGAGTATGAAAGTTTTAGACAATCTAAAACAGACAGCATAACTGAATGTTACAAGAAGTTCTTCAGAATAGTTAATGAACTGATGTCATATGGAAGAGTATTCAGCACATATGAGTTAAATGATAAGTTTCTGAGATCATTAACTAAGGACTGGGATACCAAGATATGTGTCATTAGGGAAGTGGCCAGACTAGCAAAAATCTCACCTCCAGCATTATTTGGCAAACTACTTTCATATGAAATGCAGCTGATGGTCAGAAAGGAGGAGGAGAAAAGTAATAAAGTTGATTACAGAGATAAGTCAGTGGCTTTCAAGACTGAAGTCATAAGAAAGGATAGGAGGATGTCTCCATCTCCTCCTAGGAAAGCTGCAGAAGTAGTTTCAGAAATTTCTGACAGTCACACATCAGATAGTCCAAATTCTGATGAAGACTTAGCTGCTTTCTCAAAACAATTTCAAAGGTTCTTGAAGAAGAAACAGTGGAGATCCAAGCCATCCTCCTCACAATCCAAGGATGATTACTATCAGAAAAAGAAATCTTTAGGAAGGACAGGTCTGGACATATGGTAGCTGATTGTTCTGACAAAAGGAAAGAATCTAATGATAAGAAGAAACTAAAAAACAAGGGCAAGAAAGAGAAATCCTTTGTTGCAAAGAAGCAAAAAAAGCTGGTCAGATTTTTCATCATCAGATTCTGAGGCTGAAGTTGAAGCTGAAGCATACATAGGACTATTGGCAACTGAAGAGGATGCAGAAGAGGTTGAGTTCTTGAAATTACTGGACTCAGTAAATGGAATTGAAGAACATTGTTGTAAAGGACTGATGGCCTTGACAGAAGAAGATCAGTGCCAGGATCAGCTTGGTCCTAGTAAGGTAAATAATTCTTCAATAGGTTCTGATTACTATACTGGATCAGAATCAGAAGCATCTGCATCAAGAGATGTGGATGAATCTGAATCTGAAGGAGATGTTCATCAACTTATTGATTAATATGGTGATCTGCTACAAGCACTTAAGAAAAGCAGAATCCTTAACAAAGTATAGGCCAAGGAAATTGATGTTCTTAAGCTGGATGCATTAGATTTAGAAAAAATGCTGGATCTAAAAATGAATGAGGTAGCCAAACTGAAAAACATAATTGTTATTCATATGTGTACTATTACATTCAAGAATGATCAAATCAAAAGTCTGGAAGTCAAACTTCAGAAGGAAAAGGATCTGGTGGCTAAATTCTCTAAGCCAAAATCAGTCTTACCTTTAATTGGTGACTTTATTCCCAAAAAAGGGTAAGACAGGAATGGGCTTTAAGGGAAATGCAAGGGCTGCCAATTCCAAAAGAAAAGGCAAAGCCCCAATACAGCCTCTAGCCTTCAAACCCCCCATTTTCTTCAAAAAAGTGTGGCAGCCAACTAATAGATATGATCATGATATTATACATGGTTATGATAAGCCTGATATTCTGAATGACAAGGGTGTGGCTCCAGCACTCAAGCAAAGAACCACTGTACCAACAGTGTTATGAATAGCTGACAGCAATGCTGTTAAAACTGTACCTAAAAAGAGGTATAATAGATATGAGTGTTGGTGCTGTGGTAAGATAGGGCATTATTCCATGGATTGCTGGCACAACACCAATGTTAGGAAGAATGCCAGCTTACCTGTGAAGAAGGCTGCTGGTAAGAATATCAAGTTTCAATCTAACTTGAATGTAGAACCCAATAAATATATAAATGAAGCATCTATTACCACGCCTTTTGACCTTCTGTGTTGACAAATATATAAATAGGTAACAGAACAAATTTGTCGACTACGCTCTCAACATTTTCGAGACCAAATCTTTGAGTCGACAATCCTTCATCTCTCTTCTCCTCAAATTTCTCGTCACCAATGGCGCCAAAGTTAGAGAACAACATCAACGAAGGCTATGAGTTAGTTCGCAATGCTTTTGAGAGTACAGCGACTGAGATTATAGATGTGATAACCCTAATCAAAGAAAATGGTTTAGAATATCTAGTTTCAGAACCTACCAAGATCTGGAAGACGGAGATTCTTGAATTCTATACAAAAGCAACCCTGGATTCAACTGGATTGAAGATTAGGTCATCAATTCAAGGAAGCAAGGTGAAACTTACCCAAAAGCATCTGAGGAAGACACTCCAATTGCCCAGGACTCAGGACGATGATGAATTCACATCTTCAATAACAAAAGAAGCTCTTCAATGGTGTGGTCTGGATCCCACCACTAAGATTGAATCATTAATGCAGAGGAAGGGGATGAACTCATAAGGAAAGTTTCTTTCAGAAATTATGGGAAAAGTAATTCTCTGCAAACCAGGAGGACATGATAGAATCTCAGCCTATATGTTCAGCTTGATGACCAGAGTTATTTTCAGAATAAAAACTAACTGGTCTGCTGTGATTTTTGACAAGATCAAGGAAAGTCTGAAGAAACATAATCTAGGAAGAATACTAAGTCTATATCTGGCAATGAATATTCCTGAAGTGCTGAACCACACAACTGGATCTAGAATAAACCATATGAGAAGGATGGATATGAAAATACTATCCAGGTGGGAAAGAGTTCTAACAAAGGATGGTTCTACACCACAGAAACAACCACAACTGAAAAAGAAAAAGACAACCCACAGGAAACCTGAATCTTCTAGTGATTTAGAAGAACAAGTGATCTTCAGTTCAGATGAAGAACAACAAGAATCTATAAGGAAATCATCTGCCACTAAGAATGTAGATGATAGTCAGATGCGGGGGGAGCATATTCCAGAAAGCACAACACAACTGGATCAAGTTCAAGATGTGCTTCCTTTAGGGGGAGCCAATGAGCTTTCACCAGCTCAATAAGAGGCCTTGCCTCCAGAAGTTGCTCAAGAGATAGAGCAAGCTGCATTAGAGAGTGAAACAAACACTCAAACTATTCTTGAGGTAATAGATGATATTAATGAAACTATACTAGATACTGAGCCAGATACACTAACTGTGCTTCTAACTGATGTTGAACAGACACACCATGATAATATCCTTGCACAGGATATATCAATGGATGATACATCTGCATTAGATGATGCTCCATTAAATATACAAGATACAGATGTTCCTCCAGTTCAGCTGCAATAAGAATTCACTCTTGAGGAATTGTTTCCTGACTTTCAAGAAGAAAGAACTAAGGAAGTAGTGCCAAGGACTGAGGGGGAGGAGTCAGGGACTAAGGGGGAGTTGCCAAGGCCTGACAAGGAGCTTCCATTTAGTCCAAAGGACACAATGAACCTTGGAAGTTCTTCTGAATCTGATGATGGAGAAGCACTCAAAGAAAAGAAGAGAAAACTGATGGTTTACAGGAAGAAAATCTCAAGCTATAAGAAAGCTTCACAAACTGCCTCACAACCCTCAGCTCCAACAGTTGACTTTAGTTCATTGTTGGTTGCTCTGCAAGTTAAAATGGATGAGCAAAGACAAGCTCTTGAAAAATATGTGGATGAAAGCCATAAGGAACTTCAGTTTTCTTTGGCTCAAGATATAAAATCCATCAGATTTGAAGTAAACCAGAATAAGAAAGAGATGACAGATTGCTTCCATATAGGAGGTAATGTTATAGTTTATCTGGCCAAGCAGTAACAAGAGGCAAGAACACAAATTGATGATATAGTGATAAAGCAAGGATATGTCCTGGAAAATCAGCTAAGGATGAATGATAATCTTACTAAATCACATAATGTGATTGTTACTGAGTTAAAGAATAATGCAGCTGCATTAACTGAGGAAAGGGCTAAAGAGAAGTCAGAGTTTGATAAGAAACTTTAAGAAGATCATATATGCTCAACTATAGAAATTTAAAGCTTATTATACAGAAGGAACCAATTATCTAGTTAATCAGATAAGGTTCCAAAAGGATGATCTCTGGGATCATATTGAGAGAGAAGTCATAAAGGGGGAGAGGTTGTTAGTCAATGATAGCTGAGAGCATGCTAAATGGATAACAAATGCTGTTAGAGCAACTCTGGGATATCCACCCCTATGTGATGATGATAATATAGCTGAGTCAGGTATTCAAGCTGCAGGAATTGAAGGGGTTCAACAAGAGGTAGCTCAAATCATATATCTCCCTTCTAACTTTGAGGGAATTCAACAACGGGTTCACCAGATGTATAGCCCTCCAGAGGCTACTAAGAATGTTATAATTGAGAAAGTGGAAATGTCAGAGGTAGCACTGAATAAAGATCAGGAAGCTCAACTCTCAAAGAAAAGGTTTAGAGAGCAAGCTGAACTAAAGCCTGATTTTGAAAGATGGAGTCTCACCTCCAGAAATATAATACTCACTGCTTGGCAAGCTGTCAAAGACAAAATGCATGATAGAGGCAAATGGTATTCTGAAGTTGAGTGGAATAAATATCTGCAGAGACAAGATGTGATACATCAGTTCAGAAGGGATCACAAGGCTGGGAAAGTACCTGCTACAGCTGTGGAGCCCAGTAAATACTTTCCTAAGTCGTATCACTATTTTGAAAGGCAAAAAGTTAAGGCTGAAGAACTTAAGAAGAAGGATCTCAAAGGCAAGAAGCCAGCTAAAGATACTGAAGCACCAGTACAAGAAAGAGTCCAGTCTGGCAAAGGCATAGTGATCAAGGAGTCTGATCAGTCATAGGATAGACTGACTAGATTTTAGAACATGGTAATCTTTAGTTTTAAGATCTATGTAATCTGTTGTTAACAAATCTTTTCTGATGTTTAAACAAAACAATGATTCATGCTTATTATGTTTGTATCATATTCTGTGATGATATAATATACTTGTTTTGTTTATATGTTACCCTATCATTGAATGCTTTTATACATCATATTGTTTATTTTATTATAAGTGATGTATATCATTGACTAAGGGTCATCCCTACCTATTTTTTCTCGTATGAACATTTACGAGGGATTCATTGGGAATAAAATTGGACATAATCTTTTAATTTATACAGACTCTATTTACACAATACCCTTTGAAATATTTTTATTTACAATCGTATCTACTGTTATAGGATTGTTATAGGATTGTTATAGGATATACGCTCTTAGTTCAGTTCGGTAGAACGCGGGTCTCCAAAACCCGAATTGGAAAATGTGTACCAGATTTGGAGAAGTCTCACCTAACTCAATGATATGCATCAAGTTGTATTTGATGTTGTGTTGAGTTATCTTGTGCATGTTAAGTAAATGGAAGAAAAAATTTCTAAGTACAAGTGACGACACTTTGGAATGGTTTTGTCGACGCCAAGGGCCAGATTGTGTCGACACCCAGAATTTGTGTTGACACACAGAAAATCTGTCGACAATGCTGTGTCAACACCAAGGGCCAGATTGTGTCGACATCATCAGGATCTGTGTCGACACACACCGAAGTTGTAGACACATTCTAGAATTCTGTCGACAACGACTCTGTCGACACACATAACTTGTGTCAACACACACCAGAATTCTCTCGACACCAACTTTGTCAAGACAAGAAGTGTTTGTGACGACACACATGACTTGTGTCAACACATTCCACAGAAGCTGTGTCGACATCATCAAGACTTGTGTCGACACATGAACTATATGTGTCGACACATGTGAAGTATTCACTAGACATTCTCTGCTGCTGAGTTAAAGTCCAATGAAGGTTGAAGTAATACAACTGGAGACTTGACAGCTGTCATTACTGACATTGCTGTCACATCTATCAGAGGTGTCAGAAGACTGTTTGGAACCGGAACAGCCGGTAACCATGGATGAAGCCTATATATAGATATGCTCTCTCAACAATGAGGTGTTAATGAAGTTAATCAAGCTAATCAATTATAATCTCTGAAGGATTGAGGATCCAGAAGAAGAGAAAGAAGAAACAATCAACAGATTATAGAGAGAGAAAAATAAGAAGGAGAGAAGTTCTCATCCAGTCAAGGCAGATCATGAACAGTCTGCCTGAAGAATTCAGATTAAGTCTGAAGAAGAATTTAGATTAATTTTTGAAGGAAGCTGATTGAAGATCAACTCCAACACCAAGAAGATCAACCCTACTTTGTTCAGATTTAAGAAGCTTTGAATAAAGCTAAGACAGGTTGATCCTTAAGTAATCAGTTCTATCAAGAACTAATCAAGAAGCCTTCAACCAATTCTCTCTCCATCTGGTTGAAGATATCATTATCTTTTCATCAATAATTTTTTTAAGATCTGTAATAGATCTGAGTGTAGCAGATTTACTTATCTGAGTTGTAAGCCTAAATTATAAAGTCTGAGGTAGGGCTGAGTGCCTGAGGTAGGGGAATCTGTTCCCTGTGTTTTAGGCCTGTGAAAGAGGCTGAGGTTGAGCTTTTACCTGAGTTGTAGGAGTGGGGTGTCACTCTGAGTTGTAGGACTGTGGAAGAGGCTGAGGTAGGGCTTGTGCCAGAGTTATAGGAGTGTGGATTCACTCTGAGTTGTAGGAACCAGTCTTGGTTCTGAGCTGTAAGATCTGCAGATCTGAGAAGAAGGAAGGAAGTTAGGCCGAATCTAGTACACTGCTAGATAGGCGAAGGGGGAAGTGGATGTACCCATCATTTGGGGAACCACTATAAATCTGGTGTGCAATCTGTGGAATGCTGTGTGTATGCGAATGTTGTGCTGTGTTTTCTGCTAACTAAATTGCTAAATTAGATAGAATTATCTGCCTAAGTCAGAAAAAGAATTGAACCTATTCACCCCCCCCCCCCTTTAAGTGTTTAGAACATCTTGAAACCAATTCTTTCACCTATTTTGCAGATGCACCAAATGTTTCCCTAGAGTAAGGTGAATTTGTGCCTCCACTGCCACCATTGCCGCCACCGGATTCCATAATGAGTACAATGCTTAGATCCAAGTTGTTACCAGATTTCTGCGATCAGTTTGAGGTTTTGAAGGTAATGTTGCACAAAGAGCAAGAAGGAATGCGAATAAGCGAGAAGTCCCTATAAACTGCTTTTGAGGAAGAGAAGAAAGAGTTGCGGACAGTTATTGAGATTGAACAGAAAGAGATGATGACAGCTCTAGAGAAGGAGATGCAAATTGTTCTTGAGAAGGAGATGCAGAATGCTCTAGAAAATGAGAGGAAGGAGAGGTTAGAGAGGGAGAAGGCATTTCAGGACTAGGTCGCTACTTTGGATTTCACTCTTGAGAAGGAGAGGAAGAATAGTTGAAGGCTTGATGAAGATACCAATTGGTATAAGAACAAGTACTTAAATTTGGCTCATGAGACATATAAGAATTGGCAACCTGTTGTCACGAATACCGAGAGGTCGTGACAGCCGCATGGTCAGGGGTGAAACTTCCATCCCTCCTCTAGCTGGGATAGTTGATTAGGTCGCGGCACCTGGCGAACAGGGGGCGTCAATGCAACATGGTTCCCTTAGATCATGTGGACGACAATGCTTCCTGCGTCCATCGGTTTCATAATGTATTTCATCACCATTTTTGTCAGATTTACGATGCTCTTCTTCAAGCTAGCGATCAAATAGCGCGACTCGGGAGAGACCCTATTGGCTGTGGTCAGTAATTTACAGACTGAAAATGAATTTGTAATATTATTTGCTTGGTGCTGAACATTATTTTTTATGCTTCTCGACAATTTTTAACTATTGGTGTAATAGATATTGTTTGCTTCTTTTCCATTTGTTGTTTGTTATGTGTTCACACGAATTGCTATTTCTACTAGGTACACTTATTCTGAATGATTGATTTTGTGATTTGTGTGGTATCGTTGTTTTTCTGACTCAAATTATTGTATAGTTTTGTTGTTGTATTACTCTAAAACCACACAAAGTGGCGAACAGATTTGCGGCTTGCTTGATTATGCCTTATGTAGTTAGCACTTGTGTTGATTTCATTGCTCTTACAGGTTCAAAGTCTCGCAAATTGAAAATTATGGTCGTGATTCTGCTTTGTTGTTTGCAAGCCACTGAGATCTATATATATATGAGTTTTTTATGATTCCAGCAGAAAAATTAAAATACATTTGAAGAGCAAGTCAACACAGTCTGAGAAAGTAACAGTCATTCGAACTGACACTGCTTCTGTCTTTCATTCCGCAGAACACAAGGAGTGTTGGGTTTCATAAGACAAACTCAACCAGTTTATTGAGAAGCATATGCAAAACTCTCCTTTTCTCACGCGCCTTCCAGAGCGGGATGAGAGGATTAATACTTCCAATACTCATCAAATCGTAATACCCATCGACCACTTCAACTATGACTTCGATTTCATGTGATGGTGGAAGTGATTGCGGTTTTTGACCATTATGGGGTAGTGTCGGGCCATCTTCCACCTAATTCCATAGCTTTTTTTTTACAGCTTCATTGCATATTTGCGTTCTTTGAGAGTAAGGTTCTCCATGAACCTTTTTTGTAGGTGCATCTCGGTGTGGGAAATCACCAAAGCTGGTAGTACTATTTTCAGGGAATTTTGTACTTTGGATGCAAGGAATTAAAAGTCGTAAACATGTCGAACATTGTGCCGAACATGGTGCTGAACTTGTCTGAACGATACCGGATTTTTGAAGGTCACCTCGGTCTTCTTCCAACCAGCTTGCAAATCCAGGAGGAGGATGAATTCAAATCTTGCGAACTGGGAGAGATTGAAAAGTATATATATAAGTTCCTCAAGGGTGAGCGGATTGACCTCAATCACTACCTTCCCGCTGCTTCCCTCACTGGAAGGGATTGCTCCAGAGGATAGTAAGTTTCCCCCTACGACTTGAAATTTTTAACCACACAATTTACGAACTAACAATTCCTTTGAACAAGCTACAAAACTCGGGTGGCTTATCCATTACTCTGTGAGAAAAGAGAGCCAAACTGGCTAAGAAAAGGCGAGCTGAGGAAGATGTAGTCACAGATTCTTCTAAAGACTCATTCCCTCTTTATGGGATGCGAAGTTTGAAAGATATGGTATACCACTGGTACCAATATAGGGGATAGATCTGATTTACTCTAGAGGGGGGTGAATAGAGTAATTAAAATTTCTCGCTATTTTTAATTATTATCAGAGGAAAGTAGGTGATACTATAATAGTAATAGAAAAATAGAAACTAAGCAAAACTATCACAGCACAGCAGACTATTCTAACACAGGAAACTAATCTAACACAACAAAGCAAGAACAGAAAGAAAATAGGCAACCAGACGACACAAGAATTTTATAGTGGTTCCCCAAACTGGGTACATCCACTCTTCTAACACACTAGTAGGAATCCACTAGCAGGTTTTTGATCAGGTGACTGCCACCACAAGATCTATTTCCAGGAAGATCTCACAACCCTTTGAGCTTTTGATTAGGTGCCCAAAAACAATGAATAAACTTTTAAAGGGAGTTAATAAACCCTTTGTACAGGAGGTGAGAGAGGTGATGGTGTCTTCTCTTTCTCTAATCAAAAGAGAAGACTTAGTGGATTGCTGCTGTCAAAAGCTCCTTCCAAAATCACTTGGAGCCTTACTCAGGGTGTAGGTCTTCTGCCTTGTCTCGAAATGAAGTCCAGGAACTTTCTGACTAATTGAATGTTGTTGTCCTTGAATGTTCCTGGAGAAGAAATTGAAGAAGACTCTTGATCTTTGTTTGTTGTTCTTCTTCAGTCTTCAGTAAGCACAAGGAGAAAACAGGTTGTTTTCTGCACAGAGAAGAATTCTGAATATTTCTGCATTCTCTGTGTATCTTCTTGTTCTGTAGAAAAGAGAAAAATCTCTTTTATATTCTCTGTCGAATTCTCCTTTGAATTTTGAATTCCCAGCATTGATTGTTGAACTCCTAGAGAATGAAAAGCGACTGGTGAATATTGTCTTTAATGAGTTTCCTAACTTTCCCAATAAATTAAGCAAGTAATTAACCCTGATGAAGACCATAATTAATGCTGCCAATAACGGCTATATTCAAGAAAATATGTGCATTAATTACTCAGGAAATCAATGCTAAATAATATATGGAAAAAAGGACAGAAAATAAGGAAAAACTCTAACTCTGGTGCTGGACAGAAATCATCGAGCTCTGAACAGATTTCGTCGACTGGAGATCCAAGTTCGTCGAGCTGAGAAATCCTGTTCGTCGACCTGTGCTCAGCAAACTGCATTCTGCGAATAACTTGCCAATTCTGCAGTCCAAGTTCGTCGAGCAGAGAATCTATCTTCGTCGAGCTAAGTTCAGCAAAAATAAACTAGAAGGAATATGTTGAAGCTGAACACCAGATTTTGTTGACCTGAGATCGAATATCATCGAGCTCAACTCAAAGAATTGATTTTGAGTTCGTCGATCTGCGATCGACGACCATCGAGCTGAGTTCAAAGAATTTTGAACTGATGATTTTCAACTTTGATTTCTTCTAAGTCTTGAGTCTCCTGAAGTCTTCTGATGGCTGTTCCATGAATGTTGAACCTAATTACTAGCCTAAACTCTAAGACTCAAACACTTGACCATGGCTATACAATGTGGGTCAAAACTGATACTAATTATTGAACCTAGCCCAAATCCAAACTAGGGATCCAACAATCTCCCCTTATTGGGGTGAGGTCACTAATAAAAACAAAGGAAAATAATCACAAATCAAAAATAATATATATGGCAAAAAATTTAAAAGTATCCAACAGATATGTACATGACAGTAGCTTTGTGACAGTTATAACAAATAGAGTTCAAAAATAAAAAAACTAAACAAAATGTTCACTTGTTCTTCCTTGCCTTCTCCTTATCAGCTTTGTCAGAACTATCAAAGGGCTGTCTGAATTTAATTTCTCTGTTGAGATTGACAGCTTCTCTTTTAGACATTGTCATGTCAGCTGCTCCAATGATATTAAGAGAAATGGCTCTTGGAACTACAGCCTCTGGATGTAAATTCATATAAGCATCTACATTGAAGAATTTATTAGCTTTGTCATACCTTTTCAGTTCTTCTTTCTTGTAGGTTGACATAGTAGAATACTGAGAAGGATCTTTGCCTTCAGCTTTGGCTTTATTAATCATGGAGAGTCCAACCAGTTCTTAAAATCTGGCCATTCTTGTAGTGCTATCTTGTTCATGATCCACAAAAGGAATTGGTGGAGATTCTGGCCTTTTTAGACTGTTGTCTTTTTCAGCTTTATCAGTTACAGATGCTTGTTGTTGTCGATGTTGCTGATATATTTTGCTGCTAGAATGTCTGTGTTGACTACTTCCATGAAATCTTAAAGATCTATCTGATTGTCTTTGATAAGTTTGAGTGAAGAAGGTAGATCTCTGAGAAATACTTCCTGAAGCACTAGCAGCGGTAGGAGGAGGAGGAGGATCTCTCCAGTTCCTTTGAGAAGGAGGAGGAGGAGAGTACCTTCTGTTTTTCTTCCTAGCTTTCTGCTCATTCTTAGATAGCCACATTCATGAACGTATTCATGGGTAAGGTGTGATCTTCTGAAGAACATAATAGGGAGTGTCTGTATTTGGATTTGGCTTGGGGCATCTTTAGGAACAGCTTTTCTCTTCTTAACAACTTTCTTCTTTGTTTTTGAGTCATCAGACTCATCAGAATCATCATCATCTTCATCAGATGATCCTTAAGGATTGTCATAAAGAGCATCAATTGCCTTTAGAAAATCTGTAGATATCTGCTTTTTAGCCTGAGGCTGCACTGAAAGTTCTGTAACTTCTGGTGGAGCAACACTAGTTTCAGAAATTGATTTATTTTATTCTTCTATATCAGCAAGAATAATTTCATCTAGATCTGGTAAAGGACTACCATCCATTATATATATGTAGGAGGGGAGATAGCATTGGGAGGGGATGATACAGTTAGTGGCTGTGCTCTTGCAAAACTGGCCTTTAGTTGCTTAGCAACTATAGGGCTAATTAGAGAAGAATAGCAAACTATAGCCATAGAGTGCTTTGGGCAGACTTCTGTAAGATAATTTAAATAAGATGTGTCAAAAGAATTTAGCAAATTATAAATATCTATTGTGGGACTGATAAGACAATCACTAACAGTCAAAACTTCTGGCAAGTTTACTTGCTCAACTGTACAAAACATATCAACTGCCACTATCTCAGCCTCTGTAAGCATATATACATCTGCCTCTGCATCTGCAGGCTCATCTATATGCAAAATTTATGCTGCTGCTGGAGCTGGAGCTGGAACTGCTTCTTCATTGAGCATCTCCCCCTGCCTGATTTCAGTGGATGCTGGAATCACGCCCCTAGAAGAAGAAGAAGGGACAGAGGAGCAGTAAGTATGGCAGCAAGGTAAGAGATGGAGGCAGGAAGGGGTGTGATTTCCTCTGCTATAAGTTGCCTGATCACTAGAGTGATGTGCTCCAGGATGGTGGAAAGGGAGGGGGAATCCATATCCATAAACTTTAGAGGAGTTTGAGTAGATACAGATAGATGAGGAAAAGGAGTGACATCTTGCATTATATCATCATGGGGAGGTGATACATCATGAGATGGTATTGTAGTGGAAATGTCATGTAGAGGTGAGGTAGGTGTAGATGGTAAGGAGGTGAGCAGATCAAAAGTGGGGGATGACATGAATGTTTCAGGATGTATGTCATTAAGATGAGATGGTAATGGAGATGGGGGTGGTGTGATATGTTTTGGAAATGGAATTGGTTTTGGTAGATGTATTGGTGAGACATATGGTTGTTGAGGAGGAGGTGATGACTGAGGAGATGAAGGAGTTATTGTAGGAAGAGGTGTTTTTGAAGGAGGATGAGGACTGGAGACTTCTTCAACAATAGGGTGGCGAGTGGCTGGAATAGCCCTTGTGCTCTCAGAAGGTGTTGAAGAGGAGGAAGCCCTGGATGGCTTAGAGATGCTCCTCTCCCACCTTCCAAACAAGGCACATGTAAGCCTTTTGGAAGCATTGATGAATATGGTCTGGGAGACCAGGGATTTAGTTGTTTTTTCCTGTAGGAGTATTCCCAGAACTCTTCCAAAACATACTTCTTTCTTATTGTTTCTCTTCTTTATTAAATCAAACAGCAGTTTTCCCAAGTTAACAGCTTTCTTATTTACTAAGGCACGCATCACCAAGAATTGGTGCTTAGTAATGTAGTCATGGGCTGTGTGCTTACCAAGCAACACCTTGCCCACTACATCGGTTAAGAATTTATACTCAGAAGATCAATTTTTCTTTAGCAATTTATTTGGGTTATCTCCAGCATGACCCATTTTGATCAGCATGTTATCATACTCAGAATTATCAATCTATATGTCTTCATTTCCATTCAACAAACCGAAAATCTCAGATAATACGGTGGGGGTTAAAGAAATCTGATTACCGGATATAGTCTAGGTCATTGTATCTGCATCTGGAGTGGTGGAAGTGAATACCCATTCTCTAATCTCTGTCGCTGCTATCTTGATTCAGTGTTTCATGAATTTCTTCAGATTATGTTCCTCAAATAGTTTTAGTATATCCAAAAAGATCTGGTATGAATGTTGGAAGGATTCAAAATCTATGTCGAATCCCATATCGAACTTCATCTCCGCCAGAGAGCTTGCTAAAATCGCCATTGTTCACCTGCAAAGGAAAATAGAGAGATCAAGTGCAAGGGGAACAGAAAGCGCGGGACGGAGCTTGAAGAAAACCTAGATATATGGTTTCAGAATATGAAGCGGCAGACCCCGTCTAACGAAAAATAAAAAATCTTCGATCTGGGTTCGACGAAATATTTTATTGACAAAAGAGTTCGTCAATCTCAGTCTAAATACGAGAAAACATTTCGTCGATCTCAGGTCGGCGAAAATTTTCTGAAGCAATATCGTCGATCTCTGTTCAACGAAAATAACTTCAAACACAGAGAGTTCGTCGATCTCAGGTCGAAAAATTTCTCAAGAATTTTTCTAAGTTCGTCGATCTCTGTTCGACGAACTGCGGCAAATTCTTCGACCACAGACAGAAAATTAAATTAATGCATCTCCATTAATCATACCTAACGGATTCATAAAGAACAGATGTTTCTTCTCATCCAAGGGTTTGGTGAAGATATCTGCCTTTTGCAAATCAATAGTGACAAAGGTGAGAGAAATTTTCTTTTTATCTACACATTCTCTAATGAAATGATGCCTTACGTCTATATGTTTTGTCCTACTATAATGCACTGGATTCTGTGCAGTAGAAATTGCACTTGTATTATCATACAGTAGAGTTGAATTATTTAAGTTGACGCCATAATCTAGGAGTTGGTTTTGAATTCACAGCATCTGTGAACAATAACTGTCAGCTGCAATATACTCAGCTTCTACTATTGAGGTGGACACATATATTTGCTTCTTGCAAAGCCATGACACTAACATATCACCAAGGAACTGACATGTCCCTGATGTGTTATTCCTGTCCACTCTACATACATCAAAGTCAGCATCAGAGTATCTAGTTAACTCAAATTCTGACTCAGTTGGATAGCAAAGTCCTAAATTAGGGCAACTCTTTATATATCTTAAAATTCTTTTTAGGAAAATAAGGTGAGATTCTTTAGGGTTCACCTGGAACCTAGCATAAAGGCATTTATCAAACATAACATCTGCTCTACTTGCCGTAAAATATAACAGGGACCCAACAATGACCCTATATAATTTCTGATCTACAGGTTTCCCATGTTCATCATAATCAATTACAGCATTGGTTGTCATAGGTGTTTTCTTTGCTGAAGCATCAGTCATCCCAAATCTTTTAATCAGCTCCTTAGCATATTTAGATTGGGACAAGAAGATGTCATCATGTGACTGCTTCACTTGGAGACCAAGGAAGTAGGAGAGCTCACCCATGCTACTCATTTCAAACTTTGAATGCATAAGGTTGGAGAACCTTTTGCATAGTTTGGAATCTGTAGAACTAAATATGATGTCATCTACATATATTTGTACTAGTAATATTTTATCATGATGATGCTTTATAAATAAAGTTATATCTACTATGTCTCTAGAAAATTTATGCTCTAGGAGAAAGCTAGCTAAGGTTTCATACCAAGCTCTTAGAGCTTGCTTTAGACCATATAGAGCCTTATGCAATTTGAAAATATAAGAGGGATGAGTAGGAGAAATAAAACATGGTGGTTGTTCTACATAAATCTCTTCTTTGAGTTCACCATTAAGGAATGCACTTTGACATCCATTTGGTATATAGTGATTTTCTTGTATGCAGCATATGAAAGGAAAATTCTGATTGCTTCCAGCCTTGCAACATGTGCAAATGTCTGGTAATAGTCTATGCCTTCCTCTTGTCTATATCCTTGAGCAACTAGTCTGGCCTTGTTCCTTATAATAAGACCTTAAGCATCTAGCTTGTTTCTAAATACCCATTTAGTTCCAATGACTGGATAGTTTTTGGGTCTTGGAACTAAATCTCAAACTTTGCATCTCTCAAATTGGTTGAGCTGCTCTTGCATTGCAATAATCCAGTGTGGATCTTGCTCAACATCTTTAAAGGATTGGGGCTCAGTTTGAGATATGAAGAAGGCATGCATCATGTCCTGGTGTAGTTGATGCCTTGTCTGCACACCAACTGAAATGTCTCCAATCACTTGAGATACAGGGTGATCTCTAAGTGTGACAAATTCATTAGGAGGAGTTGGTTGAGCAACAGCTTGGGGAATTAATTCCTCTTGTGGAATTATAATAGTTGTTGGAGGAAGTTCAGCCACTTCCAAACTTTCTTCTTCACTCTCTTCTTCAACTTGTGGAGAAGGATGTGATGGAGCCTCTTGGGTGAGGTTTAAATCATCCAATCTCATACACAAGTGAGGTACCTGCAATATGTCATTGGTAGAAACTTCTTTCTCCTTATAAAATATGTTAGTCTCATCAAATGAAACATGAATAGATTCCTCTATTTTCATGGTTGATTTATTATATACCCTATAAGTCTTGCTTAATTGGGAATATCCAAGAAAAATTCCTATTTCAACCTTGGCTTCAAACTTTCTAATGTGTTTCTTATTATTGTTGTGAATATAACAAATGCAACCAAAAATTTAAAAATAGTCTACTTTAGGTTTTTTCCCTTTAAGTAGCTCATAAGGAGTCTTATTCTTGAGCTTGTATATCAGACTTCTGTTCAGTACAAAATTTGTTGTGCTCACAGCCTTTGCCCAAAAGGATAGGGGCAAGTGAGCATCTGCAAGTAATGTGCCTACAGATTTAATTAGGGTTCTATTTTTCCTTTCAACAACCCCATTTTGTTGAGGAGTTCTAGGAGCTGAGAAGCAGTGTCTGATACCTTCCTTATCATAGAACTCTTGCATAAGAAGAGACTCAAACTCAATACCATGATCACTTCTGATCAATGCAACTTGGGTAGAGTAATCAATCTGTATGTTCTTGAGAAAATCTGTAAGAACCTTGGAGTTATCTGACTTAGATCTCAAAACGAATACCCAAGTGAATCTTGAGAAGTCATCTACAATCACTAAAGTATAAGATTTTCCTCATATGCTTTGTACAGCAATAGGGCCAAAAGGTCCATATGTAGCATATATAATATTCTAGGCGAGTCACTTTTATTTACAGATTTAAAACTATTTTTAGTTTGTTTGCCTAACTGACAAGCCCTGCAAGGGCTTTTCTTCTTGTAGGGTAAGAAGGCAATCCTCTAACAAGGTTATCCCTAGAGAGTTTAGCAATATTTTTTAAGTTAACATGACCTAATCTCCTATGCCAAAGGTCATTATTGTTACTAGTTTGATTAAATAGGCAAATTTCAGTTTTGGCAGACTTAATGTTAACTATGTAAATATTTCCTACTCTAGTACCAGTTAACACTACATGGTTATCTACTGAAGTAATAATACAGGAAGTTTTATTAAATGATACCTAAAACCTTTCATCACATAATTGACTTATGGAGATAAGGTTGTGCTTCAGTCCATTTACATAAGCAACATTCCTAAAGGTGAATGCTCCAATCTTGACCTTTCCATATCCTTCAGTCTGGCCACAATTGGAATCACCAAATATTATTTTGGGTCCTAGCTTTGACTTGTAGTTGATTAGGTTGTCCTTGTTTCTAATCATGTATTTTGAACAACCACTATCCAGATACCACTGTTGCTCTGTGGTGGGATAGTCTTTCACCTGTAATAAAACAGATTAGTTATTCTTAACCCAGGTTACCTTAGGTCCTTCTTTCTTCATATAATTAAAACTGGAAATATATGAATATTCAGGTTGGTTTCTATATCCTAAGGGATGATATCTTCTTGGTGGAATTATCCATTGATTAAATAAATTAATGGAAGATCTTGGTTGATTATTAGTTTTGAAAGAATTAAAGTTTCTGTTAAGATGAACTGCGTTCGACGAATTCAGGTAAGTTCATCGATCTGAGTTCGACGAATGGGGATGAGTTCATCGAACTCTACTCAGCAAATGAGAATATTCTTTCTATGGGACCCAATATCATCAATCTCGGGTCGATGAACCATACTGGTTTCGTCGATCGTAGTTCAACGAATAATTATAATAAAAATTTGCGTTCGGAGTTCGTCGACTTGAGTTCGACGAACAGTACACATTTCGTTGATCTGAGTTTGACGAAATCTGTTGAACATTGTTATGGTTGAGATTTTTCTTATCCTTTTTCTTTTTCTTATTCTTTGGTTTTACTTCTGTTTGTTTAACATTATTATTATCTATCTTTTCTTTTCCTTTTTCTAAAACAAATTTTTTAGGTGTTGACAATATATTTTTATGGATCAGTGGGGGTTGCCTTGATGAAGCACCTAAGCCTAGCTTATCATTTAGTCCGGCATTCACTGTGCTTGTGATGTCCATCAACTTGATACTTCTCCCATTTAGGGATTCTTCAAGTTGCCTTGCCTCAGCTAATTCAGATTTTAATGATATGATTTGTTTATTTGCTAGAGTTAATTCATCTTTTAGTTTAATGTTTTCAGAAGTCAAGTTTTCTTGATCAAACAATTTTTCCCTAAGAGCTTTTATTTCTTTTTTAGAATTAATTAAATCTATACATAAAGATTTAAATTCAGTTTTGAAATTTTATGAATTGTAATCAAAGGAAGACAATGTCTGATCTGCCTCAGATTCTGATGATTCTTCATTGTCTGAATGTTCAGCCTGAGATGGGATGTAGGAGGCATTGATAGCCATAAGGCAAACTTCCCTTACCTTTGCCTCCTCTTCATCTTCACTGGAGCTAGAAGATGAAGATTCTTCTTTAGTGTCACTCCAAGTTACAGCCACAAAGCCTTTCTCTTTTCTCTTATGCTTGCTGGAGAAAAGCTTGCTGTAGTGCTGCTTCCTGGTTTCTTTTTCTATTCTACTTTCCTTCTTTTGGTTCTCAGGACACTCTGAGATAAAGTGTCCTAGTTTCTTACACCCAAAACAAACAACCTCTTTAGTGGGTATTTTGGCATACCATGGTTTGTCATCTTGCCTAGAATACTTTCTTCTGAAGTCCTTCTTTGTCATCTTGTAGAATCTCTTGGCTAAGAGACTCGGGAGTTATTCACTTGTTGTTGGATCTTCTGATTCATCTGAAGCTTAGAAGGTTATGCTTTGTTCTTTTCTTGCTACTAGAGGAGTCTTCTGTTCTGCAGCTTCTCAACTTTATGAGTTACTCATATGACTTGAGCTTTCCCAGAAGAGATTCAGTGGAAATCTCATTTAAGCTTTTGGCCTCCTTGATTGACATGCAAGAATGTTCAATTGGGCAGGTGTGTGTACATCTACATTGCTTTCCTCAAGAGATCATTAAATCTATAATGGTATCCCTATCGAAGTATGGTAGAGATAATGAACACCTTGACCCTCCTTAATGCAAAGGTGTGTTAGATACCAGTAGGGATCCAATATCCTAAAGTCCCTGACACGGGAATTTGCAAGCTCACACTACATGGTGTCACACTAATAACAGCAATTCCATGGGGTTTCAAGCAAAATTCAACAATATCTTCTAGTTTAATGATCCTTATAATAGACTTAAAAGGGATCTTAAGATAGGAAAAATGTCAGTGCTAAGATCTCAGCTCAAATAATTTGTAGCTTACAAAAATACAAGAGAAGATATCATTCTGGAATAAAACCGCTTGAGATCATCTCCACTCCAAGTGTGTGAGATGTTTATTCCATCATAGGTCTTAATACGATATGCTCCATTCATCGGCACTTCTTTGATGACATATGGGCTTGCCCAGTTTGGGTTGAGCTTTTTGACTGATCTGGCTCTTGTTGCTGCATCAACCTTCTTCAAGTCATCAAGACCAAGTCTCAAACCAGGACCTGCTTAATTCTGACGTTCTTATCAAAATATTTAGCGACCCTCCTTTTAACTTCCTTCTGCATAACATCGGCCTCATCTTCGAGTTCCTTGATCAAGTCAAGACTATACTTTATCTCTTCTTCATATTGATCCATCCAGTCTTCTATGCCCTTCTTGGCAGACTATGTACCTCAAAATCCACCAGAACAAGAGCCTCTGAACTATAGAAGAGCTTGAAAGACATCTCCCAGATTGTTGAAGAAGGTGTTGTCCTGAGGGTTCAAAGAACTGAAGGGAGCTGCTCTGCCCAATTGCCCTTGAGATTTTGCACTTTTTTCAGGAGATTTAGGATCAATTTATTTGTAGCTTCGACTTGTCCATTTACTCCTAGGATGGTGAATTGATGATAATCGTAGCTTTGTCCCGATTTGATTGTAGAAGTTTATCATTATTGAGTTGTTGAACTGAGAACCATTGTCGGTGATAATTGCCATGAGAATACCATACCGACTGATGATCTCTCCCCAACTAAAACTTATGATGACTTGAGTTGTAATCTTGGCTAATGTCATGGTCTCAATCCATTTGCCGAAATAATTGATCATGACTATTATAAAGCGACGCTGCCTACTAGCCATTGGAAAAGGACCAAGGAGATCCATTCCATAAACAGTGAAGGGTCAAGACATTGTTATGGATTTTAGCAGTTGAGTTGGCTGGAGCTGAAGAGGAGAGAATTTCTGGCATTGAACACATCTCTAGTCATAAGCTTTTGCATTTTTCCTCATTGAGGCCAGAAATAGCCTTGCCTGAGAATTAGCTTTTCTAGAGATCTCGCTCCTGAGTGTCTGTCGCACACACAAGAGTGAACTTCGTAAAGCAGCACAAGGACTTCTTCTTCTAAAACACACATGGATTTAGGTGACAATAAAGTCTTCCTTTAGAGAATACCAGACAACAAATAATAATGGACCACTTTGATCTTGAATTTCTTCTTATCCTTTACAGATAGATGGTACTCTCCTATTGAAAGGTAAGGGATAGGGGGTGTCCATCCATGACGGATGCTAGTTGATCTGCATCAACTCCCCTTCTTCTATTGATGGGCGAAAAAGCTCTGGCATCATCCCTCATGTAAAGAGCCCAAACTTGACTAGTATGTCTACCTCTGAATTCACAGACCTTGGGATATGCTGAATAGTAAAGCCTTTGAACCTCCTGGTCTCTGCTTTCACGAGCATCAGATATTTTGCAAGACCGGATCTCTAGTCTGAAAATTTCCCAAAACTTGTGATGTCATCACCAAGGAGTCTGTTTTCACTTGCACATCTTCGATCTTGAGCTCTTTGGCAAAACTCAAACCTACCAAGAGTTCCTCATACTCTGCCTGGATATTAGTAATCGGGAAGTAGAACTTTACCGCATGTTCTAGCCTTACTCTTTTCGAATTAATGAGGAAAACTCCTACTCCAACATAATATTTCCCAGAGGAACTGCCAACAAAAATAGTCCAAGTTAGGGGAGGTTTCACTTCCAGGATTGGACATGCTTCCATCATATCAACCAAGAAAATTATCAGGACTTGTGCCTTGATTGTCCTCATTGGAATATAAGAAATATCAAATTTATTGAGTTCAATAGACTATTTACCTAGTCTTCCATAAAGCTCAGGCTTCTCTATCACCCCTTTCTAGATCTGTCACCACCTGAATAAAGTAGTCTTGGAAGTATGGTTTGAGCTTTTGGGCCGAGATGACTAGAGTTAAGGCTAACTTTTCTAGGATCGAATATCTTGTCTTTGCATCTTTCAGGATATGGCTGATATAGTAGACTAGGAACTGTTTCTTTTTCTCCTCTCTAACAAGTACCGAACTAACATCTTCTGAACCCATGATGACTTTGAAGAAAGGGAGTCGTCGTTAGTTGCTTCTTGAGCTGATCAAAAGCTACATCACACACCTTGGTCCATTCAAACTAAGAGGCTCCCCGAAGAGCCTTGAAGAAGGACCACTCTTATCTCCTACCCTTAAGATGAACCTGCTAAGGCCTGCTAGCCTTCCTCCCAGCTGTTGGGATTCTCTCTGATTGCAAGGAGGTGTCATATCAAGAATGGCTTTTATCTTATCTGGATTTGGAGTGCGGTCTTCAGGAGTAAGGAGATGACCAAAACATTCTCTTTAATGGCCTCAAATACACACTTGAGGGGGTTTAACCTCATCTAAAACCTCCTCAGAGTAGTGAATGTCTCCGCGGAGTCCTCCAAATGTGACATGAAGGACTTACTCTTAATGAGGAGGTCGTCAACATAAACTTTGAGATTCTTATTTTTTGTTGCTTAAAATCTAAGCACATCATATATTGGTAAGTTGCACTCGCGTTCTTAAGCTGAAAGGCATCACAAGATAATAATAGCAACTGTCATTTGTAATGAACTATGTGTGAGGCACATTAGGCTCATGCATTATAGTATGGTGGTAACTAGAGAATGCATCTAAAAAGCTCATGCATGAATACCCAACCACGAAATCAACTAAAATATATATTTGAGGCAATGGTTAACAATCATTTGTACATGATTTATTAAGTTTGGTGAAATCTACACACATCCGCCATTTCCCCCTATTTTTTACCATTGAAACATTAGAAATCCACTCAGGATATTAAATTTTATGGATAAACTTGGCCTTGAGGAATTTAGGCACCTCCTCCTTGATTGGATGGGCAAGACTCGTAGATACTGCCCTCTTCTTCTACTTGATGGCTTGAATCTTGGATCAATGTTTAAGTGGTGTCAGGTGACGTTTTGATCTACTCCTGGCATGTATACCACGGACTAGGTGAAGACATCTAGATTATTCAAGAGGAAGAAGATCAACTAGAATTTCTCCTCCTCTGGCAATTCAGAGTTGATCGAGAGCTTCCTCTCCACATCTTCAGCAACTGGTACTTCTTGGTTCACCTGGGCAGGTTTCAGATTTGCTCCTTCGCAAACATCTTCTTCTATTGGCTCTTCAGTGGCTTCTTATTGATTGGAGACCTCTAGCACGGTCTGAGCCAAATGATCTTCTAAGGGAGGCACTTGTTAAGTCACATTGATCATCCCGATGTAGCATTCTCAGGCTAGTTTTGAGTCACTTCTGACCCGGTATTGTTTTCCCTACATGGAGAACATGATGGCCAAGTGGAAGATGGAGACTACTACTTGATATTCATTGAGCAAGGACCTTCCAAAAATGACATAGTAGCTGTTGGGAGTGTCAATTACTTCGAATTAAATGAGCTTTGTAACCCATTTAAGTGTCACAAAAAGGGTGATACCTTCTTCCACTTCTTTTCTTTCTGAGGAAAAGCCATAGAGTGGCCCTTAGGTGGAAAGCAAGGGCTTCCCAGTGTTCAGGGCCTCAAAGGTTGACTTAAATAGGAGGTTGACTAAGCTACCAATGTCTATTAAGATTTGATGCACAACATAGTTTTTGATGACTTTCTTGATCACAATAGCATCATTAAATGGATTGGTAATCGGGGGAAGGTCATCTTGGATGAAGGTGATGATCCACTGGCAGGAGTTGACGAGGAGGTGGTAGCTACCTCCTACTGGAAAACCCTAGAGATACAGGTATTCCTAGATGACTCATACTCGATCCCTCCGTAGATATAGAAGAGGCGACCGAGAGAACCCTCGTCGTCAACTTCATCACATTCGCTTTCAAAAGTAACAATGCCAAGATGTCCAATGTCGTTCACTTCCTCGTATTCCAAGGAAATTTATGTCACTTTCTTGCCCTTAGAAGTAGATGGCTTCGCAGAATAATTTCTCAGGACCAAGTCTTGCAGCTTGACCTCTTTTAAGATCTTCTCCACCAACATACGGAGAGCTCTGCAGTATTCAGTCAAATTCCCCCTCTCCCTGTGATGCTTATTGTAAAGTGAAAGATTTTGAGACTTGACATCAACATTCAAGTGAGTCGGCCTCTTATAATCTAACCGCTTCTGAAGAATTTGAAAAACTCATCCATAGAGACGTTCAAAGGAATAAAGAACTCTTGAGAATCATCGAATTGCTGGCGAGATTGAGTAGCTGGCAGTGGAGGTGGCATATACTGCGACTGATAAACAAGCATAACAAGCAGTATTTGGGAGATGGAATGGATGAGGTGGCTAATGACAATTTCATTTGCTGAAATTGTAGATGTCCTACATAAGGGTGACAATGGAAGAAGTTCCTTCCTCGTTGAGCAGGAGGTTGTAACTCTGTGAGAGGAGGCATTGTGTAACATATCGGCTTTTATTGAGCCACCAAAACCCTAGTGGGACCAATAAATGTGACCGAAACAACTACCCCGGGTAGGAGGTGGCAGGGTAAAAAGAGCTAGAGAACTCAGTTTGGAGTTCTGTCAGTTATTGTGGCCTCATATAGTCAATACGAGCATGTTGGAATTTGTTCTGTTGAATTACATGTTAGCCTTTTAATGGCATTTATGAATATGGTCTGGGATACCAGTGATTCAGTAGCCTTTTCTTGTAAAAAGATCCCTAGGATCCTTCCAAAGCAAACTTCCTTTTTATTGTTTTTCTTTTGTATCAGATCAAAAAGAATTTGTGCCCAATCCACTATTTTCTTATTTATGATTGGACACATGACCAGAAACTGGTGTCTGGTGATGTAGTCATGGGCAGTATGTTTACCAAGCAAAACTTTTCCAACCAAGTCTGCCAAAAACTTATAAGGGGCAGAGAGGTGTTTCTTCAAAAGTTTGTTAGGCTTATCTCCAGTATAACCCATTAGGCTCAACATCACGTCAAACTCCTCTATTTCAATCTCTAGTTACTCTTCTCCATTCCTTAATCCAAAAATTTCATTTAATATTGCGGGAGTTAAGGAGATGGGGTTACCCGTAATGGTGTCTGTCATCGTATTCTCCTCTATTGGCGATAGGGTGTAGACCCATTCTCTGATTTCAGTGTTGTGTAGTTTGATTCTTCTAGTCATCAAGGTTTTGAGTTATTGTTCTTCAAGGAGTTCTAGAATGTAAAGGAATATGGGATCAGAATGTTGAAACGAATCAAAATCCACATCAAAGCCTGTATCGAACTTCATGTCTGCGAGAATGCTTACCTGAATCGCCATGGAATCACCTGCAAGAGAGACACAAAAATGGAGATCAAGTGCAAAGGAACAGAAAGCATGGGACGGAGGTCGAAGAAAACCTAAATATAGGGTTTTCAAGAATATGAATCGACAGACTCCGTTCCATGAAAATAGAAATAATTCTTCGAACTGAGTTCGACGAAATAATTTTGAATGAAATAATTCGTCGATCTTATCCAAAAGAATTGAAGATAGTTCGTCGAACTCCATTCGGCGAATATCTTCTGAAGCAAGTTAGTCGAACTCCGTTCGACGCAAATTGTTTCACTCACAGAGAGTTTGTCGATCTCCGTTCGACAAATATCTCTCAAACCTTCCCCGGTTCGTCGAACTTCGTTCGACGAACTTTGGAAAATTCGTTGAGTGCAGACAGAAATTAAATAAAGTCTTCTCCATTGATCATTCCAAGCTGATTTACAAAGAACATATGATTTCTATCATCCAGAGGTTTGGTGAATATATCAGCCCTTTGTAAATCAGTGTAGATATAGACAAGCTTGATTTTATTTTTGTCTACACACTCTCTAATGAAATGATGTCTTATGTCAATATGTTTTGTCCTATTATGGTGAACTGGATTCTGGGCTATGGCTATAGCACTTGTATTACCACATAGTAGGGTTGAATTATTTAAGTTGAACCCATAATCTAGAAGTTAATTTTGTATCCAAAGCATCTATGAACAACAACTGCCTGCTGCAATATATTCTGCTTCAGCAGTTGAGGTTGACACTAATGTTTGTTTTTTACAAAACCAAGATACTAATCTTATACCCAGGAACTGGCAAGTCCCTGAAGTACTTTTTCTATCTACCCTGCATCCAGCAAAATCAGCATCAGAGTATCTAGTTAACTCAAATTCTGATTCAGCAGGATACCATAGGCCTAGATTAGGACAACTCTTTATATATCTCAAAATCTTTTTTAGTAAAATTAGGTGAGATTCTTTAGGGTTCACATGGAACCTAGCACAAAGATATGTGGCAAACATAATATCTGGCCTACTTGCTGTGAGGTATAATAGAGACCTAACAATGCCTCTATAAAGTTTCTGATCCACAGGTTTCCCTGGTACATCAGAGTCCACAACAGCATTGGTAGCCATGGGAGTTTTCTTTGTTAAGGCATCAGCCATCCCAAACTTCTTTAGAAGTTCTTTAGCATATTTTGCTTGAGAGATGAAGATGTCATCAGGGAATTGCTTCACTTGAAGACCAGGGAAGTAGGAAAGCTCACACATGCTACTCATTTCAAATTTGGAATGCATGAGGTCAGAGAACCTCTTGCATAATTTGGAATCTGTAGAGCCAAATATGATATCATCCACATAGATTTGTACTAATAAGATTTGGTTCTTATGATGTCTAGTGAAAAGAGTTTTACCTACAGTTCCTCTTGTAAATTTATGCTCTAATAGAAAACTAGCTAAGGTCACATACCAAGCTCTTGGAGCTTGCTTTAGACCATACAGAGCCTTATGCAATTTAAAAACATGAGAGGGGTAAGTTGGAGAAACAAAACCTGGAGGCTGTTCTACATAAACCTCTTCTTTTAGCACTCCATTTAGAAAAACACTCTTCACATCCATTGGGAAGACCTTGAATCTCTTGTATGATGCATGGGCAAGGAATATTCTTATGGCTTCCAACCTTGCAACAGGTGCAAAGGTTTGATCTAATCAATTCCTTCTTCTTGCCTATATCCTTGAGCAACAAGCCTAGCCTTGTTTCTCACAATGACTCCTTTGGCATCCAGCTTGTTTCTGAAAACCCATTTAGTTCCAATAACTGGGTAGTTTTGGGGTCTTGGAACCAAATCTCAAACTCTACACCTCTCAAATTGATTTAGTTCCTCCTGCATTGCAAGGATCCAGTGGGGATCCTACTCAGCATCATGAATGGATAGAGGTTCAACCTGAGAGAGAAAACATGCATGCATCAAATCTTGGGTGAGTTGATGCCTTGTTTGTACACCTGCTGATATGTCTCCAATCACTTGAGATCTGGGGTGATCCCTAAGTGTGATGAAATCAGTGGGTGGAGATGGTTGTGCAACAGTATTTGGAATTAATTCTTCCTGTGGAATTGTATTTGCTGTTGGTAGAGATTCATTTTCTTCAGCTTCTTCTTCTTCACTTTCTTCAATGGCTTGTGGAGAGGGATGAGTTGGAACCTCTTGGGTGAGGGTTAGTCCATCCAAGGTCTCACAAAAATGGGGTACCTGCAAGTTGTTATTGGTAGAAACTTCTTTCTCCTTGCAATACATGTTAATCTCATCAAATGAAACATGAATGTACTCTTTAATTTTTAATGTTGATTTATTAAAAACCCTATAGGCCTTGCTTACTTGGGAGTATCCTAGAAAAACTCCCTCTTCAGCCCTAGCCTCAAACTTTCTAATGTATTTTTTGTTGTTGTTATGAATGTAACATAAGCACCCAAATACTTTGAAGTAGTTGATTTTAGGTTTATTTCCTTTGAGCAATTCATAGGGAGTCATGTTCATTAGTTTGTGAATTAGGCTCCTGTTCAGGACATAATTTGTTGTGCTTACAGCCTCTGCCCAAAAGGTTAGGGGCATGTAAGCATCTGCAAGCAATGTACCTGCAACTTCAATGAGTGTCCTATTTTTCCTTTCAGCTACCCCATTTTGTTGGGGAGTTTTAGGATCTAAGAAGCAATTCCTGATACCTTCCTTCGCATAGAACTCATGCATAAGAAGAGACTCAAACTCTGTGCCATGATCACTTCTGATCAATGCAACATGAGTAGAGAACTCAATCTGTATGGTCCTGAGAAAATCTGTAAGAACCTTGAAGGTATCTGACTTTGATCTCAGAAAGAATACCCAACTGAACCTGGAGAAGTCATCCACTATAACCAAAGTGTAGGATTTCCCTCCTAGGCTTTGTACATCAATGGGTCCAAAGAGATCCAAATGTAGCAAGTACAAAATCCTAGGTGAATCACTCTTATTAACAAATTTAAAACTAGTTTTAGTTTGCTTGCCTAATTGACAAGCCCTGCAGAGACCTTCCTTCTTATAAGGACCAGAAGGTAGACCTCTAACAAGGTTGTGTTTAGATAGCCTATCAATGTTTTTCAGATTTACATGACCTAGTCTTTTGTGTCATAAGTCATTCTGATTACTAGTTAAATTAAGTAAACAGATATCAGTTTTGGCAGAAAGAAAATTTACTAAGTATATATTGTCTTGTCTATTTCCAGTTAAAACTATTAGGTTGTTTTTATCAATAATAGAACAAGTGGATGGGTTAAAGTATACCTGATAACCATCATCATATAACTAACTTATGGAGATGAGGTTATGCTCGAGTTCACTTACATATGTCACCTTTTTGAATGTGACAGCTCCTATTCTTACTTCTTCAAAACCTTCTGACTGACCATATTTGGGGTCACCAAAGATAACCTTCGGCCCCAGCTTAGACTTGTAGTTGAATAATATGTCCTTGCTGCCAGTCATATGTTTGGAGCAGCCACTGTCCAGGTACCAAGTTTGATTTACCCCTGGACAGCCCTTCAGCTGCAATAGAAAACAGTTAATGGTTTTTGACCCAGGTTACCTTGGGTCCTTTGTATTGATGATAAGAGAAGCTGGAAATAACAGAGAATTTAGGTAGGGACTTGTATCCTAGGGGGTGATATTTCCTAGGTGGTATGATCCAGTCAGCTAGTGGATTAAATGATCTCTTAAAAATATTTAAGTTGATGTTGGAATTATAGTTTTGATTAAGTCTTCCTGGGTTTGACGAATTCCTGTAAGTTCATCGACCAGAGTTCGATGAATTGGGTTGAGATCGTCAATCTCTGCCAAGAGAATGAACATGTTCATTATCTGTGCCCCACGTTCGTCGGCCTCTACTCGACGAACCATACAGAGTTCGTCGATCGCAGTTAGACGAATAGATGTAACTACAGTTTGCGTTCAGAGTTCGTCGATCTGGGTTCGACGAACTGGCCCCATTTCATCGATCTGAGTTCGACGAAAATTGCTGAACCTTGTTTTTACTAGGTGTTTTCTAGTTTTTGGTTTTATGTCCTACTGTCTTAGGGATTTTTTCTACTGTTTGTTTGTCATGTATTGTTTCTTTCCCTTTAGTAGATACAAATTTTATTGGAGTTGATAAAATGTTCTTCCTGAGAATGGGGGGCAAACCTGATGGAGCACCTAAGCTTTGCTTGTCATTAAGTCTGGCATTAACAGTACTTGTGATATCCATCAGCTTGAGGATTCTCCCATTGAGAGTTTCCTCAAGTTGCTTGGCCTCACAAAGCTCAGTTTTTAGTGAAATTATTTTTTCATTTGCTAAGGTTAATTCATCTCTTAACATAATGTTTTCAGATTGAATGTAACATCCCATTTCCAACTAGACCCCTAAGAGTGGTTTTGGCCATGACTAGGTCATGACAAACCCTAGGAAGCCAGAAATGGGCCAAGAGATAGGAGGCCAAGGTGAGGATCACCATGGTCTGCCTATGACACAACCACATCACCAAACCTAGGGTTTGACCCTAGGACTTCACCATGACTCCAAGACCCTACCACAATACCCCCAAACATTTTGGGAGACCCATTAGAGCCATAAGGAACCATTGGGATCAATCAAAGAGACTCAGTTGACCCAAGTCAACCCTAACCCTAAATGGGTCAAACTAGCCTATTTAGGGTCAATTGACCTTCCCCTAGCCAAGTGGACCCCACCCATGCCCTTCTAACCCTAAAGTGAGGTAAATGGGTCACCAGGGACACATTGGGTTCAGCCCTAGAGACCAAGTTGACCCAAGTCAACTTAGGCCCCTCATTTGGTCAAAGTACCCTTACTAAGGGTAGGTGACCTCCAAAGTGCAAGGTAACCCTACATAACCCTTCCTAGACCTCAAGGGAAACCATGGGGTCACCAAGGACCCCTTAAGGTCAACCCAAATGGTCATGTTGACCCAAGTCAACTCTAACCCCTAAATTGGTCAAAGTGCCCTAACTAAGGGTCAAGTGACCACCAAGGTGCCCAACCAACCTTACTCAGGGCTTCCTAAACCCAAAGTGAGATCAATGGGTCA
Source organism: Platanthera guangdongensis (assembly GCA_039583875.1). Classification (NCBI taxonomy): domain Eukaryota; kingdom Viridiplantae; phylum Streptophyta; class Magnoliopsida; order Asparagales; family Orchidaceae; genus Platanthera; species Platanthera guangdongensis. The sequence continues at coordinate 45,228,518 of CM077164.1, forward strand.
CTGGGGACCCATTGGAGTCAAACCTAATGGCTAAGATGACCCAAGTCAACTCAAGCCCCAAAGTGGTCAAAGTGCCCTTACCAGGGGTCAAGTGACCTCCAAGGTGCCAAGTTGACCCTACCCAACCCTACATGGACCTTAGGGGAGGCCAATGGGTCACCAAGGATCCAATGGGGTCAACCCAAATGATCAAATTGACCTCAGTCAAACCTAGTCTAAGCCAAGTCAAACCTAGCTCAAATGGGCTAACCCAAGCTCAAGCCATTTTTCCCTTAGGCTAACCTCACTTTTCATAATTATCATGATTAAGTGGGCTACACATATTATGGAGTTGACCAGTCAATATGGGTGACTAGGAGAGAGAAAGGGAGCTTCCTTTCATGATAATGGTGGAGAGAGAAAGTTGGGGGAGATGAAGGGAAGGGTGGGAGCCGGCCAAAGGAAGCCAACAGCCACTCTTTATGGCTGCAATCAACTCCTCTAGGGAAGAGGAGTTGATTCCAGCCGTTTCCCGACCACCAAGGGGTAAATTCAGCCCCCCCCCCCCCCCCCCCCACTCAACCCGAGCCAAGCTTTCAAAGGGCATTACTGGTCATTGATGTTTGGCCTCTCCCCACCCTCAACTGATGATTTAAACACCATCAGTGACATGAGAGGAACCCTTCCCACCATTTACCTGAGGAATTCGAGCAACTTGACTACACTGTTGCAAAAATCCGGCCGGCGACACCACTACCATGGCAACCCAAAGATCGACTCACATTCAGGCCGCCAGGAAGGTCCTCCTTCTCTCCTTATCTCATGGGTAGATCGTAGATTTCTTAGGGTTCAAGGTTCGGGCTCAATTGAGCCCGATCCAAACCATGGTTTTCATGGTTTTCGGTAAACAAATTACCTATTAGAACCACCGAAAAACACCCCTTCGGCGGCTGTTCCGCCGCCTGGCGACAGCCACCACCTCAACGGAGGTGGTGGTGGCGGTGGCCGGCCGGGGAAGGGGCTGGATCGCCGGCGGCAGAGCTTGGAAGTGGCTCCAGGCGGGATGAATCCCGGTCGTCGGCCCAAGGAGGAAGATGAAGGGATTCCGTCCAGGGGTGCTTCAAGATTCGTGCGGTTATGATATTAAACTATAGGATATATATTTATAATAATTTCATTTTGTCACAGATTTTGGTATTATTAGTGTTAAATTTTAAAAATACTTAGGTGCCAGAACATAAAAAGTGGTCAACATAGAAATTGTAGCACTAGGGGTCTACTTTAAACAAAATTTATTTGAACCCATTTGGGTGCCTGGTTTGACCAGGGCACCCATTTTGGTGGGACCTATACCTAGGGCTAGGCAGTCATTAAACTGAGTGCTCATACTTCATCCTTGGTCCAAATTACTTGAAATTTTGGCAGGGAGTCTACCTAGCTATACCTAGGGCCTGCCCAAAACTCAGAATTTTTAGAGACACTTTGCCTAAAGTTTTTACTTTTATTTAATAATGCTATGGTATTTTAATTAAGTGGTCTAATGACCTCCAAACCCTCCCAAATTTTGGTGAGTGGTCCCTGGCATCAATACCTAGCTCTGTACAAAATTTCAACTCATTTGGATAGGTTTTGGTTAGGGAATCTCCAAACCCTAGTTTGGCCTTAAGGATGTATTTTTGACTAAAAGTGCACTCTAGGCTTAGGAGGGCCACCTCCCCTCAACAGAGGCTGAGGTTTTGGACACTGACTTAGTATGACCAATGACACCCTCTTAAAGAAAATGGGATGATTTAGGCTTGATTTACCCTAGGGTTCAACCTCAAACCCTAAGGGAGGACTTTTGGGGGTTGTGAAGGACATGGGGGCTAATGCCTTTGTATGCCCTTGGAAACTTAGTAGAATTTAAGGTAGTGTAACCTAAGTTATCTGAAAGAAATCTTAGAGGACTGGGAGGAAGGTAGGTACCTCAAAACCCTAACCCTAGTTTTAGGGTAGAAGCACTATTTTGTAAATTAAGCCACTAAACCTTAACTAAAGGCTGTGAAACTTGGGTAGAGTAAGTTTTAGACCATCTAGATCCTGTGATAATTTTATTAGAATTTTATGAATTATATTTCTGGTACTTTATTTGTTAATTACCAAAAGACCCAAAATAGTGTATTAATTAATTTGATTATTAATTTCATTTGAATCTGATGAAACTTAGTCAGACGATAATCTAGGGCTACGTGAATATCCCTGAATTTTGTAACAATTTTTAATTGATTATATTTGGTACTTCCTTCATTAATTTCAAAAAGGGGCTTTGTTGGTATAAAATTATTTATAGGTGCTATACCTGTTGAAAAATCATGAGACTTATATTTTGATGATTTCCAGCCAACATATACTTGTAGAAATGTATTCATGATTTTTAGAGGGTTGTGTACAGTACTTCCTTTACAAGTCCTTAATTTTGAGATATTGATAATTAATTTATTCAGAGAATAATTCTTACTGAAAAATTATGAAACTTGGCCAATGCTATTTTTACGGTTATATCTGAATAGTATAATTAACTCATCATTTTTGGATGGATATTTTCTGTACTTGGTTCATAAACAACGAAAGATAATAAATATTGCTAAAATACTTTTAGTGCCCTTTTGATGATAGAAAAATTGTGATACTTTGGATTTACCATATTTAGATAACCTAATATTTACAATAATTTTGTTAGGCATCTTGCATGTGTACCTAGGGTAGTTCATGTTCAAACTGGTAGCCTTTAGAAGATTTAAGGAAATTAATTAAATACCAGATAAGTTAGGAAAATTATAATTTCCTGGATTTAGTCTATTTGTGTCATGATAAACCTCCAGTAAATAAGGTAGGCCATTTGGATGAGTATTTGAATTTTCACCTGTCCGGTCCGACATATAGCATATGATGGTCTGCACTTGGCAAGATGGGTAAATTGAAATAAGATTTGATGGGACATAGTGTAGGAGTTAATCATTTTGGATAGATGTGGATGAGTTCACCATATAAGGATGGGAAGAGTGGTGAGGAATAGGTTTGGCTAGGGTTTGAGGCGCTCGGGTTCGGCGAAAGATCGTCCTTCCCGAGGTGAGGTAGAGTCAAATCACCCTAGGATTCGCCTATTGTAATATGAGAAGGTAATGGGTAAGGGAATCAACCAATAATAATAATAAGTACCTTGCGAAAGGGAATGCTGGGCGTAATCCCAACATAGTTCCTAGTGCCCCTTGAGAGCCCTTCATAGGGAATACCGGGGGCAGTCCTAGGTTAACGTAAACTGTATTAACAAGCTGAAAAGAGTAACTTAGTAATTAGGGTTGCACATTTCACGAACACTGATAGTACTGGAAGATAGTTGGAAGCTTCGGCTTGGATGGTTAAGAGACAGACGTTTGGGTCCGGGGAGCTTCGGCTCGATTGTTTGAGACGGACATTTTTAGTCCGGGGAGCTTCGACTCGGTTTTTGGATACGTTAAATTTGCATGTGCATAAAAGGAAAGAAAATTAAGGTGGTGGGTCTTCGGTATTGGAGGGTCGATGCACCGACTCCAATACACTGACTTGGCAAGTGTGGTTAGCACTTCGCCAACAGAAGTTCGGCGCGCCAGCCGGCAAGAGTACGCAGGAGTCCGCTTTGTGCACCAAGCGTTGAGGCGTACGATAGGTCTTACCGGTAGTGCTTTACTAGTTTATAGGTGGGCGAGGTCCAACCCACCGCTTCCGTCTGCCACTACGGAGGTATCCTGGGAGGTTACGACTCCAGAAAGGGGGAACTAAAGGTCTGTGTGCACAGAGTCGGGTGTGTGTGTTGCACTTGCATGATCCATCATACCCACTTGCATGTCATAGCATAATCGATTCATTTAACCCTGACACCTAAAGTATAAGTGGAATGGGATGCTTATACTTTAGGTCCTACAAAACGACCCCTTGGTCTATAAGCTTGTGTGGGCAAGTTTATAAATTAAGGTCAATTTTGATATATATATATATATATATATATATATATATATATATATATATATATATATATATATATATTACTGTTTGATAACCGTCACCCCCAACGTATAAATTGGTATGGGACTCTTTATACGATGGGAGCCTTGTAGAAGACCCCTTGGCTTATGTGTTCTCACATAAGTGAAGGTTACTTTTTATATTTCATCTAATTGTCAATATCTAGTATAGAATTGCTAGTATAGGTCCGCTGCCATCTGTTTTTTATTATTCTCCACCTTCAAGTCCTCCCCTTACTTCCTCTCCGCTCGGTGCCTAGGAGCCATGGGGGAAGGGGTGGGGATGATAGGGCTTTGTCTTTTAGACTAACGGTTTTCGAACTGCATCTCTTTTTATAACGGTCCAGGCCCATCAACATGGGACCCAGCTGGAACCGCCGACCTACCAGAGTCCAGACCCGGGCCCACTCCTGGTAGTCAGCCTATCACATTCAAGCCTGCAGTCCATGCACCCCAACCCCTCTCCGGCCTGTTTATCAGCACGGTAGGTTGTTGCCACTGGGTCTCGAACCCAAGACCTTGATAAGAGAGCTTTCTGCCACTCCCTCATCACCAATTGAGCTGCACTTTTTATAACGGTCCAGGCCCATCAACATGGGAACCAGCTGGAACCGCCGGCCTACCAGAGTCCAGACCCGGGCCCACTCCTGGTAGTCAGCCTATCACATTCAAGCATGTAGGCCATGCACCCCAACCCCTCTCCGGCCTGTTTATCAACACGGTAGGTTGTTGCCACTGGGTCTCGAACCCAGGACCTTGATAAGAGAGCTTTCTGCCACTCCCTCATAACCAACTGAGCTGCAGCTCAATTAGTGATGAGGGAGTGGCAGAAAGCTCTCTTATCAAGGTCCTGGGTTCGAGACCCAGTGGCAACAACCTACCGTGCTGATAAACAGGCCGGAGAGGGGTTGGGGTGCATGGCCTGCAGGCTTGAATGTGATAGGCTGACTACCAGGAGTGGGCCCGGGTCTGGACTCTGGTAGGCCGGCGGTTCCAGCTGGGTCCCATGTTGATGGGCCTGGACCGTTATATTGAACATCCTCTAAGTTTCCTAATTTTTCCTTAAGAATTTTAATTTCTTTTTCAGAGTTAATCAAATCTATGCACATTAGCTTGAAATCAGATTTAAATGTTTCAGAGCTGTAGTTAAAAGTGGACATTACCAGATCTGCCTCTGATTCAAACACTCCTTCATCTTCAGACTCTTCTTCTTCTGAGTGACTTCTGGAGGCATCAATTGCCAAGAGGCAAACCTCCTTTACTCTTTCTTCTTCCTCATCTTCACTGGAGCTTGAAGATGTTGACTCATCTTCTATCTCACTCCAGGTCTCAGCCACAAAGCCCTTTCCTTCTTCTTGTGCTTGCTGGAAGAGGGTTTACTGGTGTGATGTCTTCTAGTTTCCTTCTCTCTTCTCTTCTCTTTCTTCTGGTTCTCTGGATACTTAGAGAGGAAGTGCCCAGGCTTTCTGCATTCATAGCACACAATTTCTTTGGTTGGTGTCTTGTTACATTTTGGCTTATCATCTTTTCTTGCTGACTTTCTCCTGAAATCCTTTCTGGCCATCTTGAAGAATCTTTTAGCAAAGAGATTCATAAGCTCTTCATTTGATGTTGCAGTCTCTATCTCTTCAGTGGCTTTGAAAGCAATACTTTGTTCTCTTCTGGTTGCTGGAGGTGTTCTTTGTTCAGCTGCCTCCCTGGTCTTTATCAGCTGTTCATATGACTTCAGTTTACCTAATAGAGATTTAGTTGAAATCTCATTCAGGCATCTGGCCTCCTTGATGGGCCAGATTCTTGTATCCAATGAGCTTGGGAAGCACATCAGGATCTTATCATTCACTTCAGTAAGAGTGATGTTCTTATCCAAGGTTTTTTGTTCATTGATAATTGTGCTTAGCCTATTGTACATATCAAAAACTGACTCAGCTTCCTCCTTCTTAAAGTTCTCATATAGGGATATGAGATTTGATCTCCTATCCTTTCTCTCATCTGCTAATCCATCCACCATTTGGTTTAGGGAATCTCAAATGGCTTTTGCTGAGGTGCACTCAACAACCTTCTAGAAAATATCATCTAACATAGTTTGTGTAAGGATATTCATAGCTTTGGCATTTGCAATTTTTGCTTTCTTTTGGGCTTCAGTCCACTCAGGTGGTGGGACTGCATTGTTGTTGGAAGATGTTGTAGATATAGATGCCTGTGGGGGACCTGTCAAGATTGAATTGTACATGTCTTCATCAATGGAATTCATGTATAGCCTAATTCTTGCCTTCCAGATGGCAAACCTATTAAGGTTACAAACTGGAGGTCTGGTGCTTGCATAATCCTTGTTATGTGCCATGGCTGTGTTTATAATTTAAATAAAAATAAAATAAAATAATGTGTAGATCTAACAAAGGATCTTTGGTTCAAGGTTTAGCTTGTACAACCAAAGGAACCCCCTCTGATACCAATTGAAAGTGAGAGTTAGATTTGAAATACTCTAGAGGGGGGTGAATAGAGTATTCTTTAAAAAAAATTTCTTAACAACTATTACAGCTTTTGCTGTAAATTAAAAGTGCAGAAATAAATCTAGCTAGCACACAATAAACCTAAAGCACAAGCACAACAAGAACATAAGAAAAAGAGGCAACCAGACGACACAAGAATTTTATAGTGGTTCCCCAACCTGGGTACATCCACTCTTCTACCACCCTTGGTAGGAATCCACTCAGATTTTTGATCAGGTGCCTGACACCAATGAGCTTTTGATCAGGTGCTCAAAAATCAACCCAAGTCTTTTGATCAGGAGACTTGCAACCAAGGAATCACTTTTGAAGGGAGATGACAACCCTTTATACAGTGGGGGTAAGAGATGATTTTGTCTTCTCTTTCTCAATATACAACTGAGAAGACTTGTGGATTTGATTATAGCTTATGGCTCCCCCTGAGATGTAGAATGAATCAGGGAAAAGCAGGAGCTAAGCTTCAGGGTGATAGGTCTTCAAACTGAATTCTTGACCAGCAATAATCTTCAGGAACTTCTTTAACAGATGGAACTGATGTTGTCCTTTTGAAGTATCCTGGAGTATTTGAAGAAAGAAGACTCTAGATATAAGTATTGTTGTTCTTCTTTTTTAGGTGCTGATGAGCTTCTGGTCAAGATCTTCTGTGTATCAGAGAATGCTTCTTGTTAACAGAGCAGATTGTTCAAGACTGAATGTTTTTCTTTATAATCTCTGTATGCTTCTTAGTGAGCTGTGCTCTATGTAAAACTTTTTCAATGATCCTTGATTGATTCTATCTGTGTATATCTGTGTGTGTATCCGTTATTCTCTTCTTCTCTATATTTCAAAAATTTGAATTCATCTGCAATTAATGCTGACAGCCTTGAGAATAATCGGCATGTCTTTATTTCCCAAACTGTCCCGTGGAAAAACGACAAGCAATAATCCTGGAGAAGACCATAATTAATGCTCCTTCTAACGTTATAATCAGAGAATGTTAGAGCATTAATTACTCAGGAATTATCACATTAGAGTGGGGACAGAAGGCCAGAAATAACTAAGTCTGGAATCGTCAAATAGATAGCAGAATTCGTCGAACTGAGTCCACAGTTTGTCGAGCTGAGATGTTGTATTCGTCGACCAGACGGCTTCTGTTCGTCGAGCTGAGTTCCATGATCGTCGTGCTGGAAACTGAACTGCTGTCTATTTTGCCTATTATGTGTCTAAAGTTCGTCGAGCTGGTAAATATGTTCGTCTACTGGAGTTCAGCAACTATTCTGGAGTTGTCACATATTTTGTGTGTTGACTGATATCCTGTGCATCGACACAAGTCTTTTGTGTGGTGTCGACATAATCTTTCCACAGTGTCGACTGATGATCTGGGTGTCGAAACAAGTTCTTCTAATGTCGACTTAGTTGGTGTCGACATATACTCTGAGTGTCGACACAAGTCTTCTGGTTCTAGAATTCATCGGGCAGAGAACTAAGTTCGTCGACCTGAGACTAGAGAACATAGTCTCGACAGAATGCTATAGTAGTCCAAAGATTCGTCGACCAAAGAATAATGTTCGTCAAGCTAAGTCTGGAGAACCTTGAATTCGTCAAGTTGAAAATAATTCTGGACTTAGAGAAAAATTGATAAAACTCTGGCAATATAGTTGAAGTGGAAGTCCAGAAATCGTCAAGCAAAGAATGAAGTTTGTCGACCTAAGAACTAGGTTCGTCGACCTGAGCCTAGAGAACAGTCTGGACTTAGAATTCTGAAGGTGGAGTCCAAGGATCGTCGATCTGTGACTGAAGTTCGTCGAGCTCAGCTCAGAGAATATTTCTCTAAGATCGTCGAGCTGAGAATGACTATCGTCGACCTGAGTTCGACGAACCTCGAACTCATTTTACTTAGTTTCTTGAGACATCTCTGAATCTCTCGAAAAACTCTAAGTCTCGAGTCTCTGGCAGTCTGATGATGGCTTGTCCATGTGATGTTGTTACTATGGATTGGCTTAGACTCTAGGACACAACTATGACCCTGGCTATGCATGTTGGGTCACATCATCCTAGGTTAGTGAACCTAGCCCAAATTAAACTAGGGATCCAACATTTCTGATAGATCATAAGGACCTGAACATGAGTTGGCGAAGGTGGTTGGAGTTCCTTGGGGACTACACCTACAAGATTCATTATATTCCCAGGAAGGGGAACGTTGTGGTAGATGCTTTGAGATGTAGGACTCCTGCACGGGCCAACTGGTTATAGATGCACAACGAGCGGCTTATTCAGGATTTGGAAGCCTTGGAGATCTCTTGTGTTGAGAATGGATCTAGTATAAAGGCGTGTTTGAGTTGGACGGAGGTTCAATACGACTGCGTAGACAGGATTCAGCAAGCCTTGGAGTTGGACGTGAGCCTGAAACGTCACGTGGTGGAGGCCGTTAATCGGTCTAACCACCAGTTCTCTATCGAAGATGGCCTTTTATGGAAAGACAATCGATTGTGCGTCCCCAGTATGGGGAAGTTATGAGAAGAATTGTTGTACGAGGCGCATTTCACAAAGTATTCGATTCACCCCGTGAGCACCAAGATGTTTAAGGACATGAAGAAACTATTATGATGTCCAGGTCTGAAAAAGACATATCGTTATATGTGGCAAAGGGTCAGACATGTGCCTTGGTGAAGGCCGAATGCTAGAATCCTGGCGGGTTCCTGAAGTACTTACCTATACTAGAGTGGAAATTTGATGACATCTACATGGATTTTGTGCATGGCTTGCCGAGATCGCACAAGGGGAATGACGCCATTTGGGTGGTCGTTGATCGTTTAACGAAGGTGTCACATTTCATACCCAATAGGAAGGATGATTCAGTAGAGAAGTTGGTAAAGCTTTATGTGGATAGTATAGTCCGTTTGCATGGCATACCCCGGAGCATCGTTAGTGACCGAGATGGCTGGTTCACATCCAATGATTGGAGCCTCTTTCATCAATTATTGGGTACCAAGTTGAACTTAAGAATGGCTTTTCACCCACAGATAAATGGTCAAACTGAAAGGGTGAACAGGACAATGGAAGATATGCTTCGCATGTGTGCTTTGGATTTTGGGAAAAGGTGGGAGGACCATCTTTTTATGATTGAGTTCGTGTATAATAATAGATACCAAGCCAGCATTTAGATGACATATTTTGAGGCTCTGTATGGTAGGAGGTGTTGTAAGATGTTATCTTGGGTAGAAACGGGAGAATCGAAGCTGTATACGCGAAGGGATATTGAAGATGCTACATCAACGATACGGTTGATTCGAAAATGACTACTGATTGCTCAAGATAGGCAGGACAAGTACTGCAATGCCAAGCATCGGAATGTGGAGTTTGCGGTGCGCGATTGGGTATACCTCAAGATAAAGTCGTTTAAAGGTGTATCAAGGATTTGATGCTTAAAGAAGCTTAGTCCGAGTTATATTGGGCATTTTGAGATCTTAGATCGGGTTGGTGAAGTCGCCTATCGTTTGGCTCTTTCAGTGGAGTTGAGCGGTTTGCATGATGTATTTCACATCTCAGTGTTGCGGAAGTCTATTCAAGAGCTTACTCATGTGGTTGTTGTGAATCAAGTGTCGGTCGGCAGTTGGCTGATGACGAAGGTCAAGCCCAGTCGGATCGAGGACATAGAGGTCAAGCAGCTGCAGAACAAATCCATTAAAATGGTCAAGGTCTTTTGGGACAACTGTGGCCGAGAAAAGTTGTCTTGGGAGCGCGAGCAAACTATGAGGGACGAGTTCCCTGAGATTTTTCACTGAAGTAATCAGATGCACTGTTTATTTTTTATATTTTCCCGTAACATCAAATTTCGGGATGAAATTTTTTTAAGTGGGGGAGAATTGTAACGCCCCATAAATCCTAAAAAGGGAAGAATTGGGAGCTAATGCGTTGCGGTAGGGTTAACGCTGGTGTTAGCCTTTGAATTAAATTGTCTGAGGGCTCGGGAACCTAGCACGGGGCGGTAGTAAGCTAGAGCGTGGCGCTACCACTCAACGCTTTAAAGCGTTGAGTGACTACCTGTTGGATCCCTAGTTTGATTTGGGATAGGTTCACTAAGTCACTAAGTTAGGATCTTTTGACCCAACATGTATATTCAGGGTCATAGTTGTGTCCTAGAGTCTAGGTCAAGTCCTTAGAATCAACATCACATAGACCAGCTATCAACAAGACTGCCAGAGACTCAAGGACTTGGAGATTTCAAAGACTCTGTAAAATGAGTTCGACGTTCGTCGAACTCAGGTCGACGATAGTCTTGCTCAGCTCGACGATCTCAGAGAAAATTCTCTGAGCTGAGCTCGACGAACTCTGTTCCTTGGTCGGCGAAAACTTGGACACTACTTCAACACTTCAAGTTCAGAAAACATCAAAATATTCTAAAGTCCAGAATCAGACTTTGGTCGATGAACTTAGTTCTCAGCTCGACGAACTTGATTCTTTGGTTGACAATCTTTGGACTCTACCTTCAGCATTCTGTCAGACTTGGTTCTCTAGACTCAGGTCGACGAACCTAGTTCTCTGCTCGATGATTTCTGGATTCTTTACTTCAACTTCTTAAAGCCAGAAGCCTCTCAAATTTTCTAAATCCATAATCATCTCCAGTCGACGAAATCAATTCTCAGCTCGACGAACTTTGACCACTTTGGCTAGAGTTATCCAGTAGTAGTTAGTGGTCCTCAGCTCGACGAAATCAATTCTCAGGTCAATGATTTCTGGATACTTCACTTCAATCCTTTCATTCCAGAAGCATCTGAAAATACTTTAAGTCCAGAATACTTTGCTGAACTTCAGTCGACGAAACCAGTTATCAGCTCGACGAACTTCATACACAGAAAAGGCAAAGTTTCTAGAGCATGCAGTTCTGTCTTCAGATCAACAATCTTGGAACTCAGCGCGACAAATAGAAGTCATCTGATCGACGAACACAGCAACTCAGCTCGATGAACTGTGAACTCAGCTCGACGATTTCTGTTATCTGTTCGACGATTCCAGACTTAATTATTTCCTTTCTTCTGTCCTCATCTTACTGCAATAATTCCTGTGTAATTAATGCTCAAATATTCTCTGAATATATCCGTTAGAAGGAGCATTGATTATGGTCTTCTCCAGGATTATTGCTTTCCATTTTTCCATGGGACAGTTGGGGAAATAAATCAATACAGTCTATTTTCAAGGCCGTCGGCATTGATTGTAGCAGAGGAATTCAAAATTCGAAAGACAATTTCTTCAGGAAATATAAAAGAGATTTTCTCTCTTTTCCTGTGGACACAAGGACACAACAGAGACAGTGCACACAGAGAGACACACACAGACACAAAGAAAGTTACAGTCAGTCTGTTATCAAGGAATTCTCTGCTCTTTCTTTCACAAATCTCTGATATAGAAAAGAAGCCCTAGACCAGAAGAACATCAGCTCTCTGAAGAAGAAGAATAATCAATCAAAAATCAAGAGTATTCATTCTTCAACTCTCCAGGACACTTCAAAGGACAACATCAATTCCATCAGTCAAGAAGTTCCTGAAGATATTTTCTGAACAAGGCTTAAAGATAGAAGGCATATTACCTTGAAGCAAAGCTCCAGTTTTCCCTGAACCATTCTACATCTCAGGGGGAGCTATTTGCTAACATCATATCCACTAGTACTCTCTTACATTGTTGACAGAGAAGACATCATCATCTCTCACCCCCCCCCCCCCCCACTGTATAAAGGGTTCTCAACTCCCTTCAAAAGTGATTCTTGGTTGCAAGTCACCTGACCAAAAGACTTGAGGTTCGGTTTTTGAGCACCTGATCAAAAGCTCATTAGTGTCAGGCACCTGATTAAAAATCTGAGTGGATTCCTACCAGGGTGGTAGAAGAGTGAATGTACCCAGGTTGGGGAACCACTATAAATTTCTTGTGTCATCTGGATGCCCTTTTCTTTTGTTTCTTATTGTGGTTGTGATAGTTAGCTTTGCTGTGTTTATATTCTAATTTATTTCCTACGGCACTAGGACTAGATTGAATTAGCCAAAACATTTTATAAACTCTAAATACTCTATTCACCCCCCCCCCCAAGCTCTAGTGTATTTCTGATCTAACTCATCACTTTCAATTGGTATAAGAGGTATTTAAATTGGTATCAGAGGGAATTCATTTGGTTGTACAAGCTAACCCTTGAACCAAAGATCCTCAGTTAGATCTTATATTTATTTGATTAGAATTATATACACAACATGACACAAAACAAAGATTATGCAAGCACCATACCTCCAATTTGTAACCAAAATAGGTTTGCCATCTGGAAGGCAAGAATTAGATTGTACATGAACTCTATTGATGAAGATATCTATAACTCCATCTTGACAGGTCCCACTCAAGCATATACTTCTATAACATCTTCAAGCACAACTGCAGTTCCACCACCTGAGTGGACTGAGGCCCAGAAAAAGGCAAAGATTGATGATGCCAAGGCAGTGAATATACTGGCACAGACAATGTCAGATGATATCTTTCAAAAAGTGGCTGAATGCACCTCAGCCAAAGCCATTTAGGACTCCCTAAATCAAATGGTGGCTGGATCAACAGATGAAAGAAAGGATGGGAGATCCCATCTCATATCCCTGTATGAGAATTTCAAGAAAGAAGAAGCTGAATCAGTGGCTGATATGTACAACAGGTTAAGCTCAATCATCGGTGAGCTAAAAACCTTGGACAAGGACATCACCCTCACTGAGGTGAATGATAAGATCCTTATGTGCTTCCCAAGCTCATGGGATTCAAGGATCTGGCCCATCAAGGAGGCCATAAGCCTAAATGAGATTTCCACTGAATCTCTCTTAGGCAAGCTTAAGTCCTATGAATAGCTGATAAAAACCAGAGAGGCAGCTGAGCAAAGAACACCTCCTCCAGCAAGAAAAGAACAAAGCATTGCATTCAAGGCTGCTAAGGAGACAGAGACTTCAACTATAAATGAAGAGTTGATGAGTCTTTTTGCCAAAAGATTCTACAAATGGCAAGAAAAGACTTCAGGAGAAAGTCATCAAGGCAGGATGACAAACAAAGGTATGACAAAACACCAACTAAATAAGTAGTGTGTTTTGGTTGCAGGAAAGCTGGTCACTTCATCTCTGAGTGTCCAGAGAATCAGAAGAAGGAGAAGAGAAGAGAGAAAGATACCAGAAGACAGCACAACAACATGCCTACCTCTAGCAAATATAAGAAGAAGGAGAAAGGCTTTGTGGCTGAATCTTGGAGTGAAACTGAGGATGAATCATCATCCTCCAGCTCCAGTGAAGATGAAGAAGAGGCAAGGGCCAAAGAGGTTTGCCTCATGGCCATTGATGCCTCAAGGAGCCATTCATAAGAAGAAGACTCAGACAATGAAGAAGTTTCAGATTCTGAGGTTGACAAGGTATTATCTTCCTTTGATTACAGTTCTGATTCATTTAAATCTGAATTTAAAACAAAGTGCATAGACTTAATTAATTCAGAAAAGGAAATTAAAACTCTTAGGGAAATATTTGCAAACTTAGAGAATGTTAATTCAGAAAACATTAGGTTAAAGAATGAATTAACCAAAGCTAATGAACAGATTATATTATTAAACACTAAGCTATGTGAGGCTAAACAACTTGAGGAATCTCTCAATGGGAGAAGCCTCAAGCTAATGGACATCACAAGCACTGTAAATGCCAGATTAAATGACAAGCTAGGCTTGGGTGCTTCATCAAGTTTGCCCCCTATTCTCAAGAAGAATATTCTGACTACCCCCATTAAATTTGTTTCAGCTAAGGGGAAAGAAAAGGCAAACCATAATCAAACCATAGAACAAATACCAAAATCAAATGCTCAAAATAACAAAAATCAGAAAACCATAAGTAAAAAACAAAGTTCAGCAGAATTCGTCGAACTCAGATCGATGAAATGTTGGCAGTTCGTCGAACCCAACTCGACGAATGTTGAACACAAACTTTAGTTATAATTATTCATCTAACTGTGATCGCCGAACTCTGCATGGTTTGTCGAGCAGAGGTCGACAAATGTGGGGCACAGAAAATGAACATGTTCATTCTCTCGGCAGAGATCGACGATCTCATCCCAATTCGTCGAACTCTGGTCGACGAACTCACAATAATTCGTCAAACCCAGAAAGACTTAATAACTAGAATTTTAACAGCAACTCAAATAATTCTAGGAAACCATTTAATCCTGTAGCTGATTGGGTAATACCACCTAAAATATATCACCCACTAGGATATAAATATCAACCTGAATTTTCTGTTATATCCAGCTTTTCCTACCAGCAAAACAAAGGACTCAAGGTAACCTGGGCCAAGAATAATTAATTATTTTTCATTGCAGGTGAAGAGCTGTCTAGTAAATAATCAAACATGGTACCCGGACAGTGGATGCTCCAAACATATGACTGACAGTAAGGACAACTTAACCAACTACAAGTCCAAGCTAGAGCCAAAGGTAATCTTTGGTGATTCCAAATATGGCCAGTCTGAAGGTTATGGAGAAGTGAAGATTGGAGCAGTCATATTTAAGAAAGTGACTTATGTCAGAGGACTCAAGCATAACCCCATCTCTATAAGTCAGTTACGTGATGAAGGTTATCAGGTAAACTTTAACTCATCTTCATGCATTATTTCTAATAAAGAAAACCAAAAAGTTTTAATTGGGAATAGACAAGGTAACATATACTTAGTTGATTTCCTTTCTACCAATTCTGATATCTGCTTACTTAATATAACTAGTAATCAGAATAATTTATGGCATAAAAGACTAGGTCATGTAAACTTGAAAAACATTGTTAGGCTATCCAAAGATAAGCTTATGAGAGGCTTACCTTCTGGCCCCTACAAGAAGGAAGGTCTTTGCAGGGCTTGTCAACTAGGCATGCAAACTAAATCTAGTCTTAAATCTGTTAATAAAAGTGATTCACCTAGGATTTTGTATTTGCTAGACATGGATCTCTTTGTACCCATTGCTATACAAAGCCTAGGATGGAAATCCTACACCTTAGTTATT
Source organism: Platanthera guangdongensis (assembly GCA_039583875.1). Taxonomy (NCBI): domain Eukaryota; kingdom Viridiplantae; phylum Streptophyta; class Magnoliopsida; order Asparagales; family Orchidaceae; genus Platanthera; species Platanthera guangdongensis. Next base: position 45,244,062 of record CM077164.1, read on the forward strand.
GTGGATGACTTCTCAAGGTTCACTTAGGTGTCCTTTTTGAGATCTAAGTCAGATACCTTTAGGGTTCTTATAGATTTTTTCAGGACCATACAGATTGAGTTCTCTACTCATGTTGCATTAATCAGAAGTGATCATGGCACAGAGTTTGAGTCTCTTCTTATGCATGAGTTCTGTGAGAAGGAAGGTATCAGACATTGCTTCTCAGCTCCTAGAACTCCTCAATAAAATAGGGTAGCTGAAAGGAAAAATAGGACACTAATTGAAGCTGCAGGTACTTTACTTGCAGATGCTTACATGTCACTATCCTTTTGGGCAGAGGCTGTAAACAGTGCAAATTATGTCCTGAACAGAAGCCTGATACATAAACTAAAGAATAGGACTCCCTATGAATTACTTAAAGGGAAGAAACCTAAAATCAACTATTTTAAAGTATTTAGATGTATATGTTATATTCACAACAACAATAAAAGATACATTAGAAAGTTTGAGGCTAAGGCTGAAGAGGGAATCTTTCTAGGATATTCCCAAGTAAACAAAGCCTATATGGTTTTTTAATAAATCAACTCTAAAAATTGAAGAATCTATTCATGTCACTTTTGATGAAACTAACATGGCTTGCAAGGAGAAAGAGATTTCTACCAGTAACCCTTTGCAGGTACCTCATTTGTGTGAGAATTTGGATGGACTAAACCTCACCTAAGAGGTTCCAACACATCCTTCTCCACAAGTCATTGAAGAAAGTGAAGATGAAGGCACTGAAGGAATTGATCTTCCTCCAACAGCAAACATAATTCCACAAGAGGAATTAGTTCCTAATGTTATTGTTGAACCAACTCCACCCACTGATCTTATCCACTAAGAGATCACCCCAGATCTCAAGTGATTGGAGATATATTAGCAGGTGTATAGACAAGACATCAACTCAACCAAGATTTGATGCATGCCTGTTTTCTCTCTCAGGTTGAACCTCTATCCATCCATGATGCAAAGCAAGATCCCCACTGGATCATTGCAATGCAGGAGGAATTAAACCAATTTGAGAGATGTAGAGTTTGAGATTTGGTTCCAAAACCTCAAGACTACTCAGTCATTGGAACCAAATAGGTATACATAAACAAACTGGATGCCCAAGGTGTGATTGTGAGAAATAAGGTTAGGCTTGTTGCTCAAGGATACAGGCAGGAAGAAGGCATAGATTATGATCAAACCTTTGCACCTGTTTCAAGGTTGGAGGCCATCAGAATTTTTCTAGCTTATGTTGCCTACAAGAAATTCAAGGTGTATCAGATGGATGTGAAGAGTGCATTTCTGAATGGAGTACTTAAAGAAGAGGTGTATGTTGAACAACCTCCAGGTTTTGTCTCTCCAACTTATCTCTCTCATGTATTTAAATTACATAAATCTCTCTATGGTCTAAAGCAAGCTCCAAGAGCTTGGTATGAAACCCTAGCTAGCTTTTTGAAAGATCATAAATTCATTAGAGGCGTAGTAGATAGAACACTTTTCACTAAACATCATAAGGACCAAATATTGTTAGTACAAATATATGTTGATGATATCATATTTGGGTCTACTGATTCCAAAATATGCAAGAGGTTCTCTGATCTCATGCATTCAAAATTTAAAATGAGTAGCATAGGTGAGCTCTCCTACTTCCTTGGTCTCCAAGTGAAGCAGCTCCCTGATGGCATCTTCATCTCCCAAGCTAAATATGCAAAAGAGCTTATCAAAAAGTTTGGAATGGCTGATGACTCAGCAAAGAAAACACCCATGTCTATAAATATTGTAATAGACTCTGATGCACATGGGAAACCTGTGGATTAGAAATTATATAGGGTCATTATTGGGTCTCTACTATACCTTACAGCAAGCAGACCTGATATAATGTTTTCCATATGCCTTTGTGTTAGGTTCCAGGTGAACCCAAAAGAATCTCATCTTATTTTTCTAAAAAGGATTTTGAGATATATAAAGAGTTGTCCAAGTCTAGGCCTATGGTATCCTGCTGAATCAGAATTTGAGTTAACTGGATACTCAGATGCTGATTTTGCTAGATGCAGGGTGGATAGGAAAAGTACTTCAGGAACCTGCTAGTTCCTGGGTATGAGATTAGTATCCTGGTTTTGTAAGAAATAGTCATCTGTGTCTACCTCAACTGCTGTGGCAGAATATATTGCAGCTGGCAGCTGTTGTTCCCAGATGATGTGGATTCAAAATCAACTACTAGACTATGGTCTCAACTTAAATAATTCAACTATACTATGTGATAACACAAGTGTTATAGCTATAGCACAAAATCTAGTCCATCACAGTAGGACTAATCATATAGATATTAGACATCATTTCATAAGAGAGTGTGTAGACAAAAACAAAATTAAACTTGTTTATATTTACACTGCTTTATAAAGAGCTGATATATTCAGCAAACCTATAGATGAGAGAAATCATCTATTCTTTATAAATCAGCTTGGAATGATAAATGGAGAAGATTTAGTTTAGTTTCTGTCTGCACACGACGAACTTGCCAAAGTTCATCGAACGGAGCTCGACGAACTATGGAAAGTTTGTGAGATATTCGTCGAACGGAGGTCGACGAACTTCTGTGAGTGAAGTTGTTTTCGTCGAACAGAGATCGAAGAATTCACTTCAGAAAACTTTCGCCGAACGGAGCTCGACGAAATTTCTTCAGATCTTCAGGCGGAGGTCGACGAATTATTTAACTATCAATTATTTCGTCGATCTCAGGTCGAAGAATTTCCTAATTTTCGTGGAACGGAGTTTGTCGATTCATATTCTGGAAAACCTTATATCTAGATTTTCTTTGACCTCCATCCCGTGTTTTCTGTTCCCTTTGCACTTGATCGTCATTTTCTCTCTTGCAGGTGATCACATGGCGATTCAAGCAGGAACCCTGTCTGCAATGAAGTTCGACATCGACTTCAATGTCGACTTTGACTCCTTCCAGCATTCAGACCCAATCTTTCTGCATATTCTGGAACTCCTGGAAGAGCGGCAACTGAAGAATCTGATGTCAACAAGAATCAAATTGTCTGGAACTGAGATTAGAGAATGGGTCTACACATCTTCAACTACAGAGGAAAATACCATGACAGGATCAATTGCGGGTAATTCTGTTTCTCTAACTCCTGTTGTATTAACTGAAATTTTTGGACTGAGTAATGGAGAAGAAGAATTGGAAATGCCTAATGAGGAGTATGACATGATGCTGAGCCTGATGGGTTACACTGGAGATAACCCCAATAAATTATTGAAGAAACACTTATCTGTAGAATTCAAGTTTCTGGCAGATATTGTTGGGAAAATCTTGCTAGGCAAGAATACTGCCCATGATTACATAACCAGGCATCAGTTTCTGGTTATCTGTGTAGTAGTCAATAAGAAACAAGTGGACTGGGCACAGATCATCTTTGATCTGATCAAGAAAAAGAATAATAAAAAGGAAGTCTGTTTTGGAAGGATCCTAGGGATCTTTTTGAAAGAAAAAGCTGATGAATCACTGGTCTCCCCGACCATATTCATCAATGCCAGCAAAAGGCTTACCTGTGCCTTGTTTGGCAGGTTGGAGAGGACAATAACAAAGCCTGCCAAGGGCTCATCCTCTGCCACCAAAGCTTTTGAAAGCACAAGGGCTGTTACAGCCACTCCCCCCCCCCTACTAATGAGATCCCTCCTCCCTCTCCTCAACATCAGACTCTCCAACAACCTCCTCCACCATCTCCCCTACTCCACAACCACAACAACAACCTCTACAACAAACCCAACAACAATCTACTCATGTTCTTACTCCAGCTACATCCTCTACCACCTCTCCACCAATAGATCTCACAGAGATCCACTCTTCCCTCCTTCAGGAAACTCAACAACCAACCCCACCTCACTCCCCCCATGATACATACATTCCTTCACCACCACCATCTCCTCTTCCACCATATTTATCCCCCATACCATCTTTCACCCTACCATCAGACACAACAATGCAAGATGCTCCTCCTCCATCCTCACCACCATCTACCAACTCCAAATGTTTCCACCCAACCACCACCTGAAACATCAACTACATCACTGGATTCCTCCACCATATCATATATCATTGCCCTCATCAAAACAATAATAGCAGAGGCCATTACACCTCTTGCTACTTCCATCTCTACCCTCTCTGCCCAAATCTCTGCCCTCACTGTTTCCCCCTCTTCAGTTAGGGGCCTGGCTCCAGTTGACACTGAAACCAGGCAGGGGGAGACACTTGATGAAGAAGTTGTAGCAGCTCCAGCAGTTTCAGTTTTAGCAGCTCCAGCAGATGTAGAGGCAAAAACAGCACAAGATACAGATTTTATAGTAGAAGATCCAGATTTGATTGATTTCATTCATTTTATTGAGACTGACATGGATTTTGATGAATCAGTTACTAAAGAGATAGTTACTGAAGTAATTCTCACTGCTGGTGATTTTATTTTAAATCTCACAATAGATTTAGCTTATTTGCTAAAAAAATTTGATACTGCATTTTTGAGTTCCATTCCAACAGATTATACTAAGCCATCTTTGGCCATTGTCTCATATTCTTCACCAATTTCTCCAAAAGTTGCCAAGCAACTCAGGGACAGTTTTGCTGTTTCAAAGCCTGCAGTCATGTCATCTTCTCCAGAAGCTATCTCTGCTCCAACCTTTGTGATGGATGACTCTCTAATGCCAGATCTTGATGCTTTGATCTTGGCTGATATTGAAGAAGAGAATAAGGCAGTTGCTGAAAGTACTGTCACAGTTAGCTCTCCAGTTCCTCCTGCAGTTCCATCTAAATTAGAAAAGCCTATTATTTCTGCTGAGGCCCTAAAGGCATTAAATGATCTATATGATAATTCTCAGGGATCTTATAATGATGATGAGGAGGAGTATGAGGATTTAGATGAGGATAGAAAGAAGAAGAGAGTATCTGAGAAAAGGAAAGCTCGTCCTCCTCCTGCTCCAAAGCTAAATCCAGCCAATGACACTCCCTACTATATCCTTCAGAAGATAACTCCATATAAAGGGATGCTAGCTTGGATGTGGTTATCTAATAATGAACAGAAAGAGAGAAGGAAAAGCAGAAGATACTCCCCTCCTCCAACTCAGAAGTACAGAAGGGACCCTCCTCCTCCTCCTCCAGCTGCTGGTGCTTCAAGTTCAATATCTCAAAGGACTACCCAATTTTAAACTTACCAAAGACATCAGGGTAGATCCTCATCTTCAGGAGGCAGCCAGCAAATACATTATTCTTCTGGCAAGCAATACCAACCTCAACAACAATAGCAACATCAACAATAAAAACAGCAACAATTCACTGAACATCAACAAGCTGAAAGCTCCAACAGACCTCCTTATCCTCCTGTACCCTTTGAAGATCCAGAAATAGGTACTTCAGCTAGGATGGCCAGGTTCCAAGAACTTGTTGGCCTATATAAGATCAACAAAGCCAGAGCTGAAGGAAAGGATCCCTCAGAGTATACAACAATGTCAAAGTACAGGAAAGAAGAGCTTAAGAGGTTTGAGAAAGCAAATAAGTTCTTCAATGTTGATGATTATATGAAGTTGCACCCAGAAGTAGTAGTAGTCCCCAGAGCCATATCTTTGAAGATTTTAGGGGCTGCTGATATGACCATGACCAAAGTGCAAGCTTCAGATCCAAACATAGAGATTGTCTTTACTAAGCTAGGAGACAGGAGCAAAGAAGAAAAGTCAAAAGAGAAGAAGCAAAAGAGATGAGCTCTGAACTGCTTAATATCTGTTATGTTTATAACTGTTTTCTTATTTCTAAACAAAGCTTATCTATATATATATCTGTTGCATGTGTTCATTTTTCCCTGCAGATATATGTTTTTCCTGCTTTGTTTATTTTTAGTTTAGTCTGAGTCTGTAATTAGTGACCTCACCCAAATAGCGGGAGATTGCTGGAACCCTAGTTTGATTTGGGCTAGGTTCACTAAGTCACTAAGTTAGTATCTTTTGACCCAACATATATAGCCAGGATCATAGTTGTGTCCTCAAGTCTAGGCCAATTCCTTAGAATCAACATCACATGGACCAGCTATCAACAAGGCTGCCAGAGACTCGAGACTTAGAGATTTTAAAGACTCTGTAAAATGAGTTTGACGTTCATCAAACTCAGGTCAACGATAGTCTTGCTGAGCTCGATGATCTCAAAGAAAATTCTCTGAGCTGAGCTCGACGAACTCTGTTCCTTGGTCGGCAAAAACTTGGACACTACTTCAACACTTCAAGTTCAGAAAACATCAAAATATTCTAAAGTCCAGAATCAGACTTTGGTCGACGAACTTAGTTCTCAGATCGACGAACTTCGTTCTTTGGTCGACAATCTTTGGACTCTACCTTCAGAATTCTGTCAGACTTTGTTATCTAGACTCAGGTCGACAAACCTAGTTATCTGCTCGACGATTTCTGGATTCTTTACTTCAACTTCTTAAAGCCAGAAGCTTCTCAAATTTTCTAAGTCCAGAATCATCTCCAGTCGACGAAATTAATTCTCAGCTCGACGAACTTTGACCACTTTGGCTAGAGTTATCCAGTAGCAGTTAGTGGTCCTTAGCTCGACAAAATCAATTCTCAGGTCGACGATTTCTGGATACTTCACTTCAATCCTTTCATTCTAGAAGCATCTGAAAATACTCTAAGTCCAGAATACTTTGCTGAACTTCAGTCAACAAAATAAGTTATCAGCTCAACGAACTTCATACACAGAAAAGACAAAGTTTCTAGAGCATACAGTTCTGTCTTCAGCTCGACAATCTTGGAACTCAGCTCGACGAACAGAAGTCATCTGATCGACGAACACAGCAACTCAGCTCGATGAACTGTGAACTCAGCTCGACGATTTCTGTTATCTGTTCGACGATTCCAGACTTAGTTATTTCCTTTCTTCTGTCCCCATCTTACTGCAATAATTCCTGTGTAATTAATGCTCAAATATTCTCTGAATATAACCGTTAGAAGGAGCATTGATTATGGTCTTCTCCAGGATTATTGCTTTCCATTTTTCCATGGGACAGTTGGGGAAATAAATCAATACAGTCTATTTTCAAGGTTGTCAGCATTAATTGCAGTAGAGGAATTCAAAATTCGAAAGACAATTTCTTCAGGAAATATAAAAGAGATTTTCTCTCTTTTCCTGTGGACACAAGGACACAACAGAGACTGTGCACACAGAGAGACACACACAGACACAAAGAAAGTTACAGTCAGTCTGTCATCATGGAATTCTCTGCTCTTTCTTTCACAAATCTCTGATACAGAAAAGAAGCCCTAGACCAGAAGAACATCAGCTCTCTGAAGAAGAATAAGAACAATTAATCAAAAATCAAGAGTCTTCATTCTTCAACTCTCCAGGACACTTCAAAGGACAACATCAATTTCATCAGTCAAGAAGTTCCTGAAGATATTTTCTGAACAAGGCTTAAAAATAGGAGGCCTATCACGCTGAAGCAAAGCTCCAGTTTTCCCTGAACCATTCTACATCTCAGGGGGAGCTATTTGCTAACATCATACCCACTAGTCTTCTCTTAGATTGTTAACAGAGAAGACACCATCATCTCTCACCCCCCCCCCCCCCACTGTATAAAGGATTCCCAACTCCCTTCAAAAGTGATTCTTGGTTGCAAGTCACCTGACCAAAAGACTTGAGGTTCGGTTTTTGAGCACCTGATCAAAAGCTCATTGGTGTCAGGCACCTGATCAAAACTCTGAGTGGATTCCTACCATGGTGGTAGAAGAGTGGATGTACCCAGGTTGGGGAACCACTATAAATTTCTTATGTCGTCTGGATGCCCTTTTCTTTGTTTCTTGTTATGGCTGTGATAGTTAGCTTTGCTGTGTTTAAATTTTAATTTATTTCCTACAGCACTAGGACTAGATTGAATTAGCCAGAAAATTTTATAAACTCTAAATACTTTATTCACCCCCCCCCCCCCTCTAGAGTATTTCTGATCTAACTCATCACTTTCAATTGGTATCAGAGGTATTTCACTACCGTGGGGCGGTAGTATACTATCGTGTGGCAATAACACTCGACGCTCTCAAAGCCTTCGGCTAGGCGTTTAGTGCCTACCGCGCGGCGGTAGTATTAGCGTTGGTGGTAGCTTTGGCGATTTATTTGGCCAAGTTCTCGGGTTGGCTACCGCGCGGCGTTAGCCTTACCGCGGAGCGGTAGCATAGTAGTTATGACGCGTCCACGTGTCAACGCCTGATTTGAGTTTTGAGTAGTGGCGTCCTTAAGAAGTTAGGTACCGCGGCGGTAGTCCTCGTAAACTGAACTCTAGAAAGAATTATGACCGTTCGCTGGTTTTATTAAGGGATCCGAAGGCTGGAAGTTGCCCCTGCGAGTTTATAGCCGAGAGTGTAGGTTTCCATCTCACTTTTCCCTTAAATCTTCTCTTTTTAAGTGTTAGAGAGAAGGGAGAGCGAAGAAGGAAGGAGATCTCGCCACGGTTGGAGTTCTGAAGCTCTGATTCGCAAGACGAGTACGGATCTGTGGAGGCAAGATCATTGCGCTCGCGTTCATCCGTCTAGATCTTTGACATGGCACCGAAGAGAGCGCAAAGGGTAATGATTCTCTACTCGTACATGTGAAGTCACTTCTTTTGCATAGGAAACCCTATCCCGCGAGTGTGCGGTGAGCGTGAGGTATTCCTTCGGGTAGATATGGTATATCCCTGTAGTTTTGCATTTAAAGTTCGGAATCGACGTATAAACATAGGCATGGTATGTGAAGCCCATCCGGACAGGTTGGTCTGGATTGGTGATGTTTTCATATGCTTGTTTTGCCGGAGAAGACTATGTGCTATATGTTTTTTCGGTTTCTATGTGGTAGATTGCAGTAGGGAACTTTGGGAACAAACTCCAAGGAGCACCCAAAAATCTGGGCAGAATCATATTTCTACCAGGTACCGCACGGTGGTAGTGTTACCGTCGACGGTATCTCGGTGAGAGAGATATTATGAGGCCTGTCTTATTGAGACCTGGGGTCCATTATTGTGGAGCTAAGTGCTTGGAGGGCCCAGCTTGGTGGCCTGAGAGCCAGCTAGTGAACATAACACAGTTATGTGTGTTGGAATGGGAAATGGGAGATTGACCAGCATCGTGGCTCATTGCACCCAGCGATTTGAGCAATGGGATATGACCGAATTGTACTCAGTAGCTATGTCGATCGACCTGTGTGTAGTGTTACCCGTTGTAGCCATAATTACGAGTCTTAGGCCTTGAGCTGGGAAGACCATAACATGATCCTGTGGGGGGAGTTCTCAGAGGCTTTTCTGGAGCACTTCATCTTGGACGTCGACCAAGCTGCGCTACAGGAGAGGTTCTTGCAAATCCAACAGGGTGATCGGACGATGCTAGACTACGAGAGAGAGTTCATCCACCTGGCACGTTTTGCTTGGAACTTAGCAGCCACAGAGAGAGATAAAGTTGTTTGTTTCTACTAAGGCTTATGAGATGACCTGAGGCAGGCCTTGATTATGATCTCTCAGTCCACCTTCCACACCATAGCTACTCACGTCGTGACGTTAGAGTTAGATTAGAGGATGGTGTCCCAGCAGCGTCGAGGACAGGTTGAGGTCCACATAGGCCAGGAGTGAGATAGAGGAGCTGCTCCCCGCCAACAGGAGAGAGATCGCAAACAGAGACAGTGCAGACATCCATATAGGCTCCCACCAGCACCACAAGCACCCCAGCACCGTAACAGGAGTCCATGCCAGCTCCAGTACCACATCTAGCACTGATAGCTCGATGAGATGTTCCCTTTGCCAGGAACTGCTTCCTGTGCCAGCAGTAAGGACATATGAGGACCTTTTGCTCGTATGTGGCAGGAAGACTAGGAGTAGGAGCTATTCAAGGAGGATAAGTGGTATGAGGACAGGGCCAGAGAGGTCGCAGTGGTAGTGCTAGTAGGAGAGGTCAGCAGGGCCGCGCAACACTCTTGGACTACTTCTAGTAGAAGGAGAGGTCAGCAGCGCAGCCATAGATCTTTGTGCGCTTGGAACCAATTGACTCTCTGTAGTTGTTGTCGTTCTTGGCTCGCTAGAGTTCTTCATGCGTGAATGGGAGGGAGATGAATTTCTTTCCTTTGACAGAGACGATTAGTACAGACCGCAGAGAGGCGGCTGAACCCTAGGAATGCAAGATTTCAGTCTCTTTTCATCTTCGTACTGAATACATAACACGAGGCGCCTTATGTACATCTTTGTGAAAATAGGATACCGCTGGCGGTAAGACTAGCGCCCGACGGTAGGTTCACGTGCTTGTTGTGTTATTTGTCATCTAAAATTGGAATAATATTTCAAATTGATGTTTTTCCTTTTCATAGAGCTAGCGCCCCATGGTAGAAGGTAGCGCCACGTGGTAAGTCAGTAAGTCGAAGAAGCCTTCTCGTGAAATGGCTAGCATGGCGCGGTAACCACTGTCGTCTGGCGGTAGGTCGGTTACTCGAGGAACCCTTCGAGACATTCATCGAGAGGCTAGTGCGGCACGATAACAACTATCGCCTGGCAGTAGATCGGTTACTCAAGAAATCCTTCTCGCCTTAGACCTCCAGCATGGACCAGCCCCCGATGTGGTGATAAGTATATATCTTAGACGATAAAGATATATCAGATATTACTACCTATATATTAGCCTTATCACATGTATATATCCATATTAGATATAAGTTTTTTAAAATGATATGTATATGTATACTTCTTTAGGACTACTTCTGGTAGAAGGATATCCCACAAAAACTCTCTTTTATAATGGATCAACACACTCCTTTATATCTCAGGACTTTATTACATCTAAGGAAAATGTCATCCGCTTGTCTGGACTGTTTATACGGATTTGTCTTCCAGATAGATCGGACATGGCGTATACAGAAAAATGCTCATTCCAGGCCGTGATAACGGATATGGAATTTGAAATTTACGCGATGATCCTAGCAATAACCAGATTTGACCTCATACTGGGAAAGGATTGGTTGGCCAAGCATACGGCCTAAATAAACTGTTCAACCTGAGAGGTCAAGCTTCAGAACCCAGACGGACAGGTAGTTACGCTGAAAGGTATACCCTCCATCTCTCATATTATTTTGACTTCTGCTTAGACTGTGAGGTTTGTTCAGCAAGAAGACGAAGTATTTCTTATCTACTTCGAAATGGAGAATAAGAATCAAGTACTCGTCGAGGTGCCGGTGGTACGTGATTTTACAGATGTGTTTTTGGAGTCCCAACCAGGTTTTCCCCCACAACGAGAAGCCGACTTCCAGATCGAGCTTGTGTCTGGAGCTTGACCAGTGTCCCAAGCACCCTATCAGATGGCCCCAAGGAATTGGCTGAGTTGAAGATCCAGCTTCAAGAATTAATAGATGTTGGATTTTTCCGCCCAAGTTCCTTGCCCTAGGGAGCCCCTGTGCTGTTTGTAAAGAAGAAGGATGGGATGATGCGCTTATGCATAGACTACATAGAGCTGAACAAGCTTACTATATAGAATACGTATCCGCTTCCAAAGATCGACGAGTTGTTCGATCAACTCCAAGGAGCATTCATATTCTCGAAGATGGACCTAAGATCTGGCTACTATCAGCTTCAGGTCCGGGAGGAAGACATCCCCAAAACTGCCTTTAGCTCTTGCTACGGGCTATACGAGTTTATGGTAATGTCATTTGGTCTCACCAATGCCCCCTCTGCCTTTATGGCTCTAATGAATAAGGTGTTCGAATCCTTTCTAGATATTTTTGTGATTGTCTTCATTGACGACATCTTGATCTACTAAAAAACCAAGGCCGATCATTATAGACATCTGCGGATGGTGTTACTTAAACTTCGGGAGCACTCTCTCTTTGACAAGTACAGTAAGTGTGAATTCTGGTTAGAAGAAGTTGGATTTTTGGGGCATACCATCAACAAAATGGTGTGTTGGTAGACCAAGACAAAATCCAAGTGGTTTAGAACTGGCCGCCGCTTAAGTCGACAACAGATATTTGAAGTTTTCTCAGTCTTGTCGGTTACTACTGAAAATTTGTGGAAGGGTTCTCTAAAATTGTGTTACCCCTCAACGCCCTCACAAGAAAAGATGATATATTCTGATGGATGCCAGAATGTGAGGCTGCGTTCATCGAATTGAAGAGACAACTAACTTCTGTCCCGATCCTCACAATCCCCTTAGGGACTGAAGGATTTCAGATTTATACAAATGCATCCCTGAAAGGATTAGGAGTTGTCCTAATGCAGCATGGCAAGGTGATAGCTTACGCATCACGTCAACTAAAGCCACACGAGCTAAACTACACAACCCATGACTTGGAGTTGGCGCGGTCGTCTTCGCCATCAAGATTTGAAGGCACTACCTATAAGGAGTAAGGTGTGAAATCTTCTCCGACCATAAGAGCCTCAAATACATCTTTACCCAGAACCAGTTCAACCTTCGACAACATCAGTGGTTGGAATTTCTATTCGATTATGACTTCGCTCTCCAGTACCACCCCGGGAAGGCCAATAGAGTGGCTGACGCACTGAGTCGCCAGCCCTCAACAACCAAAAACTAGATGGAGCAGATTCCAAGGGATTGGTTTCAGTCCCTGAGGTATTTGGAGATTACTCTTGTTACTCATAGGGATCTGGAATAATACCAAACACAGCTTTATTGGATGGAAATCCAGTGCGATATCTGGGATCGAATACGAGAAGCCCAAAAGATCGACCCGGAAGTGGCTCCAATCATCCAGTCCCTACAAGACGGGGCACATGAGGAGTTTAATCTGCATGATGGGATCTTACAGTTTAGACACTGTATATTTATTCCCTCTACTGGAGGAATCCAAGATGAAATCCTTTGAGAAGCGCACCATCCAAGTAATTTTATTCATCCTAGTGTAGTTAAGATGCATGGTGACATGCGTAGGACCATTTATTGGCCTGGAATGAAGAGAGGCATAACCAACTTTGTGGCTCGGTGCCAGACTTGCCAGAGGGTTAAAGCTGAATGCCGCAACCCAGGAGGCCTGTTCCAGCCCCTGCCGATACAAGAATCGAAATTTGAGGATATTTCCATAGATTTCGTTCATAGCTTACCCCGATCCCGTACCGGAAATGACTCTATATGGGTTGTCGTGGATCAGCTTACTAAGGTTGCATGGTTTATTCCAAACTGATAGGGTGACGGAGTTGACATCCTGGCTAGGATGTTCATAGAACAGGTGGTCCGATTCCACGGAGTACCGACGTCCATTGTGTCAGATCGTGATGGACGTTTCACATCTAAGGAATGGAGGCGGGTGTAGGCATATATGGGGACCTAGTTGGCCTTCAGCACCGCCTTCTATCCTCAGATAGATGGGCAGACGGGAAGGACAAATCAGACAATGGAGGATCTACTCCAACTTTGCATAATAGAGCACAATGAGCATGAGAACAGCTATTGCCTTTAGTCGAGTTTTCATATAATAACAACTATCAGGCCAGCATCAAGATGGCCTCATACGAGGCATTGTATGGGAGACGTTGCCGAACTCCGCTAACATGGGCTCAAGATGAGGACTCGGAATCCTTGGGAGTGGTTTATATTAACGATACCACGACAGCGATACGGCTAATCTAAGAGCGAATGCATGAAGCTCAGAGTTGACAAGCTAAATATTATGATGCACGACACCGACCGGTGGAGTTTACTATGGGAGAGATGGTATTTTTGAAAATTAAGCTCATGCATGGTGTCTCCCAGTTGAGGAAGCAAAAGAAACTAGATCCCCGCTATTTGGGCCCCTATCAGGTGATAGAGCGCGTTGGCCCCATTGCCTATCGATTAGCCTTACCCCAAGAATTAGGAAACCTTCATGATGTGTTTTATATCTCATCCTTGAGGCGAGTTCTCCGGAAACTAGAGCAGCATCTACCTATCCCACAAGTGCAACTCCAATTTGATAGATCCGTCCAGCTTGAACCAGTCAGGGTAGTGGATCATAAAGTTAAGAATCTACGTAACAAGGCCATTCTGATGATCAAGATATTGTGATCAAATCACGGACGAGATGAGTATACTTGGGAACCATAGGAACTAGTCCAAGAAAAATACTCGGAACTCTTTCCCTAGGTATATTATCCTTTTCCCCTACTTTAAGTAAATTTTTGGGGACGAAAATCTTTTTATTTTTATTTGATTGTAACATCCCAAATTTTATTAGGCCACTAGAACCCTAGTGGGCTCAATAAAAGTGATCTGAACCCCTACCCATGACCCACACCCCGGTAGGGGGTAACCCTAGGCAGGGTACAAAGAGCTAGGGAACTCAGTTTGGAGTTCTTTCAGTTCTTGTGGCCTCGTATAGTCAATACGAGCATGTTGGAATTCGTTCCGTTGAATTCCAAGATCATATGGTGGTTATGGTTGTTCTCCGTAGAACGTCCCGAAAATGTGATTTTTGGATAATGACCTAGAGAACTCCGAATTTAGTTCTGTCAGTTCATATGGCTTAGTGTAGTCAATACGAACCCATTAGAACTCATTACATCACAACCTGAATTCTAACGACAAATATAAGCATTTTGACCGTTTTAGCGGGCTACGACGTGCAGATTTTGGATATTTAGCAAACAAACTACGATTCGATCCCGGTCAGTGCCATTGGACCCGTGTGGTCAATACGAAGTCAACCTAGTACGTTATAGTTAATTTCAATGATGGGTGGTCAACCCGTGGTCAAATTAAACATAATTATGCACGAAAAAGCATGCGCACACAAATTATGATACGACACCCCAACTTTGACCCAACTCATGATGTCTTGGACCTATTTTGACTTTGACTAGAAAGGGGGACCCACCCTAGGGATGACTTTGGTCAAACCCCCCTAAAATTTCATTTTTGGACAATTTCCTCAAAGAGGTGGGCACCTCCTCTCCATAGCTTGGGAAGTGTCTTGTCTCCTTTCACCCTTGGGCCATCAAGGGTACTGGGTAGAAGGGGAGATGGGCAATGGGCCAAGGTAAGGCCCAACCACCCTTCCACTCCCCCCCCCCCCACCCCTTCCTCACTCCCAAGCCCAAACCCACCAAGATATCCCCCCCCTTTAGATGGTTGCCACCTAGGTACCCCAGGATGCTACCAACTGGCCTGAGCAAGTGGAGGAGAGGAGAGGAGTTCCTCCTCCTCATAGGATTAATCCCACATTGGCTAGGGGAGGGATGGCCACCCTCCCCAAGCCTATAAAAATCCATGCCCCCTGCCTTCTTCCTCACCAACCCAAATAAGCCCAGGGAGCCCACATTGGAACCCTAACATGCCGGGAAAAGCCAACCCAAACCAATCTCTATGCCACCTCTAATGACAACTCGGCTGGGGCCATCCCAAGCTTCTCCAGCCCAGTTGGAACCTTCTCCCCTTCCCTTTTCTAAATTTTTGGACGACCTGCATGGGCCTCCCGGCGGCTGGAGCGCCGCCGGCACCACCCGACCCATGCTCCGATTCGGGTGGAGGCCGCAAGAAACTAGCACCTCCCAGCACCAGTGGTGGCGCTGGGGAAGGTCTAGTTCATTGGGGATACCTTTCCCCAGTGGTGGAAGGTCGGCGTGTTGTCGGAAAGCACGGCTCTGGCGATACCCTGATAAATAGAGAAATGCTCTATTTTTACTCCAACGACGGCAAGTCACCGGGCCACCACTGGAGAGGAGCTCTGCCCCCGGCATGCCAGCCAGGGCTGGTTTCATGGCCGAGATAGTCACCGGAGAGGCAGGGTGGCGCGGTGGCGCTGGGAGCAGAGCCGTTGCCGTCCTACTCTCGGTTTCATAAATTCCGACGGTGACCAGCGGCGGCAAGCCGCCGGACCTCCGCCTAGAGATTCGCCAGTCCCCAAAGAGTCAATCGGGGGCGTTGTCGGCATCCGGTAGTGGTCGGCCGGCGGTGGCAAAGGGCCACCACCTTCTTCTCCGGCGGGAGAGATCACCATCGTTCATCTCACAGAATGAGATGAACGGTTGTGATAGCCTTATTTCCCTCCCCAACCTCCTTTTTTATACCACCCATAGTGGATCCGTGGCTGATCTGCTATGGGGAAGTGTCGGCAGTTTTCCCGGCCTGGCGTGATCCTGGCCGCAGGATGAGCCTTGATCTGTTATATGCAGACCAAATTCCTAATCAGAACACCGTATATTTGTTATAAAAGAATGTAGGCTCCTAGGGAAAAAATTTTAAACATAAAAGTTGTTCCCCTCATTAAGGGCTTTCTCCTCAAAAATTATGAGAATTTTTGGAATCGTTTTAGTATGTTTAAAAGCCCAAATGAGTTTAAATGGCCAAATTAGAGGCCCAAAATTGACCAAAATAATTTGAGAAAAATTGTGTGATAATTTTAGGCCTCTCTAAAGGTTGTATTAAAGTTTGAGAACCTCAGGAGAAAATTGGAGATTTCCAATTTAATCGAAGGCTAGGGACGCGCTCAAAAATCAATGCGTTCGATTTTCTCGAAATGAAAATTGGAGCACGCGACCATCTTGTAGTCCAAGAATAAGTTCAAATTATTTTATCAACGAGAGTGATTGAGGCAAGTGCCCAAGCTCTGAGTATTCCGAGGTTTCGTAGAACTACTGAGCGCCTCGTATTTATCCATTATAAAGCTCTCGAGTAACTTGGACAAGTTTGGAAAATGAAAATACGAGCAAACATGCTCGACGAATAATAAAGGTGTAACCCTTAAATTCTCTAGGTTTGATTAATCCACAACAATAAAGGGTGTAACGGAACTATTATCAGACCTAAATAATGGGTGAAACCTAATGTAACACTCATTATCCGTCGCATAGCATATAACAGTAGGTCCGGTCGGGGCCCGATGCCATATACCACAGACTGACCGGAAGGTTACTCAATGGAAACCATACAACTAAGAAACAACGTCCTACACAGAGTACATTCTAACGAAAGCAATTTTAATAGTTGCAAAACAAAGAACACAGCATAAGCATGAATGTCCACTACAAAACCCAATGGGAATGAACGTACAATACACAAGTACAATGGCCTTAAGGCCTTACAATTATTTACTCAAATTATAGTATTTTCCAAACCTCGGCACACAAGCCGGTCATACATGAGAATAAAAGAAAACACTCAAAATTAGGCCTTCGAGGGCCGGCTTAGCAACAAGGGCTTTTTGCCCACTATTTACCACTTGGCTCCGCAGTACCTGCAAGCACAATCCACCGCGACGGTGGAAAACAAAAGCAACGGTCAGCTATGATGACCAAATTATAATGACCCTGCCCCCATATGCAGGGCGGCGATGCTCCTTCCCTGCACTTTTTTAGCATAACCAAGCAGTATAGTGAATAAACACTTCATCACAGGCATGGGCACACACGGCCACACACCCTGTGCTCTTAGGGCACATTCTCGGTGAACACTGTCAAAGTCCGTTGACTCACCACCACCTCCTGGGCGGCAATAACTCGTGAGCATTTGGTTTTTCTGGCCACTGTCTAAGACCCTCTATCTATGCCAATGGCAAGTGTCAAGTACCTTTAGGTCTCTTTAACCGAACGACATAGAGCGGGTACGGTTTCTCCTGACCCGTTGCTCACACCGCAACGTCAATTTAAGCCATATACGCGGGTCAAACTTTCCCTAGTCCCAAAACGATCACACACTTCACATAACCCAGTTATGTGCAAGTTGGCTCCCAGGACACCATGTTGGCAGAATCAGGCATCTGCCCAGTTTTTCGAGTGCACCTTGGAGTTAGTCATCGAGGCTCCCTGTTGCAATCTACCGCATAGAAAACTCGAAAAACAAACATCCGCACAGAGTCTTCTCCGGCCATCAATGCAATGCAACATCACCGATCCAGACCAACTTGTCCGGGTAGGCTTCACACATCATGCCTATGTCCGTTTCTCATTCACGGACTCTACATGCTAAACAACGGGGACTATTCATGTCTACCCGAAGGAACGCCTCAAACTCACCGCAAACTCGCGAGAGCGGGCTTCCTATGCAAAGAAAAGATGACTTCATATGTCCTAGGATGAGAATTGTTACCCTAGCATTTCTCCTTGACACCATGGAAATCTATGCAGATGAAAAGCACCACAATGTCCTCGCCTTCATAGATTCGAAGTCAGCTTGCGATTTGGAGCACCGAAGCTCCGCCGGCGGCCGGATCTAGATTCCTTCTTCTTCCTTGCTCTTCCCTCTCTCTAGAAGTTTAGAAAAAGAATAACCCAAAGAGAATGAGGGTTTTCAACCCTATTCCTGGGTATGTACTAGCAAGAACAGCCCTGAGCTATTGGATCCCAAAATAAGGAAACGAACGGCCACGATTCGCTCTTGAAATCCAAAATTTGGGCCGAACACGGCTTGTGACACGCCCGTGTCCAAGTCCGTGTTCCCCATTCGCCATCGAAACCGATGCGTCCCGAAAAGAACACGGGCTCTCGACACACCCATGTCAGGATCGACACACATGTGTCGTCCAGTACACGCTCGTATAGCTGGGCGTGTTCCTCCATCGACACAGGACCGCAAAAGCCCGAAAGGGACACGGGTACTCGACACGCCCGTGTCGCATTTGACACGCTCGTGTCAACCCGAGACGGCCCATATGCTGACCCCGTGTATCACCCCCGCCACAGCCCGACTTCACCCCGTGAAGGACACGGCCTGGGACACGCCCGTGTCTCAGGCCATGTTTGTTGCTCGACGATTGTCGACTCCAAATTCATCGACCACTCGGCCAGATCGTCGACCCAAGCACAACACTCCCCTGGGACACGCCCGTGTCCTAGGCCATGTGACCCCTGCCAAGTTCCAAACTTGGCTCAAAACGCCACCCGTCGCTCTTTTGAGTTTTGGTACGTTACAACTCTCTCCCTCTTAAAAGAATTTCATCCCGAAATTACATAAAGGAAAGATAAACAGAAAACTTAAACGGTACCTGAGTGGAATAACTCCGGGTACTCCTCAAGCATGGTCTGCTCTCGCTCCCACGAGAGCTCCTCCCGACTGCAGTTGTCCCAACGGACCTTGACCATCCTGATCTCTTTATTACGTAGCCGCTTGACTTCCGAGTCCTCATTGCGAACGAGCTTGATCTTTGTCGTCAACCCATTATCGACCGCCACTTGATTGACCGCAATCACTTGCGAAGGCTCTTGCACCGCCTTCCGCAGCACCGATATGTAATGACCCAAGTTCAACATTGGGTTGCAGGTTAGGTGACACGGCGTGGGACACGGGCATGTCCCAAGGCGTATCATGCTCGGGTTGAGTAGTGGAGTCTGATCGACAAAATTGGGTCGACGGAGGGAACACGCCATGCTACACGGGCATGTACCATGTGACACGGGCGTATCAGAGAGCGTGTCCCCCTCTGGTCGATGAACTGCACTCGACGATCGTCGAGTGGCAAGAAAGGGGAGTATACGGCCTGTGATACGGGCGTATCACAGGGCGTGTCCCTTGCGGGTTTCAGGCGGGACTGTGTGTACTGGTGGACACGGGTGTGTCCTGGTGTACACGGCCTAGGACACGGGCGTGTCCCTTGGCCATGTCCCGCCCGGGTAAAGTGAAGATTGTGCTGTTTGAAGTACACGGCTACAGGACACGGGCTTGTCAGGCATGACACGGGCGTGTAGGGTGTGACACGGGCATGTCACACGGTCGTGTACTGGTTGGATTTAAGTCGGTTGTCTGCCGCTTAAGTGACACGGCCTGTGACACGGGCGTGTCACAGGGCGTGTCAGGCCATGTTCAGCCTATTTTTAGGCAAATCTGAGCCATTCATTTCCTTATCCTAGATCCAGTGGTCTAGGCTTATTCCCTGTGGATAAAGGCCGAGAAATGAGGGATAAAATCCCTTCATTTCAAGTCTTCTTCTTCTCATTCTCAAAGAGAGAGAAAGAGAGAGAGAGGGCAAGGGAAGGAAAGGAGGAAGAAGAAACCAGCTGCTGGAGGATCTGCAGAGTGCGGAGCCAAGATCCGAGATCAGATTCGTGGAGGCAGAGCCGAGACGGTGATTTCCATCTGGTTACGTCATGGCTCCAAAGCGATCTGCAAGGGTAAAGATCTCCTTCTTGGACATCGAAGTCCTTTCTTTATGCATATGCATGGAATCCTCCATCAAGAGGTGGATATCGTAAGCGATTCCTTGGTTGAGTCTGCATCTAGAGCCGGAAGTGAGGAGTATGACATAGACATGCTGTGTGAAGCCCATCTGGATGGGTAGTCTGGATTGGTGATGATTACGGGAAAACCGGAGAAGACTCTCTGGATTTGACACTACGTAAGATTTATGCTTTATTGTATGGATGTCTGAATGTACTGATGTTGATTATGGATGTATGAGTGCTTTGAGTAAGCTCCTGGTTGTGATGAGAGCTCAATTGGTAGCAGCGCCTGGGCAGCTGAGTTAAACCCGGCCTGCTACACCACAAGGGTGGGTTGATCTGTATTAGTGGGGGTCGATTGGTGGCAATGCCTGGGGAGCTGAGTTAAACCTGGCTTGCTACACCACAAGGGTGGGTCGATCGGGAATAGGTTGGGGGGTCGATTGGTGGTAATGCCTGGGGAGCATCGATAAACCCGGCTTGCTACACCACGGGGGTGGGTCGATCTGCTCTGGATGTTTGTGGATGTTGTGAGGTTAGTACCTCTGAGTGGGGTGGTCGGAATGTCGCCAGCCAGCAGGATAGGTGGACTAGGATCGGACCGGCCAACCAACAAGTTAAAAACCTCTGATCGGCGGTGGATGACTGGAATATCAGGTACACCAATAAGGTGTCTTGAGTGCACGAAGCGTCTGGTTAATACCGGCGATTGTGATATGGTTGTGATTGGTTGATTGATAGATATGATGATGACAATACATACAGGGAAGGAACCACTGCCCCGGGTAAGGGGTAGGGTCGTTACAATTGGTCAGCTAAAGCTGACCGTTACTTTGTTTGCCGCTCTTGGGTGGATGTCTAATTGCAGGTGTTGATGATTGAATTGATTTGAGCGGAATGGAGAATTGCTACTAAAGTCCCTTGAAGGTCGTGCGAAGCATGTTTGGATTTCATGCGTGGCCGGCCTGTATGCCGATGTATGAAACTGTATAATTATGAAAAGAGAAATTTGTAAGGCCATAAGGCCATGGGTGTGTGTGTTGTATACATTCCTGATTTGATATATAAATGTAGAGTTTGTATATTAGTGAACATTCGCTGTGTTGAGTTCATACAACATAATATGTTGCGCTAGAATGTTTTGAGTTAGGATACGAGTAGATTTTGATTCCACAAGTAATTCCGCCGCTTGTCTGTGAAATATGGCATGGGGCCCCGACCGGACCCACCATTATATTCCATGTGACGAGTGGGGGCGTTACACGATATGTGGAATACATCGTATAGACCACTTAGCTCCACTAATAGCCTCAATCGATAAGCTGCTTCGCTGATCCGCTCCAGGACCTCAACCGGTCCAAGGTACCTCGGACTTAGCTTTTTCAAGCGCCGCACCCGCAAGACACCCTTGAACGGCTTGATCTTAAAGTACACCCAGTCGCCGACAGCGAACTCCACGTTCCTATGCTTGGCGTTATAGTACTTAGCTTGGCGGTCCTGAGCGATTAGCAACCTCTCTTGAATCGTTTGAACCAACGATGTTGCATCTTCCACCTCTTGGTGCTTGTATAACTTTGACTCACTCGTTTCCAACCAAGACAACGGCGTGCGCCATCTTCTACCATAAAGGGCCTCGAAGGGCGCCATTTGTATGCTTGTCTGGTAGCTATTGTTGTAAGCGAACTCCACCAAGTATAGGTGATCTTCCCACTGCTTCTCGAAATCTAGAACACACATGGGAAGCATGTCTTCCATCGTCCTATTGACCATCTCGGTCTGACCATCCGTCTGCGGATGAAAGGCTGTGTTGAAACTCAGTTTTGTTCCCAATATCTGTTGCACCAACCTCTAATCATTGGACGTGAACCGCCCATCTCGGTCACTCACGATGTTGTGGGGCACACCATGAGGCCGTACTATGTTATCCACATATAACTTTGCCAATTTCTCCACCGAATCATCCTTCCTGTGTGGAATGAAGTGCGACACTTTCGTCAGAGGATCTATGACCACCCAGATGACATCATTTCCCTTTTGCGACCTTGGCAATCCATGCACAAAGTCCATAGTAATGTCGTCGAACTTCCACTCCGGAATAGGTAAGGACTTCAAGAATCCTCCCGGCTTTTGGCATCCCTCCTTCACCAAGGCGCATGTTTGACACTTCGCCACGTACAGTGCCACATCCTTCTTAATCCATAGCCACCAGAACAATTTCTTCACATCGCGATACATCTTTGTGCTCCCTGGGTGAATCAAGTACTTGGTATGATGCGCCTCATACAACAATTCTGCCCGCAAATTGCCCACTCTTGGGACGCACAGACGACCGTCTTTCCAAAGCAATCCATCCTCAACAACAAATTGGGAATTTGACCCATCCAAAGCCTCAACCATGATTTGCTTCATGCGGCCATCCATATCCAAAGCCTGTCGAATCCGATCAGCCAGGTCGCACTGAACTTCAGTCTAGTTCAACTGCGCCTCGGCACTAGTCTGCTTGTCAACACCAGAGATCTCCAATGCCTCCACCTCTTGAATTAAGCGTTCATCATGAATCGACAACCAGTTGTCCCGCGCAGGCGCCCTGTGACTCAGCGCGTCCGCAACTGCATTGCCTTTACCAAGCACGTAGTGGATCTTGAACATGTAGTCCCCCAGGAACTCCATCCATCTATACTGCCGCAAGTTTAGATCCTTCTGATCCAACAAATACTTAAGGCTCTTGTGATCTGTATAGATATCGATCTTCATACCGTACAAGTAATGTCTCCACAGCTTCAAGGCAAAAATCACGGCCGCTAACTCCAAGTCATGGACCGGATAATTCCTCTCGTGCACTTTCAGCTGTCGCGATCCATACGTTATAACACTTCCATGCTAAAGTAGCACACAACCCAATCCACTGCCCAAAGCATTGTTATAGATATCAAAGCCTTCGGTCCCACTCGACAAACTAAGAACCGGCGCCGTGGTCAACCGAATTTTCAACTCCTCAAAAGCTCGTGCGCACTCCGGCATCCAAACGAACTTCTGCACTTTCCTCGTCATAGTCGTGAGTGGTAACGCTATCCGCGAGAAGTTCTCCATGAAGCGCCTGTAATAGCCGACAATCCCTAAAAAACTCTGGACTTCCGCTACCGTAGACAGCACAGGCCACTCTTGTATCGCAACAATCTTCGTCGGATCCACCACAACTCCCTCTCCACTGCCTATGTGACCAAGGAACGCCACTGAAGACAACCAAAACTCGTATTTGGATAACTTGGCGTATAGTTGATTCCTCCTCAGCGTCTCCAGCACCAAATACAGATACTTAAAGTGATCCTCCTCACTCTGCGAGTACACCAATATATCGTCGATGAAGACGATCACAAAATGGTCTAGGTACTCCCTGAACATCCTGCTCATCAAATACATGAACATCGACGGTGCATTCGTCAGCCCAAACGGCATGACCGTAAACTCATAATGCCTGTAACGCGTGTTGAATGCTGTCTTGGGGATATCACTCTCCCTTATCCTCAGCTGATAATAACCGGACTTACGATCGAATTTTGAGTACACTGATGACCCGACTAAGTGATCAAATAGATCATCAATCCTTCAGATCGGGTAATTATTCTTTTTTGTTAGCTTGCTCAGCTCTCGATAATCGATACAAAGTCTCAGGCTTCCATGCTTCTTCTTAACAAAGAGGACCGATGCGCTCCAAGGCGATGAACTTGGATGCACATAACCCTGCTCCAACAACTCTTGAAGTTGTACCTTCAGCTCTGTCATTTCCTTAGGCGCTAGCCGATACGGAGAGCGTGACACAGGTTTCGCACCTGACACTAGCTCAATGGTGAAATCAATCTCCCGTTGAGGTGGGGCTTCAGGAAGATTGCCAGGGAACACATCAGGGTACTCGGATACCTCTCAAATATTGTCCAACGTAGGCTTAGGCTTTAGAACCTCCACTAGCGTGAAAAACAGCTCTACTCCAGCACGAACTGCCTTCACCACCTGAAGAGCAGAGATCAAAGTCTTGCTCGACCCTTTCAAGCCCGTAAAAGTCATCTCACGACCTGTTCCCAACTTGACTTCCTTGCAATTGCGATCAATGTATGCTTGCTGCTCTGAGAGCCAGTCCATATCAAAGATCACGTTGAACTCCCCTAGCGGTAGTAACGAAGCTTGCAAGTCAAACTCTTGACTCTCACTCCATACCTAAACATAACAGATTTTATCCGTGAGAAGGACAAAAGGGAGTGCGAAGCTCCCAAATCGAACGGTGCACTCGCCGGATAATCACAAAGTGAAACAAAGCCTAGCACACACAGTCTTAGGCTAATATGCGCAATGGTAACAAGTATTTAAAGCTAAACTGCTATAAATTTAAACCGTACCTATCACCCCATCAGCATGCTTCCTGGCCTCCTGCTAGACCAAGTTGTACACCATAGGCTTCTTCTCGGACTTTGAGCGTCCGCTCCAGCAATCACGGGCAAGATGCCCCGGCTTCCCACAATTAAAGCATGCGCCCGGAGTTTGGCTCGAAGTCTCCCCAGATGCACCAGAAGAAGGAGATGGACCCGAAGTCCTATCCTTCTTATACCACATACGGTACGCAGACTTTGAGGAATTCGGCATTTTGAACATCATTTCCTTTGCACAAGAGTCCTCAACTACTCCTGACATAGCTTTTTTTGCCTTCTGAGCACCATCCCGATAATCTCGGGCAGGGTGCCTGAAAGAAATAGTGCCTAACCACCTAGAGGGGGGGTGAATAGGTGTACTTTTTCTTTTTACTTTCAGGCAGACAAACTGTTTTGTACTTTAAGAAGCAAATGCAAATTCTACAGTTATCACAACACAGCAACCACAGAAACAAACATTCACAGAGTGCACACATTATTTATAGTGGTTCCTCAAGGTCTAGGTACATCCACTTTCCCCCTTCATCTATCTAGTAGTGTACTAGATTCGGCCTAACTTCTACACTTCTCCTCAGATCCTCAGATCTTACAACTCAGAACCCCAAACAGGTTCCTACAACTCAGAGTGTCCCCACTCCTACAACTCAGGCACAAAGCCCTACCACTCAGTCTTCAACAAAACCTACACTCAGGCTAAACAGCCCTACCTCAGCCTTCAACAAGGCCTACACTCAGAGAATTGATTCTCCTACACTCAGGCTCAAAAGCCCTACCTCAGCCTTTATAAATTTAGGCTTACAACTCAGATCCCTTAGGATCCTATAAAAAAATAATAAAAAGTATTAGGTCACCACTCTGTTTGAGAGAATGAAGAGGGCAACCTCCTTGATCAGTTCTTGATAGCACTGATTCCTGAGATCAACTTTGTCTTTGCTTTCTTCAAGGCTTCTTGAGTCTGAACTCAGTAAAGTTGATCTTCTTGAAGTAGACCGGCTGGCAACTTTCTTCTTAGGATGGAGAATTAAATCTGGATCCTACTTTGCAGTCTAGTTCAGAACCTGCTTCTTAAGAGATTTTATTAATAAGTCTCTTTCTTGACTTCAATTACGGGAGTTCTCTCTCTCCAAGTAAATCTGAAGTTTCTTCAAAATATTGATTTACAGTTTTCTCCAGATCTATCTTGATCTTCTTAAATTTTAATCTTCTGATTGATTGATGATTCTTTTATTCTTTGATTGTGATCAAAAAATACTCTTCTGTTCAAGGAGAAAGGCCTTTATATAGTCTTCCTCCAAGGTAACCGGCTGATCGGGTTTCTAACGAACTTCTGACAGCTCTGACAGTTGCAGTAGACTGGCTGAAATGGCAGCTGTCAAGTCATCCAATCACTTCTTGAAATCACTGTCTCTGTCTGAAAGTGTCTAGACTGCACTTCATTATGTGTCGACACAAATAGACTAAGTGTCGACACAAGTGAACTAAGTGTCGACACTAGCATTGATGGTGTCGACATAACTCCTTGTGTTGTTGTAACAGCTTCTCGACACTGCTTCTTCATAATGTGTCGACACTGATTCTGTGTGTCGACACAATCCTTTTGTTGAATGTGTCGACACTGATTCTGTGTGTCGACACAAGTACTTCTTCTTTAACACTTAGTTGAATTCTGCTGTGTGTCGACACAACTACTTTATGTCGACACATGCCTTCTTATGTTGAACCTTGCTGAGTGTCGACACAAGTCCTGTGTGTCGACACAGTTGATGTCGACAATGCCTTCAGTGCATTGACATAGCTTCCTGGTGTCGACATATTGGATGTCGACTAAGCTTCTCTGGGTGTCGATACTGTCTCTAAGTGTCGACATGATATATGTTGAGTATTCTTTATAGTGTGTCGACACTGCCTGTATGTGTCGACACTTTTCTTCTGGTGTCGACTCTGCCCTTCCTGGTGTCGACACAAATACTCCAAGTGTCGACACAGCTTCTCTAGGTGTCGACACAAGCCTTCATAAGTGTCGACACATGGACTTAAAAACTTTTCTGCATTTCCTGCAATTACTTAACCTGCACATATAAACTCAAAGCACATCAAATACACCTTGATGTATATCATTGAGTAGGGTGAGGCTTCTTCAAATCTGGTACATATTTTCCAATGTACCCAACAATTTCCCCCTATATGGAGAAGTCATAACCCTTAGTCAATGATATACACCATACATAACAAATACACATTATGATGTATAACAATATTATATGACAGGGTAAATACTATACAAAACATATATAAACAATTTTCACAGAATAAAAATGTAACAGATTGAACATCAAACATTGTTTTGTTACAACTTCCAATAGTTTCATTAATCAAAAGTTTACATGGATTTTAATGCAAATGATTACAAAGTTGTAAACTTAGAAAATTCTATTCTATGGCTGCTCTGGCTCCTTAATAACAATGCCCTTTCCAGATTGAATCTTGGCTTGAACTGGAGCATCATTGTCATCAGCAGGCTTCTTGCCCTTAAGATATTTCTTCTTCTGTTCTTCAGCCCTTATCTTTTGTCTCTCAAAATAATAATAAGGCTTAGGGAAATACTTGCTAGGCTCCTGTGCATTAGGAGGTACCTTCCCTAATTTAGCCTTTCTTCTGTACTGTACAATAGCCTCTTGCCTGGCTTCATGTTTTCTCCATTCTTGGTCAGAGAACCATTTACCCCTCTCTAGGAAATTATCCTTTGCAGCCTTCCAAGCAGTCAGAATAATGTTTCTAGAAATTGGGCTCCATTGTTCAAAATCAGGCCTTAACTCTGCCTGTTCTTTGAACCACTTCTTGGACAAAAGGGTTTCTTGCTCTTTTAATACTGCCTCTAGCACAGGCTGGACTACTTTCTCAATGATCACATTTTGAGCACCTTCTGGAGGGCTATACATAGATTATATCTCTTGATGAATCATGTCAAAATCTGCTGGAGGGTAGATCACTTGAGTCACTTCAGCTTGCTCACCTCCAAAAACAGCAGGATGTATACCAGATTCAACAACATTATCATCATCACACAAAGGTGGATATCCAAGGGTAGCTCTAATGCTGTTTGAAATCCATTTAGCATGATCAGAGCCTGCTTTGACTAATACCCTCTCCCCCTTTATGACTTCTCTTTCTATATGATCCCTAAGATCATCCTTCTGAAATCTAATCTGAGCATTCAGATAGTTAACACAATCTTTATAAAAAGGTTTTAACTTTTGGAGCTTTTCAGTAATAGCATTTTGAGAATCTTCAATTGCAGTTTTTACAGCAGTTAGGTTTTCTTGTAATTGCTTGGCAAACTCTGCTTGGGTTATAGTCTAGCCTCAATTTGTGCATTAGCAATATTTTTCATTTCACTTACAATGGCATTATGAGAGGCAGTCAGATTATCATTCATCCTAATCTGATTTTCCAGGACGTATCCGTGTTTCACTGTCATATCATCAACTTGTGTCTTTATCTTCTCTTGATGAGTAGCCAGATATACCACTGCATTGCCTCCTTTATGAAAACAGTCAGTCATTTCCTTCTTATTTTGATTCACTTCAAATTTTATAGATTTTATGTCATGAGCCAGATCAAAATAAAGTGATTTATGTCCTTCAACCATATATTTTTCTAAAGTCTTTCTTTGCTCATCCATTTTGATCTGCAAATCCACCAACAATGAACTATAATTAGCAGTTGGAGCTTGTTGTGGAGCCACAGTTTGCAATGCTTTCTTGTAACTCTGGCTTCTTCTCTTGAAGACCATGAGCTTTCTTTTCTTGGCTCTAGCAGTTTCTTCATCCTCAGAAGCAGAAGTACTGGCAATGTCTACCCTTTCCTTAGGACTAGGAGGCAATTCCTTCTCAGTCCTTGGTAGCTCCTCCTGTGTCCTTTGCTCCTCAGTGTCATTTCTAGCAGTCTCCTCCTGTGACTCTACATGCTCCCCCTCAAGATTGATCTTCTCCCCCTCAAAAGCTGCTTTCTCTCCCTCAAAATCAGTCTGTAGTAAATTAGGGAATAGCTCTTCTAGAGTAAACTCCTGTTGAGTATGGACTGGAGAATCTCTTATCTCAGGAGTATTATCAGCAATTGATGTGTCTTCCATGACAACATCTTGTGGTTGAGTATATATCTGAGTTTGCTGATCAACATCAATTAATGATTCAGTCAAGACTTCATCCTCAATATGAAAAATTGATTTATTAACTTCATTGATTACCTCAAGAATTATTTGGGTTGTCCTTTCACTGTCTAAGTGAGTTGGCTCATCCACATGTTGAGGCTCCCTCTGGAGTGGATCCAGGTGAATAGGGCTAGCAGATGGTAGCTCCCCCTGCCTCTGGTCATCTTCAGGCCTTACTAGTGACCTTCCAGTAACATCAGTTGCTTCCTTATCAGCTTCATCCTCATTAGAACTGAAAACTACTTGCTCCTCTGAGCTACTTGAGGATTCTTGAGCCACAATGGCTTTCTTCTTCTTCTTCTGTTGAGGAACTTCCTTTTCTGGAGTAGGCATATCCTTGGTTAACACCCTATCCCACCTTGAGATAATCCTAACATCCATTCTCCTCATATGGTTTATCTTAGAACCTGCAGCTTGGTTCATCACTTCTGGAATACTTCCAGCCAAATACAAACTCATAATTCTACCCAGATTGGGCTTCTTCAGACTGTCCTTAATCTTGTCAAACATTACTATTGACCAATCAGTTTTAAGTTTGAAAATGATTCTTGTCATTAAACTGAACATGTAAGCTGATATCCTATCATGCCCACCTGGCTTGCTCAGAATCACCTTTCCTACTATTTTAGATAAAAACTTTCCTTGCATGTTCATCCCTTTTCTGTTAAAAACTAATCCAATCTTCATGTTTGAATCTAATCCACACAATTGCAGTGCCTCCCTTATCCTTGATGCATGTACATCTTCCTCTTCTTTAGTTCTAGGTAGATGTAGAACTTTTCTTAGACTTTTCTGGGTGACTTTCACCTTAACTCCTTGGACTTTGGATTTAATCTTAAGACCTGTGTCATCAAGGGTAGCTGCACTAAAGAATTTGAGGACCTCCTTCTTCCAAATCTTGATTGGCTCTGAAACTAGATACTCTAACCCAGTCTCTGCAACTAGGGTTACAACACCTTGAATGTCTGGTTCCGCGTCATCAAAAGCATGTCGCACTAGCTCATAACCTTCATTGATGTTCTCTTCTATCTTGGGCGCCATTAGGGTTTGGAGAAATTTTGAATTTAGAGAAGAGAGATGTCGACACACAAGTTTGGTCTCGAACCTATGATGAGCGTGTAGACAAATAATGTGGAAAACCTATTTATACCTTTCTAAAATCGAAGGTGAAAAGGCGCATCAAAATAATCTAAATGTGTCGATACTGTTGAAAAGTGTCGACACTTACTTCTAATGTCTCGACAACTATGTGTCGACACAAATATAGTCGACAGAATATATATGTCGACACTAATACATCTCAGCTCGACGATTAGTCGAAACTCTACTCGATGAAATTAGTGTTAAATCTAAGTGTCGACACCACCCTGGATGTGTCGATACCTACTCTGCATGTGTCGACACCATTTTGCTGAAGTGTCGACACAGACTTCCTAGATGTGTCGATACCATTTCTCTGGAATGTCGACACTACTTCTATGTGTCGACACAGACAACTCCTTGTGTCGACACTATTTTACTTAGCCAATTTTATGAACCTATTCTAAGTTCAACATACCTAATTCCATTTTAAAATTATTGAATTTGGTTTTATCTAGGGGTTTAGTAAATATATCAGCAATCTGATTATCTGTGTTAACATATTCTAGGGAAATGTCCTCTTTTTCTACATGTTCTCTAAGAAAATGGTATTTAATTTCTATGTGCTTAGTCCTACTATGTGAGAAAGGATTATTTGCAATAGAAATGGCACTTGTAGAATCACAAAACAAAGGTGTTCTACTTACTTGAATACCATAGTCTTCTAGCTGATGTTGTATCCACAAAAGTTGTGCACAGCAACTTCCTGCAGCAACATATTCTGACTCAGCTATGGAGATGGCCACACTAGTCTGCTTCTTACTGCTCCAAGACACCAGTCTTCCACCTAGAAATTGACAGGTTCCTGTAGTACTCTTCCTATCTTCCTTGCAGCCTGCAAAATCTGCATATGAATAACCTGTCAGCACAAAATCTCCATTCCTAGGGTACCAAAGGCCTAGATAAGGTGTGCCCTTAAGATATCTCAAAATCCTTTTGACTGCAGTCAGATGAGATTCTTTAGGGCATGCTTGGTACCTAGCATAGACACATGTAGCATACATGATATCTGGTCTACTAGCACTCAAATATAGTAGGGAGCCAACTATCCATCTATACAAAGTCTCATCTACATGTTTCCTTGCATCATCTTTGCTTAGAGACATACTTGACCCCATAGGAGTTTTCATGGTAGTGGATGACTCCATACCATACTTCTTTATTAACTCTAGGGTGAACTTAGACTGGCATATGGACAAGCCAACTTCAGTCTGTCTAACTTGGAGACCCAAGAAGAACTTAAGTTCCCCCATACTGCTCATTTCAAATTTTCCTTGCATAAGTTTTGCAAACTTCCTACAAAGATTACTTTATGTAGACCCAAATATTATGTCATCTACATATATTTGGACTAGGATAATCTTGCCTTTAGATTCCCTAAGGAATAGAGTCTTGTCTATTTTCCCCCTTGAGAATTTGTTCTCAATGAGGAAACTAGACAGGGTTTCATACCAAGCCCTTGGGGCTTGTTTTAACTCATACAATGCTTTCCTAAGTCTATAAACATAATCAGGTTTAAGAGGATCAACAAAACCTGAGGGCTGCTCTACATAGACTTCTTCCTTTAGATCTCCATTTAGGAAAGCTGACTTAACATCCATTTGGAATACCTTAAACCCTTGATATGTTGCATAGGCAAGGAACATCCTGATTGCCTCCAGTCTTGCTACTGGAGCAAAGGTTTGATCAAAATCAATACCTTCTTCCTGCCTATATCCTTTTGCAACAAGTCTAGCTTTATTCTTTATGATGATTCCATTCTCATCCAATTTGTTCCTAAAGATCCACTTTGTTCCAATGATATTGTGGTCTTTGGGTTTAGGAACAAGCTTCCAGACCTTGCACCTCCTGAACTGATTCAGCTCCTCTTGCATGGCCTCAATCCAATGAGGGTTAGAACTGCTTCTTCAAACTTCTTTGGTTTCACTTGGGATAGGAAGCTGGAGTAAAGAATTGTACTCAGATTCCTGATTCTTGTTTGCACTCCTTGTCTGGGATCACCAATTATCTGATTGGCTGGATGATCCTTTAAGTGCATATTTGTTGGAGGTAGTCTGTCTTCAGGTTGTACACCTCCAGCCTCTTCATTCAGCTGCACCTCTTGGTCTTCTTCTACATCTAGAGAGTCTTATTCTCCCCCTGGACAGCAGCCACCATCTTCCACTTGCTGAGTTGCAGTAGAACCTTCTGTAATGGTAAGCTTGTCCATCCTATCAGTTATACCTGTAGAGCTGCAAACACTACTTGGCAATTCACAGTTAATGAGTCTTGTTTCATCAAAGACTACATGTACAGACTCTTCTACAACTTGAGTAATCAAGTTGTAGATCCTATAAGCCATACTATTGTTGATGTACCCAACAAAGATCCCCTTTTGGGATTTGGCAGCAAACTTGGTTAGATAAGACTTGCCATTGTTAAGTATATAGCACTTGCAACCAAAGATCCTGAAATAGGATAAATTTGGTTTTTTGCCCTTCACAATCTCATAAGGAGTCTTTTTGTGGCACTTGGTGATAGTAGCCCTATTGATTACATGACATGCAGTGTTTACTGCCTCAGCCCAGAAATATTCTGGGAGAGAAGTGTCACTCAATAGGGTTCTACTAGCCTCTATCAATGTTCTATTCTTCCTTTCAGCAATACCATTTTGCTGAGGTGTTCTTGGTGAGGAAAATTCCTGAAAAATCACAAACTCTTCACACAGTTTTGTTATACTTTCAGACTGAAATTCAGTACCATGGTCACTTCTGATTTTGACCATTGTACTGTCCAACTCATTCTGAATTTGTTTAACAAAACTATATAAGATACTTGGGGTTTCAGATTTTTGTCTTAGGAAGAACACCCAGGAATATCTTGAATAGTCATCTACTACCACAAATGTGTAGACCTTCCTACCTAGACTGTGAACTGGCATAGGACCAAAAAGATCCATATGCAAGAGGTATAGACACCTCACAGAATCCTTGTTCTCAAGGCTATGAAAGGTGGATTTGGTCTGCTTGCCTTTTTGACAAGCTGAGCATATCCCATCCTTTATACACTTAACTTGAGGACCATTCCTCACTAACTCTTTGCTAAAGAGTTGGCCAATTGTCTTATAGTTAAGATGAGCCAGCCTCTTGTGTCATTTAACACAATGTGAGACTCTCTCATCAGCTACAAGACAAATAGGAGAAACATTGTTCTCACACACAAAGTCAAGACAATAGACATTTCTCTTCCTATATCCTGTCAAAATGATCTTTTGATCACTTGACCTTTTGATATGACAACCATTCTTGACAAATGAGATGTCATATCCTAAATCACTCAGGTGACTTATGCTAATGAGGTTATGTTTCAAACCCTTCATAAAGGCCACTTGAGTGATAGTAATTTGGTTACTAGAAATGTTACCAAAGCCTTTGATTATTCCTTTTTCTGAACCACCAAAGGTAACTTTAGGGCCATCCTTGATAGATGTATAGTCCTTCAGTAACCCCCTAGTTCCAGTCATGTTCCTGGAACATCCACTGTCTAAGTATCATATAGGGGCATGGCCACTTGGACTCACCTGCAAAACAGATTACTTAACCTTAGAACCCAAATAACTCTTGGGTCCTTGGTGCAGGTTAGTCTGACCTTTAACAAAACTACCTATAGCTCTTCTAGCAGGAAGTTTGCTACTCTCTTTGACACTAGAATTGTGCCAACAATCTAAGGCAAAGTGGCCTATCTTGCCACAACACCAGCACTCAAACCTGTTGTACCTTTGTTTAGGTACTACCCTGGCTGAAGTATCTACAGCAGGCTTTATGTTTTGTGCTGGGGTTTTACCTTTAGATTTGGACCTAGCAGTCTAGGCAGGTTTTTTAAATCCTAATCCAGCCTTACCCTTTTGAGGTACAAACTCATCTATCAAGGGTAAAACAGATTTAGGTTTAAAAAAACTTGCTACTATCTCTCTCTCTCTCTTTCTGAAGTCTAACCTCCAGATTTCTAATCTGATCATTCTTGAATGTGATTGTGCCCATTTGAATAACAGTTATGTTCTTCAATCTGGCAATCTCATTCAGTTTCTGATCTAACAACTTGTCTGAATCAGCAGCAGCCAATTTAAGACTAGCAATCTCCTTTGCCTGAGTTTTGGCCAAGGTTTTGCTTTTCTTCAAGGCCTGCAATAAGTCCCTATATTCATCAATTAACTGATGAATATCTCCTTCAGATTCAGACACACCCACATCACTTGATGCAGATGTATCTGATTCTGACTCGGTGCTATAAATTGAACTAGAAGAACAACTTTGTACCTTACTTGGTCCAGGCTGATCCTGGTTCTTGTCTCCTTCAGATAAATCCATCAGTCCCTTGCACTGATGGTTCTCATGCTCATAAATTGAGTTCATTAGCTGCATGAACTCATCTTCTTCCTCTTCATCAAATAACTCAATGTAGGCTTCAGCTTCTGATTCTGTTTCTGAAAATGATTGGTCTGTCAGACTCTTATCTTTCTTAGCAACAAAGGACTTTTCCTTTTTGCTCTTAAACTGTGTCTTCTTTTTGTCAGCTGATTCCTTCCTCTTTTCAGGACAGTCAGCCACTACATGTCTCTGTCTATTGCAGCAATAGCACACAATTTTTGAGGATGTAGCTTTGCTAGGCATGGACCTTCTTCTGTCATTCCTGGATGACTTTCTCTTCTGATAGTAATCATCTTTTGGCTGAGAAGTGGAAGGCTTAGACCTCCACTGCTTCTTCTTCAGAAATTTTTGAAAATGCCTAGTAAAAGCAGCAAAGTCTTCATCACTTTCACTGTTATCTGAATTCTTGCTATCTGAATTATCTATGACAGCCTCAGCAATTATTTGAGGTGGAGATGGAGACTTGCTTCTATACTTCTTAGTGGCTTCAGTCTTGAAGGCCACAGATGTTTCCTTGTGCTCCACTCTAGTAGTCTTCTCTTCCTCCTTTCTAGCCATTAACTGCATTTCATAAGATAGCAGTTTTCCAAACAAAGTTAGAGGAGGTATATCAGCTAGTTTGGCCACTTCCCTAATGGCACAAATCTTGGTGTCCCAGTCCTTAGTCAGGGATCTTAAGAACTTGTCATTCAGCTCATAGTTGCTAAAGTCTCTTCCATAGGACATCAACTCATTAACTATCCTATAGAACTTCTTGTAACATTCTGTAATGCTATCAGACTTTCCTTGTCTGAAGCTTTCATTTTCCTGATTTAACAAAAACTTCCTATCTTGTCTTACTTCCTCTGATCCCTCCATATAAACTATTAATGTGTCCCACATTTCTTTAGAGGTTTTACAATGAATTAAGTTCTGAAATGTTGCATCATCAAAGACACTAACAATTATATTCTGGGCTCTCTTGTCCATAGTGGCCAGAATGATTTCATCTTTAGTCATTTCAGAGAAGTTCTTAGGAGTTTTCTGATTTGGATCCAGAATAGATATCTTCATTGGCACATATGGGCCTTCTTTAACTGTAATATATATCCTTGGGTTAGAAGCTTCCATAAAGAGTCTAACCCTCTCTTTCCATATGCCAAATATCTCTTTTCTACATATTGGCAATTTCATGGACCCTAGCTCTTTGTGATTCTCACTAGAACCCATTTTCTTGATTCTTGTTTTGTTCTGAATCTGCCTACAGGATCTTACTCAGACTGTTAAGTCCCTTTTTGAGCAACCTCGCTCTGATACCACTTGAAAGAAATAGTGCCTAACCACCTAGAGGGGGGTGAATATGTGTACTTTTTCTTTTTTACTTTCAGGCAGACAAACTGTTTTGTACTTTAAGCAGCAAATGCAAATTATACAGTTATCACAACACAGCAACCACAGAAACAAACATTCACAGAGTGCACACAGTGTTTATAGTGGTTCCCCAAGGTCTGGGTACATCCACTTTCCCCTTCGCCTATCTAGTAGTGTACTAGATTCGGCCTAACTTCTGCACTTCTCATCAGATCCTCAGATCTTACAGCTCAGAACCTCAAACAGGTTCCTACAACTCAGAGTGTCCCCACTCCTACAACTCAGGCACAAAGCCCTACCACTCAGTCTTCAACAAGACCTACACTCAGGCTAAACAGCCTTACCTCAGCCTTCAACAAGACCTACACTCAGAGAATTGATTCTCCTACACTCAGGCTCAAAAGCCCTACCTCAGCCTTTATAAATTTAGGCTTACAACTCAGATCCCTTAGGATCCTACAAAAATATAATAAAAAGTATTAGGTCACCACTCTGTTTGAGAGAATGAAGAGGGCAACCTCCTTGATCAGTTCTTGATAGCACTGATTCCTGAGATCAACTTTGTCTTTGCTTTCTTCAAGGCTTCTTGAGTAGGTGAGGTTTCTTCAAATCTGTTACATATTTTCCAATGTACCCAACAGTGCCATTTCTTGCCACAAGAATGACAGTTGTAAGTGACTTTGCTAGTCGATGATCTAGCCTCCTTCTTCAGCGTTCTGCGGGATGCAGCTCTCATAGGACTTGCAGAGTTCGATACCCTGGTTACTGGAATCTGGTGAGTCTTCCTCAAATCTACTTCCAAAGATCTAGCCGACTCCACCAAGGCTCGAAATCCCAATAACTTTGGTCCTAACAAAAGAATTCACAGCTCGTCATGCAGACCATTATAAAATCTATCGACTATAGACTGCTCGTTCTCCAACTCAAAGCATGGGTAGCGGCTTATCATCAGAAATGCATGCAAATACTCATCAACTGAGTGTGTACCCTGCACTAAGAACATATTCAACTGCTGACCTGATGGTCTTCTTAATGTCATTTGATCCAACACACCACCCGACATTGAAGCCATCTCAGGGACAAAGGGTTGCACATTGCTTCCCTGTTATGCATTTGTCATAGCGAACACCGCTTCAACGATTCTTCTTATGATTTCAAATGAAGGAGGGGTCTCGAGCACGTCGCTGCGTGCACTGTATTCCTCAGAAAGCGAGCGTTCTGACGGCCTTCCACCACTCCTGGTCACCTATATTCGTACAAAGCACCATTAGGCGACCAAACAAATTTGCAAAAAGCAATTATAGGAACACACAGGTTCCTCAAACACATGTATTTTCATTACTAAGTGGACATTCATGGGTTCTTTTGATGTTATAACGATGATGCACACACATGTGCTCACCACCCCTTAAAAGAATTCGTCCATGAATTCATTTAAGCATGACCGAAACCAGTTGTCTGATACCAAATTATAACACCCTCTATCTGTCACATAGCATATAACAGTAGGTACGGCCGGGGCCCGATGTCATATACCACAAACAGACCGGAAGATTACTGAATGGAAACCATCCAACTAAGAAAAACGTCCTACACAGAGTGCATTCTAGCGGAAGAAATTTTAATAGTTGCAAAACAAAGAACTCAACATAAGCATCAATGTCCACTACAAAACCCAATAGGAATGAATGTACAATACACAAGTACAATGGACTTAAGGCCTTACATTTGTTTACTCAAATTACAGTGTTTTCCAGACCGCGGCACGCAGGCCGGTCATACATGAGAATAAAAGAAAACACTCAAAATTAGGCCTTCGAGAGCTGGCTCAGCAATAAAGGCTTTTTGCCCGCTATTTACCACTTGGCTCCGCAGTACCTGCAAGCACAATCCACCGTGATGGTGGCAAACAAAAGCAACGGTCAGCTGTACTGACCAAATTATAATGACCTCGCCCCCATACGCGGGGCGGCGATGCTCCTTCCCTGCACTTTGTTAGCATAACCAAGCATTATAGTGAATAAACACTTCATCACAGGCGTGGGCACACACGGCCACACACCCCATGCTCTCAGGGCACATTCTCGGTGAACACGTTCAAAGTTCTCTGACTCACCACCACCCCCTGGGCGGCAATAACTCGTGAGCATTTGATCTTTCTGGCCACTGCCTAAGACCCTCTATTTATGCCAACGACAAGTGTCAAGTACCTTTAGGTCTCTTTAACCGAACGACATAGAGCGGGTACGATTCCGCCTGACCCGTTGCTCACACCGCAACGTCAATTTAAGCCATATGCGCGGGTCAAACTTTCCCAAGTCCCAAAACGATCACACACTTCACATAACCCAGTTATGTGCAAGTTGGCTCTCAGGCCACCATGTTGGCAGAATCACGCATCTGCCCAGTTTTTCGGGTGCACCTTGGAGTTAGTCCCCAAGGCTCCCTATTGCAATCTACCGCGTAGAAAACCCGAAAAACAAACATCTGCACGGAGTCTTCTCTAGCCATTCATGCAATGCAACATCACCGATCCAGACCAACTTGTCCGGGTAGGCTTCACACATCATGCCTATGTCTGTTTCTCGTTCACGGACTCTACATGTTAAACAACAAAGACTATTCATGTCTACCTGAATGAACGCCTCAAACTCACCGCAAACTCGCGAGAGCGGGCTTCCTATGCAATGAAAAGAGGACTTCACATGTCCTACGATGAGAATCGTTACCCTAGCATTTCTCCTTAGCGCCATGGAAATCTATGCAGATGAAAAGCACCGCAATATCCTCGCCTACGTAGATCCGAAGTCGGCCTGTGATTTGGAGCTCTGAAGCTCCGACGGCGGTCGGATCTAGCTTCCTTCTTCTTTCAAACATTATTCCCGGGTATATACCAGCAAGAATAGCCCTGAGCCGTTGGATCCCAAAATAAGGAAACGAACGGCCACGATTCGCACTTGAAATCCAAAATCTGGGCCGAACACGGCTTGTGACACGCCCGTGTTCCCCATTCGCCGTCGAAACTGGCACGTACCGAAAAGAACACGGGCTCTCTACATGCCCGTGTCAGGATTGACATGCTCGTGTCGTCCAGTATACGCCCGTGTAGCTGGGGGTGTTCCTCCATCGACACAGGACCGCAAACGCCCTAAAGGGACACAGGTACTCGACACGCCCGTGTCACATTTAACACGCCTGTGTCTACCCGACATGGCCCGTGTGCTGACCCCGTGTATCACCCCCACCACAGCCCGGCTTCACCCCGTGAAGGACACGGCCTGGGGCACGCCCGTGTCTCAGGCCGTGTTCGCTGCTCGACGATCGTCGACTCCAAATTTGTAGACCACTCGGAGAGATCGTCGACCTGAGTACGACATGTGTAAGACCCCCTCCCCCTTACCAAGGAGGCTACCGGTTCTTATGCCCAGAACCGCCGTCAACGGTGACACTAACGCACGGGTTAGTCGACACCGCAACACGCTGATTCTGCCGGCTAGTACGATCATAAACTTGTAGGCCAATATGAGAAAAGAAGTATAGCGGTAAAAGAAAAACCACAACTAGTCCACAGTCACAGCACATATATATAATATATGAAAGGAAAATATCAGTCCAAATGAGTACAGAAATAAAATGGAGAGTAATAAGGGCTTATGCCCAGTATATCAAATCAAATCTCGCTCTCTCAACTCTAAACAGTGGAAGATATCTATCATCACCAAGTCATCCCACCTGAGGTAACTCTACAGCAGTAGTAGTAGCAGGTGGTGGCATCAGCTCCTCACATCCTGCCATCTCGTCCTGCTGGTCGTGTTGGTACTCCATCTCCTCGAGCTCCTAAAAATAGTTAGGTCACCGACCATTAGTTAAAAAGACTAAGTCGTTTCCTCCACACCTCGCCCCATAACTCCTAGGCACCGTGCGGGAGGATGAAGCGGAGGACAATAAGGGGTATCAAGTATAAACAGGTGGCAGTGGCACTACGCTAACAAGTAAATGAGGAGTAATAGTAGTTCTACTCTAGCAGTTCTATGTAAGAAGAACAAGTACAGTAAGTAAGGTATAAAACTGAGTATGTAGAATAAGTGCAGTACGGTAAAGTAAGTAAAGGAACAGAAAGTAAGAGCATGAAAGTAAAACTAAGCTACCACTACTCTATCATCACAAATCGTACCTTAACTTATAAAAAATGCCCATACAAATTTATAAGTTAAGGTTTCCAGGAAATTTAACTTATCATATAAAAGAGCCCATACTAATTTATATGATAAGGATCCATGAAGCGTATGACCTAATATGAATGAATGTTTATGATGCATTTTATGCACAGGCAAGTGCAACTCACACACAATGACTCTGTGATCACAGACCTTTAGTTCCCACTTTTTAAGAGCTAGCTTCACTCTCAGGTACCACCGTTGTGGCTACGGCAGCAGCGGAGCGAGCATCTCCACTTCTAGGCCGGTATGCACACTACCAAACCTTAGACCCCGATCATACGCCTCTATACACGTCTAAAGTGCACTATAGAGTCTATTCGTACGTACTTTGCTAACAACCCGTCAGTCTTGTTGGGTCGGGTGTGCGTTATCGGGGATCGTCCTCCAGACCGCAGTGTAAAACAACCCACTGACCCCTCTAACCCCCACACCCGCCTGGTGCACCGTACTGCCATCGGTGTGACGAATGGCCAGTACCGTATGCCCCCGCCACTAAATTTATGCACATGCAAGTATTTCATCCCGAGCCTCCAGCTCCCAGGACCAACCTGTCCTGAATCCCTCAAACCCTACACGGGTGAGCATTTATCACAATCCCTCCCACCTTACACGGATGAGAACGCACAATAGTGCCTTTATTCCAAATCCTTCAAACCCGACACGGGCAAGAATGAACCAAAATGTCCTAACCTATTAGACTACTCTTGTCTACGGATTATTATACTTAGCGACTTAAGGTTAATCCCAGGACTACCCAGGGTATACCCGGTGAAGGGCTCTCAGGAGCACTAGGAACTATGATGGGATTACGCCCAAAGCTCTCTTTCTCAAAGATATTTACTTTAGTTGATGGCTACCCAATATTCACCCTCAGCTCTTGTTATTACTCTTGAGTGATCCTAATGACTTAAGGTGTTCTTCGAAGGACGACGGTCTTCCGCCGGCCTCCACTCCAAATGTTATCCAAGGCTTGCACTTTACTCTTGTCACTAAGACAACTCTATCTACCAGGGTCATATTCCAATTGAAGTCTCTAGCTCATTTATTGATCTATCCCCCGGTGGTCCTTACAACATGACCTACTTACACTATGCGTAACCCATGACCTAATACCACCCCAAAATGAAATTTCCAATTCCTTGGTCCACCTGCCCTTAATTATTTATACTAGGATGGTATGGACTAATGAAGTGAGCCTATTGATTTTCATAATTTTCCTAAGTCATTAAGACCTCTAATTAAATCATTTAATTAATCACCTAGGTCATTTAATACCTGAAGTATCAAAAATTATAATCCATTGACCTAAGGAATTTTTCTTGAGTTATATCTTCGTAAAATATTGATGTCTACCAAAATTTATAACTTTCCTTTGATTATTTCTATTTATTCCTTAATTAATACAAAATTCATACAATTATCATTTTCCAAATGAAGTATAAGGAATACATTTCAAACAATTCTAGAAAACTTACAGAGCATATATATCATGAATTTAAGGCTCATGGCAGAGTTTCATCAACATCTACAATGTAATGGCCTACAAATTTCAATTCTTAATAATTTACCAAAATGTCATTATAAGGTTTTAAAAATTACTGATTAATCCAAAAATGCTGCTAAAATTATACAAGGTTATTCATACTCAGATATATCATCAAGAATTTTTCCAAAATTTTCTACTAAGTATTTTCACCAATTTGCTAATTAAGTAAGATGAGGGTAAAAAGGTAATTTCCACATAACTCCTATCAAAATTCTTCAAACAGAGACATAAAACTTTTAAGCAGTTAAATCTAATATAATATTGACCTTGACAAAAATTGGGGGTTTTATCTCAAAGATGACCTATTTTTACATTTATTTTTCAAAAAGGTTAATTATTCCAAAAATTTCAAATAATGGGATTTTTGCTTCCAAAAATCACATTATTACAATGTGGGGTATACTTCACCCTAATGAGCCTATGAAATCAATATCATGATTTTTGGATGTTCCAAATAGGCTTAATACACAATATATCAAAAATGGCTATTTGCACCTCAAGCCTATATATAATCAACATATGCATGTGAGTTTATCCAACATGTATTGGTCCAAATGTGCTGAAATTTTTACCATGCACATTAATAGTCCCCAAGTACATGCCACCAAAATTTGGGGCCATTTGGAGTCATAACCCTCCAAATATTTCATTTATTTAATTTTATGTATTATGAATAAAACTATAGAAAACATTTTCCCAAAAATTCCCACTTTTTGGCAGGAGCTAAATATGCCCTAAATATGCATGCACCCAAATTTTTGGATCATTTTGATTAGTGGTTTGGCTTGGGCATTGGTTTTAATTTCTGCCCTAGTCTAGGACCAGTCCTAGGAAAAATGACCTACAGGGCAGTATACTGCACCAAATTGCAAGCTTAAGATGGCAATGTAAAGTTAAGAGGTTAATATACAACTTTCATTTAATGGTCAGGCCCTGTACATTCCTCTAAAAGGCCTAAATTTGTCATGCAATATTACTGAAATAGTGTGACAATTATGTATAATACTATAGTATTAAATTTAATTTAATTTCATGACAGAGCACGAATCTAAAAGCATATTGGACGGGATCGGTTTATCGTCACCAAACAGCCAACGGCTGGGATCTATTCTGGTTGGTCACCTTTGCTGGCTATTTCCGGCCAGTTGAGCCACCACCACCGCCGGCGGATGTCGCCACCACCTTCACTGAGGTGGTGGCCAGCGGTTTCTGGCGACGAGGCCGCCGGAATTGGCTCCTCCGGCGAACCCAAGCAAGAAATAAAACTCGGAAATTTCTCATTTTCCACTCATGGTATCGGGCTCAATTGAGCCCGATGTCTCTCCCTAAAGATCTAGAAATCTTGCACGAGTAGAGGGGAGGCGAAACGGACCCGAATGGCGGCACGGCGGCGAGGTTGGCGGCGGTTGGCCATGGATGTGCTGCTCCGGCGATCTCCTGCTCAAATCCTTGATTCTCCACCAAAATCTTCGTTCCAGGATTCATTCTCCACTCGATTCTACCCTCTGAAGGTGATGGTGTGGTCGGTTTGAGCTGAAAGTGGTTGTATAGGGAGAGACAACCAAGGTGAGCTCGGTTTGGTGCTTTGGAGGCTTCACCCTTGGTGCCAAGTGGCCCCCATGCTGCCAAATTCTCTGGAAATTCTCTGAGGAGGCCAGCCAGCACAATTTTAGGTTGATTAAGCCAAGGCCAAGTGGCCTCTTCCTCTTAACTCACCTTCTCTCTCCTAAAATCCCCAATTTACCCTCATGCATGTGTCCCTCTATTCAAAACCAGAGGGTAGGGGTGTTCATTGACCACTTAGCTGGTTATGGACCAGATTTGGTGGGCTTAGCCCTCATTTTCTCCTTTAGGTTAATTAGGTTGACTTAGGTCGACTTGGGTTGACTTGGTCAACCATGATGAGTGGGCTGACCCCACTTGGTGGTCATGGGTCTAATGGCACCACCCAACTTGGGTTGGATCAATGTGGTGCCCTACTTGGGCTAATTGGGCCTATAGGTATAGGTTTGACCAAATTTGGGTCATGGTTGACTTTGGTCAACTAGGGTAAAAGGGTTGACCTAATGACAT
Organism: Platanthera guangdongensis; assembly: GCA_039583875.1. NCBI lineage: Eukaryota > Viridiplantae > Streptophyta > Magnoliopsida > Asparagales > Orchidaceae > Platanthera > Platanthera guangdongensis. Next base: position 45,287,560 of record CM077164.1, read on the forward strand.
GCCCTAGGGTCCACTTAGATTATTTTAGGGTTAGGTCAATGTAGTTGGGTCATGGTGTGGCTAGGGTTCCTATTTAGGCTAGTTTGACCTAGTTTGACTTTAGCCCCTTAGTGGGCCCCACATGGCTACAATCCACTACCTAGGGTCAAACCTAGCTAAATTCCCTATCACCCACCCCATGCATAACCCAATCTAAGTGAAGGGGGCCTAGAAGTAAAATGGGATGTTACAAATCCAAATAAATAAGAAAATAATTTCGTCCCCGAAATTGAAGTTCGGGTCTACGGGGTTCTACTTGCAAGAATTATAAGAAATTTAAATGTATAAACTAAAGTATACCTGAAGTGAATAGCTCTGGGTGTCGCTCCAACATTAGATCCCTCGGCTCCCAGGTGTGCTCCTCCTATCCATGATTGGACCACAACACCTTCACGAGAGGGACCTTCTTCTTCCGCAACACACGGACATCTGTATCATCAATCCGGATCGGCTCCAATCTAACAGATCTATCTGGCGCTATCGGACCGGCTGTAGTAGTAACGTGCTGCTCCGGCCAAAGGAGAGTTCTTCGCAAGGAAGAGACATGGAAGACGTCGTGTAGGGTACCCAACTCCGGTGGCAGCTGTAGTCGGTAAGCTAAGGGGCCGATCCGCTCCAGGATCATGTATGGCCCCATGTATCGAGGACTGAGCTTCTTGTACCTCCGCACCCGAGAGACACCATGTACTGGACGTATACTCAAGAAAACTCTGTCTCCAACCTAGAACTCCACCTTCCGGTGCCGAGCATCATAATACTTCGCCTGTCTGCTCTGGGCCTCTAGCAACCGATCCCTGAACAAATGTACCTGAGCCTCTGTATCCTCCACATAATCAGAACCAAGAGCCTTGGTATCCACATCTTGAACCCATTACAGTGGTGTCCGACACTTCCTCCCATAAAGTGCCTCATATGGAGCCATCCTGATGCTAGCCTAGTGACTGTTATTATAGGAGAACTCGATCAATGGTAGCAGCCTCTCCGAAGGCTTCCCTGTATCCAATATGCACAGGCGGAGTAGATCCTCCATGGTCCGGATAGTCCACTCGGTCTGTTCGTCGGTCTGCGGGTGGAAGGCGGTACTAAAAGTAAGCCGAGATCCCAAGTAAGCATGCACGGCCCTCCACTCGCTCGAAGTGAACCGACCATCGCGGTCTGAAACAATCGTCCTGGGGATGCCATGGTATCTGACAAACTGCTCCACGAATAATCTCACCAAAACTGCAACTGGAGCATCCTTCCAGACTGGAATAAAGCGCGCCATCTTGGTCAGTCTGTCTACTATGACCCATATAGAATCATGCCCAGAGTGGGAGCGAGGTAGTCTGTGCACAAAATCCATAGAAATGTCCTCGAACTTCCACTCTGGGACTGGCAATGGCTGTAATAAACCTCCCTGGCTCTTGCATTCTGCCTTAATGCGCTGGCACGTCTCACAATGTGTCACAAAGTGGGTGATCTCCCTCTTCATCCCAGGCCAATACATAGTCCTTCATAAATCTGCCCACATCTTGGTGATGCTGGGATGTACTGAATATCTAGAGCAATGTGCCTCTCTAAGTATATCATCCCGGATACCGCCCCCTGCTGGTATATAAATGCGTCCACGGAATCGAAGGAGATCATCCTTCAGCGTGTAGCCCTCAACCTTGCCCCTTTCCAGGGCACTGAAAATCGGCTCTAATGCAGCATCTAGCCTGTGATGCGCCATAATGTGCTCTCGAATGTCATCATCACTGATCATAGAGCTTAGGTACTCTCGGTATCCAACTGGTTCGGCCTCAGAAACCATAGTAATATGCATGTCATCCATCACCTGTATCAGCTCCATAGTCATCATCCTAGGCTCCAGTCCAGAGGTGCCGGCCCTTCGGCTCAATGCATCTGCTACTATGTTTGCCTTCCCCGGGTGGTAGTGAATCTGGTAATCATAGTCACAGAGAAACTCTAGCCATCTCCTATGTCGCAGGTTTAGGTCCTTCTGCGTATCGATGTAATTGAGATTCTTGTGATCTGATAAAATATCACAATGAATCCCATACAGATAGTGCCACCATATCTTTAGTGCAAATACTACAGTCCCGAGCTCCAAATCGTGTACCGGATAGTTATGCTCGTGCTTCTTCAACTGTCTCGAAGCATAAGCGATAACATGTTCGTGCTGCATCAGTACAACACTCATCCCTTCATATGAGGCATCCGTGTAAATTTGAAATCCCTCACTTCCAGATGGGAGTGCAAGGATATTTGATGAGGTAAGTCGGTCCTTCAACTCCTGAAACGCTGTCTCGCACTGCTCTATCCATATAAACTCTACATCCTTCCTCGTCAAGGTCGTGAGGGGGTGGGGGTGCTATCCTCGAGAACCCCTCCACGAACTTATGATAGTAACCTGCTAATCCCAAGAAACTGCGAATGTCGGATGCTGTCTTCGGTTGTGGCCAATCCCTCACTGTCTCTATCTTGGCTTGATCCACCGCCAATCCAGCTCCACTGATCGTGTGCCCCAAGAAGGCCACCTCCTGTAGCCAGAACTAGAACTTTAAAAACTTTGCAACAATCTAGGACTCCCTCAGCCTCTGCAAGACCTGTGTCAAATGCTCTGTATGCTCCTCCTGAGTCCGGGAATAGATCAAAATGTTGTCGATGAATACAATCACGAAGCGGTCCAAGAATGGCTCGAATACACGGTTCATTAGACTCATGAATGTGGCAGGGGCATTCGTGAGCCCAAAAGGCATCACCGTGAACTCGTATAGCCAATAACGTGAGCTGAAAGCCATATTCGGGATGTCTTCCTCTCGGATGCGCAGCTGATAGTAACCGGATCTCAAATCCAGCTTAGAAAACTAGAAGGCCCCCTAAAGTTGATCAAATAATTCGTCTATCTGAGGCAGTGGATAGGTATTACGGACCATCAACCGGTTCAGCTCCCTGTAATCTATGCACAACCGCAATGATCCGTCTTTCTTCTTTACAAAGAGAACTGGTGCTCCCCACGGCGACGAGCTCATCCGCACGAATCCTGAGTCCACAAGCTCCTGAAGCTGAGTCCTTAATTCTGCCAACTCTCTGGGAGCCATCCTATAAGGTGCCCGGGACACTGGCCTCGCCCCCGGCACAAACTGAATCCTGAAATCCAAGTCCCGAGCTGGTGGTAGTTCGGGCAATTTCTCCGAGAATACATCGGATAAATCCTGAACCACTGGGATATCAGCTATAGAACTCTCCACTGCCACCATCTCGAAGCAGAAGAGGTACACCTCTTCCCCCTGCTCATAGGCCTTGACAGCCTGTATAGAAGATAATGATAGATAGGGGATAGGTCGGATACCTTCAATAGTAATGTAGGAGTCTCCATACCTGAGCGTGATCCTCTTAGAAGGGCAGTTGATCTGGACATAGTTCCAACGAAGCCAGGTCATGCCCAAAATCAAATCAAAGTCCGGCAATCTCAAGATCGCCGCCGGAGCTTCGAATGTCTTGCTGTAACGCCCTGAAACTCAAAGGAGCGACGGGGGACGTTTTGGGCCAGTTTTGGGTTCTGGCTGAAGGCACACGGCCTGGGACACGGGCGTGTCCCAGGGCGTGTCAAGCTTGTGTCGACACTTAGCCGCAAAGTCGACATTTTGATCTCGACATTGTGTCGAGACTGGGCACACGTCCTGCGACACGGGCGTGTCGCAGGGCGTGTCGACCCGTGTCGACACTCGTCCCGGGAAGTCGACACCCTTCTCGACGATGTGTCGAGAAAAGACACATGGCCTAGGATACGGGCGTGTCCAAGGTCGTGTCATCAGGTCGACGATCTTCGCTCGACGAAGTGTCGAGTGTCGAGACCGTGTACACGGCCTGGAGCCCAGGCGTGTTGAGGTGACACGGGCAAGGACACGGGCGTGTCCTAGAACCCGTGCAGTGCTCGGGTTATTTTCGGGGAAAAATGATGGGGGTACACGGCCGGCCACACGGCCGTGTCAGGTGGAACACGGGCGTGTTAGATCGAACACGGGCGTGTTCGATGCCCGTGTGTTGTTCCAGGCGAGCCGATTTTGACGGCGAATGAGGCACACGGCCCTGGACACGGGCGTGTGCCAGGCCGTGTGTTGTCCATATTGGGCATTTCAGTCCCAAATCAAAGCCGTTCATTTCTTTAATTGATGATCCAACGGCTGGGGGTTGTTCCTAAAGGGATATACCCGGGATTGGACTGAGAAACCCTCACTTTTCATGAGTGGATATCTTTCTAAAAGCTTAGAGAGAGAGGAGAGCCAAGGAAGGAAGAAGGAGCAAGATCCGGCCATTGGAGGAGTTTCGAAGCTCCAAATCGCGAGCCGACTCCGGATACACGGAGGCAAAGCTAGAGCGGTGCTTTTCATCCGCTTATTTTTCCATGGCGCCAAAGAAGAACGCAACGGTAATGATTCTCTTCTTGAGCATGAGTAGCTCTCCTTCTTTGCATAGGAAGCCCGCTCTCGCGAGTTTGCGGAGAGTTGGAGGCGTTCCTTCGGGTAGATATGTGAAGTCCCCGTTGTATAGACTCCGTAAGCGAGAACGGACATAGGCATGATGTGTGAAGCCTACCCAGACATGTTGGTCTGGATCGGTGATGTTGCATTGCATAATGCCGGAGAAGACTCCGTGCTATTGGTTGTTTTTCGGGATTTCTACACGGTAGATTGCAACAGGGAGCCTTGGGGATTAACCCAAAGGTACACCCGTAAAAATGGGCGGATGCGTGATCTTGCCAACTTGGTGGCCTGAGAGCCAACTTGAACATAACCGGGTTATGTGAATTGTGATGGAAATGGGACTCGGTGGAAGTTTGACCCGCACAAATGGCTTAAATTATCGTTGCGATGTGAGCACGGGTTAGATGGAACCGTACCCGTTCTATGTCGTTCGGTTAAAGAGACCTAAGGGTACGTAGCACTTGCCGTTGGCATAGATTAGGATCTTCGGCGGTCTATGGCTTAAATTGTCGTGACCCAGGCCAAGAAGACAAAATGCTCATAGTTTTGGCCGTCAAAGTGGCGGTGGTGAGTCTGGAATGTCTATGGCTTTAATTGACGTGACATCGACCGGTTCACCGAGAATGTGCCCTGAGAGCACGGGGCGTGTGGCCGTGCAAGCCAACGTCTGTGATGAAATGAATTTATATGTATTGCTCGCTTATGCTAATGAAATGCAGGGAAGGAGCGTCGTCGCCCCGAGTTGGGGGCGGGATCGTTATAATTTGGTCAGCATTGCTGACCGTTGCCTTGTTTTGCCACCGTGCGGTGGTTTGTTGCTTGCAGGTGCTGCTGGACCAAGCGGTCAATAGCGGGCTAAAGCCCAAGTGCAAAGCCGGCCCTCGAAGGCCTAATTGGAAGTGTTTACTGTTTTATTCATGTATGACCGGCCTGCGTGCCGTGGTTTGTAAACCATGTAATATCAAGTGAAACATTTTGTAAGGCCTTAAGGCTTGTGTTGGTATTTGTATAACATTCCTATTTTGTATTAGTGGACATTCATGCTTTAGTGCTGGGTTCTTATTTGCAACTTTTATAAACTGCTTCCGCTAGAATGCTCTGTGTAGGACGTTATGATTGGTTGGATGGTTTCCATGTGTAACCACCCGGTCTGTCTGTAGTATATGGCGTCGGGCCCCGGCCGGACCTACTGTTATATGCTATGCGACGGATAGGGGGCGTTACAATTTGGTATCAGACTACTGGTTTTGGTCGGGCTTAAAATGAATTCGTGGGCGAATTCTTTTTAATGGGTGGTGAGCACATTGTGTGCGTCATCGTTATAACAGTAAAAGAACCCATGAATGTCCACTTAGGAATGAAAATACACGTGTTTGAGGAACCTGCGTGTTCCTATAATTGCTGTTTGCAATTTATTTGGTCGCTTAACGGTGTTTATACCACTATAGGTGACCAGAAGTAGTGTTGGGCCGTCAGAATGCCGAGTTTCTGAGGCTAGTAGTGCACCAGATGTTGCTCCTGCAACACCTCTATCGGCTGTGAACATACAATTGGTGGCTGAAGAGGTGTTGGCCGTGATAAATGCGCAGCCTGCAAGGAAAACGCAGCAGCCCGCTCCTGTGATGGAGCAGGAACCTCTTCAAGAGGCTGAGCCGAGGAGAGTGGAGCAAGTGGTTGTGGAACCGGTGGTGCCAAGGAGGGCAACCGAGAGGCAGCTTAAGCATGTTATGAGCTTTAACCCTCCGGTATTCTCGGGGTTGGGAACCCCATCTCAAGCTGAAGACTGGCTCTCCAGGGTGAAGAGAGTCATGACAGCAACGGAGACGGAGGAGTGGAAAATGACCACCATCGCTACGTTTCTTCTGGACGGTGAAGCGAGAATATGGTGGGAAGGATTGGAGCTGCACTTGTTGAGAGGTAGGAAACTTGTTAATGTCTCGATGGAGGAGTTCTCGAGATTGTTCTTGGCTAGATACCTCCCTTCGAAGCAGAGGATAGTGTTGGAGAATGAGTTTCTGAAGCTGGTTCAGGGTGAGAGGAGCGTGGATGAATATCTCCACGAGTTTACTCGTCTGAGTCGTTATGCTAGCTCCACTATTGTGGATGAGGAGCGCAAGACTAATCGCTTCTATGAAGGGTTGAGAGATGAGTTGAGGTTGCTACTCTCGGGGCCGATGACGCAGGGTTTCTTAACCTTGGTCAATACTGCCCGGTCCTTGGAGAAGGACATGAAGAATGTACACGCAAAAAAAGCTTGGGTGAGAAGAAATCTGAATTCAAAGTGCCGACTACTTCAAAGTCCGGCTATCGGAGGTCTTTCAAGAAGCATAGGACTTCGGGTCCAGCTCCTTCTGGTGCTTCTGGGGCGACTACGGGTCGGACCCCGGGTGCGTTTTTTACTTGTGGAAAGACGGGGCATTTTGCCCGTGACTGTTGGAGCGGACGTCCTAAGTCCGAGAGAAAGCCGGGAGCTACTTATGAAGAGAAGGGCAAGGCGGTGGAGTTGACCGCATCCCACTATGCTCCGGCCCAACTAAGGGTCTATAATCTTGGCCAACGGGAGGCCATCAAACAGGCTGATGTGGTGACAGGTACGGTTTAATTTATAGCAAGTCAATTTCTTTAAATACTTGTTATGCACATGTTACCTTACCACTGCTTGTTTAGGATTTGTATTGGTTTGTGAAAATCCGGCACGAGCACTCTTCGATACGGGAGCTTCACACTCCTTCTTGTCCGAAGGATTTATATCACGCATCGGAGTCCCTTCTTCGATGGCGAAGGATAAGTTGGATGTGTTGTTGCCTAATGGGTGTTCGATGCGAGCGGATAGGATCTGCGATGTTAAGATTCGTATTGGAGATCAGTAGTTCGACCTGCAGGCATCTTTACTTCCGTTGGTGGAGTTCGACGTTATATTTGGCATGGACTGGCTCTCGGAGCAGCAAGCCTATATTGACTGCGGTCGCAAGGAAGTCAAGCTGGGAGCAAGTCGTGAGACGACTTTTACGGGCTTAAAGGGGTCGAGCAAGACGTTGATGTCTGCTCTTCGGGTGGTGAAGGCGGTTCGTGTCGGTGCAGAACTGTTCTTTACACTAGTGGAGGTTGCAAAGCCGAAGCCCGCGTTGGATTGTATTTCAGTGGTATCGGAATACCCTGATGTGTTCCCCGCAGATCTTCCTGGAGCCCTGCCTCAGCGGGAGATAGATTTTACGATTGAGCTAGTGCCAGGTGCAAAGCCTGTGTCACGATCTCCCTATCAGCTAGCGCCTAAGGAAATGGCAGAGCTGAAAGTTCAACTGCAAGAGTTGTTGGAGCAAGGGTATGTGCGCCCGAGTTCTTCGCCTTGGAGCACACCGGTCCTCTTTGTTAAGAAGAAGGACGGAAGCTTGAGGCTATGTATTGATTATCGGGAGCTCAACAAGTTGACGGAGAAGAACAAGTACCCGATCCCCCGAATTGATGATCTTTTTGATCACTTAGTAGGGTCGACGGTGTACTCGAAGTTGGATCTCAAGTCGGGGTACTATCAGCTGCGAATAAGGGAGAGTGATATCCCGAAGACAACGTTTAGTACGAGATACGGGCACTATGAGTTTACGGTCATACCGTTTGGGCTGACTAATGCGCCGTCAGTGTTCATGGATTTGATGAATAGGACTTTCAGGGAGTACTTGGACCATTTCGTGATCGTCTTCATCGACGATATTTTGGTGTACTCACAAAGTGAGGAAGATCACTTCAAGCATCTTCACTTGGTTCTGGAGACACTAAGGAGAAATCAGTTGTATGTCAAGTTCTCGAAGTACGAGTTTTGGCTATCCTCAGTGGCGTTCCTCGGTCATATAGTGAGTGGAGAGGGTATTGCTGTGGATCCGGCGAAGATTGTTGCGATACGGGGGAGGCCTGAGCTTGCTACGGTAGCGGAAGTCCGGAGCTTTTTGGGGCTTGCCGGCTATTATAGGCATTTCGTAGAGAACTTCTCGCGGATAGCGTTACCTCTCACTACTTTGACGAGGAAGGAGCATAAGTTCGTTTGGATGCCGGAGTGTGCGCGAGCTTTTGAGGAGTTGAAGTGTCGGTTGACCACGGCGCCTGTGCTGAGTTCGCCATGTGGGACCGAAGGCTATGAGATTTTTAGTGATGCTTCGGGCAGCGGTTTGGGTTGCGTGCTACTGCAACACGGAAGTGTAATAGCTTATGGCTCGAGACAGCTAAAAGTGCATGAGAGGAATTATCCGGTCCATGACTTGGAGTTAGTGGCAGTGATTTTTGCCTTGAAGCTGTGGAGACACTATTTGTACGGTGTGAAGATTGATACTACACCGATCACAAGAGCCTGAAGTATCTTATTGATCAGAAAGATCTGAATATGCGGCAGCGTAGATGGATGGAGTTCCTGTGGGACTATACATTCAAGATCCACTACGTGCCTGGTAAAGGGAATGCGGTTGCGGACGCGTTGAGTCACCGAGCCCCAGCTCAAGCCAATTGGCTATCGATGCATGATGAGCGGTTGGTGCGGGAGTTGGAGGCGTTGGAGATTATTTGTGTGGACAGGCAATCAAGTGCTGAAGCAGTTCTGAATTGGACTGAAGTCCAATATGACCTGGCTGATCGTATTCGGTAGGCTTTGGATATGGATGCTCATATGAAGCAGTTCATGGTGGAGGCTCTGGATGGGTCAAATTCCCAATTCGTCGTGGAGGACGGATTACTTTGGAAGGACGGTCGTCTGTGCGTCCCAAATGTGGGTAATTTACGGGTGGAGTTGTTGTACGAGGCACACCATACCAAGTACTCGATTCACCCGGGGAGCACGAAGATGTACCGTGATGTGAAGAAACTGTTTTGGTGGCCGGGTTTGAAGAAAGATGTGGCGCTCTACGTAGCGAAGTGCCAAACTTGCGCCTTGTTGAAGGCGGAGTGCCAAAAGCCGGGAGGATTTCTTAAGTCCTTGCCTATTCCGGATTGGAAATTCGACGACATCTCTATGGACTTTGTGCACGGTTTTCCAAGGTCGCAAAAGGGGAACGACGCTATTTGGGTGGTCGTGGATCGGTTAACGAAGGTGTCGCATTTCATTCCGCATAGGAAGGACGATCCGGTGGAGAAGTTGGCAAAGCTTTATGTGGATAACATAGTGCGGCTTCATGGTGTTCCCCGCAGCATCGTGAGTGACCGAGATGGGCGGTTCATGTCCAATGATTGGGGGCTAGTGCAGCAAATGTTGGGAACAAAGTTGAAATTCAGCACAGCCTTCCATCCGCAAACGGATGGGCAGACCGAGAGGGTCAATAGAACCATGGAAGACATGCTCCACATGTGTGTCTTGGATTTCGGAAAGCAATGGGAAGACCACCTTTATTTGGTGGAGTTCGCATACAACAACAGCTACCAAGCGAGTATTCAAATGGCGCCTTTCGAGGCCCTATATGGTAGAAAATGTCGTACACTGTTGTCTTGGTTAGAAACGGGTGAGTCAAAGTTGTATAAGCGATCGGAAGTGGAGGATGCTATTTCTTTGGTGAGAACCATTCGGGAGAGGTTGCTTATCACTCAGGACCGGCAAGCGAAGTACTATAATGCCAAGCATAGGAACGTGGAGTTCGCTGTGGGCGACTATGTGTACTTAAAGATCAAGCCGTTCAAGGGTGTCTCGCGGGTGCGGCGATTGAAAAAGCTAAGCCCGGTACCTTGGACCGTTTGAGGTTCTGGAGCGAGTTTGTGAGGCGGCCTATCGATTGAAGCTTTCAGTGGAGCTTAGTGGTTTACATGATGTATTCCATATTTCGGTGCTCCGGAAGGAGGTGCAAGAGCCTTCGCAGGTGATCGCGGTTGATCAAGTGCCGGTGGATAGTGGGTTGACGAAAAAGGTCAAGACCGTGCGGATTGAGGACTCGGAGGTCAAGCGGCTACGCAATAAAGAGATCAGGATGGTCAAGGTCTGGTGGGATAATTGCGGTCGTGAGGAGCTCTCTTGGGAGCGAGAGCAGACTATGCTTGACGAGTATCCGGAGTTATTCTGCTCAGGTACAAATTTTGGTTTTGTACATGTCTTTCCTTTATATAATTTTGAGGACGAAATTCTTTTAAGAGGGGGAGAGTTGTAACGCCCCGAAACTCAAAGGAGAGACGGGGGACGTTTTGGGCCAGTTTTGGGTTCTGGTTGAAGGCACACGGCCTGGGACATGGGCGTGTCCCAGGGCGTGTCAAGCTTGTGTCGACACTCAGCCGCAAAGTCGACATTTTGATCTCGACATTGTGTCTAGACTGGGCACACGGCCTGCGACACGGGCGTGTCGCAGGGCGTGTCGACCCGTGTCGACATTCGTCCCGGGAAGTCAACACTCAGCTCGATGATGTGTCGAGACAAGGCACACGGCCTAGGACACGGGCGTGTCCAAGGCCGTGTCATCAGGTCGACGATCTTCGCTCGACGAAGTGTCGAGTGTCGAGACCGTGTACACGGCCTGGAGCCCAGGCGTGTTGAGGTGACACGGGCAAGGACACGGGCGTGTCCTAGAACCCGTGTAGTGCTCGGGTTGTTTTCGGGGAATAATGATGGGGTTACACGGCCGGCCACACGGCCGTGTCAGGTGGAACACGGGCGTGTCAGATCGAACACGGGCGTGTTCGATGCCCGTGTGTTGTTCAAGGCGAGCCGATTTTGATGGCGAATGAGGAACACGGCCCTAGACAAGGGCGTGTGCCAGGCCGTGTGCGGTCCAGATTGGGCATTTCAGTCCCGAATCAAAGCCGTTCATTTCTTTAATTGATGATCCAACGGCTGGGGGTTGTTCCTGAAGGGATATACCCGAGATTGGACTTAGAAACCCTCACTTTTCATGAGTGGATATCTTTCTAAAATCTTAGAGAGAGAGGAGAGCCAAGGAAGGAAGAAGGATCTAGATCCGGCCATTGGAGGAGTTTCGAAGCTCCAAATTGCGAGCCGACTCCGGATCCACGGAGTCAAAGCTAGTGCGGTGCTTTTCATCCGCTTATTTTTCCATGGCGCCAAATAAGAACGCAAGGGTAACGATTCTCTTCTTGAGCATGAGTAGCTCTCCTTCTTTGCATAGAAAGCCCGCTCTCGCGCGTTTGCGGAGAGTTGGAGGCGTTCCTTCGGGTAGATATGTGAAGTCCCCGTTGTATAGAGTCCGTAAGCGAGAACGGACATAGGCATGATGTGTGAAGCCTACCCAGACATGTTGGTCTGGATCGGTGATGTTTCATTGCATAATGTCGGAGAATACTCTGTGCTATTGGATGTTTTTCGGGTTTTCTACACGGTAGATTGCAACAGGGAGCCTTGGGGATTAACCCAAAGGTGCACCCGGAAAACTGGGCAGATGCGTGATCTTGCCAACTTGGTGGCCTGAGAGCCAACTTGAACATAACCGGGTTATGTGAATTTTGATGGAAATGGGACTCGGTGGAAGTTTGACCCGCGCAAATGGCTTAAATTGTCGTTGCGATGTGAGCACGGGTTAGATGGAACTGTACCCGTTCTATGTCGTTCGGTTAAAGAGACCTAAGGGTACGTGGCACTTGCCGTTGGCATAGATTAGGGTCTTCGGCGGTCTATGTCTTAAATTGTCGTGACCCAGGACAAGAAGACAAAATGCTCATAGGTTTGGCCGTCAAAGTGGCGGTGGTGAGTCCGGAATGTCTATGGCTTTAATTGACGTGACATCGACCGGTTCATCGAGAATGTGCCCTGAGAGCACGGGGCGTGTGGCCGTGCGAGCCAACGTCTGTGATGAAATGAATATATATGTATTGCTCGCTTATGCTAATGAAATGCAGGGAAAGAGCGTCGCCGCCCCGAGTTGGGGGCGAGATGTTATAATTTGGTCAGCATTGCTGACCGTTGCCTTGTTTTGCCACCGTGCGGTGGTTTGTTGCTTGCAGGTGCTGCTAGACCAAGCGGTCAATGGCGGGCTAAAGCCCAAGTGCAAAGCCGGCCCTCGAAGGCCTAATTGGAAGTGTTTACTGTTTTATTCATGTATGAACGGCCTGCATGCCGTGGTTTGTAAACCATGTAATATCAAGTGAAACATTTTGTAATTCCTTAAGGCTTGTGTTGGTATTTGTATAACATTCCTATTTTGTATTAGTGGACATTCATGCTTTAGTGCTGGGTTCTTATTTGCAACTTTTATAAACTGCTTCCGCTAGAATGCTCTGTGTAGGACGTTATGAATGGTTGGATGGTTTCCATGTGTAACCACCCGGTCTGTCTGTAGTATATGGCGTCGGGCCCCGGCCGGACCTACTGCTATATGCTATACGACGGATAGGGGGCGTTACACTTGTATCCTATTTCAACCTCCATGTTGCAGCTATCCGTAGTCCGTAGCTCTGAGCTGTCAGGAAGACGCACTCTCATCTCTGTGCTAGGGAATCTCTCCACACCCTCTAGTCCTTCAATGAAAGTGTCCGACACGAATGAGTGGGAAGCACCCGTGTCGAAGAGGGTATGTGCGGGCTTGTCGCTGATCATAACTATGCCTGAGATTTATTTGAGGTATAATTGATGTTATTTCTATGGTTTTCAAGGCACTACTAAGGTTGAATTTCTAAATTAAAATAATTTAAGTACCTGTGATCACCTCCTCGGGGTTCCTCTGCTCCGTGAGGTCCAAAGCGTACAACTATTCCTAGTTGCGTCCTCTGTCATGATATCCCCAGCCTCGGCCTCGACCTTGTCCTCGGCCTCAGCCTCGACCATGTTGTACTGGGGCCACTGGAGGTGGAGGAGGAGGAGGAGGATGGAATCGATGCGGACACTCCGATCTAATGTACCCGGGCTGGCGGCATCCGTAATAGACTACTGGCCGATGTCCATGGTCATCCTGCATCCTTGGAGCATGCACATGTAGAGGTGGGGGAGCTAATGCTGGAGGAGGCCCCTGTTCTTGCCTGAAGTTGGGACGATGACGTCCCCCACCCCTCTTGTATCCAATAGTCCTGCCTCTCTAAGAGCCCATGCTGCTCTCTCTTGATGTCAACCCATCATACGGTCTCTTTCCTCTGCCTTGCACCATCAGCTGGTCAGCTTCCAGCTTCTTTGCCATCTCGATAATCTGGGTAGACATGCCGTGAGAAATGAACAACAAAGCCTGCCTCAAATCGTCCCTGAGGCCCTGATAAAACCTCTTGGCATACCTCCTATCGTCTGTGTCCTGTATCCCTGTGAACCTGGCAAGGTGGAAGAACTCCCTCTGGTACTCAATCATCGATCTGCTCCCCTGCCTGAGGTTCAGAAACCTCTCCTCCAAAGTATCTCTATCTGTAGTAGATACGAAGTGATCCAAATATACATCGCCAAACTCCTCCCAAGATATGTTTGACAGCTCCCAGTCTGCATATGTAGACTCCCGCACTGACTTCCACCATCTCTTCGCATGAGCTTCTAGTGCAGAGGTGGCTAAAGGTACTGCCTGGCCGACCGGGCAGCTGATTCCTGCCAAAATCTCATGTATGGCCTCCAGCCATTCCTCCATCTTTATAGCATCCTTTGTCCCACGATACATCGGTGGGGACAGGCTCTTGAAGGCACTTAGCCAGCTTGACCCCGGATTTGGCTGCGGGGCCGGGACTTGCTGGGCTTTGAAGGCATCCAAAATCGCCGTCAAAGTCTGCCCCATCTCTGTCTGTAGAAATGGAGTGGCAGCTGGAGGGGGAGGAACCACATTTTGTGGCGCGGCGACCTGTGGAGGTTGCATAAAGGTAAGGTTAAAATAGAACTGGCCTAACTCATTGTACTTAATGGACTGTTTATGTGACTTTTTACACATGGGCACACCACTTCTTCCGCTGCATAATTTGTCCGCAAAGTAATGCTCGCGCGGGGTGGTCTAGTGTTGTGGACTTCTTTCTCATATGATCGTTTGTCAAGTAATACCAGTTTGTAAGACCCCCCCCCCTCCCCCTTACCAAGGAGGCTACCGGGTCTTATGCCCAGAACCGTCGTCTTACGGTGACACTAACGCACGGGTTAGTCGACACTGCAATACGCCGATTCTGGCGGCTAGTACGATCATAAACCTGTAGGCCAATATGAGAAAAGAAGTATAGCGGTAAAAGAAAAACCACAACTAGTCCACAGTCACAGCACATATATATAATCTATGAAAGGAAAATATCAGTCCAAATGAGTACAGAAATAAAATGGAGAGTAATAAGGGCTTATGCTCAGTACATCAAATCAAATCTCTCTCTCTCAACTCTAAACAGCGGAAGATATCGATCATCACTAAGTCATCCCACCTGAGGTAACTCTGCAGCAGTAGTAGTAGGTGGTGGCATCAGCTCCTCACGTCCTGCCATCTCGTCCTGCTGGTCGTGCTGGTACTCCATCTCCTCGAGCTCCTAAAAATAGTTTGGTCACCGACCATTAGTCAAAAAGACTAAGTCGTTTCCTGCACACCTCGTCCCGTAACTCCTAGGTACCGTGCAGGAGGATGAAGCGGAGGACAACAAGGGGTATCAAGTATAAACAGGTGGCAGTGGCACTACACTAACAAGTAAATGAGGAGTAATAGTAGTTCTACTCTAGCAGTTCTATGTAAGAAGAACAAGTATAGTAAGTAAGGTATAAAACTGAGTATGTAGAACAAGTGCAGTACGGTGAAGTAAGTAAAGGAACAGAAAGTAAGAGCAGGAAAGTAAAACTAAGCTACCACTACTCTATCATCACAAATCGTACCTTAACTTATAAAAAATGCCCATATAAATTTATAAGTTAAGGTTTCCAGGAAATTTAACTTATCATATAAAAGAGTCCATATTAATTTATATGATAAGGATCTATGAAGCGTTTGACCTAATATGAATGAATGTTTATGATGCAATTTATGCACAGGCAAGTGCAACTCACACACAACGACTCTGTGATCACAGACCTTTAGTTCCCACTTTTTAAGAGCTAGCTTCACTCTCGGGTACCACCGCTGTGGCTACGACAGCAGCGGAGAGGGCATCTCTAGTTCTAGGCCGGTATGCACACTACCAAACCTTAGACCCCTCTCATACGCCTCTGTACACATCCAAGGTGCACTCTAGAGTCTATGCGTACGTATTTTGCTGACAACCCGTCAGTCTTGATGGGTCGGGTGTGCGTTATCGGGGATCGTCCTCTAGACCGCAGTGTAAAACAACCCACTGGCCCCTCTAACCCTCACATCCTCCTGGTGCACCGTACTGCCATCGGTGTGATGAACGGCCAGTACCGCATGTCCCGCCACTAAATTTATGCGCATGCAAGTATTTCATTCCGAGCCTCTAGCTCGCAGGACCAACCTGTCCTGAATCCCTCAAATCCTACACGGGTGAGCATTTATCATAATCCCTCCAACCCTACACGGGTGAGAATGCACAATACTGCCTTTATTCCAAATCCCTCAAACCCGACACGGGTGAGAATGAACCACAACGTCCTAACCTATTAGACTACTCTTGTCTATGGATTATTATACTTAGCGACTTAAGGTTAATCCCAGTACTGCCCGGGGTATACCCGGTGAAGGGCTCTCGGGGGCACTAGGAACTATGATGGGATTACACCCAAAGCTCCCTTTCTCAAGTATATTTACTTTAGTTGATGTCTACCCAATATTCACCCACAGCTCTCGTTATTACTCTTGAGTGATCCTAATGACTTAAGGTGTTCTTCGAAGGACGACGGTCTTCCGCCGGCCTCCACTCCAAATGTTATCCAAGGCTTGCACTTTACTCTCGTCACTAAGACAACTCTATCTACCAGGGTCATATTCCAATTGAAGGCTCTAGCTTATTTATTTATCTATCCCCCGGTGGTCCTTACAACATGATCTGCTTACACTATGCTTAACTCATGACCTAATACCACCCCGAAATGGAACTTCCAATTCCTTGGGCCACCTGCCCTTAATTATTTATCCTATGATGGTATGGACTAATGAAGTGAGCCTATTGATTTTCATAATTTTCCTAAGTCATTAAGACCTCTAATTAAATCATTTAATTAATCCCCTAGGTCATTTAATACCTGAAGTATCACAAATTATAATCCACTGTCACAGCCCGCATTTTCACCGCAAATAAAGTTTATCAGAGTAAGGAAAAATGCGTGTCATGATGCCACGTCAGCAGGGGATAACTGCGGATGCTCAGGCAGACATCAACTAAACAATGAAGAAAGGTTCCTTTTTTAAGTTGTTTTAAGGAAAATTGATTGTTAAAACTCCAAAAATTTTACGAAGCGCGGCGCCCTGGGCGGTTTGATTTAAGTTGAAAAGCGGAAGTGGTTTTTTATTTAGAAAACGGGGAGCGCGTATTTATTTATTTTGGATATAAAAAGGATGATCGAGTTTTAACGAAAGGAGGCATGTGCACCTATCGTGAGTAGTACAGGATATTCCGGGTGGAATATCGAGGTCGTATTGTTCTCGGGGTCGGTTCGATTATTTCTACTCTTCCCTGGAGGGGACTATTATTTTACCGATAATACTTGTCGGGTATTTATATATATATAAGAAAGGCAGAAAACATAAAAAGAAAGCATAAAAAGAAAGCTTGAAGGTGGTGCCGATGAAGAGCTTTGCTCGATGGCACCAAAAAAACAATTGAACTAAAATAGACTTTAAATAAAAAGAGCTCCTAAATTTCTAATTAATTAAGGCAGAGACTTCGCCGTGGAGGTTCCACTAGAATGAGCTCACCTAGCTATAGGGATATCGCTCACCTGAATGCTAAGACTATTCGACCGAACGTTAGTCCGACGAAGGATTCCTCTTAACGCCCGCATTACGCTAAGAACCCCGCTATTGGGTGGGGAACCCAATCCGGTAGAGTTGGCGCGCCTCCTCTCTCGAGGGTTAGTGCGGAACTCTCTTTGCCAAGGAGTGATCGGTCCATATGTACGGCCTCTCTGCTAGCTAGTATATGGACTACGGAAATAGGGCGCACACATTGAATATGTGGTCCTATGCGTCGTTAACCCCGGGCAAACCTTAAGTACTTTTAATTAATTAGAAAAATTAGACCTTTAATTATTTTAAGCTATTTTATCTGTCCCAATGCTCTTCGATACCGGGGGCTAAGAACGGTTAGCCACTTATCGGAATGGGGATGGCTTGCGGGAAAAGCAGAAAATAAAGCAGTAAAGGAAAGCAGTAAATGAAAGCGATAAAAGAAAGCTGTAAAGGAAAGCAGAAAATTGCAAGTCCTACCCAAACAAGTAGGACTGAAGAAAGCTGTAAATTGCGAGTCCCGGCGCAAGCGCGTAGGCGGGAGAAAGAAAGCGGGTCCTACTCAAATGAGTAGGACTAAATAAATGCAACACACGCACGCACTCTACATAAAGTAAACACACTCCACACACTCGACAGAAAATTAAACACATTCCATACACTCTACAGAATTGAAACAAAGCAAAGCGCCATTTAACTCTTAACGAGTAGGCGGGAATAAATGCGCACACTCACACACACGTACAAATATAATGAAAAACTAAGTTCACGAAAAATTAAAATAACAACATTTCTACCGCTAGAATGCGGTAGAAATGCATAAAAAGTTGAAATAAAAATTAACCGGGCAAAAAGGTTTGCAAATAAACGCAAAATGAAAATGCCCGAAAAATTACAACGAATACATTTCTACCGCTAGAATGCGGTAGAAATGCATAAAAAGAGAACGAAAAAATTAAAAGAGGAAAAAGTTTTGAAAATAAATGCAAAAATATAAGTGTTTGGAAAAGTAAAACGATGAGATTTTCATTCTTATAGTTTTATAAAGGGACTTAAAAAGTGGAAAAAAAGTTGAAAAAGAACGAAAAATTGGTTTTACAACCTAAACAAAACTAAGTTAAAGAAAAATCAAAACACTTTTTAAGTTTCCTTTGTAACCACATAAAAATGAAATGAAAAGAACTAAAAACTATATTTAAGAAAACTATGAAACTAAACTCATACACACACGCACCCATATTAAAAAGACGAAAAAAATAAAGCTAAAACAAGGAAAGAAATAAGATTGCATAAGAGTAGCCACATAGTTAAAGTCCAAATCCATAAAAAGAGAGAAAATCTACAATTTTATTAAGCTAAAAACGAAGATTACAAAGCTAAGAAAATAAAGGAGAGGGGGAGAAATTTCCCTTACATAGCATTTGGACTCATCCGAGCAGCATAACTCCTATACAAAATGGTTCAAAAGGGGAACAGAAATCCTTTCAGCAAGGGGCTTATTTATAGGAAGAAAATTTACAAGTACACGCCCTCTGACACGGGCGTGTCAGGGGGCGTGTCAGTACTATTCCTAATGGCGGCCGGCGATGTGACTGGAAATTTGACTTCGGGCTGGACACGTGTCGATCTCGCGTTGGTCACGCCCCAGGTCACGGGCGTGACGCTGGGCGTTTCATGGAGGTGGATCTGGGCACGGTGCGTCAAAAAGTCGCCGCGCGGGTCTTGTTGGTCAGGCGGAGTGGTCACGCCCCAGGTCACGGGCATGACTCTGGGCGTGTCGGCTAGTGTCGACACTCGACAAACGTCGAGCGGAAAATGTCAAGTTGAAAATCGTCGAGCGGGAAGAGGTGTCACGCCCTAGGTCACGGGCGTGACTCTAGGCGTGTCGAGGAGGTCGACGATCGTTGAGCTGGAAACGTCGAGCAGGGGACACGGGCTTGGGTCACGCCCCGTGTCGGGTGACACGGGCGTAACGCCGGGCGTGTCAAACTTTTCTCTTCAAAATCTACTGATTGACTGGATTTTAATGTGTCACGCCCGTGACAAATGTGTCACGCCCTGGTCACGGGCGTGACCAATATGTCACGGGCGTGACTTGTCAATTTTTTTGGCATTTTCCCTGAAAATTTCAGGAAACAGAAATAAATTTAAGTTAGAAATATTTACAAAAAAAAAGCAATTTATTAAAGAAATATAAAACAAAAAATAACAAAAATAAACTAAAATGACTTATTTAATGTACATAAAAATAGGTATATTTACAATTCATCAAATACCCCCATACTTAAACTTTTGTTATTTCAGAGCAAAAGTTGGAGATGAACTTATAAGGAATAAAAGAAATCCTAAGTTTAGCTACCGCTTGACTTAATTAAAAGTAAGATCAAAATAAACATCCGGGGTTAAAGAATTAAATCCTAATTTATGAAATGTTATGAATAGAGGAAGAGTTTCAAAAAGACTTCTACATAAAATAAAATAGAAAGCAAATATTTATTTTTGTTAGTTTAACAAAGATGGATTGGATTTATATAAAAAAAACTTTAGCTTTAAAGAAGTTAAAGGAAATAATGCAATTTAAAAATTATGCTCTCAAAAAATTTTAAATTATTTCTAGAATCATTGAAATAGGATAAGTGGTTTGGTGGTTTATGAAGAGGGCTTGGATATTGAGGCGAGGCAATTTTTTCTCGAACCTCCAATTTTTTTCTTTTTGGATAGTTAGGAAAATGAAATCTTATTTTCCTAACACATAATATTTTTTTCTTTCTTCATAAATAAAAAAATAACCCAATAAATGTAGGAGTAATGAATTTTATCCTCTTACTCCATAACATATAATCTTTTTAAATATTGGGTGCCTATGTTTATGGAATGAAATCTTATTCACATTGACATAAGATCTTTTAAGGGATTGGGGTAAACATGTCAAGTAAGACATGAAAAAAAGGAAGTGGGTTTATTTTTTTCAAAAAGAAAACTAGCTTTTAATAAAAAAGTTTTGAGAGCAACCTTTTTAAAATGAACGTTCCGATGTTTCTAAAAAGCATGAAGTAGAAATAATTGAAATCCATGGTTGTTATTTTCTAACATAAAAGACGAGCTTTTATTTATAAAATTAGAAGTGGTGGTGAAAAACAAGTTCTCTATTATAAGGAAAAGACATAAAAAATTCTTTAAATCTTAACCCCAGACACTTAAATCTATCAAACTTTAATTAATAAACGAATATTAAGCAAAGAATAACTAAAATTCGCATATAAATTAACTCGAAACTAGATTTTTGGAAAGCAAAAAGGGTTAAGATATGGTATATTCGAATTATTTTGTTACATAAGTTAACAAAATATTTTTTTTTTGTTTTTTAGGGATTTTATCATTTTTTTTGTGTTTTAATTATTATCTTTTTAGGATTTTTAGATTTTTATCTTTTTAGGGTTTTTGGATTTTCAAATTTTTTTGATTTTTTTAGTGTGTTTCAATAAGTAATTTACAAGAATGAGGAGAGAAAGAAGTGTTTATTTACAAAGAAGGTAGTGGGGAAAGAGAGACTTTTACAAATAAAGTACAAAGTAAAAAAACTCGAATGTAGCCCGCGAACAGACTCTTTTTGAGGTGGTTGGTTCGATGAGTCAAACGTCGCGGGGGGGGCAAAATGCGAGTTTTTATAAAAAAAGAAGAGAATGGGGGAAGAGAGAATTATTTTTAAGACATATTTCAAAATAAAAATAATAAAAAAAAAATTAACTTTTTGTTTTATAATTTTTTTGAATTTTGTGGTTTTATGAATTTTTTTGAAGTTTTTGATTATTATAAAAAAAACAAAAAATATTATTTATTATTATTATTTTTTTAGATTTGAATTTTTTGTATTTTTTTGTTAAGTACAAAATATAAAAAGTGCAGAATAGGAAAACACCCTCATACTTAAACCCAACATTGTCCCCAATGTTGCAATCTAAGTATGCGGAACAGATAATATACAAATTAAAAGATGTACAAAAATAAAAAGAAAGGGTAGAAGCTTCCCTTAGACGAGTCCGGGGAGGCCCGGGTTGAAACTCTGCATTATTATTAGAAGAGGAAAGAATAGCAAAACAATAATAGAAAAAAAAACAATAAACGAAAAATTCGGCTAAAAGGTTGCGGGCGGTAGGGGGGCATGTGCGTGGGGGAGTCGAAGGTAACTAAGGCCTTAGCGACCATTGCGTGATAAAAATGTGAACCCCTAGCGCGCACAATAATGGAAGCGTGCTGAAGCAAAATGAAACGAAATAAAACAAATTAAAATAAAAGAAGTTAAATAAAACATATATACATCTGTTAATATCAAATGATTAAATTTGTTTTTTTGGGTGTTTTTAAGTAGATTTTTTATTTTTTAGTTGGTTTTTAGTTTTTTGGTGTGTTTTGTTTTTATGGATTTTGTTAGTTTTAAGTTTCTCTTTTTTTTGAGTATGTTTTATGTTTTTTCATTTTTTTAAGTGTTGAGATTTTTTAGGTGTTTGGTTTTAGATTTTTTTGGGATTTTTTGGGTTTTAGATTTTGTAGATTTTTGATTGTTAGAATTTTTAGGTTTTTTTAGAGTTTTTAGATTTTTTTAAGTTTTGTACTTTTTCAAGTTTTTAGAATTTTTTGGTTTTGAAGTTAGTTTTTTTTGTTTTTTTTTGTTAGTAGAAAACGACGTCATTTCAAAAAAAAAATTTATAAATAATAATAATATTATGATAAAAAAATATATTTTTTTGAAGTTTTTTTTTAAGTAGTTTATTATTATTACTATGATTATTATTATGTTTTTGTTGGCCATTTTTAATGTTTGTTATAATTATAGATATAGGTAAAATTAATAGATTTCCAGGGTTCAAAATAACGACTCGAAAAAGTCCCCGGCAACAGCGTCAAAACTTGATTGTTAAAACTCCAAAAATTTTACGAAGCGCGGCGCCCCGGGCGGTTTGATTTAAGTTGAAAAGCGGAAGTGGTTTTTTATTTAGAAAACGGGGCGCGCGTATTTATTTATTTTGGATATAAAAAGGATGATCGAGTTTTAACGAAAGGAGGCAAGTGCACCTATCGTGAGTAGTACAGGATATTCCGGGTGGAATATCGAGGTCGTATTGTTCTCGGGGTCGGTTCGATTATTTCTACTCTTCCCTGGAGGGGACTATTATTTTACCGATAATACTTGTCGGGTATTTATATATATAAAAGAAAGGTAGAAAACATAAAAAGAAAGCATAAAAAGAAAGCTTGAAGGTGGTGCCGATGAAGAGCTTAGCTCGATGGCACCGAAAAAACAATTGAACTAAAATAGACTTTAAATAAAAAGAGCTCCTAAATTTCTAATTAATTAAGGCGGAGACTTCGCCATGGAGGTTCCACTAGAATGAGCTCACCTAGCTATAGGGTTATCGCTCACCTGAACGCTAAGACTATTCGACCGAACGTTAGTCCGACGAAGGATTCCTCTTAACGCCCGCATTACGCTAAGAACTCCGCTATTGGGTGGGGAACCCAATCCGGAAGAGTTGGCGCGCCTCCTCTCTCGAGGGTTAGTGCGGAACTCTCTTTGCCAAGGGGTGATCGGTCCATATGCACGGCATCTCGGCTAGCTAGCATATGGACTACGGAAATAGGGCGCACACATCGATTATGTGGTCCTACGCGTCGGTAACCCCGGGCAAACCTTAAGTACTTTTAATTAATTAGAAAAATTAGACCTTTAATTATTTTAAGCTATTTTATCTGTCCCAATGCTCTTTGATACCAAGGGCTAAGAACGGTTAGTCACTCATCGGAATGGGGACGGCTTGCGGGAAAAGCAGAAAATAAAGCAGTAAAGGAAAGCAGTAAATGAAAGCGATAAAAGAAAGCTGTAAAGGAAAGCAGAAAATTGCAAGTCCTACCCAAACGAGTAGAACTGAAGAAAGCTGTAAATTGCGAGTCCCGGCGCAAGCGCGTGGGCGGGAGAAAGAAAGCGGGTCCTACTCAAATGAGTATGACTAAATAAATGCAACACACGCACACACTCTACATAAAGTAAACACACTCCACACACTCGACAGAAAATTAAACCCACTCCACACACTCTACAAAATTGAAACAAAGCAAAGCGTCATTTAACTCTTAACGAGTAGGCGGAAATAAATGCGCACACTCACACACACGTACAAAAATTATGAAAAACTAAGTTCACGAAAAATTAAAATAACAACATTTCTACCACTAGAATGCGGTAGAAATACATAAAAAGTTGAAATAAAAATTAACCGGGCAAAAAGGTTTGCAAATAAACGCAAAATGAAAATGCCCGAAAAATTACAACGAATACATTTCTACCGCTAGAATGCGGTAGAAATGCATAAAAAGAGAACGAAAAAATTAAAAGAGGAAAAAGTTTTGAAAATAAATGCAAAAATATAAGTGTTTGGAAAAGTAAAACGATGAGATTTTCATTCTTATAGTTTTATAAAGGGACTTAAAAAGTGGAAAAAAAAGCTGAAAAAGAACGAAAAATTGGTTTTACAACCTAAACAAAACTAAGTTAAAGAAAAATCAAAACACTTTTTAAGTTTCCTTTGTAACCACATAAAAATGAAATGAAAAGAACTAAAAACTATATTTAAGAAAACTATGAAACTAAACTCATACATACACGCACCCATATTAAAAAGACGAAAAAAATAAAGCTAAAACAAGGAAAGAAATAAGATTGTATAAGAGTAGCCACATAGTTGAAGTCCAAATCCATAAAAAGAGAGAAAATCTACAATTTTATTAAGCTAAAAACGAAGATTACAAAGCTAAGAAAATAAAGAAGAGGGGGAGAAATTTCCCTTACATAGCATTTGGACTCATCCGAGCAGCATAACTCCTATACAAAATGGTTCAAAAGGGGAACAGAAATCCTTTCAGCAAGGGGCTTATTTATAGACAGAAACTTTACAAGTACACGCCCTCTGACACGGGCGTGTCAGGGGGCGTGTCAGCACTATTCCTAATGGCGGCTGGCGATGTGACTGGAAATTTGACTTCGGGCTGGACATGTGTCGGTCTCGCGTTGGTCACGCCCCAGGTCACGGGCGTGACGCTGGGCGTTTCATGGAGGTGGATCTGGGCGCGGTGCGTTAAAAAGTCGTCGCGCGGGTCTTGTCGGCCAGACGGAGTGGTCACGCCCCAGGTCACGGGCGTGACTCTAGGAGTGTCGGCTGGTGTCGACACTCGACAAACGTCGAGCGGAAAATGTCGAGTTGAAAATTGTCGAGCGGGAAGAGGTGTAACGCCCTAGGTCACGGGCGTGACTCTAGGCGTGTCGAGGAGGTCGACGATCGTTGAGATGGAAAGGTCGAGCAGGGGACACGGGCATGGGTCACGCCCCGTGTCGGGTGACACGTGCGTGACGCCGGGCGTGTCAAACTTTTCTCTTCAAAATCTACTGATTGACGGGATTTTAATGTGTCACGCCCCGGTCACGGGCGTAACCAATATGTCACGGGCGTGACTTGTCAATTTTTTTTGGCATTTTCCCTGAAAATTTCAAGAAACAGAAATAAATTTAAGTTGGAAATATTTACAAAAAAAGAAGCAATTTATTAAAGAAATATAAAACAAAAAATAACAAAAATAAACTAAAATGACTTATTTAATGTACATAAAAATAGGTATATTTACAATTCATCAAAAATCAGTTACGAGTAGAAGTTAGCCGTATCCCTCGGCTTAGTGGCTCATCTAGTCCACGAATTAAAATATAAGATATGCTGCGGAAAAAATACTTGATTAGATTAACTCAAACATCCTACATGAGAATAAACGTCCCCAAAGGACCACTCATGTCATGTAGAACTCTAAATTTATTATAGTAGGAAAGATAGCTTTTACGGTCGCTAAAAGTAACGGTTAGAGTTTCAAATCATGTAATGTATGAAGTAATAGTAGTAGATTTTATAGTTGAAAATACCTAACATGCATTCCTAGCATAAATCCTTCCAGAGAGCAAGTAGTTCACATCCATTATTAAATAAATGAGCAGATAACAAGCATCGACAACTAACAATCAGTGGGCGCCAACAAGCTGACACGAACCCACGAACAAAAGTATGTCTAAACTAGTAAAACAAAACCAACAACAAACTACCTCGCTAAGACGAGGCAACAACCACGGCCAACACTGCCGCCAGAAATCCAACACCAGCACTGCTACTGCTCTGAACCTGAGGCATTCCAAAAATAGAACACCTCAGCAAGAAGGTACAAATGGTGGCAGTAAAAGCAATAAACCAAAATAATCAAAGGGTCAACTGGGGTACCAACCCAAGACCAAAAGTACTGAAGTAGAGTACAAAAGAAAGCAGGGCATCAACAAGAAAAGAACTCCTACGTGACTTGTCACATTCCACAAGGGTGCACCAGACGCACAAGGCTATCAAGTGACTATATAAATATTTCTCCAGAAATAAAATACAAAACCTTCATTGAAGGAAGAATACAAAACCTTCATTAGGCAACCGTGGTCGACTCTACCCAAAAACACGGCGGGGTGGTCACTCTTGGACACACCACCCAAAACACAGGCGTAGTGGTCACTCTTGGACACACCACCCCAAAAAACGGATATGTTATCCGTCTAACTGTGAGGGAGTCTCATGTTCTCCACCATACATCGCAGGCATCCAAAAACCAGGTAGACTTCCACAGGGCACTATTGAAGGTAATAAACACCGCGGAGGTGGAATCGTCCACTAACTCTTCGCATTCAAGAAACCCAAAGAAACCATAACACAAATATCTCGGGATTTGGCACGACAAACTCTACTTGACTTTACTAGATTCCGGACATGGTTGATCAACCCCTACGGACGATTTACAATCTTAGATAAACTCTAATACGTTCGACAACAAGAATTAAGGTATTTAAGCCATCACTAGCACTTCAAGAACGATGAAACGTAACTAGACAAAATCGAGTTTACTATGAGAAAAGCATCATAGCATGTGATTAATGAAACAATTATTCATAACACTATCTTGGAAAACAAGTGCGGAAAATTTAAAAGGACATGAAAACCTAGTTGTTACCATTAAATCGGACAAGGAAGAACGAGAGGAAACCCCCACTTGCCTTGGTTTTACCGGGAAAGTCCACCGAATCACTCCACGTCGTAGATCGGGGCAAAAGGATGCGGGAGAAGTTGAAATCTAGACAAAAAATGGTCAAAAGAGGTTAGGGCCGAAAAACCCTAACGAGAAATCTCAAGAATCGGGAAAGAAATTACCACAATGGCGTTGCTCTCGGCGAGAGCTTTCCAGATCTATGATCGGATGAAGATTTCGAGCACCAGAGCACCGTCGGCGGCCTCCGGAAGGTTCACGAAATATTTCTCTCTCTCGCTCGCCGCTCTGGTTTGTGAGGAAACAATCGGAGAAGATGAAGGAATTATCTCTGATAAAATTATGTATATATATATATATACATACATATTTATATATATATATAAAAATATATATAAATATATATATAAATATATATATTTATAAAATGTTCTGTTCAAAAACGAGTATTTAAGCCCGGGTACGCGGAAGACAAAAATAAAGGTTTAGGATGGCTTCAAATCGAAAAGTGTACAACATGAAAGTTGTAGATCTCGTCGAGACGAACAAATTTTATGTTAACCATTTTTCCATACGAAGTCGTTTTAATGCTCAAAAGTGCTTTCGAACGTAAACTACAGCGGACTACACAATTACAGGCTTACGGGTACTCGAGAGGTAGAAAACGGCTACTCGAGTAGTTCAAAATGGCTACTCGAGTAGTTCAAAATGGCTATTCGAGTAGTTCAAAACTACTCGAGTAGGTCCAGAGAAATACACTCGTGTAGGAAGAATACTCACTCGAGTAGTTATAATCAGACACTCGAGAGGCAGAAAGAAATATTACTCGAGTAAGCAATTAAAATTTCTTGCATGAACAGGAGATCTACTCATGTATATGGAAAGTTTCACTCGAGTAGGACAAAATCACTCGTGCGGGTAAAAGGAAAATCACTCGAGTAAGTAAAAATTCACTCGTGTACCTGGAGAAGAAGTACTCGTGTATAAAAAAGCAAATGACTCGAGTACTTAAAAAACATACCACTCGAGTACTCAGGAATCACTCGAGTGCCTAAATACAGAAGACTCGAGTAAATTTGCAGGAAAAACAAATTCTTTGCAAATATAACCTTATGATTAAATTATATCAATGAATAGTAAAATACATTTTTGAATAGTACTTTAATATTAAAATATTCATGTTTATATATTTTTGAATAAGGAAACTACGAGATCAAAACGGAGGCCCAAACGCACACCGAATTAAACGAAACTCGCACTGTAGGTAAACACTGATGCTACGAACACAACGGCGAAGTCAAAACCAGAATCCGATGAGCCATTCCCGAGATATTAATCTTCGAAGTATACGGCGAACATAAACAAATCCAAAACTTCAATCGCGCGCCAAGACTCCAAAAATGCTCGGATTGCGATGAAACTTGACGAGCAAGTCCAAAATTACTTAACTTAAATTCCAAATACAAAATCTTCCCATAACAACAAGAATTCGGCCTACTCGACCGCACGGATGCGAAATTGCTTTAACGGCATTGCGCCGTCAAATCGACGTTAAAAGTAACGCCACGACGTCATAAATCTGACGTTGCCCAAACAAATAAAATCATCGAAAAATCGGGGGCATTACAGTCACCCCCCCTAAAAAGAAGTTTCGTCCCGAAACTTAACACAACTCCAAAACCAAACAAAACGATATAATCAAACATAACTGAAAACATAACGACATACCTGAAACTAAGAGAAGAGTTGCGGGTGAGATTCCCTCATCACCGATTCCAATTCCCACGTTGCGCTCTCGACGTCTTGATTTCTCCAAATAATCTTGACCATAGGGATGGTCTTTCTCCGCAACACCCGCTCTTGAAAATCCAGAACACGAATAGGTTCTTCCACATAAGTAAGGTTGGGCTGAATCTGGGGTATCGATTCGAGGACTTGACGATCATTACGAACACATTTCCGCAACTGGCTCACATGGAACACATCATGGACACAAGGGAAGGTCGTAGGCAATTCCAACTTATAAGCCGACACTCTGATGCGTTCAAGAATTTGTAAAGGTCGCACATACTG
This sequence comes from Platanthera guangdongensis, assembly GCA_039583875.1. Taxonomy (NCBI): domain Eukaryota; kingdom Viridiplantae; phylum Streptophyta; class Magnoliopsida; order Asparagales; family Orchidaceae; genus Platanthera; species Platanthera guangdongensis. The sequence continues at coordinate 45,315,992 of CM077164.1, forward strand.
GGGGTCTAACTTGTGGTTCCTACCAAATCTTTTAACACCGGACATCGGAGAAACATTTAGAAAAACCAAGTCTCCAACCGCAAACTCCAGATCGACCCTTCGAAGATTAGCATATTTCTCATAGCGCTCTTGAGCCACACGAAGCTTTTCCCGAATATGGGTCACGACACAATTCATCTCTTCAAGGGCTTCCGGACCTAACAACGGTCTCTCACCAACTTCAGCCCAAAACAGAGGGATTCAACAATGCCTCCCATACAAGGCCTCAAACGGAGCCATCTGCAGACTCTCTTGATAACTGTTATTGTAAGCAAACTCCATGAGTGTGAGACGCTCATCCCAAGCACCATCATGATCCAAAATATAACACCTGATCATATCTTCTACGATTTGATTTACTCTTTTCGTCTGACCATTAGTCTGCGGATGATAGGTGGTGGAATACCTTAAATTGGTACCCAACCCCTCCTGTAAACTCTTCCAAAAACGAGACGTAAATCTAGAGTCCCGATCTGATACGATGCTAATAGGCACACCATGCAACTTGATGATCTCTTCAAGATATAACTCAGCTATCTTCTTCATCGAGTACCCAATCTTAAATGGCACAAAGTGAGCACACTTTCTCAATCTGTCGACTATCACCCAAACAGAGTCGTGCACACTGGGAGATTTTGGCGGACTGGTGATGAAATCCATTGAAATACTTTCCCATTTCCAACTTGGAATATCAAGCGTGTAAGCTTACCTCCAGGCCTTCTGTGATCAGCTTTAACATGCTGACATGTATAACATTCCGATACAAACCTGGCGACGTCATTCTTCATCCCTGACCACCAAACAATTTGCTTTAGATCTTTATACATCTTTGTGAAACCAGGGTGGTAGGCCACACTGGAACCATGAGCTTCAGCACAGATCTTAGCTCAAATATCGCCAAAGGCGGGGACGCAAAATCTACCCCGATATTTCAGGGTGTCCAACTCGTCCACAGAGAAATCGGGTAGCTCCCCCTTCAAAGTTCTATTCCGGAGGTGCAACAAATCAGGATCATCTTTCTGATGTGCTCGAGTAAGGGAAATCCAAGAGGGTTCTTCTGCTTTTAGACTAGCAGGCACAGTACTACTCCCAACCTCAATATCCATCAACAAAAATTCCTCTATCAAGGACTACACCGACAGATTAAAAATCTTAGCGGTCTTCCTACTCAAGGCATCGGCTACTACATTAGCCTTTCCTGGATGATAGAGAATTTCCACCTCATAATCCGCCACATATTCTAACCACCGACGCTGGAGCAGATTTAGCTCTTTCTGAGTGAAGACGTACTTCAAACTCTTATGGTCCGTATAGATCTTGCATATCGCACCATATAATAAGTGTCTCCAAAGCTTCAGTGCATAAATTACGGCAGCAAACTCCAAATCATGCGTCGGATAGTTTCTCTCGTGGATCTTTAGTTGTCTCGATCCATACGCAATCACCTTACCATCTTGTATTAAAACGCAACCAAGTCCGATATGTGACGCATCGACATACACAGCATACTCAACTCCTTCAGTAGGTAAGGTTAAAATCGGAGCAGTACATAATCTCTTCTTCAGCTCTTGGAAAGCCTCTTCACATTTATCACTCCAAATGAAAGCAATATTCTTCTGAGTAAGTTTAGTTAGAGGAGCAGACAACAACGAAAATCCTTCCACGAATCTTCTATAATATCCAGCTAGGCCTAAGAAACTTCAAATCTCCTTCGGCGTAGAAGGTCTCTCCCACTCCATTACCGCAGAAATCTTAGTCGGGTCCACAGAAATACCGTCCTTGCTTACCACATGACCCAGAAAGGACACCTGAGGTAACCAAAACTCACATTTGCTCAACTTCGCATATAACTTATGCTCCCTCAGGGTCGACAAAACCATACGCAAATGTTGAGTATGCTCCTCAACATTGCGAGAATACACCAAGACATCATCTATGAACACAATAACAAATCGGTCCAAGAAATCCTTGAACAGCCGATTCATCAAATCCATGAAGGCAGAAGGTGCATTGGTTAAACCAAAAGACATCACCAGAAACTCATAATATCCATGTCGTGAACGAAAAGCGGTTCGTGGAATATCAGCCTTACGAATTCTAAACTGGTGGAAGCCTGAGCGAAGATCAATCTTTGAAAACACTGAGCTACCGCGCAACTGATCGAACAGATCATCAATCCTTGGCAGGGGATATCTATTCTTAATGGTTACCTTGTTCAATTCCCTATAATCGATGCAAAGTCTCATCGATCCATCTTTCTTCTTGACGAACAAAATAGGAGTACCCCATGGAGAAGAACTTGGTCTAATAAAACCGTAACTCAGCAACTCATCGAGCTGAGTACGCAACTCATCCAACTCGCGCGGAGCCATGCGGTACGGTGTCTTGGCAATAGGAAGAGTACCTGGCTCGAGGTCTATCACAAACTCAATCACCCTTTCAGGAGGAAGTCCTGGAAGACTATCAAGAAAGACATCTGGAAACTCTCGCACCACCGAGACATCCTCAAGACGTGGTGTAACAAAAGCTGTTTTCAGGGCAGAAATAGAAACTAAAAATGCCTCGCAACCAGACTCGATAGCACGGCAAGCACGTACCGCAGAAATGATAGGGGAAACTCTGTCCGGAAATCCATAAACACTCATAGGTTGGCCATCGTCCATCTTGAAATCCAATCTCTTAGCCTTGCACTGGATGACTACATCATACTTGGACAGCCAGTCCATGCCCAGGATCACGTCAAAATCAGATAGATCCAAAATCATCAGATCCGCATATGCCAGAAAATTGCCAAGACAAATAGGGCATCTCAGAACTCCTTGGTTAGATATCACCGAATCACCGGAAGGGAGCTTGACATTGAAGGAGCCTCCTAATTGGTCGACACTCAGACGGTGCTTATCAACAAATCTTCGGGCCACAAAGGAATGGGTGGAACCCGAGTCGAAAAGGACGCGAGCCCACCTATTCTGCACCTTAAACTCCCCTAAAACCGTAACTTACGTAACTAAATGAACAATAACTAGGGCAACAAGGATAATTAATAAGGATAAATTAAACTGAGGCTAACCTGATATCACTTGTGTAGAGGTTTGGGCTTCCTCGCTGGTCATCACGTTCAGCTTTCCTTTCCCTTTATCCAGGTTTGGTGGCGGTGGCAGAGCTCGAAGTGGGGCATGCTGCAGTGGGGGCTGAGCCTGGGGGCACGCAGACTTCTGGTGTCCCTTCTGCCCGAACTGGAAGCAAATCCTTTCTTTCATCCAGAACCGACTCACATCGTGACCCTTCCTTGCACAGAGTAAGGGAAAATGCGCGTCATGACGCCACATCAGCGGGGGATAACTGCGGACGCTCAGGCAGACACCAACTAAACAATGAAGAAAGGTTCCTTTTTTAAGTTGTTTTAAGGAAAATCAATTACGAGTAGAAGTTAGCCGTATCCCTCGGCTTAGTGGCTCATCTAGTCCACGAATTGAAATATAAGATACGCTGCGGAAAAAATACTTGATTAGATTAACTCAAACATCCTACATGAGAATAAACGTCCCCAAAGGACCACTCATGCCATGCAGAACTCTAAATTTATTATAGTAGGAAAGATAGCTTTTACGGTCGCTAAAAGTAACGGGTTAGAGTTTCAAATCATGTAATGTATGAAGTAATAGTAGTAGATTTTATAGTTGAAAATACCTAACATGCATTCCTAGCATAAATCCTTCCAGAGAGCAAGTAGTTCACATCCACTATTAAATAAATGAGCAGCTAACAAGCATCGACAACTAACAATTAGTGGGCGCCAACAAGCTGACACGAACCCACGAACAAAAGTATGTCTGAACCAGTAAAACAAAACCAACAACAAACTACCTCTCTAAGACGAGGCAACAACCACGGCCAACACTGCCGCCAGAAATCCAACACCAGCACTGCTAACTGCTACTGCTCTGAACCTGAGGCATTCTAAAAACAGAACACCTCAGCAAGAAGGTATAAATGGTGGCAGCAAAAGCAATAAACCAAAATAATCAAAGGGTCAACTGGGGTACCAACCCAAGACCAAAAGTACTGAAGTAGAGTACAAAAGAAAGCAGGGCATCAACAGGAAAAGAACTCCTACGTGACTTGTCACGTTCCACAAGGGTGCACCAGACGCACAAGGCTATCAAGTGACTATATAAATATTTCTCCAGAAAGAAAATACAAAACCTTCATTGAAGGAAGAATACAAAACCTTCATTAGGCACCCGTGGTCGACTCTACCCAAAAACACGGCGGGGTGGTCACTCTTGGACACACCACCCAAAACACAGGCGTAGTGGTCACTCTTAGACACACCACCCCAAAAAAAACAGATATGTTATCCGTCTAACTGTGAGGGAGTCTCATGCTCTCCACCATACATCGCAGGCATCCAAAAACCAGGTAGACTTCCACAGGGCACTATTGAAGGTAATAAACACCGCGGAGGTGGAATCATCCACTAACTCTTCGCATTCAAGAAACCCAAAGAAACCATAACACAAATATCTCGGGATTTGGCTCGAGAAACTCTACTTGACTTTACTAGATTCCGGACATGGTTGATCAACCCCTACGGACGATTTACAATCTTAGATAAACTCTAATACGTTCGACAACAAGAGTTAAGGTATTTAAGCCATCACTAGCACTTCAAGAATGATGAAACGTAACTAGACAAAATCGAGTTTACTATGAGAAAAGCATCATAACATGTGATTAATGAAGCAATTATTCATAACACTATCTTGGAAAATAAGTGCGGAAAATTTAAAAGGACATGAAAACCTAGTTGTTACCATTAAATCGGACAAGGAAGAACGAGAGGAAACCACCACTTGCCTTGGTTTTACCGGGAAAGTCCACTGAATCACTCCACGTCGTAGATCGGGGCAAAAGGATGCGGGAGAAGTTGAAATCTAGACAAAAAATGGCCAAAACGAGGTCAGGGCCGAAAAACCATAACGAGAAATCTCAAGAATCGGGGAAGAAATTATCACAATGGCGTAGCTCTCGGCGAGAGCTTTCCAAATCTATGATCGGATGAAGATTTCGAGCACCAGAGCTGTAACACCCCCTATCCGTCGCATAGCATATAGCAGTAGGTCCGGCCGGGGCCCGACGCCATATACTACAGACAGACCGGGTGGTTACTCATGGAAACCATCCAACTAATCATAACGTCCTACACAGAGCATTCTAGCGGAAGCAAATTAATAAGTTGTAACAAAGAACCCAGCACTAAAGCATGAATGTCCACTAATACCAAATAGGAATGATACAAAATACACCAGTACAAGCCTTAAGGCCTTACAAAAATTTTTCACTTCACATTACATGTTTTACAAACCACGGCACGCAGGCCGGTCATACATGAATAAAGCAGTAAACACTCCAATTAGGCCTTCGAGGGCCGACTTCGTAAAAAGGGCTTTAGCACGCTATTGACCGCTTGGTCCAACAGCACCTGCAAACAACAAACCACCGCATGGTGGCAAACAAAGGCAACGGTCAGCAATGCTGACCAAATTATAACGATCCCGCCCCCAACTCGGGGCGGTGATGCTCCTTCCCTGCATTTAATTAGCAAAAGCGAGTAATATAACAACTCATTGCATCACAGGCGTTGGCACGCATGGCCACACGCCCCGTGCTCTCAGGGCACATTCTCGGTGATCGCAGTCTAAGCCGCTAACTCACCACCATCTCCAGGATGGCAATATCTCGTGAGCAAAAATGGTCTTTTAGGCAGACATTACGACACTTTAATGTCATCAACAGCCTAGGTCACGACATTTTAATGTCATCGACAGAAAGACTCGACCTCTATGCCCTCGGCATAAAGCAGGAATGGTCCCCACTCAACTCGTTGCTCACTTGCCACGACACTTAAATATCATCGACACGAGTTAAGTTTCCCCGAAGCCCGTGAATCAAACGTACAATGTTACATAACCCAGTTATGTACTAGTTGGCTCCTAGGCCCACAAGTTGGCAAGATCATGCATCCGCCCAGTTTTCCGGGTGCACCTTTGGGTTAATCCCCAAGGCTCCCTGTTGCAATCTACCACGTAGAAAACCCGAAAAACAACCAATCGCGCGGAGTCTTCACCGGCATTTATGCAATGCAACATCACCGATCCAGACCAACATGTCCGGGTAGGCTTCACACAACATGCCTATGTCCGTTCTCGCTTACGGACTCTAAACAACGGGGACTTCACATATCTACCTGAAGGAACGCCTCCAACTCACCGCAAACTCGCGAGATCGGGCTTCCTATGCAAAGAAGGAGAGCTACTCATGCTCAAGAAGAGAATCGTTACCCTTGCGTTCTTCTTTGGCGCCATGGAAAAGTAAGTGGATGAAAAGCATCGCACTAGCTTTGCCTCCGTGGATCCGGAGTCGGCTCGCAATTCGGAGCTTCGAAGCTCCTCCAATGGCCGGATCTAGCTTCTTCTTCCTTCCTTGGCTCTCCTCTCTTTCTAAGATTTAGAAAGACAACCACTCATGAAAGGTGAGGGTTTCTAAGGCCCAATCCCGGGTATATCCCTTCAGGAACAACCCCCAGCCGTTGGATCATCAATTAAAGAAATGAACGGCTTTGATTCGGGACTGAAATGCCCAATCTGGACCGCACACGGCCTGGCACACGCCCGTGTCCAGGGCCATGTGCCTCATTCGCCATCAAAATCGGCTCGCCTGCAACAACACACGGGTATCGAACACGCCTATGTTCGACCTGACACGCCCGTGTTCCACCTGACACGGCCGTGTGGCCGGCCGTGTATCCCCATCATTTTTCCCCGAAAACAACCCGAGCACTGCACGGGTTCTAGGACAAGCCCGTGTCCTTGCCCGTGTCACCTCAACACGCCTGGGCTCCAGGCCGTGTACACGGTCTCGACACTCGACACTTCGTCGAGCGAAGATCGTCGACCTAACGACACGGCCTTGGACACGCCCATGTCCTAGGCCGTGTGTCTTGTCTCGACACAACGTCGAGCAAAATGTCGACTCCCCGGGACGAGTGTCGACACGGGTCGACACGCCCGTGTCGCAGGCCGTGTGCCATGTCTCGACACTTCATCGAACGCAGAGTGTCGACTTCGCGGGCTAAGTGTCGACACGGGTCGACACGCCCTGCGACACGCCCGTGTCGCAGGCCGTGTGCCCAGTCTCGACACAATGTCGAGATCAAAATGTCGACTTCCCGGCTGAGTGTCGACACAAGCTTGACACGCCCTGGGACACGCCCGTGTCCCAGGACGTGTGCCTGCAACCAGAACCCAAAGCTGGCCCAAAACATCCCTCATCGCTCTTTTGAGTTTCGGGGCGTTACAACTCTCCCCCTCTTAAAAGAATTTCATCCACGAAATTATATAAAGGAAAGACATGTACAAAACCAAAATTTGTACCTGAGAGGAACAACTCCGGATACTCGTCAAGCATAGTCTGCTCTCGCTCCCAAGAGAGCTCCTCGCGATCGCAATTGTCCCACCGGACCTTGACCATCCTGATCTCTTTATTGCGTAGCCGCTTGACCTCCGAGTCCTCAATCCGCACGGACTTGACCTTTGTCGTCAGACCACTATCCACCAACACTTGATCAACCGCGATCACTTGCGTAGGCTCTTGTGCCGCCTTCTGAAGCACCGAAATATGGAATACATCATGTAAACCACTAAGCTCCACTGAAAGCTTCAACCGATAGGCCGCTTCACCGACTCGCTCCAGAACCTCAAACGGCCCAAGGTACCTCGGGCTTAGCTTTTTCAATCGCCGCACCCGCGAGACACCCTTGAACGGCTTGATCTTTAAGTACACATAGTCGCCCACAGCGAACTCCACGTTCCTGTGCTTGGCATTATAGTACTTCGCTTGCCGGTCCTGAGCGATAAGCAACCTCTCCCGAATGGTTCTCACCAAAGAAGTAGCATCCTCCACTTCCAATCGCTTATACAACTTTGACTCACCCATTTCTAACCAAGACAACGGCATGCGACATTTTCTACCATATAGGGCCTCGAAAGGCGTCATCTGAATACTCGCTTGGTAGCTATTGTTGTATGCGAACTCCACCAAATACATGTGGTATTCCCACTGCTTTCCAAAATCCAAGACACACATGCGGAGCATGTCTTCCATGGTTCTATTGACCCTCTCGGTCTGCCCATCCGTTTGCGGATGGAAGGCTGTGCTGAATTTCAGCTTTGTTCCCAACATTTGCTGCACAAGCCTCCAATCATTGGACGTGAACCGCCCATCTCGGTCACTCACGATGCTGCGGGGCACACCATGAAGGCATACTATGTTATCCACATAAAGCTTTGCCAACTTCTCCACCGGATCATCCTTCCTATGCGGAATAAAATGCGACACCTTCGTTAGCCGATCAGCAACCACCCAAATGGCGTTGTTCCCCTTTTGCGACCTTGGCAAACCGTGCACAAAGTCCATAGAGATGTCGTCAAATTTCCACTCCGGAATAGGCAAGGACTTAAGAAATCCTCCCGGCTTTTGGTACTCCGCCTTCACCAAGGCGCAAGTTTGGCACTTCGCTATGTATAGCGCCACATCCTTCTTCAAACCTGGCCACCAAAACAGTTTCTTCACATCACGGTACATCTTCGTGCTCCCCGGGTGAATCGAGTACTTGGTATGGTGTGCCTCGTACAACAACTCCACCCGCAAATTGCCCACACTTGGGACGCATAGACGATCGTCTTTCCAAAGTAATCTGTCCTCCACGACGAATTGGGAATTTGACCCATCCAGAGCCTCTACCATGATCTGCTTCATATGAGCATCCATATCCAAAGCCTGCCGAATACGATCAGCCAGGTCATATTGGACTTCAGTCCAATTCAGAACTGCTTCAGCACTTGACTGCCTATCCACACAAACAATCTCCAACGCCTCCAACTCCCGCACCAACCGCTCATCATGCACCGATAGCCAATTGGCTTGAGCTGGGGCTCGGCGACTCAACGCGTCCGCAACCGCATTACCCTTACCAGGCACGTAGTGGATCTTGAATGTATAGTCCCGCAGGAACTCCATCCATCTACGCTGTCGCATATTCAGATCCTTCTGATCAATAAGATACTTCAGGCTCTTGTGATCGGTGTAGATATCAATCTTCACACCGTACAAATAGTGTCTCCACAGCTTCAAGGCAAAAATCACGGCCGCTAACTCCAAGTCATGGACCGGATAGTTCCTTTCATGCACTTTTAGCTGTCTCGAGCCATAAGCTATTACACTTCCGTGTTGCAGTAGCACGCAACCCAACCCGCTTCCCGAAGCATCACTATAAATCTCATAGCCTTCGGTCCCACATGGCGAACTCAGCACAGGCATCGTGGTCAACCCACACTTCAACTCCTCAAAAGCTCGCGAGCACTCCGGCGTCCAAACGAACTTATGCTCCTTCCTCGTCAAAGTAGTGAGAGGTAACACTATCCGCGAGAAGTTCTCTACGAAGCGCCTATAATAGCCAGCAAGCCCCAGAAAGCTCCGGACTTCCGCTACTGTAACAAGCTCAGGCCACTCCCGTATTGCAACGATCTTCGTCGGATCCACAGCAATACCCTCTCCACTCACTATGTGACCGAGGAACGCCACTGAGGACAACCAAAACTCGCACTTCGAGAACTTGGCATACAGTTGATTTCTCCTTAGCGTCTCCAAAACCAAATGAAGATGCTTGAAGTGATCTTCCTCACTTTGCGAGTACACCAAAATATCGTCGATGAAGACGATCACGAAATGGTCCAAGTACTCCCTGAAAGTCCTGTTCATCAAATCCATGAACACTGACGGCGCATTAGTCAGCCCAAACGGCATGACCGTAAACTCATAATGCGCGTATCTCGTACTAAACGCTGTCTTCGTGATATCACTCTCCCTTATTCGCAGCTGATAGTACCCAGCCTTGAGATCCAACTTCGAGTACACCGTCGACCCGACTAGCTTATCAAAAAGATCATCAATCCGGGGGATCGGGTACTTGTTTTTCTCCGTCAACTTGTTGAGCTCCCGATAATCAATACATAGCCTCAAGCTTCCGTCCTTCTTCTTAACAAAGAGGATCGGTGCGCTCCAAGGCGAAGAACTCGGGCGCACATACCCTTGCTCCAACAACTCTTGCAGTTGAACTTTCAGCTCCGTCATTTCCTTAGGCGCTAGCCGATAAGGAGATCGTGACACAGGCTTTGCACTTGGCACTAGCTCAATCGTAAAATCTATCTCTCGCTGAGGCGGGGCTCCAGGAAGATCTGCGGGGAACACATCAGGGTATTCCGATACCACTGAAATACAATCCAACGCGGGCTTCGGCTTTGCAACCTCCACTAGTGTAAAGAAGAGTTCTGCACCGGCACGAACCGCCTTCACCACCTGAAGAGCAGACATGAACGTCTTGCTCAACCCCTTTAAGCCCGTGAAAGTCGTCTCACGACTTGCTCCCAGCTTGACTTCCTTGCGACCGCAGTCAATATAGGCCTGCTACTCCGAGAGCCAGTCCATGCCAAATATAACGTCGAACTCCACCAACGGAAGTAAAGACGCCTGCAGGTCGAACTTCTGATTCCCAATACGAATCTTAACATCGCAGATCCTATCCGCTCGCATCGAACACCCATTGGGAAACAACACATCCAACTTATACTTCGCCATCGAAGAAGGGACTCTGATGCGTGATATAAATCCTTCGGACAAGAAGGAGTGTGAAGCTCCCGTATCGAAGAGTGCTCGTGCCGGATTTTCACAAATCAATACAAATCCTAAACAAGCAGTGGTAAGGTAACATGTGCATAACAAGTATTTAAAGAAATTGACTTGCTATAAATTAAACCGTACCTGTCACCACATCAGCCTGTTTGATGGCCTCCTGTTGGCCAAGATTATACACCCTTGGTTGGGCCGGAGCATAGTGGGACGCGGTCGACTCCACCGCTTGCCCTTCTCTTCATAAGTCGCTCCCGGCCTCCTTTCGGACTTGGGATGTCCGCTCCGGCACTCACGGGCATAATGCCCCAACTTCCCACAGTTGTAACATGCGCCCGGGGTCCGACCCGTAGTCGCCCCAGAAGCACCAGCAGAGAGGGCTAGACCCGAAGTCTTAGCTTTCTTGTTCCACTTTCGGAACACAGATTTTGAGGTGTTCGGCCCTCTGAACTCCGATCTCTTCTCGCCCAAGCTTTTCTTTGCCTGCACATTCTTCATGTCCTTCTCCAAGGACTGGGCCGTGTTGACCAAGGTCAAGAAACCCTGCGTCATCGGCCCCGAGAGTAGTAATCTCAACTCATCTCTCAAGCCTTCGTAGAATCGATTCGTTTTGCGCTCCTCATCCGCAATGGTGGAGCTAGCATAACAACTCAAATGAGTAAACTCGTGGAGATATTCATCCACGGTACTGTCTCCTTGTACCAACTTCAGGAACTCATTCTCCAACGCTATCCTCTGCCCCGAAGGGAGGTATCTAGCCAAGAACAATCTCGAGAACTCCTCCATCGAGACATCATCAAGTTGCCTACCTCTCAATAGGTGAAGCTCCAATCCTTCCCACCACATTCTCGCTTCACCATCCAGAAGGAACGTAGCGATGGTGGTCATTTGCCACTCCTCCGTCTCCGTTGCTGTCATGACTCTCTTCACCCTGGAGAGCCAGTCTTCAGCTTGAGATGGGGTTCCCAACCCAGAGAATACAGGAGGATTAAAGCTCATAACATGCTTGAGCTGTCTCTCGACTGCCCTCCTTGGCACCACCGGCTCCACAACCACTTGTTCCACTCTCCTCGGCTCAGCCTCTTGCAGTGGTACCTGCTCCATCGCAAGAGTGGGCTGCTGCGTTTGCCTTGCAGGCTGCGCATTTATCACGGCCAACACTGCTTCGGCCACCAATCGTATGTTCTCAGCCGATAGAGGTGTTGCAGGAGCAACATCTTGTGTACTGCTAGCCTCAGAAACTCGACGTTCCGACGGCCCAACACCACTTCTGGTCACCTATAGTGGTACAAAACACCGTTAAGCGACCAAATAAAATTACAAAGAGCAATTATAGGAACACGCAGGTTCCTTAAACACGTGTATTTTCATTCCTAAGTGGACATTCATGGGTTCTTTTACTGTTATAACGATGACGCACACAATGTGCTCACCACCCCTTAAAAGAATTCGCCCACGAATTTATTTGAAGCCCGACCAAAACCAGTAGTCTGATACCAAATTTTAACACCCCTTATCCATCGCATAACATATAGCAGTTGGTCCGGCCGGGGCCCGACGCCATATACTACAGACAGACCGGGTGGTTACTCATGGAAACCATCCAACTAATCATAACGTACTACACAGAGCATTCTAGCGGAAGCAAATTAATAAGTTGTAACAAAGAACTCAGCACTAAAGCATGAATGTCCACTAATACCAAATAGGAATGATACAAAATACACCAGTATAAGCCTTAAGGCTTACAAAAATTTTTCACTTCATATTACATGTTTTACAAACCACGGCACGCAGGCCGGTCATACATGAATAAAGCAGTAAACACTCCAATTAGGCCTTCGAGGGCTGGCTTCGCAAAAAGGGCTTTAGCCCGCTATTGACCGCTTGGTCCAGCAGCACCTGCAAACAACAAACCACCGCACGGTGGCAAACAAAGGCAACGGTCAGCAATGCTGACCAAATTATAACGATCCCGCCCCCAACTCGGGGCGGCGATGCTCCTTCTCTGCATTTAATTAGCAAAAGCGAGTAATATAACAACTCATTGCATCACAGGCGTTGGCACGCATGGCCACACGCCCCGTGCTCTCAGGGCACATTCTCGGTGATCGCAGTCTAAGCCGCTAACTCACCACCATCTCCAGGACGGCAATATCTCGTGAGCAAAAATGGTCTTTTAGGCAGACGTTACGACACTTTAATGTCCTCAACAGCCTAGGTCACGACATTTTAATGTCATTGACAGAAAGACCCAACCTCTATGCCCTCGGCATAAAGCAGGAACGGTCCCCACTCAACCCGTTGCTCACTTGCCACGACACTTAAATATCATCGGCACGAGTTAAGTTTCCCCAAAGCCCGTGAATCGAACGTACAATGTTACATAACCCAGTTATGTACTAGTTGGCTCCTAAGCCCACAAGTTGGCAAGATCACGCATCTGCCCAGTTTTTCGGGTGCACCTTTGGGTTAATCCCCAAGGCTCCCTGTTGTAATCTACCACGTAGAAAACCCGAAAAACAATCAATCGCGCGGAGTCTTCTCCGGCATTTATGCAATGCAACATCACCGATCCAGACCAACATGTCCAGGTAGGCTTCGCACAACATGACTATGTCAGTTCTCGCTTACGGACTCTAAACAATGGGGACTTCACATATCTACCCGAAGGAACTTCTCCAACTCACCGCAAACTCGCGAGAGCGGGCTTCCTATGCAAAGAAGGAGAGCTACTCATGCTCAAGAAGAGAATCGTTACCCTTGCATTCTTCTTTGGCGTCATGGAAAAGTAAGCGGATGAACGCACCGCACTAGCTTTGCCTCCGTGGATCCGAAGTCGGCTCGCAATTCGGAGCTTCGAAGCTCCTCCAATGGTCGGATTTAGCTTCTTCTTCCTTCCTTGGCTCTCCTCTCTTTCTAAGATTTAGAAAGACAACCACTCATGAAAAGTGAGGGTTTCTAAGGCCCAATCCCGGGTATATCCCTTCAGGAACAACCCCCAACCGTTGGATCATCAATTAAAGAAATGAATGGCTTTGATTCGGGACTGAAATGCCCAATCTGGACCGCACACGGCCTGGCACACGCCCGTGTCCAGGGCCGTGTGCCTCATTCGCCGTCAAAATCGGCTCGCCTGGAACAACACACGGGTATTGAAGACTCTCGTGTTCGACCTGACACGCCCGTGTTCCACCTGACACGCCCGTGTGGTCGGCCGTGTATCCCCATCATTTTTCCCCGAAAACAACCCGAGCACTGCACGGGTTCTAGGACACGCCCGTGTCCTTGCCCGTGTCACCTCAACATGCCTGGGCTCCAGGCCATGTACACGGTCTCGACACTCGACACTTTGTCGAGTGAAGATCGTCGACCTGACGACACGGCCTTGGACACGCCCGTATCCGAGGCTGTGTGCCTTGTCTCGACACAACGTCGAGCAAAATGTCGACTCCCCGGGACGAGTGTCGACACGGGTCGACACCCCCTACGACACGCCCGTGTCGCAGGCCGTGTGCCATGTCTCGACACTTCGTCGAACGCAGAGTGTCGACTTCACGGGCTAAGTGTCGACACGGGTCGACACGCCCTGCGACACGCCCGTGTCGCAGGCCGTGTGCCCAGTCTCGACACAATGTCGAGTTCAAAATGTCGACTTCCCGGTTGAGTGACGACACAAGCTTGACACGCCCTGGGACACGCCCGTGTCCCAGGCCGTGTGCCTGCAGCCAGAACCCAAAGCTGGCCCAAAACGTCCCCCGTCGCTCTTTTGAGTTTCGGGGCGTTACAAGAGCACCGTCGGCGGCCTCCGGAAGGTTCACGAAATATTTCTCTCTCTCGCTCGCCGCTCTGGTTCGTGAGGAAACAATCGGAGAAGATGAAAGAATTATCTCTGATAAAATTATGTATATATATATACATACATATTTATATATATATATAAAAAGATATATAAATATATATATAAATATATATATTTATAAAATGTTCTGTTCAAAAACAAGTATTTAAGCCCGGGTACGCGGAAGACAAAATTAAAGGTTTAGGATGGCTTCAAATCGAAAAGTGCCCAACATGAAAGTCGTATATCTCGTCGAGACGAACAAATTTCATTGTAACCATTTTTCCATACGACGTTGTTTTGATGCTCAAAAGTGCTTTCGAACATAAACTACAGCGGACTATACAATTACAGGCTTACGGGTACTCGAGAGGTAGAAAACGGCTACTCGAGCAGTTCAAAATATCTACTCGAGTAGTTCAAAATGGCTACTCGAGAAGTTTTAAACTACTCGAGTAGGTCCAGAGAAATACACTCTTGTAGGAAGAATACTCACTCGAGTAGTTATAATCAGGCACTCGAGAGGCAGAAAGAAATATTACTCGAGTAAGCAATTAAAATTTCTTGCATGAACAGGAGATCTACTCGTGTATATGGAAAGTTTCACTCGAGTAGGACAAAATCACTCGTGCAGGTAAAAGGAAAATCACTCGAGTAAGTAAAAATTCACTCGTGTACCTGGAGAAGAAGTACTCGTGTATAAAAAAGCAAATGACTCGAGTACTTAAAAAACATACCACTCGAGTACTCAGGAATCACTCGAGTGCCTTAATACAGAAGACTCGAGTAAATTTGCAGGAAGAACAAATTCTTTGCAAATATAACCTTATGATTAAACTATATCAATGAATAGTAAAATACATTTTTGAATAGTACTTTAATATTAAAATATTCATGTTTATATATTTTTGAATAAGGAAACTACGAGATCAAAACGGAGGCTCAAACACACACCGAATTAAACGAAACACGCATCGTAGGCAAACACTGACGCTACGAACACAACGGCGAAGTCAAAACCAGACTCCGACAAGCCATTCCCGAGATATTAATCTTCGAAGTATACCGCGAACATAAACAAATCCAAAACTTCAATTGCGCGCCGAGACTCCAAAAATGCTCGGATTACGATGAAACTGGACGAGCAAGTTCAAAATTACTTAACTTAAATTCCAAATACAAAATCTTCCCATAACAACAAGAATTCGGGCTACTCGACCGCACGGACGCGAAATTGCCTTAACGGCATTGCGCCGTCAAATCGACGTTAAAAGTAACGCCACGACGTCATAAATCTGACGTTGCCCAAACAAATAAAATCATCGAAAAATCGGAGGCATTACATCCACTGACCTAAGAAATTTTTCCTGAGTTATATTTTGGTGAATTATTGCTGTCTACCAAAATTTATAAATTTCCTTTGACTATTTCTATTTATTCCTTAATTAATACAAAATTCATACAATTGTCATTTTCCAAATAAAGTGCAAGGAATACACTTCTAAAAATTATAGGAAACTTACAGAGCATATATATCATGACTTTAAGGGTAATGGCATAGTTGCATCAACATCTACAATGTAATGGCCTACAAATTTAAATTCTTAATAATTTACCAAAATGTCATTATAAGGTTTTAAAAATTACTGAGTAATCCAAAAATTTTGAGAAAATTATACAAGGTTATTCATCCTCAGATATATCATCAAGAATTTTTCCAAAATTTTCTACTAAGTATGTTCACCAATATTCTAATTAAGTAAGATGAGGGTAAAAAGGTAATTTCCACATAACTCCTATCAAAATTCTTCAAACAGAGACATAAAAATTTTAAGGAGTTAAACCTAACCTAATATTGACTTTGACAAAAATTGGGGGTTTTATCTCAAAGATGACCTATTTGTACATTTATTTTTCAAAAAGGTTAATTATTCCAAAAATCCCATTATTACAATGTGGGGTATATTTCACCCTAATGAGCCTCTGAAATCAATATCATGATTTTTGGATATTTCAAATAGGCTTAATACACAATATATCAAAAATGGTTATTTGCACCCCAAGCCTATATATAATCAACACATGCATGTGAGTTTATCCAACATGCAATGGTCTAAATGTGCTGAAATTTTTACCATGCACATGAATAGTCCCCAAGGACATGCCACCAAAATTTGGGGCCAATTGGAGCCATAACCCTCCAAATATTTCATTTATTTAATTTTGTGTATTATGAATAAAACTATAGAAAACATTTTCCCAAAAATTCTCAATTTTTGGCAGGGGCTAAATATGCCCTAAACATGCATGCACTCAAACTTTGGGATAATATTGATTACTGGTTTGGCTTGGGTATTGGTTTTAATTTCTGCCCTAGCCTAGGACCAGTCCTAGGAAAAATGACCTACAGGGCAGTATACTACACCAAATTGCAAGTTTAAGGTGGCAATGTAAAGTTAAGAGGTTAATCTACAACTTGTATTTAAGGGTCAGGCCCTGGAAATGCCTCTAAAAGGCCTAAATTTGTCATGCAATATTACTGAAATAGTGTCATAATTATGTATAATACTATAGTATTAAATTTAATTTAATTTCATGACAGAGCATGAATCTAAAAGCATATTGGACGGGATCGGTTCATTGTCCCCAAACAGCCAACGACTGAGATCGATTCTGGTTGGGCACCTTTGCTAGCTATTTTCGGCCAGCTGAGCCACCACCACCGCCGACGGATGTCGCCACCACCTTCACTGAGGTGGTGGCTAGCGGTTTCTGGCGATGAGGCCGCCGGAATTGGCTCCTCCGGCGAACCCGAGCAAGAAAAAAAACTTGGAAATTTCTCATTTTTCTCTCATGGTATCAGGCTCAATTGAGCCCGATGTCTCTCCCTAAAGATCTAGAAATCTAGCACGAGTAGAGGGGTGGCGAAACAGACCTGAATGGCAGCACGACGGCGAGGTTAGCGGAGGTTGGCCATGGATGAGCTGCTCCGGCGATCTCCTACGCAAATCCTTGATTCTCCACCAAAATCTTCGCTACAGGACTCGTTCTCCACTCGATTCTACCCTCTAAAGTTGATGGTGTGGTCGGTTTGAGCTGAAAGTGGCTATATAAGGATATACAACCAAGGTGAGCTCGGTTTGTGGCTTTGGAGGCTTCACCCTTGGTGCCAAGTGGCCCCCATGCTGCCAAATTCTCTGGAAATTCTCTGAGGAAGCCAGCCAGCACAATTTTGGGTTGATGGAGTCAAGGCTAAGTGGCCTCTTTTTCTTAACTCACCTTCTCTCTCCTAAAATCCCCACTTTACCCTCATGATGTGTCCCTCTATTCAAAACTAGAGGTTAGGGGTGGTCATTGACCACTTGGCTGGTTATGGACCAGATTTGGTGGGCTTGGCCCAAAGGGAGTGGGCTTAGCCCTCATTTTCTCATTTAGGTTAATTAGGTTGACTTGGGTTGACTTGGGTTGACTTGGTCAACCATGATGAGTGGGCTGACCCCACTTGGTGGTCATGGGTCTAATGGCACCACCAAACTTTGGTTGGGTCAATGTGGTGCCCTACTTGGGCTAATTGGGTCTATAGGTATAGGTTTGACCAAATTAGGGTCATGGTTGACTTTAGTCAACTAGGGTAAAAGGGTTGACCTAATGATATGCCCTATGGTCCACTTAGATTATTTTATGGTTAGGGCAATGTGGTGGGGTCATGGTGTGACTAGGGTTCCTATTTAGGCTAGTTTGACCTAGTTTGACCTAGTTTGACTTTGGCCCCTTAGTGGGCCCCACATGGCTACAATCCACTACTAAGGGTCAAACCTAGCTAAATTCCCTATCACCCACCCCATGCCTAACCCAATCTAAGTGAAGGGGGCCTAGAAGTAACAAGGGATGTTACAACACGCCCCTGGGACACGCCCGTGTCCCAGGCCGTGTGACCACTACCAAGTTCCAAACTTGGCTCAAAACGCCACTCGTCGCTCTTTTGAGTTTTGGGGCATTACACATAAACTAAACCTCTTGAGAATGAAGTTGAAACTGAACTAAATCTTCTGAGAATGGAGGTCAAACTGAACTAAATCTCCTGAGAATGAAGATGGAACTAAACTAAACCTCTTGAGAATGAAGATGAAACTGAACTAAATCTCCTGAGAATGGAGGTCGAACTGAACTAAACCTCCTGAGAACGAAGATGGAATTGAACTAAACCTCCTAAGAACGAAGACGGAACTGAAACCTCCTGAATGGAGTGATTGGACTACTAACCGTCTTGTATTGGTCCAGTCCATTTATTTATTTCAGTTTAGTACTTTCTTTCCAGTACTCCAGTCTTATACTAGTCATTGCTATTTACTTTAAGTTCAGTTCATTTCTTTTAAGTATTATTCTAGTCTCGTACTGGTCCAGTCTCTTTCAATACTTATTTTCAGTTCAATTCTTTTGGTTCACTCCTACTCCAGTTTCATACTGGTCCTTTTTTATTACAACATTTCAATTCTGCAGCTTATACTAACAACAGCTTCTATTACCGTACTTTTGTTTCTGCAATAAACTATTTTAAGTATGGGTCCTGCCCTGATAGGCAAATAATTGATAGGTTGAGCCTTAGTTGGGGATAATAGGAGTTGATATGCTCCTCCTAAATTAGCCCTAAATAAAGTGCTCCCACGGTTTTTGTCAAAAGTCGAGCTCAGTGTCGTTTTTCAGAATTATTTAAAACATAGTAGGGCAAGCCGATATAGACCTGGTGCATGCTAGCAAAAATTGATAAATTTGATTGCTTGTAGATTATAGTGAATTGTGGAGGGTCAGTCACTTACACAAACTAATCGTACAGGTGCAGGAAGTTCGACGACTCAAGGCAATAGGGAGATGAGTACTACAAGAGACCGACCATTATATTTTTCCCGTTGGGTTTCCTCTACTGGTCGGCCAAAAGGTTGAATCGTCAGATGTCGCTCACATCCAAGAGTATATGGGATTGAACGTTAGGGCCTGGGCTATACGGTATAACCACGCCCAAAAGTGGCAGGACTGGCCACTATAATCGATGGCCACATCAGTGAGGCCCGCAGGGCTCGCTACCCTGATTGAAGAAAAGCAGTCCATACTATGTCAGCGTAGGGTATTGTGCGCAGTTGTGAATGCTTGTGATGTGTGTGCTACTGTGAATACTTATGATGTGTGTGCGACTGTGAATGCCTGTGATGTGTGCACGGCTGTGAATGCCTACGATGTGTGCGCGACTGTGAATGCATGTGATGTGTGCGCGTCTGTGAATGACTCCGATGTGTGTGAGGCTTGAAGGCCTGCGAAGTTCGTTCAGGTTTGAATACCTACTGCGTTGTTATGCTAGTAGAGCCTATAATATAACTGATGTATATTACTGATGTTAGTTCAGTTATATCATGCTATACTTTTTGGTTGCTCCTAGCTTATTCATGAAATGTTGTGCTAACCCTCTCTTACTACGGCTATCTTATTTTGTTGGGTGCGTGCACTTATCCCCAGGATATGGATCCGAGGAGGAGATTTGATTGCACTTAGCTCTGTGACTAATAGTTATCTTAATAATCATTCACAAGAGATGAAGCACCATAGGGATCAATCACTGCATGATGACACTCCAGCTATTAGGATTACTTGAGCAGATGCACTCTCGTCATCTCCCGAGTTTCGAGACATGAGTACTAACGAACAGAGTTGAGAGAGAGAAGTTGCTAGTTGTATTACTATTATAGCCTACGGGCTCTATGTACAAACATTGGCTTTGGTTTTTTTGTGTTTTCTATTAAATATATATATTGTGGTCCCATGTTAATGCTTCTGCAATACCCTGTGATGTGATTTGAACGTTGTGATTCGATTCGAGCAAGGCAGCCAACTAGTGCTCAGTAGTGTGGGGTGTTACCCCTTAAGGATCACTGGGTGGACGTCTTGGGAAAGTAAGATCCCCTCTGGCCCGACTCGGGAAAAGGTTGGGGGGAGGCTTACACCTTGCTGGTTGAACATCTGAAAAAAACTTGTCTCACCCTTTTAGCTTGTTCTAACAACTAGATTTGAGACATAAGAAGGGTTGTATCTTTCTCCTTGAATATACATGTTGGCGAGATTGATCATCTCTTGATAAGTTCTCAACTCTCTGACATTGCCTCAAACTTTAGTGAACCTTCACAGAATCCATTGATTAAAACCACTTTGTATAGCTCCAGGTCTACATTCCTCACTTCCATTATCCCCCTTTGGAAGCGATCAACAAAATAAGCCCAGGACTCATTCTCTCGCTACTTAATCTCGAAGAGGGATGCATGATCACTCTTTCTTTTCTTGGAAGTTGAGAACCTCAGAAGAGCTCTCTCTAAATCTCAACAAAACAAGCAATAGACTGAGGCACAACCCATAAAACCATTCCCGTGCCTGTCCTTCGAAAGTGGTCACTAGTAGATTGCTTCTTGTACTGTCTGACAGAGTCCTTAGAGCGACAACATATTCAAAGGCTTGCAAAAGCTAGGTCGGATCAGCCTCTCCGGTGTACACCGGCAGGCGGAGCTTCCTGAAATTATTGGGGGCAGGATCCCAACGAACTCAGTCAGTGAAGGGAGAAGGCTCCTCTACTTCCTCATAAACAATGGGAGGAGGACAAGGATAAGCAACAACAGCTTGAGTATGGGGAATAGACTGCATATTCTTCTTAGAAATTCAACACTTTGGTTGGACTTCCCCTAGCTGTTTTCTGGTAGAAGTCCTGACGGGCAGTAGCCTCTTCATCTTGAGGCCACAGAGGAGCTGCGGTTTGATATGCCAGATAGGGTGGAGGAGGAGCCCCCACCTCAAAAGTTGGGATTGAAGTCGTGAGAACTGTTGGAACATGTGTTCCGCGCTTCTTAGTTTGAGAATAACAAATCTCGGATGTATTTGATCTTGGTATGTGTTTTAAATGTGCAGGGATAACAGATTTTTTATGTACAAAGGAATGGTTGAGCATGGCATTGATGAAAAGGAAAAACGCGCTTTCACTGGCAATAATGCTACCGCGGGCGATAGCATAATCAGTTCCTGCTGACGTCAGCCTTAATCCGCACGTTGTCGCGCACGAAGTCACGGTCCAGCGATATCGCGGGGCGATACCGATATCGCCGAGCGATATCCCACGATCGTCACGTTCTCCGCTCAGATCTGAAAATCTGCGTGACGTGTGCCACGTGTCAAGCAACGGAGAGTTATCACTATCGCGGGGCGTTAACTCTACCGCCGGCGATAGCATGAAGTGATATACACGGCCAAAAATTTCAGGGAAGAGGATTGATCGTGTAGAGCTTTGTTTTCCCGGAGAATCTTCAGAGCCTTCATCTCCGTTTCCAGACGAACTCCCTTGGTCCGTTGAAATCTCAAGAGCGAAGGAGATACGACCGTGCGTTCAAGATTGGAGATCTTCTCATCGGTCCACCATCATCTTCAGAGCTCGTGATTTTGAGGGAGTTTTTAAGTTTTACTATTGTACTTTCATTTTCACTTTTTATCTTTGTAATTGGGAAGGGAAAATCACCACCTTGTGTGTGGTGTCTAAGTCTGTGTGTGGCTTAGGGGCAAATCACCACCTTGTGTGTGGTGTCTAAGTCCTTGTGTGGCTTAGGAGTAAATCGCCGCATTTTGTGCAGCGTCTAGATCATAGGTTTGATTTAGGGGGAGGCTAGTAGCCATATCTAGGGAGATATTGACTATAGCCTACCGGTTCTTGGGAGAAGGATCGGTGAAAAAGCTAAAAACTATTATCATTGTAAGTCTTGATTTCAAGCTTTATTGGAATCAATTTACATATATATTTTGGAGAAATAAAATCTTGATTTTCATTTCATTGATGTGTCTCAAACGTTGTATCTAATTTCATATTTTATAAAAAGTTTATAAAAGTTTAAAGAGCCCTTATTCACCCCCCCCCCCTCTAAGGGCGCCACAAGATCCTACAAGTGGTATCAGAGGTGGTTATTCCTAATACGGTTTCACCACCAGGAATTATGGCGCAGCATGACCATGCTTTCTCTGAGGGGCAAGGAATTAGTAGACCTCCATTATTCACTGGATCTGACTATAATTACTGGAAAACTAGGATGAAGTGTTTTCTTATTTCTCTTAACATTGAAGTTTGGAATATGGTAGAGACTAATTATGCTCATCCCACTTATACAGTAGGCGATGTAGTAATGGAAAAACCAAAAGATAAATTGGATGATCAGGATAAGCTAAGGTGCAAAAATAATGCAAAAGTCATGAATGCATTATTTTGTGTATTAGATAGGACTGAATTTAATAGAACTTGTGCTTGCAATAATGCTTATGAGATTTGGAATTTACTTGAAGTAACTCATGAAGGTACCTCGCAGGTGAAGGACTCGAAGCTGTTTCAACTGGAATTGGAATTTGAAAATTTTAGGATGGAAGTGGATGAGGACGTAGACTCAATGTACACCAGATTCACCAAGATAGTGAATGACTCAAAAGTGCTTGGTAAAAATTTTTCAAATGGTGATTTGGTGAGAAAACTTCTTAGATCTCTCCCCCTAAGTTTAATCCCAAAGTGACGGCTATTTCTGAATCTCATGATTTTAAATCTCTAAATATTGAAAGCCTGATTGGGAACTTGAAAACTCATGAAGTTGAATTAAAAATTCAACAACAAGAGTACATGGAGCCTAAGAAGAAGGGGTTGGCTCTAAGATCTAAGAAAGAGGAATGTAGTAATTCTGAGGAGGAGGAAGAAGATGAGGAAAGTCTCTTTGTTAGAAAATTTAAAAAATGTATGAGAAATCCGAAGAGAAGAAATATTTTTAAAAAATATTTTAAGAAGGAGACGTTTAGAAAGAAAAAACAAAAGTATGACGACGATGAGGAGGAAGAGAGACCCCCACCGGAGTGCTATCATTGCAGGAAGTTAGGACACATTCGAAGTAAGTGTCCAAAGTACTTGAAAGAACTTAAAGAAAAAAAGCACAAAGGGAAGAAGAAGGTCCTGAAAGCTGAAACAAGGGATGATACTACTTCTGAGGATGCAAGCAGTTCAAGCTCAAGCAATGAGGAGGAGGCCAATATGTGTCTAATGGGAAAAAGCGTTGAAAGATATGGTACCTAAACACCTAGAGGGGGGGGGTGAATAGGTGACCTAATCCTTTTCTAACTTTGTTGGCAGTCAAACAGTTTTATCACAGATTTCTAAACCTTTTGCACAGCAATCAGCAATAACAAAACATACACAGATAATCCACAGCACAATCACAGCACATCACACAGTGTTTTATAGTGGTTCCCCAAGATATGGGTACATCCACTTTCCCCCTTCGCCTATCTAGCAGTGTACTAGATTCGGCCAAACTTCTCCACTGTCTCAGAACCCAAATTGGTTCCTACCTCAGGCCCAAAGTCTTACAACTCAGCTTTATCCCAAAGCCTACACTCAGCCACAAGGCCTACACTCAGCCAATCAAGGCCTACACTCAGCCAACCAAGGCCTACACTCAGCCAACCAAGGCCTACACTCAGAGATCTCAATCTCCTACACTCAGGCTAACAAGCCCTACCCTCAGCCTTTATAAATATAGGCTTACAATTCACTCAGATCCAATGGATCCTACAAGTTAAAATGTAATACAAATAATAACTCTACAACTCAGAATATAAGGAGGGGAGTTGAGAGATTCTTGATGAGTTCTTGGAAGAACTCAGCTGGATTCACCCTGACTTAGCTTTCTTCAAAGCTTCTTGAGTAGAACTGAATATGACTGAATCCTCTGCAGTTGTTCCTTGAACTCTGCCACTTAAGATCCAGAAATGAATCTGATTCCTTCTTCTCAGCCTAGTTCCAAAGGCTGATTTCTTGGATGGAGCCCTCTCTCTCCAACTTCTTAGATCTGTACTTGAACTGCAAGATCTTCTAGTGTTGATACTCTTGTACTACTTTAATAAATACTTCAGCAATAATCTGATCAACAACTTCAACAACTTTTCAACAACAGTCTCTGTAAACTGTGGGTGCCTATTTATAGGCTTTCTTCATGGTAACAGGCTGGTCCGGTCCATAACTGACTTCTGACATCTCTGACAGTTGCTGTAGACCGGCTGGAACGGCAGCTGTCAAGTCATCCAGTCACTTCTTGAAAATCTCTAACTGTCAGTAAGTGTCGAGACTTTCTGTCTTTAAGTGTCGACACTTATAGTCTAAGTGTCGACACATGTTGTGTAAGTGTCGACACAAGTCTACAAGGTGTCGACACAACTCCTTGTATATCTCGACACAGATTCTTCTGCATGTGTCGACACTGAAATTGAGTGTCGACACAAGTACTTGTTCTTCTAGCTTTTGCTGAATTCTTCTATGTGTCGACACATCTCCTTTGTGTCGACACAACTTCTTGTGTTGAATCTGTCAAGTGTCGACACTGCTTCTTGGTGTCGACACAAGTACTTCAATGTTGATTCTTGCTGAGTGTCGACACAGCTCCTTGTGTCGACACACCTTCTTCTTGTTGAGACTTCAGCTGAGTGTCGACACATTCCCATAGTGTCGACACTTGTACTTAGAATAATTTTGTTGATCTTTCAGATCTTTGCTAAGTGTCGACACTGCTCCTTGTGTCGACACTTTCTTCAAGTGTAGAGGCTTTAGCTGAGTGTCGACACATTGTGTTGAGTGTCGACACTTACTTCATGTGTTGACTCTTCTGGTTAGTGTCGACACATTGTGTTGAGTGTCGACACTTGTACTTAGTCTCTGCAAACTTTTGCTGAGTGTCGACATAGCTCCAAGTGTAGACACTTTCTGGTGTAGACTCAGCTTCACTGGGTGTCGACACAGCTCCTTGTGTCGACACTTTCTTTCTAGTGTCGACTCTGCATCCCAGGTGTCGACACAATGACTCCAAGTGTCGACACTGCTTGTCTGGGTGTCGACACAAGCCTTCTTAAGTGTCGACACTTTCCCTCTGGGTGTCGACACATGGACTTAGAAACTTTTTGCTTCAGTCCAGTACTTTCTTAACCTGCACAAGTAACTCAAACATACATCAAATACATTATGATGTATATCATTGAGTTGGGTGAGGCTTCTTCAAATCAGGTACATTTGACCAATGTACCCAACAATCTCCCCCTATTTGGAGAAGTCATAACCCTTAGGCAATGATATACACCATTCATTATAATAAAAATTACAAAATGATGTAAAGCAGATTATAAACAGCAGGGTAAACATAATCATGTAATATTTCACACATGTATACATATTCAACATTGCAGAACAAACAAGAAATAGACATATTCTCAGAACAATCATGAAATATATTTATCATATATTGTTCTAACATTTTTCTAATACATCTTCAATGGGTTACAAAAATGTTTTTCATTCAAAAGATTACAGCAATCTTCAATTCAATTTCTAATCTATTTTTGGTCAGGTTCTTTGATAACAATTCCTTTGTCAGATTGGACTTGAGCTTTAACAGTGGCTTCAGCAGTGTCAGCTACAGCAGGCTTCTTGCCTTTTAAGTCCTTCTTCTTCAGCTCTTCTGCTTTGATTTTCTGCCTTTCAAAATAATGATATGGCTTAGGGAAGTACTTGCTAGGCTCCACTACAGTAGGAGGTAGCTTTCCCATCTTAGCCTTCCTTCTATATTGAACAATGGTCTCTTGTCTGATTTCATGTTTCCTCCATTCTGCTTCAGAGAACCACTTGTTCCTTTCATGAGCATTGTCCTTGGCAGTTTTCCAGGCTGTTAGAATTATATTCCTAGAGGTAGGGCTCCATTGTTCAAAATCTGGCTTTTGTTCTGCTTGTTCCCTAAACCTCTTTTTTGACAGCCTTGTCTCTTCTTCTTTCTCTAATGCCTCTTGCATAGCTGTAGAAATAGGTTGAACAACCTTTTCAATATGAACTTTAGCCTTGCCCTCAGTTGGGCTATACATTGTGCTGATATCTGCTTGAACCATGTCAAAATCTAGAGGTGGATATATCACTTGAGCTACTTCTGCTTGTTCACCTCCAAGATATGCATTTTGAATCCCTGATTCAGCAACATTATCATCATCACAAAGTGGAGGATAGCCCAGTGTAGCTCTGATGGAGTTAGATATCCATTTGGCATGGTCAGAGCTAGCTTTGACTAATACTCTCTCCCCCTTTATGACTTCTTGGGCAACATGATCTCTTACATCATCCTTCTGGAATCTGATCTGACTATCCAAATACCTGATTCCCTCTTTAAAGAATGGTTTGAGCTTTTGCAATTGTTCAGAGATAGCTTTCTGAGAATCTTTAATTGCAGTTTTGACAGCAGTAATCTCAGCTTGGAATACTTTGTCAAAGTCAGCCTTAACTGCAGCAGCAGATGTAGATGGTTCATCAGCCTTGTTCTTCAATTCTGTGAGTAGAGCATTATGTGACTCAGTCAGATTGTCATTCATCCTGATTTAGTTTTCCAGCACATATCCTTGCTTTAAGGCTATATCATCTACCTGAGCCTTTATCTGCTCTTGGTGTGTTGCCAGATACACCACAGCATTTCCACCCTTGTGGAAACAATCAGTCATCTCCTTCTTATTAAGGTTCATCTCAAACCTTATAGATTTTATTTCTTGGGCCAGGTCAAACTGTAAAGTCTTCTGCCCTTCATCAACATAAGCCTCTATGGCTTTCCTTTGTTCATCCATTTTTATCTGCAGTGTAATCAGTAAAGCACTATAGTCAACAGTTGGAGCTTGTTGAACTATAGGCTGTGGGGCTATAGATTGCAAAGCCTTCTTATAACTCTGGCTTCTCCTCTTAAAAACATAGAGTTTCTTCTTTTTGGCCCTAGCACTCTCCTCATCTTCAGAGGCAGAAGTGCTGGCAATATCAACCCTGTCCTTAGGGCTTTGGGGCTTGTCAGTTTGCACATCTTGTGCCTTCTCAGTATCTTGCCTAATAGGCTCTTCTAGAACTGTCAGTTGCTCCCCCTCAGCAGCAGCATTCTTATCTTCAGCAGCTTCTTTGTCCATGTCAAAATCAACTTGATCTAGATTAAGAAATAGATCTTCCATGGTGAACTCTTGAGGTGATTGAGCTGGAGACATTCTTTATTCTTCAACTACTGGAACAGCAGATGTATCTTTGATAACAACATCTGGTTCTTGACTTGGCAGCTGAGTTTGCTGATGGATATCAGACAAATCAGAATCTACTATAGAAAAATCTAAAGTGTTTAGTTCAGAGAGTACCTCTTTTATAATGGAGGTGGCTTGTTCACTCTCCAGTGTAGAGGGTTCTTCTACACCTGGAAGCTCCCCCTGACTGTGATCCCTATGGATGGGGCTAGCTTGAGGCAGCTCCCCCTGGATCTCAGCAGTCTCTTGAGGAGCAGGAGTCTTTACTAATGTCTCTTCCTCTTGCTCATCAGGTGTGAACACCACTTGTTCTTCACTCTCAGAACTGCTTGAGGACTCTTGTACCACAACAGCAGTTTTCCTTTTCTTCCTGGGAGGAGTGACTTTCTCTGTAACTGGCTTCTCAGGGGTAGGCATGTCCTTTGACAACACCCTTTCCCATCTAGAAAAGATCATTTGATCCATCTTCCTCATGTGATTGATCTTACTTCCAGCAGCAGAACTCATTACCTCTGGTATGGTACCAGCTAGGTAGAGACTGATAATTCTGCCCAGATTGGGCTTCTTCAAGCTCTCCTTAATTTTGTCATAAACTATCATAGACCAATCTGTTCTTAGGGTGAATATTATTCTGGTCATGACATTGAACATGGAGGCTGACACCCTGTCATGCCCTCCTGGCTTACTGAGGATAACCTTTCCCACAATTTCTGACATGAACTTTCCTTGGTTGTTCATGCCTTTCCTATTAAACACAGAACCTATCTTCAGTTTTGGATCAAGTCCACACCAAACCAAAGCTTCCCTAATCTTGGAGGCAGTTACTTCTTCTTCATCTTAAGTTTTAGGTAGCTGGAGTACCTTCCTCAGACTTTTTGGTGAAATCTTGACCTTGGATCCATGAACTCTGGATTTGATTCTGTATCCAGATTCATCAACTGCAGCTCCAGTAAGGAATTCTAGCACTTCCTTCTTCCAAATCTTTGTTGGTTCTGAAACCAAGTATTCTAGTCCAGAATCGCTGACTAGGGTTACTACAGACTTGATATCTTGATCTGCATCGACGAACGCACCGCGCACTAGCTCATAGCCCTCGTTCACGTTCTCCTCAAGCTTAGGAGCCATTAGGGTTTGTTGAATTAGTCTTTAGAAAAGAGAAGTGTCGACACAATAGTTTTGGTCTCGAAACTTTGAAAGCGTGTCGACAAACAAAGACAGAACCCTAATTATACCTTTCTGATTTTGAAGATGAACAGGCGGGACAGCTATCTTAAAATGTGTCGACACTGGCAATAAGTGTCGACACTGACTTATAATGTCTCGACATACATGTGTCAACACAAGTTTAGTCAACAGATTTTATGTGTCGACACATGGTTATGTGTCGACACAACATATCTCGACACATTGTCGAGACTTTACTTAGAAAATTCTGAGTAAATACTAAGTGTCGACACCACTTGGGATGTGTCGACACCTACTTGACATGTGTCGACACTAATATTCTGAAGTGTCGAGACCACATTCCTAGATGTGTCGACACCTTTCTCCTGAAGTGTCGACACTACTATTCTGTGTCGACATAGACTTGTCTATGTGTCGACACCTTTTGACTTAGCCAATTTTCTATTCTGTAAACTTAGTCTAAGTTTATCATTCCTAGTTCAATTTTGAATCTATTGAACTTAGCTTCTTCTAGTGGCTTAGTAAACATATCAGCTACTTGTTCATCTGTTTTAACATATTCTAACAAAATATCTTCTCTTTCTACATGTTCTCTAAGAAAGTGATATTTAATCTCAATATGTTTTGTTCTACTATGAGATACAGGGTTATTAGCTATTGAAATAGCACTTGTAGAATCACAGTAAAGTGGAGTTCTACTTACCTGAAATCCATAGTCCTCTAGCTGATGTTGAATCCACAGAAGTTGAGCACAGCAACTTCCTGCAGCCACATACTCTGACTCAGCTGTGGAGATAGCCACACTGGTTTGCTTCTTGCTGCTCCATGAAATTAGTCTCCCACCTAGGAATTGACAGGTTCCAGTAGTGCTCTTTCTATCCTCTTTGCATCCTGCAAAGTCTGCATCTGAATAACCTGTTAGATCAAAGTCTCCATTCCTAGGGTACCAGAGGCCTAGATAGGGAGTGCCCTTTAGATATCTCAAAATTCTCTTGACTGCAGTCAAGTGAGACTCTTTAGGGCAAGCTTGATACCTGGCACAAACACATGTAGCATACATGATGTCTGGTCTACTAGCAGTCAAGTACAATAGGGAGCCAACTATCCCTCTATATAAGGTTTCATCCACAGGTTTCCCTGCATCATCCTTTGATGACTAGTTTTAGTCATCCTTTTTGGGGGTAATTTAGTTTTCAAAATGCCTAATTTTATTTATATTTTATGTTTTAATGTTTCTTTACAATATTTTAATTCCTAGTGTTATTAGAGTTTTGATATAAAATTCTATATAGTCTTACTATATGTGTTATGTTATTATATATTATGTTATGTTATGATACGTTTTAATTTTAAGGTTGTAATATTTTTATTATTATTGTGTTTAAAAATCTTGTTTTAACTTTAACTTTGTTATGTTATGTTTTAAAATCTATATAGTGTTATGTTATGTTATGTTTTAACTTTGTTTCAACTTTGTTATGACTAATTCATATCTTGTTTTGTTTTATTTATAGGTTCAAAGTCCACTTGGTGCAGCCACAATTTGCATGGCCGGCCTCTTCCCAAGTTCAAGGTGCAGCCCACATTGATAAAGCCTACATGATGCAGCCCTCAAGCTTAAACCCGAGCCCATGCAGCTCTCCTAGCCAACCCGAGCCCCCTATGCACCCCAAGCAGCCCACCTAACTCTAACCCGATCCCCTCCCTCAAGAGCAGCCTACCCGAGCCCCTATACAGCCCATTTAAGCCCACATGGCCGGCCACCCCCTCTCTTTCCTTTATTTCTCTTGCCACCTTTCAATCCATGCATGCATCATAATATTTTCTCTCCCTTTCATTTATTGCATGCATTCACTTGTTCATGCTTGGCCGGCCCCTCCATTCCTTCCCCTTATTTTATTTCTTGTCTTTATTATTCTACATTCAACCCATTTCTCTCTCCCTTTCTTTATTTCTTATTCATTCCCCCTTTGCTATTTTATATTTTCCAACTCATTCCCTTAAATTCCATGCATTGAACCCACCTCATTCTCTCCACCTCATTTAATGCAATGCATGCACCTTCTCCATCCTACATGGCCGGCCACCCCCCCTTGCCCCCTCTTCTTCTTTCCATTCTAGAACCTTCCCCCTCATCTATAAAAAGGCACCATGGTCTCATGCTTTGGAGAGTTGGATTTTGGAGAGCAAGTGAAGTTCTAGTTCAAGAGAGTGCTTTCTTTTTTTTGTTGCTTACATGTTGTTAAGTCTTTATTAGTGTAATCTTTGCTTTTGATAGTGTAATCTTTTCTTAGGTAGCATAATCTTGTCTCCGTATTATTTTGTACTTCTCCGTTTTTATTTATCAATGGAAATGAATTTCTCTTATCTTTCCGTGCTTTCTTTCTTAACTATGCGTAGCTAATCTTCTTTTAGCATTTGATCATGAGGATCCATGATTTGAAATGAGAATTATTTTTATTTCATAGTTTTATTTTTGCATAATTCTACTCGGTCCTTCTTTGAATAATTATTGTGTCGACTCCGTATTTCCGGTATACGGTAGTAGGCTTATGATCTCATATTCGAGTAGCCGAGAGGCTCGTGGATGTGAAAGATCACTCAAAGAAGGAAGGAGTTGAACGCAACCCTAGAGATAGGACGACGTAAATCCTCCGGATTGGAGTCAAATCCAATAGTGCGGATCATCTCGATAATGCAACTTTAGGCTTCTTTGGTTTGTAAAGAGATTTCGATCAAAGAGTCTATAAGTTAGGAGACCTAATGCTCTAGCGAGATTTTGTCTTATTTTTGGATCCGTCACGGCCGAGTTGGATTTGAAATTGTAAAACTATGCCCTTTTATTTTCTCGTTTCATTTCATGGTGAATCAATGATCGAATGCTAGCCTTTTTTATATAAGTTTTCGTCTCGCAATTTATCGTTCATTTTACTTCTTAAAAAATTCTCAAAATCCCATTAGTTTTCCGGTAGGATAATAGTTAGAGCGTGAGTAGAAGTAATTGACAGCCCCGTGTTTAAATACGACCTTGGTACTACAATTCGACAGGTACGCTTGCCTGTTCGGGTTTTGGCCCACCAAGTTTTTGGCGCCGTTGCCGGGGAATTTTCTTCGTCAATATTTTGAAAACGCTTGCGCTATTACTTCTCCAAAAATCAAAAAAAAAAATTATTATTATATTTATATATTTAAATATTTATAATCAACCCACCTCATTTTAATTTCTACCCCACCTAAAATCTCTCGAAAAGGGTAAGGGGCTTTAAGCGCCACCATTTTACCTAGTACCGGGCGAACCCTTCACCGGGTAGTCCTCGGGAAGTTCGAGAGCCAAGCCGTCTAAAAAATCTTTTTTTCAAAAAACAAAACTAAAAAAAAATATTTTCCTTTTTTTCTTTCTTTTCCAAGCTTTCATTCTCATCTTCCCTCGTTTTCTTTATTAGTGCATGACCCGAGCGAATCCGTCGCTACTTGTTGATTTGGACCCAGAAATCGAACGCTCCTTTCGGAGACAACTACGATTCGGGGCTTCCACTTCTCAAACAGCGGTTGAGGATTCCTTCGGGGATTGTAATTATTCTGAAATGGGAGATCCCAACACAGGAATGGCTCAGCAAAGGACTATGTCCGATTATGCTCGACCCAACCTGGAGGGGACTGAAACAAGTATTGTTCGACCTGCAATTGCGAACAATAACTTCGAGCTTAAGCCTAGCATCATACAAATGGTGCAGCAATATGTACAGTTCGACGGATTACAAGATGAAGATCCGAACTTGCATATTGCTAATTTTCTTGAAATCTGTGACACCTTTAAAATTAATGGTGTCTCAGATGATGCTATAAGGCTAAGACTCTTCCCCTTCTCCTTAAGAACTAAGGCCAAACAGTGGTTGAGTTCTCTTCCAAGAGGCTCAATCACTACTTGGAACATTTTAACTGAAAAATTTCTTGCTAGATATTTCCCTCCCGCCAAAACTGCTAAGTTAAGAAATGATATCACCTCTTATTCTCAAATTGCTTCTGAGACCCTCTATGACACTTGGGAGAGGTTCAAAGAACTTTTGAGAAGATGCCCTCATCATGCTCTGTCTGTATGGTTACAGGTTCAGACATTTTACAATGGGCTAAATCAAGAAACAAAGCAAATGATAGATGTCGCTTCCGCTGGTTCTTTAGACCGCAAAACTCCGGAAGCCGCTCTTGAGCTTATCGAGGACATGGCGATGAACACTTATCAGTGGAATTCTTCTAGGTCTCGCCCATCTAAACCTGCAGGTATCTATGAAGTGGATTCGGTTTCGCAACTAGCGCTACAAGTGGAAATGTTAAACAAGAAGATTTCGGAGATGACTGCTTCCTCCGCCACTAAGGTATATGAAAATGTGAATGCTGCTGCTGCCGAGCAGGTGGATTATCTGGGGAACATACCCAGGCCTGCTCAAAATAATTCTGCAAACAATTTTTCTGCTTTTCCGAATTTTTCTTCTCCGCCTGGTTTTTCTTCTTCTTCTAATTCTTATCACCCCGGATGGCGTAACCATCCAAATTTCTCGTGGAGTAATAACGCTAACGCCATACGCCCACCGCACGATTTTACACCACCACCACCTCCGCAACAAAATTTTCAAAAACCTTCCCCTTTGGAAGAGATCCTCGCTAAATATATAAGCTCGAACGATGCCACTATTAGAAGTTTAACAGGATCAATGAAAAACTTAGAAAATCAAGTCGGCCAACTCGCTAAGGCCTTTTCCGAGAGACCACCTGGAACTCTTCCCTCGAACACTGAGCCTAACCCAAGGGAACACGCAAATGCGATTTCCCTTCGGAGCGGTAAAGTTGTTAACGAGCCCACCACAAGGGAAGAGCCAAAGGTGATTGTCCCTCCTGTTGTGGAAGCAATTACCCCTACGGAAAATGATAAAACAAATTTTGAAAATGAAAAATCTACTTTAGATAAAGAAAAAGATGTTTCTATTTTTTCTAATGATGACGTTCAAAATGATGCTCCGCTTATCATAAAGGAATTTCCGCCACCCCCTTATCCGGCCCGACTTAGGAAAGAAAAACTAGATGATCAATACCAACGCTTTCTTGAAATGTTCAAACAAATTCATATTAATTTACCATTTCATGAAGCGATTAGTCAAATGCCTAAGTATGCAAAATATCTTAAGGATTTATTAACAAACAAAAAGAAATTAGAAAATTTATCGCATGTAACGTTAAATGAAGAATGCTCGGCGGTCGTTAAAAACTCTACTCTACCTAAAAAGATAAACGATCCGGGTAGTTTTTCCATTCCTTGCGTTTTTGGTGATCTTTTTATAAAACATGCGCTAGCGGATCTAGGTGCGAGCATCAACTTGATGCCTTTTTCATTGTTTAAAAAGCTAGAATTGGGCACTCTCAGCCCTACGCGTATGAGTATTCAATTGGCTGATCGATCGATTAAGTATCCGTTAGGTATCGTTGAGGATGTGCTAGTGAAGGTCGACAAATTCATCTTCCCGGTGGATTTTGTCATTCTCGATATTGAAGAGGACGTCGAGGTCCCTCTTATACTTGGTCGTCCCTTCCTAGCCACCGCTCGAGCAATCATAAATGTGAGTGACGGAAGACTTTCTCTACGTGTGGGAGATGAGGAAGTAATATTTGATATAAATAAATCGATGAAAAACTCTTTACAAAATGATGACTCTTGTTTTTTCATTGATGATTTAAAAGAAGACTCCTATTTCCCTCCAAATGATTTTTCTTCTTCTTTTTTTGGACCCTCATCAACTATTTTTGAAAACACTGTTATGTCCGTGCAAGCACCATTCAAAAATGACTCTGATTTTGGACAACAAAATCTTATTTTTGAAAATAATAAAAATTTGCCAAATTATTTTGAAAAACCACCTGACCCTGCAGAAAAAAATTATCATGTTAAGAACTTCCGCCAGCATAAAAATTTTAAACCGGGCGATCAGGTTCTTCTTTTAAATTCACGTTTACGTATTTTCTTTGGAAAATCTAAATCTCGTTGGTCTGGACCGTTTGCGGTCAAGGATGTTTTTTATGATGGAACTGTGTTACTTTCGCACCCCGATAGGGGGGATTTTAAAGTAAATGGCCGTAGACTTAAACTTTATTCTTCTAATGATTATGTGCCTCCTGCAAAGGAGAATCTTGTGTTGGACTCTTAACATTTATCTTGTGTGGGACATTTATTTTATTTTATTTTTGGACTTATTATTATTATTCTGAAACTCTTTTATTCGAACTTTAAATGATTGTAATAAAAACCATTATCGGGCATCTGCCCATGGACTCTATCTATTTTTTGCTTTTATTTTGCTCTTCCTACCGGAGGCCAATCAAGTCCATGTTCGTGGTCGCCGCTCCGCCGTTGCTGACACCAGATGGATCAAGTCATACCTGCTGACGATCAAGTACTCTAAAAAGCAAGCATGGGGGAGCGACATCCGCCTTCATCTCACGAACTCGGGGAAGTCCTGTTCTTATTTATTTATTTTTCCTGCATTTTTCTTTTTTCTCTTCTTCTCAGTCCCCTTCTCTTTTTCTTTATGTTTTCTTCATTGAGGGCAATGAAGGATTTCAGCATGGGGGGTCTAGTTTCTTTTGGGTTCTTCTTCTTTCAAAAATTATGCTTTATATTAGTATAGTATTTTATGTTATCAAAATCTAAAATCCAAAAAAAAAAAATTATAAAATATAAAACCCAAAAAATTAGAAAAATAAAAAACAAAAAAAATGTGCTAAAATCTATTTGAAAAACAAAACCTAAAATTATTTTCTATCTTTATTTTTATGTTTCTTCTAGTGATGTGTAGGCCCGTGCGGTTCCTTAGTTCTATTTAGATTTCTTTGAATTGGTTTTCTAAATTTATCAGTTTAACATAGCTTAGTTTACTAGTTTCTTTTTCTTAAATATAGGCATCCGATTTTTACGTTATAAGTTGCAATTTGTAGTTATGTCTTTTTATTCGGTTAGTTGCTTACGAATGGTTGGTAGGTATCATTAGCTCTTTTTCATTTGCGAGGTAGTCTTTCTTGGTGTCTAGAACTTGTACCAAGCTACTCTCGAAGCATTTGCGCCGTTTTTACGTTCTTTAGAAATGATTTAGGCCACCATTTGAATAGTTTGAGCTTTTCTTGCCCACCAAAAACAAAACCCTTGCAAAACAATTTTGGGCCTTTTCCTTTTTTCCTTGTTTTAGCTCCACCTTTCATTTCATTATATTCACCAAAGCCAAAAATCTTTCCTATTTTTGCACTATAAATTTGAGCTTAAAAATTATTTTTGTGGGAAGGGTATTATTTTTGAAATGAATAGGAAATTCTCAAGCTTATTTTTGGAGTTTTTATCAAATGTTATTCAAAAGAAAAAAAATTGAGAAAGAAAAAAAAATATATCATTACAAAATCAAAAAAAATGAATGCAAAAAGTTTATGTTTGGCCAAGTTTATAAAAGAAAAAAATTTCATGGCCTTTTTGTTGTAGTTTCATATTGGAGAAATGACATACTCATTACTTCTCATTTTTTTATTATGCTTTATTTATTTTTGAGCTCACCTTGGTTTAGTGCCTAAAACTTTCATGTTTATCTTTGATTCCACTTCCTAATCATTTACCTAAGCCAAGTTTTAATGCCTAGTAGAAGTCCTAATGATCTTAGAACTTAATTTCGCGTAGTGGAGAAAGTGTGAACGTACAAGCCTATGGTCACCATCATTGATGGATTTCTTTGGAGGTTATCTTGGAGTGTCTTAGGGATAATGTTTATCTAGCAACCTAGTAGTTTGTTAATGCGCCGTTTATTTAGAACCTCTACTTTTTGTTGTCCTTATTTTCATTTATTTTGGATGCCTTGTTTTTAAGATTTAGAAATGTGTAGACTTTTCTTATGTTCTAATGATATTTTTAGGTCTCCACTTTCAAGTTTTCTACTGCGCACTTCTCACCCCACTAGTTGTTAACATAGGAATTAGGATAGTTTAATTTTTCATGTTTTGTTTTTCTTAATTATGAAACCTAAATTAGCTTTGTTTATTTTCTATTTCCTACCCTAGTTTTTATTTCTATTTGCTTGAGGGCAAGCAAATGTCTAAGCATGGGGGAATTTGATGACTAGTTTTAGTCATCCTTTTTGGGGGTAATTTAGTTTTCAAAATGCCTAATTTTATTTATATTTTATGTTTGTTATTTCATGTTTTAATGTTTCTTTACAATATTTTAATTCCTAGTGTTATTAGAGTTTTGATATAAAATTCTATATAGTCTTACTATATGTGTTATGTTATTATATATTATGTTATGTTATGATACGTTTTAATTTTAAGGTTGTAATATTTTTATTATTATTGTGTTTAAAAATCTTGTTTTAACTTTAACTTTGTTATGTTATGTTTTAAAATCTATATAGTGTTATGTTATGTTATGTTTTAACTTTGTTTCAACTTTGTTATGACTAATCCATATCTTGTTTTGTTTTATTTATAGGTTCAAAGTCCACTTGGTGCAGCCACAATTTGCATGGCCGGCCTCTTCCCAAGTTCAAGGTGCAGCCCACATTGATAAAGCCTACATGATGCAGCCCTCAAGCTCAAACCCGAGCCCATGCAGCTCTCCTAGCCAACCCGAGCCCCCTATGCACCCCAAGCAGCCCACCTAACTCTAACCTGATCCCCTCCCTCAAGAGCAGCCTACCCGAGCCCCTATACAGCCCATTTAAGCCCACATGGCCGGCCACCCCCCTCTCTTTCCTTTATTTCTCTTGCCACCTTTCAATCCATGCATGCATCATAATATTTTCTCTCCCTTTCATTTATTGCATGCATTCACTTGTTCATGCTTGGCCGGCCCCTCCATTCCTTCCCCTTATTTTATTTCTTGTCTTTATTATTCTACATTCAACCCATTTCTCTCTCCCTTTCTTTATTTCTTATTCATTCCCCCTTTGCTATTTTATATTTTCCAACTCATTCCCTTAAATTCCATGCATTGAACCCACCTCATTCTCTCCACCTCATTTAATGCAATGCATGCACCTTCTCCATCCTACATGGCCGGCCACCCCCCCTTGCCCCCTCTTCTTCTTTCCATTCTAGAACCTTCCCCCTCATCTATAAAAAGGCACCATGGTCTCATGCTTTGGAGAGTTGGATTTTGGAGAGCAAGTGAAGTTCTAGTTCAAGAGAGTGCTTTCTTTTTTTTGTTGCTTACATGTTGTTAAGTCTTTATTAGTGTAATCTTTGCTTTTGATAGTGTAATCTTTTCTTAGGTAGCATAATCTTGTCTCCGTATTATTTTGTACTTCTCCGTTTTTATTTATCAATGGAAAGGAATTTCTCTTATCTTTCCGTGCTTTCTTTCTTAACTATGCGTAGCTAATCTTCTTTTAGCATTTGATCATGAGGATCCATGATTTGAAATGAGAATTATTTTTATTTCATAGTTTTATTTTTGCATAATTCTACTCGGTCCTTCTTTGAATAATTATTGTGTCGACTCCGTATTTCCGGTATACGGTAGTAGGCTTATGATCTCATATTCGAGTAGCCGAGAGGCTCGTGGATGTGAAAGATCACTCAAAGAAGGAAGGAGTTGAACGCAACCCTAGAGATAGGACGACGTAAATC
Organism: Platanthera guangdongensis; assembly: GCA_039583875.1. Classification (NCBI taxonomy): domain Eukaryota; kingdom Viridiplantae; phylum Streptophyta; class Magnoliopsida; order Asparagales; family Orchidaceae; genus Platanthera; species Platanthera guangdongensis. Next base: position 45,354,585 of record CM077164.1, read on the forward strand.
CTCCGGATTGGAGTCAAATCCAATAGTGCGGATCATCTCGATAATGCAACTTTAGGCTTCTTTGGTTTGTAAAGAGATTTCGATCAAAGAGTCTATAAGTTAGGAGACCTAATGCTCTAGCGAGATTTTGTCTTATTTTCGGATCCGTCACGGCCGAGTTGGATTTGCAATTGTAAAACTATGCCCTTTTATTTTCTCGTTTCATTTCATTGTGAATCAATGATCGAATGCTAGCCTTTTTTATATAAGTTTTTGTCTCGCAATTTATCGTTCATTTTACTTCTTAAAAAATTCTCAAAATCCCATTAGTTTTCCGGTAGGATAATAGTTAGAGCGTGAGTAGAAGTAATTGACAGCCCCGTGTTTAAATACGACCTTGGTACTACAATTCGACAGGTACGCTTGCCTGTTCGGGTTTTGGCCCACCATCCTTGCTAAGAGACATACTTGACCCCATAGGAGTCTTCATGGTGCTGGATGAATCCATACGATACTTCCTTATGAGTTCTAGGGTGAACTTGGACTGACAAATGGACAAACCACTTTCAGTCTGTTTAACTTGCAGACCCAAGAAAAACTTCAGCTCTCTCATACTACTCATCTCAAACTGACCTTGCATAAGTTTTGCAAACTTTTTGCAAAGGCTGCTTTCAGTAGACCCAGATATAATGTCATCTACATATATTTGGACAAGTATGACTTTGCCTCTAGATTCCCTAAGGAATAGAGTCTTATCTATTTTCCCCCTTGAGAACTTGTCCTCAATGAGAAAACTAGATAGGGTTTCATATCAAGCTCTAGGGGCTTGCTTTAACCCATATAAAGCTTTCCTAAGTCTATAGACATAATGAGGTAGAGTTGGATCAACAAAACCTGCAGGCTGCTCCACATAGACCTCTTCCTTAAGATTACCATTTAGGAATGCTGACTTGACATCCATTTGGTATACCTTGAATTCTTGATAGGTTGCATAGGCCAAGAACATCCTTATGGCTTCCAGTCTGGCTACTGGAGCAAAGGTTTGATCAAAGTCAATACCTTCTTCTTGCCTATATCCTTTAGCAACCAGTCTAGCCTTGTTCTTAATGATGACTCCTTGTTCATCCATCTTATTCCTGTAGATCCACTTAACTCCAATTACATTGTGATCTTTAGGTTTAGGAACTAGTTCCCAAACCTTGCACCTCTTGAACTGATTAAGCTCTTCTTGCATTGCTTCAGTCCATTGTGGATCTTGTATTGCTTCTTCAAATCTTTTAGGTTCAACTTGAGACAAAAAGCTGGAATAGATTGCTGCATTCATGTTTCTACTCCTGGTTTGAACTCCTTGTCTTGGATCTCCAATTATCAGCTCTACTGGATGATCTCTTAGATGCCTGTGGGCTGGAGGCATCCTCACTTCTGGTTGAACCACTTCAGCATCTGCTTCATGCTGTACACCTTGGATTTCTTCAGCAACTGGCACATGTAGTTCTCCCCCTGAACAACAGCTACTCTCCTCTCCTTGCTGTCTTGCAGCAGGCACTTCTTCTATAGTAAGCTTGTCCATTTTCTTTGTCAAACCTGTGGGGCTGCATACATTGCTAGACAACTCATTATTAATAAGTTTAGTCTCATCAAAAACTACATGCACTGATTCTTCTACAACTTGTGTAGTCAAGTTATAGACTCTATAAGCCTTACTATTATTGCTGTACCCAACAAAAATTCCCTCTTGGGACTTGGCAGCAAACTTAGTTATGTAAGACTTCCCATTGTTAAGTATGAAGCATTTGCAACCAAAGATCCTGAAATAGGATAGGTTTGGTTTCCTGCCTTTCACAACTTCATAGGGGGTCTTGTTTAGCCCTTTAGTGATGGTAGCCCTATTTATAACATGGCATGCAGTGTTGACTGCTTCAGCCCAAAAATACTTAGGCAGTGATGTATCACTTAGTAGGGTTCTACCAGCCTCTATCAAGGTCCTATTTTTCCTCTCAGCAATGCCATTTTGCTGAGGTGTTCTAGGTGAAGAGAATTCTTGAAATATCCCAAAGTCTTCACATAGTTTTGTCATGCTTTCAGACTGAAACTCAGTACCATGATCACTTCTAATTTTGACCACAGTACTATTTAGTTCATTCTGAATTTGCTTGATAAAGCTGTAGAAGACACTAGGTGTTTCAGATTTCTGTCTTAAGAAGAACACCCAGGAAAACCTTGAGTAGTAATCTACAACTACAAGGGTATAGACCTTCCTACCTAAGCTGTGAACTGGCATTGGACCAAAAAGATCCATATGCAAGAGGTATAAACACCTCACAGCATCTTTGTTGTCTATGCTTTTAAAGGTGGATTTAGTCTGCTTGCCCTTTTGACAAACTGAGCAAATACCATCTTTGACACACTTAACTTGAGGACCATTCCTCACTAACTCTTTACTAAAGAGTTTGCTAATTGTCTTGTAGTTAAGATGGGCTAGCCTCTTGTGCCATTTGACACAATGAGAGACTGTCTCATCAGCTACAAGACAAACTGGAGAACCATTGTTCTCAATCATAATGTCTAGGCAGTAGACATTCCTCTTTCTATATCCTGTCAAAATGATCTCTTGATCACTTGACCTCTTGATATGACAACCATTTTTAGCAAATGAGATGTCATACCCTACATCACTTAATTGACTTATACTTATTAGGTTGTGTTTCAACCCTTTAACATAAGCCACTTGAGTAATGGTAACTAAGTTTGAAGAAATGTTACCAAACCCTTTGATGATTCCTTTTTCAGAACCACCAAAGGTCACTTTAGGACCATTTTTGATTGGAATGTAGTCCTTCAGTAGTCCCCTTGTTCCAGTCATATGTCTGGAACATCCACTGTCCAAGTACCATGTAGGGGTATGGCCACTTGGACTAACCTGCAAAACAAATTAATGAACCTTAGAACCCAAAGTATTCTTGGGACCTTGGTGATTGTTAGTTTGCAATTTGACAAACCTACCTACTGGCTTTTCAGTAGGTAATTTGCAATTCACTTTGGCACTGGCATTGTGCCAACAATCTACTGCAAAATGGCCAATCTTGCCACAGCACCAACATTCAAACTTGTTGTACCTTTGCTTAGGTACAACCTTGGCTGTCTTGACTACAGCAGGCTTGTTGAATGTTGGGGCTTTGCCCTTGGACTTAGACTTGGACAGCACGGTCCCTGCAGGTCTAATAAAGCCCAGTCCAGCCTTGCCTTTATGATGAACAAACTCATCAATTAAAGGTAACACTGACTTAGGTTTAGAAAACCTAGCAACTAAGTCCTTCTCCTTCTGAAGATTGATCTCCAGACCCTTAATTTGATCATTCTTAAATGAAATAGTACCCATCTGAATCACTGTTATGTATTTCAGCCTAGCTATCTCATTCAACTTTTGATCAAACTGCTTCTCAAAATCTGTTGCACTAGCTTTAAGTTCAGCAATTTCCTTTGTCTGACTTTTGGCAAGGGACTTGCATTTCTTGTAGGCTTGCAACAGTACCTTATATTCATCTATAAGCTGATGAATATCTTCCTTAGACTCAGATATATTCTCATCACTTGATGAAGAAGAATCTGATTCTGAACTAGAACAAGAAACTGAATTTAAACTTGAACTTTGTACCTGACTGGGTCCTGGCTGCTCCAGGATTTTGGCACTGTCTGTCAAAGCCATTAGCCCTTGGCAATGACTGTCTTCTTGTTCATAAATTGACTCCAAGATCTGCATGAATTCTTCCTCTTCTTCTTCAGCAAACAGCCCTATGTAGGCTTCAGCCTCAAACTCAGTTTCTGAAGAAGAGATATCTGATAGAGTCTTCTCCTTCTTAGCAACAAAAGACTTTTCTTTCTTCCCTTTGAAGTGAGTCTTTTTCCTGTCACTAGATTCTTTCCTCTTCTCTGGACAATCTGCAATAACATGGCCCTGTCTATTACAGCAATAACAAACAATCTTTGAACCAGTTGTCTTGCTTGATTTTGTCCTTTTCCTGTCTTTATTTGAGGCCTTTTTCTCCTGATGAAAGACTTCCTTTCCCTTTGAAGAAGAAGGTCTTGACCTCCACTGTTTCTTCTTCAAAAACTTCTGAAAGTGTCTAGTGAAGGCAGCAAAGTCTTCATCACTTTCACTGCTCTCACTCTTTGTGCTGACTGACTCATCAGACTCTGAATCAACTACCTCTGGAGGTGGAGTTGATGATTTATTCCTGCACTTTTTGGGAACTTCTGTCTTGAAAGCAACAGTTCTCTCTTTTTGCTCAGACCTTGTTGATTTCTCCTCCTCTTTTCTTACTGTTAACTGCATTTCATAAGACAATAGCTTGCCAAACAGTGTGGGAGGAGGAATTTCCCCCAACTTAGCCATTTCTCTAATGGCACAGATCTTGGTGTCCCAATCTTTGGTTAGGGACCTTAGGAACTTGTCATTTAGTTCATAGTTACTGAACTCTCTTCCATAAGACATAAGTTCATTAACTATTCTGTAAAATTTCTTATAGCACTCAGTGATGCTATCACCCTTTCCTTGCCTAAAGCTTTCATACTCCTGATTTAGCAAGGACTTTCTATCTTGCCTAACTTCTTCAGAACCTTCCATATAGACAATGAGGGTATCCCACATTTTTTTGCTGTTTTACAGTGAATTAAGTTCTGAAAAGTTGCATCATCAATGGCACTCACTATTATGTTTTGTGCCCTCTTGTCCATGGTGGCCAGGACAATTTCATCCTTAGTCATCTCAGAGAAATCCTTTGGAGTTCTCTGATTTGCATCCAAAACTGAAATCTTCATTGGCACATAAGGCCCTTCCTTAACTGTGATGTAGATTCTAGGGTCAGAGGCTTCCATAAATAGCCTTACCCTTTCTTTCCAGATCCCAAAGATCTCCTTTCTACATATGGGTAATTTCATGGAACCCAATTCCTTGTGATTCTCATAGAAACCCATGTTTCTTGATGTTCTTGAATTTCTTTAATCTGTGTTTTCCCTTACATTGAATCTGCCAAACAGGATCTCCTCAGACTGTTAGTCCTTGTTTTGAGGAACCTCGCTTTGATACCACTTGAAAGATATGGTACCTAAACACCTAGAGGGGGGGTGAATAGGTGACTTAATCCTTTTCTAACTTTGTTGGCAGCCAAACAGTTTTATCACAGATTTTTAAACCTTTTGCACAGTAATCAGCAATAACAAAACATACACAGATAATCCACAGCACAATCACAGCACAGCACACAGTGTTTTATAGTGGTTCCCCAAGATATGTGTACATCCACTTTCCCCCTTCGCCTATCTAGCAGTGTACTAGATTCGGCCAAACTTCTTCACTGTCTCAGAACCCAAATTGGTCCCTACCTCAGGCCCAAAGCCTTACAACTCAGCTTTATCCCAAGGCCTACACTCAGCCACAAGGCCTACACTCAGCCAATCAAGGCCTACACTCAGCCAACCAAGGCCTACACTCAGCCAACCAAGGTCTACACTCAGAGATCTCAATCTCCTACACTCAGGCTAACAAGCCCTACCCTCAGCCTTTATAAATATAGGCTTACAATTCACTCAGATCCAATGGATCCTACAAGTTAAAATGTAATACAAATAATAACTCTACAACTCAGAATATAAGGAGGGGAGTTGATAGATTCTTGATGAGTTCTTGGAAGAACTCAGCTGGATTCACCCTGACTTAGCTTTCTTCAAAGCTTCTTGAGTAGAACTGAATAAGACTGAATCCTCTGCATTTGTTCCTTGAACTCTGCCACTTAAGATCCAGAAATGAATCTGATTCCTTCTTCTCAGCCTAGTTCCAAAGGCTGATTTCTTGGATGGAGCCCTCTCTCTCCAACTTCTTAGATCTGTACTTGAACTGCAAGATCTTCTAGTGTTGATACTCTTGTACTACTTTAATAAATACTTCAACAATAATCTGATCAACAACTTTTCAACAACTTTTCAACAACAGTCTCTGTAAACTGTGGGTGCCTATTTATAGGCTTTCTTCATGGTAACCGGCTGGTCCGGTCCATAACTGACTTCTGACATCTCTGACAGTTGCTGTAGACCGGCTGGAACGGCAGCTGTCAAGTCATCCAGTCACTTCTTGAAAATCTCTAACTGTCAGTAAGTGTCGAGACTTTCTGTCTTTAAGTGTCGACACTTATAGTCTAAGTGTCGACACATGTTGTGTAAGTGTCGACACAAGTCTACAAGGTGTCGACACAACTCCTTGTATGTCTCGACACAGATTCTTCTGCATGTGTCGACACTGAAATTGAGTGTCGACACAAGTACTTGTTCTTCTAGCTTTTGCTGAATTCTTCTATGTGTCGACACATCTCCTTTGTGTCGACACAACTTCTTGTGTTGAATCTGTCAAGTGTCGACACTGCTTCTTGGTGTCGACACAAGTACTTCAATGTTGATTCTTGCTGAGTGTCGACACAGCTCCTTGTGTCGACACACCTTCTTCTTGTTGAGACTTCAGCTGAGTGTCGACACATTCCCATAGTGTCGACACTTGTACTTAGAATAATTTTGTTGATCTTTCAGATCTTTGCTAAGTGTCGACACTACTCCTTGTGTCGACACTTTCTTCAAGTGTAGAGGCTTTAGCTGAGTGTCGACACATTGTGTTGAGTGTCGACACTTACTTCATGTGTTGACTCTTCTGGTTAGTGTCGACACATTGTGTTGAGTGTCGACACTTGTACTTAGTCTCTGCAAACTTTTGCTGAGTGTCGACACAGCTCCAAGTGTCGACACTTTCTGGTGTAGACTCAGCTTCACTGGGTGTCGACACAGCTCCTTGTGTCGACACTTTCTTTCTAGTGTCGACTCTGCATCCCAGGTGTCGACACAATGACTCCAAGTGTCGACACTACTTGTCTGGGTATCGACACAAGCCTTCTTAAGTGTCGACACTTTCCCTCTGGTTGTCGACACATGGACTTAGAAACTTTTTGCTTCAGTCCAGTACTTTCTTAACCTGCACAAGTAACTCAAACATACATCAAATACATTATGATGTATATCATTGAGTTGGGTGAGGCTTCTTCAAATCAGGTACATTTGACCAATGTACCCAACAAGCGTCATATCTGATGACGAGTGCAGTGTCCAAAGCGATACTGAGGTGACTCCTACAACTTATGATGAATTGTTTTCTGAATTTTTAAAGAGTTGCAAATGTTTTGAAAAAAGTTTAAAAGATAATGATCTTCTTAAAACTGAAAATAAAGTTTTAATTAAAGAAAACAAAAAATTGTTAAATGAAAATAAGACTATTGGAAAAGAAAAAGTCTCTTGTCAAGAGTGTGATCACTTTATGGGAAGAATAAAAGAGCTTGAAGAATCTCTTTACAAATCTCATTCAAAAATAAAAATTCTCACTAAAAAGAATGAGATTTTAGAGAGAGATCTGAAATCCTCTATTTCCAAAGTCCTTGAAGAAAAGAAAGCTTTTGAACGTAGATGTGTAAATCTAGTATCCGAGAATAATGAAATGAGAAACCAGATTCAAGACTTAACACTAGCCATGAAAAAGTTTGGATTGGGCCAAAGATCACTGGATATGATCTTAGGTTACCAATGTCACGGATCTGGAAGATTTGGACTCGGATACACGACTGGAAACTATCGCCCGGCGATAAGCACTACCGCCGGCGATAGCGAGAAATCCAGAAAATCGAGTTTTAAAAATTATGATAATAATAAATTAACTGATACTACATTTTCTTACAGTAAACGTCCAGAGAAGTTATATTCTTCTCGTTACATTATATGTGCCAAATGCAATAGATTTGTTCACACCACGGACTCGTGCTGGAAGAAAGGAAAAAGTAAAATTAAGCAAATCTGGATGCCTAAGGCTTCTACCTATATTATGGGTGGAACCACTTGGGTAGCCAGATCTTTACTCACATCCTCTTTCTAGGTGTGTTGGCAGGCTAAGGACAAAGAAGACGTGTGGTACTTGGACTCAGGTTGTTCAAAGCACATGACGGGCAATAAAGAGAAGTTTCTTAGCCTGGAGATGAAGAAAGGAGGAGTTGTTACATTTGGAGATAATGGAAAAGGAAAAATCATCGGCATCGGTGTTGTGGGTAACGAAAGTTTTTCAATTTCAAATGTTTTGTTCGTAGAAGGTTTAAAACATAATTTGATTTCTATTAGCCAATTGTGTGATAATGGTTTAAATGTTTTGTTTGAATCTTCTACAAATTTATGCAAAATTATTGATTCCAAAACAAATGAAATTGTTTTTACCGCACCTAGATGTCATAACGTATATATGATTAAATTTCATGATTTTTCAAATTCTACTTTAAAATGTTTTTTATCAAAAAATGATGAGTTAGAATTATGGCATAGGCGACTTGGACATACTAGTGCAAAGTTAATTAAAAAACTTTCAAAAGAAAAATTAATCAAAGGTTTACCATTGCTAAATGAGAATTTATCTTCATTATGTGAGCCTTGTCAAAAAGGAAAATTTTCAAAATCATCTTTCAAAAGTAAAAATATTATTTCTACAACTAGGCCAGTCTAATTAATTCATATGGATTTATTTGGGTCAATTAATATTTCTAGCTTAGGAGGTAGAAAATATACATTTGTATTGATTGATGATTATTCACGTTTTTGTTGGACTTTGTTTCTAACCTCCAAATCTGATGTGTTTTCAGAATTTTCTAAATTATGTTTGTGTATTCAAAATGAATTTGAGTTAAAAATTAGACGCATACGTTCGGATCATAGAGGGGAATTTGAAAATGAAAAGTTTATTTCTTTTTGTACGGAGTTAGGAATTAAACATGAATTTTCCGCTCCACGCACACCACAACAAAATGGTGTAGTGGAGAGGAAAAATAGGACTCTTCAAGAGCTAGCCCGTACGATGTTATCTGAATTTACATTACCAAAATCTTTTTGGGCTGAAGCGGTGAGTAATGCATGTTATGTAATTAATAGAATAATGCTTCACCCTATTTTAAAAGTAACTCCTTATGAATTAATTTTTAATAAAAAACCAAATGTTTCTTATTTCAAAGTTTTTGGTTGTAAATGTTTTATTTTAAATTCTAAAGATTCCTTAGGAAAATTTGATGAAAATGTGATGAATGAGTTTTTATTGGGTATTCTTCAACTAGTAAAGCTTATAGAATTTTTAATAAACGAACGAAAATAGTTGAAGAATCGATTCATGTTAGGTTTAATGAGTTTGTTCCATGTGTAGATAAGAAAACTACAAGAAAAGAAGATAAACCTCTTCCTTTGATGGAAAATGACGATGAAGAACATGAAAGGAATGAAGAAGGAAAAGAAGAAGAAGAAAGAGAAAAACATGTCCCTCCAAGTGAATTGATATTTTCAAAGGATCATCCGAAAGAGCTTATTATTGGAGATCCACAAAAAGGGGTCAGTACTCGTTCTTCTTTACATGTTTTGTTTTCAAACCTTTGCTTTGTCTCTGAAATAGAACCAAAAGATGTTTCCATCGCTTTAAATGATGAATTTTGGTTTTTAGCAATGAATGATGAACTTAATCAATTTGAACGTAATAAGGTTTGGAATCTTGTAGAACGACCCAAAAATCATCCTGTAGTTGGAGTAAACTGGATTTTTAAAAATAATTTGGATAGTGATTCTAGAATTGTTAGAAATAAAGCCAGATTAGTTGCAAAAGGTTATGCATAAATTGAAGGGGTAGACTATGATGAAACTTTTGCACCCGTTGCTAGATTAGAAGCGGTTAGGATATTTCTTGCATTTGCTTGCTTTAAAAGATTTAAATTATATCAAATGAATGTCAAAACTGCATTTTTAAACGGGTATATAAAAGAAGAGGTTTATGTAGAACAACCCCCTGACTTTATTAATGAAAAATATCCAAATTATGATTATAAATTAGATAAAGCACTTTATGGGTTAAAATAAGTGCCTCGTGCTTGGTATGATCGTTTAACTCAATACTTATTAAAGCACGATTATAAAATGGGAAATGTCGATTCTACACTCTTCATTAAGCAAATTGATCATGATTTAATTATTTTGCAAATTTATGTTGATGATATTATTTTTGGAGCCACTAATGAAGAGTTATGCAATGAAGTAGTTCAAATTATGAAAAATGAATTTTAAATGAGCATGGTAGGAGAACTTTCATATTTTCTAGGTTTTCAAATTACGCAAAAACATGATGGTATTTTTATTTGTCAATCCAAGTATATTCATGATATGTTAAAAAGATTTGGATTTGACAACCTTAAACATGCAAATACTCCGATGAGTGCTTCATTGAAATTGGGAAAAGATGAAAGTGGTATTTCAATTGACCAAACCCTTTATAGAAGTATGATTGGGTCTTTATTATATTTAACTTCTTCTAGACCCGATATTATGTTCGTCGTTTGTTTATGTGCTAGGTTTCAAGCTAATCCAAAAGAATCACATTTAAAAGCGGTGAAACGTATTTTTAGATATCTTATAGGAACATCTAAACTAGGCTTATGGTATCCTCATAATGACTCTTTTATTTTACATGGATATTCTGATTCTGATTATGCGGGGTGTTCATTAGATCGAAAGAGCACAAGTGGCACTTGTCACTTTATCGGCCCAACACTTATTTCTTGGTCGAGTAGGAAACATAATTCTGTTGCCCTCTCCACTACTGAGGCCGAATATATTGCACTTGGTAGTTGTTGTGCTCAAGCACTTTGGATGACACAAACACCAGAAGATTTTGGCGTACACCAAAATAATGTTGAATTAAAATGTGATAGCAAAAGTGCTATCGATTTAACGAACAATCCCGTATTACATTCTAGATCCAAACATATAGATGTTCGTCATCATTTTATTAGGGATCACATAAAGAAAGGATATATTAAAATAAATTTTATTGGAACAGATTCTCAAATAGCAGATATTTTCACAAAATCACTTAATGATTCACGCTTTTCAAGGTTAAGATTAGAACTTGGAATCTTAGAATTATAAATCAAAATTGTTTTAATTCCGAGATTTTAGTTTTATAAAATAGGCCTAAGATTAGAACTTGTATATATATATCATATAGTTAATTAATAGAGTTTTCACTATCGCCAAGCGACAGTACTATCGCCGGCGATATCCCAGATTCAGTCAACAACAAAATATTACATCACTGACAATAAAAAGTCATTCATCCATGTTCTCTTCAGTAGACACATTCACATCTTCACTGGAAGTCGGAGTTGGTTCTCTAGGCCTTCGCATCCGCCTTATCGAATGTCGTGGAGGATCCTCGACTGGACTCCCCCATTCTCGTTCTTCTTCCGGTGTTGGCTTTAGTTTCATCCCCTTTACCAAAAACTTCATGAATTTTCGAAAACCGGAATGGCTACGCTTTTGTTCCTCTTTCATCTCCTCCACAGTCTCTCTTAGATCCTCAATAGATTCACGCAAAGAACCTCCTCTTTGGAGTGGTTGTCTTGATGACGAGGCAGCCCTAGGAGATGGACCTCTGGCTGGTTCTACGGTATGTATCGCCGGTATACAATCATTAATGTAGAACTCTTGATCTATCCAATCATATTTCTGATATACGATCCTTTGAATAACACTTCCTAAAGGAAGTGTATTCAGTTTCCTCCTAAGGGGATGCTTCATTTTATACGTATATCGTATAATAGATAACACAAAATCCGCCACATCAAACTTGACTCTCTCTAATACATAGTATGTCACTAAGCTCAATTGAGCCGTGATCTTCCTTGTGTCACCGGACTTCAACATAACCGTGTTTCTTAATATATCTTGAATCACAAATGCATCGCGAGAGAGTGATGAGACATCTTGAATCAAACTCCTATTTTCCTTTCCATGAAGGACTTGGTTCAATATCCTCCAATCACGATCCTTTCGGAATTCTCCACTATATCCATAAAGTTTTCCTCACAAGTGGCAAGATTATATTCTCGTCTTAATTCAGCATGAGTAATATCTATTTCAACTCCTTGGATTCGAGACCTTACTCCTCCATTCAACCCCGTATATTTATGGTCTTCCAAATTATTATAAAAATCTCGTACAAAGATGGAGCTAAAAAGGTTCGGTATAATGAGAGACATTATACCTGACTCCACAAGTAGTTCATAGATATGTGGTGGCAATGATTCATCCAAAAGTTTAGCAATACCAACTGACGCATTCTCAATTCCCGGGTATGTTTGATATGATGCATGTGGGTTGCGGCTGGTGCTTTTTCTTGCACGGGATGATGATGTCATTTCCTGAAAACATTATGACAACATCGTGTTACCTCAAAAAAAAATTAATTTAAACCGATTTTTCTGTCGCCGGCGACAGTACTATCGTCGGGCGATAGTGTAAAAACTTCTCCTATTTTGAAATTTCGTGTAGATTTCCTCTAGTAAATTCAGAAAAGTTACTAAAATTAAATACATCTCAAAGATCTACCATATATAACTCATTTTTTGTAAGGTTTTTGCATCAAAATGACATATTTTCTTCAAAATTATTTCTTAACAAAATGTATGACCATAATCAAAAAAATTTTCTAGATCTATCTCCTTTCATAATCTAGAGTCCAGATCTATATTTTTTTAAAAGTAAAACACAAACATAAAGAGGGATCTAACCTTACTTTTTGGAGTTCTTGAGAGTTTCCGCTGAAGAAGACGATGACCAACAGTCCAGGGTCGGTAAAAGGAGGAGATGTGTCAGCCCCATCCGTTTTTTCGCCTTTTATATCAAAAAATGCTATAGCCGCGCGGTATCGCTACTGCTGGCGATAGTGCATTTTTCAGCCACAATTTCCAAATATTCTGAAATTTAAAAAAAAAAACCTGTTTCTAGTGTTACAGTAAAGTTTTGGATGCTTATCAGGATACGATACCTAGTACCTGTGTGATTATTAGTTTATAAGTTCTTTGAACATTGTTTTTAACTTGTTTTGCTCTTGATATCTACCTATATCGTTGATGACTAGAACTTGAATAGACGTGTTTCCGCGTGCCTCTAAGTATGAGTAACATTTTATGCTTGATAATGTGCTCACACTGACACGAGCTGATAATTACACATACTTAAGTTTCTTCTTACATGCTATTGGTTTGTTTCAAACATTCGAATACATCGCTAACACTTTCATTTATGGCTAATTCAAATTGATTTTCAAAACTGATGGCCATTCTGAGAAAAACATTTTGTTTGTTTGCAATATAAGTGAATTCGGAGTCCTAAGTCAAAGTTTCTACACAAACAAAAATGAATGAAAAACAACTTACAAACAAAACAAATACATATGACTAGGATATTCCAATCAAGCTCTACTCACCCTCCTGATAAGTCTTAATGAGCATTGTGAGGTTGAGCACCTTGAAAAGGATTGTAAAGTGTCTTGTGCAAACAAACTTGACCATTTTTTTTTAAAAAAAATCTTTATGACATGAGGTTATTTATGCAAAGATGTTAGCTTCTTATATCCATATATTGCAAACTTTCATGTAACATTATTTCTTAAGGAATATGTATACTAAATCACTCTTGACATGTACACATCATTATCATTTATAAAATTTCTTCTCATGAGAATTGGACCGGTCATAGTTCTTCTCTTCTATTTCATCGATTTTCCTGTTTTCGATATCTTGGCCTGACAATTTTCAATGTTTAAATTCAACTCTTAAATTAACTTTTCCATAGCATACATTTTTTTGATAAAATTCCAAATCTTAAGGTAATACTATTCCATGATTTTTAATGTTCATATCCTACTCCTCGTGCTTCTCAATTCTATTACTAACTAATACTCTCTCAGCTTCTTTCAGCTTTCGCATTTCCACCTTGCTACATTTTTTCCCACCGTCTTTTGCTAATAACAAAATGAGGAGATTAAGTACGAAATCAATTGATTAGTACATTTAGGGGGAGTAATTATTTCTTCTTTTAAATAGGGGGAAAATAGAGGGGGAGAAAATAGTCTTTATTATATGGGGAGTTTATTATAACTATTTATGCACTTTGATTCATAATGATTATCTGAATTGTTTCACATTCTCCTGATCTCACGCAATTTCTTTCTTAGTGGATTTGTTATTATCAAAAGAGGGAGATTGTTGGAGCATGCGTTCCACGCTTCTTAGTTTGAGAATAACAAATCTCAGATGTATTTGATCTTGGTATGTGTTTTAAATGTGCAGGGATAACAGATTTTTTATGTACAAAGGAATGGCTGAGCATGACATTGATGAAAAGGAAAAATGCGCTATCACTGGCGATAACGCTACCGCAGGCAATAGCATAATCAGTTCCTGCTGACGTCAGCCTTAATCCGCACGTTGCCGCGCACGAAGTCACGGTTCAGCGATATTGCGGGGCGATACTGATGTCGTCGAGCGATATCCCACGATCGTCACGTTCTCCGATCAGATCTGAAAATCCGCGAGACGTGTGCCACGTGTCAAGCAACAGAGAGTTATCACTATCGCGGGGCATTAACTCTACCGTCGGCGATAACATGAAGTGATATATATGGCCAAAAAATTCAGGGAAGAGGATTGATCATGTAGAGCTTTGTTTTCCCGGAGAATCTCCAAAGCCTTCATCTCCGTTTCCAGACGAACTCCCTTGGTCCGTTGAAATCTCAAGAACGAAGGAGATACGACCGTGCGTTCAAGATTGGAGATCTTCTCATCGGTCCACCATCATCTTCAGAGCTCGTGATTTTGAGGGAGTTTTTAAGTTTTACTATTATACTTTCATTTTCACTTTTTATCTTTGTAATTGGGAAGGGAAAATCACCACCTTGTGTGTGTTGTCTAAGTCCGTGTGTGGCTTAGGGGCAAATCACCACCTTGTGTGTGGTGTCTAGGTCCTTGTGTGGCTTAGGAGTAAATCGCCGCGTTTTGTGCAGCGTCTAGATCATAGGTTTGATTTAGGGGGAGGCTAGTAGCCATATCTAGGGAGATATTGACTATAGCCTACCGGTTCTTGGGAGAAGAACCGGTGAAACAGCTAAAGACTATTATCATTGTAAGCCTTGATTTCAAGCTTTATTGGAATCAATTTACATATATATTTTGGAGAAATAAAATCTTGATTTTCATTTCATTGATGTGTCTCAAACGTTGTATCTAATTTCATATTTTATAAAAAGTTTATAAAAGTTTAAAGAGCTCTTATTCACCCCCCCCTCTAAGGGCGCCACAAGATCCTACAAGAACTGCCTGCTGAGGGACTAGATGCTGGGTAAGAGCGGCTAGTGCTTGGCTGATCGCCTTGAAATGTTGGGCAGTCTCCTTGCGAGACTGCTCAGCTGTTAGGTGAGAGTGTTCGACCTCTCAACGAGTTTGCTCAATGGCCTCCCAGAGAGCGGCTTTATTGAGGCTTGAATGACTTGAGTGCTTGGCGAACTCGCAATCTAACAATGTTATCCGCAAGTCTTCAGGTCCACGCTCACCGCACCAACAGTTGGCACCAGAATGGACACCAACTCTCCGCGGACTACCGCGAGAAGGGTTGGATGGCAGAGAAAAATAGGCTCAGAATTGGAAGACCTACGAATAACAAAAGAACAAGAAAGCCTCCAAGCGACAACACAAACTTGGCCTGCCGCAGTGAATGCCTCTCTTGCGGAGGACTTTCCATTAAATGAAAGAAGCAGTTACAAAGGTTGAAAAGAAGAAGCCGCGCGAGCAGGAGACCTCAAAGCCTCAGAATCGAGACCTCAACTCTTAACAATCGAGCTACTGGATTCAAGTCAGCTTACTTTGGGAGTGTTACTTCAGCTATTTATAGGTTCGGAGACCTTCCTAAACGGGCAGAGTTAAAATAACCTCCTGCCCGGGGTATAGGAGAACTGGTTAAAGGTGACGAGATACGAGTTTGAAAGAAAACAGGTAGGCCGTACGACTTGGCGGCTTGCCCCTGCGAACTGAGCGGCTTGTCCTCAAGTGCTTACGGCTTGCAGGTCTAGCGCTGAATGCAGTTAAAAATGTTTAACCACACGACTTATATATAGTTTATGGTTGGTTGCAAGCTCTTGGGTAAATAGGGCTCCGCCCCTACGACCAATCATGATAGTACCTCGACTGTAATAGATTTGAGGCTTCATCCATATCAATTATTTAGGGTGCTGTTATAAGCAAACCCAAAATGATTGTTAGCAGACCATAATAAACCCAGTTCACTTATTTTTCCACTTATTTTCAACCTATAAAGAAGGTTGTTAGCAAACCTAGTATATAACCCGATTCCTAACCTAAAATCGCATTTCTTTCCTCCCGACTTTTCATTTCGCCCTAGTCGCCGCTGCAGAGCCGTTTCCGCCGCAGTGGAGAAGGCCCCTCGTCACCCGCAACAAAGGGATTCTGCGCGTGGGCAAGGTCTGTCATCGCCCGGCGTGGGGAAGGTCTGTCATGTTGCAACATATTTTTTCACTCTCTGATACTTCATCGTTGTTCCCTAATGATCGTGATTACACATGTGGATGCAGTTGAAAGAAAGGCTAAATAGCTTGAATGCTGGAGGAAGAAAGAGCAACTCTTGGAACAGAAGAAAGTAGAAAAGACGAAACTTTTACGCCGACAGTGTTCGTTGTGGATTTCCGAGGAAAAGTTGGAAAGTAGTATCTCGGATGTCATTATTGCTACTACTCCTCTGTAATTTCCGGTACATGCATACTTAGTCTTCTTATTCTCCATCTCTGTTCTGCTTATGCCTCGTCTGCCACCCTCCTTCCATCTCGGCGGCATCGATTCTCAGTGGCCTCTGTTATTCATTCCAATCCGCAGATTCTTCACAAAAGGTAGCATTCGATTCTCAGAATAATAGTTTCTTCTTCGATCCTCCATTTATAAGTTGAAATTTGGTTTCTGCTCTGTTTTCTCCCAGACTGGCATGTTGGCTTACTTGAATTGCCAAAAGATAGATTTTTTGAGAACAAAGCAGGATAAAGTTATGGTAATTATAGCTCATACTCTGATCGATTCATATTTGTGGACTTTGCTTATTGTTGTGATTCCAATAGGTTGGTCCGATGCTTGTTAGAGTATATTGATGAAAAAAAATCATTTTCCTCCAGCCTTCTGTCTGCCTAGGTCCTTAGAGGAGAGTCTTTATCAAAGATTTTCATTCAAGCTTGGACAAGAAATATATGGATAGATTGTCCTTATACAACCCGGATCACGCTTGGACTACCATGTGGTCATGAGTTAATTAACACCATATGTCACACAAAAGACAGCTTGTCCGATTTGGTTAATTCATAAACATTGGATGCAATTGTCTTTTTCATTAAATAGTGATGAAGTACCACAAACACAAAAGTTCGTCAACACAGGAGACATCGATATAACATTTGAGTTGGAGGGGTTCATAGAAAGGTACAAAACACAAATGAGCATCAACAAAAAGAGATTAGGAATAAGTTACGTGAACTCATGGATTTGACTTCAAGTGGAACAAAAGAGCCTCTCTTGCCTACAAAATTAAAGGGGAGACCAAAGGGAGTTTGAAGAAGTTTAAAGATGATTACAAGAGTACTAAACACAATCCGTTACTATTTGAAATTGTATTGTCAGATATACCACTTTCACAAGAGAAAATGTCAAAGTTATCAAGGGGAGAAAGTAAGCAAAAGAACAAATTATATGATAGAGTCTGCCGACAACTACCTTCTTATTTTTCTGATCAATTGGTTGATGTTTTTGATATACCCGCGGATGGTCATTGTGGATTCCGTGTCATTAATGAATCAATGAACATGAGTAATAATTCACAACAAGTTAGAGAAGACTTAATGGATGAATTGGTTAAAAGAGAAACACTATATGAGGCACTTTTTGGAGTTCCTAGAAAAATGGAATTAGTAAGCAATCTTGAGTGCAAATGCTCGCCCGCACCATTTGAAAAGTGGATGTCCATGCCAGATATGAGGTTAATTATATCTTCATGTTACAATATTAGTGTGGCTTTAATCTCACGAAATCAGAGCATGATGTTTTTGCCATTGGACTCCGCACTTCCTCAACTCCCAAATGTAATTTTTACTGGCTTCGTGAATGGTAATCATTTTGTGAGGTTATGCATGAAAGAGGGATGCACATTGCCTCAACTTTATTCCCCATAGAGGAGATATCATACACAAATAGCGAGTTCATGGGAAAACATTCTCAACAACAAATCATGAAAGGTATAAATTTTAAGTTCAAAATTCATAGTCTATTAAATTACTTACAATTGTACTAACAATGTTTAATTATATTGCAAAATATTTTAGGGAGTATTAAAGACAAACGACTTCATGTGAATCGACAATCGACAACAAATTGAGAAAGGTATACATTTTGATTTATTTTCCTAAGCATATTAATTTATACATAATATTGGTAACATTATTTTAATTTATTGCATAGATTTTTGGGAGCTATTGAAGATGACGACATTTTGGATTAACTTTTTTGTAGCAAAATGACGTGATTATTAGTCAACTTTTGTAATGTTAAGTGAAATAGTATGATACAAATATTTTTATGTTTTTTTTTAAGTTTTTTGAGTGGTTTGCTAGTAACCATTGAGTTTTTAAATAGCCAATTTCAGATTTTATGTTTTGCTAGTAGTAAAGGTTTGTTAACAACCAAAATGAGTTTGCTTATAACAACACCCTTCATACCCATTATTTAATGCAGCATAAAATAAATACAATATTAATTAATCAACTTTATTAAATTGATTAGTTTAACGATAGCTCTTCGAAAATATCGTTGATATGACTAATAACATCCTTACTCGAATAAACAGTTGACATGCATAATGACAACCTACTATAATAAATGTAAAGAGCTATATCAAATTTTTTTTGAATTTTTATGAATTTTCATGTTACTAATTAAATTTAATTCATAATAATTATTTTATTTTTTTTTATTTGTAAGTGGATAAAGTTCTCACTCGCCAGCAGCGCAGTCTGCAGAAGCAGATCTCCGCTCTCGCCATGGAAGTTGTCCGGCACCATTTCGCTAGTAGCTTCACCAATCCTTCTTCCAATCCGCTCCGGCGGACATCGGAGTACCGGACAAAAGTAACCCTTATCGGCCTACCGAGTCTCTTCTCTCCTACTTCTAGAAGAAGCTCTCGACCCCATTCGCATGTGAATTCCTTACCCTTCTCTCCCATATCTTTCTCTACTGTTCTCCTTCCAGCTATTTATTTTTGGGATTTTACTTCAATTTTATTTTGAAATACTGGTTCATATGCAGAGGGCTGAGCCGACTCTGGTGAGGGGAGCGTTGGTAGGCGAGGAAGAGGAAGTGAAGCAGGCGAAAGAGATGGCAGCCGCAAGGAAACGATGGGAATCACTGGTACTTAACAATGTGTTAGAAGATTATATTTTTCTCACGGGTTGATTCAGTGAAATGGGTTTTTGTAAAAAAAGGATTAGAAGTGGTGCCAACCGTGCTTCTACCGTAGCTTCAACATTGTGCTGAAATCGGTTTTGTTAGACCTGTTCATGTATGCCATCTTCACAGCTAAATGTTTGAAAACTGCTTTTAGAAATGCTTGAAAGACAATAACCTTGGCTCTGTTTGGGGCGGTGGTGGGAAAAACTCTATTCCCATTGCCACCATCTTTGTCGGTTGTTTGAATGAAGAGCTTTTTCAAGAAAGATGTTTTGGAGGCTTTTTGAGCAGCCGGTCCAACATTGCTTTCTAAAAATCACTCTCTTCTTTCAACTTTTCTACTTTTATTCAAAGTTTATTAAAGACATGTCCCGACCATTTGTGATCTATCTTTCTTCTTTCTCGCCAATGCAAATATTTTCTTCTCCCATTTGTGATTCTTTACCCATTCACGATCTTTGTTTTTTACCGCTGACCTTTTGTAAACTACTTATTTATGATTTATATAATATTTACTTATCTATGCGATAAATAATTAAGATAAAATATTTTTTTATTATTAAAAAGCTAAACAACTATTATCAAAAAGTTGTTCTTTCAAACAAAAAAGCGTAAAACATCTTTTTTTGAAAAAAACTTAAAAGGAAAATTTTCAAACATACGACAACTTTTTCAAACCTTTCTGGACAGCTCTAATGCCACCGATAATTTTCCATCACTGTTGTATCCACCACCACCGCCACCCCTAACAGAGCCCTTGTTTGGTGTGCTTTTACTTTGTGGGCATTTTTATATACTTGATTTGTAACTAGTGTCAGAATTAGGATTTTCGCTCCACCCATACACTATGATTTAAACTAAAAAAATAATTATTGAAAATATTGTACAAATTTTTTGTTTGCTCTTACATCAATGCGAGAGCAAAACCTATATATCAAAGTTTTTATTTTTTAAACAATATCATAAACACTGTATACAATTTAGAGCAATGCAAATAAGAAATTTTTTTATAGATCATTAGTTATTTTGCGCATATACATGTTCTGGAAGTGTGAAATAATTGTATTAGTTGTAATTATATCTGCAACACCTTTCTCAATGTAAGCAATTAAATAATTATTCATCAATTCATCTAACATTCTGTTTCGCAAAAGATTCTTTATGATCTTTTTTATAAAAATACTATTTCAACACTATCCGCTACAAGAAGTTAGAGAGATGTCTAGTTCAACAGTCTAAAAACAAAAAAAAAATGATTTTGTTTTTTTTAATTCACTATTTTTTGAGAAGCTTGTTGATTCCTTTAACTTGAAAAAACTGTGTTAGCTCATATAAAATGCATGTCAAATGACGTTCAAGTAACTGCAACTCTATTAAAGTAAAGTCATATGGATAAAATTCAGCTTGACTAATTAATTTCTGTTTATCATAAGAACTAAACTGATCTCTTTGATCAAGACAAGAGACATGAATTTGTTATGAGATTCTACCTTAACGACGTCTAAATCTCGTCAGAGATGGAGATATAGATACAAGGAAGTTGAACTCAACCCACGTAGAATGCAAGGAGGAAGATGAGGTGCCTTGCTCAATCCAAACCTTAGAATGGGGGTGAAGCAGAAAGAATAGAGAGAGAGAGTAAAGCTCCATTTATTTCGGCTGTTGTTAATCAAAAAGGTGTTGTTAGAAATGAGGTTTGAAAAAGGAAATGTTTTTGAAAAATGGAGTTTGCAGTTAAAATCTGTTTGTGTAAAATGGAGTTTGCAGAATTGTTCGAAAAACAATGCAAAAAATAGTTTCATAAAAACTGAGTTTTGTAAAAAAAAAAATTTAAATGCAAAAGCTTGAACTGTTATATGACAATTTGTTCTCTACCATCAACACTGAAATATGTACATTTTATTCGAAAATGGGCTGATATCAATTTTGCGGGGCATGCAAAATGGAAGAAATCAATAACTTCGTGCAGTTTTTTTCTCTATTATGGTTGCATGCTGGAATTGAAGAAAAATGGAAGAAACATACAGATATCTAATACAAGTTATCCTAAAATCAAAGAAAAATGGAGATATTGTTGGAACACCCTTTTACTAATTTGGGTCAGGATCACTATGTCTCTAGGAAACCTGTCTTTGCCCTCATTGTATAGATCTAAAGGTCAATTAGGATAGAGTCTAAGAGTTAGTAGTTAGGTTTGGAAGCTGCCCTCAAGACCAAGGTTTTTCAGTTTGGAGACTAAGTCATTTCGTCGAGCTCAGTACGACGAATCGTCGAACTCCAATCGACGATCGTCTAACTCAACTTCGACGGATCGTCGAACTCCTTTCGACGATCGCTGAGCTCAACTTCAACAAATCGTCGAACTCCATTCGACGATCTTCGAGCTCAGTTCGACGATCTTGACTCCAGTATTGATTCTCTATCTCTGAGCTCAGTTCGACGATAGTTGAGCTCAGATCGACGATCTCTGTTGCTGTCTGAGTCCAAATCGCTGAGCTCAGT
This sequence comes from Platanthera guangdongensis, assembly GCA_039583875.1. Taxonomy (NCBI): domain Eukaryota; kingdom Viridiplantae; phylum Streptophyta; class Magnoliopsida; order Asparagales; family Orchidaceae; genus Platanthera; species Platanthera guangdongensis. Next base: position 45,376,499 of record CM077164.1, read on the forward strand.
TCGACGATAGCAGAGCTCAGTTCGACGTTTTTCTGAAGAGTTAAATGGTTTTCAAGATTCAAATTCAGAACAGTTAAGGAGTTATTGTCAGCAATTAATTCAGAAGATTTGCTAGCCGTTTTCATTTATTCTGGATCAAGTTTCAAGGGATTATCAGGGAATGTTTCTTTGGACTTTCCCCAAGAAGACAATTGCAATTAAGGAAGTCAATTAATGACAGACTAACGGCTATTCTTGACAGATGATCATTTTCTATTCAGAACCAGGGAATAAAACTCAAGATTTTTGAATTACACAAGAGAGAATTCTGATAGCATCTGCAGAGAGTGCACAAGAAGAAGAAGAACTAAAAACATTCTCTGGAACAACATCTTTCTCAACACCAATTGCTCACAAGAGAAAGAGCTATAGACATTCTCTGTCTAAAAGAATTCATACAAGAACACACAACCAAGGAGATCAACCATTTGAAATCTTCAGATCTCTTGTGATTCAAGTGTTCAAGGCCAACATCATTCAAAGACTCCAAACACCTAACATTTCAGCTGTTGCTGAAATCATCATTTGCTGGAGATCAATTTCTGAAGGCCTATCACCCTACAACAAAGCTTCATTTCCTGATCAACTACAGATCTCAGGGGGAGCTTTGACAATATCAAATCCACATAGTCTTCCCAGCTGCTCTGAGAAAGAGAAGACTTCCATCACTCTCTCATCCCATCTCTGTAAAGGGTTTTTCAAACTCCCTTCAAAAGTTTGTGCTTGGTTTTTGAGCACCTTATCAAAAGCTCATTGGTGGCAAGACACCTGATCAAAAAATCTGATTTGGTTTTTGAGTACCTTATCAAAAGCTCATTGGTGCCCAGGACACCTGATCAACTCATCCTGCAGTGGATTCCTACCTAGGGTGGTAGAAGAGTGGATGTACCCAAGTTTATGAGAACCACTATAGCTCCTTGTGTCTTCTGGCTTGCTTGTCTTTATTTTTGTTTCTGGCTGTGATTGATCTGTGATTAGTTTCTTTTGTAGATTGTGATTAGATTTAATATTTGCTTCCCTGTTCACTCAAAGTACAACAATTGTTGTAAAAAGGTTTTAAGCACCATACTCTATTCACCCCCCTCTAGAGTATATCAGATCTAGCTGCACTTTCAATTGGTATGCAAGCGAGGTTGGTTAAAAATACCACATCTTGGTGGTTGCACAGGCTAACACCTGAACCCAAAGATTCCTAGTTAGATCTGTTTTCTTTTGATTTTATTGTTAGATTATTTCTTCACAAATCATGACCCAAAACAAAGATTATTCTAGCATCAGACCTCCAGTGTGCAATCTGTCTAAGTTTGCACTTTGGAAAGCAAGGATTAGATTATACATGAATTCTATTGACGAGGATATTTTTAATTCTGTTTTGACAGTTTGTCCAAGACCTCCAGAGAACACAAGTACAAATGCTGTTCCTCCTCCTTCAGGTACAGATGCTGACATCAAGAAGTGAAAGGTTGCAGATGCAAAGGCTATGAACATCTTAGCCCAGACCATGTCTGATGACATCTTTCAAAAGGTGGCTGAATGCAATTCAACAAAGGAAATCTGAGATAAACTCTCTGAAATAGTCTCAGGCTCAGCTGATGAAAGAAAGGACAGGAGATCCCACCTCATATCCTAATATGAGAATTTCAAGAAGGGAGAAGCTGAGTCAGTTGGAGATATGTACATAGACTCAGTCTGATAGTCAGTGAACTCAGGACTTTGGATAAAGAGATATCACTGACTGAACTAAATGATAAAATCCTAATGTGCTTCCCAAGCACTTGGGATTCAAGGATCTGACCAATCAAGGATGCCAGAAGTCTGAATGAGATTACTACAGAAGCTCTTTTGGGCAAACTCAAATCTTATGAGCTGCTCATTAAGAACAGAGAAGAAGAGCAGAAGGCTGCCTCACCAGTCACAAGAAAAGAAAAGACAATAGCCTTCAAAGCAACTGAAGATCAGCCTGAAGACAAAGTCACAGGCAATGATGAGCTGCTCAGTTTATTGGCCAAAAGATTTTACAAGATGGCCAAAAAGGACTTCAGAAAGAGATCATATAAGGAGCATGATAAGCCAAAGTATGATAAGTCAAATAATAAAGAAATTGTCTGCTTTGGTTGCAGGAAATCAGAGCACATTGTACCTGACTGTCCTGAGAACAAAAACAAGGACATGAGAGATAAGAAAGAAAGAAGAAGAGAAAAGGACTTCAAGAAGAATGACAATGACAAACCCTCCTCAAGCAAGAACAAACACACAAGGAAGGGATTTGTTGCTGAATCCTGGAGTGAGACTGAAGAGGAGTCAGAAGCTTCTTCCAGCTCCAGTGATGATGAAGATGATGCTGAAGAGAAGGAGTTCTGCATTATGACAATTAATGCCTCTCAACATAATTCAGATGCAGAAGACTCAGAGTCAGACTCAGAGACTGAACTTGAAGAAGACCAGGTAATCAGTTCTCTTGATTTCAATTCAGAGGACTTGAAATCTGAGTTTAAAACATTATGTTTAGACTTGCTAAAATCTGAGAAGGAAATTATTTTTCTCAGAAATCATTTATCTGAACATAATATCTTAAAGTCAGAAAACCTCAAACTCTCTAAGGAGTTGGAGTGCTGTAGGGAGCAGATAGTTTCACTGAAAGGTGAGCTATCTGAGGCCAAGAAGCTTGAAGAATTCCTTAATGAGAGAAGTATCAAGCTGATGGACATCACAAGCACAGTGAACTCCAGATTCAATAGTATACTGAGCTTGGGTGCTTCATCCAGCCAACCTATAGTTCTAACAACCCCAATCAAGTTTATTTCTGATAAAGGGAAGAGAGTTGTAGAGGTAGCTAGGAAAAATTCTGATCTGCCTAAGAAAACTAAGTTCCAGCAGAAATCGTCGAACGGAGCTCGACGATCGCCGAACGCAGATCAACGATCTCAGGCAAAATCGTCGAACTCAGGTCGACGATCTCTAATTCCTGAACTCTGCCACAGTCGACCGTCGAACGGAGCTCGACGATCTGACCCAAGATCGTCGAACGCAGCTCCACGATCGTCGAACAGAGATCAGAGCTCTGGAAATTCCTTCAAGGACAAATCAAAATCCAATCATAGGGGTCCTTTATCCCACAGCTTTAACCCTTATACTGAATGGATAATACCTCCAAAGAGATATCATCCTGAAGGTTATAAGAGTCAACCTGAGATGTCTTTTATTTCTGAGTTTAAAGGTTATCAACCTAGGCACAAGGTAAACTGAGTCAAAAACAAGTGAATTGTTTTATGTGCAGGTGAAGACCTATCCAACATCAAACCAGCAATGATACTTGGATAGTGGGTGCTCTAAGCACATGACAGGAAACAAGGACAACCTCACATCCTTTAAAGCCAAGCTTGGACCCAAAGTCATATTTGGTGATTCAAACTTTGGACAAACTAAAAGATATGGTGCAGTCCAGATTGGGACAGTAACATTCAAGAAGGTAGCTTATGTGGAAGGACTGAAGCATAACTTGATAAGCATCAGTCAGCTATGTGATGAAGGCTACCAGGTGACTTTCAGCAAAGCATTATGCAAGATCAAGTCAGAGGACAACACAACTGTGCTGACAGATAAAAGGAAAGGTAACATCTATCTAGTAGATTTTCTTTCAACAGATGTAGATATTTGCCTGTTCAATTCTGCTTGTAGACCAAATGTTTTATGACATAAGAGACTAGGACATTTAAACCTTAGAACTATTGCTAGGCTATCCAACGACAACCTTGTTAGAGGACTACCTTCTGGCCCCTACAAGAAGGAAGGACTCTGCAAGGCTTGTCAATTAGGCAAGCAAACTAAAAACAGTTTCAAATCACTTAATAAGAGTGATTCACCTAGGATCTTGTATCTGTTACACATGGATCTTTTTGGACCCATTACAGTACAAAGCCTAGGAGGGAAATCTTACACTTTAGTAGTTGTAGATGACTTCTCTAGATTCACATGAGTGTTCTTTCTGAGGAAGAAGTCTGATAACTTTAAGTGTTTGACAGAGTTTCTCAAATGCATACAGATTGAGTTCAATACTCACATTGCCCTGATCAGAAGTGATCATGAGACAGAGTTTGATTCTCTTCTTATGCAAGAGTTCTGTCAGAGTGAAGGGATCAAACATACTTTCTCAGCTCCTAGAACTACTCAACAAAATGGGGTAGCTGAAAGGAAAAATAGAACCTCTATTGAATCTGCCACTACATTGTTGTCAGATGCTCACCTTCCTCTATCTTTTTGGGCAGAGGCAGTGAACACCTTCAACTATGTGCTGAATAGAAGTTTAATACATAAATTAAAGGGCAAGACTCCCTATGAATTACTCAAAGGGAAGAAACCTAAAGTTGATTATTTTAGAAGTTTTGGCTGCATTTGTTATATACATAATAATGACAAGAGATATTTAGCAAAATTTCTAGCTAAAACTGATGAAGGAGTGTTTCTGGGATACTCCATGATCAGTAAGGCTTATAGGGTTTATAATAAGCCATCTCTTAAAATTGAGGAATTTGTTTACATATCATTTGATGAATCTAACATGTCTTTCAAGGAGAAGAACACTTCTACCATAGAACCTTTGCAGGAACATTCTTTTGTTGAAGACTTGAACAAGTTACAGGTTACTCAAGAAGAGGAAAGCAGTGAAGATGAAAAAAACATTCAACATATTGAAGAAAAACAACTTGAAGAGCCAGTTGTTGTACCACAAGAGTAAACAACAACACAGGTTGATGAACAATCAACACCCCCTGTTGATTTAGTAACATCAAGAGACCATCCAATTTCCCAAGTAATTGGAGACATCTCAGCTGGTGTGCAAACCAGAAATCAGGTCAACCAAAACCTATTGCACACTTGCTTCCTATCTCAAATTGAACCTCAGTCCATTCAAGATGCAGAGCAAGATCCACACTGGATCATTGCAATGCAAGAAGAGTTGCATCAATTTGAAAGGAACAATGTTTGGGAACTAGTATCAAGGCCTAAGGATCACTCCATTGTTGGAACAAAGTGAATGTTCAGAAACAAATTGGATGATCAAGGAGTAATTATAAGGAACAAAGCAAGGCTAGTTGCTAAAGGATACTCTCAAGAAGAAGGCATAGACTATGACCAGACTTTTGCAGCAGTTGCAAGATTGGAAGCCATCAGAATCTTCTTAGCTTATGCAACACATAAAGGTTTCAAGGTATATCAGATGGATGTAAAGAGTGCATTTCTAAATGGAGACATCAAAGAAAAAGTTTATGTCAGACAACCTACAGGTTTTATCTCTCCAACTTATCCTGATCATGTTTTTAAGTTGAACAAAGCATTATATGATCTCAAGCAAGCTCCTAGAGCATGGTATGAGACCATAACATGCTTCCTTCTGGAAAATGGATTTATAAGGGGTAGAGTAGACCAAACTCTTTTCATTAGAACCCATAAGTCCCATACCCTACTAGTACAGATTTATGTAGATGATATTATTTTTGGTTTTACTGATTCAAATTTGTGCAGAAAGTTTTCCAAACTAATGCATTCTAAATTTGAAATGAGTAGCATGAGTGAGCTATCCTTCTTTCTAGGATTGCAAGTCAAACAACATGCTGAAGGCATTTTTATTTCTCAAACCAAGTATGCAAATGAATTGGTTAAGAAATTTGGTATGTCTGAAGCATCTTGCATGAAAACACCTATGCCTACTAATGCTGTATTGGATGCTGATGAACATGGGAAACCTGTTGATCAGACAACATATAGAGCAATGATTGACTCTTTACTGTACCTTACAGCTAGTAGACCAGATATAATGTTTGCTACATGTATATGTGCTAGATTCCAAGTAAGCCATAGAGAGTCACACCTAACATTAGTAAAGAGGATTCTCAGGTATGTTAAAAGTTGTCCAAATCTAGGTCTCTGGTATCCAAAAGATTCAGCATTTGAATTAACTGGATTTTCTGATGCCGATTATGCTGGATGCAGAATTGACAGGAAAAGCACCAGTGGAACTTGTCAGTTTCTTGGTGACAGACTTGTCTCTTGGTTTTGTAAGAAACAAACATCTGTGCCAACTTCAACTGCTGAAGCTGAATATATGGCTGCAGACAGTTGTTGTTCACAAATATTGTGGATTCAAAACCAACTCCTAGACTATGGCTACAACTTAGAGAAGTCAAAAATCTTTTGTGATAACACCAGTGCTATTTCTATAGCTCAAAATCCAGTCCTCCATAGTAGGACAAAACACATAGAAATTAGGCATCACTTTTTAAGGGATAATGTTGAGAAGAATAAAATTGAACTTCAATATATCCCAACTGATTTCCAAAGGGGAGATATTTTCACCAAACCCTTGGATGAAAAGAAACACACCTTCTTCCTAAATCAGTTAGGAATGTTAGATGGAGGAAGTTTAAAATAATGACCAAGATTTTGAATCTTTAAAAATTGACCAAGACTAGACAAACATCTTGATTTTTCTAAGTGTCTAGAGTGTATTTCTGGTCTCTGAACTGCGCTCGACGATTTTCCCCCAGATCGTCGAACGGAGATCGACGATTTCCGAAATCGTCGACCTGAGTTCAGCGCTTCTCAGATAGTCTGAACTATCTCTCCAGGTCAACGATCGTCGAACGGCGCTCGACGATTTTGTTCTCTGAACTATCGTCGAACGGAGATCGACGCTCTCAAATATCGTTGAACGGAGATCGACGATATTGAAGACCTTTCAGATTCTTTTAGAAGCCTCGATCGTCGAACTGAGTTCAACGATCTTTCCTTTTCTGCGTCGAACCCTAATATAAAATTCATTTTCCGGCCGTCGTTCTACTTTTGTGCTTTCAATCTCTCTGCAAAAATCTCTCTTTCCCTCCAAACACCTCTACACTTGGTCGTTTTGTTTGTTGATTTTTGCAGGAAACCATGACCGTTTCTGTTGCCGTTCTAGCCGCAATGAAATTCGATGCTGAATTTGATATAGACATGGAGTCCTTCAGCACCACAGATCAGGTTTTTCAAGATATTTTGGAACTGTTCAAGGAGCAGAAATTAGCCACTATCATGACCACAAGAATCAAACTGACTGCTGATGAGATTAAATAGTGGGTCTATACTGCCCACAACCAGGACCAAAACACAGTAGTTGGTTCAATTTCTGGAACCCAGGTACCCTTGACTCCTACTATTCTGACAGAGGTTTTTGAATTAAGTTCTGGAAGAGATTCTGCTGAATTGTCTGTAGAGGAATTTTCTGATTACTTGCAAGAATGGGTCACTCTGATGCTAACCCTAGCAAGCTGCTGAAGAAGAACCTAACTGTGAAATACAAGTTCTTAGCTGATGTAGTAGGAAAGGTTTTGCTGGCCAAGCACTCAGCACATGATACTATCTCTAGGTATCAGGTGTGCTTGATGGAAGCCATTGTGGATAAGAAACAGTTGAACTGGGGAGAGGTCTTCTTTGACCTGATTAGGAAGAAGATCAACAAGAACTTTGTGAACTATGGGAGGATCCTAGGGCTCTTTCTCCACAACAGATGCCCTGCACTGCTAGTATCCTCTGGGATGCATATCAATGCATCAAAGAGATTGTCCTGTGCCCTTTTTGGCAAATGGGACAGGCAGATAACAAAGCCCAGCAGGCCTTCTGCAAGCACACCTTCAGGCACAAGGACTGTAATAGTCTCTTCCCCTCAAGTCTCTGCCCCTGCAGAAGACTTGCCTGCTGCTGCTTCTCCTCCTCCAACTCCTATTTCATCCCCTCCAGTTCCATCCACCATTCCAATTTCATCCACCATCATCATTTCTAGCCCATCTCCAACATCAAGTCCATCTCCAATCCCAACTCTTCCAATACCAGAAGTAGTATTCCATCCATTACACCACTACCCTCAACCAGAACTTGATACATCATCCACCATTCTCTCTTTCAATCTTCTTGATGATTCCTTCATGGATGACTCACCTTCATCTCCTCCTGATCTACCCTCCTCCTCTACTTCATATCAACATCTTCTACAAGACATTATTGATCAACCCTCATTCACACCCTCTATCTCCATTCCACTGTCTTCCATTTCCACAATACCCACACCTCAACCTTCACTTCCCCCATACACCAGCTCTCCACCACCATCACCTGTTGCTCCACCTCCATCCCTCTCTACCTCTGCTCAAGTCCCTGCTGAGCAAGTAGACATTCCTGCCCTAGCTGACAAGTTATATGAACTGCTAGCCCCCAGACTATCACTTCTATTGGAGACCTCCTTGGCTCCACTTCTTCAGTCAGTGGCAGCCCTTTCTGCCAGGCTATCCTCTCTATTTCCTCAGGCAATCCCTTCATCAGTGTGTCTTGATCCAGCATTCTCTGAATCTAGGCAGGGGGAGATGCCTAATGAAGTGGTGAGATTGCCTGCTGGTGCTATTTCTTCAGCTCCTGCTGCTGCTGCTGTTACTCAAGCTCCAGTTTCAACTCCTCCAGTTGCTGTCTTTTCAGTAGATCTCAGGTCCCTGCTCTCAGATTTTGATTCCATTTATTTCAGTTGTCTTCCAGAGAAAGTTGCAGTCCAGCCATCAGAGGATCTTTCCAAGGCCATTGTGCCCTTCTCTAGCTGTGACACCCGCACTATTCATTCATTCATAAATACAGTTTATACTGCTGAGAATATTGTTGCTATTTCTGTTGCTGCTGCTGTCAGTGATGATGCTGAGGCTGTTCCAGTTTCTGAGGATATGCAGACAGAGACATATGATTTTGAGCCTACTGTTATTCCTGCTGATATTACTGCTGCTATTGCTGATGATATTGATGCTACTGAACCTATTATATCTGAAACTGCTGTTGCTGATATTTTTGTATCTGAAAAAGTTTTATCTGAATCTGTTGCTGCTCCAGCTGCTACTGTTATTACTGCTGCTATATCTTCTAAGAGTATTGCTACAGAAAGTTCTGTGTCTGTTGTTACTAGTGTTGTATTTGCTGCTGTCACCACTGCTGTTTCATCTGCTCCAACCCAACTTCAGAAAGAGTATTTGAAAAAGATTGATGCTCTATATGATGAGCAAAGTTCTGAAAGTGATGAATTCAGGACTGATTCTGATGATTCTTCTGCCACCATAGCCAGAAAAAGAAAGGCAAGGAGCAAAGCTATGAAAAGGGTGCCTCCAGCCAAAGTCAAGGACACTAATGATATTCCCTATTACATTCTTCATGACTGCCCATTACTGAGCGTTGGATGCAGTATTCCAAGAATCAACTTAAAGCCATGAAGAAGAAGAGGAAGTATGAAAAATGATCTTCTCAGTTTCATCATCCTCATCCTCCTCCACCACCTCCTCCTGATGCAGGTGCAGGTGGAAGCTCAGCTGCTCAACCTTATGCTAAAAGCCAAACCCCCTATCAGCCTCATGCAAGATCTCATTATAGGGGAAGCCAGTCCAGAGGTTCTCAATCTAGAAGAGGAAGTTACAGAGGAAGCCAAAGGGAATTCCAAGTCTACTCAAAATACTATTCAAGGCAACATCCATACTCTAGGGAAGGACAAACTTCATCAGACACAACTTCAGACCCTTTTCCCTATAAGTTAAGAGAAGTAGTCTCATCCAGAGCTCCTCAAGATAATCCTTCTAACAGATATGAGCCTCCAGTGCCCTTTGAAGATCCAGAAAATAACCCTACTGCTTGGACTGACAGGATGAAAGAGTTAGCTGCCTTAGATCAAATCAAGAAAGCCAGAGAGCAAGGCAAGGACACCTCAAGCTTTACTACTCTGTCTGAGCAAAGAAAGAAAGAACTGGAAAGATATGCATCAAACAAATTCTTTGATTCAGAAAGATATATGGAGCTGCACCCTGAAGCTGTGGTACCAAGGCCCAGACAACAAACTTTCTTAGGTGCAGCTGATGACAGAAGATCAAAGAAAGAAGCTCTTGATCCTAATAGAGAAATCAAACTTATAAAGAGCAAGGAGAAGGAATAATTATGTAAGGTAACAATCATTCTGATTTCTGTCTGAGATAATATATATCTGTGCTTCTACAATGTCCTGCTTATTGCATTTCTGTATTGTTGCTATGTATGTTGTTATTTAATTTTTCCAAGTTCTGTAAATAGTAATTCTAACCCAAATAGGGGGAGATTGTTGGAACACCATTTTACTAATTTGGGTCAGGATCACTATGTCTCTAGGAAACCTGTCTTTGACCTCATTGTATAGATCTAAAAGTCAATTAGGATTGAGTGTAAGGGTTAGTAGTTAGGTTTGGAAGCTGCCCTCAAGACCAAGGTTTTTCAGTTTGGAGACTAAGTCATTTCGTCGAGCTCAGTACGACGAATCGTCGAACTCCAATCGACGATCGTCTAGCTCAACTTCGACGGATCGTCGAACTCCTTTCGACGATCGCTGAGCTCAACTTCAACAAATCGTCGAACTCCATTCGACGATCTTCGAGCTCAGTTCGACGATCTTGACTCCAGTATTGATTCTCTATCTCTGAGCTCAGTTCGACGATAGTTGAGCTCAGATCGACGATCTCTGTTGCTGTCTGAGTCCAAATCGCTGAGCTCAGTTCGACGATAGCAGAGCTCAGTTCGACGTTTTTCTGAAGAGTTAAATGATTTTCAAGATTCAAATTCAGAACAGTTAAGGAGTTATTGTCAGCAATTAATTCAGAAAATTTGCTAGCCGTTTTCATTTATTCTGGACCAAGTTTCAAGGGATTATCAAGGAATGTTTCTTTGGACTTTCCCCCAGAAGACAATTGCAATTAAAGAAGTCAATTAATGACAGACTAACAACTATTCTTGACAGATGATCATTTTCTATTCAGAACCAGAGAATAAAACTCAAGATTTTTGAAACACACAAGAGAGAATTCTGATAGCATCTGCAGAGAGTGCACAAGAAGAAGAAGAACAAAAAACATTCTCTGGAACAACATCTTTCTCAACACCAACTGCTCACAAGAGAAAGAGCTATAGACATTATTTGTCTAAAAGAATTCATATAAGAACACACAACCAAGGAGATCAACCATCTGAAATCTTCAGATATCTTGTGATTCAAGTGTTCAAGGCCAACATCATTCAAAGACTCCAGACACCTAACATTTCAGCTGTTGCTGAAATCATCATTTGCTGGAGATCAATTTTTGAAGGCTTATCACCCTACATCAAAGCTTCATTTCCTGATCAACTACAGATCTCATGGGGAGCTTTGACAACATCAAATCCACATAGTCTTCTCAGCTGCTCTGAGAAAGAGAAGACTTCCATCACTCTCTCATCCCCATCTCCGTAAAGGGTTTTTCAAACTCCCTTCAAAAGTTTGTGTTTGGTTTTTGAGCACCTTATCAAAAGCTCATTGATGGCAAGATACCTGATCAAAAAATCTGATTTGGTTTTTGAGCACCTTATCAAAAGCTCATTGGTGCCCAGAACACCTGATCAACTCATCCTGCAGTGGATTCCTACCTAGGGTGGTAGAAGAGTGGATGTACCCAAGTTTAGGGGAACCACTATAGCTCCTTGTGTCTTCTGGCTTGCTTGTCTTTATTTTTGTTTCTGACTGTGATTGATCTGTGATTAGTTTCTTTTGTAGATGGTGATTATATTTAATATTTGCTTTCCTGTTCACTCAAAGTACAACAATTGTTGTAAAAAGTTTTTAAGCACCATACTCTATTCACCCCCCCTATAGAGTATATCAGATCTAGCTGCACTTTCAGATATATTCCATTCAAGCAGCTAAAGCGATCAAAGATAAAAAAACCCTTGCATATTAACTCTTCACCAATTCATTCTGAATTTGTAGGGAGAACAAAACATAAAATTGAAAACAAAACTGAAAGTATTAAAATGATAATTACTAGTAATTTGAAAACAACACATCTGAGAATCATATGGATGCTATATCGATAATATGCACCATCAGATCACACTGGAGCCAATTCATTATGTTTTTCAATTTTCTTGTCTTCCATGTTCTAAAAACATTGGAGCCAATCCTAAACACCAAAAAAAATCGAAAAACATCTATAACAGAAGCAAAAATCTTGGGGAAAAAACTAGGATGAAACTTAATAGTCGATGAAAGGATCTGTAAGTTTCCTTTCATATACGCTTTTCAAGACGAAGTCAAGAAATATTCAAGTAACGGACACAAAAAGATTTAGAAAAAATGAAATGCATTGAAATGTATTAATGTATCAGGCAATGCAAACCTTGGTGCTGCGATGGTGAAGAGCAGGAAGGTAAGGCCTGGAGTAGAGCTGAAAGGAACCTACGGGGGAAAGAAGAAACTTTTTAGACTGTGTTTCTCTAGGAAGAAAATTGAGTATCTGAAAATATTTGATTCGGCTGCTCGCTCCTTGTGCTCGCGAGGAAGAAATGTGCTCATCAGAGATGACTTTTGAGATATGCTCGCCGATCGCCCTCTCCCACGATGCTAAGTCGTCCACACGAAGATTCACTCTCCCAGTCGTCCCCACGACAAGCGAGAATAATGAGAGGCTGACGACGAGGTGATTTGGAGCCGAATGATTTTTAGTCGAGGGGATTTGTGAAAACCTTGCATGAATCTTCCGAGACGCGAAAGGAGAAGAGACACGCGGATGGAGAAGCTACGGGGAGCTGCGGTTGGAAAATACTCTAAATGATGCTTATTTTAGAAACATAGGTTTGGACCAAAGCCGCCCGCAAACGAGCAACTCCGCGAACCTCCGTTTTCGCTAAAACAAAAAGGAGCTGAACTGCCAAAACAGATATAGCCTAAGAGAACTAGAGAGGTGAAGAAATTTTTCGCAATTTCATTTGATACCCTCATACATGACAGTTTATTTATAGACAACAATGGCTTGTGCGTAAATAAATCCAATATGAAAGAGATGCACACAACTTAAAACATTCAAACTCTAATGACTCCACTCGACTCATGCCACTCGAACTCAATACATAAAGAATTATAATACAATATAGATTCTGGGGCAAGGTCCCTCACCATCCTTTGAGGGTGGCTTCTCGGCCGCTCCAATACAGGGCAGAGGTTTGCTTGATGGCTTAACCTTCTTTCGAGGTCCGCTAGATAGCGCCACCTCAATGGTCTCAGAAGGAACATGATCTGCATGGAGTAGTTGAAATCAGAAAGAACGAATGGTTTGGAATCACATATCACCAAAAAACGTGTACTTGGCGAGACGACCACATCATTACAGACTAGAGGGGACGAGGTGTGATAGTCATTGACAGAAAGGTCATCATAAAATCCCAAGCCAGCGAGATCCACGCTTTGGCAAAGCAGGGACTAAATTAGTTGCGTCGTCAAATCACGACGTGTAAAAATAATGACTAATCAATCACCTCGTCAACACGACCCAAGTTAGTCGTTTGAGGTTTCTCCGAGGCTACGATAGAGAGCCCGCCTCCCTCAACAGGAATTTTGACGTCGTCGCGAGGCAACTCAACAGAAGGCGAGGTGGAAACCCTCTTTCGTTTTCTAGTTTCGCGCTTCTGTCGTTTCTTCTCGCGCCGCTTCTCCTTATGAGAAGTATGATCTCGAATAGAAGAAGCGAAGTCCACGGCTTTCGCAACTATCTCCGACTTAAAGTTCATTTCGTCAGCTCGTAGTCTAGTTGAAACCCATGGGGCCCCCATCTCGTATTTATAGATGGGGGAACTAGCGAATTGACTACTCGCCAAAGAATCGACTCGACACTTGCATCTCTCCCAATAAGGGTTGAATGATTTTTTTCGAGTTCTGAGCGAGCTCTCAAAAAGTGAAGATTATGTACAAACCGTATTCGCTGAGGGTTGACCCATTCTAGATATAGACCCACAACAACAAGAATATTGATCATTGACTAAGGAGGACATCGTCTAGGATATACAGGAAGCATCCAAGAGACAATACAATCAATCTACCCGGGCCGCCAATAAGCAAGCCCCCTCTTGAGTCTCCTACAGGAGAGGTCCCTCTTGAGGTTGCCCATTGGCTGAGTATTTCGCCAGATTGCTCATAGGCGAGCCCCCTCTAGGGACGTGATAAAGATCTCAGGCAGCTCGCGACAAAGTTTGCACCATCAACACTGGGCTCAGGAGGTCGCTTCAAACAACCTCAACCAGCTCTCCCTAGGTCCTACAGTAAGACGAATCTAGTATTTTGCCGGGGAGGATATTCGCAGACCACAAAACCCCATAGTCTACATTGCCTATAAATAGGACCACAAAGCACACAGGAATGGCACGCCGGACCCCTCTCCCCCCAAGGTTCATCATTTGCCGAGCTCATACCTTCCTTGTGCCTGCTCAGCCTTCGTTTAGGAAGGAAGTTTCTATATACTTCCGGGTTTATGGCGGGACCTCCTCGCTGCAGCTTGTGAGTCTTGTTAATAGGCAATCCAACCTTCAACTTTCGAGAGTCATGACTTTCTTGCCATCAGGGCCATGGTGTTAGACCGCAGAGTTAGTAACCTCGGGCTACCCCTTTTTTTCTTAAAAATTTGTTAATCGGTTTTTTGATTCCAACAACATCGATATCCTCCAATTACTTCTGGAAATCAAGTGGAGGAACGTTTGCTCATTAGAGCTCCTTGACATGCAAAAATAATTAATTAATCAATTAATCAATCAATCAAATTAAAAATTAATTAGTCAATTTGATACTGAATGACATCGCGAACCTACGGTAGAGCACTAGTTTTAGGCCCGTTCGGTGCATATTGACCATCTGCCGTATTTAACTTCTCCGAATCGATGATTCGACTCTGCATATGCGTCTGAATTTTTGTTTATATGTTTTTTCACATTTGATTACTGTATTTTTAGTTATTATTTAGTGAAATCAGACACTTGACACTGTCAACTAATCATAATCAGAGACTTGACACTCATAGCAAGCCCACCTCTCCGATCCAACCTACTAGCCTACCAGCCAACTCCAAATCAGTCCCCTAATCACCACCCTCACTTTAAAGCCCTAACAATCATTCCGCCAGCACCGCCATCCGGGACAACATACCTACATCTCCAACCACCGAACCTATCGCGCTTACGGTTACCCTAAATTCTGTGAGTGTTTTATTGTTATATGAAGTTTTTGTTTTCAAGATTAAATATGGTATTGTGAATTTTGCTATTTTGGATTTATTGCTTTGTGGATTTTTGTTCTGGGATAACTTGTACTTGAAAGAACTATTCCCCGCGTGCTCTGGCTTGGGCCCTCAATGTGTAGGAAAGTTTAAGCTTACTTCGCCTAAAAAAATAAAGTTCTTTGCTTAAATTATCGTTTGAGATTTAATTATCCATCCTTTTGTTCTCTCCATTGCGTCCTGTTTTCATACGACAACATATTTGCACGTCAGTTAGGATTGTTTGTTAGTCGCACATCCACGTGTCCCTCCCTTCATTAGATGGTATTTAGGTTCATTGCAGTCGTTGCATGAATTTTTGCATTATATGTAAGGTTAGAGCATCATTTGCCCCCCACTTATAGATTCGTCCTGCATTAAATGGTATCAGAGCCACGTTGTGAGCACTCTTTTGATATGTAGTTATTGAGTTTATAGGTTCTGTCCTATGACGTACTATTATCGCTACCCCTCTCTTTTACTTAGAGAGACACCATTTTTATTACAACGATTATCATTTTGCGTGGCACGCCACTTCCAGAGATTGTATTGACTCTTCAAGACGATTCCTATATGCACGTGATGATCAATACGATGAAGGATCTTCATGTCGTCATCCTTAAACCGCGCAACAACTTTATGATGGTAGAGCTGAGTATCGTTTGGGTCATCATCACTATACATCTTCTCTATTTGAGGAACCTGATTCTGTAAATACGCAACCACCATCACACGTTTGTTGGGATCACAACCACCCATAAACACGATTTGATTATGTTAGTAACCATCGTCTAGATATCTCTCAGGATCCCTATAGAGGCCATCATCGCCAGGATCACACCACATGTCGAGACCCTCATAGTGTTCCGCAAATAGAGATACCTGGGGATGAATTTAAGCGATTAGTTCTTGATCAATTTGATTGCATGAATGCTCATTTTGATCACTTGAGGGCTGCCTTAAGAGGAATCAATATGAGAAATATTAGAGAATTAGGTCAATCCACCGATGCGTCTAGTATTACTCCCACTAACACGAGAGACTCAACACCTGATTTTGATCCATCTCGTTCAGATGAGACTTAGTTCTCATTTGATTTTGGAATCTGTAACAACCCCTTTATAAATGATTTAAATTAATACCTAAACCTACCCCCCCATTTTAATAATAATAATAATAATAATAATATAAACCAAAACCTAAACCCACCCCCCTCTTTTAAAACAAACACGAGCCACGGTTTTTCCCGCAACCCGCAGGAAATCCCGATCCCGCCTCCTTCGCCCCCGTCGGCTCCGTCTCGTCGCTTCCGCACCCCGTCGACCCCAACCCCCTCCCCCCTCCCCCCCCCCCCCCCCCCCCCCCCCCCCCCCCCGACGCCTTCTCCTCCTCCTGTGGTGGCCGTTTCTGCCTCCGTTTGACTTCACCACCTCCTTCTGCACCCTCCGTTGCTCTGGCCGACGAGAGATCAGCCTCCTTTAGCGTCCCCTAGTGCCGACTGTCCTCTTCATCAAGGCAACAACCATCTCTTTCTCCTCCAAGGGGTTGACAACCACTGTCTCTCCCTCCGGCGACCTCTCCCGCTCCGTTTGGGTTGGTGCTTGCGAGAGGGATGACGAGGGTTTCCTCCCCTCTCCTCCTTGGGCCGGGATTTGGCTTCTCTTGGGTAAGAAAACTCATCTTGCCTCCTAAGCTCAGTTTTCTCTTAATTGTTTTGCTAATTTTCGCTCCCCAATCGATGTAATCGCGTTGATTCAACATGTGTTCATCGTATATTCGACTAATCCAGTCTTATTTGTGTTTACAATGCTGCTCTTTAGGTCTAGTGGTGGAATCACTCCAAGCCCTCTCCGAATTAGATTTTTTTCGCATACAAACGCCGCCAAAATCCCCGATCCATCGCGGTAGCCTCTTCTCCCCTCACTCTCGAGGGAGGTAAATTCCTAAACTCCTCTCATGTTGTGTAGCACTGTCATCAAATGCGTGTGCAAGTGTAGGAACCTTATTATTGTTTTGAAGTGCATTTTTGATCTTGGAACAGGTTTAGCTAGAGCCGTTAACCTTGCTTGCGCCATTTAGCTATCGCTAGCGTTTTCGACGCCACCTTAAGACAAAAAGAGATCCCCTTCTCACTTGCAAAACTTTAGATTTAATCTGGTTACCTGTTCTTTTACTAATGTTTTTTCTATAAAATTCTGGACTCTCATAATGTTGACATAACATAACATGATAAGTAACCACCTAAGTATGAAACATAAAGATAAATCCGTAGTTGTAAGCAAATCCTTGAATTGTAGCGTCTAACTGGACATCTGTCTGCTGGCATGGTCACGACAAGCATGATTACTTTTCCGATAAGACTTGCACATAGATCTGATCGTGAGCCATGTGCGCCCGCTATAGCACCTACACTTCATCGATCACGACTTACACCATTTTACATTAGGCTATACTCCGGAGTAGGCTAATCTTTCAGAAATGTCTGTTTGACCTGATTTTGGTATGTTTGGTAGCTTCGTACAAGATAGATCAGTACTCGATTATGTCTGTTTGATTTTGCTCACATTTTAATTAATTAACTTACTCTTGTTTAAATCTTAAGTTCTAAGGTATTTTTCTTCTGTCTTGAATTTATCTTAGGTTTCGTGACTGCACCGCCTGCCCCCTGAGCTACCTCTCGTTCAGCTGCAGTTTTGCGTGAAGGTTTTTTCCCTTGTAGTTGCTTGCATCAGGTTTTATGTATTTGAATCCTTTGCTGTCTGTTCGTTTATCATGTACTAGTTATGGTAAAACATTTTCTTTTGAATCATGGACAACTCCTAGGATGTTTCTGATATAATAGATCGTTTTATTTATGATATTTTCATTACTGTTGTTATTACATTTATTTCTGTTTCAGTACTGT
Organism: Platanthera guangdongensis; assembly: GCA_039583875.1. NCBI lineage: Eukaryota > Viridiplantae > Streptophyta > Magnoliopsida > Asparagales > Orchidaceae > Platanthera > Platanthera guangdongensis. The sequence continues at coordinate 45,394,571 of CM077164.1, forward strand.
GTGTAGCGCTAAATTTTTTAAGGAAATACATGTGCATTAAATTCTCACTGTTTTAAAATCTTAAGCGCTTCCGCATATGTCTTTTTTTTAAAAATCATAAACTTTTCAACAAAACAGCTATTTAAATTTCAGTTTTTCTCTGTATCCGCCTTAGCAGACATGGTTTCTTTTCGCCCATTCTTATGACATCACGGCCCGCCCGAAGCGCACGTTCACCTTTGTTGAGACTGGTCGTGACAGAATCGAGTCCGATCATGATTGCTTGGTACAAGTGGAGAGTGAAACTAGTATGACTAATGAGCAAGGTTACAAGAGCGAGGAAGAGTGATCCAGTGACACTGTGATGGTATATCCTCCTCACCTCACTTAGACCTAGTGTCCCATTCGGTTAGAGATCCAATCCTTGACACTCTACCAATTGGTCCACTTTTGAGTATGAACTTTTCTCACTCTTCCCCTATCATTGTCCCGAGCCACATCACGACCGAGAGTCAGAGGCCTAGTGTTGATCTCATAGTGACCGCCTCACCCATTTTTGGGAACACTACCCCTTACGACAGTACTCATTCAGAGGATCATGACCCTGTTGACAGGTTCTTTGACGAGCCGTCTATTGAGCCTCCTGATGAGCCACCACATCCTTGTGAGGATTAGATTCGGGTGAGCGACTCATTTACGAGTATTGAGTTATTGATATCTTTTAAATTATTGTCGCTGATCTTGCTCCAGAAAGTGGATCTTGAGGTAACGTCAAGTATGTAAGACTTTCCTTGAAAACACTCGAGCATACTTACGATGATTCAATAGTCTACCATCTGACATTCGTCCTCTTGATGTGTTTTGGGACACTCCGCATGCTGACCCACCAAATTAGTTTTTTATCGTGAGGGGAACTCACCACAACATATAGTCACATTCGGTCGATAGTGTTTATGGTTTTCACTCAGGTGGTCCTCGCACTCTCAACCAATTTCCATACATGCCTCCTGGTGATCTCCTGATTTGTCACGTTCCCCGAGAGACATTTGACACTTATGAGCTCGTATTTGAGTGTTGATGTCTCATGCAGTCATTTGGATACTTGTCGCACACTCAATGTGTTTTTTTACACTCCACCAAAAGAACCTCCTGATAGGCCACCATATTTTAGAGATATCCAGGTCATTGTCAGACCTTCCCTTAGAGAGTGTGTCGTGTGTCATTTGCATCGTTTGCATAAGTATGTGGAGTCGTTTGTTCATCATTTGCATGTGTTACATGAGTTGGTCCGATGATCAATCCTGATAATGAATCTTATAAATGTCATGCAGATAATCACAAGCGGTCGCCAGTAATTCATAAAGGTTAGCAGGTGATGGTGCAATCCCACACTGAGAGGCTCCCTCAGGGGACCTGCTAAAAATTTGAGTGTTAGGCGGATGGATCACTCTACACTCACGAGATGGATCAAAGAAAATGCCTACGAGCTTGATATCTCTAAGATTATGAATATCCATCCCATATCTAAAATCGAAGACCTGACACCATGCTACGAGCCACCAGAGTATGTGGACCCGTATTGTGGAGACCTCCCGAAGCCCATACCACCACATCCCCAGTCCTACACCCTGCCCGCTCTTGAGACCGCCTTTGGTTTAGTTGTTTATGACTTCTCTGTCTGCACTAACGATCACACTAGGACTACCATCACATCATTGGACTCATGATAGCATTATTGATATTGGGGCCTATGCATGTGTAGCCGTGCCTGACAGCCAGATACATGAGTGCATGGGCCGGCCACGAGGTGGTCTCCCGGGGCTGGGCGGCCTTGGTCGACCCTTACAAGGGCCGGTCGCGGCGAGGCCGCCCTGGAATGGGCGGCCTTGGCCAGTCCTAGCCAGGGCTGGCGAGCCCTTGCAGGGGCCAGCTGTGCCAAGGCCGTTCGGGCTCAGCCGTCGTTGGCCGTCCCTTGCGGGGGCTGGCCGTGGCGAGGCCTCTCGGAGTCGGCGGCCTCGGCCGACCCTCATGGTGTCAGCCGCGGTGAGGCCGCCCGGGAATGGGAGGCCAAGGAGGGGGCGCGGGCGGTGGTGCCACCGACCGGCTTAGGGTGCATAACGTCCGGGATCCGGCGCACGGTGGTTACCGCAGGGATCGGGTGCGCGGATCGCGCGTGCGGTGGTTACGCATGTAACCTCCCATGACGATAGTGGGGGAGTGGGTGAGCCAGCTAAGTGCAACCCGATTTCCCTATAAATTTGGGCTAACCCCATCATTTATCCCCCAAAGCGCTCAGAATTGGGAGTCGTAGCGAGCGAAATCTGTGGGCTTTTATCCTTGTGCAGATCTGGATCGCAATGGCGGGGTCTACGGGAGACGGGCACAATGGCGCTGTCGAGACTGAGAAGGTATGCCATGCGAGGGAAATGTGGGATAAAACCCAGCCAGACGCGAGGATGTGGCCGACCAGGGAGATACACTTCACAGGGCGCGCGGGGTGCAGCTTGCGCGCAGCGGGTGCTGGCGCGGGGCGCTCCCCTGTGCGCGGTGCTCGTGTGCGTGGAGTACCCCTGCAGCGTGCGCGCGAGCGGGATGGGCCTCCGCAGCGTGTGCGAGCGGGGCGAGCCCCTGCGCGCAGCGCGCGCGGGGCGCACCCCATCCGTGCCTTGAGCGCAGAGCGCGCCCCGTCCGTGCCTTAAGCACGGAGCACGCGAGCGAGGGGCGCGCCGCCGCGGCGGAGCGTGCTCGCCGTTTGTGTTTCTATGTGTGGTGCGTGTGCGCGGTAGCGTCTTCTCTCATGGTGCGTGGGACGTGATTTTTGGGGTGATTTTTTACTGGGACTTTAACTTATCTTTCGCGCGTTTTTCCAGGTTCCGCAATGCGTTGTTCATGGCAGGCCGATGGTTATGCTCTTCACCCTTACCACCGAGCAGATTGCTTCCTGTAGGAGGAGTTACCACATCCCTTCCGGTTTTGAAATCAAGATTCCTCATGTTGAGCAGCGGCTGCAGAGTCCCCCAGTGTGCTGGATGACTTTATGCGAGTCGTCTTTGAATGTCGGGCTTCAATTTTCGCCGTGTGACGAAGTTACTGAGATCCTGAAGCATTGTGGCATTCTGATGTCTCAGTTTACCCCTTTAACGATGACGCGTATCATGAGTCTGATTGCCTTCTTTCGCGAACATGGTTCGAAGTTCTTGCGGGAGCTTTTCAGGGAATGGTGTGACGTGCGTCCTGACGGTGGTGTTCGTATTAATGTCTACAACAACAAGACATGGTTGGTGTTCGAGAGCTGGACGGATAAGCATCATGGAAACACAATGTATGACTACATCCGCAATTGTTGGGAATGACTCAAGCTTTGGAACTCTCTTCCTGACAGGTGTCGTCGGATGAAGGGCCGCGAACGTGACTTCACTCCAATGCTGGGATTCGAGGCGCCCCATGAGTTGGCGGATCATCTCTTTAGTATTTCCCTATTCGTAGAAGTGAAACGCCTGCTGTTCTGTGGTCTTTCTGCTGATCCGGAGCGTTCTTTCGCCGCCCCGTTGGCCCGTGATCGGAAGATAAAATTTTTATTCGAGCGCCATAGAGACTCGTTCACTGCACGCCGTCCTGCTAACTGTCATGACCCGTCTCGACAAAAGTCAGAGTGCGCTTCGGGCGGGTCATGATGCCACAGGCATGGACGGAAAGAAAACCATGTCTGCAAAGACGAATGCAGAGAATACTAAAAATAGTTTTAAAAATAATTATTTTTAAGTAAAAACAGTTTGATTTTTATGCGGAAGCTTTTATAATTTTAAATAGTGAGAATTTTAAATGCACATGTATTTTATAAAATCATGTTTTACATGTCACTGATACATATTTCATGCAATTATGATTTAAAAGAGAATGCACATACATTAATATTAAATTCTAATACATAAAGTATTTAAATAGCCTAGCAGTTATCCATGATACTAGAGAAAATGTTTGATTGTAATTATTTCATAAAAGAAATATTTGACAATAATTAAAATTTAAACATAGAACATGAAACTTAATGTTGATCGGGCTCGAGAACCTAGCGGCGCTGCACGAACGCTAAAATAATTTCAAAACAAAAAAAAGTCTCAGAACATTGAAATAAATAAAGTGAATAAAATAAAGTACAGAACAGTAATAAAAGCAGAAATGTATGAGTGTGTCAGTTTTCATAAATCAGAGCTACTAACTCAAACAAGTAAAATAGTCAAACAGATAAGCTTACTTCGGAGCATAACACATAATAGAACAAGTAATATCATAAGCTGCAATCAATGTAGTGTGTAGGTATTTTGAGTGGTGCGCATGGTTCACACTCAGTCCGGATACAAGTCTTATTAGAAAACTTCCTGCTTGTCGTGATCCTCGTCACAGCCCAGGCCCGACTCAAGGAGGCTTAGTGGGTCCAACTGGCACTGTGAAGGCTGCAACCCAAGTGACCCCAACACGTTTCAATGTTTGCTTATGATATTATGAATTACATGATTCACACTTTAGGAGATTCCTAACATATCAAGACTTATTACAATTTTAACAATTCAGTTGTACAAGATTAAAGTTCATAAATGCGTCAAGAGATGAATTGAGTTATGCAACAACATTCGCTCAAGTCTTAGAACCAGACAGACCTAAAAAACAGAATTCGGTGACACAAGGAAACTTGATAGTAGACTTATGGTTGCGGGTCCAAGCATTCACATGTGACACGATTACAATACGTTATTTTCCTTGACATCAAATTTTCATTTCAATTGATCTATTCCAAGAAGCAATTATTTCTCAAGTAAACTTGCGTTTGATCTGAATATTAAGTATAAAATCACAAATCATCATTTTGGTTGCTAACCAAAAATATTTTTGATTATCGTTATGACACAAACATCTTCCAAGAAAAGCATGTACAATACAAATATTATATAAAGACACAAATCGTATATCTGCTAACTAAAATTCGTTACAATTATTATCATGATACTTGTTGCTCGTGCTCGATATTCTATCATTCTTCTCATTATTCATCAAATGAGATAAAATCATTCGTCTAAATTAATATCCAAATAAAACCGTTCATCTAAGTTAAAATTTAAATAAGAGTCAAACATAATCGCAATCTCATGACATTCTAACATATTGAACCATAAACTATTAATTTATCCAACTAGTCATTCATGAATTAAATTCATTTAACAGATCTATCAAATACAAGAATGCAGACATGTAATCATAAAACGGAGACATTAACTTAAGTTCGATTCTTGCAAGAGAGAGAGAGAGAGAGAGAGAGAGAGAGAGAGAGAGATCTACTTGCCTGAACGAGGCTGAATCTGACGGAGGCGGTTAACCAATGATAGCAAAAACAGGAACCCTATTTTGGACCTATACAAGAACGATGAAAGCGATATAGTAAATTAACACTACACTAACATAGACATGATTCAATACATAACTAGATCAGGAGCGGCCGAGCGGGCTAAGAAATTTACCTCCTTCATGAGTGAGGGAGAAGAGACACCACGTGTATATGAAGACTTGACGACGCTTGGGTTACAAAAACCCTAATTCGGAGAGGACTTTGCATAATTCCCATCAATTGAATTGAGGAGCGGCGCTGGAAAACACGGACATATCACAGTTAGACGATTACGAGAGAGACAAATTATGAATCACAAATTATACGAAATTTGGAGACAAATACTCCCAAAGTAAAACAAGGAAATCTGAATAGAGGAGGAGAGGAGGAATCTTACCCAAGGGAAGTCCAATCCGAGCTCAAGGAGGAGAGGAGAGAAAACCCTAAGCATTTTCTTGAAATCCACGACCAAATCGACGAAGAAGAGGGAGGAGGAATGAGACTGTCGGCCCTATAGGGTGAAGGGGAAGGGCTGCCGGCTTGGGGAGGAAAAGCGACAATCGGCCAAAGCAGAAAGAAGAGTTACTGGCCTGAGGGAGAGCAGTAGGCGCCGGGGGAAGAAGAGGAGTAGCGACGTGCGAGAGACGACGGAGGAAGGTTGCGGCTTGCGGGAGATGGGTGGGCGTCGATGTGCGGCTGCGGGAAATAACAGAGACGAGATCAGGAAGATCGGGATGCGGAAAGCCCTAGGCCGACGGGTTGATTACGGGAGAACTAGAAGCGGGGGAGGCTGGCTCTTGGCTTAAGTAAATGTTTTTACTTAGGTTTTATTTTATTTATTATTATTATTATTATATATTTTAAAAACCGGGTTTTTACACTAACCTTCCGAAGGGGTGACCGGGAGCGGTCCTTTGCGGTTCTCGAGTAGACGGGGCTCCGCTTGCCGATGACCAGGATATTGAGGTTCTGTGTTTTTCTGCCCCCATGCTCCTATTGAGGAGGGTCCTGCTTCGGCCCAAGCGAAGGGGAAGCATGCTCTCTCTTCCTTGACCGCAGTGAGTTCATTTTTACGCGCTGACTTATTCTTGTTGTTCTTATCTTATCTCGCTCTGCTCTCCCTTGCAGGTTGGCGTGCAAGCTCAGATGACTCTTCCTTGGAATGATTGTTATGTTGGCTTGAAGGATGCGTACCTCTCCCTTCAGGAGAAACTTCAAGGCACGAAAACTTACGTTTTGGATTTGAAGGGGAGACGCGAGTGCGATTTGTCTCGTTTTCGGCAGGTTGAGTCATACTTGAAGGCTGAGGTGGCGCGGCTTCAGGAGGAGCTTCTGGCTAAGGAGTCCTTGGCGGAGAATGCGCTTGGTGACGTTGCACGCCTAGAGTCCGAGGAGGGGCGTCTTTAGAAGAGCGGCTTTCCGAGCTGATGGCGGCAGGAGTGATAGAGTACAAATGTTCGATTGCCTTTAAATAGGATCGTTGCTTGCTTTCTGAAGAGATGTGTGAGAAAGTCTGGACGAAGGAGATTGAGCCCAAGCTTTGCGATATTTGGGAGGTGGCGTTTCGTCGTGGGGTGGTGAAGACCCTCCGGATGATATCTCACAAGCGTGAGTGTGAGGTCTATGACCTCGATTTTGAAGACCTTTCAGAGGACGAGTGTATTGAGTTTGATGAGGAGTAGACTCCAACTTTGTAGCTTTTACTTTGTTTCTATTTGCTTGTACTTGATGCGTATCTGTGATCAAGCTTTGTACCCTTACTTTGATTATTGCAGCTTTGTGTGCTTTTGCTTCTCTTCCGAGTGGCTGCTTTCCTGTGCTTTTGGCTCCTTCATAGAAGCTCATTTTATTGGTTTTGCTATCTTTGCGCGGGTGGTTTTGATGCGTTCGTGCTCCTTTGAGGTTGCCCCTTGGAGGTCGAGGCTGTAGACAATGTCGAGGTCTTGTTCCAGGGTGAAGAGCAGATGTTTTAAACTGTCTAGTGTTGCCGAGCATGCGTGATGGTTGAAGGGCATGAACTGGAAGGCTCCACAACCTACTACCAGGGCGAAGGGCAAACAGTTCTAACCGGGTAGTGTGAGGTCGGGTTTACCGATCTCGGGGATGTCTTGAATGCCCAGTAGCAAAGGGCGGGCCCTCGAACTTTGGCCACCGTGAGGCAGACTCTGACGGTGTCGCGACCTACTGTAGGAGAAGGGCAGACCTTTGATCGCTAGCAGTGAGAGGTTGCAGGGATGTGGTCCCGGAGAGGCGGTGAATGACAGACCTTCGAATCAGTGGCGAGCGCGAGGGGGGAAGGCCCTGGCGATGCCGCAACCTATTGCAGGGAGAAGGGCAAACCTTCGATCGTCTCATCGTCAGCAGTGGGAAGCCGCTGGGACGTGGTCCCGATGAGGCGGTGAAGAGCAGATCTTCGAACCGGTGGCGAGCGAGGGGGGGAGGCCCTGGCTACGCCGCGACCTACTGCGGAGAGAAGGGCAGACCTTCGATCGTCGGTTGTGGGATGCCGCAGGGACGTGGTCCCGAAGAGATGGCGGGGGAGAACCCTGGCGTTTGTTTCGGCCAACTGCGTAGGATAAGGACATGCCTTCTATCCGTGGCAGTGGGAAGTCCGTGGGGGATCGTCCCCAGAATTGCACCGAGGGGCAGGCCCCGAATATGTCCCTGTAAGAGCAATGTTAGAAACAGTCATATCATTTAATAGTTATGAGAAACAAAATAGTTCGTTTGCGAGTATAGGCTCGCGACTTTTTAAAGTTAGCTGTCGGTTGCTTAAAAGAAACGAGGTTTGTTGACGTTCACATAACATAGCAAGGCCGGGCATTGATGCCCTCCTCCAGTTCTGGGGTTTCCCCTATGGCCCTCCTGACCCGCTTGCTCGTCCCCAAGTGTTGCACAGAGCCGCTCCTTGTCCGGGGCGCATCTGCTGTTGGTAGCATGTCCGAGCTGCCTGCTGGTTCCCCTTTGTGACCCAATCCCTTCCGACGTGGGGAACTTCATAGCGAGATGTGGAATTGAAGGGATTGCTCTGAACGTGGTCTGGAGTGGGTGGCCGAAAATTGCATTGTACAGTGATTCTGTCTCCACGATCACGAATTGAACTTGGTGAGTTGCTTGTTTTGGGAATTCCCATAAGGTAACCAGGAGGGTTATGACTCCCTCAACCGACACCGGTCCACCAATGAAGCCGTAAATTGGTCCTGCTGCTGGCTAGAGGCTTTCCTTTGTGATGTGCATTCCTCGAAGTGCTGACATGAACAGTATGTTGATCGAGCTTCTGTTATCTACCAATATCCGCTTGATGCGGAAGCTTGGGTCACCGATTTCGACCGTTATAACTAGCAGGTCTTGGTGTGGTATTAGCAGCCCCTCGAGGTCCTCATCACTGAAGCTGATCTTCTCCTTTGCTAGTGCGCTTCGCCTGGGCCCGTCTTGCACAATCGAGTTTATCGTGGTGAACAAAAACCATGCTATGGTCTCGACCGTCCCCACAACTTGCCTGCACCCCTGTGCTTCTTGGTTTGATGGCGGCTGCTCCCTCCTTTGCTGGGCCGGTCGGCCTCTTGCCTGATCCTGAAGGAACCTTCCAAGGACCCCCTGCCAGATGAGCCGCTAATCTCATCCTTTATCCCGACACATTCTTCTGTGGAATGCCCCGTCCCCTTTTGGAAATCACAGTATTTTGATCAATCCCCCTTACCAACTGGGATTTCTCGCGACATTCACAGTGTGGGTCATCTCGAATTGCATAGAGCACGTTTGCATGCAAAATGTTGAGCGATGTGCACTCCTGATACCATCTGGGGGGTCGGTCCTCACGATGTTCCTGTTGGTGGGGGTTGCCTCTGCATTCCTCTTGACGCCTTGGGGGCGGTTATTCTCTCTTCCTCTTAACGCTCCTTCGAACCGTCGGCGATGACTCTCGATTGCCTTGTCGACCACAATCCGGGCTTCGACCCGATGCACAAGGTCTGGGTAACTGGGGATCGTCTCCATCATTAACGCGGAGTAAAACCCTCCGGGTTGGAGCCCCCAATGGAAGACTCCGCGCAGGAGTTCCGAATCCACCCTTGAGATTTGTTTGTCTTCTGCCGTGAATCGGCAGAAGAGATCCTTAAGGGTCTCTCACTCGTTTTGGCGGATTCCAGAGAGACGGAAGAGATCCTTTGTAATACGGCAGTTGGCGATGAATTAGTTCAGGAACTGCTGGGTGAGCTGAGTGAAGTTTCAGACGGTTCCCTCTCTGAGCGAGTGGTACCACGTCCTTGGCTGCCCTTTCAATGTGGCTGGGAAGACCGGACAAAACAACTGATCAGACGCGTTGTTGATGCGAAGGATCGTGGTAAAATGATTCACATGCTCCAGGGGATCCTCAGTCCCGTCATACGTCTCGATGCTTGGGAGCTTGAACCCCAATGGGACTGCATGCACCAACACTTCTGGTGCTAGCGACGATCTATTTCTCATTGGGCGGTGGACTTTTACTGTTCGACGACCCACCTGACCGAATTCTTCCTCGAACAATTCACTTATCTCTTCTCGGGTCATTCCTCTTGCTACGTCTTCGGGGGCTCCTGTCCGTTGGCGCTGGTGAAGCAGGACGGTTTCGTCTGCCTTGGCCTGGCGGACGGGATGTTCAGTGCTAGCCTCTTGTGAGGGTTCGTAGTCTTCCTCATCCTGAGCTTGTTGTGGTGATGCATTCTCTGGGGCTAGTACTCTTACGGGTGCTTGGGCGGCTGCCATGCCTCTGAGGAGGGCGAGCACCTCCATATGACGCTCCTCAAAGCAGGAGAACCCTCCGGGAAGGGTACTATCTGGCGCGGTGATGACGTCCTCATGCCGTATCGCGTTGACTAGGGAGTGAGACTGGCCATGATCGACGTACTCCTGATGGGATGATCCTTGAGTCGTTCGCGTGCTCCGCCAGACAATAACTTCCTATCACTTGTGCGGCGGTGCGGGGGGTGCTTCCCCTTCGTGTCTCCTTGGAGCTTCCGGGAACTGTGTTCCCACAGACGACGCCAAATTGTTGGGTTCGCACGTCGCTCTTGGTAGACCAGGCCTTTTTAACCGTCTTAGCCCACAGAGCGGTCGAGCATACCAACAGTCAAAGATTCACAGAATGTTGAGTCGGAGGATTGATGACGTGGAAAACCCGCAATCAGGATAAAAAATCACGCGGCCGATTCGATGCCGGCCTAAATTCCACTATCACAGAGTTTGTTACACTGTTTTTAGGAGAAGAGCGAGGGCGACAGACCGCGCCTCGTTACACTTGGTGAGATGGGGGAGAATGGTCATTGAGCACCGCTTGTAGCCATTCTGCTCTCGAGGTCCTTCCTAAATCAGTTCTTTCAGGAATGGGCGTCGCTTTCGCCTTCCGAGCCGTCTTCTCGTGATGGCGGGGATGGCTCCGAGTGTCCCATCCTGGTCTTGCATTTTCTCCGTGCTCGTCTTGTCTATACGGTCTTGACGGAGCCCTGCAGGAGTGAACTTGGGCGAAAAATCCTGCAGAGAAAGTGTGGAGAGAGAGAGAGAGTGTGTGTGTTGTTAGAGTGTTCCGGAAAAGGATCCCTTTTAAGTAAATGTTGTCCTATTTATAAGATTTCAAGAGGGGCGGTCTGGTAATTTTGCTCGAATATTTCCTGACCGACCAATTATATCGCTCGAAACTAAGCACACAGATTGTCATTTTTGGAAAATGACGATCCCTCCCCGCCAAAACCGACGGCCCGACGATGACGGCGAGGGCGGCGGCCGCCCCCTGCCCGACGAGCGGTCGGGTGGCCGCCCCTATTTAGGACACCCGAATCCAGGTGGCCTCGGCTGTCACAACCCGCATTTTCTCCGAAATTAAAGAAGTATCAGAGTAGAAGAAAACGCGCGTTGTGATGCCACGTCGGACAGGGGATAACTGTCGACGCTCAGGCAACCACCAACTACTAAGACTATGAAAGTTCAAAAGCTTTAATGATGTGAAAATCAATTATATTTTTGAGGCCGTATCCCTCGACTCCGTGGATCAACTAGTCCACCCTTCAAAATTATACTTATACGTAGCGGAAAATACTTTATTCATCATTTTTTTCTTTACACCCTAAGAGAATGCTTAAGCGTCCCCAGGGGACACCTAAGGCTATGCAAGACCCTAGATTTAATTTATATAATATATATAGAAAATGCCCTTTTACGTGATTTGAAAATAGTGATCAAGGTTTTTAGAAAGGAAAACATGCGATCTATGTTTTTGATATAATAATAATTACTTTCTTTTATAGGTTTTAAAGTAACTAGCAACCTAACATAAATCATCCCAGAAGCAAGTTTAATAAACTCCAAAACAGGAAAAACTAGCAGTATAAGCAAAGTACCAAGCATCTAAAAGAGAAACCACCAGTGGGCGCCAACAACTGACACGAACCCACTGGTGAGTAGGCATGTCTGTACTATAAGTCTAAAGAAGCTACCTCCCAGGAGTGAGGAAAAGAGACTCAGCAGCAGCTGTAACACTAGCAAACTCCAGAAGAATCCCTAGCCGCACAGTCGGCTATAATCCTGAACCTGAGGCATTCAAAGAAGAGAACACCTCAGCAAAGCAATATATATATATGAAAAGAAACAGTAGCATAAGGAAAAAGTGAAACAAGTAAGAGCCAAAGTAAACGGGTGCAGGAAAATACTCGCCATGAGTGAGTAAAAAGGGGGGGGGGGGGGGTGCACCAAGAGCACGGGTGAAGTCAAGCCTCACAAATCTCTGCAGGAAGGATTAGCAAAAATAAATAAATCCTAATATAAAGCTAGAGCCGAAGGAGCCACCTAGTGCTGGAGATGGACAAAAATCAGAAATAAGGGCCTAGACTGGTGCCAACGGTCCAACCACGTCTCACAGGCCTAAACATCTCAAGGTGCTGTGGTGGTGGCATCGGTCCAACTCAACCAAACAACTCACATTGTCTTAATAAGACAAGAAGTAAAACAAGGGTGGCGGCATCGGTCCGACCCACCTCAAAATCACCTCCTACTCCAGCACTAAGTGACCCGGAGAAAACCCTTACTGGTAGTTCCATGAACCACCAAGAAGTCACCTCAATCCTATTACACTAGAGCAACCCACCTAAGAGGCATAGCTACCTAGCAGCTGACGGGGTTGGTTAACTAAACACGCATCTAACATCACATGAATGCCTTAACCTTGGACCCTACAAATACTACCAATATAAAGGTATTTGACAATTTCTATAGCGTATAAAAAAAATAGAGAGTTCTCCCTTAACATAATCGATCACTATAGAGCATCTACTTTTTCATCTTTGCTTCAGGTCACTAGCATTATAACAGGGATAATACTTAATTTACATCAAGAAACAAAAGATTACATCCTACCAGAGGTTTCCTTATAACTACTTGCAGGACACTGGTATTACCACAAGAATACAAGAAGATCAAAGCCAAGCATTAATGAGGAGATCTGGATAACATATCAACCGAAATCCCACTCATATGCCCAACCATCAACAGACTGTTATACAAGCCTTTTAGACAAGATTTAATCATCCCGATCTGGACAAGCATTACCACAAAAATAAAAAAAAATAGGATTACAGCAATAATTGATAATTGGGCAGACTTAAGGCAGAACAAAGCTTTGGAAGATAATTACAGCCATCAATAGCACCGGGAATGAAATGAGTTAAATTTGCAAGGGGATAAGACACCACCTAAGCAATCGGAGGTTTTGCATAATGGTATTCATATAGTCCCACCAAAAAAAATCAAAATAGGCAATCAGAGGTTTTGCATAATGGTATTCATATATCAAGTCCCAAAAACAACTAAATTGCATGAATCAAACTACCAAACAGTACATGGGAAGGAAAAAAAATATATTTTTTTGTTTTGGCAAGTGGATACTTGCCTTGCCTTGCCTTTGAAGGAAACCCGGCCGAACACCTACTCTCAAACCGCCGGCCGCAAGCCACTAATCACGAAATCTGGAAGGAATAACTCTATCAAAGCACGAAACCGAAACAGAACTCGCACACCGATCGGTCGGGAAAAAAAAAGGATGGTGAAATCCCAAATTAGTTACCTCGGAACGCAGATCTAGCCTAGAGGAGTCCGAATCCGGCCTCGAACTGGAGATCCGGGCAGAAAAGGCCGGCGAACGGGCGGTCGGAGCGCTGCGGGGGCTTCCGCCCGACTTTCTTCTTCCGCTCGGGTTCCAGGTAGCCGACGGTTTGGGGGAATCCTAAACCTAATACCGATTATATATATATATATATATATATATATATATATATATATATTATATATATATATACACTTATTAAATTATATACCTATATTTATATATACACACACTAACACTCATATATATATATATATCTATACATACACCCTATCACACATATATATATATTTATACATACACACTAACACATGATCGCAGACACACACACTTAAATTATTAAAACCTTGCATGTCCACAACACGCGCTATGCCCTAAATGCGCAAACATGAAAAATGTGCTCGCACAAATGACGACTCGCTAACTAGCGATCGTCGAAAAGGCGCAAAAACTAACGCTCTCGGATTCCGAACAAATCCGCATCGTAGCTAAACACTCGGGCTACGAAAACATCGGCGAAGTCGGACACAACCTCCGATGACCACACACTTGGGCAAACCTCGCCCGAAGCCAAAGTACAGGGATTCCCTAAGAGGCTCAGCCGGGCCTCCAAAACAGACACCGGCTAGCTGGGGAAACCACACAACAGGCTATAACCTCTAAGAACACCTAACGAGGTACTCTATCAACGGCACGAGCCGGGAATGCGCCAACGTAACGCCAAACGAGGGTTTAAATAATTGCCGAAAAAAATTCGGGGGCGTTACAGTCACTCCCCCTAAAAGAAAGTTTCGTCCCGAAACTTTACGTACACTACTTCTACTAAAGAGGAAAGTAACAATATAAAAGTTACTAGAATTAAAACATACCCAACAAATCAGGAGAACAGGCGAGGGTAAGCCTCCCTCATAGCCGACTCTAGCTCCCAAGTCGCACTTTCCAAATCTTGATTCTTCCAAAGAACCTTCACCATCGGGATAGACTTTGATCGCAACACCCGGTCCTGAGTATCCAAGATGCGGACCGGCATCTCAATATACGAGAGGTTGGGCTCCAACTGGGGCACGACATCCAAGACTTGCCCACTGCTCCGCACACACTTCCGCAGCTGGCTCACGTGAAAGTCATTATGCACGCCTGGGAAGTTGGCGGACAGATCCAACCTATATGCCGCCACACCAATACGCTCCAAAATTCTGAATGGGCCCACATACCTCGGATCCAGCTTACGGTTCTTGCCGAACCTCTTCACTCCAACCATCGGAGACACCTTTAAGAAGACCAAATCCTCTACCGAAAATTCCAAATCAGACCTACGCCGGTTTGCATTTTTCTCATATCTCTCCTGAGCTAACCGAAGCTTTTCCCGAATGAGCTTCGCGGCAACCTCCATTTCCTCTAGAGCATCTGGACCCAACAAAGGCCTCTCACCAACCTCAGCCCAAAACAACGGAGTTCTGCAGCGCCTCCCATACAATGCCTCGAAGGGAGCCATTTGCAAGCTCTCTTGGTAACTGTTATTGTAGGCAAACTCCATGAGCCGCAAATGCTCATCCCACGCTCCACCGTGATCTAGAATGTAGCACCTGATCATATCCTCCACAATCCGGTTCACCCTCTCGGTCTGCCCATTTGTCTGAGGGTGGTAAGCGGTAGAATATCTCAAGTCTGTGCCCAAACCCTCCTGCAAACTCTTCCAGAAACGGGAAGTAAATCTGGAGTCTCGGTCTGAAATGATGCTCACGGGAACTCCATGCAATCGGATGACCTCGCTCAAATACAGCTCTGCTATCTTCTTCATCGGGTAATCGATCTTATAATGTACGAAGTGCGCACAATTCGTCAATCGGTCCACGATCACCCAAACTGAGTCAAATCCCCTCGGAGATCTTGGTAAGCCCGTAATGAAGTCCATGGAGATACTTTCCCACTTCCAAGTCGGGATTTCCAAAGGAGTCAACTTTCCACCAGGCCTCCCATGATCGGCCTTCACCCGCTTGCAAGTGTAACATTCAGAAACATACCGAGCTATATCCCCTTTCATACCATGCCACCAGGCGATCTGCTTCAAATCATGATGCATCTTCGTGGATCCTGGGTGGTAAGCAACACTGGATCCATGAGCCTCTTTGCATACCATACTCCTGATGTCTCCAACCGCGGGGATGCAAAACCTACCGCGGTACTTTAAGGTACCCGAATCGTCGATGGAGAAATCCGGTAACTCCCCTCTCTCAGCCCTAAGGTACAGGTGTAACAAATCTGGATCATCCTTCTGGTGCAACCTGGTGAGCGAAATCCAAGATGGCTCTGCCACTGCCAAACTGCTTTGCAAATCACAGCCTCCCACAGAGATGTCCATCAACAAGAACTCTTCCACTAAACGGTCCGCCGTGAGGTTGAAGATCTTCCCTGTCTTGCGGCTCAGGGCGTCGGCCACCACATTGGCCTTGCCTGGATGGTACTGGATCTCCACGTCATAATCGGCCACGAACTCTAGCCACCGCCGCTGGCGCAGATTCAGCTCCTTCTGAGTAAACACGTACTTCAGACTCTTATGATCTGTGAAAATTTTGCACTGAGCCCCATAGAGTAGATGCCTCCACAGCTTCAACGCAAAAATCACCGCCGCAAACTCGAGGTCATGCGTAGGGTAATTCCGCTCGTGAGTCTTCAACTGCCGCGACCCATACGCGATCACCTTCCCCTCTTGCATCAACACGCCTCCGAGCCCAACATGCGAGGCATCCACATAAACATCATAGTCCTTGCCCTCCGTAGGCAATGTCAAAACAGGAGCGGTGCACAATCTCCTCTTTAGCTCCAGAAAGGCCTCCTCGCACTGCTCGCTCCAGATGAACGCTGCATGCTTCTGCGTCAGCTTAGTTAAGGGCGCTGCCAAGGTGGAAAAGCCCTCAACGAACCTTCTATAATAGCCGGCCAACCCCAAGAAGCTCCTAATCTCCTTGGGTGTGCTCGGCCTATGCCAATCCATCACTGCAGAAATCTTCACCGGGTCCACTGAAATGCCATCTTTGTTCACCACATGACCCAAGAAGGACACCTGAGGCAACCAGAACTCACATTTGCTCAACTTGGCGTACAACTGATGATCTCTCAAGGCAGATAACACCAACCGCAAGTGCTGATCATGCTCCGCAGCATTCCGTGAGTAAATCAGAACGTCGTCTATGAATACGACCACAAACTTGTCCAGAAAATCCTTGAACACCCGGTTCATCATGTCCATGAATGCTGATGGCGCGTTGGTCAACCCAAAAGACATTACTAGGAATTCGAAATGTCCATGTCTCGATCGAAAAGCCGTCCGCGGAATGTCCGACTCCCGGATCCTGAGCCGATGATATCCTGATCGAAGGTCAATCTTGGAGAACACAGAACTGCCACGTAACTGATCGAATAAGTCGTCGATTCTGGGCAAGGGGTACCTGTTCTTGATGGTGACTTTGTTCAACTCCCTATAGTCGATGCAAAGGCGCATCGAACCATCTTTTTTCTTCACAAAAAGAACGGGTGCACCCCAGGGCGACGAGCTCTGCCTTATGAAACCCTTCTCCAATAACTCATCCAGCTGGGTACGCAGCTCCTCCAGCTCTCGCGGGGCCATCCGGTACGGCGCCTTAGCAATAGGGCGCGTACCCGGCTCCAAATCAATCACGAACTCGACATCTCTGGCAGGGGGAAGACCGGGAAGGTCGCTAGGAAACACATCCAAAAAGTCACGGACAACAGGAATCTCATCCAACAGCGGCACACTGCTAACAGTCCCCAGCATAACTCACTGCTCCATGAGCCACCGCTAGCTGCTGTACATCGCTCCGCAGGCCACCGGGGAAACGCTTTGCTCTATCCTCCTCTGAGCTCACCAAACTAGGGGCAAAGCGACTGAGTTTGCTAAACTCAATCTCATACTCGCTGACCGAGAGCTGTCGCTGCTTCAGATGCAAGAAATCATTCATCAGCCTGTCTCGCTCCACTGACGGTAGAAATTTCCGCATCAAGATCTCCTTGAAGGAAGCCCAAGTGCTTCCTCCTACCATTCCCTCCTTCTCCCTCATCCACCAGCTCTTCGCTAACCCCTTCAGCTGATAGGCGGCCAGCATCACCTTCTGATCATCAGAAACTCCTGAGTAGTGAAACATCTCTTCTATGGTAATCAACCAGTCATCCAATATCATGAAGTCCGCCTTACCATCGTAGGTAGGGGGACGCAGTCGCTGGAACTGAGTGATGAAAGCCATCTCCGGGGGCACCACCACTGGAGGCACCAAAGGGGCTGGGGGTGCAGGAGGTGCGGGAACAGCTAAACCCGCAGCAGGGTCTTGCGCTCTCGGGGCTAGTCCTGCCACCAAAGATAACAGGGACTGGATCTGAGACTGAACGTCCACCATCTGCCTCGATAGAGCCTCATTGCTCTGCCTCAGACTTTTCATAACTGTACCGCTTTGAGTACCAGAAGACCCGCCCTCAGATTGGGGAGTCGATCTCGCCACTCTACGCTTAGGCGCCATCCTAAAAAGATCAACAAACAAACATCAGAACCTAGTTCAACTACTAGGACAAAACAACAGGTACAGACAAACCTACATAAGTACTTGCTTTCACTGCCAACTTGCTCTGGTTTTTTTTTTTATATATGTATATATATATTTATACAGGGGAAATAATGTCATGCTTAACCTAAGATGGTTCACCACCATCACACTAACTCTTGTGCCTAAATCGAGAATGCATGAATTTATAATCTTTTGACTCAAAATCATGTGTGTATATATGTCATCCCGCAAGTCTTTAGCTTGGCACGTTGTGCTTATGCAATGTTATGCTATGCATGATTGTGCTATGCATTCTAAAAAGGCCCTAATGCATGTTATGAGCGGCGTACACATGAAAATGTTATGCATCCTATACTACATAACATTTTCATGCAACGAAAAAGAAAACGTGCTAGTCGCATTCATGTGGTGAGGTTATGCATCCCATACTACATAACCCTCACATGTTGCCTCCTATGGTGGATCCATATACGAACACATATTATGCATCCCATACTACATAATATGCCCCGTATACTTCATGTTATGCTATGAGTGTAGTGTTCGTGCTTCAGCCAAGACGTGCTGATGACATATCGGTGTGTGTATGACATGATGCTAAACTTCTAATACCTACAAGGAAAGGTTGCCCGACAAATTGTCAAACAACCTCCCTCTGATACCAACTGTCACAACCCGCATTTTCTCCGAAATTAAAAAAGTATCAGAGTAGAAGAAAACGCGCGTTGTGATGGCACGTCGGACAGAGGATAACTGTCGACGCTCAGGCAACCACCAACTACTAAGACTATGAAAGTTCAAAAGCTTTAATGATGTGAAAATCAATTATATTTTTGAGGCTGTATCCCTCGGCTCCGTGGATCAACTAGTCCACCCTTCAAAATTATACTTATACGTAGCGGAAAATACTTTATTCATCCTTTTTTTCTTTACACCCTAAGAGAATGCTTAAGCGTCCCCAGGGGACACCTAAGGCTATGCAGGACCCTAGATTTAATTTATATAATATATATAGGAAATGCCCTTTTACGTGGTTTGAAAATAGTGATTAAGCTTTTTAGAAAGGAAAACATGCGATCTATGTTTTTGATATAATAATAATTACTTTCTTTTATAGGTTTTAAAGTAACTAGCAACCTAACATAAATCATCCCAGAAGCAAGTTTAATAAACTTCAAAACAGGAAAAACTAGCAGTATAAGCAAAGTACCAAGCATCTAAAAGAGAAACCACCAGTGAGCGCCAACAACTGACACGAACCCACTGGTGAGTAGACATGTCTGTACTACAAGTCTAAAGAAGCTACCTCCCAGGAGTGAGGAAAAGAGACTCAGCAGCAGCTGTAACATTAGCAAACTCCAGAAGAATCCCTAGCCGCGCAGTCGGCTATAATCCTGAACCTGAGGCATTCAAAGAAGAGAACACCTCAGCAAAGCAATATATATATATGAAAAGAAACAGTAGCATAAGGAAGAAGTGAAACAAGTAAGAGCCAAAGTAAACGAGTGCAGGAAAATACTCGCCATGAGTGAGTAAAAAGGGGGGGGGTGCACCAAGAGCACGGGTGAAGTCAAGCCTCACAAATCTCTGCATGAAGGATTAGCAAAAATAAATAAATCCTAATATAAAGCTAGAGCCGAAGGAGCCACCTAGTGCTGGAGATGAACAAAAATCAGAAATAAGAGCCTAGACTGGTGGCAACGGTCCAACCACGTCTCACAGGCCTAAACATCTCAGGTGCTGTGGTGGTGGCATCGGTCCAACTCAACCAAACAACTCACATTGTCTTAATAAGACAAGAAGTAAAACAAGGGTGGCGGCATCGGTCCGACCCACCTCAAAATCACCTCCTACTCCAGCACTAAGTGACCCGGAGAAAACCCTTACTGGTAGTTCCATGAACCACCAAGAAGTCACCTCAATCCTATTACACTAGAGCAACCCACCTAAGAGGCATAGCTACCTAGCAGCTGACGGGGTTGGTTAACTAAACACGCATCTAACATCACATGAATGCCTTAACCTTGGACCCTACAAATACTACCAATATAAAGGTATTTGACAATTTCTATAGCGTATAAAAAAAAATAGAGAGTTCTCCCTTAACATAATCGATCACTATAGAGCATCTACTTTTTCATCTTTGCTTCAGGTCACTAGCATTATAACAGGGATAATACTTAATTTACATCAAGAAACAAAAGATTACATCCTACCGGAGGTTTCCTTATAACTACTTGCAGGACACTGGTATTACCACAAGAATACAAGAAGATCAAAGCCAAGCATTAACGAGGAGATCTGGATAGCATATCAACCGAAATCCCACTCATATGCCCAACCATCAACAAACTGTTATACAAGCCTTTTAGACAAGATTTAATCATCCCGATCTGGACAAGCATTACCACAAAAAAAAAAGGATTACAGCAATAATTGATAATTGGGCAGACTTAAGGCAGAACAAAGCTTTGGAAGATAATTACAGCCATCAATAGCACCGGGAATGAAATGAGTTAAATTTGCAAGGGGATAAGGCACCACCTAAGCAATCAGAGGTTTTGCATAATGGTATTCATATAGTCCCACAAAAAAAAATCAAAATAGGCAATCAGAGGTTTTGCATAATGGTATTCATATATCAAGTCCCAAAAACAACTAAATTGCATGAATCAAACTACCAAACAGTACATGGGAAGGAAAAAATATATATTTTTTTGTTTTGGCAAGTGGATACTTGCCTTGCCTTGCCTTTGAAGGAAACCCGGCCGAACACCTACTCTCAAACCGCCGGCCGCAAGCCACTAATCACGAAATCTGGAAGGAATAACTCTATCAAAGCACAAAACCGAAACAGAACTCGCACACCGATCGGTCGGGAAAAAAAAGGATGGTGAAATCCCAAATTAGTTACCTCGGAACGCAGATCTAGCCTAGAGGAGTCCGAATCCGGCCTCGAACTGGAGATCCGGGCAGAAAAGGCCGGCGAACGGGCGGTCGGAGCGCTGCGGGGCTTCCGCCCGACTTTCTTCTTCCGCTCGGGTTCCAGGCAGCCGACGGTTTAGGAGAATCCTAAACCTAATACCGATTATATATATATATACTTATTAAATTATATACCTATATTTATATATACACACACTAACACTCATATATATATATATATATCTATACATACACCCTATCACACATATATATATATATATATTTATACATACACACTAACACATGATCGCAGACACGCACACGCAAATTATTAAAACCTTGCATGTCCACAACACGCGCTATGCCCTAAATGCGCAAACATGAAAAATGTGCTCGCACAAATGACGACTCGCTAACTAGCGACCGTCGAAAAGGCGCGGAAACTAACGCTCTCGGATTCCGAACAAATCCGCACCGTAGCTAAACACTCGGGCTACAAAAACATCGGCGAAGTCGGACACAACCTCCGACGACCACAAACTTGGGCAAACCTCGCCCGAAGCCAAAGTACAGGGATTCCCTAAGAGGCTCAGCCGAGCCTCCAAAACAGACACCGGCTAGCTGGGGAAACCACACAACAGGCTATAACCTCTAAGAACACCTAACGAGGTACTCTATCAACGGCACGAGCCGGGAATGCGCCAACGTAACGCCAAACGAGGGTTTAAATAATTGCCGAAAAAAATTCGGGGGCGTTACATCGGCAGCCCTTTGCAGGGGCCGGCCGCGGCTAGGTTGCCCGGGGTCGGGCGTCCTCGGTAGGCCCTCGCGGGTGCCGGCCGCAACGAGGGACGGCGACGGCGAGGCCGCCCGAGCAGGGGGGGCCTTGTCCGGCCCTTGCAGGGGCCGGCTCCGGCGAGGCCTCCCGGGGTCGGGGGGCCCCTGGTCGGGCCCTTGCGGGGGCCTGAAGTGGCGAGGCCACTCGGATCTGGGTGCTCCCGGCCAGCCCCTGCAAGGGTTGGCCGCAAGGGGGCCTCCCGGGGCTCGGCGGCCTTGGCTGACCCTTACGGGGGCCGGCCGCGGATAGGCTGCCCGAGAACGGGCGGCCTTGGTCAGTCCTAGCGGGGGCCTGCGAGCCTATGCAGGGGCCGGCCATGCTAAGGTCGCTCGGGCTCGGCCGGCGCTGGCCCGCTCTTGAGGGTGTTGGCCGCGGCGAGGCCGCTCAGGGTCGGGCGGCCTCGACCGACCCTCGTGGTGCCGGCCGCGGCGAGGCCGCCTGGAAATGGGCGGCCAAGGAGGGGGCGTGGGCGGTGGTGCCGCCGGCCGGCGTAGGGCGCACAATGTCCGGGATCTGGCGCCCGGTGGTTATCACGGGGATCGGGTGCACGGATCGCTCGTGCGGTAGTTATGCTTGTAACCTCCCATGATGCTAGTGGGGAGAGTGGGTGAACCGGCTAAATGCAGTCCGATTTCTTATAAATTGGGGCTAACCCTATCAAAACAATCAAGTACGAACAGCCGGAACAACTGCTAACCTGGACAGAATTCACAAGATAAATACTGAATTATTGAATTGGATCTATTAATCCATCAGAAAATCATTAGAAGGCTTCAATGATTAAGTTAAATAAAAGTTGAAATCATGCCATTGCTTAACTTATATCTCCTTTCGGATACTACAAACTCCAAACTCCCAATTTTCAAACAAAGAAACAAATCAAGACATCATGGAGGTAAAACACAATCAAGGAAGAAGATCAATGCAATCAACCCTGAAGAGAACTAGGGAAGCTCAACAGTAATTGTGAAATTTTAGACATGATGGCTGCATGGCTAAACAATTCTGCCACTGTTGGTAGTGATTATAGATCATCCTTCTAGCTTCTCGGCGGCTGAAGGAAGGAGATGCCTTATGGGGGCTTCAGTAGGGATGGTGATCGACTACTGAAGGCCTGATGCGAGAAGCTTGAAAGAAGGAGGCCAGGAGGCATAAGTAGAGATGTCTTTTAGTTCATGTCATCCATGGCTCCAGGCGGACTTTCTACAAAAAGACACACTAGCACGTGCTTGGGTGTGTCTACACGTGGGTCCGCTCATGTTTTGCTTATGATGTAGGGTAGGTTACGGGGGTGACCAAAACCAAGACTATTATGGGTGGAATGTAAATGCGTCACACTAACCCAAATCTAAATGCAACGATTCTGTCAGTGACGACGATAATTTAATTTGATTAAATTAAAGTTCAACCCACACAAATAATTAATGAACAGAAAAAACATTCAATAAACAAATAATTAATGACTTTCCTCTGCTCGGAGGGCCAAAGTTAAGCGCGCGACGAATAAATCACACCTGCAAATTAAGCGTATCGAAAACGAATTTCCACAAACAAGAGCCCAAACAAATGCAATATCCAATCCAATAAAATGCTGAATAAAATAGTCTGATACAACAAGCGATTCCCCAAAATAGTGGGGTGACTGAAGCACTAAAGATTCCGGCGCCGGATGCATGGGGTGGCGTGAAAATAGCGTAGGTGGTTGTCCTTGATGATGGAAGGTGAAATCAGATCGAAAAAGGGTAGATCCAGCCATATATGGGTAGATTTGGGCGGGGAAGAGTAGATTCGATAATATGAGATCAGATCCAGCCTGAAAATTCTAGATCGGGGCTGATCCGGGAGGGGAGGGGGGGGGCTGTGGGTGGTGGTTCCACATGAAGAGGGGCTGGCAGCAAGGAATTGTGGGGCTTTAGAAGGGGCAGGTGCAAATGTGAGAGGGGGAGACGGCGGTGGTTTAGGGGGAAAGGAGTGGTCGGGAGGGGAATTAAGGCTGGAGGGGGATGGCAAAGGAATATTGCAGGGGGTGGCTGTTTAGTGGGGACTGCTGCTTGGACTGGTACCTGCATGGAAGTAGAGGACTGCAGGTAAGGGGTGGGGTGCGGCTGAAAGCTGAGAAGCATGGCAGCAACCGGCGGTTGGGTTTCGGGGGTTTGTTGGGGGGGGGGGGGGGGCTGAGGGCGGCAACAAGGGGTTTTGGTGGGGGAGAAAGTGGGCTAGGGTTAGAGGAAGGCTTGAGAAGGAAGATACCAATCTAGGAGTCGTCACCTAGGATTCCACGAAGTCAGCACCGTGCCGGATCGCGGGAATTCTGGAATACAAGTCTTCAATTTATGCAATGCCTCAAAACCAGCCACTTCTTGTCTATTCATAATAAAACAAAAGATAGGGCATCCCACCTTCGACGACTATGATTGGCCGGAGGTGGGACCACTCAAAATACACTAAAAATAAACCAAAAAATAAAGTAATATATGATTTTGACTCGTGATGCAGATTCGGACACCTCCGCGGAGTCGGATTAGCGATCCGATCAACCCTTCCTATGCGAATACGCGAACGTAGGTCCCTCCTTGCGACGAACCCCCCTGGTGCATGGTCTGATAGATCCCCATCTACTTCCCCCGACTGAAAAGCCTTCTTCTCCGTTGAATGAAGACGATTGTACTGAACTCGAAGTTCAGGCAGAGGCGGATCCAGGAAGTTCGGTAGGGTGAGGGGGAGACATAAGACAATGAATTTTTTTTTGCGAAAATAATCTCATTTTAACGTTTAGGGTAAATCATAACCTAAAATATGAAAATAAATTTATTTTAACATGATTACATGTTAAGTGTAATCACTTTTCTTGCTTCACTTAATGACAACATCAAAAAACATAGCAAACTATCAACTGAACATCATATAAACTATCTGTGTTGCTACTCATCAAAATTTAACCCATGTGCAGGGCAATCAGCCCTCTTACTTCAAAAAAATGATTAAATTAGCTAAAAAACATGTAAATTAACAAAAATCCTAAATGATCTTGTTTGGGTGTAGAAAATTGACTCGCGCGATAAAGAATCGAATAAATTGATGTCCTTTCAAAATCAACTTATCCATGTTATCTTAAACCACTATATCTAAATTGAAAAAACTGGTCATTTTTTTATGTTTTTGGTATTTTCTTAATGTTTAACAAATAACAATAGAATCTCTCAACATAAAATCTCTCTTTAAATTTGGGCTTAGTATTTCTTCAAATACTTGGAAGGAAGACTAAACATTCACTAAATAGACTTCAGAAACCAGTGAAATCCCTCCAAAAACCAATTAAATCTCTCCACAAAGCCACATCTAGGTAGTGACTAATAACAACCAAAACATTCACTAATTCATGATTTTTCAAAAAAAAAGTAACACTATCAAAATAGGCAAAATTACAAGTGTTAAGTAAACAAGATATCACGTTATATCGTGCCGAAGATGACGGTGTTTCTTTCAGAGATTCCAAAGAAGTTATGAGTAAAGAAGAATGTAGACTTGGGGATGTCAAAATTAGTTGGAGCTATCTCAACTAAATTTACACATGCCACCTTCACAAAAATTAATTAAACAAGCTAGTTGTAATGTCATCTTCCTCCCCTTCCAAAAAAAAGTTTGAACGTCTCCAACTTTCCGAAATCCTTTTCCGCTCATCCGGACACCGTTTTTGACGTATAAGTAGTCAAAATTCATGACCTCGACGAGGGGAATCCAAATTCAACATCTATTTTACAAATTTTTTTTTTGGGGGGCCTAGGCCCCCGCCGGCCCCCCTTAGATCCGCCCCTGAGTTCAGGGGTGAGTCAATCGAGCTCTGCGGGTAGTATCTAAGCATCATCTGCATTTGTGTGGCCCTGCCAATGTACCAAGTAGCGACATCGCGACCCGCCCATGGTAGGAACGAACTGGTGGGATCTGATCTCTGTAATGCTCTCATCACTCTTCTCTCGAGTGGTGGATCCCGGTGCGATCGGCGGTGCCGTCGGTGAAACCAAAGAAGACGAATCCCCAGGTGAGTTATTGTCAGCAACAGGTGTACTGTGGTGGCCATCAGACGTGGGTGGAGTATAAAGGTGGTAAGGTTACAGGAGTGGAGGTGGGGGCGACTGAGAGTCTCCACTGCTCGGATCTACATACTCGTGAGTCTCGAAGTATGATGTCAGATTTTCAACATTAAATACTGGATGGATTCTCATACTTACAGGGATATCGAGCCTGTAGGCGTTCGTCCCAATGCGACTTATAACTGAGTAGAGGCCCATTCGCCTGACGCTTTGTTTCTTGGCAGGCCCCGAAGGGAGCCTCTCACGACGGATTTGTATCATTACCTGTTCACCTTCTTGAAATACTTGTTCCCGCTTTCGCTTATCTGTATGAGTTTTATTATTTTCAGTGCTTGTTATTATTCATCGGCGGACTGACTCATGCACATGACGTGCAAAGGACTTAGCAGACTCACTAGGACGCGACTCTAGAGGACTAAGGATAAGGTCGATAGGCTTCTTAGGGTCGCATTCTGACACTACATGAAATGAACTCAACCCAGTAGACCTATTGACTGAACTGTTATATGCAAACTCTACGACTGGAAGATCAATGCCCCAACTATCTACATGCTCGCCAATTAAACACATCAACAGGTTTCCTAAGGTACGGTTTACTACTTCGTCTGTCCATTCGACTGTGGATGATATGCTGAGGAAAACATAAGGGTGGTGCCAGTCTTGTGCCGCATGGTCTTCCAAAAATAACTCATAAATCTCACATCGCGGTCTGACACAATAGACTTGGGCAGGCCATGATGCCTAAAAATGTTCCTCATAAAGATGGATGCTACGCGTGAAGCATCCTCCGTCTTGCGACACACAATAAAGTGCGCCATCTTCGAGAACCAATCGACCACTTCAAAGATATAATCGTGCCTCTGAAGAGCGTGGGGGAGTTCGAGCACGAAGTTCATGCTGATGTCCTCCCAAGGGCGGTGTGGTACAGGTAGAGGTGTGTATAGACCTGTGTTCTGTTTGGTGCCATTGGCCGTTTGACAGATACGACAGTGACAGACGATGCGAGTCACGTCCTTATTAAGGCTGAACCAGTAGAGACGATCCTCAACAATGGCTATAGACTTATCCCGTCCAAAGTGTCCAGCGGCCCCACCCACGTGCAACTCCCAAATCAAGTAATCGCGGTAGGAAGTCTGGGGTATGCACAGGCGGGAACCCCGTAACAAATATCCCTCGAAGATCTGATAGCCCTTAACATGGTCCAGAGGGTTTCGGGACAAGGCGGTATAAATCTCGCTAAAATTGGGGCATGTCGGATAATATAGAATCATTTTCTCAAGCACATCTACACGTGTGGTCATCGTCTGTAACAAGGAGACACGACGACTCAACGCATCAACCGACTTGTTCTCACACCAGCTCGTTGTTTGATAACATAATGAAAATCCCGGAGGTACTCGACCCACTTGGCGTGCCAGTGTCCCAACTTGCGCTGCTTATCTAGATATCGTAATGCTTGGTGATCCGAATAGAACACAAACTTCATGGGAAGGAGATAATGCCTCCAGTAGCGCAGAGACTAGACAATCACATAAAATTCCCAATCGTAGTTCAAGTATTTTTGCTTGCTCTTGTTCAGCTTCTCACTAAAGTAAGAAACTGGATGTCCCTCTTGGCTCAATACGTCATCAATACTTACACCAGAAGCATCACACGCGACCTCAAACACTTGGCTAAAATCAGGAAGTCTCGGGACATGAGCCATCTCAATCTCTCTTCGATCTCCTCAAAAGTCTTAGTGGTCGCAGGGGTCCACTGAAATTCGCCCTTCCGAAGGCAGCTCGTGAATGGGGACATGATCGTACTGAACCCCTGAACAAACCTCCTATAGAAGGTTGCAAGTCCGTGGATGCTGCGAGCCTTATGGATGTTTGCTGGCACAGGACAGTCTCGAATGTAGTTGACCTTTTCAGGCTCAACAGATACTCCAGTGGACGATACGATGAATCCTAGGAAATGAACGAACTCAGAAAGGAAGGAGCACTTCTTCAAATTCATATACAGTTTCTCTCGGCGGAGGGTGCTAAAGAGAAGTCTCAGTTGATCAAGGTGGTCGTCCTTGATCTGACTATAACTCAGTATATCATCGAAATACACCGCCATAAACTTGCCCATGAAGGGATGTAAGACTTGCGTCATGACTCTCATGAACGTACTGGGGGCATTCAATAGCCCAAATGGCATGACTAGCCACTCGTATAGATCGTCCTTGGTCTTAAAGGCCGTCTTCCACTCGCCCCCTCACGAACTCATATTTGATGGTTGTCATGGTACCCACTACGGAGGTCGATATTGGAAAAGATCTGGGCACCCGTTACAGTATCCAGTAGGTCATCGAGTCGTGGGATGGGGAAACGATATTTGACCGTGATTTTATTAATGGCGCGACTATCGATGTACATACGCCAACCACCGTCCTTCTTAGGGGTAAGAAGGGCGGAACCGCACACAGAGTCAAGCTCTTACAAATAAATTGCTTCTGAAGAAGCTCGTCAACCTACTTCTTAAGCTCAACGTACGCATCATATTGCATATAATATTGGGGCAGGTTTGGGAGAGAAGCCCCAGGGACCAAGCCAATAGTGTGCTGAATGTCCCGTGGAGGGGGCAGCTCATCGGGGAGCTCATCATGCATAATATCTGCAAACTTATCCAAAAGGGGACGCACCACTGGGCGGTGGTTGTCAGGGGGGCACTTAGAAGCCGTAGTGGCTGCCACAAAATAAATGATATCAGACTCAATGCTATCTCGCAGAAACTCGTCTCGCCTCAAGATATGTAGGGGCCTTGAAGCGTTTGTGCTCACAGAAGGCTCAATTTGACCCTTGGGTTTCTCCTTGGGTTGGGTATGCATCAACGTAATCTTCCGCCCATTGTCATAAAAGACACGTGTTCGAACGTTCGAAACATGTGACATCACGATCAAATAGCTAGGGGCGGCCGAACAGCACATGAGTGACGTCCATGGGAATGACATCACACCATACCCGATCCTGAAATGAGGCGATGCTAATCAGGACGAGACAACGCTGGGTAACCTGAATCGTTATCTTATCAACGCAAACAACATGATATGGGTGGGGGTGAGGCTCTGCCTTCACCTGCATACAGTCAAGACCCTTTTGGTCTACGATATTCACGCAACTCTCACTGTCGATAACTAACTTGCTGGGACCACCTGCACTAGGGAAGTACGTATAGAATATGGTAGTGCGACACTAGTCCTCATCTATACCTGGGGTATGCAGGAGACGCCTAATCACTCTTATCTCTAAGGATCACTCAGTGTCACTCTCTCATCCTTCCTCGATAGTGGTTGTGATCTCCTCAGTAACCTCCTCATCTTTTTCTAAACCCTGCTCCTCGTCCTCAACTAGCAAACTCCACATGAGGCACTACGCCGCCATGTGTCCTCTGCCAGAACATTTATAACACAGAATACCCCCAGATTGTTGGCCATCAGTGGCGATGACCTTGCCCTTCGTGTTCGTGGGAACATGTGGGGGCGCAGCCGCGGATGTCTGGGGCGGAGCGGGTTTCCTATAAGTTGAGGTTTAGTCTGAGAGGAGAACTGCCTCGTGTTAGATGATCGAATGTACTACTCGTACTCTAGAATGAGCTGAAATATCTGATCAACAGTCTCGAGACGATGAGGAATCAACTCTCTCTGAATCTTAGAACATAGGCCATCCTTGAAACGAGAGACGGTGGCAATGAGCTCCTCCGAGATGTCACTCCAAATGACAAGCTCGTCAAAGCGAGCCATATACTCTGCGACAGTAAGTGTCCATTGTCGTAAGTTCTATAACTGATCGAGTAACTTGTCTCGGTAGGACGTAAGGAGATACTTGTCTTTCAGTCTTTGCTTCATATCATCCCATTGGGTGATAAGATAATAGCCCTCTTGCTCAACAACTCTCTCTATGCTAATACAAAATACTTTGGCCTGTCTGACCAGCTTCATTTTGGCAAAGCGAACGCAACTCTCGCCGTTCATGTCATACCACTCGAAGTAATGGTCCATGTCGATGAGCCAATCACTAAAGGCTTTCCGGTCCAGGCGACCATCGAATGAAGGGGTATCGAGGCGAATACGACGAGTGATGTCGTAGTGGTGGCCACCTCTCTGTGGGTCAGGATAATCTTCTAGGTAATCATCATGGACGTAATCATATCGAGTGGGTGAGGGACCACACTCTCTCCGACCTGAGGGATAAATACTCATAACGATGATGGTCACGACGACCGTGTGTGGGTACACAATCTCGGGGTCATGCTGAGGATAATGAGGCACACGATACTCATCACGCGGGTGTGGGGGTCTATCACGATCCAGAGCTTGTATACACTCAATCGCAAGATCGGGATTCCGCCTTGCCGGTGGTGTTGGGGCTCGGGGAGGAATAGCATGACAGTAATGGTTTACAGGAGGCTGACCATCCATCAGACGCTGGTCAAAATGAGGAGCATTAGGGTCGTCCTCAAGAGAGTCGTCGTGCTATGCTGGAGTGTCCCTGACATTCTCTAAGTGATCTAAACAGAGGGTCACCTCGGCAAGCTCATGGCGCACGTCATTGAACTGGGTACCTAAAGTGTCCAAACGATGTAGGATACGACGCTGAAACTCAGCAAAAGCGGAACCCGAATTCGAGCTCACCACTCGGTCATCAGTAACTAGTGGATATGACATGCTTGCTCTAAAAATTCTACCACTACGGAGCATGCAAACGACCCGACCTGGCTCTGATATCAATTGATGTAGGGTCAGATACAGGCGGGGAAGAGTAGATCCGACAATATGAGATCGGATCCGGGTTGAAAATTCCAGATCAGGGCTAATCCGGGAGGAGGGACTGTGGGTAGTGGTTCCACGTGAAAAGTGGCTGGCAGCAAGGAATTGTTGGGCTTTAGAAGGGGGTGGCATCTGCAAATGTGAGAGGGGGAGGCGACGACGGTTTAAGGGGAAAAGGAGTGGTCGGCAGGAGAATTTAGGCTGTAGGGAGAGATGACAGAGGGATACTGCAGGGGGTGGAGGTTTAGTGGGGGCTGCTGCTTGGGTCGGCGGCTGCAAGGATGTAGAGGACTTCAGGTAAAAAGGGCGGGGGGTGGGGGTGGGTGGTGCTGCTGAAACCTTAGAAGCAAGGCAGCAACCGATGGCTTGGTTTTGAGGGGGGGGGGGGCTGAGGGAGGCGACAAGAGGTTTTGGATGGGGTGAAAGTGGGCTTGGGGTGAAAGTGGGCTAGGGTTGGGTGAAGGATTGGGGAGGAAGATACCAACCTAAGAGTCGACACCTAGAGTTCCATGGAGTCGACAACATGGTGGGATCGCGGGAATCCGAGAATACAAATCTCTAAATTCTGCATTGCCTCAAAACCAGCCATTACTTGTCTATTTATAATAAAACAAAAGTTAGGGCATCTCACCTTCGACGACTATGATTGGCCGGAGGTGAGGCCACTCAAAATACACTAAAAAATAAAAATAAAGTAATATATGATTTTGACTCACGAGACGGATCCAGACACATCCGTGGAGTCGGATCGGCGGTTCGATCAAGATTTCCTGCACGAATACACGAATGTGGGTCCCGCCTTACGACAAACCTCTCCTAGTGCATGGTCTGATGGATCCCCATCAGCTTATGCACCAGATGTGTTTGCACACTCACACACGTTGGGCTTAGGCCTGAGTATGACTGCATGACCTGAGGGCACAAATGTTGTTGTGCTAACATATTTTCTTACGCATAATTTCATCATTTTAAGCACCAGTTGTTATACCTTCAGTCCTTTCTTAATTACTCCACATTTCTGCGGACATTTTCTTTTTTACCATAAGCATCTCTCCACATTGTCATTATTGTTCCTCAAGATGTGGTGCATGAGGCACTATACAAGCAGAGAGAAAATTTTATGTCTTGTTCTACCCCTTTTTTCTCTACTTGTATTCTCTTCGATGTTTTGTTACTTTGAGGTTACTACATACTTCATCCAATGAGATTTGTGGGTGTGTGTTTAACTTCGGTAGCCATGTATCCTCGAAATATCATAAATAGTTGGGTGTTCTAGTTGGAAAGGCAACACAAGTATTTTAAGCAACCACATAGCCGCACCTCACCTCGCAGACTTGTTTCATTTATTTTGTTTATGTTCTTTTATTTCACTGCTATTATCATTGTTCTCGATATTCAATGTTGTGTATATCGGCCAACATGTCTGATATGTTGGCCGACATGAAGGTTTGAGAGGTAAAACGCCATGAAACCGTTTTAAAATCTGGTCGCGACATTTTGAAAAAAAAAACGCGCCGATATGACATATCGGCCCCAGAAAAACGGGCATATCGCTCGTTTTTATAATTGATTTTTTTAATAAAACCCGACTATTTTAACTCCTCCGCTGTTTTAACTCTCCCCGACCTCGCTCATTTCATTTCACTCTGCCGCTCCTGCCCGAGCTCTCCCCGTCGCTCCTGCCCTAGCACTCCCTCGCGCGCTGTCGGCACTCTCTCTCTGGTTCTTTCTTCGCCCTGCTCGCTGATGCTCTCTGGTTTTCTGCTTTTCTGGTGCTCTCTAGCTCGCTTGTGCTCTCCCTCTCTCGCGCGCTGTCGACACTTTATCTCTCTAGTTCTTTCTTCTACCTGCTCGCTGGTGCTCTCTAGCTCTCTGGCTCTCTGGTTCTCTAGTGCTCTCCCTCTCTAGCTCGCTGGTTCTTTCTTCTCCCTGCTCGCTGGTGCTCTCTAGCTCTCTGGTTCTCTAGTGCTCTCCTTCTCTAGCTCGTTGGTGCTTTCGATCTTGGCACTCTCTCGGCTGGTGCATTCTTCTCCCTACCTCCCCCTCTCATTCTATCGTTCTGCATTTTTTTTGTGTTATTTGTTGTGCTAGCTGCTGCCATGGTTTCTTGTTGCCTTGCGCCCTGCTGTCTTATTGGCCAGCTACCCTTCTGACTTGCTCCTCATTGCCTTATTTGCCGGCTGTAGCATGGTGGCTGCCTTGTTGGTTGTTGCAATCAATGACCCGTTTAGTTGTTGGTAGTTGCCCTGTTGCCTTATTAGTTCAGCAAGGCATGGTGGTTGCCTTGTGGATGACTTGCTAGTTGTAGCATGGTGGCTGCCCTGTTGCCCTATTGCCTTATTAGTTGCTGCTTTATTTTTATTTGGTCCGTTTATTAATCAACAAATGATTTGAAATACCCATATTAATAGTTATTTATCCAAATTCATTTTTCAACCAATGATGCATGTATATCCAATCACATTTTCAGTTGCCTTGCTGCTTTGTGCCTTTTGATAAATAAAATGTGAGATGCTTTGAAAGTTTAAATGATTTTTGAATGCTTTGTTCATTTTGTTGGATACTTTGAAAGTTTGAATGATAGTTATAACTTTGTATACTAGTATACTATTGAGGATGCAAAATGTTGTTGGATAAATAAAATATTGCGTGGATAATATTAAAGATATCTGAAGATCTAACGATCTAATTAAGTTATGAAGTTTTTCTGATGTTGATTTTTTTTTTCAGCTAGTAATTTTTCTCGTGATGTAGTCATGTAAAATATTTTATCATTTCATATAATTAATATTAATTTCATTTCTTGCCCTATTAGAAAGGATTTTTCTGCTGGATCAAGTGAGGTTCCCGTATCACTGGTACCAACCGGTAGAGATTCGTTCTGGGCATTTGGTGAGAAGTTGGTTGCAAAAGACACAAACCGAATCAAATGCAACTACTGCAAGCTGACAACGAATGATGAAATTACACGCTTCAAGAATCACTTGGCTGGGTGTTAGGGTAATGTTAAGCCATGCCCTCAGGTTTCTGTCGACGTTAAGGCTAAGGTGGAGTTGGCCCTAAACTCAAATTTAGAGAGTAAGAGAGCTAAAAGTGCTAAGTTTCAAGCAATCTTGAATGAGGCAGTTGTTGGAGGAGTCCATGATGATCAAGAAGAGGACTCTAACATACGTAGAAGCACAGGTTTAAAGGGTCCAATGGACCAATTTGTTCATTCAGTTATCGTGTCTACCAAGGGAAAAGATTCCCAACAGAGCACGATAAAGAGTAAGTGCAAGAAGAAAGCTAGAGATGATGCTGCCGTGTACATAGGTAGATTGACATATGAAAACGGGATCCCGTTTAACGCCATATGTAATTCATCTTTCCAGCAGATGGCTTATGTCATTGGGTTATGCGGACCTGGGATGAAAATCCCAACATTTTATGAGTTGAGAGACAAAATTTTGCGAGGGGAGGTGGAGAGGACGAAGGAGATGTTGGGCACATTCGCGCAGAATTGCAAATTGAATGGTTGCACTATCATGACTGATGCATGGACAGATCAGAAGGGTAGGAGTGTGATGAATATCATGATTCATTATAGTTCCGGAGTGGCATTCTGGCTTTCGAAGAATGTCTACTCCTCCACAGCCCATACACGATGGAAAGTTCATTTTTGACTTCTCGGATGAGGCGATTGATGACCTTGAGAGTCTAGGAAAGGACAGTATCTTGCAGATTATGACGGATAGCGCGTCCAATAATTTGGCTGTTGCAAAGCTTATGGCTTTGAAAATGCCTAAGATTTTTTGGACTTGTTGTGCGTCTTACACTATTAATCTACTGTTACAAGATATAGAAAAATTGAAGCCAATAAAAAATGCTATCTCCTTGGGCCGCCAACTCTCTATCTTCATCTATGGTCACACCATCTCTCTCGACATGTTTAGAGAGTCAATAAAAGACTTGGTCTCTCATGTGCTTATTCTACCAGGTGTGACTAGATTCACTACAACGTTTTTATCTTTAGAGAGTATCTTAGAGAAGAATAATCAAATGCGGGGTCTATTCACATCTGCTAAGTGGGTTGCAACAAAGTTGACCAGTAGTGTCGGGGAAAACAGGTAAAACTATTGCATCTTTATTCATTTCATTTAAAATATGTTTTGAAAGTTGCCCTTTATAGTGTTTTCTTAATAATTTATTTTGCATATGGTAGGCTACAATGATAGTGATGAACGTTAGATTTTAGGCGAATGTCGAGCTGGCTATTGGTATATTCACACAATTTGTGAAAGTTTTGAGAAGAGTTGACGGGGATACACCATTCATTGGTTGGTTATATGAGGATATCAAAAAAACTAGGGAAGAAGTTGCTGTTGTTCTCGATCAACAAGAGAATAAATATCTTCCTATATGAAAGTTGATTTATAATAGATGAGAGAAGAAGATGAGGAACCCTCTGCACCTTGCAGGTCATTATTTAAACCCAATTTGTATTATTTTTGTCGAGTGGAGATTGAACAGCCCTCTGCACTTTGTAGGTTATTACTTAAACCCATATTTTTATTATTTCCGTTGAGTGAAGATTGAAGATGACAGAAGGTTTATGAGTGGTTTTGTTGAATGTATCTCAAGGATATATAAGAAAGATCCTTCTACACATGATCACATCAGTGCTGAGCTTGTTGTTTACCAATACCAATAGGGTTATTTGGTAAAAAGATG
Organism: Platanthera guangdongensis; assembly: GCA_039583875.1. Taxonomy (NCBI): domain Eukaryota; kingdom Viridiplantae; phylum Streptophyta; class Magnoliopsida; order Asparagales; family Orchidaceae; genus Platanthera; species Platanthera guangdongensis. The sequence goes on from CM077164.1 coordinate 45,429,991, forward strand.
TTAAAAAGACAGCTACAAAATCTCAACTTAAATCCAGGTACATTTTAATATATATGTTTATTAACTTTAATGATGCATTTAATTATTTATGTATAATAATTAATACATTTTGTTGTCATTTTAATTTTAACAGTACATTGGTAGAGGCTTAATGATGTTGATACGCCGTACCTTAAAACTATGGCTTCACAAATTTTAAGTCTGACTACTTCATACTCTGGCCATGAGAGAAACTGGAGCAGATTCAAAATGGTATGCATTAATTTAGTTATTTAGTTAAACATTAATATCTTATTATATGATTGTATGTATTATTTAACTTTTTTTTTAATTTTATAGATACTTTCTAAAAAGAGGAATAAATTTGATAGCAAAAGATTGAACGATTTAGTATTTGTAAAGTTCAATGCTTTGCCGAAGTCGAAATATTCAGAGACATCTCGAGATCTATTAAAAGGTAAGAATATTGATTCTGGAATGGTACAAGAGTATGATGAATGTTGATCCTGAGGAGGATGAAAATGAAGATGACGATGATGAAGTCTTTCCTGTAGAGGGGCTGACATGAGCACAAATTGACAATATAGTCGACGCTGATCATGATGAAAAAAGACCTCAAAAACTAGCTACAAGCAATGAAGTGACAATTAGTTATCAAAGAAGAGAAATGAGAAAAGTATCTGAGGTGAACGAGGGAGATCTAGAGGGTTCATCAGATGAAGATCATATTCTATCTACTCTGTCAATTATAGATGAGTCTTTAAGTGATGAAAAATGATGTATGTTTGAAATTTGATTTTTGAAATTTTGATCTTAAAAACACTAGTTTTATAAATTTTCATCTTTAAAATATTGTATGTTAAATGTTACATATAACTTTTAATATTTATAAGTTCAATAGGCTGTAGAATAGGTAATATTGTGAAATGTATAAAAAATAACATTTAATTACATAGATAATTAATTAAATATTAAAATCCGATATATGAAATATCCCCGATATATCCCCCAATATATAAAAAACTGACATGAAAACTCAAAGTAATGTGTCCCCGACATCCGACATCTGCAACATTGCCAATATTACACGTGCTCCAGTTGAAATCACATATCTAATTCTGTGCTTATTTATGCCCTCGCTATCTGTAGTCAGGGGTGGACCCACCTTGGGAGTGTGGGCGGCCGCCCACACTCAATATTTTTAAAAAGTAATAATATTTGATTTCTAATATTATATATTTCATATTACAAAAGTAAAAACCCTATTCCCATAACCCCGTCATTCGCAAAGCCCAACAAACAACATCGATTCTCGCGAATAGGTCTTCCTCGACGGACAACGACACCTCTCGACTGCTCTTCAATGCTCTCTTCTTCGTCCTGACCCATTCACTTCTGTTTTCTCAGCCGATTCCTTCCTACTACGAGTTCGACAAGATTCTCCTCTTTCTCTCCTTTGATCATTCCAGTTAAAGCAGGGCTTCGCCTTTCTCTCTCGACGACAAGCTCTACAGTCTACCCTAGTTTTGACGACGATTAAGGGTGCGGTTTTGGTTGTGTAAGAACAAGACATTTTTGTTTCTTTTTCATCTTAACTTTACTATATGTGTCGTCTTTTTCCCTCCTTATTTTGTTATTCATAAGATGATATACAACTTTGGTTCACAATTCTTGGTTCATACTTGGATGAGATTATGATTGTCTTTCACTTGCAATGGGATTGCAAGTCCCATTATTTCATATTCCTCTTGTTTTCAGTATGGATTCAACTATATCTGTTGGTGTCTTTTACCCCTTCTGTTGCTCTTGGTGCTTTTGTTTATATTCAGCCTTCCTTAAATTGATGAAGATTTTGTAATTTGTGCAAGTATAGTCGAATGATGTTTTTACTATGAACTCTAGCACATTTAGGTTTTGTTCCCTTGTGTGTAATAGGGTTCAGTTCTCCTTATGAGTTCAGCGATAAAATTTATGGTTCTGAATATTTTTGGCAGTAAATTATGCTTTGTTACCTCTATTGTGTAAGCTTTGTTTTGTGACACCTTTTTTACGGTCCTTCTTAATTTCTCTACAAAATGACGTTGCTGAACGCAAGAATCGACATCTCCTGGATGTGGCTTGTATCCTTCTCACTCATATGCATGTTCCTTGGGTCTATTGGGGTTATGTTGTTCTTCTTTCCTGTTTTCTCATCAACCGAGTTCCGTCTTTGGTTCTCAACGGCAAAACCCCATTCTCTGTTCTATATCCTGATGCGAATACATTTCCTTTACCTCATTGTGTCTTTGGATGCACCGCGTTTGTCCACTCTCCTTCTTCTGGTCGTGACAAACTCTCTCCTCGTTATACTTAGTGCATATTTCTAGGTTATTGTCCGACACAAAAAAACTAGGTGTTATGATCCTGTTCTCCGAAAACAATATGTATCCGCGGACGTCATTTTCTTTGAGGATGCTCCGTTCTTTCTCCTAGCTCTGTTCTTTCACCATCTGATTTTTCTTCTTCTTTTCCTATTGTTTCAACACCTCTTCCTGAGCCTGTCCTTCCTTCTTCTCCACCTGTGTCTGATTCGTCGGATGAGCCGCTGCCGACAGCTCCTAGTCCAACAATCTTTCCTTAGATGAGTCTGATACAGTAGACAGGTCTGCTCTTGATCTTCCCATTTCCCTTCAGAAAGGTGTTCGAACTTGCACTCAACATCCTATTCGGGATGTGGTTTCTTATGCGCGACTATCTCCTTGCAGAAGTTTTGCTCTCGCTCTGTCGGTCAATGTCATTCCGACCACCTATCAATAAGCTCTCACTATTCCTCATTGGAAAGCCGCTATGGAAGAGGAGATGAAAACTCTTACAGAACGGGGCACTTGGAATCTTGTTCCTACCACGTCAGAAGCTGATGTGTTTGGCTGTCACTGGGTCTTTGTAATCAAGTTTCTTCCTGATGGTACTATTGACCGCTACAAGACTCGGCTTGTTGCCAAGGATTTTACACAGACATATGATGTGAATTTCTTTGATACGTTCTCTCCTGTTGCTCGGATTACTACGATCCGTGTTCTCTTTTCTGTGGCCGTCAATAGAGATTGAGAGATGTCTCAGTTGGATGTGAAGAATGCCTTTCTTTATGGTGATTTGCAGGAGACAGTTTATATGAAGCAGCCTCCTGAGTATGTTGCTCAGGGGGAGTCTCAGGTATGTAAACTGTGGAAGGTTATTTATGGTCTTAAGCAGGGTCTGGTTTGAAAAGTTCAACGAAGTTATTTCTGTTATTGAGTTTGCTTGGAGTGTTGCAAATCATTCTTTGTTCATTCACAAAACCTCGGCTGGTCTTGTTGTTCTTGTGCTTTATGTGGATGACATTTTTCTTACAGGGAATAGTAAAATGAGTATTGATATGGCAAAGAAGCATCTTCTTCAGTGTTTTGTTACCAAAGATATGAGGTCTCCAAAATACTTTTTGGGGATTGAGATATCCAGGAAGCCTGATTTTATAGTTCTTTCACAGCAGAAGTATACCTTGGATCTCTTAAAAGAGACAGGTCTTCTTAGAGCTAAACCTGCTCGATCTCCAATGTCTGTTGAAGATGACAAATGCTGGAGTGAGAATTCTCCTCTTCTTGAAGATGTCACCAGATACAGACGGCTTGTGGGGAAACTCATTTATCTGACAGTCACACGACAAAATATTTATTATGCAGTAGGATGAGTGAGCCAGTTTACACAAGCTCCTAAGTAATGTCATCTAAAATCAACTATAAAGATCCTAGAGCATGTGAAAGGTGCTCCGGGAAAAAGACTTTCGTTTCAGAAAAGGAGACATTTGAAAATTGAGACATATTTTGATGATAGAGAAGATAGAAAGTCTATGTCTAGTTTCTGTATCTTTGTTGGAGGTAATCTGGTCAGCTGGAAGAGCAAGAAACAACCTGTAGTTTCCTGGTCAAGTGCGGAAGCCGAATATAAAATCATGATTCTAATTACTTGTGAGCTGAAATGGTTACAGACACTTATGCTTGATTTGTGAGAGGTTTATGATCATCTACTATCAATGTTCTGTGATAATAAAGTGACCATATATATTTTGAGGAATCCAGTCTTTCATGAGAAGACGAAGCATATTGAAGTGGATTACCACTTTATTAGAGAGGAGATGTTGAAGAATCAAATCTGCACACCGTTTGTTATTTCTAATAAAGAGCTAGCTGATTTCTTCACCAAACCAGTTGCCCCTTTTTTGGAAGTTTGGAGCAAGCTGAGCATGGTTGACATATATTCTCCAGCTTGACGGGGAGTGTTGAAACTTGAGGAGACCAGACGGTCTGTTATCTAGTCGCAGTGGTCTACTATTTTCTATGATCTGGCGGTTTGGCTTAGCAATCAGAGGTTGCGGTATGTTTGGTAGCAGTTTTGCGGTTTAGTTATAGCGGTTTGGCAAACCATTGTTGTCGACCTGTGTCCCGCCGAGTTAGTCTGGAGGTTCTGCCTTCTTGTATTACAGTCCGGAGAACGACGCGCAACTGCGATCTATTGGCAGCATGCAGCTGCGCTCTGGTGGCTTCCCGCGGCTGTGGTCAAGTTCTTCCCGCAGTAGCGGTCCGGAGGTTATCCGCAGCAATAGTCTGGTGGTTATCCGCAGCAACGGTCTGGAAATTATCCGCAGCAGCGATCTGGAGGTTATCCGCAACAACGGTCCCGTGGTTATCCGCAGCAGCGGTCTGGTAGTTATCCGCAGCAGCGGTCTGGTGGTTATCCGCAACTGCGGTCTGGGGCCAATCCTCAGTAGCGGTCTCGAGACTTTCCTCAGTTGAAGATCAGCGGCTTCCCAGGATTTGTATTCTCCTTGTATAGTCTTGCGGTTTGACAAAGTTAAACCGCATAACCCGCGTGGCCTGTATTTAGTCTCACATCGCTTGTTGTAATCTCTTATCTCCCTCATTTTGTATAAATAAGAGGACATATCTTTGTATTATTTATTTTTTTGGAGCATTTAAATTTGTCTTTCATTTAACTTTTTCTACAGTTTTAGATATTTTTGGCAGTAAATTATGTTTTGTTACCTCTACTGTGTAAGCTTGGTTTTGGGACACCTTTTTTATGGCTCTTCTTTAATTTCTCTACAAAATTTCAGCAATAATATTGGCTTTTTGCCCGTCGGTAGCCGAAATTGCTGGAAGCACCTTCTCTGCATTTGTTCAGGTTGTGAGTTCTCCCTATCCATTTCCTTTGATTTGACGATCTGGGCGCCGCTTTGCCGCACCGTTGAAAAATAAAGAGGTGTTAAGGAACAAATCTCTCTATATCTCTTCTTCTTCCTCATTTATCCTTTGCCCTTTCCCTTCTCAACCCCAGAGGGGCTCTGTGTTTCCTTCTTCCTCCACGCTATACTACTGAGTTCAATGGAGGGTATTGGCCTACTAAGAGTGTTTTCCTTCTTACCCAACCTCTCCTCTTCCATTGAATGAAATTGGGAAAAAATCAATGCAAAGTATTGTTCTCGAGGCTGGACTGCTCAGATAATTATTTGTCTCACCCAGAGTGGTACTCTTTTTAACTGCTCTTCAACTCGGAATCATGTTTGTCATTATATTATATTTGGATTCATGAACAACAACTTTGTTTTCATTGTTTGGCCCTATATAAGCAGCTAATTTCATTTACGGCTGATTCACTGGTCAAGTTCAAATGAACAAAAATGGATGGCAAATTCATCTCGTTCCCTTCCATATCATACCCTCCTCCTCTCGCCTCCTCTCCCTAGGTGTATAGCATGAGCATACCCTTCAGTGTTCTCAATAAGATGCAAAATTTCTAACCATGCAACATGCACGATGTCTGGTTCTGCCTGTAGAGTCAAAATTGACGAGCTTTAAGGCTTCTACTTAAAACTACTGGAGTAAATGCTATTTTTCGATTAATTGTTTTTGCAATTTTAGATCCGCCCACACTAGAAAAAATTTCTGCATCCGTCACTGTTTGTAGGTAATCTCCATGATAATTATGTATCGGCTGCCAATTCATAAAAATTATTTATTTTCATATCTTTGCGTGTTCAAACAGCAAACAACATAAATTTCTGACACTAAATATCTAGCTTTATCCTACTTGAACAGCTGCAAATTTGAATTCTTCTGTTTAGCAGAAGCCTAGTACTGAGACAAATATATGTAATCATTTATCACCTGGGTACCTATGCTTGGATAGTGGAAGCAGCCTCAAATTTGTTAATTAAAGTTTAGGACAGGGAATATGTAAACTCTTCAATCTAATTCCTTTGTCCTTTCTAGGGAAGATGGAAATTAAACACTGACTCCACCATTTTTAATCTTGAATTTCTTCTTAATAGCTCAGAAGTTGACACAATGTGTTTTGTTTGTTGAAATGTAAGGTTTACATTTTTCTTTGGTTTAATCTATATATGCTGCACAGGTTAGGGAACAAAAGGTCAAAGTTCTCACACCAAAAGAAGCTGGTTATGCAATTCAGTTATCCTACAAAACTTTGCTCGATGTTCGCCCATTGGCGGAGTACAAAAAGGTTCAAATCATAATAGGGCCTTCTCTTTTTTATGCTCCTTTGTAGGTCTCTATATATATATATAAATAGTTTTAATATATTCATATTTTTGCAGGCAAGTGTAAAAGGCTCTACATGGATACCAATTTTTGATGTAGATGACACAATTGACATAGGAAGTTTATCAAAAATGATTACAAACTTTGTAATGGGTAATGAAACCAGAAGATTTTCTTTGTTGATCAATTTTATGCATGCGGATGTTAGATGCACTAGCCTGCTCTTGTACTATTTTGGCATGGAATCATCAACACTATCATCATCATTAGCCCTGTGATCCCCATCTATTCCATTCTAATGAGAAGATGATTTTTCAGTGGGTATCATACACAGTTTGAGGTGTAGATAATACATGGGAATTCTTTCTTTGGCGTGGGACTCCTTGTGAGGACAGTGCATGCATTCATATTTCCCTCCTCTCTCGGCACCAAGTTTGCCAAACAAAGAAGGGTCTAAATGGCCGAGTTATGGAAAATCAACAAACTCTATTCCTTTAACTCGCTAATTACAAAAAAGCTTTAATGTATGGCTGCCGTCGATCCAACTTTGTACCCGAAGTCAGTTTGAAAAATTTTAGATGACACAAACAAATGAGATTGAATCGATTTTATGCAAACTCAAATTTCTTTGACATCAAGCAAGCTTGAAATTGCTATGAGAGGCCATATTCGAGAATCTGAGAGCGAGAAAACCCTTAATGAACCGATGATAAAGCCAAGGAGAAACATGAACTCTGCGAAAATAGAGTGTTAACACAGGCAAACATAATACCATGCATAGAGCAAATGAGAGGAAGCATGAAACCCTCAAAGCCTTAAGGTTGATTTAGGATCAATTTAGGAACTAGTTATGTCACACATCAGACAAATGATTGATACACATACACCCTTAACGGATAGGTGAATCGCGCGCTCGGATGATCAACCTCACTAGCGAGAGCTCTCTCAGAGATGCTTCTACCTTTATGGATTAGCTTGTATTGTTAATTAATTATGTTTTGTCTTAAAGTATATTTCGTCTTGTAACAGGTCTCGATCTATATAAATAGCCCTTAGTATGAGAGTGAGTTATCTTTAAGTTAGTTTGTCTCAGGTTCTTTTAGGAGAGAGAATCTGACGTTGGATCAAGTGAAGGTAGTCAGGTGGTTGTGATCTAATGAGACTCTAATATATATATGGGAGTGTGGTAGTAAGTTGGTGTCTTAAAATGATGGAATACTTGTGCTAGTGTTAGACAGATAAAATAACAATGAATGATGAAATTAATAAGAGAAATACATACACAATTGAAAAACAGTGGGTTAGATAAGCAAGCATGTATTAGTTATGCAAAATTTTCATTTCACTAAAAAAATGATACCACATACATGTATATTTATAAAAGAGAGGATGTTCCCCAAACACTCCATTTGGAGATTTGGGACTAAAGGTAAATAAGGGGAATGAAAGCAAATGGGCCCAACTATGGGCTATTTTATTTGAGCCTTAACACTCCCCCTCAAGTTGAAGCATATATATTAATCATGTCTAATTTGTTACATAAGTATTGAGTTCTTCTTTCATTAAGAACTTTGTTAAGGATGTCAACTGCTTGATCATTAGATTTAATTAATTGAGTGTGAATCTTTTTTGGAAAGAAACACATCTCTTACAAAATAACAATTTACTTCAACGTGCTTTGTAAGTTTGTGAAAAGTATGATTGTTAGCAATGAATATAGCAACACGATTATCACAAGATAGAGGAATTGTAGTGGGGCTAGTGAGCCCTAATTCTTCTAGAAGATACTTGACCTAGAGTAACTCATAAGTGACTGGGGCCATTGCTCTATAATTTTACTTCTGCATTAGATCTTGCAATATAGCCGACCCCACTATAGTGGGATAAATGCTTCAGTGTTGTTTTTGTTTTTGTTTTGCTTTTATTAGATCTTGCAATGCGTTTTTCTTCTTGCTACGCCAGGTAACAAGAGTTTAGAAACCAGATGTGAATTTTTTGTTAAGTTTGCAGCCAGTTGATACCATAAATTTATATAGCGTTTTACCCTATATTTTACATGGATTTCATGGTCTTTTGCCCTTTTTGTAGTATGGTTTAATTCATCTTTCATTCATATGTATGCATATTGAAATCTGGGTATTGTTGTGTACATTTACAAGTGTGGACAATTTCTTATTCTTAGGGGAGGTTATCTGCAAAATTCTCCACGCACGTCTGTGCGCCCTTATGCGCACATGCACTGTTCTTTAAATCGTGAACCTGAGTCAAAAATACTAAGTTTTATTGATGCGTGTGTTTTGATTACGAACGTGCGCGCGTAGCTTATTCATTGCCCATGTGTGCTTTTAGCCATAAAATCACTATTATGTTGTCGGGCGTGCATTTTGTTCATGCACGTCCGGGTGCACACTGTGCGTGACAGTGCGCTCTCATTTCATAAAATTGATGTGTTCCTTGCCTGGGCATGCGTTTTGTTCATGCACGTCCATGTGCACGCCCATTTCTCAGGTCATCGTCCTTTGTGCAGAATTCCTTCACGCACGCCATGTGCACATTCATTTTCCCGCATTTATAAATAATGAATTTTAGGTCCATTATCAAAATACTGCTCATTTCTCCCGCTATTTTCCGTCCTTTCAGGTTCCAAGCTATTTTCAAAGGGAGAAACCTCCTTCCATTTCCAACCAAAGCTTCAAGGATTGATTCTTAAGCAAGGAGAAGGACACTAGAGGATCCAGTGCCAACAATGTGGAGATTAGAGCAAACGTATAGAGAAGACGAGCCATATGAGAGGTGACATCTCTGCCCCTACCTCTGAAGTCAGCTAAGGTGTGCTTGAAGAGGAGGATTGACAACCCGATCTTTTCCCACTCTAAGGAATAACCTCTTCTTTCTATCCATATTCACGGTGCTTTCTTCGCCCTCACTTTCTTACCTTCTTATTTGTCTTGACTATTGATGGTTATATGCTTAACATGAATATTTGTTTGGAATTCAATCTTGTTTGTTTTAGATAATCTTTATTTTATATAGTCGTGATCGCCCAAATAAATCTTATGGTGGAATGATGGTGAATCTCTATTTTATTAATAATGCTTGTTATTGTTAGTTGAGAAATTGTGTAAAATCTAGGTTGTTCCCCTAAGAAATGCGTTGCACGGTCCGAATGCGGCATCTTGGCAAGAACCACTATATCTCTAGGACTTGGGGGTAGTGTTAAATATGCAAGAGTTCTCGTCGTATTGTTCGAATGCAGCGTCTTGGCAAGTACTGCTGCACCTCCAAGAGGACTTGTGTGTAGTGTTTAACAGACAAAAGTCTTCACATATTAGACGTCCTAAAGAAGTATGTCGTAGGAATTATGACCGACTTTGGTTTGATAGTTGGAATATAGGTACGCTAACTGAGAAAGCGAGGAAGTAGTGAATACAATGATTATAAGAAGGATAAATATTTTATACCTATAAGAGACTAGATGAGTGTGTGAGAAAGTTAAATTTTTAAATAATTCATATTTTAAATTATAGTATATATGAAAAGATAAAACAAACAGTGAAGTATGTGTTATTATGGATACTATTTGGAGGGATGAAGTTGTTGGGGTAAGTAGAAAAGATGATAGAATTTTAGTTCTTAAATTGATCATAAGAAAAGAAACTATTAATGTGATCAGTGCTTATGCGTCACAAGTAAGATTAAGTGAAGGTATTAAAGTGCAATTTGGGGAAAACTTAGATGATTTAGTAAGAGAAATCCCACAAAGAGAGAATAATTTCATAGGAGGAGACTTACATGGATATATATGGAAGAAAAATGTAGATTAGACATCCGTTCATGAAGGATTTGGATATGAAGAAAGAAATAAAAAAGGGTGAACCATTTTATTCTTTGTTCTTTGTCGTAACACATGAGCTGCTTGTGACAAATACATTTTTCATAAAGAGAGAACATTTAATTACATTTAAAAACGGATCAAATAAGTCACAAATTGATTATTTTATGACTCGCAAAATAAATAAAATGTTTTGTAAGAATTGCAAAGTCATAGCAGGAGAATATTTGACAACAGAACATAGGTTAGTGATGTTAGATATACAAATTAAATATAATAAATTTAAGACAAACAAAATTGTTGCCAAAACTTCGGTGGTGAAACTTGAAGATGGGAAAATATGTTATTTTCAAGACAATAATTATGAAACAACTAGTTGATGATCCTTATGTTGATCCTAATATTTCATGAGAAGTTGTCTTCATATTTAAGGATAAACAAAAAGAACGTACTTGGAGTATCAAAATGTCATGCGTCCTCAAATAAAGAATCCTTATGGTGGAAAGAGGAAGTGCAAGACAAAGTGAGGGTAAAGAGAGTCAGCTATAAATCACTCTATGTTTGTAGGAATGATGAAAACCTATACAATTATAAAGACGCCAAAAAAGAAGCTAAACATGCCGCAAGTAAAACAAAAAAACAAGTTTATGAAGAATTTTATAAGCGACTAGATACCAAATATGTAGAGCGTGACATATATAAAATTGTCTGAGGTAGAGAAAATGATGAAAAAAGATTTAAGGCAAGTAAAATGCATAAGAGATGAAACAGATACAGTTTTGACGGATGATGTGGATATTAAAGTGTGTTAAAAAAGATATTTTTATCAACTTTATAATGAAACAAAAAATAATTAATTGAACTTGAAAGAGTTAAGTAAATCAGAGCAGTATATAAACATAATATTTTATCGTAAAATTCAAGTATCAGAGGTAAAAGATGCTCTAAAAAGATGCAAAAAGAAAAGAGCTTGGGCCAGACGATATACCCATCGAAGTATGAAAATGTTTAGGGAATGAAGGAATTTTGTGACTTACATATTTTTTCAATAAGATAGTAAAGTCAAAGAAGATGCCAGACCAATGGAGAAAAAATATCTTGGTACCTTTGTTTAAGAATAAATGAGATATATAAATTTGCGTTAATTACAGATGAATTAAATTGATGGGTCATGTCATGAAATTATGAGAACGAGTAATAGAAAGAAGAGTATGACAGAAGACTAACATCTCAAAAAATCAATTTAGATTCATGCTAGGGCGGTCGACCATGGAAGCTATACATCTCTTGAGGAGACTCATTGACAACTACTGAGAAACAAACAAGATTTGCATATGCTATTCATCGATCCTGAGAAAGCTTATGATAGAGTTCTAAGAAAGATCTTATGGAGAGTTTGATAAAAGAAAGGTGTAAATGTATCATACATTGATATAATCTTGCCGAGACACTTTAGAAAAGAAGGGTTTTAGGTTGAGCTGGGCAACAATGGAGTATATGGAGCTTAAATTTAGCAGTGCAAGAAGGACGATTGACTTCGTTATTAAGTTGGATGATCAAGATATTTTTCGTAGTTAGTGTTTTAAATATATTTTATCGATAGTTCAAAAAGACGGTGATATTGATAAAAATGTGACACATTGAATTCAAGCGGGTTGGTGGAAGTGGAGAGGCGCGTCAGAGATCTTATGTGATCGTAAAGTATCATTAAAACTTAAGACAATTTTTACCGTACTACAATTAGAGCAGTGATGCTCTATGGTTCTGAGTGTTGGGCAGTAAATTGTGTACATAAGAAAAAAATAGGAGTTGCGTAGATGAGTTGCTTAGGTGGATGTGTGGACACATGACAACAACAACAACACTCAAGCCTTATCCCACTATAGTGGGGTCAGCTATATGGATCCTTTGTCTCCATTGTGCCCTATCTCGTGTCATAATCTCGCTAATGCCTATGTACATCATGTCTTTCCTTATAGTTTCATTGCAAGTCTTTATTGGCCTCCCTCCATCGTTTAACATACTTAGCGACTAGACTGTCACAACGCCTAACAAGTGCCTCTAATGGTCTCCTTTGTACGTGTCCAAAGCATCTTAGTCGAGCTTATCACATCTTCTCTGCAATTGGTGTTATTGCCGTCTTATCCTTGATTTATTCATTTCTAATTCTATCTAGTCTCGTGTGTTCACACATCCACCTAAGCATTCTCATCTCCACAACTCCTATTTTTGCTCATGTACTGGATAAAATTCGGAATGAATGTATTAGGGATAAGACCAGAGTAACACCAATTGCAGAGAAGTTGCCAGAAGCTCGACTAAAATGGTTTGGACACGTGCAAATGAGACCATTAGAGGCACTCGTTAGGCGTTGTGAGAGTCTATTCACTAGGCATGTTAAACGGGGGAGGGGCAGACCAGTAAAGACTTGGAATGAAACTATAAAGAAAGACTTGATGTACTTATGCATTAGTGAGATTATGACTAAAGAGAAGGCACAATGACGACAAAAGATTCATATAGCCAACCCCACTATAGTGGGATAAAGCCTTGAATGTTGTTGTTTGCTATTGTTAGTTAGATTAAGTTTTGATATTAGTAATTAGATAAAACCCTCTTTAATCATTAGCTTAGATAGCTCACGGTTTAAGACGTCCTAGTATCTTCACCCGCACTCGACGTGGTTCGATACTCAGCGAAAATACAAAATTTTATTTTACTTTGACCAATGCACTACCGATGTTATTTCGCTAGGATAACGATCGTTGTAGTTTTCAGTGGTCAAATTTTTGATGCTATTCTCGGGGAGCACGATAGACTTAGACATAAGCTAATCTAAGCACTTCTTGTTTCATTTTTAGTTCCATCCTTTTAATTTTCTATTTTGTAAATTCACCTACAGGTTAGCTTGTGATTTATTTCCTACTTGTGTAATGAATTGAATATATTATTTGTGTTGAATCCTTTTCCACATTTCTATTGGTGATTTTAATCCATGTCGTTGGTGCGAAAAATTTAGGCATTATAGTTATGATTGTTTGAATAAAAATTATAGTTATAGTTTATTCGACTCTTCCTATGGCAAATCAACACTTGTTGGCCCTTCATATGTAGAACCAATTTTTTATAACTATACACCTCCAATGCAAACATTGTCGTCGAGCTATTGGTACGGGAGAACCAAATTTGAACTGCTCAATAACTTTCTTCTCTGATCATTGTGTTTTTCAGGACTTGAGATCCGGGAGGACTATTGGTACGGGATATCAGAAGAGTGGGATGCACTACATGAATCTACCTCCTACCACCGCTGCTACCACCACCACCATTGCTACCTTCCCTCTTACCTCTTCTACTGCTTCTCCTGCCTTGTCATCGAGCTCGCTTTTGCACGCACGTCTCGGCCATGCCAGTGCACAGCGGTTGGTGTTTGTTTGTCCAAATGTGTCTTTTGTTTTTCCTTTTCGCTGTGATGTATGTGAGCTGTCAAAACACACACGCAACACGTATGTTCCCTTTGTTAGTCGTGCTACTTCATGTTTTGAGTTATTCATTCTGATGTGTGGGACCCTGCCCTCGTTGTGTCATTTGACGTTTTCTCATATTTTGTAACTTTTATTGATGACTATTCTCATTGCTTATGAGTTTATCTCCTCAAACATAAATCTGAGGTCCTATCAATTTACTCTCATTTTTCACGTATAATACAAACCCAACATGGTACGTCAGTTCATATCCTCCACTCCGACAATGACAGTGAGTACACTTATCGTCCCTTTGATCTCTTCCTCCGCGATGAGGGCACTCTGCACCAATTTTCTTGTCCAGGGACCCCCGAACAGAATGAGGTGGCAGAACGCAAAAACCGCCACCTCCTAGACTCTGTTCGTTGCCTTCTTTGGGGAATGCATGTCCCTAAGTTCTATTGGAGTGCTGCTCTTCTTACAACAACTTTTCTTATTAATAGAACTCCCCCTCGTCCGCTCAGTGGTGTTACCCCCTATAGTCTCATCCATCCATCTGTCTCCGCATTTCCCATACCTTTGATACCATGTCGAATAATGGAAAACCCTCACTCCGAACCGGAGCCCCCCATATATATATATAACTTCAAGAGTAAAAAAAATACAATATTATGGACAATATACAAATGATAACTCCAATACACAATGGTCATCCTTACTAACCTTGCGACAATCAACATCAGCCTGAGGTTGAGACACCTGGACAGAGTCCTGTGCATGGAGAAGACATTCAAGTCTTTCCATATCCAACGCATTGAGAGAAAGCATTGTTCCAGAGGTGCTCTCAGTGGCAGTCGACTCTATGGAGACTTGGTTTACCCATTTAGGCTTTCCATGCTTTTTCTAGCAATTTTCCTCAGAATGATTTGTGCAACCACAGTAATCGCGGGTGTTGGAGGAATGTTGTCAGACACCTCAACCACGAGTAACTCTTCCTCGTCCTCGTCCACTGCCGTATCCACTAGGAGTAACGACAAGAGCGAAAACATATCTAAGGGAAGTTGGTGTGGCTGGAAGGCGAGGAAGTTTAACATAAACTTCAGTCAGGATAGGAAGATGATCAAATGTGAGTGTCTGATGTGTGATAAAATCACAGGATGATGACAATGTAGCCCAAAACAAACATGAGTAAGCTCATCCTATTTTTGTTGTAGAAGCGTAAAATTTGTGCTGAATGGTGATAAACAATAGGCTCATCACAAAGCCCTTTGAATATAGAATACTGATTTGTTAATGAGGACAAATCCTCGAAGCGCATGGTGCCCAATCATTGATGTAGATCAAATATACAAGAAGGATTTTTTGAGTAGAAATCCGCAGGTGATCCCAAATTGCCTTTGCAGTTCCAAGACAAACAAGAGTATTGTTATTAGAAGGGTAAACGCTCTTAAGATGCCAACCAATAACAACGACATTTTTTACATGCCACTCTTTTTCTTTAAGCTTGTCTACATCATCGATTTGTGTAGCGGAAGTAGGTCCTGGAGATGATGTAAATGTCCCTGGGAGGAGCTTACGACTGGTGGCAGTAAAACTCGAGGAAAGAACAAGGCAGAAATGCTCTGGCAGAGACAAGATTGTATTCTCTGGAGAGTTTGAGAAATTACTAGAGTTTGTGCTTGATAGAGACACAACGAACACAACAAGAGAAGACGTTCGGATGAAGAGAATACTAGACTGGGCCATTGCGAGTTTGGAATTCACTGAAAGTTCGACAAAAATGCTGTGACTTCGGCAGAGATTGCTCGACAAAGAAATCAGTAGTGAGTTTGAGATTGCAGGTAGCGGTAGCAATATTGTCGAGTATGGGAGATCTGTAGAGATCGGAGGTAGGTTCAGCGAGTTCGACAAAGATCACAGTGGGTAAGAGTTTTGATCGTGGACCGATAATCGGAAGGAGACGTCACCTGAGATGCGCGTGCTTAGGAGAAGTTGCACGAGCTGCTTGTGCCTAGGGGGAAGTTCGCTCGGTAATGAGAGTTCTCACTGGGAAGAGCTTGGTAGTCACGGGAAGGATCTCGACAGAGATTGTACAGTGGTTCCTGAGGCTTTCATGGAAGGGAGACCGTTCGGGATTCTCTCGGTGGAGATGTCATAGAAAGTAGATGAGGTAGGCAAGCAGGAGATTAAATTAAAGGTAGTTGAGCAACCTCGCTCTGATACCATGTAAATTTTGTATTTCACTTAAAAAGGCTACAACATACATGTATATTATTACAAGAGAGGAGGTCCCTCAAACCCTCCATTGGGGATGTGAGAGTAAAGATAAATGAGGGGATTGCAAAAAATGGGTTCAAATATGGCTATTTTATTTGGGCTTTAACGAGTTGAATTAAAACAAAGAGTGATTCCAAGAAATGCTCGGCTAATACACCTTTCAAATAGAACGATAATTTGACAAAATAATACGAGTTAAGATTCAAAATTGTATGAATTCCAACAAGTTTTAAATATACAAAAACAATTAAGACCAATGACGAGGCTTTCAAAAGGGTAGCCCTTTTGATTCCTAGAAGGCTTTGTGTTGATTGTGAGGGGATGCGGGGTAGGGGAGTGCCAACGAGGGCTGCCGGTGAGTTGTAGGGTTGTATTGCGACAATCTTGCTGTTGGCTAACACTGAAGCCTGCAAATGCCACAACCAACATGGGGCGGTGGGTTGGAAGTGAATCTGGGAGGTAGCAGGGAATTGTTAACCTTGCCGTCAACAAAAAGCTGGGATGCTGTGAGGGACTAACAGACATTAGAGGCCCTGTAGCTGCACGAAGAAGCTTTGCCAGATGTCGTAAAAAAGTGTTGTAGGAAACTGAGGGCAGGAACTCCCTTTTTTGGTTCCAGGAAGGACCACCGAGTGACATTTTCAGCAAGGGGAACAACTATGAAGCACCAGTACAGATACTAGTACGATACATATCCGGTACGGCTGTATGCGAAGATCAAAAAAATAAGGATACAGGTACTTTCAGGGTACGATATTAATAAAATTGATATATACATATATATATATATATGCACATGCATATAGTCATGGGCAAATAGCCCGAGCCCGGAAAACCTGCCCGGTCCTGTCCCTACCCGGGAATAGCCCGGGCCAAGGCCGGGCTTGGGGCCCTTACTGGGCCCCCATTTTTGTCGGTTGCCCGGCTCGGGCCGAGCCGGGCAAAGCCCGGGCGGCGAGCTAGCCTGAGCCCGACACCAAGCTAAGGAAAAATCCTGTCCGACGGGATTAAAGCGGGATTTTTAATCCCGCCTGATTAGGCGGGCCTAATCATAGACGAAATTTAATCCCGCCAATGATCAGACGAGATTTAATCCCGCCTGATCAGGCGGGATTTTAATCCCGCCTGATCAGGCGGGATTTTAATCCCGCCTGATCAGGCGGGATTTTAATCCCGCCTGCGCCTTTTGAATTCAGGACGGCCCGGGCCGGCCTGAAGGGCCTAACCGGGCTCTCCCTTTGAGAGTAGGGGTGCAAGTTGAGTTGAGTCAGCTCGAAAGCTCGATGAGCCGGCTCGAAAAAAGCTCAACTCGAGCCCGAGCATGTCGAGCTCGAGCCCGAGCTCGTCGAGCTCGAGCTTGAGCCTAAGTAACCCTGTTCACGAGCTCGCGAGCTGGCTCGCGAGCTTTTTATTGTTAAATAATATATATATTATTAGTAGTAAATATTTTAATACATTATAATATTAACGTAATATTAATGTAATATTATTAAAATAATAGTTTAATATTATTAAAACCATACCCTGTTCACGAGCTCGCGATCCTTGAAGTTTAGTAAGTTCGAGTCGAGCTTGAGCTCGAGCTCGAGCTCGAACCAAGTTCGCCGAGCTCGAGCCTTTTAAAATAGGCTCGTCGAGCTCGAATTCGAATCAGTTTTTTTTGATGAGCTCGACTCGTTTGCAGGCCTATTTGAGAGGGAGCCCGACCCGATTCAAATTGGGCCCGATAGGGAAAAAGCCCGGGCCCGACCAAACCATGCTTTTTGCCCATGATATATGCCACCTTTTTTTAAAAAGGGAGAATATAAAACATAGAAAAATTCATATTGAGCAAATCGAAAAAACATCTAATCCTCAAATACATAGTAAATTAACAGAATAATTTAATTTAAATCAATTTTTTCATAGTTCTAATGATAAAAACTTAAGTCAGGATCACATTTTGTTCCTACAGTAAACAAACACTGCTAGTTGCATTTATGAGTCATATTTTCTTTTCTAAAATACATGAGGTTTTTTGTTTAGTTTAGAAAAAACAAAGTCATATCACAAAATGCAGAACGATCTATCAAATCCAAGCTTATTCTCAGACTAGAATAACAGGTGTTTCCGTCGAGTATCGGGTATGTACCGGTACCGGAAACGTATCCGGTATGGGTAGGCGACCCTAGTGAAAGTATATGTCCTTCGTAGGGGAGCAATTATGAAGGTGGTTAATAGGATAATCAACAGGAGGAAGCGGATTAAGAGGGTTTAGGGAATTTAGGGGAGATCATGTGGTTGAGAAGGTGCAGGGGAATTTTGCACTGGCGGCAGTTGGCCGTCAAAATGGAGAGGGAATGAGGCAGTTAGTTGTTGAAACGGAGAGGGAATGTTGGAATGGGGCGGACAAATGAGGGGAAAAGATTGCTCTAAGAATTGACACCTAGAACTCCACTGAATTGACACTGTGGAGGGGTCCCCGAACTTTAGAGTGGGTGAACACAAGATAATGAGTCCCATGCCTCCCACTTCCAAAGTACTTTGTCGTCATTCCAGTTGGAGTCCATCATAGATGCCGTGAAGTCCCACATGATTGGCCCTGCCGTGCATCCATTTTACTCTCTATATGCCGTCGAACATGTCGTGTAGAGTAGTGTACAAGTTTAAGGAGAAGTAATCCTCCAAAAATTGTATCTTTATGCGCATGCCAGGCTCATGATCTTATCTCAACCGACAACTGGTCACAATGATCTGCTTGCTTGCCTGAGGTGGATGTGAAGATCAACTCGTCAAGCGGTGCTGATACTTGTGAGCATATTCCTTGAGTCAATTAATGTCAACAATGACTGTTCTGTGATCTGCACCCTTCAAGGGATTCCGTCTTCAGATATGACATGTAAGGAAATCTCAGGATCTTCTTTTATCTCATCCTCCTCTTGCTCTTCAAGCTCATCTAACTCTAGCTATAAGAATTTCGTACACTGATAGCCCATCTAATAATGTTATTCGTAATTGAAGCACAACTTATAAATGGTATTTTTCACAAATAATAGAATTAGGTTCCTTCTTTCCTGTGGTTTTATCTACATGGCCCCCCGAGGGTTCTCGAGGTTATGGATGGGGTCTAAGGTTGGTTCACTGTTGCTTTTCTTCCATAGCTCGATCCATCTGTAACCTGCAGTTGCAGATCCTGACAAAGCTTATGGTTTTGACTAAGTTTGGGAGATTTTGGAACTTAAAATTGGGTCGTAACCTTTCCTATAAGCCTGTCGTGAAAATGGGGACCAGTTGGTCCATTCTGATCTAGGTGGCCCTTGCCAGTAGGGACCGAAACTGCTCTATGTACACATCGACTAGTCTGGTTAGCTTGATAGAAATCAGGTCTCCTAAAAAATTGTTGTGTAGTAGTGCCACGAAACTAAAGTTGCAGAAGAGCTTGAACTTTTCCTAGTTCATGTTTGGGTGCTCTTTTATTAGTTATACATACTGCAATTGTGCGGATCCGTTACAGTCACGCACGCCGACGAGACACACGCATGCTGACGAGATGCCATGACGAGTCATCACACGCTGGAAAGCGACAGATGCTGGCCCGCCCGTCGTGGAAGAGACCGCTGATGCTCGATCTTCTGGATTATTTCTATTTCAAATTTCAATGTTATGTTTTTTACTCTTTGCAGACCATATTTTGTTATTCACACCCCACTGCTATAAAAGACATTTTATATGTTGAGGAAAAGAGAACTGAATTGAAAAATTGTCTCAAGGCTCCATATATATACACACGCACTAATACCCCAAATACATAAAAACATAATATTTTAACATATTCCAACACTCCCCCTCAAGTTGGGCGTGTAATGTTTGTCATGCTCAACTTGCCTTGTATTCTGTCAAGCAAGTTCAGACTCATCCCTTTGGTAAACACATCTGCAAGCTGCCGGTTTGATGGAATAAAAATGGTACTAACAATCCCCCTAACTGTGTTTTCCTTAATGAAGTGCTTGTCAATCTCCACGTGTTTGGTGCGATCATGTGTTATGGGCTTGTTTCATTGGAGGTCGGGGATACATGGGTGAAGCCCTAGAATGGTGGTAGAGGAGGGGAAGTTAGAAGAAGCTTGGAGAATGAGATGAGAGTGAAAATCCTAGAGGAGCAGAAGAGGGTTAAAGAGAGGGAGGAATTTTAGAGAGATAAAATGAAGTTCATATTTCATTGCTTTCCCCAAATACAAGACAAGACCCCCTTAAATAAGGTGTCAAGGGTACATGTGTAAATACCCGATACAATACAAAATAACAACTCGTCTTATAACTACTACATAACGACTTGATTTAATATAACTTACTACAAATACATAAATGACTAATTAACTTGATAACTGACGGAGGACCATAACACTCCATCCATCCTTCAAAACGAGCTTGTCCTCAAGCTCGTGCTCCATGTGGGTGACCGGGTCATCTGGTACCTTGACCTCACGCCAGAATAGCGCTCGATAGCGGATTGCGGTGATTGTGGTGGCAGCAAGCGGCAACCACACCCATGAAATGACTGGCAGCGGACGAACTGGGTCTGACGGTGTTGGCAGTACGGTGGAGGACAACATCAACCACATTACAGTAAGCACAAGAGGCGGTGGTTTGAGGGCAAGAGCTAGCTGCAGGAATGGGTCTAGCAGAACGTTGGTGGGGAGCCATGTGGCCGAAGGGAGCTCTGGCGGTAGAAGCGGCGGTGAGGTGGCCAGCGGCGGCGATGTTGGTGGTGGCGATGCAGGGGAGGGCGGAGGCTCATCTACAGTCGCTGGTGGCGACGACTGCTGTGGGAGTGTTGGCGGCAGGGTGGTCAGGGCTGGCGGAGCGGTGCTCGATAAAGAAGGCAGCGACGTGTCTTAAGGGGCCGACACGGTAGGTGCGTGAGGCCCCGACAACGGAATGAATGGTGGTGGAAGCTCAGGTGGTGACGGCGGAGCGTCATGAACGATGGAGGGCGGTGGTGGCACCATCATTGGAGGGGGATGATACGACTTCAACTCCGGTGTTGGGGGCGAGAGAAAAACAATCAGCAAGGTGTGAGACATACGGAGGGCGGCGAGCTTGTGGTCGAGCTCAGCGTTAAGGTGACCGAGTCGAGCTTCCCTATGAGCAATACAGCGGTCCAGCCTGGTGAGGGTGGCGAGGAGCTCAAGGCGGTCGGCGGTGCTTAGGGACTTGATTAGAATGATAATTATATAATTATGTAATTAATTAGTTAATAAGGATGGGTAGAGAGAAAAGTAGGGGGCATGGTCTGACTCTCGACAGGATGGGCTGGCAGAGAAAAAATATCAACTAATAAAATAGAAACTTGCAGGGGTGGGGGTGACAGTGGATGGGACGGGAGCTTGGAAAAAAGGAAATAATAAATGGAGATAAGGGAAATGGTGCAGAGCGAATGGACAAGAAAAGAACTGATAGTGGAATAGAAGGGATGGACACAGGTGCTGGGCTCGAGACTGCGGTTCGTCAGATGGGACAGAGGATGGGCTGTGATGGGCTCGAGAAGAAAGGCTTAGGAGGGAATTTCGGTCGACTGGAAGGAGAGATCGACGAGAATTGTCAGAGCACTGGAAGGGATACGACGTGAGAGAGATGGAGGTAAGGGGAAGGATCGTTAGAGGCCCTAGGAGGCGAAACAACAACCCGGGAGCCTGCGCACAGGCAGATCGACCGTCAGAGAGGGTGAAGATCCCGCTAAGGCTCTGTTGCGGCTATTTGGGTACGAAAATAGCGCGCGCATATCAGTTTGGGGGTCGGCTGGAAGCAGAAGATGGTTGGAGGTTTATGAAGAAGGAAGTGTGCGGCGCTGTGGAGGTGCTTGGAACAAAAATGCTTGGATGACTATGGAGGCTGCGCGGCTGGTGGCCAGCCACTGTTTGTACGTTTGAAGGAGACGACAGAATGGGGAGGACAGGCCCTCTGATACCAATATGTTATGGGCTTATTTCGTTGAAGGTCGGGGATGCAAGGGTCAAGCCCTAGAATGATGGTAGAGGAGAAATTAGAAGAAGAAGCTTACAGAAGGAGATGAGAGGGAAAACCCTAGAGGAGGAGAAAGGGGTTAGAGTGAGGAATTTTAGAGATATAAAAGGAAGTTCATATTTCATTACTTTCTCCAAATACAAGACAAGACCCCCTTAAATAAGGTGCTATTGGCACGGGTGTAAATACCTGATACAACGTGAAATAATGACTACATAATGACTCGACTCAATATAACTTACTACGTATACAAAAAAGACTAATTAACTAGATAACTGACGGAGAACCATAACATCATGTTGGACCAGATTGAGGGTAATGCTGATAACTGCTTTATTATCACAATAGATCTTGATTGGACCATCACACTCCACGCCAAGGTCCTTCATGACCGACTGAATCCACGACCCTTCATATATCCCCTATGCCATGGCACGGAACTCTGCCTCTGTGCTGGATCTGGCTACAACATGTCGTTTCCTACTTCTCCATGTCGCCAAATTCCCCTCAATAAGAGAGCAATACCGTGATGTTGACCTCCGATCATCAACTGAACCTGCCCAGTCCGCATCAATATAGACTTCTATAATCAATGCCTTGTTTGGTGAGAACAGTATTCCCTTACAAGGAGAGGATTTTAGATACCTCAGGACCCTGTACGCAACATCCATGTGATGTGATCTAGGTGAATGCATATACTGACTAAGGACCCCCACACCATAAGATATGTCCGGACGAGTGTGAGAGAGATAGATAAGCTTCCTCACCAGTCGTTGGAAGCCTAGTATGTCATCAACAACTTCTCCTCCATCCCTTCTTTGATACCAAAGTCACTTAGATATTTCTCAAGGCGAGCGTCAATATACTCACGACCATTGTCAGCACGCAAGATTTTTACGATAACACTATATTAAGTAAACCAAATGATGGCAATCGATGACACGCGCGCGCTTATTCCCGCAGGAGGTGGTGATCGGCGATCCATTTGGGCAATCCGAGTCAGCAGATGCGCCCGGCGGGTCGTTCCAAGTCAGATTCATATATTACATTTTTTATTTCCATGTTGTACTTAGCCCCGATCCGCCCGAACATTAATAGCCGTACGATTGGGTGCCATAATCTGTTTTTCATTTGACCTTTATAAATATTCTCTTGTGCGGCTTGTTTTAGGGATCAGAGTTGCTTGGTAAGCAACTGGCCGGTCTGCTGTGTGAAGTCGAGCGGCTCTCACATGCGCACGTCCTGCGGCCTCCTCTCCGTCTTTCCCGTAAGGTCCAAGCCCGCCGGGCCTTCCCCTTCCCCTCCCCGTGCCCCAGTAGCCTCCAGCCGCTCTTCCTCAACCTGTCAACCGCCGGAGCCGCCACCCCCCCCCCCCCCCCCCCCCCCCCCCCCCCGCGGCGCTAAAATTGGCCGTGAAACCCCCACAACCTTCCCCTACCGTCTTCCCCCGCCCTTTCCCCGCCCCTGGACGAAGATCTTGTCCCCAGCCCGAGCACCCCGCCGTAGCCTCTTCCCGCTCCTCCCCTCCTATTTCTCCCCAACCTCAGTGGACTACCAGTGCCCATTCATCCCCAGCAAACGCGACCCCGCAATTCCTTCCCACCCCACCAAACTACCATATTTACTTGATCCCAATCCTACACTTTCAGATCTACAATCTTTCAACCCCGACCAACCCTCTCGTGGAGCCACGCGCATGCCAAGGTCGTCTACCCCGACACCATCCTCCAACCCTAATCAAGCCGCCACACACATGAGCAAATCTAGGTATGGATATTGTTTATTTTCCGCGTTGTATGCTTTGGTAATAAACTATTGTTTTTGGAATTAATTTTCTTAAGGGTTTGTGATAATTATCCGTTGTTTAATTTACGGGACGCATTCGGCGCTTGAACGATATTTGCGCCTCACTTCGTTGGTTGATTTTAACTGTTCTTTACTCTTCATGGATTGTTACTCAATTGTGCAAGTGGTGGTTTAGATGTTTTATAAAATTTAATTACTTGCTTAATGATCTTAATTGGGATTGTTATCTCATGATCGCACGTGCACTGCAATTGGTTTGAATTTTCATCTGTTGAGTTCGGATATTTGTGTTTGTCCGTCATCTGTAGACTCGTGCTGCATCAATTGGTATCAGAGGGAGGTTTCGTTAGCGTCTTATTTAAACGCGGTAGTGGAGTCTACAAGTAGTATCTCATGACATATTATTTCAATGATCATCTTTATTCGCATTCCGCTCCACCTAAATATCGTGTTGACCCTTCTCCACGACTTGCTAGAGACGATCGTTATGATTCTATAAATTCACGTTATCGTCACTACGCCACGACACGACTCGATGTTGGCTGTGTTGAGTATCTTCGTAGAACCCCTTCGGAGAGATCTTCATACTATTTTGATGATCACCCTCGCTCATCGCCACCCTCTCATAGGGATCACATTCACCCTCTGACACACTGTGAGCCTATTAGGGACGAGCATTTTAAGGACTATCCGGATCCCTATTGGGGATACATGAGGCCGAATTTTAGCAATTGGTACTTGAACAATTTGATGCCGTACACGCTCAATTTGATCGCCTGAAATCCGCTTTAGGGGAAATACACAGAGCAATACCTCAGGATTTAAGTACTCCTATAGACAAGAGTGTTTTGCCATCTGATGATGGTATTCCTTCTCTTGGTGATCCTCCGGTCTCACATGATTTTGAGGCCGAGTCCGAACGTGACCTTGTATTCCAGGTGGAGAGCGCCATTAGCACGCCTAGTGAGTTTGGTCACGAGAGTGAGGCTGAGTGACCCAATGACACTTTGATGGTCTACCCATCTTCTATACCTCATGTTGGCCCCGTCACCCCCTTGATTATAGACCCCTTTCTTGACGCCTCACCGACCAACCCCCACTTGAGTATGGATTTATCTCACTCTCCCACTAGCCTTATCTCGAGTCATGTCATGACTGGGAGCCTAGAGCCTCACGTCGCTATCGTGGCGGTGGTCTCACCCTCTCTTGGATACACCATCCTTATTGGTAGTACCCACTTGGAGGATCATGAACTCACTGACAGGTTCTTTAATGATCCCCCTAACAAGCCTCCTGATGAACCCCCACTACCCTATGAGATTGACATCCCGTTAAGTGCGTCATCTGTGAGCGTTGACTTATTGACACCTCTCTCATTCACGTCCCGTACGTTGCTTTGGAGAGCAGGCCTTGAGTGTAGCAATGAGGATGTAGGGAATTTCCTAGGCATACTTGAGCACCTTCCCGATGTGCGGAGAATTGAATGGATGATCCACCCCACTCATGATGAGTTCTTCGACATACCGCCTGCTGGCCCGCCAGATGAGTTCTTTCCTATTAGCGACACTCACCTCACTCGAGTGTCATATCCTTTTAGTGATGTCTCTGCCGCTCACTCAGGCGATCGTCGTCTTCGCGACGAATTTTCATACATACCTTCTGGTGAGCCGCCTGATGCGTCTCGTTCCTTAAGAGATATTAGAGACCATAAAAGTTCGTATTGGGGTGTTGGCGCCTCGCACGGTCACTCAGACACTCATCACACACTTACTGAGTTTTATTACACTCCTCCGGACGAACCCCTTTATAAGCCACCTCTTTCAAGAAACCTTTGCCACATAAAACTTGTCAAATGTCAGTGTACCGTGTCTGTCATGTTTTTCATGCATCATTCATGCGAACATGCCGTCTTTTGGGTTCATCATCTGCATAAGTCTGTCGAGTCATTCATTCAGCTCACACATACACTTCATTTCATCATTTGGGCTCATTATTTGCATCATTGGTTTGTTGAGTTGTCTTTTTATCAAATACACGCACTACATGAGACAGTCCGGGGAAAGATCGCGACCAGTAATGAAATTTATAAGGCTCAGGCTGATCTGCACAGGAGCAAACAAGTCTTTGACGTTGGAGACCAAGTTATGATCCGCCTTCGACTTGAGAGGCTCCCACGGGGGCGGCGAAGAAGTTAAGTGCTCGTCGAATGGTCCCTTATACAGTCACTCTACGGATTGGTGCGAACGCTTATGAGTTTGATATCGCACCGGCAGTTGAGATTCACCGAGTGTTCAATGTGGAGGATTTAACACCATACTATGAGGAGCGAGTGTATGTGGACCCTTTATCTCTACCTACCTCTGAGCTGCAGCTTGACCCTTCCCTCTCTAGTTCCCCTACACCGACCTTGCCCAGACAACCGCAGATGGTTGAGCACCGCTCGAAGGACCACACCACCCGGCAGTCCCACCAGCACCAGTTTCAGACGGAGATTCATCGCTTCCGCAGTCGCCTACGCCCACAGGAGATGCTCTACAGATCATTGGTCATGACTTTGCTACGTTGGGCGGTCAGATGGTTCAGCGATATCTGGTTCATTGGCTGGCCCGTCGGATTACGATGATTCATGGATTTTTGCTGAGAAGCTCGAGAGACTCGCCCCTGACTTATGCCAAGAATACGCCAGTCTTCACTTGTCGGAGATGAGTGTTTTCAAGTCAGGGGAATTGATGGCGATCGACGACACGCACGCGCTTATTCCCGCAGAAGGTGGTGATCGACAATCAATTTGGGCTATCCGAGTCCGCAGATGCGCCCGGATGGTCGTTCCGAGTCAGATTCATATATTACATTTTTTATTTCCATGTTGTACCTAGCCCCGATCGGCCCGTACATTAATAGTCTTCCGATTGGCTGCCCTAATCTGTTTTTCATTTCCCCTTTATAAATATTCTCTTGTGCGGCTTGTTTTAGGGATCAGAGTTGCTTGGTAAGCAACTGGCCGGTCTGCTGTGTGATGCCGAGCGGCTCTCCCGTGCGCACGTCCTGCGGCCTCCCCTCCGTCTTTCCGGTAAGATCCCAGCCTGTCGGGCCTTACCCTTACCCTCCCTGTGCCCCAGTAGCCACCCGCTGCTCTTCCTCAACCCGTCAGCCGTCGGAGCCTCCACCCCCCTGCGGCGCTAAAATTGGCCGCAAAACCCCCACAACCTTCCCCTACCATCTTCCCCCGCCCCTGCACGAAGATCTTGTCCCCAACCCGGTCACCCCGCCGTAGCCTCTTCGCCCCTCCCCTCCTATTTCTCCCCAACCTCAGTGGACTACCCGTGCCCACTCATCCCCAGCAAATCCGACCCCACAATTCCTTCCCACCCCACCAAACTACCAGCTCTACTCGACGCCAAGCCCACACTTTCAGATCTACAATCTTTCAACCCTGACCAACCCTCTCGTGGAGCCACGCGCATGCCAATGCCGTCTACCCCTACACCATCCTCCAACCCTAATCAGGCTGCCACACACAAGAGCAAATTGAGGTATGGATGTTGTTTATTTTCCGCGTTGTATGCTTTGGTAATGAAGTATTGTTTTGAGAATTAATTTTCTTAAGGGTTTGTGATAATTATCCGTCGTTTAATTTACGGGACGCATTCGGCGCACTTGAACGATATTTGCGCCTCACGTCGTCGGTTGATTTTAATTGTTCCTTACTCTTCATGGCTTGTTGCTCAACTGTGCAAGTGGTTGTTTTGATGTTTTATAAAATTTAATTACTTGCTTAATGATCTTAATTGTGATTGTTATCTCATGATCACACGTGCACTGCAATTGGATTGCATTTTCATCTGTTGAGTTAGGGCATTTGTGTTTGTCCATCGTCTGTAGACTCGTGCTGTATCACCAAGGTATAACGAGAGTAACAATCAATAAAAGAAACAAATCAAGAGTAACCAGAAATAGAAGCAGTAGAGCTGGGGCCGCAAACATCAGTATGAATAACAACAAAATGAACTGAATTACGGGGTGACATAAGAGGAAGAGTACTACGATGATATTTAGCAAGTTCACATACATTAGAATGAAAATCATTAAACAAAGTAAAAAACATAGTAAGAATCAACATTTCATAATAGTGATAGTGGGTGTCCTAGCCGACAATTCCAAGAATCCAACTCAGAGGGAAGAGCAACATGAAGAGCTTTGGGGGGCTGAGTGGCAGAGGGATCAAACACATAGAGCCCAGTGCACAGTCTACCAGAGCTAATCACCGTCCCCATCTTCTGGTCCTGAAAAAGACAAGAGGTAGGAAAGAAAGTCACTAAGCAATTCATAGAGGCAGTCAGATTGCTAATAGACAAAAGATTGCGAATGAAAACATGAACATGAAGAGCATATGAGAGAGTAAGGGAGGAGCATGAAATGGATCCTTTCCCAGTAATGAGAGATAGCGATCCATCAACAATGATCACTTTGTCTCTACCAGATAGAGGGGTGTAGGACACAATACCTGTGACAGGTCCTGTCATGTGATCTGTGACTTCAAAATCAATGATCCACCGAGAGGATAGGTGGGAGGAAGCAGAGTGAGCACCTACCGGGCCCTAATGAGCATAGGAAAAGGAGGCAGAACTGGATGACTCAGTAGGAGGTCCATGCATCAATCAGTGGAAAGCCAGAATTTATTTAGTTGAAAGAGCGGGGAGGGGGGCGTTGAAATCCGGAGAATGATGAACAAAAGTGTCCTCCACAACGTCTGACAGGTGGGCCGATCTGGACAGAGAGGAGCGGTGTTGGGAGCGACCACCTCCACAACCAGCACGAGATGCAAGGCTACCTCGAGGAGTAAAACCATGGAGCTTGAAGCAAGTATCTCTGGTATGTCGGTCCTTCCCGCAATAACCAGGGATTAGGTGATCTTTCTCTGCGGTCTTCAATCTAGTGTCATGAACAGGACGAGCCCTATGCAGAGAAAGAGTGACAAGTGCAGATCCCTCGGTGGTCGAGTCTGGAAGGAGAGTCAAAAGGCGGTCGAATTCCTGTGTGACATGGTTGTACACTTCAGGCAAAGAAGTAAGAGGGGAGCGTCCAAGGATCAGAATACTGATCAAATCGAAATCCCGATGTAAGCCGTAAAGGAACTCGAAGATACGGTTGCGTTCTTCTCTTGCTCGGACCAACACCTCATCTTCTAAAGACACGAGTTTCAGAGAATCAAAGTGAACGTACTCCTGATAGAGTTGAGTGAACGCCGAGTAGTAAGCTGAGGGAGGTCGATCACCCTGTCGTAGGAGGAACAACCAGCGACGCAGTTGGTAGATCTGAGCTGCATTGTCATGACAAGAGTAGGTAGTCTCTGCGCGCTTCCAAATATCTGCAGCAGTTTCCAATAATAGATAATTCCGAGCGATGGACTCCGTCATAGAGTTAATCAGCCAAGACATCATCAGGGAGTTCTCAGACTCCCACTGAAGCCAGTCAAGAGGAGATAAAAGGAGGAGCCTTTATCGTGCCACTGATGTAACCAAATAACCGGCGGATTTTGAGGGCAAGAATGATAGAGCGAGCCCACATGAGGTTGTTGGAACAATCCAACTTCATAGTGGTGATCTGAGGAGTGCCATGGTCTGAGGGGACACAACAAGATCCAACGGAGGCCGGAGTAGGAGATGCCGCTCCACCGAAAGACATGGTGGTAGAGGAATTACTTCTAGCCATAAGGAAACCCCTATTAGAAATCGAGTAAACACCAAAAAATCATAATGAATGTCGAAGAAGGGGGGCTGCCCTCATAGAAAGATGTGTAGACCCCACATGCCCAATAAAGGGGCAAGAAATGGCGAGAAAAATGGAGAAAGGGATCGACAAAAATAAAAAGATCAATACCCCATGTGATCGGCGTCCCTAGAGTATGAGAGAGAGAGAGGAAGAGGGGTGAAGGAGGGTGAGCAGCGGCGCGGGAGACCGCTGGAGACAAACGACGAGTGGCATGAAGCGACGTGCGAACCGAGTCGCAGGGAGCAGGAAACCCACGAGAGTCGGAGGTCGAGCAATGAGCGGCGACCGAACGGAGTCGCGAGGAGCGGAGCGTGCGGGAGTCGGAGATCGAGCGGAACTCTGGAGCGGCAAATGGCTGCGGAAGAAGATAGCGGGGTTCGACTGCGAAAGATGTGTGCAAACCCTAACCTAGCTCTGATACCATGTTGATGAAAAGAGAACTGAATTGAAAAATTGTCTTGAGGTTCCCACACACGCACGCACACACACACATTAATACCTCAAATACATAAAACATAATATTCTAACATATTCCAACAATATGCTTTTCTTAGAGTTTTATCATTGGATGAATGGATTTTTAGGGCTTCTCCCTAAGTTTTCTTTTCAATCATAATCCTCTTTTCTCCCTCACCACCGTCATCCCTACCCCTTGCCGAATTCCTCTTTGGGATCATATCAATTTAGTTCGACCCGCCTAACCGCCTGCCCCTAATAGCCTCCGGTGCACATATTTAACCTGTCCTACCTACGGTTCCCACACGCTTTGCTCCCCGCTATGTCCGCCTGCCTCGCCCAGTGTCTTCCGACCTCTCCCTCCTGAACCACATCACTTGCGCCTCCTACGCGTCCCGCAAGACTCTTTGCGTAGGGTTATTCTCTCCGGTTTGGCCATCCGCGCCGGTACCTATTCCACTCACGTGTGATCCCTGTTCTGTACGCGTCAGTACTTATCCCGCTTGCGCGTGCAGGGCTTCATCGACCGCCGAGCCCCTTCCCGATTTGCCTCTCGCCTGCCCGTCTCCGCACCCCACCGGCTTCAGCAGCCTACCGCTGTTTGATCCCGTTGCCCTCAGCCTTAGTCCGCCTCCTCGCCCAGCACCGTCGCCCCATGACTCCCCATACACGCTCCTACACCGACACTGCCTCGGATGGCGCCATCAGTGCCCTTAGCCAGCGCGTGGAGGCCCACGATCAACTTCTCGCCTCCATGCAGAACTCGCTTCCCACCCTCCACTCCAAACTCAATTCCCTCCAAGATTCAGTCATCGCCTCCACCACCTCCGACACTGGCTCGCCGCGGACGAGGGTTCCATTCTCGGCGCCGTACCGCTGAGACAACCGAGTGAGCCGCCACACCAGCCCCTGCCGAGCCAGTCCACTATCTCTCTTGACATTCCATCCTTCGTCGGTGTCGACCCGATGGGGTGGATCGCCAAGGCGAAGCAATACTTCGACCTCAACTTCATGCCGTAACAAGACAAAGTCTCCACCGTTCTCGTCGTCCTTGATAGCTCCGCCCTCCATTGGGCTCGGTGGTTCCGCCAATCCAACCAGTTTCTCTCATGGCCCGAGCTCAAACAGGAGATGACTCGGCTGTATGATACCTGATATTCTGGCTCCTCTTTCAAGCATCTTTGTGGCATCCTCCAGCCAGCCAGCCTTGCTGACTATATTGATGAGTTTGTCGCCTTGGTCACCCATGTTTCCGACCTACCTCCTGACCATACATGGGCTTCTTCATGCAAGGCCTGCTTCCACATATCTTCTCTCGTCTTCACACGCACCAACCCCAGACAGTCTTCGGCTCCCTGGACCTGGCGTGTCTGGTGGAGGCCGACCTCTTCCCTCTGTCACCTGCTCCCGCGGCCGGCCACCAGGCCTACCACCAGCCTCCGCCTCCTTGGAGACCAACCGCCATGGGTCCTCCGCCGTTGCCGCCGCCTGGGGGAAACCGGCCGGGCCATCCACCGACCTCTCAACTCCTCTCGAACAGTGATTACAACGAGCTTTACATCAATGGCCTATGTTTTCGGTGCCGATAACCCTACTCCCCCAACCATGTGTGCTTTGTAAAGGAATTCCACGCTATCATCGGTGATGTCGACCTTGAGGTTACCCTGGTCGACTTTGAGGACATGGAGCTTTCAGCGGAGGATGCCTCCTTCGACCCCACCATGACTACTGCCTTGAGGACAAGACATATTTTCCATACGACAACATTGTTATGACCACTCATGCTGACGAGACACACACATGACGACGAGATGCCGTGGCGAGTCTACACTCGTAGGAAGGCGGTAGATACCAGCCCACCGGTCGTGGAAGAGATCGCCAATGCTCGATCTACCTGATTATTTCTATTTCAATGTTTTGGTTTTTACTATTTGCTGACCGTATTTTGTTATTCACACTCAACTGCTATAGAAGGTGTTGTATGCTTGTATTAGGGTTTTATCTTTGGATGAATGGATTTTTAGGATTGCTCCCTAAGTTTTATTCTCAACTCTAATCCCTCTCTTCTCTCTCACCACTGTCGGCCCTTCCCTTGCCGGATTCCTCTCTGAGATTGTATCAAGATCTCATTAACTAGATTGTCGCTAAGTTATCCACTATGCCCGCAAGGTTTGTTGGTTGATGAAGAATTGCTCGCATTGAGTTAACCCTTGTAAGTTGTCTTGTTTGTCTTCAAACAAGGGACAATCAAATTTCACATAATGTGGAATGTTATGCGGTTCGCCTCGGTGTGGTGGAAAATCTCTCGAAAACAAGTGTAAAGATTCTTCATAAGAAAAAAGGGTGTCCCGCTACATTCCCTCCATCGGATTTATTCCACGAGGAGTCGAGCCCATGATTCCTTTTTGAACCCTAGTCAGCATACCCAGCTGGTTGTCTTACGGTGGTTTGACAACCATAAGGTGACCTGCCACCGTTGTGAATGGTTCCAGCAATCCCTTGGGAAGCGGCGGTTAGGAGGCTGGGCTGCTAGACAATGGTTATTCCCCTTCGTCCTATGCCTAGACTGTTGGCAAAAGCATTGCTACATGGGGTCGGTCTATGGGGGATCGGTTGGATCCCCTATTATTTGCGTCATCCATACCAATTTAGTACATTGTGAGAGAGTCTGCGGGAAATTTGAGGGGATACTGAATATTTTGCACATATTAAGAAAATAGAGAATGAAACATGTTATGAATCACACTTATTTTGATTACCAGCGAAATAATTAAGATATAGAAAAGCGAAATGCAGAAAAATAAGAAAAACAAAAACATCACCGCACTTGCAAAACTTTTTTATAGTGGTTTTCCAAAACGTTTGGATATTTCACACTTCCACCACCGTGGGAACACAGTGTCTATCCAAACAACATTATCTTTTCCAACTGGAGATCCAAGAACCCATCATTAAGCTTTTGAAAGATGATTTAGTAACCCTTACCGAGACTTTTTTCCTAGAAAACTCGAAACCTTCTTTAATATTTTAAGGAGATCATGCAACTTATACAATGGGAAGGAGAAGGGAGGCTGAGAGGAGGATACTAGAAGATGAGGTAAGAAGGGAAATAGCCAAATCTCAACATCTGAGATCATGGTTTACATTAGAGAAAAAATAAATAAGCGTGAAGAAAGGAGGGTTCTTACTGTACTTTGATCTGCATTCTTATGCAATCTTTCAGTTTACAATTTCCTCATTTCTTCTCTTCTAATGTTTTTGAAATACTCTCTTTCTATCATTCATTTTCTTCTCTTTTCTCTACTTCACATTGATGTTCAAGTCCTTGTAGTATTTATAGCCTCTTGGATTGGAGAGCGTTCAGTTCGTAACTCTTACTTTCTTCAGGTCTGCTCGAGAGAACCCAAGAGATGTGTGGCGGGAGCATCTTTAGCTTTGTTGACTCTGCCACGTCTCTATTACGCGTCCAGACAAAATGTTCATCCGATCAACCTCGGTCGATGAACGTCTTCAGTACGATCGACGAATGCCGACAGCAAAGTCTTCCTTGATGAGCGCTGAGAGCCCAGGCTCGGTCAACAAATGACTTTTGTTTGGTCGGCCAACAACGGTCGGCGAGCATCGATCTTTTTTGGATCGCTGAGTGCTACAACATAGGACTGAATTTGACACTTAGATCTCTGATTGGCGATCGAGTACTCGTTCAGAGAGCGAGTTCCCGAACGACGAATACTTTATCGAAGATGTCTGATCCCTTCTGAGCAGACCATGACATTTCTTCTCGACACTTTTTTGTCTCCTTCGGGCTACTTCCTTTTGCTTCAGGGTAGCTCCCTCTGCGTCAGAAAAATGAGGGAGGGTCTTTAACATCTTTTTCTTGGTAAAGGTCTACTTTTTTCTTTGGCGTCTCCTGTGATTTTCTTCTTCCGGCCTCAGACCGCTTACTCAAAGGCTATGAGATTCACATTGTCCGCGTAATAGTCTGTTTGCTTAGACCACCGAAGTCTTCTCTTGTCGAGATCCAAGTGAGCTGATTTTTTCTATATGCAGTTATTAGATTAGATTCAAGAGCATTCTTATTAGAGAGAAGACAAACACACACACATATATATAGCCTTTTCTTTGGGATTCATAGTGCAAATAGAGATTGCATATTAAGTGACTTTTGTTTAACGAGTGTGATTTATGAAGAATTTTTAAGTAGTATTCAATCCTGAATGTATCTTTTTACGAAGATGTTAACCATTATAGGTGAACCTTGCTCTGATACCAATTGAAAGTCGGATTGGGGGGGGGGTGGATGCTGGATATTTTCTACAAAATAAGAGGAGAGAAGGAAACATCTTATGAATAACACTTTTTTCTGGCATCCTTCAGACTACTTTCTTCTGCTTCAAGGTAGCTCCCCCTGATATCTTTAGAGGTAGGAGCTAATTGCATGCCTAAATAGTCCACATCAGAAAACATGTGTGGTTTTCTATCATCAAATCCCAGGGGTTTTCCCAACAATATGGGAACATACACCATCACGAGGGGGGACATATGCCTTGCTTCACTTGCTGCGGAATTTGCTATCACTTTGCGAAGGGGATCCGA
Source organism: Platanthera guangdongensis (assembly GCA_039583875.1). Classification (NCBI taxonomy): domain Eukaryota; kingdom Viridiplantae; phylum Streptophyta; class Magnoliopsida; order Asparagales; family Orchidaceae; genus Platanthera; species Platanthera guangdongensis. The sequence goes on from CM077164.1 coordinate 45,464,768, forward strand.
TTTGACATCCATGATGAGTGAATTTGATGACAATTTATTAGAGGCTCTTGGAATGGATCTTGTCACGGTGCAGTGGAGAATTGACTTGAAATTGAAAGCATGTTTCTTTCCTTTTGTCTTTTGTTGATCTATGATGGAAACTTGAGATGAAGCAACGAAGGGGGCGGTGGCTAGGAGGGGGAAAGATTATTGAAAAATTATTTCATGATTTATTATTTCTCCACACGGGCATTTATACCTGAGGCTCCAAATACAAATAAAGTCCATAATAAACACAAAATAAAAAGGCAATAATACTAATTAAAAGCGAGATAAAGATATAAAAGGCAAAATCCTCAAATGTTTTGCTGCTGGTGATCCTCTTATTGCTAAATTTGCTCATCTAGAATGCGTCCCTAACAACATTAAATTGACTTTTAGCCTAGCATCTCGATCAAATGCTTTGTTCGTATCCAAGCTATTATGTATAACAAAATAACTTTTTGTACATTGTTTTTTTTTGGATTAGATCAATCTCATGATAGTGTTCTGCAGGAGGGTGGTGGAGTGGAAGTCTCACTTTGACATATGATAAGTATGCTACTTAAATAATTATTTGTTTGCAACTTTCATGCAATTCTATAGTTGATTTATACTAAGAATAATTTAGTTTTACTACTGCAGGAATTTCATATTGAAGGTTGAGGAAAAAATTCCAAAAGATACCGACCTTATTGTTATCTGCCAGAAAGGCCTGAGGTTTTCATTTTACCTAAATACTCCATCTTAAACCCTATGCTGTATAGGTCAAATATGATAGCTAAGATGTTTGAAAGATAACTAAAAACAAGCAGTAAAGGAAATATGTTAGAAATGGAGCAGATAAGAAGAAAAGTAGGACTAAGTTGTTATTGTATGATTCCATTGTTGTTTCTTCAAGACTCACACATGAAATCATGGATCAAGGCCTTTGTGCGCGCGAAGGCCATATTAAGGAAGGGGGGTCTGGTGCAACCAACAGACTTAGATGTAGACGAGTGCGGTAGAGCCACATTGAGAGCCAGGGATGCAATGGATGTTGAAAAATTGTTCGGCGCGGGCTCCACCCCATTGGATCTTAGTTGTTGAAGGTGGGCACGTCGAGGCGGTGAGGAGAATAGTGTGCAGTATCGTTGCTGGTCTCATCCGATTGAGGATCAGCTGTACTACTTAGGATAGATGCAGTGGGGTCAACGGTGGAGATTAGGGATCTTGCGGGATGGTTGTTGGGAGCTAGGATTGCTATGGAGTTTAAGCAAGATGACATACTTTGAGGCAAATCGATTTTTTGACGGTATCAAGAAGGGCATCGTCCATGCCGTAGGTAAGGGCAGGCTAGAGTCTTGGGTGGCGGAAGGAAGATGTATCATCTTTGAAGGGAATGGTCAGAACGGGAGCCTGATCCCACTATCCCGATGTCATTTGTGATCCAGAGGTCTGTTAGAAGGTGCACAAAAATGGGTGCTCGAAAAGAGCTTCTTTATAATATGGGCTCTGTTTAAAAAAATTGTGCTGCTGAATCCTGAAACCATAAACTATGATCGACATAATCTAGAGCAGCACTGTTATGGACCCCACCATTTATCATATTATATGTTGTTGCGAGTTTGCATTAGGAGTCTAGTCTTTATTAAGTCGTATTGAGTCGAGTTTTGTTTTATTACTATTTATGTATTTTTAATAATTTACGCGTCTTGATATAATTACGGGTTTGCCACCTGGGGTCCTATAAATAAGCCCTTAGTGTCCTGTAACAATGAAACTTTTCTTTCTCTCTCTAACTTCCTCTCTCTCTCTAAGCTCTCTCCTCTAAGGTTTTTCCTCTCATCTTCTTCTCCAAGTTTCTTCTTTTAATGTATCCTCTACCGCCATTTCTAGGGCTTCCCCTTTTATCCCTGTCTCCATCGATCGCCAACAAAACAAGCCCATAATATCTTGGTATCAGAGCTAAAATAGTTGTTTCTGCTTCCACAAGCCCACACCAGTCCTCCGTCGAACTCCTTTACAAGCCAATTATCTTCCTCCTTGACACACATCGATTCAAAGCCCATTGCCTTCCTCTACAACAAGCATCGTCTTCCAAACAAGAAGAGCCGCAACTTCACGTTGTTGCCCTTAAGATATCTCAAAATCCTCTTAACAGCAGTATAATGAGATTTTTTTGGGCAGGATTGGTACCTAGCACAGACACATGTAACATACATGATGTCAGGTCTACTAGCAGTCAGATAAAGGAGGGAGCCAACTATCCCTCTATACAAAGATTCATCTACAGGTTTTCCTGCATCATCTTTGCTTATATGCATACTTGTTCCCATTGGAGTTCTCATGGTAGTGGATGACTCCATACCATACTTCTTAATTAACTCCTGGGTGAACTTATACTTGGATATGGACAGACCATCATCAGTCTGTCTTACTTGGAGTCCCAAGAAGAACTTAAGTTCTCCCATTCTGCTCATCTCAAACTTCCCTTGCATAAGTTTAGCAAACTTTCTACAAAGGTTGTTTTCAGTAGAACCAAATATTATGTCATCAACATATATCTGGACTAGGATTATCTTCCCTTTGGATTCCCTAAGAAATAGAGTTTTGTCTATTTTCCCCCTTGAAAATTTGTTCTCAATGAGAAAAGTAAACAAAGTTTCATACCAAGCCCTTGAGGCTTGTTTCAAACCATATAGGGCTTTTCTAAGCCTATACACATAATTAGGATAGAGTGGATAAATAAAACCTGATGACTGTTCTACATAGACTTCCTCCTTTAAGTCTCCATTCAGGAATACTGACTTAACATCCATTTGGAACACTTTGAAACCCTGATACGCAGCATATGCTAGAAATAGCCTTATTGCTTCCAACCTTGCCACAGGGGCAAATGTTTGATCAAAGTCTATGCCCTCTTCCTGCCTGTATCCTTTGGCAACAAGCCTTGCCTTGTTCTTAATTATGATCCCACTCTCATCTAGCTTGTTCCTGTAGATCCACTTAGTCCCTATGACATTGTGATCTTTTGGTTTAGGAACTAACTTTCAGACCTTGCATCTCCTGAATTGATTCAACTCCTCCTGCATAGCATCAATCCAGTATGAGTCTTGTATAGCTTCTTCAAATCTTTTAGGTTCATGTTGAGACAAGAAGCTTGAGCATAGTACAGTATTCAAGCTCCTGCTTCTAGTTTGAACCCCTTGTCTAGGATCACCAATAATCTGGTGTACAGGATGATCCTTTAAATGTCTAACTGCTGGAGGGAGTCTGTCTACAGTTTGACTTTCTCCATTTTCTTCATTCGACTGTACTTCATGGTATTCATCAGCATCTTGTGAGTCTTGTACTCCCCTTGGACAACAACCATCATTTTCTTCTTCCTGCCTTGCAGTTTGATCATCTTTGATAGTCAGCATATCCATCTTCTCTTTTATACCTGTAGAGCTACAAGAACTACTAGGCAACTCAATGTTAATAAGTCTTGATTCATCAAATATAACATGAACAGACTCTTCTACAACTTGTGTAGTCAAGTTATAGACTCTATATGCCTTACTATTGTTGTTGTATCCAACAAATATCCCATCTTGAGATTTGACAGTAAACTTTGTCAGGTAAGACTTGCCATTGTTAAGCACATAATACTTGCAACCAAAGATCCTAAAATAGGATAAGTTTGGTTTTCTGCCTTTCATAACCTCATAGGTTGTCTTTTTGTGGCTCTTAGTGATAGAAGCCCTATTGAGCAAATGACATGCAGTGTTTACTGCCTCAGCCCAGAAATATTCTGGGAGAGAAGTGTCACTCAATAGAGTTCTACCAGGCTCAATGAGAGTCCTATTCTTTCTTTCAGCAATTCCATTTTGCTGAGGAGTTCTAGGTGATGAGAATTCCTGATGAATCCCAAATTTTTCACACAACTTTGTCATATTTTCAGATTGAAATTCAGTTCCATGGTCACTTCTGATTTTGACCACTGAATTGTTCAGTTCATTCTGAATTTGCTTAACAAAGTTGCAGAAAATAGTTGAGGTTTCAGATTTCTGCCTCAGAAATAAAACCCATGAAAATCTAGAATAATCATATACAATCACAAATGTGTAGACTTTCATACCTAGACTCTGAACTGACATTAAATCAAATAAATGCATATGCAAGAGATATAAACACCTCACCGAGTCTTTGGTTTCTAGGCTATGAAAGGAGGATCTGGTCTGCTTGCCTTTTTGAGAAGCTGAGCATATTCTATCCTTAATGCACTTAACTTGAGGATCATTTCTCACTAACTCTTTATTAAAGAGTTGACCAATAGTTTTGTAGTTTAGATGAGCTAGCCTCTTGTGCCATTTGACACAAACAGAGGCTTTCTCATCAGCTACCAGACAAATAGGAGAATCTTTATTCTCACTCACAAAGTTTTGACAATACACATTTCCTTTTCTATAACCAGTCAACATGATCTTCTGATTACTTGACCTTTTAATATGACAACCATTCTTAATGAATGAAATGTCATATCCAAGATCACTCAGTTGACTTATGCTTATCAAGTTATGTTTCAAACGCTTCACATAAGCCACTTGAGTGATAGTAATTGAGCTGTTAGAAATGTTACCAAACCCTTTGATGACTCCTTTTTCAGAACCACCAAAGATTACTTTAGGTCCATTCAATATGGGTGAGTAGTCCTTCAACAATCCTCTTGTTCCAGTCATATGTCTGGAACATCCACTGTCCAAGTTCCATAAATGGGCATGACCACTTGGACTTATCTGTAACAAATAATTACTTAACCTTAGAACCCCAATTGTTATTGGGTCCTTGGTTCAGGTTAGACTGAAATTTAACATAATTTGTAGCAGCTCTTCTTCCAGGTAAGCTGACATTCATCCTGACACTAGTGTTGTGCCAACAGTCAATGACAAAGTGTCCCACCTTGGCACAACACCAGCACTCATATCTATTATACCTCTTTTTAGGTACAGTTTTAACAGCTTTGCTGTCAGCTGTTATTTGCTTGAGTGCTGGATATCTCTTGTCATTCAGAATATCAGGCTTACCATGACCATATATTATATCATGATCATAACTATTGGTAGGCTGTTGCACTTTTCTGAGAGCAATGTGAGGATTGAAGACAAGTGACTTAACTGGGGCTTTCCTTTTAGCCGCCCTAGTATTTCCTTTAAAACCCAATCCTGCCTTACCTTTTTGAGACACAAAGTCATCAATTAAGGGTAGGACAGATTTTGACTTAGAGAAACTAGCCACTAGATCCTTTTCCTTCTGAAGTCTGACTTCCAGACTTTTGATTTGATCACTCTTGAATATGATTGTTCCCATCTGAATAACAGTTATGTTTTTCAGCTTGGCAATCTCATTCATCTTCCGATCCAGCAGCTTTTCTGAATCAGATGCAGCCAACTTAAGAACTGCAATTTCCTTAGCCTGAATTTTAGTCAGGATTTTGCATTTCTTAAATGCCTACAGCAAATCACCATATTCATCTATAAGTTGATGAATATCTCCTTCAGATTCAGATCCATCCACATCTCTTGATGCAGATGCTTCTGATTCCGAGCCAGTGTAATAATCAGAGTCTTCAGATAAGCTTTTTACCTTACTGGGACCAGGCTGATCCTGACAGTGATCTTCATCAGTCAGGGCCATCAGCCCTTTGCACTGATGATCTTCAGTTCCATTTATTGAGTCCAGCAATTGCAAGAACTCAGTCTCTTCTTCTGTTGCAAACAGACCAATATAAGCTTCAGCATCAGATTCAGAATCCGAAGATGATGGATCTGTCCAGCTTTTCTCTTTCTTTGCTACAAAGGATTTCTCCTTCTTGTTCTTATACTGAGACTTCTTCTTATCTGCAGATTCCTTCTTTTGTCTGGACAATCAGCTACTACATGTCCAGGTCTGTTGTAGCAATAACACACAATCTTTGTAGTTGTTGATTTGCTAGATTTTGACATACTCTTATCCTTTCTAGATGACTTTCTTTTCTGATAATATTCATCCTTGTACTGAGAGGAGAATGACTTAGTTCTCCACTGCTTCTTATTCAAAAATCTCTGAAACTATCTTGTGAAGACAACAAAGTTCTCATCAGAGTGATTGCTGTCTGAGGTGTGACTATCAGAACTTTCAGAGATCACTTCTGCAGCTTTCTTAGGAGGAGATGAAGACATCCTCATGTCCTTTCTTGTGGCTTCTGCCTTGAAGGCCACTGACTTTTCTCTATGATCAACTTTAATAATTTTCTCTTCCTCCTTTCTGGCCATGAGTTGCATTTTATAAGAAAGCAATTTGCCAAATAGTGTTGGAGAGATTTCTGCCAGTCTGGCCACTTCCCTGATGGCACAGATCTTAGTGTCCCAATCCTTAGTCAAAGATCTAAGGAATTTATCATTCAACTCATATGTACTAAAGACCCTTCCATATGACATTAGTTCATTCACAATTCTGAAGAACTTCTTGTAACATTCAGTGATGCTGTCTGATTTGTTTTGTATGAAGCTCTCATATTCCTGATTAAGCATTGACTTTTTATCTTGCCTAACTTCTTCTGATCCCTCCATGTAGACTATCAATGTGTCCACATCTCCTTGGAGGTTTTACAATGAATCAGATTTTGGAATGTTGAGTCATCTATGACACTCACTATAATATTCTGAGCTCTCTTGTCCATAGTAGCCAAAATAATCTCATCTTTAGTCATTTCTGAAAATTCTTTTGGTGTCCTCTGATTAACATCAAGAACTGAGACTTTCATTGTAATATAAAACCCTTCCTTAACAGTTATATATATATTCTTGGATCAGATGCTTACATAAACAATCTGACCCTTTCTTTTCATATTCCAAAGATTTCTTTCATGCATATGAGCAACTTCATGGAACCAAGTTCCTTATGATTTTCTCCTGAACCCATCTTTTCTAATTTATTCTGCCTCACAGATCTTATTCAGACTGTTAGTCTATCTTCGAGAAACCTCCCTCTGATACCACTTGAAAGAATTGGTTTCAAGATAACTTAAACACCTAGAGGGGGGGGGTGAATAGGTTCAATTCCTTTTTACTCTAAGGCAAAATATTAATTCAGTTAATCAATTAGAATCAAACAGTTCTACAGCTATCACATCACAGAAATCACAATATCACACACAATCACAGATGACACACAGGTTTATAGTGGTTCCCCAAATGATGGGTACATCCACTTTCCCCCTTCGCCTATCTAGCAGTGTGTTAGATTCAGCCTAACTTCTTCCTTCCTTCTCAGATCCACAGATCTTACAGCTCAGAACCCAGTCAAGGTTCCTACAACTCAGACTGAGTCCACACTCCTACAACTCAGACAATTAAGCCCTACCTCAGCCTTCACCCAGGCCTACAACTCAGAGAATTAAATCTCCTACCTCAGGCACACAGCCCTACCTCAGCTTTCCCAAGACCTACAATTCAGAGATGTAAATCTCCTACCTCAGGCACTCAGCCCTACCTCAGCCTTTATAAATTAGGCTTACAACTCAGATCAATAATGATATTACAGAAAAATGATATAAAATAAGTTTTATCTTTCACCCAAGTTGAGAGAGAATGAGTAGAAAGTTTTTTGATCAGTTCTTGAGGAATCTGATTACACAAAAATCAACCTGTCTTTGACTTTCTTCAAAGCATCTTGAATCTGAACACAGTAAGGTTGAATTTCTTGAAGTTGATTTTCAATCAGCTTCCTTCTTAAAATCCAGAAATTAATCTGAATTCTTCTTTGCAGATTAGTTCAGGATCTGCTCTTAAGAGACTAGTTGATGATAGTCTTTTTCTTCACTTGAATTGTTGGAGCTCTCTCTCTCTACAAATTCTTCTGAAGATATTTTGAAATTCTTCACTTAGATCCACTTGAAATCTCTAACTGGATTTTCTTGTGTATGTTGGATCTTCTGTTGTGATTGTGTTTTTGTGCACTTCTTTCTCTTCAATTGATAGAATCTGTCTTTATATAGACTTCATCCAAAGTTACCGGCTGATCCGGTTGCTAACCAACTTCTGACAGATCTGACAGTTGCAGTAGACTTGTTGGTTATGACAGCTGTCAAGTCTCCAGTCACTTCTTGAAACTTTGTCTCTGTCAGGAAAGTTTTGAGTCTGAACTTCACATGTGTTGACACAAGTAGACTAAGTGTCGACACAATCCTTGGTGGTGTCGACACAGCTCTCATGGTGTCGACACTGCTTCTCGACATAACTTCTGTAAGAATGTGTCGACACAAGTCCTGTGTGTCGACACAGTCACTTCTTGTCTTGACACAATTAACTTAGAAGAAATTCTGGTGTGTGTGTCGACACAGTTGATGTCGACTGAACTTTCTGTGTGTCGACACAAGTCCTGTGTGTCGACACAGTTGATGTCGACTGAACTTTCTGTGTGTCGACACAAGTCCTGTGTGTCGACACAATTTCTTCTGGTGTCGACACAACTTTTCCAAGTGTCGACACAATTGACTCCAGGTGTCGACACAGCTTTTCTCAAGTGTCGACACAAGTCTTCACAAGTGTCGACACAGCTTCTTCTGGTGTCGACTCATGTACTTAGAAACGTTTTCCTGCATATTCTTAACCTGCACATATAAACTCAAAACAACATCAAATACACCTTGATGAATATCATTGAGCTAAGTGAGACTTCTCCAAATCCGGTACACATTTTCCAATGTACCAAACAGTTAGTAATCATACATGCGGTGAAGGTGTGGAGACCCTATCTTTTGGGCCGCAAATTCACCGTTGTGACCGACCAACGACCATTGAGGCACCTATTGGAGCAGAAAATTGTCACCACAGAACAACAAAAATTCATGGTGTAATTGCTTGGGTTTGAGTATGACATAGTCTACCAACCGGGAAAGGAGAACAAGGTGGCCGATGCACTTTCTAGAAAGGAAGGGAGCCCGATGTTATGGATGGTTTATAATGAGATGGAAGCCAGACTTCAAGCTTTGAGTGGTGCTGAGTGGGCCATATGGGATAAAATACATGAGGCGGTCAAGCTCGACAAAAGGGCGAAGAAGATTTGTGCTAAGTTAGAGAAACACGAGGAAGGGGTGGATGACTACATCATGAGGGGAGGTTTAATTTACTAAAAAAGTGGTGTCTATGTGCCAAAAGTACCGATGCTTCACGAAGAGATTTTGGGTCACTTCCATAACAGCAAGGTCGGAGGACATTCCGGGTGGTTGCAGACTCATATCAAGGTAAAGCACATCTTTTACTGGGAAGGCTTGAAGAGTGAGGTGAAGGCATGGGTTGCCCGATGTGACATATGCCAAAAGATAAAGTACTATCAAAGGAGTCCTATGGGGTTGTTACAACCGTTACCAACACCGGAAAAGATTTGGGAAGTTCTATCTATGGACTTTGTGGAGGGCTTACCTACAAGCAAGGGGTCCGATGCAATATTGGTAGTGGTGTATAGATTGAGCAAAGGGGCCCATTTCATTTCTCTCCGACACCCTTTTACGGAGAGTAGCGTGGCCAAGATATTTGTGGAGAACGTGGTGAGGTTGCATGGAATACCAAGGAGCATCGTGACGGACCGGGGTGCGTTGTTCATGAGTTCGTTTTGGCAAGAACTTTTCATTTTGCAGTGTAGCAAACTGAAGGCAAGTTCATCCTACCATCCCCAAACGGATGGACAGACGGAGGTGATAAATAGAACCTTGGAGCAATATCTACGGTGCTACTGTCATGAAGAACAAGCGAGATGGAGAGAGTATTTACCATGGGCGGAGTATTGGTACAACAACTCGTATCAGGCTTCGATTGATACGACCCCATTTGAGGTGATTTATGGGAGGAGCCCACCAAGGTTGAGCAGTTATGAGAAAGGGACGACCAAGGATGACGAGGTTGTAAAGGAGTTACTAACTCGGGACGAAGTTCTCACTAAGGCGAAGAAGGCTTTATGTAAGGCGCAAGGGATGATGAAAAAAATATTGTGATCAGGGGAGGAGGAACGTAAGCTTCGAGCCGAGAGACTACGTGTACCTCAAGTTACAACCTTACCGACAAGGGTCGTTAAAAAAAATTTTTAATGTCAAATTATCTCAAAGATACTATGGGCCTTTCAAGGTGTTGTAACGCGTCAGAGAGGTGGCATACAAACTTGAATTACCCGCTTCCTCTCTTTTGCACCCGGTGTTCCATGTCACCGCCTTGAAGAGGAGGATTGAGGAACCAGAGCAGGTGATGAAGGAGCTACCAAATTTTGATGACGAAGGGAACATGATGCTGAAGCCAAAAGAAGCTCGCCGCTACCGGCAAGGGAAGAGGGGTAGGGATGGAAAAAAGGCATGACAAGTGTTGGTACGCTGGCACGGGGTGCCATTGGAGGAGGCAACATGGGAGGAATATGAGGAAATGAAGACCACGTTTCCAAACCTCACCCTTGAGGACAAGGGAGTTCTTGAAGGAGAGGGGAATGATGAAGTTCCGCTAAGGAGGAGCGTTCGGGTTCGAAAACCAAGTCGACGACACTGCTTTGGGGGCGCGCGAGGGGGCAGTTCAGGCTTGGGTTTGACCCGATTTTTGTTTGGGTTTTGTCTTGGGTCACCTGATTTTGGTTCTTGTTTGGGGGTTGTGGGTTTTGTTTGTATTTGAGATTTTTGTTTGGTTATGTTTTGTATGGGCTTGGCTTAAGGGATTTGTGGGGACTCATTAGTGAGATGAAATATATGGAGGAGGATTAGGGCATGGGAAAGGAGGACATTTGGAGGAATTGTTTCCCGTGAGCTCTCTAGGAGCGGAATTGGCGGCGGACTGGGACTTCATTTCCGGCGAGCTTGGGAGCGGTGTGCGGCGATCCGGTCGACATTCACTTGGGCTAGCTGGGAGGCGAGTGCAACCCAGGCTAGGAGTCTTTTCCGCAGATCTGGACGGACGTTCAGCGGCGTACCTTCAACTGCATCCAGGTTTAAGTGTTGTAGAAATTGTTAGTTGATTTTTTGGGAGAGTCCGATGTAGGTACTGTGCGGGTTGCAGTGGTCGTGGTTTGTCTGCTCTTCTTTTGAGACTGGGGTTTGTGCTGGAAATCTTAGCTATTATTAATGTGCATAAGTTGTTTTTTTTCATGATATTGTGTTGTGCTGTGGGTAAATGAAGGTGTTGGTTGGCTGATTGTGAAGAGTTGGGAGTTGACAGTGGTGTTATTGAATGTTCAAGGGGATAGGAAGTAGGTGCGCTACAAGTGTTTGGTGAATTGCCTGAACCAGGTTGGCTGTTGTGTGGGTGGTTGGAGACATTGTCATTGGACTCGATCAACGAGTTCTCAACACATGCTACCCTAGACTCTTCTTAATTCTACGACACTCATCTCATGGCTATGTACAAGCCTCTACACTATCTTCAATATCTAAGAATATTTTAGACTCTTCTACAATAATCTACTTCTGCAAAATTTCTCACCATTCTAGAAACTTATATGTACGAGTAGAGTTCTCTAGAAGGTTCTACATTCTTTTAGAATATTGTATATTATTCTACACCCTACTAGAATATTGATACGAATAAGAACACACTCGCATTAATTTGAAAACACACAGATACAATCCAGAGTGAATTCCGGCCAAGATCAAGGAGGCTGGGTCCTCCAATGACCCCTCTCAAATGAGAGCTCAAAACCCTAATAACCAAAAAGATATCCAAACCTAGATTCCTCTCCCTTATATAGATGAGGGAGGCTACAATGCAAACACATTTAAGTAAATATTTAATTATTAAATAATTAATATCAATCAAGTACTAACACAAATTAATTACAAACATTAATCACGACGATTTCCAAGTACACGCTCCGGTGGTCGCAGTGGGTAGTTGTTCCGGCGTAAGCATGAGGGTACCATTCTCTTGCCCTTAAAAATTGACCTTGCCCACAAGGTCGAACATTAAATGTTTGTCCGGATCTTTAGTAATAGGAGGAACATATACTTTATGGCTTCAGTTAGGGAAACCTGGGACCGGATAGAGAGGGAAAAAGGGTGAAAAGATGGGTGTGAAAGCAGGTTGTGTTAAATGAAATTGGAGGAGAGGAGCAAGAGTGAACTAATAAGAGGGAGAGAGATGGGGCACAGTGAGAGAGGAGGAAAAAAGCCTGTGATAAAGTTTGTGGTGGCGTGTAGTGGGGGCAGCAACGAAAGTCAGAGAAACAAGGAAAAATAATAACAAGGAGAGATGTGCAAATATGGAAGGAGGACAGGTGCGGGCCTTGAAATCGCCAGGCGAGCGGGCTTGCAGTGAAGCTGGTGGACGGCGACGCTGTGTCGAAGGGCGGGTGAAGCGACGACGAGGTGGGTTGTTGCAGTAGGCGGGAGAAACGACTGAGCGAGACGTGGCGGGGAGCCAGGAGCCATCGTGTCGGATCCGCAGCGGTCGGAAGAGGTCGGAGGCGGAGTCGTCGGCTGTGTTCGTTACTCGGGGGAAACTTTTCGGCGGAAGCAGAGGTCGTGAGGCAGTGTTGAAGGAGGCGGGCTGGACGACGACACTGGCGGGGGCGCACAGCGGCCGTGGAACAATGGATGGTCTCGGCGCTGGGCCAGGGCTTGCACAAAGGAATACATCGCGTTGAGGGCGGAGGATTGTTCGTCCAGGCGACCTTCGATGGCGGCAAGTGTACCCAGCGTGGCTCGAGCCTCGATGATGTGGAAAGAGTGGGCGGGGGCGGCAGGTCGGACCATTGATACGAACAAAAACACACTTGCATTAATTTGAAAGCACACGAATATAATCCGGAGCGAACTCTGACCAAGATCAATGAGGCTAATAGCCAAAAAGATATTTATATAGATGAGGGCGGCTACAATGCAAACACATTACAACAACAACAACACTCAAACATTTATCCCACTATTATGGGGTCGGCTATATGGATCCTTTGTCGCCATTGTGCCCTATCTTTTATCAAATGCAAACACATTAAAGTAAATATTTAATTGATTAATATTAAATAATTAATATTGTAGAGAAGGAAAACTGAACCTTGTATATATGTTCACTTGTATCAAATACAAAGAATGAATACATATTTATAGGATGAAGAAAGAGAGGAGAAGGTCATATACATGATGTGAGACTAAAGAGGAGAGAAATAATCAATAAAAATACATAATAGGCCTTTTCAAATGGGTTTCTCTAACACTCCCCCACAAGCTGGACCGTACAAGTCATAAGCACCCAACTTGGACAAACATTGGTAAAATAAGGTACTTGATAAAGCTTTTGTTAGAATATCAGCAACTTGATCAGTGCCCGGAACATGCTTTAATTCAAGTTTCTTCATTTGAACTTTCTCTCGAATAAAATGACAGTCAACCTCGATATGTTTTGTGCGCTCGTGAAATACCAGATTCTTTGCAATGTGTATGGCCGCTTGACTGTCACAAAATAGAACAGCAGATGAGAGAAGTTTTACCCCTAGGTCAACAAGGAGGCTTTCGAGCCATGTGAGTTCTGAGACAACCGATGTCATCGATCGGTATTCAGCTTCCGCGGAGGATCGAGCAACCACAGTTTGTTTCTTACTTTTCCATGTAATGAGATGACCGCAAAAATATGTACAGAATCCACTGGTTGACCGTCTATCGTCCAGGGAGATAACATAATTGACATCAGAATATGCGACTAATGTTGGAGTAGAGTTGGAGGGTTTGTAAACCAACCCTTGACCCGGAGCTGCCTTAAGTTATCGGTGAATCCGTTCAACCGCCTGCAAATGAGAAACTCGGGGAGCTTACATGAACCGACTGACAATCCCAACATCGAACGATATACCAGGCCTCGTGACCGTTAGGTAGATCAATTTTCCCACAAAGCGTCGATAGTATTCCAGGTTCTGGAGGGGCAGATCGTCATCAGAGGCATGAACACTCAGCTTGTGATTGACCTCCATCGGAGTAGTAGCTGGTTTGTAACCATACTGGCCAGCGTCTTTAAGAAGATCAAGACAATACTTCCGTTGGGAGAGGAAAAGCCCATCCGGACATCGTGCGACCTCAAGACCGAGGAAGTAGCGAAGAGGCCCCAGGTCTTTAGTCTGAAACACAGTGCTAAGATGCTGTTTGGCCGCATGAATCCCCTTCGAATCATCCGCAGTGAGAAGGATGTCATCAACATAAACCAACAAAAGGACTGTTCCTGTTGCCCGGTGTCAAGTGAATAAGAAGAAGTCTGCGGAACTGCGAGTGAAGCCCATGTCCCGAACAACCTTGCTGAACTTATCAAACCACGCCCAAGGGGATTCTTTGAGACCATAGATGGATTTCTTTAGAAGACATACCCGAGACTCCCCCGTGGTTTCAAACCCGGGCGGTTGGCGCATATAGACGGTTTCCTGAAGATCACCATTCAAGAACGCATTCTTGATATCCAGCTGATGAAGGGGCCAGTGGTGATGCACAGCCACGGAAAGGAGGACACGAACGGTGTTGAGCTTGCCCACCAGAGAGAAGGTTTCCTCATAATCAAGGCCGTGCTGCTGAGTGAAGCCCCGAGCCAGCAGACGGGCCTTCAGACGGTCAACAGTGCCATCAGGAGCATGTTTGATGACGAACACCCATTTACACCTAACAGGTTGCTGACCAAGAGGTAAATGAACAATGACCCAGGTCTGGTTGGCCCAAAGGGCCGCCATTTCCTCGTCCATGGCAGCCCGCTAGCCGGGATGCTGAAGCGCCTCCTGCACAGAGTTGGAGACCGAAATAGAGGATAATGTGGTGACAAAGTGAAGAAGCGACGGTTAGAGGAGGTGAAGAGAGACGTAATTTTCCATCGGATGAGCGGTGGAGGCTGGAGCCGGAGCAGCAGGCTACATAGCGTCACAGTTCGAAGCCGACTGCAGCGGGGCAACGGGACGAGAAAAGCGACGAGAATAGACCCGGATGACAGAGATGACAGGGCGTACAACGGGCTCCGGAAGAGGAGCGAGATCCAGAGCAGAGAAGAAGGGAGGATCCTCCCGAAAAGTGACATCTGCAGAAATGCTCACCTTGCGGGCAGTGGGCAAATAACACACATAGCCCTTTTGAGTGCGCGAGTAGCCAACAAAGACATATTTGGCCGCACGGGGATCCAACTTGTCGGTAGATGGTCTGAGGTGGTGAACATAGCATGTACACCCAAAAATGCGGGGAGTAAGAGGGAAGGCCGAAGAGGAGAGAAGATGGGGCTGAAGGGAGTAGCATTCTGGAAGAGGACAAAGGACGGTAGTCAGTTGATAAGGAAATAGGCCGTGGAGAGCGCAAAGTTCCAGTATGGTTTGGGAACCCGTATTTGAAGCATAAGAGAGCGAGCCATATCAAGAAGATGACGATTCTTGCGTTTGGCGACACCATTCTGTTGGGGGGTATATGCACAAGATGTTTGATGACTAACCCCAAACTCGGAGCAGAGGGTCGTGAAGTCATGGCCAGTATACCCGCGCGCATTATCAGTGCGAATAGTTTGAATGGGCGCAGAGAATTGAGTGCGAGTCTCAAGAATGAAGGCCCGAAAGACGCGGGGAAGCTCAGAACGGTCACGAAGTAGATACAAGCATGCCATGCGAGAATAATCATCGATAAATGTTAGAAAATAACGGTAGCCAGAAATGCTAGTAATCTTGTACGGACCCCATATATCGGAATGTTCTAAAACAAAAGGAGCAGAGCTCCGAGTACAATGAGAAGGAAAAGATGAACCTGGCTGCTTGCCAAAAATACAGGTTTCACACTGAAAAGCAGGAAGAGATATATCCGGGAGAGCCTTCTGAAGGACGGGAAGAGGAGCATGACCAAGACGCCGATGTCAATCCGAAGAGGAGACAAATGCGAGGAGAGTAGGAGAGTCATCAAGAAGGTAGAGCCCGTTCTGCAGTCGCCCCATAGCAATGATAGTGCGCGTCTGCTGATCCTGTATCAACAAATAAGAAGAAGTAAATGTCACAGAGTAATTTAAATTAATAGTAAGACGACCAACAAAAAGTAAGTTGAAAGGAGAGCCCGAAACATGAAGAGCCGAGCGCAAGAGGAGGGAGGATACGAGAGGAATATCAGCACAGCCAGAGACAGGGACAACAACCCCATTAGCCACAGTAATGTACTTCGGGTGAGGAGAAAACAAGTACTGAAGCGGGCGAACAGATGTGATGTGATGAGTGACACCAGAATTGATGATCCAACGCGGGCCAGTGGAGAGGCAGACGATACCTTCATTGGAGATGGAGGCAGCGGAGGCAACTGAGGCCGGTGGGCGGCTGAGCAAGCCATGAAGATGCTGAAGCTGAAGGCAAATCTCGTCGAGGTCAGTACGAGTGGGAGAGGAGTCGGTGGCAGCAACAAAGGCCTGTGGACGAGGAGGACGACCATGCTTGCGATATCACGTGGCTTCAAGATGTCCGTCTTTGCCGCAGAAAGAGCACTTAGGCCAAGGCCGGCCACCCCGACCACGCCCGCGAGAATCAGAACGGCCCCCGCAAGCTGAAAGAGGGAGATGCAATAAAGGTGCAGGGGCCTGGTGGACAAGGGCCGGAGAAGGAGGTCCAGACAAATCCGGAGGCGGGGAGACATTGAGGAGCATCGAGCACACATCCGAGAAGGAAGGTCCTAGTGAGATCTGATCGTCCCCTTTTTGATCAAACAGTCAACAAAATACACGATTTTAAAAAAATAAAAAATGAAATCCGACCGAATTTTAAAAAACATTTTTATAGAAAATTAGATCTTACATTAAAGATAAAAAAATCTAATTAAGGTTTTATAATTTATTTTAGAAAATAAGTTTTTTTACAGGATTAAAATAAATTTTTTTTGTCCGACGAACGGACCTTCCTTTAGGTCCGCTGATCGGACCAAAAAATTTTCCCCTCATAATGAAAGGGCTAGGATGGAAAGGTGCTATCCACACTCCATCTTGAATTATAAATAAAAGGAATACCTATCAAAAAGGTGTGAAATCCTCGGATGATGAAATCTAGCAAGTTGCCAAAGGGACTTCTGAGTTTTATTGAAATACCAATTGAACGTATTGCCAACTATGACTAATGTAGACAATAATGAAAAAGTACAGAGATGATTGGATTCTTCATAAATAAACAATCAACATATCCCTCTGAAGTCACGAAGGAGCTCCGTGTAAAATGTATGGCTCCATTTGCCATGTAAAAACTATGGCTCCATCCGTTAAGGATCACTTAATAAATATCATCTGTTTGAACATAAAAATGGATGAGGTTTATTAGGTGAGCATTAACAAATGACAATTTAACCTCTCTTTTCATGACAGCCACCACCGTGCCAACAGAGCCTATGATGGTTGTGGCAGTCTTAAACGCATGGGTTAAACCGTCATTCGTTAAGGATTACCTAACTAATATCATCCGTTTGAACATAAAAGTTGATGAAGTTTTACAGATGGATGTTGCAGAGTAGCAGGCCGCGGAATAGAAGCAGATAGACGAGCAGACCGCTGAAGAGCAGGGCGCTGAAGAGCAGTCCGCGGAAGAGCAGGACGCTGAAGGCAGGCCGCTGAAGGCAGGCCGCTGAGGGCAGGCCGTTGAAGAGGAAGCGGGTAGACAAGCAGACCGCAGGAGATCAACAGAGGCGAACAGAGAAGGGGAGTCCGCGAGAGGCCGGTTAACCTGGCTCTGATACCATGTAGAGAAGGAAAACCGAAGCTTGTATATATGTTCACTTGTATCAAATACAAAGAATGAATACATATTTATAGGATGAAGAAAGAGAGGAGAAGGTCCTATACATGATGTGGGACTAAAGAGAAGAGAGAAATAATCAATAAAAATACATAATGAGCCTTTTCAAATGGGCTTCTCTAACAAATATCAATCAAGTACTAACACATTAATTACAAACATTAATCACGACGGTTTCCAAATGCGCGCTCCGACGGTCACAGCGAGTAGTCGTTCCGTCGTAAGCATGCAAGTAACAAATATTCTAGATATGTCTACAGTCTTCTGGAGATTCCTGCAATCTTCTACGCTATAGAATATCTCGTCCGTGCTTAAATCTTGCACACCGTGTTAACACCTTTTATGCTTGTATATACTCAATGTAAAACATACTCCTATGCCTTTTAGTGTGATCCTCCACTTGATGCAATCCAAATCGTTTGGATTCATCCTTTATCATTCATGCACTAAGTATGCAAAACAAGTATCCATACCATAGTTTATTGCTCCATGTTGTCTTACGGGCCAACCGATATTGCCATCCTTTGTCGCAAGCCTCTATCGTCGTGCTGAGCCTTTACACTAAAGCCTTACACCTTATGACATGATGATCATTCAATTGATGGGTTTTCTGTACATAAGTGGAACAACACATCACATGTGCGTAGCGAAATAAATTTACAAGAACAACCCAAAAGAGTAAAAGTTATTGCGATATGCGTAAATCAAGAAATAAGAATAAACAAGAAGAGCATAGTACCTGGATGAGATTGAGTTTCTACCTAATCAAGATGCTCCAAAGATCCAACCCAAGAAGCTTTCTCTAACAGTAGACGACCGAGTCCATGCAGAAATAGATCTGTGACTGTACAGGTATCCACACGAGTGAAAGAAAACTCCAAGATCTTGTCATACAAGGATTAGGTCGGAGAAGGAGTGCTCTCTGCGTCTCCATAAATTGCTAGATTCATTTCCAATAGAGGCGGCGATAAGAAGAAGCCACGACGAGCACTAGAGTTTGGCTCAAGTCACGGCTTCAAAAGCATACACATAACTAACATTCAGAAAAACCCTTTTCCAAGTCTATTTATACCCAAGGATATCAAACGGATAATATCCCCCTTAGAAATCTGCCAAAACTCAACTTACGTCGATATGCGTCGACTTACAGTCGACGTGTGTCGATAAGAACTCGTCGCAATGTCGAGAAGCATTTGACAGCATTCGATGCAACCTGCGTCGACACGCAGTAGAAGCACTTGTGTCGAATAGATGTCGACGTTACATCGACATCTACTCAACGTAACACCGACATCTACTCCACGTAAAGTCAAATAAGGACCGGCTTCGACTTTGAGCTCAGCTTCGTCGACGTGCGTCCATACACACTCGACGCAACCCGTGAACTTTCTCCAAGTCATAGGATCTGCCCCTTACTCATATCTCATATGAGTGAGGCTAGCACAATCCTTCCTCCAACTCCTCCAAACACTCTTATGTGCGACTAAAGTCTCACAAGCAATGAGCGACATCTAACAATATTGTGAACAATATAGAGTCATATTGGTTAGCAGCGAGACTAACTGTTTGACTACTGTCAGATCACCATAAAAATACTAACAGTCTCCCACTTGATCTAGAATGTATCAACAAAAGTCTCACATGCAATGAGCGACATCTAACAATACATCATTGCTACCCAAGCAATAAGAGTTCATAACTCAACAAGTGTTTTGTGACCAATGTATCAGTGTTGTCATGTTCTTTTATCATTTACATCCAGATTGAACTAGAGGTACAGATTGTGTCACCCTCATAATTATTCATTCCCAATTTCTTGATCAAAAATGAACTTCCAAAAATTGGCGAGCTCAATATCATGTATTGACTCAACCATGTATAGCCATACATTTTTCAGTTCCATTCCATCTAAGGGCTCATGGATGTAACTCATGTCATATATGAGGACAAATCCCATTTCTGTCAACACACAAACACTCAAATGATTTGTAATATACCAAATAACCACCGTTATCATCAGCCTTTCTCAAGAAAGACTTTTGATGGCATCAAAGTACGTTCTTCCTCATTTGATGAATGTTATGACTTCAGGTCAAAGGACCACAAACACCATTGCCTCTTGAGTTCTACTTGTGACACGTTCATATAACAATCCACAAAATAACCTCAAGGTGGGTCTGTCCATTACAACTTTTTTACTAACAAGTACTTATGTGATGACTTGATATCACAATATCATGACCTGTGAGAACCGGTCATCAGTCAACGCACAAACTAGTTTTAATGTATCATCATCGCCCTTAGTTTCTATGATGATACGTCGACTAAGGACCATTTAAGAATGAAGCTTCTTATAAACACAAGCTCTCACATTCAAGTCACGCACTTGAATTCCTATAGAAACAAACATCATAAGGACAATTATTATGTTAATTAATTTATCATATAAAAATAATTGACATAATAAAAGAATTTGCCATAAATGTAAAGGGAAATATACAATACTCTATTCATCACATGAATAACAACCGACACATATACAATCCACAAGTCTCTCACTAGAGACGATCATTCAGGTATCTAATACCTATTGATATAGTATGATCATCATGTTTTCTCTGTGAAAGAGTCTTATTTAGTGGATTCACAATATTTTCCTCAGTCGGTACTCTACATATACTCACATCTACTCGATTGACAATCTCTTGAATAAGATGGAACCGCCGAAGTATGCGCTTAGAGTGCTGATGAGATCCAGGTTCCTTAGCCAGTGTTATAACACCATTGTTGTCACAATAAAGAATTACGAGATCAACAATACTAAGAACTACATCAAGTTCGCCGATGAATTTCCTAATCCACGCATCCTCTTTCGATCCATTTGCAACAGCGATATACTCGAGCTCAGTTGTAGAATCAGCAACTATCTTCTGCTTGGAACTTTTCTAACTCACGGCTCCTCCATTCAGGCAAAAGACAGAACCTGATTGAGACTTTGAGTCGTCCCTATCAGTCTGGAAGCTAACATCCGTGTAACCCTGTACAGTAAGCTCTTTCTCTCCACCAAACACGAAGAATACATCCTTAATCCTTCTTAAGTACTTTAAGATATTCTTGAGTGCTGTCCAGTGACTATCACCGAGATCAGACTGATATCCGCTTATCATGCTCAAAGCATAGGGGACATTAGGTCGAGTATATAACATCGCATACATGATTGATCCAATTGCCAAAGCATATGTAATCAACTTCATGCGGTCCTTATCTTCCAAAGATTTAAGACACTGATCCTTAGAGAGACTTACGCCATGAGACATGGGTAAGAATCCTTTCTTGTACTCAAACATGCTGAACCGTTTCAACATCTTCTCAATATATGTACTTTGGGTCAAACTCATCAACTTTTTTGATCTATCTCTTTAGATCTTAATACCTGGTATATAAGTTGCTTCACTCAAGTCTTTCATAGAAAGCAGTTTCCTAGGTTGTTCTTAACAGTATGCAGGGTCGGAATGTCATTCCCGATCAGCCGTATGTCATCTACATACAATATCCGAAAAACAACAATGCTCTCACTAATCCTTTTGTAAACACACGACTCATCTTCGTTTTGATGAAATCAAACTCTTTGATTTTCTCATCAAAATGTAGATTCCAACTTCGAGAAGCTTGCTTCGATCCATAAATGAATCTCTACAACTTGTCTATTTTAGTAGCTTTATTTGGAGACACAAAGCCCTCAGGTTGTGTCATGTACACTTCCTCAAGGAGGTTTTTATTAAGGAAAATCATTTTGACATCCATTTTTCAGATCTCGTACTCATAATACGCAACAATAACAAACAATTCTGATGGACTTTACCATAGCAACAAGGGAAAAAGTTTCACCATAGTCAACACCATTATTTTGCTTGAATCCTTCAACCACTAGTCGCGCCTTGAATGTTTGTACATTCTCATCTATGTCAGTCTTCTTCTTGAAGACCCACTTACATCTTATGGGTCGTATCCTTTTAGGTGATTCCACCAATGTCCAAACTTGGTTTGCATACGTGGAGTCCATTTCAGATTTCATGGCCTCAAGTCAATTATCGCATTCCGGTCTATTCATAGCCTCTTGGTAAGTTGCAGACTCATCATCATGATCCATAAACAACACATTACCTATTTGAGACACGGGAAATCCATATCTCTCAGGCTCAAATCTTGTCTACCAGATATACGTAGGACTTGTGTTTTTTGAGTATGCTCTCTAGCTTCAAAAACTTGTAGTCCTTGCCAGACTCCAATTTCGGTTCATTTATTGTTTGTGGTTTTTGAACTTGTTCAAGTTCTATCTTAGCCGTTTTTCTAGAAAAGAACTTTTCTCCATAAAGACATCAGTCATTGCGACAAACACTTTGCCCTCAGAAGGTAGGTAGAAGTAGTACCTTTTAGTTTCCCTATGATACCCCACAAGATAACACTTATCTGATTTGGGTTTCAGCTTGTGAGGCATTTGACGTCGTACGTATGTCTCACAACCATAAATCTTAATAAAAGACATACTTGGATGTTTCTCAGTGCATATCTCATATGATGTCTTTAGAACCATTTTTTTGGAAACGATTTAAGGTGAAAACAGTACTCTCTAGAGCAAATCCCCAAAAGAAAGCAGACAGATCTGCATGACTCATCATTGAACGTATCATGTCTAACAAGGTACGTTTTCTCCTTGCGGACACACTATTATGCTGTGATGTTTCAGGTGGAGTGAACCGTGATGCAATGCCATATTCTTTCAGATGATCACAAAACTCATGACTCAAATATTCGTCACCGCGATCAGATCAGAGTGTTTTTATCCTCTTTACAAGTTTGTTCTCCACTTTATTCTTAAACTCTTTGAACTTTCAAAGGTTTCTAATTTGTTTTTCATAAGAAATACATATCTGTATTTACGAAAATCATCAGTAAATATAACAAAGTAGTGCAAACCACCGCTATCCATAGAACTCATGGGTCTGCATACATCACTGCGTATAATACCCAAAAGATTATCAACCCTCTCGACATGACCAATGAAAATGACTTTAGTCATCTTGCCTAATAAACGTGACTCACATCTCTCAAATGATTCATAATCAAATGAGTCAAGCAGTCCATCTTTATGGAGCTTGGATATGCGCTTCTCGTTTATATGACCCAAACGACAATGCCAAAGGTATGTATGATTCGAGTAATTGGGTTTTAGTCTCTTAGTATTCTCTATGTTATACATCGACCAGTCCAAGTTCAAAACATATATACCATTAAACAATTGAGTTATGTCATAACAAATATCATTCTTATAAATAGAACAACAATTGTTCTTAATTATAAAAGAAAAATCATTCATGTCCAAACATGAAATAGAAATAATGTTTCGAGTTATAGCAGGAACATAATAACAATTATCAAATTCAATAATAAGCCTAGTGAGTAAAGAAAGACGGTACGCTACTACGACAACGACACCAACTCTTGCTTCATTTCCAACACGTAGGTCCACCTCTCCTTTACCCAATAATCTTCTCCTTCCTAGTTCTTGCACATTAGTACAAATGTGAAAACCACACTCGGTATTCAATATCCAAGATGAAATAGCAGAAATGTTTACTTCTATAACGAAATACCTGAAACGGAAGTCACGCTTTTTTTCTTCTTATGCAGATCCTTAAGATAGAGGGGACAATTACTCCTCAAATGCACTGCCTTATTACAATGGTAACACTTCCCTTCCTTCGCCAAACCCTTCCTTTTCTGTGCTGAAGACTTGAGATCAAGATAGGACTTAGGTCCTACCTTGATCTTCTTTGATCCCTTGACCTTGCCCTTGCCTTTATGCAACATCAATATGAGGCTAGCAGGTTTAGCCTTCTTAATGTTATTCTCGGCAGTTCTCAACATACCTAGGAGCTCAGACAGTGTCTTGTCAATCTCATTCATGTTGTAGTTCAACACGAATTGCTCATAACTGTCTGACAATGATTACAATATAAGATCTGTTGTCAAATCTTGGGTTAAGGGAAAGCTCAATCTCTGAAGGTTCTCGATGTACCCAATCATCTTGAGTACATGAGTTCTCACTAGGTCTCGAGCTCCCATCTTGTACTGAAATAATGCCTTGGAGATGTCGAACCTCTCTTGTCGAGCTTGCCCTTGAAACATTTTCTTCAAGTGTTCAATTATCTCATAACCACATATAGTCTCATATTGCTTCTGAAACTCAGAGTTCATGATAGCAAACACGAGGCATTCGACATCTAAATAATCTTTTTGATACTTCTTATAAGCATCCTTGTCGGCTCGGGACGAATTCCTAGTAGGCTCTTCCAGGGGATACTCTTCCAAGACATAGGACTTGCGCTATTGTCTGAGAACAATTCTCAAGTTTCTATACCGGTGTAGGAAGTTTGTCCCGTTGAGCTTGTCCTTCTAATGGATGGCTCTTAGGGATAAGGTGGAGTGGGATCCACTTACCATAAAATTTCTATAAAAATTATGCAAAATAATTTTAGTACTATATTTCAAAATACATTTAATTTTAAAACGCGCTTTAACTAAAAGAGCTCTCACTATTTTAATCAAATCAATAACCCTCAATATCAATTTAGAGAGTTTATGCGAGCTACTCTCCTGTGGACAAGATTCATATTTCATCTTATACCATAAGTCAGCTTTGGTCGATCACCCATAGTGTGGCTATTTAGGTAGTCAACCTTTGCCAATTGTATTATCATGCAACTCTTGTATGGTTGGTGAATAACTCTTTATTTGCATTCATCATATGGTGCATGTCAACCCTATGCCTCTAGGCACTCAACGTTTAGGGTCACCTAGTTCAGTTAGACTCGATGTTGACAGTGTGATATCATAATTATCTGCTCACACTCATATCAAGATAGATTAATGAACCTTGCTTTGACAAACTCACATTTCATCAATCGAGGTAGAAAGAGTGTCACCCATCGAAAGACATCTGTATACTTAATATTGAGTTAAGGGATTTTTATGATAATCGATTAACACTTAATCATGATTAACATTAACCATTGTGCACATTCACAAAATATATAAATTTCAACATTCGCATTTCACATATATCCCAGATGTGCACAAAATAAAACCAATAACAATTGATGTAAAAATGACTAAATCTGAATATTCAGAACTTTTCCAAACCTTCAGATTTACATTTATTGGACACAGAGACAAACAATCTTCCTCATAGCAGTAGACAAGCTCGTCTCTCATTGTCGAATTCAAAATTCAAGACATTTGATTTCACAAACCACAAAGAGGGACGGTTACTACTATGAGAAAAGCAGTCCTGAAATATGGAAATCACAGCAAATCACAGGCGTTCCTGACAGGGTTCCAAGGGGCAACGTCCCTGACAGTGGTCTCGCTGACCGATTAACGAGCGAGTGAACGGGCAGAGCCCCTGCGGGGTGCAGGGCGGAGCCCCGACCATTTTTCGAAAAACACCACCGATTTCATAAAGAAAATCATCAACATTTGAAGTTCCAAGAATAAATCTGGATGTTTAGAACAGTTTTAAATTTCATGTTTTACATGCATTGGATCTAGAACCTGCCTCTGATACCACTGATGAGTTTTCTGTACATGAGTGGAACAACACATCACATGTTCGCAGCAAAATAAATTTACAAGAACAACCCATAAGAGTAAAGATATTGCGATATCCATGAATCAAGAAATAAGAATAAACAACAAGTGTATAGTACCTGAATGAGATTGAATTTTTACTCAATCAAGATGCTCAAAAGATCTAACCCAAGAAGCTTTCTCTAACAACAGACTGCTGAGTCCTTGCAGAAATAGATCTGCGACTGTACATGTATCCATACGAGTGAAAGAGAACCCTAAGATCTTGTCACACGAGAATTGGGTTGGAGAAGGAGTGCTCTCTGCGTCTCCACAAATTGCTAGATTCGTTTCCAGGAGAGGCGACGATAAGAAGTCACGACAGGCACTAAGGTTTGGCTCAAGTGACGACTTCAAAAGCACGCACAAAACTCACATTCAGGAAAACACTTTTCCAAGTCTATTTATACCCAAGGATATCAAACCGATAATAGTCCCTTAGAAGTATGTCAAAACTCAACTTTCGTCGATATGCGTCGACTTGCAGTCGACGTGTGTTGATACGAACTCGATGTAACGTCGAGAAGCATTCGACAACATTTGACGCAACCTGCGCTGACACGTAGTCAAAGTACTTGTGTCGAATGGAAGTCGATGTTGTAACGTCCTGATTCGTGCTAGGCCCCTCGTGCGCACTTTTGAGTCAGGAGAGCTGACTTGGGCTCAGGGGGTGCACGCAGCTAGGCTTACGCTTGTGTAGGGGAGGTGAAGTCAGTCCAGAGTAGGATACGGGTAGGGACACGGGCGTGTCCATACCCTTGTGGTGGAGTTGGAAATTCGTGGACCTTCCAGTGAAGGACACGGGTAGTGACACGGACGTGTCCCTACCCGTGTGAATGAGGACACGGGTAGAGACACGGGCGTGTCCCTACCCGTGTTTGTGTATCGAAACAGCAGTCGAACTGTCGACGACGTTCCACCCGTGTAGGACACGGGTAAGGACACAGGCGTGTCCCTCCCCGTGTTATTTCCACATATAAAGGGGAAAAGAAACCTAGACGTTTTCATTCTTCTTCCCAGCCATTTCTGTGGAAAAACTGCTGGAGGAGAGAAAGGAAATGCTGGAGTCAATCTACACCCCGTGAAGAACCGCCGCCGCCGAGGAGAAGAAGATGCCGTCAAGAAGAGTGACAAGGTCCATGGCCGGAAATGGTGGAAACGCCGGAAACGAGGTGAGCTTCCTCCTCTCTCCCTTGGTGCTAGATCTCAAGTTATTTCTTAAGGAGAGATATCGACTCAAGAGAGTCTTGATTTGAGAGAAGAAGTTTCCTAGGAAAGTCCATGCTAGGACTTGTGTTCTAGGGTTTAGAAGTATTCAACCTCTCCCTCCTTGTATGTGATGGTGGGGGATGGTTTCGTGAAGAAACGTGGCCTTATGAGGGTGAATAAGGGAGGAGGAAGTTTGGATGTGCTTTGGGAAGATCGGCTGGAGGAGAAAGATGAACCGATGTAGTTCATTCCGCCTTAAGGTGCGTGCAAAAATCTGTGTTCTGCACGCAACGATCTTCTTGGCCGTTTTCAAGCGTGATACGACCAGATCTGTGCTTTCGACTAAACGCGAAAGTCGAAGCCCTTGAAAATAGCTTTCCAACGAGTGGTTGCACGACTCCAGGCGAAGTCTGTAGCCATGAGAAAGTCTGAACGAAATTGACGGCTGACAAACTAAGTGTGCAGAAATTGTGTTCTGTACGCAGCAGGCTCTAAAGTCGATTTCAAGTGTGTTACTGTCGGATCTGGGTTGTGGTCTGAACATGAAAGTTGTAACCCATGGAAAGACCTTTCCAACGAGGGGTTACACGCCTTCACCGGATTCCTGTACCCTCGGGAATCTTCGGTCGAAGTTGCTGTCCAGAAGGTGTCCTGCACTTAAAATTCTTGTGTTGGTGTAGAATCGGGTTTGGACTCGGTAGAGACATTGTAGCAAATTGACATTGAGGTTGGGTGAACTCTTTTATGTTTAACCGTCATAGTTCAATGAATGATGAAATTTGATGAATGGATCCCACGTAAACAAATGGTGAAGTGAAGCGTACTTAAACGAAACGATTTGGTAGAAATTGGTGAACCAATATAAATGCGCATCATGTTAACAATGTGTTGAAATCATTTGGAAATAAAGTGTAGGATGCTAATTTATGGCCATGTGAATATTTGTTTAACGAAATGAATTTAGTAGTCCAATACTTAGAGTGGTGTCTCCCTACGGGTAGCATTGTGAAAGGATGTAAGTGCGGGTGTTTGACACTTTGACCGCACTGGTTTGGATAGTGTTGAGAAGTGACAAATGGACGGTTGGGCTTGGTACTCGGTGTTCATTCCCGAGGCTCCTTCCGTGCCACGATAATGTGAAATTGAATGCGGTGTGAGTCGACACGTGGTGTCGTAATCCTGGGTTAAGGATAGTGTGGCAGGTCTACGGGCTCGCCAGTCGTCACACCGACGGGAGTTGACAGTTTGACGTTGGGTAGTTGGGCTTGGTCCTCGGTGCTCATTTCCCGGGGCTCTATCCGTGACAAGTGAACGGTTGGGCTTGGTCCTCGTGTTTTTTCCGAGGCTCCTTCCGGGTCACAACATAGGCCAGATCGGGGCTTAGTTCTCGGTTCACATCTACCCGAGACTCCCACTTAGCCGTAGTACGCATGTGAGTTCCGCTGTTGTGTTCTTAGCGTTGAGGCGTACGGAGGCCTAAGCGAGGTAGTGTGGATGCCCGCTTAGTAGTAGAGAAGCCTGCTTTACTGTCACCGACTGACCATGACGGTTGACGCCTGAGAGATTAGCTATCTGCTCAAAAAGTGGTAACTTCAAGTCTATGTCGACATAGCGATTGCATGTGCGTGATCATGGGTGAGTCATTGCATTACATACATACCATTACAATACATTGCATAACAAGATCCTCATCGTATAAGTTTGTATGGGCACTCGTATACGATGAGTTACTTTACTGTTAAACCGATACTTAACTTATAAGTTTGTATGAGCATTCTTATAAGTTAAGTTACCTTCCTGTTGTAGATCTATATACTTGATGGATTGATATAACTCGTGTAGAATTGCTAGTTTAGCCTGCTGTTAATGTTGTTATACATTTCTTCTATTGCTGCTCACGATATGTGTACTTATTCCATCTGCTTGTTCTTGCTTATACTGCTATTTATATATTGTACCCTTGTTCCTTTCTCCGCCCGGTGCCGAGGAGTCGCCGGGGCAGCGCATGTGAAAGCCACTTAGTATTTTGACTAATGGTTGCTATGTCTTCCTTTTTAGGAGGAAATCCCGCAGGTAGAGCAGCCGCAGATTATGCAGCAGGACAGCCAGACCAGGACGACAGGACCTGAAGGAACGGTGCCGTTGCTACCGTCAGTCACTGATGTGAGTTTGAAAGATTTTGATGTAGCCCTTTGAGCATGTTTTAGTTGTACTCTGATACTTTAGAGGCTTGTTATAGCTTCTTTTATTGATGTACTTTTGGACCTTTATACTATATGTGTGGATGGACTTCTATTATGTTTTCGGTTGTGTTGGCATTTAGTTGATATTGGTTATAGCCGGCAGGATAAGCGTCTTGTGGTACAGGTTAGCCCGTGTGCTAATGCTACCGCAAGACAGCTATTCTGAGCATAAAAGCCCCTTCGTGCCGTGTCTTGTGTTCCGGGAGGGGGGTCTTACAGACGTTACGTCGACATCTACTCGACGTAGCGTCGAATAAGGACCCTCTTCGACTTTGAGCTCGGCTGCATCGACAGATAGTCGACGTGCGTTGATACGCACTCGACGAGCGTCGATACGCCCTCGACGTGCGTCGATACGCACTCGACGTGCGTCGATACGCACTCGACGTGCGTCGATACGCACTCGACGTGCGTCGATACGCACTCGACGTGCGTCGATACGCACTCGACGTGCGTCGATACGCACTCGACGTGCGTCGATACGCACTCGACACAACCTGTGAACTTTCTCCAAGTCATAGGATCTGCTCCTTACTCATATCCTATATGAGTGATGCCAACACAATTCTTCCTCCAACTTATCCAAAACTCTTATGTGCAACCCTATAGGCTCATGTCGTGTTGGCAGCGAGACTAACTGTTTGACTACTTTTAGATCACCATAGAAACACTAACATCAATGACCTCTTTCTCTGCCTACAAATGCGACCCGCACACGGCTTATGCCAAGTCTTGGTGTGGTTGTACTCCATCTTTGCAAATGTATCCATGGTGCTCGCCATCTGTGATGTCGTTGACGTCGCCATAATGTTAAGATCTCGCAATACCTTTGTCCTAGTTTTTTCGAGCAGTGCTTTGTCCTAGCCCTGCCTTCCTCGTGCATGAACGTCTTGTGTGTGGAGCTATATTTTCGACAGGGGATCTCACACCCAATTCTTCAACACCTTCGAGGCCTTGCCATCCTGCCATGTGGCTCATCGTGTCATATATGGATGTATTGATGGTCATGCCTGCTCAATGAACTAGCAACCCGTGACAACGTGGATGCTTTTGCCGCGAAGGAGCAATAACCTGTGGCATAGGGGTCGCCAGAAGGATGTAATAGATTTGTGCCACCAATTTTAACTTAAAATATGCAATGTAGCTGGACGTCGCAGGGGGGAGTTAAAATGTATTGATTCATAGATGATCTCCGGGAGTTGCGGTATCAACAGGTGGTGGGGGCAAGATTGGAATAGTCTTAGCACTTCTTATCTGGCATTACTTACAAAGTGAGCAAAAGAAGATGAGCATTGGAGATGCGATGAAGATAACTACCAAAAAAAAATCAAAGAGAGAGAACGAGCTGGGAGTCGGCTTCGGATTCAGATCTTCTTCGAGTTGGGGAGGCTTCAGATTCAGATCTTCTTCGAGTTGGGGACTCCCCTCCGTTCCAGGGAGGGATATTCTCTCTTATATAGGGGAGTCAGGGTCTCAGTTAGCTGCCTCGAAAAGAAAAGAGCGGTTGATTGCATAGCTAAAAGCGAGGCCGCCAATTATGGTTGATTTGTGAAAAGTAGCACCAGGTCAAGGGTTCGCTCGAATCTTTTCACCCACGTGCCTCTCCCTTAAGCCAAAGGGAAGAAACGCGGTGTCAGTTTCTACTCAACATGAATATAATGCTACCCACGCATGTTGAATTCCACTCTTTTTTCTTCAACCAATGCTACTCCTTAAATCATACATATCAAAATGAGTCTCGGAGGCCATTGATCATTCATCCGCAACACATGATAAGCTTTTATTCAGATAGTTAAATGGCTTAACGCATCAGCGGTGTTATACCTTTCGCAAAACGTGTATACTAAGTAGCATTTTATGACACGTGGCGAACCTCTCACACGTAGTCTTAGGTTTCCTTTGGATTCAACACTGATGGACACTCACAAGGACTCATACTAGGCTGTATAGAGTCCTCCTGTGCAACCCTTAGTCGGGCATAAAGCAATATTTTAACGCCCCCGATTTTTCGAAGATTTTATTTGAATGGGTATCGTCATATTTATGACGTCGTGACGTTATTTTTAACGTCGAGTTGACGACGCATTACCGTTAAGGCATTTTCGCGTCCGTGCGGTCGAGTCGACCGAATTCTTGTTGTAATGAGAAAATTTTGTATTTGGAAATTTAGTTAAGTAATTTTGTACTTGCTCGTCAAGTTTCGTCGCGATCCGAGCGATGATTAAGCCTCCGTTTTGAATTGGTGTTTCCTTATTCAAAAATACATGAATATGATTATTTTAATATTATATTACTATTCAAAAATGTAGTTTACTATTCAATTATATAGTTTAATTTTCTTGGTTATATATGTAAAAAGGTTACTGTTCTCGCTAAAGACTTGTCTGAGTTCTCGAATACTCAGGAATTTCTCTCGAGTGGTTCTTGATCTACTCGGGTGCTGTTTCTTGAGTGGCTGGATGGTACTCGAGTGATATACTCGAGTGACCTTCTTGGTACTCGAGTGATATACTCCAGTGCCCTTCTCGGTACTCGAGTGATATACTCGAGTGACCTTCTTGGTACTCGAGTGATATACTCGAGTGCCCTTCTTGGTACTCGTGTGATATACTCGAGTGACCTTCTTGGTACTCGAGTGATATACTCGAGTGCCCTTTTTTGTACTCGAGTGGTATACTCGATTGACCTTCTTGGTACTCGAGTGCCCTTCTTTGTACCCGAGTGATATACACGAGTGATCTTCTTAGAACTCGAGTGATTTCCTTCTTACCTCTCGAGTACCTGTAACTTGTCTCGAGTGGTCTGCAGTCTTTCTTATGTAGTCCGTTGCTGTTTGCGATCGGACGCCGTTTTGATGGTCAAAACGGTGTCGTGTGAAAAAATGGTTAAGATGAAATTTGTTCGTCTCGACGAGATCTACAATTTTCATGTGGGACACTTTTTGATTTGAAGCCATCTTAGAGCTCTATTTCCGGTTTTCCCGTATCAGCTCTTAAACAATACGTTTTTTATATATTTAGACAAAACATTTTACAAGTACTTATATATATATATACTCTTATACTTAGGTTATTAGAAATCAAAAATAAAACTTCATCTTCTCCAAATTTTTAAACCGAACCAGAGAGGCGTAGGCGAGGGAGAGAAAGCCGTTCGTGAATCTTCCGGTCGCCGCCGACGGAGCTCCGGTGCTCGAAATCTTCGTCCGAACTTAGGTTCGGAAAGCTCTCAATGAGATCTACGCAATCGTGGTAAACATTTCCCGTTTCATGAACTTTTTCCGTTTGGTATTTTTGGCCCTAACTTCTTTTTCGTCCACTCTTGTTCAGATTTCGACTTCTCTCGACTCTCTTAGTCCTGATCTACGGCGAGGTGTGATTTGGAGACTTTCTCTGGTAACACCAAGGCAAGTGACTCCTTCTCTTTTTTTTGTTTTCCTTAAGTTTTCATGGTAAGATTTTCGTCACATATTATTGTCCCCGTTTCTTTAGAGCATAAGATGTTAAATCTTTTAGGATTGCACTCAGGGCAAATTTCTTTCGACGTCGTTGAGTGTATGACGTGTTGCGCCTAGTTTAGGTCGATTGTAGTTTTGGTCTGCGAGTTTGTGTTGAAATCCATAGGTGTTGTGCTGATTTTGGATGATGATGTTGGGGATGTGAGGGTTGGTGTGGATAATAGCCCACCCAACCAGGAGCCCCTTCTTTCTGTGGATCATCACAGTGATGGTATGCTTTAGTTCTCCTTTTCTGGACTGTTGGGTCTGTTTGACCCGGTTTGACCATGTTGTTGACCACAGTGCCGCTTGTGAGACATTTGAGGATCCGGAGTTGGGCTTTAGGGCGCTTGAGGTCATCGCCCTCTCCGTCCTGCAATGTAGTCATACCACGTGTTGATGATCCTCCCTCTTCCGAGCCGTTCGTGCTCAGTTGGTTCGTAGTGGATTATGCTACAGTTTGCTAAATTTTGCTATTTATACTTAGACTCGTTCATTTTCGCACTTGGTGCATTTTAATTCAGATGTATTTTATTGGCTAACCTTTCTCTACTCGATCAAATTTGGCTAATGGTTGATGTGGATTGTTTTTAGGTTTTCTGTTTCCCTTGGGTTGGGTTTGGTACACCCTCCTTTGTTAAATTCTTTTCATACTGGTATACTTGTACTCTTGCCACTTGTACTTTTGTTTGTTGAAGTGTTTTTCTTTTGAATGCCTCAGGTGCAGGTTGTAGTCGGTAGTACGGCTGAGGGGTGTTGTTGCTGCGTGTGCCTCGTGCTTGCGAGGTAGCTTTTGGTACTCTTGTTGTTTGGTTTAGACTTGAGAACTTTCAGTGGGTTCGTGTCAGGTATTTGACGCCCACTGATAGTTTATTGTTGTTCTTGGATATTTTGCTAATTGCTAATTTCTACTCTTATCGTAGTAGTACTTGCTCTCTGAGAATGATTTATGCTAGGATGTCATAAATATTTTCAAATATAAAACAAAATAATATTATTTCATGCATAACACGATTTAAAACTCTAAGTCACTATGTTTAATAGCGTATCAACTACCTTGATATTATTATTATAAATTTTAAAATACTGCATGCCATGAGTTTCCCTTTTTTGGGATGTTAGACTCATGTAGGATGTCCAATTTGATTACTATAGTAGTTTTTCGCTGCGTTCAACTACTTTCTCCCTGTTGGACTAGTGAGCCACAAAGCCGAGGGATACAGCTGATTGTCTAACCCAAATTAAACTTCTTCAATTGATCATTTAAATCTTATGTTTGTGTTGTTTTGAAGTGTTGCCTGAGCGTCTGCAGTTATCCCCTACTGACGTGGCATCATGACACGCATTTCCCCTTACTCTGATATTCCGCCGTTGTGGGAGAAATGCGGGTTGTGACTGTTGGTATCAGAGGCAAGTTTTGCATGAGGTGCAGTTAGTTTGGCAAGTTGGTCGAACAACTTGCCCTTAGGCAAAACTCTCGTCGTGTCATTCATTGCATACACAAGCCGATATGTCATCAATAGATTTTGACGGAAGCATGAACACTACAATCATAGCACAAAAGAAGAAGTATACGAGACATATTATGTAGTATGAGATATATAATATGTGTTTGTATATGGATCCACCATAGGTGGTGACATGTGACAGTTATGTAGTATGAGATGCATAACTACCATCACATGGATGCCCATTAACACGTTTTTCATTTTTTCGTTACATACAATATTATGTAGTATGAGATGCATAACATTATATGTGTACGCCACTCATACATGCATTAAGGCTTTTTCTTTAGAATGCATAACACTGCATACATATCATATCATTGTATAAGCACACGTGCCAAGTTAAAGATCTAAAGGATGGCATATGTACACACATGATTTGAAATGAAAATGTAATCATTCATGCACTCATATTATAGGCACACGAGTCATAAGGATGAGGGTGTTTCACCCTAAGTTGGACATGTCATCATTTATTTTAAATCCCAGAGCAAGCTAGCAGCATGAGCAAGTATCTAAGTTTGTATGTCTGAACTAAGTTATAAGTCTAGCACGTTACGCTAGGTGTTGATATATCGTTTATTGTTTGTTTAGAATGCCGCCTAAACGTCCGGTGACGAGGACTACTCCCCATTCGGAGGGAGAATCTTCTGGTGCACAGAGTGAGGCCGTAATAGAGGGATTGCGATAGAGCAATGAGGCTATGTCGAGGCAGATGCTGGAGATGCTGTCGCAGATTCAGTCATTGTCAGTTGTGGCGAGTCAGTTGCAGAGAGCGCAAGAGCCCGCCGTGGATCTAGCTGTTCCCGTTCCCCCCTCTCCTCTGGTGCCCCCGACGGTGTTGCCACCAGAGATGACCTTTATTTCGCACTTTCAAAGGTTAGGACCCCCTACGTATGATGACAAAACAGATTTTATGGCATTAGATGACTGGATGATTGCTATCGAGGAGATGTTCACCTACTCTGGTATCTCTGCGGTGCAGAGAGTGATGGTTGCCGCTTATCAACTCAAGGGCATGGCCAAGAGTTGGTGGTTGAGGGAGAAAGAAAGGTTGAAGGATGGATGCTCGTGGGAGTCCTTGAAGGAGTTGTTGTTGAAGAAGTTCTTGCCATCTGTGGAAAGAGACCGGTTGATGAATGATTTCCTTCATTTGAAGCAGAGGCAGCTTACCGTCAGTGAATACGAGGTGGAGTTCAGTAAGCTGAGCCGCTTTGCTCCTGACTTGGTATCTTTAGAATCCAACCGAGTCAAGCGATTTCTGAGTAGTCTTCGGAATAACATCCAGCGGCTTGCCAGTGCCTACGGATCTGGTACTTATGCTGAGGTGGTAGAGACTGCTCTGAAGGTGGAATCCATTGACAATGCCAATGTCAGAGGTCAGCAGATGAGGAAGGATAAGAGGAAGTCTGTTGAAGGTAAGGAATCACAGGAATCTGAGACTATTAAGAAGAAAAGAGGCAAGGAAGTGTGCAGTTTCTGTTGTCGGGCAGGCCACCCGTTTGAGAGATGTTAACAGAGACTGGGAACTCGGAAGCAAGAGCAGGTGCACGTGATTCAGGGCGCTCCCAAAGAGAGATCCGTTTGTTCTAGTTGCAACAAGACGAGGCATGATGCAGCCCATTGCTGGAAGGACAAGACCTGTTATCTATGTGAGCGGAAGGGGAATGTCAAGACCCATTGCCCGCAGGCTCAGCCCCCGTTGCAACCAGTGCCACTTCAGGCCCTGCCGCCACCGCAGCTCATGGATAAAGGGAAGGGCAAGTTGAACGTGGTGCCGCGGATGAAAGCTCAGATGTCGACCCAAGTTATTTTAGGTTAGATTCTAACCTAGTTTTATTTTCTAGGTGTGATTTAAATGTCAACGTTCTTTTCCCTTCGTCGCATATTTAATCTCATAGGAAAGTTTAAGGTAAGTAACCGCTGGACGCGTGTCCTTTTCGATTCCGGGGCTACCCACTCGTTCGTGGCTATATCTTTTGTAGAGCGTCATCGTTTGACCCTCAATCCTGTTGGCGACCCGATCTGGGTCAAGTTCCCCTCAGGTGACTCCGTGGTGTCAGATCAGGGAATTCATGGTTGTCCAGTCCAGTTGGGAGATTTTCTCGCGGTTGTTGATCTAAAGGTTATAAACTTGAAAGATTTTGATGTAATCCTGGGCATGGATTGACTATCGAAGTACGATGCAATAATCCAGTGCAAGGTCAGGCGCTTGGACTTCAAGATGGATGGCGTTCAACGCAGGAGCGTTTATGGTTATTCGCGCCAAGATTCTCCGATCATTTCCGCGGTAAGTGCTCAAAAGCTTTTGAATTCAGGATGCTTTGCCTGTTTGGTTTCAGTGATGGCGAGCGTTGGTAGTTTGCCGCTTGTGGAGGAGATTGCTGTACTGCGCGAGTGTAACGACTCCATCCGTTCACAGGTATATACTAGAACGTCTGACCGGGGCCCCACAGCATATACCATAAAACAGGCGGGGAAGTCACAGAGTGATACTAGAGTTTCGCATCCTAACTCATTGCATTCTAGCGGAAGCCTTTAACACGAAGCTGAACTCACACATATGAATGTCCACCATATAAAAGCTCCACATTTATATAAAACAAGAATGTCCAAATACAAAGTCAGTTGGCCTTATGGCCTTACAAGTATTTACACAACAATGACCTCAAACATTGGCGCGCAGGCCGACCACGTATAAACAAACATAACACTTTTAGTTTAGCCTTCAAGGGCTAGCGGCGGCAGCAACAACAACAGCAGAGACTTCAACCTTTATGTGTCCCGCTTGTCTCTCCAAAACCTGCACATGGACAGCCCACCCAACGGTGGCAAACAAGGCAACGATCAACATTCAGCTGACCAATATTATAACGACCGTACCCCTTTCCCGGGGCAGTAGTATTCCTTCCCTGCAGGCATAACATTTCACAGTCAGATATATATATTCAAACATTGTGCTCTCACGCACATTCACTCCATCACAACCGTCAGCCACGCGGCCCGACGATCCATGCACTCAGGACACATTCGTGGTGTACCGGCGAACCAGGGTCCCACCACCGTATCAGAGTCGCAACCCAATGGTAACAATTGAGCATTTCACTCCATGGCGTGTAGCCGGAGATAGTCTTAATGACCCAAGATTGACCCGTAGCCCCCCATTGTGTCATGGCGCGCAGGCCTAAGACTCTTGCTATGCGCTCCAACAGACCGCACTTTCAGGTCTCACGTCGGGCGGACATAGCGCAGGTCGGATCATCCACCCCCCATTGCTCAAGTCGCCTTGCCATCACCGAGTACAGCGTACTCGCGGCCAAATAAAGGCGCGGGTCGGTTTCACCTTTCCTGTTTTCATTCGATGGGCTCATCAGCTCACGCATAGCCATCACATCCTCGCAGGACTGACTTTCCAATTCATCGGTTACCCAGGAGCCATGCCTCGCGTTAACGACAGAACTCAATTTCCATTCTTAAGCTTAATTGTGCATTCACAGCATTCACTTGCGGGTATTTTCCTGGGCTGCCAAGCCAGTACTTCCTGCTACTCCCCTTCACAGGCACAACCCATCAAGCATTCTAAGTATCAAGGGTATTTTCCTAGCTCACCACGCCAGTACTTCCTGCTACTGCCCTTCACAGGTACAACCCAACAACACAAGCATCATAAGGGTATTTTCCTGGACTACCACTCCAGTACTTCCTGCTACTTCCCTTCACAGGTACAACCCAACGACTCCTAAACTACACGTTTATCACGGAGTCTTCTCCGTTGCGTATATGCAACATCACCAATCCAGACCAACCTGTCCAGATGAGCTTCACACAACATGCCTATTCCGTACTCCTTTTCCGGATCAATATGCCAATAGATTGGGGATTCCACGAATCAACCCAAGGGACTCCTACAACAAGCCATCCTCTGGTGGGGGAATCTTATGCACATGCCAAAAAAGAAGCCTTCACATGACTAGAAAGAAAAGTCGTTACCCTTGAAGAGCGCTTCAGAGCCATGGATTCCTAGCCGGCTCGGAAGTACCGCAAAGACTTTGCCTCCGCAACGCTAGCCTCGGATCTCTAACCGGAACTCCGCAGCTCCACCGGTGGCCAGCTCTTCTTCCTCCTCCTTCCTCTCTTTCTCTCTCTAGAGTTTAGAAAGATGAAGGCCAAGGCAAAAATGAGATTTCCTTCTCAAATCTCGGCCTTAAGGAAAACAGGGAGGAACCTCAGCTATTGGATCCCAGCTAAAGAAATGGACTACCACGATTTTGCCACAAAAGGCTATTTTTTTGCCTGACACGGCCTGTGACACGCCCGTGTCCCAGGCCGTGTACCTTAAGCGGTACACAACGGACTTATCCAGACCAGTACACGCCCATGTGACACGCCCGTGTCACCGGCCGTGTCACCTGACACGCCTTCAGACACGCCAGTGTCTGTGGCCGTGTACTTCAGACTGCACAAAATCGAGATCAACCCGATTGGGACACGGCCAGTGACACGCCCGTGTCACAGGCCGTGTTCCCCAAGACACACCCGTGTCATGCTCGTGTTCACCAGGCCTCAAATGCCCTGGGCACATCCCGCAAAGGACACGGCCCGTGACACGCCCGTGTCCCAGGCCGTGTGCCCATACACGGCAGCAGACACGCCCCTCAGCTCACCTTCGTTGAACGAAGTTCGTCGACCCGCAGAGGACACGACCTCTGACACGCCCGTGTCAGAGGGCGTGTGCCCTAATTCTTCTGCAGAACAAAAATTCGTCGAACGCTCGCCGAATGCTCACCCGAGCAGGGCACGCCCTGGGACACGCCCGTGTCCCAGGCCGTGCCACCCAACTTTTCCTCATTCTGGGAATTAGGGTGTTACAACCCTCCCCTCCTTACAAAAATTTCATCCCCGAAATTTGCACAAAGTAAGAAACTCAAACAGAAGGATGGTATTCCAAAATTGTTCAATACAACGCGACATGCAATGCATAATAATTACACAAAGAGCTCGGGAAATTCAGCTTGCATGGTCTGCTCTCGCTTCCATGTTAGCTCCTCACGGCCGCAATTGTCCCACCGGACTTTGACCATCCCGACCATCTTGTTCCGCAACTGTTTATCGGCATGATCCTCGATCCGAATGGGCCGAACCTTCGTCGTTAGCCCATACTCCACTGGCACACGATCATTCTCGATCACCTGAGCTGTATCTTTAACGGTCTTCCGAAGTACCGAGATGTGAAACACATCGTGTAATCCACCCAAGTCTGCCGAAAGAGCTAGCCGATATGCAGCCTCCCCGATTCGCTCCACCACTTCAAATGGACCAAGGTAGCATGAACTCAACTTTTTCAGACGTCGAATACTAGATACGCCTTTGAAGGGTTTGATCTTCAAGTATGCGCAATCACCCACCGCGAACTCCACATTCCGATGCCTGGCGTTGTAATATTTCGCTTGACGATCTTGAGCTATTAGTAGCCTCTCTCGAATAGTGCGTATTGTCGAGTTCGCTTCCTTGATGTCAGTACGCTTGTACACTTTGGATTCACCTGCTTCTACCCAAGCCAACGGTGTACGGCACTTCCGACCATACAAAGCTTCAAACGGTGCCATACCGATGCTCGCTTGGTAGCTGTTGTTGTTGGCAAACTCCACCAAATAGAGATGATCTTCCCATCTTTTTCCAAAGTCCAGGGCGCACATGCAGAGCATATCTTCCATGGTCCTATTGGTTCTCTCAGTCTGGCCATCCGTTTGGGGATGAAAGGCCGTACAGAATGCCAATTTTGTGCCCAACAGTTGATGGATTAGCCTCCAGTCACTCGATGTGAACCGCCCATCACGATCACTTACGATGTTTCTAGGAACACCGTGCAGCCGTACAACCTGCTCAACATAAAGCTTTGCCAAACTTTCCACAGAATCGTCCCGTTTATTTGGAAGGAAGTGTGCCACCTTTGTCAGCTGATCTACAATCACCCAGATTGAATCATTCCCGCGCTGAGATCTCGGCAACCCGTGCACGAAATCTATAGAAATATCATCGAACTTCCATTCCGGAATCGGTAACGACTTCAAGAAACCGCCAGGCTTCTGACACTCCTCCTTCACCAAAGCACAAGTTTGGCATTTGACCACATAATGAGCGACATCTTTCTTCAGTCCTGGCCACCAGAACAGTTTCTTCATGTCCCTGAACATCTTTGTGCTCCCAGGGTGAATTGAGTACTTCGTATAGTGCGCCTCATACATTAACTCTTCCCTCAACTTACCCAAACTCGGGACGCATAAACGACCCTCTTTCCGCAAAAGGCCGTCATCCGATGAGAATTTGCTCTCAGACCCATCCTTGGCATAGCGTTGGAGACTCTCATCCAGCTCCGTTGCACGTCGAAATCTGTCCGCAAGGTCACACTGCACTTCCGTCCAGTTCAAACATGCATTGGCTGTAGAATTCTTGTCAACACAAGAAATCTCTAACGCTTCCAATTCTTAAATTAGACGTTCATCATGTCTCTGCAACCATCTTGTCCTTGCCGACGCTCTCCGACTCAAGGCATCAGCGACTGAATTTCCCTTGCCGGGAGTATAATGAATCTCAAAGTGTAGTCCCCAAGGAACTTCAACCACCTTCGCTGTCGCATATTCAGGTCCTTCTGCTCCAACAAATACTTTAGGCTCTTGTGGTCTGTATAGATTTCCACTTTTACGCCATACAGATAATGCCTCCATAACTTCAGTGCAAAGATCACCGCCGCCAACTATAGGTCGTGGACGGGATAATTTCGCTCATGCACCTTCAATTGGCGAGAGCCATAAGTAATCACTTTCCCATTTTGCAGAAGAACTCAGCCTAAGCCGCTCTCTGAAGCATCACTGTAGATTTCGAATCCATCAGTACCACATGACGACGTCAACACGGACGCCGTGGTCAACCGTTTCTTTAGCTCTTCAAAAGCTCGCGCGCACTCCGGCGTCCAAACGAACTTTTGATCCTTTCTCGTCAGTGTGATTAGAGACAAAGCGATCCGCGAGAAGTTTGCAACAAATCTTCTATAGTAGCCTGCCAGTCCAAGGAAGCTCCTGACCTCGGCCGCTGAAGACAACACTGACCACTCCTGTATGACCCTTATCTTTGCCGGATCCACTGCGATGCCCTCTCCGCTTACCACGTGACCCAGAAAGGTCACCGATGATAGCCAAAACTCGCACTTCGAGAACTTGACATAGAGCTTATTCTTTCTCAACGTCAGCAACACCAACCGCAAGTGTTTTCGTGATCGGCTTTCGACTGCGAGTACACCAGGATATCATCAATGAACACAATCACGAACAAATCCAGGTACTCTCGGAATGTTCGGTGCATCAGATCCATAAACACCGATGGCGCATTGCACAGCCCAAACGACATTATTGTGAACTCATAATGCCCGTAACGTGTTCCAATGCGGTCTTGGGAATATCTTCTTCCCGTATCCTCAACTGGTAATAACCAGACTTCAAATCTAACTTGGAGTAGACGGTTGATCCCACCAGCTGATCGAACAACTCATCAATCCGGGGAATCTGATACTTGTTCTTCTCCGTCAGTTTGTTCAGTTCACGGTAGTCAATACATAACCGCAAACCACAGTCTTTTTTTTTCACAAACAGAACATGCGCGCTCCAAGGTGACATGCTTGGGCGGATATAACCCTGCTCTAGCAACTCCTGCAGTTGGACTTTCAACTCCGCCATTTCCTTTGGCGCGATGCGATATGGAGAGCGGGCTACAGGTTTCGCACCTGACACCAACTCGATCGTGAAGTCAATCTCTCACTTGGGTGGTAGCCCAGGGAGATCCTTGGGAAACACATCTGCAAATTCCGATACAACTGGAACATCACTCATACCGGCCTTAGGATCAACAGCCTGAATCAGCGTGAAGTAGCACTCCACGCCCTTCCAAACAGCCTTGACAACTTGGATTGCAGACATCAACGTCCCGCCCACTCCTCGCATACCCGCGAACTTCGTCTCCTGCTCGGTATTCTGGCCCAACGTGATCTCTTTGACATTACAATCAATCAAGGCATGCTGCTCCGCGAGCCAATACATACCAAATATCACGTCGAATTCCGATATCGACAATACAGATGCAGTCAAACAGAAATCCCGACTTCCTATTTGGACCGCCACATCGCAAGCTCGATCCGCGAGCATCAAACGACCATTCGACAACACCACCCTGACGCTATCTGTCTTGACACGACTAGGTATCCCAATTCGCGCTATAAACTCTTTAGACAGAAAAGAATGCGAATCACCCGTATCAAACAGTGCTCGTGCCAGCGTGTTCCGAATCATCACAAAACCTGTGACCATCATGTCACACACACAAGCCGCATACAAATAGACAATAAACAAAACATGCGATAAGCAAAACAATGCAATAACTTAACTCGTACCTGTGACGACGTCACTCTGCTTAATGGCCTTCTGCAGGCCAAAATTGTAGACTCGGGGCTGCGCCTGGGAGGCAGAGGACTCCACGACTGCCTTTCCTTTCTCCGCATACGACGCTCCCGCCTTATTTTCACTCTTTGGCGGTACTGCCCGACAATCACGGGCTATATGCCCCACCCATCCACAATTAAAGCACGTACGAGTCTCCGACCTTGAAGTGGTCCCCGATGTTGCTCCCGATGCAACCGAAGAAGGAGCTTGTCCAGCCGACTTGGACCTCTTGCCCAATCTCTTCTTATAATACGCTTTCCCAGGTCGGGGCACCTTGAACTCCGGCTTTGTCAAAGCCAAGGCCCGCTTCCCTTGCACCCTCTTCATGTCCTTTTCCAGCGCGCACGCCGTGTCGACTAATGTCGGGAAGCCTTGGTTCACGGAACTAGAGAGGAGGAACCGCAGCTCATCCCGCAGCTCATCCCGCAGCCCTTCGCAGAACCTATTAGTCTTCCTCTGCTCATCAGCAATGATCGAACCCGCATATCGTCCCAACCTCGTGAAATCATGCACGTAAGCTTCAACACTGCCTTCACCTTGCGTCAGCCTTTGGAACTCGTTCTCCATGGAAATACGCTGCGCCGCCGGGAGGTGCTTTGTCAGGAAGAGTCGGGAGAATTCCTCTATCGACACCTGTGTTAACGGTCTTCCTGCTAAGTGATGCAACGCCATCTCGTCCCACCACAGCCGAGCTTCGCCTTCCAATAAGAAGGTGGCTAAGGTGACCTTCTGATCATCCTCCTTCCGAATCCCCGTCATTATCCGCTTGACACGCGATAACCAATCCTCAGCCTGCGTCGGAGATCCCACTCCCGAAAACGTAGGCTGGTTAAAGCTCACGAACTGCTTCAACTGCTTCTCAGCTGCTCGAGGATCCGCAACCGCTACAGGTTCTGGCCTCGCCGCAACCTGTTCTGGCCTCAATGCCGGCTGCGTCTGCCCAATCAGCTGTGCTTGCATCATGACAAACAGGGCCTCAGCAACTAACCACACAGTTTCCGCAGAAGGCGGAGGTATAGACACCTCAGCTGGTGTCGTACTTTCATTAGAAC
This sequence comes from Platanthera guangdongensis, assembly GCA_039583875.1. Lineage (NCBI taxonomy): Eukaryota > Viridiplantae > Streptophyta > Magnoliopsida > Asparagales > Orchidaceae > Platanthera > Platanthera guangdongensis. Next base: position 45,508,202 of record CM077164.1, read on the forward strand.
GCTAGGGCGCCGATTGCCCAACACCACTCCGGGTCACCTATAAGTGAACAGGACACACATATTAGAGACCGCACACAAGCAAAACAACCAAAATAGGAACGCGCAGGTTCCTCAAACACATGTATTTGCATTTCTAAAGTGGACATTCACGAGTTCATTAGTGTTAACATGGTTCACACATACACGTGCTCGCCACCCGAAAAAAGAATTCGACCACGAATTCGAAAGGGAAAGACCGAGACAGCTGATACCAAAAATGTAACGACTCCATCCGTTCACAGGTATATACTAGAAGGTCCGGCCGGGGCCCCACAACATATACCATAAAACAGACGGGGAAGTCACAGAGTGATACCAGAGTTGCGCATCCTAACTCATTGCATTCTAGCGGAAGCCTATAACACGAAGCTGAACTCACACACATGAATGTCCACCATATAAAAGCTCCACATTTATATAAAACATGAATGTCCAAATACAAAGGTAGTTGGCCTTATGGCCTTACAAGGCTTTACACAACAGTGACCTCAAACATTGACGCGCAGGCCGTTCACGTATAAACAAACATAACACTTTTAGTTTAGCCTTAAAGGGCTAGCAGCGGCAGCAACAGCTGCAGCATGGAATTCAGCCTTTATGTGTCCCGCTTGGCTCTCCAGCACCTGCACAGGGACATCCCACCCAATGGTGGCAAATAAGGCAACGATCAACATTCAGTTGACCAATATTATAACGACCCTACCCCTTTTCCGGGGCAGTGGTATTCCTTCCCTGCAGACATAGCATTTCATAGGCAGATATATATATTCAAACATTGTGCTCTCACGCACATTCACTCCATCACAACCGTCAGCCATGCGGCCCGACGATCCGTGCACTCAGGGCACATTCTTGGTGTACCGGCGAACCAGAGTCCCACCACCGTATCAGGGTCGCAACCCCACGATAACAATTGAGCATTTCACTCCGTGGCGTGTAGCCGATGATAGTCTTAATGACCCGGGATTGACCCGTAGCCCCCCATTGTGTCATGGCGCGCAGGCCTAAGACTCTTGCTATGCGCTCCAACAGACCGCACTTTCAGGTCTCACGTCGGACGGACATAGTGCAGGTCGGATCATCCACCCCCCCGTTGCTCAAGTCGCCTTGCCATCAGCGAGAACTACGTACTCGCGGCCAAATAAAGGTGCGGGTCGGTTTCACCTTTCCTGTTTCCATTCGATGAGCTCATCAGCTCACACATAGCCATCACATCCTCGCAGGACTGGCTTTCCAATTCATCGGTTACCCAGGAGCCACGCTTCGCGTTAGCAACAGAACTCAATTTCCATCCCTAGGCTTAACCGTGGATTCACAACATTCACTTGCGGGTATTTCCTGAGCTGCCATGTCAGTACTTCCTGCTACTCCCCTTCACAGGCACAACCCATCAAGCATTCCAAGTATCAAGGGTATTTTCCTGGCTCACCACGCCAGTACTTCCTACTACTGCCCTTCACAGGTACAACCCAACAACATAAACATCATCAGGTTATTTTCCTGCACTACCACTCCAGTACTTTCTGCTACTTCCCTTCACAGGTACAACCCAACGACTCCTAAATTACACGTTTATCACAAAGTCTTCTCCGGTGCATATATGCAACATCACCAATCCAGACCAACCTGTCCAGATGAGCTTCACACAGCATGCCTATTCCGTACTCCGTTTCCGGATCTATATGCCAATAGATTGGGGATTCCACGAATCAACCCAAGGGACTCCCACAACAAGCCACCCTCTGGTGGGGGAATCTTATGCATATGCAAAAAAGAAATCCTTCACATGGCTAGGAAGAAAAGTCGTTACCCTTGAAGATCGCTTCAGAGCGATGGATTCTTAGCCGGCTCGGAAGTACCGCAACGGCTTTGACTCCGCAACGCTAGACTCAGATCTCTAACCGGAACTCCGCAGCTGCACCGGTGGCCAGCTCCTCTTCCTCCTCCTCCTTCCTCTCTTTCTCTCTCTAGAGTTTAGAAAGATGAAGGCCAAGGCAAAAATGACATTTCCTTCTCAAATCTCGCCCTTAAGGAAAACAGGGAGGAACCTCAGCCATTGGATCCCAGCTGAAGAAATGGACGACCACGATTTTGCCACAAAAGGCAATTTTTTTGCCTGACACGGCCTGGGACACGACCGTGTCCCAGGCCGTGTACCTTAAGCGGTACACAACGAACTTATCCAGACCAGTACACGCCCATGTGACACGCCCGTGTCACGGGCCGTGTCACCTGACATGCCTTCAGACACGCCCATGTTTGTGGCCGTGTACTTCAGGCTGCACAAAATCGAGATCAACCCGATTGGGACACGGCTAGTGACACGCCCGTGTCACAGGCCGTGTTCCCCAAGACAGACCCGTGTCATGCCCGTGTTCACCAGGCCTCAAATGCCCTGGGCACATCCCGCAAAGGACACGGCCTGTGACACGCCCGTGTCCCAGGCTGTGTGCCCATACACGGCAACAGACACGCCCCTCGGCTCACCTTCGTCGAACGAAGTTCGTCGACCCGCAGAGGACACGGCCTCTGACACGCCCGTGTCAGAGAGCGCGTGCCCTCATTCTTCTGCAGAACAAAAATTCGTCGAACGCTCGCCGACTTCTCACCCGAGCATGGCACGCCCTGGGACACGCCCGTGTCCCAGGCCGTGTCACCCAACGTTTCCCCATTCTGGGAATTAGGGTGTTACAGCGAGTTTCCTGACGTGTTTCCTGATAATCTTCTTGGTCTTCCGCCTGAGAGAGATGTTGAGTTTGTCATAGATTTAGAACCGGGTACCCGTCCTATCCCTAAGGCTCCGTACCGTATGGCTCCGCGTGAGTTGGCAGAGCTGTGTACCCAGTTAGACGAGCTGTTGCAGAACAGTTTCATTAGGCCAAGTTCGTCACCGTGGGGTGCTCCCGTTCTGTTTGTAAAGAAGAAAGATGGATCAATGAGGCTGTGTATTGATTACAGAGAATTAAATAAGGTGACCATCAAGAACATGTATTTCTTGCCGAGAATCGATGATTTGTTCTATCAGTTGCGTGGTAGCTCTGTATTTTCCAAGATTGACCTGCGTTCAGGTTATCATCAGTTGAGGATTCGTGAGACAGACATTTCACGAACTGCTTTTCGTTCGCGGCATGTACATTTCGAGTTTTTGGTAATGTCATTTGGATTGACTAATGCGCCCGACGCATTCATGGATTTGATGAACAGAGTGTTCAAGGACTTCCTGGATCACTTCGTGATAGTGTTTATAGATGACGTCTTAGTCTACTCCCGCAATGCTGAAGAGCATGCGCAACACTTGCGTCTGGTCTTGTCAACTTTGAGAGAGCATAAGTTGTATGCTAAGTTATATGCTAAGTTGAGCAAGTGCGAGTTTTGGCTACCTCAAGTCTTCTTTTTGGGTCATGTGGTGAATAAGGATGGGATAACAGTTGATCCAGAAAAGATAGTTGCAGTGATGGATTGGAGTCGACCTACCACTCCCAAGGAAATAAGAAGTTTTCTAGGGCTGACAGGCTACTATAGAAGGTTTGTAGAGGGATTCTCTACACTGTCTGCGCCATTGACAAAATTGACGCAGAAGCATGCAGCCTTTTATTGGAGTGATAAGTGTGAAGAGGCATTCTGGGAGCTGAATATGAGGTTTTGCACTACACCAGTATTGACCCTGCCTACTGAAGGACTGGAGTATGCTGTGTATGTGGACGCTTCAAATGTTGGGCTCGGATGCGTGTTGATGCAGGAGGGTAAGGTCATTGCGTATGAGTCTAGGCAGCTGAAGGTTCATGAACGGAATTACCCTACGCATGACCTAGAATTTGCAGCAGTGATCTATGCTCTCAAGTTGTGGAGACATCTGTTATATGACGCTATATGCAAGATTTATACTGATCATAAAAGTTTGAAATACGTTTTCACACAGAAGGAATTGAATTTGCGCCAGCGTAGATGACTGGAGTATGTGGCAGACTACGACGTCGAGATCAAGTACCACCCGGGCAAAGCTAACGTGGTAGCCAACGCCCTGAGCAGGAAGACAGGTAATGTTTTTAACCTTTCGGTGGATTCATTGGTGGAAGAATTCCTTTTGATGGGTATTTCAGTGGGAAGTGGCAGCTCGACTAGTGAATTAGAAGTGTTAGAGCCTTCATGGATTACACTTACTAGATTGCATCAAAAGGAGGATCAAGATCTGTTGCATCTTTATAGTAGAGTTGCGAAGGGTGAGTTGCCAGAATTTTCTATTGATGATATGGGAACCCTGAGATACCGTGGTAGGCTTTGCATTCCCGCTGTTAAGGACATTAGGTACCAGTTGTGCAAGGAGACATATGATTCTAATGTGGCTTACCACCCCGGTTCGACCAAGATGTACCAGGATCTGAAACAGATTGTTTGGTGGATGGGTATGAAGGGTGATATAACAAGTTTTGTATCTGAATGTTTTACCTGTAAGCGAGTTAAGGCCGATCATGGAAGGCCTGGAGGCAAGCTAACACCTTTGGAGATCCCGAGTTGGAAATGAGAGAGTATCTTGATGGAATGTATTACTGGATTACCGAGATCTCCCAGAGGGCATGACTCAGTTTGGGTCATTGTGGATAGACTGACGAAGAGTGCTCACTTCGTGCCGTTCAAGATTGACTACTCCATGAAGAAAATAGCTGAATTGTGTTTGGACGAGATCATCATGTTGCATGGAGTACCTGTTAGTATTGTATCTGATCGAGACTCCAGGTTCACGTCTCATTTTTGGAAAAGCTTGCAAGAGGGGTTGGGTATCGATTTGAGGTATTCCACCGCCTACCATCCGCAGAGGAATGGACAAACAGAAAGAGTAAATCAGATCGTGGAGGACATGATTAGATGTTACATTTTGGACCACGGTGGAGCGTGAGATGAGCGTCTGAGGCTAATGGAGTTTGCCTACAATAATAGCTGCCAGGAGAGCTTGTAAATGACTCCATTTGAAGCTTTATATGAGAGACGTTGCAGGGCTCCTTTGTTTTGGGCTGAGATCGGTGAGAGACCGTTGCTAGGTCCAGAAGCCCTTGAAGAGATGAAAACTTCAGTTAGGCTCATCCGAGAGAAGCTTCGGGTAGCCCAGGAGCGCTATGAAAAGTATGCCAATCGGCGCAAGACCAATTTGGAGTTTGTCGTCGAGGATATGGTTTTCCTAAAAGTTTCCCCGATGTCTGGTGTGAAGCGATTTGAAAGAACCATAAGTTGGACCCGAGATATGTGGGACCCTTCCGAATTGTTCAGCGGATTGGTGTTTCAGCTTATAGGCTGGACCTACCGGCGAATTTTCCCGGAGTGCACGATGTTTTCCATGTGAGTCAGCTGCGGAAGTGCGTGTTGAGAGACAAGCAGATTCTCGATGTTGTGCCCCAGTTGGAGCCAAACTTTTCTTTTGTGGAGGTGCCTGTTCGTATTTTGGAGTCTCAGGATCGAGTGATGCGGAGAAAGACAATCCCCATGGTCAAGGTTCTTTGGAGAAATCAAGACGTCGAGAGCGCGACGCGTGAATTGGAATCGGCGATTAGGGAATCTCATCCGCACCTCTTCTCTTAATTTCGGGTATGTCTTTATGTTTTCAGTCATGTTTAATTTTATCGTTTTGCTTTGGTTTTGGAGTTATGTTAAGTTTTGGGACGAAACTTTTTTTAGGGGGAGTGACTGTAACGCCCTCGATTTTTCGAAGATTTTATTTGAATGAGTATCGTCATATTTATGACGTCGTGGAGTTACTTTTAACGTCGAGTTGACGCCGCATTGCCGTTAATGCATTTTCGCGTCCGTGCGGTCGAATCGGCCGAATCCTTGTTGTAATGGGAAAATTTTGCATTTGGAAATTTAGTTAAGTAATTTTGTACTTGCTCGTCAAGTTTCGTCGCGATCTGAGCAATGATTGAGCCTTCGTTTTGAATTTGTGTTTCCTTATTCAAAAATACATGAATATGATTATTTTAATATTGTAGTACTATTCAAAAATTTAGTTTACTATTCAATTATATAGTTTAATTTTCTGGGTTATATATGTAAAAAGGGTACTGTTCTCGCTAAGGACTTGTCTAAGTTCTCGAGTACTCAGGAATTCCTCTCGAGTGGTTCTTGTTCTACTCGGGTGCTGTTTCTCGAGTGGCTGGATGGTACTCGAGTGATATACTCGAGTGACCTTCTTGGTACTCGAGTGATATACTCGAGTGCCCTTCTTGGTACTCGAGTGATATACTCGAGTGCCTTCTTGGTGCTCGAGTGATATACTCGAGTGCCCTTCTTGGTACTCGAGTGATATACTCGAGTGCCCTTCTTGGTACTCGAGTGATATACTCGAGTGATATACTCGAGTGATATACTCGAGTGCCCTTCTTGGTACTCGAGTGATATAATCGAGTGACCTTCTTGGTACTCGAGTGATATACTCGAGTGCCCTTCTTGGTACTCGAGTGATATACTCGAGTGACCTTCTTGGTACTCGAGTGATATACTCGAGTGCCCTTCTTTGTACCCGAGTGATATATACGAGTGATCTTCTTAGTACTCGAGTGATTTCCTTCCTACCTCTCGAGTACCTGTAACTTGTCTCGAGTGGTCTGCAGCCTTTCTCATGTAGTCCGTTGCTGTTTGCGATCGGGCGCCGTTTTGAGGGTCAAAACGGTATCGTATGAAAACATGGTTAACATGAAATTTGTTCGTCTCGACGAGATCTACAACTTTCATGTTGAGCACTTTTTGATTTGAAGCCATCTTGGACCTCTATTTCCGGTTTTCCCGTATCAGCTCTTAAACAATACGTTTTTTTATATATTTAGACAAAACATTTTATAAGTACTTATATATATATATATTCTTATACTTAGGTTATTAGAAATCAGAAATAAAACTTCATCTTCTCCAACTTTCTAAACCGAACCAGAGAGGCGTAGGCGAGGGAGAGAAAGCCGTTCTTGAATCTTCCGGTCACCGCCGACGGAGCTCCGGTGCTCGAAATCTTCGTCCGAACTTAGATTCGGAAAGCTCTCGATGAGATCTACGCAATCGTGATAAACTTTTCCCGTTTCGTGAACTTTTTCCGTTAGGGATTTTTGGCCCTAACTTCTTTTTCGTCCACTCTTGTTCAGATTTCGACTTATCTCGACTCCCTTAGTATCGATCTGCGGCGAGGTGTGATTTGGAGACTTTCTCTGGTAACACCAAGGCAAGTGGCTCCTTCCTTTTTTTTGTTTTCCTTAAGTTTTCATGGTAAGATTTTCGTCGCATATTATTGTCCCCGTTTCTTTAGAGCATAAGATGTTAAATCTTTTTGGATTGCGCTTAAGGAAAATTTCTTTCGACGCCGCTGAGTGTAGGACGTGTTGATCCTAGTTTAGGTCGATTGTAGTTTTGGTCTTCGAGTTAGTGTTGAAATCCTTAGGTGTTGTGCTGATTTAGGGTGGTGATGTTGGGGACGTGAGGGTTGGTGTGGATAATAGCCCACCCAACCGGGAGCCCCTTCTTTCTGTGGATCATCACAGTGAGGGTATGCTTTAGTTCTCCTGTTCTAAACTGTTGGATCTGTTTGGCCCGGTTTGACCATGTTGTTGACCACAGTGCCGCTTGTGAGACATTTGAGGATCCGGAGTTGGGCTTTAGGGCGCTTGAGGTCGTCACCCTCTCCGTCCTGCAATGTAGTCATGCCACGTGTTGATGATCCACCCTCTTCCGAGCCGTTCGTGCTCAGTTGGATCCTACTGGATTATGCTACAGTTTGCTAAATTTTGCTGTTTATACTTAGACTCGTTCATTTTCGCACTTGGTGCATTTTAATTCAGATGTATTTTATTGGCTAACCTTTCTCTACTCGATCAAATTTGGCTAATGGTTGCTGTGGACTGTTTTTAAGTTTTCTGTTTCTCTTGGGTTGGGTTTGGTACACCCTCCTTTTTAAAATTCTTTTCATAATGGTATACTTGTACTCTTGCCACTTGTACTTTTGTTTGTTGAGGTGTTTTTCTTTTGAATGCCTCAGGTGCAGGGTTGTAGCCGGTGGTGCGGCTAAGCGGTGTTGTTACAACGTGTGCCTCGTGCTTGCGAGGTAGCTTTTGGTACTCTTGTTGTTTGGTTCAGACTTGAGAACTTTCAGTGGGTTCGTGTCAGGTATTTGACGCCCACTGATAGTTTATTGTTGTTCTTGGATATTTTGCTAATTGCTAGTGTCTACTCTTATGGTAGTAGTTCTTGCTCTCTGAGAATGATTTATGCTAGGATGCCATAGATATTTTCAAATATAAAACAAACTAATATTATTTCATGCATAACATGATTTAAAACTCTAAGTCACTATGTTTAATAGTGTATCAACTACCTTGATATTATTATTATAAATTTAGAAGTACTGCATGCCATGAGTTTCCCTTTTTTTGGGATGTTAGACTCATGTAAGATGTCCAATTTGATTGCTATAGTAGTTTTCCGCTGTGTTCAACTGCTTTCTCCCTGGTGGAGTAGTGAGGCACAAAGCCGAGGGATACGACTGATTGTCTAACCCAAATTAAACTTCTTCAATTGATCATTTAAATCTTATGTTTGTGTTGTTTTGGAGTGTTGCCTGAGCGTCTGCAGTTATCCCCTGCTGACGTGACATCATGACGCACATTTCCTCTTACTCTGATATTCCGCCGTTGTGGGAGAAATGCGGGTTGTGACAAATATACTGGTAAGTGTTGTACAAAATTACGGGCACATTTGAGACAAATTTGCAGATGCTTCAACACTGTTTCATTTAGAATCTTTGATCAATGGAACAAAAGTTTCAAACATGAACTGAGTCAGGTTCAATTGTGTTAATTATATGCCTCGAATCCTAACTCAAAGACGACGATTGGTGCTGCAAAATTTTTCGGGAACACGCCATAGGTACACGAGCGTGCGCAAAGGGCATGTCGGCAGTTACACACACCACAACCACGACAGACAGACAACTTTTTAGCGAGATGCCCGAATGACACAACCGTGTGCCAAGGGCATGTCAGTAGTTGGACGGCTTGGAGACACCCGGATGCTCTTACCCGTGAGCAGATGCGACTTTTGAATCACACACCCAGATGCCACTGCCTTGTGCCGAGGGCGGGTCAACCTAATTTTTGTGTACGGAGTGTTATATAAACTCCTTGCCGTTCTTTTTTTAAAGACTTCTAAAAATCTGAAAATCCGTCCATTTTCTATAACCGCCTCTATTCTTGATAGTGAAAATCGGACTGTTGTTGCCGGTGGGCGTATCCCATCTTGTGCTGAACCACGTAAATTTATCTTCTGTGGTTGTTTATTTTTTGTTTGCTTTCTTTCTATTCGAATTTTTGCAACAATTTGGCCCTTCCATATAATGATCCTTGGGCTGTTATCATTAGGATCTTGACACGAGCCAAGCCTGGTTATGCACCAACTCAAGATGATCTTGATTTGAGCTATACATAGTTGTTTACTTCAATTCCAGCTCAATTGAAGCAAAAAACGCAATCTGATTTCAAATAAATTTGAAGCAGAATAAACAGCTTGTAGACATTTTGGTGACATAATAGAAGAGAGACAATATTTCCTCACAGTTGCCCTTATCATATTGGAACATTAGATGTCTTCAAGACTGATAAATGGTCTCACTAAATTTGATTTTATTTATTTTCGTTCATTTTATTTTGTAAATTGTGGATCGTAATCTGATTCCAAGCATTTGTTTGAACTTACTAAGTTCGATCCATGGTGCACCTAATAGTATTCCAAAACTACCCACTTCTAAAGCTTGAATTTTTTGGTATTTTATCATTTAAGGCGCTGTTTGAGGTGATGGCCGCGACTTACGCAGAAGTGCCAAAATCCCTAGCTTGTCCAAGTTCCGCGGGAAAAAACATTTTCATGCTTATCACGTTTCACAGAAATGTGACCACTAGACGCTCAAAAGTGCTTGGCGTAACATTAGGGAAAACTCTCCGCTCGGAAACTATCGCTGCAAATAGAGCTCCGTTTGACTTGGCTGCAATTATTTTGAGGATATCCGCGGTATGAAACTGTGGGGAGAAAATGAGCTATTGGACATAGTGGTAGGAAAATTGATTAAACTGTTTTGAGGAAGCTCTTTGGCACAAATAATTTTATCTATTTGAGAGAACAACTGTGCATAACAGTGTATATAATGGTAAAATTGTTTTTAAATATTTAAAATATATGTTATAGAAAATAGTGTAGACCCCTATATGGATCATATGTTATCCAAAATGTAAATAACCATCAATAGTTTTAAAATATGCTTGGGAAATGCACTGTGCATATTAGAACTTGTTAGAAAAGCCTACTTTAAGGCCCATCTAGGGACCCATTCTTCCCTCTTCTCTCTCTCTATTTGTATTAGTCCCACATCTTGGATTGAGATTTCTCTCTTCCTTCTTCCCCTATATAAATGTATTCATATTTGTAATTATTAATTCAAGAAGTATATATAAGGTTTGGAGCTTTCTCTACATGGTATCAGAGGGAGGTTCTCCTTGAGCGGCTTCCCCTTCTTAACCGATTCTCCTTGAGCGGCCTGTCCTCCTGTCCGTTGACCGCTCGGGCTCCTGCGGCCTGACTCCCTGTTCGCTCCGCTCCACTTCGTCTGCTTCCTCTTCTTCTCTCGTTGGGTCCACCTCTCCCTACCTCTCCTCCAGACCGCTGCCTCTCTCGCGGCTTGTTCCTGCTTGCTGCGGCTTACAGCTCGTTGCGGCATGCTACTCTAGCTACCAGATCTTGCTCGCCGTGGCTTGCTGCTCTTGCGGCCTTCTCCTTCTCGCTGCGACCTGCTTCTCTTACAGCCTGTTCTAACTTGCTGCGACCTGCCTGTCGTGAGCTGTCCGTCTCTATCCGCTTGCCTCTGCGGCTTGCCCCTCTTAGTCCGCTTCTTTACCACTACCTCCTGTTACTCTCCTTCTCCCGTGGATCCACCCCCCTGCTTTTTCTAGCCTTTCCTCCTCCATAATCCGTGGGGCCACCTTCTCTTCTGTCCGCTGCGGACTTCCTACTCGCCGCGGCCTGTCTTCTGACCACCGCTTTGCTATCCACCCCTGCGTGTCCGCGGACGGCCTTGCGTGCGACCTACTACAGCTCGCCGACTTCTGTCTATCCGCTTGACTGTCCGCTTGTCTCTATACTCGCGGTTTGCTTTCTCAGTTCGCTGCTGTGATCCGCCTGACCGTGCGGGCTGCTCCTTTCTCACCCGCATCTTGGCCGCGGTCTCCTATTCTTCTCCTCTCTGTCCGCGCAACTTGTCCTTGCTGCTGCGGACTTGTTCTCCCTGTCCGCTTCGCCTGTGGTCGCAGCCTCCTCCAGCCGCTTGTGTTGTTCACACCTTGACCGGGAGGTCTCTGTTCTAGTCGCGCCGGCTATCCTCTCTTGCGGATTGCTCTTATCCGCCGGCCTCTCTCTCTCTTCTTGCGGACTGCTCCTGTCCGCTGCGGCCTGCTCCTGTCCGCTGCGGCCTGCTCCTGTCCGCTGCGGCCTGCTCCTGTCCGCTGCGGCCTGCTCCTGTCCGCTGCGGACTGCATCCTGTGCTTTGACCGCTTCTGTGTTCACCTAGACCGTGCGGACTGCTCCTTTGTTTTCGCATTTGGGTCGCAGTCTGCCTAATCGCAGGTGTAACCGCGCGGACTGTTCTTTCTCATTGTTGCCAGGTGTTTGCTTCTGTTGCGATCTTCTCTTATCCGCTGCGACCTCTGTTTCTAGCCGCTGGTGCGGTGACGCCGTGTCTGCTGTGGACGTCTCCTTGTAACATGATCGGCTGTCCTTCGGGCTCTGTGGTGTCTGTTTCCGATGTTGGTACTTCATGCCTCGCTCATAACTCATCCTGGATTTTGGATTCCGGGGCCTCTCACCACATTACATCACGGAAACCACCGCAATATTTGCCCTCCGTGCATCCCCCGTTCATTACTGTTGCTAGTGGGGACACTCTTCCCGTCTCTGATACTACAAATATTCGCCTCACTCCCTCCATTACTCTTCGCTCTGCCTTTCATGTTCCGGGCTCTCCGTTCAACCTTCTCTCTATTGGTCGACTCACTGCTGACCTCGATTGTACTATTATTTTTTCTTCTAACTCATGTGTTGTGCAGGATCGCAAGACGCAAACCATCATTGGAAAAAGGGCATCTGTCAAATGGTCTCTATATCCTTAACCCGTCTCCTCCCACAGTGTTGACGTCCGTCAGCTCCGTTGGCTGGCACCGCCGTCTGGGTCATGCTCCTCTCAACATCCTCAAAAAATCTCTCCCCGACGTGTCCTTCCACGAGTTCACATGTGAGTCCTGTATCTATGAGAAACATCATCGCTCTACGTTCTCACCACATCCTTCTCGGCGTACTGCTCCCTTTGATCTTGTTCACTCCGATATTTGGGGACCTTACAAAATTACAAGTGTTTTTGGATTGCGCTACTTTGTCACATTTGTCGATGATTACTCTCGGGTGACCTGACTGTACCTCCTTCGTGACTGCTTTGAGTTACCCGGTGTATTCCGTACCTTCTTTATTGAAATTCACAACCAGTTCTCCACAACCATCAAAACCCTCCGCACCGATAATGCCCGTGAATACACTAGTCATACCTTCTCTCACCTCTGTGTGGAGTTTGGGGTCATCCATCAGACCTCCCGTGTCTATACCCCCCAACAAAATGGCGTTGCTGAACGCAAGAATCAGCATCTGCTCGAGGTCACCCGCTCCCTTATGATTCAGATGAATGTTCCCAAACAATATTGGAATTTTGCGGTTTCAACCGCTTGCACTCTTATTAACCATCTGCCCTCATCTATCCTCAATTTTGCGGTTCCCTACAATCTCTTTTTCCCTCCCACCCTACATTCTCCATCACCCCACGCGTGTTTGGTTGTGTGTTTTGTTCATCATCTTGGTCCGTCCACTGACAAACTTGCTCCCCGTGCCACTAAATATATGTTTGTGGGCTATTCCCGCACTCAGAAGGGCTACATTTGTTTTTCTCCCACGGACCGCAAGGTAGTTACTTCTGCTGATGTCACCTTCCTCGAACATCAACCATACTACTCTCCATCTACTGACCCTCCTCTTCCGCCACCTCTCCCGCGACCTGTTATCCCCGTCACGTCCACCATCCCACCTCTACCTTCCCTACCCATCCCACCTAAACCACCTACACCACCAGTCATTCGTGTGTACACTCAACGTCCTCCCTCGTCTACTCCCCTACAAGAGCTGCCCCGCTCTAATGATGCTTTGCAACCTGCGGATCCGACAACTGCTTCCACTGCCCACTCGATGAACAACTTTGTCTCTCTTCACCGTCTCTCTCCGGAACTCCGTCAGAGTGCTCTCTTTATCTTCTACCTCCACTCCTACTTCTGTTCAGTAGGCTCTTCACCACCCCGGATGGCGCGAGGCCATGGAAGATGAAATGCGGGCTCTCTGGGCCAACCACACTTGGGATCTGGTTCCTCTTCCTGCCGGCCAATCCTGTGTTAGCTGCAAGTGGCTCTTTGTTATTAAACATGCGGCAGATGACACCGTTGAGCGTCTCAAGGCCCGCCTTGTGGCCCAGGGTTTTACTCAGCAACAGGGACTTGATTATGAGGAAACGTTCTCCCCAGTAGCCAAAATGAACACTGTCCGAGTTCTTCTATCCTTGGCTGTTCACCGTCATTGGCCTCTTTATTAGCTGGATGTTAAGAACGCCTTCCTCAATGGTGATGTTCAGGAGACTGTTTATATGCATCAACCTCCCGGGTTTGAGACCGCGGGGGAGTCTCGGGTTTGTCATTTTTGGAAATCTATTTATGGTCTCAAACAATCCCCGCACGCTTGGTTTGACAAATTAAGCACGGTAGTCCGCAATATTGGCTTCACTAGGAGCTCGGCTGACTTCTCTCTCTTCAGTTGACATCGGCCAACCGGAACAGTGATTCTACTTGTCTATGTTGACGATATCCTCATTACTGGCGACGATACTACATGGATACAACATAACAAGCAACAGTTGAACTCAGCCTTTCAGACCAAAGATCTTGGTAACCTACGGTATTTCCTCGGGCTTGAGGTTGCACGACGGCCTGATGGTCTTGTATTATCCCAAAGGAAGTATTGTATGGATCTTCATGATGCTGGCTATTCAGGATGCAAACCTACGAATACTCCAATGGACGCGAATCACAGGCTATCGGCCCATAGTTCTGACACCGATGAGCTGCTTGCGAATCCGGAATACTACAGACGCCTGGTTGGGAAACTGATCTACCTTACAGTTACCCGACCAGACATCTCCTTTGCCGTTGGAGTTGTGAGTCGATTTATGCAAATAGTGTAGACCCCTATATGGATCATATGTTATCCAAAATGTAAATAACCATCAATAGTTTTAAAATATGCTTGGGAAATGCACTGTGCATATTAGAACTTGTTAGAAAAGCCTACTTTAAGGCCCATCTAGGGACCCATTCTTCCCTCTTCTCTCTCTCTATTTGTATTAGTCCCACATCTTGGATTGAGATTTCTCTCTTCCTTCTTCCCCTATATAAATGTATTCATATTTGTAATTATTAATTCAAGAAGTATATATAAGGTTTGGAGCTTTCTCTACATGGTATCAGAGGGAGGTTCTACTTGAGCGGCTTCCCCTTCTTAACCGATTCTCCTTGAGCGGCCTGTCCTCCTGTCCGTTGACCGCTCGGGCTCCTGCGGCCTGACTCCCTGTTCGCTCCGCTCCACTTCGTCTGCTTCCTCTTCTTCTCTCGTTGGGTCCACCTCTCCCTACCTCTCCTCCAGACCGCTGCCTCTCTCGCGGCTTGTTCCTGCTTGCTGCGGCTTACAGCTCGTTGCGGCATGCTACTCTAGCTACTAGATCTTGCTCGCCGCGGCTTGCTGCTCTTGCGGCCTTCTCCTTCTCGCTGCGACCTGCTTCTCTTACAGCCTGTTCTAACTTGCTGCGACCTGCCTGTCCTGAGCTGTCCGTCTCTATCCGCTTGCCTCTGCGGCTTGCCCCTCTTAGTCCGCTTCTTTACCACTACCTCCTGTTACTCTCCTTCTCCCGTGGATCCACCCCCCTGCCTTTCTAGCCTTTCCTCCTCCATAATCCGTGGGGCCACCTTCTCTTCTGTCCGCTGCGGACTTCCTACTCGCCGCGGCCTGTCTTCTGACCACCGCTTTGCTATCCACCCCTGCGTGTCCGCGGACGGCCTTGCGTGCGACCTACTACAGCTCGCCGACTTCTGTCTATCCGCTTGACTGTCCGCTTGTCTCTATACTCGCGGTTTGCTTTCTCAGTTCGCTGCTGTGATCCGCCTGACCGTGCGGGCTGCTCCTTTCTCACCCGCATCTTGGCCGCGGTCTCCTATTCTTCTCCTCTCTGTCCGCGCAACTTGTCCTTGCTGCTGCGGACTTGTTCTCCCTGTCCGCTTCGCCTGTGGTCGCAGCCTCCTCCAGCCGCTTGTGTTGTTCACACCTTGACCGGGAGGTCTCTGTTCTAGTCGCGCCGGCTATCCTCTCTTGCGGATTGCTCTTATCCGCCGGCCTCTCTCTCTCTTCTTGCGGACTGCTCCTGTCCGCTGCGGCCTGCTCCTGTCCGCTGCGGCCTGCTCCTGTCCGCTGCGGCCTGCTCCTGTCCGCTGCGGACTGCATCCTGTGCTTTGACCGCTTCTGTGTTCACCTAGACCGTGCGGACTGCTCCTTTGTTTTCGCATTTGGGTCGCGGTCTGCCTAATCGGAGGTGTAACCGCGCGGACTGTTCTTTCTCATTGTTGCCAGGTGTTTGCTTCTGTTGCGATCTTCTCTTATCCGCTGCGACCTCTGTTTCTAGCCGCTGGTGCGGTGACGCCGTGTCTGCTGTGGACGTCTCCTTGTAACATGATCGGCTGTCCTTCGGGCTCTGTGGTGTCTGTTTCCGATGTTGGTACTTCATGCCTCGCTCATAACTCATCCTGGATTTTGGATTCCGGGGCCTCTCACCACATTACATCACGGAAACCACCGCAATATTTGCCCTCCGTGCATCCCCCGTTCATTACTGTTGCTAGTGGGGACACTCTTCCCGTCTCTGATACTACAAATATTCGCCTCACTCCCTCCATTACTCTTCGCTCTGCCTTTCATGTTCCGGGCTCTCCGTTCAACCTTCTCTCTATTGGTCGACTCACTGCTGACCTCGATTGTACTATTATTTTTTCTTCTAACTCATGTGTTGTGCAGGATCGCAAGACGCAAACCATCATTGGAAAAAGGGCATCTGTCAAATGGTCTCTATATCCTTAACCCGTCTCCTCCCACAGTGTTGACGTCCGTCAGCTCCGTTGGCTGGCACCGCCGTCTGGGTCATGCTCCTCTCAACATCCTCAAAAAATCTCTCCCCGACGTGTCCTTCCACGAGTTCACATGTGAGTCCTGTATCTATGAGAAACATCATCGCTCTACGTTCTCACCACATCCTTCTCGGCGTACTGCTCCCTTTGATCTTGTTCACTCCGATATTTGGGGACCTTACAAAATTACAAGTGTTTTTGGATTGCGCTACTTTGTCACATTTGTCGATGATTACTCTCGGGTGACCTGACTGTACCTCCTTCGTGACTGCTCTGAGTTACCCGGTGTATTCCGTACCTTCTTTATTGAAATTCACAACCAGTTCTCCACAACCATCAAAACCCTCCGCACCGATAATGCCCGTGAATACACTAGTCATACCTTCTCTCACCTCTGTGTGGAGTTTGGGGTCATCCATCAGACCTCCCGTGTCTATACCCCCCAACAAAATGGCGTTGCTGAACGCAAGAATCAGCATCTGCTCGAGGTCACCCGCTCCCTTATGATTCAGATGAATGTTCCCAAACAATATTGGAATTTTGCGGTTTCAACCGCTTGCACTCTTATTAACCATCTGCCCTCATCTATCCTCAATTTTGCGGTTCCCTACAATCTCTTTTTCCCTCCCACCCTACATTCTCCATCACCCCACGCGTGTTTGGTTGTGTGTTTTGTTCATCATCTTGGTCCGTCCACTGACAAACTTGCTCCCCGTGCCACTAAATGTATGTTTGTGGGCTATTCCCGCACTCAGAAGGGCTACATTTGTTTTTCTCCCACGGACCGCAAGGTAGTTACTTCTGCTGATGTCACCTTCCTCGAACATCAACCATACTACTCTCCATCTACTGACCCTCCTCTTCCGCCACCTCTCCCGCGACCTGTTATCCCCGTCACGTCCACCATCCCACCTCTACCTTCCCTACCCATCCCACCTAAACCACCTACACCACCAGTCATTCGTGTGTACACTCAACGTCCTCCCTCGTCTACTCCCCTACAAGAGCTGCCCCGCTCTAATGATGCTTTGCAACCTGCGGATCCGACAACTGCTTCCACTGCCCACTCGATGAACAACTTTGTCTCTCTTCACCGTCTCTCTCCGGAACTCCGTCAGAGTGCTCTCTTTATCTTCTACCTCCACTCCTACTTCTGTTCAGTAGGCTCTTCACCACCCCGGATGGCGCGAGGCCATGGAAGATGAAATGCGGGCTCTCTGGGCCAACCACACTTGGGATCTGGTTCCTCTTCCTGCCGGCCAATCCTGTGTTAGCTGCAAGTGGCTCTTTGTTATTAAACATGCGGCAGATGACACCGTTGAGCGTCTCAAGGCCCGCCTTGTGGCCCAGGGTTTTACTCAGCAACAGGGACTTGATTATGAGGAAACGTTCTCCCCAGTAGCCAAAATGAACACTGTCCGAGTTCTTCTATCCTTGGCTGTTCACCGTCATTGGCCTCTTTATTAGCTGGATGTTAAGAACGCCTTCCTCAATGGTGATGTTCAGGAGACTGTTTATATGCATCAACCTCCCGGGTTTGAGACCGCGGGGGAGTCTCGGGTTTGTCATTTTTGGAAATCTATTTATGGTCTCAAACAATCCCCGCACGCTTGGTTTGACAAATTAAGCACGGTAGTCCGCAATATTGGCTTCACTAGGAGCTCGGCTGACTTCTCTCTCTTCAGTTGACATCGGCCAACCGGAACAGTGATTCTACTTGTCTATGTTGACGATATCCTCATTACTGGCGACGATACTACATGGATACAACATAACAAGCAACAGTTGAACTCAGCCTTTCAGACCAAAGATCTTGGTAACCTACGGTATTTCCTCGGGCTTGAGGTTGCACGACGGCCTGATGGTCTTGTATTATCCCAAAGGAAGTATTGTATGGATCTTCATGATGCTGGCTATTCAGGATGCAAACCTACGAATACTCCAATGGACGCGAATCACAGGCTATCGGCCCATAGTTCTGACACTGATGAGCTGCTTGCGAATCCGGAATACTACAGACGCCTGGTTGGGAAACTGATCTACCTTACAGTTACCCGACCAGACATCTCCTTTGCCGTTGGAGTTGTGAGTCGATTTATGCATGCCCCGAGGACATCTCATCTCCAAGCTGTCGAGCGCATTCTTCAGTATCTCAAGAACGCTCCAGGACAAGGGCTTGTGTACAAGCCATCCACTTCTTTATCCTTTGTCGCTTACTCTGACGCTGACTATGCCGGGTGCATTGATGATAGACGTTCCACAACAGGTTTTTGTACTTACTTCGGTGGACATCTCATAACCTGACGTAGCAAGAAACATAATGTGGTTGCTCGCTCTTCTGCTGAAGCTGAGTACCGCGCTATGGCTGCTGTTGTTTCAGAGTTGACTTGGCTTGAGAGCCTTCTGAGAGACCTGGGTGTTCGTCTCTCATCGCCAGCGACCCTATTTTGTGACAGTCAAGCGACAATCCATATTGCCAAGAATCCTGTATTTCACGAACGCACAAAGCATATTGAAGTTGACTGTCACTTCATCCGAGAAAAGGTACATGCAAAGAAGATAAATTTAGAGCATGTTCCTGCTGCAAGCCAAGTTGCTGACATCCTGACTAAAGCTCTCTCCCGGCCTCTATACTAGCAGTTTTTATCCAAGCTTGGTGCCTACGACTTGTACGCTCCAGCTTGCGGGGGAGTGTTAGAAAAACCTACTTTAAGGCCCATCTAGGGGCCCATTCTTCCCTCTTCTCTCTCTCTATTTGTATTAGTCCCACATCTTGGATTGTGATTTCTCTCTTCCTTCTTCCCCTATATAAATGTATTCATATTTGTAATTATTAATTCAAGAAGTACATACAAGGTTTGGAGCTTTCTCTACAGAACTTAATCTAAATGTGTTTGGAACTCTTTACATATATTTGCAGATCTCTTGCTGCCTGTGAACAGCTCTACAGTGCAGGTTACAAAAATTTGTTCTGGGTTCAGGGTGGTTTAGATGCAGCAGAGGAAGAGGTAATTTCATCTTTAAATACAGAGGCTAACTGTCAGCTTTTCTGAAGTTTCTGACTTCATTCCTACTTGAAGCAGGATTTCCAACGAGAAGGCTCCCAGCCGTTTAAACTTGCTGGAATAGGCGGTGTTTCTGAATTTCTCGGGTAAGCTTTAATCGTAATTTGGCATTGACTCAATGATCTGATTAGTGCGCCTAACCCCGCTCGGAACAAACTTGAATTAATCGTGGATCGAACTAGCTTTACACAAAATCAAATTGTATAAGGATGAATGTCTGGATTCATACACATATTTATGCATGTACGTAAATTTTGTATTGACGGGGAGCCTTGGCACACCGGTTGAGGTGTTGCCGTGTGACCCTGAGGTCGCTGGTTCGAGTCCTGGAAGCTGCCTCTTGCAAAAATGCATGGTAAGGTTTGCCTACATTTTACTCTTGTGGTGGGTCCCTTCCTCGGACCATCGCCACGCGGGGATGCCTTTGTGCACCGGGCTACCCTTTTATGTAGATTTTGTATTAATGCTTACACATGGATGTGCGTATATGCAGATTTGTAGTAATGCACACACCTTCATGTGCACGGGTTCTCTCTATGTTGGAAGAAATTGTATATGCTGTCGATCTAATTAACCAGTCTAACCCATCTCGTTCACCGTCCTCATTTAAAATTTTTGTTCCGCCAAATACAAAATGTTGGCAGCGAGTGTACAATTACAACTGCACATACTATAGATAGATATAATTCACTAAAACTAGTAAGAAATCAAAACATTCAACTAAATTTATGAGCTCAAATATTTTTTAATCAATAGTTATGATACTAATAAGAATTAAAAGGAAACAAAAGATGTTGTCTTGGTTTTTGTAGGTATTAATGAAAATAATTTTCTAGGTGACTGAAGAATACATGCAAGTCTGACATATTTTGTAATGATGTGGCTCTCTTTAAACAGCCTTGATTTAAAGACAAATATACCCTCAATTATAAACACTCACCACTGAAGCCTTTATCCTACTGTAGCGGGGTCGGCTATATTGATCCTTTGTCGCCATTGTGCCCTATCTTTTGTCATAATCTCACTAATGGCTAAGTATATCATGTCTTTTCTTATAGTTTCATTCCAAGTTTTATTGATCTACCCCTCCCCGTTAACGTGCTGTTAAGGGCCTTCTAATGTTGCCCGAAGGAGAGGTTGACGGGGATGATCAGAGGTGGCCGGATGTAGAGATGATGGTGGTGGAGATGATGGTGGGGATACTACGGAGCCGTGACCGCGGCTGCCTAAGCGGGGTTGCTCGTCGGAGGAGAGAGCCACCAAGATCTCACAATGGAAGATGAGAATTAGAATACTTTCTTGCTTGCTTCATACATACCCTCACATCGCTTTATATAGGCTCCACGTAATAATGACTCACCTAACAGTCTCCCAACACTCACCTAACTCTCATAAAGACATAAAATAATAATATTCATGATACATAACAATAACATAACATCATGACATAACCGACACATAACATCTCATCCGTTCTTGAAATCGAGCTTGTCCTCATGCTCGAACTCCATGTGGTGACCGAATCATCCGACAGCTTGATTTCCCGCCAGGACAGTGCATGATATCACATAGCAACATTGGCGGCGTCGGTGAGTAGCGGCGGCGCCGTTGGAAAGACGAGCGGCGTAAGTAATGACTTTGGCAAGGTCGGTGGAGCGGTGAGGACCAGCAGCAGCAGGTAGGTCGGGGAAGCGACGATCGACATAAGGAACATATCTGTAGGTGGTGAGGTGACCGTCGGGGTCGGTAGAGCGGTGGCTGGCGGAGCAAGTGCTGGCGGAAAGGTGGCCATGATGTCTGATGAAGGTGGCCCAAGGTGGGGTGGTTCCGCCACGACATGTGATGGCGAAAGGGCAATTACCGCTAAGAGTGGTGGCATGTCAGCGGGCGGCGCAGATGGCGACTGCACAAAAAGAGACGGCGGTGGAAGCGGTATGGACACGGGCTGCGGCAGAAAGGCGGATGTCGGGTTCTTAATGTGGTGGAGTGTGTCGGCATTCCGAAGGCGTGTGTCTATGGAGCTCATCATTTCTTGTAGCTTCGTTTGAATGGCAGCGACATCCTCGACAAACCACTTTGTGTTTCCCATAATGAGATAATGAATTATGAAAAATGGGATTATTAATAATTAATTAATCGAATTGATTATTGAATTAAAAATAATTTCATTAATTAATTGATGGGCTAATGTGCAGGATAGAGTAACAAAATAAGAAAACAATGGTGGTGGCGCGAGGTGTGAATATGACAAATCAAGTTAATGACAAAGGCTGCTGGATAGTAATAATGACAAAAAGAAGTGAAATGACGTGCATGAGAGTGGCGTGGGCTGCGGGAGAAATGGTGCGTTTGTTTTTTTTGTGAAAGTGGGGCTGCTGGTGTGGAGAAGGAGTGGGACCCACTGCTAATTAAAAGAAAAAGTAATGTGACATGGTCCAAATGACTGCTGCAGCTCGGGATTAAAAATTCTGGAAAAGGAACGAGGCTGGCTGAAGAAATAAAGCCGGACTTGATGGGGCTCGAGGAAGGAGACGGCGGTTGGCTCGAGGGATAGAAATATCTCATGCCGCTTGGGTTTGGTGCGACGGGCAACAAAGAGGCGGTGGCGTGCTGCGCGAGGAGGGCTCGCCGGGGCTTGGGCAGGCCGGCAGTGGGGCGTAGCGACGAGACGGTAGGGTTCTGGTGTCGATGAAGAGGCGTGGTGAAGGAGCGTTCCAGGAAGCCGATGCGTGCTGCTGTAGAGGAAGCCGAAGTTGCGCAGGGAGGAGTCGTCGAAATCTGTTGGGCTCTGCCTCCGTAGTTGACGGCGACCGCTGGCGATGCTGGTGCGCTGGAGCTGGACCGGCGGAGGGTTGCAGATGCCGACGTTGACGGAACTGCAACTGCCGATTCTCTTACCTTTTTTTGCGGTTTCCGGCGTCGATGGAGCGGGGATGTTGTAGAAGATGTGGCCTTGTTGTGGATGACGATGCTTGATGCGGGAAAGGGGCTGCGGGAGGCTTTGACAGAACGGGGAAATGATGGCGGCGGAAGAGAATCAAGCCTCTGATACCAAGTTGTTAAGGGCCTTCTAATGTTTCCCGGAGGAGAGGTCCATGGGGATGATCGAAGGTGGACGGATGTAGAGATGGTGGTGGTGGAGATGATGGCGGGGATACTACGGAGCCGTGACCTTGGCTGCCTAAGCGGGGTTGCTCGTCGGAGGAGAGAGCCACCAAAATCTCACAATGGAAGATGAGAATTAGAATACTTTCTTGCTTGTTTCATACATACCCTCACATGCCTTTATATAGACTACATGTAATAATGACTCACCTAACAATCTCCCAACACTCACCTAACTCTCATAAAGACATAAAATAATAATATTCATGACACATAACAATAACATAATATCATAACATAACCGACACATAACACATGCCTAGTGACTAAACTCTCACAACGCTTATCAGGTGCCTCTAATGGTCTCCTTTGTACGTGTTCAAACCATCTTAGTCGGACTTCTCGTATCTTCTTTGCAATTGGTGTCACTCGTCTTACTCCTAATATATTCATTCCTAATTTTATCTGGTCTCGTGTTGTAACACCCCATCCTAATTTAGCAACAAATCAACAGTCCGTACGGGTCTAGCGATAAGCAGTAAAATAAGAAATAATATTAAAACTAGTACATAGCAGAAGTAAATGAAAAAAATTGAAATTAAACTTACATCGGAAGTAGAAAGTGCAACTAAGGGTTAATGAGCACCTTATCAAGTTGAATTCACAGAGTCACTAGAAAAAATTAGAACCTCATCAAGCTGAATTCACAGAGCTACTATAAAAGAATAAGAACCAAACAACTGAATATCTGAAGTACTATAAATTCTATGGTACAAAGAAAACTGTTAAACATTAATATTATAAATGTCCAAGAACTAAACAGTACTGTAGTAAAAAAAGAACAACTGAAAGGAACATGAACTATAGGAGTCAACCTAAAGGGACAGTAAGGAAAACTATTACTCCTAGTGACACTAAAATTATTTGAAAAAAAATGTATGCGTGCTTGTAAAAATAAGTTTTATACTGTAAAAAAATTATATGTTGGTGTACTATGCATGCTCTGCTAAAGTAATACTAGCAACATAAAATATCTATTCTAATTTACGCGCGTCAAAATATTTACTCAAGTTCTGATAGTTAGTTGACTATAAGGTTCTATATGGTTAGGTTAACACTTGAGTTCTGTGTGGCTCATGTTTGTCCTTCTTAAAATTTTTAGGTACAATAACTTCTAATGCACAATTCTAGTCTAACGATCCGAGTCCTACTAACGAACTCAGATGTTCTAATGTATCACAGACACAGACTCGAATCTACTAATCTTCTAAAAGGGGACATCTCCTAAACTCTGAGGCTCATAGGGTACGATATGCCCTATAAGAAGGATAGCGCATCTCTATCTAGCACGAGAAGGTCTCTATCGTGCCCACAAATTATATTTTATCTGTTGCTACTCTGTTTACGAATTTATCTGTGTATCTTAGGTAGTACAATATATCAATTGATCAGCTAGATTTCTTATTCATGATGTTGCTCTTTCTCGCTTCGTAAATGCATGTGAGCACATAAGATTCGTAATTTAAACTATTTCAGAAGGTCTAACTATTTGGACAATTTATAAATTTATCTATAATCTACATATACAAGTTGAATGATTGTTAGATTACTACTTTCTATGATCAGAACAGTTCTTTATGACTAACATTATTTCTAATTTTAAAAAACGCTTTATGCAAGTTATCTGATATCTCTAGCAGGAAGAATAAGAATTTCTTACCGTGGTGGTTTGTCGCCCGTACACCAGACGGGGCGACATGATTTTCTAGGTTTTGTTTCGTACTCAATGTTTCTTTTTCGACCAAGCATCAAGTAGTGGCAATCACTTGAGGCCTGAAATTCAATATACACCCTAATCATTTTGTTGACATACTAACTAAATGATGCATCCGTGGACGCATCCGGATGAGCCAAGCTCTTCTTGTGTGTATTTTATTTTATTTAAAATACTTTTGTTATCATTATAGGTGTTGTATTCGTGCGTGTTGTTGATATTGTATCACTTTTTCAATTTTAATAGGGCTTGTTGGTTTGACCGACCAATATGACCATTAATAAATGAGGTCTGGTAGTCTAAGGTGTTAGGATTCAGACGCAACAATATTTTAAGCGACACTAATTTAATTGCTTGAGAAAAGTTACAATTCCTGATTTAATATTATTAAATCAGAATTGATTTGGGATTTAAGATTTAAAACCTCTTGGATTTCCAAAACCCCTGTTTTATTCATGACATTGAATCCCCCCATTTATTATATTATCAATTGATTGAAACAGCCATTTTCCTCCTATTTACTCATCCATCGGGTCAGAGGCAGGCTGACAGAAAGAAACTGAGAGTGATTGTTTGCCTTCTCTCCCAGTTTCCGCCCAGCACGCCCACACCTGGCTCCCACCTCCCGTCTTCTCCCTTTCCCGTTCCGGCGCCACGGCCCTGGAATCGATTGAGGCCGGACGTTCCTTCCGCCTCTAGAACCTACGAGCCCTCCGACTCCTCAAGCGGCGTCCAGCGCCCCGGCTTCCCCGAAAGGTCGGTCGACGTCGACCGTTTTTCCTCCCGATCTTCCCCGGCTCCACCCTACCGCGCCTCCTCCCTCTCCGACAGGGCCGAAGCCTGGAACTTCGGCAACCAGTACCGCTCTACACCTCCTCCTGTGGCACCTCCCCTGTCAGCCCTTACCCGCAATTTTTTCCTACCACCAGCCACCTCCTTCGTTCCCTCCTTGCCCTGTTTTCACCTACTCGAACCAGCCACCTCCTAAAAATTAACCCTCAGCCTCCAACTCCTCCAGCCACATCCTACTCGCAATCCCGTGGAATCTCCGCCTCCCTGGGAAGTTCCCCGCAGGTATACCCATTTGCTCCTCTGCTGTTAACATTTACTCATGCAGTTAAGTTAAATGGTCGAATAGCTAGCGCTTGCATTTCTTTCCTCTTCTACTACTGTTATTTCCCTCAAAAAATCGTGAACTTTTCCGCTTGTGCTAACCGTTTGCGGGATAACTAAAACGCATGCTTGGTGCCAACGCTAGAATAATCGAGTCAAAATCGTCGAGAGTAGAGAGAAAGCTAGCGACGTCTTCCGACACCGGGCTGAATCAATTTGATATCAAAAGAGGTTCGATTCACTCCTTTTGTGAACCGAACGATCCAGTGTTTTCGTAAATTGTTTTCTTCTTTAAAAAAACAAATTTGTTTTCAAAAGAAAATCACATCTTTTGCAAAAAAAACAGTGAGCTTAATTTTTTGTATTTTTGTTTTTTAAAAGATATATCTATTATTATTAATATATATCTTTTATTATTAACGTAACAGTCCGATTTTTTTTATAATAACCCTGAATTTCCCCCCTCTCCTCTTATAACCTAAACTCGAGCCAGTCGCTCCCCCGATAAAAAACTTCCGCTCCTTGCCGCTTCCCGATCCCGACTCCAGCGTAAGCCCCGTCTCCCGGCGCCGATCCCATCTCCTGCTCCAGGCGCCGACAACTCCTCTGGATCCTCCTCCGTCTCAGGACGCTACCTTCTCCCGCACATCCCGATCCCGCAAGCATCGCGCCTCCCTGCTCGCCGCCTGCTCCTCTCCTCCTTCCCGTGGCTGGAAGCCATCTCCTCTAGGACCAACTGCTTCTTCTCCCTTCCTCCAAAGGGCTGCAACAACTTTTCCCTTCCGGCAACCCTCTTCCCTCTCGGTTTTGGCCGACGTTTGACTAGAAGAGCGACTAGTGTTTACTCCCTCTTACTTGGGCTCTGGTTTTCTTCCTAGGGTTTGGTTCCCTCCCCTCCTTGAGCCCAGATTTGACTTCCTAATGCTAAGAATCCCTATTCAGAGAATTTTCAAAAAGTTTCGGAACAAAACTTTCTAAGTAGGGGAGATTGAAACAACCCGATTTTTTTATAATAACCCTGATTTTCCACCCTCTCCTCTTATAACCTAAACCCGAGCCAGCCACTCCCCCGATAAAAAACTTCTGCTCCTTGCCGCTTCCCGATCCCGACTCCAGCGCAAGCCCTGTCTCCCGACGCCGATCCCATTTCCTGCTCTAGGCGCCGACAACTCCTCTGGATCCTCCTCTGTCTCAGGCCGCTACCTTCTCCCGCACCTCCCGATCTCGCAAGCATCGCGCCTCCCTGCTCGCCGCCTGCTCCTCTCCTCCGTCCCGTGGCTGGAAGTCATCTCCTCTAGGGCCGACTGCTTCTTCTCCCTTCCTCCAAAGAGCTGCAACAGCTCTTACCTTCCGGCAGCCCTCTTCCCTCTCGGTTTTGGCCGACGTTTTACTAGAAGGGCGATGAGGGTTTACTCCCTCTTACTTGGGCTCCGTTTTTCTGCCTAGGGTTTGGTTCCCTCCCCTCATTGAGCCCGGATTTGACTTCCTAATGGTAAGAATCTTCCTCCTCCATCCTTATTCAGATTTTTCTTGATTTCCTAACTAATTTTTGTGCTCCAATTTGCATGAATGTTGCGATTAAGATTTTTCCCCAATCGTAATCATCTACTACTGTGATATGTTTGTGTTTTACGGCGTCGCTCCTCGATTCAAGTTGGTGGGAAAAAAATCCCTAATCCTTAAGCCCTAAACCCTAAACCCTAAACACTAAAACCCTAAAACCCTAAACCCTAAACCCTAAACCGTAAACACTCTATATGCAAGATTACAGGGACTATTCATGTCCACCCGAAGGAAATACCACACACTCACCGCACACTCGCGAGAGCGGGTTTCCTATGCAAAAAGGAAGAAGACTTCACATGTACAAGAAAAGAATAGTTACCCTAGAGGTTCGCTTTGGCTCCATGGAAAACTAGCTGGATGAAAAGCAGCGCAACGACCACGCCTCCACAGATCTGGACCCGGTTTGCGATTCGGAGCTCCGAAGATCCACCGGCGGCCGGATTTCTCCTTCTCCTTCTTCCTTGCTCTCCCACCTCTCTAACACTTTAGAAAGAGAAAGCCTTAAGGCCCCGTTCGTTACGCGGGAATTGGGCCGTTGGAATTGGTATTCATTTACCAATTCCAATTAAGGCCGTTCGGTATGCCAAAAAAACCATGGGAATCGGAAATGAATCGGAATTCGTCGGAATTGGGTATAAGGTAAACACGCAACATTTATTTCCGACCTCGCTAGGTCAGATTTCACGATTCCTGCTCTCATCGCGCCGCTCCTCTTCCTGCTCCCGTCGCGCGCTGCTCCTGCTCCCGTCGCGCCGCTCCTGCTCCCGTCGCGCCGCTCCTGCTCCCGTCGCGCCGCTCCTGCTCCCGTCGCGCCGCTCCTGCTCCCGTCGTGCCGCTCCTGCTCCCGTCCTGATTTCACAAGAATTCTCGACTGATTTCAGTCCAGTTTTCACAAGAATTCTTGACTGATTTCAGTCCAGATTTCTTGTGAAATTTGGACTGAAATCAGTCCAGATTATCTCCAGATTATTTCAGTGTAACTGTTTGTGAAATCACTCCAGATTTCCCAAGAAATCTGGACTGAAATCAGTCCAGATTTCTTGTGAATTCTGGACCAATTTTTTTTGTTTAGTGTCGTAGATTTACTTTCATGAAATGAGATAAAAATCAGTAATCGCTACATGTAGTTATGTGTTATAATTTTCACTCACATAAAGTTAAACTGTTACAGTATCATGCAAGGCTTGAAGTTTTTTGGACTATACACGTGTTTGGAAATTCATGATTTCTTCCAAATATTGAAGCCTGTATGTGGTTGTGTGTGTGCTTTTGTGGTTGACTATGTAACGTGTGTTTTTTTATGTTTAGATGGATGAAACAGTGAAACGTCGTAGGCGTAGGAGAGCAACAGTAGCTGCTTCTCTTGCTGCTTCTGTCATAGTGATGATGAAATGTGGGGTTAGAAGAAATATCGTGGGGGCTGATGCAAAAAATGTTGTACGAGAAAGTTTGTTTAGCCGTTTGTATGGCGGAACAGATATAAATTGTTTTAACCAGCTTCGGATGAATAGAAGCTCGTTCGAAGTTTTGTGTAACATGCTAATCCAACGTAGTTTGTTAAGAGACACAAAAAATGTAGGAATTAGAGAGACAGTCGGCGTTTTTTTACATGTTTTGGGGCACAACAAAAAATTTAGGGTTGTGGGCGGGACGTATCTACGATCAACAGATACAATTAGCCGTCATTTCAAAACGGTGCTGCGAGCAATTCTGAAATTAGGTCCTGAGTTTATAAAACTCCCTGATGCGTCAACAGTACAAAGATGACGTCATTTTCCTGCAAGTTATATTTTTTACAATCCTAAGTTTTATTTTTAAATATCTAAACTGTCCAGATGTCCATATAAGATTGCATTGGTGCGATTGACAACACTCATATTGAAGTTACAATGCCCACTAATGATCAGGGTAGGTATCAGAATAGGAAACAGGCCATTACAACGAATGTAATGGCCACATGTGATTCAAATATGAGGTTTTTGTATGTGTTACCGGGATGGGAGGGCTCCTCATCGTACTCCAGAGTTTTGCGCAATGCACTAGAAAGAGCAGATCATTTTGAGGTGCCACTTGGAAAGTACTATCTGGTGGATGCGGGATACACCAATGGCCCTGACTATCTAGCTCCATATAGGTCAATCAGATATCACTTGAAAGAGTGGTCTGCACAAGGCAATAACCCCACCAATTATAAAGAGTTGTTCAATCTCCGACACTCAAAGGAACGGAATGTCATGGAGCGAACATTCGGCCTCCTTAAAAAAGATGAGCAATTTTGAGGGGACCATCATTCTATGACATCAAAGTATATGTCTATACATTTAAATCTTTAACACTAAAATAAGTTAATTTATAATGAATTTTTAATTACCTTTTAATTTTAACAGGTTCAAATTATAAACCCTTGCTGCATTCTGCATAATTTTCTTATAGAGAGGAGATTAGAAAATCATGGTCGATTGCTTGCCGAGGTAGATGCGAAAATATTAAATCAAGATACAACTTCTGCTAGTTTCGAGTACACGGATACATTGGCTCCAGTCCAAGCAACATCGGAGTGAAGCACGTTTAGGGAAACTATGACTATGAATATGTTTAATGAGTACTGTGCTCATCGGGGCAATTAAAATGTGTTTAATTTGTTAACTTTTTTATAATCCATTTATGTGCAAATTTGTGGATATGTTATGTGTGTGTGTCTGTGTATATTTTGTTAACTTCTATTTAATACACTGGTTCTACTCCATTTTTTTGTTAACTATATATTATGCAGAAATAAATGGATAAAAAAGGAAAGGGGGTCAAACCAAGTGAACGGTCCTATGTTCCATGGACGCCGCAGATGGATTGTGCGTTATCGACTGCTCTCCTTGAGCAGCAAAATCTGGGAAATAAGGCGGCTAGCGGCTGGAAAAGTGTCGCGTACAAGGCAGCAATACAGACATTGAAGGATGATTGCCACGTTGATATTATTAAGGAGAAGATAATTGCCAGGATTAAAACATAGAACAAATACTACCAGGAAATATCGACTATGCTGGATACCAGTGGTTTCAGATGGGATTGGGAGCGTAATGTGAAGGTTGACAGCGAAAAAGTCTGGGCTAACTACGTACATGTAATATTTTAATTGAGCAAATGTTTAACTGTGTTGAAATTATATTAAATTTTGATTCTAATTTAAACTAAACTTGTAGGCGCATCCGACAGTGAGACATTATCGGAGCAAGGTGATCGTCAATTGGGGCGACTTGGCTATGATTTGTGGGGCTGATCGGGCCACTGGAGCTAATGCTGCTACAGCGACTGAGCAAATGAACGAGATCCACATTGAAGACTCAGTGGACGAAAACGACATGGAGGAGGTTGAGCCAAAGAGCAAGAAGAGGAAGGAGAAAACATCCGCGATAAATATTATTGCTGATGCTGTTTCTGCGATAACGAGGAACATGAAGCATGATAGCAGCGTGACTTCTCAGCCGCCACCGCCACCGCCTCCGATCTCAAGGGCAGACAGGATATATGCCGCCATTGCAGTTATTGCAGATTTGACTGAGACTGAGGTCATACAGGCTATCGATATGCTGAGTGATCACGACAAGAAGGCCAACGTGTTCATGGCTTTACCGATGCCAATTAGGAGGACCTGGCTCCGCTTACATCTACGCGATTGATTAGATTATGTTAAGGACTTTTGGCATCATGTGCGGACACGACTTTACCGATTCCAATTCCTGCGGGAATGAGAATTGAATTCAATTCCAATTCCAACGGCCCAATTCCCGCGTAACGAACGGGGCCTAAGAGAAATGAGGGTTTAACCCTCAACTCCCGCCTTATAACAGTAGGGAGATATCTAGACCGTTGGATCCTATTTGAAGGAAATGAACGGCCACGAATCGCCCTGAAAATTACTTTCCTGGGCCGAACACGGCTTGTGACACGCATGCCCGTGTCACAGGCCGTGTCTCACGATCTGAGCACAATCGTCGAAAGCAGAACATGACACGAGCTCAGACACGCCCGTATTGCTCTTGACACGCCCGTGTCAGCCTCAGGCACGCCCGTGTCACAGGGCGTGTTCCTCAAGCGACACAGGAAACCGTCGCGTCCCGACCAGGGCACGGCCATGAGACACGCTCGTGTAACAGCTTGACACGCCCGGGCCAGCTTCTGACACGCCGTGTCCCAGACCGTGTACATCAGTCGACACAGATCAGTCAAACACAGAGGACACGGCCCTGGACACGCCCGTGTCCGGCCCGGACACGCCCGTGTCCGGCCCGGACACGCTCGTGTCCCAGGGCGTGTTGCTCACTTGACACAGCACGACGAACAAAGAGCAGGACACGACCCTGGACACTCCCGTGTCTCAGGCCGTGTGCCCGACCTCCAAGGATCGTCAAATGCATTTCGTCGATCACCCGGAAAATCGTCGAACTCGTAGCAGGACACGACTATGGACACACACGTGTCCCTGGCTGTGTGACCCTTATCAGGACCCAGATTGGCCTTAAGACGCTACCAGATCATTTCCGAGTTTTGGGGCGTTACAATTCTCCCCCCCTTAAATAAATTTCGTTCCGAAATTATGGAATAGAAAGTACTCAAACTTAAACGGTACCTGAGTAGAAGAGCTCGGGATACTCCTCAAGCATGGTCTGCTCTCGCTCCCACGAAAGCTTCTCACGACCGCAGTTGTCCCATCAGACCTTGACCATCCTGATGTCTTTGTTACGAAGTCGCTTGACTTCAGAGTCCTCAATGCGAACGAGCTTTACCTTCGTCGTCAACCCACTATCAACAGGTATCTGATCGACTGCAATCACTTGTGAAGGCTCTTGTACCGCCTTCCGCAACACCGATATATGGAATACGTCGTGTAGATCACTAAAATCCACTGATAACTTCAGTCGATAAGCCGCTTCACCATTCGCTCTAGAATCTCAAACGGTTCAAGGTACTTCAGACTCAGCTTCTTCAAGTGTCGTACCCACAAGACACCCTTGAACGACTTAATTTTCAAATATACTCAGTCACCTACAACGAACTCAACGTTCCTGTGCTTGGCATTATAGTATTTAGCATGCCTGTCCTGCGCGATCTGCAATCGTTCTCATATTGTTTGTACCAA
Organism: Platanthera guangdongensis; assembly: GCA_039583875.1. NCBI lineage: Eukaryota > Viridiplantae > Streptophyta > Magnoliopsida > Asparagales > Orchidaceae > Platanthera > Platanthera guangdongensis. Next base: position 45,540,323 of record CM077164.1, read on the forward strand.
CGAAGTGACGCCTTCCACTTCTTGTCGTTTGTACATCTTCGACTCACCCTTCTCCAACCAAGACAACGACATGCGACATTTTCTACCGTAAAGGGCCTCAAAGGGCGTCATTTGAATTCCTGCTTGGTAGCTATTGTTATAAGCAAACTCCACTATGTACAGATGATCTTCCCACCGCTTTCCGAAATCCACGGAGCACATGCGAAGCATGTCCTCCATCGTCCTGTTGACCCTCTCGGTCTGACCATCCATCTGCGGATGAAAGACCGTGCTGAAACTCAGCTTGGTTCCCAAAATTTGTTGCACCAACCTCCAGGCATTGGATGTGAAGCGCCCATCTCGGTCACTCACGATGCTGCGGGACACACCGTGCAGTCGAACAATGTTATCCACATAAAGTTTGCTAGCTTATCCACCGAATCATACTTCCTATTCGGAATAAAGTGCGACACTTTCATCAATCGATCTACGATCACCCATATGACGTTTCCCTTCTGCGACCTTGGCAACGCATGCACAAAATTCATTGAAATATCGTCGAACATCCACTTCGGGATAGGCAAGGGCTTCAAGAAACCTCCAGGATTTTGACACTCCGCCTTCACCAAGGCGCACGTTTGACACTTCGCCACATAAAGTGCTACGTCCTTTTTAAGTCATGCCCACCAGAACAACTTTTTCATATCACAATACATTTTCGTGCTCCCTGAGTGAATCGAGTACTTGGTATGATGATCCCCGTACATCAATTCCTTCCGCAGTTTACCCACATTTGGGACGCACAGACGACTGTCCCTCCATAACAGTCCATCAACAACACTAAATTGAGAATTTGACCCATCCAAAGTCTCATCCATGGTTTACTTCATGTTGCTATCCAAATCCAAAGCCCGTCGAATCCTATCAGCAAGGTCATACTGCACCTCTGTCCAGTTAATTGTGCTTCAGCACTCGTCTGCTTGTTAACACAAGAGATCTCCAATGCCTCCAAATCCCGAATCAAACGCTCGTCATGAACCGACAACTAGTTGGCCTGCGCGGGGCCCTGCGATTCAACGCATCCGCCACTGCGTTGCCTTTCCCAGGCACATAATGTATCTTGAATGTATAGTCACCCAGAAATTTCATCCATCTCCGCTGACGCATGTTTAGGTCCTTTTGATCCAACAAGTACTTCAGTTTCTTGTGATCGGTATAAATATCGACCTTCACACTGTATAGGTAATGCCTTCACAGCTTCAGAGCAAATATCACGACCGCTAACTCCAAGTCATGGACCAGATAATTTCTCTCGTGTACCTTCAGCTGACGCGAGCCATAAGCTATTACACTCCCATGCTGTAGTAGAACACAACCTAAGCCACTGCCCGAAGCATCATTGTAAATCTCAAATTCTTCGGTCCCACTCGGTGAACATAGAATAGGCGTCGTGGTCAACCGACTTTTCAGTTCTTCGAAAGCTTGCGCGCACTCCAGCGACCACACAAACTTTTGATTTTTCCTCGTCAATGTCATGAGGGGTAACGCTATCCGCGAGAAGTTCTCTACGAAGCGCCTGTAGTAGCCGACAAGTCCAAGTAAACTCCAGACTTCTGCCACTGTAGATAACACAGGCCACTCCCGTATCGCAACTATCTTCGCCGGATCTACCGCAATCCCTTCTCCACTAACTATATGACCAAGGAATGCTACCGAAGATAACCAGAATTCGCACTTGGAGAATTTGACATAAAGTTGATTCCTCCTCAATGTCTCTAGCACCATATGTAGATGCTTGAAATGATCCTCCTCGCACTGCGAGTATACAATATATCGTCGATAAAGACTATCACGAAATGGTCCAGGTACTCTCTGAACGTTCTGTTCATCAAATCCATAAACACGGATGTCACATTAGTCAGCCCAAACGGCATGACGGTGAACTCATAATGTTCATACCGTGTACTGAAAGCTGTTTTGGGAATGTCACCTTCCCTTATCCGCAGCTCATAGTATCCGGATTTCAGATCCAACTTCGAGTACACAGTCGACCCCGCCAGCTTGTCGAACAGATCATCAATCCTTGGTATCAGATACTTATTCTTCTCTGTTAGCTTATTCAACTCCCGGTAATCGATACAAAGTCGTAAACTTCCGTCCTTTTTCTTAACAAAGAGTACCGACGCGCTCCAAGGCGACGAACTGGGACGCACATAACCTTGCTTCAATAGCTCTTGAAGCAAGGTGCTAACCGATACGGAGAGTGTGACATAGGTTTGGCACCTGACACTAGCTCAATGGTGAAGTCGATCTCTCGTTGAGGTGGAGCTCCATGGAGATTTTCAGGCAATACGTCAGGAAACTCAGATACAACTGGGATGTTGTCCAAACCAGGCTTGGGCTTCGAAGCCTCCACTCAAGTGAAAAACAACTCTGCACCACTACGATTATAGAAGTCGTCGTTGTTTCTTATTTCTGCTGTACTTTGTTTTAAAAAGCTTACGCTAGAATGATCTGAGTTAGGACGCGCGTTCCTTTGACAGTAATTTGGTATTAATTCGTAACTCCACTAGCTGTCCGTGGTATATGGCGTGGGACCCCGGCCGGACCTTCTGTTATATTTTATGTGACGTATGAGGGTGTTACACATAGGATACACTACGCCCCATGAGAAGACTAGTGTGCCTTTATCTACCAGGAGAGGATGTCTCTATCGTGCCCTCTAATTATATTCTATCTGTTGCTACTTTGCTTACGAATTTATATGTGTATCTTAGATAGTACAATATATCAATTAATCAGCTAGATTTCTTATTCAGATGTTACTATTTCCCGCTTCGTAAATGTATGCGAGTGCAAAAGATTCGTAATTTATACAATTTCAGAAGGTCTAACAGTTTGGACAATTTAGAAATTTATCTATAATCTACATATAATAGTTGAATGATTGGTAGGTTACTACTTTCTATGATCAGAACAGTTCTTTATGACTAACATTATTTCTGAATTATAAAGAACCTTTTATGCAAGCTATCTGATGTCTAGGCAGGTGATGTGGAGCATACACAAGGACTTGTAGTGGATGACGAGTTTTTGGCCCGTTCAGGGCAAATTGGCGACTTTCCATATATGGCATTCCCGGATCAACGATCAGACTCCGTAGATGTATCCGAATTCGTGTTGCGAATTGATTTGATATGTTACTTCATTAGATTGCATTGTATTTTGATGTATTTGAGATACCACACCTCCGACCAATCTTAGTCGTTGAAGCGGGATGCCCTAAGCTTTATTTTATTATAAATAGATAAGTAGTGAGCTGATGATGGCTATTGCAGATTTTGGAGAAGAGAAATCCCAAAATCCGGCGATCCCTCCACGGTGCCGGCTCCGTGGAACCCTTTGTGACGACTTTTAGGCTTGTATCTCCCTCCCCAAGATATCCCCTAACCCCACACTTCTTCCCCCTCTGAAACCCTCCCGCAGCCCCTTTGCAGTCGCCAAAACCAGCCACATATTGTTGTCCAGAACTATTTGCTTTCTATTCTACTATTCAATGAAATTTACTATTCATTTAGTATAGATTTTTTGAAACCTGAAAAACTGGCGGACAACAAAGTTTTCAGGATTGCGATCCGGATCGTAGGATCGCACGATCCTACGATCCGGATTATGCATTTCGATTCCAATTGTGTTCAGGATCGAAATCAGGCCGCATCCACTTAAGATCGTGATTCGGATCGTGGAATCGGTAGGATCACGATTCCTACTCGATTCCACGATCCTTGAAGGCGCTATTAAACATTTCCTCGTAGTCTCGCACGGAAACCCTAACCCATTTCCTCCCGAGTCCCGACTGCTCTTCCTTCCCACACGACACGGCTCTTCCTCCCCTCCCGGTGATCTCTTTCCTCTTGACGGACTACTCTTCCCCTTCTGGCATATAGGTCTTCTTCTTCTTCTTCTTCTTCTTCTTTGTCACGGCTCTTCTTCTTCGTCACAGCTCTTCTTCGTCACGGCTCTTCTTCTTCTTCGTCAGGACTCTTCTTCGTCACGGCTCTTCTTCTTCGTCACGACTCTTCTTCTTCTTCGTCACAACTCTTCTTCTTCTTCGTCACGACTCTTCTTCTTCTTCTTCTTTGTCATGACTCTTCTTCTTGTTCGTCACGGCTCTTCTTCTTCGTCACAGATCTTCTTCTTATTCTTCACGTCTCTTCTTCTTCTTTGCCGCGACTCTTCTTCTTTTTTACGACTCTTCTTCTTCTTACCCACTATTCTTCTTCTTCTTCGATTTCTGGACTGAAATCAGTCCAGAAATCATCCATATTTCTGAACTGTAATCTGGATTGATTTCAGTCCAGAAATCTTCTTCTTCTTTGAATTAATCTTTGTTTTTGTTTATGTATGCTTATATTTTTGAATGCTTACTTGACTTTGTAGATGTCTACTCTAGTTCCGGTTCAAAGCCAGTTGGAAAAAAGTCCCGAAAGAATGCATTCGGTTCTAGAAGTGATCCGGGTTGAGAGCATGAGATTGAAATTGATAGTACAACCAAAAAAGTGCAATGTAAGTACTGTTTAGTGATTAGATCTGGTGGGATATACAAATTGAAACATCACCTACCCGGAACTAAATTTAATGTAGAGCCTTGCATTAAAGTACGTGAAAATGTTAGAATTCCATTTTTTAATATTCTTAAAGCTTATGAGGAGATGTTAAAAAAAGAAGAAATATTGAGGAGGCTATTCATTATGATGAAGAAGTAGAAGTGGGTATAAGAAACAAACAAAAAAGAAAAAAGATAATGAATATTTTTATTAGAAAATCATGTCAATCAACTATTAAACATATATTCAAGAAAGATGCACGTGAAAAAACCTGTCAACAAATTGATCATTTTTTTATACAAGCGCAATTCCATTCAATTGTGTTAAGAACCCGGAATTTGTAAGCATGATTGAAGCAATCGGCCAACACGGTCCCGGATTGAAACCATCATCTTATAATGATATTAGAGTAAAATACTTAAAGCAAGGGGTAAACAGAACTCTTGAGTTGCTAGAGGATTACAAGTGGAATGAAAGAAAGTTGGTTGCACTATTATGTCAAACGGATGATCAGACAGAAATAGGAGATCCATATGTAACTTCTTGGTAAATAGCCCGAAAGGTACTGTGTTCTTATCATCAATAGATACATCTGATTTCTCCAAAACTGCAGATAAGGTTTTTCAAATGTTAGATGAAGTTGTGGAGAAAATTGGAGAAGAGATTGTACTGCATGTGGTAATGGATAATGCCTCAAAGTACAAGACGGTCGAACAAATGTTAATGGAGAAGAAAAAACATCTATATTGGACACCATGTGTTGCTCTTTGCATTGACTTGATTTTAGAAGATTTTGAGAAAATAATTGAGTTGCATAAATTAACAATAACAAAAGGTAGAAAGATAACATCATACATCTACTCCAGAACTTTGCTACATACTTGGCTGCTTGATTTTACAAAGGGCAGAGAGTTGATCCGTCCTGCAGTTACCCGATTTGCCATAACTTACTTGACATTGAGATGTCTTTCTGAGAATAAGGGTGGTTTGATGACGATGTTTACTTCTACCAAATGGAAGTTTAGTAGGTTTGCCGGTTCAAAGGAGGGGAAATCAATTAAAAAAATTATTTTGAATACAACTAGATTTTGGTCTCATGTTACTGTATGTTTAAAAGCAACATTTTCACTCATCAATGTGCTTAGAATGGTTGATTCAGAGCCCCCTGTGATGAGATTTATATATGAGCAGATAGATTGAGGTAAGGAGAAGATTCAAAGTAATTTTGAAAACATCAAGAGAAAGTAAGTAGCTATAAATTGTTTTAAATTTAAGTTTCATTGTGTTTGAATTTATATCATAACATGCAATTGTTATTTTATGTGTTATATTGTGATATGAACAAATATGGGTCATCATTGATGAGTGATGGGCAAACCAACTTCATAGGCCCTTACATGCTGCAACTTATTATTTGAATCCCAATTACCACTTTAGCCCATCATTTAGGACATATGCTGAAGTAAAATTGGGATTCTACAGTTATCTCCAACGGATGATTCCAAATGAAGAGTAGAGAACGAAAATAGATATTCAAATGAATGATTTCAAACATGCAAAGAGTTATTTGGGTTAAAGTCTGCAAAAACAACTAAAAACAAAAGATCTCCAAGTGAGACAAATTATGTTTATAAAATTTTAAATCATTAATCAATAAGCATGTAATGTAATTTTATGTTTAATCATTTGCAAAATTTTTAAATTTATACCTGATTGGTGAGATTCATACGGTGATAATTTTCCCGAATTGCAAAGATTTGCAATTTGGGTTCTAAGTTTAACAAGCAGCTCTTCTGGATGTGAACGTAACTAGAGTGCATTTGAGATGGTGAGCTCAATGCCTCAATTATTGTTGTATGTTTAAAAGCATGGTCTCATAATTTCTTATTGTCATTAACTCATTATAATTCATATTTCATAGGTTCATGAAAAAAACGAATCGGTTACATCAAAAGAAGATAAATGACCTAGTATTTGTGATGTATAACAAAAAGTTGATGGAAAGATGAGGTAAAATGGATATGCAGGTAAATGATAAGTTTTTTAATTTTAAGAATATCCCTTCTAATGATGAATGAATCACAAAGATAGAAGATCCAGTTCTTCCCCACAAGGGCAATTGGTTGAGGATTCTTCAGCATAAAGATGCTCAAGAAACATATAGTGATGATAACATTGAAAGTAATGTTGAACAAACCACTACGGAATTGAATTAAAAAAAGTTTCATATTAAATTTAAATTATTTGATAATGCACAGTTTTTCAAACAGATCATGCATCGTTCTCTCTTTTCTTAATTAAATTCTATTGTTTTAGGTGGAGTTGAAAATCTCACCATAAGGGGCAGTGATCACGATGCTATCGATTATATTAGTGAGGGTGAATGAGATGATGACGAGAATGCCAGTGGTGATGATGAGGAAAATGTGACACTTGATGACGAGGACATGATCGACATACCGATTAAGGATTTGTACTGATTTTTGATGGTTTTTGTTGCAGAATAGAGACCAGACGGTTTGGCGGCTTGGAGACTGGGCGACCTGGCGGTCTGTCTCTGGCGGGTTGGCGGATTACAGTCCGAACGGTTTGTCGGTTTCTCTCCAGCAGTTTGGTTGCAGGACTGTTGCTGCTGGTGCCCTAGAGGTCTGCCGGTCTCTCCCTGACGACTTGGAGACCGGACGACCTGGCGGTCTCCTTGGCGGCTTGTCATCTCCCTCTGGTGGTTGTCGGTCGGTTGGCCTATTCGTCTAACCGCGCGGCTTGATCGGCTTGTATTTATGTTTAACCGCTTGTATATTTCATTTTTTAGTCTCACATTATTTTATTGTAATCTCTCTCATCTCCTCCATTCTATAATAGGGAGGCTATATCATGTAATACACACCTTTTTTTTGGATAATAAAGATTTCTATTATTCCAATTTCTGACTTCTCTTTTTCTGTTCGCACATGTTATTAGAGGAAACGATCTTTTTCGCCTGATTCAGTGCCTTCTCCTGTACGCGCGGCTTTTTCTCCTTGCCGTCTGTTCGCGCGGCCTCTCCTCCCTTCTCTTCTTGTCGCTGCTCTTTGTGTGCGCGACCCTTTTCTCGCTCTCTCTCTCTACGGGTTGTTTACGCAGGTTCTCTGTCTCCTGTTTGCGCGACCTTCTTTCTTTCCGCCCGGACTTCTTCCTCTGTGTCCGCTGCGGCCTCTCTTGTCTGCTGCGGTTTCTTGTTGTGTCCGCTGCGACCTTCTTCCTTGTCTCCGCGACCTGCTGTTCGCTCGGCTTCTCTCTACTCGTGTGGCTTCTTTTTCATGGCTCTTTCCGGCTCTTCTACCACCACCGCTACTCCTGTGCCCAATCCGCCTCCTCCTCCCATTCCTTCTGGGAATCTTGGCACCGACTCCAAACTTGTCGGTTCTAACTGCCCGGATTGGAGTGTCTCCTTCACCTTCCTTCTTCGTTCACAACGCAAACGTCACCACCTCACCGATGACCGTCCCCCTCTCACTCCTACTGAGTTTAACGACTGGGATGCTAGTGACGCACTTGTGTGCACTTGGCTAGCCAACAGTCTTTCCGATGAATGTCTTCCCGTCATCCGTCATGATGAGACGGTCAAGAAGGCTTGGTTTCATCTTGCTGCTTTGTACTCAAAGGGGGCTCAGACGTCCCGCATCTATACTTTGTATGCGGACCTCTTTGCTCGTCCTTCCATGTCTCCTGCTGCCGCTTATCAACAGATTCAGGCTCTTGGGGCCGAGATTTTTCAACATTGCCGCTTCTCTGCGGATTTGACCGAACAACACAAGCACTTCCAAGATCTTGGGCGAGGCAGACTCTCCCACCTTGGATACAACTGCTGCACGCATTGCCGCAGTTATCACTCTACTTCAGCGTCCTCTTTTGTCTTCTCCTCCTCCCGACAACTATGCTCACCAGACTCAACAGAGTGGCTCTGGTAGTCGCAACCACCATTCCGGTGGGCGTAGCTCTTCACGCTTCCTCTGCTCTCATTGTGGCCGCACCGGGCATCTTGTGGATCGCTGGTAGATGAAACATCCACATCTTCGCCCTTCTGGTGATTATTCCGCCTCCTCTTCCAAGCCGTCCGCATCGGTGGTCAAGTCCTCAGGTAGTGCTCATGTGGTTACTCAAGGTAAATGACTCATCAACTCTTGTGCGACTAATCACATGACAAGCAACCCTCAATGCTTTTCTCTACTCGAAACACATGATCGGTTGCCCCCGGTCCTTGGTGCAGACAGCTCTCCCTCCCCGGTTCATGGGACGGGAGGGGTTCATGTCACTCCGTCTCTTCTTCTGACCGATACTCTCTATGTGTTCAAGTTTCCATGCAATTTATTGTCAGTTACTTCTTTGTACAAGCAACTTCAATGCTCCGTCACATTCACTCCAACTTCTTGTTTTTTTCAGGATCCGAGCTCCCAACGGACGATTGTTACTGGGACTGAGAGTTGCGACCTCTACTTCCTTGACGACGTTTTTGCTCTATCGGCCTTCTCCTGCTTCTCTACAGATCTTCTACAATGGTATCTCCGCCTTGGGCATCCTCCTCCACGACTTCTTCGTCAGTTTCTGCCCCACCTCCCTCCGCACAGCTCTCCTCTCAGCTGCGACGTTTGTCAGCTTGACAAGCATCACCGTTCCTCCTTACCGCCGAAGAAAGATCGTGGTTCTACCCGTCCCTTTGATCTCATTCACTCCGACATCTGGGGTCCTGCTCCTACCCTCACCATTGATCGGGGTAGCTCTTATTTTGTTACTTTCATTGATGACTTCTCTCGATGTATTTGAGTGTATCTATTAAGAGAATGCTCTGAACTATTTGATGTATGACAATCTTTTTATCATTTAATTAAAAATCAGTTTGGTATTTCCGTTACGATCTTGCGCTCTGATAATGCTAAAGAATATGTTAGTCAAGCTTTTTCATCTTTCTGTATGCAGCATGTGATAATTCATCAATCAAGTTGCGTCTATTTCTCACAACAAAATGGAGTGGCGGAACGCAAAAACCGTCACCTCCTTGATGTCGCTCGCACTCTGCTAACGCAAATGGATGTCCCTCACTCCTACTGGGGCTATGCAGTTCTCATTTCTTGCCATCTCATCAACCGCATTTCCTCTATCCGTGCAAGGATCCTTTTCCCCTCCCTCTACGAATCTTTAGGTGCACAGCCTTTGTGCACGCTCCCTCCGCTACCCGCGATAAACTCTCCACTCGCTCCACCAAATGTGTCTTTCTGGGATACTCTACCACTCAGAAAGACTATTGTTGTTTTGACCCCATTCTTCGCAAGCAGTTCGTCTCCGCGGACGTTACCTTCTTCGCGAGTGCTCCATATTTCTCTGACGACTCCTCTCCTCTCCTTGTGGCTTCCAATTCTCCTCCTGTTCCCTCCAGTCCATCGACACCTACCGAGGTGTTTCCTCCTCCACCGTCTCCATCATCTCCTCCTCTTTCTTCACCTCCGCTATCTCCATCGTCGCCACCCTCTACCCCCGGGCCAGCTCTCTCCACTACGGATGCTCCGGATACTGAGGAACCTGTTGACCTGAACCTTCCCATTGCTCTTCGCAAAGGGGTTCGGGAGTGTACCAGACACCCGCTTGCTGTTGTTGTTTCTTATGATCGTTTAACTCCTGCTCACAGGGGCCTTGCGCTGGCTATCTCTGCCACTTGCACTCCCTGTTCCTATCAGGAGGCCCTCACTTTTCCGCATTGGAAGGCTGCCATGGATGAAGAGATTGCTACTCTTACTGAACGAGGCACCTGGACCATGGTTCCTCCTCTCTTCGGCACAGATGTTGTTGGCTGTCGCTGGGTCTTTGTGGTGAAGTTCCGCCCAGACGGTAATGTAGATCGTTACAAGGCTCAGCTTGTTGCCAAGGGCTTTACCCAGACTTATGGGGTTGACTACTTTGACACTTTCTATCCAGTTGCCCGTCTCAGCACTATCAGGGTTCTCCTCTCGGTAGCTGTCAACAGAGATTAACCCATTTCACAGCTGGATGTCAAGAATGCCTTTCTATATGGGGATCTTCAGCAGGATGTATATATGAAGCAACCTATAGGGTATGTTGCTCAGGGGGAGACACAGGTTTGCCGGCTCAGGAAGGCTATCTATGGCCTAAAGCAAAGTCCACGGGCTTGGTTTGACAAGTTTAGCGGGATTGTGACGGACATGGGTTTTATGAGAAGTTCTGCCAATCACTCTCTGGGTCTAGTGATGCTTGCAGTATATGTGGATGATATTCTTCTCACTGGAGATGACCAAGCTGTGATAACCTTGACAAAAAGCATGTTCAGCAACACCTAGTTACAAAGGATATGAACTCTCCAAAATACATTATGGGGATAGAAATTTCTCGGAAGCCCAATTCCCTTGTCCTCTCCAAACGGAAGTATGCTCTTGATTTGTTAAAAGAGCCAGTACTGACTTGGGCTAAACCTGCACGATGCCCCATGACGACTGTAGAAGATAAAACCTGGACGTATGACTCTCTTCTTTCAGATGTTACAAGGTACAGACGTTTGGTTGGAAAACTTATATATCTCACGATGACCAGACCCGATATTGCCTATGCTGTAGACAAGGTCAGCCAATTCATGCAAACTCCTAGGGAGTGTCATCTACAGTCTGCCCTGAGGATATTTAAGTAAGTTAAATCAGCACCTGAGAAAGGACTCCTCTTTTAGAAGAATGGACATTTGAAGGTTGAAGCGTACTCCGATTCGAGCTATGCTGATGACAAAGGATACCGCAAGTCAACATCTAACTTTTGCACCTTTGTGGGAGGAAGCTTGTGAGCTGGAAAAGTAAGAAATAGTCTGTCGTCTCCAGGTGCAGTGCAGAAGCAAAATATCGAAGTATGACATCGACTACGTGTGAGTTGAGGTGGTTACAGGCTCTCATGCTTGACCTAGGAGAGGTCTACAACCATCCTCTATCTATGTTTTGTAACAACAAGACCGCTAAATACATCTCCAAAAATCCGGTCTTTCATGAGAGAACAAAGCACATTGAAGTCGACTGCCACTTCATTCGGGAAGAGATTCTGAAGGAACAAATTTGTACTCTGTTCGTCATCTCAGACAAATAGTTGACTGATATTTTCACAAAGCCATTATCCGTCTCTCTTCATCACATTTGCGACAAGCTAGACATGGTCGACATATATGCTCCAGCTTGAGGGGGAGTGTTGCAGAATAGAGACCGGACGGTCTGACGGCTTGGAGACCGGGCGACCTGATGGTCTGTCTCCGGCGGGTTGGCGGATTACAGTCCGAGCGGTCTGTAGGTTTCTCTCCAGCAGTTTGGTTGCAGGACTGTTGCTGCTGGTGCCCTGGCGGTCTGTCGGTCTATGCCTGGCGACTTGGAGACCGGGGGACCTGGCGGTCTCCCTGTCAGCTTGTCATCTCCCTCTGGTGGTTGCTGGGCGGTTAGCCTATTCGTCTAACCGTGCGGCTTGATCGGCTTGTATTTATGTTTAACCGCCTGTACATGTAATTTTTTAGTCCCACATTGTTTTATTGTAAGCTCTCACATCTCCTGCATTCTATAAAAGGGAGGCTATAACATGTAATACACACCTTTTTTTGGATAATAAAGATTTCTATTATTCCAATTTCCGACTTTTTTTTTTTTTTTTCGCACAGTTTTCATTGACCATTAGATGAACCATGAACCTACTCTTCGATTTGTTATTTTGTTTTAGACATTATTTTTTAATTTCCTAGTTGATGTGTTGGATGACTTATATTTGAATTATCTATTAATGATTTGTTAATATTTTTAGATTTTATACTTCAAATTTAACGATCTGATAGGCTGATAGTATTGTTAATTTGTCATCGTTATAACTGACAACCAAATTCAGACTTTGTCATGCAAGCTTGCAACATTCCATAATTCCATCTTAGTCAAGCAGCTCCTGATGCTTCATCATTTGCTTTTAAGGTTAGAGTGTTAGACAATGTGATAATTTCTCTTTATAATTGTCTCTGTGATTTATGTTTTCTCATTTATAGGTTTATCTTCATAATTTGGTTACTGAAGATAGTTTGATGAAAATGGGACAGCTAAGACAAAAATGCTTACTCATCTTGACTTTAGAGTTGCTAACGTAGAGTCAGAAGTTACACTACTCAGGTACATTTACAATCATAACTGTTTATTTATGCATGTTCTTATTTTGTATTACACTTGAGATCTATTCTAGATTTCTAGTAATAATAGTATTATAGTAAACAAATGAAAATGATTAATTATATGGTTTTTGGTATAGATTATGTGTAATTGTATGATATGATTGATATCAAATTCAATTTCATCATTTAAGTCTTGTTTTAAGAATATAGTGGGATTTTACGATCCACGATCCGATCCTATGATCCGATCCGACCCAACCCCTTAAACGATCCTACCTAGGATCTCGATCCTGGCAACCTTGGCGGACAGAACACGTCCAGAAAAATCCATCGTCAGCCCCAACATCCAGCGATCAAACCGCCGGCCCTCCCCTTGGTGTTCCCCCCTCTGACCCACCAACCTCTGCCCCTACTCCCTTCCGACGGCTTTCCTACAGTCGCCGCCCAGCCCCTTTGCCCCACCTCAACCTCTCCCTCCACAGCCCAACGCTGCACTCCCACATCCTCCCTTTTCGTGGAACCACCTCCAAACAACCCACCCAATAAAGATCAGTTCAGATTTGGATTATTCTGCCCCAATCCATTATTCCCTCTCACCCTCCCCTCCATCCCTTTACTAGATCCGCTCATAAACACCGGATCCACCCTACCCTTACCCGGATCCATACCTACGTGGCCGGATCTAGCCATTTCCGGTCCGATTCCACCCTCCACCTCCGAGGACAGCCAAACATTGTGTTCCACGCCACAATTTCCCCTCGAATCGTCGTGCACGCATCTCCGGCTCCGGATTTCTGTGCCTTAATCTGTCTATTTTTTGGTGAGATTTCGTTGTACTTAATTATTATTTTCAACATATTTATATTGGATTAGATCTTGTACTTGTTTTGAATATTTTGCATGGTAGTTATTTGTTAGATTATTATTGTGATTTGTAGGGTCTATTTGCCACGCGCTTTTGCTTTGACCCGTCATGTGAAGGAAATGATAAACCTGTTTTCCCTAATAAATTATTTGTGACATGTTGTGAATTTATCTGCATTTGATGTTTTAATTATTATCTTACTGTGTCTTAACCGTCGGATTTTTATAGCACGTAGGGTTAGGTCACCGATTTTTTTGCCGCCTAAAGAGTTTGCCCTGCGTCAATTGGTATCAGAGCCAGGTTACGCACTCTTTTGATACGCAGTCGTAGAGTTTATAGGTTTTTCATTATGTCTAGGTATCATAATTATTTCTCTCCTCACTTTGGAGGTCTCGAGCTCACCTACACCCGCTATCATAGAGCCCCGTCAGGAGATCCTCACGTTACTACGATGATTATTCTCGATCGCAGCACGCCACTTCCAGAGTTCGTGTTGACCCACCGACATGACCCCGCTATATTAGAGACGATCAGTATGATGATTGTCGTCGTTCTTATCCGTACACGCGAGCAGAACGTGTTGATTCTTTAACACGACTCGGTTACCTTAGGGATGATTATTATGAGGATCGTCGTTCCGAGAGAGATTTTGAGAGTTCGTTTCGTACTGATGTCCCTTCCTTGGATGGCTCATCGAGTCCCAAGTCTTTTAGTTATTGGCTCGTAGATATAGAGTATTATCTTGATCATTTTGGCATATTTAGCGATCGTCGCATCACGTTTGCGAAACTTAAACTTTTAGATCAGACGAGGGCATATTGGTCTAGCGTTGAGAGGACCCGCGAGCGAGATCATCTACATCGCATCACCAGTTGGGTAGACATGAATCGTACAATGTGTCAGAGGTATCTGCCTTTGTCGCATCAAAGTCTCTTGCTCGACCAATTATTTCCCTTCAGCATGGATCCATGTATGTCGCTGAGTACATAGACCGTTTTGATAAGTTACTTGTGAGGAATAATTCGTGAGGATCCAACCATGGCCATTTCCCGATTTTGGTCTGGACTTCGGTCTGACATACGTACTAAGTTAGTTTATCATATCTTGAAGTCCCTCGAGCAAACATATCAGCTCGCCCTTCGTTATGAACAGTCTTTGAGATCCACAAGAGCTGGTCGATGAAATTATCACCTTGACCTCTACAGTACGAGTCCCTCTCATACTGAGGTCACTACGATGCCTACCATTGTCCTATCAGCTATGACAGAAGTGATACCTGATGCAGATTGCTTTCACTCCAGTGAGGTTCTTAGCCCAGTGAGTGACCGATCTCTTTTTTCTGACCCGTCTCTTGTGACCCCGACTGAGAGCGAGCCTGAGCGACCTATTGAGTCTGTAGTGTGTCACTCACCCACACCTCTTCCTTTGTCATAACACCGGGTTAGTTAGCAACCCAACCACAAACCCATTTCCTGATACCGCGCCCACAAATCTATTCTTGAGTGTAGGCCTTTGTTGCTCTCTCATTGTCATTGCCCTGAGTGACATCATGACCGAGATACCAGAGTCTGGTGTTGATCTCGTAGTGGTTATTTCACCAATTCACGGGGGCACTACCGCTTACGATGGTACTCATATGGATGATCATATCCCTGGTGACGAGTATTGTGACGACCCCCATGTTGAGCCACCACATCCTGGCGAAGATGCAATTCATGTGAGCCGCTCGTTTATGAGTTTTGAGTTACTAGTGCCACTTCCATTATCACCTCTTGTCTTGCTCAAGAGAATTGACCTTGAGTGGAGCAGTACGTATGTAGGGCCTCCTGTGAGTACACTTGAGCGTACTCCTGATATTTTGGGGTCTTATCTGCTAACACATCGCACTCTCGACGAGTTTTGGGATGCACCACCCGCTGACCCACCAGACGTGTTCTTTATTTTTGGAGATACTCACCACACTATAGAGTCAGGTCTTCTTGTCGTTGTAAGCAATTTTCACTTTGACGGTCGTCTCATTTGCAATGACTTTTCGTGCACACTCTTGGTGAGCCCCCTGATGTGTCACGTACCCTGGGAGACATTTGGCTACTTACGAGCTCGTACTTGAGTATATGTGTCTCACGTGGTCACTTGAACACCCGACATATGCGGGATGAGTTTTCTACACTCCACATAGGGAGTCGCCTGATCGGTCACTACCTTTTAGAGACACCCCGGTCATTATTAGGTTTTCCCATAGAGAGCATGTTGTGTTAGTCATGTTTCATTTGCATCATTTGCATCATTTGCATGAGTCTGTTGAGTCATTGCATCATCATTTGCATGAGTCTGTTGTGTTTTTTGTTCATCATTTGTTTGTGTGTCATGAGTTGGTCCGACGAATAATCCATAATGATAATAAATTTTATAAGTCATATGCGGATGTTCACTCGCAAGAACAGACACTTCATGAAGGCGAGCGGGTGATGACGTGAATCTGCGTTGTGAGGCTCCGTGCGAGGCTTGCTAAAAGCTTGAGGTTAGGCGAATGGATCCATATATAATCATGAGACGGATCGAAGCAAACATCTATGTTCTTGATATCCCTGCAAGTATAGGTATACACCCGGTATTTATTGTTGAAAATCTGACGCCATACTGCGAGCCTCGCGAGTATGTGGACCCAAGCAGTAGGGACTTCCAGCCACCCACACCTCCACTCCCGTTGCCTTACCACCCTTATAGCCCACCCATGTTTGATGACCACCACTACTCCCCCACTTCTGACACCCACCCACCTGGGACTCATCTTCTTTGGTTCTACCTATGCCGCCGCCGATCGCATCGAGATTAACCACTCGTGAGTTGAGCGTTGAGAGCATCATGGAGACCAGTCTCCGCCAGTACATTCATACTACAGACATTGATGACACCTAGGTACTTGCAACAAAGCTTGATCGATTCGCCCCTGAACTTCAACTTCAGTACGACCGTCTCCATTCACCGGAGATGACAACTTTCTAGTCAGGTGGAGTTGATTGACGAGGACACTTTTTCAGCAACGACATTTGGGCGACCTCTGGTGGACCTCTTCAAGTTTTACCTGGCTTACAACGAGAGAATCTCTATCCATATTCATTGGGAGATGAATTTTTTCAAGTTGGGGAGATTGATGCAGAGCATAAATCAGGAATTGCAGTGGATGACGGGTTTTGGGCCCGTTCGAGGCCAATTGACGACTTTCCATTTATGACGTATCCGGACCGACGATCAGACTCCACAGATGTGTCCGGATTTGCGTTGCGAATCGATTTTGTAGAGATAGAAAAAACCAACCTTGTATATATGTTCACTTGGTACAAATACAAAGAATGAGTACAAATATATAGATGAGAGAAAGAGAGAGGAAAGTCCTATACACAATGTGGGACTAAAGAGAGAAGAGAAAAACAATAAATGCTATAAAAATGGGCCTAGTTTAAATGAGCTTTTCTAACACTCCCCCGCAAGCTGGAGCGTATAGGTCATATGCACCCAGCTTGGACAAACACTGGTAGAACAGGGTACTTGATAAGACCTTTGTGAGGATGTCGGCAACTTGATCAGTTCCTGGAACATGCTTCAATTCAAGTTTCTTCAATTGAACCTTCTCACGAACAAAGTGGCAGTCAACTTCGATATGTTTTGTGCGCTCATGAAACACCGGATTCTTTGCTATGTGTATTGCGGCTTGACTATCACAAAATAGAACAGCAGAAGAGGGGAGTTTTACTCCCAGGTCAGTAAGGAGACTTTCAAGCCATGTGAGTTCTGAGACAACTGAGGCCGTCGATCGGTATTCAGCTTCTGCAGAGGAACGGGCTACCACAACTTGTTTCTTACTTTTCCATGTAATAAGATGACCACCAAAATAAGTACAGAACCCACTTGTTGACCTCCGATCGTCCAGGCAACCCGCATAATCGGCATCAGAATAGGCAACCAATGCGGGGGCAGAGTCGGAGGTTTTGTAAACCAGCCCTTGACCCGGTGCTCCCTTAAGGTATCAGAGAATCCGTTCAATCGCCTGGAGATGAGAAGCTCGGGGGGCATGCATGAACCGACTGACAACCCCAACTGCAAACGATATATCCGGCCTCGTGACCGTTAGATAGATCAACTTTCCCACAAGGCGTCGATAGTATTCCGGATTCGGAAGCAGCAAATCGTCATCCGAAGCATGAGCGCACAGTTTGTAATTTGCCTCCATCGGGGTACAGGCTGGCTTGCAACCAGACTGACCAACATCTTTGAGAAGATCGAGACAGTACTTTCGTTGGGAGAGAACCAACCCGTCCGGCCGCCGTGCGTTCTCGAGACCAAGGAAGTAGCGAAGTTTGCCCAGGTCTTTAGTCTGAAAAATAGTGCTCAGATGTTGTTTGACCTCTTGAATCCCCTTTGAGTCATCCCCAGTGAGAAGAATGTCATCAACATAAACCAACAGAAGGACGGTGCCAGTGGCCCGGTGTCGGGTAAAAAGTGAGAAATCTGCAGAACTCCGAGTGAACCCCATGTCCCGAACCACCTTGCTGAACTTGTCAAACCACGCCCGAGGGGACTGTTTGAGACCATAAATGGATTTTTTGAGAAGACATACCCGAGACTCCCCCGTTGTCTCAAACCCGGGCGGTTGGCGCATGTAGACGGTTTGCTGAAGGTCGCCATTCAAAAATGCGTTCTTGATATCTAGCTGATGAAGGGGCCAGTGGCGGTGCACCGCGACGGAGAGAAGAACACGGACAGTGTTGAGCTTTGCCACCAGAGAGAAGGTTTCCTCATAGTCGAGGCCCTCCTGTTGTGCGAAGCCACGAGCCACAAGACGGGCCTTCAGTCGGGCAATAGTGCCATCCTGAGCATGCTTGATGACGAACACCCATTTACACCCAACAGGGCCCGGGCCATCATCATGACGATGCCCACAGCTTCCTTTTGGGCACGTTGAGCAGCAAGATCTAAAGTAGGAGGCTGATGGTGGATCCAAGACTCAACCAGAGACCGAGCCTGAGCAACAAAGGACGTCAGGTCGGTCGCGCCATTGCTATCAAGGGCCTGGAGAGCAGTGATGATGTCATACAGATGGTGGAGACTATCCTTGCCAGAGTAGAGGGTGTGGAGCTCGTCCCACATGCCTTTGGCCGTCTCATGGTACATGGCCAGGCGATAAGATTCGTCATCAAGAGAGTTAAGAAGCCAAGTTTGCACGCGACCATCATTGCGTAACCATTCCTCAGTAGGGGTACCGATAACGGCCTGAGTCAAGTGATGAAGGAACCCCTTTGACTGCAGGACACGGCGAACCGAGTGTGCCCATTCCACAAAGTTTTTCTTGCCAGTTAGAGAAATTATAGTAATCCGAAGCTCGTCGCGGACTTCCTGGAGAGAGGCCGGGCGGTCAGGAGGCGGAACTGCCGTGCCAACAGAGTCCGCAGAGGAAGTCATGGGGGCGGGAAGCGGCTAGGAGAACAGACCGGGCACCAAAGAAGACCGCATGACCAGACCAGAGACCGGCCAGCCAAGAGGAGAGCAGTCGCTGGGAGAGAGAACAGGTCGCAGCGGACAGAGACAAGCCGCGAAGAAAAGAAAGAGGTGGAGACCACGACCGAAATGCGGGAAGGCAAGAGTCCGCACGGTCTGGCTGAGCACAGCAGCGGTCCAAGAGACAGGAGGCCGGTACTGGGTAGAAAGAAGAGACCGCGAGTAGGGAAGACTCGAGCGGAAAGAGAGAAGAGACCGCAGCGACCAAGGACCAACCCGTTGGAGAGGCAGGCCGCAGAAGAAGCAGACCGCAGAAGGGAGAGGTCGCAAGAGAGGCAGGCCGCTGCGAGCTGGAGCAGGCCGCAAGAGAGGCAGGCCGCTGCGAGCTGGAGCAGGTTGGAAGAGAGGCAGGCCGCTGCGAGCTGGAGCAGGCCGCAGGAGAGGCTGGCCGCTGCGAGCTGGAGCAGGCCGCAATGGAGGCAGGCCGCTGCGAGCTGGAGCAGGCCGCAAGAGAGGCAGGCCGCAAGAGAGGCAGGCTGCTGCGGGAGAGAGAACAGACCGCAAGAGTCAGCAGTCTGGAGGAGAGAGAAGAGAGGTGGACCCGACGAGAGAGAAAGAGAAGGGGATGGCTATAAATGCCGGAGGGGAGGGGTGGAACCACAGAGAGGAAGAGGAAGCGGGAGAAGAAAAGTGAAGCGACCAGGACAGCAGGCCGCAGGAAGCCGGGCGGGTAGCGGACAAAGATCAAACCGCGCGGGTAAGAAAGAGAAGCCGCTCTAGGAAGACCGTTCGCTCTGATACCATGTAGAGATGGAAAAAACCAACCTTGTATATATGTTCACTTGGTACAAATACAAAGAATGAGTACAAATATATAGATGAGAGAAAGAGAGAGGAAAGTCCTATACACAATGTGGGACTAAAGAGAGGAGAGAAAAACAATAAATGCTATAAAAATGGGCCTATTTTAAATGGGCTTTTCTAACAGATTTGATATGTTACTTCTGTTGGATTGGATGGTCAACCTTACAGGGGGGGGGTGAATAAGGTTTTCAGATTAATTCAAAATTAGAAATTAGTTTTGCCAAGGGAAAACTATTTCTGGAGGCTACCACATGGAGCTACCTTACTAGCATGCGACGGTAGGTCACAGAAGTCGTTTCCTTCGTAAAACTTCGCCTTAGAGAGGCTCACACAACCTTCAGGGATCTACCAGCATATAACCACGAAATTACAAGAAGAATAACAAAAGGATAATTTTACTCTAGTATATGGAAAGTGGTTTACAATCAAGAACAACTAGATCTCCATGACGCCGGAGATCGGAAACGATGAAATACAAAGTTCTCTTTTTGTTTTTATACCGACCCTATACCCGAACCAGTTGGCTCTCTTCCTTCCCCTCCGAAACGGTATTCGTGCCAGATCTTCACCTTCCTCCCCAGAAGTGTCTTAGAGCCTCACTAGATCCCCCGATCTAAACGTCCCTCAGCGAGACAATTTCTCACGAAACCCTTCCCGGATTTCGACGACCTTCCGGTTGATTTTCCCCACACACAAACAACGAGACAATAAAGAGAGTTCAAAGTAAATTACTGTTGGAACACCCTATTACTAATTTGGGTCAGGATCACTATGTTTCTAGGAAACCAGTTTTTGACCTCCTGTATAGCTCAAAAGGTCAATTAGAATTGAGTCTAAGGGTTAGAAGTGTAGGTTTGAAAGCTGCCCTCAAGACCAAGAATTTTTCAGTTTGAGACTAAGTCATATCGTCGAGCTCAGCACGACGATTCGTCGAACTCCAATCGACGATCGTCTAGCTCAACTTCGACAGATCGTCGAACTCCATTCGACGATCACTGAGCTCAACTTCCACAAATCGTCGAACTCCATTCGACGATCTGCGAGCTCAGTTCGACGATCTTGACTCAGTATTGGATCTCTATCTCTGAGCTCAGTTCGACGATCCTTGAGCTCAGATCGACGATATTTTTGTTGCTGTATAAGTCCATAATCGCTGAGCTCAGTTCGACGATAGCAGAGCTCAGTTCGACGTTTTCCTGATGACTTCAAGGATTTTCAAGATTCAAATTCAGAACAGTTAAGGAGTTATTCAGCAATTAATTCAGAAGATTTTCTAGCCGTTTTCATTTATTTCTGGACCAAGTTTCAAGGGATTATCAAGGAATGTTTCTTTGGACTTTCCTCCAGAAGACATTTTGCAATTAAGGATGCAATTAATGCAGGCCAACGACTATTCTTGACAGAGGATGTTTTTCTATTCAGTACCAGAGAATAAAAGACAAGAATTTTTGAATTTCTCAATAACTGAGCACTCAGAGCACAGACAAGAAGAAGAAAGAAACAAAATATTCTGTGTCTCAAAGAATTCTCTCAAGAACACACATCCAAAGAGATCAAACTTTCTGAAATCTTCTGATCTCTCTTGTCTCAAGTGTTCAAGGCCAACATCTTTCAAGACTCCAGACACCTAACATTTCAGCTGTTGCTGAAATCATCTTTTGCTGGAGATCAACTTCTGAAGGCCTATCACCCTACAACAAAGCTTCTTTTCCTGAACATCTCAAGGACTCAGGGGGAGCTTTGATACCATCAAATCCACATAGTCTTCTCAGCTGTTTTGAGAAAGAGAAGACTTCCATCACTCTCTCTTCCCCATCTCTGTAAAGGGTTTCTCATACTCCCTTCAAAAGTTTGAGCTTGGTTTTTGAGCACCTTGTCAAAAGCTCATTGGTGGCAAGACACCTGATCAAAAAATCTGATTTGGTTTTTGAGCACCTTATCAAAAGCTCATTGGTGCCCAGGATACCTGATCAACTCATCCTGCAGTGGATTCCTACCTAGGGTGGTAGAAGAGTGGATGTACCCAAGTTTAGGGGAACCACTATAGTTCCTTGTGTCATCTGGTTTGCTTGTCTTTATTTTTATTTCTAGCTGTGATTGTTCTGTGATTATTTTGTGATTAGTTTAGTTCTGTGATTAGATTTAATAATTGCTTCCCTGCTCACTCAGATTACAACAATTGTTGTAAAAAGTTTTCAAGCACCATATACTCTATTCACCCCCCTCTAGAGTATATCAGATCTAGCTGCACTTTCAATTGGTATCAAAGCGAGGTTGGTTAAACATACCACACCTTGGTGGTTGCACAGGCTAACACCTGAACCCAAAGATTCCTAGTTAGATCTGTTTTCTCTTGAGTTTAGTATTAGATTTTGTTTTCACAAATCATGGCCCAAAACAAAGATTATGCTAGCACCAGACCTACAGTGTGCAATCTATCCAAGTTTGCACTTTGGAAAGCAAGGATCAGATTATACATGAATTCTATTGACGAGGATATTTTTAACTCTGTTTTGACAGTTTGTCCAAGACCTCCAGAGAACTCAAGTACAAATGCTGTTCCACCTCCATCAGGAACAGATGCTGACATCAAGAAATGGAAGGTAGCTGATGCCAAGGCTATGAACATCTTAGCTGATGAGAGAAAAGAAATCTGGGATAAACTCTCTGAAATAGTCTCAGGCTCAGCTGATGAGAGAAAGGACAGGAGATCCCACCTCATATCTCAATATGAGAATTTCAAGAAGGGAGAAGCTGAGTCAGTTGGAGACATGTACAACAGGCTCAGTCTAATAGTCAGTGAACTCAGGACTTTGGATAAAGAGATCTCACTAACTGAACTCAATGACAAAATTCTAATGTGCTTCCCTAGCACTTGGGATTCAAGAATCTGGCCAATCAAGGATGCCAGAAGTTTGAATGAGATTACCACTGAAGCTCTATTGGGTAAGCTCAAATCTTATGAGCTACTCATCAAGAATAGAGAAGAAGAACAGAAGGCTGGCTCACCAGCCACAAGAAAAGAGAAAACAATAGCCTTCAAGACAACTGAAGATCTGCCTGAAGACAAAGTCACAGACAATGATGAACTGTTCAGTCTGTTGGCCAAAAGATTTTACAAGATGGCCAGAAAGGATTTCAGAAGAAGATTATACAAGGAGCATGATAAGACAAGGTATGATAAGTCAATTAATAATAAGAAAATTGTCTGCTTTGATTGCAGGAAACCAGAGCATATTGTTCCTGACTGTCCAGAAAATAAAAACAAGGACAGAAGGGACAAGAAAGAAAGAAGAAAGGAGAAAGACTACAAGAGGAATGACAATGACAAACCCTCCTCAAGCAAAAACAAACACACAAGAAAGGGGTTTGTTGCTGAATCCTAGAGTGAGACTGAAGAGTAGTCAGAAGCCTCATCCAGCTCCAGTGATGATGAAGATCATGCTGAAGAGAAAGAGTTCTGCATGATGACAATCAATGCCTCTCAACATAATTCAGATGAAGAAGAGTCAGAGTCAGATTCAGAGACTCAACTTGAAGAAGATCAGGTAATTAGTTCATTTGATTTTAATTCAGAGGACTTTAAATCTGAGTTTAAAGCATTATGTTTAGACCTGCTAAAATCTGAGAAAAAATTATCTCTCTCAGAGATCATTTATCTGAACATAATATCTTAAAATCAGAAAACCTAAACTCTCTCAGGAGTTGGAGTGCTGTAGGGAGCAGATTGCTTCACTGAAAAGTGAGCTATCTGAGGCCAAGAAGCTTGAAGAATCCCTTAATGGGAGAAGTATCAAGCTGATGGACATCACAAACATAGTGAACTCCAGATTTAATAGTACACTGGGCTTGGGTGCTTCATCCAGCCAACCCATAGTTCTAACAACTCCAATCAAGTTCATTTCTGATAAAGGAAAGTGAGTTGTAGAGGTAGTTAGGAAAAATTCTGATCTGCCCAAGAAAATTAAGTCCCAGCAGAAATCGTCGAACGGAGATCGACGATCGCCGAACGCAGATCGACGATCTCAGGCAAAATCGTCGAACTCAGGTCGACGATCTCAAGTTCCTAAACTCTGCCATAGTCGACCGTCGAACGGAGCTCGACGATCTGACCCAAGATCGTCGAACGCAGCTCCACGATCGTCGAACAGAGGTCAGAGCTCTGAAAATCCTTTCAAGGGCAAATCAAAATTCAATCCTAAGGGTCCTTCATCCCAAATCTTTAACCCTTATACTGAATGGATTATACCTGCAAGGAGATATCATCCTGAAGGTTATAAGAGTCAACTTGGGATGTCTTTTATTTCAGAGTTTAAAAGTTATCAACCTAGTCCCAAGGTAAACTGGGTCAAAAACAAATGAATTGTCTTATGTGCAGGTGAAGACCTATCCAACATCTAACCAGCAATGGTACTTGGATAGTGCGTGCTCTAAGCACATGACAGGGAACAAGGACAATCTCACATCCTTTAGAGCCAAGCTTGGACCCAAAGTTATCTTTGGTGATTCAAACTTTGGACAAAATAAAGGATATGGTGCAGTACAGATTGGATCAGTAACATTCAAGAAGGTAGCTTATGTGGAAGGACTGAAACACAACTTAATAAGCATCAGTCAGCTGTGTGATGAAGGCTAGCAGGTGACCTTCAGCAAAACATTATGCAAAATCAAGTCAGAGGACAACACAACTGTGTTGACAGGTAAAAGGAAAGGTAACATCTATCTAGTAGATTTTCTTTCAACAGATGTAGATATTTGCCTGTTCAATTCTGTTTGTAGACCAAATATTTTATGACATAAGTGAATAGGACACCTAAACCTTAGAACTATTGCTAGGCTATCCAAGGACAACCTTGTTAGAGGACTACCTTCTGACCCCTACAAGAAGGAAGGACTCTGCAGGGCTTGTCAATTAGGCAAACAAACTAAAAACAGTTTTAAGTCACTTAATAAGAATGATTCACCTAGGATATTGTATCTGTTACACATGGATCTTTTTGGACCCATCACAGTACAAAGCTTAGGAGGGAAATCTTACACTTTGGTAGTTGTAGATGACTTCTCTAGATTCATTTGGGTGTTCTTTCTAAGAAAAAAGTCTGATAACTTTAAGTATCTGACAGAGTTTCTCAAATGCATACAGATTGAGTTCAATACTCACATTGCCCTGATCAGAAGTGATCATGAGACAGAGTTTGATTCTCTTCTTATGCAAGAGTTCTGTCAGAGTGAAGGGATCAGACATACTTTCTCAGCTCCTAGAACTCCTCAACAAAATGGGGTAGCTGAAAGGAAAAATAGAACCCTTATTGAATCTGCCACTACATTGTTGTCAGATGCTCACCTTCCTCTATCCTTTTGGGCAGAGGCAGTGAACACCTCCAACTATGTGTTGAATAGAAGTTTGATACATAAACTAAAGGGAAAGACTCCCTATGAATTATTCAAAGGGAAGAAACCTAAAGTTGATTATTTTAGAGTTTTTGGTTGTATTTGCTACATTCATAATAATGACAAGAAATATTTAGCAAAATTTCAAGCTAAAGCTGATGAAGGAGTGTTTCTGGGATACTCTATGATCAGCAAGACTTATAGGGTCTATAATAACTCATCTCTAAAAATTGAGGAATCTGTTCATATATCATTTGATGAATCTAACATGTCTTTCAAAGAGAAGATCTCTTCTACCATAGAACCTTTGCAGGAACATTCTCTTGTTGAATACTTGAACAAGTTACAAGTTACTCAAAAGGATGAAAGCAGTGAAGATGAAGAAAGTATTCAACATATTGAAGAACAACCTGAAAAGTCAGTTGTTGTACCACAAGAGGAAACAACAACACAGGTTGGTGAACAATCAACACCCCCTGTTGATTTAGTAACATCAAGAGACCATCCAATTTCCCAAATAATTGGAGACATCTCAGCTGGTGTGCAAACCAGAAATCAGGTCAACCAAAACCTATTGCACACCTGCTTCCTATCTCAAATTGAACCTCAGTCCATTCAAGATGCAGAACAAGATCCACACTGGATCATTGCAATGCAAGAAGAGTTGCATCAATTTGAAAGGAACAAAGTGTGGGAACTAGTGCCAAAGCCTAAGGATCACTCCATTGTTCGAACAAAGTGGGTGTTCAGAAACAAACTGGATGATCAAGGAGTAATTGTAAGGAACAAGGCAATGCTAGTCGCTCAGGGATATTCTCAAGAATAAGGAATAGACTATGACCAGACTTTTGCACCCGTTGCAAGATTGGAAGCCATCAGAATATTCTTAGCTTATGCAGCACATAAAGGCTTCAAGGTATATCAGATGGATGTCAAAAGTGCATTTCTAAATGGAGACATCAAAGAAGAAGTATATGTCAGACAACCTCCAGGTTTTATCTCTCCAAGTTATCCTGATTATGTTTTTAGATTGAACAAAGCATTATATGGTCTCAAGCAAGCTCCTAGAGCATGGTATGAGACCCTAGCATGTTTCCTTTTGGAAAATGGATTTATAAGGGGTAGAGTAGACCAAACTCTTTTCATTAGAACCCATAAGTCCCATACCCTATTAGTACAGATTTATGTAGACGATATTATTTTTGGCTCTACAGACTCAAAATTGTGGAGAAGGTTTTCCAACCTAATGCATTCTAAATTTGAAATGAGTAGCATGAGTGAGCTATCCTTCTTCCTAGGATTGCAAGTCAAACAGCATGCTGAAGACATCTTTATTTCTCAAATCAAGTATGCAAATGAATTGGTTAAGAAATTTGGCATGTCTGAAACATCTTGTATGAAAACACCTATACCTACTAATGCTGTATTGGATGTTGATGAACATGAGAAACCTGTTGATCAGACAACATATAGAGCAATGATTGACTCTTTACTGTACCTTACAGCTAGTAGAACAGATATAATGTTTGCTACCTGTATATGTGCTAGGTTCCAAGTAAGCCCTAGAGAGTCACACCTAACATTAGTAAAGAGGATTCTCAGGTATGTTAAGAGTTGTCCAAATCTAAGTTTCTGGTATCCAAAAGATTCAGCATTTGATTTAACTGAATTTTCTGATGCTGATTATGCTGGATGCAGAATTGACAGGAAAAGCACCAGTGGAACTTGTCAGTTCCTTGGTGACAGACTTGTCTCTTGGTTTTGTAAGAAACAAACTTCTGTGTCAACTTCAACTGCTGAAGCTGAATATATGGCTGCAGGCAGTTGTTGTTCACAAATCTTGTGGATTCAAAACCAACTCCTAGACTATGACTACAACTTAGAGAAGTCAAAAATCTTTTGTGATAACACCAGTGCTATTTCTATAGCTCAAAATCCAGTCCTCCATAGTAGGACAAAACACATAGAGATTAGACATCACTTCTTAAGGGATAATGTTGAAAAGAATAAAATTGAACTGCAATATATCCCAACTGACTTACAAAGAGGAGATATTTTCACCAAGCCCTTGGATGAAAAGAAACACACCTTCTTCCTAAATCAGTTAGGAATGTTAGATGGAGAAAGTCTTAAATAATATCCAAGATTTTACAAGTTTAAAAATTGACCAAGACTAGGCAACCATCTTGATTTTTCTTAGTGTCTAGAGGTTTTCTGGTCTCTGAACTGCGCTCGACGATTTTTCCCTAGATCGTCGAACGGAGATCGACGATTTCTGAAATCGTCGACCTAAGTTCACCGTTTCTCAGATAGTATGAACTATCTCTTCCGGTCAGCGATCGTCGAACGGCGCTCGACGATTTTGTTCTCTGAACGATCGTCGAACAGAGCTCGACGCTCTCCAATATCGTCGAACGGAGATCGACGATATTGAAGACTCTTCAGATTGCTTTAGAAGCCCCGATCGTCGAACTGAATTCAACGATCTCTCCATTTCTGCGTCGAACCCTAATATAAAATTCATTTTTCGCCGTCGTTCTCCTTTTGCGCTTTCGATTTCTCTGCAAACACTTTCTTTCCCTCCAAACATTTCTGCACTTGGTCGTTTTGTTTGTTGATTCTTTGCAGGTAACTATGACCGTTCCTGTTGCTGTTCTCGCCGCCATGAAGTTTGATGCTGGCTTTGACATTGACATGAAATCCTTCAGCACGACAGATCAGGTTTTTCAGGACATCTTGGAGTTGTTCAAAGAACAGAAGCTTGCTACACTCATGACAACCAGAATTAAACTTGCTGCTGATGAAATTAAAGAGTGGGTTTACACTGCCCACAATCAGGATCAAAACACCATTGTTGGATCAATCTCTGGCACACAGGTACCTTTGACCCCAACAATTCTAACAGAGGTTTTTGAGTTAAGTACTGGTGGAGATTCTGCTGATCTATCTGGAGAAGAATATGCTGATTTGCTTGCAAGAATGAGTCATTCTGAGGCTAACCCTAACAAGCTGTTGAAAAAGAATCTGTCTGTGGAATATAGATTCCTGGCTGATGTAGTTGGAAAGGTCCTATTGGCTAAGCACTCTGCCCATGATACAATTTCCAGGTATCAGCTCTGCTTAATAGGAGCCATAGTGGACAGGAAGAATCTGAACTGGGGAGAGGTCTTCTTTGACCTAATTAAGAAGAAAATTAACAAGAGTTTTGTAAATTTTGGAAGGATCTTAGGCATTTTTCTGCAGAATAGATGCCCTGCATTGCTAGTATCCTCTGGGATACACATAAATGCTTCCAAGAGACTGTCTTGTGCCCTTTTTGGTAAATGGGACAGGCAGATCATCAAGCCCAGCAGGCCCTCTTCCAGCACACCTTCAGGCACCAGGACTGTCAGAGTCACTTCCCCTCAGGTCTCTGCCCCTGCAGATGACCTGCCTGCTGCTGCCTCTCCTCCTCCTCCTCCAATTCCATCTCTTCCAATTCCATCCACCATTCAAACTCCATCCACCATCATCATCTCCAGCCCTTCTCCAACCTCTATACCATCTCCAATCCCTACTCTACCAACACCAGAAGAACAATTCCATCCCTTATACTCCTACCCTCAACCAGATATTGCCACTTCATCACCCTCCATTCCCTCATTCAATCTCATTGATGATTCCTTCATGGATGACTCACCATCCTCTCCTCCTGAGTTACCCTCATCCTCAACCTCTTATCAAGACCTTTTGCAAGAAATCATTGATCAACCTACCTTCACACCATCTATCTCCATCCCACTGTCCTCCATCACCACTTTACCCACACCTCAACCATCTCTTCCCCAATACTCTAGCTCTCCACTACCATCATCAACAGCTACACCTCCATCCTCAACCTCTGCTCCAGTCACTACTGAGCAAGTAGATCTTCCAGCCCTTGCTGACAGGATTTATGAATTGCTAGCCCCCAGGCTATCTCTTCTCTTGGAGACCTTCTTGGCTCCATTACTCCAGTCAGTGGCAGCTCTTTCTGCCAGGCTCTCCTTCTTATTCCCTCAGGCAGCCCCTTCAACAGTGTGCCTTGATCCAGCCTTGTCTGAATCTAGGCAGGGGGAGATGCCCTATGAAGTGAGCCTGCCTGCTGTGTCTGCTGTTTCTTCAGCTTTTGTTGTTGCTGCTGCTGCTGTTCTTCAAGATCCAGTTCCACCTCCTGTTGCAGTCTTTTCAATAAACCTCAGGTCTCTGCTGTCAGCATTTGATTCAGCCTACCTTAGTTGTCTTCCAGAGACAGTTGCACTCCAACCCCCAGAGGATTTGTCCAAGGCCCTTGTGCCCTTCTCTTGTTGTGACCCCAGCATCATAACTTCCTTTGTTAACTCAGTTTATGCTGCTGCTACTCCTGCTGAAAGCATGGTTGCTGTTTCTGATGCTGCTGTCCCTCCTGCTGAAGATAGTGTTGATGTATCTGTTGCTATTAGTGCTGTCAGTGCTGCTGCTACTGCTGTTCCAGTTTCTGCTGATATCCTTATGACAGAGGCACATGTTTTTGAGCCCTCTGTGTTTTCTGATGATATTCCTGCTGCTGATATTGCTGTTTCTGTAAGTGACACTGTTGCTGCCCCAACTGCTGTTATTACTGCTCCAGAACCTTCTGTATCTACTGTTGTTACTACTCCTACTGCTTCAACCTCTGCTTCTGCTTCAACTTCAACTGCCACACCTTCAGTATCTGCTGCTGTTGCTGCTGCTTCAACTCCTATTACCAGTTCTGTATCTACTTCTGTTTCAACTCAGCTCAAGAAAGATTTGATGAAACAGATTGATGCTCTTTATGATGATCAAAGTTCTGAGTGTGATGAGTTTAAGACAGATTCTGATGATTCTTCTGCTACCATTGCCAGAAAGAGAAAGACAAGGAGCAAAGCCATGAAGAGAGTACCTCCAGCCAAGGTCAAGGACAACAATGACATACCATATTATATTCTTCATGATTGCCCCATAACTGAGCACTGGATGCAGTACTCAAAGAATCAACTCAAAGCAATGAAGAAGAAAAGGAAGTATGAGAAAGGATCCTCTCAATTTCAACATCCTCATCCTCCTCCACCACCTCCTCCTGATGCAGGTGCAGGTGAAAGTTCAGCTGCTCAATCCTCAGCTAGAAGTCAAACCCCCTATCAGCCACATGCCAGATCCTATCATAGGGGAAGCCAGTCCAGGGGCTCTCAATCCAGAAGAGGAAATTATAGAGGCAATCAAAGAGAATTCCAGGTTTATTCTAAAGGATATTCAAGGCAACATCCCTACTCCAGGGAAGGACAAATCTCATCTGACACAACCTCTGGTCCTTTTCCCTATAAACTGAAGGAAGTAGTTTCATCTAGGCCTCCTCAGGATAATCCATCAATAGATATGAGCCACCAGTGCCATTTGAAGATTCTGAGAACAATCCTGCTGCTTGGACTGCAAGGATGAAAGAGCTTGCTGCACTGGACCAGATTAAGAAAGCTAGAGAGCAATGCAGAGACTCCTCCAACATCTCTACAATGTCTGAACAGAGAAAGAAAGAGTTGGAAAGATATGGTTCAAGAAAATTCTTTGATTCTGATAGATACCTGGAGCTGCATCCTGAAGCTGTAGTTCATAGGCCCAAACAGCAAACCTCTTTAGGTACAGCAGATGATACAAGATCAAAGAAGCAAGCTCTCAACCCCAACAGAGAAATCAAACTCATTAAGAGCAAGGAGAAGAAATGATTATGTAAGGTGACAATCACTCTGATTTCTGATTATTATCTGGGATGATATATATCTGTGGTTCTGCAATGTCCAGCTTTTTGCTTTTCTGTATTGTTGCTTGTATGTTGTTATTCTATTTTTTTTCAAACTTTGTAAATAGTAATCCTAACCCAAATAGGGGGAGATTATTGGAACACCCTATTACTAATTTGGGTCAGGATCACTATGTTTCTAGGAAACCAGTTTTTGACCTCCTGTATAGCTCAAAAGGTCAATTAGAATTGAGTCTAAGGGTTACAAGTCTAGGTTTGAAAGCTGCCCTCAAGACCAAGAATTTTTCAGTTTGAGACTAAGTCATATCGTCGAGCTCAGCACGACTATTCGTCGAACTTCAATCGACGATCGTCTAGCTCAACTTCGACAGATCGTCGAACTCCATTCGACGATCGCTGAGCTCAACTTCCACAAATCGTCGAACTCCATTCGACGATCTGCGAGCTCAGTTCGACGATCTTGACTCAGTATTGGATCTCTATCTCTGAGCTCAGTTCGACGATCCTTGAGCTCAGATCGACGATATTTTTGTTGCTGTATAAGTCCATAATCGCTGAGCTCAGTTCGACGATAGCAGATCTCAGTTCGACGTTTTCCTGATGACTTCAAGGATTTTCAAGATTCAAATTCAGAACAGTTAAGAAGTTATTCAGCAATTAATTCAGAAGATTTTCTAGCCGTTTTCATTTATTTCTGGACCAAGTTTCAAGAGATTATCAAGGAATGTTTCTTTGGACTTTCCTCCAGAAGACATTTTGCAATTAAGGATGCAATTAATGCACGCCAACGGCTATTCTTGACAGAGGATGTTTTTCTATTCAGTACCAGAGAATAAAAGACAAGAATTTTTGAATTTCTCAATAACTGAGCACTCAGAACACAGACAAGAAGAAGAAAGAAACAAAATATTCTGTGTCTCAAAGAATTCTCTCAAGAACACACATCCAAGGAGATCAAACTTTCTGAAATCTTCTGATCTCTCTTGTCTCAAGTGTTCAAGGCCAACATCTTTCAAGACTCCAGACACCTAACATTTCAGCTGTTGCTGAAATCATCTTTTTCTGGAGATCAACTTCTGAAGGCCTATCAGCCTACAACAAAGCTTCTTTTCCTGAACATCTCAAGGACTCAGGGGGAGCTTTGACACCATCAAATCCACATAGTCTTCTCAGCTGCTTTGAGAAAGAGAAGACTTCCATCATTCTCTATTCCCCATCTCTGTAAAGGGTTTCTCATACTCCCTTCAAAAGTTTGAGCTTGGTTTTTGAGCACCTTGTCAAAAGCTCATTGGTGGCAAGACACCTGATCAAAAAATCTGATTTGGTTTTTGAGCACTTTATCAAAAGCTCATTGGTGCCCAGGACACCTGATCAACTCATCCTGCAGTGGATTCCTACCTAGGGTGGTAGAAGAGTGGATGTACCCAAGTTTAGGGGAACCATTATAGTTCCTTGTGTCATCTGGTTTGCTTGTCTTTATTTTTGTTTCTGGCTGTGATTGTTCTGTGATTATTTTGTGATTAGTTTAGTTCTGTGATTAGATTTAATAATTGCTTCCCTGCTCACTCAGATTACAACAATTGTTGTAAAAAGTTTTCAAGCACCATATACTCTATTCACCCCCCTCTAGAGTATATCAGATCTAGCTGCACTTTCAATTACAAAGAGTTAAAAGGTTTTTTCTCCCTCAAACGTAGAACTCCTCTGAGGAACGGTGCACGATCGATGATCTTGAATATCTTTCTTGTATCCGTCGATTCGCCGCGAATGGTCGTTGAAGATTTCGTTCGTCGGAGTTCTTCGATCACGAGCGGGGGGAAGAAACAATGTTTTTCCTTCAGCGGAGACGAGTGTTCGTCCTACTCCATATGATGGTTGAACCCTAGATTGAAATATTCTCCTTGGTTATATCTCCACGAAAACAAACGCGCGTTGCTATACGTCTTGAAAAAAGTAAGCTACCGCCGGCGGTAGAGAGTGCCCGACGGTGGGTCGATGCATGTGGATGTGACAGCTGTACATCATATTTGGATAAATATCCAAATAAAATATTTTTCCGCTTTTTTGTGCTAACGCGACGCGGTACAAAGCTATCGCCTGGCGGTAGCATGTTGACTCGACGCTCGTCCAGAAAGCTAGCGCCCGACGGTATGGATAACGCCACACAGTAGGCCACAAAGAGCTCGCCCAAAATTAAATCGATGCTAGCGCGAGCGGTAGCGCTAGCAATCGGCGGTAGGTCACATAAATTGACTTTTATGTTCTTTTGTACCTGTAAACTTGCACACTATACCCAAACCACGTATGATCAAATACAATACGAGATTTGATATTGTCAAATTAAAGAGATGTGAACTATAAGCTCTAACAAACTCTCATTTTGATAATATCAAATTCTGTTCATGAGATATAAAAAATTAACATGATATAGTGTAATTCAATTAGTAAGCGTGAAATATAGCCAGTTGAAATAATCAATACGACTCCCCCTACAGATGTGCTCCCACTACAAGTGTGCTCCCCCTACACGAGATCTTCCCTTGGGTGACTAAGCAACACTAAACACTCAACTAGCATAGGATATACTCATGAACACTCGATTCTTCCCCTTTTGATATTATTGAAAGGGTCGGGGGTTAACGAACATATCTCGCGATCACTCAACTCTCTCCCTATGTTCATGAGACACTAAAGAGATGAGAAAAATGTGCACACATGCATAAAAAGATCATAAGCAGTAGTGGCAAAAATAAGAGCAGAACACCACGAATATAGACCTACCAAATACACGAAAACAATCAATTGATTTGACGAGTTTTCAGAGTAAAAGAAATTTGGACAGCACAAGTGAAACCAAATCACACACGATTTTGTGTACAAAGTTAAGAGATTTATAGAGTTAATATAGTGTAATATTGTAAGAGTTAGAAATAGAAATCGTGTACTAGTACATATGTGTTATAAACATATAATGCAGTGTAAGTCAAATTCTTATGTATGGAAACGTTAGATAGAATAATGACATGCGTACGTGTAGCAACAAAAGAAAAACATCAAGTAGAAATAATCTTTATTACATATTTTATTTCAATAATTCAATATGGTAGCACACGAGAAATAAAGTGAAAAATCATGTCACATTGTTATCTACTTCATACCAAGATTTGAACAAGAGGAACCAACCTAAGTTTTAGTCTTTGCATAAAATCAAAACGATTCTTTTGACCAAGATGCTCATACTCACAATGCTCATGAAGACTTATTAAGAGTAGTGAGTAGTTGTTAGGGGGTATTCTTGACACATGATTTGATAGCATATAATTTACCCATTTTTTTGATTCATTTTTTTCATTATCATTTTTTATATCATTTTTGAGTTCAAGGACCCCGAATCAATCAAAATCTACTCACATTGATAGATACACTTTAACCTGCATATAAAAGACTTAATCACTAGAATTTTGGCCCAAGGTTCTATGCTTTATATAAAAGCATGAATACCGTAACATTGATTGTTCAAGTTGTTTCTAGCATATTAGACACAATATCACGAGTTATAACATGTAAATATGAATTTCTACACGAATGCATTTTCTAGGGATGTCTGAACAATGTCATGTCATTACGCTGTCTAAATCTTCACACGTACCTAGAGGCATATTTAACATACACTATCCCGTCTAGTCGTACTTAAAAACTAAGTACTTATACATTAGACACATCATGACAAAACCAGACAATGTTAACAGGAATTAACATTTTTAAATCAAACATTGCATGTAATCGTTATGTTTTAGATTCTAGTAATGCATGTCCTAGAAATGAACGGTCCCCCTTTTTTTAAGTTTGGGGTTTTATAAATAATTTTTAAAAGAAACATGTTTTTTTGGAGTTTTGAGATTTTTCAAAAAAAATTTTGATTTATGAAATATTTTACACGAAATATAATTCTGAAAAAAAGATAGAATTCTTTAGCGAGCCTTTTAATTATGCGATTGTTGGGTATTGTATCCACAATGACCCTGATTTGAAGAAGATTTCCCTTAAGCTAAGATGAATTGAGATTGTATTTGATGCTCTATTTTAATTATGTGCTTGCAGAACTGTATTGTTAAGTACAACGCAATGTCAGGTTACAGTGGGTCATGAAACACATGGCTATACAATGTAATCTTTCATTGTTTAGGCCAATGTGTTGACTCACTTGTAATCTCACTATTGGGGTGTACTTTTATCCCAAGTGCATTAGAAGGATCAAGGACAAGGACTTGTAATCAGAAGAACAGAATTTTACCTAAGTAAAATTCGTCGAGTATCGTAAGGTATATTCGCCGAATTCGCCGAGTATACTCATATATACTCGTCGAATTCGTCATGTATATCTACTGCCACTCGTCGAATTCGTCGTATTTTACTTAGGGTAAAATCTCTGACAGTTGGAAAATTGGTTAAGTAAAAATCATCGAGTATCATCAAGTATACTCGTCGAATTCATCGAGTGTATCTTTTGATACCCGCCGAATTCGTCGAGTGTATCTTTCGATACCCGCTGAATTCGTCGAATATACATGTCGATACACACCGAATTCGTCGGGATTCATTGGGTATACCTTTAGTCTTTGAATTTACTTCTCTAGAATTTTCTAAGTCAGTTTCGTCAAATATGGCTTAGCTCATGCGTCGAGTGTATCAGCCGATACTTGTCGAATTCGTCGAGTATGTCGGTTGATACTCGTCAAATTCGTCGAGTTTGTGTTTGCTAAGCTTTGAATTATAATTTCAACTAGACTGAATTTCTCCAAGTATTTTTTTGTCGAGATTCATATGCGGTTCGACGAGTATACTCGGCTATACTGGACGATACTCGGCGAA
Organism: Platanthera guangdongensis; assembly: GCA_039583875.1. Classification (NCBI taxonomy): domain Eukaryota; kingdom Viridiplantae; phylum Streptophyta; class Magnoliopsida; order Asparagales; family Orchidaceae; genus Platanthera; species Platanthera guangdongensis. The sequence continues at coordinate 45,576,331 of CM077164.1, forward strand.
TTATACTTAGGGTTATTTTCTTCCTGATTTCAAATTTCCAGTTCGTTCTTCCAGGTCGCCATGTACAGTAACCCGCGTCCTTCCCGTTTTGGAATAACTTTTCTAGCCGTTGCAGAGGAAGATTCCTATATATATTTAGGGTGGACTTTTCATCAACCCCAATCGTGCTCAAATCAAATTAAGAATATTCCCGATCAAAAAGCTTTCGTCGGCTCCCGCATATCTCTCGCGTTTTTCGCTCGGCCGACGACAATGCTGCACTATTCGATCGTCTTCAAGCAAATCAGTTGGATCGTTGTTCTCCAAAGTTTCTGATTCTCTCAGATCTAGTCGATCCGTGGTCAAAGTTGTTGAAAATTGTGAAGTTAAAGTGAGAGTTGATCAAGCAGACCGCGCGACCTGGGCGAACAGTCCTGCGGACTGATGGTGCGGCCTAGGCGGTCTGATATTGCGGCCTGGTAATGACAACCAGCTCGTTTGGCTTACTGTTCCACAGTTGACTTGTTCCCTGAAGTAACCATGCAGATAGGTGGTGTATTCGCAGGAGGGGCAGACTCTTTTTAAGTTCGCGGAGTCCGCTTGATGCAGACTGTATGTGGAGATCGGGAAATCGGCTTCGGCTGTTGCCCTTGCTATGGTAGAGCGGTTAGGTGATAACCACGGAGTTCGCGTGTTGGCGGACTACCTTGGGAGCTGGCGGACTGAGTTCTTGTCCGCCGAGCTCACGCCAGATGTTCTCCGGTTTGGGACTTGGTCACGTTTTTGTGACAAGTTCAGCTTGATTGCAGAGTCCGCAATGTCCGCTGGTTGACCTGACGTCTTGTGCCTTTGGTTGTGGACATTGCTTATTGCGGGCTGGTGCGGTGTCCGGTGGCATGCAAACAGGCTTCTTGTCCGGCCTTCCTTGATAGCAGGCGGATAGGCTGGTCTCCGGCCTTGTCCATACGGACTGGGCGGACTGCTTGGTGCTAGATACGAGCTGGGGTAGTGTTTCTATCCACTTGGGCGGTGACCACGCTCCTCTCCGCGCCTATAAATAGGACCCCCCCAGTCACATCAACAGTAACTGAATGAATAGTAAGTTGAGCTTGGGTTAAAAGCTGCGGCCTCGGTTTTTCTGTCCGCACGGTTTGAGAAGGTTAACTAGTTTACTGTTTGCAAATTGTGCGGCTAGCACTAATAAGCCAGGATTCTGGTTCTGACTGCGGTCAGGGATCAGTGAAGCTTGCAGTTAACAATCAACGGTTTTGCAGCAGGTCGCATTTGTGGCTTGTCAGTCTTCTCTCCAGCTTTCAAGTTCAACAACTTGTTTGCCGGTCTCGACGGTCTGTTCTTCAGTTCGGCAGCGGCTCTTGTTCGCGGACTCTGGCAGCTAGGCAACCTCTGCGATTAGGAGGCTTGCAGAGAGCGAACAAGGTGTTCAGCAGAATAACGGGTTGTCCGCGGTCTTCGCGGACTCCGCAGCTCAGTTCGGTGCAGCAGCGGTTAGGCGACCTCAGCAGTCTCGGCCAACTTGGCGGTCTCAGCTTCTGTCCTCCCGGCTTCTTGTTGTTTTCTACTTCCCTATTTTACTTGGCCAAATCATGTCTCGCCATATATGTCTTTCCCTGTAATGAAGATTGTTGTTAATACAAGACTTTGTTGTTGCCTTTTATTGCATCTGGTTTATTGAGCTCAGTTTACGGTTGGAGTGTTCCTACGCCTAGTTCCTGCTTTCCTCTTGATCAAGTTGTCAGTTTAATAGCTCTGAAAGTTTTTACTTGGTATCAGAGTTGTCTCCTGGTCATCTTGAGAAATTTCAACTTGCTATCAAAGGGAACAGAGGCTTGAGCAGTTATACACCTCAGTTGTGCTCGACACTTCTGGAAGCTATTAGATCAGTGGTTGCTGCAATGGAAGGTGGTTACGCAAGGGGTCTTGGTATTGATCTTTTTATAGCGGCTTACTTTAAATAGTGGAAGTCGTGTATGAAGAGCTATCTTCTGGGTCAGGAGTTGTGGGAAGTCATTGGTGGTGACGATAAACAAGAAGTTACTGCTGCAACTAGTATTGATGAACAGGTGAGAGCTTGGAGAAAGACCAACGCGAAAGCAGAGTTTGCTCTCAAGCGGGCTATCTCACCTGAACTCTTTGATCACATCTTATGATGTGAGTCTGTTGCTGAGATTTTGACGTCCATCAATGGATTGTTCAACAGGAAGAATGTCGCGCGACTACAGTTCTTATAGAATGAGTTGACTAGAGCAACTCAAAGAGATCTGTCATCTCAAAGTTCTTTCGTAAGATGAAGAACCTGTGTGCTGAGATCTCAACGATGGATCCTGATGAGCCAATTTCTGAAGTTAACTTGAAGAGACACATAATCCGCGGTTTGCTGAAGGAATATGTTGCCTTCGTGACTTTTGTTCAAGGCTAGGCTACTCAACCACCCTTGCTGGAGCTGGAGAACCTGCTGGCGTTGCAGGAGAGCCTAGATAGGCAGATGACCGGGGTCACTATCTCTGAAGGAGGTAGTGAGGCTTTCGTCACTGGTAAGAAGAATAAGAGATGAGAGAAGATGCAAACTGCTGCTAAGGATGAGCCTTCAACTTCCTATCAGTAAGAGAGGAGCACTGCTTCTAAGAAGAATTGGAAGGAGTTGAAGTGCTACATGTGTAATCAGCCAAGTCACTTCAAACGTGACTGCAAGGTCATGTTGCAGCCTGGGCATGTTGCAGATAAGGAGGGAGTTGATTCCAGTTTTGAGGAGGCTGGGTGGGGAGGAGCTTTTCTGACGGGCACGTGTGTAACGCCTCCGATTTTTTCGGTAATTATTTAATTCAGTAATGACGTATTTATTACGTCAGGGCGTTACTTTTAACGTCAAGTTGACGGCGCGACGCCGTTAGAGCGTTTTCACGTCCGTTAGGTCTGACTGACCAGATTTTGTAGTTTCCGTCGAAAACTGAAATTTCTTTTCACGTTGGAAAATTAAGTTAATTAATTTTTGACTTGCTCGTCAAGTTTCGTCGCGATCGGAGCATTTTTGGAGTATCGGCGCGCGTTTGTAGTTTTGCATGGTTTGCGCTTGTCGTAAACTTTAGAAATTTATATCTCGAGAACGGTACATCGGATTTTAGTTTTGTCTTCGCCGTTGTGTTCGTAGCGTCAGTATTCACCTATGACACGAATTTCGTAGCATTCGACGCGTGTTTGTCCCTCCGTAACGATATAATAATTATAATGTATTATTATTATATTAAAAACACTATTCAAAAATGAAATGAACTATTCATCCCTAAAGTTTGATCAATGGTAGATTTGCAAATTCCACTATTCATGAGTACAAAAAACATTGTTCATCTAATTTGTTTTCGAGAAATCATTCTGTCTCTAGAGAAAAAACACTGTTCATCTAATTCCTTTTCGAGAAATCAATCTGTCTCTCGCGAAATCTCTCTCGCGAAATCCGTATCTCTCGCGAAATCCGTATCTCTCTCTCCACGAATTCTCTCCCTGATTTCTAACCTACTAATATTAGTCTTAATTATTCTTATTAGTATTATTATATTATTATACATACATATACATATATATATACAATTTAAGAAGAACCCTATTCTTCTTCTCCAAAAGACTGTCCAGAACCAGAGCGGCGAGAGCGACGACTCCTTTTGTTCGTGAACTTCCGGCCGCGATTCCGGGAGCCTCGGTGGACGAAATCTTTAACAGAGCATAGATCCAGAAAGCTCTCGACGAGAGCTACGCGCGTGTGGTACGTATTTCCCGTTTCAGGGACTTTTTTGTGCGAGGTTTTTCGGCCCTAACTGCCGTTTTGGCCGATTTTCTGTAGATTTCGCTTCGCCGTGTCTTCCTTTGGACCGATCTACGACGTGGAGTATTTCAGAGGACGATTCCGGGTGAAATCGAGGCAAGTGGTAGTTTTCTTCCTTCCCTCTCATTCCTAATGCGGTATGATCGTTTTTACACCGTTCTGATTGCACTTAAATTCTAGATTTGGCATGCATTGATCCTCACTTGTGTTCTACTCGACTAATTGATGTTCTTATTTACCAAATCAACCGTGAAATTTCGCTTAAGTCCCTATAGTCCGATAACTTAGTCTTTAATCCGTTGTAAAGGTTCTTCATTTTTTAAGTGAGCCTACGTTAGTCAGGTCTTTTTTTTGAGTTGTTCGGGAAGTCTAGTTGGTTATTCGATAAGGAAAGATTGCCTTGGTGAGAACCGTACGCTAAAGTTAGGGATATCAGTTATAGTATGCTGTGCCATTCTCGAGTTATAAGTAGTTGTTCTAGGGATGTTGGTGTTAGTGGGCTAAACTCCCGCCGCAGCGTCCTGTATTTTGAACTCTTTACCTTGCGGGTTTTCCCCCGGTGTTGTTTATTTTTTCTTTACTGCTGGTCTGCTGGCGGAGGTATCTCCCACCGCAGTTACTGGATATTTTTCAGTTTTGGTGTGTCGAGTTATGAGACCACTTCTTTTTCCCCTGGGTGCTCGTGGAGTTGGTGGGTGTGTTGGCAGAGGTATCTCCCCCCATTGTTGTTGGATGCTTGTCGGTGTTTCCCTTGGGTCCCTTGTCGAGTTTGTTATGTGGGTGTGTTGGCGGAAGTACCTCGCCCCACATTTGTCAGATGCTTACCGGTGTTTGAAATTAAAATCTCTGTCTAAACTATTAGGACCCTTTGTTATATATTTGGGTTGTCTGATTATAGCTGTACCTTTAAAATATTGCTCTCTACCATGTTTGGTGTGGTCAGGTATACGTGAACGCTCACGTAAGTCTTCTCACTGTTTACTTATTATATATTATATACCTTTCTTTCAGTACATTCGGTCTTGCGTTGGTACCTCTGTTGACCTTTGTTTACCTTTCTACATTTGATTTTCTGCCGCCACTTGTACTTTCTTGTTGAGACGTTATTCTGTTGAATGACTCAGGTTCAGGACAGTAGCGGTTTGTGGAGCTAGAGCTGGTGATTTCAGTGTTGCAGTCTTAGCTGGGACTTCTTTTCACCTCACCGTCGTGAGGTTGTTTGTTTGTTGTAGTTTTGTTGTTCTTACCTTAGTTCAGACATACTCTTGGGTTCTGTGGGTTTGTATCAGGTTGTTGACACCCACAGATTGTTGGTTATTTTAGACACTTTGCTAGCTGCTGGTTTATTTTCTCATTATTTTGTTTAGATTACTGGCTCTCTGGGAAGTTTTATGCTAGGATTGCATGTTAGATATTTTAAGTATAAAATTAAAAGGATTTATACCATCATTTCATAGTATCTTATAAAATGAATAACAATCTATTTTAAAGGTTTATAAAAGTTCTTTCGTAACTATATTAAACCTAGAGGTCTGCATAACATATGTTATCAATGGTGGTGAGTTTGTTTCATCCAAGTTCTCTAATTTCTGCAGGAAGCACGAGATCCAGAGAGAGCTCACTTGTGCTCATACTCCACAACAAAATGAAGTAGCGGAGAGGAAGATCCGTCATTTGACAGAAACCTGCAAATGATGGCTTCATGCAAAGGGCATTCCCAGGTCCTTTTGTGCGGAAGGAATGACCTGCGCAACCTATGTCATCAATCAGAAGTCTCCTGTTGAGATGATGTTCAAGGAGAAGCCTAGCGTGGAACACCTTCAGGTGTTTTGATCAACCTGCTATGTACACGTATCGGATGCTCTGACGACCAAACTTGATGCAAAAGCGAGAAAACTTGTCTTTGTGGGTTATGATGAGCGGAAGAAGGAATGTAAGTGTACGGATCCTGCGACAAGGAAGTTTGTTGTATCAAGAGACATTGTCTTTGTTGAACTGACGTCGTATGAAGGTGACTCTGTTGAGCTGCAGGAGAGCAGGTCTGATGAAGGACAGAAGGAGGCTGCTGAAGATCTTCGGGTGAAGCTGCCCGTGTCACCAGGAGCTCCAGGTGTTTCAAGCTCTAAGGCAGAGACTTCTGGTTCAGGAAGCAGGGCGAGCGATGCTCCAAGTTTGCCCGGGAATGACGCTGATTCTGAAGAAGCAGCGGAGGTGGTGAGCAAGGAGCAGACTCTTCAGAGATCCAAGAAGACCATCAAGCCACCAGCTTGCTATAGCAAAGGAAACACGGTGAGTTTTGTCCTTTTTTCTTTGCTGGCCCCTGTATGAGCGGACGACTTCTAGCTTTAATGAAGCCACTGGAGTCAAGGAGTGAGAGGATGTCATGAATGAGGAGATGACTGCCCTCAAGAAGAATGAGGCCTGGGACCTTATGCCCAAGGTTGATGGCGTTATTCCTGTGACTTGCAAGTGAGTATATAAGCTGAAGAAGAAGGCGGATGGAAGCATCGAGCGATACAAGGCTCGCCTTGTAGCTCGAGATTTTTCACAACAGTATGACGAACACTATGAGGAGACGTTTAGTCCCATGAAAAAGATGACTTCAGTTCGGGTGGTGATGTTCTTGGCGGCTTGCCAGTGATGGAAGATGTGACAGCTAAACGTAAAAAATGTCTTTCTTTACGGGGAAATTGACAAAGACATATTCATTGATCAGCCACTGGGATGCATATCTTAAGAACATCCAGACTACGTCTGCAAGTTCCGGAAAGCCCTCTATGGTTTGAAGCAAGCTCCTCGATCCTGGTATGAGGAGATTGCAGAATACCTCCAGTTCTGTGGTTATCTTGATTCTAATTCAGACTCGAGCTTGTTCATCAAGAAGAAGGGCGAGTTTCTGGTCTTGGTGTTGTTGTACGTCGATGACATGATCATCACGGGTAACTCCAAGGAGGAGGTAGCTATGCTCAGGGCAGAGCTAGCTATAAGATTCGAGATGAAGGATTTGGGTGAGATCCATCATTTCCTTGGACTCGAGGTGGAGAGGAAAGAGAGCGGCATACTCGTGTCCCAAAAGGGCTATGCGGAACTGATCGTTTAACGATGAGGGGAGGATTCTTTCAGATCCTTTGGTGTTTCGGGCTCTTGTTGGGAGTCTTATCTACTTTACGATTACATGACCAGACATTGCTTATGCAGTAGGACGAGTAAGTCGGTATATAGCGAAACCCAGAAAGCCTCATTTGATGGCGGCAAGGAACATTCTGAAATATGTAAAGTCCACTTCTGATATGGGTCTCCTTTATGGGAGAGACACGAGTTTTATTCTTCAAGGATACTCGGATGCTGATTATGGAGGAGATTCAGACGACCGGAAGTCAACATCCAGTTATGTCTTCACATATGAATCAACCAGTATCTCTTGGTGTAGCGACAAACAAAACTCGTTGTTCGTCTCTACAACGGAAGCAGAGTACAAGGCTTCGGCCTTGGCAGCTCGGGAAGCCATCTGGCTTAGGAGACTAGTACAGGACGTCTATGAAGAAGTGCGCGGTCCAACTCTGCTTTGCGGTGACAATAAGTGTGCCCTCAAACTGGTTCATAATCCAGTTTGACATGTGCTGACCAAGCATACAAAGATTGAGCACCACGTCATTCGAGAGGTATTGGAGGGATCTCTTATGGTGGAGCATGTACGGAGTGAGGACAACATCGCAGACATCTTCACGAAGCCGATGCCGAATGTGTCATTTACTCGGTTACGGGGACTGCTGGGCTTTGTCACCACTTCTCACTTCAAGGGAGAGTGTTGAAAATTGTGAAGTGAAAGTTGGGGTTGATCCGGCAGACCGTGCGGCCTGGGAGGACAGTCACGCAGACTGATGGTGCGGCCTGAGCGGTCTGATATTGTGGCCTGGTAATGACAATCAACTCGTTCGGCTCGCAGTTCCACAGTTGGCTTGTTCCCTGGAGTAACCATGCAGATAGGTGGTGTATCCGCAGGAGGTGCAGACTCTTTTTAAGTTCGGCGTGTCCGCTTGATGCAGACTGCTTGTGGAGATCCGGAAATCGGCTTCGACTGTTGCCCTTGCTCTGGTGGAGCGGTTAGGTGATAACCACGGAGTTCGCGTGTTGTCGGACTGCCTTGGGAGCTGGCGGACTGAGTTCTTGTCCACCTAGCTCGCGCCAGATGTTCTCCGGTTTGGGACTTGGTCACGTTTTTGTGACAAGTTCAGCTTGATCGCAGAGTCCGCAATGTCCGCTGGTTGACCGGGCGGCTTGTGCCTTTGGTCGTGGACATTGCTTATTGCGGGCTTGTGCGGTGTCCGCTGGCATGTAGACTGGCTTCCTGTCCGGCCTTTCTTGATAGCAGGCGGATAGGCTGGTGTCCGGCCTTGTCCATGCGGACTGGGCAGACTGCTTGGTGCTAGCTGAGAGCTGAGGTGGTGTTTCTATCCACTAGGGCGGTGACCACACTACTCTCCGTGCCTATAAATAGCACCCTCTGTCACATCAACAGTAACTGAATGAACAGTAAGTTGAGCTTGGCTTAAAAACTGCGGCCTCAGTTTTTTTGTCCGCGCGGTTTGAGAAGGTTAACTGGTTTGCTGTTTGCAGGTTGCGCGGCTAGCACTGAGAAGCCAGGATTCTGATTCTAACTGCGGTCAGGGATCAGTGGAGCTTGCGGTTAACAATCAACGGTTTTGCAGCAGGTCGCATTTGTGGCTTGCCAGTATTCTCTCCAGCTTTCCAATTCAATAACTTGTCCGCCGGTCTCGGCGGTCTGTTCTTTAGTTTGGCAGCGGCTCTTGTTCGTGGACTCTAGCAGCTAGGCAACTTTTGCGGTTAGGCGACTTGCAGAGAGCGGACAAGGTCTTCAGCAGAGTAACGGGTTGTCCGCGGTCTTCGCGGACTCCTTAACTCAGTTCGGTGCAGCAGTGGCTTGGCGACCTCAGCGGTCTCGGCGGACTCGGCGGTCTCATCTTCTGTCCGCCCGACTTGTTGTTGTTTTTTGCTTCCCTATTTTAGTTGGCGAAATCATGTCTCGCCATGTATTTCTTGACCTGTAATGAAGATTGTTGTTAATAAAGGACTTTGTTGTTGTCTTCTATTGCATCTGGTTTATTGAGCTCAGTTTACGGTTGGAGTGTTCCTGCGTCTGGTTCCCGCTTTCCGCTTGATCAAGTTGTCAGCTTGATAGATCTGAAAGTTTTTACTTGATATCAGAGTCATCTCCTGGTCATCTTGAGAAATTTCAACAAAAGTCTTCAAAATAATCAGATTTTTTGTGTTCTGCAAGACATTCAAGATCAACCTATTCGAAGAACGACGGATTGAAGACTTAGATCTTAATAAGATTATTTGTAATTTTTGTTTATCGTGTAAATCTCTTTTTTACATTTGTAGGAGGTTTTCCATCCGAGTTGTAGATCCGTATTTGGATCGATTTGTAGATCCGTGAGTGGATCGAGTTGTAGGAGTGGTTATTCTCCGAGTGGTATGAGCGTTGTCTCCGTGTTGTAGGAGTTGAGGCTCCGAGCTGTAAGATTTGTTTAAATCTGAGAAAGGTGAAGTAGCCGAATCTAGACCTTCGTGGAAGATAGACGAGGCGGGACAGTGGACGTACCCAACTCGGGAAACCGCTATAGATCTCTGTGTTTTGTGTCCTTTATTTTTTTATGTTGTTTTCATTCCGCGAAAATACATAGACCACACCTATTCACCCCCTCTGGGTGATTTAGTTAGAAACTAGATACTTTCAATTGGTATCAGACGGGTGTTGCTCGGCATAAGTTTAACACCTTGAACAAGATCTTTCTAGTATCAAGAGATTCCGCTCAGCTGCTATGGACAGAAGCAAGGATATGTCTTCGATGATGTTACTAGTGTGCACAAAAGTGAACTTTTTCATGTGAAAAGAAAGAGTTAGATTCATCATGGAAGCAACAGATCGCAGAATATTTTAGATTGTTGAAGAAGGACCTCATATTTTTACACAGCTGTCTGCTTTGAATCCTGCAATCATGATTCCAAAAAAAATGCACTTGACCAAGGATGAAATTGCCCTAGTCTTCTTTGACAAAAAGGCAAAAAATATTATAGCCATTGCAGTGGACGATTCAATACTTCAAAATTTATTCCACTGCAAATCTGCCAAGGAGATGTGAGACTGACTGGTTGTGCTCATGAAAGGAAACGAATAAGTTAGAGACGATTGCAGATCTTTGCTTAATCAAGAATACGAAGCGTTCAAGCAAGGTGTCAATGATACTATTGCTGACTGCTTCGAGAAATCCTTCAAGATCATCGGATCAGAAACTATGGCTGCTCCTTCACTATTGGTGAACTAAACGACAAATTCCTCAGATCCTTGACAAAAAACTGGGATACAAAAGTTGTAGCTATTAGGGAGTTTGGGAAGCTGCCAGGGGTTGATCCCTAGAACCTCTTCGGAAAGCTGCTCTCCTACGAACTTCAAATGAATACTAGAAAGAAAGTGGACTAAAGCGCAGGACTTCAAGCAGACAGAAGTCTGTCGCCCTGAAAGCTGAGGGAGCAAGAAAGTCTAAAGCTGTGTCACCAGTAAGGACTCGAGCTCCAGATACTCCAAAAGACTCTCAACCAAGCACGTCAGTCTTTGAATTGTCTGATGGAGAGTTCTCATTAATCTCCAATCAATTTAAGAGATTGCTCATCAAGAGGAAGCAAATGAAAAATCAGTCCTCCTCCTCTGATTTCAGAAGATCACATCGTGAAGGTGATCGCTCCAAGAAGAGCTACAACCGAGACGACAGGTATAAATCTAGACCGAATAAACATTCTTCCTCTAATGTTGTTTGTTATTGTTGTAATAAGCCAGAATACATGATTGCGAAGTGTCCTTACAAGAAGAAGAAAGGTTCCAACAAGGAAGAGAAGAGATCTTTCAAATGTAAGAGAAAGGAAGAGAAAAGCTTCGTTGCTAAAAAGTTCAAGACTCTTAGCGACAGTGACTCGAGTTGATGACGACGGTGATGGCGACGGTGATGGCGATGGTGATGGCGACGGTGATGACGACGGCCACCAGGACGGCCAACTTGGGAATGACTATGTTGAAGATGTGCCGGCAAAGGACGTGCGACGTCGTAGCGGTCATGGTTACAAGCTTCGCCCTCGCAACAAGACTCATATTTGATATTTTAGCTTTGGTGTGCTAATAGCCGTTTCATGATGCCTCTTTAAAAAAAAACTTTATTTAATTTCTGCATTTTCTTTATGTGGTGTGCCTTTAGCCACTTGTTATTTTCTTTGAGATGTAAGTCTATATAAGGCCTTGAACTTTTCATTTGATGGTAGAATGAAATTGAAATCAAAACTTGAATTTTGCCAACCCTAATTTTTCCCTCTCTTCTTCTCCTAGCCGCCCCCTCTTTCTTCCTTCCTCCAAACCGCCGGCCTCAAGGCTCCCTCTTTCAAGAGTTCGGCCATCTCCTCTCTCCCCCTTGCTCTCGGCCGCCCCCTTCTCTTTAGCGCTCGGCGACTCTCCTCTCCCTCTTGCTCACGGCCACCCGAGATCCCCTCTCTCCAAGGATACTTCGGCCCATGCATGAGAGGTTGTTTGCAAGGAAGAAGATAGGGGTTTCCTCCACGGCGTGAAGTGAAGGAGATTAGCACGTTCGTCATCCATAGCGCGCTTCCCGTGGACTTTCAACGGAGGAGCGATCAAACTTGGTGGATCCACGCATCACAGATCTACAAATCCGAGAGGGGTAACGAAAATTTCTACAAAGAGTTTTCTTTCTCTAGATAGTTCTTGTGGGGGACGAATTTTGCGTTATTTTCCGATTCGTTTTTCTTCGCGGTTAATCCCCTAATAGATCAGTATTTTTCGTTTGGATTTCCGAAAGATTCGTAAGAGGATTGACGATCCTCGTTATCTTTTTGTTGGGATAGATCCTACCATCTTTCGAATCATTTTGTTTTTGGTGGATCTATTTTGGTACAACCCAAAAGCTCGTTCGGGATCAAAATTATCCCATTTAGCCGGAAAGAGTTTGGCCTATAGCCAACACTCGATCTATTTGCGGAACGGCGATCCGTATCGTTAGCGCGAGCGATAAATAAAATAATTGTTGTGGCTGCGTTTTCGTCAACGTGTGGAATAGAGAGCGTTGAGAGTTGCGAGCGTCGTCGTCACGCCGTCCGTGTAGGTTCTTTTAGGACGGGCCTACATCAATTTGGTATCAGAGGGAGGTTTTCGTCAATTTCCTAATTGGCACTCCTCCCCCTCTTCAAATTAAAACAAATAAATTTCAAATTTTAAATTTCAAATTTCAAATTTCGAATTTCAAACTTCAAATTTCAAATTTCAAATATCAAATTTCAAATTTCAAATTTCAAAATTTAAATTTTGAATTTCAAATTTCAAATTTCAAAATTTCAAATTTCAAATTTCAAAATTTCAAATTTCAAATTTCAAATTTCAAATTTCAAAATTTAAATTTCAAATTACAAATTTCAAAATTTCAAATTTCAAATTTCAAAATTTAAATTTCAAATTTCAAATTTCAAAATTTCAAATTTCAAATTTTAAATTTCCAATTTCAGAAATCCAAAAAAAAAAATTTATTTTTCATTAAATCATTATTTTTATTAAGTTATTTTAAAATTTAATAGTTGGTCTGCAAATAGCGGCCTATATTTTAATATTTTCAGCAAAATTTAAAAATAAATTTTTTTTAATAATCCTCATATTTTTTCTAGCAAGAAAATCTATTTTATATAATTATAATCTTAGTGGCTAAGCGGGAACAATTCTATCTTTCCTAGAATTAGTTGTTCAGGTACCCTTTCTTTGCATTCGCATAAAATCCGGATCGAGTGTCCTCTCCGGTTCACCCTGAAATGGCTTTCGATGTTAACGCTTCCAATCGTCCCCTGACTTATCTACACACTAATATTTTTACCTATGATGGTTATGGGGATCCCAAGTATTTTAGATACTAGCTTGAGGGGGTAGAAACCTATTTTGATTATAACAAATTGGGCGACTACCAAAAGGTTAATGTAGTCCGAGAGCGGTTAAGAGGTCGAGCCCGTGTGTTTTGGCTGAACGAAGAGCGCGGAGCTGGTAGCTATCCATATGCCTGGCCCCACATGCAAAGAATACTCTCGGAGAAATTTGATTCCCCTTACTGCCTTACTACTAGCCCGACATCCACTAACCAATATAGTTATGGCACCTTATCCAAGCCTGATCATAGGGGTGACCTATTCACCCAGGACAGATCCTTTCCCAGGGCTGGGGGAGCTACCCACATCACACCTGCACCTACCTATAGAGGAAAGGAAATAGTGAGGTCCCCTATCTCGAGTTCGGTACATATGACTGCGAGGACTGTCATGAGCCCGCGGGGTGAGAGTAGTCCTATCTGTAGGGGCAGACAGACGACTACAACTTGTGAGTCTAGCGGCGTATCTGACCATGGCTATATTGAGTATCCTACCCTGATTACGGCCATAGACGCTTTTAAGTCTTTCCCCGAGTTGCCTGAATTAGTCGTTGACTCTCCTGTTGAGTCTGAGGCGGTGTCTAGAACTGTGGCTGTCACTGAGGACGAGGTTGAATACGCTGGCAATTTGAGTGACGATGAGGAGTTTGGTTACCCTAGTGACCTGGACGAGGATTTCTCCTCTGAGGAATCGTCTCCTCTTCCTTTCGACGATGTTTCTGAGGCGTCTCCCTTGACAGTTATGGAGTCTTCTGATGACCCTGAGTCAGAAGACATTCCGGCTAAGTCACCATATGTTGAGAGCTTACCTATTACTGATTTAGTTGATGACCTGCTTGAACACGAGCTAGTTCCTTCTAGCCCGGAACATATTGAGGTGCCCATTTCTTTAGCTTCCCCGGTAGGTCAATCCAGTCGGATCAGTGCGAGTGAGGATCACAATATTATAATGATTGATCCCGGTTTGGTCGATGGTTCAACGGTGTTGGAAGAGTCACCTTGGGATGGATGTTTATCTTGGGATAATCTTAGTGGTGCACATCTGCGAGATAGTTCATTGATATTATCATCGTTGCTTGAGGGTCATAGTAATTTAGATTCTTCCCGGGATTCGATTTGCCCAACCCTCCATCATGATTTAGACAATGTACCTACTTCGTGGGAAGATTTGGTTAGCAAAGGATGTGACGTTTTGGAAGAGTTACCCTGTGTGGGAAGGCTATTTGTGGATGACGGTAGCACTGAGGACTCGATAAACATTTCTTTGATGTTAGCTCCTTCGCCAGAAGCCCAAAAGGGATTAGGAATTTTGTCGAGTACGATCTTTCCTACTTTTGAGACCAATACTGATTCTGATTTGGACGAATTATCTAGTGGGTTGGAAGACATGTCGGCTGATTTGGTAGAGTCACCCCGTGATGAATGTTTATCTGATAGTGAGTTAGATGATGACGATCCGGCTGAGTTTTCGGTAAGGACGAATCTACTGTTTGATTTTTCCTTTGATTTTGATGGCTTGCACCCGGAGGATTTTTCTTGGACGTTAAATCCATGTTTTGACGGTGAGTATGATTTAGTTCCTCCTCCGGAATCGCCCATGTCGACTCCTCCTCCGGTTCACTTGACTCGATTAGATGACTTGTTAGGGAACGAGCTTGTCATTTCTAGGCCTAGATATTTGGAGATGTTTATTTATCCAGCTTCCCCATTCGACTTACCCAGACGGATGTGTGTGAGCGATTTGTTAGTTGTCGCGTTCGATCTTTCCACTACTTTTCATAGATCTGACTATATTGTTCCTAGGATGGACCGTTCATCTGACCGCTTGGCGTTGAGTAAGGCTTCTTTTTGGACTGCTAGTGATTCCATGGCGATGGTATGTTTTGATGTGGTGTCCCCCAGACACAATTATTTGCCAAGCCCGGTCGCTTGCATTTATCCTCCGCCTTTTGATGATCCGTGCATGCACACGTTAGTGAACGTAGTTGGGTATGTTGAGTTGTGTCTCCCGCACTACCTTTCAACTCCGGGAGCATCCAACTCTATAGTTGGTGATGAGCGTTTTCCGCAGGCATTTCTTTGTGAAATTTTTAAATCAAAATTTAAATCTAAATTTAAAACTATGGCGTTGGACTCCACAGAAATCGTTAATGAATTTAAAGCACCCATGCCACCAGACTTAGTCCCGTTATTTTCTACTGTTAACTCAAGTCATGTTGCACATGGGTTCACCCCACACGGTTCATGTGACCTAATCCTTCCGCATGCTCAACTAGCGTACAATAATTCTAAGAACAGGTCCACTGGGTTGTCTCCGAATGAGATAGTGCATGATTATAAGGCGCCAGTGCCTCTTGACTTGGTTCCGTTACCGCCTTCTTTTAAGTCAAGTCAATTTGCACAGGACTTCGCTTCACACGTTCACACTCTCCATGAGCATAATGACAAGACGTTAGCTAAACAATATTCTATCTATCAATCGAATGCTAACGTACATAGGCGAGCAGTCTCCTTGAACATTGGCGATTTGGTTATGGTTCGTCTTATCCCTGAACGGATGCCTTCGGGCACCATAAAAAAATTAGCGAACAAGAAAGCCGGTCCTTTTCGAATTTTGAAGAAATTAGGCGAAAATGCTTATTTGTTAGAATTACCCGTTGATTGGGGAATCTCCCCTGTGTTTAACATTTCGGATTTAACGCTTTTTGTTGCTCCACCACCTGAACTATCTGTCTCTCCGTTTAATAATTCCACTATACAATCTAATGGGGTGGGGGGTGAGCTCAATTCTGGATCGCTTTCTCCTTCGAAATCTACGGGAGGTATGCCGTCTATTGATGATGAAACTTGTTTTTCTGCTTCACCTAACGTTTTTCCGAGGTTTCCCCGGACGGATTTCTTGCCTGACAGGATTTTGCAGGATGATGTGTTTCCCACTCCCGACGGCGACACTCACAGGTTTTTGGTTCGTTGGCGTGGTCGTCCGGCTTCGGACGACTCTTGGCTCTCTGCTGCACAGGTGGATCTTCTTGACGCGGACCTCGTACGCCGTTATATTTCAGCCCGCTCATCGAAGATGAGTCCTTTTGAGCGGCGGAGGATTGATGACGACGGTGATGACGACGGTGATGGCGATGGTGATGGCGACGGTGATGACGACGGCCACCAGGACGGCCAACTTGGGAATGACTATGTTGAAGATGTGCCGGCAAAGGACGTGCGACGTCGTAGCGGTCATGGTTACAAGCTTCGCCCTCGCAACAAGACTCATATTTGATATTTTAGCTTTGGTGTGCTAATAGCCGTTTCATGATGCCTCTTTAAAAAAAAACTTTATTTAATTTCTGCATTTTCTTTATGTGGTGTGCCTTTAGCCACTTGTTATTTTCTTTGAGATGTAAGTCTATATAAGGCCTTGAACTTTTCATTTGATGGTAGAATGAAATTGAAATCAAAACTTGAATTTTGCCAACCCTAATTTTTCCCTCTCTTCTTCTCCTAGCCGCCCCCTCTTTCTTCCTTCCTCCAAACCGCCGGCCTCAAGGCTCCCTCTTTCAAGAGTTCGGCCATCTCCTCTCTCCCCCTTGCTCTCGGCCGCCCCCTTCTCTTTAGCGCTCGGCGACTCTCCTCTCCCTCTTGCTCACGGCCACCCGAGATCCCCTCTCTCCAAGGATACTTCGGCCCATGCATGAGAGGTTGTTTGCAAGGAAGAAGATAGGGGTTTCCTCCACGGCGTGAAGTGAAGGAGATTAGCACGTTCGTCATCCATAGCGCGCTTCCCGTGGACTTTCAACGGAGGAGCGATCAAACTTGGTGGATCCACGCATCACAGATCTACAAATCCGAGAGGGGTAACGAAAATTTCTACAAAGAGTTTTCTTTCTCTAGATAGTTCTTGTGGGGGACGAATTTTGCGTTATTTTCCGATTCGTTTTTCTTCGCGGTTAATCCCCTAATAGATCAGTATTTTTCGTTTGGATTTCCGAAAGATTCGTAAGAGGATTGACGATCCTCGTTATCTTTTTGTTGGAATAGATCCTACCATCTTTCGAATCATTTTGTTTTTGGTGGATCTATTTTGGTACAACCCAAAAGCTCGTTCGGGATCAAAATTATCCCATTTAGCCGGAAAGAGTTTGGCCTATAGCCAACACTCGATCTATTTGCGGAACGGCGATCCGTATCGTTAGCGCGAGCGATAAATAAAATAATTGTTGTGGCTGCGTTTTCGTCAACGTGTGGAATAGAGAGCGTTGAGAGTTGCGAGCGTCGTCGTCACGCCGTCCGTGTAGGTTCTTTTAGGACGGGCCTACATCAATTTGGTATCAGAGGGAGGTTTTCGTCAATTTCCTAATTGACACTCCTCCCCCTCTTCAAATTAAAACAAATAAATTTCAAATTTTAAATTTCAAATTTCAAATTTCGAATTTCAAACTTCAAATTTCAAATTTCAAATATCAAATTTCAAATTTCAAATTTCAAAATTTAAATTTTGAATTTCAAATTTCAAATTTCAAAATTTCAAATTTCAAATTTCAAAATTTCAAATTTCAAATTTCAAATTTCAAATTTCAAAATTTAAATTTCAAATTACAAATTTCAAAATTTCAAATTTCAAATTTCAAAATTTAAATTTCAAATTTCAAATTTCAAAATTTCAAATTTCAAATTTTAAATTTCCAATTTCAGAAATCCAAAAAAAAAAAATTTATTTTTCATTAAATCATTATTTTTATTAAGTTATTTTAAAATTTAATAGTTGGTCTGCAAATAGCGGCCTATATTTTAATATTTTCAGCAAAATTTAAAAATAAATTTTTTTTAATAATCCTCATATTTTTTCTAGCAAGAAAATCTATTTTATATAATTATAATCTTAGTGGCTAAGCGGGAACAATTCTATCTTTCCTAGAATTAGTTGTTCAGGTACCCTTTCTTTGCATTCGCATAAAATCCGGATCGAGTGTCCTCTCCGGTTCACCCTGAAATGGCTTTCGATGTTAACGCTTCCAATCGTCCCCTGACTTATCTACACACTAATATTTTTACCTATGATGGTTATGGGGATCCCAAGTATTTTAGATACTGGCTTGAGGGGGTAGAAACCTATTTTGATTATAACAAATTGGGCAACTACCAAAAGGTTAATGTAGTCCGAGAGCGGTTAAGAGGTCGAGCCCGTGTGTTTTGGCTGAACGAAGAGCGCGGAGCTGGTAGCTATCCATATGCCTGGCCCCACATGCAAAGAATACTCTCGGAGAAATTTGATTCCCCTTACTGCCTTACTACTAGCCCGACATCCACTAACCAATATAGTTATGGCACCTTATCCAAGCCTGATCATAGGGGTGACCTATTCACCCAGGACAGATCCTTTCCCAGGGCTGGGGGAGCTACCCACATCACACCTGCACCTACCTATAGAGGAAAGGAAATAGTGAGGTCCCCTATCTCGAGTTCGGTACATATGACTGCGAGGACTGTCATGAGCCCGCGGGGTGAGAGTAGTCCTATCTGTAGGGGCAGACAGACGACTACAACTTGTGAGTCTAGCGGCGTATCTGACCATGGCTATATTGAGTATCCTACCCTGATTACGGCCATAGACGCTTTTAAGTCTTTCCCCGAGTTGCCTGAATTAGTCGTTGACTCTCCTGTTGAGTCTGAGGCGGTGTCTAGAACTGTGGCTGTCACTGAGGACGAGGTTGAATACGCTGGCAATTTGAGTGACGATGAGGAGTTTGGTTACCCTAGTGACCTGGACGAGGATTTCTCCTCTGAGGAATCGTCTCCTCTTCCTTTCGACGATGTTTCTGAGGCGTCTCCCTTGACAGTTATGGAGTCTTCTGATGACCCTGAGTCAGAAGACATTCCGGCTAAGTCACCATATGTTGAGAGCTTACCTATTACTGATTTAGTTGATGACCTGCTTGAACACGAGCTAGTTCCTTCTAGCCCGGAACATATTGAGGTGCCCATTTCTTTAGCTTCCCCGGTAGGTCAATCCAGTCGGATCAGTGCGAGTGAGGATCACAATATTATAATGATTGATCCCGGTTTGGTCGATGGTTCAACGGTGTTGGAAGAGTCACCTTGGGATGGATGTTTATCTTGGGATAATCTTAGTGGTGCACATCTGCGAGATAGTTCATTGATATTATCATCGTTGCTTGAGGGTCATAGTAATTTAGATTCTTCCCGGGATTCGATTTGCCCAACCCTCCATCATGATTTAGACAATGTACCTACTTCGTGGGAAGATTTGGTTAGCAAAGGATGTGACGTTTTGGAAGAGTTACCCTGTGTGGGAAGGCTATTTGTGGATGACGGTAGCACTGAGGACTCGATAAACATTTCTTTGATGTTAGCTCCTTCGCCAGAAGCCCAAAAGGGATTAGGAATTTTGTCGAGTACGATCTTTCCTACTTTTGAGACCAATACTGATTCTGATTTGGACGAATTATCTAGTGGGTTGGAAGACATGTCGGCTGATTTGGTAGAGTCACCCCGTGATGAATGTTTATCTGATAGTGAGTTAGATGATGACGATCCGGCTGAGTTTTCGGTAAGGACGAATCTACTGTTTGATTTTTCCTTTGATTTTGATGGCTTGCACCCGGAGGATTTTTCTTGGACGTTAAATCCATGTTTTGACGGTGAGTATGATTTAGTTCCTCCTCCGGAATCGCCCATGTCGACTCCTCCTCCGGTTCACTTGACTCGATTAGATGACTTGTTAGGGAACGAGCTTGTCATTTCTAGGCCTAGATATTTGGAGATGTTTATTTATCCAGCTTCCCCATTCGACTTACCCAGACGGATGTGTGTGAGCGATTTGTTAGTTGTCGCGTTCGATCTTTCCACTACTTTTCATAGATCTGACTATATTGTTCCTAGGATGGACCGTTCATCTGACCGCTTGGCGTTGAGTAAGGCTTCTTTTTGGACTGCTAGTGATTCCATGGCGATGGTATGTTTTGATGTGGTGTCCCCCAGACACAATTATTTGCCAAGCCCGGTCGCTTGCATTTATCCTCCGCCTTTTGATGATCCGTGCATGCACACGTTAGTGAACGTAGTTGGGTATGTTGAGTTGTGTCTCCCGCACTACCTTTCAACTCCGGGAGCATCCAACTCTATAGTTGGTGATGAGCGTTTTCCGCAGGCATTTCTTTGTGAAATTTTTAAATCAAAATTTAAATCTAAATTTAAAACTATGGCGTTGGACTCCACAGAAATCGTTAATGAATTTAAAGCACCCATGCCACCAGACTTAGTCCCGTTATTTTCTACTGTTAACTCAAGTCATGTTGCACATGGGTTCACCCCACACGGTTCATGTGACCTAATCCTTCCGCATGCTCAACTAGCGTACAATAATTCTAAGAACAGGTCCACTGGGTTGTCTCCGAATGAGATAGTGCATGATTATAAGGCCCCAGTGCCTCTTGACTTGGTTCCGTTACCGCCTTCTTTTAAGTCAAGTCAATTTGCACAGGACTTCGCTTCACACGTTCACACTCTCCATGAGCATAATGGCAAGACGTTAGCTAAACAATATTCTATCTATCAATCGAATGCTAACGTACATAGGCGAGCAGTCTCCTTGAACATTGGCGATTTGGTTATGGTTCGTCTTATCCCTGAACGGATGCCTTCGGGCACCATAAAAAAATTAGCGAACAAGAAAGCCGGTCCTTTTCAAATTTTGAAGAAATTAGGCGAAAATGCTTATTTGTTAGAATTACCCGTTGATTGGGGAATCTCCCTTGTGTTTAACATTTCGGATTTAACGCTTTTTGTTGCTCCACCACCTGAACTATCTGTCTCTCCGTTTAATAATTCCACTATACAATCTAATGGGGTGGGGGGTGAGCTCAATTCTGGATCGCTTTCTCCTTCGAAATCTACGGGAGGTATGCCGTCTATTGATGATGAAACTTGTTTTTCTGCTTCACCTAACGTTTTTCCGAGGTTTCCCCGGACGGATTTCTTGCCTGACAGGATTTTGCAGGATGATGTGTTTCCCACTCCCGACGGCGACACTCACAGGTTTTTGGTTCGTTGGCGTGGTCGTCCGGCTTCGGACGACTCTTGGCTCTCTGCTGCACAGGTGGATCTTCTTGACGCGGACCTCGTACGCCGTTATATTTCAGCCCGCTCATCGGAGATGAGTCCTTTTGAGCGGCGGAGGATTGATGACGACGGTGATGGCGACGGTGATGGCGATGGTGATGGCGACGGTGATGTCGACGGCCACCAGGACGGCCAACTTGGGAATGACTATGTTGAAGATGTGCCGGCAAAGGACGTGCGACGTCGTAGCGGTCATGGTTACAAGCTTCGCCCTCGCAACAAGACTCATATTTGATATTTTAGCTTTGGTGTGCTAATAGCCGTTTCATGATGCCTCTTTAAAAAAAAACTTTATTTAATTTCTGCATTTTCTTTATGTGGTGTGTCTTTAGCCACTTGTTATTTTCTTTGAGATGTAAGTCTATATAAGGCCTTGAACTTTTCATTTGATGGTAGAATGAAATTGAAATCAAAACTTGAATTTTGACAACCCTAATTTTTCCCTCTCTTCTTCTCCTAGCCGCCCCCTCTTTCTTCCTTCCTCCAAACCGCCGGCCTCAAGGCTCCCTCTTTCAAGAGTTCGGCCATCTCCTCTCTCCCCCTTGCTCTCGGCCGCCCCCTTCTCTTTAGCGCTCGGCGACTCTCCTCTCCCTCTTGCTCACGGCCACCCGAGATCCCCTCTCTCCAAGGATACTTCGGCCCATGCATGAGAGGTTGTTTGCAAGGAAGAAGATAGGGGTTTCCTCCACGGCGTGAAGTGAAGGAGATTAGCACGTTCGTCATCCATAGCGCGCTTCCCGTGGACTTTCAACGGAGGAGCGATCAAACTTGGTGGATCCACGCATCACAGATCTACAAATCCGAGAGGGGTAACGAAAATTTCTACAAAGAGTTTTCTTTCTCTAGATAGTTCTTGTGGGGGACGAATTTTGCGTTATTTTCCGATTCGTTTTTCTTCGCGGTTAATCCCCTAATAGATCAGTATTTTTCGTTTGGATTTCCGAAAGATTCGTAAGAGGATTGACGATCCTCGTTATCTTTTTGTTGGGATAGATCCTACCATCTTTCGAATCATTTTGTTTTTGGTGGATCTATTTTGGTACAACCCAAAAGCTCGTTCGGGATCAAAATTATCCCATTTAGCCGGAAAGAGTTTGGCCTATAGCCAACACTCGATCTATTTGCGGAACGGCGATCCGTATCGTTAGCGCGAGCGATAAATAAAATAATTGTTGTGGCTGCGTTTTCGTCAACGTGTGGAATAGAGAGCGTTGAGAGTTGCGAGCGTCGTCGTCACGCCGTCCGTGTAGGTTCTTTTAGGACGGGCCTACATCACGAGTGAGTCCAGTTCAAAAAACGAGGAAGCTTACTTAGAGCTCATGACTCAATCAGATGAGGAAGTAGGCGACTCTCAATTCCATGAAAAGGTAAACTCTCACACAATCCTCTATGAGTCTGAAACTTCAACTAATGGTCATGAAGACTACTCTTCTGAGGAAGATGACTCTGACTTGATGGCTTAACATCAAAAACTCTTGAAAGCTTTTGACAAATGCCGCAAGGTAATCAAAAAACAATTAAAGGAGATTACTTCTCTCAAGGCAGTGAAATCAAGCCTGAGGGAGGAAATTGCTGAATTGAATCCTCTCAGAAGTGAATTTCCCTCCTTGCAAGAGGAATTAAAATGCTCCGCTGAACTGTAAAGTCAGAAGGATAAATATTTAGATGACCTGAAAGAAAAGTTCTTTGTGGAAAGGAAGCTGGTTGAAAGTTATTTGAAACCAAAGACCATTCTTCCCCTCATTAATGAGTTTTCCGCTCCTAAGAAGGGTAGTCTTGGCCACGTAGCTGAAAAATGTAATACTGCTAAGAAAGCCAGTACAAATGACAAAGGGAAGGCACTACAAGGTCAACATTCGTTTAAGAAGGTAATCTTCCCGACGAATAAATTTGACCTTGAGTCGTCCTTCAGTCACTTTGTTAGGTCTACTTATGTGGAGCCTAAAAAGCGCTATCAAGAATGGACTCGTCCTTCAGTCACTTTGCTAGGCCTACTTATGTGAAGCAGTCAACACAGCTTGACACGTGCAAAACAAAACATTAATCAACAAAAACCATCTTATGACTCCCTATGAACTATTAAAAGACAAAAAATCGACTGTGTTTTACTTTAGGATCTTTGACAGTAAATGTTTCGTACTTAACAATGAGAAACACTATCGCACGAAGTTTAGTGATAAATGTTTTGAAAGTATTTTTGTAGACTGTAGTAGTCATAGTAAGACATATGATTTTCAATATAAAAATCCCGGTGATAGAAGAGTCTATCAATGTTGTATTTGATGAGACAAACATGCTTCATAGCAGCTTATCTAGTGTTATTGGTGTAGATGTAGGTACAAGGTTAAATGATCTAAGCTTGGAAGAAGCGGACAAGGAAGATGCTCCAAGCTCAATCAAGGTCGTCGATACAAGTATTGTGGATGAAGAACGACTAGATGAAGAACTCCCCCAACCCACAGAGGATGCACCAGATGTGGCAGAACCTGCTGGTGGGAGAGGAAGAGTCATAGGGTTCAGACACCTAAGAGATCACCCGGATGATCTAATCATTGGAGAGCCAGACGACGGTGTTAGAACTACAAGAGGTACTGCTAACGAGATATTACATCTTATTTTTCTGTCTCAGGTTGAGCCAAAGAAGTTTGAAGAAGGAAACAAGGACGCCTCTTGGATAATGGTCATGCAAGAGAAGCTCAATCAGTTTGAAAGATGTAAGGTTTGAGAGTTGGTGCCCAGAACCAAATGACAGAATGTTATCGACACCAAGTGAATATTCAGAAACAAGCTGGACGAAAATAGAGTATTCATAAAGAACAAAGTCAGACTTGTAGCACAAGGATACAAACAAGAAGAAGGGATCGACTTCGATCAGACATTTGCTCCGGTGGCTAGACTCGAAGCGATCAGGTTGTTCCTGACATATGCTGTCCTCAAAGGGTTCAAAGTCTATCAAATGGAAGTGAAGTCAACATTCCTCAACGGGAATCTGAAAGACGAAGTATACGTAGCATAACCCCCAAGTTTTGTCAACTCTACTTTCCCTGATTATGTTTACTTTCTAAACAAAGTTCTTTATGATTTAAAACAAGCTCCCCGAGTTTGGTATGAGACACTGTCTAGTTTTCTTCTTGAGAACAAGTTCACAAGAGAAAAGATAGACAAGACATTATTTCTTAGGGAAGTAAAATGCAAGAATTTGCTAGTGCAAATCTATGTCGACGACATTATCTTTGGTTTTACAGAAGATAACCTTTGCAAGAATCTTTCTAAACTTATGCAATGGAAGTTTGAAATTAGCAGTATGAGAGAGCTGAAGTATTTTTTTGAAATTTCAGGTGAAACAATTTGAAGATGAAATTTTCATCTCTCTGACGAAATTCACCAAAGAGTTATTTAAAAAATTCGGAATGGAGAACACAATATCGATGAGTACTCCAATGTGTTCAACTATGTCTCTGGACAAGGATGAGAAAGGAAACCTTTTTATGAAACCAAGTACAGAAGCATAATTGGGTCCTTGCTCTATCTTACTGCCATTAGACCCGACATAATGTTCTCAACATGCGTGTGCGCTAGATTTCAGGTGAACTCGAAGGATTCTCATTACGTCGCTACAAAGCGAATTTTAAGATATCTTAAGGGCACACCAAATCGTGGCTTATGGTACCCAAGAAGTAAAGATGTCGAGCTAATTGGTTTTTCAGATGCAGATTTTGCAGGTAGCGGGGATGACAGGAAAAACACTTCCGGGACGTGACAAATCCTCGAAAGAAAGCTTATCTCATGGAGCAGCAAGAAGTAGAATTCTGTGACAACTTCCACTGCCAAGTCAGAGTACATCTCTGCTGGTAGTTGTTGCGCACAACTTCTTTGGATCAGGAATCAACTCGAGGATTATAACCTGAAATTTAAAAAGATTCCGATGTTCTGCGACTCATCTAGTGCTATAACGATCGCAAATAATTTAGTCTCTCACAGCCGGACAAAGCATATTGAAGTAAGATCACCTTATCCGGGAGCATGTGGAGAACAAGGACATAGCTCTCAGCTATGTCTCGATGGATAAGCAGGGCGCAGATATATTCACGAAACCACTGGACAAGACCAAGTTCTCGTTTTTCAAAACGGAACTGGGCATGCCAAACAAAGACTCGTGAAGATGGCTAAGAAGACATGAATTCACTTGGGAAGTACTTCACTAAGCAGGAAAATTTGTCCAAGGAAAATTTGTCGGATATCATTCATCGGACCTCGGCGATTCGTCGAAATACTACTATTATTCACATAGAAACTTGACGAATTTGGCTCTATTTCCGGCGAAACTCGCCGAATTGGATTTGGGTCAAAATTTTTTCTTTTCTTATATTGGATCTGAAGAGACGCCGAATTTCAGGTACGTGCGTTTCCCTCTTAAAACTTTAAAAGTATATATATAAATGATTGTTGGGGCAAACAGTCGTCATTTCGTCGAAAGAAGCATTCAATCTCCACCGATTCATTCCCGACGATTCGTCTGCCCGCAATAGTTCGTCATTTGTCTTCCCCGTCGATTCATTTCGTGCAAGTCATTCCGGCAAGTTCGACAGATAAAGCATAGTTTCCAGTCGGCCAGGGATCTTCCTTTGCAGTTTGAATTCAGTCGCGATAGCCCAGACCATCCAGAGTCAGAGACCTGCCTGAGCTAGAGGAAGAGGAAGTACCCGAGGAAAGGATTCCTACTTCCACCCCCAGTGAGATTCCTGATATACTGAGTGCAGGAATTGAGCGGGAGCCTGCTGAGACACAAGTGGCCACTGAGATAGTGCCCTTGAGTGTTCCTACAGATGCAAAGATTTCAGTTACAGTTCCAGTTACTGCAGTTACAGTTCCAGAGACAGTTGATCTTCTTACAGAGGTTGCAGAGATTGCTCATACTGATGCTGTTGAGGTAGCGCCTGATGAGGCTGAGAATGAGATAGTAGCTGACGATGTTCTGATTGCAGCTGATCTCGGGGATGTTCCTGCTGCTGCTGATGTTTTGAATGCTGCTGTTGAGGTTGTGGATGAGCCAGTTGATAATACTGAGCTCGATGTTCCTGACTATGATATTACTGATGAACATGAGTTTGCTGGTGCTGATAATGTAAATGATTCTACTGCGATTGTTGTCCCAGAGAATCTGATTGTAAATCTCCCCGATGTCCTACCTGTAAGGTCTGAGGGGGAGCAGAGCCATCCTTCTGTCTCGATACAAACAGAGTTGGACAGATTCGTGAGAAAACTTCAAAGAAGAATTGCTGCAATTCCAGGTGGACCTCCTGTGGAGGAGGTAGAGATTGTTGATTTGTCTGATGAGGAAGGAGATGCAGAAGTGCATCCTCCTGTTTTAGAGGCTCCTGCTGTTGAGCTGCTTTCTAAAGCTCGTGTTACTCTCATGGAAGAGTCTTCCAGTGACTCCGGGGGAAGTGAAGATGCCCTTCCCCTCCTAGTGTTCCAGCCGTAGATAGACCGTCTACCAGTGCAGATGTATCTATTCTGAAATCTATAGAAGCCCTGATGGCTAAGCAACATGCACATTTTGATCGATTTTTGAAGAAAATCAAAGAAACACAGAAAGACATGAATAACGGCCTTGCAACTATCAAGGTGCGTTTTGATAAACTGGATACTAGGCTGGATTCATGGTTTGTGCAGGGTGGCCAAACAATTGTTCATACGATGACAAGACTGAAAAGTAACTTGGTGGTGCTTAAGAACATTGATGCAAATGCCAAAACAGTAATTACTGCCCAAAATGAAGGAATGAACTATTTTGATGATCAAATGGTCCGCTATTCCAATGTCATAACATCCACCGTACTTGAAGAAGTCAAAAAGGGGTAGGATTAGCTGAAAGCTAAGGTGACAGCCCTTGAAGCCGCCATGGTAGAAAACTTCAAGGGGGTCAACACCTACAGTTATGATAATTTTAGTTGGCTTCATAATGATTTATTTGGTGGGCAAGGTCAGACTCAAGCTAGAATTTCTGAACCTGCAGTGTCTGATCCAGTAAATGTTCCTGTTAATCTTGCTCAGGATTATTCTCGGTACTGGACAGACACTCAGGATTTTTCTCAGTTTGAAGCAGATTATGTTGCTGCTGCTGCCAATCCAGAAGTTCAGATAGTTGAAGACATACCTCAACGAGCTCAGTAAAAGAGAAAATATGGTGAAGGCTCGTCTGCTGTCAGGTCTGATCCTAACAGAGAAATGACTGATGTATGGAGTCCGATTTCAAAGAGTATCATTCTGGACACATTCAAGATTGTGGACTTGACTAAGGAAAATAGATGAGATTACTATAGCTCAGATGTATGATAGAAGTATGTGGTAGCTTGTGTTAAAAGAAGACTTCATTTCAGGAAACACAATTTCGTTGATCCAAATGCACCTCCGGCTCTGCCATGATATTATCCAAAGCCGAAAGCATATTTTGCCAGACAAAGTCAAAAGATCAAAAGGGCAAACAGACTTGATAGTTTCTTATGATTGATATTTGTAGACAATGGTTGCACCAATATAGAACTCATATATATATATATAGTTTAAATGTTTTGACTGGGAATGCGCTTTATTCTTAATTTCATATGTTTTGTTCCTTCTATGCTTTATTATTATGTGTACAATTCACCTTAGTTTGTAGGGTTCTGACTTTTTCAAATAAGGGAAGATTATTGAGTATTTTATCCATAATAACCCTGATTTGAAGAAGGTTCCCCTTACGTTAAGATGAATTGAGATTGTATTTGATGCTCTATTTTAGTTATGTGATTGTAGGACTATATTGCTATGTACAACCCAATGTCAGGTTACAGTGGGTCATGAAACACAGGACTTACAATGTAATCCTTCATTATGTATGCCAATATCTTGACTCACATGTAATCTCTCTATTATGATGTACTTTTATCCCAAGTGCATTAGAAGGATCAAGGAAGGACAAGGACCTTCCCGGTTTAGAATAACTTTTCTAGCCGTTGCAAAGGAAGATTCCTATATATATTTAGGGTGGACTTTTCATCAACTCTAATCATGCTCAAATCAAATCAAGAATATTCCCGATCAAAAAGCTTCCATCGGCTCCCGTATGTCTCTCGCGATTTCCGCTCGACCGACAACAGTGTTGCACGATTTGATTGTCTTCAAGCAAATCGACTGGAACGTTGTTCTCCAAAGTTTCTGATTCTCTCAGATCTAGTCGATCCATGATCAAAGTCTTCAATGCATTCAGATTTTTCGTGTTCTCCAAGACATTCAAGATCAACCTATTCGAAGAACGGCGGATTGAAGACTTAGATCTTAATAAGATTATTTGTAATCTTTGTTTATTGTGTAATCTCTTTTTTATATTTGTAGAAGGTTTTTCCTCCGAGTTGTAGATCCGTGTTTAGATCGAGTTGTAGATCCGTGAGTGGATCAAGTTGTAGGAGAGGTTGTTCTCCGAGTGGTAGGAGCGTTGTTTCCTAGTTGTAGGAGTTGAGGATCCGATGTGTAAGATTTGTTTAAATCTGAGAAAGGTGAAGTAGCCGAATCTAGCCCTTCGTTGTAGATAGGCGAGGCGGGATAGTGGACGTACCCAACTCGGTGAACCACTATAAATCTATGTGTTCTGTGTGCTTTATTTTTTATGTTGTTTTTATTCCGCGAAAAGACACAGACCTCACCTTTTCACCCCCCCTCTAGGTGATTTAGGTAGACACTGGATACTTTCAATTTTCTATGGAAAAAAACGCAAACGCATGAAAGCTCAAAGAGACATAATATGCAAGCACAAGATAGAATGATAGAGTATTACTCATGATTTTACAGAACATGAAAAGTGAAATAATGTTCATGCTATGTATATGAGAATTATGAGGATGCTGAAGTCAAAAAAAACCCAAGCAATATGTCGACACCCTAGCCCCGTACTAAGTGACGGATGAACACGAGGAACTGCACAAATGCCGTAGGGTGGGTTGTTAATCTCATATACATATAGAAGAACCCGCTTAACCCAACACTCTTTCCACCCAGTGCCACTCATGGGCCTACTGAAACCCTCCCCGGTTAAGGACAAAACATGGTTTACAGGTTAGCGACTCTAATGCACACACACCTACGCCCTCGCTATTGTGTGTCACATCACAGTTAGTCTTGAGTTATCATTTACATCAAATGAGAAACAAATATTACGTGCAATGATAGTAGACAATTAGAAAGAAATCATGCTACTACCGACAACATTGTTAGTGCGGCGCGGTTGCTCGATTTGTTAGATCCGGCCCTAGGCCGAACCCCTCACATCCCTTTTTTCATTTTCACTCTCCCGAGCTCCAGATCATCCGCCGTCGCTACCTCCGATCTAGGTAAATCTTACTTCTTTTCTCCCATATTTCAATTTATGTTGAGAATAGAGTGAGGTTTATGGAAGTTTTGTATTTTGGGGCAAGATCCATCGTCGTTTCAAAGCGTTTTGGATTTGATTTGAGGGTTTTCTTCATGGATCAAAGTTAAACTTCTTGGATCTAGGTTATGTGTGCGTAGATCCCCTTCCTCTCTAGGTTTTTTTTCAAAAAATATGTTAAAAATGGGATTTTGGGAGAGATCCGGCGGAGGGGGACGATGTACAGTCCGTCAGGCTACCGCGCGACGATAGCAGATTACTACTTGGATCGCATGATAAACCATGGGGGGGGGGGGTGAATAAGGTTTTCAGATTAATTCAATATTAGAAATTAGTTTTTCCATGGGAAAACTATTTCTGGAGGCTACCGCGAGGCGCTAGCTTGCTAGCGCGCGGCGGTAGGTCACAGAAGTCGTTTCCTTCGTAAATTTTCGCCTTAGAGAGGCTCACACAACCTTCAGTGATCTACCAACATACAACCATGAAATTACAAGGAGAAAAACAGAACAATAATTTCAATCAAGGATAATGAAAGTGGTTTACAATCAAGAACAATAAGATCTCCATGATGCCGGAGATCGGAGGCGATGAAATACAAAGTTCTCCTTTTGTTTTTATACTGACCCTATACCCGGACCGGTTGGGTCTCTCCCTTTTCCCCCGGAAAGGTCTTCGAGTCGGCTCTTCACCTTCCTCCCTGGAAGGGTCTTAGAGCTCCCATTAGATCCCCTGATCTAGACGTCCCTCACCGGGACGATTTCTTACAAAACCCTTCCTGGATTTCGACCACCCTCCGGTCGATTTTCCTCACACACAAACGACTCGACAATAAAGAGAGTTCAAAGTGAAATACAAAGAGTTGAGAGATTATTTCTCCCTCAAACGTAGAACTGCTCTGAGGAACGGTGCACGATCGATGCTCTTGAATATCTTTCTTGTTGTCGTCGATCCGCCGTGAATGGTCATTGAAGATTTCGTTCGCCAGAGTTCTTCGATCACGAGCGGGAGGAAGAAACATTGTTTTTCTTTCAGCGGAGATGAGAGTTCGTCCTACTCCAGATGACAGCCGAACCCTAGAATGTAATATTCTCCTTATCTCCAGGAAAAGAAACGCGCGATGTTATGCATCTTGAAAAAAGTAAGCTATCACCGGCGGTAGAGATAGCGCCTAGCGGTAGGTGGATGCGCGTGGATGTGACAGCTGTCCAGCAGATTTAGAAAAATATCCAAATAAAATATTTTTATTTTTTATGCTACCACGGTGCGGTACGAAGTTATCGCCTGGCGGTAGCATGATGACTCGATGCTCGTCCACACAGATAGCGCCTGACGGTATGGATAACGCCACGCGGTAAGCCACAGAGCGCTCGTCCACTGTCGAGGACAACCACCTACGTCATATTTCAGGTCCCGGTTCCCCCTTGGATCGCCGTGCATGCATCTCCGGCTCCGGATTCCTCAGTGCCTTTGTCAGCCCACTATTTGATGAGATTTTGTTTCATTGGATTATTATTTTCAGCATAATTATTTTGGATTAGATTTTGTACTTGTTTTGAATATCTTGCATGATAGTTGTTTGTTAGATTATTATTGTGATTTGCAGGTCTATTCACCGGGCGCTCTTGCTTTGACCATCCACGCAGAGGAAAGGCTAAGCTTGTTTGCCCTAATAAATTATTTGTTCATTGCTGTGAATTTATCTGCGGGAGTTGTTTTAATTATTATCTAACTGTGGCTTAACTATCGGTTTTACATAGCATGTATGGTTAGGTCACCATTTTTTCCGCCACCTATAGAGTTCATCCAACGTCACCAGGAAGAATAAGAATTTCTTACCATGTTGTTTCATCGTTCGTACACAAGACGTGGCAGTATGATTGTCTAGGTTGCATTAGGTACTCCTCAAAGTTTCTTTTTCGACCAAGCGTCAAGTAGTGATAATCACTTGAAGTCTGAAATTCAGCATACACCCTAATCAATTGGTTGACATACTAACTAAAACCACTATCCTAGAATGGAAAGGGACCAAAATGAAACAAAATATTTAGAAAGGATTGTTACCTTGCTCCCAAAATCACGGGACTCTGCACTGCATGCCATCCAATTTCTAAACAGAAGGAGTTGCGAGTTTGATTCCAGAGATCGAAAGCGGGACGAACATATAACAATTGAAATCGTTAATTAAAGTGTCGAATTTTACTTTCTGGATGTCGAAAGAGAAGTGGGGGTTCAATTGCAAAGCGAAAACTTCCAAAAAAACATACCCAAAGAACAACAATCCACGAATTAGGGCAGGAGGAGTTGAACCCTTGCGAAAATGTGGGGAAACACAGGAAAAAGGGCGCTAATCACAACTGAAATCCACAACAAGCCCGGAGGAGTCGGCTGAGACACTTACAACACTTACCTCTCAGGAGTTGTGCAAAACCCTGGCAAGATCGACCTTTACCGTAGACGCTTCGTCAGATCTATCGAGGAAGAAACGTCGATCTTCACAGAGGCAAGAAAAGAAGCTTGTTGCCTTTACCGACGAAAGAGGAGAAACTATACCTAACTGGACTCCAAAACTGTGCTCTTCCAGGCGAGGGAAAAAGGGGAGGAGTCGGTGGCTGGTGAGGAAAACCGTTCGCACTAATTGCTGAAAAGATCGATGGAAGGGGAAGAGGAATCGCGTCGCTGGAGAGGGGAGGCGTCTACACAGTGAGGAACGAAAAGGCGGTTTTCCACAACTGCCGGGAAATAGGGTTGCGGGATTAAAAAATGGGGGTGAGTGGCTTGCGCTGCGGTTTTAGTAACCGCAGGGAGAGAAAAATAAACAGGGCGGTCGGTTCCCAATTATTTGGAAAATTGGGCATTTCCAATTAATTACCCAATTACCATTTCTCAACCCGTCTTAGAATTCCTTTACGCTACGCCGCCCCTAAAACACTAGATGCGCCAACTAATTTTCAACAACCAGATTAAATTTATTAACCAACGTAAAAATTTTACTCAAGCTAACAACGTACGGTGACGGAACGCTGCCTCAATCAAAATTGCTCAAGGTCGGATCCTGAAATTTCAACATTTAATTTACATATTAAATTACGGGTGTTACACGTGTGTCCACACATCCACCTAAGAATTCTCATCTCCGCAACTCCCATTTTTTTCTCATGTACACAATTCTCTGCCCAACACTTAGAACAAATATACCCTAAAGTATATCTTGATAATTTGCATAAAAAGGTTTAAGTTTGAAAATCTTGATAATTTTCTATCATATTTATCAATATACATATCTCCAAGCACATCAAATACTGCCCCTCAATCGAAGAAAGAGAGAAAGATTGAAAAGAGAGGGAGAGAGAGAGAAAAAAAATATTAATAGGTCTCTTAAAACTATATGAGCGAGATAGAGAGGGAGGGAGAGAGTGAGAGAGAAATTAAAATTTTTACAGCAAAACCTACATTTTAAAAACAAAATAAAAATTGCAAGCTTGATTTATATTTTTTTACGGTCGTTTTGAGTACTCATATGTATATGTTGCGGGTGTAGCCCATTTTGATGCGGGCGAAGCCCACAATGACACATCGAGCACGGGCGAAGTCCGTGCGAAGCCCTTGCGAAGGCGGGCGAAGCGTGCGTGGATGCGGCCGAAGGCCGTCCGAGAGCATCGAGTATGAGCGTAACCCATGCGTAAATGCTGGTACATATATATATATATACATATATATATATATATATACATATATATATACTAGCATCTTCGAACGGGCTCCGCCCGTTCTCGATGCGTCGCTGCGGGCTTCGCCCGCAATCAAGCGGGCTTCGCCCGCTTGACCCCCCGGCGGGCTTCGCCCGCTTGACCCCCCGGCGGGCTTCGCCCGCTCCCCGCATCTTCGAACGGGCTCCGCCCGTTCTCGATGCCTCGCTGCGGGCTACGCCCGCAATCAAGCCCGCCCGCTTGGCATTTAAGCGGGCTTCGCCCGCCCCCCCAGCTTTTAATAAAAAATTTTATATAAATTTTAATAAAATTTTTAATAAAAATATAATAATTTTATAAAAAGTACTTATTATAATTTCAAAATAATTAATTAATTAATATAAAAAAAAAAAATGAAAAAAAAAACGGAAATCCCCCTCCCCCGCCTCGGCCCGCCCCATCACGGTCTCACCCCGCCGCCGGCGGCTCCGCCGCCGGCTGGCTGCCCGGCGCCCCCCGGCGAGTTCGCCGGCCTCCGGCGAACCCGCCGGGGGTTGTCCGGCGGCGAGCGGGCAGGGCCACCGCCGGCGGTGGCCCTGCCCGTGAGCTCCAAAACTGGAGCTCACGGGCAGGGCCACCGCCGGCGGTGGCCCTGCCCGCTCGCCGCCGGACAACCCCCGGCGGGTTCGCCGGAGGCCGACGAACTCGCCGGGGGGCGCCGGGCAGCCAGCCGGCGGCGGAGCCGCCGGCGGCGGGGGTGAGACCGTGATGGGGCGGGAATTGAAAACCGGTATCGGGAATTTCAGGCCTGTGAACAGTGCAGGAACAGGTGTTTTGTTTATTGGCAGGCCTTGTGCTTTGAATCCAACGGCCCGTATTTGATGTAGCTTGATCGGACGGTCCAGATGAGTTTCATGGTGTGATCCAAATATGCATATTGTATTATATAATAAAGATATACATATATATATATATATATATATATATATATATATATATATATATACCTATATATATATATTTGGATCCCATGTATTTACAGGTGTTTTATATATACCTACATATATATATATACAGGTGTTTTATATGATAAAGATATATCTTGAGAAGCTCCATCTATTATATAAAGATATTCCATCTATTATATAAAGACTTTCCTACTGTAGCAAGATGGAATATCTTTATATAATATATATATATATATATATGTGTGTGTGTATTTATTTATTTATATGCATCCCATGTATTTATGTAAGGTGGACTAAAAGTTTGGTCGTGATATTGAAAATTAATGGAGGTCACATCGTTGTGTATAACCCATGCTTGGCTCTGATCCTGCCAGCTTATGACTAAATTTGACTCGGTGTGAGTTCAGATCCAAGGTATTTGAACCAATGTTTAGCTGTGATTAGATAAACTTGAGTGTCTCTTCCATCTCAATGAAAATTCATGCAAATGCTTGTAATATTCCATGTTTGGCCCCTTAATCTTTATCCTAGTTAATTTGTGTGAGCAGTTGGACTGATCAGCAACGCGCTGTGGCTGCAAAGGAGGGGTGGGGCTACCGCCTTGTATTCACGGGTCGCCTGGTGAACACATTGAACCCTTTTCTCCTGCTTATCATGAATTTCATGTAGATTTTTTGATACAATTTTCTTGGCATTCTATAGTTTTCATGTTCACAGGACTTTTCACGGTATACCAATAGATTTTAGATTGAATGTTTGTGTTCTAATATGATATTATGGTTAAATGCATGACCTGTGTCCTACTGCCATCTCCCTGATCCCTTCATGTGCCATGTGTTCCGTCGTGTAATCCTGTGTTCCTACATGTGAGAGGGCGTGTTGAAATATTTAGTCCCACATTGAAAGTTTAACATTATTTTTTGTACTTTTAAATGTTTTAGGCAATGTTCCTAAACTCTTCAAAACTGAGCAAATTAGAAAAAATCTCTTATAATTTAGTTTAAACTGCCAGCCTAAATCTAGTTAGGTAGATGCAGAGGTGCTTAGGATCTATATTAAGTACATAAAGCTATATGATTGCCCGTTTTCGGAGCTCCGTTCTTTATGGCAACACGCTGAAACCCCAGTGAATGCTCAAAGAAAAATCCATTGGTGATTTATCTAAATGAAATGGTGTGGCTTGTTTTTGCAGTTGGGTCTTGTTCTGCTGGGAGACGCTTTGTTTCTTGGGGCACAAAGATTAGGCCCGCTGCTCGAAGGGCTGAGGTCTCACTAAGACATTCCAATGGTCTTCTCCTAAGAAGTGAGTGGAATTTTAGCTTCTCTGAGTCGATGTGTTTGTTTGTCTTATTGATTCCTGGTTCTTTTATTGGTCTTTGCCTCTTTGCAGTGCTCTGGTTGTAAGCTTTTTTCTTTGGTAATTACTGCGCTATTTAGTAGATTTTTCAAGAACGAAGAGGGTTTTATGTGGTGTTCGATGTGCACGACTGCAATATAATTTTTAATAGCGCCTAATGTAGCTAATCTACCCATGAGGCTGAACTCGAACTCTAATTCAGTAATTGAAATACAATGAAGTTGAGAATGTTACAATTTGAAGTCATGAATCATAACATCTATATAACTTTGACTTGGTTGTAGGGCAACCATTGTCGTGGCATGCTTACCATGCAAAAAATAAATCATCATCACTAAATTTCAAGATGCAAATTTATTTGACCTTCCAAATTTTGATGTAATCATGTAAATCTCAAATTATGTAACTTGATCAATATAGATCTAATTTAATTTTTCAAGAGATTCACCAACTTTAATCAGTGTAGTCAGAGTTGGTTAAATCAGTAATTATGACTTGTATTGTGGGGATCTTGGAAGTTATTGTAACATTCTACTAAGAATTTTTGTTGTGCTTCTTACTTTTAGAAGTCTTAGGAGATCAAGATGAATGAAGAATTTTGGCTCTGGAACGGTTGTTACTGTAGTAGTATTGAGATTGAAGATGTTAATCTACGTAAAGTGGAGGAAAATATTAAAAGCTCCTGGGTTTACTCTTCAAAAAGATACAAAAAAACGACTTAAGCACAATCTCAAATAGGAGAAATTTTTAGGTGCGTTTTTTCCATTTAGTTTTAGATGTGAGATTAAATACAATCATACAATATGGTATCTTATAGCAGAGTTTTTTTTACAAAATACTATAGTATTCTAAAAATACTGTCAGTATTGTAGTATTGTAAAATATTATAGTATTTCGATCAATAAGTTTGATTTTCCAGAGATCAACAGTTTGTGTCAGAGCACCGTGATCTCAGGTGGGAGAAACATACCTAATTTTTTCCCCAAATAAAACCATTTTCCAGTCCCAAAATAAAAAATTTTCTCATCGACCCAAATAATGTGATTTTATGCTTTCAAAAAATAGAGATTATATATGGTTCCAAATAGTGTCATTTTTAAAATAATGTGTGAATATTTTATTGAAGGCAATAGAAATTAAATAATGGGTGATTCAACCTATAATCAGCTGCAATCCAAACTAATGATTATATATACGTTTTGGTATTATTACATGGTGATTTTTTTTCGAATATAACACGAACATAAAGCCAACGAATTAGTTTGTATACATAAAGTACATAAAGTAATAGGATTTTTTCTCTCCCATTCTCTTGACATGAATTTCGTAGTGCCACACTCTTGTACAATAATTTATTTTGTATATAAGAACTATATAAATAAGCGGATTTTTCATCTGCCACGCGCTCTTGTACAAGAATTTATTGCAATAAAAAATGCACCGACATTTTGAATGTCTATTTACTGACAATTATTGTTGAAACTCTAAATGTGAAATCATCAAACACATACAATAGTTTGTCTTGATAAACTATGATAGTTAATCCTTCGGAGGATGAAACATATAAGACTAAAGTATCAAATACATCTAGAGGATCAATCTTCCACTCTACTTGATGGTTTGCAGTATTATTTGAATATTGTTGCGGTCAAATTTGCCGCACCTAAATCGGTCTAGAGATTGGACCGTCTTATCCCGAGAATGGTCGAGCCCGCTAACAGCCACAAAATAAGAAAACAAATGCACAAGACGGTTTTTAAATGAAAAAACACCTCAATATGATAAAAATCCATGTGACCAGATCTGTGCCGGTAAAACTTCACTATGCGCTCTGAGTTACAAATTTGTTGCAGAATTGAGGGTGACATACCACTTCGTTACAATTTGGGTATGAGAGCATAAATAATAAACTTTGCATTCCACATAAAGTTAAGTTATGAGTATGACCCTCTATTTATAGGGAGAAGAGAAAGAAAAAATATACAATAGACGATGCATGACTAAAATACAACACGCGGATACGGGGTTAATAAATTTCAGAGAGCTCAAACTGAGTAGTTAGAAAGACTGTCCACTCCAAACAAGTAGTCGTTGGTCTCTACTTGGTCCGCTGTCGCCGACCTGACCAACAGACCGCTCAACACAAGCTGATAGATGCACAAGACCGCCGGACTTTTGGTCCTCAGCTCCCTTGGTCAACAGGCCGCAACAATAGCCTCTACCCACAGATTCAGCTCTCCCTCTATCCTCTAACTGATAAATAGGGGGTCATACTCTTGTAGTAGGCCTTGCCCCAAGAAGACTAGTTCCTTTCAAAAGATATAATGCATACTTCCGCAGTAAAAGCACCATAGAGTTTTGTTTCCACAAGATTTCTATTCTCAAGAAGTACTTATGAGTGCTCATATCCTTAGTAACAAAATGTTGTCGAAGTTGTCTATTTGCTAAATCAACTCCTTCCTTATCATTACTGGGAAGTAGGATATCATCCACATAGACAGCAAGAACCACGATCCCTTAGTAGTCTTGCGAATAAAAAGTGAATGATCCGCAGAACTCCGAGTGAAGCCAACAAGAGAGTTAACTTTACTGAACTCGTCGAAACAGACACGTGGGTTTTGCTTTAGATCATAAATTGCCTTCCGTAACTTGCATATCTATGACTCCTCCTGAGCAACATACCTAGAAGGTTGCTCATCTAAACCACCTCATGTAGATCACCATACAGGAAGACATTCTTCACATTTAACTGATACATCTCCCAACTTCTGTTAATCGCTATAGTGAAAAGAACACAGATAGTGTTGATGCGAGCAACTGGAGAGAAGGTATCAAAGAAGTCCACACCATATGTTTGAGTAAAAGCATTTGGCAATAAGCCTATCCTTATAGTGATCAATAATGCCATCAGGATGAAACTTGATGACAAAGATCCATCCGCAACCAACCACATCCACACCTAGAGTATTATGGACAAGAGTTCAAGTACCCCTTTCGGTTAAGGTCTTCATTTCTTCATCCACTGCTGCTTTCTAATGCAGAGAAGAAAGAGCCTCCTAATAGTTAACCGGGACAACATTTATCGAGATAGTAAGAGCAAACCTCCTTCAAGTTGGGGATAGACGAGCATATGAAACAACATCATGAATAGAATGTTTAGTGCACGTTCTAACCCCCTTCAATAGAGCAATAAAAAGGTCAAGATCTTACTTATACTCTGTAGTAGATCCACCCGCTAGAGTGATTACTGGCCTGGGCACTATCAACAACGGCTCCAAAGGCAAGGGAGAATCAGAAGACAGAGCCGAAGATCGAGGAACTGGTATGGGAAGAGGAGATAATTGCATAGGAGGAGGAATTGAAGCATGTGAAGGAGAAGAAATAGTAGGAAGACATGGTAAAACATCAGACAGTGAAGGAGTAGAAGCTCAAGAAAAATAAGACATATCTTCAAAGAATCTAACATTAGCAGAAACAGACTGTTTCTGGAGTAGGGGATCAAAGCATCGAAACCCCTTTTGGTTCGGACAGTAGCCTAGAAAGATGCAATTCACCGAGCGAGGTGAAAGCTTGTCACAACTAGGAGAAGGAGAATGCACAAATGATGTGCAGCCAAAAATACTGAGAGGTAAAGAAAGTGGTTGAGCTCCTGTATGTAAAACAGAGAATGGGGTGTCACCCTAAAAAATCGATGAGAGAATTCAGTTGATGAGATAACAAGAATGAAGCACAACATGTCCCTAGTATGATCAGGGAACATTCATCTATATGAGATGAGTGCGATTAACATGCAGTATATGTCGATTTTTGCGCTCAGCAACTCCATTTTACTAAGATATGTAGGGACAACTAGTTTGATGAACTATGTCCCGATGCATACAAAAGTCAAAAAATTGTTGACTCAAATATTCTCGAGCATTATCAGTTCCAAGAACTTTAAGAGAAACATCAAATTGAGTTTGTATCTCAATATAAAAGGTCATGAACACAGAATAAAGTTCAGAACATTCTCTTAAGAAATACAACCAGGTACAACAAGAAAAATCGCCAACAAATGTAACAAAATATAAACTCATCACACCAACATTCCTAGCAGGGGAAGGACCCCAAACATCTGAATGAACAAGTTCAAACAGACGAGAAGAAATACGTCCTTATCGTGCAGGAAAGGAAGAACGATGATGCTTGCCAATTTGGCAGGCCTCACAGTTCAAAGAGGAGTGCTCCTTGGGCAAATCTCGTAGGAGTTAGTAGATGAGACGATGAGGAGGATGACCAAGGCGAATATGCCATTGTAGAAGAGAAATGAAGAAAATAGTGACATTATCGTGTAAGAAGAGCTCATTGCTTTCAGTCCCAGTAGAAATCGTTTCCTTAGAGTGTGGATCCTGAAAAAAACAAGTAGTAGGTGTAAAGGTAACTGTGTAGTTCAACTGTTAATAAAGATCAGGAACAAAAACTAAATTTCACGGAAAAGACGTGATGTAAAGTGTGTTCTCAAGCCGCAGAGTTGGAGTGATACAGACTGTACCAGTCCTGCACACCAGAGACAAATTACCGTCCGCTACAAAAATCAGAGGAGACCAGTTATGCTTGTCTAAATAAGAGAATAAACCATGATCTCCTGTCATGTGATTATTAGCTCCTGAAACAATTAACCACTTACCATGAGTGACTACATTAACACTGCAAGAAGAAGAAGAGGAAGAAGAGGCAAGGGACGTGGACTTCTTTGTGTTGGTCACCCGCAGATGGGAGAAGATAAGTGTTGGGTCCATTGCCCACAATGTTCCCTAGATTGGATTTGAAGAGGCATCCCCATCAATACTAAGAGCATAGTTGTATTTGATGTGTGCTTTAGTTCATACATGCAGGTAGTCCATGATTGGACATGTGAAGAAATGAATTTAGTAGTAAAATCAGATTTCGTCGAGCTTATCTCGCAGTTCGTCGAGCTTAGCTCACAGATCGTCGAGCTCAGGTCGACATTCCTCAAGAGAGCTAAAGTCAAGTGCTCAGGATTCAAAGTTCGTCGAGCTCAACTCACAGTTCGTCGAACTCAGCTCACTAGTCGTCGAGCTCAGGTCAACATTCTTTGGGATAAGCATAAGAGTTCAGGTTCCACATTTTTCGAGCTCAGCTTACAAATCGTCGAACTCAACTCAACACTTGTTAAGTTAAAGCCAAAAAAATCAACTAAGGCAAAAAGTGCTGAGACAACTGAGAAGATTAAAGCTCTTCGAGATCAGCCCACAGATCGTCGAACGAAGCTAAAGCCAGAAAATCTGTCTAAGGCAAAAGCGCTGAGACTACTAAGAAGAAGGCGTTGAGACCGCTGAGATAGCTGTGGCAGCTGAGAAGATGGCGCTGAGACCGTTGAGACAGCAAAGACAAAACTGGCTGGATTTCTCTAAGTCCAGAAGCATTGAGTGAAGCAGATTCACTCAACGGTTATAATAAAGTAGGAAATACTGAGAGAGTTAAGAGGTAAACAGTTGAGATAAAACTAGCCAGATTTTTTCTAAGTCCAGAAGCGTTGAGTGAAGCAGGTTCACTCAACGCTTCTAATAAAGGAAGCGCTGAGACTAAAGCCGCTGAGACTAAAGCCGCTGAGACTAAAGCCGCTGAGACAGTTAAGAGCAAAAACCGCTAAGACAGCTAATAAGAAGAAAATGCTGAGACAAAGACATGTCTCAGGTAATAATGAAAAACCGTTGAGACCGCTGAGACAAAACTGCTGAGACAAAGCCAAGGAAATTTTTAAGTCCAGAAGCACTGAGAGCCAAGGCTGATGGCGTTGAGTGCCTTAACATCACTCAACACTTGATGAAATTCTGGAAAAATTTCTAAGTCCAGATGTTGATGACCACTACTGACGTCATCAAAGTCAAAATTGCAGGAAGCCATTGCGGGAAAGCTGTTGTAGCGGCGAAAGATGTTTTGTCCCTTTCTGATGGAGATGACGCTCACCAATCCTTGGTGGGCCCATATTCTATTGTATCGTTGATTCAAATCAACACATATAAAAAGGAAACTGCAAAGGGATTAGGGTTAACGAATACAAAAGGATCAAATGTAGAAAATATAGAAAGAGAAATTGAAAGAGGCGGCTGGACATTTTCTTCCCATCAAGCTTGAGAGCTAAAGTCCAACCAAGTTAGCCTGAAAGTAAAGAAAGATAGCTAAAACACTTTAAAGTTCAACAAGCTTGTTCTCATCAGAACAGAGTAGCTGATACATCTCTTCAGCAAGTTGGTAGCTGCTTATCTGTGCAACAGAAAAGTTTGAGCTGTAGAAGAAGACTGATTTCTTCTACAAGAAGTGAGATGGACTGATATCTGCTCAGTCCAGCAAGGTAGACTCAGAGATTATTCTCTGAGTTAGTTATTTTATTTTATTAAATCATTTTATAATTTTCCTATAAGATTCAGTATATCTGAATCTGAGTGTAGGGCACATTCTGCCTGAGGTAGGTGACAAATTTGTCACTAAGATAGGTGCCCTGTTGGGGTACTGAGGTAGCATCGAATTGTGGATCTGAGCTGTATGGCTTAATTGTCTGAGGTAGGAGGGTGTTACACTCTGAGGTAAGATCCAAGTGTGGATCTAAGGTAGGGCTGTCCTCCTAGCCTGATTGTAGGGCCTTGTGCCTAAGGTAGGTGACTGAAGAGTCACTGAGCTGTAGGTGGTCTGCTGA
Organism: Platanthera guangdongensis; assembly: GCA_039583875.1. Classification (NCBI taxonomy): domain Eukaryota; kingdom Viridiplantae; phylum Streptophyta; class Magnoliopsida; order Asparagales; family Orchidaceae; genus Platanthera; species Platanthera guangdongensis. The sequence goes on from CM077164.1 coordinate 45,618,386, forward strand.
CCACTACGTTGTAGGCCTTGGAGGAGGATGAGCTGTAGGTACTTGGAAGGATATTGAGTGTAGGAGTGTTGTAGCACTCTGAGAGTAGGGCTGTTTGCTTGAAGCTGTAGGGCTGAAGAGCCTGAGTGTAGGCCTTAGAAATAAGTCTGAGGTAGGTGATCAGTGGATCACTGAGTTGTAGGAGTTCTGCAGAGCCCTGAGGTAGGAACCCTTGTGGTTCTAAGTTGGATTCTGTGAAAAAACTATGTAATAGGCTGAGGGCCTGAGGTGTAAGCTCTGAGGAGCATAATGGAGGAGTTTGTGCCGAGTCCAACAAATAAGTTGTATATGTGAGAGGGAAAGTGGATGTACCCAATTGGAGAACCACTATAAATCGCTGTGTTTGCTGTGTGCTTGTTTTTCTTTGTTATTGCAGGATTTAAGGACAAGCTCTAGCTAGAACAACTTCAAAATATCAAAAGAATTGATAAAAATTCAAAGACCTTTTCATCCCCCTCTAGGTGATTATCTAACCTAAAGTTAAATAACTTTCAAGTGGTATTAGATGGAGGTTACTCAAAAAGGATTTAACAATCTGAGTATACCTCCAAGGTTAGCTAAAAGATAAGTTATGGGGTCTGGTGTAAACTATAAGAAATTGGGAGTCATGAAATTACCAATCTGCAGAAAGGAAGGGTTTGGGCTCGAGAAGCAAAGGGTCAGGATGTTCATGGAAGCTGCTGACCCTATGATATACATTACAGTCAAAGAGGGACCTTTCATCCCTATGAAAGTCTCAGTTCTGGATTCCAACATCCAGACACCCAAGTCTTATGAAGAAATGAACAAAGATGAGCTCCTTCTTGCCTACATGGACAAGAGAGCTCAAAATATTATTGCCAATGCAGTAGATGACTCTACATTCCAGAATCTGGTGCACTGCCAGACCTCTAAGGAGATGTGGGACACCCTAATTGTGTTCATGGAAGATTCAGAAGAGGTGAGGGATGACAGAAAATCCCTACTGAACCAGAAATATGAGGCCTTCAGACAAGGAAAGTCTGAGGGCATTGCTGAAAGTTTTGAAAGATTTTTCAGAACTGTTAATGAACTGAGAACATATGGAAGAGTCTTCAGCACCTATGAGCTGAATGATAAATTTCTCAGGTCATATAAAAAGGATTGGGACACAAAAATTTGTTCAATCAGGGAGGTGTGCAAGGCTAGCTGACACTCCAACTCCAACCCTCTTTGGAAAGCTGCAGTCCTGTGAAATGCAGCTGGCTGCTAGCCAAGAAGAGGAGAAGAGCAGCCAATTCAAGTCCAAGGTCAAGTCTGTGGCATTCAAGGCAGAAGCCCCAAGAAGAAGCAGAAGAAAGAATCCCTCACCACCAAAGAGGGAAGCAGAATCTAGCTCAGAAAATTCTGAGCCAAGCTCATCAGACAACCACATGTTTGATAAAGATCTAGCTGCCTTCTCCAGGCAATTTCAGAAGTTCATAAAGAAGAAGAACTGGAGGAGCAGACCATCTTCATCCTCTCATCACAGGAAGTCATCCAAGGATGACGGGTATGTCCCTAAAACTAGTAAACAGATTTATTCTAATGTCATCTGTTATTGTTGCAGCAAGGCTTGACATGTCATTGCTGACTGCCCAGTCAAAAGAAAGGAAGAAGATGAGAAGAAGAAGAAAAAGCATTGCCATCACCACAAGGGCAAGAGGGAATAAAAGTCCTTTGTGGCTAAGGAGGAGAGAAGCTGGACAGATTCTTACTTCTCAGAATCTGAAGATGAATAGGAAGAAGCCTATATAGGTCTAATATCTGTTGCTGCGATCTAGAAGAAGAGGAATATCCTGCTGCTAGGATAGGAATCTGGGCCCCTATATCATACTCAGACAATGATAATGAGGCGGATGAAGAAGACTATGGATGTCATGGTATGATGGCAATGACTGAAAAAGAAAGAAGTCAAGTGGATTCAGAATCAATCAAGGTACAACCTCTTTCTAATTCTGCATCTTCCTCTGACTATGAAACCAGTCCGGATACTAGTGCATCTTCATACTGTGATGAAGGTTGCTCAATATGTGTGACTGTTGTCAATCAATTGATTGACAATTATGGACTACTCTTAGATGCTCTAAAGGAGAGCAGAATTCTTGCCAAAAGGCAAGCCAAGGAAATAGAGTTCCTAAAGCCTTTTAAAACTCTCTATAATAATAAATATATTGAGTTTTATAAGAAAAGTCTTGAGGTGTCTGAACTCAAGAAAAGTCTTGAGTGTCAGACCATGCTTCTAGAAGAAAAGAAGAAGCACATTAGATATCTAGAACAAAAGTTCACAGAGAAATTGGGGATTGTGATTACCCCTTCTCAGTCACAGGGTCAGTTGCCAAAAGCTGCAACTTACCAAATCCCTAAGAAGTTGGGTATTAATCACATCAATCACCATTTCAAATCTGAATTCCCTGATAAGAGGATAGTGTTTCAGAAGGCAAATTCACCTTCTAAGACTGTCAAGTTTGCACCACTCCAGAAGGATCAATCAAATGTGTGCTCCACTAGTGGGGTGAAGACACATAATCCAAGGAAGAGTGATACTATCCACTCTAACCACAATGTTCAGGAGAAGTTCTTTAGATTTGGATCCAAATATCCTTTATCTAAGGAAATGAGTGAGTCCACTGGATGACAAGCTCTAAAAATACATCAGGCCCATACTGGAGCAGCTGTATTTTGTTCCTCAGCACCTTCAGTCAGGAAGAAGGGGGTAGCATCATACAATGCTCATCCAACAAAGTCTGATGTTGCTCACATCCCTCATGGACAACAATTCTGTGTTGTCCTAAAGAGAAGATACAACATTCATAAATATTGGTGTTGTGGGAAAGTGAGTCACTTTGCCATTGATTGTTGGCATAACCTGAATGTGACTAGTGGACAGAAAGGTGCTCATCCCAGATAAAGAGTTGGACAAAAGTTTTATGATGCTAACAAGAACCTAGGACCCAATTATCATTGGGTGCCTAAGGGTAAATGAATTCTGTTTTGCAGGATAGTCTAAGTGCCCATCTCCCATGTGACACTTGGACAGAAGATGTTTCAGAACCAGGACTGGAACAAGGAAGTTATTCTACTAGAAGGATAAGGTGTCCAAGTCAGTGGGCTTAATGGACAGGATCTATGCAAATGCTGATGGGGAGCATGTTCAGTCAAGGTTACTGGACAAGCCTGAATCTTACCCAAAATTCCCCAGCACAGAATAGATTAGCATTACTGCTGAGGATCAGCTTGCCCCCATTGACATTACAGAAGCTGAGGGGAAACTTCCCAAGTGATGGCTCCTGCTGAAAGAAGGCAGGACACATTCAACATGATGAGAAGAGAAAGCTGAAAATGCTCCATTGGTATTATCTGCAATTAGCTAGGGGGAGAAGAAGAGCAGCTCCTCCCTATCCGTTCAGAAAACAAGAAGGGATTGATCAAGTGGTGATCAAGAGTGGAGATCAATGTAATGATCAAGATAGTACTAAGAGGGCTGAACACTCTTGTACTGCTAATCAAAAAGCTGAAGTCAAAGGCAAATCAGATGCTAAAGAAGGGGAAAAGATCTGGCTCAGCAAAAAGAAACTGTGCAAGGCGCTAGGGAGTTGCTATGCATCAACATGGATGGAGCTCGACAAAATCAAAAGAATTCATTGAACGGAGCTCGACGAAAGCTGAAGCAATCGTCGAATAGAGCTCGACGAAATCTAAGCAATTCGTCGAACTCAAGCTTGCCATACAAAAAGTTTATGGTATCAGATCCATAACCTCTAGATAAGTAGAATTTCTTGTGTATTGATATTCTACTAAGTGTAATCTAAGTTGCTAGAAATCCTAACTTTCATAACAGGACTATGCACATGTAGATTAAATTTCAATAAGTTAGGGAGCATAAGGAAGAACTCAATCCTGAGTTTGTCATATCTGTCATGTGACTGATATGTTTGTCATGCCACAAGATGAAGTCAAGTTTGAACAACATCTAGATTAAGATTGGGTATATTGAACTTGGTATAGCTTCAGTTGCTCCATGTCATACTTGTGTTGTAGGATTCACTTTTCTTGCAGGTAGATGAGTCCTTGATGACACATCAATATAGACCATTAAGTGGTATCAAGACTCAGATGGACTCAAGTGTCCAGCAGAGGGAATGACAAGGATGCTCCTATTGAGGGGGAGCAAGCTCAGCACCCTATATAGTGGGAGCATGTACAACAATTGCTGAAACATGATCAACCTCTTGTTGGGAAAGAGCAGGCAGCTGCTGCAGCAGATCAGCTGTCACAACAGCTGATTAGTTTGTCTCCAAAACAAGGCACAGACAAAGGGGGAGATTATGAGAAGAAGAACAGCTAGCAGCTAGCTCAAGTGGATCCCCGGGTCACTCAAGTGCAAAGGAGGCTGCAGTGATGTGGTGTATCAATGATATCACCACAGGTGGATGTTGATTTTGTAGAAACATCACCAGCAAGTGGAACCATGTGTGCAACAAGCTTAAATGTTGCAGTATTGTGTTGCATCAATGTATCAACACAAAAGGTATGTCTCCTAATCAAGTAGACTGATCCTAGGATGATTTTCTTAAAAGTCCCAACATAGAACTTTGTCTAGGATCAAGAGATAATCTCTCCCATAATATTTTCTACTCCCTCAATAAATATACCTATTGAAGAAGACAAAAATGGGGAGATATGCGTGCAATACATATGTGGGAGATATATAAGCAATATTGACATGACAAGGTCATGATGAATAGGTTCATATTACTGGAAAAGATTCTAGTAGTATGAGATATGCAATGACTGACCACATGTTGAGTCATGTTGGTGTCAGTGCATACATTGAGGTAAGTTCTTCTAGTTGTGCACCACATTTAACTATTATTTGGTATAAAGGAGCATAAATTTTATGTGGTATAAAGGAGAGTTCATATTACTTGAGCAATTGCTCAAGTAGTATGAGAATGCACTTTGAATGAATGTTGCATAAGTTAGCAGGTGTAGCAGATCAGAATTCGCAGTTGCATGATTTTATTCTTAGCTATTTTGGTAAATACCTCTTAGTATTGCTGGGTGTTCTGCCTTCTTCAAATAGGGCGAGATTGTTGGGTCCATTGCCCACAATGTTCACTAGATTGGATTTGAAAAGGCATCCCCATCAACACTAAGAACATAGTTGTATTTGATGTGTGCTTTAGTTCATGCATGCAGGTAGTCCGTGATTGGACAAGTGAAGAAATGATTTAAGTAGTAAACTCAGATTTCATCGACCTCAGCTCGCAGTTCGTCGAGCTCAGCTCACAGATCGTCAAGTTCAAGTCGTCATTCCTCAAGAGCTAAATTCAAGTGCTCAGGATTCAAAGTTCATCGAGCTCAGCTCACAGTTCATCGAACTCAGCTCACTAATCGTCGAGCTCAGGTCAACATTCTTTGAGATAAGCACAAGAGTTCAGGTTTCACATTTCGTTGAGCTCAGCTTACAAATCGTCAAACGCAGCTCAACACTTGTTAAGCTAAAGACAAAAAAATCAACTAAGGCAAAAAGTGCTGAGACCGGTGAGAAGATTAAAGTTCGTCGAACTAAGCCCACAGATCGTCGAACGCAGCTAAAGCCAAAAAATCTGTCTAAGGAAAAAGCATTGAGACTACTTAGAAGAAGGCATTAAGACCGCTGAGACAGCTGAGGCAGCTGAGAAGATGGAGCTGAGACCACTGAGACAGCAGAGACAAAACTAGCTAGATTTCTCTAAGTCCAGAAGCGTTGAGTGAAGCAGATTTACTCAACGCTTTTAATAAAGCAGGAAACGCTGAGATAGTTAAGAGGTAAATAGCTGAGACAAAACTAGTTGGATTTTTTCCAAGTCCAAAAGCATTGAGTGAAGCAGGTTCACTTAATGCTTCTAATAAAGAAGGAAGCACTGGGACTAAAGCCGCTGAGATAGTTAAGAGCAAAAACCGCTGATATAGCTGATAAGAACAAAGCGTTGAGACAAAGACATGTCTCAGCCAATAATGAAAAACCGCTGAGACTGCTGAGACAAAACTATTGAGACAAAACCCGTGAAATTTCTAAGTCCATAGGCGCTGAGAGCCAAGGCTGATGGTGTTGAGTGTCTTAACATCACTCAACGCTTGATGTAATTCTGGAAAATTTTCTAAGTCCAGATGTTTATGACCACTGCTGACGTCATCAAAGTCAAAATTGCAGGAAGCCGTTGCGGGAAAGTTGCTGCAGCGCCGAAAGATGATTTGTCCCTTTTTGATTTAGATGGCGCTCACCAATCCTTGGTGGGCCCACATTATATTGTGTCGTTGATTCAAATCAATGCATATAAAAAGGAAACTGTAAAGGGATTAGGGTTAACGAATACACATGGATCAAATGCAGAAAATATAGAAAAAGAAATTAAAAGAGGCAGCTAGAAATTTTCTTCCCATCAAGCTTGAAAGCTAAAGTCCAGCCAAGTTAGCCTGAAGGCAAAGAAAGATAGCTGAAGCACTTCAAAGTTCAGTAAGCTTGTTCTCATCAGAATAGAGTAGCTGATACATCTCTTCAACAAGTTGGTAGCTGCTTATCTGTGCAGCAGAAAAGTGTGAGCTGTAGAAGAAGACTGATTCCTTTTACAACAAGTGAGTTGGACTGATATCTGCTCAGTCCAGCAAGGTAGACTCAGAGATTATTCTCTGAGTCAGTTGTTTTATTTTATTAAATCATTCTGTAATTTTCCTGTAGGATTCAATATATCTGAATCCAAGTGTAGGGCACATTGTGCCTGAGGTAGGTGACAAATTTGTCACTGAGGTAGGTGATGCGACGACAAGTGTACCGATCATAGTCAAGTAATAATGCGAGGAGTTGAATCCCCAGATACCGATCTCTCGAGAAGTGCAAGTAGGGAGTGTGATTTCGCTATACGAAAAAGGGATTGCAAGCGGGAAAGTAACCAAAGGGGTTTTTGATTTGTATTCCTAAGTTAACAACAATAAGAAAACTATTGCGGGTCGCCGTCACTGCGTCTCTTTGGCGGATTACTCAAGAGAGCAATAGGGAAGATGGATAAGCTAATGAGGGTCGCAAGCACCTCTTCGCAACGCACGCTTCTAGCAATCGCTAGAACGGTACAATCACAACTTGAACATGAAAAAATCTGAAGTTCAACAACAATATCCAGAACTAAATATATCAACACTTAGACATGCTGAAATTTCCAAGCTATCAATATTCTTACACATCAATCCCACACCCAAATATGCCAAAAAAGAAATACTACAAGTGAGGGGGAAGAGAAATAACCAAACGCATGGAGTCTCTCCGAGATTCACGACCGAATTCAAGAGTTGTCGGGCCTTGTCCGAACTCGGTCTACGGTTGACGTCCGAGAACCAAAAAGGGCTGTCACTTCCTTCAGATATCCCATCTTCTTCGTGAATAATCGCTGACTGGTTCTAACTGGAGAACTTCATGGATGCAGCCACCTTTGTGCTCGACATGGAGCTTGGAGCTTAGAGATGATGTGGTGGTTGGAGATGAAGAAGTTGCTAGCTCTTGGAGTAGAAATGGTGGACAGATCAACTTTACAAGGAGGAGAGGGAAAATAACGGCTAGGAGAAAGTTTCCCCGCGCAATCAGAAAATGGTGGTTGGGTCGGACTGGAACGGAATCTCCCGAAGAAGAATAAATCTGCGCTTTGAATTGAATCAGGTCAGAAAAATAGGCACACACAGTTTGGCGTACGACTGTGTGCAAACCATGCGATATTAGCTTTCACAGCAAGCCTGCGAAAGGAGAGGCGTTGATCCGTGCATTTCCTTCGCGCACGGACGATTCCGCCCGTGCGTGAAGGAAATCGCAGGGGTAGCGACAGACAGCTGAAATGCAGGGACAAACAGGAGAACCGTGTGTTTTACTCGCGCACGAGTACTTCCGCCCGTGCGAGAGCAAACCGCACGATTAACTACAGAATGAAACAAACTAGAAAGCTACATGAAAACAGTGCGTCTCCTTCGCGCACGGTTACGATAAAACTGTGCGTCAACCGTACGTGAGGATCGTCGAACTCGGCTCGACGAAATTCGTCGACCTCAACTCGACGTTCTTCCAGCTGTCCAAAACGCACGATCGGGCTCAAACCGTGCGCGAATAAAATGCAGGACCGTGCGGTTTCCTCAAAATAGAATTCCTGCCATTGGGAAAACACACCACCTGCACAACAAAACCAAAACTGGAGCACAAGCTCCCAACAAAAAAATACAGTAAAGATAATAGCAGGAAAGAGCCATGGGGAGTAGGATGTTCTAACCCCAACAACAGAATGCACAATTGCACACCCTTGGGCCAAAACAATGGACAAAATGGTAAATAACCGAAGGACGCTAATTTAAAGAATTGGTTTCAAGATGTTCTAAACACATAGAGGGGGGAGGGGTGAATAGGTTCAATTTTTTTTCTGACTTAGACAGATAATTCTATCTAATTTAGCAATTTATTTAGCAGAAAACATAGCACAACAATCACATACACACAACATTCCACAGATTGCACACTAGATTTATAGTGGTTCCCCAAATGATGGGCACATTCACTTTCCCCCTTCGCCTATTTAGCAGTGTACTAAATTCGGCCTAACTTCCTTCCTTCTTCTCAGATCCGCAGATCTTACAGCTCAGAACCAAGACTGGTTCCTACAACTCAGAGTGAATCCACACTCCTATAACTCAGGCACAAGCCCTACCTCAGCCTCTTCCACAGGCCTACAACTCAGAGTGACACCCCATTCCTACAACTTAGGCAAAAGCCCTACCTCAGCCTCTGTCACAAGCCTACAACTCAGGGAACAAATTCCCCTACCTCAGGCACTCAGCCCTACCTCAACTTTTATAATTTAGGCTTACAACTCAGAGAATTAAATCTCATACACTCAGATCTATTATAGATCCTACAAAAATTATTGATGAAAAGATAATGATATCTTCAAACAGATGGAGAGAGAATTGGTTGAAGGCTTCTTGATCAGTTCTTGATAGAACTGATTACTTAAGAATCAAGCTGTCTTAGCTTTCTTCAAAGCTTCTTGAATCTAAACAAAGTAGGGTTGATCTTCTTGGTGTTGGAGTTGATCTTCAATCAGCTTCCTTCAAATATTAATCTGAATTCTTCTTCAGACTTAATCTGAATTCTTCAGGCAGACTGTTTAGGATCTGCCTTCACTGGATGAGAACTTCTCTCCTTCTTGTTTTTCTCTCTCTATAATCTGTTGACTCTGTACAACCCCGTATTCGTAGAGTGGGGGTCCTCCCGACAAGCGCATGACCGGATGAGTTTTGTGAGCTTTTGAGCAGTTCGAGCCCCTGCCCGCGGCCTAGTGGGGCGAGACCTGCCAGTGGTCGGCGGTCTCTCCCCTGCCTGCGGCCTGGCGGGGCGAGACCGACCAGTGGCCGGGGGTCTCGCCCCTGCCCGCGGCCTGGCGGGGCGAGACCGACCAGTGGCCGGCGGTCTTGCCCCTGCCCGCGGCCTGGCGGGGCGAGACCGGCCAGTGGCCGGGGGTCTAGCCCCTGCCTGCAGCCTGGCGGGGCGAGACCGGCCAGTGGCCGGGGGTCTCGCCCCTGCCCGCGGCCTGGCAGGGCGAGATCGGCCAGTGGTCGTCGGTCTCGCCCCTGCCCGCGGCCTGGCAGGGCGAGACCAGCCAGTGGCCGGCGGTCTCGCACCCGCCCGCGGCCTGGCGGGGCGAGACTGGCCAGTGGCCGGGGGTCTCGCCCCTGCCGCGACCTAGCGGGGCGAGACCGGCCAGTGGCCGGTGGTCTCTCCCCTGCCCGCGGCCTAATGGGGCGAGACTGGTCGAGGCTGTGGTCTCACCCTTGCCCGCGTAGTTACCATTTTGCCCTTGGGGCGAATTACCTCTTTACCCCCCCCCCCCCCCCCCGGCGTGGCTGTTTTCTAGTGGCCCGAGGCATATTTGTCGTACGGGCATTTTGGTTCATGGGATTTGGAAAACTATAAATAGACCCTTAGGGGTGCCTTGGAGAGCATCACTTCTTCATTCTCTCTTCATCCTTCAAGGCACCCTAGCTCAAGTATTGGCTAGGGAGGAGGAGACCTCAAAGTTCTTCCTGGTGTGAGGTGGGACCTCCGCGCTAGAGCCGAGGCTCTGTTTCTAGCTTCTTGATCTTTGATCTGTGACATTCCTCCGGGTGTAGTAGGTGTGAGGTCACCCCTTTCTAGGAACCCCGAACTCCACAGAGGTCAATTTTGACTTCAACAGACTGTTTCTTCTTTCTCTTCTTCTGAATCCTCAATCCTTCAAAGATTATAATTGATTAGCTTGATTAACTTAATTCATTCTTTATTGTTGAGAGAGCACATCTATATATAGGCTTCATCCATGGTTACCGGCTGTTCTGGTTCCAAACAGTCTTCTGACACCTCTGACGGATGTGAAGGCAATGTCAGTAATGACAGCTGTCAAGTCTCCAGTTGTATTACTTCAACCTTCATTGGACTTTGACTCAATAGCAGATAATGTCGAGTGAATACTTCACATGTGTCGACACACATAGTCCATATGTCGACAAAAGTCTTGATGATGTCGACACAGCTTCACTTTTACTTCTCGACACAACTTCTGTGGAATGTGTCGACACAAACACTTCTTGTCTTGACAAAGTTGGTGTCGACAGAATTCTGGTGTTTGTCGACACAATTTCTGTGTGTCGACACAGTCGTTGTCGACAGAATTCTAGAATGTGTCGACAGCTTCTCTGTGTGTCGACACAGATCCTGATGATGTCGACACAATCTGGCCCTTAGTGTCGACATAGCGTTGTCGACAGATTTTCTGTGTGTCGACACAAATTCTGGGTGTCGACACAATCTGACCCTTGGTGTCGACACAACCAATTCCCAAGTGTCGACACTTGTACTTAGAAAATTTTTCTTCCATTTACTTAACCTGCACATGATAACTCAACACAACATCAAATACAACTTAATGCATATCATTGAGTTGGGTGAGACTTCTCCAAATCTGGTACACATTTTCCAATGTACCCAACACTAATATAACCAATATCCGGTTGAAATGCAGTGCACGAGTGAGAAAACCAGCCCAGATGAGTCCGAAAAACCCTATAAAAATCGGACTTATCACACCACCAGACTTAAACATTTGCTCGTCCCGAGCAAATCATCTCTCTGTGGACTCGAAAACAGCTAGCTGTCTTAGAAATTTCAAAATAAAGTAAAGCAAGAAATCGAAAACAGTATGAGCATAAAAATATAATAGATATAATTTTTAATTATGCTACGAAGTTTATCAATTTAGACAAACGTAAATAAGTATTGTAACTACTCAAAAATAGAATTTTTGAGATTCGTTCAGTCATGCGTAGGAATAAAGTAGGCAGGCCACTAAGTTGAGCATTGGCAAAGACCGGGGCCCGGGATCACCTCTAAAGAAATCCATCAATGTCGGGGACAATACGCTTGCCCGTTCGCACTCTCTCCACAGATCTAGTATGACTCAAGCGCGAATCCGTAGGACTTTAGGGTAGAAGTGGGGCTTGGGTAAATACGTAGGTAAGGATGTAAAAGGGGTAAGAACGATAGCTACGCACATCCCCAATGAGCTCAAACAAATGCTCTCCTCTTGCCTACAAAACATGTCAGTGCACTACACCACCAGACTTGAACTTGACAACACGGGTGTGTGCACCGCCTACTACCACAACAATACTATAAACAAACCATGCATTTTCACTTTCTTCTTTTGTATCATCAACACACACACACACACACACACACACACACATATATATATATATTATACTTTTTATTTTTACATTGCACAGTCAGCCCAAATTTTCAAAATAATTTCACCGCACAACCAAAAAGAAGCATCACAACCACAACACCAATGGAAGAAGTATCATACTACAACAGCGAAATAGGGGTGTGCAACTGGGAAAAGCTTTAAGGCCTTGGTGATCGCGTAGTGGGGCTAAATCAATAGAATGGGTGGGCACAAAATGAGCTAGCAAGGATTATCGTTAGGATAGGTACAAGGCTCAACCGGGCCAAAAAAATGGCCTACATCACGCTCACACTAGACTAACTGTTCACCAATGCTTCGAGAGTAGCTTGGGGCAAGTTCTTAGCCACCGAGAAAGATGATCATTCCTCCCGACTCGAGGAAAACGAGGCTAGTGGCGGCTACACATTCCTACACTACCGTTCTATTGCTCCAGTTTCCATAGTTTTGAGTAGTACAAACATTATTTACAAATGCAGAAAAGCATAAATCTACGAGCATAAAGAAAAATAAAATCTATATTATTTCTACACACCATGAGTACTCGATTAGGAGCACTGCACGAGTTTCACACTACTCTATCCTAAAATCCTAAGCCAGCTCCACTATCTTAAAGTTAACACAAAAGAAATAAATTAAACTTGGGCCGAGCGCGTGCTTAAGTGCGCGCTCATGCGGTGTAGGTGCACAATGTTGTCAGGATCATATAAAAACTGAAAATGAAAATACTCTCGTGGTATGCAAGTGCATGTGCAAAGGTAACTCGTGAAACTTTCCCCCACCAGACTTATACTAAACAATCTAACCATGATTTGCAATAAAAACATAAAAATAAAGGGTGAGAGAAGAGTTTATCCCATGCTCAGCAAATGAGCATACCAGAAGATTGGCGTTAAATTCAACAGACTGTCCACGTCCCAGACGAAGTCCACCTGCATAAGAGAATATCTCTAACCACACATACTATAATCATATAATAACAGCAACAAAATTGAGCAAATTAAAAGCGGCAAAATTGGGTTGTCTGCCATAAGCCCTTTTCTTTACCGTCCTTAAGGTGGACCAAATACCTGTATTAGCAGTTATATAAATGTTTTTTTATAATCCCAAGCAAAAGCAAATCCAAGCAACAAATTTAAGCGAAACAACTAATGGAGGTTACATCAATCGGGTTCTTGCAGTAATATGCAGTGTACGTCTTTATCGACGACCTTCCCCTCAAATTGTTTCAAGCGATGCCCGTTTACTTTGAAAGTGCCGTCCTTGTCGTCCCAAATCTCTATCGCGCCGTATGGATAGGCACTCACAACCGTGTAAGGGCCGCTCCAGCTTGATTTTAACTTCCCGGGAAATATCCGCAGACGTGAATTATACAAAAGAACCTGATCATCCGGCTTGAATTCCTTGGGCGAGATCCGTCTATCATGCCAACACTGGGTTCTTTCCTTATATATGCTCGTGCTCTCATAAGCGCCCAAGCGGAATTCGTCGAGCTCACAAATCTGACCACGTCGCTTGTCAGAAGCTTCACTAAAGTCCATGTTGATCAATTTGGTGGCCGACAATGCCTTGTGCTACAATTCGACAGGAAGGTGGCATGATTTGTCATATACTAGTTGGAAGGGTAACATCCCTATCAGTGTATTGAATCGATTTTGGTAAGCCCAAAGAGCATCATCAACCTTCTTTGCCCGCTCCTTCCAGTTGGAGTGGATAGACTTTTCTAAAATCCGCTTCAGTTTTCTATTTGAAATTTCCACTTGCCCGCATGTCTGAGGATGGTAGGCCAAAGCAACCTTGTGGTGAACACCGAACCGTTTCAGCAGTTGCTCGAATTGCTGGTTGCAGAAAAGGCTGCCTCTGTCGCTACTTATAGTTCTTGGTGCGCCAAAGCGGGAGAAAATATTCCTATGAAGGAAGTGGAGTACGGTGCGAGCATCATTCGATGCAACCGCCTCCGCCTCCACCCATTTAGACACATAATCCACAACAACTAGGATGTACTGCTTCCCATGTGACATGGGGAAAGGACCCATAAAGTCAATCCCCCATACGTCGAATAACTCGCAAACCAGCATATTGTTCAAGGGCATTTCGTCATGTCGAGCGATATTCCCCGTGCGTTGACATTCATTACACTCTTTAACGTGTGTAAAAGAGTCACAGAATAACGTAGGCCAAAACAAACCGCACTGTAGAACCTTGCGGGCAGTCCATACGGCGCCAAAATGCCCTCCAGCCTCACGATCATGACAATGTATCAGAATCTCTTTAACTTCCAGCTCGGGGACACAACGTCGGATAACCCCGTCAGCACAAGTGCGGAATAGTAGGGGATCCTCCCAGTGATAATACTTGACATCTGAGAAAAACTTCTTCTTTTGTTGATATGTTAAATGCGGCGGCAGCTCCTTCTTGCTAAAAAGTTACCAAGGTCAGCATACTACGGAGTAGAAGCAATAGAAGAAAGGGCGAACAGGCCCTCATCCGGAAAAGCATCGGAAATTGGAATTCTCCGTGAACCCTCGCCTTCTCCCCCTTCAAGTCTCGATAGATGGTCGACAATCACATTGTAAACTCCACGACGATCCCGAATTTCAATATCATATCTTTGCAGCAATAGAATCCAACGCATGAGCCACGACCTATCATATTTCTTGTGCATGAACAAATCAATAGCCCTATGATCACAATGCACCACCACCCTGGAAAGAATTAAATAAGAATGGAACTTCTCAAATGCGAAAACAATAGCTAAAAACTCCTCGGTCGTGGTATAGTTTAGTTATGCATCATTCAACGTCCGACTCGCGTAGGCAATTGTATGAAAGGTCTTATTTTTACGCTGTCCCAACACTGCCCCAACCGTGACGTTGCTAGCATCACACATCAACTCGAAAGGCACTGCCCAATCAGGGGATGAAAGAATCGGGGCTGAACCAATTGATCCTTCAAGAAATTAAACGCCTGATTGCAATCGTCATCGAACATAAACTTGACATCCTTCGCCAATAGATTAGACAGAGGCTTAGCTATAGCCTAGAAGTCTTGAATAAAACGACAGTAAAATCCAGCATGCCCCAAAAAACTACGAATGTCATGAAGTGTCAACGGAGGGGGCAGGTTTCTAATCACCTCTACCTTAGCCGGATCAACCTCAAGCCCCTACTGAGAAACCTTGTGCCCAAGAATGATCCCCTCACGCACCATGAAATGGTACTTCTCCCAATTGAGGACTAAATTAGTATCCTTGCAACGTTGCAAGACCAAAGCGAGGCGGTGCAACACTTCTTCGAAGCTATCACCAAACAAGGAGAAGTCATCCATGAACACGTCCAAGAAATCCTCAACCATCTCGCGAAAAACTGCGGTCATACATCGTTGGCAGGTAAACGTTGTCTTCTCCTGATCCTCGAGGCAATTTCAAGCTGATAATATCCCGAGTAGCCGTCCAGAAGGCAGTAGTAATCATGCTCGGCCAGCCTTTCTAGAATATGGTCCATGAACGGTAGCGGGAAGTGGTCTTTCCTGGTTGCCGCATTAAGCTTTCGATAATCGATACAAACTCTCCATCCAACGACATGCCTCATAGTAAGCGGCTCGGCGTTCTCATTACGAACGACAGTGATTCCTCCCTTTTTGGGCACCAACTGCACCGGACTCACCCATTTGCTGTCGCTTATGGGATATATAATACCAGCATCCAAAAGATTAACAACCTCGTTCTTCACCACGTCCTGCAACGTAGGGTTCAATCTGCGCTGCGGTTGAGCTGAAGGCTTGAAGTTATCTTCCAGCAATATCTTGTGCATGCACACCGTTGGGCTAATTCCTTTGACATCCGAGATTTTCCAGCCAATTACTTTTTTATGTAACTTCAGCACTTCAATGAGACAGATCTCCTAATCAGCAGTAAGAAGAGTCGAAACAATGGCAGGATGAGTTTCTTTCTCTCCTAGAAAGACATACTTCAGCGTGTATGGGAGCGACTTGAGCTCACGAGATCCGTCTGAGTCAAATGGGGGTACCGCCAGAAGCTTGGGATCTCCAACCGGCGCCTCGCTCGACCCTTCCTGAATATTTATATCGGGGTCACAAAACTCACTCTCAACCTCATCAGGCTGAAAAGTACGGTCGTCGTCAATCTCCATAGCACCCAGCTCCGCACGAATATCCTCTCTTGACACCTTATACATATCAAAAACAGTTTCTCTGATCCTAGGCACAACGTCAGCAAACCCTTTTTTGCATCGATGATGGCTCTAGCAGTGACCAGGAACGGACGCCCTAGAATAATCGGTGTCCCATCCGCATCCACAATATCGAGGATAACGAAGTCGGCCGAAAAGGACAACCCGTTAACCTCAACTGTGAGATCCTCAACCACTCCAACCAGTTTCTTCTTTGATTGATCAGCTAGCTGCAGAATGACATTATTAGGCCGAAGAACACCAGAGCCCAGCTCACGGAAGATGGATAACGACTTGAGATTGATGGACGCTCCAGAATCACACAATGCATGACTAAGCGCGGATCTCCCAATGGTACACGCAATCGTGAAGCTCCCTTGATCGTTTTGTTTTATGGGCCAATCCCGCACCGCCATAGTGGGGCAATCCTACTTGATCGAAACGCTGTCGCATAACTCAGAAACCCGATATTTTGCAAGAAGATCCTTCAAGTACTTCGCATAGCACGACACCTGTGTCAGCAGGTTGACCATAGGAATGCTCACTTGAACACCCTTCAGAATGTCCTGAAACTTTTGTTGCTACCTCTCTCTTCTGATATCTTGCAGCCTATGCGGAAATGGAGGCCTTGCCCGCGGGAGTTAGACTTCAGGTGTAATAGCCACCGAGGGTTCCTTGGATGGCTCATCAGTACTCTGCTCATCCCTGCGTTCAGAGGGTTGGTCCTCCCGACATACACGTTCATCCACCAACATACCGCTTCTGAGGTTCATAGCATTTACTGTCTCAGCAGGACGACAGACCCATAATTCCAACATTTTACCGTCGGAGGAAATAATATCTTGTAACAGTTGCAATATTACTGCTTGGGATCGCCACTACTTTCTGACCCATACCATAAAACGATGGATACGCTGCTCGCTCTCCTCGACATTGCTAACTATGAATTGAGAGTCCCCCACGGCTTCGGGCACGAGAGGCAACTTCCACAAACTGCTGGAGCGCACCATGTCGTGCACTATCCGTTAAGCGTCAGCCATAGTCCTATTAAAGAGGGCGCCTCTAGCGGCGGTGTCGAACAGGTACCGAAATTTCTCATGAATACCGAAATAAAATGTTTGCAAGAATGACATTCCAAATGCGTCCTGTCCGGAACACCTGGATTGCAGCAACCAAAATCTTTCCCAAGCCTCACAGAGAGACTCTCCAGAGATCTGCGTGAATGTGGCTAAATCTGCATTTGCCTGCGCCAACTGCGCACGCGAACAGTACTTTTTGATGAATTGGACTTCAACGCCTTTCCATGAAGTTAGCTCGCTCTGGAGGATATCCCTATACCATAGTCTAGCTTTTCCAGTAAGAGAAAACGTGAAAAGCCTAATCATAGCCTTGTCCTGCACGTCCCCAGCATAGCAAAAGGTACCACAAATCTCCAATAAGCTATCAATATGAACTTGGGCATTCTCTCCCTAGAGCCCATGAAACAAACAATGCTCCAGGAGGCTAGCTGATGTTTCTGCATTTTGAATTATCCATGGACAAAATTGAACTATAAAGAACGAGTAATGAAGAGGACAAAATGGTCAAACAACAATCATCTATCTCAAAAAGAAAAATACACACAACGGTTGCACTCCCTGACAACGACGCCAAAAACTTGATTCGACGACAAGTGTACCGATCGTAGTCAAGTAATAATGCGAGGAGTTGAATCCCCGAATATCGATCTCTCGAGGAGTGCAGGTAGGGAGTGTGATTTCGCTATATGAAGAAAGGATTGCAAGCGGGAAAGTAACCAAAGGGGGTTTTTGATTTGTATTCCTATGTTAACAATAATAAGAAAACTATTGCGGGTCATCATCACCGCGTCTCTTTGGCGGATTAATCAAGAGAGCAATAGGGAAGATGGATACGCTAATGAGGGTCACAAGCACCTCTTCGCAACGCATGCTTCTAGCAATCGCTAGAACGGTACAATCATAACTTGAACAAGAGAAAATCTGAAGTTTAACAACAATATCCAGAACTAAAATATATCAACACTTAGACATGTTGAAATAACCAAACGCACGAAGTGAAGGGGAAGAGAAACAACCAAACGCACGAAGTCTCTCCGAGATTCATGACCGAATTCAAGGGTTGCTGAGCCTTGTCCTAACTCGGTCTACGGTTGACGTCCGGGAACCAAAAAGTGTTGTCACTTCCTTTGGATATCCCGTCTTCTTTGTGAATAATCGCTGGCTGGTTCTAACCGGAGAACTTCATGGATGCAGCAACCTTGGAGCTCGACATAGAGCTTGGAGCTTGGAGATGACAGTGGTGGCCGGAGATGAAGAAGTTGCTAGCTCTTGGAGTAGAAATGGTGGCTGGATCAACTCTCCAAGGAGGAGAGAGAAAATAACGGCTAGGAGAAAGTTTCCCCGCTCAAAAGAGCAGAAAATGGCGGCTAGGTTGGACTGGAACGGAATCTCCTGAAAAAGAAGAAATCTGCGCTTTAAATAGAAGCAGGTCAAAAAAAAAGGCACGCACGGTTTGGTGCACGACCGTGCGCAAACCGTGTGATATTAACTTTCACATCAAGCCTGTGGAAGGAGAGGCGTTGACCCGTGCGTTTCCTTCACGCACGGACGATTCTGCCCGTGCGTGAAGGAAATCGCACGGGTAACGACAGATAGCTGAAATGCAGGGACAATTAGGAGAACCATGCATTTTATTCACGCACGCGCACTTCCTCCCATGCGAGAGCAAATCACACAATTAACTACAGAATGGAGCAAACTAGAAAGCTACAGGAAAACCGTGCATTTCCTTCGCGCACGGTTACGATGAAACCGTGCATCAACCGTACCTGAGGATCGTCGAACTTAGCTTGATGAAATTCATCGAGCTCAACTCGACGTTCTTCCATCTATCCAAAATGCACGATCGGGCTCAAACCGTGCATGAATTAAACACACGACTGTGCGGTTTCCCCGAAATAGAATTCCTGCCTTTGGGAAAATGCACCACCTACACAACAAAACCAAAACTGGAGCACAAGCTCCCATCAACAAAAATACAACAAAGATAACAGTAGGAATGAGCCATGGGGAGCACCATGTGCTTACCCCCAATAACAGAATGCACAATTGCACACCCTCGGGTCAAAACAATGCACAAAATGGTCCATGACCGAACGAAGCAAATATAACCGATATCCGGTTGAAATGCAGTGCACGAGTGAGAAAAGCAGCCCAGATGAGTCCGAAAAACCCTATAAAAATAAGACTCATCAGTAGGCGCCCTATAGTGGTACTAAGGTAGGATCCAAGTGTGGATCTGAGCTGTAGGGCTTAATTGCCTGAGGTAGGAGAGTGTTACTCTCTGAGGTACGATCCAAGTGTGGATCTGAGGTAGGGCTGTCCTCCCAGCCTGAGTGTAGGGCCTTGTGCCTAAGGTAGGTGACTGAAGAGTCACTGAGCTATAGGTGGTCTGATGATCTTTGAGTTGCAGGCCTTGGAGGAGGCTGAGTTGTAGGTACCTGGAAGGGTACTGAGTGTAGGAGTGCTGCAGCACTATGAGAGTATGACTATTTTCCTAAAGCTGTAGGGCTGTTTTCCTGAAGCTGTAGGGTTGAAGAGGCTGAGTGTAGGCCTTAGAAATAAGGCTGAGGTAGGTGATCAGTGGATCACTGAGCTGTAGGAGTTCTGCAGAGCTCTGAAGTAGGAACCCTTATGATTCTAAGTTGGATTCTGTGAAGAATCTGTGTAATAGGTTGAGGGTCTGAGGTGTAAGCTCTGAGGAGCATAGTAGAGGAGTTTGTGCCGAGTCCAACAAATAAGTTGGATAGGTGGGAGGGAAAGTGGATGTACCTAATTGGGGAACCACTATAAATCCTTGTGTTTGTTGTGTGCTTGTTTTTCTTTGTTATTGCAGGATTTAAGGACAAGCTCTAGCTAGAACAACTTCAAAACAACAAAAGAATTGATAAAAAATCAAAGACATATCCACCCCCATCTAGGTGATTAGCTAACCTAAAGTTAAATAACTTTCAATGAGGATATTTAGCCCAACAATGATCATCAAGTTGGCATGTCTTGCCACAATGAGAGCAGACGTGACGAGACACACCCCACCCACTATTATGACCTCCATGACCATTAGAATTATTAGAGCAAACCTGATGAGCAAAAGTATCAGGATAGGGTGGGGAGGCAAGTAGAGGGCACCAAAGAAGAGTGGTAATAGCTGTAATACTGACAACAGTGACATCAAGAATGGGAGAATCAGCTTCACTAAGAATTTGATGTCTTATCATTGCATAAGATTCTAGAAGGCAAGAAAGATAACACACAACCAGAAGTTTTTGGAAGTGTTTATGCTGCTCAGCTAGATCAGTGGAGAATAGACGGTGTTGTAGAATTGCAGCACCAAGAGCTTACACTTCCTAATAAGCAACAACATGAGTCAAAGTGGAGCGGGCAAACAAATCATCATATAATGTATATATGCCGAGGTCTGAGCGCCTTTTGAATATAAAACATCAAGATGAGTCCAAACATCTTTAACGGTCTCATCATGCCGAATAACCGGTAAGCACTCATCAGAGAGACTATTAGCAAGCCACGTCCTGACCAAAGCATCATTTGCATCCCAATTATCAAAGATAACAAATCCACAAGCTGGAGGGTCATCAATGAGATGATGACGTTTGCGTTGAGACCTCAGCAAGAACGTAAACGAAACACTCCAGTCTGGATAATTTGGTCTAGTCAACTTGGAAGCCATTCTAAGGTTGCCAGAAGGAGTAGAAATAGTTGGTGCGGTTTAAGTAGAAGATGCGTATAAACCAGAAGAAAAGCACTTGTTATCCGTCGTGAAGAGGGAGGCTAGAAAAGGAATCTTCATAGTAAGAATAAAAGATCAACTGGCAGTTAGAAAAACTGGAGTCTGCAGAGACCATAAAAACCAGTGCAAAGCGGACTGAAGAAACTGCTATAGGCAGGCAGTTAGAAAAGGAATCCGCAAGAAAAGGAATCTGCGCGGTCTGAAGGAACCGCTGGTGGCGGGAAGTTAGAAACCGGAATCCACAAGGTTCATAACTGTCATAACCCGCATTTTCTCCGCATTAAAGAGTATATCAGAGTAAGGAAAAATGCGCGTCATGATGCCACGTCAGCAGGGGATAACTGCAGACACTCAGGACAAACTCCAACCGAACACCTTTACAAAATATTATACGTTATTTAATGAAAATCCAGTTTATGTTAAACGGTTAGCCGTATCCCTCAGTTTAGTGGCTCAACTAGTCCAATTGAAAAAAAATATAGTTATACGCTGTAGAAATATCTTGATCAGATTAATGTAACATCCTACATGAGTATAAACGAACAACTCTTGATATGCAAGACTCTAGGTTTATTGTAATAGTAAAAGTAAGTTTTATGACTGTTTAAATATAGTGATTTAGGATTTCAAATATGACATGCATCAAGTAGTGATAGTAGTTTTTATATTTTAAAATACCTAACAGTGCAACCTAACATAAAGCCTTCCTAGAGAGCAATTATAAACAACCACAAAAAAGGGGAAAAATCAGCAGCTTGGCAATGTACTTAACAATTCAATAGAAAACCACCAGTGGACGTCAACAACCTGACACGAACCCACTGAAGGTATGTAAGGAAAGCTCAAAACTACCTCACTACAGTGAGGAAAACCTCTGCAACATAGCAATCCACTAGCAACTCTCAAAACTAGCCGCTCAACCGGCTACTGCCCTGAACCTGAGGCATTCAAAAGAACACCTCAGCAAGAACATATAAGTGGCAAAAGGAGTCAATTAGATAGTAATCAAGTAAAAAACGGTTTACCAAACCCCACTATAAGGAAAAGCTGACAACCTCAGCTGAATAAGAAATTGACAAGGGTAAAAGCTAACTTACCAACTCCAAGAGTAGGAAATATTCGCACCAAGTGCGATAAAGAACTATGTTTTAAGAAACGTATGCATATGTAAGTATAAGTGTCAGGAACAGTTTGCTCATAACTTTATAAGTAAAATTACCGGGGAAATACCGACACCTGCAGTGGTGGGAACCTACCCAACACACCAACAGTCAAGAGAAACCATAACCACTGGGGATAAACTGACACCTGCTGTGGTGGGAACCTACCCAACACACCAACAGTCACAAACCTTGCAAGTATCCAAAGAAAGGTGGTCTTATACCTTGACACACCCAATACCGGGGAAAACCGACACCTGTGGTGGAGGGGACCTACCCAACACACCAACAGTCACAAACCCACCATGGTCGAATAACCACAGCCAAGCATGGCCATACTAAGTTTTCATTCAATATAAAACAAACAACAAACAAACTCGTAAAACTCAAATGTCAAAACCCAAACACTTCCCGAGACAAACAAGATGAAAAATATCCAAAGTATACCCTAAGGACCTAACTTGACGAACCAGACCT
Organism: Platanthera guangdongensis; assembly: GCA_039583875.1. Lineage (NCBI taxonomy): Eukaryota > Viridiplantae > Streptophyta > Magnoliopsida > Asparagales > Orchidaceae > Platanthera > Platanthera guangdongensis. The sequence continues at coordinate 45,640,871 of CM077164.1, forward strand.
AACTAGACGAACCAGACCAAAAATGGCGAAAAACTCCAAGTCCCGGAAAATTCGGCAAGTATCCACGACGAAACACATGGATACTCGTCGAATTCTAAGGCGATACTTGGTGATTCCCTCTATACTCGGCAAACATGCCTTGCAACAACCGACGTTACTCGACGATTTCCTGTCGATACTCGACGAACAGACATGCGATATTCGCCAAACTGCCTTAAACTAACCTGTAGTTCTCGGCGACTTCAAGTGATTCTCACCGAAAATGACTTAACCAAATTCGGCGATACTCATCGAATTTCTACCTGATACCCTCCGAAATCTACTTAGGCTACAAACCGTTACTCAACGAATATTCCTCACCTAAACCCGACAAATTTAAGGTTCTCTACATCTGGACTCGGCGAAAACGAACGTAATGATACTCGTCGAGTTCCTTCACGATATACGCCGAATTCTACTAGACCTGAATTCCTAGTTTCTGTGGTTTGGCCGAAATCAAGACCTAACCTAGAGGTTCTTCCAAAACTCATTCTACACTACTCCTATTCTCTAAGGGAGGAAGAAAGAGAGAAAGATAAGGACAAAAAATGGTCAATCAAGGGGAGAGATCCACTTGCCTCGAAATCTCCGAAAGAAACGCCGCCCGCCCGCACCGCGACACAGATCGGCCGTAGAAATACCCTAGCAACGTTTCCTGAAATTTTTGGAAGGGAAAAAGAGTCAAAAATGCTAACCCTAATGTACAAAATTCGAGGACCCGGGGAAAGCTTACCACAATAGCGAAGCCCTTGTCGAGAGCTTTCCAAATCCCTACTCAAATGACGGATCTGACTGCCGGATCACTGGAAATCGCTGCCGAAACAGGCTGTGTCCGTCGCTCCTCCACGAAAAAGGCATCGTCGGTTGGGGAAGATGATTAACAGTGCGGGTAGGGTTCGATTTGACACATATTTATACTTATAAATATAATTTAATATTATTAATCTACTTAAATAACGCCAAAACGACTCGAAATCCAAATCAACTCGCAATTCTATGAAATTAACACCGTACCTAAATATCGTTGCTACAAATCCAACGACGAAGTCGGAATCGAGATCCGACAAACCAAACTCAGGCAAACACCTCCCGAAGCCAAAAACACGAGCATTCCCAAAAAGGCTCCACCGGGTCACCAAAACAGACCCGACTCGCAAGAGAATCTTGCAAACAGGCTAAGCCCAGCCACACTGAAAACCTAAAGAGCAAAAACCTTGCTCTAACCACGACACATGCCAAACACGTGTCAACGTAATGTCCTGACGTCAAAATTACACACTGCTGAAATAAAAAAAATACTAAAAAATCAGGGGCGTTATAGCCACCCCTACTAAAAAGAAGTTTCGTATCGAAACTTAACATAAATAGGATCAAATCCCATACAGAATAAAGGAAATCATAGGCTTACAAAGAAAACACTTACCAAAAACATCAGGAGAATAGATGAGGATGAGCCTCCCTCATAGCCGACTCCAACTCCCAAGTTGAGCTCTCCACGTCTTGCTTCTGCCACAAAACTTTAACCATCGGTATTGTCTTCCTTCGCAATACCCGATCTTGAGTATCCAAAACACGAACAGACACTTCCACATATGAAAGATTGGGCTCCAACTGGGGCACATAATCAAGAACTTTCATGTCACTTAGCACACACTTACGCAATTGGCTCACATGAAAAACATCGTGCACACCTAGAAAACTTGCGATCAAATCCAGCCTATATGCTGACACACCAATCCGTTCAACAATTCCAAAAGGTCCTACGTATCTCGGGTCGAACTTATGGTTCTTACCAAAACATATAACTGCAGACATCGGAGAAACTTTATGGAACACCATATCCCCAACAACAAACTACAAATCGGTCCTGCGCCGATTGTCATTCTACTCATATCGCTCTTGAGCTACCCAAAGCTTCTCTCGAATATGCTTTATAGAAACCTCCATCTCTTCTAACGCTTCAGGACCCAACAATAGTCTCTCACCAACCTCGGCCCAAAATAAGGGAGTTCTGCAACGCCTCCCATACAAAGCCTTAAACGGGGCCATCTGCAAACTCTCTTGGAAGCTGTTATTGTATGCAAATTCCATTAGTCTCAAACACTCATCCCACGCTCCTCCATGGTCCAAAATATAACATCTGATCATATCTTTCACGATCTGATTTACTCGTTCCGTTTGACCATTTGTCTGCGGATGATAAGCGGTGGAATACCGCAGATCGGTACCCAATCCTTCCTGTAGACTTTTCCAAAAGCGAGACATAAACCTGGAGTCTTGATCTAATATAATACTGATAGGTACTCCATGTAACCTGATGACCTCATTCAAATATAATTCAGCTAATTTATTCATGGAGTAGTAGATCTTGAACGGCACGAAGTGAGCACACTTCGTGAATTTGTCCACTATAACCCAAACAGAATCGTGTCCTCGGGGAGATCTCGGCAATCCAGTAATAAAATCCATCAAAATTCTCTCCCACTTCCAACTTGGAAACTCTAAGGGTGTCAACTTGCCTCCAGGCCTACCATGATCGACCTTAACTCGCTTGCAAGTAAAACATTCCGATACATACTTAGTTATATCGCTCTTCATACCATACCAACATGCAATCTGCTTTAGATCCTTATACATTTTAGTAGAACCGGGGTGGTAGGGAACACTAGAACCATGCGCCTCTTAGCACAACTTAACTCTGATGTCCTCAATTGCGGGAATGCAAAATCTATCGCGGTACTTCAACTAGATCTGAGAAGAACTTGGAATTTTAGAGATCTAGTCGACACTCTTGAAGAAGAACGAATCGTGAAGAACGTCGTAATTGGCAGAGAGAAAGTCATGAAGATGATTCGCGTATGTCAACGAGAGCTTTCTGAAATTCTTCGATTTGGGTGATTAACATGATTAGGGTTGAACGAAAATCACCCTAGGTATTTATAGAAACTCCTCTTCTCTAACGGCTAGAAATTCCTTCCATACTGAGAAATCTGCGAGGTATTGCACGTGGTGGTCGGGATGAGCCGAGACAGAATTTTGAAAACAGAAATAAAAAGACCTAAGTCTTATTCGTCGAGTATCGTCGAGTATATAAGGGTATACTCGTCGAACTGCTTCAAATCTTGACGAAAATGACTTAAATGAATCCAGACAAATCTAACTAAGAGCTAAGCTCATTCCTAGAGAGGCTCGGCGAATTCGACGAATATCGAACAGCATACCTGACGAATTCGACGAGTATCAAAAGATACTTTCAACGAATTCGACGAGTAGGCAATGAGATACACGACAAATTTCCTTGCCGATTCTCAAGGAAGCAGAAAATATTCGCATGGTTAATTCAGATGCATTCGACAAGTGTCAGTAGGTATACACAATGAAATCAACGAGTATCAACAAATAACCTCAATGAATTCGATGAGTCTACTCTACAATACTTGACGAATTTTCCTTAGAGAAAATTCTGTCCTTCTGCATGCAGCAACACATCCTTCCTTGAATATTCTAATGCACTTGAAACAAAAGTACAATCCAATAAAGAGATTACATGTGGGTCAATGCATTGGCCTACACAAAGAGGGATTACATTGTATAGTCATGTGTTTTATGGCCCATTGTAACCTGACATTGGGTAGTACTTGGCAATAACATCCTGCAAGCACATAACTAAAAACACGCAATCAAATACAATCTCAATTCATCTTAGTTCAAGTGACACTTCTTCAAATCAGGGGTGTTGTGGATATAATACCCAACAATCTCTCCCTATTTGAAGAAGTCAGAACCCTACAAACTAAGGTGAATTATACATAAGATAATATTAAAGAACGATAAGGAAAGGACATAATAATTGAGAAATAAGAACAATCATAATCAAACCATTAAAACACACACACACACACACACACACACACAGATATATATATATATATATATATATATATATATATATATATATATATATATATATATATATATATATATATATATAAGTTATGTCGGGGCAAACAGTCTTCACAAATATCAAGAAAAAAACTTTAAACTGTTTTGTCCTGGCTCTTCTGGTACTGCCTGTCAAAATAAGCCTTCGGCTTTGGGAAATACTTTGGTGGAGCATGAGGAGCATCTGGATCATTACTTTTGTACTTCCTGAAATGTAATCTCCTCTTTGCGTTTGCTACCTCGTGCTTCTGCCATTCTTCCTTGCTGTAGAGTTCCACCTGACCTCATTTCCTAAATCAACAAGTGTGTATGCGTCCAAGATAATGCTTTTTGAGACAGGACTCCACACTTCACATAGTTCCATGTTAGGATCAAACCTGACAAGAGAAGGGCATTCTCCATTTCTTATTCTCTTAAGAGCTAGTCGAGGTGCATATTCAACCACTTGAACATCTGGTCCAGCAACATCAACAACATATTCAGTTCCACACTGTGAGAAATCTTGAGAATCTGTCTAGTACTGAGTATAGTCCTGAACAGGATGAACATAGTAATGCATAAGATTAGGTATCACTGGTTCTGGCACTACAGGTTCAGGCATCCTTACTGTTGGGTACTGTATCCACAATTACCTGGATTTGAGGAAGCCACCTGTCAAGCTAAGATGGATTCACAATGTATTTGATGAATCCTCTTAAGTTGTGCTTGCAGTTCCTCCACGCTAAGTGCACACCAATGTCAGGGTGCAGTAGGTCAATATACACGGGTCTGCACGACGTAATCCCTCGTTGAGCAGATCGGTGTGTTGGCCTACGTGTACTCTCTCTATTGGAGTGCACTTACTTTCAAGTACAGGGCCGTTCATATGCAAGAGAAGACAAGGAGCATGGATGGGTCAAGGAGCAGCTCCTGGGTGGAAGACGAAAATTCGTCCAAGGAAAATTCGACGAGAATCACCAAGTGATTCTCGCCGATTCGACGAGAATCATTAGTGATTCTCTCCGACCCCTTCAGGCTACCTCAAAACGGTGCCAAGTAAGATTCGACGAGAATCACTAGTGATTCTCGCCGAACCAGTGGTTAAGCAGCTCATGAATACCAAGTGAAAATCGTTGAGAATCAATAAGTGATTCGGCGAGAATCACTAGCGATTCTCGACGAATCGTCGAGAATCACTTGGTGATTCTTGCCGATTCGTCGAGAATCACCTGCGATTCTCGCCGATTTTCACTTAGCGATTTCTCGGGATGCTGCTGGACCGGATTCTGCCGCTGGACTAGTTTGAACCGGATTTCGGGGTTATACGTGTGGGACCCACAACGGTCATATTGTATGGTCTACAGTGTATAAATACATGGGTATTTTGAACAGTAAAAAGAGAGAATCAGAAACCGAGCCGCGACGTAACCCTAAAATCGCGATTCCTCTCCGCCGCCGCCGTCGCGCTCGGGCAAGTTGGTCGCCGCTACTGATCGATTTTCTTCCCGATCTCCGGCGACAGAAGCTTAGCCAGGCTCAGAGTCTCACGCGTCTATCAAGAGATCTCTTGTCTCTCGATTTGTTGATCGGGAAAAACTTCCCCATCCGAATCGATCGAGACGACCGATCCTCGTGTGACCGTTGGTGGACCTAGCTAGCTTCGCTACGAAGTTTGGATCTCCAAGTTCAGTAGTCGCTCATCATCATAGCCGCCGATCCCGAAGCAAGCCGCCGCTTGTCTTGCCGCCGCCGGCTCCGGGGAGATCCTCTCCAAGAGAGCTAGGGTTGTAGACTCGTCGTTGACCTCACGAACATGTCGTCACACGAAGAGGAACACCGTAGTCTCCAAACGAAGTTTGTATCTCGTGTACATTCTATTTTACCTTTGTTGTAAAGGAACGATTGTTCCGTGGTGTAAGGGTTGGGTGCAACCCGGTTTGTGGGAGTGTTGACTCCTACGTGTGGAAGGGTTCCTTCCGTTAGTGCAGGGATTGGATTTCAATCCTGTTGGAGAAGAGACCGAGTCGTCCCTTGTCGGGAGATAGGTCGAAGGGGGAAAGTGGATGTACCCAAGTCGGGGAACCACTATAAATTGCCTGTGTATTCTGTGTGCTGTGCTTTTTATTTTTATTGTGCAGGTACCGTTATAAATTCCGCAAAAGCGCTACACGTCACCTATTCCCCCCCATAGGTGCACTTTGTTGACACTGGGTGGACTTTCAAGTGGTATCAGAGCCAGGTTGCTCATCAAAAAGGTTAACACCTTGAGTAGAATCCTGCCACCAGTGTCAGAAGCATGGAGCTGGATTATGAGATACCTCCACTCAAACTCCCCGCATGCACAAAGGATTATTATCCCATCTGGAGAATGAGAGTGTCATTTCACCTTGATGCTATCGATCCTCGAGCATCCTTCATCCTGGAAGAGGGTCCGTTTATTCCCATAAAGACCTCCGACTCTGGGATCCAAGTGCCCATGGGCATTGCTGAGATGTCAGAGACGGAACTATCACTATTTCACTTGGACGAGAGGATTCGTCAAATTATCTTGGATATCTGGTCTGGAGCTTCTCGCTCTAGATTAGCAAAATGCAGGACGGCTAAATCCATGTGGGTGATGATATCAGAGTTGATGAGGGAGTCAGAGAAAGCTGGAATATGCTGTCAACCAGAGGAGGAAGCCTATGTGGTGGTCCTCACCTCTGAAGATGAAGGCAAGCATCATTCGGACAACATCAGAGCTCCAGTGTCTGTGTCAGAGACTGACGAGGCTAGTGAGGAAAGCAGCTCTGATGAGGACGAAACAATGGTCACTGGCTCTAATGACAATAACACAGATGAGCAGGTAACATCTTCATCCTGCCCCATATCTTTTGAACTTTCTGAAGACAGAAACTGCTCTCCTCCAGAAAATTCTGATTCCCTAAAGAGAGCCCTTCAGGAAAGCAACCTACTTGCTGAGGAGCAAGCTCGAGAAATTGCTCGACTGAAGATCTTGTTGGTTCTCCAATTGGCGTCCAACAAGGTCAAGGACTCTAAGATCTCAGCTCTAGAGAGTAGTCTAGAGAATGAGAAACGAATAGTATCAAACTTTTCCAAAGTTGATGCTATAAAGAGAAAGCAAGAAAACGGGTGGATCTCCCGGATTATCAATTCGTGGAGAAATGGGGAAACGGTATTCCGACCCCCTACTCCTAGCAGGAAGGCAACTCATCATGCCTTCAGGTATGACCACAGGAATAATCGTGGTCACTGCAAGGGTGATCTGTCCCCATGTGAAGACACCCAGAGTGCAAGGGCCGTCGTGGCCACCCATGAGAGAATACCTAAGGCTCAGTCTGAGCCCTTTGTATTCACCGCCACTGCCTCAACCCAGGGTGAATCTGCATGTCACAGCTCACAGAAGACTTCTCACCACCTGAGGACACAGGATAGGGAGGTTAGAAGTCATGGTGTAAGTTCTCATGGGGCCTCAGGAAGGGGGATGCCTGAGAGAAAGGCACCACCTTCCCGGCCTCATGACGCTCACAACATGCATTCCTTCCACCCTTCCACGTGTCACGATGGAAGAGGAAATTGTGTGAGGCAATCATGCTCTATCCCGTTTAGTCCTAAGATCGTGACTACCTCAGTCACTAGATAAGGTAGGAAACGACGATACAACATTCACCCATGTTGGTACTGCGGCAAAGTGGGACACTTTGCCATCGACTGTTGGCACAACCCCTCTGTGCCAAGGGCAGGGGCTCATCCACACTCACGGAACAGAGGTAGTCTTCCTGACAGGTTTTCTGGAGGAAGGCAGTTGCGTGCTTATGCTAACAGGAACCTAGGACCCAATATGATTTGGGTTCCTAAGGTAAAGTAATTCTTTCTTGCAGGGTAGTCTAGGTTCCCGTGAATATGATGAGAACTAGACAGTAGGTGGCTCAAGACTAAATTGGAACAAGCGTCTGCAATAACAGATGTGATATCAATTTGAGCATACTCACATTGAGCTTCTAATATGCTCTACCTGTGGGACTAAAACGATGACTCTCAAAATTCCAGGTACTCATGATCAGTTCCAAGACTTGAGTCATTTTCAATTGACAATTACATATATATATATATATCCTTATATACAGATACATCTTTGTATATTAGTGTATGTATGCACATCTAAGGATAGGTTAACTCGATACATGCAAACCTTTATACATCAATAAAGAGTTAACGAAGATATGTCACTGTGAATCTCGACAACTCACAATGGACATCAAGAAGTGTTTGGAAACGCCTCGTTCAAACCCAAATAGATTGGCTTTAAAATATATATGTATTTATCATTTTTATATTGACTTGACATCAGAAAAATTCGAAAATGTTGCAATGCTTCTTAACGTGAAAATTCCTAGTAAAGAAAACCATTTAATTTCATTTTTATACTTGAAATCTCGCCGACCCTTCACCTTCCTTTAGAATCCCGCCGAATCGCAAGGTCTCTTCCGCCGACCCGCAGGAAGCTCGTCACACCGCCTTCACAAACTCCCGTCGATTCCCGCCGAACCTTGCAGGAAGCTCATCGCTACACGTATCCTGCTCTCCATCTTCTTCCCGTAAGATTCTCGTCGAATCGCGACGTGTCACTGTGACCGCCAGGTTCTCGCAAGGTTCTCGCAAGGCCGAACCCCGCAGGACACTCTCCTATCCTCCGAAGGTCTTCCCGATTCGTAGGAAGCTCTCCAACTCACTTCCGTCTACGCCTTTAGATCTGCAATGGCTCCAAGGACAACTGCTGGGTTGGTCACCGGTTGCGAGCTTGTTCGAACTGGGTTCTCTCACGCCTCGGACGAATTCCGCAACATCATTCTGATGCTGGAAGAGGCTGGGCTAACATTCGTCCTGGAGCACCCTTGCAAAATCTTGGACAAAGAAGTACTGGAGTTCTTCGCCACCGCAAGACTCCGAAATGGCGACTCACTAATCAAAAGCAAGGTGGCTGGGGCAAAGGTCAAGCTGTCTGCCAACAAGCTGACTCGCTTCCTACATCTTTCTAGCTCGGAGCATGATGACTATCTGGAGGACGATGACAAGACCAGAACTCTCTTGTTCTGCGGTCTCCCACGGGGAACTCGGTCAATAAAGAGAAAAGATATGAATGAAGAAGGGAAGCTCCTGTCTGATATTATTGGAAAGGTGCTCATCTGCAAGCCAGGCTCTCATGACCATATCTCAGGGGATATGTTCAAGATCCTGATAGCTATCGTCTGCCGTAAGAGGTTTAACTGGGGGGAGTTGCTGTTCGAGAAGATCAAGGACACCTTGGGCACTCCGAGTTTTGGCCGCATCATAAGTCTATATCTAAACCAGCTAAATGGAGACAAGTTTGACATGAGTAAAGGTGTCCCGCTCCACTACTTGAAGAAGATGGACTCAAGTGTGTTTGACCGATGGGAGAGACATATTGGGCAGACTGCAGTGGAAGAGCAACAGGGAGTATCTTCAGCAGTCACCCCCAATGAAGTTCCTCATACCTTGACTGCAGGAATCGAGGGGGAGCCTCTACCCCCTCATACTGAGGTAGTATCTGACATCTCCCAAGTGGCCAGGGATGCGGTGGCCGAAATTCAAGAAGAAAGTGACACTGTATTGGAGACTGCTGACAAAGAATTGGAAGAGGCTGCTGATGAAGATGAGTTCATGGATGATGACGAAGAGGATGAAGGACATGCGGGACATGAAGTATTTGAGGCTCCGGATCCTGTTGAACCTCCATCTGACAAGCCTGCACCAGTGGAGGGGGAGTCAGATAAATCTACAGAGGCTGCCAGCATTCCTCCATTAGAGACTGTGCTGTATCCAGCTCTACAGATGCGTCTGCTGAAGGGCAAGGCCCACAAGTGCCTCCGGTTATTCCGTTACGAGATGAGCTAGCCACTCACACTGTCAATGTCATTCAGGGCATTGTGAATGAACTTAAAGCCTCCTTTGATGAAGCTCAGAATAAACTGCTGAAAAGGATTAAGACATCTGAAACTCTCATGCTCAAAAATATGGTGGAAATCAACCATAAACTGGACGTGATGGAGAAGAAATTTGAAGAGAAGTATACCGCGGCCGGCGAAGCTGTCACACTTCTTATGGCCGGATTGAAGAAGAACACCGACACTCTTGCCGTCGTCAACCAGAATGCACATGTTGTAGCAAACAACATTCAAAAGTTTGACGGTAATATGGTAACTCTCAACGCCAATCAGCAGGCCTTGGTCAATGAATTCACCAGAACTAGCAAGCATATTGATCAGTCACTGCATTCTTATGCAAACTCCATAGCGGTCGAAGCCAAAAAGGGGGAGAAAGAGTATATAGCTAAGATGGCCGAGCTTCAAGAAGTCATGATCACAAACTTCGAACAGTCAAACAAGTACGTTTATGACAGCAACTGGTGGATGCTCCACCAGGCGTTAGGCATCCCCTTGGCTGAAAATCCTGCAGATATTCAGCCTCCTGAGACTTCTACGGCCGCTGAGGGAGTAAGTGCTGCTGAGGACATAAGTGCAAGTGCTGCAGATGTTCCCATAAATGAAGCTGATGCTAGGGCTCTCTCCAAAGCTAAACTGAGGAGCATGTTTGATCAAGAGGCCCTAGCAAAAGCCAAGGCCAAGAGAAAAGCTCAGGAAGGGACCTCCAAGGAGACACTAGCTGAAAAGAGGATCAGAATGAGTGAGGAGGACGTACGAAATGAAAAATGGAGTCCAGTTTCAAGGAACATCATCTTAGACACCTTCTGGCTGCAAGAAAGAGGAGAGATCAATCAAAACGAAGTATATAGCCAGTATGAGTGAGAAATGCACAAAACGTTTGAAGCAAAACGCAACATCTTTTTCAGAAACAACACGGATGCAGATAAAGTTCCTCCTCCTAGGTATTACCCGAAGCCCAAAGAATACATGGAGAGGCAAAGCAAGAAGTACTTGGCTCAAAATCTTAAGGGTGACTTAGCTAAGGAAAAATAGTCAATAATTTATAGCTTGTCACTTTGTCTTAAGAACATTTAATGATTATTGTTATCATATGAACAATTCTGAGATTATATTGGTATATATATTTGAATTTGTGAATGACTCAAGTCCTGATCTGGTTGCTCATACTCTCTTGTGCTGTATGTTTAGATTCTGAATGCTATTTTTATTATTTGATTGGTGTTATTCATCTTAGCTAGTAGGGTTTTGGCTTCGTCAAATAGGGGGAGATTGTTGGGTACTGTATCGACAATTACCTGGATTTGAGGAAGCCACCTGTCAAGCTAAGATGAATTCACAATGTATTTGATGAATCCTCTTAAGTTGTGCTTGCAGTTCCTCCACGCTAAGTGCACACCAATGTCAGGGTGCAGTAGGTCAATATACACGGGTCTGCACGACGTAATCCCTCGTTGAGCAGATCGGTGTGTTGGCCTACGTGTACTCTCTCTATTGGAGTGCACTTACTTTTAAGTACAGGGCCGTTCATATGCAAGAGAAGACAAGGAGCATGGATGGGTCAAGGAGCAGCTCCTGGGTGGAAGACGAAAATTCGTCCAAGGAAAATTCGACGAGAATCACTAGTGATTCTCGCCGAATCGACGAGAATCATTAGTGATTCTCGCCGACCCCTTCAGGCTACCTCAAAACGGTGCCAAGTAAGATTCGGCGAGAATCATTAGTGATTCTCGCCGAACCAGTGGTTAAGCAGCTCATGAATACCAAGTGAAAATCGTTGAGAATCAATAAGTGATTCGGCGAGAATCACTAGCGATTCTCGACGAATCGTCGAGAATCACTTGGTGATTCTCGCCGATTCGTCGAGAATCACCTGCGATTCTCGCCGATTTTCACTTAGCGATTTCTCGGGATGCTGCTGGACCGGATTCTGCCGCTGTACTAGTTTGAACCGGATTTCGGGGTTATACGTGTGGGACCCACAACGGTCATATTGTATGGTCTACAGTGTATAAATACATGGGTATTTTGAACAGTAAAAAGAGAGAATCAGAAACCGAGCCGCGACGTAACCCTAAAATCGCGATTCCTCTCCGCCGCCGCCGTCGCGCTCGGGCAAGTTGGTCGCCGCTGCTGATCGATTTTCTTCCCGATCTCCGGCGACAGAAGCTTAGCCAGGCTCAGAGTCTCACGCGTCTATCAAGAGATCTCTTGTCTCTCGATTTGTTGATCGGGAAAAACTTCCCCATCCGAATCGATCGAGACGACCGATCCTCATGTGACCGTTGGTAGACCTAGCTAGCTTCGCTACGAAGTTTGGATCTCCAAGTTCAGCAGTCGCTCATCATCATAGCCGCCGATCCCGAAGCAAGCCGCCGCTTGTCTTGCCGCCGCCGGCTCCGGGGAGATCCTCTCCAAGAGAGCTAGGGTTGTAGACTCGTCGTTGACCTCACGAACACGTCGTCACACGAAGAGGAACACCGTAGTCTCCAAACGAAGTTTGTATCTCGTGTACATTCTATTTTACCTTTGTTGTAAAGGAACGATTGTTCCGTGGTGTAAGGGTTGGGTGCAACCCGGTTTGTGGGAGTGTTGACTCCTACGTGTGGAAGGGTTCCTTCCGTTAGTGCAGGGATTGGATTTCAATCCTGTTGGAGAAGAGATCGAGTCGTCCCTTGTCGGGAGATAGGTCGAAGGGGGAAAGTGGATGTACCCAAGTCGGGGAACCACTATAAATTGCCTGTGTATTCTGTGTGCTGTGCTTTTTATTTTTATTGTGCAGGTACCGTTATAAATTCCGCAAAAGCGCTACACGTCACCTATTCCCCCCCATAGGTGCACTTTGTTGACACTGGGTGGACTTTCACTTACTACAACAGATCCTGAAAATAGTTCTCTATGTAGCCAATTGAAGTTATCATAACTGTAGATGTTGACTGCATGAAACTGTTATTTCATGGAGGTCTCAATTGCATTTACCTTAGCTTTCAGATCTCCCTCCCCCTTTCTAACTTCTTCAATCACCTCCGAAGCAATCACATTACTGTAATACACCATTTGATTGTCGAAGTGGTCCATCCTGGAATTTTGGGTAGTTATTATAGTTTTGGCATTCTCATCAATATTCTTGAGGACTTCCAAATTGCTTTTAAGTCCAGCAATATTGAGAGTAATGGCTTGCCCACCTTGCACAAACAAGTTGTCAAGAGTGGACTCCAACTTATGAAAATGCACTTTGACTTTGGCAAGGTAGTTGTTCATATCTCGTTCAGTCTCTTTTACTTTCTTCAGGGATAGATCAAATTTAGCTTGTTGCTTGACCATCATTGCTTCTATAGACTTTAGTAATGAATTTTTTGAACTGGTATTAGGAAGGTCTTCCATTGGAATTCTTGGATGAGAGGGTAGATCTGCACTGTCCTCAGAGTCACTGGAAGACTCTGCCACATGGGATAATTGGGCTTTCAGCTATAGAGCTGGATCTTGAACCTCTAGGATAGGAGGAAGTACCTCAGCCTCTCCTTCGTCATCAGAAATTTCAACAACTACTTCTTATTCCACTGGAGATCCACCTGGAATCTTTGCACTTCTTTCATGAAGATTGTGCACAAACATGTCTAACTCTGTTTGAACTGAAATTAAAGGATGAATCTGCTCCCCCTCATCCATTACTAGTAGAATCTCTAGAAGACTTACAATCATGATCTCAGAGGCAACAATCTCATTAGAGGTCAACATAATTTCTTCCTCATTTATATTGTCAGCAGGATCAGAATCATCACCAACAACATCATCAAAATCATCATCAACTATCTCATCATCAGCTTTATCAGGCACAACCTCAGCAGCAGCAACACAACCAATCTCAACAATCATTATGTTTAGATCAACTGTCTCTTCAACTGAATCTGGTATAGTAGTCTCTGTACAAACTGAATCTTGTAGCACTGACTCTGTAAAGACTGAATCTTCAAGAACTTCAACTTCAGCTACCTGAACAATTATCTCTGGAACAACTGTCTCTGAAGATGAGGGAACAATCAAAGGCACTTGAACATCAGTAGCCACTTGAGTTTCAACAGACTCCCCCTCAATTCCTGCACTCAAGCTCTCAGGAATTTCATGTGGGGGGGGGGGGGTAGGAGTAGGAAACCTATCCTTAGGAACTACCTCCCCCTCTTCCTCAGGCAAATCTCTGACTCCTTGCCTTGGGATCCTCCTTTCCCATCTGGAGATGATTGATGCATCAATTTTCTTCAAGTGATGAATTTATACACCTTTTATCATGTCAAAAGTATCTCTGTCCAGCTGATTCAGATACAAGCTAAGTATTCTTCCAAAGTTAGGGGCACGAAGACTGTCCTTTATTTTTCCAAACAACACTGCTCCCCAGTCAATTCTTTTCTGGAAGATGATGGCGACCAGAAGCTTGAATATTTCTAAGGAAAGATAGTCATGTGATCCAACTTTGCATAGGACTTTTCCAATGATGTCTGAGAGAAGTTTGCCTTCATCATTTATTCCTTTCTGCTTAACAGTTGTGGTTCCTCTTGGCAATCCACAAAAAACGATCCCTTGTGAAATCAACATCTTCTAACTAGTCGGCCTCTTCACACTCTGGAAGCCGAAAATATCTAGTGAGGAGGGAAGCCTCCACTTTAACTGAAACATTCGTGACTTTGCTTTTTATGAGAGTTTCTTCACGATGGAGCTTGGCATTGTGGAAGAACTCCAAGACAACCTTGTCCAACACCTTGCACGGGTGTTCGAGAACGAAGGTAAGTCCTGCCGATTCCAACATAAGAATCACATTGCAGAAATTATCTGCGGCTAAGGCAAAACCCGTTCGGACTAGCTCTCCCCCTACAAGCAAGCTGCCAATTCCTTGGGGGACATCAAGAATTACATAAATCCAAAGACAAAATAGATGGAGGAGGCGATGAGCTTGCTGTTGCGGAATCTGAAATGGTGGAAGAAGATTCGACGGGAAGCGGAAGTTCGTTTTCGACGAAGTTAACCTATTTACCCCAACATCCCTATATATACCTAATATTTAAAAGAGAGAAATAGGCGTGTACCTTAGACCGGGTGACTCTTCGTATCCAATACAAAAAAATATTTTGTAGTAAAATTCATTGAAATTCCACGGGAGTGAAGTAGGAGACATGAAGAATTGCAGACAAGCTTATTGTACATGCTTCAATAAGAGTTCTATTTCTTCTTTCGATAACTCCATTTTGTTGTGGAGTAAGCGGAGAGGAAAACTCATGAAAGATACCTTGACTTCCACAGAATTCTATCATGCCGCAAGACTCGAATTCTTTTCGGTGATCACTTCTGATTTTGACCACTGAGTAGTTTAATTCATTCTGAATTTGCGGGACAAAATTAGTGAAAGCCTCGAAAGTGTCTAACTTGTGTTTCAGAAAGAACACTCAAGTAAAATGATAGTAATCCTCAACAATGACCAACACACATACTTTACCTCCTGAACTGGCATAGGATCATACAAGTCCATATGAAAAATATATACATCTAGAAGAATTTTTTTCAGCAATGCGCTTAAAGGTAGCCCTTGTTTGCTTACATATTTGGCATGCGTGGCATGGACTCTCTTTAAGGCACTCAATGTTGGGGGCATCACGCACTAAGTTTTGAGAAAATAACATACTTATAGTTTTTAAATTAATATGTGCTAATCTCTTGTGTCATTGGTCATATAGAGATGCTCTATCTTTAGCTAAAAACACACTAGTGTAGAATTGTCTAAACAAAGAAAATTCAAGGAGAAAATATTTCTACTTTGAGTGCCTGTTAAGACTATCTCCAAATTAGCAGATGATTTTATCAGACACTTGTCCTTGTGGAACTCAACGATATAGTCTTTATCACATAATTGGCTTATGCTTATGAAATTATGTTGTAATCTTTTAACATAAGTCACTTCTATGAAGGATACTATACCGTTGGTAATCATACTGTAGCCATTGGTGATTCCCCTGTCAAACCCTCCAAAGATGAAATTTGTGCCATCTTCGACTGTGGTATATTCTTGTAATAGGCTTCTAGTCTCGGTCATGTACCGAGAGTATCCACTGTCCAAATATCAAATTGGAGTTTTGTTGGCCTTCAGACATACCTGAATTCATGAATCATTTTCCTTTAGGAAACCAAACTGATTTGGGTCCTTGGTTCCTTGTTAGCTTAACACCACCAGGAACTTTAACATTTTGAGTGGTCAGTCTCGCAATGTTAACTCATGGAGTTTCATATTTTACCGGATAAAACTAATGGTCCATGACAAAGTCATCAAATTTGGCATAGCACCAACAGTGAAACCTGTTGTACCGTCTCTTATTCTCCTACTTTACCTTTTGAATGGGATGTCTAACACTGGAAAACGACTTGGAGGAAGAAGCCTCAGGAGTACAACATACACAATGCTTCTTTTTCTCCTTGGCCTTGGGAACAATAGTTTTGGCTTTCAGAGCTCTCATGCCACTTAGTCCATGAACATAGAGATCATAACTGTTAAGGGTGATTTCTTCATAAGGTGCCTTGAACACACTTTCTCCTGAATCCCTAGGGTGGATCCACCCTTTGCTCCTTTTGACGACGTCCATGTATGTTGGCCTGACATAGTGAGCATAGGACGATTCAAAGTCATACTCGTTAGTCGGGAAGACTACCTTTTTGAAGATGGTTTGACTTTGAACTACCTTACCCTTATCCTTAGCAGCTTTATATCACATACTGATGTGATTCTTTGAGGCTGAGAATGCATCATAAAAGGGGAAGCACAGTATTTGGCTTCGAGAAGCTTTCTACCAGCTTCATTTCGACCGCTAACTTTTCTTCAAGCTCATTAAGGAATATCTCCTTTTGAGACAATAGCTCAGTCGAGTCCTTTAGTTCCTCCTTCAGGGATTAGACTTCATCTCTAAGAGGAGTTAATTTTTCAATTTCCTCCCTCAGATTTGATTCCACTTCTTTTAGGGAAGCAATCTATTTTGATTGCACTTTGACTTTCTTTCAGCATTTGTCAAAGGACTTCAATAAGACTTGATACTGAGCCATTAAATCAGAATCATCCTCTTCAAAGTAGTAGACTTCATGGCCATCTGAGGCAGTTTCTGGATCAGAAAGAAGAGTGTGAGAGTTTACCTTTCCGTTGTATTCAGATTCTCCTTCATTCTCATTGAAAGTCCACCTAGTGTCAACTATGTGCACCTATGGGGGGGGGGGGAATAGGTGACGTGTAGCGCTTTTGCGGAATTTATAATAGTACCTGCACAATAAAGATAAACAGCACAGCACACACAAAACACAGGCAATTTATAGTGGTTCCCCGACTTGGGTACATCCACTTTCCCCCTTCGACCTATCTCCCAACAAGGGACGACTCGGTCACTTCTCCAACAGGATTGAAATCCAATCCTTGCACTATTGGAAGGAACCCTTCCACACGTAGGAGTCAACACTCCCACAAACCGGGTTGCACCCAACCCTTACAACACGGAACAATCGTTCCTTTTCAACAAAAGTAAAATAGGATGTACACGAGATACAAACTTCGTTTGGAGACTTCGGTGTTCCTCTTCGTTCGACGACGTGTTCGTGAAGTTAACGAAGAGTCTACAACCTTGGTCTCTCTTGGAGAGGATCTCCCGGAACCGGCGGCTGCAATCCGAGCGGCGGCTTGGTTCAGGATCGGCGGCAACGAAGGTGCGCGGCTGCAGTACTTTGAGATCCAAACTTTGTTGCGAAGCAAACTAGGTCTACCAACGGTCACTCTAGGATCGGTCGTCTCGATCGATTCGGACGGGGGAGTTTTTCCCGGTCAACAAATCGAGAGACAAGAGATCTCTGGATAGACACGTGAGACTCAAGCTTTGCTAAGCTTCTGTCGCCGGAGATCACGAAGGAATCCCGATCGTTGACGGAGACCAACTAGCTCGAGCGCGACGGCGGCGGCGGAGATCTGATCGCGATTTTAGGTCTAGGTTTTTGCTCGGCTTCTTTCTGTGTGTATAAAGTTCAAAATACCCGTATATATACTGTAGAAACTACTAATTTGACCGTTGTGGGACCCACAAGAAAAATCCCGAAAACCGGTTCAAAATAGTCCAGCGGCAGAATCTGGTCCAGCAGTTTCCAGAGAAAACGCCAAGTAAAAATCGGCGAGAATCACAGGTGATTCTCGACGAATCGGCGAGAATCAGTTAGTGATTCTCGACGATTCGTCGATCACTAGTGATTCTCGACGGATCACTTTTTGATTCTCAACGAATGTAACTTGGTATCCAGGATCTGCTCTGCGATGGGTTCGGCGAGAATCACTAGTGATTCTCGCCGAATCTTACTTGGCACCGTTTTGAGGTAGCCGGAAAGAGTCGGCGAGAATTACTAATGATTCTCGACGATTCGGCGAGAATCACTAGTGATTCTCGCCGAATCGGCGAGAATCACTTGGTGATTCTCGTCGAATTATACTTAGACGAATTTTCGTCTTTCCGCCCAGGAGCTGCTCCTCGATCCATCCGTGCTCCTTGTCTTCTCTTGCATAAACACGGTCCTGTACTTGAAAGTAAGTGCACTCCAATAGAGAGAGTACACGTAGGCCAACACACTGATCTGCTCAACGAGGGATTACGTCGTGCAGACCCGTGTATATTGACCTACTGCACCCTGACATTGGTGTGCACTTAGCGTGGAAGAACTGCAAGCACAACTTAAAGGATTTTATCAAATACATTGTCTATTCACCTTAGCTTGTCCAGGGGCTTCTTCAAATCAGGTACATTGTGGATACAATACCCAACAATCTCCCCCTATTTGAAGAAGCCTAAACCCTACAAGCTAAGGTGAATAGAGCAAATGGGAATG
Organism: Platanthera guangdongensis; assembly: GCA_039583875.1. Classification (NCBI taxonomy): domain Eukaryota; kingdom Viridiplantae; phylum Streptophyta; class Magnoliopsida; order Asparagales; family Orchidaceae; genus Platanthera; species Platanthera guangdongensis. The sequence goes on from CM077164.1 coordinate 45,659,680, forward strand.
AAAACCATAAACTTAAAAGTGAGTTGAGTGAGTTATCCATTACCAATACCATTTTCTTGGGAGCAAGCTTGGAGCCACCTTAGCCTTAGCTAATCTCCCCCTTTTCGGCTTCTGCAAATCGGGGTCGGTAGCATGTGACCCCTTGCTCCCCCTCAGTTCTTGCGTCTGTGCTCACACTTGAGTGCCTTGCTCCCCCTCAGATCCTACATGAGCCTGGAGCTTCTGTAGTCTTCATTCCTCATAATTGAGCATCCCCAATTCAGTCTTGAAAAGATTGAACTTGGCCTCGTCTAAGGGCTTTGTGAATATATCAGCAATCTGCTTGTCCGTGGGGACATAACAGAGAGAGATGTCCTTGTTCTCCACGTGCTCCCGAATGAAGTGGTAGCGTACTTCAATATGCTTCGTCCTGCTGTGCGACACTGGATTGTTGGCAATTGCAATTGCACTGGAGGAGTCGCAGTACATTGGTATTTCCTTGAACTCAAGGTCGTAGTCGGCTAACTGGTTTCTAATCCATAGGAGTTGTGCGCAACAGCTGCCGGCCGAGATGTACTCAGACTCTGCTGTGGAGGTTGCAACACAATTCTGTTTCTTGCTGTTCCATGGGATAAGCCTCCTGCCGAGGAATTGACACGTCCCGGAGGTGCTTTTCCTGTCATCCCTACTTCCTGCAAAATCAGCATCTGAAAAGCCTATTAGCTCGACATTATTGTTTCTCGGGTACCACAAGCCAAGATTGGGAGTACCTTTAAGGTATCTTAGAATTCGCTTTGCAGCGACATAGTGAGATTCCTTAGTGTTCACCTGATATCTGGCACAGACACATGTGGAGAACATGATATCCGGTCTACTGGCAGTAAGGTAGAGCAGGGATCCAATGATGCTTCTGTATTTGGTTTCATCGAAAGGTTTACCTTTCTCATCCTTATCCAGAGACATGGTGGATCCCATTGGAGTCCTCATAGAGGTTGCACTCTCCATACCGAATTTCTTTAGGAGTTCATTTGTGAACTTCGTCTGAGAGATGAAGATTCCATCCTCAGACTGTTTCACTTGAAGTCCTAAGAAATACTTGAGCTCCCCCATACTGCTCATTTCAAACTTTCCTTGCATAAGTTTAGAAAACTTTTTGCAAAGATTGCTGTCCGTTGAGCCGAATATTATGTCATCAACATAGATTTGCACCAGCAAAATCTTGCCTTTGACTTCCCTGAGAAACAATGTTTTATCTATTTTACCTCTAGAGAACTTGTTCTCAAGAAGAAAACTAGATAAAGTCTCATACCAAGCTCGTGGAGCTTGTTTCAACCCATATAAGGCTTTATTAAGAAAATAAACATGATTAGGATAAGTAGGATCGACAAAACCTGGGGGTTGAGCGACGTATACTTCCTCTTTCAGGTCTCCGTTCAAGAATGCTGATTTCACATCCATTTGATAGACTGTGAATCCTTTGTGTGAAGCATACGCCAGGAACAATCTGATTGCTTCGAGCCTTGCTACTGGTGCGAAGGTCTGGTCGAAGTCAATCCCCTCCTCCTGTCTGTAACCTTGAGCCACCAGCCTTGCCTTGTTCTTTATGATGACACCATGTTCATCCAGCTTATTTCTGAAGATCCACTTGGTGCCAATCACATTCTGCTTGTATGGTCTGGGAACAAGCGTCCAAACATTGCAACGTTCGAATTGATGTAGTTCATCTTGCATGGCCAGAATCCATGCCGCATCCTTGTTCGCCTCGTCGAACTTCTTTGGCTCTACCTGTGACAGAAAGCTAAGATGCAATACTTCGTTAATAGTACCTCTTCGAGTTCTGACACCGACACGAGGATCTCCGATGATCTGATCTCTAGGATGATCCCTCACGTGCCGGAGCTCTAGAAGTCTGGCGTCTGGAGCTTCAGCTACTTCTTGGGCTTCTCTTTCTTCCAAGAAATTTGTTCCATTTTGATCTTCAACATTTTCAGATGACGTGGAGGTGGAGACTTTGACGTACTTAGGAGTGTCATCTTTAGCGGTCTCATCCAGACTCAGCTGTTCCAGTCGTGCACCTGCATCTTCAAGAATACCACTGGAAGAATTGCTGTTAAGCAAACTTCCTTCATCAAATACAACGTTTATTGATTCTTCTACCACTAGGGTTTTCTTATTGAAGACCCTATATGCCCGACTGTGGGAACTATATCCCATGAATATGCCTTCGAAGCATTTTTCACCAAATTTAGTACGCGGGTACTTCCCATTATTCAGAACATAGCATCTGCAACCAAAAATTCTTAAGTAGGACATGGTTGGTTTTCTGCCTTTCAGTAGCTCGTAAGGCGTCTTACGATGATGCTTGTTGATCAATGCTCGGTTTTGTACATGACAAGCTGTATTGACAGCCTCTGCCCAAAAGTATTCCGGGAGAGAAGCGTCTTTCAACATTGTCGTGCACACTTCAATGAGAGTTCTATTTCTCCTCTCCGCAACTCCATTTTGCTGAGGAGTGCGCGGGGAGGAAAACTCATGAAAGATACCTTGTTCTTCACAAAATTCTGTCATAGCACCAGACTCGAATTCTGTTCCATGGTCACTTCTGATTTTGACCACTGAGCAGTTAAATTCGTTCTGAACCTGCTTGACAAAACTAGTGAAGATGTCAAACGTATCTGACTTTCGTTTCAAAAAGAACACCCATGTAAACCGAGAATGATCATCAACTATCACTAGCGTATATGACTTGCCTCCCAAGCTATGAACTTGCATTGGACCAAACAAGTCCATATGTAACAGGTAAAGACATCGGGAAGAGTCTTTGTCTGCAATGCTCTTAAAGGTAGCCCGAGTCTGTTTGCCCATCTGGCATGCAGGACAGGGGCTATCTTTGATGCACTTGATACTGGGAGCATCCCTTACTAAGTTCTTAGAAAATAGCATACTAATTGTCTTGAAATTAATATGTGCCAATCTCTTGTGCCATTGTTCACAAAGAGATGCATTGCCTGTTGCCACAAGGCATACGGGGGTAGAAGAATCTAAACTGAGAAAATCTAAGCAGAAGATATTTCTGCTCCTAATGCCTGATAATACCGTCTCAGAAGAGGTACGTGAAATTATCAGACATTTATCTTTGCAGAACTTAACGTCATAACCTTTGTCACATAACTGACTTATACTGATCAGGTTATGGTTTAACCCTTCAACATAAGCCACGTCGGAGATAGAGATTATACCGTTGGTTATCATACCGTAACCTCTGGTGACTCCTCGATCTGACCCTCCAAAGATGACTTTGGGTCCATTCTCAACTGGAGTGTAATCACGCAGCAGGCTTCTTGTCCCAGTCATATGCCGGGAGCATCCACTGTCCAAATACCAGATCGGCGTTTTGGTGGCCTTTGGACATTCCTGCAAAACAAAATTAATTTGCCTTAGGAACCCAATCGAACTTGGGTCCTAGATTCCTGGTTAGCACACTCCCCCTCGGTTGGTTAACCCTACGAGTGGTCGGCCTCGCATTGTTAACATGGGGAGTCTCGTAATGCCTTGGATTAAACCAACAATCCACGACAAAGTGACCAACTTTGCCACAGCACCAACAGTCGAATCTGCTGTACCTCTTCCTAGGCTCCTGCCTTACCCTGGGAACGATGGGTACAGCTGGGGCCTTAGATCTGGAGGAGGAGCCCTCATGGTGACAGCAGTAACATGACTTCGTCACCTTTTGTATAACAGGCTTGGCTTTTGGTGCCTGCTTTCCATTATGGCCGCTAGAGAACGAACCATAATTTCCCATGTGGATTTCCTCATAAGGTGCCTTGAAGGTACTCTCACCGAAGTTCCGGGGATAGGTCCAACCGTCATATTGGCTCTTTGGCTTTGCAACCGAGGGCCGGAAATGATGGCCAAATGTTGACTCAAAGTCATGTTGGTTGCAAGGAAAGCCAGGCTTTCTGAACGCAACAGGACTAAGCAGAGCCTTTCCCTTTTCATCAGCAGAGGCCTTCTTGACGGCCTTATTCTTCCTCTGGTTCCTGTTTCTCCTTGAGGAGGAACTAGATACCCCTACATGTCCCAAGCCAGCTCCCTTGGCCTGAGCAGAGAAGGTATCAACAACTGGAAGAACTGTTTTTGGCATGGAGAAGCTCTTGACGATCTTCCTTTCTGCCGCAAGTTGTTCTTCCAATTTGTCGACTTCCTCCTGCTTAAGGTCAAGGAGCTTCAGAGATTCTGAGTGCTTTGAGGTCAGGTCAAGGTGCTCCTGTCGGAGAGAGATCAAACTGGTGACCTCTTCCCTTAGGGAAACACACTCACCCTTAAGGAATTTTACTTCCTTTCTCTCCGCCTTCAATCTCTTACGGCACTCCTCGAAGGTGTTGAGCAGAGGCTCATACTTCTCGAGGAGCTCAGCTTCGCGGGCCGAAAGGCTATCTTCAGGTTCATCATCCTGAGACTCATGATCAGAGTCAGAGTCGGAGAGAGGGGTGTGAGTTTTTACCTTCCCAGTAAATGGGGGACATTCTCCTTCTGAGTCGGAGCGACCCACCAGCCCGAAGTAGGCTTCCTCATCATCACTGGAGTCTGAGGAATCAGACTCACTCAGTGTCTTTGGCCTTCTGGCGATGTAGCTCCGCTCCTTCTTCTTATCTCTGGAGGATTTGAGCTCCTCTCCTTTCCCTTTTTCTCTTTTGCTTTGATGGCAGTCGGCCACGACGTGTCCTGGCTTATTGCATCCAAAGCAAATAATGTCAGAAGAGCGATGTTTGTTAGGTTTAGATACATACCTGTCAGAAGAATAATTTTTCTTCTGATGCCTGGAGGAGGAGCTGTCTTTCTTTCTTTGATTCCTCATCTTGAGGAACTTCTTGAACTCTCGGGTGATGAGGGAGAAATCCTCCTCCGACAGCTCTGAGCCGGAGGAGCATGGTTCAGAGTCCTCCTCCTCTTCCTTATTCCTTGCACGGTAAGACACCGCACCCTTGCCTTTTCTGGAATAACTGGCTTTTAGAGCCACAGTCTTTTCTTTTGCAGCAGCCTTCTCTGCTTCTTCCTCTGCTTTCCTGGTGTTCAGCTGAAGCTCATAGGACATCAGCTTCCCAAACAGGATTTGTGGATCAGTTTCTGCTAGTCTGCCAAATTCTCTGATGGCGCAGATCTTTGTGTCCCATTCCTTAGTAAGGGACCTAAGGAATTTGTCATTGAGTTCACCATTAGTGAACACTCTTCCGTAGCCCTTGAGGGCGTTGACAATCTTTAGGAAGTTCTCGTAGGTGACTCCGATCTCTTCCTTAGGCCCTTGCCTGAAGGCCTCATATTTTTGGTTCAGGAGGGATCTCCGATCATCCCTCACTTCATTCGTGCCCTCCATTAGGATGATCAGGCACTGCCAGATCTCCTGTGATGTCCTGCAGTTGCTGAAGTTTTGCATCATAGAATCATCAACTGCGCTCACCAGAATGTTTCGTGCCTTCTTGTCCAGTCCCACTAGCACCATCTCGTCTTTGTCCATTTCAGAAAGTGTCTTCGGCACCTTCTTGGTGGGATCAATGGTGGAGGCCTTAGTGGGGACATAAGGTCCCTCCTCCACGATCATGAAGAGTCGAGGATCGACTGCTTCCATGTAGAACCTGATCCTTTCCTTCCAGATCGGAAAGTTGAGCCTGGTGCACACTGGGATCTTGCCAGAGAACTTGAGCCCGTCCATAGTAGATGTTTGTCTTCTTCTTGACACTAGGGGCAGGATTCAACTCAAGGTGTTAACCTTTTTGATGAGAAACCTCCCTCTGATACCACTTGAAAGTCCACCTAGTGTCAACTATGTGCACCTATGGGGGGGGGGGGGAATAGGTGACGTGTAGCGTTTTTGCGGAATTTATAATAGTACCTGCACAATAAAGATAAACAGCACAGCACACACAAAACACAGGCAATTTATAGTGGTTCCCCGACATGGGTACATCCACTTTCCCCCTTCGACCTATCTCCCAACAAGGGACGACTCGGTCACTTCTCCAACAGGATTGAAATCCAATCCTTGCACTATTGGAAGGAACCCTTCCACACATAGGAGTCAACACTCCCACAAACCGGGTTGCACCCAACCCTTACAACACAGAACAATCGTTCCTTTACAAGAAAAGTAAAATAGGATGTACACGAGATACAAACTTCGTTTGGAGACTTCGGTGTTCCTCTTCGTTCGACGACGTGTTCGTGAAGTTAACGAAGAGTCTACAACCTTGGTCTCTCTTGGAGAGGATCTCCCGGAACCGGCGGCTGCAATCCGAGCGGCGGCTTGGTTCGGGATCGGCGGCAACGAAGGTGCGCGACTGCAGTACTTTGAGATCCAAACTTCGTTGCGAAGCAAACTAGGTCTACCAACGGTCACTCTAGGATCGGTCGTCTCGATCGATTCGGACGGGGGAGTTTTTCCCGGTCAACAAATCGAGAGACAAGAGATCTCTGGATAGACACGTGAGACTCAAGCTTTGCTAAGCTTCTGTCGCCGGAGATCACGAAGGAATCCCGATCGTTGACGGCGACCAACTAGCTCGAGCGCGACGGCGGCGGCGGAGATCTGATCGCGATTTTAGGTCTAGGTTTTTGCTCGGCTTCTTTCTGTGTGTATACAGTTCAAAATACCCGTATATATATACTGTAGAAACTACTAATTTGACCGTTGTGGGACCCACAAGAAAAATCCCGAAAACCGGTTCAAAATAGTCCAGCGGCAGAATCCGGTCCAGCAGTTTTCAGAGAAAACGCCAAGTAAAAATCGGCGAGAATCACAGGTGATTCTCGACGAATCGGCGAGAATCAGTTAGTGATTCTCGACGATTCGTCGAGAATCACTAGTGATTCTCGACGGATCACTTTTTGATTCTCAACGAATGTAACTTGGTATCCAGGATCTGCTCTGCGATGGGTTCGGCGAGAATCACTAGTGATTCTCGCCGAATCTTACTTGGCACCGTTTTGAGGTAGCCGGAAAGAGTCGGCGAGAATTACTAATGATTCTCGACGATTCGGCGAGAATCACTAGTGATTCTCGCCGAATCGGCGAGAATCACTTGGTGATTCTCGTCGAATTATACTTAGACGAATTTTCGTCTTTCCGCCCAGGAGCTGCTCCTCGATCCATCCGTGCTCCTTGTCTTCTCTTGCATAAACACGGTCCTGTACTTGAAAGTAAGTGCACTCCAATAGAGAGAGTACACGTAGGCCAACACACTAATCTGCTCAACGAGGGATTACGTCGTGCAGACCCGTGTATATTGACCTACTGCACCCTGACATTGGTGTGCACTTAGCGTGGAAGAACTGCAAGCACAACTTAAAGGATTTTATCAAATACATTGTCTATTCACCTTAGCTTGTCCAGGGGCTTCTTCAAATCAGGTACATTGTGGATACAATACCCAACACTCATCGGTGTGTGCTATTAGCCCTGTTAAATTTTCTCAACGTGGTCAGCAAGATAGCCCAAACGCCAAATTAATATCTTCGGAACTACCCAGTTCGCACGCTGAACCTGCGGAAAGCCCAAGGACTAGAGGTTGCACCCAACAAAACAATGGAAGCACAAGAAAGTCTTTTTATGCATTCACTTCTTTACAATCCGAGGCATACATAGCGAGACATGATTTCGCTAGTATTACAGCTGTAAACAGAAAGAACCAAAAAACAAGCCGGGCGGACAGCACCGGAGTCCGCCGAGACCGCGAGGTCGCCGAGACCGCCGAGACCGCTGAGCTCGCCCGAGCTATGCTGCAATCCGCCGAATACCACGGAGTTCGCCGAAGCCGCGAGGCCGCGCGGACACACCGTTATTCGCCTCCTGCTGAACCCGAACTGAGGAACTCCCCTACCCGCCTGAAGCCGGCGGACAGGTTATTGAAGCTGGCAAAGTTGAGACAGAACTGACAAGCCGCAGAGCGACCTCCTGCTGAGTCCGCAGAGACCGCACACTTCCAAGCACTGACCGAAGTCACAGCCAAACTCCTGGCTCCTTGAAGTTATTTGCGCGACCTACACACAGCAAACCGTCAGCCTGAAACAATCCGCGCGGACTGACAAACACAGACCGCAGCACTTCGCACACCCCAACTTACTGTTCACTCAAGTTACTTAGGTTCCTGCAGATGTGCCAGGGGGGTCCTATTTATAGGCCGGGTGAGGAGTGTGGTCACCGCCCAAGAGATAGCGACACCACCCCAGCCCGCGCGAATACAACCGACCGTCCGCTCAGTCCGCGAGGACTTAGCCGGTCACCAAGGGAAACCGCCAGGAGCTAGGCAATCAATGACGAACCCTCTCCAGTCCGCCTAAGCTAAGCGGACAAGGCACCAGCCCGCAAAGCTCCAACTGCTGCAGGACAACACCCTCTTCAATGGCAGTCCGCACCAACCCGAGGCAGTCCGCAAGACTCACACCTCAATCCGCCACAAGTCCACGACCAAAGGCAGACAGCAACAGTCCGCCCGGTCACAGCGGACTTCGCGGATACGACAGACACCATGAACTTGACACCAAGTGTGACCAAGTCCAAAACCATCAAGGGCCAGTGCGAGCATGGCGGACACAAAGTCCCGTCAGCCAAACACCCTAGCACAGACCGCCACCAGTCCGCGAGCACCTCGCACTTGTCCAACGCAGCAGCTTCCTGCCGGACTCCAAGAATCAGTCCGCCAATCGGTCTCCACAGCAAGACCTGCTGTAACACCAGAACTTGACAAGGCCTCAGCCAAGCTCTAAGCCCAGTCCGCAACAGCCCGCACCGCGGACACATCAGTCCGCAAGGCTTCCCGCGAACTCGAGCCAACCCGCCTATCGGCACAAACTTGCACCCGCGGCCTCTGAGCAATGCACCAGTCCGCAAGCCTCTCTATCCGCAGATACCAGGCCGCACCAAACCGCGGACTCCATGCAACAACCCGCTCAACACAGCCGGCTTCCACCAGACTTTCCACCAGGCCGCAAACCTCAGTCCGCTCAGTCCGCCCAGTCCGCCAAGGCTGTCCGCCACAGGCCGCGCGGCCTGTCCCGTCATCCACTTCCACTTCACAAATTTCAACACTCCCCCTTGAAGTGAGAAGTGGTGACCAAGCCCAGTAAGCTGCGCAAGCGTTCAAAGGGCCCCTTTGACAGCGGCTTCGTGAAGATGTCAGCAAGATTATCTTCACTCCGAACATGCCCGACCAGCAGAGATCCTTCCAACACCTTCTCCCTGATGAAATGGTGATCAATCTCTATATGCTTGGTCCTGGCGTGACACACTGGATTGTTAACCAGCTTGAGAGCACTCTCATTGTCACCCCAGAGTAAAGTAGGCCCTTGCACTTCTTCATGAACATCCTCTATAAGTCTCCTCAACCAAATGGCTTCCCGAGCAGCCAAGGCCGAAGCCTTATACTCCGCCTCCGTGGTTGAAACCGACACCGAGTCCTGCTTCTTGCTACACCACGAGATACTAGCTGAACCGCAAGTGAACACATAACCTGAAGTAGACCTTCGATCATCCGAATCACCGCCATAGTCAGCATCCGTGTACCCGAGCAACGCAAACTCCGCATCCCTTCCATAGAGGAGTCCCATCTCAGAAGTCACCTTGACATACTTCAGAATCCCCTTTGCCGCCAACAGATGAGATTTCCTTGGTTCAGCCATATATCGACTTACTCGGCCAACAGCATAAGCTATATCCGGCCTTGTAATCGTCAGATAGATCAAGCTCCCAACAAGAGCCCTGAACACCAAGGGATCATTAAGAACCCTTCCCTCATCTCGTCGAAGCTTTAGCCCAGGTTCCAGTGGAGTAGAGCACTTCTTCCCTTCGCCCATGCCAAACCGCTTCACAATACGATCAGCATACCCTTTCTGGCTAATGAGAATCCCGCACTCCTTCCTCTCCACTTCCAGACCGAGAAAGTGATGCAACTCTCCCAAGTCCTTCATCTCGAAGCGTATAGCAAGCTCAGCCCTGAGCCTTGCTACTTCCTCCTCCGAATTCCCTGTGATGATCATGTCATCCACATACAGTAGGACCAAGACTCTTAGCTCTCCCTTCTTCTTGACGAACAAGCTAGAATCCGAGTTAGAAGCAAAGTATCCACAGAATTGCAGGTACTCTGCAATCTTCCCATACCACGCTCTAGGAGCTTGCTTCAACCCGTAGAGAGCCTTCCTGAGTTTGCAGACATAGTCCGGATGCTTTTTAGAGACAAAACCAAGCGGCTGATCCATGAAGATGTCCTTGTCAATCTCTCCGTAAAGAAAAGCATTCTTCACATCGAGTTGCCACAACCTCCATCCCTTGCTAGCAGCCAAGGCGATCACCACTCTTACAGACGTCATCTTCGCAACTGGACTGAATGTCTCCTCATAGTCTTCTCCATACTGCTGTGAGAATCCTCTAGCGACCAGGCGAGCCTTGAACCGATCAATGCTCCCATCAGCCTTCTTCTTCAACTTATATACCCACTTGCAAGTAACCGGAGTAATGCCATCAACCTTGGGCACAAGGTCCCAGGTTTCATTCTTCTTCAAAGCATCAATCTCTTCCTTCATGGCACCTTCCCACTCCTTCACTCCAGTGGCCTCGTTGAAGCTTGCAGGCTCTCGCTCATCCAGATGACCTGCAAAGAAGCAGGAGACAAAGCTCACTGCATTCCCATCACAGTACCGAGCCGGTGGCTTAACCACCCTCTTCGATCTCTGAAGACATGGCTCCTTGCTCACGGCTTCCGTTGCTTCTTCAGGCTCCACTCCTACCTGGGGCAAGCATTGAGCAGTGCTCCCCCTGCTTCCTGAGCCAGAAGGCCCAGCCTCAGAGTACGAAGCAACAGGAGCTGCTGGTGAAACAGCAAGCTCCTCTTCCAAGCCTTCAGCAGCCTCCACCGGTGCTTCATCAACCTTGCTACTTCCGGTAAGCTCCACCGAGCCACCTCCATATGACGTCAGCTCGTCAAAGACAACGTCTCTTGACACCACGAACTTCTTCGTCACAGGGTCCATGCATTTCCATCCCTTCTTCCGCTCATCGTAGCCAACAAAGACAAGTTTCCTTGCCTTCGCATCCAGCTTTGTCTGTGAAGCATCCGGGACATGCACGTAGCAAGTTGAACCGAACACCCTAAGGTGTCCCGCACTCGGCTTCTCCTTCAGCAACAGCTCAACAGGAGTCTTCATGTTGATAGGGCTGAGTGGCATCCGGTTGATAACATAGGCAGCACAAGACATTCCCTCCGCCCAAAAGGACCTTGGGATATCTTTCGCATGAAGCCAGCATTTGCAGGTCTCCGTCAGATGACGGATCTTCCGCTCCGCTACCCCATTTTGTTGTGGAGTGTGAGCACAAGTAAGCTCTCGTTGGATCCCGTGCTTACTGCAGAAGTTAGAAAACTCGGAGGAAACAAATTCACCCCCGTTATCAGTTCTAAGCTTCTTAATCCGCAAGCCAAGCCGGCCTTCTACCAACTCCTTGAACTCCACGAACAAACGGAAGGCTTCCGACTTCTCCTTCAAGAAGTACACCCAAGTATACCTTGAGTAGTCATCAACCAAGACAAGCATGTATTTGCTTCCACCAAGGCTGGCAGTAACCGTCGGTCCCATCAGGTCGCCATGAATACACTCCAATGGTTTCTTGCTCCTTGTTTGTGAATTATCAAATGGAAGGCGATGTGCCTTGCCATATTGACAGCCCGCACAAACATGCCCATCACCAAAGGAGGACAACATCGGCAACCCTCTCACCAGACTTCTACTAGCCATCGCCTTCAGCTTGTCCATGCCAACATGCCCCAGCCTCTCATGCCAGATAGCCGCACTATCATTGGCTCTCATCCTATCAACATAGGCACTGGTGGAAAGAACAAACAAGTTCTTCACCCTCCTCCCAACATGAGCAACATCAGCCTTCACCGCTGATACGTTGCGAAGGAACCTCACGTCTGTTGGCCCAAACAGAACGTGATACCCAGCGTCCACCGCGTTGGTCACCGAGAAGAGGTTCTTCTTCATGCCCGGCACGTGATACACACTCCTTAACGTGAGTGGCCCCTGATCACTACCCAAAGACACGACCCCCTCCTTCTCTACTGCATAAACAGTATTATCAGCAGTGATAATAGCTTCATTACCTGAGTAAGCCTGCATGGAGGTGAACTTCGATTTGTCTCCGGTGAGGTGATGACCACACCCGGAGTCGACGATCCACTCGCTGTTGAAGTCCTCAGCAGATAAGGCTCGGACACAAGTGCCCGTCATGAAAGCTCCTCCCCATTCTGCTTCTTCACTTCGCGAGCAAGCTTCCTCCTTTCCCGCAGCATGCCCAGGCTGCAGTTTGACCTTGCAGTCCCGCTTGAAGTGCCCTCGCTGATGACACCGGTAGCACTTCAAGTTCTTCTTCCAGTCCTTAGGAGCATTGCTCCTCTCCGGCGGATACGAAGATGAAGTCTCCTTCTCAACAGCGGCCTGCACCTTCTTCTTCTTCTTCCCTTCCCATCCCTTCTTCTTGCCTGAGAAGAGAGCTTCGCTGCCTTCCTGATTCAGGTTCACTCCAGCCATCTACCTTGCTAAGCTCTCCTGCGAGGCAAGCAGATTCTCCAGCTCCAGCAGCGACGGCTGAGTAGCCCACCCTTGAACAGATGTGACAAAGGCCACATACTCCTTCCGCATGCCGCGGATAATGTGCCTTTTCATCTTGGCCTCAGAGATAGGCTCATCAGGATCTAGTGCCGACAGCTCAGCGCACAAGCTCTTCATCTTTAAGAAGTATTTGGAGATGGAAAGGTCTCCCTGAGTTGCCCTGGCCAACTCATTCTCCAGGAACTGCAGCCGCGCCACATTCTTCCTATTGAACAACTCATCAATGGTTGTCCAAATATCAGCAGCCGACTCACATCCAATGATGTGATCAAACAGTTCCGGAGAGACAGCTCTCTTCAGAACGAACTCTGCCTTAGCATTAGTTCTTCTCCAGAGCCTCACCTGCTCAGCAGTACCGAAAGCAGCAGTAACTTCCTGTCTGTCGTCTCCACCGACAACTTCCCACAGCTCCTCGCCTAGAAGATAACTCTTCATGCACGACTTCCACTTCTTGTAGTTAGTCGGCGTTAAGAGTTCAATGCCCAGACCTCTTGCTAAGCTTCCTTCCATTGCAACCACCTGTTGGTACCCTTCAGCAGCTCCGAGCAACAACACAGGTTGATCACCACTCAATCACTGAGTAACAACGCTGGTTGACCTCCGCTCACGCAACTGAACCTCCGCAACCTCAGAAACCTCGCTCTGATACCATGTTAAATTTTCTCAATGTGGTCAGCAAGATAGCCCAAACGCCAAATTAATATCTTCGGAACTACCCAGTTCGCACGCTGAACCTGCGGAAAGCCCAAGGACTAGAGGTTGCACCCAACAAAACAATGGAAGCACAAGAAAGTCTTTTTATGCATTCACTTCTTTACAATCCGAGGCATACATAGCGAGACATGATTTCGCTAGTATTACAACTGTAAACAGAAAGAACCAAAAAACAAGCCGGGCGGACAGCACCGGAGTCCGCCGAGACCGCGAGGTCGCCGAGACCGCCGAGACCGCTGAGCTCGCCCGAGCTATGCTGCAATCCGCCGAATACCACGGAGTCCGCCGAAGCCGCGAGGCCGCGCAGACACACCGTAATTCGCCTCCTGCTGAACCCGAACTGAGGAACTCCCCTACCCGCCTGAAGCCGGCGGACAGGTTATTGAAGCTGGCAAAGTTGAGACAGAACTGACAAGCCGCAGAGCGACCTCCTGCTGAGTCCGCAGAGACCGCACACTTCCAAGCACTGACCGAAGTCACAGCCAAACTCCTGGCTCCTTGAAGTTATCCGCGCGACCTACACACAGCAAACCGTCAGCCTGAAACAATCCGCGCGGACTGACAAACACAGACCGCAGCACTTCGCACACCCCAACTTACTGTTCACTCAAGTTACTTAGGTTCCTGCAGATGTGCCAGGGGGGTCCTATTTATAGGCCGGGTGAGGAGTGTGGTCACCGCCCAAGAGATAGCGACACCGCCCCAGCCCGCGCGAATACAACCAACCGTCCGCTCAGTCCGCGAGGACTTAGCCGGTCACCAAGGGAAACCGCCAGGAGCTAGGCAATCAATGACGAACCCTCTCCAGTCCGCCTAAGCTAAGCGGACAAGGCACCAGCCCGCAAAGCTCCAACTGCTGCAGGACAACACCCTCTTCAATGGCAGTCCGCACCAACCCGAGGCAGTCCGCAAGACTCACACCTCAATCCGCCACAAGTCCACGACCAAAGGCAGACAGCAACAGTCCGCCCGGTCACAGCGGACTTCGCGGATACGGCGGACACCATGAACTTGACACCAAGTGTGACCAAGTCCAAAACCATCAAGGGCCAGTGCGAGCATGGCGGACACAAAGTCCCGTCCGCCAAACACCCTATCACAGACCGCCACCAGTCCGCGAGCACCTCGCACTTGTCCAACGCAGCAGCTTCCTGCCGGACTCCAAGAATCAGTCCGCCAACCGGTCTCCACAGCAAGACCTGCTGTAACACCAGAACTTGACAAGGCCTCAGCCAAGCTCTAAGCCCAGTCCGCAACAGCCCGCACCGCGGACACATCAGTCCGCAAGGCTTCCCGCGAACTCGAGCCAACCCGCCTATCGGCACAAACTTGCACCCGCGGCCTCTGAGCAATGCACCAGTCCGCAAGCCTCTCTATCCGCAGATACCAGGCCGCACCAAACCGCGGACTCCATGCAACAACCCGCTCAACACAGCCGGCTTCCACCAGACTTTCCACCAGGCCGCAAACCTCAGTCCGCCCAGTCCGCCAAGGCTGTCCGCCACAGGCCGCGCGGCCTGTCCCGTCATCCACTTCCACTTCACAAATTTCAACAAGCCCAAAATAGGCTTCTTCATCAGAACTTGACTCACTTGAGTCACTGTCGCTGAGGGTTTTTGGCTTCTTCGCGATGAAGCTCTTTTCCTCTTTCTTCTTACTTCAGAAGGAATTCTTTTCTTCCTTCCTTCCCTCTTTCTTCTTGTAGGGGCAGTCGATAATCATGTACCCTCGTTTATTGCAATAATAGACACAACGCCAGTAGAAATATGTTTGTTTGATTTCTAATTATACATGTCATTGTAGCTTTTTTCGACTGATCACCATCCCGATATGACCTTCTGAAGTCGGAGGAGGATTGATTTTTCATTTGCCTCCTTTTGTTGAGCATCCTCTTGAAATGCTTGGAGAGAAAAGAGAACTCTCCATCAGACATTTTTGAGCTTGAGGTATTTGTCTCAGAGTCCTCCTGACCTTCAGAAGCTTGTGTCCTTACAGGTGACACAACTTTAAGTTTCTTTGAGCCTTCGACCTTCAGTGCTAAAGATTTCTCTTTGCTTAAAGTCTTGATGAGTTGCTCCTCTTTCTTCCTTGTGTTCATTTGTTGTTCATAGGAAAAGAGCTTCTAGAAAAGGTTTTGCGGATCAATATCAGGCAGATTTCCAAATTCTCTAATGGCCACTACCATAGTGTCCCAGTCTTTTGTCAGGGATCTTAGGAATTTATCATTGATCCCAACATTAGTGAATGTACGACAATAGTTTCTGAGGTCGTTGACGATTTTGAAAAACTTTTCAAAGCTATCTGTAATTGTATCTTTAGAGCCTTGCTTGAATACCTCATACTCTTGATTTTGCAGCATCGAGTTGTCCACTGCACTGGCTATGATATTCTTTGCCATTTTATCCAAGGATACTAGAGCAATCTCAACTTTGTTCAGATCCATCATCTTTTTCGGAACCATCATATTAGGATTTATAGTAGATGGTTGAGAAGGAACATGAGGGCCTTCTTCAAAAATCTGAAATATGCGGGGATCGACATCTTCCATGTAGAATCTGACTGTATCCTTCCATATAGGGAAGTTCTCCTTAGTGCAAACTAGCAACTTCATTGAAGACATATCCTTGCTTCTGTCCATTTCAGCTAAGTAGTGTCTCTTGACAACTAGACAGATCTTGTTTAAGGTGTTAACCTTATATCGAACAACTGATAACTTCCCAAAAAGAAGTTATCTAACCCAATTCTAGAATTAATATTCGTTATAAAATGCTTCAAATGATTTTAAATAGAATGGAAATAAAAGTTAATTCATATTTATTTATTTTGTGGCTAATTAGATCTTTTTCCATGGTGATATTGCAAGAAATGCCAAAGAAATCTGCTTGGAGAAAGAAATATGCCCAAATATAAAAACCAGGAAAGTAGGTCATAACGCGCTGGAAAGTAGGTTGCAAGGTCTGGACTAATTTTAAATTTCAAATTTCAAAAATTGCGCCATTTGCAATTTTGGAAAGAGGCGTCCTTTGGGGAAAGGGTTTGATGTTTTTTATGGCCGATTATTGAGGAATTATGATTCATTCATCATCTTAAGGAGAGAAGGCAAGAGAGAGACTTCATCATCTAGGGTTGGTGAAAATCCTCCATTGAAGAAGGGCGGCTAGAGCGAGGAAGACAACGGATCTCCGGGCGGATCGAGAGAGCGACTACGGAAGGAGAATCCTGCAGCATTTAATCGTTAAATCCATCATGTTTTGTAAGATTTCTCCAAACATTTCGCGGTTTTCTTCCCTCGCTATGAACTAATTTCCTCAATCTTGTGATGCGAAAGTACTATGTCTATTGTAATGAATGCTCTCTAGTTTCCCCTTTGTAATTGTTTGGTGAATGAACCTTTATTGAATTTATAATCTATATTCTGAAGCTTTGATCACAGTTTCGCCTTTTTACTACGCTCCATAAATCGAGAGAGGAGTTGCGTAAGTGTGGTATAGATTCCATATAGAACTTGAACAGAGAAAGAGATTTCCTCTTGGTGTTAGCAACTTTGGTTTTCAATCTTTAATCAGTTTCCTATTTCACCCGATAGGAAATAGAGGACTAGGGACCTCCGATATCGAGAGATACAGTTGTCTACTCTAAAATCGTTGCAAGGTTTTCCACCACTCATTTTCACAAAGTATCATTTATAAATTCATTGCAGTAGACATAGGAAATCACCGCACAAGATTACTTCTCCAATCTGAATTTAAAGTTTTCTCCTAAGGAACTATAGTTTATTTTAACTTATTTTGGAAATCCTTCATAATTTAGTTACTAAATCAAAATCATCATCTTGTTTCACTTGGATTTAGAGAAAAGGTATAACTAGTAATTGCAAGCATCGAATTCACCACCTCTCTGTGGAAATGATCTCTATTCACTCTTTATTACTTGAACCGGCACATGCACTTGCGTGTAATAGGCACACCTATTTCGGCCGTATCAAGTTTTTGGCGCCGTTGCCGGGGAGATTAAGGTTAGAAAAGAGAAAGAGATTTCTGCGTCTTTTAGTAGAATAAAAAATGTCTAGTAGTCAACCTAAATCACCTAGAGGTTGTGAATAGGTGAGTTCTGCGTTTTTTAGCGGAATAAAAAATTAGTGCAAATAAACACACATAAACACAGATAATTTATACTGGTTCCACGAGTTGGGTACGTCCATTGTCTCGCCTCGCCTATCTATCACGAAAGGCTAGATTCGACTACTTCACCTTTATCTCAGATTGAAAACAATCTTACAACTCGGAGCCTCAACTCCTACAAACTCAGAGACAACTCTCCTACCACTCGGATAACAACCTCTCTTACAAACTCAATCCTATAAACAAGGATCTATAACTCGGAGTCAAGACCTCCTACAATTGTACAGAAAGAGTTATACAAACTAATCTTCTTCAGATCTAAAAACTTTAGTCTTTTGTTCCTCCTCAAAGTAGAACTTGAAAGCCTTGAGGAAATAGAGAACTTGAAATCTTAAAGTCTTGATCTGGATAATAGGGATCAACTAGATCTGAGAAGAACTTGGACTTTCAGAGATCAGAGATCTAGCCGACACTCTTGAAGAAGAACGAATCGTGAAGAACTTCGTCGGTGGCCGAGAGAAAGTCATGAAGCTGATTCGCGTATGTCGACGGGAGCTTTCTGAAATTCCTCAATTTGGGCGATTAGCACGATTAGGGTTGAACGAAAATCACCCTAAGTATTTATAAGAACTCTTCTCTAATGGCTATAAATTCGTTCCATGCCGAGAAATCCGCGAGTTACTATACATGGCGGTCGAGATGAGCCGAGATGGAATTTTGTAAAAAGAAATAAAAAGTCCTAAGTCTTATTCGTCGAGTATCATCAAGTATATAAGGGTATACTCGTCGAATTGCTTCGAATCTCGACGAAAATGACTTAGACGAATCTAGACAAATCTAACTGAGAGGTCGGCGCATTCCTAGAGAGACTCGGTGAATTTAACGAATATCGACCAGCATACCCGACGAAGTCGACTAGTATCAAAAGATACTTTCAATGAATTCAACGAGTAGGCAAAGTGATACACGACGAATTTTACTTGGCCGATTCTTAAGGAAGCAGGAAAGATTCGTAAGGTTAATTCTTACGAATTCGACGAGTCTCAGTAGGTATACCCGACGAATTCGATGAGTATCAACAGATAACCTCAATGAATTCAACGAGTCAACTCTATGATACTCGATGAGTTTTCCTTAGAGAAAATTCTGTCCTTTTGAATACAACAACCCATTCTTCCTTGAATCTTCTAATGACTTGAAATAGAAGTACACTCCAATAGAGAGATTACACGTGGGTCATCACATTGGCCTATACAATGAGGGACTATATTATATAGTCCTGTGTTTCATGACCCACTATAACCTGACATTGGGTTGTACTTGGCAATATCTTCCTGCAAGCACATAACTAAAAACATGCAATCAAATACAATCTCAATTCATCTTAATTCAAGGGACACTTCTTCAAATCAGGGTTGTTGTGAACACAATACCCAACATAAACAATACTATCTTTATATGTCATGATATGCGGTGCAATGCAATGATTATAATGCAAGTCACCCACCCGACTCGGTGCGCATAGACCTTTCAAACATTCCCCACTTTTTGGAGGTAGCTAGCCTCTCAGGTACCAACCGTCCTGGCTCACGGTAGCAGTGGAGCGGGTATCTCAACCCTAGGTGGGTAAGCATACTACTAGGCCTAGACCTTACGTACGCCTCAATGCTAAGAACACAACACCGAATCCCTTACGCACTCTTGCTGGAAACTACTAGACTTTACGGTCAGGTGTGGGTTTAGGGGATAGTCCTCCAGACCTTAGTATAAACATCCTACTGGTGTCCCCTAAAACCTGCACTCCTCACCGGTGTCAACGTACTTTCGTCGGTATGAATACTAGACAAGTACCGAATGACCCATCACACAAACACAACCAGGTATGAAAATAAATACCCGAGCCTCCAGCTTTCAGGACCAACCCGTCCTCAAATCGTATGCATCACCGAGCCTTCAGCTTGCAGGTGAATTAGTTGGTAATATCACCAATCCATGTCTCCAGTTCCAGGACTAACAAGTCTCAAATCACTTCAACCCATACACGGGTGAGATTATTAAGTTATCCCTTCAACCTATTAGACTACGCTTGTTTAACGTTTAGTTATACATAGCAATTTAATGTTGATCTTGGACTTCCCGAGGTCTACTCGGTGAACGGATTGCAGTGGTACTAGGAACTATGATTGGATTAATCCCATCATTACCTTTCTCAAGATATTTAGTTTTGTTAGTGACTACCCTTTACCAAACCCTCTCACATAGTTACTCTTAGAAAATCTATGATGATTTGTGCTTCATATAGGGGAACGACGATATTTCGTTGATCCCAAACTTAACTACGCCCCTTAGGGTCCATGTACACTTTCTCAGACCACCTCTTGGTAAGTCCCTTAGGAGTCAAACCAACATCTCGTCAAGGTTCTAAAAGTACCCCAACCTGACTAGAACTAATTTGTATAGTATCTAACCATTGCCCCCTTGACTTTACTATATGCAACCCAAACGATCGATATAAGTCTAAGGGTTGTAACCATCAAATATATTCTCCAAATGACATACGATTAATTACAAGGGGTCTGAATACTCATTTATGAGGAAGTACCAAAGTTTCACAATTTTCTAAATTAAATTGACAATAATTAAATTTTCCTAAAATTTAAGTCACTTGTGGATTTGAACATGAAGTATCACTTCCATGTGTTCAAATAGTACCAAATAATTTCCACATGGTCACAATGATAAATAATATGTCTGAACCAAATTTCATATCATTACAATAAAATTTGATATTTAATTTCTAATTATAAAAATCTGATCCACTAGGTCATGTTACACATGAAGTACTATAAATATTCATCAAATAATTCCACAAAAAATACTGGAGGTTACAAATGATAAATAATTATTTAAACCATAAATTTATAATTTTATAACTCAATTTGAGCACACAATTATCTTAATAATATAGAAGGGATAAAAATGGTAATTATAACTGCAACCCTACGATTCTAATTTTCAAAAATTCCAATTAATTTATCTAATGTGTATCACTAAATTATTTTTATTGGCAAGTTTTCATAATTTTTTCAACTATTTTAGTCACCCTAATTTCATTAATACACGTGCATAATAAAATACTAATTAATTCATTTGCTAAGTAAATCAACTCAAAATGTTCTAAAACTTCATGAGAAGGTGTACTTTCATTAAATAAGTGCATGTATAAAATTTAACTGAATTTGACCAATCCAATCTTGCTAAATTCACAAGATTCACCTTTTGGCTAAATGCGCACCACATATCACAAGCCATAGCCTCATGCATTGGAATTACACCCACATGTAAAGCTCCAAATGACTTTGAATTTTTTCTAGTGATTTATATTTCCCTATTGAGACTCACACCAAAATTTGGGGTCCATCTAATTATTTTTCACCAAATTATTTCACTTTTATATAACATCACATTTTACCTAAAACTATAGGAAAATGTTGTTCAAAATTCCCAATTTTGGATAGTAGGTGTATCTAGTGTATATTCTTACATTCCCCAACATGCAGCCCTGTAACTTAAACCATTTAAAAGTTATTTAAGAAATATGAGTTGTCCCATCCTAAGGAACAGTTCCACTAAAACTATCCTATAAGAAGCTACACTACTCCAAATGGGCTGATTCAAGTCTCTAATTAAAGTTAAGATAGAGTACTACAACATTCATGTTGGGAAATTGTCATTATTTGGCCCCTAAAGGCCTCATTGTTTAGCATCAAAAAGTGCATATTAAAGGGCAAAATACATTATATTATATTTAATAATTAATATATTAAACTATTGGACGGTTGTGATTTCGTCTACCTCCTCCAGCCAAAAGTTGGGATCAACCCGACCTGGAGCTTTTCTACAACCATTTGCCATCAAACTGACCACTTCCCCGGCCGGCCACCGCCACCACCACCTCTATTGAGGTGGTGGTTATCGCCCGACGGTGATTTGGCCACCGGAGGTGGTGGTTTCTGGCGAACCAGCCACCATGAATTTTTCCAAAAATCTCCATTTTATCACATTGGATCGGACTCTATTGAGCATGATTTCTCTCCTATTGGATCTAGGATTCTAGCGCAGAGGGAGGGGAGGATGAACAAACCTGATTCGGAGCTTGGTGGTGACTACTCTGGCGAGTGGCCATGGTGGTGGTGTTTTCCTACGATCCTCCTCCCAAATCTGATTCTCCACCGATTGCAGTGATCCAAGAGTTGATTTCGACTGCTTGAGGGCTTCTGAAGGTGATGAAAGGGTCGAATGGTGCTCCGGAGGGGTATTTATGGAGTTGCCATGAATGGGTGTGGTAGGCCATGCTATTAATGGCCATCCTTGATGATGGTTGACTGTAATTGATGGGATTCTCCTCCCAAGCATCAGGGGAGATGAATGGTTGGCTTAGGGAAGAGGAAGGGTGTGCCCCATGGCCTCCGTCCATTTATTTCTTCCTACATTAATATTTTGGGGGGGTTTTCCAATTTTCACCCCATTAATCTCATGAAACTCCCAAATCAGAATATATTAAATAAAATAATCTTAGTGGGTTGTATGATGGGCCTTGGACAAAGACTTAGCCTATATAAAATGGACTAAGCCTTTATTTCTCTCATTTAGGCCCCACTTTGACCATAGTTGACTTGGGTGGTTGACGTGGTCAACTAATGGGTTTAATGGTCCCATGGGTTAGTCTTGGGTCCTATGACACCTACTTGTGCTTGTTGGGCCAAGGTCGGACCTCAATTGAGCCAATTTATCCAAAAGGTGTAGGTTTGACCAAAATTGGCCTAGTTTTAACTTTGGTCAATTTAGAGTATTTAACAGCATTATGATGAGATATTATAAGGCTAGGGGTGAGCTCAATTTGACCATAAGAAGTCTAATCGAGCCAATTCAGGTTGAGTTGACCAATTTTGAGTTAGGGTTGAATTTTGTCAATTTGGCCAATTTGGTTGACCTAGTCATGAGTCCATTAGTCAATTGCCTCCCCTTTAGGGTTAGAGAGGTGTTAAGGAGCTTACTTTGAGGTGGTAAGTTCATTTGGGTGTAAATAGGCCTTGTTTGACTTGTGCACATAGCAATTTTTATTAGCTCAATGAGTTCTAGGGTCGTCTCCTTGACCTAACTCGCCACTCAAACACTATGACCAGCAACAGGGTCTAGAAGGGCTACGGATGCTACAAGATCAGTCGTGCCCTTGATTGCGTGCTTTTGCACAACTTAATCTTGTCAAGATGGGGTGGCGTATGCATTGGCCGCTCAATTGGACATTCTTGTTTTGATCATTGTATTCTTTTGTTTTTCAATTTCAGGCTTTAAAGTGTCTTGGGAGACCTATGCGTCTGCGTTTGTCACTTATTGTTAACCAAATTGTGATTTGGAGAAAGAGATATAGGTTACCTGCTGATATTGAAGTAAGAATACCCCATGTTGAGGAGAGAGTCCAGAATCCCCCAGGAGGTTGGTTGATGGTTTGCTAGACCACTTTGAGATCTGGCTTCCATTTTCCACCATGTGAGGAGGTGATTGATATTTTAAAGTTATATGGTGTTCTGATGTCCCAGTTTACGCCACTTGGGATGACGCGCCTTATAGGATCGGTCGTATTTTTTAGAGAGCATGACTCAAAATTTTCCTTGAACTGGTTCAAAAATTGGTGCGATCTACGCGTTGATGGTGGCGGCCGTGTTGAGATATACAACAACAAAAGTTTGCTTAATTTTGAGAATCGTGTGGATTTCTGCCATAAGAACACCTAGTTTGGATATATCAGGAACTCCTGGGGCCTGTTAGAACTGTGGAACTCGCAACCTGACTGTTGCCATCGCAGAAGGTGAAAGAGCGGGATTTCTCTCCAACACTTTGATTTACTGAACCTCAGAAGTTGGCTAATCATTTATTCAGCATGTCTTTGTTCATGGTGGAGAAACGTCTATTGTAATGCGGACTATCCACCGACCCTGAGCATGCAGTCGAGGCACCTTTAGTATGTGATCAAAAAAGAAAGCTTATTGTGGCAAATTGTAGTGATGCGGGTGCAGAGCCTCCATTTTCCTCAAAGTAGAAAGTTTCTCAAGTTGAGGTATGTTGGAACCCATGGTCCACATCTCTTTAGTTTGAAAATTTTGAATCCCAAGTTGTATTTGATCATACTTGTGTTGGGTGTTGTGTACAGATTTACAGTAATGAAGAATGAGATTTCCAATCTCTATGACCTACCATCGGGCGTTAGCTCAACCGCTGGGGCTAACAACGCGAGAATAAAGTTGAGCGCGCAATGATGTCTCTCTGTGACCAACCGCCGGGTGCTAGCCCTATAGCCGGGTGCTAGCCCTATAGCCAGGCGCTAGCCTTACAGCCGGGCGCTAGCCTTACAACCGGGTGCTAGCCCTACTACCAGGCACTAGCCCTACCGTCGAGCGCTAGCCCTACCGTCGGGCGCTAGCCTTCTTGACAACCGTCGAATCAATTGCGTCGAGAAGAAACCGCTACCGCCGGGTGATAGCTATTACCGCACCTCGTGTAACATCCCTCACACTTCTAGGTCTCCTAAAGTCAGGGTTAGGGCTTGAGTGGTGCATGGAGGCCCTAGTGTGACCCTAGCTCTGCTTGAACTTAGGGAAACTGCTATGTGCACCCCCAATGTGCACAAGTCAACCTAGGCCAATTCACACTCACATGAACTTACCACCTCAAGGCAAGCTCACTAAATCTTCCCTAACCCTAAGAGAGAGGCAACTAAGTAATGAACTCATGGCTAGGTAAATGAAGTGGGCGAAATCGACCAAAGTCAACTTTAGGTCAATATAGGTCAAACCTTCACCTAAGAGGTCCCATTGGCCTCAAAACCTAAAATTGACACCATTACTAGCCTTGTAATGTCATTAGGGACCAAGTTGACCCAAAATCCCCATCATAGGGTCGCCAAGTTGACCAATTTGGCCAAAGTCAAACTTGGCCCTATTTAAGTCAAAATCACACTATTTGGCAAAGTGGGCCCAATTGGGGCATCACCATGATCCAATTAACATTGGGTGATGTTAATGGGCTCAAGACACACCCCTTGGACCAGTTAACCTATCAAGTTGACCAAAGTCAACTCCAAGGTAAACCATGGTCAAATTAACGCTAAAGGCTAAATGAGAGCCCAAGCCAATTCAAGTGGGCTAAGGCTTTGCCCAAGGCCCATCAAAGGCCCACTATAATTTCAGATTTATTTAATCTGATTTATGATTTTAATTCGGGGTTTAATGGGGTAATTAGGAGGAAAGTTTCATTTGGAGGGGGAAATAATGGAGGGAGGCCAAGTGGCACTCCCTTCTTCTTCTCCAACCCCTCCTTTTATCTCCCCTGCTGAAGAGGAGGAGGTTTCCAACATTTATAGGTCGGCAAACACCAAGGAGGGCCTTTAATGGCCATGACCATAACTCCAAAAACTTAGATCTCCTATATAGAGGCCCCTAAAGCTTAATTCGACTCTTTCATCTCCTTCAGAAGGCTCAAGCAGTCAAAATCGACTCTTGGATTGCTGCAAACGGTGGAGAATCGAGATAGAGAGATGTTCGCCGGAAAACACCAAAACCCATGGCCACCAGCTAGAGTAGCCACATCCAAGCCTAAAATCAGGCATGTTTCTCCCCCTCTCCCCTTGTGCTAGCATCCTAGATCATAGGATTTGAGATCAAGTTTAATTGTGCTGTATTCAATTTTGAAATTCCATGGAAAACGAGCTTTGGGCTTCCTCTCGGGTTCACTGGAAACCTCCCCTCCGACAACCGAGCCGCCGCCCGGTGATAGCCCCGACCTCAATGGAGGTGGTGGCTGCGGTGGCCGGGCAGGGAGGGGGCTGGATCACCGGGAAATGAGTTTTTAAAAGCTTTCAGGTTCGGTCAATCATGACGTTTGCTGATTGGAGAAGATGAACAGATGTCGTTCAAAACTTTGAATTATTATTATATATTAAAGTGTATTATTTATTTCTTTGAATTAGACTTTTTGAAACACAAAAAGGAGGCACTTAGGGGCTGAACCATGAAAATGTCCCAACATGAACAAGGTAGCCCTTTGAGTCCAATTTAATTATAAATCGAAATCAAGTCATTTGGAGTACTATATCTCCCTGGAGGGCAATTCTTGTGGGACTGGTCCTTAGGATAGGATAGTCACTGTTTCCTTAATATCTTTTAATTTGCTAAGGGGATTGACATGAAATTTGGGGCATGTCAGAATATACCATAGATACACCTATAGTCCAAAAATATAATTTTTCATATAAATAGTTTATTTTAAATAATGTTAATTATTTTAATCCCAAATTGTGGTGAAAGGTTCATTATGGAGGTATAAGGCCCTAGTAAAATTTTCAGGTCCTTTGGACCCCTGTAGGTTGGTGAATCTCACTTGCAAGTTGTCATGTTGTATATGAATGGTGTGCATTTAGCTAAAAGGTGTATCTTGTGAATTTAGCAAGATTGGCTTGGTCAAATCCAGTGAAATTTTATGCATGCAATTATTTAGTAAAAGTACAGCTCCTCATGAATTTTTAAAATATTTGGAGTTGATTTGCTTAGAAAATGAATTAATTAGTGTTTTTGTTACGCAAATGAATTAGTGAAATTAGAGTGACTAAAATAGTTGCAAAAATTATGAAACCATGCCAATAGCAATGATTTAGGCTCCGTTTGGGAGGACTTATTTTCACCGGTCAAGCGGTCATGACCGCATGAACCAGGACTTAATTAAGATGCGATTCATGCGATCGTGACCGCTTGACCGGTGAAAATAAGTCCCTCCAAACGGAGCCTTAGTATGATAAACATTGGATAAATTAATTAGAAATTTTGAAAGTCATAATCTTAGGGTTGCAGTTATAACTACCATTTTTGCCCCTTCTATTTTATTGAGATAATTGTGCTCAAATTGAGTTATAAAATTATACATTTTTGGAACTAATAATTATTTATCATTTGTAATCTCCAATAATGTTTTTGGAAATATTTGATGAATATTTATAGTATTTCATGTGTAACATGACTTAGTGAATCAGATTTTTGTAATTAGAAATTAAATATCAAATATTATTGGAATGATAGGAAATTTGGTTCAGAGTTATTATTACTCAACATAATGTTAGGATAATTTTATGTTGTTGGTTTGATGAAAAAAAGTGACACTTCTTGTTCAAAATCACATGTAGCAATAATTTGGAAAAAATATAATATTTTTTTGATTATTTTAGGAAAATTATAAATCTCTAGAATTAGGCCTGAGATGTCATGATAGGTCTGAGGAAATAATATTAGGTCCTAGGGTCAAGTATTTGGAGGATTCCTATTCATACACACAAGCAAGATCATGTGGTCAGTATTTGGCAATTTTGGAAAATTTGTGTTTTCAGCAGTTGTTAGTTGAGAGAGAGAGAGAGAGTGATATTTTATGATGTTTATGCGCTGGGCATAAGCCTTTTTTCTTGTAATCTTTTATTATCTCATGTAGACCTTTACTTAAATATTTATATATCTTTATTGTGATACGTGAGCTTGTTTTACTTCTTCCTTTGTTGGTTGTGAATGATCGTCTTTGCCGGCAGGGCCGCTGCCATGTGGAGGCAACTAATTTGTAGTTGATGTCATTGTAAGGCAACGATCATGGGCATAAAATCTCTCCTCGGTCGTGCCCAATTTTCGGGAGGGATTTTACAGTTGGTATCACCGTACCACGATCATAAGCAAAATAACTCCACAAACCACCGGGTCACCCCGATCGAGCTTCAGTTTGCAGATAAACTAAGCAGCGGAAGCTATGGTGTGCCCATATGAGAAAATCACATCTTTTGTCCACATAAATGAGATGTGTACAACCTTATTTAACTATTTAATTGTTTCAAACTGCAGGCTACAGTTCTCCCTTTGCGAGTTGCTCTTCCTTTTCAGAAGTCAAAGTTGGGTCGGACTCTCACGGCCATCCTGGATGCCTTTAGAGCTCAGCAGGTTCCAGCAAAACAGCTGAACCTGAGCTCAAACTGGCTGACTACCTTCTAAGGCCTCTCCCCTCCGACTTACTATGCGATAGAGATGACAGATAAGATGGAGGAGTGGCTGGACACTATCCAGAAGATGTTAGTGGTGATCCTTTGTCGGGCAACCAGGCAGTAGCCTTGGCAGTTACGACATTGGCAGGCCATACCAAGAGGTGGTGGAAGTCCCTCATGGAGTCCACTTTGCTGATTATGAGTATTCCCAGATCAGTTGGAACAAATTTATAGGGCTTTGTTGTAGCATTTTGTATCCCCGACGAACAGAGATGCGCTGGAGAATCGGTTTTTGCACCTTAGGCAGGGAAACATGTCGGTGCTGGAGTACCAGAAGGAGTTTTCACATTTTGCAGGATTCGCTAGTCCCATAAGTGAGGAGACTATGCAAAGAAATTTTATAGAGGACTTCAGGACTCGCTCAGGCAGGATCTTCTGTTCATCTCGAAGGATAGTTTGGCAAATTTTATCGAGGCGGCGAAGTAAGAGGAAGATCATCTAATGGTGCATGACAGAGGAGAGAGACCGACTGAGGGGTTGTATCATGGTGATAGCAGTAGATGTCCATAAGCAGGGTAGGTTCATAAGGCACATGGGAGGTAGAGGACGTCGCTGTTAAAGTTTCTCAAGGTGGTCAGCATGATAGCCTGAAGCCAAATGAATATTCTCAGCACTACCCAGTTCACACTTTGATCATGCGAAAACCTAAGGAGTAAGCTTAACACAACATGCACATGGAAGAACAAGCAGATCTTATATTCATTACACTTCTTTACAAGGCAAGGTATACGTGGAGAGACATGATTTTGCTAGTACATAAGCTAAAAAACAGAAAGCACAAAATAAGCCGGGCAGACAGAACTGCAGACCACCGAGGCCGCCAAGGTCGCTGAAGCCGCCCGAGCTCTTGCTGCTACACGCCGAATAGCACATGGAGTCTGCCTGAGATCACGAGGCCACGCGGACACACCGTTATTTGCGTACTGCTGATGAACTGAAGAACAGACCGCCTACCCGCCTGAAACCGGCGGACAGGTTATTGGAAACTTGGAAATGCTGAAGCAGAGAACTGACATGCCGCTGAGCGACCTGCTGAGACTGCAGAGACCGCACACTTCACAATACTTGACCGAAGTCAAAGCCAACCTCCTGGCTCCTTGAAGTTAGTCGCGCGACCTGCAGACAACACACATTGAACTCTACTCAACCCGTGCGGATAGAAAAACTCAGACCGCATCAATTGATCAAGCCCCCACTTACTGTTCACTCAGTTACTGTAGACGTGCCGGGGGGGGGGGGGTCTATTTATAAGCGAGGTGAGGAGTGTGGTCACCACCCTAGAGAATAGAGTCACCGCCCTAGCCCGTGTGCTAACTTAACCCAGTTCGCCAAGTCCGCGTGGACTTGGCCAGACCAAACCTCCAGGAGCCAAAACTAAAGCTAGTCTGCCTCTATGTGGACTTACACACTGCTGACTTGCATAATACTGGCACAAGACCAGTCCGCCCCACGCAAACACAGTGCTAGACCGCGACTCATCGCAGCAGGCGGACACCCCCGCAGTACAAGTGCACCAGCCCGCAATACCATATCACGCAGACTCAGGAGCCAGTCCGCAGAGCTCGGCAATCAACGCCACAACCCGCCAGGAGTCCACGACCAACAGGTAGTCCGCCCGGTCAACAACTGACTCTACGGACACTGCGGAAACCGAGAACTTATAGAGAATGATCAAGTCCAGTAGCCCACAAAGCACTGGCGCGAGCTTGGCGGACACAGAAACTCCAGATCGCCAACCAGCAGGATAGTCCGCCGTAATGAGAAACATCCACTGCATTATGGAGAGCTCGGCAATCACCAAGGCACCGTCCACACAGATGCGGACTCCACGGACGCCAAAGCGCGGCATAAGGCAGAGCCTGCAAGCTCTACTCGCACAGCTACCAACAACGGCCAACTGCCAGACTCCAACACCAGTCCACGCAGTACTCCCGTGGGTACAAACTTCAATCCACCAGGCTACACAACAGCTTGCTAATCTGCAAGGCTGTAGATCTAGAGGAGCACCTCCAATAGTCCGCGAATCGCAGTCCGCGCAGGCCACTCCACACGCTCAAAACCTTGGTCAGACAACATGCAGGCTTCCCAACAGGCTGCATAGAAGGCCGCACAAACCGCTCCTCAAGAACAGCCAGAGAACCCAGGCCGCAACAAGCAGTCCGCCCAGGCCGCGAACCCAGTCCGCACTGGCCGCCCACACCGCCCGGCCTGCCCATCACCCACTTCCACTTCACAAATTTCAACGCTCCCCCTTGAAGTGAGAAGTGGAGATCAAGCCTAGCAAGCTTCGTAACTGCTGAAATGGCCCCTTCAACAGCGGCTTCGTGAAGATGTCAGCAAGATTATCTTCACTCCGAACATGCCCGACCAGAAGAGATCCCTCCAACACCTTCTCCCTTATGAAGTGGTGCTCGATCTCAATATGCTTGGTCCTTGCGTGACACACTAGATTGTTTACCAGTTTGAGAGCACTTTCATTATCATCCCGGAGTAAAGTAGGACCTTGCACTTCCTCATGAACATCCTCTATAAGCCTCCTCAACCAGATGGCTTCCCGAGCAGCCAAGGCCGAAGCCTTATACTCTGTCTCTGTAGTTGAGACGGACACCGAGTCATGCTTCTTGCTACACCACAAGATGCTAGCTGATCCGCAAGTGAACACATAACTCAAAGTTGACCTTCGATCATCCGAATCACCACCATATTCAGCATCCGTTTACCCAAGCAAAGCAAAATCTGAGTCCCTTCTATAGAGAAGTCACATATCAGAAGTTGTCTTGACATACTTCAAAATGTTCTTTGCTGCCACCAGATGAAACTTCCTTGGTTCCGCCATAAACCGACTTACTCTGCCAACAGCGTAAACAATGTCTAGCCTTATAATCGTCAGGTAGATCAAGCTCCCAATAAGAGCTCTGAACACCAAGGGACCAGGAAGAATCATTCCCTCATCTCATCGAAGCTTCAGCCCATATTCTAGTGGAGTAGAGCAACTCTTCCCTTCGCCCATACCGAATCGCTTCACAATGCGATCCGCATATCCCCTTTGGCAAATGAGAATCCCGCTCTTCTTCCTCTCCACTTCAAGACCGAGAAAGTGATGAAGCCCTCCCAAGTCCTTCATCTCGAAGCGTATAGCATGCTCAGCCCCGAGCCTTGCTACTTCCTCATCTGAATTTCCTGTGATGATCATATCATCAACATACAACAGGAGCAAGACTTGTAGCTCCCCCTTATTCTTGATGAACAAGCTTTAATCTGAGTTTGAAGCAAGGTATCCGCAGAATTGGAGATATTCTGCAATCTTCCCATACCAAGCTCTAGGAGCTTGCTTCAACCCGTAGAGAGCTTTCCTGAGTTTGCAGACATAGTCCGGATGAGCTTCAGAAATGAATCCAAGTGGCTGATCCATGAAGATGTCTTTGTCAATCTCTCTATAAAGAAAGCATTCTTCACATCAAGCTGTCAAATCCTCCATCCCTTGCTAGCAGTCAAGGCAATCACCACCCGAACCGAAGTCATCTTAGCAACTGGACTAAATGTCTCCTCATACTCTTCTCCATACTGTTGTCAGAACCCTCGAGCAACAAGACAAGCCTTGTATCTTTCGATGCTCCTATCGGCCTTCTTCTTCAACTTAAACACCCACTTGCAAGTCACAGGATTAATGCCATCAACCTTGGGCACAACGTCCCAGGTTTCATTCTTCTTGAGAGCAACAATCTCTTCCTTCATGATATCTTCCCACTCCTTGACTCTAGTGGCCTCATTGAAGCTTGCAGGCTCTCGCTCATCCAGAGGACCTGAAAGAAGCAGGGGACAAAACTCACTGCATTCCCATCATAGTACCGAGCAGGTGGCTTGATATTCCTCTTCGACCTTCACAAGGTCTGCTCCTTGCTCACAACCTCAACTGCG
Source organism: Platanthera guangdongensis (assembly GCA_039583875.1). NCBI lineage: Eukaryota > Viridiplantae > Streptophyta > Magnoliopsida > Asparagales > Orchidaceae > Platanthera > Platanthera guangdongensis. The sequence continues at coordinate 45,691,192 of CM077164.1, forward strand.
GCTTCAGGCTCTACTCCATTCTCAGGCAAGTTTTGAGCGATGATCCCCCTGCTTCCTAAGCCAGAGGCCTCAGCACCAGAACTTTAAGCAACAAGAGCTGCTGGTGAAGCAGCAAGCTCCTCTTCCAGAACTTCAGCAGCCACTCTCTGCTCTTCATCAACCTTGCTTTCTGGTAGATCAACCGACCCACCTCCATACGACATCAGTTCGTCAAATATTATGGGTCTGTTTGGCGCAGCTCTAGCGGCTGGAAAATCTCTATTCCAGCCGCCAGAGCTGTTTTATATGTGTTTGGGACAGCTCTCTGTGAAGAGCTTTTCAATCCGCCAGAGCTGTTTTGCAGCTTTTCAGAAATCTCCCTCCCTCCAGCTTCTGCTCTTGCAAAATAGCTTTCTCTCGCACAGGTTTTGGAAATCTAATGGTTTCTTCAGATGGAACATGCTTAGAGGTTGGACGGCCTTCCTCCGGCGATTCCGAGCCCCTGACGGCCTTCCTCCGGCGATTCTGAGCCCCCGACGTCCTTCCTCGGGCGATTCCGAGCGCACTTCTGCACAGAATACCCAAACACTCTGCAGCTTTTCAAAACTGCTCCCCAGAAATCTATTTTAAAACAGCTCTATCCGGACAGCAGCTTTTCAATCCGCCAGAGCTGTCCCAAACAGAGCCTATGTCTCTTGACACAACAAACTTCTTTGTCGTAGGATCCATGCATTTCCTTCCCTTCTTCGGCTCATCATAGCCAACAAAGACAAGCTTCCTTGCCTTTGCATCTAGCTTTGTCCAAGAAGCATCTGGGACATGCACATAGCAAGTAGATCCGAACACCCAAAAGTGTTCCACACTTGGCTTCTCCTTCAGCAACATTTCAAAGGGAGATTTCATGTTGATCGGGCTGAGCGGCATCCGATTGATGACGTAAGAAGCACAAGACCTCCCCTCTGCCCAGAAGGACCTAGGAATATATTTAGCATGAAGCCAACATTTACAAGTCTCCATTATATGACGGATCTTCCGCTCCGCTACTCCATTTTATTGTGGAGTATGAGCACAAGTGAGCTCTCTCTGAATTCTGTGCTTCCTACAGAAGTTAGAAAACTCAGAGGAGACAAACTCACCCCCATTATCGGTTCTAAACTTCTTGATTCGCAAGCCAAGCCGGCCCTCCACTAGCTCCTTGAACTCCACAAACAATCGGAAGGCTTCAGACTTCTCCATCAAGAAATAAACCCAAGTATATCTTGAGTAGTCATCAATCTGGAAAAGCATGTATATGCTTCCACCAAGGCTGGCAGTGGAGGTTGGTCCCATCAAGTATCCATGGATGCACTCCAATGGTCTCTTGCTCATTGTTTTTGACTTATCAAATGGAAGGCGATGTGCCTTACCATATTGACATCCCGCGCAAACATGCCCGTCACCAAAGGAGGACAGCTTAGGCAAGCCTCTCACAAGACTTTTACTAGCCATAGCCTTCAGCTTGTCCATTCCTACATGCCCCAACCTCTCATGCGAGATAGCAGCGCTATCGTTTGCTCTCATTCGATCAACATAAGAGTTAGTTGCAAGAACAAATACGTTTTTAACTCTCCTCCCCACATGAGCAACATCAGCCTTAACCGCTGATATGTTGCGAAGGAACTTCACTTCTGTTGGCCCAAACAGAACGTGATAACCCGCGTCGACCATGTTGGTCATAGAGAAGAGATTCTTCTTCATGACCGGTACGTGATACACACTCCTTAATGTGAGTGGCGTCTTATCACTACCCAAAGACACAACCCCCTCCTTCTCTACTGCATAAACAGTGTTATCAGCAGTTATGATAGCTTCATTACCTGAGTATGCTTGCAAGGAAGAGAACTTCGACTTGTCTACGGTGAGGTGATGACCACAACCGGAGTCCACGATCCATTCGTCATTGAAGTCCACAGCGGACAAAGCACGGACACAAGTGCCCGTCATGAAGGCTCTACCCCATTCAGCTTCCTCACTCTTAGAGCAAGCTTCCTCCTTGCCTACAGCATTCCCAGGCCGCAGTTTGATCTTGCAGTCCCTCTTGAAGTGTCCTCGCTGATGACACCTGTAGCACTTCAAGTTCTTCTTCCAGTCCTTCTTCGGAGCAGCGCTCCTCTCTGGTTGATAAGAAGTTGAACGCTCATTCTCAGCAGCGACCTGCTTCTTCTTCCCTTCCCACCTCTTTTTCTTCTTGCCCGTGAAGAGTGCTTCACTACTCTCCTCAGAGACAGTGACTCCAGCCATCTGCCTTGCCAAACTTTCCTGCGAAGCAAGCAGGTTCTCAAGCTCTAGCAAAGATGGCTGAGTGGACCAGCCTTGAACTGATATAACAAAAGCAACATATTCCTTCAACAAACCGCGGATTATGTGCCTCTTCAATTTAGCCTCAGAGATAGGCTCATCAGGATCAAGAGCTGATAGCTCAGCACACAAGCTCTTTATCTTCAGAAAGAATTTGGAGATGGTCAGGTCTCCTTGAGTTGCCCTTGCAAACTCATTCTCCAAGAACTAGATCCTCGCCACGTTCTTCCTATTGAACAACTCATTAATAGTTGTCCAAATATCTGCAGCTGACTCACATCCAATGATGTGATCAAACAACTCTGGTGACACAACTCTCTTGAGAACAAACTCCATGTTTGCATTGGTTTTTCTCCCGAGCCTCACCTGCTCAGTAGTTCCAAGAGCAGCAGTGACTTCCTATTTGTCTTCACCACGGACGACCTCCCATAGCTCCTCACCAATAAGAAAACTCTTCATTCACGACTTCCACTTCTTGAAGTTAGTCGTGGTCAAGAGTTCAATGCCAAGACCCCTTGCATAGCTCCCTTCCATTGCAACAAACTTTGGTTAAGTCTTTAGAAGCACAGAGCACCAACACACATTGATCACTTCTCAAGCAACTGAACCTCCCTCTGATACCATGTTAAATTTTCTCAAGGTGGTCAGCAAGATAGCCTGAAGACAAATTAATATTCTCAGCACTACCACGTTCACACTTTGATCATGCAGAAACTTAAGGAGCAAGCTTAACAAAACATGCACATGGAAGAACAAGCAGATCTTATATTCATTACACTTCTTTACAAGGCAAGGTATACGTGGTGAGACATGAATTCGCCAGCACACAAGCTAAAAAACAGAAAGCACAAAACAAGCCGGGCGGACAGAACTGCAGACCGCCGAGATCGCCGAGGCCGCCGAGGCCGCCAAGGTCGCTGAAGCCGCCCGAGCTCTTGCTGATACACGCCGAATAGCACACGGAGTCCTCCTGAGACCGCGAGGTCGTGCGGACACACCGTTATTCGCGTACTGCTAATGAACTGAAGAACAGACCGCCTACCCGCCTGAAACCGGGGGACAGGTTATTGGAAACTTGGAAATGCTGAAGCAGAGAACTGACAAGCCACTGAGCGACCTGCTGAGACCGCACACTTCACAATAATTGACCGAAGTCAAAGCCAAACTCCTGGCTCCTTGAAGCTAGTCGCGCGACCTGCACACAGCATACAGTAAACTCTACTCAACCCGCGCGGACAGAAAAACTCATACCGCAGCAATTAACCAAGCCCCCACTTACTGTTCACTCAGTTACTGTAAACGTGCCGGGGGGGGGTCTATTTTGTTGAAACTTGTGAAGTGAAAGTGGGTGAATGGAAGGCTTGGGAAACCTATCCGCGCGGACTACGCGGACAGGGTTGGCGGACTGCTAGGTCGGCAGGGATGTTGCAGGCGGTTTGCTCTGTGGCGGCCTGGCCGGTCTGTTCGCGCGGACTACGCGGACAGCAGCAACGGTCTGACAGGCCAGTGTATGCTCAGCAGGCGGTTGACTCCCAGGAAGTAACCGGGCGGATAAGAATGCTATTCGCGGAGTCCGGCATGAAGCGGACTGTTGAACTGGAGCTCGGTAGACCGGTTTGGCAGTTGTCTTGGTCTTGCTCCAGTGGAGCGGCAAGTAGAAGCCGCGGAGACCGCCGGTCAGCACGGACAGAAACTGGAGGTCGGCCGGTATGGCGGGCTAGATCCAGTGTCCGCCAGTAAGTGCGGACTGGCCCATGCGGCCAGTGGACTGGACTTGGTGTGATCTTAACCAAGTCCAGGTTGGCTCAGTCCAGGGAGATCGCGTAGTGGAGCGCGGGCTGGTTTCTCAGTCCGCCAAGCGTAGTAGAAGTGCTGTTGTCTTGTTTGCTAGCTTGGGGAAATGCGGACTGGAGAATTGCTTGTGCATGAGCGTGCGGACTGGAGCCAGAGTCCGCTGAGTCCGGTATAGCCTTATGAGGTTATGGACTCAGGGATGCGGACTGAGGCAGTCAGCAGGAATGCGGACTGGAGAAGTCTGCAGTGCATGCGGACTGGAGTCTGCTGTTAGCAGACTGGATTGGCGTGTCCGCTAAGTCCGGAGGTGCCTTGGAGGAGGCAATGGACTTGGGATATGTGGACGGAAGCAGGGTGTCCGCTGAGTCCGACAGGTGCCTTGATGGCGAGGTTGCGGGCTCGGGGTTTGCGGGTTGATGCCTTGTCCGCAGATTGGCGGACACAGCTGTTGTGGAGTCCGGCTGTGGTGGTCCTGGCTTGGCCTCTGGCGGCAAGGCGGACTGGATATCGGAGTCCGGCCTTGGAGAAGCTGGGGCGGACTGGCTATCTGCACAGGAGCGGCGAACTGGAATGTGTGTCCGCGGGCTGGCGGACACACTTGTTCTTGCTGCGGGATGTGGCGATGATCCTATCGGCTAGGGCGGTGACCATACTCATCATCGAGCCTATAAATAGGACCCATGTCACATCAGGAATATAAGGAATCGAACCGAAGTAAGTGAACAGTAATTGAGCTCGCGTAAGTTGCTGCGGTCTGGACTTTGGTGTCCGCGCGGATAAAGAGTTGACCCGGTTGTGCTGTGCAGGTTGTGCGGATAGCGCTGGAAAGCCAGGACTTGGCTCTGATTGCGGTCAGGGATAGTGCGGACTCTGCGGTTAAGCAACAGGAGGTAAACAGCAGGTCGCGGATAGCGACTAGGCGGTCTCCTCTTTGGCAACTTGGTTCGGGGTTCGGGAAGTCGCCTGCTTCAGGCGGACTGTTCCATTCGGTGGCGCAGCTTGTGCGGTCTGGCGGCTAGGCGACCTCGCGGTCAGGCGGCCTGCAGATCGGCGGTGAAGAGCTAAGCATTGGAATAAGGGGTGAGTCCGCGCGGCTTGGGTTGCGGTCTGGCGACCTGGCGGACTGAGCGGACTCCACAGCAGTAGATCGGCGGCTTGGTAGTTGAGTCCGCGCGGCTTGTTTTTTGTTCTTGTCTTTGTAACTGTCTCTGTGCTCCCGGTGTTGGGTTTTGGTGAAGCATGTCTCGCCATGTATGTCTCGCCTTGTAAAGAAGTTTGCTCTTGATCAATAAAGAAGCTTGTGCTGCATGTGTTGCTGGTTGTTACTGCTTTGTTGAGATAACCCCTGCTAACTCCACGATCCGGGAAAACTTTCAACATTATAAGTGGGCGTATCCTCCTTCGGTTTGTTGAGTTTTCAACAGGGTATCCAAGGGGGCGTCTGCGGTTTGTTGAATTTTAACATATTTATAGGCGAGGTGAGGAGTGTGCTCACCGCCTTAGAGAATAGAGTCACCGCCCCAGCCCGCGCGCTAACTAAACCCAGTTCGCCAAGTCCGCATCGACTTGGCCAGACCAAACCTCCAGGAGCCAGAACTAAAGCCAGTCCGCCTTTATGCGGACTTACACACTGCCGACCTACATAATACTGGCACAAGACTAGTCCACCCCACGCAAACATAGTGCTAGACCGCCACTCATCGCAGCAGGCGGACACCCCCGCAGCACAAGCGCACCAGCCCGCAATATCATATCGCGCGGACTTAGGAGCCAGTCCGCAGAGCTCGACAATCAACGCCACAACCCACCAAGAGTCCACGACCAACTGGCAGTCCGCCCGGTCAACAACGGACTCTGCGGACACTGCGGACACCGAGAACTTATAGAGAATGATCAAGTCCAGCAGCCCAAAAAGCACTGGCGCGAGCTCGACGGACAGAGAAACTCCAGATCGCCAACCAGCAGGATAGTCCGCCACAATGAGAAACATCCACTACATTGTGGAGAGCTCGGCAAGCACCAAGGCACCATCCACACAGATGCAGACTCTGCGGATGCCAAAGTGCGGCATAAGGCAGAGCCCGCAAGCTCTACTCGCACAACTCCCAATAACGGCCAACTGCCGGACTCCGACAACAGTCCGCACAGTACTCCCGCGGATACAAACTTCAATCCGCCAGGCTACACAACAGCTTGCTAATCTGCAAGGCCGCAGATCTAGAGGAGCACCGCCAATAGTCCGCGAATCGCAGTCCACGCAGGTCACACCACGAGCTCAAAACCTTGGGCAGACAACATGCAGGCCACCCAACAGGCCGCATAGAAGGCCGCACAAACCGCTCCTCAAGAACAGCCAGAGCACACAGGCCGCAACAAGCAGTCCGCCCAGGACGCGGACCCAGTCCGCACAGGCTGCCCAGACTGCCCGACCTGCCCATCACCCACTTCCACTTAACAAATTTCAACAGTCCCCATCCTAGTGCTTAGCCAGAGCAGTGACCTCCCGCAGTGCTAGACGCACCACCACACATCTAGGAGCCACAGAGATTTGATGGTAGAGGATGCCCTCTGGTGGTATGCTTTAGATGCCACCAGCCTTGGCACATCAGAGCCCACAACCCATAGCTTTTCACTCCACCTCCTCCACCTCCAGCAGTCACTCTAGCACATTGGGGTAGAGGCCGAGGACGAGGTCGTGGACGAGGACCTTATGGTGGCGGCCGAAGGTTGGAGCAGATGTACGAGATGGATCTTGCCTAGCCTAGGAACCCTGAGGAGGTCATCATAGGTAATTTACAATTTTTGTACTTTGAATTGTTTATTTTGTACCTTAGCAACCCTTTATATAGATAGTTAATATAAATCAAAACAACCAACCTCAAGCATAGTACATGTGTGTGGTAAGCCCGACCTCACATTATTTGACATGGGAGCATCACACTCTTTCGTCTCGAAAGACTTCACGAAGGATTTGGATGGAGCCAATGTTTCCCTGGACTCCTCAGGATAGTCTGACTTCCAGACAGATCAGAGGTGCAATCTACGACAAAGTGCAATATGTCCGTAGACATTGACGGGAAGCTGTTTGGCACGCCAGTGATGATTTTACCGCTACCAGACTATGATCTGATTCTGTGCATGACGTGACTACACTGGCACCATGCCAAGATCGACTACCCATCTAGGAGGATCATATTGAAACATGAAAAATCAGAGGTGGTATTTGAAGGTATTATGCGTATCTCCTATTTATCATTGTCATCTGTACAAGCCGTTAGGGTCCATGAGCAGGGAGACGAGGCATATATGATCTGTTTCGAGATGGCAGAGGTGGAGGCCTCCATTGGTGATATTCTGGTGGTTAGGGATTTACCCGACGTATTTCCAGAGAAGTTTCCTGGACTACCCCCGCATAGAGGGGTATACCTCCAGATACTGTTAGTACCAGGTGCGAGGCCCGTCTCTCGGGCACCTTACCAAAAGGCACCGAAGGAGCTTGTGGAGTTTTGGATTCAGCTATGAGAGCTGGTGGAGGCAAGGTTTGTTAGACCGAGTTCTTCACCATGGGGAGCTCCCGTCTTATTTGTGAAGAAGAAGGACAGATCACTCTGACATTGCATCGATTATCGAGAGCTCAACCGATTAACGGTGAGAAATACTTATTTGTTACCAAGGATCGATGAGCTGTTTGATCAGCTAGAGGGTGCGCACTGGTTCTCTATGGTTGTCCTAATGTCGGGCTACTATCATTTGTAGATTCACGAGGAGGATATGCTGAAGACGTCATTCAGCTCACGCTACCACTTGTTTGAGTTCATAGTGATGCCCTTCGGGCTCACTAATTCTCCCTCCGCATTCATGAGTTTGATGAATCAGGTGTTTAAGCCGTTCCTGGACGAGTTCATCATAGTTTTTATAGATGATATCTTGGTCTACTCTAGGACCGAGAAGGACCATACTTGTCACTTGGCATTATTCTTGGGGAAGCTGCGGGGGCATCAACTCTATGCGAAGTTGTGCCAATTTTGGCTGCAAGAGGTGGCATTCCTTGGGCACATTATCAATGGAGCTGGGTTGGCAGTAGACCCGACCAACGTACAGGCAGTAAGGGATTGGCCGTAGTCGAAGTAGGCTTCAGATATTCGTAGTTTCCTTGGACTCGCAGGCTATTACGGTAAGTTTGTGCAGGGGTTTTCGAAGATAGGACTTCCCCTCACATCTTTGACGAATAAGGACATGACATTCACTTGGACTGAGCAGTGCGAGTTCACATTTTAGGAGCTGAAGGGTAGACTCACCTCGGCTCCCATCCTTTCCCTTCCCTCGGTAAAGGAAGGATGTCAGATTTATACGGATACGTCATACCAAGACATGGGTGTTGTACTTATGCAACACATGCATGTTATAGCTTATGCTTCAAGGCAACTGAAGAAGCACATGCAGAACTACCAGGTGCATGATTTGGAGCTCAGGGCTATATTCTTTATCGTGAAGGTTTGGAGGAACCACCTGTATGGGGTTTATTATGAGATCTTCTTAGATCACAAGAACCTCAAGTACATTGACACACGGAAAGACCTGAATTTATGCTAACGGAGATGGTTAGTTCCTCTACGACTATGATTATACCATGAACTATCACCCAGGAAAGGCGAACACCGTAGCGGATGCTTTGAGCAGGAGAGTCGGCATTACTGGATCAGAGTTTCGGGTGATGGTCATGGAGATAGTGCAGATGATGGAAGACATGCAGATTATTATGGTGTCGAGGGCTGATCCAGAGGTTTATGCGGAGTACATGACAAATCTAAGCATGGAGTGCGATATCAGAGACCGCATCAGGGTAGATCAGAGGTAGGATACATCGATTGAGCCTATATTTATGATGACTACTTTTAGTCATGTTTTTTGGGGGTAGTTTAGTATGCAAAATTGCTAAGTTTATTTATATTTTTATGTTTTTTCTGCTTGTTATGTTTTATTTTGTATTTAATGTCTAGTGTTTTGTTATGAAATATAACTATTATTATGTTATGTTATGCTTGTTATGTTTAGTTTTATTTTTAATAACTAATATTATGTTATGTTATAAAATATATCTAACATTTTGTTTATTTGTTTTGTTTTATTTGTAGGTTCAAGCCCTCAAGTTGAAGTCCACGTACAAGCAGCCCCTCTGCATCGGCCCTCTCTCTCCCCTCCTCATTAATTTCTCCATGCATGCACCTTGCCACCCATGCATGGTCGGCCCCCTCTATTCCCCCTCTCTATTTTATATTTTTCACTTTCATTTCTATTCATTACATGCAATGAATCCCTCCTCTTCTCTCACCACCTCATTTAATATCATGCATAAACATCTCCAAGTACATGGCCGGCCACCCCCTTTGCCTCTTCATTTTCTCCATCTAGAACCTTCCCCCCTCATCTATAAAAGGAACCCTTGCCTCAAGCATAAAAAGAGGAGGGAAGAGTTAGAGAATTTCTAGTAGTTGTATTCCTTTCTTGTAGTTGTATTTCTTTCTTGTTGTCTTATCTTATTTCTTCATGTAATAGTTCATCTTAGTCTTGTTATGTACTCTTATTTTCTTTTTTAATGAATATGAATGTTTCCTTTTTCTCTCTATATAATGCTTAGCTAATTGTGTTTTGTGCCCGATCGCGATGAACTTTGCGATAAAATAACGTGTCTTTTATTTTATGTTTGTATTTGTATTTTTTTTGATCCGACCTTGATTTATTTCTTATCGACTCCGTATTTCTAGTATATGGTATTAGATTCCGATCTCATATTTGAGTAGCTGATAGGCCCGTGAATGTGAAAGATTACTCAATGAAGGAAAGAGTTGCACGCAATCCTAGAGATAGGACGACGTAAATCCTCCGGATTGGAGTCAAATCCAATAGTGCGTGTCACCTCGATAATGCGACTTTAGGCCTTTGATTTGCAAAGAGATTTTGGTCAAAACGTCTAGAAGTTATGAGATTTAATGCTCTAGTGAGATTATTTCTTATTTTTGGATCCGTCACGGTATTAATAGAATTTCAAATGTTAAACTAATTTATTCCGTTATTTTATTTCAAAGTGAATCGTCGATCGATCACTCTTTCGCAATATTATAGTTCTCTTTTAATTAAGCTTAGTTCATTTTCATTTTCAAAACCCATCAATCGTTCGGTAGGATAATAAAGTCGTTGTGTGTAATAGTACTTGCCTGCCCTGAGTTTTTATATGACCTTGATTTATTTATATCACTATACTATAAAATTATAGGTACACTTGCCTATTAGAATTGTAGTCCTTGAAACTATTTTTTACGCATCAAATTTTTGGCGCCGTTGCTGGAGAGTATTTTTAGCAATATTACGAAAGCATCGAGTTTATTACTTCTACTAAAATTCAAAAACAAAAACATTTTTTTTAAAATTTAATTTTTCTACTTTCACCTAAATTATCTTAGAAAGGGAGGTTTGGGCTTCATCCCATCGTACCTCCTAATACCTTGCAAACCCTTCACCGGGTAGTCCTTGGGAAGTCTAAGATTTAAAAAATAAAAAAAAATTAAATTTTCTCTTTCGTTTTGGTAACAGTTTTTTTATGGAATCATTTTCTTTTGGCACTTTTTGTAATTTTTGCGGGTCGCCCGACCACTTTTATTCTGAATGTCTTTCGGGAACCCCTCCCTCTTTTGATTTCAATTTTTCTGGAGCAGGTCAAAGTGACCAATTTGACCCTTACTCCAATTTGTATCCTACTTGGGAGGTGGGGAACCCGTATTATTTTTCGCATGATTTTGCCCGGCAAAGCGTCGTGCCTCTAAATTTTAATTCAATCGATAATTGATATTTTGAAATGCAAACTTCTCTTAATAATATTAATTCGTATTTCAAAACTATTATGGGTTGGTTTTCTCATGAGGCCGCATCGTTTTCTTCATCTTCTTCTCCGTCTCCGTGTCCTCCAATTTCTTCCTATAATGAGTCACCGGATATCCCGGCTTGTCTTTTTCCTCTCGAGGAGAATAACTATTCGGATATTCCGGATTATTTCCTTCCTTCTTTGGATGACACACCTATGGATATTCCGGCGTGCTTCTTACCCTTTGAGGATGACAAGACGTCTCTTAATTCTCCTTCCGAAGACGTTTGTGATTCCATTTCAATCTCAATTTCAACTGTTCCAAATTTTTCTATTTTTAGCGAATCTTCTTCTTTTATTTTAGATAATTCTTCTTTCGTTCTTTCTACCCCTCCTTCTCCCGAAATTTCACATGATTCTCCTTCTCCTTTTAAAATTTCCGTTAATGAAACATCCTTTTCACCTTCTTTTATTCCCCCTTATATTTCTTTTTCTTTTTCCTCTTCTTCTTTTGACGACCCCTTCTTTTTCGTTTTATTTATGGCGGAGTTCTTCTATAACTCCATCTGTTCCTTTTTGGGAGTCATTCCCTTGAAGATTCCACCGCATGTCGGTGTAATTCTTCACTTCTTTTTTTTAATTTACTCTCCTAAGAGCATACTTAGAGAGTTACCACTTCACTTTACTTTTTATTATCCATCTAGCTAACCAATAATGTCGGGCTCAGACGACGTTAAATAAAGAGTGCTCTTGAGAGGCACCCCTTGCTTATCACTTTTTGTTCTTTCTTTTTCTTTTTGTTTGCTTCTTTGTTTTGCAGGAATAATTCCCCTGGCGGTTCATTTGACTCCATCCTTTCCTCTCTTCCTTAGGCCTGTGCCGGTGTCCAGCTCAAGCCTGGGGGAGCGACATCTACATTCGGCCTTACAAATCCGGGGAAGTCGTTTTCTTTTTAAGTATTTACTTTATTTCATCCCCCTCCCTTTTCTTCTTCCTTTTTCTTTCTTATTTTTATTTTTCATTGAGGACAATGCAAAGTTTAAGCCTGGGGGAGCGCTTCGCTCTTTTTCTTTTCTTTTTAATTTCTCTTTTTTCCAAAAACTAAAACTAAAAAAAAATCTCTTTTCTTTTTAAGTTTTTCAAAAAAATGTTTGTTTTTAAGTACATTAAAATTTTAAAAAAAACAAGAAAATTTAAAATTTTTTACTATATTAAGCATCTTAGGAGTTCTATTTTCCTCTTTAGATTTATCAAAAATCCAAAAAAAAACTAGAAAATACAAAAACCCAAAAAATCAAGAAATCAAAATCCAAAAATGGCTAAAATCTATTTGAAAATCAAAATCAAAAATTATTTTCTTTATTTTTATGTTTCTTCTAGTGATGTGTAGGCCCATGCGATTTTTTAGTTCTAAGTAGATTTCTTTGAATCGGTTTTCTAAATTTATCATTTTAACATAGCTGAGTTTTACAAGTTTCTAGTTCTTAAATATAAGCATCATTTTTTTAACATTGTAAGTTATCAAACTGTAGTTATTCTTTTTATTCGGTTAGTTGCGTATGAATGGTTGCTAGATAACATTATCACTGTTTCATTTGTGGGGTAATACTTTCTTGGTGTCTAGAACTTGTTTCTAGCTACTCTCGAAGCATTTGCGCCATTTTTCACGTACTTTAGAAATGATTTAGGCCACCCATTGATCCGTTTGAGCCTTTTTACCCACCAAAAAATTTCATCTTTGCTAAAACAATTTTGGGCCTTTTTCTATTTTTTTTCTTTATTTAGCTCCACTTTTCATTATTTTTCACCAAAGCCAAAATGCCCTTCCTAATTTCACACTAGACTATGAGCTTAAAATATTATTGTGTTGGGTTATCTTTTAAAATGAAAAGGAAATTTAAAACTCACATTTGGAGCTCCCCTAAAAGGAAAAAGAGTTATTATCAAAATGTGAAGTCAAAATGTAAAATAAAAAAAAGCAGAAAAAGTAGTATATTTTGGCCAATTTTATGAAAAGAGGAAAAAATGCATGGCCTTGTTTTGTTAGTTTGAATTGGAGAAATGATATACTTGTCATTTCTCATTTTTATCATTTTATGTTTATTTGGAGCTCACCCTTGGTTTAGTGTGTTTTAGCCATCACGTTTATCTTTGATTTTCAATTCCTAATCATTTTCCTAAGCCAAGTCTTTATGCCTATTTAAGTCCTTTTGATCTTTAGACGTGAACCCGCCTAGTGGAGAGAGTGTGAACGGACAAGCCTATGACCACCACCATTGATGGATTTCTTTGGAGGTTATCTTGCAGTGATTTAGGGATAATTGTTATTTAGCAACCTAGTAGTTCGTTCAATGCGTTATTTTTTTAGAATCTCTACTTTTGTTTTTCTTATTTTCATTAATTTTGGATGCCTTGTTTTAGTGATTTAGAAATATGTAATTCTTCTTTATGTCCTAATAATATTTTTAGAACTCCATTTTCAAGTTTTCTATTGTGCACTTCTCACCCCACTAGTTGTTAACATAGAAATTAGGATTGTTTAATTTTTCATGTTTTGGTTTTCTTAATCTATGAAATCTAAATTGCTTGTTTACTTTTATTTCTCTCCCCTAGTTTTCATTTTTCTTTTGCTTGAGGGCAAGCAAATACTCTAGTATGGGGGAATTTGATGACTGCTTTTAGCCACCATTTTTGGGGGTAGTTTAGTATGCAAAATTCCTAAGTTTATTTATATTTTTATGTTTTTTATGCTTGTTATATTTTATTTCGTATTTAATGTCTAGTTGTGTTTTGTTATGAAATATAAATATTATTATGTTATGTTATGCTTGTTATGTTTAGTTTTATTTTTAATAACTAATATTATGTTATGTTATAAAATATATCTAACATTTTATTTATTTGTTTTGTTTTATTTGTAGGTTCAAGCCCTCAAGTTGAAGTCAAAGCACAAGCAACCCCTCTACCCGTATGATGTAGCCCAAGCCTTTACAAGTGCAGCCCCTCTACAACCCGAGCTCACCAACATGGAGCAGCCCGAGCTACTCTCCAAGCCCAAACCCGAGCAGCCGACAAACAATATTTTGGCCCACATTATGAAGCCCATGCATGGCCGGCCCTCTCTCTCCCCTCCTCATTAATTTCTCCATGCATGCACCTTGCCACCCATGCATGGTCGGCCCCCTCTTTTCCCCCCTTCATTATTCTACATTCATCCTCCCTCTCTATTTTATATTTTCCATTTTCATTTCCATTCATTACATGCAATGAATCCCTCCTCTTCTCTCACCACCTCATTTAATATCATGCATGAACATCTCCAAGTACATTTCCGGCCACCCCTTTGCCTCTTCATTTTCTCCATCTAGAACCTTCCCCCCTCATCTATAAAAGGAACCCTTGCCTCAAGCATAAAAAGTGGAGGGAAGAGTTAGAGAATTTCTAGTAGTTGTATTCCTTTCTTGTAGTTGTACTTCTTTCTTGTTGTCTTCTCTTATTTCTTCATGTAATAGTTCATCTTAGTCTTATTATGTACTCTTATTTTATTTTCTTAATGAATATGAATGTTTCTTTTTTCTCTCTATATAATGCTTAACTAGTTGTGTTTTGTGCCCGATCCCGATGAAATAATGTGTCTTTTATTTTATGTTTGCATTTGTATTTTTTTTATTTTTGATCTGACCCTGATTTATTTCTTATCGACTCCGTATTTCTAGTATACGGCAGTAGATTCTGATTTCATATTTGAGTAGCCGAGAGGCTCGTGAATGTGAAAGATCACTCAAGGAAGGAAGGAGTTGCACACAATCCTAGAGATAGGACGACGTAAATCCTCCGGATTGGAGTCAAATCCAATAGTCGGGTCACCTCGATAATGCGACTTTAGGCCTTTTGATTTGCAAAGATATTTCGGTCAAAATGTCTAGAAGTTAGGAGATTTAATGCTCTAGCAAGATTTTTTTTTGGATCCGTCACGGTCTTAATAGAATTGCAAATGTTAAACTAATTTATTCCGTTATTTTATTTCAAGTGAATCGTCGATCGAGCACTCTTTCGCAATATTATAGTTCTCTTTTAATTAAGCTTAGTTCATTTTCATTTTCAAAACTCATCAATCGTTCGGTAAGATAATAAAGTCGTTGTGAGTAATAGTACTTTCCTGCCCCGAGTTTTTATATGACCTTGATTTATTTATATCACTATACTATAAAATGATATGTACACTTGCCTATTAGAATTATAGTCCGTGAGACGATTTTTTACGCATCAATTTAGAGCCTTGGGAGAGGGCATTGAGTGATTCGGCTTCACTCAATGCCAACTTGCTTTCTCAGCTTTCTGCTGCTTAGCGTTGTGTGAGTGAGCATCACTTAACGCCAAACTCCTTAGACAAAATTCTGTCTTCACCAGACATTGACAGTGTTGAGTGAGTAATGCACACTCAATGCTTTTTGCCTTAATAATTTCTACAGCCTCTTCTGTATGTATGGTGTTGAGAGCGCTGAGTGAACATGCCTCACTCAATGCTTTCTACCTTAGCTATTTCTGCTTCTTCAACATCTTAAGCGTTGACAGCGTTGAGTAAGCATGCCTCACTCAATGTTTTTTACTTTAACAAATTCTGCGTCATGGCATTGAGAGCGTTGAGTGACCACTCCTCACTCAATGCTTTCTGCCTTAGCCAACTTTCTATATTCTTTAAAAGTACTGGCTTTGACAGACTGAGTGTTACTCAACACGTAAGAGGCTATGGTATAGAGTGAATGACCTTCACTCAACGCCTGTGGACTTAGCTATATTTCATCGTCTTAAACCTTAGGCATTGACTAACTCAGCCAACCTCACTCAACTCTGAACTGAGTTCGACGAACGCTGAACTGAGTTCGTGGAACAGTGACCTCAGCTCGATAAACTCTGAACCCAGTTCGATGAATTTAGACTTGGCCAAATTTCTCAAACTCTGAGCTTAGCTCGATTAACGATTTGCTCAGCTCGACGAACTATGAACTTAGTTCGACGAATTTGGACTTAGACAAATTTCTCAAACCATATCTTAGGTAAGAGTTTTCCTGACTTAGCCACATAGGCTACCTGTCCCATCACTGTCATCTACTGAGATATGAATATCATTGACAAGATTGACTTTCTCAAATCTAGGACATTATGGGCAATGGACCCAACAATCTCCCCCTATTTGAGTAAGTCAAAACTCTTAAGCAAGTGAGTCAATGGTACATAGAACCATGCAGCAATAAGCATAGAAAACTATATAATTGAGAAGTGATCTATAGTTACCATACTTCTCAGCCTCCAGAGTGAAACATCACTGCACCTGCTTCCCCTGAATTGCTTCTACCATGCTAGAACATTAATATGATCATCTGATCATCTTTCCCCACTTTTGGCTTTAGCAAATAGCTGATAGGATTCATCTAATCATCTTGTCATATGCTCCACCTCAATTAGGCAGTAATGAGTTGTTGTAATTATGCTGGACATGCTCCCCCTCAATTGGAGAATCTTCAATTCTTTAAAGAACAATTCCATCTACAAAATAACAAATAGCTTGTAACCAGATGAGGAGCAACTGAAGCTATACTAAGTTTAACATACCCAACTCAAATTTGAAGGTGTTAAACTTAGCTTCATCTAGTGGCTTAGTGAATATGTTAGCCACTTGCTTGTCTGTTGGAATAAACACAAGGGTGATGTCTTCACATTCCACATGCTCCCTAATGGAATGATATCTAATCTCTATATGCTTAGTCCTGCTATGAGAGACAAGATTCCTAGAAATCGAGATTGCACTAGTAGAATTACAGAATAGAGGAGTTCTAATTATCTTGAGGTTGTAGTCTTGAAGCTGGTGTTGGATCCACAACAACTGAGCACATCAGCTGCCTATTGAGATGTACTCTGACTATGCAGTTGATATTGCAACACTGGTTTGTTTCTTGCAGCTCCAAGATACCAGTCTCCCTCCCAAAAACTAACAGGTGCCAGTTGTGCTCTTCCTATCCTCTTTGCAGCTTGCAAAATCTGCATCTGAATAACATGTTAGTTCAAACTCCCCATTCCTAGGGTACCATAGGCCAAGATCTGGAGTGCCCTTAAGATACCTCAAGATTCTCTTAGCTGTAGAGTAGTGAGATTCTTTAGGGCAAGCTTGATACCTAGCACAAACACTTGTAACATACATGATGTATGACCTACTTTCAGTCAGATATAGAAGGGAGCCAATTTTCCCTCTATACAAAGTTTCATCAAAAGGTTTCCCTGCCTCATCTTCGCCAAATTTCTTTATCAACTCCCTAGTTAACTTAAACTGGGATATGGACAAGCCATCATCAGTCTGTCTTACTTGGAGGCCCAAGAAGAACTTAAGTTCACCCATGTTGCTCTTCTCAAACTTCCCGGCATAAGTTTAGCAAACATTTTGAAGAGGTTGTCATCAGTAGATCCAAAGATGATGTCATCTATATAGATCTGAACTAGGATGATCACACCCTTAGATTATCTTAGGAATAAGGTCTTGTCTATTTTCCCCCTTGAGAATTTGCTCTCAATGAGGAAACTAGACAAAGTCTCATACCATGCTCAGTGGTTTACTTCAGCCCATATAGAGCTTTCCTAAGTCTGTAAACATAATCAGCTGAGTTAGGAACTACAAAACCTAGAGGCTGCTCAACATAGACTTCCTCTTTTAGGTCACCATTCAAGAAGGCTGACTTCACATCCATCTGGTAGACCTTGAATCCCTTATGTGCAACATATGGAAGGAACAGTCTGATGGCCTCCAATCTTTCTACAGGGGCAAAGGTTTGATCAAAGTCAATGACTTCTTCTTGCATGTACCCCTTAGCCACTAGTTTAGCTTTGTTCTTGATTATAATGCCATTTTCATCAAGCTTGTTTTTGTAGATCCACTTGACTCCAATGAAATTATGTCCATGTAGTCTAGGAACCAGCTTCCAGACCTTGCTCCTCTTGAACTGGTTCAGTTCCTTCTGCATAGCTCCAATCCAATGCTGGTCTATGTTGGCTTCTTCAAAACTATTGGGCTCCACTTGGGATAGAAAGCTTGAATACATGGCAGTATTCTGACTTCTGCTCCTTGTTATTACTCCTCAGCTTCCCTCACCAATTATCTGGTCAGCTGGATGATCTTTTATGTGTCTGACTGCAGGTGGCAGTCTTCTTTCAGCAATAGGTTCAGCTTCAGGTGCAACCTCTTGTTGATCTTCATCCACTCCCAGTATACCTGACAGATCTTCTGGAGTATCCACTTCATCCTGTATAACTGGTGATGCTTCCTTGATGGTCAGTTTGTCCATCATCTGTTCTGTACCTGCAGTACTATAAGAGGAACTTGGTAGCTCCCTGTTAATCATAGTAGACTCATCAATGACAACATGAACTGATTCTTCTACAACTTGGCTTTTCAAGTTGTAGATCCTATAGGCTTTGCTATGATTGTTGTACCCAACAAAAATTCCATCAAAGGATTTGGCATCAAACTTAGTCATATAAGACTTTCCATTATGAAGTACATAACACTTACTACTAAAGACTCTGAGATAGCTTAGGTTTGGTTTTCTGACTTTTAAGATCTCATAGGTATTATTCTTGTGGCTTTTGATGATAGAGGCCATATTGAGAACATGACATGCAGTATTTACTGCCTCAGCCCAAAAATATTCTGGGAGAGATGTAAAGACTACCAAATGCTGGACGATATGAGCAACGGGAAAGGGACGAACCTACCCAATAGCTATGTGGTGCGTCTGTGGGTAGTGTTACCTATCGTAGGCATAGTTACGGGTCTTAGGTCTTGCGAAGCACGTAACGACTACCAAATGCTCATGTTGTTGCCGTCTGGAGAACAGTGGTGGTTCCCGGGTTTTTGTCCAGACACCGATAATGTGACCTAAGAGCACGGGGTGTGTGGTCATACGTTCCTACGCCTGTGGTGAAGTGTGCTTAAATTGCACTTTCATTGCTATGTTTGCTTTTGCTAATAATTTACAGGGAAGGAGCTCTGTCATCCCGAGTAAGGGGCGGGGTTGTTATAATTTGGTCAACTTTAGCTGTCCGTTGCCTTGTTTTACAACCGTTTGGTGGATTTTTCTTGCAGGAACAGGTGAGCCAAGTGGCAAGTAGCGGGCTAAAGCCCTTGATGCTATGCTGGCCCTTGAAGGCCAAGGAAAAGTGTTTACTTTTACTATTTTCATATATGGCCGGCCTGCGTGCCGAAGTATGTAAAACACTTATTGTTTAAGAAAACATTGTAAGGCCATAAATCCAAGACTATATGTGTATTTTTTCTTTCATTCCTACTTTGGGCTTTAGTGGACATTCATGTTCTGTGATGGGTTCTTATAACATATTTAAATCTGCTAGAATGCTCTTTGTTAGGTTCGATATGGTATCATAGCATTTTGGTATTAATATGTGACTCCACTGACTGTCCGTGGAATATTGCGTGGGGCCCCGACCGAACCTTCTGTTATGTCCCAAGTGACGGATGGGGATGTTACAATTTTGTATCAGACTACGGTGTCGATCTTTCTTAGGAGAATTCGTAGATGAATTATTTTTAAGGGGTAGTGAGTACAATCATGTGTGACATCATTATAACATGAAAAGAACCTGTGTATGTCCACTTAGGAATGGAAAATACACATGTTTGAGGAACATGCGTGTTCCTATGATTGTGTTTTGCAATTTTGTTTGGTCACATATTGGTCTGTCCTGCAATAATAGGTGACCAGGAGTGGTGCTGGACAGTAGGAACGTCAGCGCTCTGCAGAAAGAGGTGCACCTAATGATGCGCCTGCAACCCCTCCTTCGGCTGAGATGATAAGACTTGTAGTTGAGGCGGTGTTTGCGATGATAAATGTCCAGCCATGGAGGCAAGCACAACCTCCTTCCCCTATTGTGGAGCAGGTACCTCGTCATGCGGGAGAGCTTGGAGTGGTGGAAAGAGTGGCTGCAGTACCTATGGAGTCGAGAAGAGCGACAGAAAGGAAGCTCAAACATGTGATGAGTTTCAATCCTCCAGTAATTACAGGGGCCGGAACCCCAACCATAGACGAGGATTGGTTCTTTCATGTTAAGAGAGTCATGACAGCAACTGAAATGGAGGAATGGCAGAAGTCAACCATAGCCGCTTTCCTGTTGGATAGAGAGACGCGTCTGTGGTGGGAAGAGTTGGAACTGCATCTCTTGGTTGGAAGACAACTCATCGATGTTTCGATGGACGAGTTCTCGAGGTTATTCCTGGCTAGATACCTCCCATTGGCGCAGAGGATCGACATGGATGACCAGTTCCAGAGACTAACGCAGGGAGATAGTAGTGTGGATGTGTATCTACACGAGTTCATGAGGTTGGGTTGTTATGTTAGCGTTACTTTTGCTGACGAGGAGAGTAAGACCAACCAATTTTACGAGGGTCTGCGTGATGACCTAAGGCTACTGCTCTTTGTGCCTATGACGTAGGGTTTTCTAACTCTGGTCAATACCGCCCAATCTCTGGAGAAGGATATGAAGAGAGTTCGGGAGAACAAGGACTCAAGCTTGAAGAAGTCAGAATTCAAGGTTCCAAGCTCGTTAAAGTCTGGGTTTCATAAGTGGAACAAGAAGGCTCGGACTACGGGTCCAGCCACACCATCGGGTGCGTCTGGAGTTACTACAGTGAGTGGCCCAGTTACTTGCTATAATTGTGGTAAGTAGGGACACATTGCCCGAGAATGTTGGAGTGGGAGCCCGAAGTCAGAGAAGAAGCCTAGAACATCTTAGGCGAAGAAGGGAAAGGCGGTGGAATCAACCGCATCCCACTACGCTCCAGCCCAGCCTAGAGTTTACAACCTTGGCCAGCAGGAGACCATAAAGCAGGCTGATGTGGTGACAGGTATTATTTCATGAATAGCACATTTGGCTTTACATACTTGTTGTCTTATGTGTGTGAGCATGTGACTTGTTGTGATAGGCTTTGTTTTGATCTTTAATATTTCGGCGAGAGCACTGTTCGATACGGGAGCTTCGCACTCCTTTTTGTCTGAGGAATTTGTATCGCGCATCGGAGTACCTTCTTCGATGACAATGGATAAATTGGATGTGTTGCTACCTAATGGGTATTTTATCTGCGCGGATAGAGTTTGTTGCGTGAAGGTACTATTTGGGAGTCAAGAGTTTGACTTGCAAGCATCGCTATTACCGATAGTGGAGTTTGATGTAATCTTTGGCATGGACTGGCTCTCGGAGCAGCGTGCGTACATTGATTGCAATCGCAAGATGGTCAGATTGGGTGTGGATATGGAGCGGGAGACGTCATTCTCTAGCATGAAGGGATCGAGACAGACTTTGATGTCTGCTTTCCAGGTGGTTAAGGTAGTTCGTAGCGGTGCAGAGCAATTTTTAACTTTAATGGAGGCTTCAAAGCCGAAGCTAGGTCTGGATAGTATCCCG
This sequence comes from Platanthera guangdongensis, assembly GCA_039583875.1. Lineage (NCBI taxonomy): Eukaryota > Viridiplantae > Streptophyta > Magnoliopsida > Asparagales > Orchidaceae > Platanthera > Platanthera guangdongensis. The sequence continues at coordinate 45,712,628 of CM077164.1, forward strand.
ATTGTATCAGAGTTTCCGGATGCTTTTCCTGAAAATCTACCCGTAGCCCCACCTCAGCGTCAGATCGACTTCACCATCGCGTTAGTGGCAGGTGCCAAGCCTGTGTCACGCTCCCCATACCTCTTAACACCTGAGGAGATGGAGGAATTGAAAGTAAGGCTGCAAGAGCTATTAGATCAAGGGTACGTGCGTCCAAGTTCGTCGCCTTGTAGCGCACCAGTCCTTTTTGTTAAGAAGAAGGACGGAAGCCTACTTGATGCAGTGGCCTGGCTCTTATACGGTGGACAACTACCGGCCTGCAGGCCATGCACCCCACCCATGACCGCACCTATTCTCAGTGTGGCGGGATGTTGAGGCCGGGTCTCGAACCCTCGGCCCCTTGATAAAGAGCTTTCCTAACAGCTCCTATCACCAAATGAGCACTGAGAATAGGTGCGGTCATGGGTGGGGTGCATGGCCTGTAGGCCGGTAGTTGGCCACCATATAAGAGCCAGGCCACTGCATCACTACTACTGTGTATAGATTACCATGAGTTGAATAAGCTGACAGAGAAGAATCAATATCCGATCCCTAGGATTGATGATCTATTCGATCAGCTGGTCGGGTCGACTGTGTACTCAAAGCTAGATTTTAAATCCGGGTACTATCAGTTAAGAATAAGGGAAAGTGACATTCCCAAGACATCTTTCAGCACACGTTATGGGCATTATGAATTCACCGTCATGCTGTTTGGGCTCACGAATGTGCCATCCATGTTTATGGATTTGATGAACCAGACGTTCAGAGAATAGTTGGACCAATTCGTGATAGTCTTCATTGATGATATACTGGTGCTCACAGTGCGAGGAGGATCATTTCAAGCATCTTCATATGATTTTGGAGACCCTAAGGAGGAACCAACTATATGCCAAATTCTCCAAATGTGAGTTTTGGATGTCCTCGATAATGTTCCTTGGTTTTGTGGTTAGTGGTGAGGGAATTGCAGTAGATCCGGTGAAGGTTGCTGCGATACGGGAGTGTCCTGTGATGTCTACTGTGTCAGAAGTCAGGAGTTTTCTGGGGCTTGCCGACTATTACTGGTGCTTCGTGGAGAACTTCTCGCGGATTGCACTGCCCCTCACTACCCTGACAAGGAAGGATCAGAAGTATGTTTGGTCGCCAGATTCCATATATGCTTTCGAAGAACTAAAGTATCGTCTGACCACGACACCAATCTTGTGTTCACCAAGTGGGTCAGAAGGCTTTGAGATTTACTATGACGCCTCTGGGAGTGGATTAGGCTGTATTCTGCTTCAGCCCGAGAAGTTGATAGCCAATGGATCACGCCAGTTGAAGGTGCATGAGAGAAATTACAAATTAGCGGTTGTGGTATTCACACTTAAGCTTTGGAGATATTATTTGTATGGGATTAAGGTCAATATCTATTCAGATCACAAGGGCTTGAAGTATTTGATATATTAGAAGGACCTGAACATGCGTCAGCATTGGTGGATGAAGTTCCTTGGGGATTACACCTACAAGATTCATTATATTACTGGGAAAGGGAATGTTGTCGTAGATGCTTTGAGCCGTAGGTCCCCTGCGCGGGCCAATTGGTTATAGTTGCACGATGAGTGGCTTATTCAGCATTTGGAGGCCTTGGAAATCTCTTGTGTTGATAAGGGCATTAGTGCAAATGCATGTTTGAGTTGGACGGAGGTTCAATATGACCTCGCATACAGGATTCGGCGGGACTTAGAGTTGGACTTGATCTTGAAACGTCATTGTGCGAATGTCGTTGATGGGTCTAACGACCAATTCTCTATCGACGATGACCCCTTGTAGAAAGGCAGCCGATTGCGCGTTCCCAACGTGGGGCAGTTGCGAGAAGAATTGATGTATGATGCACACTTGAAAAAGTACTCTATTCACCCAGGGAGAACAAAGATGTTTATGGACATGACAAAGTTATTTTGGTAGCCTGGCTTGAAGAAATACATAGCATTGTATGTGGCGAAGTGTCAGACCTGTGCCTTCGTAAAGGCCGAATGCCAGAGGCCTGGCGGATTCCTGAAGTCCTTGCCCATTCCGGATTAGAAATTTGATGACATCTCCATGGATTTCGTGCACGGTTTGCCGAGATCGCACAAGGGGAACGATGTCATTTGTGTGACCGTCGATCGTTTAATGAAGGTGTCACACTTCATACCTAATAGGAAGGATGATTCAGTGGAGAAACTTTTGAAGCTTTATGTGGACATCATAGTCCGTTTACACGGCCTACCCCGGAGCATAATTAGTGACCGAGATGGTCGGTTCACATCTAACGATTGGAGGCTCATTCATCAGTTGTTGGGTACCAAGTTGAACTTCAGCGCGACTTTTCACCCATAGACGGATGGTCAGACAGAAAGGGTTAATAGGACGATGGAAGATATGCTTCGTATGTGTGTTTTGGATTTTGGGAAAAGATGGGAGGACCATTTTTACATGATTGAATTCGCATATAATAACAACTACCAAGCCAACATTCAGATGAGACCTTTTGAGGCTCTATACGGAAGGAGGCATCGTACGCCGTTGGCTTGGGTAGAAACGTGAGAATCGAAGTTGTACAAGCGAAAGGGCGTTGAAGATGTTACTTCAACGATACAGTTGATTCGAGAACATCTTCTGATTACTCAAAATAGACAGGCCAAGCACTATAATGCCAAACACCGGAACGTGAAGTTTGCGGTGGGCGATTGGGTATACCTCAAGATAAAACCATTTATGAGTGTTTCAAGGATTCAACGCTTAAAGAAGCTTAGTCCGAGGTATTTTTGGACTTTTGAGATTTTGGAGCGGATTGGTTAAGCCGCCTATCGTTTGGCTCTTTCGGCGGAGTTGAGCAGTTTGTATGATGTGTTTCACATCTCAGTGCTGCGGAATGCTATTCAAGAGCCTACACAAGTGATTGTTGCGAATCAAGTGCTAATCGATAGTGGATTGATGACGAAGATTAAGCCCATTCAGATCGAGGATGTTGAAGTCAAGCAGCTGCGGAACAAGACTATTAGAATGGTCAAGGTCCTTTGGGACAATTGTGGCCGTGAAGAGCTGTCTTGGGAGCAAGAGAAATCTATGAGGCAGCCATTCCCTGAGCTATTTCTCTAGGTAATCAGATGCACTGTTTACTTTTTATATTTTCCCGTAACCTCAAATTTTGGGACGAAGTTTCTTTTAAGTGGTGGAGATTTGTAACGCCCCAAATTTTCGAAGATGATTATCTAGGGGTTACCGCTCGGCGGTAACTGTACCTCGCGACGATAGCTCCAGGATTTCGTCGAGCGCATCGACTTCTCGATAAAATGTCGAGCTCTCGAGAAAGAGGTTACCGCACTGAGGAAAGTTGTTACCGCGTGGCGGTAGCAGGGGAATTAATTTGGCAGACCTCTCGAGAAGCTATCGCCCGATGATAGTTTTACAGCAGGCGATAGCTGGGTCAATTTTATAGTTATGGCTCTCGGGATCTTACCGTGCGGCGGTAGAAGTTAGCGCGGGGAGATAACACCTGGTGGCGTGTCGTAACCGACGTCATCTATGTAACATCCCATTTCATGCAAGGCCCCTTGAACATGTTTTAAGACAATAAAATTGACTCAAGCTCAGGAAACGTCGAGTGGGTCGAGTGAACACGACGCCACTCGATGAATTTAACTTGGAAAATACTCGGGAAACTTTAGGCGTCGAGTGATCACAACGCCAATCGACGAAGCGTTGAGTGAACTCGACACCACTCAACATGGCGTTGAGTGGTCTCGACGCCTTTTTACTTAGACTCTGCGGGATATTGGCGGCATTGAGTGGTGTCGACACAACTCAACGCCCTGACTTAAGTTTACTGGCAGCTTTGCGTGGTGTCGACACCACTCAACGCAGCGTTGCGTGGTGTCGACACCACTCAATGCTTTTGTACTTGGAAGTTTTCAGTCAAAACAATTATGTTGACCGGTTCACTTGTATATGGGCTGAACCGGGTTCAGGATAAAATGATGTTGAGATATTTATCTCTATAATAAAACTATATAAACTATTCATCATTTCAAGAAAACATATTTATGGAGATGATTGACGGTCAAATATATGGCTGACATGTGGCGGCATGGGGGGGGGAGAATCATGCTCAATGAAGGCCGACCATGCCCCGCATGCTCTGCCACTCCTCTTAAGTAAATGCCATTAAACCAGCCAGCCTCACCTCCATTCCAGCCCATTATCACCTTTAGTGAACCCTAAGGAGCAGAAGATTAGCCGGAGGAATCAGCAAACAAGCTAGCTCGCCGGAGCAAGGGTCGGCCAAGGCCCATCACCACCAAACCCGTCGTCAAACTCATCTGAGGGTCCGTTTCTTCTCCCCTCCTTCTATGCTAGATGTCTATCTCTTTTAGGAGAGATACTGGGCTCAAATGAGGCTAATGACATGTGAGAGGGAGCATGCCGGGCATTTCTCCTTCCTTGGGTTCGCCGGAGGAGCCACCTCCGGCGGCCATGTCGCCGTGAAACGCAAGCCACCACCTCAATGGAGGTGGTGGTGACAATCGTCGGTGCTGGTGGAGGCCAGAAGGCCGGAAAATTCAAGATCTAGCTGGTCCAGGTTGGGGCAATCTGGACCATAGGCTCATTGGAGAAGATGAACCGATGCCCTTGAATTTTATGGAATAATAAAAAGTCTATCTTCTGTCTCAGTTTATACAGTCACCTTGTATAAATTATTTAGGCCTCTTAGAAGCCTTTTCAGAAATGATGCCCAACATGAAAAAGGTAGATATAAGTCTTACCTTTAATTTAACACCTAAACTTGAAATTTGGAGCAATATTGCTCCCTGTAGGGTCATTCTACTAAGACTGCTTCTAGGCTAGGGCAAATGTTTAAATGAGTGCCCAAGCCAAACCATAAGTCCACATGTCATGAAATTTTGTACATGCATGTGTTTATGACAGACTTAGGTCTAGTCCAAAAATCAAAATTTTTGGGATGTATTTTTCTATAGTTTTAAGAGAAACATCATTTATTAAATGTTGATGTATGGAGACCGGGCGGTCTGCCGGTCTGATTCTAGCAGTTTAGAGACCGCGTGGTCTGTCGGTCTCTCTCCTGCGGTTTGATGGCTGCACTGTGGCTGTGGTTATCCGGGCAGTTTGATGGTTTGTCTCAGGCGGCTTAGAGACCGGGCGGTCTGGTGGTCTCCTATGGCGGCTTGTTCCCTGTCTCTTGTGGTGGCCGGGCGGTTAGCCTATTTGTCTAACCGCGCGGCCTGTTCGGCTTGTTTTTATGTTAAACCGCTTACACCTGCAATTATTTAGTCTCATATTACTTAATTGTAATCTCTCTCATCTCCTCCATTCTATAAAAGGGAGGCTATACCTTTGTAATAGATACCTTTTTTGGATAATAAAGTTTACATTGCTCCAAATTTTCGGTCTGCTCTTTTTTGTTCGCACATGGTATCAGAGCCACCAATCTTTTCCTCCTGATTCTGTGAGCTTCCTCTTTCCGCGTGACTTGTCCGCGCGGCTTGCTCCTTCTTCTCGCGACTTGTTTGCGACTTGTTTCCTCCGCGCGACGTGTTTCTGTCTCCTCTTAGTCGCTGCCCTTTGTGTGCGCGACCTATCTCTTTCTTTGTCTCCGTGACCTGTTTTCACGGTTTCTTTGCCTCTTCTCTCCCCACAATCTCCCTTTATTCGCACGGTCAGTTTCTATTCGTGCGATCTCTGCTCTGTTCGCACGACCTGTTTGCCCTTCTCGCGAACTCCTCCCAGTTCGCGTGGTCTTCTCTCTCTCCTATTCGCGCAGCCTTCTCTCTAGTGGTGCGGCTTCATTCCCTCTGCTTTGCTCTGCTTCTTGCTGTTTGCCCGGCTTGGTGTTTCTGCCCTTGTCGCCGCGACCTTTTTCTATCTGCGTCCTGTTTGATCATGCGACCTCCTGTTTGATCGCGCGGCCTCTCTTTTATGGCCTCCACCTCCTCCACGCAGTCCTCCTCGATGGTCATATCTTTTGGTAGTGCCCACGTTGTTACTCACGACAGATGGTTGATCGAATCTGGTGCTACCAATCATATGACAGGCAATCCTTAGTATTTTTCTCTTCTAGAAACACATGATCGATTGCCTCCAGTCTTCGTTGCGGACGGCTCTTCCTCACCGATCCATGGGACAGGAGTGATTCAAGTCACTCCGTCTCTTCGCCTGACAGATACCCTCTGTGTGCCCAAGTTCCCTTGCAATTTATTATCAATTACTTCTCTATGCAGGCAACTACGGTGTTCCGCCACATTCACTCCTACTTCTTGTTCTTTTCAGGATCCGGACTTCCAACGGACGATTGCTACTGGGACTGAGAGCGGCGGCCTCTAGTTCCTCGACAAATTTTTTGCACTATCCGCCTTCTCCTCCTCCTCTATAGATCTTCTCTAATGGCATCTTCACCTTGTACATGCTCCTCCCAGGCTTCTGCGCCAGCTTTTGCCCCACCTCCCTCCTCATCATCTTCCTCTAAACTGTGATGCATGTTAGCTTGACAAGCATCACTGCTCATCCTACCCACCAACGCAAAGTCATGGCTCTTCCCGTCCATTCGACCTCATTCACTCTGAGGTATGGGGTACTGCTCCTACCCTCACCATCGGTCAGGGTAGTTCATATTTTGTCACATTTATTGATGATTTCTCTAGGTGTACGTGGGTGTATCTTCTAATGGATCGCTCCGAACTGTTCTCTGTCTGGACATTGTTTTATTATATGATTAAGACTCAATTTGATACATATATTAAAATACTTCGTTCTGACAATGCTAAGGAGTATCTTAGCCATGATTTCTCTTCCTTCGGTATGCACCATGGTGTTATTCATCAAACTAGCTGTGTCTACACCTCAGATCAAAATGTGGTGGCAGAACGCAAAAACCGTCACCTCCTCGATGTTGCTCGCACTCTGCTGACCCAAATGCATGTTCCTCGCTCCTATTGGGGCTATGCTGTCCTCCTCTCCTGTTATGTCATCAATCACATTCCCTCCACAGTTCTCCACGGTGCCACCCCATTCTCCATTCTTTATCCGAACAAGAATCCGTTTCCTCTTACTCTATGCATCTTTGGGTGCACCGCCTTTGTGCACTCTCCCGCTGCCACCCATGACAAACTCTCACCATAGGTCACTAAATGTGTCTTTCTGGGGTACTCTACCACTCAGAAATGTTATTGTTGCTTTGACCCCGTTAGCCGCAAACAGTTTGTCTCTACGGATCTCACCTTCTTTGAAAATGCATCCTACTTCTCTCCTGCTTCCTCCTCTACTTCTGCTGATCCTACTTCTCATACCAACCCATCCATTCCATCTGCTCCTACTGACGTTCTGCCACCTCCACCATCTCCACCCTCTCCTCTGCCATGTCCTCCTCCCATGATATCTCCCTCCTCTCCGCAGCCATCTCTCTACTCACGCGCCAGCTCTCTCCACCACGGATGCTCCGGATATTGAGGAACCCACTGACCTGGATCTCATCATTGCTCTTCGCAAAGGGGTTCGGGCATGTACCCAACACCTGCTTGCTACAGTTGTTTCCTATGATCATCTTACCCCTTCTCACAAAGCTTTTGCACTGGCTATCTCGGCCACTGCCACCCCCCATTCCTACCAGGAGGCCCTTACTATTCCTCATTGAAAAGCTGCCATGGATGATGAGATTTCTACTCTCACTGAATGGGGTACTTGAACCCTGGTTCCTCCTCCTTTCGGCACAGTTGTTGTTTGGCTGTCACTGGGTCTTTGTGGTGAAGTTCCTCCCCGATGGCAGTGTGGATCGTTACAAGGCTCGGCTTATTGCCAAGGGTTTTACCCAAACTTATGGCATTGATTACTTTGACGTTTTCTCTCCAATTGCTCGTCTCAGCACTATTAGGGTCCTTCAATCTATGACTGTCAACAGGGATTGGCCCATTTCACAACTGCATGTCAAGAATGCCTTTCTTTATGGGGATCTTCAGGAAAATGTTTACATGGAGCAACCTCCAGGGTATGTTGCTCAGGGGGAGACACAGGTTTGCCGGCTCAAGAAGGCTATCTATGGCCTAAAACAAAATCCTCACGCTTGGTTTGACAAGTTTAGCGGGATTGTAGCGGCCGTAGGTGTACAACCTCGGGCTCGCGAGAGGGCCTCAAAAGTGAGAAATAGAAGGGGCAGGACAAGTGGAGTGATGGGCGAGTGGGACCATGTGGTCCACTCGCGGTTGGCGAGTCGGGAGGTCTCTGCAGTAGGCGAGACGCTCCCTCTGGGGGGCGAGTAGTGTTGGGTATTGTATCCACGATTACCTAGATTTGAGGAAGCCACCTGTCAAGCTAAGATGAATTCACAATGTATTTGATGAAACATCTTAAGTTGTACTTGCAGCTCCTCCACGCTAAGTGCACACCAATGTCAGGGTGCAGTAGGTCAATATACACGGGTCTGCAAGACGTAATCCCTCGTTGAGCAGATCAGTGTGTTGGCCTACGTGTACTCTCTCTATTGGAGTGCACTTACTTTCAAGTACAGGGCCGTTCATATGCAAGAGAAGACAAGGAGCATGGATGGGTCAAGGAGCAGCTCCAGGGTGGAAGACGGAAATTCGTCCAAGGAAAATTCGACGAGAATCACCAAGTGATTCTCGCCGATTCGGCGAGAATCACTAGTGATTCTCGCCGAATCGACGAGAATCATTAGTGATTCTCGCCGACTCCTTCTGGCTACCTCAAAACGGTGCCAAGTAAGATTTGACGAGAATCACTAGTGATTCTCGCCGAACCAGTGGCCAAGCAGCTCATCTATACAAAGTGAAATTCGTTGAGAATCAATAAGTGATTCGGCGAGAATCACTAACGATTCTCGACGAATCGTCGAGAATCACTTGGTGATTCTCGCCGATTCGTCGAGAATCGCCTGCGATTCTCGCCGATTTTCACTTAGCGTTTTCTCAGGATGCTGCTGGACCGGACTCTGCCTCAGGACTAGTTTGAACCGGACTTAGGGATTTCTAGTGTGGGTCCCACAAACGGTCATATTGGAATTATCTACAGTATATATATTCCAGTAATGTGAACAGTAAAAGCACGGAGAAAGAGAAAGAAATAGAGCCGCGACGAAACCCTAATTTCGCGGTTCCTCTCCGCCGCCGCCGTCGCGCTCGGGCAAGTTGGTCGCCGTCAACAATCGAGACTCCTTCGTGATCTCCGGCGACAGAAGCTTAGCAAAGCTTGAGTCTCACGTGTCTATCCAGAGATCTCTTGTCTCTCGATTTGTTGACCGGGAAAAACTCCCCCGTCCGAATCGATCAAGACGACCGATCCTAGAGTGACCGTTGGTAGACCTAGTTTGCTTCGCCAAGAAGTTTGGATCTCCAAGTTCAGCAGCCGCTCATCATCGTAGCCGCCGATCCCGAAGCAAGCCGCCGCTCGTGTTGCCGCCGCCGGTTCCGGGGAGATCCTCTCCAAGAGAGACCAAGGTTGTAGACTCTTCGTTGACTTCACGAACACGTCGTCGAACGAAGAGGAACACCGTAGTCTCCAAACGAAGTTTGTATCTCGTGTACATTCTATATTTTCTTTTGTTGAAAAGGAACGTTTGTTCCGTGTTGTAAGGGTTGGGTGCAACCCGGTTTGTGGGAGTGTTGACTCCCACGTGTGGAAGGGCTCCTTATGTTAGTGCAGGGATTGGATTTCAATCCCGTTGGAGAAGTGACCGAGTCATCCCTTGTTGGGGAGATAGGTCGAAGGGGGAAAGTGGATGTACCCAAGTCGGGGAACCACTATAAATTGCCTGAGTATTCTGTGTGCTGTGCTTTTTATTTTTATTGTGCAGGTACATTCGTAAATTCCGCAAAAGCGCTACACGTCACTTATTCCCCCCCCCCCCATAGGTGCACATAGTTGACACTAGGTGGACTTTCAAGTGGTATCAGAGCCAGGTTACTCTTCAAAGGTTAACACCTTGAGTAGAATCCTGCCACCAGTGTCAGAAGCATGGATCTGGATTATGAGATACTGCCACTCAAACTCCCCGCATGCACAAAGGATTATTATCCCATCTGGAGAATGAGAGTGTCATTTCACCTTGACGCTATCGATCCTCGAGCATCCTTCATCCTGGAAGAGGGTCCGTTTATTCCCATGAAGACCTCCGACTCTGGGATCCAAGTGCCCATGGGCATTGCTGAGATGTCAGAGACGGAACTATCTCTATTTCACTTGGACGAGAGGATTCGACAAATTATCATGGATATCTGGTCTGGAGCCTCTCACTCTAGATTGGAAAAATATAGAACGGCTAAATCTCTGTGGATGATGATCTCAGAGCTGATGGGGGGTCAGAGAAAGCTGAAATATGCTGCCAATCAGAGGATGAAGAGTATGTGGGGGTCCTCACTTCTGAAGATGAATGCAAGGATCCCTCGGATTGCATCAGAGCTCCCGTGTCCGTGTCAGAGACTGACGAGACCAGTGAGGAAAGCAGCTCTGACGAGGATGAAACAATGGTCACTGATTCTAATGACAATAACTCAGATGAGCAGGTAACATCTTCACCCTGCCCCATATCTTTTGACCTTTCTGAAGACAGAAACTGCTCTCCTCCAGAAAATACTGATTCCCTGAAGAGAGCCCTTCAGGAAAGCAACCTACTTGCTGAGGAGCAAGCTCGAGAGATTGCTCGACTGAAGATCTTGTTGGTTCTCCAATTGGCGTCCAACAAGGTCAAGGACTCTAAGATCTCAGCTCTAGAGAATAGTCTAGATAATGAGAAACGTATAGTATCAAACTTTTCCAAAGTTGATGCTATAAAGAGAAAGCAAGAAACCGGGTGGATCTCCCGGATTATCCAGGCATGGAGAAATGGGGAAACGGTATTCCGACCCCCCACTCCAAGCAGGAAGGCAACTCATCATGCCTTCAGGTATGACCACAGGAATAGTCGTGGTCACTGTAAGGATGATCTGTCCCCATGTGGCAACGTCCATAGTGCTAGGGCCGTCATGGCCACCCATGAGGAAATACCTAAGGCTCATTCTGAGCCCTTTGTATTCACTGCCACTGCTTCAACACTGTGTGGATCTGCATGTCCCGGCTCACAGAAGACTTCTCACCACTCGAGGACACGGGATAGAGAGGATAGAAGTCATGATGTCAGGTTCCATGGGGCCTCTGTAAGGGAGATGCCTGAAAGAATGGCACCACCTTCCCGGCCTCATAACACTCACAACATGCATTCTTTCCACCCTTCCACGTGTCGCGATGGAAGAGAAATTTTTGTGACAAGATCATGCCCTATCCCGTTTAGACCTAGGACCGTGACTACATCAGTCACGAGATCAGGTCGGAAACGGCGATACAACATTCACCCATGTTGGTGCTGTGGCAAAGTGGGACACTTTGCCATTGATTGTTGGCACAACCCCTCTGTGCCCACGGCAAGGGCTTATCCATATTCTCGGGACAGAGGTAGTCTTCCAGACAGGTTTTCTGAAGGAAGGCAGTGGCGTGCTCATGCTAACAGGAACCTAGGACCCAATATGATTTGGGTGCCTAAGGTAAAGTAATTCTTTCTTGCAGGGTAGTCTAGGTTCCCGTGAATATGATGGGAACTGGACAGTAGGTGGCTCAAGACTAAAATTGGAACAAGCGTCTGAAATAACATATATGATATCTACTTGAGCATCCTCACATTAAGCTTCTAACATGATCTACCTGTGGGACTAAAACGATGACTCTCAGAATCCCAGGTACTCATGATCAGTTCCAAGACTTGAGTCATTTTCAATTGACAATTACCTATATATATATATATCCTTATATTCAGATACATCTTTGTATATCAGTGTATGTATGCACATCTAAGGATAGGATAATTCGATACATGCAAACCTTTATACATCAATAAAAGGTTAACAAAGATATGTCATTGTGAATTTCGACAAATCACAATTGACATCAAGAAGTGTTTGGAGAAGTCTCGCTCAAATCCAAATAGATTGTCGTTACAATAAACATGTATTTATTAATCTTATATTAACTTGACATCAGAAGAATTTGAAAATGTTGCAATGCTTCCCAACGTGGAAATTCCCAGTAGAAAAACCCTTCAATTCGGAACCTCGGAACCTTTCAATTCCTAGTAAAGATAACCCCTCAATTACAAGTGGTAAAGAAAAACCTCAATTTCACTTTATATACTAGGAATCCCGCCGAAGAATCCCGCCGAATCCCGCCGAAGGAGCTCGCCGACCGTTCAACTTCCTCAAGTTTCCCGCAGAAGGCGCAAGCGATACTAGTCCCGCCGACTCTCGCAGAAACCGCGCCAGTTCGCAAAGCTTCTTCCTTCGGCTCCCGCAAGGTTTCTCCCTTAGAAATCGCGCAAAGATCTCGTCGGCTCCCTAAGCTCCCGCAAGGTTCTCGCAAAGTTCTCGTCGAAAGGCTCCCGACGAATCCCGCCGAAGCTCGCACCGTCGATCTCCCCAAGTCTCGATTTTTCTCCGCTCGAACCACCTCACCGACTTCACCTCTAGGTATCCCCTCACCCTCACTTGGACGTGATCACTAGAATCACTTCTATTTTGATTTTTGATTAAGCGATGAATAGGGCTTCTCTCTCTAGATCTACGATGGCTCCAAGGAGAACTGCAGGGTTGGTCTCTGGCTGCGAGCTGGTTCGAACTGGGTTTTCTCACGCCTCGGACGAATTCCGCAACATTATTCTAATGCTGGAAGAGGCTGGGCTAACCTTCGTCTTGGAGCACCCTTGCAAAATCCTGGACAAAGAGGTGCTGGAGTTCTTCGCTACCGCAAGACTCCGAGATGGAGACTCCATAATCAAGAGCAAGGTGGCTGGGACAAAAGTAAAGATGTCTGCCAGCAAGCTGACTCGCTACCTGCAGCTTTCTAGTTCGCAGCAGGAGGACTATTTGGAGGATGAGGACAAAACCAGAACTCTCTTGTTCTGCGGTCTTCCACGAGGAACTCGATCAATTAAGAGAAAGGAGATGAATGAAGAAGGGAAGCTCCTATCTGACATTATTGGAAAAGTGCTCATCTGCAAGCCGGGCTCGCATGACCATATCTCAGGAGATATGTTGAAGATCCTCATAGCTGTTGTCTGCCGCAAGAGGTTCAACTGGGGGGAGTTGCTGTTCGAGAAGATCAAGGACACCCTGGGCACTCCTAGTTTCGGCCGCATCATAAGTCTATATCTAAACCAGCTAAACGGAGACAAGTTCGACATGAGCAAAGGTGTCCCTCTCCACTACTTGAAGAAGATGGATGCAAGTGTGTTTGATCGATGGGAGAGGCGGATCGGGCAGCCTGCCGTGGAAGAGCGACAGGAAGCATCTCCAGCAGTCACCCCCGGTGAAATTCCTGATACCGTGACTGCAGGAATCGAGGGGGAGACTCTACCCCCTCATACGGATGTAATATCTGAAATCGCCCAGGTGGCCAGGGATGCTGTGGCCGACACTCAAGAAGAAAGTGACACTATGCTGGAGACTGGTGACCACGAATTGGAAGAAGCTGCTGATATAGATGATTTCTTGGATGAGGACGGAGAGGAAGATGAGAATGAGGGACATGAAGTACTTGAGACTCCGGATCCGGTTGAACCTCCACCTGACAAGTCTGCACCAGTGGAGGGGGAGTTAGATAAATCTACAGAGGCCGCCAACATTCCTCCTGTAGAGACTGTGATGGTATCCAGCTCTACAGATGCGTCTGCAGAAATGCAAGGCCCACAAGTGCCTCCGGCTATTCCGTTACGAGATGACCTAGCCACTCACACTGTACATATCATTCAGGGCATCGTGAATGAGCTTAAAACCTCTTTTGATAAAGCTCAGAAAACACTGCTGAAAAGGATTAAGACTTCTGAAAATCTCATGCTTAAGAATATGGTGGAAATCAACCATAAACTGGACGTAATGGAGAAGAAATTCGAAGAAAAGTACACCGCGGCCGGTCAAGCTGTCACACTTCTCATGGCCAGATTGAAGAAGAATACTGATACTCTTGCTGTCGTAAATCAGAATACACATGTTGTCGCCGACAACATTCAAAAGTTTGACGGTAATATGGTAACTCTTAATGCCAATCAGCAAGCCTTAGTTACTGAGTTCTCCCGGACCACCAAGCACATTGATGACTCCCTGCACTCATATGCAAACTGCATCGCTGTCGAAGCCAAAAAGGGGGAGAAAGAGTATATAGCTAAGTTGGCCGAGCTTCAAGAAAGCATGAGCACACACTTCGCACAATCAAGCAAATATGTCTATGAAAGCAGCTGGTGGATGCTCCAACAGGCGCTAGGTACGTTAGGCGTCGTTCTGCCTGACAATCCTGCCGGTATTCATGTCCCTAAGACTGTTGGGTTTCTCTATGGGGTTGGCACAACACTTGTGCACGCAGCGGAAAAGTAAAACATCAAGAAAAACCCAAAGAGATGTGGATCGGGCCATGAACAGTTGAATCAAGAAGTTAGCAAAACTAGGCAAAAATTACCTCGGCGGCGTTGAGTCACAACTCAACGGAGAAGCTCCAAACTTTGTCTGCTTACTAGTGGCGAGTTCTACGTGAAATAGTATCCACGTTTCTGCAGAAGTCCACACGAGTGGGAGAACGCCGAGCTTTCCGTCGCACGGAAGATCGGGAAGGATATGACCGCACCTTTGCTTTCCCACGGACTGCTAGGTCCGCGCCAGGGAATGCAGCGCCAGCGACGATTGCTGGAGAGAAGATGGTCAACGGAGCAAACACGGCGGCGGAACTCTTCCGGCGGCGGGATCGGGATCGGCGGAGCGAACGCGGAACTCCTTCCGTCGGGTTCGATTCACACAGAAGAGACAGATCGCTCATCCTTTTGAAACCCTAAGTGTTATATTTATACTTAAAGTATAAAATAAACTCAGGAAAATTGCTATCCGCAGACCACCCAGAACTAGGGTTCAGAATCGGCGAGAATGAATCAGTGAGAATCGGCGACAATCGGCGAGAATCACTGAGCAGGTTCGGTGAGAATCATTCGGCGAGTATCACATTGGATCGGCGAGAATCAGAGTACAATACTCGACGATTCTCGCCGATCGTCGAGCCACGCTCGACGACACATAATGATACTCGACGATCGTCGAGCCGCGGTCGACGACAATTATCAAGGTTGTCGATCGTCGAGAATCAACAATTGATTCTCGACGATTCTCGTCGATCGGCGAGAATCAGCAAGGTGATTCTCGTCGATCGGCGGGAATCAGAAGACCATTCTCGACTAATGTCTTTGACCCTCGGACGACGAACCTAACCAGCCCTTCAAGGCAACCTTTGCCCAACCCGATGATCCTATAAGGCAACACTTTGCCCATAACCCTATTCAGGTCGGTGATTGGTAACCTTTACCAACACAGTCAGTCATCCAACTTCTCCACATCTCTTATGTGCGACCCTGCAGGCTCATATTGCGTTGGCAGTGAGATTAGATGTTTGACCACTTCCAGATCATCATGGTAACTCCAACAGAGACATCTAAGGCCGCTGAGGAAGTAAGTGTTGCTGAGGATGTAAGTGCAAGTGCTGCAGATATTCCCACACATGACGCTGATGCTAGGGCTCTCTCCAAAGCTAAACTGAGGAGCATGTTTGACCAAGAGGCCTTAGCAAAAGCCAGGGGAAAGAGAAAAGTTCAAGAAGGGACCTCCAAGGAGACACAGGCTGCAAAGAGAACTCGAATGAATGAGGAGGATGTACGAAACGAAAGGTGGAGTCCAGTTTCAAGGAACATCATCTTAGACACCTTCTGGCTGCAAGAAAGAGGAGAGATCAATCGAAATGAAGTATATAGCCAGTATGAGTGGGAAACGCACAAAACGTTTGAAGTGAAACACAACATCTTTTTCAGAAACAACAAGGATGCAGATAAAGTTGCTCCTCCTAGGTATTACCCGAAGCCCAAAGAATACATGGAGAGGCAAAGCAAGAAGTACTTGGCTCAAAATCCTAAGGGTGACTTAGCTAAGGAAAAATAGTCAAAAACTTATAGCTTGTCACTTTGTCTTAAGAACATTTAATGATTTTTGTTGTCATAGAAACAATTCTGGATTATATGTGTATATATTTATATTGGTATATATATTTGAATTTGTGAATGACTCAAGTCCTGATCTGATTGCATATATTCTCTTGTGCTACATGTTTAATTTCTGAATGCTATGTTTATTATTTGATATGTGTTATTCATCTTAGCTAGTAGGGTTTTGGCTTCGTCAAATAGGGGGAGATTGTTGGGTATTGTATCCACGATTACCTAGATTTGAGGAAGCCACCTGTCAAGCTAAGATGAATTCACAATGTATTTGATGAAACATCTTAAGTTGTACTTGCAGCTCCTCCACGCTAAGTGCACACCAATGTCAGGGTGCAGTAGGTCAATATACACGGGTCTGCAAGACGTAATCCCTCGTTGAGCAGATCAGTGTGTTGGCCTACGTGTACTCTCTCTATTGGAGTGCACTTACTTTCAAGTACAGGGCCGTTCATATGCAAGAGAAGACAAGGAGCATGGATGGGTCAAGGAGCAGCTCCAGGGTGGAAGACGGAAATTCGTCCAAGGAAAATTCGACGAGAATCACCAAGTGATTCTCGCCGATTCGGCGAGAATCACTAGTGATTCTCGCCGAATCGACGAGAATCATTAGTGATTCTCGCCGACTCCTTCTGGCTACCTCAAAACGGTGCCAAGTAAGATTCGACGAGAATCACTAGTGATTCTCGCCGAACCAGTGGCCAAGCAGCTCATCTATACAAAGTGAAATTCGTTGAGAATCAATAAGTGATTCGGCGAGAATCACTAACGATTCTCGACGAATCGTCGAGAATCACTTGGTGATTCTCGCCGATTCGTCGAGAATCGCCTGCGATTCTCGCGGATTTTCACTTAGCGTTTTCTCAGGATGCTGCTGGACCGGACTCTGCCTCAGGACTAGTTTGAACCGGACTTAGGGATTTCTAGTGTGGGTCCCACAAACGGTCATATTGGAATTATCTACAGTATATATATTCCAGTAATTTGAACAGTAAAAGCACGGAGAAAGAGAAAGAAATAGAGCCGCGATGAAACCCTAATTTCGCGATTCCTCTCCGCCGCCGCCGTCGCGCTCGGGCAAGTTGGTCGCCGTCAACAATCGAGACTCCTTCGTGATCTCCGGCGACAGAAGCTTAGCAAAGCTTGAGTCTCACGTGTCTATCCAGAGATCTCTTGTCTCTCGATTTGTTGACCGGGAAAAACTCCCCCGTCCGAATCGATCGAGACGACCGATCCTAGAGTGACCGTTGGTAGACCTAGTTTGCTTCGCCAAGAAGTTTGGATCTCCAAGTTCAGCAGCCGCTCATCATCGTAGCCGCCGATCCCGAAGCAAGCCGCCGCTCATGTTGCCGCCGCCGGTTCCGGGGAGATCCTCTCCAAGAGAGACCAAGGTTGTAGACTCTTCGTTGACTTCACGAACACGTCGTCGAACGAAGAGGAACACCGTAGTATCCAAATGAAGTTTGTATCTCGTGTACATTCTATATTTTCTTTTGTTGAAAAGGAACGTTTGTTCCGTGTTGTAAGGGTTGGGTGCAACCCGGTTTGTGGGAGTGTTGACTCTCACGTGTGGAAGGGCTCCTTACGTTAGTGCAGGGATTGGATTTCAATCCCGTTGGAGAAGTGACCGAGTCGTCCCTTGTTGGGGAGATAGGTCGAAGGGGGAAAGTGGATGTACCCAAGTCGGGGAACCACTATAAATTGCCTGTGTATTCTGTGTGCTGTGCTTTTTATTTTTATTGTGCAGGTACATTCGTAAATTCCGCAAAAGCGCTACACGTCACCTATTCCCCCCCCCATAGGTGCACATAGTTGACACTAGGTGGACTTTCAAGTAGGCCTTTAAAAGCGAGAGGGTCCCCTAGCAAAGGATACCCGTGAGATGAGCGGGAAGGCCTGTCTCGCCACCAAGTGCTCTCCCACTCGCATTATGGTAAAAGGCCTTTTTCTCATTTCTGTACCCAAGGGGGTTTTTACCCTTCTAACCCGGGTATTTTTCCCCTTTTTCCCTTGATGGTCTGCATATAACTCCTCAGAATAGCGGAGTTTGGCTGTTGACAGACCCAACCAAGGGTACTTTGGTAATTTAAGGCCAGCCCAGTATGGTTATTTATAGATCCAACTCAGAAAACTATAAATAGACCCTTAAGGGCTCCTTATAAAGCGGGTTTTTCATAATCTTCCTATTTCCAGTGCTTTCTGAGGAGCTCCTAGCCCAGCTTTTGGCTTTGGAGGGGAAGCTCTCAGAGATCTTCCGAGTGTGAGGTGGGACCTCCCTACTGAGGCTTTGGGTCAGTCTTAGGTCCTTTGAATCTAGTCGAGGGTTGAGGCTTGAGAGAAGTAGGTGTTGGCTGCACCCCTGTTTTGAACTCCTGTTGAGGTCATTTTTGGCTTCAACAGTTCTCGTGCGGTGAGCGTGGGAAGCAGCTGATATAAGAAAGCTTGAGTTTTGTCCCATGGCTATAGGTGAAGGTGAAGGGTATGGTTCTGGAGGCTCCCCCACCCGGGGAGAGGAAGCGACGAGGAAGATGCTGGACGACTTCAGGCGAGAAGTCCTGCAAACCATTAGCTTGGCCTTCTCGGCCCGAAGCGAGTGGGCCACACCTCAGGTTTCGATAGAGGAGGTCCCACTCTTGGGTGAAAATGCCCCTGAACAGCGTCCTGGGAAGGAAGTCCCGACAGAGGCTGGCGAGAGGGACATGACCGCGCGGGAGCTCTTCCCAGGCCAGCGCTAGGGCAAGGAGGCTTTGATTGATTTGGGCGAGAGGGAGGTGGCAGTGCGAGAACTCTTCCCTGGGCACGGTCTCGCAGATCAGGCCAGCCAGCCGAGGCCGCGGGACGTGCCCTCTCGCCAGGCAGGAGGCGAGAGCCCATTCAGGGAACTCATCATCTCAGCTCCGGTACCGGAGGGGTTCCGGGAGCCGGACATGTCCTACTACTCAGGAAAGGATGACCATGTACAGCACATGCAGTGGTTTGAAGATGTCGTTTCAATAAGGCAGATGACGGATGCCTTCAAGTGCTGGCTATTTGCCATCACATTGAAGGAGAAGGCTCGAGACTGGTTCCACGAGTTGCCAGCACGGTCGATCTACTGTTTTGAAGATATGCGAAGAAGTTTCCTGTTGAGGTTCTCAACATCGAAGAAGCGGAAGAAGGAGGCGGAGTGCCTGTTTGCGGTGAGACAGAAGCCGGATGAGACACTGGTTCACTATGTCGACCGGTTTCAGGAAGAGATCCTCCTAGTCCAGGAGGTCCCAGGGTACGCGTTGATGCTCGCCTTTACCCTGGGGCTCAAGCCGGGATTTTTCAGTATGGAGTTGAAGAGAGTGCCCCACTCTCCTTTGAGGAGCTCATGAAGAGGGCGGCAAAAGAGATAGACTTCGAGAGAGCAAACCCAGCGTTCGCCAGGAAGTTGGCCAGGTTGGAGGAGGATGATGTGAAGGAACCTGCAGTAGGAAGGCATAGGGAGCTGAGGGAGCAGAGGGAGCAGAGAGAAGAAAGGAGGAGGGAAGAGCCCCGAAGGCAAGGGCAGCAGCAGGGATGGGGGACCCGGGAGCCAAACAACCATTTGGGTTGGAGGCCCTAGGAGGGTCGCTCCCAGGGCCAAGAAGGAGGCTATCAGGGAAGAGATAATCTACGGGAACCCAGGAGGTTAGACCAATTGGCATGGAGGCAGGAGCCAATGGGTCATGTCCCGCCGCCACAAGAGGCCATGGAGGTGGGCAGAGGAAGAGGAGCGAGGAGAGGAGTTCGAGGAGCAGGGAGAAGAGGAGGAGGAGAAGGAAGAAGGGGTAGGGTGGCGTTGCTCTTTTGTGACTTCCACCAGGAGAAGGGTCACGCAACGGCCACCTGCCCTGAGTTCTTGGAGATGCGGGAAGCAAGAGGAGCAGGGAGGCAGGATCTGCCGGTTAGGATCGTGGAAGTACAGCAGGGGGAGATGGAGGATAGGTGTGAATATCGGGTAGGCGTGGGAACCCGGGGAGGAATCGGGGTGATTCACGGAGGAGTGGGGATCGAGGCAACTCGCAATGGGGAGCCTGCAAACCATGTACCAGAGGGGGGTCGCCTCTACCTCCCAGGCTCCCCCACCGGAAGAAAAGATCACCTTCTCGTCAGCAGACATGACGGACTACGAAGATCCGTTCTGTGACGCCCTGGTGATCCAGACGGCGGTGGAGAATTTCACGGTCTCGAAGATACTGGTGGATAACAGGAGCTCGGTAAATGTTATCTTCAAGAAGGCCTTCGATGAGATGAGGGTTGAGGGGAAAAGGATCTTGGATTCGGATGGACCGCTGTTCGGGTTCTCTGAAGAGAGGAAGGAAGTGGAAGGGGGAGTAGGGCTGGACGTGAAGTTGGGGGCGTGTCACGGAACTGCAGGTTCTTGATCGTGGACGCCCCAAGCAGCTATAATGCCATCTTTGGGCGCCCCCTCATCAGCGCCTTTCGCTGCGTCCCCTCCTCGTTTCATCCCCCCTCTCTATTTTATATTTTCCATTTTCATTTCCATTCATTACATGCAATGAATCCCTCCTCTTCTCTCACCACCTCATTTAATATCATGCATGAACATCTCCAAGTACATTTCCGGCCACCCCTTTGCCTCTTCATTTTCTCCATCTAGAACCTTCCCCCCTCATCTATAAAAGGAACCCTTGCCTCAAGCATAAAAAGAGGAGGGAAGAGTTAGAGAATTTCTAGTAGTTGTATTCCTTTCTTGTAGTTGTACTTCTTTCTTGTTGTCTTCTCTTATTTCTTCATGTAATAGTTCATCTTAGTCTTATTATGTACCCTTATTTTATTTTCTTAATGAATATGAATGTTTCCTTTTTCTCTCTATATAATGCTTAACTAGTTGTGTTTTGTGCCCGATCCCGATGAAATAATGCGTCTTTTATTTTATGTTTGCATTTGTATTTTTTTTTTATTTTTGATCCGACCCTGATTTATTTCTTATCGACACCGTATTTATAGTATACAGCAGTAGATTCCGATTTCATATTTGAGTAGCCTAGAGGCTCGTGAATGTGAAAGATCACTCAAGGAAGGAAGGAGTTGCACACAATCCTAGAGATAGGACGACGTAAATCCTCCGGATTGGAGTCAAATCCAATAGTCGGGTCACCTCGATAACGCGACTTTAGGCCTTTTGATTTGCAAAGATATTTCGGTCAAAATGTCTAGAAGTTAGGAGATTTAATGCCCTAGCGAGATTTTTTTTTTGGATCCGTCACGGTCTTAATAGAATTGCAAATGTTAAACTAATTTATTCCGTTATTTTATTTCAAATTGAATCGTCGATCGAGCACTCTTTCGCAATATTATAGTTTTCTTTTAATTAAGCTTAGGTCATTTTCATTTTCAAAACCCATCAATCGTTCGGTAAGATAATAAAGTCGTTGTGAGTAATACTACTTTCCTGCCCCGAGTTTTTATATGACCTTGATTTATTTATATCACTATACTATAAAATGATAGGTACACTTGCCTATTAGAATTATAGTCTGTGAGACGATTTTTTACGCATCAATTTAGAGCCTTGGGAGAGGGCATTGAGTGATTCGGCTTCACACAATGCCAACTTGCTTTCTCAGCTTTCTGCTGCTTGGCGTTGAGTGAGTGAGCATCACTTAATGCCAAACTCCTTAGAAAAAATTCTGTCTTCACCAGACATTGACAGTGTTGAGTGAGTAATGCACACTCAATGCCTTTTGCCTTAATAATTTCTACAGCCTCTTCTGTATGTATGGTGTTGAGAGCGCTGAGTGAACATGCCTCACTCAATGCTTTCTACCTTAGCCATTTCTGCTTCTTCAACATCTTAAGCGTTGACAGCGTTGAGTAAGCATGCCTCACTCAATGTTTTTTGCTTTAACAAATTCTGCGTCATGACATTGAGAGCGTTGAGTGACCACTCCTCACTCAATGCTTTCTGCCTTAGCCAACTTTCTATATTCTTTAAAAGTACTGGCTTTGACAGACTGAGTGTTACTCAACACGTAAGAGACTATGGTATAGAGTGAATGACCTTTACTCAACGCCTGTGGACTTAGCCATATTTCATCGTCTTAAACCTTAGGCATTGACTAACTCAGCCAACCTCACTCAACTCTGAACTGAGTTCGACGAACGCTGAACTGAGTTCGTGGAACAGTGACCTCAGCTCGACAAACTCTGAACCCAGTTCGATGAATTTATACTTGGCCAAATTTCTCAAACTCTGAGCTTAGTTCGACTATTGATTTGCTCTGCTCGACAAACTATGAACTTAGTTCGACGAATTTGGACTTAGACAAATTTCTCAAACCATATCTTAGGTAAGAATTTTCCTGACTTAGCCACATAGGCTACCTGTCCCATCACTGTCATCTACTGAGACATGAATATCATTGACAAGATTGACTTTCTCAAATCTAGGACATTATGGGCAATGGACCCAACAATCTCCCCCTATTTGAGTAAGTCAAAACTCTTAAGCAAGTGAGTCAATGATACATAGAACCATGCAGCAATAAGCATAGAAAACTATATAATTGAGAAGTGATCTATAGTTACCATACTTCTCAGCCTCCAGAGTGAAACATCACTGCACCTGCTTCCCCTGAATTGCTTCTACCATGCTAGAACATTAATATGATCATCTGATCATCTTTCCCCACTTTTGGCTTTAGCAAATAGCTGATAGGATTCATCTAATCATCTTGTCATATGCTCCACCTCAATTAGGCAGCAATGAGTTGTTGTAATTATGCTGGACATGCTCCCCCTCAATTGGAGAATCTTCAATTCTTTAAAGAACAATTCCATCTACAAAATAACAAATAGCTTGTAACCAGATGAGGAGCAACTGAAGCTATACTAAGTTTAACATACCCAACTCAAATTTGAAGGTGTTAAACTTAGCTTCATCTAGTGGCTTAATGAATATGTCAGCCACTTGCTTGTCTATTGGAACAAACACAAGGGTGATGTCTTCACATTCCACATGCTCCCTAATGGAATGATATCTAATCTCTATATGCTTAGTCCTGCTATGGGAGACAAGATTCCTAGAAATCGAGATTGCGCTAGTAGAATCACAGAATAGAGGAGTTCTAATTATCTTGAGGTGTTAGTCTTGAAGCTGATGTTGGATCCACAGTAACTGAGCACATCAGCTGCCTATTGAGATGTACTCTGACTATGCAGTTGATATTGCAACACTAGTTTGTTTCTTGCAGCTCCAAGATACCAGTATCCCTCCCAAAAACTAACAGGTGCCAGTTGTGCTCTTCCTATCCTCTTTTCAGCTTGCAAAATCTGCATCTGAATAGCATGTTAGTTCAAACTCCCCATTCCTAGGGTACCATAGGACAAGATGTGGAGTGCCCTTAAGATACCTCAAGATTCTCTTAGCTGTAGAGTAGTGAGATTCTTTAGGGCAAGCTTGATACCTAGCACAAACACTTGTAACATACATGATGTATGACCTACTTTCAGTCAGATATAGAAGGGAGCCAATTATCCCTCTATACAAAGTTTCATCAAAAAGTTTCCCTGCCTCATCTTTGCCAAATTTCTTTATCAACTCCCTAGTGAACTTAAACTGGGATATGGACAACCCATCATCAGTCTGTCTTACTTGGAGGCCCAAGAAGAACTTAAGTTCACCCATGTTGCTCTTCTCAAACTTCCCGGCATAAGTTCTCGAGGTTACCGCACTGAGGAAAGGAAGCTCAGACATGTGATGAGTTTCAATCCTCCAGTATTTACAGGGACTGGAACCCCAACCCTAGACGAGGATTGGATCTTTCATGTTAAGAGAGTCATGACAGCAACTGAAATGGAGGAATGGCAGAAGTCAACCATAGCCGCTTTCCTGTTGGATAGAGAGACGCGTCTGTGGTGGGAAGAGTTGGAACTGCATCTCTTGGTTGGAAGACAACTCATCGATGTTTCGATGGACGAGTTCTCGAGGTTATTCCTGGCTAGATACCTCCCATTGGCGCAGAGGATCGACATAGATGACCAGTTCCAGAGACTAACGCAGGGAGATAGTAGTGTGGATGTGTATCTACACGAGTTCATGAGGTTGGGTTGTTATGTTAGCGTTACTTTTGCTGACGAGGAGAGTAAAACCAACCAATTTTACGAGGGTCTGCGTGATGACCTAAGGATACTGCTCTTTGTGCCTATGACATAGGGTTTTCTAACTCTGGTCAATACCGCCCAATCTCTGGAGAAGGATACGAAGAGAGTTCGGGAGAAGAAGGACTCAAGCTTGAAGAAGTCAGAATTCAAGGTTCCAAGCTCGTTAAAGTCTGGGTTTCATAAGTGGAACAAGAAGGCTCGGACTACTGGTCCAGCCACACCATCGGGTGCGTCTGGAGTTACTACAGTGAGTGGCCCAGTTACTTGCTATAATTGTGGCAAGTAGGGACACATTGCCCGAGAATGTTGGAGTGGGAGCCCGAAGTCAGAGAAGAAGCCTCGAGCATCTTAGGCGAAGAAGGGAAAGGCGGTGGAATCAACCGCATCCCACTACGCTCCAGCCCAGCCTAGAGTTTACAACCTTGGCCAGCAGGAGACCATAAAGCAGGCTGATGTGGTGACAGGTATTATTTCATGAATAACACATTTGGCTTTACATACTTATTGTCTTATGTGTGTGAGCATGTGACTTGTTGTGCTAAGTTTTGTTTTGATCATTAATATTTCGACGAGAGCACTGTTCGATACGGGAGCTTCACACTCCTTTTTGTCTGAGGAATTTGTATCGCGCATCGGAGTACCTTCTTCGATGGCAATGGATAAATTGGATGTGTTGCTACCTAATGGGTATTGTATCTGTGCGGATAGAGTTTGTTGCGTGAAGGTACTATTTGGGAGTCATGAGTTTGACTTGCAAGCATCGCTATTACCGATAGTGAAGTTTGATGTAATCTTTGGCATGGACTGGCTCTCGGAGCAGCGTGCGTACATTGATTGCAATCGCAAGATGGTCAGATTGGGTGTGGATACGGAGCGGGAGACGTCATTCTCTAGCATGAAGGGATTGAGACAGACTTTGATGTCTGCTTTCCAGGTGGTTAAGGTAGTTCGTAGCGGTGCAGAGCAATTTTTAACTTTAATGGAGGCTTCAAAGCCGAAGCTAGGTCTGGATAGTATCCCGGTTGTATCAGAGTTTTCGGATGCTTTTCCTGAAAATCTACTCGTAGCCCCACCCCAGCGTCAGATCGACTTCACCATCGCGTTAGTGCCAGGTGCCAAGCCCGTGTCACGCTCCCCATACCTCTTAACACCTAAGGAGATGGAGGAATTGAAAGTACGGCTGCAAGAGCTGTTAGATCAAGGGTACGTGCGTCCAAGTTCGTAGCCTTGTAGCGCACCAGTCCTTTTTGTTAAGAAGAAGGACGGAAGCCTACTTGATGCAGTGGCCTGGCTCTTATACGGTGGCCAACTACCGGCCTGCAGGCCATGCACCCCACCCATGACCGCACCTATTCTCAGTGCGGCGGGATGTTGAGGCGGGGTCTCGAACCCTCGCCCCCTTGATAAAGAGCTTTCCTAACAGCTCCTATCACCAACTGAGCACTGAGAATAGGTGCGGTCATGGGTGGGGTGCATGGCCTGCAGGCCGGTAGTTGGCCACCGTATAAGAGCCAGGCCACTGCATCACTACTACTGTGTATAGATTCCCGTGAGTTGAATAAGCTGACAGAGAAGAATCAATATCCGATCCCTAGGATTGATGATCTATTCGATCAGCTGGTCGGGTCGACTGTGTACTCAAAGCTAGATTTTAAATCCGGGTACTATCAGTTAAGAATAAGGGAAAGTGACATTCCCAAGACATCTTTCAGCACACATTATGGGCATTATGAATTCACCGTCATGCTGTTTGGGCTCACGAATGTGCCATCCATGTTTATGGATTTGATGAACCGGCCGTTCAGAGAATAGTTGGACCAATTCGTGATAGTCTTCATTGATGATATACTGGTCCTCACAGTGCGAGGAGGATCATTTCAAGCATCTTCATATGATTTTGGAGACCCTAAGGAGGAACCAACTGTATGCCAAATTCTCCAAATGTGAGTTTTGGCTGTCCTTGATAATGTTCCTTGGTTTTGTGGTTAGTGGTGAGGGAATTGCAGTAGATCCGGTGAAGGTTGCTGCGATACGGGAGTGTCCTGTCATGTCTACTATGTCAGAAGTCAGGAGTTTTCTGGGGCTTGCCGACTATTACAGGTGCTTCGTGGAGAACTTCTCGCGGATTGCACTGCCCCTCACTACCCTGACAAGGAAGGATCAGAAGTTTGTTTGGTCGCCAGATTCCACATAAGCTTTCGAAGAACTAAAGTATCGTCTGACCACGACACCAATCTTGTGTTCACCAAGTGGGTCAGAAGGCTTTGAGATTTACTATGACGCCTCTGGGAGTGGATTAGGCTGTATTCTGCTTCAGCCCGAGAAGTTGATAGCCTATGGATCACGCCAGTTGAAGGTGCATGAGAGAAATTACTCGGTCTATGATTTCAAATTAGCGGTTGTGGTATTCACACTTAAGCTTTGGAGATATTATTTGTATGGGATTAAGGTCGATATCTATTCAGATCACAAGGGCTTGAAGTATTTGATAGATCAGAAGGACCTGAACATGCGTCAGCATTGGTGGATGGAGTTCCTTAGGGATTACACCTACAAGATTCATTATATTCCTGGGAAATGGAATGTTGTCGTATATGCTTTGAGCCGTAGGTCCCCTGCGCGGGCCAATTGTTTATAGTTGCACGATGAGTGGCTTATTCAGCATTTGGAGGCCTTGGAAATCTCTTGTGTTGATAAGGGCATTAGTGCAGATGCATGTTTGAGTTGGACGAAGGTTCAATATGACCTCGCAGACAGGATTCGGCGGGACTTAGAGTTGGACTTGATCTTGAAGCGTCATTGTGCGGATGTCGTTGATGGGTCTAACGACCAATTCTCTATCGACGATGACCCCTTGTAGAAAGGCAGCCGATTGCGCAATCCCAACGTGGGGCAGTTGCGAGAAGAATTGATGTATGAGGCACACTTGAAGAAGTACTCTATTCACCCAGGGAGAACAAAGATGTTTAGGGACATGACAAAGTTATTTTGGTAGCCTGGCTTGAAGAAATACATAACATTGTATGTGGCGAAGTGTCAGACCTGTGCCTTGGTAAAGGCCGAATGCCAGAGGCCTGGCGGATTCCTGAAGTCCTTGCCCATTCCGGATTAGAAATTTGATGACATCTCCATGGATTTCATGCACGGTTTGCCGAGATCGCACAAGGGGAACGATGTCATTTGTGTGACCGCCAATCGTTTAATGAAGGTGTCACACTTCATACCAAATAGGAAGGATGATTCAGTGGAGAAACTTTTGAAGCTTTATGTGGACATCATAGTCCGTTTACACGGCCTACCCCGGAGCATCATTAGTGACCGAGATGGTCGGTTCACATCTAACGATTGGAGGCTCATTCATCAGTTGTTGGGTACCAAGTTGAACCTCAGCGCGACTTTTCACCCATAGACGGATGGTCAGACAGAAAGGGTTAATAGGACGATGGAAGATATGCTTCGTATGTGTGTTTTGGATTTTGGGAAAAGATGGGAGGACCATTTTTACATGATTGAATTCGCATATAATAACAACTACCAAGCCAACATTCAGATGACACCTTTTGAGGCTCTATACGGAAGGAAGCATCGTACGCCGTTGGCTTGGGTAGAAACGTGAGAATCGAAGTTGTACAAGCGAAAGGGCGTTGAAGATGTTACTTCAATGATACAGTTGATTCGAGAACATCTTTTGATTACTCAAAATAGACAGGCCAAGTACTATAATGACAAACACCGGAACGTGAAGTTTGCGGTGGGCGATTGGGTATACCTCAAGATAAAACCATTTATGAGTGTTTCAAGGATTCAACGCTTAAAGAAGCTTAGTCCGAGGTATTTTTGGACTTTTGAGATTTTGGAGCGGATTGGTGAAGCCGCCTATCGTTTGGCTCTTTCGGTGGAGTTGAGCAGTTTGTATGATGTGTTTCACATCTCAGTGCTGCGGAAGGCTATTCAAGAGCCTACACAAGTGATTGTTGCGAATCAAGTGCTAATCGATAGTGGATTGATGATGAAGATTAAGCCCATTCGGATCGAGGATGTTGAAGTCAAGCAGCTGCAGAACAAGACTATTAGAATGGTCAAGGTCCTTTGGGACAACTGTGGCCGTGAAGAGCTGTCTTGGGAGCAAGAAAAATCTATGAGGGAGCCATTCCCTGAGCTATTTCTCTAGGTAATCAGATGCACTGTTTACTTTTTATATTTTCCCGTAACCTCAAATTTTGGGACGAAGTTTCTTTTAAGTGGTGGAGATTTGTAACGCCCCAAATTTTCGAAGATGATTATCTAGGGGTTACCGCTCGGCGGTAACTGTACCGCGCGACGATAGCTCTAGGATTTCGTCGAGCGCATCGACTTCTCGAGAAAATGTCGAGCTCTCGAGAAAGAGGTTACCGCACTGAGGAAAGTTGTTACCGTGTGGCGGTAGCAGGGGAATTAATTTGGCAGACCTCTCGAGAAGCTATCGCCCGATGATAGTTTTACAGCAGGCGATAGCTGGGTCAATTTTATAGTTATGGTTCTCAGGATCTTACCGTGCGGCGGTAGAAGTTAGCGCGGGGCGATAACACCTGGTGGCGTGTCGTAACCGACGTCATCTATGTAACATCCCATTTCGTGCAAGGCCCCTTGAACATGTTTTAAGACAATAAAATTGACTCAAGCTCTGGAAACGTCGAGTGGGTCGAGTGAACACGACGCCACTCGATGAATTTAACTTAGAAAATACTCGAGAAACTTTAGGCGTCGAGTGATCACAACGCCAATCGACGAAGCGTTGAGTGAACTCGACACCACTCAACGTGGCGTTGAGTGGTCTCGACGCCTTTTTACTTAGACTCTGCGGGATGTTGGCGACATTGAGTGGTGTCGACACAACTCAATGCCCTGACTTAAGTTTACTGGCGGCTTTGCGTGGTGTCGACACCACTCAACGCAGCATTGAGTGGTGTCGACACCACTCAATGCTTTTGTACTTGGAATTTTTCAGTCAAAAAAATTATGTTGACCGGTTCACTTGTATATGGGCTGAACCGGGTTCAGGATAAAATGATGTTGAGATATTTATCTCTACAATAAAACTATATAAACTATTCATCATTTCAAGAAAACATATTTATGGCGATGATTGACGGTCAAATATATGGCTGACATGTGGCGGCATGGGGGGGGGGGGGGAGAATCATGCTCAATGACGGCCGACCATGCCCCGCATGCTCTGCCACTCCTCTTAAGTAAAAGCCATTAAACCAGCCAGCCTCACCTCCATTCCAGCCCATCATCACCTTTAGTGAACCCTAAAGAGCAGAAGATTAGCCGGAGGAATCAGCAAACAAGCTAGCTCGCCGGAGCAAGGGTCGGCCAAGGCCCATCACCACCAAACCCGTCGTCAAACTCGTCTGAGGGTCCGTTTCTTCTCCCCTCCTTCTATGCTAGATGTCTATCTCTTTTAGGAGAGATATTGGGCTCAAATGAGGCTAATGACATGTGAGAGGGAGCATGCCGAGCATTTCTCCTTCCTTGGGTTCGCCGGAGGAGCCACCTCCGGCGGCCATGTCGCCGTGAAACGCAAGCCACCACCTCAATGGAGGTGGTGGTGACAATCGTCGGTGCTGGTGGAGGCCAGAAGGCCGGAAAATTCAAGATCTAGCTAGTCCAGGTTGGGGCAATCTGGACCATAGGCTCATTGGAGAAGATGAACCGATGCCCTTGAATTTTATGGAATAATAAAAAGTCTATCTTCTGTCTCAGTTTATACAGTCACCTTGTATAAATTATTTAGGCCTCTTAGAAGCCTTTTCAGAAATGATGCCCAACATGAAAAAGGTAGATATAAGTCTTACCTTTAATTTAACACCTAAACTTGAAATTTGGAGCAATATTGCTCCCTGTAGGGTCATTCTACTAAGACTGGTTCTAGGCTAGGGCAAATGTTTAAATGAGTGCCCAAGCCAAACCATAAGTCCACATGCCATGAAATTTTGTACATGCATGTGTTTATGACAGACTTAGGTCTAGTCCAAAAATCAAAATTTTTGGGATGTATTTTTCTATAGTTTTAATAGAAACATCATTTATTAAATGTTGCTGTATGGAGACCGGGCGGTCTGCCGGTCTGATTCTAGCAGTTTAGAGACCGCGCGGTCTGTCGGTCTCTCTCCTGCGGCTTGATGGCTGCACTGTGGCTGTGGTTATCCGGGCAGTTTGATGGTTTGTCTCAGGCGGCTTAGAGACCGGGCGGTCTGGCGGTCTCCTATGGCGGCTTGTTCCCTGTCACTTGTGGTGGATGGGCGGTTAGCCTATTTGTCTAACCGCGCGGCCTGTTCAGCTTGTTTTTATGTTAAACCGCTTACACCTGCAATTATTTAGTCTCACATTGCTTAATTGTAATCTCTCTGATCTCCTCCATTCTATAAAAGGGAGGCTATACCTTTGTAATAGATACCTTTTTTGGATAATAAAGTTTACATTGCTCCAAATTTTCGGTCTGCTCTTTTTTGTTCGCACATGGTATCAGAGCCACCAATCTTTTCCTCCTGATTCTGTGAGCATCCTCTTTCCGTGTGACTTGTCCGCGCGGTTTGCTCCTTCTTCTCGCGACTTGTTTGCGACTTGTTTCCTCCGCGCGACGTGTTTCTGTCTCCTCTTAGTCGCTGTCCTTTCTGTGCGCGACCTGTCTCTTTCTTTGTCTCCGCGACCTGTTTTCACGGTTTCTTTACCTCTTCTCTCCCCGCAATCTCCCTTTATTCGCACGGTCAGTTTCTATTCGTGCGATCTCTGCTCTGTTCGCACGACCTATTTGCCTTTCTCGCGAACTCCTCCCAGTTTGTGTGGTCTTCTCTCTCTCCTATTCGCGCAGCCTGCTCTCTAGTGGTGCGGCTTCATTCCCTCTGCTTTGCTCTGCTTCTTGCTGTTTGCCCGGCTTGGTGTTTCTGCCCTTGTCGCCCGACCTTTTTCTATCTGCGTCCTGTTTGATCGTGCGGCCTCCTGTTTGATCGCGCAACCTCTCTTTTATGGCCTCCACCTCCTCCACGCAGTCCTCCTCGATGGTCATATCTTTTGGTAGTGCCCACGTTGTTACTCACGACAGATGGTTGATCGAATCTGGTGCTACCAATCATATGACAGGCAATCCTTAGTGTTTTTATCTTCTAGAAACACATGATCGATTGCCTCTAGTCTTCGTTACGGACGGCTCTTCCTCACCGGTCCATGGGACGGGAGTGATTCAAGTCACTCCGTCTCTTCGCCTGACAGATACCCTCTGTGTGCCCAAGTTCCCTTGCAATTTATTATCGATTACTTCTCTATGCAAGCAACTACGGTGTTCCGTCACATTCACTCCTACTTCTTGTTCTTTTCAGGATCCGGACTTCCAACGGACGATTGCTACTGGGACTGAGAGCGGCGGCCTCTAGTTCCTCGACAAATGTTTTGCACTATCCGCCTTCTCCTCCTCCTCTATAGATCTTCTCCAATGGCATCTTCGCCTTGGACATGCTCCTCCCAGGCTTCTGCGCCAGCTTCTGCCCCACCTCCCTCCTCATCATCTTCCTCTAAACTGTGATGCATGTTAGCTCGACAAGCATCACCGCTCATCCTTCCCACCAACGCAAAGTCATGGCTCTTCCCGTCCATTCGACCTCATTCACTCTGACGTATGGGGTACTGCTCCTACCCTCACCATCGGTCGGGGTAGTTCATATTTTGTCACATTTATTGATGATTTCTCTAGGTGTACGTGGGTGTATCTTCTAAAGGATCGCTCCGAACTGTTCTCTGTCTGGACATTGTTTTATTATATGATTAAGACTCAATTTGATACATATATTAAAATACTTCGTTCTGACAATGCTAAGGAGTATCTTAGCCATGATTTCTCTTCCTTCGGTATGCACAATGGTGTTATTCATCAAACTAGCTGTGTCTACACCTCAGATCAAAATGGGGTGGCAGAACGCAAAAACCGTCACCTCCTCGGTGTTCGGGCATGTACCCAACACCTGCTTGCTGTCGTTGTTTCCTATGATCATCTTACCCCTTCTCACAAAGCTTTTGCGTTGGCTATCTCGGCCACTGCCACCCCCCGTTCCTACCAGGAGGCCCTTACTATTCCTCATTGAAAAGCTGCCATGGATGAGGAGATTTCTACTCTCACTGAATGGGGTACTTGAACCCTGGTTCCTCCTCCTTTCGGCATAGATGTTGTTTGGCTGTCGCTGGGTCTTTGTGGTGAAGTTCCTCTCCGATGGCAGTGTGGATCGTTACAAGGCTCGGCTTGTTGCCAAGGGTTTTACCCAAACTTATGGCATTGATTACTTTGACGTTTTCTCTCTAGTTGCTCGTCTCAGCACTATTAGGGTCCTTCTATCTATGACTGTCAACAGGGATTGGCCCATTTCACAACTGCATGTCAAGAATGCCTTTCTTTATAGGGATCTTCAGGAAAATGTTTACATGGAGCAACCTCCAGGGTATGTTGCTTAGGGGGAGACACAGGTTTGCCGGCTCAAGAAGGCTATCTATGACCTAAAACAAAGTCCTCACGCTTGGTTTGACAAGTTTAACGGGATTGTAGCGGCCGTAGGTGTACAACCTCGGGCTCGCGAGAGG
This sequence comes from Platanthera guangdongensis, assembly GCA_039583875.1. Taxonomy (NCBI): domain Eukaryota; kingdom Viridiplantae; phylum Streptophyta; class Magnoliopsida; order Asparagales; family Orchidaceae; genus Platanthera; species Platanthera guangdongensis. The sequence goes on from CM077164.1 coordinate 45,745,476, forward strand.
GCCTCAAAAGTGAGAAATAGAAGGGGCAGGACAAGTGGAGTGATGGGCGAGTGGGACCATGTGGTCCACTTGCGGTTGGCGAGTCGGGAGGTCTCTGTAGTAGGCAAGACGCTCCCTTTGGGGGCGAGTAGGCCTTTATAAGCGAGAGGGTCCCCTAGCAAAGGATACCCGCGAGATGAGCGGGAAGGCCTGTCTCGCCACCAGGTGCTCTCCCACTCGCATTATGGTAAAAAGCCTTTTTCTCATTTCTGTACCCAAGGGGGTTTTTACCCTTCTACCCCGGGTATTTTTCCCCTTTTGCCCTTGATGGTCTGCATATAACTCCTCAGAACAACGGAGTTTGGCTGTTGGCAGACCCAACCAAGGGTACTTTGGTAATTTCAGGCCAGCCCAGTATGGTTATTTATAGATCCAACTCAGAAAACTATAAATAAACCCTTAAGGGCTCCTTAGAAAGCGGGTTTTTCATAATCTTCCTATTTCCAGTGCTTTCTGAGGAGCTCCTAGCCCAGCTTTTGGCTTTGGAGGGGAAGCTCTCAGAGATCTTCCGAGTGTGAGGTGAGACCTCCCTACTGAGGCTTTGGGTCAGTCTTAGGTCCTTTGAATCTAGTCGAGGGTTGAGGCTTGAGAGAAGTAGGTGTTGGCTGCACCCCTGTTTTGAACTCCTGTTGAGGTCATTTTTGGCTTCAACAGTTCTCGTGCGGTGAGCGTGGGAAGCAGCTGATATAAGAAAGCTTGAGTTTTGTCCCATGGCTATAGGTGAAGGTGAAGGGTATGGTTCTGGAGGCTCCCCCACCCGAGGAGAGGAAGCGACGAGGAAGATGCTGGACGACTTCAGGCGAGAAGTCCTGCAAACCATTAGCTTGGCCTTCTCGGCCCGAAGCGAGTGGGCCACACCTCAGGCTTCGATAGAGGAGGTCCCACTCTTGGGCGAAAATGCCCCTGAACAGCGTCCTGGGAAGGAAGTCCCGACAGAGGCTGGCGAGAGGGACATGACCGCGCGGGAGCTCTTCCCAGGCCAGCGCTAGGGCAAGGAGGCTTTGATTGATTTGGGCGAGAGGGAGGTGGCAGTGCGAGAACTCTTCCCTGGACACGGTCTCGCAGATCGGGCCAGCCAGCCGAGGCCGCGGGACGTGCCCTCTCGCCAGGCAGGAGGCGAGAGCCCATTCAGGGAAGAGCCCCGAAGGCAAGGGCAGCAGCAGGGATTGGGGACCCGGGAGCCAAACAACCATTTGGGTTGGAGGCCCTAGGAGGGTCGCTCCTAGGGCCAAGGAGGAGGCTATCAGGGAAGAGATAATCTACGGGAACCCAGGAGGTTAGACCAATCGGCGTGGAGGCAGGAGCCAAGGGGTCATGTCCCGCCGCCACAAGAGGCCATGGAGGTGGGCAGAGGAAGAGGAGCGAGGAGAGGAGTTCGAGGAGCAGGGAGAAGAGGAGGAGGAGAAGGAAGAAGGGGTAGGGTGGCGTTGCTCTTTTGTGACTTCCACCAGGAGAAGGGTCACGCAACAGCCACCTTCCCTGAGTTCTTGGAGATGCGGGAAGCAAGAGGAGCAGGGAGGCAGGATCTGCCGGTTAGGATCGTGGAAGTACCGCCGGGGGAGATGGAGGATAGGTGTGAAGATCGGGTAGGCGTGGGAACCCGGGGAGGAATCGGGGTGATTCACGGAGAAGTGGGGATCGAGGCAACTCGCAAGGGGAGCCTGCAAAACATGTACCGGAGGGGGGTCGCCTCTACCTCCCAGGCTCCCCCACCGGAAGAAAAGATCACCTTCTCGTCAGCAGACATGACGGACTACGAAGATCCATTCTGTGATGCCCTGGTGATCTAGACGGCGGTGGAGAATTTCACGGTCTCGAAGATACTGGTGGATAACAGGAGCTCGGTAAATGTTATCTTCAAGAAGGCCTTCGATGAGATGAGGGTTGAGGGGAAAAGGATCTTGGCTTCGGATGGACCGCTGTTCGGCTTCTCTGGAGAGAGGAAGGAAGTGGAAGGGGGAGTAGGGCTGGACGTGAAGTTGGGGGGCGTGTCACGGAACTGCAGGTTCTTGATCGTGGACGCCCCAAGCAGTTATAATGCCATCTTTGGGCGCCCCCTCATCAGCGCCTTTCGCTGCGTCCCCTCCTCGTTTCATCAGTTCCTCAAGTTCAACAATGGAGGGGTGCAGGTCAGGGTCAAAGGGGACCCAAAAGTGGCAAGACAGTGCTATGTTACGGCAGTCAACACCATATCTTGGATGACAGAGGCAGAGGAGTTGGAGAAGGAGATGGCGGCACATGAAGAGGTTGTCAGAGAAGAGGAGGTGAGCCTAGAGGAGGCAAGAGAGGTAGCTGAAGACGAAGTCAGAGGGGAGGAGATTGAGGAGGAGCAGCAGGGAGGAGATGTGCAGGAGGTCCAAAGGGACAAAGAGCAGGAGAGCCCAGAGGGGACGATGGAGGTAGAAGAGAAAGAAGCAGGAGGAGCTGAGGGAGAGGCCCAGAGGGGCGTGGAAGTCGAGTAGTAATAGAAGGGGCCGGAGGAGGCAATGGAGATCGAGGAGGAGGTAGGGAGGGAGGAGCTGGAGCTGGAGGAAGAAGCAAAGGTCGGCTGGGAACAGTCGCGGTTGGAGCCAACCGAGAAAGTAGTAGAGCTGGAGGTCTTCACCAGCACAGGGCAGGTGCAGAGGGTGCGGGTCAGCGGGGGCTTGAGTCCCGAGGCCCGGGAGCGAGTGTGGGCCTGCATTCAAAGCAACATCAACATCTTCGCTTGGAGCGCGGCAGACATGCCGGACATCGACGCGAATGTGGCCTGCCACTGCCTGAACCTGGACCCCCGCACTCGCCCCATACATCAAAAGATGAGAGCCATCGTCACCAAGCTGGAGGAACCCATCCGCGAAGAGGTCAGGAAGCTCCTGGAGGCCGGTTTCATCTCAGAGATCCAGTATCCAGGCTGGATGTCCAATGTGGTAATGGTTAAAAAAATGGGGTGGTAAATGGAGAATGTGTATCGATTTCTCTTTGTTAAATAAATCATGCCCTAAGGATTGCTACCCCCTGCCTCAGATCGACACGCTGGTTGATTCAGCCGTCGGGTTTTCTATTATGAGCTTTTTGGATGCTTTTTCAGGTTATCACCAGATCCGGATGCACCCTCCCGACGTCAAGGATGTTTCCTTCATCACGAGGGAGAGGTGCTTCAGTTATAAAATGATGCCCTTTGGGTTGAAGAACGCAGGGGCTACATACCAATGCATGATGGATCGCGTCTTCCGAGATCAAAGGGGGAGAAACTTGGAGGTCTATGTCGACGACCTAATGATTAAGAGCAAGTGCGTGGATTCACACCTGAAGGATCTAGAAGATACGTTCGCCACCCTGCAGAGATTCAAGATGAAGCTAAACCCCGTGAAGTGTGTCTTCGGGGCCAGCCGCGGGAAGTTCCTTGGGCACCTCTTGACTACGGCAGGGGTGGAGCCTAACCCAGACAAGGTGAAGGCCATCCTGGATTTGGAATCACCTCGCGATGCCATGGAGGTCCAGCGCTTGACAAGCAAACTGGCTGGGCTGAGCAGGTTCCTCTCCAGGTCAGGAGAGAAGCGTTATTGATTCTTTAAGGTGCTGTGAGGAACCAAAGGTTTGAGTGGACCGCCGAGTGCGAAGAAGCCTTCCAAGGGCTGAAGAGACAGCTCTCTCAGGCTCCTCTACTTCAGAGCCCAAAAGAAGGGGAGGACCTAACCTTATACCATGGAGTAGGAGCGGAAGCGGTGAGCTCCGTCCTAGTAAGGGAAGAAGGAAAGAAGCAACTGCCAATATACTACGTCAGTCGGATCTTGATGAAGGCAGAGCTCCGCTACCCCTTCCTTGAAAAGCTGGCTAACGCTTTAGTCATCTCTGCAAGGAAACTCCGGCCATACTTTCAAGCACATTCGATTAGGGTGGTTACCGACCATCCTCTTTGCAAGATCTTTGAAGGGGTAGAGCACTCGGGAAGACTTGCCAAGTGGTCCATTGAGCTAAGCGAGTTCAAAATCTCCTTTGTTCTGAGACTCTCCATCAAGGCGCAAGCGGTGGCGGACTTTCTGGTAGATTATGTTGTTGAAGTCGAGGAGGGAGAGCAGCAACCACAGGAAGCGTGGAAGATGATGGTTGATGGGGCCTCGGGAAAATATTCCCTCGGGGGAGGAGTGGTGCTGATAAGCCCCCAGGGAGTCGTAATAGAGCAGGCGGTGGCTTACCATTTTCCAGTGACCAACAACCAAGTAGAGTACGAGGCCGTGATCGCTGGACTTGGCTTGGCAAAGGAGCTTGAGATCCAGGATGTGGAGGCCTTCACTGACTCAAAGTTAGTAGCGTTGCAGATCCGAGGAGAGTTTGAAGCTCGGGAGCCTACCCTCATAAAATACCTATCCAAGGTAAGGGCGATCATCGGTGGGTTCCGGTCGTTCTCAATCCAACATGTTCCAAGGGAAGAAAGTGTAGCTGCCGATCAATTGGCTAAGTTTGGTCCTCGGGGAGGAGGGACCTTGGCGGAGCTATTTCGATCGGCTATCGAGGAAGGAGAGTTGATGGTGGTAGATCGACAACCCTCGTGGGTGGATCCATTTGTGACCTTCCTAACCACCGGTGAACTTCCTGAGGGGACCAAGGAAGGAAAAAGCTTCAGGCACAAGGAAGCTCACTACCTGATGCTGGAAGGGGGGTTGCATCGGAAGATGATGTCAGGTCTCCTGGCAAGATGTGTGACCGAGCAGGAGGTCCCGAAGATCCTAGAGGAGGTTCATTCAGGAGAGTGCGGTAGTCACTCAGGAGGAAGGACGTTGGAAGCCAGGGTAATAAGGCAGGGGTACTTCTGGCAGACCCTGAGGAAGGATGCAGCAGAGTTCGCAAAGAGGTGCCAAAAGTGCCAGCTGGCAGATCCTGTCATGGCCTTTCGCCATCTGGGGGATGGACTTGGTCGGACCTTTTACCCCGGCGAGTGGGCAGAGGAGGTTCCTCCTGGTCATGGTCAATTACTTCTCAAAGTGGCTGGAGGTTAAGGCCTTGGCCAAGGTCACCTCGCGAGTCATAAGGAACTTCATCTGGGGGGAGATCATATGCAGACACGGGCTGCCCCAAGTGATAGTGATAGATAACGGTCCCCAGTTTGCTAGTGAAGAGTTCATCAGCTTCTGCGCCCAATTGGGGATAGACCTCAGATTTGTCTCTGTCCACCACCCACAAAGCAACGACCAGGTGGAAGCGGCAAACAAAATTATTGTAAACCTACTAAAGAAGAAAGTGTAGAACTTGAGAGGAAATTGGGTGGAGCAGCTCCCCTCGGTCTTGTGGGCCTTGTGAACGACCCTGAACACGGCCACCGGTGAGACCCCCTTCAATCTTTCTCACGGGTGTGAGGCGGTCCTACAAGTGGAGTTAGAGGTTTGGTCCCCGCGGGTCACAGCCGCGGGAGAAGGAGATGAGACTTGGAGGTTGGAGAATGAAGAGGGGTTACGCCTCTCGCTAGATATGGTGGAGGAGCTGCGGGACGTGGCAGCCATCAGGCAAGAAGAGATCAAGCGGTGGATGACCAAGTATATTGATAAGCATGTCAGGGTCAAGCAGTTCACCAAAGGAGATTTGGTGCTGAGAAAGGTTGATAAGGCAGGAAGGTCGGCTCCCGTAGGCAAGCTCATCCCAAACTGGGAAGGACCTTATATAGTGAAGGAGGTCCTTGGAACAAGAGGTTACAACCTCCAGGACGTGGAAGGGAGGACCTTAAGCGACACCTGGAGCAGCGATGACCTGAAACGCTTCTACCCGTGAAATGAGGAAGATGTAATTATGTATTCAAAATCAAGCTTGTTATAATATATCAATTGACTTGTTTTTATCTTGTCTATTGCAAAATGTTTATGATAGGATGTACTTATGAGTTTTGTAGCACCCCGAGCTCGGCTCGACCCCAGGTAGACCCGCTGCGCATGCTCTCATCTAGCTGGCAGGTCCGAAGGCTCTCCTGTGGGGGATAGGTTTGGTTTGAGGAAACTTCATCGGCACCCCGAGCTCGGCTCGGCCCCAGGTAGACCCGCTGCGCAGGTTCTCATCAAGCTGGCAGGTCCGAAGGCTCGCCTGTGTGGGATAGGTTTGGTTTGAGGAAACTTCATCGGCACCCCGAGCTCGGCTCGGCCCCAAGTAGACACGCTGCGCGGGCTATCATCTAGCTGGCAGGTCCGAAGGCTCGCCTGTGGTGGATAGGTTTGGTTTGAGGAAACTTCATCGGCACCCCGAGCTCGGCTCGGCCCCAGGTAGACCCGCTGCGCAGGCTCTCATCTAGATGGCAGGTCCGAAGGCTCCCCTGTGGGGGATAGGTTTGGTTTGAGGAAACTTCATCGGCACCCCGAGCTTGGCTCGGACCCAGGTAGACCCGCTGCGCAGGCTCTCATCTAGCTGGCAGGTCTGAAGGCTCGCCTGTAGGGGTTAGGTTTGGTTTGAGGAAATTTCATCGGCACCCCGAGCGCGGCTCGGCCCCAGGTAGACCCGTTGCGTAGGCTCTAATCTAGCTGGCCGGTCCGAAGGCTCGCCTGTGTGGGATAGGTTTGGTTTGAGGAAACTTCATCGGCACCCCGAGCTCGGCTCGGCCCCAGGTAGACCCGCTGTGCAGGCTCTCATCTAGCTGGCAGGTCCGAAGGCTCGCCTGTGGGGGATAGGTTTGGTTTGAGGAAACTTCATCGGCACCCCGAGATCGGCTCGGCCCCAGGTAGTCCCGCTGCGCAGGCTCTCATCTAGTTGGCAGGTCCGAAGGCTCGCCTGTGGGTGATAGGTTTGGTTTGAGTAAACTTCATCGGCACCCTGAGCTCGGCTCGGCCCCAGGTAGACCCGCTGCGCAGGCTCTTATCTAGCTGGCAGGTCTGAAAGCTCGCCTGTGGGGGATAAGTTTGGTTTGAGGAAACTTCATCGGCGCCCCGAGCTCGGCTCGGCCCCAGGTAGACCCGCTGCGCAGGCTCTCATCTAGCTGGCAGGTCCGAGAGCTCGCCTGTGGGGGATAGGCTGGTTTGAGGAAACTTCATCGGCACCCCGAGCTCGGCTCGGCCCCAGGTAGACCCGCTGCGCAGGCTCTCATCTAGCTAGCAGGTCCGCAGCCTCGCCTGTGGGGGATAGGTTTGGTTTGAGGAACCTTCATCGGCACCCCGAGCTCGGCTCAGCCCCAGGTATTCCCGCTGCGCAGGCTCTCATCTAGCTGGCAGGTTCGAAGGCTCGCCTGTGGGGGATAGGTTTGGTTTGAGGAAACTTCATCAGCACCCCGAGCTCGGCTCGGCCCGAGGTAGACCCGCTGCGCAGGCTCTCATCTAGCTGGCAGGTCTGAAGGCTCGCCTGTGGGGGATAGCTTTGGTTTGAGGAAACTTCATCGACACCCCAAGTTCGGCTCGACACCAGGTACACCCGTTGCGTAGGCTCTCATCTAGCTGGCATGTCTGAAGGCTCGCCTGTGGGGGATAGGTTTGGTTTGAGGAAACTTCATCGGCACACCGAGCTCGGCTCGGCCCTAGGTAGACCCGCTGCGCAAGCTCTCATCTAACTGGCAGTTCCGAAGGCTCGCCTGTGGGGGATAGGTTTGGTTTGAGGAAACTTCATCGGCACCCCGAGCTCGGCTCGGCCCCAGGTAGACACGCTGCACAGGCTCTCATCTAGCTGGCTGGTCTGAAGGCTCACCTGTGGGGGATAGGTTTGGTTTGAGGAAACTTCATCGGCACCCCGAGCTCGGCTTGGCCGCAGGTAGACACGCTGCGCAGGGTCTCATTTAGCTGGCAGCTCCTAAGGCTCGCCTGTGGGGGTTAGGTTTGGTTTGAGGAAACTTCATCGGCACCCCGAGCTCGGCTCGGCCCCAGGTAGACCCGCTGCGCAGGCTCTCATCTAGCTGACAAGTCCGAATGCTCGCCTGTGGGGGATAGGTTTAGTTTGAGGAAACTTCATCAGCACCCCGAGCTCGGCTCGGCCCCAGGTAGACCCGCTGCGCTGGCTCTCATCTAGCTGGCAAGTCTGAAGGCTCTCCTATGGGGGATAGGTTTGGTTTGAAGAAACTTCATCGGCACCCCGAGCTCGGCTCGGCCCCAGGTAGACCTGCTGCGCAGGCTCTCATCTAGCTGGCAGGTCCGAAGGCTCACCTGTGGGGGATAGGTTTGGTTTGAGGAAACTTCATCGGCACCCCGAGCTCGGCTCAGTTCCAGGTAAACCCGCTGTGCAGGCTCTCATCTAGCTGGAAGGTCCGAAGGCTCGCCTGTGGGGGATAGGTTTGGTTTGAGGAAACTTCATCGGCACCGCGAGCTCGGCTCGGCCCCAGGTAGACCGGCTGCACAGGCTCTCATCTAGCTGACAGGTCTGAAGGCTCGCCTGTGGGGGATAGGTTTGGTTTGAGGAAACTTCATCGGCACCCCGAGCTCGGCTCGGCCCCAGGTAGACCCGCTGTGCAGGCTCTCATCTAGCTGGCAAGTCCGAAGGCTCGCCTGTGGGGGATAGGTTTGGTTTGAGTAATCTTCATCGGCACCCCGAGATCGGCTCGGCCACAGGTAGACCCGCTGCGTAGGCTCTCATCTAGCTGGCAGTTCCGAAGGCTCGCCTGTGGGGGATAGGTTTGGTTTGAGGAAACTTCATCGACACGCCGAGCTCGGCTCGGCCCCAGGTAGACCCGCTGCGCAGGCTCTCATCTAGCTGGAAGGTCTGAAGGCTCGCCTGTGTGGGATAGGTTTGGTTTGAGGAAACTTCATCGGCACCCCGATCTCGGCTCGGCCCCAGGTACACCCGCTGAACAGGCTTCATCTAGCTGGCATGTCTGAAGGCTTGCCTGTGGGGGATAGGCTTGGTTTGAGGAAACTTCATCGGCACCCCGAGCTCGGCTCGACCCCAGGTAGACCCACTGCGCAGGCTCTCATCTAGCTGGCAGGTCCGAATGCTCACATGTAGGGGATAGGTTTGGTTTGAGGAAACTTCATCGGCACGCCGAGCTTGGCTCGGCCGCAGGTAGACCCGCTGCGCAGGGTCTCATCTAGCTGGCAGGTCCTAAGGCTCGCCTGTGGGGGTTATGTTTGGTTTGAGGAAACTTCATCGGCACACCGAGCTCGGCTCGGCCCCAGGTAGACCCACTGCGCAGGCTCTCATCTAGCTGACAAGTCCGAAGGCTCGCCTGTGGGGGATAGGATTGGTTTGAGGAAACTTCATCAGCACCCCGAGTTCGGCTCGGCCCCAGGTAGACCCGCTGCGCTGGCTCTCATCTAGCTGGCAAGTCTGAAGGCTCTCCTATGGGGGATAGGTTTGGTTTGAGGAAACGTCATCGGCACCCCGAGCTCGGCTCGGCCCCAGGTAGACCCGCTGTGCAGGCTATCATCTAGCTGGCAGGTCCGAAGGCTCACCTGTGGGGGATAGGTTTGGTTTGAGGAAACTTCATCGGCACCCCGAGCTCGTCTCAGCCCCAGGTAGACCCACTGTGCAGGCTCTTATCTAGATGGAAGGTCCGAAGGCTCGCCTGTGGGGGATAGGTTTGGTTTGAGGAAACTTCATCGGCAACCCGAGCTCGGCTCGACCCCAATAGACCGGCTGCACAGGCTCTCATCTAGCTGACAGGTCCGAAGGCACGCCTGTGGGGGATAGGTTTGGTTTGAGGAAACTTCATCAGCACCACGAGCTCGGCTCGGCCCCAGGTAGACCCGCTGTGCAGGCTCTCATCTAACTGGAAAGTCCGAAGGCTCGCCTGTGGGGGATAGGATTGGTTTGAGGAATCTTCATCGGCACCCTGAGATCGGCTCGGCCATATTTAGACCCGCTGCGTAGGCTCTCATCTAGCTGGCAGGTCCGAAGGCTCGCCTGTGGGGGATAGGTTTGGTTTGAGGAAACTTCATCGGCACCCCGAGCTCGGCTCGGCCCCAGGTAGACCCGCTGCGCAGGCTCTCATCTAGCTGGAAGCTCCGAAGACTCGCCTATGTGGGATAGGTTTGGTTTGAGGAATCTTCATCGGCACCCCGATCTCAGCTCGGCCCCAGGTACATCCGCTGCACAGGTTCTCATCTAGCTGGCATGTCTGAAGGCTTGCCTGTGGGGGATAGGCTTGGTTTGAGGAAACTTCATCGGCACCCCGAGCTCGGCTCGGCCCTAGGTAGACCCGCTGCGCAAGCTCTCATCTAGCTGGCAGTTCTGAAGGCTCGCCTGTGGGGGATAGGTTTGGTTTGAGGAAACTTCATCGGCACCCCGAGCTCGGCTCGCCCCCAGGTAGACCCGCTGCGCAGGCTCTCATCAAGCTGGCAGGTCCGAAGGCTCACCTATGGGGGATAGGTTTGGTTTGAGGAAACTTCATCGGCACCCCGAGCTCGACTAGGCCCCAGGTAGACCCGCTGCGTATGATCTCATCTAGCTGGCAGGTCCGAAGGCTCGCCTGTGGGGGATAGGTTTGGTTTGAGGAAACTTCATCGGCACCCCGAGCTCGGCTCGGCCCCAGGTAGACCCGCTGCGCAGGCTCTCATCTAGCTGGCAAGTCCGAAGGCTCGCCTGTGGGGGATAGGTTTGGTTTGAGGAAACTTCATCGGCACCCCGAGCTCGGCTCGGCCCCAGGTAGACCCGCTGCGCAGGCTCTCATCTAGCTGGCAAGTCCGAAGGCTCGCCTGTGGGGGATAGGTTGTTAAATTTTCTCAACGTGGTCAGCAAGATAGCCCAAACACCAAATTAATATCTTCGGAACTACCCAGTTCGCACGCTGAACCTGCGGAAAACCCAAGGACTAGAGGTTGCACCCAACAAAACAATGGAAGCACAAGAATGTCTTATTATGCATTCACTTCTTTACAATCCGAGGCATACATAGCGAGACATGATTTCGCTAGTATTACAGCTGTAAACAGAAAGAACCAAAAAACAAGCCGGGCGGACAACACTCCAGTCCGCCGAGACCGCGAGGTCGCCGAGACCGCCGAGACCGCTGAGCTCGCCCAAGCTATGCTGCAATCCGTCCGAATACCACGGAGTCCGCCGAGACCGCGAGGCCGCGCGGACAGACCGTTATTCGCCTCCTGCTGAACCCGAACTGAGGAACACCCCTACCCGCCTGAAGCCGGCGGACAGGTTATTGAAGCTGGGAAAGTTGAAACAGAACTGACAAGCCGCAGAGCGACCTCCTGCTGAGTCCGCAGAGACCGCACACTTCCAAGCACTGACCGAAGTCACAGCCAAACTCCTGGCTCCTTGAAGTTATCCGCGCGACCTGCACACAGCAAACCGTCAGCCTGAAACAATCCGCGCGGACTGAAAAACACAGACCGCAACACTCGCCCAACCCAATTTACTATTCACTCACGTTACTTAGGTTACTGTAGATGTGCCAGGGGGGTCCTATTTATAGGCCAGGTGAGGAGTGTGGTCACCGCCCATGAGATAGCGACACCGCCCCAGTCCGCGCGAATACAAACGACCGTCCGCTCAGTCCGCGAGGACTTAGCCAGTCACCAAGGGAAACCGCCAGGAGCAAGGCAACCATTGACGAACCCTCTCCAGTCCGCCTAAGCTAAGCGGACAAGGCACCAACCCGCAAAGCTCCAACCACTGCAGGACAGCACCCTCTTCAATGGCAGTCCGCACCAACCCGAGGCAGTCCGCAAGACTCACACCTCAATCCGCCACAAGTCCACGACCAAAGGCAAACAGCAACAGTCCGCCCGGTCACAGCGGACTTCGCGGATACGGCGGACACCATGAACTTGACACCAAGTGTGACCAAGTCCAAAACCATCAAGGGCCAGTGCGAGCATGGCGGACACAAAGTCCCGTCCGCCAAACACCCTAGCACAGACCGCAACCAGTCCGCGAGCTCCTCGCACTTGTCCAATGCAGTAGCACCAAGCCGGACTCCAAACATCAGTCCGCCAACCGGTCTCCACAGCAAGACCTGATGTAACACCTGAGCTAGACAAGGCCTCAGCCAAGCTCAAGGCCCAGTCCGCAACAGCCAAAACCGCGGACACGCCAGTCCGCAAGGCTTCCCGCGAACTCGAAACAACCCGCCAACAGCACAAGCTTGCACCCGCGACCACTGAGCAAAGCACCAGTCCGCAAGCCTCTCTATCCGCAGATACTAGGCCGCACCAAACCGCGGACTCCATGCAACAACCCGCTCAGAACACAGCCGGCTTTCCACCAGACTTTTCACCAGGCCGAAAACCGCAGTCCGCCCAGTCCGCCCAGTCCGCCAAAGCTGTTCGCACAGGCCGCGCGGCCTGTCCCGTCACCCACTTCCACTTCACAAATTTCAACACTCCCCCTTGAAGTGAGAAGTGGTGACCAAGCCCAGCAAGCTGCGCAAGCGTTCAAAGGGCCCCTTCGACAGCGGCTTCGTGAAGATGTCAGCAAGATTATCTTCACTCCGAACATGCCCGACCAGCAGAGACCCCTCCAACACCTTCTCCCTGATGAAGTGGTGATCAATCTCTATATGCTTGGTCCTGGCGTGACACACTGGATTGTTTACCAGTTTGAGAGCACTCTCATTGTCACCCTGGAGTAAAGTAGGCCCTTGCACTTCTTCATGAACATCCTCTATGAGTCTCCTCAACCAAACGGCTTCCCGAGCAGCCAAGGCCGAAGCCTTATACTCCGCCTCCGTGGTTGAAACCGACACCGAGTCCTGCTTCTTGCTACACCACGAGATGCTAGATGAACCGCAAGTGAACACATAACCTGAAGTAGACCTTCGATCATCCGAATCACCGCCATAGTCAGCATCCGTGTACCCGAGCAACGCAACCTCCGCATCCCTTCTATAGAGGAGTCCCATCTCAGAAGTCACCTTGACATACTTCAGAATCCCCTTTGCCGCCACTAGATGAGATTGCCTTGGTTCAGCCATATACCGACTTACTCGGCCAACAGCATAAGCTATATCCGGCCTTGTAATCGTCAGATAGATCAAGCTCCCAACAAGAGCCCTGAACACCAAGGGATCATTAAGCACCCTTCCCTCATCTCGTCGAAGCTTTAGCCCAGGTTCCAGTGGAGTAGAGCACTTCTTCCCTTCGCCCATGCCAAACCGCTTCACAATGCGATCAGCATACCCTTTCTGGCTAATGAGAACCCCGCACTCCTTCCTCTCCACTTCAAGACCAAGAAAGTGATGCAACTCTCCCATGTCTTTCATCTCGAAGCGTATAGCAAGCTCAGCCCTGAGTCTTGTTACTTCCTCCTCCGAGTTCCCTGTGATGATCATATCATCCACATACAGTAGGACCAAGACTCTTAGCTCTCCCTTCTTCTTGACGAACAAGCTTGAATCCGAGTTAGAAGCCAGGTATCCATAGAATTGCAAGTACTCTGCAATCTTCCCATACTACGCTCGAGGAGCTTGCTTCAACCCATAGAGAGCCTTCCTGAGTTTGCAGACATAGTCCGGATGCTTTTCAGAGACAAAACCAAGCGGCTGATCCATGAAAATGTCCTTGTCAATCTCTCCGTAAAGAAAAGCATTCTTCACATCAAGTTGCCACAACCTCCATCCCTTGCTAGCAGCCAAGGCGATCACCACTCTTACAGATGTCATCTTCGCAACAGGACTGAATGTCTCCTCATAGTGTTCTCCATACTGCTGTGAGAATCCTCTAGCGACCAGGCGAGCCTTGAATCGATCAATGCTCCCATCAGCCTTCTTCTTCAACTTATATACCCACTTGCAAGTAACCGGAGTAATGCCATCAACCTTGGGCACAAGGTCCCAGGTTTCATTCTTCTTCAGAGCATCAATCTCTTCCTTCATGGCACCTTCCCACTCCTTCACTCCAGTGGCCTCGTTGAAGCTTGCAGGCTCTCGCTCATCCAGAGGACCTGCAAAGAAGCAGGAGACAAAGCTCACTGCATTCCCATCACAGTACCGAGCCGGTGGCTTAACCACCCTCTTCGATCTCCGAAGACATGGCTCCTTGCTCACGGCTTCCGTTGCTTCTTCAGGCTCCACTCCTACCTGGGGCAAGCATTGAGCAGTGCTCCCCCTGCTTCCTGAGCCAGAAGGCTCAACCTCGGAGTTCGAAGCAACAGGAGCTGCTGGAGAAACAACAAGCTCCTCTTCCAAGCCTTCAGCAGCCTCCACCGGTGCTTCCTCAACCTTGCTACTTCCGGTAGGCTCCACCGAGCCACCTCCATATGACGTCAGCTCGTCAAAGACAACGTCTCTTGACACCACGAACTTCTTCGTCACAGGGTCCATGCACTTCCATCCCTTCTTCCGCTCATCATAGCCAACAAAGACAAGTTTCCTTGCCTTCGCATCCAGTTTTGTCCGTGAAGCATCCGGGACATGCACGTAGCAAGTTGAACCGAACACCCGAAGGTGTCCAACACTCGGCTTCTCCTTCAGCAACAGCTCAATAGGAGTCTTCATGTTGATAGGGCTGAGTGGCATCCGGTTGATAACATAAGCAGCACAAGACATTCCCTCCGCCCAAAAGGACCTCGGGATATCTTTCGCATGCAGCCAGCATTTGCAGGTTTCCGTCAAATGACGGATCTTCCGCTCCGCTACCCCATTTTGTTGTGGAGTGTGAGAACAAGTAAGCTCCCGTTGGATCCCGTGCTTCCTGCAGAAGTTAGAAAACTCGGAAGAGACAAACTCCCCCCCGTTATCAGTTCTAAACTTCTTAATCCGCAAGCCAAGCCGGCCTTCTACCAACTCCTTGAACTCCACGAACAAATGGAAGGCTTCCGACTTCTCCTTTAAGAAGTACACCCAAGTATACCTTGAGTAGTCATCAACCAAGACAAGCATGTATTTGCTTCCACCAAGGCTGGCAGTAACAGTCGGTCCCATCAGGTCGCCATGAATACACTCCAATGGTTTCTTGCTCCTTGTTTGAGATTTATCAAACGGAAGGCGATGTGCCTTACCGTATTGACAGCCCGCACAAACATGCCCATCACCAAAGGAGGACAACATCGGCAACCCCCTCACCAGACTTCTACTCGCCATTGCCTTTAGCTTGTCCATGCCAACATGCCCCAGCCTCTCATGCCAGATAGCCGCACTATCATTGGCCCTCATCCTATCAACATAGGCACTGGTGGAAAGAACAAACAAGTTCTTCACCCTCCTCCCAACATGAGCAACATCAGCCTTCACTGCTGATACGTTGCGAAGGAACCTCACGTCTGTTGGCCCAAACAGAACGTGATACCCAGCGTCCACCGCGTTGGTCACCGATAAGAGGTTCTTCTTCATGCCCGGCACGTGATACACACTCCTTAACGTGAGTGGCCCCTGATCACTACCCAAAGACACGACCCCCTCCTTCTCTACTGCATAAACAGTATTATCAGCAGTGATAATAGCTTCATTACCTGAGTAAGCATGCATGGAGGTGAACTTCGACTTGTCTCCGGTGAGGTGATGACCACACCCGGAGTCGATGATCCACTCGATGTTGAAGTCCTCAGCAGATAAGGCCCGGACACAAGTGCCCGTCATGAAAGCTCCTCCCCATTCTGCTTCTTCACTTCGCGAGCAAGCTTCCTCCTTTCCCGCAACATGCCCAGGCTGCAGTTTGACCTTGCAGTCCCGCTTGAAGTGCCCTCGCTGATGACACCGGTAGCACTTCAGATTCTTCTTCCAGTCCTTAGGAGCATTGCTCCTCTCCGGCGGATATGAAGTTGAAGTCTCCTTTTCACCAGCGGCCTGCACCTTCTTCTTCTTCTTCCCTTCCCATCCCTTCTTCTTGCCTGAGAAGAGAGCCTCGCTGCCTTCCTGATTCAGACTCACTCCAGCCATCTGCCTTGCTAAGCTCTCCTGCGAGGCAAGCAGATTCTCCAGCTCCAGCAGAGACGGCTGAGTAGCCCACCCTTGAACAGACGTAACAAAGGCCACATACTCCTTCCGCAAGCCGCGGAAAATATGCCTTTTTATCTTTGCCTCAGAGATAGGCTCATCAGGATCCAGTGCCGACAGCTGAGCACACAAGCTCTTCATCTTTAAGAAGTACCTGGAGATGGAAAGGTCTCCCTGAGTTGCCCTGGCCAACTCATTCTCCAGGAACTGAAGCCGCGCCACATTCTTCCTATTGAACAACTCATCAATGGTTGTCTAAATATCAGCAGCCGACTCACATCCAATGATGTGATCAAACAGTTCCGGAGAGACAGCTCTCTTCAAAACGAACTCTGCCTTAGCATTAGTTCTTCTCCAGAGCCTCACCTGTTCAGCAGTACCGAAAGCAGCAGTAACTTCCTGTCTGTCGTCTCCACCGACAACTTCCCACAGCTCCTCGCCTAGAAGATAACTCTTCATGCACGACTTCCACTTTTTATAGTTAGTCGGCGTTAAGAGTTCAATGCCCAGACCTCTTGCTAAGCTTCCTTCCATTGCAACCACCTGTTGGTACCCTTCAGCAGCTCCGAGCAACAACACAGGTTGAACACCACTCAATCACTGAGTAACAACACTGGCTGACCTCCGCTCACGCAACTGAACCTCTGCAACCTCAGAAACCTGGCTCTGATACCATGTTAAATTTTCTCAACGTGGTCAGCAAGATAGCCCAAACACCAAATTAATATCTTCGGAACTACCCAGTTCGCACGCTGAACCTGCGGAAAACCCAAGGACTAGAGGTTGCACCCAACAAAACAATGGAAGCACAAGAAGGTCTTATTATGCATTCACTTCTTTACAATCCGAGGCATACATAGCGAGACATGATTTCGCTAGTATTACAGCTGTAAACAGAAAGAACCAAAAAACAAGCCGGGCGGACAGCACTCCAGTCCGCCGAGACCGCGAGGTCGCCGAGACCGCCGAGACCGCTGAGCTCGCCCAAGCTATGCTGCAATCCGCCGAATACCACGGAGTCCGCCGAGACCGCGAGGCCGCGCGGACAGACCGTTATTCGCCTCCTGCTGAACCCGAACTGAGGAACACCCCTACCCGCCTGAAGCCGGCGGACAGGTTATTGAAGCTGGGAAAGTTGAAACAGAACTGACAAGCCGCAGAGCGACCTCCTGCTGAGTCCGCAGAGACCGCACACTTCCAAGCACTGACTGAAGTCACAGCCAAACTCCTGGCTCCTTGAAGTTATCCGCGCGACCTGCACACAGCAAACCGTCAGCCTGAAACAATCCGCGCGGACTGAAAAACACAGACCGCAGCACTCGCCCAACCCAATTTACTGTTCACTCACGTTACTTAGGTTACTGTAGATGTGCCAGGGGGGTCCTATTTATAGGCCAGGTGAGGAGTGTGGTCACCGCCCATGAGATAGCGACACCGCCCCAGTCCGCGCGAATACAAACGACCGTCCGCTCAGTCCGCGAGGACTTAGCCAGTCACCAAGGGAAACCGCCAGGAGCAAGGCAACCATTGACGAACCCTCTCCAGTCCGCCTAAGCTAAGCGGACAAGGCACCAGCCCGCAAAGCTCCAACCACTGCAGGACAGCACCCTCTTCAATGGCAGTCCGCACCAACCCGAGGCAGTCCGCAAGACTCACACCTCAATCCGCCACAAGTCCACGACCAAAGGCAAACAGCAACAGTCCGCCCGGTCACAGCGGACTTCGCGGATACGGCGGACACCATGAACTTGACACCAAGTGTGACCAAGTCCAAAACCATCAAGGGCCAGTGCGAGCATGGCGGACACAAAGTCCCGTCCGCCAAACACCCTAGCACAGACCGCAACCAGTCCGCGAGCTCCTCGCACTTGTCCAATGCAGTAGCACCAAGCCGGACTCCAAACATCAGTCCGCCAACCGGTCTCCACAGCAAGACCTGATGTAACACCTGAGCTAGACAAGGCCTCAGCCAAGCTCAAGGCCCAGTCCGCAACAGCCAAAACCGCGGACACGCCAGTCCGCAAGGCTTCCCGCGAACTCGAAACAACCCGCCAACAGCACAAGCTTGCACCCGCGACCACTGAGCAAAGCACCAGTCCGCAAGCCTCTCTATCCGCAGATACCAGGCCGCACCAAACCGCGGACTCCATGCAACAACCTGCTCAGAACACAGCCGGCTTTCCACCAGACTTTTCACCAGGCCGCAAACCGCAGTCCGCCCAGTCCGCCCAGTCCGCCAAAGCTGTCCGCACAGGCCGCGCGGCCTGTCCCGTCACCCACTTCCACTTCACAAATTTCAACATAGGTTTGGTTTGAGGAAACTTCATCGGCACCCCGAGCTTGGCTCGGCCCCAGGTAGGCCCGATGCGCAGGATCTCATCTAGCTGGCAGGTCCGAAGGCTCGCCTGTGGGGGATAGGTTTTGTTTGAGGAAACTTCATCAGCACCCCGAGCTCGGCTCAGCCCCAGGTAGACCCGCTGCGCACGCTCTCATCTAGCTGGCAGGTCTGAAGGCTTGCCTGTGGGGGATAGGTTTGGTTTGAGGAAACTTCATCGGCACCCCGAGCTCGGCTCGGCTCCAGGTAGACCCGTTGCGCAGGCTCTCATCTAGCTGGTAGGTCCGAAGGCTCGCCTGTGGGGGATATGTTTGGTTTGAGGAAACTTCATCGGCACGCCGAGCTCGGCTCGGCCCCAGGTAGACCCGCTGCGCAGACTCTCATCTAGCTGGCAGGTCCGAAGGCTCGCCTGTGGGGGATAGGTTTGGTTTGAGGAAACTTCATCGGCACCCCAATCTCGGCTCGGCCCCATTTAGACCCGCTGCGCAGGCTCTCATCTAGCTGGCAGGTCCGAAGGCGTGCCTATGGGGGATAGGTTTGGTTTGAGGAAACTTCATCGACACCCCGAGCTCGGCTCGGCCCCAGGTAGACACGCTGCGCAGGCTCTCATCTAGCTGGCAGGTCCGAAGGCTCGCCTGTGGGGGATATGTTTGGTTTGAGGAAACTTCATCGACACCCTGAGCTCGACTTGGCCCCAGGTAGACCCGCTGCACAGGCTCTCATCTAGCTGGCAGGTCCGAAGGCTCGCCTGTGGGGGATATGTTTGGTTTGAGGAAACTTCATCGACACCCCAAGATCGGCTCGTCCCTAGGTAGACCCGCTGCGCAGGCTCTCATCTTGCTGGCAGGTCTGAAGGCTTGCCTGTGGGGGATAGGTTTGGTTTGAGGAAACTTCATCGGCACCCCGAGATCAGCTCGGCCCCAGGTATACCCGCTGCGCAGGATCTCATCTAGCTGGCAGGTCCGAAGGCTCGCCTGTGGGAGATAGGTTTGGTTTGAGGAGACTTCATTGGCACCCCGAGCTCGGCTCGTCCGTAGGTAGACCCGATGCGCAGGCTCTGTTCTAGCTGGCAGGTCCGAAGGCTCTCTTGTGGGGGATATGTTTGGTTTGAGGAAACTTCATCGGCACCCCGAGCTCGGCTCGGCCCCAGGTAGACCCGCTACACAGGCTCTCATCTTGCTAGAAGGTCCGAAGGCTCGCCTGTGGGGGATAGGTCTGGTTAGTGGAAACTTCATCGGCACCCCGACCTTGACTCCGCCCAGGTAGACCCGCTGCTCATGCTCTCATCTAGCTGGCAGGTCCGAAGGCTCGCCTGTGGGGGATAGGTTTGGTTTGAGGAAACTTCATCGGCACCCCGAGCTTGACTCGGCCCCAGGTAGACCCGCTGTGCAGGCTCTCATCTAGCTGGCAGGTCCGAAGGCTCGCCTGTGGAGGATAGGTCTGGTTAGTGGAAACTTCATCGACACCCCGAGCTCGGCTCGGCCCCAGGTAGACCCACTGCGCAGGCTCTCATCTAGCTCGCAGGTCCGAAGGCTCGCCTGTGGGGGATAGGTCTGGTTAGTGGAAACTTCATCGGCACCCCGAGCTTGGCTCGGCCCCAGGTAGACCCGTTGCGCAGGATATCATCTAGCTGGCAGGTCCGAAGGCTCGCCTGTGGGGGATAGGTTTGGTTTGAGGAAACTTCATCGGCACCCCGAGCTCGGCTCGGCCCCAGGTAGACCCACTGTGCAGGCTCGCATCTAGCTGTCAGGTCCGAAGGCTCGCCTGTGGGGGTTAGGTCTGGTTAGTGGAAACTTCATCGGCACCCCGAGCTCGTCTTGGCCCCAGGTAGACCCGCTGCGCAGGCTCTCATCTAGCTGGCAGGTCCGAAGGCTCGCCTGTAGGGGAAAGGTTTGGTTCTTGAAGGTTTGGTCCAAAGTTCTTGGGAACATGTCTAAACCTGGGAAATTCTACACCACTTTGAGCTCGACCCGGTCCCTGGTGGACTTCTTGCCCGAGCTCACCAAGCCAGCAGGGCGGTAAACTTACTCGATGACAGAATGGTTGGAAGAGGCTTCTTAAAACATCCCGGCTTAAACTTAGAAGAAAAGAAATAAACTAAGGCAAAAATTTGTAGCAGTGCGAGTGGGTGCACTCGCAGCTGGTAGTTCCAAGGATGGTCTCGCTTGGCGAACAGGCACTCGCGCGAGGCGAAAGGCTCGCTCTAATGATCAGAGGGCAGATTGCATCACCGAGAGTCACTCGCGCGGAGAGTACTTAAGGGCAAGGCGAGAAGATTACACTAGCTAAATCGCACGCGCGAAGGTAAAGGAAGTGATGGCTCGCGACTTGGGCCGACTCTCTGACGAAGCCGCTAGACAAGAAGTAGCATCATCTCGCATGTGTAAGCACATCAGAAGAACATCACGCAATAAGCAAAGTAAAACAAAATAAAGAATAAGGGCAAGGCTACGAGACGGATGGGTAGCACCGTCTCGCAGAACGAGGCAAACCAGAAATTCATGTCGCACAATAAAGGGCGCGCAAAACAACAAACATGTACTCTTGATCGTCATTATGTATCAGAAAAAGGCTCAAAAGATTTGTCTTAATTTTACAAGCAGCAGCAGAAGGAAGAGGGGAGATGGATTCTGGATCGTGGAGGTGGCGCGTCATTCCTCCTCGCCGGATGAAGAATCCTCACTCTCCTCGCCAAAGAGCTGGGGGACCAGGTCGCGAACAATCACCATTTCCGAATCGTCCTTCACAACCCCTAAGTCTTTCATCATCTTCAGGATTAGCTCCGCGGCCCTGATGCCAGCATCTCGGCACTGCTCCTCGACCTCGTAAAAAAGAATAGTGCGGTGGAGGCATCCGGAAGGGCTCGCGGCGAGACGATGACGCCACGTCGGCCTGGAGGGGAGTGTTCTGGGCTTTTAAATCCTTGACCTCCTCCTCCAGGGCCGCTGCTCGCGAGCGCACCCGCTTCGCCGTCTCGGGATCCCGCGAGACGTCAGGTTTTTAGTTGGCAGCTCCTAAAGAAAAAGAATAAGGGTAAGGATAGTGATTTACCACTCTGCCTTGGGCTTTGGCGAGGAGGCTCTCGGCATCAAAAAATCTCTTGGCGAGATCTTCTGACCGCCCCCGCTCCGCCGCCAGGCTCGTCTCGCTCTCTGACCATTTTTTGTTGATATATATCAGACGGCGCGCGGCGCGGTGCGAGAACTCCAAAGCCCACATCTGGATATTGGAGGACTTCAAAACGAGGTCTCACATAGACTCGTTCTCAGGGGAGACAGCGTCGAGACCACTATAGAGGCCGTATCCACGGCAAAGGCATGGCTGGTGGGCTCCTCTGCTCCTTCCAAGGGGGAAGGAGGGTGTAAAGGGAGACACGGTTGGCGTCCCGCCCCCACAGCAGAACAGGGTACCCAGCTGCATTGGAAACCGCGGGGCCCAAGTTATAGTTCATGTGGGAAGAGGGGGCGGGATGGCTGAAAGAAGTGTCTTCGCGAGAGGCAGCAGCAGCTGGATCATTGATGGCAGCGGCTGGTTGATTGGAGGTAGCCGCAAGTTGATTTGGGGGTGCCGTCTCGCGAGTAAGCGAGACGGCCTGTTGACGAGGCGAGCGGGGCGGTGGAGACCCATCCAAAGAGATGGGGCTCAGAGACCTTGCTGTCTCCTTCTCTTTTGCGGTCACCTTCTTCATCCCCTGGGAGACCACCACAGCCTTGTTCATTCTCTTTGGAGGGCTGGAGTGAGAGGGGGCCATGTCGCCTGAAGGCCTTTTGAGAGGGGCAGGAGTCAAGGACTCCCTTGCCGCCTCAGCTGCCGCGTAGGAGTGATCGAGGCCCTTGGAGGGGTGGATGTTACTTTTGTATTGGGGATGGTCTGGCACTACTCGCTCCCCTGAAAGGCAAATAAAGGCGGTAAGAAGGTGAGACGGATAAACAATCAGACACAGTGAGACAGAAAAGAGAGTACCTTCACCAGGGAGTACAGGAGGCAGCGAGTCGAGGCCTCGCCGTAGGTAGTTGACCTCGAAGTTCTTGCCGACGAAATATTCATACATCAGCTTATCTGGGCCGCTGACCTGCGGGGTGGCATAGAAGCTTTCTGGGGGAGACACCGGCGCGAGCGGGATGCCCCCGAATAAACCACAGTCGCCGCGGATGAAGATGAACCGCGTGAGCCAGTGGTGATTTTTGTTGGGCATCTCGCACACCTTGAGCCCTTGGCCGGTGAAGTACGAGAGGCCATCAGCGTTGGTGTGGTAGATAAAGAGCTTGCGGAAGACCGTCAAGCTGAACTCGATGCGCTCCCGACGCATATAGCAAGCGAAGGCGATCAACACCGAAATAACATTCGGGTTGAACTACGCCGGGACGATGCCGAAGTATTTGAAAACTTGTTTTACCTCAGGCCATAGAGACAGCCTCAACCCCGCCTCAAAGTGCGAGACGGGGAAAGCGAGCTCTCTCGGGTAGTAAGTGTTGATGGACTCGCCAACATTAGGAGGCCGCGAGTCGATCCCCTCCGCCAGGTACTCGCGGACGAACCCGTGGTAGTCTTCTTCAGGAAGCCTGCCGAGCGGGAAGTCGTGGTCCGTTAACCGTTTCACGCAGCGGCTATGCCCCTCGCCTTCCTCAACTCTCTTCTTTCCCATCCTTGACGAGACGAAGTTGACGAGATGGTTTTAGTAGAGAAGGGGAGGGAATGACGTAATAAGAAAGAAGATCGACGAAAGGGTCGGGTGAGAAACGCGAGAAGAATCGGCGAGACGTCTAAAGCAAAGAAGCAAGAACTTGGGCAGCAAGAGTATAGACGCGGATATCCGTCTTATCCAGGGACGGGATATTTATAGCAAATATGGTGAAATGATTAATAGGCAGGAAAAAGTACAAGGGAAGTGGAAGAGTCGGCGGTTGGCTCTCTCTCTCTCTCTCTCTCCTGAGCCTCGATCGGCGCGACCCGTCATAATCACGAGGTGATTAAATAAGGGAATTTAAAGAAAAATAAAGTTAAAACATCAGTAATGAATAAATCAAAAACACCATCCAACGTTTTAACGACAACGGATCTGACAAGTACCAGCAAGACGACAACAAACAGTATTATTTAATTATTATTACATCACTCAGAGAAAATAGAAGAAAAAGGGGCGAGACGGACGTCCTTCAGTATGGGTGCCATTGCCAGCGGCCACCGCGAGCCCCTGTGCAAGGAGTTCTACTGCGCGAGTGGAAGGCGCGAACGGACTCGAGCCCACGGCGCGCGAGACAGAGATGCATATCAGTCTCATTGATGATGGCGTCAGGGTTGGTGCCATCAATATCTAGCTCAACATTGGCCTCGGAGGATAGACGAGCGCATTCATTCTCCAGCCATTCGATGCGTCGATCCGCTGCCTGCTTATCCAGCGCCAGCGAATGGATAATGCGCGCGTGCTTCCTGAACAGCTCGGCATTCTTGCGCCTCATCTCCACCGGGTTCGCAGGGTCGCCAAGAAAATCTTCAATCCCGTCAAGAGGAGGTAGAGGCGGGACGACAGATTGCCCAGGGTGCTCCTCAGTAGGCGAGTCGGTCTGGGCGCCTGCGAAAGAAGTAAAGGAGCAAGGTGAGAGTGGCTCCCGCAGGAGTGTATGGGATTAGCGAGTGGGACAGAGAAGCGAGAGGACGGACTCCTTACTAAGGTGATGGGAGGTCCCGTCGGCCTGGGAGGGATCGTCTCTCCTCTCGTAAGGAGGTGTAGATAGAGGAGTGGAAGGCAATTGCGAGTCGGAATCTTCACGGTGGCCAGTAGAATCATCTCGCGGGCTTTCTGGTAGATGTACAGCCGCAGGTGCTCCCTATAGAGAAACCATTAAGAAAGTAGACACATTGGAGGAGTAATAAGGATAAAAGCGAGAGCTCACCCCTTTCTCTTTGGGAGATGCGGGAGGAAGGGGAGGGCAGGTCTACAGCACCACGCGAGAAGGCCCCTCGATAAGGGAAGAGGGGCCGCCAGTTTTTATCCCCTTCAGGCGAGATGGAGGGAATGGAACAAAAGGTAGGGGCAGACTAAGGTTGAGGTGTAAGCAGCCATGACAGCCTTGTTCTGCTTATGCACTTTGGCAAGGAGCTCGCGAATGCTCTGGCTGTGAGACATAATGAACAGTGCCGCAAGGAAGGAGGGGATATTCAAAGGGGCAACCTCCATTCAGGATAGGAATCCCATATTTATAGGTTTCGATGAGGGGACTCAGAAAATTCCCTCATAAATACCTCAATAAATACGTATTAGCAGCGAGCCTCGGTTGGATGATCTTTCCGAGCTTAGATTAATCTCGAAAAGAGCGGGGATTATGTACAACCTCGGGCTCGCGAGAGGGCCTCAAAAGTGCGAAATAGAAGGGGCAGGGCAAGTGGAAGTGATGGGCGAGTGGGACCATGTGGTCCACTCGCGGTTGGCGAGTCGGGAGATCTCTGCAGTAGGAGAGACGCCCCCTCTGGGGGCGAGTAGGCCTTTATAAGCGAGAGGGTCCCCTAGCAAAGGATACCCGCGAGATGAGCGGGAAGGCTCATCTCGCCACTAGGTGCTCTCCCACTCGCATTATGGTAAAAGGCCTTTTTCTCATTTCTGTACCCAAGGGGGTTTTTACCCTTCTACCTCGGGTATTTTTCCCCTTTTGCCCTTGATGGTCTGCATATAGCTCCTCAGAACAGCGGAGTTTGGATGTTGGCAGACCCAACCAAGGTTACTTTGGTAATTTTAGGCCAGCCCAGTATGGTTATTTGCAGATCCAACTCAGAGAACTATAAATAGACCCATAAGGGCTCCTTAGAAAGCGGGTTTTTCATAATCTTCCAATTTCCAGTGCTTTCTGAGGAGCTCCTAGCCCAGCTTTTGGCTTTAGAGGGGAAGCTCTCAGAGATATTCTAGGTGTGAGGTGGGATCTCCCTGCTGAGGCTTTGGGTCAGTCTTAGGTCCTTTGAATCTAGTCGAGGGTTGAGGCTTGAGAGAAGTAGGTGTTGGCTGCACCCCTGTTTTGAACTCCCGTTGAGGTCATTTTTGGCTTCAACAGTAGGTTTTACGAGAAGTTCTGCTGATCACTCCATATTTACTCGTAAAAATTCTCTGGGTCTAGTTGTGCTTGCAGTATATGTGGATGATATTCTTCTTACTAGAGATGACCATGCTGGGTAATCCTGACAAAGAAGCATCTTCGGCAACACCTGGTTACAAAGGATTTGAGCTCTCCAAAATACTTTCTGGGGATAGAAATTTCATAGAAGCCCGATTCTCTTGTCCTCTCCCAACAAAAGTACTCTCTTGACTTGTTAAAAGAGGAAGGGTTGACTGGGGCTAAACCTGCTCGATGTCCTATGGAAACTGGAGAAGATAAAACATGGACGGATGACTCTCCTCTTCTTTCTGATGTTACGAGGTACAGACGTCTGGTTGGTAAACTCATATATCTGACAGTGACCAGACCCGATATCGCCTATGCTGTAGGCAAGGTTAGTCAATTCATGCAAGCTCCTAGGGAATGCCATCTACAGTCTGCTATGAGGATATTAGAGTATATTAAATCAGCTCCTGGGAAAGGACTTCTCTTTCAGAAAAATGGACATTTGAGGATTGAAGCGTACTCGTATTCAAGCTATGTTGATGACAAAGGAGACTACAAGTCAATGTCGGGCTTTTGCACCTTTGTGGGAGGAAATATTGTGAGCTAGAAGAGCAAGAAACAGTCTGTCGTCTCCAGGTCCAGCGCCGAAGCAGAATATCGATGTATGGCGTCGACCACATGTGAACTGAAGTGGTTACGGGCTCTCATGCTTGACTTAGGAGAGGTCTGCAATCATCCTCTACCAATGTTTTGTGACAATAAGGACGCTATATACATCTCCAGAAATCCGGTCTTCCATGAGAGAACAAAGCACATTGAAGTCGACTGCCACTTTATTCGGGAAGAGATTTTGAAGAAACATATTTGTACTCCATTCGTCACCTCCGATAAAGAGCTGACAGATATTTTCACCAAGCCGGTGTCCGCCTCCTTTCTTCATATTTGCAGCAAGTTGAGCATGATCGACATATATGTTCCAGCTTGAGGGGGATTGTTGTTGTATGGAAACCGGGCGGTCTGTCGGTCTAATTCTGGCGGTTTAGAGACCGCGCGGTCTGTCGGTCTCTCTCCTGCGGTTTGATGGCTGGACTGTGGCTGTGGTTATCCGGGCTATTTGATGGTTTGTCTCAAGCGGCTTAGAGATCGGGCGGTCTTGTGGTCTCCTATGGCGGCTTGTTCCCTATCTCTTGTGGTGGCCGGGCGGTTAGCCTATTTGTCTAACCGCGTGTCCTGTTCGGCTTATTTTTATGTTAAACCGCTTACACCTGTAATTATTTAGTCCCACATTGCTTAATTATAATCTTTCTCATCTCCTCCATTCTATAAAAGGGAGGCTATACCTTTGTAATAGATACATTTTTAGATAATAAATTTTACATTACTCCAAATTTTTGGTCTGCTCTTTTCTGTTCGCACATTAAATAAAGGGAATATAGGAAGATTCTCTCTTCCAAATGCCTCCAAATTTTAGTGGCATGGCCATTGGGTCATGATATAACCATGGAAAAAGTTTCAGGCCATTTGGACCGTATGTTGGGGAAATCCAACATGCATGGTAGAAGTAGATATGTAAATATATGGTGACAAAATGTAAAAATGGGAAGTTAGCACATTTGGCCCAATGAGTGTTCATGAGATTTTAGACAAAGGCTTATAGGGATAAATTACACCTCCTATGGAAGGAGTGGGATTTTTTGGAAGAAAAATCCCATTTTTTTGAATTAATGGAAAATAAGATCTTTTAGAAATAAAAATAAGATATAGGTCTACTGATCTTGTAAAATTCTAAAATTTTGATACATGCCCTAATAGGACATTTTACATCTCTGGAAAAAGTTATAAGCCTATTTGATAATTATATCTTGTGTATATAGTAGATTTATAATTTTACCCTTTGGAGAAATTAATTTAAAAGGAAAATTACTGTTGAAAATTATGGAAAAATTTATAACATCCTATTTCTGTGATTAAAACCCAATATAATTATTTGAGATTTTTTGGATGATTGCATATGCTAAAAACCCTAGTAGCGACATTTTGGTAAAGATGTCCAAATGAAATTATGTTAGGCCAAATCACTGAGTAAGATCATGAATTTCTATCTTGAGTATTGTTATATCAATTTTGATCACCAGTAACTTTATAGGAATTTTTGGTTGTACATTTTAAGTACTTCATTTGGAAAATGGATTATTTATGGATTTAATCATAAATTGAAAATATATGGAAATTCAAATTGGAAAATCATGATTTTTGATGATCAGACATTTTTAACCTAGATGAACCTCAAATAATTTATTTAGACATAATGGACCACTGGTTAGAATAGTTCATGTTCAAAGTGACTTAGGTCACTTAATTAATTAATTTAAATTATGGTCCAAAATAATTAGAAAGATGATGAAATTATGAATGATCAATATTACATATATGACAAACCCATGATAAATAATTAGGGGCATTTGGCCCAAGGAAATGGAAGACACTTCATTTGGGCTGGAATTAGGTCATGGGTTGTGTTTAGATAATAAGTAACACATAACACTAGGACCCACAAGGGATATGATAGGAAGTTGGATTGAGAAGCATATTAGGAAGTTAGAACCCTGGTTGGTGTCAAGTTGTAATTAGTGCTAGAGTGAAAAGCCCAAGGAGAGTAATTAAAACAGAGACCGGCGGAAGACCGTTGTTCTACCAATAATACCTCAAGTCATCAGATTCATTCAAGGGCAACATTGAGAGTTGGGTATTAATAATATGTAAACACTAATAAAAGTAAGTGTCCTTGAGAAAGGGAGCTTTGGGCTTCAGCCCATCATAGTTCCTTGTGCCCCAAGAGCCCTTCACCGGGTATACCCTGGGCAGTCTAAGAACTAACCATAAATTGCTATGCCTAATAAGGATTAGACAAGACTAGTCTAATAGGTTAAGGGAATGATGTAACAATCTCACCCGTATAGGGTTGGAGGTTATAAGACGGGTTTTGTCCTGCAAGCTGGAGACTCAGTTGTTTGGATACAGGACAGGTTTTGTCTTGTGAGCTGGAGGCTTGGTTGTTTGGATACAGGACAGGTTTTGTCCTGCGAGCTGGAGGCTCGGTTGTTTGGATATAGGACGGGTTTTGTCCTGTGAGCTGGAGGCTCAAGTTGGAAATAAATTGCATGTGCACAAAACATATTAGTGGCGGGTCATGCAGTACTGCGCCAATCGTCACACCGATAGCAGTACGGTTACTTAGGTGAGGTGTGAGGGTTTGAGGGGCCAGTAGGTAGCTTATACTGCGGTCTGAAGGACAATCCCCGAAATTGCACACCCGACCTAAAAGTCTGGTGGACTAGCCAGCGGTTTAGTGCATGGTGACTCTGGTGTGTTCTTCAGAGGCGTACGGAAGGTCTAGGTCTGGTATTGTGTATACCCGTCTAGGAGTGGAGATGCCCGCTCCTCTGCTGTCGCAGCAACAACGGTAGTACCTGAGAGTTAAGCTAACTCCAAAAAGTGGGAACTAAAGGTCTGTGCGCATAGAGTCGTGTGGGTGAGTTGCACTTGTATGAATCATAACCCGCATACCATATCATATAAACATACTTAGGACATACGCACCATAGATACTTATCATATAAATTAGTATGGGTAATTTTATATGATAAGTCAAATTTGTGAAACCTTAACTTATAAGTTTGTATGAGCATTCATATAAGTTAAGGTACTCCTGTGATGATAGCTTAGTAGTAGATAGTTTATTTCCTGCTCCGTTCTCTACTTTTCTTACATCATTTATTTTTCAGTACAGTTCTTTCTTACTTTACTTGTAGTATATAGAACTGTTAAAGTAGAGATATAGTTGTTATTACATAATCTTGATAGATTAGATTCACTGCCATCTGCTTTACTTTTATACCCCTTATTGTTCTCCGCTTCGTCCTCCTGCTCGGTACCTAGGAGTCACGGGGGTAAGGTGAGGACAAAATGGCTTAGTCTTTATGACTAACGGTCGATTGTGACCGTATCATTTTAGGAGCTCGAGGAGCTGGAGCACCGGAAGGACGAGGTGGCAAGACATGAGGAGCTGACACCACCTACTACTACTTCTATTGCAACCCATCGTCAAGTGATGACACATGTACTGATGATAGATTATCTTCTGCTTGGTTAGATTTTGTGAGAGAGAGATTGAATACTATGTACTGGGCATAAGCCATTTTCTCTTTCATTCTGTACTCATTGTGGACTATTGGATCTCTCATTTTACTTATATTATGATGATGCTGTGATGTGGACTTGATATATAAATTGTTTATAATGCTTCTCTTCTCGATTGGCCGATTGATTGAATGATCATACTAGCCGACAGGATCGGCATCTTGTGGTGTCGACTAGCCCGTGTGCGCTAAGTGTCATCGTAAGGCGACGGTTCTGGGCATAAGACCGGGTTCCCTCCTTAGTAGGGGGGGGGGGGTGGGGGTCTTATGAACTGGTGTCACTCAACGAACGATCATTGAGAGAGCAGTCCACAACACTGGAACACCCCGCTCGGGAATTAGTTTGCGGACAAACTATGCAACGGAAGCGATGGTGTGCCCATGTGTAAAAGTCATGGAAAATAGTCAAGTTAAGTAACGAGTTAGGCCGATCCTAATATAAACCTTACATTTATGCAGCCTGCACAGGTCACTGTACCACAGGATGTGATCCCTCCCCTTCCGGCTGCCACACCTTCCCAGCAAATGTAGATGGGGCAGACTCTGACAGCCATCCCCGATGTCTTCAGGAATTTGCAGGCCCCGACCCAACAACCAAACTCAGGATCAAATTAGCTGAGTGCCTTCAAGAATTTATCCCCGCCAATGTACCACGGGACAGAGAATGCGATAAAGACTGAGGAGTGGCTCGAGGCCATTCAAGAGATGCTTGCACACATTAGCTGCCCTGTCAGGCAGGTAGTTCCATTGGCGACTTCTGCACCGGATGCTCACGCAAAGAGATGGTGGAAGTCCATGCGGGACTCCACATATGCAGATAGAGAGCTGTCAGATATCTCTTGGGATGAGTTCATTGAGGCCTTCTTGGATCACTTCGTGTCTATTATAGATAGAGATGAGTTAGAGGAGAGGTTTTTGAACCTCAAGCAGGGTACCAGATCAGAGATAGAGTACTAGAGGGAATTTTCTCATCTGGCTAGGTTCTCAGGGATACACGATCTGGATGACAGGATGTATGCCAAGAGGTTCTATCGAGGGCTTAAGGACTCTACCTGGCAGCCCTATTGTTTATTTCCCATGGCACTTCGACGTAGATCATAGAGATGGCTAAGAAGTTGGAGACAGACTAGCTAATGGTACAGAATAAGGGAAAGATACCATTGGATGGGTCATCCCATGGGGAGAGCAGTAGGGGTTCCCATAGTGGCAGAGTGATGAGCTACAAGAAGGGTCAGGGACATTATCGTCCTAACTACAAGCAGGATCAGGGGCCTCCTGCAGTACTAGCTCCCCAGCCACTACAGTTACATGACCCGACGAGATAGGATGACCGTGGCCACTGACCGGTGATTTTCTTTAGATGCCAATAGCCTGGCCACATGAGGGCTAATTACCCTCAACAGTTCCATCCACCACCACCACCTCCTCCACCTCTGGTATCCCCTCCGACATAGTAGGGCCGAGGCCGAGGTCTAGGTCGAGGTTGAGGACATTATGGTATAGGACGCGGACAGGAGCAGATGAACACTTTCGACCTCGCCGAGCCAAGGAACCCCGAGGAGGTTATTGCAGGTACTTAAAATTAATTGCATTCTAGCTTTCATTTTACAGTACTTTGTCAACCTTAGTAGAATAAAAAACCTGTTATAATTCAAACAAAAACACCAGGCATAGTCTTTTTTAGCGACAAGCCTGCTTATACATTGTTCGATATGGGTGCTTCACAGTCGTTTGTATCAGAAGCCTTCCTTGAGGGACTAGCGGGTATAGACCGATTCATAGGCGTAACTAGGAGGGTGCGTCTGCGAGACGGATCAGAACTATTATCATCTGCCAAGTGTAACATGGAAGCAGAAATTGGAGGAAAGACCTTCTTAGTGTCGGCGATAATTTTGAGAATGCCAGACTTCGATCTGATCTTAGGCATGACTTGGTTTCACTAGAACTACACTCGGATCAATTGCCCGTTAAGAAGGATCACCTTACGGCATGGGGACACCGACATCGTCATTGAAGGTATTAGACCAATCTCCCATCTTTTATTATCATCTATACAGGCCGTCAAGGCCTATGAGGACGGGGAGGAGGTATACATTATCTGCTTTGAGATAGCGGGAGCAGA
Organism: Platanthera guangdongensis; assembly: GCA_039583875.1. Classification (NCBI taxonomy): domain Eukaryota; kingdom Viridiplantae; phylum Streptophyta; class Magnoliopsida; order Asparagales; family Orchidaceae; genus Platanthera; species Platanthera guangdongensis. The sequence goes on from CM077164.1 coordinate 45,777,022, forward strand.
AGCTTCTATTGTTGATATCCCGGTGGTTAGGGATTTCTCCGATGTATTTCCATAGAAATTGCCCGGATTGCCACCGACTAGGGATATGGACTTCAGGTTCAGTTGGTGCCGGGAGCGAAGCCCGTATCTCGAACACCGTATAGAATGGCCCCTAAGGAGATAGCAGAGTTCAGAACCCAGTAACGGGAGCTAGTGGGGTCAGGATTTGTCAGGCCTAGCTCATCACCATGGGGAGCACCAGTGTTATTCGTTAAGAAGAAGGATGGATCGTTGCGGCTCTACATCAACTACCGGGAGATGAACCGGTTGACAGTCCGGAACACGTATCTGTTGCCCCAGATCGATGAGCTTTTTAATCAGCTACAGGGAGCCTTTTGGTTCTCCAAGCTAGATTTGAGGTCCGGGTACTATCAGGTGCGTATTCGGGAGGAGGATATCCTGAAAACAGCCTTTAGTTCTTGGTACGACCTATACGAGTTCCTAGTGATGCCCTTCAGACTCACAAATGCACCTTCCACATTTATGAGTATGATGAACTGTATCTTCGAGCCCTTCCTGTATAGATTTGTTATAGTCTTCATCGACGACATTTTGATCTACTCTGGGACAAAGGAGGAGCATACCCAACATTTAACACTGGTATTGGGCAAGCTGAGGGAGCATCAGATGTACACAAAGTTCTCCAAGTGCTAGTTCTGGCTGCAGGAGGTAGCATTTTTGGGGCATACCATCAGTGGAGCTGGGTTGGATGTGGACCCGGCTGAGGTACAGGACGTTCGAGATTGGCCGCGACCAAAGTCATCTTTAGATATACGCAGTTTCTTGTGACTGGCGGGATATTATCTCAAGTTTGTGGAAGAGTTCTCAAGGGTTGCACTCCCCCTCACGTCCTTGACGAAGAAGGATGCGGCTTTTATTTGGAGCGACAAGTACGAAGCAGCGTTCAAAGAGTTGAAGGACAGGCTCACCTCTTTACCCATCCTGACACTTCCATCTGGGAAGGAAGGATTTCACATTTATACCTACGCATCATATCAAGGGATGTGTGCAGTCCTGATGCAGCATGGACATGTCATTGCCTATGCTTCAAGACAGCTGAAGAAGCACACGCAGAATTACCCCATACACGATTTAGACTCGGGGCTGTGATATTCATATTAAAGACTTGGAGGCATTACTTGTATGAGGTTCATTGTGATATCTTCTTAGATCACAAGAACCTCAAATATATTGACATGCAGAAGGATCTAAATCTACGCCAGCGGAGATGGCTTGAGTTCATGTGCGACTATGACTATAAGATCCATTATCACCCTGGTAAGGCGAACACTGTGGCGGATGCCTTGAGCAGGAGAGCCGACACCACTAGACCAGAGCCCCGGGTGATGATTATGGAGCTGGTACGGATGTTGGAGGATATGCACATTACCAAGGTTTCCAAAGTTGAGCTAAATGTTTATTAGGAGTACTTGAACTCCTAGGTCATCGAGTGTGACATACGGGAGCGCATCAGGAGACAACACAGGCTGGATGCGGACTTGGACCCAATATTTATAGGCTTAGAAGGGGGCAAGTCGGAGGACTATTCTTTGCGTGGTGACGTCGTTCATTTCCGTGGCCGTGTCTATATACCCGCAGGAGGCGGTGTCCAGGAGGATATACTCAGGGAGGCACACTGCTCTCAGTACTCAGTGCACCCCGATATCACCAAGATGATAGCGGATCTGCGGAGGAGCATATACTGGCCAGAGATTAAGAGGGAAATCATATATTATGTGACGCATTGTGAGACCTTCCATAGTGGTAAAAGAAGAGTGCAAGAGCCCAGGACGGTTACTACAGTCATTACCGGTGCTAGAGTGGAAGTTTGAGGATATAGCTATTGATTTCTGATAACTCTAATTTTATCCATATTTTTATATAATTTTTATTTAATAATTAATTAGTTTTAAATATATTCTATGATTTTATTACCTAATTTCCTTATTTTCTTATTTTAGGATCATTATGGGCTGCAAATATCAATATGGAGTCTACAGGATTGATCAGGAGACAAAGCTGGACAAAGTCGAAAAAAATTGCAAAGTGCACGCCCACTTCACGGGCGTGACCACAAGGTCATGGGCGTGACATCTAGGCATGACGCCGGCGCGTTCTCCAGAGCTCAATGCCACGACATTTAAAAGTACACGCTCATTGGTCACGGGCGTGACCATGCTAACATGGGCGTGTCCGCCAGGTGTGACATGGTGATGATGATCCAGAACTCCAATCCACGTCGGATTAAAGTTACACGCCCTAACATGGGCGTGACATATTTGACATCCCGGCGTGCCAAATTAAAGCCGCAGTTTGAAGATCTGGCAGTTTTGCAAGACACGCCCTTGGTTACGGGCGTGACCATGGGCATGACCCTTCCAACAACGGCCGAAGTTATTCCCGCCGTTTCTGCTTCCCGCCGTTTTCAGCAACCGTCAAGAAACGCCCTAGGTCACGGGCGTGACTTAGGGGCGTGACCCGCCAATTAACGATTTTTGGCGGTTTTGCGCCAACGTTCAGAAGACATGGAGACGACGGTTCCGAACCCGACACTCCCTCGGTCACGGTCGTGACCCCGGGTGTGACCAACCAGCAATTTTTCGTATAAATTGCAGACAACTTCAGATGCTCAGGAGTCGAATTTTGGGAGTTGGAGTCTTGTAGTTTGCTATTTTATTGCTGTATTTTCCATTTCTTAGCTTAGTTTTGCTTAAGTTTCAATTCAAGTTGTTTTTTGATTATGTCTTCCCCTACCTTATCTTGTATTCCCCAAATGATGATGAGTAGCTAATTCTCATTTACCGCTTGATCATGATGAAGCTTGGAATAAAATAAACTCTTCATTTTTTATATCAAATGTCTTGTTCTTAATTTTGCTCGCTTACGATTTATCTTTTATTTATATTTTGTCGAATTCATATTTCACGGATATGTTTTTTCAATCCAAGATCCGTATCCTAAATGACCGAGAGGTTGCGGATAAGAGTAGATCACTCAAAGATAAAAGGAGTTGCATGCACTCCTCGAGAGAGGACGACATAAATCCTCCGGATTGGAGTCAAATCCAATAGAGTGGTTCACCACCTAAAGCAAGATTAGGGGTTTCGACTGGCCGAGAGGTCTTAATCGATCAACCTAAGGTTAGGCAAAAGCATGAGCTCGAGAGAGATGCTTTTGTACTTAGGAACTTCCACGGTCGAGTGAGTAATTTAAGAACTTGCATTGTTTTATTTTCAAGAAGGTTTATTTTAGTCCAAGTGGATTCTAGATCAAGTGCTTGCTTCCCCAAAATCGAACTCCTCTTTCTTAGTATAATGTTTCTTTTTCTGTTTTAAACAAAAACAACTTTCCGTCTGATAATATAATAGCTCTTTCTTGTGAGTACAAGTACTCGACAAGCCCCGAGTCGATATACGACACTTGATTCTATACTCCGAACGATAGGTATACTTGCCTCACCGATTGGAAACACGCATTAGCATGGAGAAAATAATCGTCATGTTTTTGGCGCCGTTGTCGGGGACTTTTTCTTTGTCGATATTTTGAAAGCAAGGATCTATTAGTTTTGTCGTTTTTTCTTTTTTTTTTGTTTTAAAATTATAAAAAAAATTTTGGTTGTTCTCTTTACAAGTTTTAACTTTAATTTTTTATAATTAAAATTTCTTGCGAAAGGGCCGTGCCGGGTTTTCATCCCGCAATACCGCCTAGTACCTTGCGAACCCGTCATTGGGTAGCCCTTAGGAAGTCCAAGAAATTTTATTTTATAAATTTTTAATTTTAAAACTTTTACTTTTATTTTATTTGTGTGTATGACCCGAGGGAATCCGTCAAATCTATTTGACTTGGATCCGGAGATTGGGCAAAGCTTACGACGACGCCTAAGACTCCGTGAACTCAATTCTCCAGATTTGGTTGAGGAATCCGTAGGTAACACTTCTTCTTCTTTATCTTCGTCCTCTTCTTCTTCATCATCTTCTCCTTCTTCTTAATTCTCTTTTATTTTGAATAACCAAAATCCAAATATGACCGAAGAACGGACTATGTCCTATTATGCCCGGCCAAATTTGGATGATGCTCAATCAAGTATTGTTCGCCCCGCTATTGCAAACAATAACTTTGAATTGAAGCCAAGCATCATTCAAATGGTACAACAATATGTACAATTTGCTGGGCTTCATGATGAGGATCCCAGCGCGCATATTTCTAACTTTTTAGAAATATGTGATACTTTTAAAATTAACGGGATTTCGGATGATGCTATCCGGTTGAGGCTTTTCCCTTTCACATTGCGCACCAAAGCAAAATAGTGGTTGGCCTCTTTACCAAGAGGATCCATCACTACTTGTGCCTAGATGACGGAAAAATTTCTTATGAAATATTTTTCGCATGCAAAAACGGCCAAATTGCGCAATGATATTACTTATTTCTCCCAAGTTGATATGAAAACGTTATATGATACTTGGGAGCGATTTAAGGAATTGCTTCGCCGTTGTCGGCATCATGCAATCCCTGATTAGTGGCAAATCCAAACCTTCTATAATGACCTAAATCAACAAATGAGGCAACATATGGATGCCGTCGCCGGTGGAACGTTAAACAACAAGACACCGGCGGCCGCCCAAGACCTTATAGGAGGAATGGACATGAACACGCATCAATGGAGTATACCCCGGTCTCGTCCACCTAAACCGGTCGGGATGTATGAAATTGATACGGTTTCAATTTATCTCTCCAGGTTGAGAAACTACAAAAACAGATGAACGAGATGTCTGCTTCCTCGTCTACATCTACCTGTGAGCCCCAGTATTGGGAGCCTTCTACTATTGCCGAGCATGTGGATTACATGGGTAATTCGAATCAGCCACCTTATAATCCGGGTAATAATTTTGGTAATACCTATCACCCGGGTATATGGAATCACCCCAATTTCTCTTGGAGTAATCCAGGGAACGTGGCGCGCCCGCCAAACACGATCACACCCGGCTATTTTCCACCGCAAGCTCCAAAAGCTCCCAATCTCGAGGAGTTGTTAACCAAGTATCCGTTGCCCCAGATCGATGAGCTTTTTAATCAGCTACAGGGACCCTTTTGGTTCTCCAAGCTAGATTTGAGGTCCGGGTACTATCAACTGCGTATTCGGGAGGAGGATATCCTGAAAACAGCCTCTAGTTCTTGGTACGGCCTATACGAGTTCCTGGTGATGCCCTTCAGACTCACAAATGCACCTTCCACATTTATGAGTATGACGAACTGTATCTTTGAGCCCTTCCTGTACAGATTTGTTATAGTCTTCATCGACAACATTTTGATCTACTCCGGGACAAAGGAGGGGCATACCCAACATTTAACACTGGTATTAGGCAAGCTGAGGGAGCATCAGATGTACACAAAGTTCTCCAAGTGCCAGTTCTGGCTGCAGGAGGTAGCATTTTTGGGGCATACCATCAGTGGAGCTGGGTTGGATGTGGACCCGGCTGAGGTACAGGACGTTCGAGATTGGCCGCGACCAAAGTCATCTTTAGATATACGCAGTTTCTTATGACTGGCGGGATATTATCGCAAGTTTGTGGAAGAGTTCTCAAGGGTAGCACTCCCCCTCACGTCCTTGACGAAGAAGGATGCGGCTTTTATTTGGAGCGAGAAGTACGAAGCAACGTTTAAAGAGTTGAAGGACAGGCTCACCTCTTCACCCATCCTGACACTTCCATCTGAGAAGGAAAGATTTCACATTTATACTGAAAGATATTGTACCTAAACACCTAGAGGGGGGGGGGGTGAATAGGTGACTTGAACCTTTTTAACTTTTTAAGGCAGAATACAGAATCTAACACAGAATACTATCTACTTTATCATAGCACACATTCAGCAATCACAGAATTCCACAGCACACAGTAGACACACAGTTTTATAGTGGTTCCCCAAGGTATGGGTACATCCACTTTCCCCCTTCTCCTATCTAGTAGTGTACTAGATTCGGCCTAAATTCTGCACTATCTCAGAACCCCAAAACAGGTTCCTACAGCTCAGGCCCAAGGCCCTACAACTCAGCTTCTTCACAAAGCTTACACTCAGCCACCAAGGCCTACACTCAGCCACAATAGGCCTACACTCAGAGATTCAACTCTCCTACACTCAGGCACACAGGCCCTACACTCAGCCTTTATAATTACAGGCTTACAAACTCAGATCCCTAAGGATCCTACAAGAAATAATGAATACAAAATATATACTCAACAACTCAGTGAAAAGAGAGATGAGTTGTGAGTTTCTTGATGAGTTCTTGGAAGAACTCAGCTGAAATCAATCTGTCTTGGCTTTTTTCAAAGCTTCTTGAATGTAGAATACAATAAGACTGATTCCTCTGCAGTTGATCCTTGATCTCTGCTACTTAAGATTCAGACTAAATCTGAACCCTTCTTCTCAGCCTGGTTCCAACGGCTGATTTCTTGGATGGATCTCTCTCTCTCCAACTTCTTAGATCTTCACTTGAAAGTTAGATCTTCTTGTGTGTTTCTCTTGTGAATGATCACTTGAACCACTTCATCAATCTATTTCTGTAGACAATGTATGCCTATTTATAGGCCTTCTTCATGGTAACCGGCTGGTCCGGTTCATAACAGATTTCTGACAACTCTGACAGGTGCTGTAGACCGGCTGGAATGGCAGCTGTCAAGTCATCCAGTCAGTTCTTGAAATAACTGTAACTGTCTGTAAGTGTCGAGATTGTCTGTCTTTAAGTGTCGACACTTATAGACTAAGTGTCGACACAAGTTGACTAAGTGTCGACACTAGCCTACAAGGTGTCGACACAACTCCTTGTGTTGTAGATTTTATATCTCGACACTGCTTCTTCTTCATGTGTCGACACTGATAATGAGTGTCGACACAAGTACTTGTACTTCAGTATTTTGCTGAATTATTCTAAGTGTCGACACAACACCTTTGTGTCGACACATCTTCATGTGTTGAACTTTTAAGTGTCGACACTGCTTCTTGGTGTCGACACGTGTCTTCAGTGTTGATACTTGCTGAGTGTCGACACAACTCCTTATGTCGACACATTCTTATTCTGTTGAGACTTCAGCTGAGTGTCGACACATCCCCTTAGTGTCGACACTTGTACTTAGAATATTTTGTTGAACTTTGCTGATCTTTGCTAAGTGTCGACACAGCTCCTTGTGTCGACACTTTCTTCAAGTGTTGAGTCCTCAGCTGAGTGTCGACACATTCTTTCTTGTGTCGACACTTTCTTCAAGTGTTGACTCTTCTGTTGTGTGTCGACACATTGTTCTGGGTGTCGACACTTATACTTAGTCTCTGCTGACTTTTGCTGAGTGTCGACACAGCCTCCAAGTGTCGAAACTTTCTGATGTAGACACATTTTCACTGGGTGTCGACACAACTGTTAAGTGTCGACACTGCTTCACTGCACTCTTCTTCATTGAGTGTCGACACAGCTCCTTGTGTCGACACTTTCTGTCTGGTGTCGACTGTGCATCCCAGGTGTCGACACAATGACTCCAAGTGTCGACACTGCTTGCCTGGGTGTCGACACAGGTCTTCTTAAGTGTCGACACTTTCCCTCTGGGTGTCGACACATGGACTTAGAAACTTTTTCTTCTTTCCTGTAAATACTTAACCTGCACAAGTAAACTCAAAACACATCAAATACATTTTTGATGTATATCATTGAGTTGGGTGAGGCTTCTTCAAATCAGGTACATTTAAACTAATGTACCCAACAATCTCCCCCTATTTGGAGAAGTCATAACCCTTAGTCAATGATATACACCATACAGAATAAAATCAAAATATGATGTAAAGGAGGATTATGTAATCAGGAAAACAAAAACATAACATGTATTAAATAAACATGCATACACAGACATTTTCTCAGAACAATTATGAAATAAATTTAACACAAAGCAAATTTATCACACAACACATTGTTCTAATACTTGTCATATTCATATTTCAAAAGTTTACAGAATGTTTATCATCAAAAGATTACATAGTAAACTAAAGAAAATTTCTATGTTATTTCTGTTCAGCCTCTTTGATCACTATGCCTTTTCCAGATTGTACTTTAGCTTGTACAGGGGCTTCAGTGTCTTCAGCAGCAGCAGCCTTTTTCCCTTTAAGATCCTTTTTCTTTAGCTCTTCAGCTTTGATCTTTTTCCTTTCAAAATAATGATAAGGCTTGGGAAAGTACTTGCTAGGCTCCTGGGCAGTAGGAGGTAGCTTTCCCATCTTGACCTTTCTTCTATATTGGACTATGGCCTCCTGCCTTGTCTCATGCTTTCTCCATTCTGATTCAGAAAACCACTTGTTCCTGTCTTGCACATTATCTTTTGCAGCTTTCCAGGCAGTCAAAATAATATTTCTAGAGGTGGGGCTCCACTGCTCAAAGTCAGGTCTTTGTTCAGCTTGCTCCCTGAACCTCTTCTTAGACAATCTGGCTTCTTCTTCTTTCTACATAGCTTCTTGCATAGCTTCAGAGACTGGCTGAACCACTTTTTCTAGAATAACCTTCTGAGTACCATCAGGTGGACTATACATGGTCTGGATATCAGCATGTACCATGTCAAAATCTGGAGGAGGGTAGATAACTTGAGCTACTTCAGGTTGCTCCCCTCCTAGATATGCAGGATTAATGCCAGATTCAGCCACATTATCATCATCACAAAGAGGAGGATAACCCAGAGTTGCTCTGGTAGAATTAGATATCCACTTGGCATGATCAGAGCTGGCTTTGACTAATACCCTCTCCCCCTTTATTACTTCTCTTGCTATGTGATCTCTGACATCATCTTTCTGAAATCAAATTTGAGCATCTAAATAATTGACTCCATCTTTAAAGTAAGGTTTCAACCTTTGGAGTTTGTCAGTTATGATCTTCTGAGAATCTTGAATTGCAGTTTTAACAGCAGTTATTTCCTCTTGGAATGCTTTGTCAAAATCTGCTTTAGCAGTAACAGTAGAAGGTGTCTGTCCAGCAGCTATGGTTTTCATTTCTGTGACAATTGCATTATGGGAAGCAGTTAAGTTATCATTCATCCTGATCTGGTTCTCAAGAACATATCCTTGCTTCAGTGCAATGTCATCAACTTAAGCTTTTATCTTTTCTTGATGTGTAGCCAAGTACACCACTGCATTCCCACCCTTGTGGAAGCAGTCTGTCATCTCCTTCTTGTTAAGATTCATTTCAAACCTTATAGACTTTATATCTTGGGCTAGATCAAACTGTAAAGATTTTTGCCCTTCATCCACATACTTTTCAATGGCTTGCCTGTGCTCATCTAGCTTAATTTGCATAGCAACCATAAGAGCACTGTAATCAATAGATGGTGCTGGTTGAGATATAGGTTGTGGAGCAATAGTTTGTAGAGCCTTTTTGTAATTCTGGCTCCTTCTTTTGAATACTTGAAACTTCTTTTTCTTAGCCCTTGCAGTTTCCTCATCTTCAGAAGCAGATGTGCTGGCTATCTCTACCATCTCCTTAGGTAGTTCCTCAACAGCTTGGGGCTTCTCAGGCTCTTGCCTAGCAGGTTCTTCCTGAATTTGCACTTGCTCCCCCTCAACTGGAGCCGTCTCCCCCTCAGCAGCAGCATTTTCCTTCTCAAGGTCTGCTTGATCCAGATTTAGAAATAAATCTTCCATTGTAAATTCTTGTGGAGAATGAGCTAGAGAAATTCTTGGCTCATCTACCACTGGATTAGAAACTACTTGAACTTCAATAGAAGTGTCCTCCATGACATCATCTGGGACTTGACTATCAATCTGTGGTTGCTGATAAACATCAGTCAAATCAGTATCCTCTATAGGAAAATCTAAAGCATTAAGCTCAATGATTACCTCAAGAATAGTGTGTGTTGCTTGCTCACTCTCAAGAGGAGTTGGCTCTTCCACAACTAGTGGCTCCCCCTGGACTGAATCCTGGTGTAAGGGGCTAGCTGGTGGTAGCTCCTCCTGCCTTACTGCAGTATCTTGTTGAGCTGGAGATTTCACAGCATTTCCTTCTACATCCTCATCTGGAGTAAAGACAACATGCTCTTCACTACCAGAGCTGCTAGAGGAAACCTGAGCCACTGGGGCAGCTTTCTTCTTCTTCTTTTGAGGTGTTACTTTCTCAGATGTTACTTTCTCAGGGGTTGGCATCTCTTTTGACAAAACCTTGTCCCACCTAGAGAATATCCTTAAGTCCATTTTCCTCATATGGTTGATTTTACTTCCAGCAGCTTGACCCATAACTTCTGGTATAATACCAGCAAGGTATAGACTTAAAATCCTGCCCAGGTTGGGCTTCTTTAGGGTTTCCTTAATCTTCTCAAAGATTACTACAGACCAGTCTGTTTTCAAAGTGAAGATTATTCTTGTCATAATACTGAACATATGGGCTGATACCCTATCATGCCCTCCAGGTTTACTTAAGATTACTTTTCCAACAATTTCTGACAGGAATTTCCCTTGACTGTTCATTCCTTTTTTATTGAAAACTGAGCCAATTTTCATTTTTGAATCTAGACCACATCATGTCAATGCTTCTCTGGTCTTAGAAGCAGTTACTTCATCCTCTTCCTTAATTCTTGGTAACTGTAGTACTTTCCTCAAACTTTTTGGTGAGATCTTCACCTTTTCACCATGAACCCTAGACTTAATCTTGAGTCCAGTGTCGTCTAGGGTTGCTCCATTTAGGAATTCCAGTACTTCCTTCTTCCAGATCTTTGTAGGTTTTGAAACAAGATATTCTAACCCTGAGTCTGCAACTAGGGTTATCACGTTCTTGATCTCCAGGTCTGCATCCTCAAATGCACCTCGCACCAGTTCGTAGCCTTCATTGACGTTCTCCTCAAGCTTTGGCGCCATTAGGGTTTGAAGAATTTGAACTGAGAGAAGAGAGGTGTCGACACACAAGTTTGGTCTCGAAACTTTTGAAAGCGTGTCGACAGACTAAGGCAAAATCCTATTTATACCTTTCTAAGTTTGAAGATGAAAAGGCGGGTCAGCTAAATTAAATTGTGTCGACACTGGCGATAAGTGTCGACACTAACTTATAATGTATCGACACCTATGTGTCGACACAAGTTTAGTCAACAGATAATATGTGGCGACACTTGTTTATGTGTCGACACCACTTAACTCGACACATAGTCGAGTCTTTACTTAGATCATACTGAGTAAAGCCTAAGTGTCGACACCACCTTGGATGTGTCGACACCTACTTACTATGTGTCGACACTAATTTTTTGAAGTGTCGACACCAACGTCCTAGATGTGTCGACACCTTTTCCCTGAAGTGTCGACACCACTTTTCTGTGTCGACACAGATATCTCTGTGTGTCGACACCTTTTGACTTAGCCAATTCTATAAACGTATTCTAAGTTTATCATACCTAGTTCAATTTTAAACCTATTGAACTTAGTTTCTTCTAAGGGCTTAGTATACATATCAGCTAGTTGATTATCTGTTCTAACATATTCTAGTAAAATATCTTCTCTTTCTACATACTCTCTAAGAAAATGATATTTTATTTCAATATGTTTGGTTCTACTATGGGAAACAGGATTATTTGCAATTGATATAACACTTGTAGAATCACAAAAGAGTGGAGTTCTACTTACCTGAATTCCATAGTCCTCAAGCTGATGTTGTATCCATAGAAGTTGAGCACAGCAACTTCCTGCAGCCACATATTCTGACTCTGCAGTGGAGATAGCCACACTTGTTTGCTTTTTGCTACTCCATGAAATTAGTCTTCCACCTAGGAATTGACAGGTTCCAGTTGTGCTTTTTCTGTCTTCTTTGCATCCTGCAAAGTCTGGATCTGAATAACCTGTTAGTTCAAAATCCCCATTCCTAGGGTACCAGAGGCCTAGATAAGGAGTGCCCTTTAGATATCTCAATATTCTTTTGACTGCTGTCAAATGAGACTCTTTAGGGCAGGCTTGATACCTTGCACAGACACATGTAGCAAACATGATATCTGGTCTACTTGCAGTCAAATATAATAGAGAGCCAACTATCCCTCTATACAAAGACTCATTTACAGGTTTCCCTGCATCATCCTTGCTAAGAGACATACTTGACCCCATAGGAGTCTTCATGGTACTGGATGAATCCATACCATATTTCCTTATGAGTTCTAGGGTGAACTTAGACTAGCATATGGATAATCCATTCTCAGTCTGTCTTACTTGGAGACCCAAGAAGAACTTAAGTTCTCCCATACTACTCATCTCAAATTGTCCTTGCATAAGTTTTACAAATTTTTTGCAAAGACTACTTTCAGTAGACCCAAATATTATGTCATCTACATATATTTGGACTAGTATAACTTTGCCTCTAGATTCCCTAAGGAATAGAGTCTTGTCTATTTTTCCCCTTGTGAACTTATTCTCAATGAGGAAACTAGACAGGGTTTCATACCAAGCCCTAGGGGCTTGCTTTAACCCATATAATGCTTTTCTAAGTCTATAGACATGATTAGGTTGAGTTGAATCAACAAAACCTGATGGCTGTTCCACATAGACTTCCTCTTTAAGATTACCATTCAGAAATGCTGACTTGACATCCATTTGGTAAACTTTAAATCCTTGAAAGGTTGCATAGGCCAGGAACATCCTTATGGATTCCAGTCTGGCTACTGGAGCAAAGGTTTGATCAAAGTCAATACCTTCTTCCTGCCTATATCCTTTAGCAACCAATCTTGCTTTGTTCTTAATGATGACTCCATGTTCATCCATCTTGTTCATATAAATCCACTTGGTCCCAATTATGTTGTGGTCTTTAGGTTTAGGAACAAGCTCACAGACCTTGCACCTCTTGAACTAATTCAATTCTTCTTGCATTGCCTCAATCCAGTGAGGGTCTAGGATGGCTTCTTCAAACTTCTTTGGTTCAACTTGGGATATAAAACTGGAGTAGATTGCTACATTCAGATTTCTGCTCCTTGTTTGTACCCCTTGTCTTGGATCACCAATGATTTGTTCAGCTGGATGATCTCTTAGATGCCTATTGGCTGGAGGCATCCTGACTTCAGGTTGAACTTCTTCAGTTTCTTCATCTTATTGTACTCCTTGTACTTCTTCTGCATTAGGTACATGTAGTACTCCCCCTGGACAACAGCCACTGTCTTCTACTTGCTGTCTTGCAGTAGGTTCTTCTTCTATAGTGAGCTTGTCCGTCTTCTTTGTTATACCTGTGGGGCTGCATACACTACTAGACAACTTGTGTAGACAAGTTGTAGACTCTATAAGCCTTACTGTTGTTGCTGTACCCAACAAAAATTCCCTCTTGGGACTTGGCAGCAAACTTAGTCAAGTAAGACTTTCCATTGTTAAGTATGAAGCACTTACAACCAAAGATCCTGAAATAGGATAGGTTTGGTTTCCTGCCTTTCACAACCTCATAGGGGGTCTTGTTGAGGCTTTTAGTAATGGTAGCCCTATTAATAACATGGCATGTAGTATTAACTGCTTCAGCCCAGAAATATTCTGGTAGTGTTGTATCACTTAATAGGGTCCTACCATCCTCAATTAAGGTTCTATTCTTCCTCTCAGCAATGCCATTTTGCTGAGGTGTTCTAGGTGAAGAAAACTCTTGAAATATCCCAAAGTCTTCACATAGTTTTGCCATACTATCAGACTGAAATTCAGTATCATGGTCACTTCTTATCTTGACCACTGTACTGTCTAGTTCATTCTGAATCTGTTTGACAAAGATATAGAAGACACTAGGTGTTTCAGATTTCTGTCTAAGAAAGAACACCCAGGAAAACCTTGAGTAGTCATCTACAACTACAAAGGTATAGACCCTCCTACCTAGGCTGTGAACAGGCATTGGACCAAAGAGATCCATATGCAAGAGGTATAAACACCTCACAGCATCTTTGTTTTCTAAGCTTCTAAAGGTGGATCTAGTCTGCTTTCCCTTTTGACAAGCTGAGCAAATACCATCTTTAATACACTTAACTTGAGGACCATTCCTCACTAACTTTTGCTAAAGAGTTTGCCAATTGTCTTGTAGTTAAGATGGGCAAGCCTCTTGTGCCATTTGACACAATGAGAGACTGTCTCATCAGCTACTAGACACACTGGAGAACCATTGTTCTCAACCATAATGTCTAAGCAGTAGATATTTCTTTTTCTATAACCAGTCAAAATGATCTCTTGATCATTTGACCTCCTGATATGACAACCATCTTTCACAAATGAGATGTCATATCCTACATCACTCAATTGACTTATACTAATAAGGTTATGTTTCAAACCTTTAACATAGGCCACTTGAGTAATTGTAATAAAGGAGTTAGATATGTTACCAAAACCCTTGATGATCCCTTTTTCAGAACCACCAAAGGTGACTTTTGGACCATTCTTGATGGGTGTGTAGTCCTTTAGTATTCCCCTTGTTCTAGTCATATGTCTGGAACATCCACTATCCAAGTACCATATTGGGGCATGGCCACTTGGACTTACCTGCAAAACAGATTAGTGAACCTTAGAACCCAAAGAATTCTTGGGTCCTTGGTACTGGTTAGTTTGCTTCCTAACAAAGCTACCTGCAGGTTTTCCAACAGGTAGTTAGCTACTCACTTTGGCACTAGCATTGTGCCAACAGTCCATTGCAAAGTGGCCTACCTTGCCACAACACCAACACTCAAACTTATTGTACCTTTGCTTAGGTACAGTCTTAGCTGTTTTATCCACAGCTGGCTTGTTGAGAGTTGGGGCTTTGCCCTTGGACTTGGACTTGACAGTCCTTGCAGGTTTAGTAAATCCCAGTCCAGCTTTACCTTTGTGATGAACAAATTCATCAATTAAAGGTAGAACTGACTTAGGTTTAGAAAACCTAGCAACTAGATCTCTCTCCTTCTGAAGACTTAACTCCAGACTCTTGATTTGATCATTCTTATATGTTATAGTCCCCATCTGAATCACTGTTATGTGCTTCAGTCTGGCTATCTCATTAAGTTTTTGATCAAATAACTTCTCATAATCAGTTGCAGCCATTTTGAGACTTGCAATCTCCTTAGCTTGACTCTTGGCCAAGGATTTGCATTTCTTAAGTGCTTGCAACAGAACTTTATATTCATCTATCAACTGATGAATATCCTCTTCAGATTCAGATGCACTCTCATCATTTGATGATGATGAATCTGTTTCTGAACTTGCACAAGAAATTGAACTTAAAGAATAATGTTGTACCTTACTTGGTCCTGGCTGCTCCAGGATTTTGTCACTTTCTGTCAATGTCATTAGTCCTTGGCACTGACTGTCCTCTTGTTCATATATAGAGTTCATGATCTGAATGAACTCTTCTTCTTCTTCCTCAGCAAACAACCCTATATATGCCTCAGCATCTGACTCAGTTTCTGATGAAGAAATATCAGACAGGCTCTTATCCTTTTTGGCAACAAAAGACTTTTCCTTCTTGCCCTTGTAATGAGTCTTTTTCTTGTCACTAGACTCCTTCCTTTTCTCTGGACAGTCTGCAACAACATGTCCTTGTCTATTACAGCAATAACATGCTATTTTTGAAAGAGTTGCTTTGCTAGACTTAGTCTTTTTCCTGTCTTTCTTTGAAGACTTCTTATTCTGATAATAGTTTTCTTTACCCTGTGAAGTAGAAGGCCTTGTCCTCCACTATTTCTTTTTTAAGTACTTATGAAAATGTCTTGTAAAGGCAGCAAAGTCCTCATCACTTTCACTGCTTTCAGACTTTCTGCTGGCTGACTCATCTGACTCAGTTTCAGCTGCTTTTGGAGGTGGAGTTGGTGACTTACTTCTGTACTTTCTGGAGGCTTCTGTTTTGAAGGGCATTGTCCTTTCTTTATGTTCACTTCTTGTTGATTTCTCCTCTTCTTTCCTCACCATCAACTGCATTTCATAGGACAACAATTTGCCAAACAGTGTTGGTGGAGGAATTTCTGCCAACTTTGCCATTTCCCTAATGGCACAGATTTTGGTGTCCCAATCTTTTGTTAGGGACCTTAGAAACTTATCATTAAGTTCATAATTACTGAACTCTCTGCCATAGGACATGAGCTCATTCACAATCCTATAGAACTTCTTATAGCATTCAGTTATGCTATCAGCTTTTCCTTGTCTAAAACTTTCATATTCTTGGTTTAGCAAGGATTTTCTGTCTTGCCTTACTTCTTCAGAACCCTCCATGTACACAATAAGAGTATCCCACATCTCTTTAGCTGTCTTACAGTGTATCAAATTCTGAAAAGTTGCATCATCTATGACACTCACTATGATGTTCTGAGCCCTCTTATCCATAGTGGCTAGAACAATTTCATCCTTTGTCATTTCAGAGAAATCCTTAGGTGTTCTCTGATTTGCATCTAAGACTGAAACTTTCATGGGCACATATGACCCTTCTTTTACTGTGATGTAAATCCTAGGGTCTGAGGCTTCCATAAACAGTCTCACCCTTTCCTTCCAGATACCAAAGATCTCTTTTCTACATATGGGTAGCTTCATGGATCCCAATTCCTTATGATTCTCAGTGGAACCCATGGTTCTTGATCTTCTTGATTCTGTAATTTTACTTAGACTGAATCTGCTAACAGGATCTACTCAGACAGTTATGTCCTCTTTTGAGTAACCTCCCTCTGATACCACTTTAAAGATATTGTACCTAAACACCTAGAGGGGGGGGGGTGAATATGTGACTTGAACCTTTTTAACTTTTTAAGGCAGAATACAAAATCTAACACGGAATACTATCTACTTTATCATAGCATACATTCGGCAATCACAGAGTTCCACAGCACACAGTAGACACATAGTTTTATAGTGGTTCCCCAAGGTATGGGTACATCCACTTTCCCCCTTCGCCTATCTAGCAGTGTACTAGATTCGGCCTAACTTCTGCACTATCTCAGAACTCCAAAACAGGTTCCTACAGCTCAGGCCCAAGGCCCTACAACTCAGCTTCTTCACAAAGCTTACACTCAGCCACCAAGGCCTACACTCAGCCACCAAGGCCTACACTCAGCCACAATAGGCCTACACTCAGAGATTCAACTCTCCTACACTCAGGCACACAGGCCCTACACTCAGCCTTTATAATTACAGGCTTACAAACTCAGATCCCTAAGGATCCTACAAGAAATAATGAATACAAAATATATACTCAACAACTCAGTGAAAAGAGAGATGCGTTGTGAGTTTCTTGATGAGTTCTTGGAAGAACTCAGCTGAAATCAATCTGTCTTGGCTTTCTTCAAAGCTTCTTGAATTTAGAACACAATAAGACTGATTCCTCTGCAGTTGATCCTTGATCTCTGCTACTTAAGATTCAGACTAAATCTGAACCCTTCTTCTCAGCCTGGTTCCAACAGCTGATTTCTTGGATGAAGCTCTCTCTCTCCAACTTCTTAGATCTTCACTTGAAAGTTAGATCTTCTTGTGTGTTTCTCTTGTGAATGATCACTTGAACCACTTCATCAATCTATTTTTGTAGACAGTGTAAGCCTATTTATAGGCCTTCTTCATGGTAACCGGCTGGTCCGGTTCATAACAGATTTCTGACAACTCTGACAGTGCTGTAGACCGGCTGGAATGGCAGCTGTCAAGTCATCCAGTCAGTTCTTGAAATAACTGTAACTGTCTGTAAGTGTCGAGACTGTCTGTCTTTAAGTGTCGACACTTATAGACTAAGTGTCGACACAAGTTGACTAAGTGTCGACAATAGCCTACAAGGTGTCGACACAACTCCTTGTATTGTAGATTTTATATCTCGACACTGCTTCTTCTTCATGTGTCGACACTGATAATGAGTGTCGACACAAGTACTTGTACTTCAGTATTTTGCTGAATTCTTCTAAGTGTCGACACAACACCTTTGTGTCGACACATCTTCATGTGTTGAACTTGTAAGTGTCGACACTACTTCTTTGTGTCGACACGTGTCTTCAGTGTTGATACTTGCTGAGTGTCGACACAGCTCCTTGTGTCGACACATTCTTCTTCTGTTGAGACTTCAGCTGAGTGTCGACACATCCCCTCAGTGTCGACACTTGTACTTTGAATATTTTGTTGAACTTTGCTGATCTTTGCTAAGTGTCGACATAGCTCCTTGTGTCGACACTTTCTTCAAGTGTTGAGTCTTCAGTTGAGTGTCGACACATTCTTTCTTGTGTCGACACTTTCTTCAAGTGTTGACTCTTCTATTGTGTGTCGACACATTGTTCTGGGTGTCGACACTTATACTTAGTCTCTGCTGACTTTTGCTGAGTGTCGACACAGCCTCCAAGTTTCGACACTTTCTGATGTAGACACATTTTCACTGGGTGTCGACACAACTGTTAAGTGTCGACACTGCTTCACTGCACTCTTCTTCATTGAGTGTCGACACAGCTCCTTGTGTCGACACTTTCTGTCTAGTGTCGACTGTGCATCCCAGGTGTCGACACAATGACTCCAAGTGTCGACACTGCTTACCTGGGTGTCGACACATGTCTTCTTAAGTGTCGACACTTTCCCTCTGGGTGTCGACACATGGACTTAGAAACTTTTTCTTCGTTCCTGTAAATACTTAACCTGCACAAGTAAACTCAAAACACATCAAATACATTTTTGATGTATATCATTGAGTTGGGTGAGGCTTCTTCAAATCAGGTACATTTAAATTAATGTACCCAACATATACCGACGCATCATATCAGGGGATGTGTGCAGTCCTGATGCAGCATGGACATGTCATTGCCTATGCTTCAAGACAGATGAAGAAGCACAAGCAAAATTACCCCATACACGATTTAGACTCGGGGCTGTGATATTCACATTAAAGACTTGGAGGCATTACTTGTATGAGGTTCATTGTGATATCTTCTTAGATCACAAGAACCTCAAATATATTGACATGCAGAAGGATCTAAATCTACGCCAGCGGAGATGGCTTGAGTTCATGTGCGACTATGGCTACAAGATCCATTATCACCCTGGTAAGGCGAACACTGTGGCGGATGCCTTGAGCAGGAGAGCCGACACCACTAGATCGGAGCCCCGGGTGATGACTATGGAGCTGGTACGGATGTTGGAGGATATGCACATTACCAAGGTTTCCAAAGCTGAGCTGAATGTTTATTAGGAGTACTTGAACTCCTAGGTCATCGACTGTGACATACGGGAGCGCATCAGGAGACAACACAGGCTGGATGCGGACTTGGACCCAATATTTATAGGATTAGAAGGGGGCAAGTCGGCTGACTATTCTTTGCGTGGTGACGTCGTTCATTTCCGTGGCCGTGTCTATATACCCGCAGGAGGCGGTGTCCAGGAGGATATACTCAGGGAGGCACAATGCTCTCAGTACTCAGTGCACCCCGATATCACCAAGATGACAGCGGATCTGCGGAGGAGCATATACTGGCCAGAGATTAAGAGGGAAATCATATATTATGTGACGCATTGCGAGACCTTCCATAGTGGTAAAATAAGAGTGCAAGAGCCCAGGAGGGTTACTACAGTTATTACTAGTGCTAGAGTGGAAGTTTGAGGATATAGCTATTGATTTCTGATAACTCTAATTTTATCCATATTTTTATATAATTTTTATTTAATAATTAATTAGTTTTAAATATATTCTATGATTTTATTACCTAATTTCCTTATTTTCTTATTTTAGGATCATTATGGGCTGCAAATATCAATATGGACTCTACAGGATTGATCAGGAGACAAAGCTGGACAAAGTCGAAAAAAATTGCAAAGTGCACGCCCACTTCACGGGCGTGATCACAAGGTCATGGGCGTGACGTCTAGGCGTGACGCTGGCGCGTGCTCCAGAGCTCAATGCCACGACATTTAAAAGTACACGCCCATTGGTCACGGGCGTGACCATGCTAACATGGGCGTGTCCACCAGGTGTGACATGGTGATGATGATCCAGAACTCCAATCCGAGTCGGATTAAAGTTACACGCCCTGACATGGGCGTGACATATTTGACACGGGCATGACGTGTAGCCGTGACATCCCGGCGTGACAAATTAAAGCCGCAGTTTCAAGATCTGGCAGTTTTGCAAGACACGCCCTTGGTTACGGGCGTGACCATGGGCATGACCCTTCCAACAACGGCCGAAGTTATTCCCGCCGTTTCTGCTTCCCTCCGTTTTCAGCAACCGTCAAGAAACGCCCTAGGTCACGGGCGTGACTTAGGGGCGTGACCCGCCAATTAACGATTTTTTGGCGGTTTCGCGCCAACGTTCAGAAGACATGGAGACGACGGTTCCGAACCCGACACGCCCTCGGTCACGGGCGTGACCCAGGGTGTGACCAACCAGCAATTTTTCGTATAAATTGCAGACAACTTCAGATGCTCAGGAGTCGAATTTTGGGAGTTGGAGTCTTGTAGTTTGCTATTTTATTGCTGTATTTTCCATTTCTTAGCTTAGTTTTGCTTAAGTTTCAATTCAAGTTGTTTTTTGATTATGTCTTCCCCTACCTTATCTTGTATTCCTCAAATGATGATGAGTAGCTAATTCTCATTTAGCGCTTGATCATGATGAAGCTTGGAATAAAATAAACTCTTCATTTTTTATATCAAATGTCTTGTTCTTAATTTTGCTCGCTTACGATTTATCTTTGATTTATATTTTGTCAAATTCATATTTCACGGATATGTTTTTTCAATCCAAGATCCGTATCCTAAATGATCGAGAGGTTGCGGATTAGAGTAGATCACTCAAAGATAAAAGGAGTTGCATGCACTCCTCGAGAGAGGACGACATAAATCCTCCGGATTGGAGTCAGATCCAATAGAGTGGTTCACCGCCTAAAGCAAGATTAGGGGTTTCGACTGGCCAAGAGGTCTTAATCGATCAACATAAGGTTAGTCAAAAGCATGAGCTCGAGAGAGACGCTTTTGTACTTAGGAACTTCCACGGTCGAGTGAGTAATTTAAGAACTTGCATTGTTTTATTTTCAAGAAGGTTTATTTTAGTCCAAGTGGATTCTAGATCAAGTGCTTGCTTCCCCAAAATCGAACTCCTCTTTCTTAGTATAACGTTTCTTTTTCTGTTTTAAACAAAAACAACTTTCCGTCTGATAAGATAATAGCTCTTTCTTGTGAGTACAAGTACTCGACAAGCCCCGAGTCGATATACGACACTTGATTCTATACTCCGAACGATAGGTATACTTGCCTCACCGATTGGAAACACGCATTAGCATGGAGAAAATAATCGTCATGTTTTTGGCACCGTTGTCGGGGACTTTTTCTTTGTCGATATTTTGAAAGCAAGGATCTATTAGTTTTGTCGTTTTTTTTTTGTTTTAAAATTATAAAAAAAATTTTGGTTGTTCTCTTTACAAGTTTTAACTTTAATTTTTTATAATTAAAATTTCTTGCGAAAGGGCCGTGCCGGGTTTTCATCCCGCAATACCGCCTAGTACCTTGCGAACCCGTCATTGGGTAGCCCTTAGGAAGTCCAAGAAATTTTATTTTATAAATTTTTAATTTTAAAACTTTTACTTTTATTTTATTTGTGTCTATGAAAAACTCACTCTCAAACGACGACTCATGTTATTATTTGGAGGCTTCTCCTCAAGAAGACTCTTTTTCTTTTTCTGAAATTTTTTTTATCTTCGATTGATCATGATGCTGATTTTGAGAATTTAGATTTAATTGCTCATGAAAATAGTGAAAATCCCTCGATCACCCGCGCGCCTATTTTGGAAATTTTAGAAGTTGGTAGTGATCGTTTGAAAAATTGTTATAATGAACCTCCTGCGCTAGAGCTAAAACAATTGCCTGATCATTTAGAGTATTTATTTCTAGCGGAGGATTCAAAACTTCTGGTTATTGTGTCGGCCTACTTGACCGATGATGAAAAGAATTAAATTATCTAATACTTTAAAACTTCATCGCGGTGCAATTGCATGGAAGATCACGGATTTGAGAGGGATTAATCCCTCCTTTTGCACCCACAAAATCTTATTGGAAGAACATGCTCACAAAACCATTCAACCTCAATGACGACTAAATCCTAACATGAAGGACATAGTCAAGGCCGAGGTAATAAAATTATTAGATGCGGGTATCATCTATCCGATTTCGGATAGCTCTTCGGTGAGTCCGGTCCAAGTGGTACCCAAGAAAGGAGGGTTAACGGTAGTGCCTAATGATAAGAATGAGTTGATCCCAACTCGAACCGTTACCGGATGGCAGGTGTGCATCGGCTACCGTAAATTAAATGATGCAACCCGTAAGGATCATTTTCCTTTGCCGTTCATTGACCAAATCCTTGAACGGCTATCCGGGCACTCATTTTATTATTTTCTTGATGGTCTCTCGGGATATTTTCAAATCTCAATCGCGTCCGAGGACCAAGAGAAAACAACCTTCACTTGTCCGTTTGGCACCTTCACCTATCGAAGGATGCCTTTTGGTCTGTGCAATGCGCCGGCAACCTTCCAAAGTTGTATACTAGCGATCTTTGACGAATTAGTGGAGGATATCATGGAGGTCTTCATGGACGATTTCTCCATTTTTGGAGATTCGTTTGATTTATGTTTAGCAAACCTTTCCAGTGTCCTCCAAAGATGTGAGGACACGAACCTAGTTTTGAACTGGGAGAAGTGTCATTTTATGGTGCGAGAAGGTTTGGTCTTAGGCCACAAAATTTCTAGTAAGGGCATAGAGGTAGATAAAGCTAAAATTGAAACTATAGAAAAGCTACCTCCCCCTTCCAATGTAAAGGCCCTTCGTAGTTTTTTGGGGCATGCAGGTTTCTATCACCGGTTTATTAAAGATTTTTCTAAAATAATTAAGCACCTTACACACTTGTTAGAAAAAGATGCGCCGTTTATTTTTGATGAAAATTGCTTGCATGCTTTTTCTCTTATTAAAGAAAAATTGATTGACGCTCCTATCATGATCGCTCCCAATTGGGAACTTCCGTTTAAGATAATGTGTGACACTAGTAGTTTTGCCGTCGGTGCGGTCTTAGGACAACGCATAAATAAAAATTTTCATCATATATATTATGCGAGCAAAACATTAACCGCCACACAGAAAAATTACACGACTACTGAAAAAGAATTATTTGCCGTAATTTTCGCATTTGATAATTTCCGCTCATATCTCACCTTGTCTAAGATTATCGTTTTTACTGATCATTCGACTTTGAGATATTTACAAACAAAAATAGATGCAAAGCCGCGATTTATTAGGTGGATCTTACTACTCCAAGAATTTGACTTGAAGATTCACGACAAGAGAGGAGCGAAGAACTTGGCGGCTGATCATCTTTCGCGGTTGGAGAACCCAAATTCGGGGGAGCTCATAGAGGAGGACATTGACGACACTTTCCCCGAGGAGCGCCTTCTCGCCATTCATAAGGTAATTACTCTCCCCACTCCTTGGTTCGCAGATTTCGCAAACTATCTTGTTGTGAGATTCCTCCCGAATGGCTTTTCTTATCAAGAAAAGAAGAAATTCTTTTCTGATTTGAAAAATTATTTTTGGGAGAATCCCTTTATTTTTCGTGTTCGCGCGGACCAAGTATTGCGGAGGTGTGTTTCTCATGAGGAAGGCACCCAAATTCTAAAGCATTGCCATGAGGGACCCGCCGGTGGGAACTATAAAGCTAATCGGATGGCACATAAGGTACTTGAAGCAGGATTCTACTGGCCAAGCATCTTCAAGGATGCTCACGCCCATGTAAGTCATTGTGAATAATGCCAACGCTCAGGTAATATTTCCCGCCGTGATGAAATGCCCTTAAATTCATTTTTAGAAATAGAAGTTTTTGATTTATGGTGGATCGACTTTGTTGGACCGCTACCAACGTCCTATGGAAATAACTATATTTTGGTAGCGGTCAACTACGTGTCACGGTGGGCGGAAGCGCAAGCCCCTCCCACCAATGACGCCCGAGTCGTGACCCGATTTCTTAAAAAACTATTTTCACGATTTGGAGCACCACGGGCAATAGTTAGTGATAGGGGCACCCACTTTTGTAACGCACAATTCGCTAAGGTTTTATCTAAATATGGCGTTACACATAGGTTAGCCACCCCCTATCACCCTCAAACAAGTGGCCAGGTAGAAGTAGTTAACCGTGAAATCAAACAAATTTTAGAGAAAATGGTTTCTACTAATAGAAAGGATTGGTCGGTCAAGCTTGATGATGCTCTATGGGCTTATCGGACCGCGTACAAAACCGCTATCGGTTATACGCCGTATCGATTGGTCTATTGGAAAGCATGTCATTTACCGGTTGAGCTTGAACATCGAGCCTTTTGGGCACTCAAATTTTTAAATCTTGATGAATATTTGTCCTCCGAGCTCCGTAAATTCCAACTTAACGAGCTCGATGAGTGGCGCTCCCTCTCTTATGAGAATAACAAACTCTATAAGGAGCGCACCAAATTTTATCATGCTAGAAAACTTAAGCACCCAAAGTACTTCCAACCGGGGGACCAAGTCCTTCTTTATAACTCGCGCTTGTGCTTATTTCCGGGTAAGCTCAAGTCCCGTTGGTCCGGCCCTTTTGTCGTAAAGGAGGTTTGGCCCGATGGGACGGTGCTTATTTCGCACCCGGAAGGCGGCGAATTTAAAGTAAATGGGCACCAGCTAAAATTATTTATTTCCGGTGATAATATTAACAGACAATTGGACAACATAATGTTGCCAAACCCCTAGTAAGCGCGCGTCACTATGGTCGAGCTCACCGACCATAAACAAAGCGCTCGTGGGAGGCATCCCATTGCTATCTTTTTTTTATTTAAGTTTTTGCAGGTTTGAAGAATATCTTTGCGGCGTGACGATCGATCAGGTTCGAACGTCAACTTCATACGAGTTATTCATGTCGGTAACTTTAATTTATTTTGTTTTACTTCTGTCTCAAAAATATTACAAAAAAAGGTAAGAAAAAAAATAAAAATAATAATTTTTTTTTTGTATACGCCTCTGTCACGGCCGTGACCTATGGGTCACGGGCGTGACAGAGCCGTGTTTAGTCCAGCGTAAACCGAGAGTGGTTTCGTCGAGCGAAGTTTCTCGTTCGTCTTCCGTTACAGACACGGGTGTGACCATCAATGGTCACGGGCGTGACCAGCGCAGAACTTCGTTCGACGAAATGGTCAGGGAAAACAAAACTTTTTCCCCATCACGCCCATGACAACTCATGTCACGCCGGTGACGCAGCTAGTCACGGCCATGACTTGCCCAGGAATCCCCTAGAAAAAAGTAGTTTTTTTCTCTCGTTCACAGATACACGCCCTAGGGTTACGGGCGTGACCCTGGGCCATGTCGGCGAATCCGAGGCATGACCCCGGGTCAATGCCTCAGATTCCTTTCATTTTTCATATTTTATGTGACACACCCCAGGTCACGGGCGTGACCAGGGGTGTGGCCATGGAATCCAAGGCCAGCACCTCGGATTCCCGCGTGGCTCCCTAGGATTCCTATGACACGCCTAGCGTCACGACCGTGACTTTGGGAGTCACAGGAGTGACTCTGGGGCATGTCCCCCACATCCGAGGCATTCTGCCTCGGATTCCATCTACCATATCTCGTGCTTGCAACACCCCCTATCATGGGCGTGACAGGGGGGCGTGACCAACCCGAAATCCCTATAAATTGGATTTTTCCCCCTCTCATTCCTCCACACCTTCCAGCACTCCCCTTCTCCCTTATCCAACCCGAAAACCCCTTTTTCCTCGCGCATTCCACCATGCCTCGCCATCATCCTCACTCCACCGTGTTGGATCCCTAGTTGATTTGGGCTAGGTTCACTGACTTAGGATGTGACCCATCATGTATAGTCTGGGTCAAGTTTGTGTCTTAGAGTCTAGGACAGTCCTCTATCTCAACTTCAGATGGACCAGCCTTCTTCAAGACCACCAGGAACTCCAGATTTATCAGTTTTTCAGACTAAGTGAAATGAGTTCGACGTTCGTCGAACTCAGCTCGACGAAGGAAGTTGTGCGCTCGACGATCGTGATACAATTCGCAGTACTGAGCTCGAAGAACTTTGTTCTTTGCTCGACGAACACCAGATTCTATTTCAAGCATTCTCAGGACTACTTCAAATTTCTCTAAGTCCAGCTCCATGCTTCGGTCGACGAATTATTTACTAAGCTCGACAAACTTGGACCTCAAGTTCATAGCTTCTCAGGACGACGAATTCTAATCTCTACTCGACGTTTTTTTTGTGCTCAGAGAATCTGTGTCGACACTTAGGGCTTGTGTCGACACCAGATGATTTGTGTCGACACCCAGGATTTCTGTCGACACCAGCTTGTGTCGACACCAGAGGATTTGTGTCGACACCCAGACCAATCTGTCGACACCAGAGGAGTTGTGTCGACACCTAGATCAATCTGTAGACACCGATTTGTGTCGACACAACTGAAAGTCCACCTAGTGTCAACTATGTACACCTATGGGGGGGGGGAATAGGTGACGTGCAACGCTTTTGTGGAATTTACGAATATACCTGCACAATGAAAATAAACAGCACAACACACAGAATACACAGGCAATTTATAGTGGTTCCCCGACTTTGGGTACATCCACTTTCCCCCTTCGACCTATCTCCCAACAAGGGACGACTCGGTCTCTTCTCCAACAGGATTGAAATCCAATCCCTGCACTATCGGAAGGAACCCTTCCACACGTAGGAGTCACCACTCCCACAAACTTGGTTGAACCCAACCCTTACAATACGGAACAAACGTTACTTTACAACAAAAGTAAATCTAGAATGTACACGAGATACAAACTTCGTTTGGAGACTACGGTGTTCCTCTTCGTTCGACGACGTGTTCGTGAAGTCAACGAAGAGTCTACAACCCTAGCTCTCTTGGAGAGGATCTCCCCGGAACCGGCGGCGGCAAGAAGGGCGGCGGCTTGGTTCGGTATCGGCGGCAACGACGATGTACGACTGCTGTTCTTTAGAGATCCAAACTTCGTAACGAAGCTAGCTAGGTCTACCAACGGTCACTCTAGGATCAATCGTCTCGATCGATTCGGATGGGGAAGATTTTCCCGATCTACAAATCGAGAGACAAGAGATCTCCGGATAGACACGTGAGACGCTAAGCTTAGCTAGGCTTCTGTCACCGGTGATCGGGAAGAAAAGCGATCAACAGCGGCGACCAACTTATCGCGAGCGGCGGCGGCGACGGCGGAGCGGAAGCGACGATTTAGGGTTTGTCCGTGCTCGCGTATATCTTATTTTCTTCACCGTTCTACTGTTCAAAACTACCCATGTATTTATACACTGTAGACCCATACAAAATGACCGTTGTGGGTCCCACAAGTAGAAACCCGAAATCCGGTTCAAACTAGTCCAGCGGTAGAATCCGGTACAGCATCATCCAGAGAAAATGCCAAGTAAAATTCGTCGAGAATCGCAGGTGATTCTCGACGAATCGGCGAGAATCAGTTAGTGATTCTCGACGATTCGTCGAGAATCACTTGTGATTCTCGCCGAATCACTTGTTGATTCTCAACGAATATAACTTGTATTCAAGATCTGCTTAACGACTGGTTCGGCGAGAATCACTAGTGATTCTCGCCGAATCTTACTTGGCACCGTTATGAGGTAGCCTGAAAGAGTCGGCGAGAATCACTAATGATTCTCGACGATTCGGCGAGAATCACTAGTGATTCTCGCCGAATCGGCGAGAATCACTTGGTGATTCTCGTCGAATTTTACTTAGACGAATTTTCTTCTTTCCACCCAAGAGCTGCTCCTTGACCCATCCTTGCTCCTTGTCTTCTCTTGCATAAACACGGCCCTGTACTTGAGAGTAAGTGCACTCCAATAGAGAGAGTACACGTAGGCCAACACACTGATCTGCTCAACGAGGGATTATGTCGTGCAGACCCGTGTATATTGACCTACTGCACCCTGACATTGGTGTGCACTCAGCGTGGAAGAACTGCAAGCACAACTTAAGAAGTTCCATCAAATACATTGTG
Organism: Platanthera guangdongensis; assembly: GCA_039583875.1. Lineage (NCBI taxonomy): Eukaryota > Viridiplantae > Streptophyta > Magnoliopsida > Asparagales > Orchidaceae > Platanthera > Platanthera guangdongensis. The sequence continues at coordinate 45,805,012 of CM077164.1, forward strand.
AATTCATCTTAGCTTGACAGGTGGCTTCCTCAAATCCAGGTGATTGTGGATACAATACCCAACAATCTCCCCCTATTTGACGAAGCCAAAACCCTACTAGCTAAGATGAATAACACCAATCAAATAATAAAAACAGCATTCAGAAGTTAAACATGCAGCATAAGAGAATATAAGCAATCAGATCAGGACTTGAGTCATTCACAAATTCAAATATATATACCAATATATATATATACACATATAATCTCAGAATTGTTCATATAATAACAATAAGCATTAAATGTTCTTATGAGAAAATGACAAGCTATAAATTGTTGACTATTTTTCCTTAGCTAAGTCATCCTTGAATTTTTGTGCCAAGTACTTCTTCCTTTGCCTCTCCATATATTCTTTAGGCTTCAGATAATATCTGGGAGGAGGAACTTTATCTGCATCCGTGTTGTTTCTGAAAAAGATGTTTCATTTCGCTTCATACGTCTTGTGCATGTCCCACTCATACTGGCTGAATACTTCGTTTCGATTGAGTTCTCCTTTTTCTTGTAGCCAGAAGGTGTCCAAGATGATGTTCTTTGAGACTGGACTCTGAAAGGGGGAACTAGATCTGATATACTCTAGAGGGAGGGTGAATAGAGTATATGGTGCTTTTTTTTAAAAAACACAAAGAAAACTTTTTGCAAAGCTTTACAACAATTGTTGTAATGAGTGTAAGCAGGGAAGCAGAAATAAAACTAAGCTATGCAGATATTAAGCACAAGAAAATCTAGGCCAGAAACAAAAAGGAAACATGCAGAACTAGATGACACAAGGAAATATAGTGGTTCCCCAACTTGGGTACATCCACTCTTCTACCACCCTAGGTAGGAATCCACTGCAGGATGAGTTGATCAGGTGTCCTGGGCACCAATGAGCTTTTGATAAGGTGCTCAAAAACCAAATCAGATTTTTTGATCAGGTGTCTTGCCACCAATGAGCTTTTGACAAGGTGCTCAAAAACCAGCTTCAAACTTTTGAAGGGAGTTTGAAAAACCCTTTACAGAATGGGGGTGAGAGAGAGATGACAGTCTTCTCTTTCTCAAGCAACTGAGAAGACTATGTGGATTCAGTGATGTTGTCAAAGCTCCCCCTGAGTCCTTGAAATCTTCAGGAAGATGAGCTTTGCTGAGGGTGATAGGCCTTCAAAGATAGATCTCCAGCAAAAGATGATTTCAGCAAGCTGAAATGTTGAGTGTCTGGAGTCTTGAGATGATGTTGGCCTTGAACACTTGAGAGCTGAAGAGATCTGAAGAATGTTTGAAAGCTTGATCTCTTGATGAGTGTTCTTCTGAATTCTTGTTGACAGAAGATTGAGAGAGTCTCTGTGTATAGAGAGGTGTCCTCTACTTGTCTATCTCTATTCTCTTTTTCTTGTCTATCTTCTGTCTGATTAAAAAAACATTCTGTCTTTTATTCTCTGAGTCTGAATAGAAAATTGCTCTGTCAAAGATAGCCGTTGGTCTGAATTAATTACAGCCTTAATTGCATAAAATGTTCTGAAGGAAAGTCCACTGAATTATTCCTTGAAAAATCCCTTGAAACTTGCTCCAGAAGTAAATGAAAACGGCTGGCAGATCTTCTGAATTAAATGCAGAATAACTTCTATCTGATTTGAATTTGAATTCTGAAAGATAACTGAAATCGTCGAACTGAGCTCTGCTATCGTCGAGCTGAGCTCAGCGAACTGGAAAAAGCAAGCAGCAAAGAAATCGTCGATCTGAGCTCAAAGATCGTCGACCTGAGCTCAGCGATCGTCGAATGGAGTTCGACGATATTGAGAAGTTGAGCTCAGCGATCGTCGACCGGAGCTCGACGATATTATGAGGGTTGAGCTCAGCGATCGTCGAATGGAGCTCGACGATCTGTCAGTAGTTGAGCTAGACGATCGTCGACCGGAGTTCGACGAAACGTCGTGCTGAGCTCGACGATTTGGACTTAGTCTCCAGAAAAATTTGGGTCTTCAGGACAGCTTCCAAACCTAGACTCCTGATCCCTTAGACTCAATTCTAATTGACCTATAATCTATACAGAAGGTCAAAACATAAAATCCTAGAGACATAGTGATCCTGACCCAAATTAGTAATAGGGTGTTCCAACAATCTCCCCCTATTTGGGTTAGGAAAACTATTTACAGACTTTGAAAAACAAACAACATCATTCAGTCAGAAAAACATAAAACAACAATAACAAGACACAGAGCAGAACCATCACAGAGATATATATATATGTGTTATCCAGATAGCAGTTAGAAGAACCAAAAGTTGTCACCTTACAGAGTTACTCCTTTTCTTTGCCTTTTACCATTTTAATTTCTCTGTTGGGATCTAAAGCTTGTTGTTTGGATCTGGTATCATCAGCTGCACCCAAATAAATTTGCTTTGAAGCCCTGGGAACCACTGCAGCTGGATGCAACTCCATGTACCTGTCTGCATCAAAAAATTTGCTGGAGGCATATCTCTCTAATTCTTTTTGCCTTTGTTCTGACATGGTAGATATGTTTGAAGTGTCTAGCCCTTGTTCTTTTGCTTTCTTGATCTGATCTAAGGCAGCCAGCTCTTTCATTCTTGCAGTCCAAGCCATAGGATTCTTCTCAGGATCCTCAAATGGAACAGGTGGCTCATACCTGTTGGAAGTAGTTTCTTGAGGAGTCCTGGCAGTCACTGTATCTTTGAGCTTGTAGGGGAAAGGACCAGAAGATGTATCAGCAGAAACATGTCCTCCCCTAGAGTAAGGATGCTGCCTGGAGTGTCCTTTAGAGTAAACCTGAGTTTCTCTTTGGTTACCCCTATATCCTCCCCTTCTAGAGTAAGACCCCCTAGACTGGCTTTCCCTTTGATAAGTTCTTGCATGAGGTTGGTAGGGAGCCTGGCTTCTAGCAGGGCCTGATCTTGCAGAGCTGCCACCTGCACCTGCATCAGGTGGAGGTGGTGGAGGAGGATGAGGGTGCTTGAACTGAGTGGAATCTTTTTCATATTTCCTCTTCTTTTTCATAGCCTTTAACTGATTCTTAGAGTATTGCATCCAATGCTCAGTGATTGGGCAATTGTGCAGAATATAGTAGGGGACATCATTGTCATCTCTAACTTTGGCAGGAGGAACTCTCTTCAAGGCCTTACTTCTTGCCTTTCTTTTCTTTGCAATTGTGGCAGATGAGTCATCAGAAGCAGTATTATAATCCTCAGATTCAGAGCTTTGTGCATCATACAAGGCATCAAGCTGTTTCATCAAATCTTCTTTCAGTTTAACAGCAGCTGATGGAGCAACAGATACAGAAGCAGGAGGAGCAACAGAAGCAGCAGCAGATGAAACTATAGGTACTGGAGCAGCAGAAGTTACAACAGATATTGCTTCAGGAATGAGGCCAGCAGCAGCAGCTTCAGAAACAACAACTTCTACAGCAGGCTCAAAAGCAACAGCCTCTGTCATCAAAACATCCTGAGATGAGGGCTCAGCAGAAACAGTGACTTCAGCAGCAGATATAACTTCAGAGGTAGACATAACATTGTCTTCAGCAGCAGCAGCAGCAGTAACATCAGAAGCAGCAGTCACTGACAGAAGAAAATCAGAAATGATTCTGGGGTCACAGCAGGAGAAGGGCACTAGAGCCTTGGACAAATCTTCTGACTGGGCAGCAAGAACCTCTGGAGGCTGGACAGGATATGGCTCTGGGAGGCAGCAGAAGTAAGCAGTGTCAAAAGTAGATAGCAAGGACCTTAGGTCTATTGCTAGTACTGGTGTAGCAGCAGCAGCAGAATCAGACACAGAAGCAGTAGCAGCAGAAACAACAGCAGGGGCAGCAACAGCAGCAACAGCTTCATAGGGCATCTCCCCCTGCCTGGGTGCAGATACCTGTGCATCAAGGCACACTGCTGGGGGTGCTGCTAGAGGAGCAAGGAAGGAGGAAAGCCTGGCAGAGAGAGCTGCCACTGATTGTTGTAGAGGAGCTAAAGAGGCCTCCATGAGAAGAGAGAGCCTAGGTGCAAGGATCTCATACAACTGATCAGCAAGGGCTGGGAGATCTACATGCTCAATGAGAGGAGCAGAGGTAGAGGGTTGAGGGATGGCTGAGGATGCTGTAGGAGGAGGGCTGAAGGGTGGAATGAATGGCTCAGGAGAGGGGATGGTAGATATGGAGGATAGAGGGATGGAAATGGAGGGAGTGAAGGTGGGTTGATCAATAATCTGGTGGAGAAGGTCTTGGAAAGATGTGGAGGAGGATGGCAAATCTGGAGGAGAGGAGGGGGAATCATCCATGTAGGATTCATCCAGGAGAGTGAAAGTTGGAAGGAATGGGGATGAGGTGACATCTGGAGGGGGATAAGAGAATAGGGGATGGAAGTGGTCTGCTGGTGGAGAGGAAATTGTTGCTGGAGATGGAATAGAAGTTGGAGATGGGCTGGAGATGGTAATTGTGGAGGTGGCTGGAGAGGTGGATGGAGCTGGAGGTAGGGTTGAGCTTGGAGGAGGAGAAGCAGCAGCACTAGCAGCAGGCAGGTCCTCTACAGGGGCAGAGGCCTGGGGTGGAGTGACTCTTAGAGTCCTAGTGCCTGAAGGGCCAGAAGAAGAGGGCCTGCTGGGCTTGGAGATTTGCCTGTCCCATTTCCCAAAGAGGGCACAGGTGAGTCTCTTGGAGGCATTGATGTGCACTCCAGAGGAGACTAGCAGGGCAGGGCACTTAGCCTGGAGGAAGATTCCCAGTATTCTTCCAAAGTTCACAAAGGTCTTGTTTATCTTTTTCTTCAACAAATCAAAAAATACTTCTCCCCAGTTCAAGCTTTTTCTATCTACCAGAGCTCCCATAAGGCAGAGCTGATATCTGGAGATTGTGTCATGAGCAGAATGCTTGGCCAAGAGAACCTTGCCTACTACATCAGCCATAAACCTGTATTCCACAGACAGGTTCCTCTTAAACAGCTTGCTAGGGTTCCCCTCAGGATGACCCATCCTGGCAAGAATATCAGAGAACTCATCTCCAGAGAGTTCAGCAGAATCTTCACCATCCCTTAAACCAAAAACCTCTGTGAGTACTGTTGGGGTCAGAGGTACCTGGGTGCCACCAATAGAACCGACTATGGTATTGTTGTCCAGGTTGTGGGCAGTGTATACCCATTCTTTAATCTCATCAGATGCTAGTTTGATTCTGGTTGTCATCAGGGCAGACAGTTGCTGATCTTTGAATAAAGTGAGAATATCCTGGAAGATTTGATCGGTTGTGTTGAAGGAGTCGAGATCGATGTCAAAGCCTGCATCAAATTTCATTGCAGAGAGTACAGCAACTGAAACGGCCATGGTACCTGCAAAAATCAACAGACAAAATGACCAAGGTAGAACTGTTTGGAGGGAAGAAAAGTTTGCAGAGAAATTGAAAGCGCAAGAGAGAACGACGGCGAAAAAAGAGTTTTATATTAGGGTTCGACGCAGAAAAGGAAAGATCGTTGAACTCAGTTCGACGATCGAGGCTTTTAAAGGAATCTGAAGAGACTCCAAAATCGTCGATCTCCGTTCGACGATCTGGAAAGGCGTCGAGCTCCGTTCGACGATCGTTCAGTGAACAAAATCGTCGAGCGCCGTTCGACGATCGTTGACCGAAGGAGACAGTTCATGCTATCTGAGGGGCGCTGAACTCAGTTCGACGATTCTGGAAATCGTCGAACTCCATTCGACGATCTGTGGGGAAATCGTCGAGCGCAGTTCAGAGATCAGAGAAATCCTAGACACTAAGGAAAATCAGAATTTTGCCTAGTCTTGGTCCATTTTTAGCTTTCAAAATCTTGGGGATTATTTAAGACTTCCTCCATCTAACATTCCTAACTGATTTAGGAAGAAAGTATGTTTCTTTTCATCCAAAGGCTTGGTGAAAATATCTCCCCTTTGTAAATCAGTTGGGATATACTGCAATTCAATTTTGTGCTTTTCAACATTATCCCTTAAGAAATGATGCCTAATCTCTATATGTTTTGTCGTACTATGGAGGACTGGATTTTGAGCTATGGAGATAGCACTTGTATTGTCACAAAAGATTTTTGACTTCTCTAAGTTGTAACCATAGTCTAGGAGTTGATTTTGAATCCACAGTATTTGTGAACAACAACTGCCTGCAGCCATATATTCAGCTTCAGCAGTTGAAGTTGACACAGATGTTTGTTTCTTGCAAAACCAAGAGACAAGTCTATCACCAAGGAACTGACAAGTTCCACTGGTGCTTTTCCTGTCAATTCTGCATCCAGCATAATCAGCATCAGAGAATCCAGTTAACTCAAATGCTGAATCTTTTGGATACCAGAGACCTAGATTTGGACAACTTTTAACATACCTAAGAATCCTCTTTACTAATGTGAGGTGTGACTCTCTAGGGCTAACTTGGAATCTAGCACATATGCATGTAGCAAACATTATATCTGGTCTACTAGCTGTAAGATACAGTAAAGAGCCAATCATTGCTCTATATGTTGTCTGATCAACAGGTTTCCCATGTTCATCAGCATCCAGTACAGCATTGGTAGGCATGGGTGTTTTCATACAAGATGCCTCAGACATGCCAAATTTCTTAACCAGCTCATTAGCATATTTGGTTTGAGAGATAAAGATGCCTTCAGCATGTTGTTTGACTTGCAATCCTAGGAAGAAAGATAGCTCACCCATGCTACTCATCTCAAATTTAGAATGCATTAGGTTAGAAAACCTTCTGCACAATTTTGAGTCAGTAGAACCAAAAATGATATCGTCTACATAGATTTGTACTAGTAGGGTATGAGACTTATGGGTTCTAATGAAAAGAGTTTGGTCTACTCTACCCCTTATAAAACCATTTTCCAAAAGAAAGCATGCTAGGGTCTCATACCATGCTCTAGGAGCTTGCTTGAGACCATATAATGCTTTATTTAATCTAAAAACAAAATCAGGATGAGTTGGAGAGATAAAACCTGGAGGTTGTCTGACATAGACTTCCTCTTTGATGTCTCCATTTAAGAAGGCACTCTTGACATCCATCTGATAAACCTTGAAGCCTTTGTGAGCTGCATAAGCTAGAAAAATCCTGATGGCTTCCAATCTTGCAACAGGTGCAAAGGTCTGGTCGTAGTCGATTCCTTCTTCTTGAGAATATCCTTGGGCAACTAGCCTTGCCTTGTTCCTTATTATTATTCCTTGATCATCCAGTTTGTTTCTGAATACCCATTTTGTTCCAACAATGGAATGATCCTTAGGCTTGGGCACTAGTTCCCATACTTTGTTCCTCTCAAATTGATGCAACTCCTCTTGCATGGCAATGATCCAGTGTGGATCTTGTTCTGCATCTTGAATGGACTGAGGTTCAATTTGAGAAAGAAAGCAGGTGTGCAACAGGTTTTGGTTGACCTGATTTCTGGTTTGCACACCAGCTGAGATTTCTCCAATTATTTGGGTAATTGGATGGTCTCTTGATGTTACTAAATCAACAGGGGGTGTTGATTGTTCACCAACCTGTGTTGTTGTTTCCTCTTGTGGTACAACAACTGGCTCTTCAGGTTGTGCTTCAATATGTTGAGCATTGCTTTCATCTTCACTGCTTTCATCCTCTTGAGCAACCTGTAGCTTGTTCATATCTTCAACTAGAGAGTGTTCCTGCACAAGGTTCTATGGTAGAAGAGATCTTCTCCTTGAAAGACATGTTAGTTTCATCAAAAGAAACATGAACAGATTCCTCAATTTTCAATGATGATTTATTATAAATCCTATAGGCCTTGCTGATCATGGAGTATCCCAGAAACACTCCTTCATCAGCTTTGGCTTGAAATTTTGCTAGATGTTTCTTATCATTATTGTGAATATAATAAATGCAACCAAAAATTTTGAAATAGTCAACTTTAGGTTTCTTCCCTTTGAGTAATTCATAGGGAGTCTTTCCCTTCAGTTTATGTATCAGGCTTCTGTTCAGCACATAGTTGGAGGTGTTCACTGCCTCTGCCCAGAAGGATAGAGGTAGATGAGCATCTGACAACAATGTAGTGGCAGATTCAATAAGGGTTCTATTTTTCCTTTCAGCTACCCCATTTTGTTGAGGAGTTCTAGGAGCTGAGAAAGTATGTCTGATTCCTTCACTCTGACAGAACTCTTGCATAAGAAGAGAATCAAACTCTGTCCCATGATCACTTCTGATCAGGGCAATGTGAGTATTGAACTCAATCTTTATACATTTGAGAAACTCTGTCAAACACTTAAAGTTATCAGACTTCTTCCTTAGAAAGAACACCCAAGTGAATCTAGAGAAGTCATCTACAACAACTAAAGTGTAGGATTTCCCTCCTAGGCTTTGTACTGTGATGGGTCCAAATAGATCCATGTGTAACAGATACAGTATCCTAGGTGAATCACTCTTATTAAGTGACTTAAAGCTGTTTTTAGTTTGCTTGCCTAGTTGACAGGCCTTGCAGAGTCCTTCCTTCTTGTAGGGGCCAGAAGGTAGTCCTCTAACAAGGTTGTCCTTGGATAGCCTAGCAATAGTTCTAAGGTTTAGGTGTCCTAGTCTCTTATGCCATAAAACATTTGGTCTATAAACTGAATTGAATAAGCAGATATCTATAGAAGTTGAAAGAAAATCTACAAGGTAGATGTTACCTTTCCTTTTACCTGTCAACACAGTGGTGTTGTCCTCTGACTTGATCTTGCATAGGGTTTTGCTGAAGGTCACCTGGTAGCCTTCATCACATAGCTGACTGATGCTGATTAGATTGTGCTTCAGTCCTTCCACATATGCTACCTTCTTGAAGGTTACAGAACCAATCTGGACTTCTCCATATCCTTTAGTCTGTCCAAAGTTGGAGTCACCAAAGATAACTTTGGGTCCAAGCTTGGCTCTAAAGGAATTGAGGTTGTCCTTGTTCCCTGTCATGTGCTTTGAGCATCCACTATCCAAATACCATTGCTGGTTAGATGTTGGATAGGTCTTCACCTGCACATAAAGCAATTCACTTGTTTTTGACCCAGTTTACCTTGGGCCTAGGTTGATAACCTTTAAATTCAGAAATGAAAGACATCCCTGGCTGACTCTTATATCCTTCAGGATGATATCTCCTTGGAGGTAAAATCCATTCAGTATAAGGGTTAAATGTTTGGGATGAAGAACCCTCAGGATTCAATTTTGACTTGCCATTGAAAAAATTTCCAGAGCTCTGACCTCTGTTCGACGATCTTGGAGCTGAGTTCGACGATCTTGGGTCAGATCGTCGAGCTCCGTTCGACGGTCGACTATGGCTGAGGTCAGGTATGTGGGATCGTCGACCAGCGTTCGACGATCTTGGCTTAGATCGTCGATCAGCGTTCGACGATTTGTCCTGAGATCGTCGAGCTGCGTTCGGCGATCGTCGATCTTCATTCGGCGATCGTCGATCTCCGTTCGACGATTTGTACTGGACTTTAGTTTTCTGAGGCAGATCAGAATTTTTCCTGGCAACCTCTACAACTCCCTTTCCCTTATCAGAAATGAACTTGATAGGGGTTGTTAGAACAATAGGTTGGCTGGATGAGGCACCCAAGCCTAGTGTACTGTTGAATCTTGAGTTCACTGTGCTTGTGATGTCCATCAGCTTGATGCTTCTCCCATTGAGAGATTCTTCAAGCTTCTTGGCCTCAGAGAGTTCACTCTTCAGTGAAGCTATCTGTCCCCTATGGTTCTCCAACTCCTGAGAGAGCTTGAGGTTTTCTGATTTTAAAGCATTGTGTTCAGACAATTGATTTCTGAGAGAGATGATCTCTTTCTCAGACTTTAGCAGGTCTAGACATAGTGCTTTAAATTCAAGTTTAAAATCTTCTGAAGTGAAATCAAAAGAGCTGATTACCTGATCTTCTTCAGGTTGAGTTTCTGAGTCTGACTCTGACTCCTCTTCCTCTGAGTTGTGTTGTGAGGCATTGATTGCCATCATGCAGAATTCTTTTTCCTCTGCATCATCCTCATCATCACTTGAGCTGGAAGAGGCCTGTGACTCCTCTTCAGTCTCACTCCAGGATTCAGCAACAAATCCTTTCCTTGTGTGCTTATTTTTGCTGGTGGAAGGTTTGCTACTTCCATGCCTTTTGGAGTCCTTCTCCTTTCTTCTTTCTTTTCTGTCCCTCCTGTCCTTGTTCTTGTTTTCTGGACAGTCAGGAACCATATGCCCTGGTTTCCTGCAACTAAAGCAAATAATGTCTTTGCTATTGCCAATGGACTTGTCATACCTTGGCTTATCTTGCTCCTTGTATGATCTTCTTTTGAAGTCCTTTCTGGCCATCTTATAGAATCTTTTGGCCAACAAGCTGAGAAGTTCATCATTGGCTGTTCCTTTTTCTTCAGGCAAATCCTCAGCTGCCTTAAATGCTATATTCTTCTCTTTTCTTGTGGCTGGTGAAGCAGCCTTCTGTTCTTCTTCTCTGTTCTTGATGAGTAGCTCATAAGATTTGAGCTTACCCAACAAGGCTTCAGTTGTGATCTCATTCAGGCTTCTGGCATCTTTAATTGGCCAGATTCTTGAATCCCAAGTGCTGGGGAAGCACATTAGGATCTTGTCATTAAGTTCTGTTAGTGAGATCTCTTTGTCTAATGTCCTCAGTTCACTGACAATTAGACTCAATCTGTTGTACATTTCTCCCACTGACTCTGTTTCTCCCTTCTTGAAGTTCTCATATTGGGAGATGAGATGAGATCTTCTGTCCTTTCTCTCATCAGCTGATCCTGAGACTATTTCTGAGAGCTTGTCCCAGATCTCCTTGGCTGAGTTGCATTCAGCTACTTTTTGAAAAATGTCATCTGACATTGTTTGAGCTAGAATGTTCATTGCCTTGGCATCAGCTACTTTCCACTTTTTAATGTCAGCATCTGTTCCTGATGGAGGTGGAACAGCATTTGTGCTTGTGCTCTCTGGAGGTCTTGGACACACTGTTAAGACAGAATTAAAAATATCTTCGTCAATAGAATTCATGTATAGTTTAATCCTTGCTTTCCAAAGTGCAAACTTTGACAGATTGCACACTGGAGGTCTGGTGCTAGCATAGTCTTTGTTTTGGGCCATGATTTGTGCAAGTTAAATCTAATAATAAAATATAAAAAGAAGGATCTAGTTTGGGATCTTGGGGTTCAGGTGTTAGCCTGTACAACCAAACAGATATGGTATGTTTAACCAACCTGGCTCTGATACCAATTGAAAGGGGAAACTAGATCTGATATACTCTAGAGGGGGGGGTGAATAGAGTATATGGTGCTTTTTTTTTAAAAACACAAAGAAAACTTTTTGCAAAGCTTTACAACAATTGTTGTAATGAGTGTAAGCAGGGAAGCAGAAATAAAACTAAGCTATGCAGATATTAAGCACAAGAAAATCTAGGCCAGAAACAAAAAGGAAACATGCAGAACCAGATGACACAAGGAAATATAGTGGTTCCCCAACTTGGGTACATCCACTCTTCTACCACCCTAGGTAGGAATCCACTGCAGGATGAGTTGATCAGGTGTCCTGGGCACCAATGAGCTTTTGATAAGGTGCTCAAAAACCAAATCAGATTTTTTGATCAGGTGTCTTGCCACCAATGAGCTTTTGACAAGGTGCTCAAAAACCAGCTTCAAACTTTTGAAGGGAGTTTGAAAAACCCTTTACAGAATGGGGGTGAGAGAGAGATGGCAGTCTTCTCTTTCTCAAGCAACTGAGAAGACTATGTGGATTCAGTGATGTTGTCAAAGCTCCCCCTGAGTCCTTGAAATCTTCAGGAAGATGAGCTTTGCTGAGGGTGATAGGCCTTCAAAGATAGATCTCCAGCAAAAGATGATTTCAGCAAGCTGAAATGTTGAGTGTCTGGAGTCTTGAGATGATGTTGGCCTTGAACACTTGAGAGCTGAAGAGATCTGAAGACTGTTTGAAAGCTTGATCTCTTGATGAGTGTTCTTCTGAATTCTTGTTGACAGAAGATTGAGAGAGTCTCTGTGTATAGAGAGGTGTCCTCTACTTGTCTATCTCTATTCTCTTTTTCTTGTCTATCTTCTGTCTGATTAAAAAAACATTCTGTCTTTTATTCTCTGAGTCTGAATAGAAAATTGCTCTGTCAAAGATAGCCGTTGGTCTGAATTAATTACAGCCTTAATTGCATAAAATGTTCTGAAGGAAAGTCCACTGAATTATTCCTTGAAAAATCCCTTGAAACTTGCTCCAGAAGTAAATGAAAACGGCTGGCAGATCTTCTGAATTAAATGCAGAATAACTTCTATCTGATTTGAATTTGAATTCTGAAAGATAACTGAAATCGTCGAACTGAGCTCTGCTATCGTCGAGCTGAGCTCAGCGAACTGGAAAAAGCAAGCAGCAAAGAAATCGTCGATCTGAGCTCAAAGATCGTCGACCTGAGCTCAGCGATCGTCGAATGGAGTTCGACGATATTGAGAAGTTGAGCTCAGCGATCGTCGACCGGAGCTCGACGATATTATGAGGGTTGAGCTCAGCGATCGTCGAATGGAGCTCGACGATCTGTCAGTAGTTGAGCTAGACGATCGTCGACCGGAGTTCGACGAAACGTCGTGCTGAGCTCGACGATTTGGACTTAGTCTCCAGAAAAATTTGGGTCTTCAGGACAGCTTCCAAACCTAGACTCCTGATCCCTTAGACTCAATTCTAATTGACCTATAATCTATACAGAAGGTCAAAACATAAAATCCTAGAGACATAGTGATCCTGACCCAAATTAGTAATAGGGTGTTCCAACAGACTCCACTTTTCATTTCGTACTTCCTCCTCACTTATTCTGATTCTCTTTTCAGCTAGTGTCTCCTTGGAGGTCCCTTCCTGAGCTTTTCTCTTGGCCCTGGCTTTTGCTAGGGCCTCTTGGTCAAACAAGCTCCTCAGTTTAGCTTTGGAGAGAGCCCTAGCATCAGCTTCACTTATGGGAACATCTGCAGCACTTGCACTTATTCCCTCAGCAGCACTTACTCCCTCAGCGGTCGTAGAAGTCTCAGGAGCATGAATATCCGCAGGCTTTTCAGGCAAGGGGATGCCTAACGCCTGGTGGAGCATCCACCAGCTGCTGTCATAGACGTACTTGTTTGACTGTTCGAAGTTATTAATCATGACTTCTCGGAGCTCAGCCATCTTAGCTATGTAGTCCTTCTCCCCCCTTTTGGCTTCGACAGCGATGAAGTTTGCATAGGAGTGCAGGGAGTCATCAATATGCTTGGTGGTCCGGGAGAATTCAGTCACCAAGGCCTGCTGATTTACGTTGAGAGTGACCATATTACCGTCAAACTTTTAAATGTTGTTAGCTACAACATGTGCATTCTGATTTACTACAGCAAGAGTATCAGTGTTCTTTTTCAATCCGGCCATAAGAAGTGTGACAGCTTGGCCGGCCTTGGTGTACTTTTCTTCAAATTTCTTCTCCATTTCGTCCAGTTTATGGTTTATCTCCACCATATTCTTGAGCATGAGATTTTCAGATGTCTTAATCCTTTTCAGCAGTTTATTCTGAGCTGCATCAAAGGAGGCTTTAAGATCATTCACAATGCCCTGAATGACATTTATAGTGTGAGTGGCTAGCTCATCTCGTAATGGAAGAGCCGGAGGCACTTGTGGGCCTTGCTCTTCAGCAGACGCATCTGTAGAGCTGGATACAAGCACAGTCTCTAATGGAGGAGTGCTGGCGGCCTCGGTAGATTTGTCTGACTCCCCGTCCACTGGTGCAGTAATGTTTTCAGGAATGATTTCAGGTGCAGGCTTGTCAGATGGAGGTTCAATGAGATCCAGGAGCCTCCAATGCTTCATGTCCCTCATTCTCGTCATCCTCTTCGTCATCATCCATGAACTCATCTTCATCAGCAGCCTCTTCCAATTCTTTGTCAGCAGTCTCCAGTACAGTGTCACTTTCTTCTTGTATTTCGGCCACAGCATCCCTGGCTACCTGGGAGATTTCAGATACTATATCAACATGAAAGGGTAGAGTCTCCCCCTCAATTCCTGCAGTCAAGGTATCAGGAACTTCATTGGGGGTGACTGCTGGAGATACTCCCTGTTGTTCTTCCACTTCAGTCTGCCCAATACGCCTCTCCCATCGGTCAAACACACTTGAGTCCATCTTCTTCAAATAGTGGAGAGGGACACCTTTACTCATGTCAAACTTGTCTCCATTTAGCTGATTGAGATATAGACTTATGATGCGGCCAAAACTCGGAGAGCCCAAGGTATCCTTTATCTTCTCAAACAGCAACTCCCCCCAGTTAAACCTTTTACGACAGACAACAGCTATCAGGATCTTGAACATATCTGCTGAGATATGGTCATGAGAGCCCGGCTTGCAGATGAGCACCTTTCTAATTATGTCAGACAGGAGCTTCCCTTCTTCATTCATATCCTTTCTCTTTATTGACCGAGTTCCTCGTGGGAGACCGCAGAATAGGAGAGTTCTGGTTTTGTCATCTTCCTCCAGATAGTCCTCATGCTCCGAGCTAGACAGCTGCAGGAAGCGGGTCAGCTTGCTGGCAGACATCTTGACCTTTGCCCCAGCCACCTTGCTTTTGAATAGTGAGTCGCCATTTCGGAGTCTTGCGGTCGCGAAGAACTTCAGCACCTCTTTGTCCAAGATTTTGCAAGGGTGCACCAGGACGAATGTTAGCCCAGCCTCTTCCAGCATCAGAATGATGTTGCGGAATTCGTCCGAGGCGTGAGAGAACCCAGTTTGAACAAGCTCGCACCCAGTGACCAACCCAGCAGTTGTCCTTGGAGCCATCGCAGATCTAGAGAGAGAAGCCCTACTCTAAGCTTTAATGAACATTAACAAGGAAAGCGTCACTAGTGATAACGTCCAAATACGGGTGAGGAAGAGGTTACCTAAGGGTGTAGATGGAAGTGAGTTGGTGAGCTTCCTGCGAGAAATCTTCCTCGAGCGTCCTTTGGGATGACCTTCGGTGGAAACCTTGCGGGGAACAGCGATGGAGGCCTTCGGTGAGTAGGAGAGTTTCCTGCGGGGGTCGGCGGGATTCGACGGAAGCCTGTGCGATTCGACGAGAACCTTGCAAGAACCTTGCTGGAGGACGATGGAGAAGCTTGCGGGATTTTGCGAAGGCGGTGCGGGATCCGACTAGAGCCTTGCGAGAGGATGATTCGACGAGCTTCCTGCGGGTTTCGGCGAGTCGGCGGGTAAGGGAAGAGTCGGCGGAAGAACTCTTGCGGGATTTAGCGTATTTTCTGCGAAGTGCGGCGGGAGTTGCTCCTTCGGCGGGATTCTTATGGAAGGCGAAGGGTCGGTGAGATTCCAAGTATATAAAGGGTCGGCGGGATTTCAGCTCATTCGACGAGTATGCTGCGGTAAGTTTCCCGTGGAGATGAAAGGTCGGCGGGATTTGTCTAAGTCGAAATTGAAAAGTTTCTTTACTAGGAATCTTCAAGTTAAGAGGCATTGCAACATTTTCGAATTCTTCTGATGTCAAGTCAATTTAAAAATGATAAATACATATATATTTTAAAGCCAATCTATTTGTGTTTGAACGAGGCTTTTCCAAACACTTCTTGATGTCAATTGTGAGTTGTCGAGATTCACAATGACATATCTTCGCTAGTTTTTAGTGAACAGATGGAAAATTCATGATTTCTTTCAGGGTTTCTGCAACGAGTGATGAATATCTTTTAAGTTTCCTCAAAATCTAGTAAATATGCTTTGCATATGCTACAGGTCCTTTATTTAAATCTGTACATTTGCCATCCTAAAATCAATTCCTAGTTCATGAAGGGAACACTAAAGAAGAGGTTAGAACAATAACCAGGATCACTAAATAAGCTTTTCAAGGCCAATGTAATAAGGATTTTTTTTTTCATGTTATTAGATGATTCAAGGATAACTAGAAGGTGATTAAGAAAACACTGACATGCAATCACCCTCATATCAGTTGACATTCCTTAGATGTACTTACATACAAGTGAAGTATACGTATAAAGATGTATATGTATATATATATAACTGTGGATACCCTATGACTCAAGTCCTGGAACTGAGCAAACGTACCTGAGATTATGAGAGTTATCATTTAGTCCCCCAGGTAAAACATATTAGGAGCTCGATGTGAAGAAGCCCAATTAAATATTACATCTGTTATTCCAGACGCATGTTCCAATTTATTCTTGAGCCACCTGCTGTCTAGTTCCCATTATATTTAAGGGAACCTAGACTACCCTGCAAGAAGGAATTACTTTACCTTAGCAACCCAAATCATATTGGGTCCTAAGTTCCTGTTAGCATAAGCACTCGACTGCCTTCCCCCAGAAAACCTGTTAGGAAGACTACCTCTGTTCCGTGAGTGTGGATGAGCCCCTGCCCTTGGCACAGAGGGGTTATGCCAACAGTCGATGGCAAAGTGTCCCACTTTGCCGCAACACCAACATGGGTGAATGTTGTATCGCCGTTTCCTACCTGATCTAGTGACTGAGGTAGTC
Source organism: Platanthera guangdongensis (assembly GCA_039583875.1). Taxonomy (NCBI): domain Eukaryota; kingdom Viridiplantae; phylum Streptophyta; class Magnoliopsida; order Asparagales; family Orchidaceae; genus Platanthera; species Platanthera guangdongensis. Next base: position 45,821,457 of record CM077164.1, read on the forward strand.
ACGATCCTAGGTCTAAACGGGATAGAGCATGATTGCCTCACACAATTTCCTCTTCCATCGTGACACGTGGAAGGGTGGAAGGAATGCATGTTGTGAGCGTCATGAGGCCGGGAAGGTGGTGCCTTTCTTTCAGGCATCCCCCTTCCTGAGGCCCCATGAAAACTTACACCATGACTTCTATCCTCCCTATCCTGTGTCCTCGGGTAGTGAGAAGTCTTCTGTGAGCTGTGATATGCAGATTCACACCGGGTTGAGGCAGTGGCAGTGAATACAAAGGGCTCAGGCTGAGCCTTAGGTATTCTCTCATGGGTGGCCACGACGGCCCTTGCACTCTGGGTGTCTCCACATGGGGACAGATCACCCTTGCAGTGACCACGATTATTCCTGTGGTCATACCTGAAGGCATGATGAGTTGCCTTCCTGCTTGGAGTGGGGGTTCGGAACACGGTTTCCCCATTTCTCCACGAATTGATAATCCCGGAGATCCACCCGTTTTCTTGCTTTCTCTTTATAGCATCAACTTTGGAAAAGTTTGATACTATTCGTTTCTCATTCTCTAGACTACTCTCTAGAGCTGAGATCTTAGAGTCTTTGACCTTGTTGGACGCCAATTGGAGAACCAACAAGATCTTCAGTCGAGCAATCTCTTGAGCTTGCTCCTCAGCAAGTAGGTTGCTTGACTGAAGGGCTCTCTTCAGAGAATCAGAATCTTCTGGAGGAAAGCAGTTCCTGTCTTCAGAAAGTTCAAAAGAGATGGGGCAGGATGAGGAAGTTACCTGCTCTTCAGTGTTATTGTCATTCGAGCCAGTGACCATTGCGTCATCCTCATCAGAGCTGCTTTCCTCACTGGTCTCTTCAGTCTCAGACACGGACGCTGGAGCTCTGATGCTGTCCGAGAGATGCTTGCCTTCATCTTCAGAGGTGAGGACCCCCACATAGGCTTCCTCCTCTGGTTGACAGCATATTCCAGCTTTCTCTGACTCCCCCATCAACTCTGAGATCATCACCCACATGGATTTAGCCGTCCTACATTTTGCTAATCTAGAGCGAGAAGCTCCAGACCAGATATCCAAGATAATTTGACGAATCCTTTCGTCCAAGTTAAATAGTGACAGTTCCGTCTCTGACATCTCAGCAATGCACATGGGCACTTGGATCCCAGAGTCGGAGGTCTTCATGGGAATAAACGGACCCTCTTCCAGGATGAAGGATGCTCGAGGATCGATAGCATCAAGGTGAAATGACACTCTCATTCTCCAGATGGGATAATAATCCTTTGTGCATGCGGGGAGTTTGAGTGTCGATATCTCATAATCCAGCTCCATGCTTTTGACACTGGTGGCAGGAATCTACTCAAGGTGTTAGCCTTTTTGATGAGCAACCTCCCTCTGATACCACTTGAAAGTCCACCTAGTGTCAACTATGTACACCTAGGGGGGGGGGGGAATAGGTGACGTGCAACGCTTTTGTGGAATTTACGAATGTACCTGCACAATGAAAATAAACAGCACAGTACACAGAATACACAGGCAATTTATAGTGGTTCCCCGACTTGGGTACATCCACTTTCCCCCTTCGACCTATCTCCCAACAAGGGACGACTCGGTCTCTTCTCCAACAGGATTGAAATCCAATCCCTGCACTATCGGAAGGAACCCTTCCACACGTAGGAGTCACCACTCCCACAAACCGGGTTGCACCCAACCCTTACAATACGGAACAAACGTTCCTTTACAACAAAAGTAAATCTAGAATGTACACGAGATACAAACTTCGTTTGGAGACTACGGTGTTCCTCTTCGTTCGACGACGTGTTCGTGAAGTCAACGAAGAGTCTACAACCCTAGCTCTCTTGGAGAGGATCTCCCCGGAACCGGCGGCGGCAAGAAGGGCGGCGGCTTGGTTCGGGATCGGCGGCAACGACGATGTACCGCTGCTGTTCTTTAGAGATCCAAACTTCGTAGCGAAGCTAGCTAGGTCTACCAACGGTCACTCTAGGATCAATCGTCTCGATCGATTCGGATGGGGAAGATTATCCCGATCTACAAATCGAGAGACAAGAGATCTCCAGATAGACACGTGAGACGCTAAGCTTAGCTAGGCTTCTGTCACCGGAGATCGGGAAGAAAAGCGATCAACAGCGGCGACCAACTTATCGCGAGCGGCGGCGGCGACGGCGGAGCGGAAGCGACGATTTAGGGTTTGTCCGTGCTCGCGTATATCTTATTTTCTTCACCGTTCTACTGTTCAAAACTACCCATGTATTTATACACTGTAGACCCATACAATATGACCGTTGTGGGTCCCACAAGTAGAAACCCGAAATCCGGTTCAAACTAGTCCAGCGGTAGAATCCGGTCCAGCAGCATCCAGAGAAAACGCCAAGTAAAATTCGTCGAGAATCGCTTGTGATTCTCGCCGAATCACTTGTTGATTCTCAACGAATATAACTTGTATTCAAGATCTGCTTAACGACTGGTTCGGCGAGAATCACTAGTGATTCTCGCCGAATCTTACTTGGCACCGTTATGAGGTAGCCTGAAAGAGTCGGCGAGAATCACTAATGATTCTCGACGATTCGGCGAGAATCACAAGTGATTCTCGCCGAATCGGCGAGAATCACTTGGTGATTCTCGTCGAATTTTACTTAGACGAATTTTCGTCTTTCCACCCAAGAGCTGCTCCTTGACCCATCCTTGCTCCTTGTCTTCTCTTGCATAAACACGGCCCTGTACTTGAGAGTAAGTGCACTCCAATAGAGAGAGTACACGTAGGCCAACACACTGATCTGCTCAACGAGGGATTACGTCGTGCAGACCCGTGTATATTGACCTACTGCACCCTGACATTGGTGTGCACTCAGCGTGGAAGAACTGCAAGCACAACTTAAGAAGTTCCATCAAATACATTATGAATTCATCTTAGCTTGATAGGTGGCTTCCTAAAATCCAGGTGATTGTGGATACAATACCCAACAACAACATTTTAGTAGATGCAGAGTATTTCGTCCAAGTCCAGAACTTTTCTCAGGTCGACGAAGTTTTTTTTCCCAGCTCGACGAATTTGGTTCTCTGCTCAACGAATAATGTTTGTCTGATATTGAAGATTGTCTATTCAACGAATGAAGTCTGTCAGCTCGACGAACTCAGCTCAGCTCGACGAACTCAGCTCAGTTCAACGAACTCAGCTCAGCTCGACGAACCCAGCTCAGCTCGACGAACTCAGCTTAGCTCAACGAATTCAAGACTCAGCTCGACGAATTCTATTCTTCGGTCGACGATTCCAGACTAGGTCTTCTTCCGTTCCCGTCTCATCTCGTGGCGCTGATTCCTGGACAATTAATGGCAGTTCCTCACAGTATACTACCGTTAGGATGCGCAGTTAATTCTGGATTATTTCATGTCATTTTCCCATGGAAATAGTTGGGGAAATAATTAATTGCTGCTTCCTTTCCAGGCCGTCTGTAATTACTGCTCGACATTCAAAATTCGAATGCTCTCCATAACAGACAGAGATATACAGAAACCAGAATATATACAACAAGGACAGAACACCAGACAACAACAAGAAGAGGATAGACAGTGATTCAGACAACACAAGAAAAGGAATTCATTCTTGGCGCAGAGAGAAATTGATTTAGAAGAAGAAGAACATTACATCAATATCAAGAGTCTTTTTCATCTGCTTTTACTCAGGAGAACTTCAAAACAATACAGTCATATCAGTTGCAAGAAGTTCCGTAAAACTTTCTCTGGACCTGGAATTCTAGGTCTTTGAAGACTTATCACCCTGAAGTAGTGCTCCAGTATTCTTCCTGAACCATTCTACATCTCAGGGGGAGCAAAGCTGCTAAACAACATTCCACAAGTCTTCTCATTTGACTTGAGAAAGAGAAGACCTCATCACCCTCACACTCTACCTCTGTACAGGGTTTTAATTCCCTTCAAAATTATTCTGGTTGCAAGTCTCGCACCAAAAGACTTGAGGGTTTGGTTTTTGGGAACTTGATCAAAACCCCATTGGTGCCAGGACACCTGATCAACCCCTTCCTGCAGTGGATACCTACCATGGTGGTAGAAGAGTGGACTACCCAGATTTGGGGAACCACTACAAAATTCTTGTGTCGTCTGGTTGCTTTCTTTTCCTTTTTGTTTTCTGGCCTTGCTCTGTGATTGTGCTGTGATTAGTCCTTTGCTGCTTTCTGGTTTATTGTATTTGCTGCACACACACACACACACATCTAAAATACAACAGTAGTTGTAAAAGTTTCAAAATCACCATATACTCTATTCACCCCCCTCTAGAGTATATCAGATCTTGCTTCACTTTCAATTGGTATCAAAGCGAGGTTGGTTAAACATACCATACCTGATTGGTTGTACAGGCTAACACCTGAACCCAAAGATCCCTTAGTTAGATCTCTTTGTTTTTATTCTGTTATTCGATTTTGTTCTCACAGACATGGCCCAAAACAAGGATTATACAAGCATCAGACCTCTAGTGTGCAATCTTAACAAGTTTGCCATCTGGAAGGCAAGAATCAGATTATATATGAACTCCATTGATGAGGATATTTTTTCTGTTATTTCAACAGGTGTTCCTCCAGCTCCTACAACTTTTGTCAGCACATCAACTAATCTGAGTGCAGTACCACCTCCAGACAATACTGAAGCCGACAAGAAAGCCAAGATGGCTGATGCAAAGGCTATGAATATTCTGGCCCAAACAATGTCAGATGACATATTTCAGGAGGTGACTGAGTGCACCTCAGCCAAGGCCATTTGGGACTCTCTCAATCAAATGGTAGCAGGCTCAGCTGATGAAAGAAAGGATAGGAGATCCAGTCTCATTTCTCTCTATGAGAATTTCAAAAAGGATGAGACAGAATCAGTGGCTGAGATATACAATAGATTAAGTTCAATCATTAGTGAACTCAAGACTCTTGACAAGGACATCACCTTAACTGAGGTGAATGACAAGATATTGATGTGTTTCCCCAGTTCATGGGACTCCAGAATCTGGCCAATCAAAGAAGCCAGAAGCCTCAATGAGATCTCAACAGAATCTCTGCTAGGCAAGCTGAAGTCATATGAGCAGCTTGTCAAATCAAGAGAGGCAGCAGAACAGAAGGCAACTACCCCAGTTAGGAAGGAGCACAGCTTGGCCCTCAAAGCTTCTAAAGATAGTGAAACATCTACCTCCAATGAAGAGTTAATGAGCCTCTTTGCCAAAAGATTCTACAAAATGGCAAGAAAGGACTTTAGAAGAAAATCATCGAGGCAGGATGATAAACCCAAATATGACAAGACACCAACTAAGGAGGTTGTGTGTTTTGGATGCAGAAAGCCAGGGCACTATATTTCATAATGCCCAGAGAATCAGAAAAAGGACAAGGGAAGGGACAAGGATTCCAGAAGAAAACAAAGCAGCAGACCCTCCTCCAACAAGTATAAAAGGAAGGACAAAGGATTTGTTGCTGAGTCCTGGAGTGACACAGAAGAGGAAGCATCCTCCTCCAGTTCCAGTGAAGAAGAGGAAGAAGCCAGATCCAAGGAGGTGTGCCTAATGACAATAGATGCCTCCAGAAGCAACCGTGGATCAGAAGAGGATTCTGAAGATGAAGGTGCCTCAGACTCAGAGGCTGATCAGGTGATTTCTAGTTTTGATTTCAATTCTGACTTGTTTAAAGTAGAATTTAAAACTATGTGCATGGATTTGATAAACTCAGAGAAAGAGATAAAAACCCTGAGGACTAGACTAGAAAATCTTGAATCTGTCAGCAGAGAAAACAGAAAACTAACTGACCAATTGACACTAGCTAATGAACATATAATCAAGTTAAAATCTGAATTATGTGAGGCAAAACAACTTGAGCAATCTCTCAATGGGAGAAGCCTCAAGCTGATGGATATCACAAGCACAGTAAATGCCAGATTAAATGGCAGGCTGGGCTTGGGTGCTTCATCAGGTTTACCCCCCATAATAAAGAAGAATATACTTTCCACTCCCATAAAGTTTATCACTGCTAAAGGTAAAGAGAAACTAACTGAAAAACCCAGATCAGAAAACAAGTCAAATCCCCTAGACAATAGCAACAGAAAATAGAAGAAAGCTGTTAAAAACCAAGTTCAGCAGAATTCGTCGAACTTAGATCGACGAAATCCTACAATATCGTCGAACCCCGATCGACGAACGTTGAACGCAAACTTCAGAAATAATTATTCTTCTTACTGCGATCGACGAACTGTGTATGGTTCGTCGAGCAGAGGTCGACGAATGTGGGACGCAGAAAATGACCATGGTCATTCTCTGAGTGGAAGTCGACGATCTCATCCCCATTCGTCGAACTTTGGTCGACGAACTTACAATAATTCGTCGATCCCAGAACGACCAAATATAAATAATTTCTCCTATAGAAATGTTAAAACAGCTAACAAGACATTTAATCCAGTAGCTGATTGGATAATTCCACCTAGGAGATATCACCCTCTAGGGTATAAGTCTCAACCTGCATTATCAGTCATTTCTAGCTTTACTTTTCAGCCAAACCAAGGACCCAAGGTAACCTGGGTCAAGAACAATTGAGCTCTATTTTTTTGATGCAGGTACAGGTGAAGAACTGTCCAAGGCTAAGTCAGACATGGTACCTGGACAGTGGCTGCTCCAAGCACATGACTGGCAGCAAAGCAAATCTCACCAACTATAAGTCCAAGCTAGGACCAAAGGTGATATTTGGAGACTCAAAGAGTGGTTAGTCAGAAGGGTATGGAAGAGTAAGCATTGGAGCAGTGACCTTCAAAAAGGTAACATATGTAAGGGGACTTAAACATAACCTTATATCCATAAGTCAATTATGTGATGAAGGTTATCAGGTACATTTCAACTCTACCTCTTGTTCTATTATAAATGATAAAAACCAAACTGTTTTAATTGGACTTAGACAAGGAAACATATATTTAGTAGATTTCATTTCTGCCACAACTGATATTTGTTTACTCAATATCACTAGTAACCAAAATGAGCTTTGGCACAAAAGGCTAGGACATGTAAACCTTAAGAACATATCTAGGTTATCTAAAGACAACCTTGTTAGACGTTTTGTTGGGTATTGTATCCACAATTACCTGGATTTGAGGAAGCCACCTGTCAAGCTAAGATGAATTCACAATGTATTTGATGAAACCTCTTAAGTTGTGCTTGCAGTTATTCCACGCTAAGTGCACACCAATGTCAGGGTGCAGTAGGTCAATATACACGGGTCTGCACGACGTAATCCCTCGTTGAGCAGATCAGTGTGTTGGCCTACGGGTACTCTCTCTATTGGAGTGCACTTACTTTCAAGTACAGGGCCGTGTTTATACAAGAGCAGACAGGGAGCAAGGATGGGTCAAGGAGCAGCTCTTGGGTAGAAAGATGAAAATTCGTTTAAGTATAATTCGACGAGAATCACTAGTGATTCTCGCCGACTCTATCCGGCTACCTCAAAACGGTGCCAAGTAAGATTCGGCGAGAATCACTAGTGATTCTCGTCGAACCCATCGTTGAGCAGATCATGAATACCAAGTAATATTCGTTGAGAATCAACAAGTGATTCGGCGAGAATCACTAACTGATTCTCGCCGATTCGTCGAGAATCACCTGCGATTCTCGCCGATTTTGACTTGGCAATTTCTCTGGAAGCTGCTGGACCGGATTCTGCCGCTGGGACTATGTTGAACCGGAATTAGGGTTCCCTTCAGGTGGGACCCACAACGGTCACTTAGGTGTATCCTTGTGTATAAATACACGGGTATTTTTGAACAGTAAAAGAAGAAAATAAGAAAAGAAAAACGCGAGCCGCGACGTGACCTAGATCGCCGTTTCCGCTCCGCCGCCGCCGCCTCCGCTCGGGCCAAGTTGTTCGCCGGTTGATCGTGGTTTCGCCCAGATCCTCCTGCGACAGAAGCCTAGCTAAGCTCAGCGTCTCACGTGTCTAACCGGAGATCTCTTGTCTCTCGATTTGTAGATCGGGAAAATCTTCCCCATCCGAATCGATCGAGATGATTGATCCTAGTGTGACCGTTGGTAGACCTAGCTAGCTTCGCTACGAAGTTTGGATCTCTAAAGAACAGCAGCCGCACATCGTTGTTGCCGCCGATCCCGTGAACCTAGCCGCCGCCCTCCTTGCCGCCGCCGGTTCCGGGGAGATTCACTCCAAGAGAGATCTAGGGTTGTAGACTCTTCGTTGACTTCAAGAACACGTCGTCGAGCGAAGAGGAACACCTTAGTCTCCAAACGTAGTTTGTATCTCTTGTACATTCTAGTTTTACTTTTTGTTGTAAAGGAACGTTGGTTCCTAGTTGTGAGGGTTGGGTGCAACCCGATTTGTGGGAGTGTTGACTCCTACGTGTGGAAGGGTTCCTTCCGATAGTGCAAGGATTGGATTTCAATCCTGTTGGAGAATTGACCGAGTCGTCCCTGGTTGGGAGATGGGTCGAAGGGGGAAAGTGGATGTACCCAAGTCGGGGAACCACTATAAATAGCTTGTGTACTCTGTTGTGCTGTGTTGTTTTATTTTCTTGTGCAGGTACTATTTTAAATTCCGCAAAAACGCTGCACGTCACCTATTCCACCCCCCCCCCCCCCATAGGTGAACTTAGTTGACACTAGGTGGACTTTCAAGTGGTATCAGAGCCAGGTTACTCATCAAAAAGGTTTACACCTTGAGTAGTATCCTGCCACCAGTGTCAGAAGCATGGAGCTGGATTATGAGATATCGCCACTAAGACTCCCCGCATGTACAAAGGAGTATTATCCCGTCTGGAGGATGAGGGTGTCATATCACTTGGAGGCCATCGATCCTCGAGCATCTTTCATCCTGGAAGAGGGTCCTTTTATTCCTATGAAGACCTCCTGCTCTGGAAAGAATATCGAAGTGCCCAAGTGCATTGCAGAGATGTCAGAGACGGAACTGTCATTATTTAACTTGGACAAGAGGATTCGTCAAATTATCTTGGATATCTGGTCTGGAGCTTCTCGTTCTAGATTGAAAAAATGTAGGACGGCTAAATCTATGTGGGTGATGATCTCAGAGCTGATGGGGGGGGGGGGGGTCAGAGAAAGCTGGAATCTACTGTCAACCAGAGGATGAAGCTTATGTGGGGGTCCTCACTTCTGAAGATGAAGGCAAGGATCTCTCGGACTCCATCAGAGCTCCAGTGTCTGTGTCAGAGACTGAAGAGGCCAGTGACGAAAGCAGCTCTGATGAGGATGACACAACGGTCAATGGCTCTAATGACAATATCACTGAAGAGCAGGTAACTTCTTCATCCTGCCCCGTATCTCTTGAAGTTTCTGAAGACAGGAACTGCTTTCCTTCAGAAAATTCTGAGTCTCTGAAGAGAGCCCTTCAGACAAGCAACCTACTTGCTCAGGATCTAGCTCAAGAGATTGCTCGACTGAAGATCTTGTTGGTTCTCCAATTGGCATCCAACAAGGTCAAGGACTCTAAAATCTCAGCTCTAGAGAGTAGTCTAGAGAATGAGAAAAGGATAGTATCAAACTTTTCCAAGGTTGATGCTATAAAGAGAAAGCAAGAAAATGGGTGGATCTCCCAGATCATCAATTCGTGGAGAAATGGGGAAACGGTATTCCCACCCCCCACTCCAAGCAGGAAGGCAACTCGCCATGCCTTCAGGTATGACCACAGGAATAATCGTGGTCACTGCAAGGGTGATCTGTCCTCATGTGGAGACACCCGTAGTGCAAGGGCCGTCGTGGCCACCCATGAGAGAATACCTAAGGCTCATCCTGAGCCCTTTGTATTCACTGCCACTGCCTCAACTCGGTGTGAATCTGCATGTACCAGCTCTCAGAACACTTCTCACCACCCGAGGACACAGGACAGGGAGGTTAGAAGTCATGGTGTAAGTTTTCATGGGGCCTCTGGAAGGGGGATGCCTGAAAGGAAGGCACCACCTCCCCGGCCTCATGACGCTCGCAACATGCATTCCTTCCATCCGTCCACGTGTCACGGTGGAAGAGGAAATTTTATGAGGAGATCATGCCCTATCCCGTTTAGACCTAGGACCGTGACTACCTCAGTCACTAGATCAGGTCAGAAACGGCAATACAACATTCACCCGTGTTGGTGCTGTGGCAAAGTGGGACACTTTGCCATCGACTGTTGGCACAACCCCTCTGTGTCAAAGGCAAGGGCTTATCCACAGTTTCGGGGCAGAGGTAGTCTTCCTGACAGGTTTTCTGAAGGAAGGCAGTCGAGTGCTTATGCTAACAGGAACCTAGGACCCAATATGATTTGGGTTCCTAAGGTAAAGTAATTCTTTCTTGCAGGGTAGTCTAGGTTCCCGTAACTATGATGGGAACTAGACAGTAGGTGTTTCAAGACTGAATTGGAACATGCATCTGAAATAACCGAAGTGATATCTATATAAGCATACTCACATCGAGCACCTGGTATGTTATAGTCAGAGAGACTAAATGTTAACTCTCATAATCCCAGGTACTTTTGATCAGTTCAAGGACTTGAGTCATATTGTATCCACATTTACATATATATATATGTATATTTATACTTATGCTTATACATATATGTGTGCACATCTAAGGATAGGTCAACTCGGTGAATATAAAAATTAGATACATCATTAAAGAGTTATCGGAAATTCCACTGGTAGATTCGAGAACTAACTTCTGCAGGCGTAAATTAGTTCACTGAAAACTAACGAAGATACGTCTTTGGAAATCTCGACAACGAAAATACATCATTGGAAACCTTGCCATCAATAAATGTATGAAAAAAGCCGGCTCAAACCCTAATATCTTGGCTTTAAGGACTATCTATATAGTTAAAAGACTTTCAAATTAACTTAGACAAACGGAAACCTTGAGAATCCCATTTAACTCGTCGAGCTTGGCTTTAAGGAGAATCACATTTAAGGAGAGTCACATTTAAGGAGAATCACATTTAAGGAGAATCACATTTAAGGAGAATCCCATTCCCGCCGACTCTTCACCTTCCTTACGAATCCCGCACGGTCTTCGCCGAATCGTCTTCCCGCAAGGTTCTCGCCAAATTCCGCAGGACTCCGCAGGAAACTCACCAGGAATCGTGCAGGCTTCCGTCGAATCCCGCCGAATCCCGCCGACTCCCGCAAGACTCTCGCCGAATCAGTCTCCATCGAAGGTTTCCCGCAAAGAATCCCACCGAAGTTTCTCACCAAAGGTCTCCATCGTCTTCCCGCAAGTATCTCGCCGAACCGTGCCGGCTTCCGTCGACATCCCGCAGGAAGCTCACCGACGATCTCTCCCGTCCGGTGCCCCTCATCTTCAACCATCTAACTCACCGTCTACACCTTTAGGTAACCACCCCCTCTCCCTTACTAGGACTTGATCACTAGTGTCGCTTCCTTTTTGATTTTTGATTAAGCGTAGAGTATGGCTTCTCTCCCTAGATCCGCAATGGCTCCAAGGACAACCGCTGGGCTGGTCACTGGATGCGAGCTGGTTCACACAGGGTTCTCTCATGCCTCTAACGAATTCAGAAACATCATTCTCATGCTGGAAGAGGCCGGGCTTTCATTCGTACTGGAGCACCCATGTAAAATCTTGGACAAAGAGGTGCTGGAGTTCTTTGCTAACGCCAGACTCCGAAATGAAGACTCTCTTATCAAGAGCAAGGTAGCTGGGGCAAAGATCAAGATGTCTGCCAGCAAGCTGACCCGCTTCCTGCAGCTCTCTAGATCGGAGCACGAGGACTATTTTGAGGAAGAAGATAAAACCAGGACTCTCTTATTCTGTGGTCTCCCACAAGGAACTCGGTCAATAAAGCGCAAGGATATGAATGAAGAAGGGAAGCTTCTGTCAAACATAATCGGAAAAGTACTCATCTGCAAGCCAGCTCTCATGACCATATCTCTGCAGACATGTTCAAGATCCTAATGGCAATTGTCTGCCGAAAAAGGTTCAACTGGGGGGATTTGCTGTTTGAGAAGATAAAGGACACCCTGAGATCTCCGAGCTTTGGCCGAATCATAAGTCTGTATCTCAATCAGCTGAATGGAGACAAGTATGACATGAGTAATGGTGTTCCTCTACACTACTTAAAGAAAATGGACTCTAGTGTTTTTGACAGATGGGAGAGGCGAATTGGGCAGGCTGCCATGGAAGAACAACAGGACGTATCTCCAGCTGTAACCCCCAGTGAAATTCCTGATGCTTTGACGGCAGGAATTGAGGGGGAGCCTCTACCCACTCATGCTGATATCGTATCTGACATCTCCCAAATGGCCAGAGATGCTGTGGCAGATATACAAGAAGACAGTGAAGCTGTGCCGGAGAATGAGGAGGCCCTGAACCTGAACGATCAAGGAGCCGAAGCTGATGTACAGGAGACTGCTGACGAAGACTTGGAAGATGATGCTGATGAAAATGATCTTATGGATGCTGAAGGTGAGGAAGACGGAAATGAGGGACAGGACGCAGTGGAGACTCAGGATATCATTGAACCTCCATCTGACAAGGACGCACCTGAGATGGTTCCTGAGAACATTGGTGCACGAGTGGAGGGGGAGTCCGAGAAATCTACAGATGCTGCCAGTATTCCACCAATAGAGGCTGTGCTCCTGTCCAGCTCTACAAGTGCATCTGATGAAGTGCAAGGCCAAGAAGTGCCTCCGGATCTTCCACTACGAGATAATCTAGCCACTCATACCGTGAATGTCATTCAGGGCATAGTGAATGAGCTTAAAGCTTCTTTTGAGACAGCTCAGAATAAAATGTTGAAAAGGATTAAGACATCTGAAAATCTCATGCTCAAGAACATGGTGGAGATCAATCATAAACTTGACATGATGGAAAAGAAATTTGAAGAAAAGTATACAGCGGCCGGCCAAGCGGTCACTCTCCTTATGGACGGGTTGAAAAAGAACACCGACACTCTTGCCGTAGTGAATCAGAATGCGCATGTTGTGGCAAACAACATTCAAAAGTTTGATGGCAATATGGTAACTCTCAACGCCAATCAACAAACCTTGGTAACTGAATTCTCCAAGACTACTAAGCACATTGATGAGTCCCTGCATTCCTATGCAAACTCCATCGCAGTCGAAGCCAAAAAGGGGGAGAAAGCATATACAGCTAAGATGGCTGAGCTTCGGGAAGTCATGATCACCAACTTTGAACAGTCAAACAAATATGTCTATGACAGCTGCTGGTGGATGCTCCAACAGGCGTTAGGCGTCGATTTGAATCCTGCAGGTATTCATGCTCCTGAGACTACTACGGCTGCTGCGGGAGTAAGTGCTGCTGAGGGAGTAAGTGCTGCAGATGTTCCCATGAGTGAAGCTGATGCTAGGGCTATTTCCAAAGCAAAACGTATGGCCATGTTTGACCAAGAGGCCCTAGCAAAAGCCAGGGACAAGAGAAAGTCTCAAGAAGGGACATCAAAGGAAACACAAGCTGAGAAGAGAATCAGACTGAGTGAGGAGGAAATAAGAAACGAAAAGTGGAGTCCAGTTTCAAAGAATATCATCTTGGACACTTTCTGGCTACAAGAAAAAGGAGAAATCAATCGAAACGAAGTATACAACTAGTATGAGTGGGAGACGCACAAGACGTATGAAGCAAAATGAAACATCTTCTTCAGGACCAACACGGTGGCAGATAAAGCTCCTCCTCCCAGATATTATCCGAAGCCCAAAGAGAATATGGAGAGGCAAAGAAAGAAGTATTTGGCGCAAAAGCTCAAGGATGACTTAGCCAAGGAAAAATTGTCAAAACTTTATAGATTGTCTTTCCCTCTTAAGAACAATTAATGGTTATTATTATTATATGAACAATCTTGAGATTATGTATATATACATATATATATATATATGCATTTGAATTTATGAATGACTCAAGTCTTGATCTGTTTGCTGATATTCTCTTGTGCTGCATATTTAAATTCTGAATGATGTTTATATTATCTGGTTGGTGTTATTCATCTTAGCTAGTAGGGTTTTGGCTTCGTCAAATAGGGGGAGATTGTTGGGTATTGTATCCACAATTACCTGGATTTGAGGAAGCCACCTGTCAAGCTAAGATGAATTCACAATGTATTTGATGAAACCTCTTAAGTTGTGCTTGCAGTTATTCCACGCTAAGTGCACACCAATGTCAGGGTGCAGTAGGTCAATATACACGGGTCTGCACGACATAATCCCTCGTTGAGCAGATCAGTGTGTTGGCCTACGTGTACTCTCTCTATTGGAGTGCACTTACTTTCAAGTACAGGGACGTGTTTATACAAGAGCAGACAGGGAGCAAGGATGGGTCAAGGAGCAGCTCTTGGGTAGAAAGACGAAAATTCGTCTAAGTATAATTCGACGAGAATCACCAAGTGATTCTCGCCGATTCGGCGAGAATCACTAGTGATTCTCGCCGAATCGTCGAGAATCATTAGTGATTCTCGCTGACTCTATCCGGCTACCTCAAAACGGTGTCAAGTAAGATTCGGCGAGAATCACTAGTGATTCTCGCCGAACCCATCGTTGAGAAGATCATGAATACCAAGTAATATTCGTTGAGAATCAACAAGTGATTCGGCGAGAATCACTAGTGATTCTCGACGAATCGTCGAGAATCACTAACTGATTCTCGGCGATTCGTCGAGAATCACCTGCGATTCTCGCCGATTTTGACTTGGCAATTTCTCTGGAAGCTGCTGGACCGGGTTCTGCCGCTGGGACTATGTTGGACCGGAATTAGGGTTCCCTTCAGGTGGGACCCACAACGGTCACTTAGGTGTATCCTTGTGTATAAATACACGGGTATTTTTGAACAGTAAAAGAAGAAAAGAAGAAAAGAAAAACGCAAGCCGCGACGTGACCTAGATCGCTGTTTCCGCTCTGCCGCCGCCGTCGCCGCTCGCGCCACGTTGTTTGCCGGTTGATCGTGGTTTCGCCCAGATCCTCCAGTGACAGAAGCCTAGCTAAGCTCAGCGTCTCACGTGTCTAACCGGAGATCTCTTGTCTCTCGATTTGTAGATCGGGAAAATCTTCCACATCCGAATCGATCGAGACGATTGATCCTAGTGTGACCGTTGGTAGACCTAGCTAGCTTCGCTACGAAGTTTGGATCTCTAAAGAACAGCAGCCGCACATCGTTGTTGCCGCCGATCCCGTGAACCTAACCGCCGCCCTCCTTGCCGCCGCCGGTTCCGGGGAGATTCACTCCAAGAGAGATCTAGGGTTGTAGACTCTTCGTTGACTTCAAGAACACGTCGTCGAGCGAAGAGGAACACCTTAGTCTCCAAACGTAGTTTGTATCTCTTGTACATTCTAGTTTTACTTTTTGTTGTAAAGGAACGTTGGTTCCTAGTTGTGAGGGTTGGGTGCAACCCGATTTGTGGGAGTGTTGACTCCTACGTGTGGAAGGGTTCCTTCCGATAGTGCAAGGATTGGATTTCAATCCTGTTGGAGAATTGACCGAGTCGTCCCTGGTTGGGAGATAGGTCGAAGGGGGAAAGTGGATGTACCCAAGTCGGGGAACCACTATAAATAGCTTGTGTACTCTGTTGTGCTGTGTTGTTTTATTTTCTTGTGCAGGTACTATTTTTAATTCCGCAAAAACGCTACACGTCACCTATTCCCCCCCACCCCATAGGTGAACTTAGTTGACACTAGGTGGACTTTCAGGTTTACCTTCTGGTCCCTACAAGAAGGAAAGCCTATGCAGGGCTTGTCAACTAGGCAAGCAAACTAAAACTAGCTTTAAATCCATTAATAAAAGTGATTCACCTAGGATATTGTATCTGGTTCATGTGGATATTTTTGGACCCATTGCAGTACAAAGCCTAGGAGGGAAGTCTTACACCTTAGTTATTGTTGATGATTTCTCCAGATTCAGTTGGGTAGCCTTCCTGAGAGCTAAGTCAGATACATTCAAAGTTCTTACAGATTTTCTCAGGACCATACAGATTGAGTTCTCTACTCATGTTGCATTGATCAGAAGTGATCATGGCACAGAGTTTGAGTCTCTTCTTATGCATGAGTTCTGTAAGAAGGAAGGTATCAGGCAGTGCTTCTCAGCTCCTAGAACTCCCCAACAAAATGGGGTAGCTGAAAGGAAAAATAGGACACTCATTGAAGCTGCAGGTACATTGTTAGCAGATGCCTACATGCCTCTATCCTTTTGGGCAGAAGTTGTAAACACAGCTAACTATGTTCTGAACAGATGTCTTATACATAAACTAAAACACAACACCCCCTATGAATTACTTAAAATAAAGAAACCTAAAATCACTTACTTTAAAGTTTTTGGTTGCATATGTTACATCCACACTAATAACAAAAGATACATCAGAAAATTTGAGGCTAAGGCTGAAGAAGGGATTTTTCTAGGATATTCCCAAGTAAGCAAGTCCTATAGGGTTTTCAACAAATCATCCCTTAAAATTGAAGAATCTGTCCATGTGTCTTTTGATGAAGCTAACATGTCTTATAAGGAGAAAGACATTTCTACCAATAGTCCTTTGCAGGTTTCACCAATGTGTGAGTCTTGGATGTACTAAACCTTACCCAAGAGGCTCCAACTCATCCCACTCCACAGGCTGCTGAAGATAGTGAAGAAGAAATCCAAGAGGAAGAAACTGAACTTCCATCAACAGCCAGTACCATTCCTCAAGAGGAATTATTTGCAGAAGCTGTTGCTCAACCAACTCCACCAACTGACCTTGTCACACTTAGAGATCACCCCAGATCTCAAGTGATTGGGGACATTTTAGTTGGTGTACAGACAAGACATCAGCTCAATCAAAATTGATGCATGCCTGTTTTCTCTCTCAAATTGAACCTCTCACCATCCATGAAGCTGAACAAGATCCCCACTGGATTCTTGCAATGCAAGAGGAACTAAATCAATTTGAGAGATGTAGAGTTTGGGATTTGGTTCCAAGACCCCATAACTACCCAGTTATTGGAACCAAATGGGTCTATAGGAACAAATTAGATGCAGAAGGGAACATAGTAAGGAACAAGGCTAGACTGGTTGCCCAAGGATATAGGCAAGAAGAAGGAATAGACTATGACCAAACCTTTGCCCCTGTTGCAAGGTTGGAGGCCATTAGAATATTTCTAGCCTATGCAACATATAAAAAGTTCAAGGTATTCCAGATGGATGTCAAGAGTGCCTTTCTGAATGGTGTACTTCAAGAAGAGGTTTATGTAGAACAACCTCCAGGTTTTATCTCTCTAACTCAACCCTCTTTTGTTTACAAGTTGCATAAAGCTCTCTATGGTTTAAAGCAGGCTCCAAGAGCTTGGTATGAGACCCTAGCTAGCTTTCTTTTAGAGCATAAATTTACAAGAGGAACCATAGATAAAACCCTTTTCACTAGACATCATAAGGACCAAATCTTTTTGGTACAAATATATGTGGATGACATTATTTTTGGGTCTGCTGATCCCAAATTGTGCCAGAGGTTTGCTGATCTCATGCATTCCAAATTTGAGATGAGTAGCATGTGTGAGCTTTCCTACTTCCTTGGTCTCCAAGTGAAGCAGCTCCCTGATGGTATCTTCCTCTCCCAATCTAAGTATGCTAAAGAGCTCATTAAAAAGTTTGGGATGGGTGATGCCTCAGGAATGAAAACACCTATGGCTACAAATGCTGTTGTGGATTCTGATGCAGCAGGGACACCTGTAGATCAGAAACATTATAGGGCAATTGTTGGATACCTATTATACTTAACAGCTAGCAGGCCTGACATAATGTTTGCCACATGCCTTTGTGCTAGATTCCAAGTGAATCCTAAAGAATCTCATCTTATTTTTCTAAAAAGGATTTTGAGATATATAAAGAGTTGTCCTAGTTTAGGACTCTGGTATCCTGCAGAGTCAGAATTTGAGTTAACTGGATACTCAGATGCTGACTATGCTGGATGTAGAGTGGACAGGAAAAGTACCTCTGGAACTTGCCAGTTCCTAGGTATGAGACTTGTCTCTTGGTTTTGCAAAAAGCAGACATCTGTGTCTACATCAACTGCTGAGGCAGAGTACATGGTTGCTGGAAGCTGTTGTTCACAGATGCTATGGATACAAAACAAACTCCTAGATTATGGTATCAACTTAAATAATTCAACCTTATTTTGTGATAATACAAGTGCTATTGCTATAGCTCAGAATCAAGTTCATCATTCTAGGACTAAGCATATTGAAATAAGACATCATTTCATTAGAGATAATGTGGACAAAAAGAAAATTAACTTGATCCACATTCCTACTGATCTACAGAGAGCAGATATCTTCACCAAGCCTTTGGATGAGAAAACCCATCTGTTCTTTATAAATCAACTGGGAATGATTGATGGAGAAGAGTTAAATTAATTTCTGTCTGCATTCGACGAATTTTCCAGAGTTCGTCGAACGGAGTTCGACGAATTAGGGAAAGTTCGAGAGATTCTCGTCGAACGGAGATCGACGAATTCTCTGTGTGGAAACAATTTTCGTCGACCAGAGATCGACGAACCTTGCTTCAGAAACCATTTCGTCAAACGGAGTTCGACGAACTGTTTTCAATTCTTCTGAATGGGTTCGACGAACTACTCTCCTATACCTTATTTCGTCGATCTCAGTTCGAAGATTTGTCTTCTTTTCGTGGAACGGAGCTTGTCGATTCATATTCTGAAAATCTTATCTCTAGGTTTTCTTCGACCTCTGTCCCGCGCTTTCAGTTCCTTTGCTCTTGATCGCCGTTTTCTCTGTAATTTTCTTTGCAGGTCATCAATGGCGATTCCTCCAGGAGCACTTGCAGCGATGAAGTTTGATGCAACATTCTCCATGGACTTTGAGTCCTTCCAGCATTCCTGTAATGCCCCAAAACTCAAAGGAGCAAAGGGGGACGTTTTGGGACAGTTTTGGGTTCTGGCTGCAGGCACACGGCCTAGGACACGGGCATGTCCCAGGGTGTGTCAAGCCTGTGTCGTCACTTAGCCGCGAAGTCGTCGAGATTCGCTCGACGATTCATTGAGACATGGCACACGGCCTGCGACACGGGCGTGTTGCAGGGCGTGTCGACCCGTGTCGACGATCATCCCGGGGAGTCGTCGAGATTCGCTCGACGATCGTCGAGACAAGGCACACGGCCTAGGACACGGGCGTGTCCGAGGCCGTGTCATCAGGTCGACGATCTTCACTCGGCGAAATGTCGAGTGTCGAGACTGTGTACACGGCCTGGGGTCCAGGCGTGTCAAGGTGACACGGTTAAGGACACGGGTGTGTCCTAGAACCCGTGCAGTGCTCGGGTTGATTTTGGGGAAAAAACATGGGGTACACGGCCGGTCACACGGCCGTGTCAGGTGGAACACAGGCGTGTCAGCTCGAACACAGGCGTGTTCGATACCCGTGTGAGGTTCCAGGTGATTCGATTTTGATGGCGAATGAGGCACACGGCCCTGGACACGGGTGTGTGCCAGGCCGTATTCGGTCCAGATTGGGCATTTCAGTCCCGAATCAAAGCCGTTCGTTTCCTTATTTTGAGATCCAACGGCTGGGGGTTGTTCCTGAAGGGATATACCCGGGGTTGGGCTTCAAAACCCTCACTTTTCTTAAGTGTTCTCTTTCTAAATCCTTAGAGAGAGAGGAGAGCCAAGGGAGGAAGAAGGAGTTAGATCCCGCCATTGGAGGAGCTTCGAAGCTCCAAATCGCGAGCCGACTCCGGATCCACGGAGGCAACGCTAGTGCGGTGATTTTCATCCGATTACTTTTCAATGGCGCCAAAGAGGAACTCAAGGGTAACGATCCTAATCTTGAGCATGAGTAGCTCTCTTTCTTTGCATAGGAAGCCCGCTCTCGCGAGTTTGTGGAGAGTTGGAGGCGTTCCTTCGGGTAGATATGTGAAGTCCCCGTTGTTTAGAGTCCGTAAGCGAGAACGGAAATAGGCATGATGTGTGAAGCCTACCCGGACATGTTGGTCTGGATCGGTGATGTTGCATTGCATAAGGCCGGAGAAGACTCCGTGCTATTGGTTGTTTTTCGGGTTTTCTACGCGGTAGATTGCAGCAGGGAGCCTTGGGGACTAACCCAAAGGTGCACCCAGAAAACTGGGCGGATACGAGATCTTGCCAACTTGGTGGCCTGAGAGCCAACTTGAACATAACTGGGTTATGTGACTTGTGATAGAAATGGGACTCGGTGGAAGTTTGACCCGCGCAAATGGCTTAAATTGTCATTGCGACATGAGCACGGGTTAGATGGAACCGTACCCATATCTATGTCGTTCTGGTTAAAGAGACCTAAGGTTACGTGGCACTTGCCGTTGGCATAGATGTGAGTCTTCGGCGGTCAATGGCTTAAATTGACGTGACTCATGCCGGGAAGACAAATTGCTCATAGGTTTGGCCGTCTAAGTGGCGGTGGTGAGTCCGGAATGTTAATGGCTTTAATTGACGTGACATCGGTCGGTTCACGGAGAATGTGCCCTGAGTGCACGGGGCGTGTGGCCGTGCGAGCCAACGTCTGTGATGAAATGGCTATTGATATACATTGCTCGCTTATGCTAATGAAATGCAGGGAAGGAGCATCGCCGCCCCGAGTTGGGGGCAGGATCGTTATAATTTGGTCAGCATTGCTGACCGTTGCCTTGTTTTGCCACCGTGCGGTGGTTTGTTGCTTGCAGGTGCAGCTGGACCAAGCGGTCAATAGCGGGCTAAAGCCCTTTTTGCGAAGCCGGCCCTCGAAGGCCCAAATGGAAGTGTTTACTGTTTTATTCATGTATGACCGGCCTACGTGCCGTGGTTTGTAAAACAAGTAATATTCAAGTGAAACATTTTGTAAGGCCTTAAGGCTTGTTTTGGGTATTTTGTATAACATTCCTATTTTGTATTAGTGGACATTCGTGCTTCGATGCTGGGTTCTTGTTTACAACTTTTATAAACTGCTTCCGCTAGAATGCTATGTGTAGGACGTTGAGATTGGTTGGATGGTTTCCATAAGTAACCACCCGGTCTGTCTGTGGTATATGGCGTCGGGCCCCGGCCGGACCTACTGCTATATGCTATGCGACAGATAGGGGGTGTTACAATTTGGTATCAGACTACTGGTTTTGGTCGGACTTAAGCTGAATTCGTTGGCAAATTCTTTTTAAGGGGTGGTGAGCACATTGTGTGCGTCATCGTTATAATGGTAAAAGAACCCATGAATGTCCACTTAGGAATGAAAATACTCGTGTTTGAGGAACCTGCGTGTTCCTATAATTGCTGTTTGCAATACTATTTGGTCACTTAACGGTGTTTTGTACCACTATAGATGACCAGAAGTGGTGTTGGGCCGTCAGAACGTCGCGTTTCTGAGGCTAGTAGTGCACCGGATGTTGCTCCCGCAACACCTCTATCGGCGGAGAACATACGATTGGTGGCTGAAGCGGTGTTGGCCGTGATTAATGCGCAGCCTGGAAGGCAAACGCAGCAGCCCGCTCCTGCGATGGAGCAAGAACCTCTTCAAGAGGCTGTGCCGAGGAGAGTGGAGCAAGTGGTTGTGGAACCGGTAGTGCCAAGGAGGGCAACTGAGAGGCAGCTTAAGCATGTTATGAGCTTTAAACCTCCGTTATTCTCGGGGTTGGGAACCCCATCTTAGGCTGAAGACTGGCTCTCTAGGGTGAAGAGAGTCATGACAGCAACGGAGACGGAGGAGTGGCAAATGACCACCATCGCTACGTTCCTTCTAGACGGTGAAGCGAGGATGTGGTGGGAAGGATTAGAGCTGCACTTACTGAGAGGTAGGCAACTTGGTGATGTCTCGATGGAAGAGTTATCGAGATTATTCTTGGCTAGATACCTCCCTTCGACGCAGAAGATAGCGTTGGAAAATGAGTTCCTGAAGTTGGTACAGGGTGAGAGGAGCGTGGATGAATATCTCCACGAGTTTACTCGTCTGAGTCGTTATGCTAGCTCCACCATCATGGATGAGGAACGCAAGACTAATCGCTTCTATGAAGGCCTGAGGGATGAGTTGAGATTATTACTTTCGGGGCCGATGATGCAGGATTTCTTAACCTTGGTCAATACTGCCCGGTCCTTGGAGAAAGACATGGAGAGCGTACAATCAAAGAAAAGCTTGGGTGAGAAGAAATCTGAATTCAAAGTTCCGACTACTTCAAAGTCCGGCTATCGGAGGTCTTTCAAGAAGCATAGGACTTCGGGTCCAGCTCCTTCTGGCGCTTCTGGGGCGACTACGGGTCGGACCCCGGGTGCGTGTTTTACATGTGGAAAGACGGGGCATTTCGCCCGTGATTGTTGGAGCGGACGTCCTAAGTCCGAGAGGAGGCCGGGAGCTACTTATGAAGAGAAGGGAAAGGCGGTGGAATCGACCGCATCCCATTATGCTCCGGCCCAACCAAGGGTCTACAATCTTGGCCAACAGGAGGCCATTAAACAAGCTGATGTGGTGACAGGTAAGATTTAATTTATAGCAAGTCACTTTCTTTAAATACTTGTTATGCACATGTTACCTTACCACTACTTGTTTAGGATTTGTATTGATTTGTGAAAATCCGCCACGAGCACTCTTCGATACGGGAGCTTCACACTCCTTCTTGTCCGAAGGATTTATATCACGCATCGGAGTCCCTTCTTCGATGGCGAAGGATAAGTTGGATGTGTTGTTGCCCAATGGGTGTTCGATGCGAGCGGTTAGGATCTGCGATGTTAAGATTCGTATTGGAGAGCAGGAGTTCGACCTGCGGGCGTCTTTACTTCCGTTAGTGGAGTTCGACGTCATATTTGGCATGGACTGGCTCTCGGAGCAGCAGGCCCATATAGATTGCGGTAGCAAGGAAGTCAAGCTGGGAGCAAGTCGTGAAACGACTTTTACGGGCTTAAAGTGGTCGAGCAAGATGTTGATGTCTGCTCTTCAGGTGGTGAAGGCAGTTCGTGCTGGTGCAGAACTGTTCTTTACACTAGTGGAGGTTGCAAAGCCGAAACCCGCTTTGGATTGTATTTCAGTGGTATCGGAATACCCTGATGTGTTCCCCGCAGATCTTCCTGGAGCCCCGCCTCAGCGGGAGATAGATTTTACGATCGAGCTAGTGCCAGGTGCAAAGCCTGTGTCACGATCTCCGTATCGGCTAGCGCCTAAGGAAATGGCGGAGCTGAAAGTTCAACTGCAAGAGTTGTTGGAGCAAGGGTATGTGCGCCCGAGTTCTTCGCCTTGGAGCGCACCGGTCCTCTTTGTTAAGAAGAAGGACGGAAGCTTGAGGTTATGTATTGATTATCGAGAGTTAAACAATCTGACGGAGAAGAACAAGTACCCGATCCCCCGGATTGATGATCTCTTTGATCAGTTAGTCGGGTCGACGGTGTACTCGAAGTTGGATCTCAAGGCTGGGTACTATCAGCTGCGTATAAGGGAGAGTGATATCCCGAAGACAGCGTTTAGTACAAGATACGGGCATTATGAGTTTACGGTCATGCCATTTGGGCTGACTAATGCGCCGTCAGTGTTCATGGATTTGATGAACAGGACGTTCAGGGAGTACTTGGACCATTTCGTGATCGTCTTCATCGACGATATTTTGGTGTACTCACAAAGTGAGGAAGATCACTTCAAGCATCTTCATTTGGTGTTGGAGACGCTAAGGAGAAATCAGTTGTGTGCCAAGTTCTCGAAGTGCGAGTTTTGGCTATCCTCAGTGGCGTTCCTCGGGCATATAGTGAGTGGAGAGGGTATTGCTGTGGATCCGGCGAAGATTGTTGCGATACGGGAGTGGCCTGAGCTTACTACTATAGCGGAAGTCCGGAGTTTTTTGGGGCTTGCCGGCTATTATAGGCGCTTCGTAGAGAACTTCTCGCGGATAGCGTTACCTCTCACTACTTTGACGAGGAAGGAGCATAAGTTCGTTTGGACGCCGGAGTGCACGCGAGCTTTTGAGGAATTGAAGTGTCGGTTGACCACGGCGCCTGTGCTGAGTTCGCCATGTGGAACCGAAGGCTATGAGATATATAGCGATGCTTCGGGCAGCGGTTTGGGTTGCGTGCTACTGCAGCACGGAAGTGTAATAGCTTATGGCTCGAGACAGCTAAAAGTGCATGAGAGGAACTATCCGGTCCATGACTTGGAGTTAGCGGCCATGATTTTTGCCTTGAAGCTGTGGAGACACTATTTGTACGGTGTGAAGATTGATATCTACACCGATCACAAGAGCCTAAAGTATCTAATTGATCAGAAGGATCTGAATATGCGGCAGCGTAGATGGATGGAGTTCCTGGGAGACTATACATTCAAGATCCACTACGTGCCCGGTAAAGGGAATGCGGTTGCGGACGCGTTGAGTCGCCGAGCCCCAGCTCAAGCCAATTGGCTATCGGTGCATGATGAGCGGTTGGTGCGAGAGTTGGAGTCGTTGGAGATTGTTTGCGTGGATAGACAATCAAGTGCTGAAGCAGTTCTGAATTGGACTGAAGTCCAATATGACCTGGCTGATCGTATTCGGCAGGCTTTGGATATGGATGCTCATATGAAGCAGTTCATGATAGAGGCTCTGGATGGGTCAAATTCCCAATTCGTCATGGAGGACGGATTGCTGTGGAAAGACGGTCGTCTGTGCGTCCCTTGTGTGGGTAATTTGCGGGTGGAATTGTTGTACGAGGCACACCATACCAAGTACTCAATTCACCCGGGGAGCACGAAGATGTACCGCGATGTAAAGAAACTATTTTGGTGGCCGGGTTTGAAGAAGGATGTGGCGCTATACGTAGCGAAGTGCCAAACTTGCGCCTTGGTGAAGGCGGAGTGCCAAAAGCCGGGACGATTTCTTAAGTCCTTGCCTATTCCGGAGTGGAAATTTGACGACATCTCTATGGACTTTGTGCACGGTTTGCCAAGGTCGCAAAAGGGGAATGACGCCATTTGGGTGATCGTGGATCGATTAACGGAGGTGTCGCATTTTATTCCGCATAGGAAGGATGATCCGGTGGAAAAGTTGGCAAAGCTTTATGTGGATAACATAGTACGGCTTCATGGTGTGCCCCGCAGCATCGTGAGTGACTGAGATGGGCGGTTCACGTCCAATGATTGGAGGCTGGTGCAGCAAATGTTGGGAACAAAGCTGAAATTCACCACAGCCTTCCATCCGCAAACGGATGGGCAGACCGAGAGGGTCAATAGAACCATGGAAGACATGCTTCGCATGTGTGTCTTGGATTTTGGAAAGCAATGGGAAGACCACCTTTATTTGGTGGAGTTCGCATACAACAACAGCTACTAAGCGAGTATTCAGATGGAGCCTTTCGAGGCCCTATATGGTAGGAAATGTTGCACGCCATTGTCTTGGTTAGAAACGGGTGAGTCAAAGTTGTATAAGCGATCAGAAGTGGAGGATGCTACTTCTTTGGTGAGAACCATTCGGGAGAGGTTGCTTATCGCTCAGGACCGGCAAGCAAAGTACTATAATGCCAAGCACAGGAATGTGGAGTTCGCTGTGGGCGATTATGTATACTTAAAGATCAAGCCGTTCAAGGGTGTCTCGCGGGTGCGACGATTGAAAAAGCTAAGCCCGAGGTACCTAGAACCGTTTGAGGTTCTGGAGCGAGTTGGTGAAGCAGCCTATAGGTTGAAGCTTTCAGTGGAGCTTAGTGGATTACATGATGTATTCCATATCTCGGTGCTTCGGAAGGCGGTGCAAGAGCCTACGCAAGTGATCGCGGTTGATCAAGTGCCGGTGGATAGTGGGCTAACGACAAAGGTCAAGCCCGTGCAGATCGAGCACTCGGAGGTCAAGCGATTACGTAATAAAGAGATCAGGATGGTCAAGGTCCGGTGGGACAATTACGGTCGTGAGGAGCTCTCTTGGGAGGGAGAGCAGACTATGCTTGACGAGTATCCGGAGTTGTTCCGCTCAGGTACAAATTTTGGTTTTGTACATGTCTTTCCTTTATGTAATTTCGTGGACGAAATTCTTTTAAGAGGGGGAGAGTTGTAATGCCCCGAAACTCAAAGGAGCAAAGGGGGACGTTTTGGGCCAGTTTTGGGTTCTGGCTGCAGACACACGGCCTGGGACACGAGCGTGTCCCAGGGCGTGTCAAGCTTGTGTCGTCACTTAGCCGCGAAGTCGTCGAGATTCGCTCGACGATTCGTTGAGACATGGCACACGGCCTACGACACGGGCGTGTCGCACGGCGTGTCGACCCGTGTCGACGATCGTCCCGGGGAGTCGTCGAGATTCGCTCGACGATCGTCGAGACAAGGCACACGGCCTAGGGCACGGGCGTATTCGAGGCCGTGTCATCAGGTCGACGATCTTCACTCGGCGAAATGTCGAGTGTCGAGACCATGTACACGGCCTGGGGTCCAGGCGTGTCAAGGTGACACGGGTAAGGACACGAGCGTGTCCTAGAACCCGTGTAGTGCTCGGGTTTAATTTGGGGAAAAATCATGGGGTACACGGCCGGTCACACGGTCGTGTCAGGTGGAACACGGGCGTGTCAGCTCGAACACGGGCGTGTTCGATACCCGTGTGAGGTTCCAGGTGATTAGATTTTGACGGCGAATGAGGCATACGGCCCTGGACACGGGCGTGTGCCAGGCCGTGTTCGGTCCAGATTGGGCATTTCAGTCCCGAATCAAAGCCGTTCGTTTCCTTATTTTGAGATCCAACGGCTGGGGGTTGTTCCTGAAGGGATATAACCGGGTTTGGGCTTCCAAAACCCTCACTTTTCTTAAGTGTTCTCTTTCTAAATCCTTAGAGAGAGGAGAGCCAAGGGAGGAAGAAGGAGTTAGATCCCGCCATTGGAGGAGCTTCGAAGCTCCAAATCGCGAGCCGACTCCGGATCCACGGAGGCAACGCTAGTGCGGTGGTTTTCATCCGATTACTTTTCAATGGCGCCAAAGAGGAACTCAAGGGTAACGATCCTCATCTTGAGCATGAGTAGCTCTCTTTCTTTGCATAGGAAGCCCGCTCTCGCGAGTTTGCGGAGAATTGGAGGCGTTCCTTCGGGTAGATATGTGAAGTCCCCGTTGTTTAGAGTCCGTAAGCGAGAACGGACATAGGCATGATGTGTGAAGCCTACCCGGACATGTTGGTCTGGATCGGTGATGTTGCATTGCATAAGACCGGAGAAGACTCCGTGCTATTGGTTGTTTTTCGGGTTTTCTACGCGGTAGATTGCAGCAGGGAGCCTTGGGGACTAACCCAAAGGTGCACCCGGAAAACTGGGCAGATACGAGATCTTGCCAACTTGGTGGCCTGAGAGCCAACTTGAACATAACAGGGTTATGTGACTTGTGATGGAAATGGGACTCGGCGGAAGTTTGACCCGCGCAAATGGCTTAAATTGTCATTGCGACATGAGCACGGGTTAGATGGAACCGTACCCATATCTATGTCGTTCTGGTTAAAGAGACCTAAGGTTACGTGGCACTTGTCGTTGGCATAGATGTGAGTCTTCGGCGGTCAATGGCTTAAATTGACGTGACCCATGCCGGGAAGACAAATTGCTCATAGGTTTGGCCGTCTAAGTGGAGGTGGTGAGTCCGGAATGTTAATGGCTTTAATTGACGTGACATCGACCGGTTCACCGAGAATGTGCCCTGAGTGCACAGGGCGTGTGGCCGTGCGAGCCAACGTCTGTGATGAAATGGCTATTGATATACATTGCTCGCTTATGCTAATGAAATGCAGGGAAGGAGCATCGCCGCCCCGAGTTGGGGGCGGGATCGTTATAATTTGGTCAGCATTGCTGACCGTTGCCTTGTTTATCCACCGTGCGGTGGTTTGTTGCTTGCAGGTGCAGCTGGACCAAGAGGTCAATAGCGGGCTAAAGCCCTTTTTGCGAAGCCGGCCCTCGAAGGCACAAATGGAAGTGTTTACTGTTTTATTCATGTATGACCGGCCTGCGTGCCGTGGTTTGTAAAACATGTAATATTCAAGTGAAACATTTTGTAAGGCCTTAAAGCTTGTTTTGGGTATTTTGTATAACATTCTTATTTTGTATTAGTGGGCATTCATGCTTCGATGCTGGGTTCTTGTTTACAACTTTTATAAACTGCTTCCGCTAGAATGCTCTGTGTAGGACGTTGAGATTGGTTGGATGGTTTGCATAAGTAACCACCCGGTCTGTCTGTGGTATATGGCGTCGGGCCCCGGCCGGACCTACTGCTATATGCTATGCGACGGATAGGGGGTGTTACAATTCCGATCCAATTTTTCTGTATATCCTTGAATTACTGGAAGAACTGCATCTCAAGGACTTCATGACACGCAACATCAAGCTACACTCAACCGAGATAAGAGAATGGGTGTATACTGCCACAATTTTTGAAGATGGCAATCTGACCGGAACTATTGGAAACACTACCGTTTCCCTGTCCCCAGCAGTACTCTCTGAAATTTTTGGACTGATCAATGGGGAAGACAATTTGGAAATGGACGCTGAAGAATATGCTGATATGCTGAAAGTCATGGGTTTCTCCGGCAACAACCCTAATAAGCTTCTGAAGAAACAACTATCCGCCACTTATCAATTTTTGGCTGACATTGTCGGGAAAATTCTGTTGGGCAAGCACTCGGCACACGACTACATCACTCGCCATCAATTCGTGATCATGTGCGCCGTACTCAACAAGTGTCAGGTTGATTGGGGCATGGTCTTCGTTGACCTTATCAAGAAAAGAACTAGCAAGAAGGAAGTCTGCTACGACAGAATCCTGGGGATTTTCCTCCAGGAAAAGGCTAGTGAATGTTTGGTCTCCCCAACCACATTCATCAATGCCAGCAAGCGCCTCACCTGCGCCTTGTTTGGCCGATGGGAGAGGACAATCTCCAAACCCTCTAAGGGTTCCTCCTCCTCCATCAATGCTTCTGAGAGCACCAGGACCGTCAAGGTCACTCCCCTCCCTTACTCTGAAGAGGTCATTCCCCCTACCAAATCTCTCCCCACTCCTCCTGCACCTCAAGTGACTCCACCTCAACATCAATCTCCACCGCCTGACCTTACACATATGCCTACACCTCCAGTTTCCCCCACTGAAACACATATTCCATCTCCTCCTCAATCCCCTCTTCCACCACACCTTTCCACTATTCCATCCTACACCATACCCACTGAATCACAACCTGTTCTACCTCCCTTATCCCCTCCACATATTCTTCCTTCCTCCTCTACTATTCTTTCTCCACCTATGGATTCTTCCACCATTCCCACCATCATCTCTCTTCTGACTCCTCTTATCAAATCACTCATCACAGAGGCTATTACACCTCTGGTGAATTCAATTCATTCTTTATCTGCCCAAATCTCAGCCCTCTCTGCTGCCCCCTCTTCATTCAGGGGCCTGGCTCCAGGTTCTCCTGAACCCAGGCAGGGGGAGATGATCCATGATGAAGCTGGTGCAGCAGCTGCAGAAGTGAATACTGTTGATACAGATACAGATACTACAGATATAGTTGATTCAGTGCTTGATAATGCACTTGCAGTTACAGATACAGCAATAGATTTTATTCAATTCATGGAGACTGACAGTAGCTTTGATGAGTCAGTAGATTCAATAAAAACTGCTGGTGATTTTCTTATAAATCCCACAGTTAATTTATCTGCAATACTTCAGATCTTTGATCCTGTATATATGAAGCTTCCTTCAGTAGAGATTGCTAAGACATATTTGGCTATTGTCCAGTATACCTCTCCAGCAAATCCAGCAGTTGCCAGGAAACTTTGTGCATCCTTTGCTGCTCCCTCTGCTGTTCCAACTTCTGTGTCTATTCCAGAAATCTACCCTGTCCCAGATTTTGTCATGGATGATTCTCCCATGCCTGATCTGGATGAGCTCATTCTGGCAGACATTGAAGAAGAGAACAAGATAGCAGCTGCAAGTTCTGTCTCTACTGCTGTTGTACCCTCTCCCTCTGAACCTTCTATTCCCCCTCAAGAAAAACCTCTTACCATTCCTGATGCCACTCTGAGGAAGTTGAATGCTTTGTATGATAACCCTCAGAGTTCAAGTTCTGATGATGATGATGATGATGAATCAGATGAGGAGGCTGCTAAAAAGAGAAAGAAGTTGCTCTCTAAGAAAAGGAAGGCTCCTCCTCCTCCTCCTGCTCCCAAGCCTAATCCCACTACAGACACTCCATATTATATTCTGCATAATGTTACTCCTTACAAAGGGATGCCTGCATAGATGTGGTTATCTAAGAACCAGCAAAAAGAGAGGAAGAGGAGTAGGAGATACTCTCCTCCCCCAGTGCATAGATACATAAAGGATCCTCCTCCTCCTCCTCCTCCTCCAGCAGCAGGTGCATCTGGCTCAAGCTCTCAAAGATCTGCTCCTATTCAAACTTATCAGAGACAAACAGGGAGATCCTCTGGTAGTAGTCAGCCAAGGCCACCATCTTCAGGCAGTCAACACCATCAACAACAACAGCAGCAGCCCCAGGAATCTAAGGAACATGAAGCTGAACGACCCTATTCTCCTCCTGAAGATCCAGAAACAGCCAACACAGCCAGAATGGCAAGATTCCAAGAAATCATTGACTTATCTCTAATCAATAAAGCTAAAGCTGAAGGCAAGGATACAACAGGCTTAACTACTTTGTCTCAGTACAAGAGAGATGAACTAAAAAGATTTGGGAAAGCAAACAAGCTACTCAATGTTGATGAGTACATGAATCTTCACCCAGAAGCAGTTGTCCCCAGAGCCACTTCACTGAACATCATAGGGGTAGCTGACATGACTATGACCAAGGCTCAAGCTTCAGATCCCAATAGGGAAATCATTTTCAAGAAGCCAGGAGATAAAGCACCAGAAGTCAAGCCAAAACAGAAGAAATCAGAGAAGTAACTTTGTGTTTTCTTTTCATTTCTGCTTATGTTTCAGTCTATATTTTGCATTAAAACAAAGCCAGTATGTATATATATATATATCTGTTGCATGTATTGTAAATTCTCTGCCAGATATATCTCTTAATTTTGCTTTGTTTTTCTGTTTGTTCTTTGCTTGGAGTTTCTGTTAGCGACCTCACCCAAATAGGGGGAGATTGTTGGATCCCTAGTTGATTTGGGCTAGGTTCACTGACTTAGGATGTGACCCATCATGTATAGTCTGGGTCAAGTTTGTGTCTTAGAGTCTAGGACAGTCCTCTATCTCAACTTCAGATGGACCAGCCTTCTTCAAGACAATCAGGAACTCCAGATTTATCAGTTTTTCAGACTAAGTGAAATGAGTTCGACGTTCGTCGAACTCAGCTCGACGAAGGAAGTTGTGCGCTCGACGATCGTGATACAATTCGCAGTACTGAGCTCGACGAACTTTGTTCTTTGCTCGACGAACACCAGATTCTATTTCAAGCATTCTCAGGACTACTTCAAATTTCTCTAAGTCCAGCTCCATGCTTCGGTCGACGAATTAATTACTAAGCTCGACGAACTTGGACCTCAAGTTCATAGCTTCTCAGGACGACGAATTCTAATGTCTACTCGACGTTTTTTTTGTGCTCAGAGAATCTGTGTCGACACTTAGGGCTTGTGTCTACACCAGATGATTTGTGTCGACACCCAGGATTTCTGTCGACACCAGCTTGTGTCGACACCAGAGGATTTGTGTCGACACCCAGACCAATCTGTCGACACCAGAGGAGTTGTGTCGACACCTAGATCAATCTGTCGACACCAATTTGTGTCGACACAACATTTCAGTAGATGCAGAGTATTTCGTCCAAGTCCATAACTTTTCTCAGGTCGACGAAGTTTTTTTTCCCAGCTCGACGAATTTGGTTCTCTGCTCAACGAATAATGTTTGTCTGATATTGAAGATTGTCTATTCAACGAATGAAGACTATCAGCTCGACGAACTCAGCTCAGCTCGACGAACTCAGCTCAGTTCAACAAACTCAGCTCAGCTCGACGAACCCAGCTCAGCTCGACGAACTCAGCTTAGCTCGACGAATTCAAGACTCAGCTCGACGAATTCTGTTCTTCGGTCGACGATTCCAGACTAGGTCTTCTTCCGTTCCCGTCTCATCTCATGGCGCTGATTCCTGAACAATTAATGGCAGTTCCTCACAGTATACTACCGTTAGGTTGCGCAGTTAATTCTGGATTATTTCATGCCATTTTCCCATGGAAACAGTTGGGGAAATAATTAATTGCTGCTTCCTTTCCAGGTCGTCTGTAATTACTGCTTCCTTTCCAGGCCGTCTGTAATTACTGCTCGACATTCAAAATTCGAATGCTCTCCATAACAGACAGAGATATACAGAAACCAGAAGATATACAACAAGGACAAAATACCAGACAACAACAAGAAGAGGATAGTCAGTGATTCAGACAACACAAGAAAAGGAATTCATCTTGGCCCAGAGAGAAATTGATTTAGAAGAAGAAGAAGAAGAACATTACATCAATATCAAGAGACTTCTTCATCTGCTTTTACTCAGGAGAACTTCAAAACAATACAGTCATATCAGTTGCAAGAAGTTCCTGAAAACTTTCTCTGGACCTGGAATTCTAGGTCTTTGAAGACCTATCACCCTGAAGCAGTGCTCCAGTATTCTTCCTGAACCATTCTACATCTCAGGGGGAGCAAAGCTGCTAAACAACATTCCACAAGTCTTCTCATTTGACGTGAGAAAGAGAAGACCTCATCACCCTCACACTCCACCTCTGTATAGGGTTTTAATTCCCTTCAAAATTATTCTGGTTGCAAGTCTCCCACCAAAAGACTTGAGGGTTTGGTTTTAGGGAACCTGTTCAAAACCCCATTGGTGCCAGGACACCTGATCAACCCCTTCCTGCAGTGGATACCTACCAGGGTGGTAGAAGAGTGTACTACCCAGATTTGGAGAACCACTATAAAATTCTTGTGTCGTCTGGTTGCTTTCTTTTCCTTTTTGTTTTCTGGCCTTGCTCTGTGATTGTGCTATGATTAGTCCTTTGCTGCTTTCTGGTTTATTGTATTTGCTGCACACACATACACACACACATCTAAAATACAACAGCAGTTGTAAAAGTTTCAAAATCACCATATACTCTATTCACCCCCCCCCCCTCTAGAGTATATCAGATCTAGCTTCACTTTCACACCGCTTCCTCCTCCGAGCAACCCGCGGATCCCGCCGTGGCAGAAGCCATGCTGCTCTTTGAAAACCAAATGCAGCAAGAGCGCAGCGATCGCCTCCGCGCCAAACACCTTGGCTTCTTCCGAATCTTGGATTGGGCGATCCTTGCCACATTTGGAGCTGCGGATTTGGTTAGGGAATTTCTCTCCACCCCTGGATGGAGTTCCATCTTCTCCATTTCCGAGCACGCCTTCCTTGAGCTCACTGTCTAGTTCTTGGCTTCATTTGAATTCCGTTGGGCAGCAAATGACGATTTCATCGTCTTTCGCATGGGTGGGGTGATGCATCAGCTCACCATCCACCAACTCAATGTCACTATGGGTTTTTTCTCGGAGGCTTTCTCCCAATCTCCCGCCTACCTCAATCTCCTTACTGACTTCCCTCCCCATGTCAACCTTCTCACCTTTTGGGTGAAAATCAGTAATGACACCGCAACCTACACCCCAAAGAAATCCAAAGGCAGCCACCTCATTTCCCTCACCTTACGCATTCTCCACAACCTCCTCACCTTTACTCTTTCTGCTCGCGACAACAACCATGGAGTGGTGACACAGGTAGATTTACTATATTTATATAGTATGTTTTACCGGGTCCAACTCAACCTTGGCTATATGCTCGCAATTTTCTTTCGGCACCAAGCCTAATATATGAGGTTGGGAGCGGTGCACGGCAGGAACTTCATCACTTTTCTCGCCAAGGAGATCGGACTTTGGGATACTCTTCTGCACTTGAGCGGTGTCCAGACGCGGCAAGTCATCCAGTTCCAGACCCTTCAGGCCCTTGGCCTGGCGTGACGACGTGATGGAGAATTTGAGGCTATCCCGCCAGCGATCGGTGGCGGGGATCTTGATATTGATTTCGGTGCCGGTCCCAGTGGCACTATTCACTCTCCCCACATTCCACCACCACCGCAGGATCCTTCTTCAGAGCCCGGTCCTCAAACTTATTGGGATCGTCAATTTGGGTTGATTCACACTCGCCTAAATCAGATGGAGACCAATTTTCGCAACCATTTTACTACTTTTGATTCTCATTTACCGCACTGGAGCAGAGTCATGCCTCTTTCGTGGCGCATATTGCACGGGAGTTCGCAACTTTGTGCACTCATTATCCGCCTCGGGGGGATGATAGCAATGAGTAGTAGTTCTTATCTTTGGGGTTGTAGTTCATCATCATGTATCTTTTCTTTTTGTCTTTTTTTCCCTTGCCATGTATCTTTTATTTTTCTTAAAAAAAATATATATATCAAAAATATGTTTTGCTTCAGTCTTGTCTTCCAGGTACATTTTGGTGCTGCTTGTACCGCTTCAGGGAAGTCTCCTATCTTTTTCTTTATTTATTTTTCCATTGAGGACAATGTATTGTTTAAGTATGGGGGGATATTTCTCAAGCAAAACATACAAAAAAAATCATAAAAAGTTTTATTAAGTAAATCATAAAAACTTACTTTTTCAAGTTTTTAATTTTATTTTTACTTCATAAAACTACAAAAAATTTCAAAAAAAAGGTTTAATTTTAAAATTAAAGAACTCTTTATTTCTATATTTATTCACATGCGAAATTCTTAGTATTCAACTTTTACATAATGTTTAGAAGATTTTGATGCTTTAAATGAATTTTGAATTTTGGAGTAGAACTGTTGACCATGTTGTGTTTCTAGTCAAGTGCACATTTTGTAGAATTTAAGTAGAATTAAATATTCAGCATACAATTAAATTTTTATTCTTCTAAATGCGTAGAAATAGTTTATTTTACTTCTACTTTGAAACCGGTAAAATCTAAGAATAGTTTAGGAGAGTGTGTAGAAGTTTACTAGAGAGATATTTCGCGGTTCAAGAAAGAGATATTCTTTCTCGATGTCTAGAACTTGCCCTCTAGCTATTCTCAAGACTTTGCATAGGTTAAACTCTTAGCATAAATATGATTTAGGCACTTCTTTTGGCAAGTTTGAGCCTTTGCACCCTTACCTAACATTTTATTCTTGTTAAGTCAGTTTGAGCTTATACCCTTCCTTTTGTTTTAACTCCACCAACACGTTACCAAAGCCTAAAAAGCATCCTAATTATACACCTAAGACCGAGCTTGGAATTATATAAACAAAACCTGTTTATGAATGACTATGAGCCATTTTATTTTGGTGGCTAATTGAAAAAAAAAGTTATTTTATTTTCCATTCGTCCTCTAAAAAAGAGAAAAAAGAAAGAAAATAAGAAAAAAATAAGGAAAAAAATAAAATATAAAAAAATGATGAAAATAAATAGAGGAAGTTGAAAAATTGTTCAACATGTTATGAAAAAGAAACAAAGGAATTTAGGAATTGACGGAGTTCTACAATTTATTTATTTTGTGCAAGCTCTGATTAGGTTTTGGTGTGTCTACCCATCGTTTTTTACCTTTGATTTTTCAAACAAAAAACCGAAGCCAACATTTCAACCTAGTTAAGCCATACTGATTGTGCTTATAAGTTAAACTTGTGTTGTGGCGAGAGTGTGAAAGGGCAAGCCTATGGCCATCGACATTGATGGATTTCTTTGGAGGGTATCCCGATCTTCGATTTGTGCAATGTTATGTTAGTAAACACGCTACTTTCTCCCTAAAAGTGATTTTAAGATTTACCGGGTTTTCATTTTTGAAGTAAAATAATAAGTGAAAGCACATTTTAGAAAATTAAAAACTAATTTGTATGCTGAGTAGGTTTTTTTACAAAATAACTACGCGCATAGGCATAAGACTTCGCATTCTACTCCTTATGTTCAATTTTTGTTTCTAGCGTTAAAATTTTTCTACTCTCCATGAAAGGTTGTTTGCTCGGGACGAGCAAACGAGTAAGTATGGGGGTATTTAATAACTCTAATTTTATCCATATTTTTATATAATTTTTATTTAATAATTAATTAGTTTTAAATATATTCTACGATTTTATTATCTAATTTCCTTATTTTCTTATTTTAGGATCATTATGGGCTGCAAATATCAATATGGAGTCTACAGGATTGATCAGGAGACAAAGTTGGACAAATTCGAAAAAAATTGCAAAGTGCACGTCCACTTCCGGGGCGTGACCACAAGGTCATGGGTGTGACGTCTAGGCGTGACCCCGGCGCGTGCTCTAGAGCTCAATGCCACAATATTTAAAAGAACACGCCCATTGGTCACGGGCGTGACCATACTAACATGGGCGTGTCCGCCAGGCATGACACGGTGATGATGATCCAGAACTCCAATCCGCGTCGGATTAAAGTTACACGCCCTGACACGGGCGTGACATATTTGACAAGGGCGTGACGTCTAGTCGTGACATCCCGGCGTGCCAAATTAAAGACGCAGTTTCAAGATATGGCGGTTTTGCAAGACACGCCCTTGGTCACGGGCGTGACCATGGGCGTGACCCTTACAATGGCCGAAGTTATTCCCGCTGTTTCTGCTTCCCCCCGTTTTCAGTAACCGTCGAGACACGCCCTAGGTCACGGGCCTGACCTAAGAGAGTGACCCGCCAATTAACAATTTTTGGCGGTTTTGCGCCAACGTTCAGAAGACTTGAAGACGACGGTTCCTAACCCGACATGCCCTAGGTTATGGGCGTGACCCAGGGCGGGACCAACCATCAATTTTTCCTATAAATTGCAGACAACTTTAGATGCTCAGGAGTCAAAATTTGGGAGTTGGAGTCTTGTAGTTTGCTATTTTATTGCTGTATTTTCCATTTCTTAGCTTAGTTTTGCCTAAGTTTCAATTCAAGTTATTTTTTGATTATGTCTTCCCCTACCTTATCTTGTATTCCCCAAATGATGATGAGTAGCTAATTCTCATTTAGCGCTTGATCATGATGAAGCTTGGAATAAAATAAACTCTTCATTTTTTATATCAAATGTCTTGTTCTTAATTTTGCTCGCTTACGATTTATCTTTGATTTATATTTTGTCGAATTCATATTTCACGGATATGCTTTTCGATCCAAGATCCGTATCCTAAATGACTGAGAGGTTGTGGATAAGAGTAGATCACTCAAAGATAAAAGGAGTTGCATGCACTCCTCGAGAGAGGACAACATAAATCCTCCAGGTTGGAGTCAAATCCAAAAGAGTGGTTCACCGCCTAAAGCAAGCTTAAGGGTTTCGACTGGCTGAGATGTCTTAATCGATCAACCTAAGGTTAGTCAAAAGTATGAGCTCGAGAGAGATGATTTTGTTCTTAGGAACTTCCACGGTTGAGTGAGTAATTTAAGAACTTACAATGCTTTATTTTCAAGAAGGTTTATTTTAGTAAAAGTGGATTCTAGATCAAGTGCTTGCTTCCCCAAAATCGAACTCCTCTTTCTTAGTATAATGTTTCTTTTTCCATTTTAAACAAAAACCAACTTTCCGTCCAATAAGATAATAGCTCTTTCTTGTGAGTACAAGTACTCGACAAGCCCTGAGTCGATATGCAACACTTGATTCTATACTCCGAAGCATAGGTATACTTGCCTCATCGATTGGAAACACGCATTAGCGTGGAGAAAATAATCATCAATTTCGTGCACGGATTGCCTCGCTCCCACTTTGGGAATGACTCGATATGGGTCATTGTCGATAGAATAACCAAGGTTGCTCGGTTTATATCAATTAGGAAGGACAACCTAGTTGTTGTTTTGGTGACGTTGTTTGTGGAACAGTTGCCCAGATACCATGGTATCCCCAGGATGATTGTCTCGGATCGTGACGGTCGGCTCACTTCTAGGGAGTGGAGAGCGGTGCAGGCGTACTTGGGTTCTCAGCTTGACTTTAACACTACTTTCCATCCGCAGACCGATGGCCAGACAGAGCGAACCAACTGGACTATGGAGGATCTGCTGCGTCTATATATCCTGGATACAGGGAAACCATAGGAGAGACTGGTTCCCCTGATTGAATTCTCCTACAACAACAGTCACTAGGCGAGTATTGGGATGGTACCATATGAGGCTCTATATGGTAGGAAGTGACAAACACCACTTTCTTGGGTCCAGGATGAGGACCCTAGGGCACTTGGGTCGGACTATATTATGGATACAGATGCTCAGATATGGCCGATCAGGGATCGGATGCTGGAGGCCGAAAGTAGGCAGGCCAAGTACTACGATGCGAGGCATCAGACGGTGGATTTTCAGGTGGGGGACATGATTTTCTTGAAGATACGTCCGGCGCATAGTATCTCGCGGGTGCGGAGGCACAAAAAGCTCAGCCCTCGATTTATGCGATCATACTTTATCTTGGAGCAGATTGGTCCTTTGGCTTACAGTTTGGAGCCGCCGCCAGAGTTAGGGGTTTTGCTCGCTTCGGAGAGCTCTCCTTCGGCTAGAGCAACATATTACTACTACAGTAGGCTCAGTAGCACTGATAGATCAATTCGTTTAGAGCCAGTTCGGATCGATGATACATCGACTCGAGTACTATAGAAGAAGAGTGTTCCCTTATTCAAGGTGTTGTGGTCCAACCACGGACGGGAGGAGCTCACCTGGGAGCCGATGGATCTGATGCATGAACGGTACCCGGAGTTTTTCGTCTCAGGTACCTTTTAATTATGTTTAAAGTCCTTAAAATTCTTGTGCATACAAACCCCGTAGACTTGTACTTGAATTTCGGGGACGAAATTATTTTTTTGTTTATTGGGATTTGTAACATCTCATTTCGTGCTAGGCCCCTTGAACACGTTTTGACACAATAAAATTGACTCAATCTCGGGAAAGGTCGAATGGGTCGAGTGAACACGATGCCACTCGACGAATTTAACTTATAAAATACTCGGGAAACTTTAGGCGTCGAGTGATCTCAACACCATTTGACGAAGCATCGAGTGAACTCGACACCACTCAATGTGGTGTTGAGTGGTCTCGATGCCTTTTTACTTAGACGTTGCGGGATGCTGACGGCGTTGAGTGGTGTCGACACCACTCAATGACTTGACTTAAGATTGCTGGCGGCGTTGAGTGGTGTCAACACCACTCAACACAACGTTGAGTGGTGTCGACACCACTCAACGCTTTTGTACTTGGAGTTTGCTGGCGGCGTTGAGTGGTGTCAATACCACTCAACGCAGCATTGAGTGGTGTTGACAACACTCAACGCCTTGACTTATAATTGTTAGCGGTGTTGAGTGGTTTCAACACCACTCAATGCGGCGTTGAGTGGTGTCGACACCACTCAATGCCTTGACTTAAGTTTGCTGGTGGCATTGAGTGTTGTCAACACCACTCAAAGCGGCTTTGAGTGGTGTCGATGCCACTCATCGCCTTGACTTAAGATTGCTGGCGGCATTGAGTGGTGTCAATACCACTCAACGCGGCATTGAGTGGTGTCGACACTGCTCAACGCTTTTGTATTTGGAATTTTTCAGTTAAAAAAATTATGTTCATCGGTTCACTTGTATATGAGCTGAACCGGATTCAGGATAAAACAGTTATGAGACATTTATCTCTACAGTAAAACTATATAAACTATTCATCATTTCAAGAAAACATATTTATGGCGATGATTGACGGTAAAATATATGGCTGACACGTGGCGGCATGGGGGAGAATCATGCCCAATGACGGCCGACCATGCCCCGCATGCTCTGAAACTCCTCTTAAGTCAAAGCCATTAAACCAGCTAGCCTCACATCCATTACACCCCATCATCACCTTCAGTGAACACAAAGGAGCAGAGGATTAGCCGGAGGAATCAATAACGAGCTAGCTGGCCGGAGCAAGGGTCGGCCATGGCCCATCACCACCAAACTCGTCGTCAAACTCGTCTAAGGGTCCATTTCTCCTCCCCTTCTTCTATGCTAGATGCCTAGCTCTTTTAGGAGAGATATTAAACTCAAATGAGCTTGATGACATGTGAGAGGAAGCATGCCGGGCATTTCTCCTTGCTCGAGTTCGCCGGAGGAGCCACCTCCGGCGGCCATGCCGCCGGGAAACCCAAGCCACGACCTCAATGGAGGTGTCAGTGCAATCGCTGATGGTGGTGGAGGCCAGAAGGCCGGGAAATTCAAGATCTAGCTGGTCCAGGTTGGGGCAATCTGGACCGTAGGCTCGTTGGAGAAGATGAACTGATGCCCTTGAATTTTATGGAATAATAAAAAGTCTATTTTATATCCCAGTTTATATAGTCACAGTGTATAAATTATTTAGGCCTCTTAGAGGCATTTTTAGAAATGATGCCCAACATGAGAAAGGTAGATATAAGTCTTACCTTTAATTTGACACCTAAAACTTCAAATACAGAGCAATATTGTTCCATGTAGGGCCATTCTACTAAGACTGGTCCTAGGTTAGGGCAAATGTTTAAATCAGTGCCAAAGCCAAACCATAAGTCCACATGTCATGAAATTTTGGACATGCATGTATTTATGCCAGACTTAGGTCTAGTCCAAAAATAATACTTTTTGGGATGTATTTTTATATAGTTTTAGTAGAAACATTATTTATTAAATAAATGGAATATAGGGAGATTCTCTCTTCCAAATGACTTTAAATTTGGGTGGCATGGCCATTGGGTCATGATATAACCATGGTAAAAGTTTCAGGCCATTTGGACCTCTGTATATTGGGGAAATCCAACATGCATGGTGGAGGTAGATATGTAAATATATGGCGCCAAAATGTAAAAATAAGAAGTTAGCCCATTTGGCCCAATGAGTGAGTGTCCTTGGGATTTTAGACAAAGGCTTATAGGGATAAATTACACCTCCTTTGGAAGGAGTGGTATTTTTTGGAACAAAAATCTCATTATTTTGAATTAATAGAAAATAAGATTTTTTAGAAATAAAAATGAGATATAGGCCTACTGACCTTGTAAAATTATAAAATTTTGATACATACCCTAATAGGACATTTTACATCTCTGAAAAAAGTTATAAGCCTATTTGATGATTATATCTTGTGTATATGGTAGATTTACAATTTTACTCTTTGGGAAAATTAATTTAACAGTAAGGAAAATTACTGTTGAAAATTATGGAAAAATTTATAGCATCCTATTTCTGTGATGAAAATCCAGTATAATTATTTGATAATTTTTGGATGATTATATATGTTGAAAACCCCAGTAGTGGCATTTTTGTAAAGATGTCCATATGAAATTATGTTAGGCCAAATCACTGACTAAGATCATGAATTTCTGGCCTGAGTATTGTTATATGAATTTTGATCACCAGTAATTATCTAGGAATTTTTGGTTGTATATTTTAAGTACTTCATTTGAAAAATGGATTATTTATGCATTTAATCATAAATTGAAAATATATGAAAATTCAAATTGGAAAATCATGATTTTTGATGAACAGACATTTTTAACATAGATGAACCTCAAATAATTTATTTAGACATAATGGACCACTGGTTAGAGTAGTTCATGTTCAAAGTGACTTAGGTCACTTAATTAATTAATTTAAACTATGGTCCAAAATAATTAGAAAGATAATGAAATTCTGAATGATCAATATTACATGCATGACAAACCCATGATAAATAATTAGGGGAATTTGGCCCAAGGAAATGGAAGACACTTCGTTTGAGCTGGAATTAGGTCATGAGTTGCCCTTAGATAAGTAACACATAACACTAAGACCCACAGGGGATATGATAGGAAGTTGGATTGAGAAGCGTATTGGAAGTTGGAACCCTGTTTGGTTTCAAGTTGTAATGAGTGTTAGAGTGCAAAGACCAAGGAAAGTAATTAGAACGGAGACCGGAGGAAGACCGCCGTTCTCCCAATAATACATCAAGTCATCAGATTCATTAAAGAGAAACATTGATAGTTGGTTATTAATAATGGGTAAACACTAATAAAAGTAAGTGTTCTTGAGAAAGGGAGCTTTGGGCTTCAGCCCATCATAGTTCATAGTGCCCTGAAAGCCCTTCACCGGGTATACCCTGTGTCACAACCCGCATTTTCTCAACGATAAAATCGTATCAGAGCAAGAGAAAACACGTGCCGTGATGCCACGCCGTGCAGGGGATAACTGCACGCGCTCAGGCAAAACTCCAGACCTTAGATTTAAGGAAAATCGTTGATTAATTATGAAAGAAAAGCAGTTATATTGATTGGCCGTATCCCTCGGCACGGTGGATCAGCTAGTCCACAATTAAAAGTATAAGTATACGCAGCAGAAAATAGTTTGGTTCAATTAAGTTGACACCCTAGTGAGCATAAGTGTCCCCGAGGGGCAACTCATGGTATGCACAACTCTAATGTGAATATAATAGATATAAAAAAAAGGGTAGTCTTTTACGCTAAGGAAATATAGTGACTTTGTTTTATAATTATGCTATGTATGATATACATATAATAATGCTTTTAGGGTTAAAAAATATCTAACATGCAACCTAGCAAAAATCCTTCCCAGAAGCAAGTAAACAACCACTAAAAGGCAAAAACAGCAGTTTAAGTTCATACCCAGCATCGCAAGAAGCCACCAGTGGGCGCCAACAACCTGACACGAACCCACTGGTGAGTATGTATGTCTATACAGAAAAGTAAAGAACTACCTCACAAAATCGGGATCAGCTGTCTCAGCTACCCAAGAGGCCACAAGCCAGCCCCACCAAAAGAACTAGCCGCTGAACCGGCTACAACCTGGACCTGAGGCATTCAAGAAAAGAACACCTCAGCAAGGAAATAATCAAAAGTGTAAATAAAACATTAGAGTTAAGAGCAAAAAGAAGGGTTTACCAACCCGACAACAAGCTGCTATAAGCAAAAGAAAGAGCATGACAGTAAGAAAAGAGCACTGTCTAAAGCACAGCAAAGCACACCAGGTGCGAGCAATAAAAGCAACATGCTCAACGAAAGAGTCTACCATTCCTAATACGTGGGTAAGTGGCAGTGGTCAAAAAAAACATGGATCTGAATTCATAACCAGAATCAGATTCAAAAAGGGCTAAGGGGTCGCCAGTGGCAGCTTTAGGGTCCCACACCAACCCAAACCAGGGCAAACAGGTCGTGGCCACAGCTCTCCACATCAAAATCCACCCCTCTTAGAGGCCACTAAACATTGCACCACCTGCCACAACCCAAGAGACGGCAAGCAAAAATTTGCCGAACACCCAATACCACCCCCTAAAGGAAGGGAAAAGTCACACTAACAATCCTAAGGTACACCTGAACTCAAGACAGAAAAAGTCGAGCCCACTCGACGCAGCGTTGAGTAAACTCCACTCACCTGACGCCAGAAAAAAATACTTAGCCGCAAGTTCTAAGCTAGGTGACGGCGTTGAGTGAGCCGAGCTCACTCGACGCTGTCAGCGCTTTCCACTTAGGGTAAACGTAAGTCTCGTTAAAAATCGCAGCCTAAGCTCTCTCATTGCGAGCAAGCAGAGAGTTGGCAATCTAATCCCAACCCTCCGTTCCGTCCTAACTACTCGGGACTATCGCAACCAAACCTGAACCACCTCTACCGCAGCCTCACCCTAACTCTAGCTACCCACTGAACACCAAACCTCCGACAAAAGAGAACATGATTAAAATTCCAGAAAGAAAAAAATAAAGGATCAGCACTTGATTAAAAGCTTGATGAAAATAATTCAACCTGCTGCCCTAGGGAGGAAAAACAAGGT
The DNA here is from genome assembly GCA_039583875.1 of Platanthera guangdongensis. Classification (NCBI taxonomy): domain Eukaryota; kingdom Viridiplantae; phylum Streptophyta; class Magnoliopsida; order Asparagales; family Orchidaceae; genus Platanthera; species Platanthera guangdongensis. Next base: position 45,865,102 of record CM077164.1, read on the forward strand.
GAACAGAGCTTATGCACAAGAAATAAAAACAGATCATAGGTTGGAAAATAAATTTGGCAAGGGCAAGGGGCCACTTGCCTCTACCTCTTCGGAAAAACAAACAACAGCCGCACCACGGCTTGGCTCCGGCGGCAAGATCGGCCACCTAGAAGACCAAAGCTGAAACTTGAGGGAAGAAAGAAATCAGATATTTAGAAATTCCTGGAATCGAACCCTAAATCAAGAAAAACTTACATGGAAGGGAAGATCTAGCCGAGAGCAAGCCGAATCCGCTAACACATGAGAAAAATGGGCTCTAACCTTCCCGAAATCGCCAGCCAAAACAACCACTGCCTCCTCTCAAAACCCTTCCGCTGGAAGCTCTCCAGACTCGGGAACGATGAAAAAAAAAATGAGGAGGAAAAACAGTTCACGGCAACAAAAGACGATTTCAGGAAAAAAAGTACGGAACACGCCCAAGACACGCCCGTGACACGGCCCGACACGCCCGTGTCACGGGGCGTGTACTCACACGCTCGACGAACGTCGATCTCTACTCGACGAAAACACGGGACACGCCCCCCAGACACGCCCGTGACACGGCCCGACACGCCCGTGTCACGGGGCGTGTACTCACACACCTACCCCACTCGACGACCGTCGATCTCAGCTCGACGAAACAGGTGACATGCCCTATGACACGCCCGTGTCACAGGCCGTGTACCAACTCGAACACCGCCCGACGATCGTGGAGCGCCGATCGTCGAACAGAGAGACACGCCCCAAGGTCACGCCCGTGTTCGACACGACACGCCCGTGACAGGGCCGTGTTCTCACTAAACACCACCTGACGACCATCGAGCGCAGCTCGACGAACCGAAGGGGGACACGCCCGTGACACGCCCGTGTCACGGCCGTGTACCTATAAAAAAACCCCGTCGACCAAAAATTCGTCGACCGGAGAAACGGGAGCTCTGCCCGAGCACGACACGCCCTGGGTCACGGGCGTGACCAAGGCCGTGTCACCCAAACTTACACAGAAAAAAGAAACCTGCAAATACCTAGCCAACAAGAAACAAGGCACCTGCCTACAAGCTCAGCCACAACGGCCACACACTGCACAGCAAACATTACAAACATGCAGCTAACAAAACAACGCCGAAACAACGCGAAGGCAAACGATCTCGGATTTCGACCAAAACTCGCACCGTAGCTAAACAACCAAGCCATGAAAACAACGGCGAGGTCGAAAACAACATCCGACGATCGAACACTCGGGCTAACACCTCCCGAAGCCAAAACGCAAGCATTTCCCTAAGAGGCCCAACCGAGTCACCAAAACAGACTCCGGCTAGCTGGGGAAACTTGCCAATTGGCTACAACCAGGCTACACAAGGAACCTACAGAGCTAGGACCGCGCTCTACAACGGCGAAGGGCCGGAAATGCGTCATCGTAACGTCAATCCAAAATCAAACAAAACACAGAAAAACCGGGGGCGTTACAGCCACTCCCCCTAAAAGAAAGTTTCGCCTCGAAACTTTACTCACAACACTCCTATGACGAAGGAGAGAGAAAGAGCCAGGAAAGGACTATATAATCATAAATAAAACAAAACATACCAGGCACAAGCTCAGGAAAACAGATGAGGGTGAGCCTCCCTCATAGCCGACTCCAACTCCCAAGTCGCGCTTTCTACACCCTGATTCCTCCATAAAACTTTAACCATCGGAATAGACTTCTTCCGCAGTGCACGAACCTGAGAATCTAGAATGCGGACAGGCACCTCCACATAAGAAAGATTCGGCTCCAACTGAGGTATAGAATCCAAAACCTGCCTGTCATTCATCACACATTTCCGCAGCTGACTGACGTGGAAGACGTTATGCACGCCAGGGAAATTTACGGGCAACGCCAGTCTATAAGCTGATATCCCAATCCGCTCAACAATCGGAAACGGCCCCACGAACCTCGGGTCCAACATCCTGTTCTTGCCAAAATGCTTGACTCCGATCAACGGGGAGACCTTTAAGAACACTGTGTCCCCCACCAAAAATTCCAAATCCGATCTACGCCGATTGGCATTTTTCTCATATCTCTCTTGGGCTATACGAAGCTTTTCCCGAATAAGCTTCACAGCAGTTTCCATCTCCTCGAGTGCTTCTGGACCCAACAAAGGTCTCTCGCCAACCTCAGCCCAAAACAAGGGAGTCCTGCAGCGCCTCCCATACAAAGCTTCAAAAGGAGCCATTTGCAAGCTTTCTTGATAACTGTTATTATACGCAAATTCCATAAGCCGCAAGCGCTCATCCCACGCTCCTCCGTGCTCCAGAACATAGCATCGGATCATATCTTCCACAATCTGATTTACTCGCTCCATCTGACCATTGGTCTGGGGATGATAGGCTGTGGAATATCTCAAATCTGTGCCCAACCCTTCTTGAAGGCTCTTCCAAAAACGAGACGTAAACCTGGAGTCTCGATCTGATATGATACTCACGGGTACACCATGCAATCTAATAACCTCATCCAAATACAGCTCGGCTATCTTCCTCATCGGATAATCGATCTTAAATGGTACGAAGTGAGCACTCTTCGTCAATCTGTCTACGATCACCCAAACTGAATCATGCCCTTTAGGAGATCTCGGTAAGCCTGTAATGAAATCCATCGAGATACTCTCCCACTTCCACATCGGAATCTCTAAGGGAGTTAGCTTGCCACCAGGCCGTCCATGGTCGGCCTTCACACGCCTGCAAGTGAAGCACTCAGAAACAAATCTGGCTATGTCCTTCTTCATCCCATACCACCACGCAATCTGCTTTAAATCATGGTACATTTTGGTAGACCCTGGATGGTAGGCAACACTAGATCCGTGGGCTTCTCTGCACACCATATTCCGGATATCCCCAACCGCGGGAATACAAAACCTGCCACGAAACTTCAAGGTACCCGCATCATCTATAGAGAAATCTGGTAATTCACTTTTTTCAGCTCGAAGGTACAAATGCAAAAGATCGGGATCATCTTTCTGATGCAGTCGCGTAAGCGCAATCCACGAAGGTTCTGCCACTGCCAAGCTACTCTACGAATCGCAGCTTCCAACAGAAATGTCCATCAAAAGAAACTCTTCCACAAGACGCTCGGCGGAGAGATTGAAAATCTTTCCTGACTTCCGACTTAGGGCATCGGCCACCACATTCGCCTTACCCGGATGGTACTGGATTTCAACATCATAGTCGGCCACGTACTCCAACCACCGCCGTTGGCGCAGATTCAACTCTTTTTGAGTGAAGACATACTTCAAACTCTTATGATCCGTGAAAATCTTGCACTGCGCGCCATACAGCAAATGCCTCCACAATTTCAACGCATAGATCACAGCTGCAAACTCCAGGTCATGCGTAGGGTAATTCCTCTCATGAGTCTTTAGCTGCCTCGACCCGTACGCAATCACCTTCCCGCCCTGCATCAAAACGCAGCCCAGTCCGACGTGCGACGCGTCCACATATATATCATACTCACTATCTTCAGTAGGCAAAGACAAAACTGGAGCGGAACATAACCTTCTTTTTAATTCCTCAAAAGCCTCCTCACACTTACTATCCCATATAAAGGCTGCATTCTTCTGCGTCAACCTGGTCAACGACGCAGACAAAGTAGAGAATCCCTCTACGAATCTCCTATAATATCCAGCCAAGCCCAAGAAACTTCTGATCTCTTTGGGAGTAACAGGCCTCGCCCATTCCATAACAGCAGCGATCTTTTCTGGGTCCACCGATATTCCCTCCTTATTCACCACGTGGCCGAGAAAAGAGACTTGAGGCAACCAAAATTCGCATTTGCTCAGCTTGGCGTATAGCTTATGGTCTCTCAGAGTCGCCAAGACCAGACGCAAATGCCGATCATGCTCCTCCGCATTCTTAGAATATACCAAAACGTCATCTATAAAGACAATCACAGACTTATCCAGAAAATCCTTGAAAACTCTATTCATCAGATCCATAAAAGCTGAGGGCGCATTAGTCAAACCAAATGACATAACTAAAAACTCAAAATGCCCATGACGAGAGCGGAACGCCGTCCGCGGAACATCTGACTCCCGAATCCTCAACTGGTGATAGCCCGATCGAAGATCTATCTTGGAAAACACGGCACTACCACGCAGTTGGTCAAACAGATCGTCAATCCGAGGCAAAGGGTACCTGTTCTTAATAGTAACCTTGTTCAGTTCTCTATAGTCGATGCATAGCCTCATCGACCCATCCTTCTTTTTAACGAACAGCACTGGAGCACCCCATGGTGAAGAACTCGGCCTAATGAACCCTTTTGCCAACATCTCATCCAGCTGAATTCGCAACTCTTCCAGCTCTCGCGGGGCCATCCGGTACGGCGCCTTGGCGATAGGACGCGTGCCTGGCTCCAAATCTATAGCAAACTCGACATCTCGATCGGGTGGAAGACCGGGAAGATCATCAGGAAACACATCGGAGAAGTCACACACCACAGGGATCTCTTGCAAACACGGCACTCTAACAGCAGCCCCTACCAGGGAGACCACAAAGGCAGAACAACCAGAATCAAGCAACTTCCGAGCACGCACCGCAGAAATGACTGGAGACTCCTGGAGAGAATACCCAAAAATGCTCCCTGGCTGACCGTTGTCCTTGACGAAGTCCAAGCGCTTACCCTTGCACTGGATCACAGCATCGTACCTTGACAACCAGTCCATGCCCAAGATAACATCGAAGTCCTCCAGGTCAATCACCTTCAGATCTGCCTTGGCTAGAAAATCCCCCAACAAGATAGGACAATCAAGGACACCCAGGTCCGTAACCACAGAGTCACCGGAGGGGAACTTAACGCAAAAGGCACCACCAACATGATCTAGGCCCAAACTGAACCGCTCCATGAAGGCTCTAGCCACAAACGAGTGGGTAGCGCCTGAATCGAAGAGAACACGCGCCCAGCGGTTCTTTACCTTAAATCGTCCTACAAATAGCGCACGCATATAAGGAAACAAACGCTAAAACGAAAACTACAACCATAAAGGGAGCATAACGAAACGACTGAGGAGAAATCAAACCTGAGATAACCTGGGTCGAAGTCTGTGCTTCGTCTGCCGAAAGCACATTCAGCTTCCCCTTTCCTCTATCCAATTGCTGAGGCAGTGGCAAAGCCTGGAGGGGTACTGGCTGCAGAATAGGCTGGGTCTGTCGGCACTTTGTCTTGAGATGACCCTTCTGCCCACACTGAAAACAGACTTTATCTTTCAACCAGCAACGGGCAGCCTCATGCCCCTTCCTTCCACACCAGGCACACACCAAGTCTCCTCTGGGAGCACCCTGAATTGCGTGTACCTGATCCTTCTTCTGCGCTCCAAACCTTTTGAAACACTTCTCAAAGGGGTGGCCTGGTCGGCCACAGAAACTACAAACCTCCTTGCTCTTCTTCCTCGAGACCGCATCGGGTTCCTGAGGGCTCTTCCCTCCACCGGACTTTCGCTTATCCTTCCACAACTGCTGACCTCTATTCTTGGCATTCTCAATGGCCTCAACCCTCAAGGCAGCTTCGACCACGCTGGCATAACTGACTGCGCCGTAGGCATTCGCTAACTGCTGAATATCGCTCCTTAGTCCACCCAGAAATCGCTTAACTCGGTCTGCTTCAACGCTCACCAGACCAGGAGCAAACCGGCTCAACTTACTAAACTCAATCTCATACTCACTGACCGTGAGTTTCCTCTGCTTCAAATGGAGAAAGTCATTCATCAGCCGGTCCCTCTCAACTGAAGGCAAAAACTTACTCAACAGCATCCCTTTAAATGACTCCCAAGAGCATCCTGCCACCAAGCTCTCCTTCTCCCTCAACCACCAATTCTTTGCTAAGCCCTTGAGCTGGTAGGCAGCGAGCATCACTCTCTGATCATCAGTAATCCCCGAATAAGAGAACATCTCCTCAATAGTAATCAGCCACTCATCCAAAATCATGAAATCTGCTTGCCCATCATAAGTAGGGGGTCTCAGTCGCTGAAACTGGGATATAAACGCCATCTCCGGAGGCACCACAACCAAAGGCACGGGAGGAGCAGGAGGGGCAGGAACAACTACCCCCTCAGCGGGGTCCGGAACTCTCGGGGCCTGTCCCGCCACCACTGCTACTAGGTACTGAATCTGAGCCTGCATAGCCACCACCTGCCTCGATAGGGTCTCATTACTCTGCCGCAGGTTTTCTACCAACGCCTCGCTCTGCGCTCCTGACATCTCACCCTCGGATTGGGGGGTCGACCTCGTTGCAGGACGTCTCGCCATCCTAAAATCGCACAAGCTTTAGACGAAACTTAGCCCAACAGCTAGAACAAAACTACCCGGTACAGACAAACACACTTAAATATGAACTTCAACTGCAAAACTTGCTTTGGGAGTTGTTTTATCATGATGATGTTATGCTTAACCTAAGATGGTTCACCACCATCATACTAACTCATGTGCCTAAACCATGAATGCATGTATTTGTATTCTCTTTGACTCAAAACCATGTGTGTACATATGTCATCCTGCAAATCTTTAGCTTGACACGTTGTGCTTATGAAATGTTATACTATGCATGATATGCTATGCATTCTAAAAAAAAGGCCTTAATGCATGCCATGGGCGACGTACACATGAAAATGTTATGCATCCCATACTACATAACATTCCCATGCAACGAAAAAAGAAAACGTGCTAGCCGCATTCATGTGGTGAGGTTATGCATCCCATACTACATAACCCTCACATGTTGCCTCCTATGGTGGATCCATATACAAACACATATTATGCATCCCATACTACATAATATGCCCCATATACTTCTTTATGCTCATGAGTGTAGTGTTCGTGCTTTAGCCAAGACGTGCTGATGACATATCGGTGTGTGTATGGTATGACGCTAACCACTAATGCAATCAAGGGGAAAGGTTGCCCGACCATTTGTCAAGCAACCTGGCTCTGATACCAACTGTCACAACCCGCATTTTCTCAACGATAAAATCGTATCAGAGCAAGAGAAAACACGTGCCGTGATGCCACGCCGTGCAGGGGATAACTGCACGCGCTCAGGCAAAACTCCAGACCTTAGATTTAAGGAAAATCGTTGATTAATTATGAAAGAAAAGCAGTTATATTGATTGGCCGTATCCCTCGGCACGGTGGATCAGCTAGTCCACAATTAAAAGTATAAGTATACGCAGCAGAAAATAGTTTGGTTCAATTAAGTTGACACCCTAGTGAGCATAAGTGTCCCCGAGGGGCAACTCATGGTATGCACAACTCTAATGTGAATATAATAGATATAAAAAAAAGGGTAGTCTTTTACGCTAAGGAAATATAGTGACTTTGTTTTATAATTATGCTATGCATGATATACATATAATAATGCTTTTAGGGTTAAAAAATATCTAACATGCAACCTAGCAAAAACCTTCCCAGAAGCAAGTAAACAACCACTAAAAGGCAAAAACAGCAGTTTAAGTTCATACCCAGCATCGCAAGAAGCCACCAGTGGGCGCCAACAACCTGACACGAACCCACTGGTGAGTATGTATGTCTATACAGAAAAGTAAAGAACTACCTCACAAAATCGGGATCAGCTGTCTCAGCTACCCAAGAGGCCACAAGCCAGCCCCACCAAAAGAACTAGCCGCTGAACCGGCTACAACCTGGACCTGAGGCATTCAAGAAAAGAACACCTCAGCAAGGAAATAATCAAAAGTGTAAATAAAACATTAGAGTTAAGAGCAAAAAGAAGGGTTTACCAACCCGACAACAAGCTGCTATAAGCAAAAGAAAGAGCATGACAGTAAGAAAAGAGCACTGTCTAAAGCACAGCAAAGCACACCAGGTGCGAGCAATAAAAGCAACATGCTCAACGAAAGAGTCTACCATTCCTAATACGTGGGTAAGTGGCAGTGGTCAAAAAAAACATGGATCTGAATTCATAACCAGAATCAGATTCAAAAAGGGCTAAGGGGTCGCCAGTGGCAGCTTTAGGGTCCCACACCAACCCAAACCAGGGCAAACAGGTCGTGGCCACAGCTCTCCACATCAAAATCCACCCCTCTTAGAGGCCACTAAACATTGCACCACCTGCCACAACCCAAGAGACGGCAAGCAAAAATTTGCCGAACACCCAATACCACCCCCTAAAGGAAGGGAAAAGTCACACTAACAATCCTAAGGTACACCTGAACTCAAGACAGAAAAAGTCGAGCCCACTCGACGCAGCGTTGAGTAAACTCCACTCACCTGACGCCAGAAAAAAATACTTAGCCGCAAGTTCTAAGCTAGGTGACGGCGTTGAGTGAGCCGAGCTCACTCGACGCTGTCAGCGCTTTCCACTTAGGGTAAACGTAAGTCTCGTTAAAAATCGCAGCCTAAGCTCTCTCATTGCGAGCAAGCAGAGAGTTGGCAATCTAATCCCAACCCTCCGTTCCGTCCTAACTACTCGGGACTATCGCAACCAAACCTGAACCACCTCTACCGCAGCCTCACCCTAACTCTAGCTACCCACTGAACACCAAACCTCCGACAAAAGAGAACATGATTAAAATTCCAGAAAGAAAAAAATAAAGGATCAGCACTTGATTAAAAGCTTGATGAAAATAATTCAACCTGCTGCCCTAGGGAGGAAAAACAAGGTGAACAGAGCTTATGCACAAGAAATAAAAACAGATCATAGGTTGGAAAATAAATTTGGCAAGGGCAAGGGGCCACTTGCCTCTACCTCTTCGGAAAAACAAACAACAGCCGCACCACGGCTTGGCTCCGGCGGCAAGATCGGCCACCTAGAAGATCATAGCTGAAACTTGAGGGAAGAAAGAAATCAGATATTTAGAAATTCCTGGAATCGAACCCTAAATCAAGAAAAACTTACATGGAAGGGAAGATCTAGCCGAGAGCAAGCCGAATCCACTAACACATTAGAAAAACGGGCTCTAACCTTCCCGAAATCGCCGACCAAAACAACCACCGCCTCCTCTCAAAACCCTTCCGCTGGAAGCTCTCCAGACTCGGGAACGATGAAAAAAAAATGAGGAGGAAAAACAGTTCACGGCAACAAAAGACGATTTCAGGAAAAAAAGTACGGAACACGCCCAAGACATGCCCGTGACACGGCCCGACACGCCCGTGTCACGGGGCGTGTACTCACATGCTCGACGAACGTCGATCTCTACTCGACGAAAACACGGGACACGCCCCCCAGACACGCCCGTGACACGGCCCGACACGCCCGTGTCACGGGGCGTGTACTCACACACCTACCCCACTCGACGACCGTCGATCTCAGCTCGACGAAACAGGTGACATGCCCTATGACACGCCCGTGTCACAGGCCGTGTACCAACTCGAACACCGCCCGACGATCGTGGAGCGCCGATCGTCGAACAGAGAGACACGCCCCAAGGTCACGCCCGTGTTCGACACGACACGCCCGTGACAGGGCCGTGTTCTCACTAAACACCGCCTGACGACCATCGAGCGCAGCTCGACGAACCGAAGGGGGACACGCCCGTGAAACACCCGTGTCACGGCCGTGTACCTACAAAAAAACCCCGTCGACCAAAAATTCGTCGACCGGAGAAACGGGAGCTCTGCCCGAGCACGATACGCCCTGGGTCACGGGCGTGACCAAGGCCGTGTCACCCAAACTTACACAGAAAAAAGAAACCTGCAAATACCTAGCCAACAAGAAACAAGGCACCTGCCTACAAGCTCAGCCACAACGGCCACACACTGCACAGCAAACATTACAAACATGCAGCTAACAAAACAACGCCGAAATGACGCGAAGGCAAACGATCTCGGATTTCGACCAAAACTCGCACCGTAGCTAAACAACCAAGCCACGAAAACAACGGCGAGGTCGAAAACAACATCCGACGATCGAACACTCGGGCTAACACCTCCCGAAGCCAAAACGCAAGCATTTCCCTAAGAGGCCCAACCGAGTCACCAAAACAGACTCCGGCTAGCTGGGGAAACTTGCCAACTGGCTACAACCAGGCTACACAAGGAACCCACAGAGCTAGGACCGCGCTCTACAACGGCGAAGGGCCGGAAATGCGTCATCGTAACGCCAATCCAAAATCAAACAAAACACAGAAAAACCGGGGGCGTTACACCCTGGGCAGTCCAAGAACTAACCATAAGTTGTTATGCCTAATAAGCATTAGACAAGACTAGTCTAATAGGTTAAGGGAATGATGTAACAATCTCACCTGTATAGGGTTGGAGGTTATAGGATGGGTTTTGTCCTATAAGCTGGAGGCTTGGTTGTTTGGATACAGGACTGGTTTGTCCTGCGAACTGGAGGCTCAGTTGTTTGGATACAGGATGGGTTTTGTCCTTCGAGCTGGAGGCTTGGTTGTTTGGATACAGGACAAGTTTTGTCTAGTGAGCTGGAGGCTCAGGTTGGAAAAAATTGAATGTGCAAAAAACATATTAGTGGCGGGTCAAGCAGTACTAGGCCAATCGTCATACTGATGGCAGTACGGTGACTCGAGTGAGGTGTGAGGGTTTGAGGGGCCAGTAGGTTGTTTATAATGCGGTCTGAAGGACAATCCCCAAAAACGCACACCCTGTTAAAATTTGTGAAGTGAAAGTGGGTGATGTACAGGTCGGGAGGTCTGAGCGGCCTGAGCGGTCTGAGTCTGCGACCTGGGCGGACTACTAGTTACGGCCTGGGAGACCTGGCTTGGTCTTGGTGGCTTGGCTGTTCTTGAGGAGCGGCCTGAGCGGACTGTGTTGGCCATTTGTTGGCGGTGCTCAGCTTGTTCTGCGGCCTTGCATGTAGCCAGCTCTTGTGGTAACCGGGCGGATTGGAAGTTGTATCCGCGGTGTGTTGGCGGACTCGTGTTTTGGCATCCGCGGAGTCCGCATTTGTGGACTGGCTTTGGAGATAGGTTTTTGTTCTTGCCGACCTCTCCATGTTGCAATGGATATTATTCATCCTTGTGGCGGACTGTCCTGCTGTTTGGTGGTTTGGGTCTTCTGTGTCCTCCATGCTCGCGCCAGTTGCTTGTTGGGCTGTTGGACTTGGTCATTTTCTGTGACAAGATCCATGGTGTCCGCAGAGTCCGTTGTTGACTGGGCGGACTGCCTGTTGGTCGTGGACTTATGGCAGGCTGTGGAATTGTTGTCGAGCTGTGCAGGCTGCCTCTTTGTCTGCGTATAGCATGCAAACTGATGCAACATTAGTTGTTGTTATGTCCACGTGTTGTGGTGTATTGCGTACTGATGCAGCATTAGTTGCGGTGTGTCCGCATGCTGTGTTGAGTGGCAGTCTGGTGCTATGCTTGCGTTGGGAGGGCTAGCGCTGTGCCTGTGTTGTGCGGGCTGGCAATGTGTCCGCATATTGGCGGACTATCTTTGACCTGGCGCCTGGAAGTTTGAAGTTTGGCCAAGTCCATGCGGACTTGGCGGTCTGGGTTGTGTTAGCACGCAAGCTGGGGTGGTGACTCTATTCACTAGGGTGGTGACAACACTCCTCACCTCACCTATAAATAGACCCCCCGACACATCTACAGTAACTGAGTGAACAGTAAGTGACGGCTTGGTTAATTGTTGCGGTCTGGTTTTTTCTGTCCGCGCGGGTTGAGCAGAGATAATAGTTTGTTGTTTGCAGGTTGCATGGCTAACACTGAGGGGCCAGGAGTTTGGCTTGACTGCGGTCAGCATCAGTGAAGTTTGCGGTCTCAATCAGCGATTTCAGCAGGTCGTTTCTGCGGCTTGTCAGTTTTCTCTCCTTCAACATTTCCAAGTTCAATAACCTGTCCGTTGTACTCGGCGGTCTGTTCCTCAGTTCAGCAACAGCTTGTAGCAGTCATCGAATAAGGGTGTGTCCGTGCGACCTCGCGGTCTCAGCGGACTCCGTGTTTTATTCATCTAGCAGCAGCAGCGGTTCGGACGACCTCGGTGACTTGGCGGACTGGGCGGTCTCGGCGGTCTCCAGTTTTTTGCGCGCGAACTATTTTCTTGTAATCTTTCATGTTTTCCTTTGTATTGGCGAAATCATGTCTCGCCATGTATACCTCGCATTGTAAAGAAGAAATAAAAGAGTTTATGATCTGCTTGCCCCAGTGATCTCATTTGGTTGTTAAGCTTGCTTTCCTGGTTTCCGCATGATCATGGTGTGATCTTCATAATTCTGAGAATATTAATTTAGCATTAGACTATCTTGGTGACCACTTTGAGAAAATTGAACATGGTATCAGAGCCAGGTTCAGTTGCTTGAGCGGTGATCAACCTTTGTTGTTACTCTGTGCCTTTGAAGGCTTAACCAAGTTGTTGCAATGGAAGGGAGCTGTACAAGAGGTCTGGGTATTGAGCTCTTGACCACGACTAACTTCAAGAAGTGGAAGTCGTGCATGAAGAGCTTTCTTCTTGGAGAGGAGCTATGGGAGGTCGTCGGTAGTGACGACAGGCAGGAAGTTACTACTGCTTTTGGGACTACTGAGAAGGTGAGGCTCTGGAGAAAAATAAATGAAAAGGCGGAGTTTGTTCTCAAGAAGGCTGTTTCACCGGAGGTGTTTGATCACATCATTGGATGTGAGTCAGCAGCTGATATTTAGACAACCATTGATGAGTTGTTCAACAGGAAGAGCGCGGCGAGGCTACAGTTCCTGGAGAATAAGTTGGCTAGAACAACTCAAGGAGACCTGACCATCTCAAAGTTCTTTCTGAAGATGAAAAGCCTGTGTGCAGAGATATCAACGCTTGATCCTGATGAGCATATCTCTGAGGCCAAGTGGAAAAGGCACATAATCCGCGGCTTGCGGAAGTAGTATGTTGCCTTTGTTACTTCTGTTCAAGGCTGGGCACCTCAGCCATCTCTACTGGAGCTTGAGAACCTACTTGCTTCGCAGGAAAGTTTGGCAAGACAGATGGCATGAGTGACTATCTCTGAAGGAGGTAGTGAAGCCCTCTTTACAGGAAAGAAGAAGAAGAGATGAGAAGGGAAGAAGAAGAACATCGCTGCTGAGAATGAGCCTTCAACTTCTTATCAGGCAGAGAGGAGTGCTGCTCCTAAGAAGGATTGGAAGAAGAACTTGAAGTGCTACAGGTGTCATCATCGAGGAAATTTCAAGCGTGACTGCAAGGTCAAACTGCAACTCGGGCATGTTGCAGGCAAGGAGGAAGCTTTCTCTAACACTGAGGAAGCTGGATAGTGCAGAGCTTTCATGATAGGCACTTGTGTCCGTGCCTTGTCTGCTGTCGACTTCAACGAAGACTGGATCGTGGACTCCGGCTGTGGTCATCACCTCACCGAAGACAAGTCAAAGTTCTCTTCTCTACAAGCTTACTCAGGTAATGAAGCTATCATAATTGCTGATAATACTGTTTATGTAGTAGAGAAGGAGGGGGTCGTGTCCTTCAGTAATGATAAGGGGCCACTCACGTTAAGGAGTGTGTATCATTTGTCGGGCATGAAGAAGAACCTCTTCTCTGTGAGCAATGCGGTAGACGCAGGGTATCACGTTCTGTTTGGGCCAGCAGAAGTGAAGTTCCTTCGCAACGTATAAGCGGTAAAGGCTGATGTTGCTCATGTTGGGAGGAGAGTAAAGAACTTGTTTGTTCTTGCAACAAACTCTTGCGTTGATCGGATGAGGGCAAATGATAACACTGCTATATGGAATGAGAGGCTGGGGCATGTAGGAATGGATAAGTTGAAAGCTATGGAAAAAGGAGCCTTGTAAGAGGCTTGCCTAAGCTATCTTCTTTTTGTGATGGTCACGTTTGCGTGGGATGTCAATATGGCAAGCCTCATCGCCTTCTGTTTGATAAGTCACAAACAAGGAGCAAGAGACTACTGGAGTGTATCCATGGTGACTTGATGGGACCAACCGTCACTGGCAGCCTTGGTGGAAGCAGATACATGCTTGTTCTGATTGATGACTACTCAAGATATACTTAGGTTTATTTCTTGAAGGAGAAGTCAGAAGCTTTCCGGTTGTTTCTTGATTTCAAGGAGCTAGTGAAGGGCCGGCTTGATTTGCGGATCAAGAAGTTTAGAACAGACAACGGTGGTGAGTTTGTCTCCTCCGAGTTTTCTAACTTCTGCAGGAAGCACGGGATCCAAAGAGAGCTTACTTGTGCTCATACTCCACAACAAAATGGATTAGCAGAGTGGAAGATCCGTCATTTGATGGAAACCTGCAAGTGTTGGCTTCATGCGAAAGACATTCCTAGGTCCTTCTGGGCAAAGGGGATGTCCTATGCTTCTTACGTCATCAATCGAATGCCGCACAACCCGATCAACATGAAGTCTCCCTTTGAGATGTTGCTGAAGGAGAAGCCAAGTGTGGAACACCTTCGAGTGTTTGGATCAACTTGCTATGTGCATGTCCCGGATGCTTCAAGGACAAAGCTTGATGCAAAGATAAGGAAGCTGGTCTTTGTTGTCTATGATTAGAGGAAGAAGGGATGGAAATGCATGGATCCTGCGACGAAGAATTTTGTTGTATCAAGAGACGTGGTCTTTGACGAACTGACGCCGTATGGAGGTGGGTCGGTTGATCTACCAGAAAGGGGCCACTCACGTTAAGGAGTGTGTATCATTTGTCGGGCATGAAGAAGAACCTCTTCTCTGTGACCAATGCGGTAGACGCAGGGTATCACGTTCTGTTTGGGCCAGCAGAAGTGAAGTTCCTTCGCAACGTATAAACGGTAAAGGCTGATGTTGCTCATGTTGGGAGGAGAGTAAAGAACTTGTTTGTTCTTGCAACAAACTCTTGCGTTGATCGGATGAGGGCAAATGATAACACTGCTATATGGCATGAGAGGCTGGGGCATGTAGGACTGGATAAGTTGAAAGCTATGGAAAAAGGAGCCTTGTAAGAGGCTTGCCTAAGCTATCTTCTTTTGGTGATGGTCACGTTTGCGCGGGATGTCAATATGGCAAGGCTCATCGCCTTCTGTTTGATAAGTCACAAACAAGGAGCAAGAGACTACTGGAGTGTATCCATGGTGACTTGATGGGACCAACCGTCACTGGCAGCCTTGGTGGAAACAGATACATGCTTGTTCTGATTGATGACTACTCAAGATATACTTAGGTTTATTTCTTGAAGGAGAAGTCAGAAGCTTTCCGGTTGTTTCTTGATTTCAAGGAGCTAGTGAAGGGCCGGCTTGATTTGCGGATCAAGAAGTTTAGAACAGACAACAGTGGTGAGTTTGTCTCCTCCGAGTTTTCTAACTTCTGCAGGAAGCACGGGATCCAAAGAGAGCTTACTTGTGCTCATACTCCACAACAAAATGGATTAGCAGAGTGGAAGATCCGTCATTTGATGGAAACCTGCAAGTGTTGGCTTCATGCGAAAGACATTCCTAGGTCCTTCTGGGCAAAGGGGATGTCCTATGCTTCTTACATCATCAATCGAATGCCGCACAGCCCGATCAACATGAAGTCTCCCTTTGAGATGTTACTGAAGGAGAAGCCAAGTGTGGAACACCTTCGGGTGTTTGGATCAACTTGCTATGTGCATGTCCCGGATGCTTCAAGGACAAAGCTTGATGCAATGATAAGGAAGATTGTCTTTGTTGTCTATGATTAGCGGAAGAAGGGATGGAAATGCATGGATCCTGCGACGAAGAATTTTGTTGTATCAAGAGACGTGGTCTTTGACGAACTGACGTCGTATGGAGGTGGGTCGGTTGATCTACCAGAAAGCAAGGTTGAGAAAGAGCAGAAGGTGTATCACCCGAAACTCAAAAGTGCGAAGGGTGGCAGCTTAAGACAAGTCTGGGATTTGGTAGAGGTCGTACGGCCTGGGACACGGGCATGTCCCAAGGCCGTGTCGTGCTCGGGTTCGACGATGGCCGTGTGTTCGACTAAATTGCAGTCGACGATCGTCGAACAACAAACACGGCCTGAGACACAGGCGTGTCCCATGTCGTGTCCTACTCGGGTAGTTGGCTGAGTTGTGTTGGGGGTGAAACATTGTCTGGAGCCCAGGCGTGTTCTACAAGACATGGGCATGTCAAATTGAACACGGGTGTGTCGAATACCCGTGTTCTTCTCGGGTTGTTGTTGGTCATGTGTCGATGGAGGAACACGGCCCGCTATACGGGCGTGTACTAGATGACACAGGCATGTCGATCTTGATACGGGCGTGTCGAGAGCCCGTGTACTTTTCGGGATGCGATGGTTTCAGCGTCGAATGGGGCACACGACCTTGGACACGGATGTGTCACAAGCCATGTTTGGCCCAGGAGGCTGATTTTAAGTGCGAATCATGGTCGTATGTTTCCTTATTTTGGGATCCAACGGATCAGGGCTGTTCTTGCTTGGTTATACCCGGGAATATGGTTTAGAAACCTTCATTTTATTTGGGTTTTCTCTTTCTAAAGTTCTAGAGAGAGGGGAGAGCAAAGAGGAAGAAGGAAGAGAGATTTGGCCGCCAGTGGAGCTTCGGAGCCCCAAATCGTAAGCCGAGTTCGGATCTACGTAGTCGAGGACAATGCGGTGCTTTTCCTCTGCATAGATCTTCATGGCTCCAAAGAGGAATGCTAGGGTAACGATTCTCATCCTTGGACATGTGAAGTCCTCTTTTTCTTTGCATAGGAAACCCGCTCTAGCGTGTTTGCGGTGAGTGTGAGCCATTCTTTCGGGTATACATGAATAGTCCCCGTTGTTTAGCATGTAGAGTCCGTAATCGAGAAACATACATAGACATGATGTGTGAAGCCTACCCGGACAAGTTGGTCTGGATCGGTGATGTTGCATTGCATGAATGGCCGGAGAAGACTCCGCGCAGATGATTGTTTTTTGAGTTTTCTACGGGGTAGATTGCAACAACGAGCCTTGGGGACTAACTGCAAGGTGCACCTGGAAAACTGAGCAGATGCTTGATTCTGCCAACATGATGGCCTGGGAGCCAACTTGTACATAACTGGGTAATATAAAGTGTGAAATCGATTTGGGACTCGGGAAAGCTTGACCCGCTCATATGGCTTAAATTGATGTTGCGATGTGAGCAACGGGTTATGCAGAACCGTACCCTCTCTATGTCGTTTAGTATGAGCTGTTGGAATAGATGGAGGGTCTTATGCGTTCTATAGCTTAAATTGACGTGACCAACGCCGGAAATACCAAAATGCTCAAGAGAAATTTTCGTCCAAAGGGGCGGTGGTGAGACCGCGAACTTTGACAGGGTTCACCGAGAATGTGCTCTGAGTGCACGGGGTGTGTGGCCGTGACTGCCTACTCCTGTGGTGAAGTGTTTATTCATTATTGTTTGGTATTGCTAATAAAGTATAGGGAAGGAGCATCGCCGCCCCGAGTTTAGGGGCGGGATCATTATAATTTGGTCAGCATACCTGACCGTTGATTTTGTTTGCCACCGCTCGGTGGATTGTTGCTTGCAGGTGCTGCGAAGCCGAGTGGTAAATAGCAGACAAAAGCACTTGTTGCTGAGACGGCCCTCGAAGGCCTAATTATGAGTGTTTACTTTATTTCTCATGTGTGACCGGCCTGCGTGCGAGGTTTAGAAAACACTTTAATTTGAGTAAACAATTGTAAGGTCTTAAGGCCAAGTACTTGTGTATTTTGAAAGAAATTGTACCTACTCACCTAGAGGGGGGGGGGTGAATAGGTGAAGTTATCTTTTTGAACTTTTAGGCAGATTATATCACAGATTTCACAGATTATAAAAATAGCAACCACAGAATCACATACATACAGAGTACACACAGTTTTATAGTGGTTCCCCAAGGTTTGGGTACATCCACTTTCCCCCTTCGCCTATCTAGTAGTGTACTAGATTCGGCCAAACTCCTCAACTATTCCTCAGATCCTCAGATCTTACACTCAGAACCCCAAACAGGTTCCTACAGCTCAGGCCCAAGGCCCTACAACTCAGTCTTCACAAAGACATACACTCAGCCTTCAACAAGGCCTACACTCAGCCACAAGGCCTACACTCAGCCACAAGGCCTACACTCAGAGATATGAATCTCCTACACTCAGGCACACAGGCCCTACCACTCAGCCTTTATAATTGCAGGCTTACAACTCAGATCCCTAAGGATCCTACAAGAAATTAAGAATACAATGTATATACCTACAACTCAGAATGAGAGAGTAGAGTTGATAAGTTTCTTGATGAGTTCTTGAATAAACTCTGCTGAGATCAACCTCACTTGGCTTTCTTCAAAGCTTCTTGAATGTAGAACACAATAGGGTTGATACTCTCTGCAACTGATCTTCAATCACTGCAACTTAAGATTCAGATCTCAATCTGAACCCTTCTTTACAGCCTGGTTCCAACAGCTGTCTTCTTGGAAGGAGCTCTCTCTCTCCAACTACTTGGATCATCACTTGAAGGTCTTCAATGAATTTCTTTTCAATAACTTTTTATCTGTTGAATGTATAAGCCTTTATATAGACTTTCTTCATGGTGACCGGTTGATCCGGTTCCTAACAGTTTTCTAACAACTCTGACAGTTGCAGTAGACCGGCTGGAATGGCAGCTGTCATGTCATCTAGTCACTTCTTGAAATATCTGTAACTGTCTGAAAGTGTCGAGACAGTCTGTCTTTAAGTGTCGACACTTATAGACCAAGTGTCGACACAAGTAGACTAAGTGTCGACACTAACCTTCAAGGTGTCGACACAACTCCTTGTGTTGTAGAATTTACTTCTCGACACTGCTTCTTCATTATGTGTCGACACTGATATTGTGTGTCAACACAACTCCTTGTTCTTCAGTACTTAGTTGAATTCTTGTAAGTGTCGACACAACTCCTTTGTGTCGACACATCTTCTTGTGTTGAACTTGTTCAGTGTCGACACATCTTCTTGGTGTCGACACATGCCTTTTGTGTTGATACTTTGCTGAGTGTCGACACTGCTCCTTGTGTCGACACGTTCTTCTTTTGTTGAGACTTTGGCTGAGTGTCGACACTTCTCCTTTGTGTTGACACTTGTACTTAGAATTTGTTGAACTTTGCTGAGTGTCGACACAGCTTCCTAGTGTCGACACTTTCTTCATGTATTGAGTCTTCTGTTGTGTGTCGACACATTCTTTATTATGTCGACACTTTCTTCATGTGTCGAGTCTTCTGCTGTGTGTCGACACATTCTTCATTATGTCGACACTTATACTTAGACTCTGTTGAAATTTGCTGAGTGTCGACACAGCCTCCAAGTGTCAACACTTTCTGATGTAGACAAAGTTCCTCTGGGTGTCGACACTGCTTCTAAGTGTCGACACAGCTTCACTGGACTTTTCTTCATTGAGTGTCGACACAACCTGTATGTATCGACACTTTCCTTCTGGTGTCGACTCTGCATCCCTGGTGTTGACACAATTACTCCAAGTGTCGACACTGCTTGTCCGGGTGTCGACACAAGTCTTCTTAAGTGTCGACACTTTCCTTCTGGGTGTCGACACATGGACTTGGAAACTTTTCAGCTTTCCCTGTAAATACTTGACCTGCACAACTAAACTCAAAACACATCAAATACATTTTGATGTATATCATTGAGTAGGGTGAGGCTTCTTCAAATCAGGTACATTCATTCCAATGTACCCAACAATCTCCCCCTATTTGGAGAAGTCATAACCCTTAGTCAACGATATACACCATACATAACAAAATTGCAGTATGATGTAAAACATGATTATATAACAAGGTAAGTACATAAACATATATTAAACAAAACATGTATACACATATATCTCAGAACAATAATGTAATAGAATTAACACACATCACATAGTTCTAAGAACTTCAATATTCTCATTATCCAAAAGTTTACAGAAAGTTTTAATACAAGTGATTACACATAGTAAACTTAAGATAATTCTATTCTATTTCTGCTCAGCCTCCTTGATAACTATGCCCTTTCCTGATTATATCTTTGCTTGAACAGGGGCTTCAGCATCTTCAATAGAAGCAGGCTTCTTGCCTTTAAGATCCTTCTTCTTTAACTCTTCAGCTTTGATCTTCTGCCTTTCAAAGTAATGATAAGGCTTGGGAAAATACTTGCTAGGCTCCTGGGCAGTAGGAGGTAGCTTTCCCATCTTAGCCTTTCTTCTATACTGCACAATGGCTTCTTGTCTGTTCTCATGCTTCCTCCACTCCACATCAGAATACCATTTGCCTCTGTCCACAATATTATCTTTTGCAGCCTTCCATGCAGTCAGAATGATATTCCTAGAGGTGGGGCTCCATTGTTCAAAGTCAGGCCTAAGTTCAGCTTGCTCCCTGAATCTCTTCTTAGACAATTGAGTCTCTTGTTCTTTGAGCAAAGCTTCTTGTTCTTTCAGTATAGCCTCTGGCACTGGCTGAACCACTTTCTCTATGATGACCTTCTGAATTCCCTCAGGAGGGCTATACATTGATTGTATGTCTGCATGCATCATATCAAAGTCTGGTGGAGGATAGATTACTTGAGCTACTTCAGCTTGATCACCTCCTCCAAGATATGCAGGATTAATCCCAGACTCTGCCACATTGTCATCATCACACAATGGAGGATATCCAAGGGTGGCTCTGATGGAATTTGAAATCCATTTTGCATGATCAGAGATGGCTTTGACTAACACCCTCTCCCCCTTTATGACTTCTCTTTCAATGTGATCCCTAAGATCATCCTTCTGAAATCTTATCTGGGCATTTAGATAGTTTACTCCATCTCTGTAGAAAGGTTTCAACCTTTGGAGCTTGTCAGTTATAAGCTTCTGAGAATCTTGAAGTGCAGTAGTAACAGCAGTTAGGCTCTCTTGCAATGCTTTGTCAAATTCCTCTTTGGCAGTGGTCAGGGCTGCATTCTGGGCAGTTGCTATATTCTTTAATTCAGTTACAATAGCATTGTGGGAAGCTGTCAAATTATCATTCATTCTTATTTGATTCTCTAGAACATAGCCTTGCTTCACTTCAAGAACATCCACTTGAGCTTTGATCTTCTCTTGATGAGTAGCTAGATAGACTACTGCATTCCCTCCTTTATGGAAGCAGTCAGTCATCTCTTTCTTATTCAGATTCATTTCAAATCTGATGGACTTAATGTCTTGTGCAAGATCAAACTGCAGAGACTTATGCCCTTCATCCATATAAGATTGCAAAGCCTGTCTTTGCTCATCCATCTTTATCTGCAATGCAACCATCAGTGAACTGTAATCTGTAGATGGTGCTGGCTGTAGTGCAGTCTGTGGTGCTATTGTTTGTAAGGCCTTTTTGTATGTCTGGCTCCTCCTCTTGAAGACTTGAAAATTCCTCTTCTTGGCTCTTGCAGCCTCTTCATCTTCTGATGCAGATGTGCTATCAATAGTCACTCTGTCCTTAGGACTTGGAGGTAACTCCTTCTCAGTCCTTTGGAGCCCTTCAGTATCTCTTGGCACCTCAGTCTCTTTTCCCGCAGTTTCTTCTATATGTTCCACTTACTCCCCCTCAACATGAGCCTTCTCCCCCTCAGCAGCAGCACTTTCTTTCTCAAAGTCAGTTTGTAGAAGATCTGGGAACAGTTCTTCCAATGTAAACTCTTATTGAGGTTGAGGTGGAGATTCTCTTATCTCATCAACCACTTGATTAGGTTCCACTTGAATAGCAACAGATGTGTCCTCCATGACAACATCTTGGGGTTAGCTATGTGTCTGTGTTTGCTGATTAACATTAGGTAATGAATCAGACAAAACATCATCATCAATAGGGAAACTTAATTTATTAATGTTAGTGATTACCTCAAGTATGGTGTGGGTAGCTTGTTCACTTTCTAGTGGAGTTGGCTCTTCCACTAGTAGAGGTTCCCCCTGGATGGAATCCTAGTGAAGTGGGCTAGCCTGTGGTAGCTCCCCCTGCCTCTCTGCATCATCTTGTCTAGCTGGAGACTTTCCAGCATTTCCAGTTTTTTCTTCATCAGGAGTGAACACTACTTATTCCTCAGAACTGCTTGATGATTCTTGAGCCACAGGGGCTGATTTCTTCTTCCTTTTCTGGGGTGTTACCTTCTCAGGAGTTGGCATTTCCTTGGTCAAGACTCTATCCCACCTAGAGAAGATCCTCAAATCCATTCTTCATATGTGGTTGATTTTAGATCCTGCAGCTTGACTCATGACCTCTGGTATACTACCAGCTAGGTATAGACTGAGAATCCTACCCAAGTTGGGTTTCTTCATACTCTCTTTAATCTTATCAAACAATACTGCAGACCAATCAGTATTAAGTTGGAAGAGAATCCTGGTCATGAGGCTGAACATATAAGCTGAAATCCTGTCATGTACTCTAGACTTGCACAGGATAACTTTGCCAACAATTTCAGACAAAAATTTGCCTTGGCTGTTCATTCCTTTTTTGTTGAACACATAACCTATCTTCAGGTTGGAATCCAGTCCACACCAACTCAAAGCTTCTCTTGTCTTAGATGCAGAAACATCTTCTTCCTCCTTGGTTCTTGGTAGTTGTAGTACCCTCCTCAGACTTTTAGGAGAAACTTTCACCTTAGCCCCATGAACTCTTGACTTAATCTTTAGTCCTGATTCATCTATGGTTGCGCCATTCAGAAATTCCAGGACCTCCTTCTTCCAGATCTTGATGGGTTCTGAAACAAGGAATTCTAATCCAGATTCTGCAACTAGGGTTACCACATCTTTGATCTCGGGTTCTGCCTCATCAAATGTGTGCCGCACCAGTTCATATCCTTCATTCACGTTCTCTTCGAGCTTGGGCGCCATTAGGGTTTGAAGAAATTTGAACTTAGAGAAGAGAGGTGTCGAAACACAAGTTTGGTCTCGAAACTTTGGTAAGCGTGTCGACAGACAATGGCGAAATCCTATTTATACCTTTCTAGAATCGAAGATGAAAGGGCGCGTCAACAAACTTAAATTGTGTCGACACTGTTGAAAAGTGTCGACACAGACTTATAATGTCTCGACAACTATGTGTCGACACAAGTATAGTCGACAGAATATATGTGTCGACACTTGTTTATGTGTCGACACCACTTAGCTCGACACTTAGTCGAGACTTTACTTGTCTAATTCTGTGTAAATCCTAAGTGTCGACACCACCTTGGTTGTGTCGACACCGACCCTGTATGTGTCGACACTAATTTTCTGAAGTGTCGACACCAACTTCGTAGATGTGTCGACACCTTTTCTCCGAAGTGTCGACACCAATTCTCTGTCTCGACACAGACAACTCTGTGTGTCGACACTATTTTACTTAGCCATTTCTGTAAACTTATTCTAAGTTTATCATACCTAATTCAATTTTAAACCTATTGAACTTGGTTTCTTCTAAGGGTTTAGTATACATGTCAGCTAGTTGATTATCTGTATTAACATACTCTAGCGAAATATCTTCTTTTTCCACATGTTCTCTAAGAAAATGGTATTTTATCTCTATGTGCTTAGTCCTACTATGAGAAACAGGATTGTTTGCAATAGATATAGCACTAGTAGAATCACAAAATAGTGGTGTTCTACTTACTTGAATACCATAGTCTTCTAGCTGATGTTGTATCCATAAAAGTTGAGCACAACAACTTCCTGCAGCCACATACTCTGATTCTACTGTGGAGATAGCCACACTTGTTTGCTTCTTGCTACTCCATGATATCAGTCTTCCACCTAGGAATTGACAGGTTCCAGTTGTACTTTTCCTATCTTCCTTGCAGCCTGCAAAATCTGCATCTGAATAACCTATCAGTCAAAGTCTCCATTCCTAGGGTACCAAAGGCCTAGATAAGGAGTGCCCTTTAGATATCTCAGAATTCTCTTGACTGTTGTTAAATGAGATTCTTTAGGGCATGCTTGGTACCTAGCACAGACACATGTAGCATACATGATATCTGGTCTACTTGCAGTCAAATACAATAGGGAGCCAACTATCCCTCTATACAAAGTCTCATCTACAGGTTTCCCTGCATCATCTTTGCTAAGAGACATACTTGACCCCATAGGATTTTCATGGTACTGGATGATTCCATACCATACTTCCTTATTAATTCTAGAGTGAACTTAGACTGATATATGGATAAACCATTCTCAGTCTGTCTAACTTGGAGACCCAAGAAGAACTTAAGTTTCCCCATACTGCTCATTTCAAATTGTCCTTGCATAAGTTTTGCAAACTTTCTGCAAAGACTATTTTCAGTAGACCCAAATATGATGTCATCTACATATATTTTGACTAGACTGATCTTGCCTCTGGATTCCTTAAGGAATAGAGTCTTGTCTATTTTCCCCCTTGTGAATTTATTCTCAATGAGGAAACTAGACATGATTTCATATCAAGCTTTAGGGGCTTGTTTTAACCCATACAAAGCCTTCCTAAGTCTATAGACATAATTAGGTTGAGTTGAATCAACAAAACCTGATGGCTGTTCCACATAGACTTCTTCTTTTAGATTGCCATTCAAAAAGGCTGACTTAACATCCATTTGGTATACTTTAAATCCTTGATAGGTTGCATAGGCCAAGAACATCCTAATTGCCTCCAGTCTGGCTACTGGAGCAAAGGTTTGATCAAAGTCAATACCTTCTTCCTGCCTATATCCCTTAGCAACCAGTCTTGCTTTGTTCTTGATAATCACTCCATGTTCATCCATCTTGTTCCTAAAGATCCACTTGGTTCCAATTATGTTGTGGTCTTTTGTTTTAGGTACAAGCTCCCAGACTTTGCATCTCTTAAACTGATTCAGCTCCTCTTGCATTTCCTCAATCCAATGAGGGTCTAGGATGGCTTCTTCAAATTTCTTTGGCTCTACTTGGGATAGAAAACTGGAGTAGAGTACTGCACTTAGATTTCTGCTCCTTGTTTGTACCCCTTAACTTAGATCACCAATAATTTGATTGGCTGGATGATCATTCAGATGTCTATTAGCTGGAGGCATCCTGACTTCAGGTTGAATTCCTTCAGCTTCTTCAACTTGCTGCACTCCTTGGTCTTCTTCTGCATCAGGTGCATCTAGTACTCCCCCTAGACAACATCCACTATCATCTGCATGCTTACTTACAGTAGATCCTTCTTCAATAGTGAGCTTGTCCATCTTCTTAGTCACACCTGTGGAGCTGCAAATACTTCTAGACAACTCATTGTTAATAAGTCTAGCTTCATCAAATACTACATGTACTGACTCTTCTACAACTTGAGTAGTCAAGTTGTAGACTCTATAAGCCTTACTATTGTTGCTGTACCCAACAAAGATCCCCTCTTGGGATTTGGCAGCAAACTTGGTCAAGTAAGACTTTCCATTGTTAAGTATATAGCATTTACAACCAAAGATCCTGAAATAGGATAAATTTGATTTTCTGCCTTTCACAATCTCATAGGGGGTCTTATTGTGGCCCTTGGTGATAGTAGCCCTATTAATTACATGGCATGTAGTGTTTACTGCCTCAGCCCAAAAATATTCTGGGAGAGATGTGTCACTTAATAGGGTTCTACCAGCCTCAATCAAGGTTCTATTTTTCCTTTCAGCAATGCCATTTTGCTGAGGTGTTCTTGGTGAAGAAAATTCCTGAAATATCCTAAATTCTTCATATAGTTTTGTCATACTATCAGACTGGAATTCAGTACCATGGTCACTTTTTATTTTGACCACTGTACTGTCTAACTCATTCTGTATTTGTTTGACAAAACTATAAAAGATACTAGGTGTTTCATATTTCTGTCTAAGGAAGAACACCCAGGAAAACCTTGAGTAGTCATCTACAACCACAAATGTGTAGACCTTCCTACCTAGGCTGTGAACTGGCATAGGACCAAAGAGATCCATATGCAAGAGGTATAAGCACCTCACAACATCTTTGTTCTCAATGCTATTAAAGGTGGATCTAGTCTGCTTGCCCTTCTGACAAGCTAAACAGATTCCATCTTTAATACACTTAACTTGAGGACCATTCCTCACTAACTCTTTGCTATAGAGTTGGCCAATTGTCTTGTAGTTAAGATGGGCTAGCCTCTTGTGCCATTTGACACAATGGGAGACTTTCTCATCAGCTTACAAGACACACTGGAGAAACATTGTTCTCACACATAATGTCTAGGCAATATACATTTCTCTTTCTATAACCTGTCAGAATGATCTCTTGATCATTTGACCTCCTGATATGACAACCATCTTTGACAAATGAGATGTCATATCCTAAATCACTCAGCTGACTTATACTAATAAGGTTATGTTTCAAACCTTTAACATAAGCCACTTGAGTAATAGTTATAAGGTTGCTAGAAATGTTACCAAAACCTTTGATGATTCCTTTTTCAGAACCACCAAAGGTGACTTTAGGATCATCCTTGATTGGTGTGAAGTCCTTTAGCAATCCCCTAGTTCCAGTCATGTGCCTGGAACATCCACTGTCCAAGTACCATATTGGGGCATGGCCACTTGGACTCACATGCAAAACAGATTAGTTAACCTTAGAACCCAAAGAATTCTTGGGTCCTTGGTGCTGGTTAGTTTGCCTCTTAACAAAACTACCTGTAGCTTTTCTAGCAGGTAGATTGCTACTCACTTTGGCACTAGAATTATACCAACAGTCTATGGCAAAGTGGCCTACCTTACCACAACACCAGCACTCAAATCTGTTGTACCTTTGCTTAGGTACAACCCTGACTGTTTTGTCTACAACAGGCTTGTTGAGTACTAGGGCTTTGCCCTTAGACTTGGACTGAACAGTCCTTGCAGGTTTTGTAAACCCTAATCCAGTTTTACCCTTTTGATGTACAAATTCATCAATTAAAGGTGGAGCAGACTTTGGTTTAGAAAACCTTGCAACTATATCTCTCTCCTTCTGGAGACTAATCTCCAGATTTCTGATTTGATCATTCTTAAATGCTATAGTCCCCATCTGAATAACAGTTATGTTCTTCAGCCTGACTATTTCATTTAATTTTTGATCAATCACCTTATCAAAATCTGTTGCAACAACTTTAAGATTAGCAATCTCCTTAGCCTGACTCTTGGTCAAGGATTTGCTTTTCTTCAAAACTTGCAACACTACTCTATATTCATCAATCAATTGATGAATATCACCTTCAGATTCAGATACACTCTCATCACTTGATGATGATGAATCTGATTCTGATCCAGCACTAGAGATTGAACTTAAAGAACAATTATGTACCTGACTGTTGAAATTTATGAAGTGGAAGTGGTTGACGGGACAGGCCGGGCGGCCTTGGGCGGTCAGCTTTGGCGGACTAGGCGGACTGGGCGGACTGTGATGTGCGGCCTGGTGGAAGGTCTAGTGAAAAGCCGGCTGTCTTCTGAGCGGGTTGTTTGCATGGAGTCCGCAGTCTATGCGGCATGGTTTCTGCAGATAGGGTGTTTACTGATTGGCTTTGCCAAGGAGCGGCCTGAGCGGATGGAGGCTTGCGGACTGGTGCATTGCTCAGTGGCCGCGGGTGCAAGCTTGTGCTGATAGGCTGGTTGGCTCATGTTCGCTGGAAGCTTGCGGATTGGTGTGTCCGCGGTGTGGGCCATTGCGGACTGGGCTTAGAGCTTGGCTGAGGCCTTGTCGAGCTCTGGTGGCACAGCAGGTGCTTTGCTGTGGAGATCGTTTGGCAGACTGGTATTTGGAGTCCGGGAGGAGGCTGCTGCGTTGGACAAGTGCGAGGAATTTGCGGACTGCTGGCGGTCTGTGCTTTGGTGTTTGGCGGACGGGGGTTTGCGTCCGCCATGCTCGCATGGCCTTTGATGGTTTTTGACTTGGTCACACTTTGTGCCAAGGCCATGGTGTCCGCGGTATCCGCCAAGTCCGCTGTGACCGGGCGGACTGTTGCTATCTGCCTTTGGTCGTGGACTTGTGGCGGATTGAGGTGTGAGTCTTGCGGACTGCCTCGGGTTGGTGTGGACTTCCATTGAAGTGGGTTGATGTCTTGTAGTGGTTGGAGCTTTGCGGGCTGATGCCTTGTCCGCATAGCTTGGGCGGACTGGAGAGGGTTCGTCAAATGGTTGCCTTGCTCCTGGCGGTTTTCCTTGGTATTCGGCTAAGTCTTTGCGGACTCGGCGGACGGAGTTTTGCTATCGCGCGGGCTGGGGTGGTGTCGCTATCTCTTGGGCGGTGACCACACTCCTCACCTTGCCTATAAATAGGACCCCCCTAGCACATCTACAGTAACCTAAGTAACTTGAGTGAACAGTAAGTTGGGTTGAGCGAAGTGCTGCGGTCTCAATTTGTCAGTCCGCGCGGATTGATTCAGAGCTGACGTTTGCTGTGTACAGGTCGCGCGGGTTACTTCAAGGAGCCAGGAGTTTGGCTGTGACTTCGGTCAAGTACTTGGAAGTGTGCGGTCTCTGCGGACTCAGCAGGAGGTCGCTCTACGGCTTGTCAGTTCTGTTTCATCTTTGCCAGCTTCAATAACCTGTCCGCCGGCTTCAGGCGGGTAGGGGTGTTCCTCAGTTCAGGTTCAGCAGGAGACTAATAACGGTGTGTCCGCGCGGCCTCGCGGCTTCGGCGGACTCCGTGGCTATTCGGCGGATTGCAGCTTAGCTTGGGCGATCTCGGCGACCTCGCGGTCTCGGCGGACTCCGGTGCTGTCCTCCCGGCTTGAATTTTTTGGTGCTTTCTGTTTACAGCTGTTATACTAGCGAAATCATGTCTCGCTATGTATGCCTCGTGGTGTAAAGAAGTGAATGAATAATAGACCTGCTTGTGCTTCCATTGTTTGTTGGGTTTAACCTTTGTTCCTCGGGTTTCCGCTGGTTCAACGTGAGAACTGGGTAGTTCCGAAGATATTAATTTGGCGTTTAGGCTATCTTGCTGACCACGTTGAGAAAATTTAACATGGTATCAGAGCCAGGTTTCTGAGGTTCAGTTGCGTGAGCGGAAGTCAACCAGCGTTGTTACTCAGTGACTGAGTGGTGCCCAACCTGTGTTGTTGCTCGGAGCTTCTGAAAGGGTGCCAACAGGTGTTGCAATGGAAGGGAGTTTTGCAAGAGGTCTGGGCTATTATCACTGCTGATAATACTGTTTATGCAGTAGAGAAAGAGGGGGTCATGTCTTTGGGTAGTGATCAGGGGCCACTCACGTTAAGGAGTGTGTATCACGTGTCGGGGATGAAGAAGAACCTCTTCTCGGTGACCAATGCGGTGGACGCTGGGTATCATGTTCCGTTTGGGCCAACAGACGTGAGGTTCCTTCGCAACGTATCAGCGGTGAAGGCTGATGTTGCTCATGTTGGGAGGAGGGTGAAGAACTTGTTTGTTCTTTCCACCAGTGCTTATGTTGATAGAATGAGGGCCAATGATAGTGCTGTTATCTGGCATGAGAGGCTGTGGCATGTTGGCATGGACAAGCTGAAGGAGATGGCTAGTAGAAGTCTGGTGAGGGGGTTGCCGAAGTTGTCCTCCTTTGGTGATGGGCATGTTTGTGCGGGCTGTCAATACGGTAAGGCACATCGCCTTCCGTTTGATAAATCACAAACAAGGAGCAAGAAGCCATTGGAGTGTATTCATGGCGACCTGATGGGACCGACGGTTACTGCCAGCCTTGGTGGAAGCAGATACATGCTTGTCTTGGTTGATGACTACTCAAGGTAAACTTGTGTGTACTTCTTAAAGGAGAAGTCGGAAGCCTTCCGTTTGTTCGTAGAGTTCAAGGAGTTGGTAGAAGGCCGGCTTGACTTGCGGATTAAGAAGCTTAGAACTGATAACGGGGGTGAATTTGTTTACTCCGAGTTTTCTAAGTTCTGCAGGAAGCACGGGATCCAACGGGAGCTTACTTGTGCTCACACTCCACAACAAAATGGGGTAGTAGAGCGGAAGATCCGTCATCTGACGGATACCTGCAAATGCTGGCTTCATGCGAAAGATATACCAAGGTCCTTTTGGGCGGAGGGAATGTCTTGTGCTACTTATGTTATCAATCGGATGCCACTCAGCCCTATCAACATGAAGACTCCTATTGAGCTGTTGTTAAAGGAGAAGCCGAGTGTTGGACACCTTAGGGGGTTCGGTTAAACTTGCTACGTGCATGTCCCGGATGCTTCACGAACAAAGCTGGATGCGAAGGCAAGGAAACTTGTCTTTGTTGGCTACGATGAGCGGAAGAAGGGATGGAAATGCATGGACCCTGTGACGAAGAAGTTCGTGGTGTCATGAGATGTTGTCTTTGACGAGCTGACGTCATATGGAGGTGGCTCAGTGGAGCTAACCGGAAGTAGCAAGGTTGATGAAGCACCGGTGGTGGCTGCTGAAGGCTTGGAAGAGGAGCTTGCTGTTTCACCAGCAGCTCCTGTTGCTTCTAACTCCGAGGCTGAGCCTTCTGGCTCAGGAAGCAGGGGGAGCACTGCTCAATGTTTGCCCCAGGTAGGAGTGGAGCCTGAAGAAGCAACGGAAGTCGTGAGCAAGGAGCCGTGTCTTCGGAGATCGAAGAGGGTGGTTAAGTCATCAGCTCGGTACTGTGATGGGAATGCAGTGAGCTTTGTCTCCTGCTTCTTTGCAGGTCCTCTAGATGAGCGAGAGCCTGCAAACTTCAACGAGGCCACTGGAGTGAAGGAGTGGGAAGGTGCCATGAAGGAAGAGATTGATGCTCTGAAGAAGAATGAAACCTGAGACCTTGTGCCCAAGGTTGAATGCATTACTCCAGTTACTTGCAAGTGGGTGTATAAGTTGAAGAAGAAGGCTGATGGGAGCATTGATCGGTTCAAGGCTCGCCTGGTCGCTAGAGGATTCTCACAGCAGTATGGAGAAGACTATGAGGAGACATTCAGTCCAGTTGCGAAGATGACTTCAGTAAGAGTGGTGATCGCCTTGGCTGTTAGCAAGGGATGGAGGTTGTGGCAACTCGATGTGAAGAATGCTTTTCTTTACGGAGAGATTGAAAAGGACATCTTCATGGATCAGCCGCTTGGTTTTGTCTCTGAAAAGCATCCGGACTATGTCTGCAAACTCAGGGAGGCTCTCTATGGGTTGAAGCAAGCTCCTAGAGCGTGGTATGAGAAGATTGCAGAGTACTTGCAATTCTGTGGATACCTTGCTTCTAACTCGGATTCAAGCTTGTTTGTTAAGAATAAGGGGGAGCTACGAGTCTTGGTCCTGCTGTATGTGGATGACATGATCATCACAGGAAATTCGGAGGAGGAAGTAGCAAGGCTCAGAGCTGAGCTTGCTATACGCTTCGAGATGAAAGACTTGGGAGAGTTGCATCACTTTCTTGGTCTTGAAGTGGAGAGGAAGGAGTGCGGGGTTCTCATTAGCCAGAAAGGGTATGTTGATCGCATTGTGAAGCGGTTCGGCATGGGCGAGGGGAAGAAGTGCTCTACTCCACTGGAATCTGGGCTGAAGCTTCGACGAGATGAGGGAAGGGTTCTTCATGATCCCTTGGTGTTCAGGGCTCTTGTTGGGAGCTTGATTTACCTGACGATTACAGGGCCTGACATTGCTTATGCTGTTGGCTGAGTAAGTCGGTATATGGATGAACCAAGGCAATCTCATCTAGTGGCGGCAAAGGGAATTCTGAAGTATGTCAAGGTTTCTTCTGATATGGGACTCTTCTATAGAAGGGATGCGGAGTTTGCGTTGCTCGGGTACACGGATGCTGACTATGACGGTGATTCGGATGATCGAAGGTCTACTTCAGGTTATGTGTTCACTTGCGGTTCAGCTAGCATCTCGTGGTGTAGCAAAAAGCAGGACTCGATGTCGGTTTCAACCACGGAGGCGGAGTATAAGGCTTCGGCCTTGGCTGCTCGGGAAGCCGTTTGGTTGAGGAGGCTTATAGAGGATGTTCTTGAAGAAGTGCAAGGGCCTACTTTACTCCGGGGTGACAATGAGAGTGCTCTCAAACTGGTTAACAATCCAGTGTGTCACGCTAGGACCAAGCATATAGAGATTGATCACCACTTCATCAGGGAGAAGGTGTTGGAAGGATCTCTGTTGGTCGGGCATGTTCGGAGTGAAGATAATCTTGCCGACATCTTCATGAAGCCACTGTCGAAGGGGCCCTTTGAACGCTTGTGCAGCTTGCTGGGCTTGGTCACCACTTCCCACTTCAAGGGGAAGTGTTGAAATTTGTGAAGTGGAAGTGGTTGACGGGACAGGCCGGGCGGCCTGGGGCGGTCAGCTTTGGCGGACTAGGCGGACTGGGCGGACTGTGATGTGCGGCCTGGTGGAAGGTCTAGTGAAAAGCCGGCTGTCTTCTAAGCGAGTTGTTTGCATGGAGTCCGCGGTCTATGCGGCCTGGTTTCTGCGGATAGGGTGTTTGCTGATTGGCTTTGCCAAGGAGCGGCCTGAGCGGATGGAGGCTTGCGGACTGGTGCATTGCTCAGTGGCCGCGGGTGCAAGCTTGTACTGATAGGCGGGTTGGCTCATGTTCGCGGGAAGATTGCGGACTGGGGTGTCCGCGGTGTGGGCTATTGCGGACTGGGCTTAGAGCTTGGCTGAGCCCTTGTCGAGCTCTGGTGGCATAGCAGGTGCTTTGTTATGGAGATCGTTTGGCGGACTGGTATTTGGAGTCCGGGAGGAGGCTGCTGCGTTGGACAAGTGCGAGGAATTTGCGGACTGCTGGCGGTCTGTGCTTTGGTGTTTGGCGGACGGGGGTTTGCGTCCGCCATGCTCGCATGGACTTTGATGGTTTTGGACTTGGTCACACTTTGTGCCAAGGCCATGGTGTCCGCGTTATCCGCCAAGTCCGCTGTGACCGGGCGGACTGTTGCTCTCTGCCTTTGGTCGTGGACTTGTGGCGGATTGAGGTGTGAGTCTTGCGGACTGCCTCGGGTTGGTGCGGACTGCCATTGAAGTGGGTTGCTGTCCTGCAGTGGTTGGAGCTTTGCGGGCTGATGCCTTGTCCGCATAGCTTGGGCGGACTGGAGAGGGTTCGTCAAATGGTTGCCTTGCTCCTGGCGGTTTTCCTTGGTATCCGGCTAAGTCCTTGCGGACTCGGCGGACGGAGTTTTGCTATCGCGCGGGCTGGGGTGGTGTCGCTATCTCTTGGGCGGTGACCACACTCCTCACCTTGCCTATAAATAGGACCCCCCTGGCACATCTACAGTAACCTATGTGACTTGAGTGAACAGTAAGTTGGGTTGAGCGAAGTGCTGTGGTCTCAATTTGTCAGTCCGCGCGGATTGATTCAGAGCTGACGTTTGCTGTGTGCAGGTCGCGCGGGTTGCTTCAAGGAGCCAGGAGTTTGGCTGTGACTTCGGTCAAGTACTTGGAAGTGTGCGGTCTCTGCGGACTCAGCAGGAGGTCGCTCTGCGGCTTGTCAGTTCTGTTTCATCTTTTCCAGCTTCAATAACCTGTCCGCCGGATTCAGGCGGGTAGGGGTGTTCCTCAGTTCAGGTTCAGCAGGAGACGAATAACGGTGTGTCCGCGCGGCCTCGCGGCTTCGGCGGACTCCGTGGCTATTCGGCGAATTGCATCTTAGCTTGGGCGATCTCGGCGACCTCGGCGACCTCGCGGTCTCGGCGGACTCCGGTGCTGTCCGCCCGGCTTGAATTTTTTGGTGTTTTCTGTTTACATCTGTTATACTAGCGAAATCATGTCTCGCTATGTATGCCTCGTGGTGTAAAGAAGTGAATGAATAATAGACCTGCTTGTGCTTCCATTGTTTGTTGGGTTTAACCTTTGTTCCTCGGGTTTCCGCTGGTTCAACGTGAGAACTGGGTAGTTCCAAAGATATTAATTTGGCATTTGGGCTATCTTGCTGACCACGTTGAGAAAATTTAACACTGACTAGGTTCAGGCTGATCCTGGATTTTATCTCCTTCTGATAATGCCATCAGTCCTTGGCACTGATTGTCCTCTTGCTCATATATAGAGTTCATTAACTGGATGAACTCCTCTTGCTCTTCTTCAGCAAATAGTCCTATGTAAGCTTCAGCTTCTGACTCAGTTTCTGAAGAAGACATATCTGAGAGGCTTTTGTCCTTCTTGGCAACAAAGGACCTTTCCTTCTCGCCCTTGATTTGAGTCTTCTTCTTATCTATTGACTCTCTCCTCTTCTCTGGACAGTCAGCAACAACATGTCCTTGTTTGTTACAACAATAACAAACTATCCTTGAAGATGAAGTTCTATTTGACTTGGGCTTTCTCCTGTCATTCTTTGATGACTTCTGTGAAGTGGATGGCTTAGTCCTCCACCGTTTCTTCTTTAGGAACTTCTAAAAATGCCTTGTGAAAGCTGCAAAGTCCTCATCACTCTCACTGCTCTCAGAATTCCTGCTTTCTGATTCATCTGACTCAGTCTCAGTAACCTTTGGAGGTGGAGATGGAGACTTACTTTTGTATTTCTTGGTGGCTTCTGTCTTGAATGCAACTGCTCTTTCTTTATGTTCACTTCTTGTAGTCTTCTCCTCCTCCTTCCTTACCATCAACTGCATCTCATAGGATAACAGCTTTCCAAACAATGTTGGAGGAGGAATATCTGCTAACTTGGCTATTTCCCTTATGGCACCGATCTTGGTGTCCCAATCCTTTGTTAGGGACCTCAAGAACTTATCATTCAGCTCATAATTGCTGAAATCTCTTCCATAGGACATTAACTCACTAACTATCCTATAGAATTTCTTATAGCATTCTGTTATGCTATCAGACCTGACTTGTCTGAAGCTCTCATATTCTTGGTTTAACAAAGACTTTCTGTCCTGTCTAACTTCTTCTGAACCCTCCATGTACACTATCAGAGTATCCCACATCTCCTTTGATGTCTCACAGTGTATCAAGTTCTGAAATGTAGCATCATCTATGTCACTTACAATGATATTCTGAGCCCTCTTGTCCATGGTGGCCAGAATAATCTCATCTTTTGTCATTTCAGAAAAGTCCTTAGGTGTTCTCTGATTTGCATCCAGGACTGATACTTTCATAGGCACATATGGCCCTTCTTTAACTGTGATATAGATTCTAGGGTCTGAGGCTTCCATAAACAGTCTTACCCTTTCTTTCCAGATGCCAAAAATCTCCTTTCTACATATTGGCAACTTCATGGATCCAAGTTCTTTATGATTCTCTGTTGAACCCATTTTCTTGATTTTCTTGATTCTGCACTTGATTGAATCTGCCAACAGGATCTATTCAGACAGTTATGTCCTCTTTGAGTAACCTCATTTTGATACCACTTGAAAGAAATTGTACCTAATCACCTAGAGGGGGGGGGGGTGAATAGGTGACCTTATCTTTTTGAACTTTTAGGCAGATTATATCAAAGATTTCACAGATTATAAAAACAGCAACCATAGAATCACATACACACATAGTACACAAAGTTTTATAATGGTTCCCCAAGGTATGGGTACATCCACTTTCCCCCTTCGCCTATCTAGTAGTGTACTAGATTCGGCCAAACTCCTCCACTATTCCTCAGATCCTCAGATCTTACACTCAGAACCCGAAACAGGTTCCTACAGCTCAGACCAAGGCCCTACAACTCAGTCTTCACAAAGACCTACACTCAGCCTTCAACAAGGCCTACACTCAGCCACAAGGCCTACACTCAGCCACAAGGCCTACACTTAGAGATATGAATCTCCTACACTCACGCACACAGGCCATACCACTCAGTCTTTATAATTGCAGGCATACAACTCAGATCCCTAAGGATCCTACAAGAAATTAAGAATACAATGTATATACCTACAACTCAGAATGAGAGAGAAGAGTTGATAGGTTTCTTGATGAGTTCTTGAATGAACTCTGCTGAGATCAACCTCACTTGGCTTTCTTCAAAGCTTCTTGAATGTAGAACACAATAG
The DNA here is from genome assembly GCA_039583875.1 of Platanthera guangdongensis. NCBI lineage: Eukaryota > Viridiplantae > Streptophyta > Magnoliopsida > Asparagales > Orchidaceae > Platanthera > Platanthera guangdongensis. Next base: position 45,900,760 of record CM077164.1, read on the forward strand.
GGTTTATACTCTCTGCAGCTGATCTTCAATCACTGCAACTTAAGATTCAGATCTCAATCTAAACCCTTCTTTACAGCCTGGTTCCAACAGCTGTCTTCTTGGAAGGAGCTCTCTCTCCAACTACTTGGATCTTCACTTGAAGGTCTTCAATGAATTTCTTTTCAACAACTTTTTATTTGTTGAATGTATAAGCCTTTATATAGACTTTCTTCATGGTGACCGGCTGATCCGGTTCCTAACAACTTTCTGACAACTCTGACAGTTGCAGTAGACCGGCTGGAATGGTAGCTGTCATGTCATCCAGTCACTTCTTGAAATATCTGTAACTGTCTGAAAGTGTCGAGACAGTCTGTCTTTAAGTGTCGACACTTATAGACCAAGTGTCGACACAAGTAGACTAAGTGTCGACACTAACCTTCAAGGTGTCGACACAACTCCTTGTGTTATAGAATTTACTTCTCGACACTACTTCTTCATCATGTGTCGACACTGATATTGCGTGTCGACACAACTCCTTGTTCTTCAGTACTTAGTTGAATTCTTGTAAGTGTCGACACAACTCCTTTGTGTCGACACATCTTCTTGTGTTGAACTTGTTCAGTGTCGACACATCTTCTTGGTGTCGACACATGCCTTCTGTGTTGATACTTTGCTGAGTGTCGACACTGCTCCTTGTGTCGACACATTCTTCTTTTGTTGAGACTTTGGCTGAGTGTCGACACTTCTCCTTTGTATCGACACTTGTACTTAGAATTTGTTGAACTTTGCTGAGTGTCGACACAGCCTCCTAGTGTCGACACTTTCTTCATGTATTGAGTCTTCTGCTGTGTGTCGACACATTCTTTATTATGTCGACACTTTCTTCATGAGTTGAGTCTTCTACTGTGTGTCGACACATTCTTCATTATGTCGACACTTATACTTAGACTCTGTTGAAATTTGCTAAGTGTCGACACAGCCTCCAAGTGTCGACACTTTCTGATGTAGACAAAGTTCCTCTGGGTGTCGACACTGCTTCTAAGTGTCGACACAGCTTCACTGGACTTTTCTTCATTGAGTGTCGACACAACCTGTATGTGTCGACACTTTCCTTCTGGTGTCGACTATGCATCCCTGGTGTCGACACAATTACTCCAAGTGTCGACACTGCTTGTCTGAGGTGTCGACACAAGTCTTCTTAAGTGTCTACACTTTCCTTCTGGGTGTCGACACATGGACTTAGAAACTTTTCAGCTTTCCCTGTAAATACTTGACCTGCACAACTAAACTCAAAACACATCAAATACATTTTGATGTATATCATTGAGTAGGGCGAGGCTTCTTCAAATCAGGTACATTCATTCCAATGTACCCAACATATTTGTACGTTCATTCCTGTTGGGTTTGTGTAGTGGACATTCATGATATTGGCAGGGTTCTTATTCTGCAACTTTTAAATTGCATCCGCTAGAATGTACTCTGTGTAGGACGTTGGTTATTGGCAGGATGGTTTCCATTGAGTAACCTTCCGGTCTGTCTGTGGTATATGGCTTTGGGCCCCAGCCGGACCTACTGTTATATGTTATGCACCGGATAGGGGGTGTTATAGAAGGTGGCTGGTAGAAGTTTGGAAGAGGAGCTTGTTGTTTCACTAGCAGCTCCTATTACTTCAATTTCTGGTGCTGAGGCTTCTATCTCAGGAAGCAGGGCAAGCATTGCTCAAAGCTTGGCCGAAGTTGGAGTTGAGCCTGAAGGAGCAACGAAGGTATTGATCAAGGAGCAGAACTTGCGAAGGTCGAAGAGGACTATTAAGCCACCAGCTCGGTACTGTGATGGGAATGCAGTGAGTTTTGTCTCTTGCTTCTTTGAAGGTCCTCTGGATGAGCGAGAGCCTGCAAACTTCAATGAGGCCACTGGAGTCAAGGAGTGGGAAGATGATATGAAGGAGGAGATTTCTGCTCTCAAGAAGAATGAAACCTGGGACCTCGTGCCCAAGGTTGATGGCATTACTTCAGTGACTTGCAAGTGGGTGTATAAGTTGAAGTAGAAGGCTGATGCTAGCATCGAAAGATACAAGGCTCGCCTTGATGCTCAAGGATTCTCACAATAATATGGAGAAGACTATGAGGAGACATTTAGTCCAGTTGCAAAGATGACTTCGGTTCGGGTGGTGATCGCCTTGGCTGCTTGCAAGGGATGGGGAATGTGGTAGCTTGATGTGAAGAACTCTTTTCTTTATGGAGAGATTGATAAGGACATCTTCATGGATCAACCACTTGATTTTGTTTCTGAAGTTCATCTGTTCTATGTCTCCAAACTTAGGAAGGCTCTCTACGGGTTGAAGCAATCTCCTAGAGCTTGGTATGGGAAGATAGCAGAGTATTTTCAATTATGCCGTTATCTTGCTTCCAACTCGGATTCCATCTTGTTCATCAAGAAGAAGGGGGATCTGCAAGTCTTGGTCCTACTGTATATTGATGATATGATCATCACAGGAAATTCAGAGGAGGAGGTAGCTAGGCTCGGGACTGAGCTAGCTATTCGCTTCGAAATGAAGACTTGGGGGAGCTTTATCACTTCCTTGGTCTCGAAGTGGAGAGGAAGGAGAGAGGGATACTGTAAAACCCCAAAATTCAGAGTGGGCAAATTTTGGGTGACACGACCTGGGACATGGGAGTGTCCCAGGTCGTGTCCTGCTCGGGTGTGTAGCTATTGCGAGTTCGACAAAAATGCGTTCGATGAAGTGTTCGGGAGGTACACGCCCTATGACACGGGCGTGTCAGGGGGCGTAACCTAGGGCGTGTCCTCCCTTGGTCGACACTCAAGTATTTTAGTTGACGAAAGTGGTCAACAGAAGGAACACGCCATGGCACACGGGCGTGTACCATCCGACACGGGCGTGTCAGAGGGCGTGTTCCCCTCTGGTCGATGAAATGGACTTGACGATCGTCGAGTGAACACACGCCTCGCGTCACGTGCGTGACTGGCCGACACGGGCATGTACCCTGGCCGTGACTTATTTTGGATAAGTCGGTTGCCTGCCGCTTAAGTGACACGACCTATGACACAGACGTGTCACAAGGCATGTCAGGCCGTGTTCAGGTGATTTTTGGGTAAATTCGAGCCACTTGTTTCCCTGATCTTGGATACAGTGGTTCAGCCTCCTTCCATGAGGATAAAGGACGAGAATGGGGATAAATCCCCTTCATCTTCATCTTCTCCTTCTTTTTCTCATTCTAAGAAAGAGAAAGAGAAAGGGGGAGCAAAGGAAGGAAAGGTGGAAGGAAAACCAGCTGCTGGAGGAGCTGCAGAGTGCGGAGCGAAGATCCGAGAGCGGATTCGTGAAGGAAAAGCCGAGGCGGTGACTTCTATCCGGCTACTTCATGACGCCGAAGCGATCTTCAAGGGTAACGATCTCCTTGTTGGACATCGAAGTCATTTCTTTATGCATATGCTTGGAATCCTCCACCAAGAGGTGGATCTCGTAAGCGATTCCTCGGTTGATTCTGTATCTAGAGCCGGAAGTATGGAGTTCGGCATAGGCATGCTGTGTGAAGCCCATCTGGACTGGTAGTCTAGATTGGTGATGATCATGTGTAAACCGGAGAAGACTCCGTGGATTTGATTCTATGAAAAGGTTTTTTTGTTGAATGGATGTATAGATGAATGAATAATAAGTGATGTTGGTTATGGATGAATGGAGGCTTTGGTTAAGCTTCTGGTTGTGATGAGAGATTAATTGGTAGCACGTTTGGGGAGTGCGAGATAAACACGACCTGTTACAGCACTAGGGTGGATTGATCTGGATAGATGAGTGCTCGATTGGTTGCAATGCTTGGGAAGCTGAGTTAAACCCGGATTGCTACACCACAATGGTGGGTTGATCAGGAAATAGGTGAGGGGTCGATGGGTGGTAATGCCTGGGGAGCATCGATAAACCCGGCTTGCTAGACCACATGGTGTGGATCGATCTGCTCTGGATATTTGTGGATGTTGTGAGGTAGTACCTCTGAGTGGTATGGACGGGATGTCGCCAACCCGCGAGACTGGTGGACTAGAATTGAATCGCCCAACCAACAAGTGAAGAACCTCTGATCGGCGGTGTACGACTGGGATGCCCGGTACACCAAGAAGGTGCCCTGAGTGCACACAGCATCTGGTGGGCACCGGCGTTTGTGTTATGTTTGTGATTGCTAGATTGATAAAGATTATGATATGGCAATGCATACAGGGAAGGAACCACTGCCCCGAGTAAGGGGTAGGGTCGTTATAAGTGGTCAGCTAAAGCTGACCGTTGCTTTGTTTGCCGCTATTGGGTGGATATGTGTTTGCAGGTGCTATTGCTTGAAATGAAATGAGAGGAAATGATGGACCGCTGCTAAAGGCCCTTGAAGGCTATGCGAAGCGTGTTTGGATTTCATGTGTGGCCGGCCTGCGTGCCGATGTTTGAAAATGTATTTGTGTAAAGAGAAACATGTAAGTCCATAAGGCCAAATGTGTGAGTTGTATACATTCCTGGTTTTGATATATAAATGTGGAATTTATATAGTAGTGGACATTCTCTGTGCTGAGCTCATTTAACTTAAAAAAATGTTGCGCTAGAATGTATTGAGTTAGGATACAAGTAGATTTTGATTACCACAAGTATTTCCGCCGCTTGTCTGTGACATATGGCGTGGGGCCCTAGCCGGACCCACCGTTATATGCCACGTGACGAGTGAGGGCGTTACAGAGTGGTATCAGAGCCAGGTTTGATTTTTTGGGAGGTGAGAAAATAGTTGAACTCATGAATGTCCACTAGTAATGTATTTCATGCACATGAGGTGCGTGAGTGTGTAGTCAATATGTAATTACCATTATGAAATGGATACTTAATCCTGTTTTGTACATTGATAGGTGGCGAGGAGTGGTGCTGGGCAGTCCGAGCCCGAGCGGTCTGATGAGAGTGTAGCACCCGTTAAGGCGCCTACGCCTCCTTCGGTGGAGACCATACTGGTGGTGACGGAGACGATGCTTGCGATGTTACTGGCACAGCCTACCGGACAGCCAAGGCACGCAGGAGCACCAATACAGACTGGTGCAAGGCAAGAGCGTGCTGCAGTTGTGGCAGAGGAGCAAGCAATGAATGAGTCATTGAAAATCTTTATGGAGTTTCATCCACCTACGTTCGGTAGGGCGATTTACCCAATGCAGGCGGAAGATTGGTTGGCTAGAGTAAAGAGGATCCTGACTGCAATTAGGATGGCGGAGGAGCAGAAAGTGACTTTAGCCACTTTTCTGTTGGAAGGAGATGCGAGATGGTGGTGGGATGATAGGGAAGTGCATCACTTGGCAGGTTGAGGATTAGTGGAGGTCTCAATGGATGAGTTTTCCCGATTATTTCTCGCCAAGTATTTGCCAGTGTCGAAGCGGATTGCGATGGAGAATGAATTCCAACGTTTGGTGCAGGATGATACAGATATTGATACGTACCTGCATGAGTTTACCAGATTAGGGCGATATGTGGGGTCTACTTTCGCGAAGGAAGCGCGAAAGACGAATCTCTTTTATGAGGGGCTGCGGGATGAGTTGAGATTGGTACTCCCGAGTTCAGTGAATCAAGGCTTCCAAGAATTGGTAGATACGGCCCGTCCCCTGGAGTAAGATTTGAAGAAGGAACAACAGAAGAAGAGATTGATAGTAGATAAGCCAGAATTCAAAGTGCCCCAATCGGAGCAGTCAGAGTTCAGAAGAGGAGAGAAGAAGAGGTTTAGGCATGTTGATTCAGCTCCGTCGACTGTTTCTTCGGGGGTAACTTATGGGCAAGGACGTGTTGATACACGTATATGTTATAACTGCGGGAAGCAAGGACATATAGCGAAATTTTGTTTGAATGCCCCTGCAGGAAGTGAGAAAAAGATAGGTGCGTCGTATGAAGTAAAGGGTAAAGCAGTGGCCGAGTCATCTGCACCCCGGACGCAACCTCTATTGCATAATTTGGAAGTGCAAGAGACGCAAAGCTCAGTTGGTGAAATACAGCCGTGAGTGTTTAATTTGGGACTGTAAGAGCCTATAAAATGATATCTGCAAACTCAGGCGGCTTAGCAGCGAAAGGAAACGTAGAATAGTAATTTGTGTCATTGGGATGATGTAACGAATGTAAGATGATTCACTAATGCTGTAAATACTAATGATATAATATTGGTGATAATATATATGATATGTTATGTTACATGCCAGAATAGTGGTGCACACTTGTGGAATTTAAGAGATCGGTCGAATGTCATATATATATGATGTGTTTGATTCCAGATTACTCGATAAATTCTGTGGATGAATGTGTACATGTGGAGGTTAGGTATGATATGTTACATGATGGAATGGTGGTGCACACTTGTGGAATTTGAGGGATCGGTCGATTGTGATATATATATGATGTGTTTGATTCCAGATTACTCGATAAATTCTGTGGATGAATGTGCACATGTGGAGGTTAGGTATGTGTGTGTATGATGCATGTGTTGTTGGGTTTGTGCGACGCCTTAGGGGTGAGACAGGTCGCGGCCTCTGAGCTCTAACCCGGCTCGCTTGCTTTTGGTAATCCGTTGCGAATGAGGCAACATGGTGTGATTGTATGGGATGTTATAACAGAATATTTTGATGTTACAACACTTTGTTTGCTGTTTTCCTTCCTGTGCATGAATTTGGAGGACAAAATTTCTTATAGGAGAGGACAGTTGCAACATCCCAAAATTCAGAGTGAGCAAATTTTGCGCGACACAGCCTGGGACACGGGCGTGTCCCAGGGCGTGTCCTGCTCGGGTGCATAACTATTGCGAGTTCGACGAAAATGCATTCGATGAAGTGTTCGGGAGGTACACAGCCTATGACACGGGCGTGTCAGGGGGCGTAACGTAGGGCATGTCCTCCCTTGGTCGACACTCGAGTATTTTGGTCGACGAAAGTGGTCGACAAAGGGAACACGCCATGGCACACGGGCATGTACCATCCGATACGTGCATGTTGGAGGGCGTGTTACCCTCTAGTCGACAAAATGGACTCGACAATCATCGAGTGAAGACACGCCCCGCATCACGGGCGTGACTGGGCTAACACAGGCGTGTACCCTGGCCGTGACTTGATTTGGATTAGTCGGTTGCCTGCCACTTAAGTGAAATATCCTATGACACAGGCGTGTCACAGGGTTTGTCAGGCCGTGTTTAGGTGATATTTGGTTAAAATCGTGCCACTTGTTTCCCTGATCTTGGATCTAGTGGTTCAGCCTCCTTCCATGTGGATAAAGGTCGAGAATGGGGATAAATCCCCTTCATCTTCATCTTCTCCTTCTTCTTCTCATTCTAAGAAAGATAAAGATAAAGGGAGAGCAAGGTGAGGAAAGCTGGAAGGAAAACCAGATGCTGGAGGAGCTGCGGAGTGCGGAGCGAAGATCCGAGAGCGGATTCGTGAAGGTAAAGCCTAGACGGTGTCTTCTATCCGGCTACTTCATGGCGCCGAAGCGATCTTCAAGGTTAACGATCTCCTTCTTGGACATCAAAGTCCTTTCTTTATGCATGTGCTTGGAATCCTCCACTAATAGGTGGATCTCGTAAGCGATTCCTCGGTTGAGTCTGCATCTAGAGCCAGAAGTCTAGAGTACGGCATATACATGCTGTGTGAAGCCCATCTGGACTGGTAGTCTGGATTGGTGATGATCATGTGTAAACCGGAGAAGACTCCGTGGATTTGATGCTATGAAAAGGTTTTTTTTGTTGAGTGGATGTATGGATGAATGAATAATATGTGATGTTGGTTATGGATGAATGGAGGCTTTGGTTAAGCTCCTGGTTGTGATGAGAGATCAATTGGTAGCACGTTTGGGGAGTGCGAGATAAACCCGGCCTATTACACAACTAGGGTGGGTTGATCTGGATAGATGATGGATCGATTGGTGGCAATGGTTTGGGAGGTGAGTTAAACCCGGATTGTTGCATCACAAGGGTGGGTCGATCAGGAAATAGGTGAGGGGTCGATGGGTGGTAATTCCCGGGGGTGCATCGATAAACCCGACTTGCTACACCACATGGTGTGGGTCGATCTGCTCTGGATATTTTTGGATGCTGTGAGGTAGTACCTCTGAGTGGTATGGACGGGATGCCGCCAGCTTCTGGGACTGGTGGACTAGGATTGAACCGCCCAACTAACAAGTGAAGAACCTCTGATTGGCGGTGTACGACTGGGATGCCCGGTACACCAAGAAGGTGCCCTGAGTGCACGGAGCGTCTGGTGGACATCAGTGTTTATGTTATGGTTGTGATTGCTAGATTGATAAAGATTATGATATAACAATGCATACAGGGAAGGAACCACTACCCCGGGTAAGGGGTAGGGTCGTTATAAGTGGTCAGCTAACGCTGACCGTTACTTTGTTTGCCGTACTTGGGTGGATATGTATTTGCAGGTGCTGTTGCTTGAAATGAAATGAGCGGAAATGATGGACTCCTGCTAAAGGCCCTTGAAGGCTGTGCGAAGTATGTTTGGATTTCATGTGTGGCCGGCCTGCGTGCCGATGTATGAAAATATATGTGTAAAGAGAAACCTGTAAGCCATAAGGCAAAATGTGTGAGTTGTATACATTCCTGGTTTTGATATATAAATGTGGAGTTTATATTGTAGTGGACATTCTCTGAGATGAGCTCATTTAACTTAAAAAATACTATGCTAGAATGTATTGAGTAAGGATACGAGTAGATTTTGATTGCCACAAGTAATTTCGCCGCTTTTCTGTGACATATGGCGTGGGGCCCCAGCTGGACCCACCGTTATATGCCACGTGACGAGTGGGGGTGTTACAGATACTCATCTGCTAGAAAGGATATGCGGATCGCATTATGAATCGATTCGGCATTGGTGAAGGGAAGAGTTGCTCTGCTCCTCTAGATCTTGGTCTAAAGCTTCGACAAGATAAAGGAAGGATTCTTCCTGATCCCTTGGTGTTCAGAGCTCTAGTTGTGAGCTTGATCTACTTAACGATTACAAGGCCAGACATTTCTTACACTGCTGGCCGAGTAAGTCAGTTTATGGCTGAACCTAGGAAGTCTCATCTGATAGCGGCAAAGAACATCTTGATGTATGTCAAGGCGACTTCTGATATGAGACTCCTCTATAGTAGGGACATGGTGTTTTCTTTGCTTGGATAAACGGATGCTGATTATGGTGGTGACTCGGATGATTGAAGATCAACTTCGGGTTATGTTTTCACTTGTGGAACAGCATGCATGTCGTGGTGTAGCAAGAAGCAAGAATCAGTGTCTGTGTCTACTACGGAAGTTGAGTACAAGCCTTCGTCCTTGGCTGCTCGAGAGGTCATCTGGCTGAGAAGGCTTGTAGAGGATGTTCATGAGAAAGTGCAAGGTCCTACTTTGCTCCGAGGTGACAATGAGAGTGATCTCAAACTAGTGAACAATGCAGTGTGTCACGCAAGGAAAAAGCATATTGAGATCGAGCACTACTTTATAAGGGATAAGGTGTTGGAGGGATCTATTCTAGTCGGGCATGTTCGGAGTGAAGATAATCTTGCTGACATCTTCACGAAGCTACTGTCGAAGGGGCCATTTCAACGGTTACGAGGGTTGCTGGGCTTGATCACCACTTCTCACTTCAAGGGGGACTATTGAAATTTGTGAAGTGAAAGTGGGTGATGGGCAGGCTGGGCGGTCTGAGAGGCCTGAGCGGTCTGAGTCCGCGGCCTCGGTGGACTGCTGGTTGCGTCCTGGGAGACCTAGCTTGCTCTTGGTGGCTTGGCTATTCTTGAGGAGCGGCCTGAGTGAACTGTGTTGGAGGTCTGTTGGCGGTGCTCAGCTTGTTCTGCGGCCTTGCAGTTAGCCAGCTCTTGTGGTAACAGGGCGGATTGGAAGTTGTATCCGCAGTTTGTTGGAGGACTCGTGTTTTGGCATCCGCAGAGTCCGCATTTGTGGACTGGCTTTGGAGATGGGATTTTGTTCTTGTCGAGCTCTCCATGTTGCAATGGATGTTTTACATCCTTGTGGCGGACTGTCCTACTGATTGGCGGTCTGAGTCTTCTATGTCTACCATGCTTGCGCCAGTTGCTTGTTTGGCTGCTGGACTTGGTCATTTTCTATGACAAGGTCCATGATGTCCGCAGAGTGCGCAGAGTCCGTTGTTGACCGGGCGGACTGCCTGTTAGTCGTGGACTTGTGGCGGGCTGTGACATTATTGTCGAGCTATGTGGACTGCCTATTTGTCTGCGTATAGCATGCGGATTGATGCAACATGAGTTGTGGTTGTGTCCAGGTGTTGTGGTGTATTGCGAACTGATGCAGCATGAGTTGCGGGTGTGTCTACATTCTGTGTTGAGTGGCGGTCTTGAGCTATGCTTGCGTTGGGCGGGCTGGAGCTGTGCCTATGTTTTGCGGGCTGGCAATGTGTCAGTATATTGGCGGACTGTCTTTGACCTGGCGCCTGGAAGTTTGAAGTTTGGCCAAGTCCTTGCGGACTTGGCGGACTGGGTTGTGTTAGCGCGCAAGCTGGGGTGGTGACTCTATTCACTAGGGTGGTGACCACACTCCTCACCTCACCTATAAATAGACCCCCCCCGACACATCTATAGTAACTGAGTGAACAGTAAGTTAGGGATTGGTTAATTGTTGCGGTCTGGTTTTTCCAGTCCACCCGGGTTGAGCAGAGATAATAGTTTGTTGTTTGCAGGTTGCGCGACTAACACTGAGGAGCCAGGAGTTTGGCTTGACTGCGGTCAGCATCAGTGAAGTTTGTAGTCTCAATCAGCGGTTTCAGTAGGTCGCATCCGCGGCTTTTCAGGTTTCTCTACTTCAGCATTTGCAAGTTCAAAAACCTGTCCGCCGTACTCGGCAGTCTAGGCGGTCTGTTCCTCAGTTCAGCAACTGCTTATAGCAGTCAGCGAATAACGGTATGTCTGCGTGACCTCGTGGTCTCGGTGGACTCCGTGTTCTATTCATCTAGTAGTAGGAATAGTTCGGGTGGCCTCGACGACTTGGCGGACTGGGCGGTCTCGGCGGTCTACGGTTTTGTTCGCGCGAACTGTTTTCTTGTAATCTTTCATGTTTTCCTTTGTACTGGAGAAATCATGTCTCGCCATGTATACCTCGCATTGTAAAGAATAAATAAAAGAGTTTATGATCTGCTTGCCCCTGTCATTGCATTTGGTTGTTAAGCTTGCTTTCCTGGTTTCCGCACGATCAAGGAGTGATCTTGATAGTTCTGAGGATATTAATTTGGCATTAGACTATCTTGGTGACCACTTTGGGAAAATTCAACACACCTGACCTAAAAGTCTGGTGGACTAGCTAGTGTTTTAGTACGTGGTGACTCTGGTGTGTTCTTCAGAGGAGTACGGAAGCTGTAGGCCTGATAGTGTGTATACCCGTCGAGGAGTGGAGAGGCCCGCTCCATTGCTATCATAGCCACAACGGCAGTACCTGAGAGTTAAACTAAATCCAAAAAGTGATAACTAAAGGTCTGTGCGCATAAAGTCGTGTGGGTGAGTTGCACTTGTATGTATCATAACCCGCATACCATATCATACTTACATACTTAGGACATATGCACCATAGATCCTTATCATATAAATTAGTATGAGCTCTTTTATATGATAAGTTAAATTTGTGAAATCTTAACTTATAAGTTTTAATGGGCATTCATATAAGTTAAGGTACGCATGTGATGATAGCTTAGTAGTAGATAGTTTATTTCCTGCTTCGTTCTTTACTTTGCTTACAACATTTCCTTTCCAGTACAGTTCTTTCTTACTTTACTTGTACTATATAGAACTTTTAGAGTAGAGATATACTTGTTATTACATAATCATGATAGATTAGATTCACTATCATATACTTTCCTTTAATACCCCTTGTTGTTCTCTGCTTCGTCCTCCCGCTCGGTACCTAGGAGTCGCGGGGGTGAGGCGAGGAAAAAATGGCTTAGTCTTTATGACTAACGGTCAGTTGTGACTGTATCAATTTAGGAGATCGAGGAGCTGGAGCACCTGCAAGACGAGGTGGCTGGACATGAGGAGCTGAAACCACCTACTACTACTTCTAACGCAACCCAGCGTCAAGTGATGACGCGTGTACTGATGATAGAATAACTTCTGCTTGGTTAGATTTTGTGAGAGAGAGATTGAATACTATGTACTAGTCATAAGCCCTTTTCTCTTTCATTCTGTACTCGTTGTGGAGTATTGGATCTCTCATTTTCTTATATTATGATGATGATGTGATGTGGACTCGATATATAAATTATTTATAATGCTTCTCTTCTAGATTGGCAGATTGATTGAATGATCATACTGGCCCGCCGGATCGGTGTCTTGCGGTGTCGACCAGCCCATGTGCGCTAAGTGTCATCGTAAGTCGGCGGTTCTGATCATAAGACTGGGTTCCCTCCATGGGATGGGGGGCATCTTACACTCTATCGTGCGGTGCTAACCTCCTATCACGCGGCGGTAGTAAAACCGAAACATCATGGCCACGTGTCGGCCTGTGATTGGAGGATTTGGGCGGTACCGCACGGCAGTAGCTAGTTACCGCGCGACGGTAGCTTTGTTTATATGCCTGTTTGGCCGTTTCCACTTCAGTTTCTTCTGGTTTTTGGAGTCGGCCTGAGTTCCTGGAGGTGGAGCAGTGACGCCGAGTCCGGATCTGTGGAGGCAAGGTCGTTGCGATCGCGTTCATCCGTTTAGATCTTTGGCATGGCTCCAAAGATTCTCAACTTGGACATGTGATGTCCTCTTCCTTTTACATTGGAGTCCCTCTCCCGCGAGTGTGTGGTGAGGGTGAGCTTTTCCTTCGGATAGATACGGTATATCCTCGTAGTTTTTGCATGTAGAGTTCTGAATCGAAGTACGAACATAGGCATGGTATGTGAAGCCCATCTGGATAGGTTGGTCTGGATTGGTGATGTTTTTTATTATGCTTGCATTGGACAGAGAAGACACCGTGATGTTTGTTTTTTCGGTTTCTACATGGTATGTTGTAGTAGGGAACCTTGGGGATTAACTTCAAGGAGCACCTGGAAAACTGGGCAGAATCTCATTTCTACCAGATGCCGCGCGGTGGTGGTGATACCGGAGGCGGTAGCTCCTTGGGAGCTTTGTTTGTGGTCTGTGTAGTGTAGACCTGGGGCCTGTGACGTGGGGATGTGAGCTCTGGGAGCCCAGCCAGGTGGTCTGCGAACCATTTGTAAATCATAACGGGGTTATGTATTGATTGGAGGAATGGGAATGGGGAGGCCTACCAGCGTCGTGGTAGTTTTTGCCCGACGATGTGAGCAACGGGAAAAGATCAAACCTACCTAGTAGTTATGTGGTGCGTTCGTGGGTAGTATTACCTATTGCAGGCATAGTTACAGGTCTTAGGCCTTGTGCAGGCTATAAAGACTACCAAATGCCCATGTTGTTATCGTCTGGAGAATGGTGGTGGTTCCCAAGTTTTTGTCCGGACACCGAGAATTTGCCCTGAGAGCACGGGGTGTGTGGTCGTTGTGTCTACGCCTGTGGTGAAGTGTGCTTAAATTGCACTTTCATTACTATGTTTGATTTTGTTAATAATTTGCAGGGAAGGAGCTCCGTCACCCCAAGTAAGGGTCGGGGTTATTATAATTTGGTCAGCTTTAGCAGACCGTTGTCTTTTTTCGCCACTGTTTGGTGGACTGTTCTTGCAGGAACAGGTGAGCCAAGTGGCAAGTAGCGGCTAAAGCCCTTGATGTTGTGCTGGCCCTTGAAGGCAAAAGCAAAGTGTTTACTTTTACTATTTTCATGTATGGCTGGCCTGCGTGCCGAAATATGTAAAATACTTATTGTTTAAGAAAATATTGTAAGGTCATAAGGCCAAGACTGTACGTTTATTTGTTTTTTCATTCCTACTTTGGGCTTTAGTGGACATTCATGTTTTGTGATGGGTTCTTATAACAAATTTAAAAGCTTCCGCTATAATGCTCTGTGTTAGGTTCGATATGGTATCATAGCATTTTGGTATTAATATGTAACATCATTGACTGTCTGTGGAATATGGCGTGGGGCCCCGGCTGGACCTTCTGTTATATCTCATGTGACGGATGAGGGTGTTACAGTATTGTCCCATGATGAAGAGGGATATCGTTGATTTTGTGGCACACTGCGAGGCATTCCAGCGAGTGAAGGCCGAGTGCAAGAGCCCTGGTGGATTACTAAAACCACTTTCATTGCCGAAGAGGAAGTTTGAGGATATTTTGATGGATTTTATACATGGGTTACCTTGCTCTCACTCCAGGAATGATTCTATTTGGTTCATCTTATACAGATTGACCAAGGTAGTCAGGTTCATCCCGGTCCGAAAGGACTCTCTAGTTGGTGTATTGGTGAGGCTGTTTGTGGAGCAGTCTGTGAGGTACCATGGCATACCCATGTTGAAATTTGTGAAGTGGAAGTGGGTGACGGGACAGGCCGCGCGGCCTGTGGCGGACAGCTTTGGCGAACTGGGCGGACTGGGCAGACTGAGGTTTGCGGCCTGGTGGAAAGTCTGGTGGAAGCCGGCTGTGTTGAGCGGGTTGTTGCATGGAGTCCGCGGTTTGGTGCGGCCTGGTATCTGCGGATAGAGAGGCTTGCGGACTGGTGCATTGCTCAGAGGCCGCGGGTGCAAGTTTGTGCTGATAGGCGGGTTGGCTCGAGTTCGCGGGAAGCCTTGCTGACTGATGTGTCCGCGGTGTGGGCTGTTGCGGACTGGGCTTAGAGCTTGGCTGAGGCCTTGTCAAGTTCTGGTGTTACAGCAGGTCTTGCTGTGGAGACCGGTTGGCGGACTGATTCTTGGAGTCCGGCAGGAAGCAGCTGCGTTGGACAAGTGCGAGGTGCTCGCGGACTGGTGGCGGTCTGTGCTAGGGTGTTTGGCGGACGGGACCTTGTGTTCGCCATGCTCGCACTGGCCCTTGATGGGTTTTGACTTGGTCACACTTTGTGCCAAGTTCATGGTGTCCGCCGTATCCGCCAAGTCCGCTATGACCGGGCGGACTGTTGTTGTTTGCCTTTGGTCGTAGACTTGTGGCGGATTGAGGCGTGGGTCCTGCGGACTGCCTCGGGTTGGTGCGGACAGCCATTGAAGGGGGTTTGCTGTCCTGAAGCAGTTGGAGCTTTGCGGGCTGGTGCCTTGTCCGCTTAGCTTAGGCGGACTGGAGAGGGTTCGTCATTGGTTGCCTAGCTCCTGGAGGTTTCCCTTGGTGACCGGCTAAGTCCTCGCGAACTGAGCGGACGGTGGTTGTATTCGCGCGGACTGAGGGTGGTGTCGCTATCTCTTGGGCGGTGACCACACTCCTCACCTTGCCTATAAATAGGACCCCCCTGGCACATCTACAGTAACCTAAGTAACTTGAGTGAACAGTAAGTTGGGGTGTGCGAAGTGCTGCGGTCTGTGTTTGTCAGTCCGCGCGGATTGTTTCAGGCTGACGGTTTGCTGTGTGCAGGTCGCGCGGATAACTTCAAGGAGCCAGGAGTTTGGCTGTGACTTTGGTCAGTGCTTGGAAGTGTGCGGTCTCTGCGGACTCAGCAGGAGGTCGCTCTGCGGCTTGTCAGTTCTGTCTCAACTTTGCCAGCTTCAATAACCTGTCCGCCGGCTTCAGGCGGGTAGGGGAGTTCCTCAGTTCGGGTTCAGCAGGAGGCGAATAACGGTGTGTCCGCGCGGCCTCGCGGTCTCGGCAGACTCCGTGGTATTCGGCGGATTGCAGCATAGCTTGGGCGAGCTCAGCGGTCTCGGCGGTCTCGGCGACCTCGCGGTCTTGGCGGACTGGAGTGCTGTCCGCCCGGCTTGTTTTTGGTTCTTTCTGTTTTCAGCTGTTATACTAGCGAAATCATGTCTCGCTATGTATGCCTCGGATTGTAAAGAAGTGAATGCATAATAAGACCTTCTTGTGCTTCCATTATTTTGTTGGGTGCAACTTCTAGTCCTTGGGCTTTCCGCAGGTTCAGCGTGCGAACTGGGTAGTTCCGAAGATATTAATTTGGTGTTTGGGCTATCTTGCTGACCACGTTGAGAAAATTTAACATGGTATCAGAGCCAGGTTGCTGAGGTTGCGGAGTTTCAGTTGCGTGAGAGGAGGTCAACCAGCGTTGTTACTCAGTGATTGAGTGGTGTTCAACCTGTGTTGTTGCTCGGAGCTGCTGAAGGGTACCAACAGGTGATTGCAATGGAAGGAAGCTTAGCAAGAGGTCTGGACATTGAACTCTTAACGCCGACTAACTACAAGAAGTGGAAGTCGTGCATGAAGAGCTATCTTCTAGGCGAGGAGCTGTGGGAAGTTGTCGGTGGAGACGATAGACAGGAAGTTACTGCTGCTTTCGGTACTGCTGAACAGGTGAGGCTCTGGAGAAGAACTAATGCTAAGGCAGTGTTCATTCTGAAGAGAGCTGTCTCTCCGGAACTGTTTGATCACATCATTGGATGTGAGTCGGCTGCTGATATTTGGACAACCATTGATGAGTTGTTCAATAGGAAGAATGTGGCGCGGCTTCAGTTCCTGGAGAATGAGTTGGCCAGGGCAACTCAGGGAGACCTTTTGATCTCCAAGTACTTCTTAAAGATGAAGAGCTTGTGTGCTGAGCTATCGGCACTGGATCCTGATGAGCCTATCTCTGAGGCAAAGATGAAGAGGCACATTATCCGCGGCTTGCGGAAGGAGTATGTGGCCTTTGTTACATCTGTTCAAGGGTGGGCTACTCAGCCGTCTCTGCTGGAGCTGGAGAATCTGCTTGCCTCGCAGGAGAGCTTAGCAAGGCAGATGGCTGGAGTGAACTTGAATCAGGAAGGCAGCGAAGCTCTCTTCTCAGGCAAGAAGAAGGGATGGGAAGGGAAGAAGAAGAAGAAGAAGGTGCAGGCCGCTGTTGAGAAGGAGACTTCATCTTCGTATCCGCCGGAGAGGAGCAATGCTCCTAAGGACTGGAAGAAGAACTTGAAGTGCTATCGGTGTCATCAGCGAGGGCACTTCAAGCGGGACTGCAAGGTCAAACTGCAGCCTGGGCATGCTGCGGGAAAGGAGGAAGCTTGCTCGCGAAGTGAAGAAGCAGAATGGGGAGGAGCCTTCATGACGGGCACTTGTGTCCGGGCCTTATCTGCTGAGGACTTCAACAGCGAGTGGATCGTCGACTCCGGGTGTGGTCATCACCTCACCGGAGACAAATCGAAGTTCACCTCCATGCAGGCTTACTCAGGTAATGAAGCTATTATCACTGCTGATAATACTGTTTATGCAGTAGAGAAGGAGGGGGTCGTGTCTTTGGGTAGTGATCAGGGGCCACTCACGTTAAGGAGTGTGTATCACGTGCCGGGCATGAAGAAGAACCTCTTCTCGGTGACCAACGCGGTGGACGCTGGGTATCACGTTCTGTTTGGGCCAACAGACTTGAGGTTCCTTCGCAACATATCAGCGGTAAAGGCTGATGTTGCTCATGTTGGGAGGAGGGTGAACAACTTGTTTGTTCTTTCCACCAGTGCCTATGTTGATAGGATGAGGGCCAATGATAGTGCGGCTATCTGGCATGAGAGGCTGGGGCATGTTGGCATGGACAAGCTGAAGGCGATGGCTAGTAGAAGTCTGGTGAGGGGGTTGCCGATGTTGTCCTCCTTTGGTGATGGGCATGTTTGTGCGGGCTGTCAATATGGAAAGGCACATCGCCTTCCGTTTGATAAATCTCAAACAAGGAGCAAGAAACCATTGGAGTGCATTCATGGCGACCTGATGGGACCGACTGTTACTGCCAGCCTTGGTGGAAGCAGATACATGCTTGTCTTGGTTGATGACTACTCAAGGTATACTTGGGTGTACTTCTTGAAGGAGAAGTCGGAAGCCTTTCGTTTGTTCGTGGAGTTCAAGGAGTTGGTAGAAGGTCGGCTTGGCTTGCGGGTTATGAAGCTTAGAACTGATAACGGGGGTGAATTTGTTTCCTCCGAGTTTTCTAACTTCTGCAGGAAGCACGGGATCCAACGAGAGCTTACTTGTGCTCACACTCCACAACAAAATGGGGTAGCGGAGCGGAAGATCCGTCATCTGACGGAGACCTGCAAATGCTGGCTTCATGCGAAAGATATCCCAAGGTCCTTTTGGGCGGAGGGAATGTCTTGTGCTGCCTATGTTATCAACGAGATGCCACTCAGCCCTATCAACATGAAGACTCCTGTTGAGCTGTTGCTGAAGGAGAAGCCGAGTGTGGGACACCTTAGGGTGTTCGGTTCAACTTGCTATGTGCATGTCCCGGATGCTTCACGGACAAAGCTGGATGCGAAGGCAAGGAAACTTGTCTTTGTTGGCTATGATGAGCGGAAGAAGGGATGGAAATGCATGGACCCTGTGACGAAGAAGTTCGTGGTATCAAGAGACGTTGTCTTTGACGAGCTGACGTCATATGGAGGTGGCTCGGTGGAGCTTACCGGAAGTAGCAAGGTTGATGAAGCACCGGTGGAGGCTGCTGATGGCTTGGAAGAGGAGCTTGCTGTTTCACCAGCAGCTCCTGTTGCTTCGAACTCCGAGGCTGAGCCTTCTGGCTCAGGAAGCAGGGGGAGCACTGCTCAATGCTTGCCCCAGGTAGGAGTGGAGCCTGAAGAAGCAACGGAAGCCGTGAGCAAGGAGCCATGTCTTCGGAGATCGAAGAGGGTGGTCAAGCCACCGGCTCGATACTGTGATGGGAATGCAGTGAGCTTTGTCTCCTGCTTCTTTGCAGGTCCTCTGGATGAGCGAGAGCCTGCAAGCTTCAACGAGGCCACTGGAGTGAAGGAGTGGGAAGGTGCCATGAAGAAAGAGATTGATGCTCTGAAGAAGAATGAAACCTGGGACCTTGTGCCCAAGGTTGATGGCATTACTCCGGTTACTTGCAAGTGGGTGTACAAGTTGAAGAAGAAGGCTGGTGGGAGCATTGATCGTTTCAAGGCTCGCCTGGTCGCTAGAGGATTCTCACAGCAGTATGGAGAAGACTATGAGGAGACATTCAGTCCAGTTGCGAAGATGACGTCTGTAAGAGTGGTGATCGCCTTGGCTGCTAGCAAGGGATGGAGGTTGTGGCAACTCGATGTGAAGAATGCTTTTCTTTATGGAGAGATTGACAAGGACATCTTCATGGATCAGCAGCTTGGTTTCGTCTCTGAGAAGCATCCGGACTATGTCTGCAAACTCAGGAAGGCTCTCTACAGGTTGAAGCAAGCTCCTAGAGCGTGGTATGGGAAGATTGCAGAGTACCTGCAATTCTGTGGATACTTTGCTTCTAACTCGGATTCTAGCTTGTTCGTCAAGAAGAAGGGAGAGCTAAGAGTCTTGGTCCTACTGTATGTGGATGACATGATCATCACAGGGAATTCGGAGGTGGAAGTAGCAAGGCTCAGGGCTGAGCTTGCTATACGCTTCGAGATGAAGGACTTGGGAGAGTTGCATCACTTTCTCGGTCTGGAAGTGGAGAGGAAGGAGTGCGGGATTCTCATTAGCCAGAAAGGGTATGCTGATCGTATTGTGAAGCGGTTTGGTATGGGCGAAGGGAAGAAGTGCTCTACTCCACTGGAACCTGGGCTAAAGCTTCGACGAGATGAGGGAAGGGTTCTTAATGATCCCTTGGTGTTCAGGGCTCTTGTTGGGAGCTTGATCTATCTGACGATTACAAGGCCGGATATAGCTTATGCTGTTGGCCGAGTAAGTCGATATATGGCTGAACCAAGGAAATCTCATCTAGTGGCGGCAAAGGGGATTTTGAAGTATGTCAAGGTGACTTCTAAGATGGGACTCCTCTATGGAAGGGATGCGGAGTTTGCATTGCTCGGGTACACGGATGTTGACTATGGCGGTGATTCGGATGATCGAAGGTCTACTTCTGGTTATGTGTTCACTTGCGGTTCAGCTAGCATCTCGTGGTGTAGCAAGAAGCAGGACTCGGTGTCGGTTTCAACCACGGAGGCGGAGTATAAGGCTTCGACCTTGGCTGCTCGGGAAGTCGTTTGGTTGAGGAGACTCATAGAGGATGTTCATGAAGAAGTGCAAGGGCCTACTTTACTCCGGGGTGACAATGAGAGTGCTCTCAAGTTGGTTAACAATCCAGTGTGTCACGCTAGGACCAAGCATATAGAGATTGATCACCATTTCATCAGGGAGAAGGTGTTGGAAGGATCTCTGCTGGTCGGGCATGTTCGGAGTGAAGATAATCTTGCTGACATCTTCACGAAGCCGCTGTCGAAGGGGCCCTTTGAACGCTTGCGCAGCTTGCTGGGCTTGGTCACCACTTCTACTTCAAGGGGGAGTGTTGAAATTTGTGAAGTGGAAGTGGGTGACGGGACAGGCCGCGCGGCCTGTGGCGGACAGCTTTGGCGAACTGGGCGGACTGGGCGGACTGAGGTTTGCGGCCTGGTGGAAAGTCTGGTGGAAGCCGGCTGTGTTGAGCGGGTTGTTGCATGGAGTCCGCGGTTTGGTGCGGCCTGGTATCTGCGGATAGAGAGGCTTGCAGACTGGTGCATTGCTCAGAGGCCGCGGGTGCAAGTTTGTGCTGATAGGCGGGTTGGCTCGAGTTTGCGGGAAGCCTTGCGGACTGATGTGTCTGCGATGTGGGCTGTTGCGGACTGGGCTTAGAGCTTGGCTGAGGCCTTGTCAAGTTCTTGTGTTACAGCAGGTCTTGCTGTGGAGACCGATTGGCGGACTGATTCTTGGAGTCCGGCAGGAAGCTGCTGCGTTGGACAAGTGCGAGGTGCTCGCGGACTGGTGGCGGTCTGTGCTAGGGTGTTTGGCGGACGGGACCTTGTGTCCGCCATGCTCGCACTGGCCCTTGATGGGTTTTGACTTGGTCACACTTTGTGCCAAGTTCATGGTGTCCGCCGTATCCGCCAAGTTCGCTGTGACCGGGCGGACTGTTGCTGTTTGCCTTTGGTCGTGGACTTGTGGCGGATTGAGGTGTGGGTCTTGCGGACTGCCTCGGGTTGGTGCGGACAGCCATTGAAGGGGGTTTGCTGTCCTGAAGCAGTTGTAGCTTTGCGGGCTGGTGCCTTGTCCGCTTAGCTTAGGCGGACTGGAGAGGGTTCGTCATTGGTTGCCTAGCTCCTGGCGGTTTCCCTTGGTGACCGGCTAAGTCCTCGCGGACTGAGCGGACGGTGGTTGTATTCGCGCGGACTGAGGGTGGTGTCGCTATCTCTTGGGCGGTGACCACACTCCTCACCTTGCCTATAAATAGGACCCCCCTGGCACATCTACAGTAACCTAAGTAACTTGAGTGAACAGTAAGTTGGGGTGTGCGAAGTGCTGCGGTCTGTGTTTGTCAGTCCGCGCGGATTGTTTCAGGCTGACGGTTTGCTGTGTGCAGGTCGCGCGGATAACTTCAAGGAGCCAGGTGTTTGGCTGTGACTTTGGTCAGTGCTTGGAAGTGTGCGGTCTCTGCGGACTCAGCAGGAGGTCGCTCTGCGGCTTGTCAGTTCTGTCTCAACTTTGCCAGCTTCAATAACCTGTCCGCCGGCTTCAGGCGGGTAGGGGAGTTCCTCAGTTCGGGTTCAGCAGGAGGCGAATAACAGTGTGTCCGCGCGGCCTCGCGGTCTCGGCGGACTCCGTGGTATTCGGCGGATTGCAGCATAGCTTGGGCGAGCTCAGCGGTCTCGGCGGTCTCGGCGACCTCGCGGTCTTGGCGGACTGGAGTGCTGTCCGCCCGGCTTGTTTTTGGTTCTTTCTGTTTTCAGCTGTTATACTAGCGAAATCATGTCTCGCTATGTATGCCTCGGATTGTAAAGAAGTGAATGCATAATAAGACCTTCTTGTGCTTCCATTGTTTTGTTGGGTGCAACCTCTAGTCCTTGGGCTTTCCGCAGGTTCAGCGTGCGAACTGGGTTGTTCCGAAGATATTAATTTGGTGTTTGGGCTATCTTGCTGACCACGTTGAGAAAATTTAACAACCCAAGATAATTATATCGGATCGAGATGGTCGATTTACTTCCATAGAATGGTGGGCCATGCAGGTGTCCTTAGGTTCCCAGCTCGAATTTATTGCTGCCTTTCATCCACAGACTGATGGGCAGATGAAGTGGACCAACAGGACCATGGATGATCTGCTGTGGTTGTGTATACTTGATATGGGGAAACCCTAGGAGCGGCTACTGCCATTGATTAAGTTCTCATACAACAACAGCCATCAGGCCAGTATTGGCATGGCTACCTATGAGGCTCTGTATGGGAGGAAGTGTCGGACACTGCTATCTTGAGTTCAAGATGAGTACCCGAAGGCGCTTGGGTCAGATTTTGTTGAGGACACGGACACTCACATTCGGCTGATCATAAACAGGATGCTAGAGGCTCAGAGTCGGCAGGAAAAGTATTACAATGCGAGCCATCGTAAGGTAGATTTCCAGGTGGGGGGACAATATGTTTTTGAAGATACATCAAACGCACGGTGTTACATGGGTGTGTAGACACAAGAAGCTCAACCCTAGATATATGGGGCCTTATACGATCCTGGAGTGAATTGACCCCTTGGCATACAGGATGGAGCTACCACCGGAGTTGGCAAACCTACACAACATCTTCTATTTCTCCTAACTTCAGAAAACACTACTTCGGTCGGAGCAGCATATTACTTCTACCTCGGGCCCGGTTGCATCTGACTGGTCAGTTTGTTTGGAGCCAATCCGGATCGACGATACAATCATCCGAATTTTATGGAAGAAGGGAGTCCTTTTGTTCAATGTGCCTTGATCAAGTCATGGGCAGGAGGAGCACAGTTTGGAGCCCTTGGACCTCATGTAGAAGAAACACCCGGAGCTCTTCACCTCAGGTACAAACTAAACCTCCTACAAGTTGATCTTTTCTTCACTTGTGAAATCCCATAAACCCAAGCTTAAATTTTGAGGATGAAATTTTTGTTTTGTTTATTGGAATTTGTAACATCCCTCACACTTTTTGTCCCCCTAAAGTTAGGGTTAGGGCTTGCGTGGTGCATGGAGGCCCTAGTATGACCCTAACTCAACATGAACTTAGGGAAACTCTTATGTGCACCCCCAATATGCACAAGTCAACCTAGGCTAATTGACACTCACATTAACTCACCACCTCAAGGTAAGCTCACTAACACTTCCCTAATCCTAAGAGAGAGGCAACTGAGCAATGAAGTCAAGGCTAGGTCAATCAAGTGGGCCGAATTGACAAAGTCAACTTTAGGTCAATATAGATCAAACCTTCACCCAAGAGGTCTCATTGCACTCAAAACCTAAAATTGACCCCACCCCTAGCCTTAAAATATCATTAGGGGCCAAGTGGACCCAAAAGCCCCCTCATAGGGTCAACAAGTTGACAAATTTGACCAAAGTCAAACTTGGTCCTATTTAGGTCAAAATCACACTATTTATCAAAGTGGGCCCAATTGGGGCATCACCATGATCCAATCAACATTGGGTAATGTCGAGGGGTTAAAGACACGCCCCTTAGACCAGTCAACCCAAGATAAGGTTAAAACTCCAAAAATTATTATGAAACGCGGAGTCCCGGCGGTTTTATTTCAGTTGGAAAGCGGGGTTGGATTTTTATTTTGAAAACGGGATACGTGTATTTTATTTATTTGGATATAAGAAGGTGTGATTGAGTTTTAACGAAAGGAGGCAAGTGCACCTATCGTGAGTAGTACAGGATATTCCGGGTGGAATATCGAGGTCGTATTGTTCTCGGGGTCAGTTCGATTATTTCTACACTTCCCTGGAGGGGACTATTATTTTACCGATGATTACTTGTCGGGTATTTTATATATATAGTAAAAAAAGCAATAAAAATGAAAGCAAAAAAAGGTGGAGCCGATGAAGAGCTTAGCTCGAGGGAACCGAAAAGACATTGAACTAAAATAAACTTTTAATAAAAAGAGCTCCTAAGTTTCTAACTAATTAGGGCGGAGACTTGGCCGTGGAGGCTCCACTAAAATGAACTCACTTATCTTTAGGACTATCGCTCACCTGAACATTAAGACTATTCGACCAGGCTCTCGTCTGACGAAGGATTCCTCTTAATGCCCGCATTACACTAAGAACCCTGCTATTGGGTGGGGAACCCAATCCGGTAGATTTGGCGCGCCTCCTCTCTCGAGGGTTAGTGCGGAACTCCATTTACCAAGGGGTGATCGGTCCATACGCATGGCCTCTCGGCTAGCTAGCGTATGGACTACGGAAATATGGCCCACACATCGATATTGTGGTCCTACGCGTCGTAAACCCCGGGCAAACCTTAAGTGATTTTTAATTAAATAGAAAAATAAGACCTTTGATTATTTAAAGGAATTTTTTTCTGTCCCAATGCTCTTCGATACTGAGGGCTAAGAACGTTAGCCACTCGTCGGAATGGGGACGGCAGCGATTGAAAAAGCAGAATATTAAAGCAGTAAAATAAAGTTGGAAAATGAAAGTAGTAAATGGAAAGCAGTAAATTGCAAGTCCTACTCAAACGAGTAGGACTGAAATGAAACCAGGAAAATTGCAAGTCCCGGCTCAAATGAGTGGGCGGGACAAAATAAAGCGAGTCCTACTCAAACGAGTAGGGGAAAATAAATGCATTTACAAGTCCATTCCAAATTATTACAATAAAGTAAAGACCGACCATTTAACTCTTAGTGAGTAGGCGGTAAATAAAATCCAGCCATTTAACTCCTAGCGAGTAGGCGGTAAATAAAAGCTAACACTCACGCACTCGACATAAAATTAAAACACATCCACTCTACAGAAAGTAAACACACTCTACTGGAATAAAATCCAGCCATTTAACTCAAGTGAGTAGGCGGAAAAATAAAAATACACACACTTGCTTGAATAAAATCCAGCCATTTAACTCAAGTGAGTAGGCGGAAAATTAAAAACAACACACGCATACACTCTACATGAATTGAAATAAGGCTATAAAAACTAACTCATAAACGCACGCACATGTACAAAAAATAGGAAAAACAAAGTGACTGAAAAAATAAAACGACTACATTTCTACCGCTAGAATGCGGTAGAAATGAATAAAAAATGAAAATAAAATTAAAAGGAGCAAAAGTTTTTGCAAATAAGCGAAAAGTGCAAGTGCTCGAAAATTTGAAATGAGTACATTTCTACCGATGGAATGCGGTAGAAATGCGTAAAAAGAAGAAATAAACAAATTTAAACGGACAAAATGTTTTGAAAATAAAAGCAAAATTGAAGTGTTCGAAAAATTAAAACGCTTACGTTTTCATTCTTATAACTTTATAGAAACCCATAAAAAGTGGAAATAAAACTAAAAGAGAACAAAAAGTTTTACGATCCTAAAGAGCCTAAGTTAAGGAATTTGAAAACCACCTTTTAAAATATTTTTATAAACTCATAGGAATGAAAACAAAGTAAAAAAGAATAAACTAAACCTAAACAAGTACAGAGCATGAAAATAAAATTACGATTACAACGGCTAGAAAATTGATAAATTCCTAAGTTAAACTAGTTACAAAAGCTAAAGTAAACATACAAAGCACAAAAAAGGAAACGAAAAATTACTTAAGGTGGGGCGCTTGGGCGGATTTTCATACATCATATAGGAGAAATTAAACATTTCTATTAAGTAAAAAAAAATGATTACAATAAACATAAAACAAATACATAAAAAAGGGGGAGAGAAAATTCCCTTACAATGGATAAACAGCCCCCAAGAACAGCCCTAACCTAAGCAAAGTGGTTCAAAAAGTGGAACAGCAGCTCAAAACAGAAGGGTTCAATTTATAGACAAAAAATTTCATCGGATACGCCCTCCGATACGGGCGTGTCCGGGGGCGTGTCAACACTATTCACAGTTGATTTCGGTGATCTGACGGCGATTTGATGTTGCGGCGGAAATCGCGGCGGTCACTCCCCAGGTCACAGGCGTGACGGTGGGCGTGTCGGGGAGGTTGAACTGGGCGCCGTTTGCGTCGAATGTCGTCGGCGGCTGTTTATCGGGCTAGGTGGCGGGCTCACGCCCTAGGTCACGGGCGTGACACTAGGCGTGTCGGGTTGGCTCGACGAATGTCGAGCGAAAAATGTCGAGCGGATGGTCACGGGCTTGGGTCACGCCCCGTGTCAATTGACACGGGCATGTCTCTGGGCGTGTCAGCTGGGTCGACGATCGCTGAGCGCGATTTCGTCGATCTGGATGGTCACGGGCATGGGTCACGGGCGTTACTCGGGCGACACGGGCGTGACATTGGCGTGTCACGCTATTTCTTCAAAAATTGTTCATTTCTCAGGATTTTGACGTATCACGCCCTGGTCACGGGCATGACCAACAGTACACGGGCGTGTACTCCGATTTTTTGACAATTCTTCCTGAAAAATTCAGGAAACAAAAATAACTCTAAGTTAGAAAATATTTACAAAATGAGGCAATTTATTAAGGAAAAACAACTAAAAATAACAAAAAAAAGACTAATACGCCTTATTTAATGTATATAAAAACACGTATATTTACAACTCATCAAATACCCCCATACTTAAGCTTTTGCTATTACAGAGCAAAAGCTGGAGATGAACTTATAATGAATTAAGAAAATCCTAATTTTATCTACTGCTTGACTTAATTGAAAGAAGGATCTAAATAAATATCCGTGGTGTAAGAGTTAAATCCTAAATTATGCCAAAAATTTAAATAAAGGAATAGTTTCAGCTAAAGACTTCTGATATGATCGAGTAGATAGCAAAAAATTTTATTCGTTAGGCTAACAAAAATAGATTGGATTTATGAAACTGTAGCTTCGAAAAATTAAAGGAAATAATTTAATTTTCAAATTATGCTCTCAAAAAGATTTTAAAAATAAATCTAGAATTTTTTTGAATTTGGCGGAGGGGGATATCGTGGTATATGAAGAAGGCTTTGAATTAGAGGCGAGGGTATATTTTTTCGCTCGAACCTCTAATGAAATTTTTGGTTTGAATGTGGATGTTAGGAAAACGAAATCTTATTTTCCATAACGTAATTTTTTTTAACATCTTCATAATAATCCAATGTATATGTGTAGGAGTAATGAATTTTATCCTCTTACTTCATAACATATAATCTTTTCAAATATTGGATGCCTATGTTTATGGAATGAAATCTTATTCCCATTGACATAGGATCTTTTAAGGATCGAAATCATGTCAAGTATGACATGAAAAAAAGGTGATAGAGTTTTTTCAAAAATAAAACTAGTTTTAATAAAAAAACTTTTGAGAGCAACCTTTATAAATTAAACATTCCTAAATTTCAAAAAAAAACTTGGAGTTATCATAACTTGAAATCTAAGATTGTTATTTGAAAGAAATAGTGCCTAATAACCTAGAGGGGGGGTGAATAGGTGAACTTTATCTTTTTAAATTTAAGACAGAAATACTGTACAGTATATGCAATTCTACAATTATCACAACACAGCAACCATACAATCAAACATACACAGAGTGCACACAGGATTTATAGTGGTTCCCCAAGGTCTCGGTACATCCACTTTCCCCCTTCGCCTATCTAGTAGTGTACTAGATTCGGCCTAACTTCAGCACTTCTCCTCAGATCCTCAGATCTTACAGCTTAGAACCCCAAACAGGTTCCTACAACTCAGAGTGTCCCCACTCCTACAACTCAGGCAAAAAGACCTACCACTCAGTCTTCAACAAGACCTACACTCAGAGAACAAAGTCTCCTACAACTCAGGCACAAGGCCCTACCTCAGTCTTCAATATGACCTACACTCAGAGCACACAGTCTCCTACACTCAGCCTTTATAAAATAGGCTTACAGCTAAGATCTATACAAGATCTGTTGGGTACATTGGTTTAAATGTACCTGATTTGAAGAAGCCTCACCCAACTCAATGATATACATCAAAATGTATTTGATGTATTTTGAGTTACTTGTGCAGGTTAAGTATTTGCAGGAATAAAGCAAAAAGTTTCTAAGTCCATGTGTCGACACCCAGAGGGAAAGTGTCGACACTTAAGAAGACTTGTGTCGACACCCAGACAAGCAGTGTCGACACTTGGAGTCATTGTGTCGACACCAGGGATGCTGAGTCGACACCAGACACAAAGTGTCGACACAAGGAGCTATGTCGACACTCAATGAAGTAAAGCCAGTAAAGCAGTGTCGACACTTAACAGTTGTGTCGATACCTAGTGAAGCTGTGTCTACAACAGAAAGTGTCGACACTTGGAGCTGTGTCGACACTCAGCAAAAGTCAGCAGAGACTAAGTATAAGTGTCGACACCCAGAACAATGTGTCGACACTCAACAGAAGAGTCAACACTTGAAGTAAGTGTCGACACCCAGAACAATGTGTCAACACTTAGCTGAAGACTCAACACTTGAAGAAAGTGTCGACACATGGAGCTGTGTCGACACTTAACAAAGAACAGCAAGATCAACAAAATATTCTAAGTACAAGTGTCGACACTAAGGGGATGTGTCGACACTCAGCTGAAGTCTCAACAGAAGAATCAAGTGTCGACACAAGGAGCTGTGTCGACACTCAGCAAGTATCAACACTGAAGACATGTGTCGACACCAAGAAGCAGTGTCGACACTTAACAGATTCAACATATGAAGATGTGTCGACACAAAGGAGATGTGTCGACACTTAGAAGAATTCATCAAAACACTGAAGTACAAGTACTTGTGTCGACACAAAATTTCAGTGTCGACACATAAAGAAGAATTGTGTCGAGATATCAAATCTACCACACAAGGAGTTGTGTCGACACCTTGTAGACTAGTGTCGACAGTTAGACAACTTGTGTCGACACTTGGTCTATAAGTGTCGACACTTAAAGACAGAAAGTCTGGACACTTACAGACAGTTAGAGAATTTTCAAGAACTGACTGGATGACTTGACAGCTGCCGTTCCAGCCGGTCTACAGCACTTGTCAGAGTTGTCAGAAAGCAGTTATGAACCGGACCAGCCGGTTACCATGAAGAAGGCCTATAAATAGGCCTATGCTGTCTACAGAAGATGTGGCTAAAAAAGTGGTTCACATTATTAATCAAGTATCTAACAAGAAGATCTAGCTTTCAAGTGAAGATCTAAGAAGTTGGAGAGAGAGAGCTCCATCCAAGAAAACAGCCATTGGAACCAGGCTGAGAAGAAGGGTTCAGATTTATTCTGGATCTTAAGAAGCAGAGATCAAGGATCAACTGTAGAAGGAGTCAATCTTATTGAGTTCTATTTTCAAGAAGCTTTGAAGAAAGCTAAGTCAGATTGAGTCCAGCTGAGTTCTTCCAAGAACCCATCAAGAATCTCACAACTTAACTCTCTTTCATCTAAGTTGTTGTGTTTATACTTTTTGTATTCATTATAACTTGTAGGATCCTTTGGATCTGAGTTTTGTAAGCCTGTAATTATAAAGGCTGAGTGTAGGGCTTTGGGAGCCTGAGTGTAGGAGAGTTAAATCTCTGAGTGTAGGCCTTGGTGGCTGAGTGTAGGCCTTTGGGGCTGAGAGTAGGCCTTTGGGGCTGAGTGTAGGCTTTGTGAAAAGCTGAGTTGTAGGGCCTTGGGCCTGAGGTGTAGGAACCAGTTTGGGTTCTGAGATAGTGGAGAAGTTTGGCCGAATCTAGTAAACTGCTAGATAGGCGAAGGGGGAAAGTGGATGTACCCAAAGCTTGGGGAACCACTATAAAACTATGTGTCTTCTGTGTGCTGTGATTTGCTGTGAATGCTTGTTGTGCAAAAGTATATTAGATTCTGTGTTAAAAACTGATTGCTGCCATTAAAGTTAAAAAAAAAAGAATTTGGTCACCTATTCACCCCCCCCTCTAGGTGTTTAGGTACTATATCTTTCAAGTGGTATCAGAGCCAGGTTCCTCAAAAAGGACTAACAGTCTGAGGAGATCCTGATTGGCAGATTCAATCTAAGTCAAAATTCAGATTCAAGAAAATCAAGAACCATGGGTTCCACAGAAAATCACAAGGAATTGGGATCCATGAAGCTACCTATATGTAGGAAAGAGATATTTGGGATCTGGAAGGAAAGGGTAAGGCTGTTTATGGAAGCCTCAGACCCTAGGATTTATATCACAGTCAAAGAGGGGCCATATGTGCCCATGAAGATATTAGTTCTAGATGCAAATCATAGAACACCAAAGGATTTCTCTAAAATGACAAAGGATGAGATTGTCCTAGCCACCATGGACAAAAGGGCTCAAAACATAATAGTGAGTGCCATAGATGATGCAACTTTTCAGAATCTAATACACTGTAAGACAGCCAAAGAAATGTGGGATACTCTTATTGTGTATATGGAGGGTTCTGAAGAAGTAAGGCAAGATAGAAAATCCTTGCTAAATCAAGAGTATGAAAGTTTTAGACAAGGAAAGGGTGATAGCATAACTGAGTGGTATAAGAAGTTCTATAGGATTGTGAATGAACTCATGTCTTATGGAAGAGAGTTCAGTAATTATGAACTAAATGACAAGTTTCTAAGGTCCCTAACTAAAGATTGGGACACCAAGATCTGTGCCATTAGAGAAATGGCTAAGTTGGGAGAAATTCCTCCACCTACACTGTTTGGCAAATTGCTGTCATATGAAATGCAGTTGACAGTGAGGAAAGAGGAGGAGAAATCAACAAGAAATGAACACAAGGAAAGAACAGTAGCTTTCAAGACAGAAGCCCCCAGAAAGTACAGAGGTAAGTCACCAACTCCACCTCCAAAGGTTGCTGAATCAGAGTCAGATGAGTCTGTCAGCACAAAGTCTGAAAGCAGTGAAAGTGATGAAGACTTTGCTGCCTTCACTAGACATTTTCAGAAGTTCTTGAAGAAGAAACAGTGGAGGTCAAGGCCTTCTACTTCACAGGGAAAAGAAGACTTATATCAGAATAAAAAGGCTTCAAAGAAGGACAGGAAGAGGACTAAATCTAGCAAGGCAACTGTTTCAAAAATAGTGTGCTATTGCTGCAATAGACAAGGCCATGTTGTTGCTGATTGTCCAGAAAAGAGAAAAGAGTCTAGTGACAGGAAGAAGACTCATTTCAAAGGCAAGAAAGAGAAGTCTTTTGTTTCCAAAAAGGAGAAGACTCTGTCAGATATTTCTTCTTCAGAAACTGAGTCAGATGCTGAGGCATACATAGGGCTGTTTGCTGAAGAAGAAGAAGAAGAATTCATGCAGATTATGGATTCTATATATGAGCAAGAAGACTGTCAGTGCCAAGGACTGATGGCATTGACTGAAAATGACAAAATCCTGGAGCAGCCAGGACCCAGTAAGGTACAAAGTTCAACTTTAAGTTCAGTTTCTTGTGCCAGTACAGAATCAGATTCATCATCATCTAGTGATGAGAGTGTATCTGAGTCTGAGGAAGATATTCATCAGCTGATAGATGAATATAAAGTACTGTTGCAAGCTTATAAGAAGAGAAAGTCCCTAGCCAAAAGTCAGGCAAAGGAAATTGCTGATCTCAAAGCTGCTGCAACAGAATTTGAGAAGTCATTTGATCAAAAACTAAATGAGATAGCCAGACTGAAGCACATAACAGTGATTCAGATGGTGACTATCACCTATAAGAATGATCAAATCAAGAGTCTGGAGATTAATCTTCAGAAGGAGAGAGAGCTTGTTGCTAGGTTTTCTAAAACTAAGTCAGTGCTACCTTTAATTGATGAATTTGTTCATCACAAAGGCAAGGCTGGACTGGGTTTTATTAAACCTGCAAGGACTGAGCAGTCCAAGTCCAAGTCCAAGGGCAAAGCCCCAACACTCAACAAGTCAGCTGTAGATAAGACAGCAAAGACAGTACCTAAGCAAAGGTACAATAAGTTTGAATGTTGGTGCTGTGGCAAGGTTGGCCACTTTGCAATGGACCGTTGGTACAATGCTAGTGCCAAAGTGAGTAGCAAACTACCTGTTGGAAAGCCTGCAGGTAGCTTTGTCAGGTTACAAACTAACAAGTACCAAGGACCTAAGAATTCTTTGGGTTCTAAGGTTCATTAATCTGTTTTGCAGGTGAGTCCAAGTGGCCATACCCCAACATGGTACTTGGACAGTGGATGTTCCAGACATATGACTGGAACTAGAGGATTACTAAGGGACTACATTCCAATCAAAGATGGTCCAAAAGTAACCTTTGGTGGTTCTGAAAAAGGAATCATCAAAGGGTTTGGTAACATTTCTAGTAACTTGGTTACCATTACTCAAGTGGCTTATGTTAAAGGGTTGAAACACAACCTAATAAGTATAAGTCAATTAAGTGATGTAGGGTATGACATCTCATTTGTTAAGAATGGTTGTCATATCAGGAGGTCAAGTGATCAAGAGATCATTTTGACAGGTTATAGGAAGAGGAATGTCTACTGCCTAGACATTATGTGTGAGAACAGTGGTTCTCCAGTGTGTCTTGTAGCTGATGAGACAGTCTCTCATTGTGTCAAATGGCACAAGAGGCTAGCCCATCTTAACAACAAGACTATTGGCAAACTCTTTAGCAAAGAGTTAGTGAAGAATGGTCCTCAAGTTAAGTGTGTTAAAGATGGTATTTGCTCAGCTTGTCAAAAGGGCAAGCAGACTAGATCCACCTTTAGAAGCATAAAAAACAAAGATGCTGTGAGGTGTTTATACCTCTTGCATATGGATCTCTTTGGTCCAATGCCAGTTCACAGCCTAGGAAGGAAGGTCTATACCTTTGTAGTTGTAGATGACTACTCAAGGTTTTCTTGGGTGTTTTTCTTAAGATAGAAATCTGAAACACCTAGTGTCTTCCATAGCTTTGTCAAGCAAATTCAGAATGAACTAAATAGTACAGTGGTCAAGATTAGAAGTGACCATGGTACTGAATTTCAGTCTGATAGCATGACAAGACTATGTGAAGACTTTGGGATATTTCAAGAGTTTTCTTCACCTAGAACACCTCAGCAAAATGGCATTGCTAAGAGGAAGAATAGAACCATGATTGAGGCTGGTAGGACCCTATTAAGTGATACATCACTGACAGAGTATTTCTAGGCTGAAGCAGTTAATACTGCATGCCATGTTATAAATAGGGCTACCATCACTAAAAGCCTCAACAAGATCCCCTATGAGGTTGTGAAAGGCAGGAAACCAAACCTATCCTACTCCAGGATCTTTGGTTGCAAATGCTTCATACTTAACAATGGAAAGTCTTACTTGACTAAGTTTGCTGCCAAGTCCCAAGAGGTAATTTTTGTTGGGTACATCAACAATAGTAAGGCTTATAGAGTCTACAACTTGTCTACTCAAGTTGTAGAAGAATCAGTACATGTAGTGTTTGATGAGACTAAACTTATTAACAATGAGTTGTCTAGTAGTGTATGCAGCCCCACAGGTTTAACAAAGAAGATGGACAAGCTTACTATAGAAGAAGAATCTACTGCAAGACAGCAAGTAGAAGACAGTGGCTGTTGTCTAGGGGGAGAACTACATGTACCAATTGCTGATGAAGTTCAAGAAGTACAGCATAATGGAGATACTGAAGAGGTTCAACCAGAAGTCAGGATGCCTCCAGCCAATAGGCATCTTAGAGATCATCCAGTAGAGCAGATTATTGGAGATCCAAGACAAGGGGTACAAACAAGGAGCAGAAATCAGAATGCAGCAATCTACTCCAGTTTTCTATCTCAAGTTGAACCAAAGAAGTTTGAAGAAGCCATTCTAGATCCACAATGGACTGAAGCAATGCAAGAAGAGCTGAATCAGTTCAAGAGGTGCAAGGTCGGGGAACTTGTTCCTAAACCTAAAGACCACAATATAATAGGAACCAAGTGGATCTACAGGAATAAGTTGGATGAACAAGGTGTCATCATAAAGAATAAAGCAAGATTTGTTGCTAAAGGATATAGGCAAGAAGAAGGTATTGACTTTGATAAAACCTTTGCTCCAGTAGCCAGACTGGAAGCCATAAGGATATTTCTTGCCTATGCAACTTTTCAAGGATTCAAAGTTTACCAAATGGATGTCAAGTCAGCATTTCTGAATGGTAATCTTAAAGAAGAAGTCTATGTGGAACAGCCCTCAGGTTTTGTTGATTCAACTTTACCTAATCATGTCTATAGACTTAGAAAAGCTTTATATGGGTTAAAGCAAGCCCCTAGGGCTTGTTATGAAACCCTATCTAGTTTCCTCATTGAGAACAAGTTCTCAAGGGGGAAAATAGATAAGACTCTATTCCTTAGGGAATCTAGAGGCAAAGTTATACTAGTCCAAATATATGTAGATGACATTATATTTGGGTCTACTGAAAGCAGGCTTTGCAAAAAGTTTGCAAAACTCATGCAAGGTCAATTTGAGATGAGTAGTATGGGAGAGCTGAAGTTTTTCTTGGGTCTCCAAGTTAAACAGACTGAGAGTGGTTTATCCATATGTCAGTCCAAGTTCACCCTAGAACTCATAAGGAAGTATGGTATGGATTCATCCAGCACCATGAAGACTCCTATGGGGTCAAGTATGTCTCTTGGGAAGGATGATGCAGGGAAACCTGTAGATGAAACCTTGTATAGAGGGATAGTTGGTTCCCTATTATACTTGACTGCAAGTAGACCAGATATCATGTATGCTATATGTGTCTGTGCAAGGTATCAAGCCTGCCCTAAAGAGTCTCATTTGACAGCAGTCAAAAGGATATTGAGATATCTAAAGGGCACTCCCTATCTAGGCCTCTGGTACCCTAGGAATGGGGATTTTGAACTAACAGGTTATTCAGATGCAGACTTTGCAGGATGCAAAGAAGATAAAAAAAACACTACTGGAACCTGTCAATTCCTAGGTGGGAGACTAATTTCATGGAGTAGCAAAAAGCAAACAAGTGTGGCTATCTCCACTGCTGAGTCAGAGTATGTGGCTGCAGGAAGTTGCTGTGCTCAACTTCTGTGGATACAACATCAGCTTGAGGACTATGGATTTCAGGTAAGTAGAACTCCACTCTTTTGTGATTCTACTAGTGCTATTTCAATAGCTAATAATCCTGTCTCTCATAGTAGAACAAAACATATTGAAATTAAATATCACTTTCTTAGGGAGCATGTAGAAAGAGAAGATATTTTACTTGAATATGTTAAAACTGATAATCAATTAGCTGATATGTATACTAAGCCCCTAGAAGAAGCTAAGTTCAATAAATTTAAAATTGAACTAGGAATGATAAACTTAGAGTAAGTTTACAGAATTGAATATGGCTAAGTAAAAAGGTATCGACACATAGAGATTTCTGTGTCGACACAGTAAGAAGGTGTCGACACTTCAGGAAAATGGTGTCGACACATCTAGGAAGTTGGTGTCGACACTTCAGAATATTAGTGTCGACACATGTCAAGTAGGTGTCGACACATCCAAAGTGGTGTCGACACTTAAATTTTACTCAGAATTCTCTAAGTAAAGTCTCGACTATTAGTCGAGTTGAGTGGTGTCGACACATACACAAGTGTCGACACATAAAATCTGTTGACTAAACTTGTGTCGACACATATGTGTCGAGACATTATAAGTCAGTATCGACACTTAATGCCAGTGTCGACACAATTTGAGTTAGCTGTCCCGCCTGTTCATCTTCAAAATTAGAAAGGTATAAATAGGGTTTTGTCTTTGTTTGTCGACATGCTTTCAAAGTTTCGAGACCAAACTTCTGTGTCGACACCTCTCTTCTCTCAAGACAAATTCCACAAACCCTAATGGCGCCTAAGCTAGAGGAGAACATCAATGAAGGATACGAACTGGTGCGGAATGCTTTTGAGGATGCCGATCAAGAAATCAAGCACGTGATAACCCTAGTAGCAGAATCAAGGTTAGAATATCTAGTTTCTGAACCTACTAAGATATGGAAGAAAGAGGTACTTGAATTCCTCAATGGAGCTGAAGTAGACGAATCTGGATACAAAATCAAATCCAGAGTTCATGGAGCAAAGGTTAAGGTATCCCCTAAAAGTCTGAGAAAAGTCCTTCAGCTGCCAAGAACTAAAGAGGAAGATGAGGTTACTGCTTCCAAGACCAGGGAAGCTCTAACCTGGTGTGGACTGGATTCTAAGATGAAGCTTGGATCAGTGTTTCTAAGAAAGGGCATGAACAATCAAGGAAAATTCCTTTCTGAGATAGTTGGCAAAGTCATACTCAGCAAGCTAGGAGGGCATGACAGAGTGTCTGCCTATATGTTTAATATTATGACAAGGATAATCTTCTCTCTAAACACTGACTAGTCTGTTATAATGTTTGAGAAAATCAAAGAAAGCTTGAAGAAGCCCAACCTGGGCAGGATTTTAAGTCTTTACCTTGCTGGTGTAATACATGAAGTTATGAGTACAGCTGCTGGAAGCAAAATAAATCATATGAGAAAAATGGACATGAGGTTGTTCTCTAGATGGGACAGGGTGTTGACTAAGGAGATGCCAACCCCTGAGAAGATAGTTTCTGAAAAAGAAATTCCACCACAGAAGAAAAGGAAAACAGCTCCAGTGGCTCAAGTGTCCACTAGCAGTTCAGACAGTGAAGAACAAGTTGTCTTCACTCCAGATAAGAATGAGAAAGAGCCTGCTGTAAAATCTCCTGCTCCTCAAGATGATGCTGAGATCCAGGGGGAGCTACCTAAAGCTAACCCCATACACAAGGATCAAAGCCAGGGGGAGCTTCTAGTTGTAGCTGAACCCACTACACTGGAAAGTGAACAAGCAACCAACATTATCCTAGAGGTAATCATTGAACTCAATACTTTAGATTTTCCTATGGAAGATACAGATTTGTCTGATGTTCATCAGCAAACTCAGCTGGATAATCAAGTTCCAGATGTTGTCATGGAAGACACATCTGCTGCAGCTCAGTTTGTATCTGATCTAGTGGTTGAAGAGACAAGAAGTTCTCCAGCACATTCACCACAAGAGTATACAATGGAAGATTTATTTCTTAATCTGGATCAAGTGGATTTTGACAAGGAGACTGCTGCTGCTGAGGGGGAGAATGCACCACTTGAGGGGGAGCAAGTAGTACTTGTTGAAGAGCCTGTAAGGCAGGAATCTGAGAAGGCACCTGATGTGCAGAAAGAGTTACCCCCAAGCCCTAAGGAGAGGGTGGAAATTGCTAGCTTCTCAGCTTCAG
The DNA here is from genome assembly GCA_039583875.1 of Platanthera guangdongensis. Taxonomy (NCBI): domain Eukaryota; kingdom Viridiplantae; phylum Streptophyta; class Magnoliopsida; order Asparagales; family Orchidaceae; genus Platanthera; species Platanthera guangdongensis. The sequence goes on from CM077164.1 coordinate 45,937,757, forward strand.
AAGATGAGGAAGCTGAAAGGGCAAAGAAAAAGAAACTTTATGTATTCAGGAGAAGGAGCCAGAGTTACAAGAAGGCTCTCCAAACTTTAGCACCACAGCCTATTGTTCAGCAAGCAACCTCAGTTGATTATAGTGCACTGATGGTTGCTATGCAGATTAAATTGGGTGAACATAGGAAAGCAATTGAGAAGTATATGGATGAAGGGCAGAAATCACTACAGTTTGATCTGGCCCAAGATATCAAGTCAATAAGATTTGAAATGAATCTTAACAAGAAGGAAATGACTGACTGCTTCCACAATGGGTGGGAATGCAGTAGTCTATCTTGCAACTCATCAGGAGAAGATCAAAGCACAAGTGGATGACTTAACTGTGAAGCAAGGTTATGTGCTTGAAAACCAAATAAGGATGAATGACAATCTGACAGCATCTCACAATGCTATTGTCACAGAAATGAAGAACTTAGGTGCTGGACCTTCTACTTCTACTGCTACTGCTAAAGTAGATTTTGACAAAGCACTGCAAGAGAGCATATCTGCTGTTAAGAATGCTATACTAGACTCTGAGAAGATCATCACTGACAAACTTCAAAGGCTCAAACCTTTCTACAGAGATGGAGTTAATTATCTCAATGCCCAGATCAGATTTCAAAAAGATGACTTAAGGGATCACATCAAAAGAGAAGTCATAAAGGGGGAGAGGGTCTTAGTCAAAGCTGGCTCTGAGCATGCCAAATGGATTTCTAATTCCATCAGAGCCACTCTTGGATATCCTCCTCTATGTGATGACAATGATGTTGCTGAATCTGGAATTAACCCTGCCTATCTTGGAGGTGAGCAACGAGAAGTAGCTCAAGTGATCTATCCTCCACCAGATTTTGACATGATCCATGCTGACATACAGTCCATGTATAGCCCACCTGGGGGTAAGGACAATGTCATTCTTGACAAAGTAGTTCAGCCAGTATCTGAAGCCATGCATGAAGCTATTTTAAAAGAGCAAGCTGAAGAAGAGACAAGATTGTCTAAGAAGTGGTTTAGGGAACAAGCTGAACAAAGACCAGACTTTGAGCAGTGGAGCCCTACCTCAAGAAATATTATTTTGACTTCTTGGAAAGCTGCCAAAGATAATGTACATGACAGGAACAAGTGGTTCTCTGAGGCTGAATGGAGAAAACATGAAACTAGACAGGAGGCAATAGTTCAATATAGAAGGAAGGCCAAGATGGGAAAGCTACCTCCTACTGCTCAGGAGCCTAGCAAGTACTTTCCAAAGCCATTTCATTATTTTGAAAGGAAAAAGATCAAAGCAGAAGATCTTAAGAAGAAAGACTTGAAAGGGAAGAAGCATGCAGATGCTGAAGTTGCTGATGCTCCTGTTCAAGCCAAAGTACAAGCTGGAAAAGGAATAGTCATTAAGGAGCCAGAACTAAAATAGAATTAGAATTTTCTTGAAGTTTACTTTGTAATCTTTTTGATGTAAAACATTTTGTGAACTTCTGTAAATGAATATGACAGATATTAGAACAATGTGTTATATGTTAAAACTATTTCATATTTGTTCTGTGATGATGTTTATGTTTATTTCATATTTGTTCTGTGATGATGTATTTGTTTACATGTGTAATTGATACATGTTTATGTTTACCCTGCTGTATATAATCCTGCTTTACATCATTTTGTAATTTTATTATGAATGGTGTATACCATTGACTAAGGGTTATGACTTCTCCAAATAGGGGGAGATTGTTAGGTACATTGGTTTAAATGTACCTGATTTGAAGAAGCCTCACCAAACTCAATGATATACATCAAAATGTATTTGATGTATTTTGAGTTACTTGTGCAGGTTAAGTATTTGTAGAAATAAAGCAAAAAGTTTCTAAGTCCATGTGTCGACACCCAGAGGGAAAGTATCGACACTTAAGAAGACTTGTGTCGACACACAGACAAGCAGTGTCGACACTTGGAGTCATTGAGTCGACACCAACACAAAGTGTCGACACAAGGAGCTGTGTCGACACTCAATGAAGTAAAGCCAGTAAAGCAGTGTCGACACTTAACAGTTGTGTCGACACCCAGTGAAGCTGTGTGTACAACAGAAAGTATCGACACTTGGAGCTGTGTCGACACTCAGCAAAAGTCAACAGAGACTAAGTATAAGTGTTGACACCCAGAACAATGTGTCGACACTCAACAGAAGAGTCAACACTTGAAGTAAGTGTCGACACACAGAACAATGTGTCAACAATTAGTTGAAGACTCAACACTTGAAGAAAGTGTCGACACATGGAGCTATGTCGACACTTAACAAAGAACAACAAGATCAACAAAATATTCTAAGTACAAGTGTCGACACTAAGGGGATGTGTCGACACTCAGCTGAAGTCTCAACAGAATAATCAAGTGTCGACACAAGGAGCTGTGTCGACACTCAGCAAGTATCAACACTGAAGACATGTGTCGACACCAAGAAGCAGTGTCGACACTTAACAGATTCAACACATGAAGATGTGTCGACACAAAGGAGATGTGTCGACACTTAGAAGAATTCAGCAAAACACTGAAGTACAAGTACTTGTGTCGACACTAAATTTCAGTGTCGACACATAAAGAAGAATTGTGTCGAGATATCAAATCTACCACATAAGGAGTTGTGTCGGCACCTTGTAGACTAGTGTCGACACTTAGACAACTTGTGTTGACACTTGGTCTATAAGTGTCGACACTTAAAGACAGAAAGTCTCGACACTTACAGAGAGTTAGAGAATTTTCAAGAACTGACTGGATGACTTGACAGCTGCCGTTCCAGCCGGTCTACAGCACTTGTCATAGTTGTCAGAAAGCAGTTATGAACCGGACTAGCTGGTTACCATGAAGAAGGCCTATAAATAGGCCTATGCTGTCTACAGAAGATGTGGCTAAAAAGTGGTTCACATTATTAATCAAGTATCTAACAAGAAGATCTAGCTTTCAAGTGAAGATCTAAGAAGTTGGAGAGAGAGAGCTCCATCCAAGAAAATAGCCATTGGAACCAGGCTGAGAAGAAGGGTTCAGATTTATTCTGGATCTTAAGAAGCAGAGATCAAGGATCAACTGCAGAAGGAGTCAATCTTATTGAGTTCTATTTTTAAGAAGCTTTGAAGAAAGCTAAGTCAGATTGAGTCCAGCTGAGTTCTTCCAAGAACTCATCAAGAATCTCACAACTTAACTCTCTTTCATCTAAGTTGTTGAGTTTATACTTTTTGTATTCATTATAACTTGTAGGATCCTTTGGATCTGAGTTTTGTAAGCCTGTAATTATAAAGGCTGAGTGTAGGGCTTTGGGAGCCTGAGTGTAGGAGAGTTAAATCTCTGAGTGTAGGCCTTGGTGGCTGAGTGTAGGCCTTTGGGGCTGAGAGTAGGCCTTTGTGGCTGAGTGTAGGCTTTGTGAAAAGCTGAGTTGTAGGGCCTTGGGCCTAAGGTGTAGGAACCAGTTTGGGTTCTGAGATAGTGGAGAAGTTTGACCGAATCTAGTACACTGCTAGATAGGCGAAGGGGGAAAGTGGATGTACCCAAAGCTTGGGGAACCACTATAAAACTGTGTGTCTTCTGTGTGCTGTGATTTGCTGTGAATGCTTGCTGTGCAAAAGTAGATTAGAATCTGTGTTAAAAACTGATTGCTGCCATTAAAGTTTAAAAAAAAGAATTTGGTAACCACAACTCTAGGTGTTTAGGTAATATATCTTTCAAGATCCTACAGAAATTTGATTATACAATATGATTAACCACAACTCTGAAAAAGAGAGATGAGTTGACTGGCTTCTTGATGAGTTCTTGGAAGAACTTGGCAGAGATCAACCTCCCTTGGCTTTCTTCAAAGCTTCTTGAATTAGAACACAGTAGGGTTGAATCTCCTGTGAAGATGATCTTCAATCAACTTTTGTCTTGAGATTCAGATCTCAATCTGAATCTTACTTAGCAGCCCAGTTCAGCAGCTGCGCTTCTTAGAAGGAGCTCTCTCTCCTACTTCTTAGATCTTCTGTTGAAGGTCTTCTTCTTTTGTATTGTTGGATCTCTTGATTGAATGTTGTCAATCTGTAACCACACACTCTGTTTAAGGAGAAAGGTCTTTAAATAGTCTTCCTCCAAGGTAACCGGCTGATCCGGTTTCTAACAACCTTCTGACGGCTCTAACAGTTACAGTTGACCGGTTGAAATGGCAGCTGTCAAGTCATCCAATCACTTCTTGAAATCACTGTCATTGTCTGAAAGTGTCTAGACAGATAGTCATTATGTGTCGACACAAATAGACTAAGTGTCGACACTAGCCTTCATGGTATCGACACAACTCCTTGTATTGTTATAACAGCTTCTCGACACTGCTTCTTCAAAATGTGTCGACACTGATTCTGTGTGTCGACACAAGACTTCTGTTGAATGTGTCGACACCGATTCTGTGTGTCGACACAAATACTTCTTCTTTAATACTTAGTTGAATTCTGCTGTGTGTCGACACAACTCCTTTGTGTCGACACATCTTCTTGTGTTGAAACTTGCTGAGTGTCGACACATCTCCTTTGTGTCGACACATGCCTTCATGTGTTGAAACTTACTGAGTGTCGACACATCTCCTTTGTGTCGACACAAGTACTTTAACTTTGTTGAAGTTTGCTGAGTGTCGACACAGCCTCCTGGTGTCGACACTTTTGATGTCGACAAAGTTTCTCTGGGTGTCGACACTGCCTCTAAGTATCGACACAGATTATGTTGACAATTCTTCACTGTGTGTCGAGACTGCCTGTATGTGTCGACACTTTTCTTCTGGTGTCGACTCTGCCTTCCTGGTGTCGACACAATTACTCCAAGTGTCGACACAACTTCTCTAGGTGTCGACACAAGCCTTCATAAGTGTCGACACATGTAACAGCCCAAAGTTCTGAAACAGGCAAATTTGGGTGACACGGCCTGGGACACGGGCGTGTCCCAGGGCGTGTCAGGTGACACGGCCTACGACACGGGCGTGTCGCCGGGCGTGTCGAGTTGTGTCGACGATTGGGCTTTGTCTCGACGATTTTTTTGGTCTCGACGATTCGTCGAGATGAGGCACACGGCCCAGGACACGGGCGTGTCCAAGGCCGTGTCGCAGTCTCGACGATTTTTGCTCGACGATCGTCGAGTGTCGAGAAGTGAGCGTCGAGAGTTGAACACGGCCCGTGACACGGGCGTGTCACAGGGCGTGTCAAATCAGGCGACGAACTCAGCCCGCCGAATGAGTTCGACAGGGCGTGTCTTGGTGCCGTGTGTGGGCACACGGCCTGGGACACGGGCGTGTCACAGGCCGTGTGAAGTCTCGGGATGATTTGGGATTTTTTTCACCTAGGTACACGGCCACAGACACGGGCGTGTCTTATGGCGTGTTGGTGACACGGCCCATGACATGGGCGTGTCCCGTGGGCGTGTCACTGGTTTGGATAAGTCGGTTGACCACCGCTTGAGGCACACGGCCAGGCACACGGCCGTGTTCGAGGCCGTGTCGTGTCAAATTATGTGTTTTTGGCAGAATCGTGGTCGTCCATTTCTTCAGTCTGGATCCAAGGGCTGAAAGCTCTTCTTCTTTTTCCTTAAGGACCGAAATCAGAGAAGTGTTGCTCACTTTAATTTGGCCTTCATCTTTCTTCAAGGGAGAGAAAGAGAGAGAGAAAGGAGGAGGAAGAAGGGAAGGGGGCTGTTGTTGGTGGTGCTGCGGTTTACCGGCAAGAGATCCGAAGCCAGCGTTGCGGAGGAAACGCTCTTGCGAATCTTGCAAGCAAGCTTTCAAGCCATGGCACCGAAGCGATCGTCAAGGGTAACGACTTTTCTTCCTAGCCATGTGAAGGCTTCTGTTTTGGCATATCGTTTGATTCCCCCACCAAGAGGTGGCTGCTTTTGGGAGTCATTTGGGTGGATGCTTGAAATCCCCTTGGTATTGCATATAGATCCGGAAATGAGTACGGAATAGGCATGCTGTGTGAAGCCCATCTGGACAGGTTGGTCTGGATTGGTGATGTTGCATACGAACCGGAGAAGACTCCGTGATAAACGTGTAGTGTAAGGAGTCTATGGGTTATGCCTGCAAAAAGGAGTAGCAGGAAGTACTGGGGTGGTAGTCCAGGAAAATAGCCTTGTGGTGGTTTTGGGTCCAACCTGTGGTTGAGGCACAGGAAGTACTGGTGGGACCAGGAAAAGCCCTTTTTGTGATGTTTGATGTCATAGGGTGTCCACCTGTAAAGAGAGTCACAGGAAGTACTGGTGTGCCCAGGAAAGACCCCTGACATTTGTGCTTATGCGGTGTCCACCTGTGGAGAGAATCACAGGAAGTACTGGTGCGCCCAGGAAAGACCCGCTGTTGCTGTGAGGAAATGGGTATAGTGAAATACCCAGGCTTGAATGCCAGGAACAGGATTGGTGAGACCGACCCGCGCCTTTGATATAGCCGTGAGTACGCTGTACTCGGAGAAGGCAAGGCGATTTGAGCAACGGGGGGTGGAGGATCCGACCTGCGCTATGTCCGTCTGACGTGAGACCAAAAAGTGCGGTCTGTTGGAGCGCATAGCAAGAGTCTTCGGCCTGCGCGCCATGACACAAAGGGGGGCTACGGGCCATCCCGGTGTCCGAGGACTAACTCCAACTGCACGCCATGGAGTCAATGCTCAAGAGAATTACCGTTGGGTGATAACCCTGATACGGTGGTGGGCAAGAGGTTGCCAGAACACCAAGAATGTGCCCTGAGTGCACGGACCGTTGGGCCGGGCGGCGAACGGTTGTGATGGCTTGTGTGCGTAAAAGCACCTTTTGATGATATAGCTTGCCATACTTGTGATATGATATGCCTGCAGGGAAAATACCGCTGCCCCGAGAGGAGGGGTAGGGTCGTTATAATTTGGTCAGCTGAACGCTGACCGTTGCTTTTGTTTGCCACCGTTGGGTGGATTGTCCTTGCACAGGTGCTGGAGAGCCGAGCGGGTCGCATAGAGGTTGATGCTCCTGCTGGTGTTGCTGCTGCTGCTAGCCCTCGAAGGCTAATGTTCTTTTGAGTGTTTTCTTTTTGTGGCCGGCCTGCGCGCCAATTTGTTTAGGCCACTGCATGAAAGCCCTGTAAGGCCATAAGGCCAATACTTTATACATGTTGTAAGACATTCCTATCTATATATAAAATGTGGAGTTTATATTTGGACATTCATGAGGAGTTCAAGTAGCTTAGGCTTCCGCTAGAATGCTTGGGATAGGTGCGATGCGCTGCTCTGGTATCATCCTGTACCTTCACCGACTGTTTTGTGGTATATCCTGTGGGGCCCCGGCCGGACCTTCTAGAATATATCATATGAACGGATGGGGTTGTTACATTTTTGGTATCGGTTGTCTTGGTCTTTCCCTCTCGAAGTCGTGGCCGACTTCTTTTGTGGGGTGGCGAGCACGTGGTTGTGCACACCAAAGTCTACGATTGAACTCCTGAATGTCCATGATAGGAATGCATTTTGTATGTTTGAGGAACCTGCGTGTTCCTCTTTTGTGTTGTTTGCTTGGGTACGACCGCTAATGTGTGTGTCTTGTCCACCTTTAGGTGACTCGGAGTGGAGCTGGGCAGTCTGAGCCCCAGCGTTCTGATGAAAGTACGGCACCAGCCGCGGTGCCTACACCTCCACCGTCTGCGGAACATGTCCGTTTAGTTGCGGAGGCCTTGTTTACCATGATCCAAGGCCAGCCACTTAGGCAGGAGCAAGCGGCTGTGGGGCCAGAACAGGTGGCGGCAAGGCCTGAACCTGTCGTGGATGTGATACCTCGAGCGGCCGAGAAGCAGCTAACGCGGTTTATGAGTTTCCATCCGCCTACGTTCTCGGGAGTGGGAACCCCGACGCAGGCTGAGGATTGGTTATCGCGCGTCAAGCGAGTGATGACGGCGATAGGCACGGCGGAGCATCAGAAAGTTACCTTAGCCACCTTCTTGCTTGAAGGAGAAGCTCGGTTATGGTGGGATGAGATGGAGTTACATCATTTGGCGGGCCGTCCGTTAACCCAAGTGTCGATGGAAGAATTCTCCCAGCTCTTCCTTGCGAAGCACCTTCCTGTGGCTCAACGGATAGCCATGGAAAATGAATTCCAACGGTTGACTCAAGGTGATGGCAGTGTTGACGCGTACCTGCATGAGTTTACTCGCTTGGGGCGGTATGCGGGTTCGATTTTTGCTGATGAGCAGAGGAAGACTAATCGGTTCTATGAAGGACTGAGGGACGAGTTGAGGTTCCTTGTGTCTAGTTCTATGAACCAAGGTTTCCAAGCGTTGATTGACACTGCGACCGCGTTGGAAAAGGATATGAAGAGGGTGCAAGGGAAGAGAGCGTTGGTGATGACGCAACCGGAGTGGAAGGCGCCCCGATCTGGAAAATCGTTTTATAAGAAGAAATGGGGTAAGAGGTCCAAGCCTAGTGGACAAGCTCCTTCATCAGTTGTATCGGGAGCAACTTCAGGGGCAACCTCCAAGCCAGAAACTCATACCTGCTTCAATTGTGGTAGGATGGGGCACATTGCGCGAGATTGCCGGATGCCGCCAAAGAGTGAAAAGAAGGCGGGAGCATCTTATGCGGAGAAAGGAAAGGCGGTGGTGGATTCTTCTGCCTTGCAGGCGCAACCCCGGGTCTACAATCTTGGCCTGCAGGAGGCCATCACGCAGAGTGACGTGGTCACAGGTATGAGTTTAGTTTTGCTTATGCTAATGTTTGTATGCTTAGCTTAGTACCCCTACGTTTGTGGTTTGTGTGTGTGACATGTTTGTCATAGGCTTTGTGATGATTCGGGACACGCTGGCGCGAGCACTGTTTGATACAGGTGCATCGCATTCTTTTCTGTCTAGTGAATTTCTTATGCGGCTTGGGATACCCAGTCGTGCAAAGGCAGATAGCGTCAGAGTGGTGTTGCCGAATGGTTGTTGGATGCTTGCGGATCAAGCTTGCGATGTGGCGGTTCAAGTAGGAAGTCGGGATTTTTGTTTATCCGCATTTGTTTTGCCAATCTCGGAATTCGATGTGATTTTTGGGATGGATTGGCTTGCGGAGCAGCATGCTAGGATCGATTGCCAGTCCAAGGAAATCACGTTGGGCCAGAATGCCGAACAGGAGACCAAGTTCGCGGGTATGCGAGGAGTAGGCGGGACGTTGATGTCTGCACTCCAGGTAGTCAAAGCTGTTCGGAAGGGTGCGGAGTGTTACTTTGCACTAATTCAGGCTGTTGAGCCTAAGGCCACTTTGTGTGAGGTTCCGATTGTGGCAGAATTTGCTGATGTGTTTCCCGCAGATCTCCCTGGGCTACCACCCCAGCGGGAGATTGACTTCACAATTGAGTTGGTGCCAGGTGCGAAACCAGTGGCCCGTTCGCCATATCGCGTTGCGCCTAAAGAAATGGCTGAGTTGAAGGTTCAACTACAAGAAATGTTAGAGCAAGGCTATATCCGCCCAAGTATGTCACCTTGGAGCGCGCCTGTGCTTTTTGTAAAGAAGAAAGATGGTGGGTTACGGTTGTGTATAGACTACCGTGAATTGAATAAGCTGACTGAGAAGAATAAGTATCCGATACCTCGGATTGATGAATTATTTGATCAGCTAGTGGGCTCGACCGTCTATTCAAAGTTGGACCTGAAGTCTGGTTATGACCAGTTAAGGATTCGGGAAGGTGACATTCCCAAAACCGCATTTGGAATGCGTTATGGGCACTATGAGTTCACAGTCATGCCCTTTGGATTGTGTAATGCGCCTTCGGTGTTTATGGATTTGATGCACCGTATTTTTCGTGAGTACCTGGATCTGTTTGTGATAGTGTTCATTGATGATATCCTAGTGTACTCGAAGTCCAAAGCTGAGCATGAGATTCATTTGCGGTTAGTGTTGAATACGTTGAGGCAAAATCAGCTCTATGCCAAGTTCTCCAAGTGCGAGTTTTGGCTATCGTCAGTGGCATTTTTGGGCCATGTGGTGAGTGGAGCGGGCATTGCAGTGGATCCAGCGAAGATAAGAGCCATACAAGATTGGCCAATACTGTCTTCCGTGGCCGAAGTTAGGAGTTTCCTTGGACTTGCGGGCTATTATAGAAGATTTGTGGAAAACTTCTCGCGGATCGCTTTGCCGCTAACCACACTGACGCGAAAAGATCAGAAGTTCGTTTGGACGCCAGAGTGCGCACGAGCTTTTGAAGAGCTGAAGGTTCGGTTGACCACGGCGCCGGTGTTGTCTTCGCCATGTGGAACCGATGGCTTTGTGATTTATAGTGATGCCTCAGGAAGCGGTTTAGGCTGCGTTCTTCTGCAGAGCGGAAAGGTGATTGCTTATGGCTCACGCCAGCTGAAGGTGCACGAGCGGAACTATCCCGTCCATGATTTGGAATTAGCGGCGGTGATTTTTGCACTCAAGCTGTGGCGACACTACCTTTATGGTGTGAAGGTGGAGATCTATACTGATCATAAGAGCCTAAAGTATCTGTTGGAGCAGAAAGAGTTGAACATGCGACAATGAAGGTGGTTGGAGTTCCTTGGGGACTACACTTTCGAGATTCATTATACACCCGGGAAGGGGAATGTTGTCGCGGATGCCTTGAGTCGGCGAGTTCCGGCTAGAGCGAATTGGTTACAAAGGCATGATGAACGTCTGATCCAGGAGTTGGAGGCATTGGAGATCTATTGTGTTGACAAGAATTCCACTGCCATTGCATGTTTGAACTGGATCGAGGTGCAATGTGACCTTGCGGACCGAGTTCGACAGGCAACGGAGTTGGATGACGATCTCTTGCGCTATGTGAATGAAGGGCCAGAGGGCAAATTCACTTGGATTGACGGTCTTTTGCGTAAAGAAGGTCGATTGTGCGTCCCAAATGTGGGGAAACTGAGGGAAGAACTGATGTATGAAGCGCATTATACGAAGTATTCCATTCACCCCGGGAGCACAAAGATGTTCAACGATATGAAGAAGCTCTTCTGGTGGCCAGGGCTTAAGAAAGATGTTGCCCTTTATGTGGCCAAATGCCAAACATGTGCGATGGTGAAGTCTGAATGCCAAAAGCCGGGCGGTTATTTGAAGTCACTGCCGATCCCAGTGTGGAAATTTGATGATATTTCCATGGATTTTGTGCATGGATTGCCAAGATCGCAGCGAGGAAATGATTCCATTTGGGTGATAGTTGACCGGCTAACAAAAGTAGCACATTTTCTCCCAAACAGGCGGGAGGATTCGGTTGAAAGTTTGGCAAAGTTATACGTTGATCAAATTGTGCGGCTTCACGGTGTTCCTCGGAGCATCGTAAGTGATCGAGATGGGCGATTCACGTCAAATGATTGGAGACTAGTTCACCGATTGTTGGGCACGAAATTGACCTTCAGCACGGCCTTTCATCCCCAAACAGATGGCCAAACTGAACGTACCAACAGAACAATGGAGGACATGCTCCGAATGTGCGCCCTTGACTTCGGAAAGAAATGGGAAGACCATCTCTATATGGTCGAGTTTGCATATAATAACAGCTACCAGGCAAGTATTGGGATGGCACCATATGAAGCCCTATATGGCAGGAAATGTCGTACTCCCTTGGCTTGGGTAGAAGCGGGTGAAGCCCGGGTTGTTATACCAACTGAGGTGGATGAAGCAAACTCAACCATTCGGACTATTCGAGAGAGATTGCTAGTTGCTCAAGATCGACAAGCGAAGTACTACAACGCCAAGCACCAGAACGTTGAATTTGCGGTTGGCGATTGGGTCTACTTGAAGATCAAGCCATTCAAAGGTGTCTCCAGGATTCGACGATTGAAAAAGTTGAGTCCAAGGTATTTGGGTCCTTTTGAAGTGGTTGAGCGAATTGGCGATGCGGCTTATCGGCTAGCTCTGTCGGCGGACTTGGGTGGGTTACATGATGTCTTTCACATCTCGGTGCTTCGGAAAGCCGTGAAAGATCCAGCTCAAGTGGTCGCGGATGATCGGGTGCCGGTGGAGTATGGGCTAACGACGAGAGTTAGACCCATGCGAAGTGAAGATCGAGCCGAGAAACAATTGCGGAACAAGACGGTCGGTATGGTAAAAGTCCGGTGGGACAGCTGCGGCCGTGAAGAGTTGACGTGGGAACGCGAGCAGACCATGCGAGAAGAGTTCCCTGAGTTGTTTCTGTAATTGGTAGCGAGACTGTTGTAACATAAACATTGAGATATTGTTACATTTTTCTTGCTGTCTTTTTGTTACTTTCCTGTCTCTGAATTTCGAGGACGAAATTTTTTGTAGGAGGGGAGGATTGTAACAGCCCAAAGTTCTGAAACAGGCAAATTTGGGTGACACGGCCTGGGACACGGGCGTGTCCCAGGGCGTGTCAGGTGACACGGCCTACGACACGGGCGTGTCGCCGGGCGTGTCGAGTTGTGTCGACGATTGGGCTTTGTCTCGACGATTTTTTTGGTCTCGACGATTCGTCGAGATGAGGCACACGGCCCAGGACACGGGCGTGTCCAAGGCCGTGTCGCAGTCTCGACGATTTTTGCTCGACGATCGTCGAGTGTCGAGAAGTGAGCGTCGAGAGTTGAACACGGCCCGTGATACGGGCATGTCACAGGGCGTGTCAAATCAGGCGACGAACTCAGCCCGCCGAATGAGTTCGACAGGGCGTGTCTTGGTGCCGTGTGTGGGCACACGGCCTGGGACACGGGCGTGTCACAGGCCGTGTGAAGTCTCGGGATGATTTGGGATTTTTTTCACCCAGGTACACGGCCACAGACACGGGCGTGTCTTACGGCGTGTTGGTGACACGGCCCATGACACGGGCGTGTCCCGTGGGCGTGTCACTGGTTTGGATAAGTCGGTTGACCACCGCTTGAGGCACACGGCCAGGCACACGGCCGTGTTCGAGGCCGTGTCGTGTCAAATTATGTGTTTTTGGCAGAATCGTGGCCGTCCATTTCTTCAGTCTGGATCCAAGGGCTGAAAGCTCTTCTTCTTTTTCCTTAAGGACCGAAATCAGAGAAGTGTTGCTCACTTTAATTTGGCCTTCATCTTTCTTCAAGGGAGAGAAAGAGAGAGAGAAAGGAGGAGGAAGAAGGGAAGGGGGCTGCTGTTGGTGGTGCTGCGGTTTACCGGCAAGAGATCCGAAGCCAGCGTTGCGGAGGAAACGCTCTTGCGAATCTTGCAAGCAAGCTTTCAAGCCATGGCACCGAAGCGATCGTCAAGGGTAACGACTTTTCTTCCTAGCCATGTGAAGGCTTCTGTTTTGGCATATCGTTTGATTCCCCCACCAAGAGGTGGCTGCTTTTGGGAGTCATTTGGGTGGATGCTTGAAATCCCCTTGGTATTGCATATAGATCCGAAAATGAGTACGGAATAGGCATGCTGTGTGAAGCCCATCTGGACAGGTTGGTCTGGATTGGTGATGTTGCATACGAACCGGAGAAGACTCCGTGATAAACGTGTAGTGTAAGGAGTCTATGGGTTATGCCTGCGAAAAGGAGTAGCAGGAAGTACTGGGGTGGTAATCCAGGAAAATAGCCTTGTGGTGGTTTTGGGTCCAACCTGTGGTTGAGGCACAGGAAGTACTGGTGGGACCAGGAAAGGCCCTTTTTGTGATGTTTGATGTCATAGGGTGTCCACCTGTGAAGCGAGTCACAGGAAGTACTGGTGTGCCCAGGAAAGACCCCTGACATTTGTGCTTATGCGGTGTCCACCTGTGGAGAGAATCACAGGAAGTACTGGTGCGCCCAGGAAAGACCCGTTGTTGCTGTGAGGAAATGGGTATAGTGAAATACCCAGGCTTGAATGCCAGGAACAGGATTGGTGAGACCGACCCGCGCCTTTGATATAGCCGTGAGTACGCTGTACTCGGAGAAGGCAAGGCGATTTGAGCAACGGGGGGTGGAGGATCCGACCTGCGCTATGTCCGTCTGACGTGAGACCAAAAAGTGCGGTCTGTTGGAGCGCATAGCAAGAGTCTTCGGCCTGCGCGCCATGACACAAAGGGGGGCTACGGGCCATCCCGGTGTCCGAGGACTAACTCCGGCTGCACGTCATGGAGTCAATGCTCAAGAGAATTACCGTTGGGTGATAACCCTGATACGGTGGTGGGCAAGAGGTTGCCAGAACACCAAGAATGTGCCCTGAGTGCACGGACCGTTGGGTCGGGCGGCGAACGGTTGTGATGGCTTGTGTGCGTAAAAGCACCTTTGATGATATAGCTCGCCATACTTGTGATATGATATGCCTGCAGGGAAAATACCGCTGCCCCGAGAGGAGGGGTAGGGTCGTTATAATTTGGTCAGCTGAACGCTGACCGTTGCTTTTGTTTGCCACCGTTGGGTGGATTGTCCTTGTACAGGTGCTGCAGAGCCGAGCGGGTCGCATAGAGGTTGATGCTCCTGCTGGTGTTGCTGCTGCTGCTAGCCCTCGAAGGCTAATGTTCTTTTGAGTGTTTTCTTTTTGTGGCCGGCCTGCGCGCCAATTTGTTTAGGCCACTGCATGAAAGCCCTGTAAGGCCATAAGGCCAATACTTTATACATGTTGTAAGACATTCCTATATATATATAAAATGTGGAGTTTATATTTGGACATTCATGAGGAGTTCAAGTAGCTTAGGCTTCCGCTAGAATGCTTGGGATAGGTGCGATGCGCTGCTCTGGTATCATCCTGTACCTTCACCGACTGTTTTGTGGTATATCCTGTGGGGCCCCGGCCGGACCTTCTAGAATATATCATATGAACGGATGGGGTTGTTACAACACATCTCCTCTAGGTGTCGACACATGGACTTAGAAAATTTTCTGCATTTTCTGCAATTACTTAACCTGCACATATAAACTCAAAGCACATCAAATACACCTTGATGTATATCATTGAGTAGGGTGAGGCTTCTTCAAATCAGGTACATATATTCCAATGTACCCAACATTATTTTTAACAAAATAAATATGCAACTATTTAGATAGATTAGAAGTGGTGCTGAAAACATGTACCTTATTTAAATAAAAAAAGCATACGAAAATTTTTAAAACTTAACCCCGGATATATAAATCTATCGTTCTCCAATTAATAAACGAATAGTAAGCAAAGAATTAAAATAAGTCGCTTATAAATTAACTCGCAACTAAATTGTTGGAGAGCGAAAACGGTTAAGAATTGAGATATTCGATTTATTTGTTACAAAATGTTTTTGGATTTCTGGGGTTTTTATTATTATTATTATTATTATTTTTGAGTTTTTGTAAAAACACGATGGTGGCCCGCGAACAGACTCTTTGGGTGGTTGGTTCGATGAGTCGAACGTCGCGGGCATGCTAAAAAGCTAGGTTTACAAATAAGAAGAGGCGGGGAAGAAAGAGAATTATTTTTACAAAAAATATTTACAAATGAAAAGAAAAAAAATTTGTTTTATAAGTTTTTGTTTTATAAATTTTTTTAGTTTTTTTTATAATTTTTTCTAGTTTTTGTTTTATAATTTTTTTTAGTTTTTGTTTTATAAATTTTTTTGAGTTTTTAGATTATAAAAACAAGGGGAATTTTTTTTTTTAATTTTAAATTTTTTTTGGGTGCAGAAAATAGGAAACTAACAATACACCCCCATACTTAAACCCAACATTGTCCTCAATGTTGCAATCTAAGTATGCGGAATGATTAATAGACAAAATATAAGATGGGCAAAATAAAGGGGAGGGGGGGTCGGAACTACCCTTACACGAGTTCGGGGAGTCTCGGGTTGAAACTCTGCATTATTAATAAGAAATGAAAAGCAAAAAGATAACCAAAAAACCACAAAAGAAAAATTCGGCCAAAAGGGCGTGGGTGGGAGGGGGTGGCAAGTGCAGGGGACGCGAAGGTAGCTAAGGCCTTAGCTACATGAGCGTGACAGATATGCGGACCCCTAGCGCGCACAAAAGCGAAAGGCGCCGAAGAAAAATAAAATAAAATAAAACAAGTTAAAATAAATTAAGTTAAACAAAATATATACATTTTTTTAAAATCAAATCATTATATTTTTTTGTGTTTTTAAGTAGATTTTTTAATTTTAGTTAGTTTTTTGGTTTTCTAATTTTTTATGGGTTTTTAGTTGGTTTTTTTAGTTTTTAGAGAGTTTTAAGGTTTTTTTTTAGATTTTTGGATTTTTTTTAGTTTTAAAGTTTTTTAGGTTTTTGGATATATATATATATATATATATATATATATATATATATATATATATATATATATATATTTAGTTTTTAAGTTTTTGAGTTTTTTGAGTTTTTGAGTTTTTTGTTTTTAGTTCGGTTGTTTAGTTAGTTAGTGGTTGTAAAAAAACGACGTAATTTCAAAAACAATTATAGATAATAATAAAAATATGATAATTTTTTTAAAAGTTTTTAAGTTTTTTTTTGTTTTTTTTGTTTGAGTAGTTTTATTATTATTATGATTATTATTATTATTATTATTATTATTATTATTATTTTGGCCATTTAAAGTTAAAAAGTATTTATATAGATATAGGTAAAATTAATAGAGTTCCAAGGTTCAGAATAACGACTCGAAATATTCCCCGGCAACGGCGCCAAAAACTTGGTAAAGTTAAAACTCCAAAAATTATTATGAAACGCGGCGTCCCGGTGGTTTTATTTCAGTTGGAAAGCGGGGTTGGATTTTTTTTTTGAAAACGGGATGCGCGTATTTTATTTATTTGGATATAAAAAGGTGTGATTGAGTTTTAACGAAAAGAGGCAAGTGCAAATATCGTGAGTAGTACAGGATATTCTGACTGGAATATCGAGGTCGTATTGTTCTCGAGGTCGGTTCAATTATTTCTACACTTCCCTAGAGGGGACTATTATTTTACCGATGATTACTTGTCGGGTAATTTATATATATAATAAAAAAAGCAATAAAAATGAAAGCAAAAAAAAGGTGGAGCCGATGAAGAGCTTAGCTCGAGGGCACCGAAAAGACATTGAACTAAAATAAACTTTTAATAAAAAGAGTGTTGGGTACATTGGTCAAATGTACCTGATTTGAAGAAGCCTTCCCTAACTCAATGATATGCATCATAATGTATTTGATGTTTGTTTGAGTTACTTGTGCAGGTTAGGTATACACTGGACTGAAGCTAAAAGTTTCTAAGTCCATGTGTCGACACCCAGAGGAAAAGTGTCGACACTTGAGAAAGCTTGTGTCGACACCCAGACAAGCAGTGTCGACACTTGGAGTCATTGTGTCGACACCTGGAATGAAGAGTTGACACCAGACAGAAAGTGTCGACACTTGGAGCTGTGTCGACACTCAGTGAAGAAGTATGCAGAAAAGCTGTGTCGACACTTAGCAGAAGTGTCGACACCTAGAAGAGCTGTGTCTACACCAGAAAGTGTCGACACTTGGAGCTGTGTCGACACTCAGCAAAAGTCTGCAGAGTCTAAGTAAAAGTGTCGACACTCAACACAATGTGTCGACACTATGCTGAAGAGTCAGTATTTGAAGTAAGTGTCGACACTCAACACAATGTGTCGACACTATGCTGAAGAGTCAGTATTTGAAGAAAGTGTCGACACTCAGCACAATGTGTCGACACTTAGTTGAAGACTCTACACTTGAAGAAAGTGTCGACACAAGGAGCTGTGTCGACACTTAGCAAAGAACAGAAAAATTACAAAATATTCTAAGTACAAGTGTCGACACTAAAGGAATGTGTCGACACTCAGCTGAAGAAACAAAAGTGAAGACTTGTGTCGACACCAAGAAGCAGTGTCGACACTTGACAGTTTCAACACATGAAGATGTGTCGACACAAAGGAGATGTGTCGACACTTAGAAGAATACAGTTAAAGAATGAAGTACAAGTACTTGTGTCGACACTCAATTTCAGTGTCGACACATGCAGAAGAATCTGTGTCGAGACATACAAGGAATTGTGTCGACACCTTGTAGACTTGTGTCGACACTTACACAACATGTGTCGACACTTGGCCTATAAGTGTCGACACTTAAGAACAGAAAGTCTCGACACTATCTGACAGTTAGGGAATTTCAAGAAGTGACTGGTTGACATGACAGCTGCCGATCCAGCCGGTCTACAGCAACTGTCAGAGAAATCAGAAGTCTGTTATGAACCGGACCAGCCGGTTACCATGAAGGAAGCCTATAAATAGGCATCCATAGTTTACAGAAACGGTGGTTGTGATTGAGAAACAAGAGTTACAGCTTGAGAGAATACTTAAAGTAGTTGATCAGATTAAATCAAGAAGTGATACACAGAGGATCAACACAAGAAGATCTGTCAGTCCAACTGCAGATCTAAGAAGTTGGAGAGAGAGAGCTCCAATCAAGTATTCAGTCTTTGGAACTAAGGCTGAGAAGAAG
The DNA here is from genome assembly GCA_039583875.1 of Platanthera guangdongensis. NCBI lineage: Eukaryota > Viridiplantae > Streptophyta > Magnoliopsida > Asparagales > Orchidaceae > Platanthera > Platanthera guangdongensis. The sequence goes on from CM077164.1 coordinate 45,956,097, forward strand.
GATTCAGAATCAACTGGATCTCAAGAAGCAGAGGTCAAGGAACAACTGCAGAAGATTCAGACTAATTCAGTTCTAACTCAAGAAGCTTTGAAGGAAGCTAAGTCAGTTTGGATCTAACTGAGTTCTTCCAAGAACTCTTCAAGAAACTCTCAACTCCTCTCTTATTTTCTGAGTTGTAGAGTTAGCTATTGTATTTCTATTTTAACTTGTAGGATCCATTGGATCTGAGAGAATTGTAAGCCTATATTATAAAGGCTGAGGGTAGGGCTTGATTGCCTGAGTGTAGGAGTTGAAGAACTCTGAGTGTAGGCCTGGGTGGCTGAGTGTAGGCCTTTGTGGCTGAGTGTAAGGCTTTGGGCCTGAGGTGTAGGAACCTAGTTGGGTTCTGAGATAGTGGAGAAGTTTGGCCGAATCTAGTACACTGCTAGATAGGCGAAGGGGGAAAGTGGATGTACCCAAAGATTGGGGAACCACTATAAATTAGTGTGTCTGCTGTGGTGTGCTGAGCTGTGCTGTGGATTGACTGTTTGATTTCTGTAATTGCTGTTAGTTGTAATAATCTGTGAAATAACTGTTGTGCTGCCAACAAAATTTTAAAAAGGTGTAGGTCACCTATTCACCCCCCCCCCCTCTAGGTGTTTAGGTACCATATCTTTCAAGTGGTATCAGAGGGAGGTTCCTCAAAAAGGACTAACTGTCTGAGGAGATCCAGTTTGGCAGATTTAGGATAAGTCAGAACACAGTTTCAAGAAAATCAAGAAACATGGGTTCTTCAGAGAATCACAAGGAATTGGGTTCAATGAAACTGCCCATATGCAGAAAGGAGATTTTTGGAATCTGGAAAGAAAGGGTAAGGTTGTTCATGGAAGCCTCTGACCCTAGGATCTACATCACAGTCAAAGAGGGGCCCTATGTGCCCATGAAGATCTCAGTATTGGATGCAAATCAGAGGACTCCAAAGGATTTCTCTGAGATGACCAAGGATGAAATTGTCCTAGCCACTATGGACAAAAGGGCACAAAACATAATAGTAAGTGTCATTGATGATGCAACTTTTCAGAACCTAATTCACTGTAAAACAGCAAAAGAAATGTGGGATACCCTCATTGTCTATATGGAAGGTTCTGAAGAAGTTAGGCAAGATAGAAAGTCCTTGCTTAATCAAGAGTATGAGAGCTTTAGGCAAGGAAGAGGAGATAGCATCACTGAATGCTACAAAAAGTTCTACAGAATTGTTAATGAACTCATGTCCTATGGAAGAGAGTTCACAAACTATGAACTGAATGATAAGTTCTTAAGGTCCCTAACCAAAGATTGGGACACCAAGATCTGTGCCATAAGGGAAATGGCAAAGTTGGGAGAAATTCCTCCTCCCACACTGTTTGGCAAGTTGTTATCTTATGAGATGCAGTTGTCTGTGAGAAAAGAGGAGGAAAAGTCAACAAGGACTGAGCACAGGGAAAGGACTGTTGCCTTCAAGTCAGAAGTACCTAAAAGGGAAGGACTAAGTCATCAACTCCTCCTCCAGAGGTAGTTGAATCAGATTCAGATGAGTCTATTAGTACAAAGTCTACAAGCAGTGAAAGTGATGAAGACTTTGCTGCATTCACCAGACATTTTCAGAAATTCCTGAAGAAGAAACAGTGGAGGTCCAGACCTTCATTTTCCAAAGGGAAAGAAGTTCAGTATCAGGAGAAGAAGCCTTCAAAGAAGGACAAGAAAAAGACAAAGACTAGCAAGGCAACTGGGTCTAAGATAGTGTGTTACTGCTGCAATAGACAGGGGCATGTTATTGCAGATTGTCCTGAGAGAAGAAAAGAATCCAGTGACAGAAAGAAGACACACTTCAAAGGAAAGAAGGAGAAGTCCTTTGTTGCAAAGAATGAGAAGACTCTTTCAGACATTTCTTCTTCAGACACTGAGACAGATGCTGAAGCCTACATAGGGCTATTTGCTGAAGAAGAAGAAGAATTTATGCAGATCATGGAATCAATCTATGAACAAGAAGAGTGTCAGTGCCAAGGACTGATGGCATTGACTGAAAGTACCAAAATCCTGGAGCAGCCAGGACCTAGTCAGGTACAAAGTCCAACTCAAAGTTCAGATTTCAGTTCTAGTTCAGAGTCAGATTCATCTTCATCAAGTGATGGAAGTGTTTCTGAATCTGAGGGAGATATTCATCAGCTCTTAGATGAATATAAAGTACTGTTGCAAGCCTATAAGAAAAGCAAGTCCCTTGCCAAAAGTCAGGCAAAGGAAATTGCTTGATCTAAAGGCAGCTGCAACAGACTTTGAGAAGGAATTTGATCAAAAGCTCAATGAGGTAGCCAGGCTGAAACACATTACTGTGATTCAGATGGGAACTATCACTTATAAAAATGATCAAATTAAGTTACTGGAGATCAATCTCCAGAAGGAAAAAGAGCTAGTTGCTAGGTTTTCAAAACCTAAATCAGTGCTACCCTTGATTGATGCAATTTGTTCATCATAAAGGAAAGGCTGGATTGGGTTTTAAACCAGCTAGGACTGTTCAGGATCAGTCCAAGTCCAAGGGCAAAGCCCCAACATTCAATAAGCCTGCTGTAGTCAAGACAGCAAAGGTTGTACCTAAGCAAAGGTACAACAAGTTTGAATGCTGGTGCTGTGGCAAGGTTGGCCACTTTGCCTTGGATTGTTGGCACAATGCCAGTGCCAAGTTGAGTAGCAAGTTACCTGGTGGAAAGCCAGCAGGTAGCTATGTCAAGTTGCAAACTAACAATCACCAAGGACCCAAGTTTACTTTGGGTTCTAAGGTTCATTAATTTGTTTTGCAGGTGAATCCAAGTGGCCATACCCCAACATGGTACTTGGATAGTGGATGTTCCAGACATATGACTGGAACAAGGGGACTACTGAAGGACTACATTCCAATCAAAAATGGTCCTAAAGTGACCTTTGGTGGTTCTGAAAAAGGAATCATCAAAGGGTTTGGTAACATCTCTTCAAACCTTGTTACCATTACTCAAGTGGCTTATGTTAAAGGGTTGAAACACAACCTCATTAGTATAAGTCAGTTAAGTGATGTAGGGTATGACATCTCATTTGTTAAAAATGGTTGTCATATCAAGAGGTCAAGTGATCAAGAGATCATTTTGACAGGATATAGAAAGAGAAATGTCTATTGTTTAGACATTATGATTGAGAACAATGGTTCTCCTGTCTGTCTTGTAGCTGATGAGACAATCTCTCATTGTGTCAAGTGGCACAAGAGGCTAGCTCATCTTAACTACAAGACTATTAGCAAACTCTTTAGCAAAGAGTTAGTGAGGAATGGTCCTCAAGTTAAGTGTGTCAAAGATGGCATTTGCTCAGCTTGTCAAAAGGGCAAGCAGACTAAATCCACCTTTAGAAGCTTAGACAACAAAGATGCTGTGAGGTGTTTATACCTCTTGCATATGGATCTATTTGGTCCAATGCCAGTTCACAGCTTAGGTAGGAAGGTCTATACCTTTGTAGTTGTTGATGACTACTCAAGGTTTTCCTGGGTGTTCTTCTTAAAGCAGAAATCTGAAACACCTAGTGTCTTCTATAGTTTTGTTAAGCAAATTCAGAATGAATTGAACTGTACAGTGGTCAAAATTAGAAGTGACCATGGTACTGAGTTTCAGTCTGAAAGTATGACAAAGCTGTGTGAAGACTATGAGGATATTTCAAGAATTCTCTTCACCTAGAACACCTCAGCAAAATGGCATTGCTGAAAGGAAAAATAGGACCTTGATAGAGGCTGGTAGAACCCTATTAAGTGATTCATCACTGGCAGAATATTTCTGGGCTGAAGCAGTTAACACTGCATGCCATGTGATAAATAGGGCTACCATCACTAAAAGGTTAAACAAGACCCCCTATGAAGTTGTGAAAGGCAGGAAACCAAATCTATCCTATTTCAGGATTTTTGGTTGCAAATGCTTCATACTTAACAATGGAAAGTCTTACTTAACTAAGTTTGCTGCCAAATCCCAAGAGGGAGTGTTTGTTGGGTACAGCAATAATAGTAAGGCTTATAGAGTCTACAACTTGACTACACAAGTTGTAGAGGAGTCTGTGCATGTAGTTTTTGATGAGACACAACTAATTAACAATGAGTTGTCTAGTAGTGTGTGCAGCCCCACAGGTCTTACTAAGAAGATGGACAAGCTAACCATAGAAGATGTACCTGCTGCAAGACAGCAAGTAGAAGAAGATGACTTATGTCCAGGGGGAGAACTACATGTACAAGGAGCTGTAGAAGTACAAGGAACTCAGCTTGATTGAAGATGCTGAAGAAGTTCAACCAGAAGTAAGGATGCCTCCAGCCAACAGGCATCTAAGAGATCATCCAGTAGAGCTAATTATTGGAGATCCAAGACAAGGTGTTCAGACAAGGAGCAGAAATCAGAATGCTTGTAGTATATTCAAGTTTTCTGTCTCAAATAGAACCAAAGAAATTTGAAGAAGCTATACAAGATCCACAGTGGACTGAAGCAATGCAGGAAGAGCTTAATCAGTTCAAAAGGTGCAAGGTTTGGGACCTGGTTCCTAAACCTAAAGATCACAATGTGATAGGAACAAAGTGGATCTACAGGAATAAGTTAGATGAACAAGGAGTCATCATTAAGAATAAAGCAAGACTGGTTGCAAAAGGATATAGGCAAGAAGAAGGTATTGATTTTGATCAAACCTTTGCTCCAGTAGCCAGACTGGAAGCCATAAGGATGTTCTTGGCCTATGCAACCTATCAAGGGATTCAAGGTATACCAAATGGATGTGAAGTCAGCATTCCTAAATGGTAATTTGAAAGAAGAAGTCTATGTGGAGCAGCCTTCAGGTTTTATTGATCCTACTCTTCCACATTATGTGTCTAGACTTAGGAAAGCATTATATGGGTTAAAACAAGCACCTAGAGCTTGGTATGAAACCCTATCTAGTTTCCTCATTGAGAACAAGTTCTCAAGGGGGAAAATAGATAAGACTCTATTCCTTAGGGAATCTAGAGGCAAAGTCATACTTGTCCAAATATATGTAGATGACATTATATTTGGGTCTACTGAAAGTAGCCTTTGCAAAAAGTTTGCAAAGCTTATGCAAAGTCAATTTGAGATGAGTAGTATGGGAGAACTGAAGTTTTTCTTGGGTCTCCAAGTTAAACAGACTGGAAGTGGTCTATCCATATGTCAGTCCAAGTTCACCCTAGAACTCATAAGGAAGTATGGTATGGATTCATCCAGTACCATGAAGACTCCTATGGGGTCAAGTATGTCTCTAAGCAAGGATGATGCAGGGAAACCTGTAGATGAAACCTTGTATAGAGGGATAGTTGGCTCCCTACTATACTTGACTGCAAGTAGGCCTGACATTATGTATGCTACATGTGTTTGTGCCAGGTATCAAGCCTGCCCTAAAGAGTCTCACTTGACTGCAGTCAAGAGAATCTTGAGATATCTAAAGGGCACTCCTTATCTAGGCCTCTGGTACCCTAGGAATGGAGATTTTGATCTAACAGGTTATACAGATGCAGATTTTGCAGGATGCAAAGAAGATAGGAAAAGCACAACTGGAACCCGTCAATTCCTAGGTGGAAGAATAATTTCATGGAGCAGCAAAAAGCAGACTAGTGTGGCTATCTCCACAGCTGAGTCAGAATATGTAGCTGCAGGAAGTTGCTGTGCTCAACTTCTGTGGATTCAACATCAGCTAGAAGACTATGGATTTCAGGTAAGTAGAACTCCACTTTACTGTGATTCTACAAGTGCTATTTCAATAGCTAATAATCCTGTATCACATAGTAGAACTAAACATATTGAGATTAAATATCACTTTCTTAGAGAGCATGTAGAAAGAAATGATATTGCACTTGAATATGTTAAAACAGATAATCAGATAGCTGATATGTTTACTAAGCCCTTAGAAGAAGCTAAGTTCAATAGGTTCAAAATTGAACTAGGTATGATAAACTTAGACTAAGTTTACAGAACTAAAAATTGGCTAAGTAAAAAGGTGTCGACACATAGACAAGTCTATGTCGACACAGAATAGTAAGTGTCGACACTTCAGGAAAGTGGTGTCGACACATCTAGGAAGTTGGTGTCGACACTTCAGAATGTTAGTGTCGACACATGTCGAGTAGGTGTCGACACATTCAATACAGTGTCGACACTTAAGTTTTACTCAGAATTTTTCTAAGTAAAGTCTCGACTACATGTCGAGTAGTGTGGTGTCGACACTTAACCAAGTGTCGACACTTAAAATCTGTTGACTAAACTTGTGTCGACACATGTGTGTCGAGACATTATAAGTTAGTGTCGACACTTATTGACAGTGTCGACACATCTTTAGAAATTCATCCCGCCTGTTCGTCTTCAAACAAGAAAGGTATAAATAGGGTTCTGTCTTTGTTTGTCGACACGCTTTCAAAAGTTTCGAGACCAAAACTCTTGTGTCGACATTTCTCTTCTCTAAAGACTAATTCTCCAAACCCTAATGGCTCCTAAGCTGGAAGAGAACGTTAACGAAGGCTATGAGCTCGTGCGAGGTGCATTCGACGATGGCAATCAAGAAATAAAATCGGTGGTAACCCTAGTCACCGATTCAGGATTGGAGTTCTTGGTTTCAGAACCAACCAAAATTTGGAAGAAGGAAGTTATTGAATTTCTTACTGGAGCGTCTGTAGATGACTCAGGCTACAGAATCAAGTCAAGGGTGCATGGCACCAAGGTCAAGATTTCACCCAAGTCTCTGAGAAAGGTACTTCAGCTACCTAAAGTTCAGGAAGAAGAGGAAGTAACAACATCTAAGACCAGGGAAGCACTTACCTGGTGTGTCCTAGATCCTAAGCTAAAGATAGGATCAGTATTCAACAGGAGAGGAATGAATACTCAAGGAAAGTTTCTGTCAGAAATTGTGGGCAAAGTACTCCTCAGCAAGACTGGAGAGCATGACAGGGTGTCAGCCTCCATGTTCAGTATTATGACTAGAATCATTTTTAATCTCAAAACAGACTGGTCTATGGTTGTATATGAGAAAGTAAAGGAAAGTCTGAAGAAGCCCAATCTGGGCAGGATACTTAGTCTCTACCTGGCTGGTACAATACCAGAGGTAATGAGCTCTGCTGCAGGTAGCAAAATCAACCACATGAGAAGGATGGACATGAGGATCTTCTCCAGGTGGGAAAGGGTGCTGTCAAAGGAATTGACCACCCCTGAGAAACAAGCTTCTAAGAAAGATTCACCCCCACAGAAGAAGAGGAAGATAGCTGCTGTGACTCAGGAGTCCTCCAGCAGCTCAGGTAGTGAAGAACATGTTGTTTTCACTCCTGATAATCATGAGGATGAGGCTGCAGAGAAGTCACCTGCTCCTCAAGAGCCAGCTGAAATCCAGGGGGAGCCTCCAGCTGTAGAACAACCCTCTACACTGGAGAGTGAGCAAGCTACAATAATTATCCAAGAGGTACTATCTGACCTCAATACTTTAGATTTTTCTATAATAAATTCTGATTTGTCTGATGTCCATCAGCAAAATCAGCAAGCAACTCAAGAACCAGATGTTGTTCTCCAAGACACATCTGCTGTAGTTAATGTACCCAGTACATTTCCTGCTCAGTCACCCTCAGAATATACAATGGAAGATCTATTTCTGAATTTAGATCAAGAGGACTTTGACATGGACAAGACTGTTGCTGATGAAGGAAACAATGCTGCTACTGAAGAGAAGGATGCTGCTGTTGAGGGGGAGAATCTGGAAGTTCAGGAAGAGCCTATAAGGCTAGATACTGAGAAGGCACTAGATGTGCAAGCTGACAGACCCTCAAGCCCTAAGGATAGGGTAAATATAGCAAGTACTTCAGAGTCTGAGGATGATGAAGCTGAGCAAGATAAGAAGAAGAAGTTCTTTGTCTTCAAAAGAAGGAGTCAGAGCTATAAGAAAGCTCTACAAACTGTTGCTCAACACTCACTAGTCCAACAAGCTCCATCAACAGATTACAGTAGCCTAATGGTAGCAATGCAAGTTAAGCTGGATGAGCAAAGGAGGGCTATAGAGACATATATTGATGAAGGCCACAAGTCTTTACAGTTTGATTTAGCTCAAGATATCAAGTCAATCAGGTTTGAGATGAACCTGAATAAGAAGGAAATGAATGATTGCTTCCACAAGGGTGGAAATACAGTGGTATTCCTGGCTAAACATCAAGAACAGATCAAAGACAAAGTAGATGATATAGCATTGAAGCAGGGATATGTGCTGGAAAATCAATTGAGGATGAATGATAATTTGACTGCATCCCACAATGCTATAGTAACTGAATTAAAGAATAAGTCTGCTGAAACATCTACTTCTACTGATGCTGCAAAGGCTAATTTTGATAAACTCTTTCAAGCTGAGCTTACTGCTGTCAAGACTGCCATCCAAGATTCACAGAAAGCAATCTCTGAACAACTTACCAAACTGAAACAATTCTTTAAAGAGGGGATCAGGTACTTGGATAGCCAAATCAGGTTCCAGAAAGATGATGTGAGAGATCATGTAGAACAAGAAGTCATAAAGGGGGAGAGGGTGTTAGTCAAAGCTAGCTCTGACCAAGCCAAATGGATTTCTAATTCCATCAAAGCTACACTGGGCTATCCTCCCCTGTGTGATGATGACAATGTAGTTGAATCTGGTATTCAAAGTGTATATCTTGGAGGAGAGCAATAGGAAGTAGCTCAGGTGATCTATCCACCTCCAGATTTTGACATGGTTCATGCTGAGGTAAGCACCATGTATAGCCCAACTGCTGGCATGCCAAATGTTATTCTGGAAAAGGTTGTTCAACCTATTACAGCTGCTATGCAAGAGACTATGGACAAAGAGGAAGAGACAAGGCTGTCAAAGAAGAAGTTCAGGGAACTTGCTGAGCAAAAACCAGATTTTGAACAGTGGAGCCCTACTTCTAGGAACATCATTCTCACAGCCTGGAAAGCAGCCAAGGACAATGCACATGAGAGGAACAAGTGGTTCTCAGAAGCTGAATGGAGGAAGCATGAGATCAGGCAGGAAGCCATTGTCCAGTATAGAAGGAAGGCTAAGTTAGGAAAGCTACCTCCTACAGCTGTGGAGCCTAGCAAGTACTTTCCTAAGCCCTATCATTATTTTGAAAGGCAGAAAATCAAGGCTGAAGAACTTAAGAAGAAGGACTCCAAAGGGAAGAAGGTTGCTGATACTGAGCCTGCTGCTGCTGCTACTGTAAAAGCCAAAATACAAGCTGGGAAAGGCATAGTTATAAAAGAACCAGAGCAGAATTAGATTAAGATTAGACTGAAGAATGTTGTAATTTGTTACATCTAAATATTTTTGTAAATCATTGACAATGTATTGAACACAATGTTGGACAGTTTTTGATAAATATATTTCATGATTGATTCAGTAGAATGTGTCTAATTCTTGGTTGTTCTGTAATGCTGAATGAGTATACATGTGTGCTTTATTACATGTTTAAGTTTACCCTGTTGATATATACCTGCTTTACATCATTCTCTAATTTTTAATTATGAGTGATGTATATCATTGACTAAGGGTTATGACTTCTCCAAATAGGGGGAGATTGTTGGGTACATTGGTCAAATGTACATGATTTGAAGAAGCCTTCCCTAACTCAATGATATGCATCATAATGTATTTGATGTTTGTTTGAGTTACTTGTGCAGGTTAGGTATACACTGGACTGAAGCTAAAAGTTTCTAAGTCCATGTGTCGACACCCAGAGGAAAAGTGTCGACACTTGAGAAAGCTTGTGTCGACACCCAGACAAGCAGTGTCGACACTTGGAGTCATTGTGTCGACACCTGGAATGAAGAGTCGACACAAGACAGAAAGTGTCGACACTTGGAGCTGTGTCGACACTCAGTGAAGAAGTATGCAGAAAAGCTGTGTCGACACTTAGCAGAAGTGTCGACACCTAGAAGAGCTGTGTCTACACCAGAAAGTGTCGACACTTGGAGCTGTGTCGATACTCAGCAAAAGTCTGCATAGTCTAAGTAAAAATGTCGACACTCAACACAATATGTCGACACTATGCTGAAGAGTCAGTATTTGAAGTAAGTGTCGACACTCAACACAATGTGTCGACACTATGCTGAAGAGTCAGTATTTGAAGAAAGTGTCGACACTCAGCACAATGTGTCGACACTTAGTTGAAGACTCTACACTTGAAGAAAGTGTCGACACAAGGAGCTGTGTCGACACTTAGCAAAGAACAGAAAAATTACAAAATATTCTAAGTACAAGTGTCGACACTAAAGGAATGTGTCGACACTCAGCTGAAGAAACAAAAGTGAAGACTTGTGTCGACACCAAGAAGCAGTGTCGACACTTGACAGTTTCAACACGTGAAGATGTGTCGACACAAAGGAGATGTGTCGACACTTAGAAGAATACAGTTAAAGAATGAAGTACAAGTATTTGTGTCGACACTCAATTTCAGTGTCGACACATGCAGAAGAATCTGTGTCGAGACATACAAGGAATTGTGTCGACACCTTGTAGACTTGTGTCGACACTTACACAACATGTGTCGACACTTGGCCTATAAGTGTCGACACTTAAGAACAGAAAGTCTCGACACTATCTGACAGTTAGGGAATTTCAAGAAGTGACTGGTTGACATGACAGCTGCCGATCCAGCCGGTCTACAGCAACTGTCAGAGAAATCAGAAGTTTGTTATGAACCAGACCAGCCGGTTACCATGAAGGAAGCCTATAAATAGGCATCCATAGTTTACAGAAACGGTGGTTGTGATTGAGAAACAAGAGTTACAGCTTGAGAGAATACTTAAAGTAGTTGATCAGATTAAATCAAGAAGTGATACACAGAGGATCAACACAAGAAGATCTGTCAGTCCAACTGCAGATCTAAGAAGTTGGAGAGAGAGAGCTCCAATCAAGTATTCAGTCTTTGGAACTAAGGTTGAGAAGAAGGATTCAGAAACAACTGGATCTCAAGAAGCAGAGGTCAAGGAACAACTACAGAAGATTCAGACTAATTCAGTTCTAACTCAAGAAGCTTTGAAGGAAGCTAAGTCAGTTTGGATCTAACTGAGTTCTTCCAAGAACTCTTCAAGAAACTCTCAACTCCTCTCTTATTTTCTGAGTTGTAGAGTTAGCTATTGTATTTCTATTTTAACTTGTAGGATCCATTGGATCTGAGAGAATTGTAAGCCTATATTATAAAGGCTGAGGGTAGGGCTTGATTGCCTGAGTGTAGGAGTTGAAGAACTCTGAGTGTAGGCCTGGGTGGCTGAGTGTAGGCCTTTGTGGCTGAGTGTAAGGCTTTGGGGCTGAGGTGTAGGAACCTAGTTGGGTTCTGAGATAGTGGAGAAGTTTGGCCGAATCTAGTACACTGCTAGATAGGCGAAGGGGGAAAGTGGATGTACCCAAAGATTGGGGAACCACTATAAATTAGTGTGTCTGCTGTGGTGTGCTGAGCTGTGCTGTGGATTGACTGTTTGATTTCTGTAATTGCTGTTAGTTGTAATAATCTGTGAAATAACTGTTGTGCTGCCAACAAAATTTTAAAAAGGTGTAGGTCACCTATTCACCCCCCCCCCCCTCTAGGTGTTTAGGTATCATATCTTTCAAAGAGCTCCTAAGTTTCTAACTAATTAGGGCGGAGACTTGGTCGTGGAGACTCCACTAAAATGAACTCACCTATCTCTAGGATTATCGCTCACCTGAGCATTAAGACTATTCGACTGGGATCTCGTCCGACTAAGGATTCCTCTTAATGCCCGCATTACGCTAAGAACCCCGCTATTGGGTGGGGAGCCCAATACGGTAGAGTTGGCGCACCTCCTCTATTGAGGGTTAGTGCGGAACTCCATTTACCAAGGGGTGATCGGTCCATACGCACGGCCTCTCGGCTAGCTAGCGTATGGACTACAGAAATAGGGCCCACTTATCGATATTATGGTCCTACGCGTCGTAAACCCCGGGCAAAGCTTAAGTGATTTTTAATTAAATAGAAAAATAAGACCATTAATTATTTAAAGGAATTTTTTCTGTCCCAATGCTCTTCGATACTGAGGGCTAAGAATGTTAGCCACTCATCGGAATGGGGATGGCAGCGATTGAAAAAGCAGAAAATTAAAGCAGTAAAATAAAGTAGGAAAATGAAAGCAGTAAATGGAAAGCAGTAAATTGCAACTCCTACTCAAACGAGTATGACTGAAATGAAAGCAGGAAAATTGCAAGTCCCGGCTCAAATGAGTGGGAGGGACAAAATAAAGCGAGTCCTACTCAAACGAGTAGGAGAAAATAAATACATTTACAAGTACATTCCAAATTATTACAATAAAGTAAAGACCGACCATATAACTCCTAGTGAGTAGGCGGTAAATAAAATCCAGCCATTTAACTCCTAGCGAGTAGGCGGTAAATAAAAGCTAACACTCACGCACTCGACATAAAATTAAAACACACCCACTCTACAGAAAGTAAACACACTCTACTGGAATAAAATCCAGCCATTTAACTCAAGTGAGTAGGCGGAAAAATAAAAATACACACACTTACTTGAATAAAATCCAGCCATTTAACTCAAGTGAGTAGGCGGAAAATTAAAAACAACACACGCATACACTCTACATGAATTGAAATAAGGCTATAAAAACTAACTCATAAACGCACGCACACGTACAAAAAATAGGAAAAACAAAGTGACTGAAAAATCAAAACGACTACATTTCTACCGCTAGAATGCGGTAGAAATGAATAAAACGTGAAAATAAAATTAAAAGGAGCAAAGGTTTTTGCAAATAAGCGAAAAGTGCAAGTGCTCGAAAATTTGAAATGAGTACATTTCTACCGATGGAATGCGGTAGAAATGCGTAAAAAGAAGAAATAAACAAATTTAAACCTGCAAAATGTTTTGAAAATAAAAGCAAAAATGAAGTGTTCGAAAAATTAAAACGCTTACGTTTTCATTCTTATAACTTTATAGAAACCCATAAAAAGTGGAAATAAAACTAAAAGAGAATAAAAAGTTTTACGATCCTAAAGTGTCTATGTTAAAGAATTTGAAAACCACCTTTTAAAACATTTTTATAAACTCATAGGAATGAAAACAAAGTAAAAAAATAAACTAAACCTAAACGAGTACAGAGCATGAAAATAAAATTGCGATTACAATGACTAGAAAATTGATAAATTTCTAAGTTAAACTAGTTACAAAAGCTAAAGTAAACATAAAAATCACAACAAAGGAAACAAAAAATTACTTAAGGTAGGGCGCTTGGGCAGATTTTCATACATCATATAGGAGAAATTAAACATTTCTATTAAGTAAAAAAAATGATTACAATAAACATAAAACAAATACATAAAAAAGGGGGAGAGAAAATTCCCTTACAATGCATAAACAGCCCCCAAGAAAAGCCCTAACCTAAGCAAAGTGGTTCAAAAAGTGGAACAACAGCTCAAAACAGAAGGGTTCAATTTATTGACAAAAAATTTCATCGGACACGCCCTCCGACACGGGCGTGTCCGGGGGAGTGTCTACACTATTCACAGTTGATTCCGGTGATCTGACGGCGATTTGATGTTGCGGCGGAAATCGCGACGGTCACGCCCCAGGTCACGGGCATGACGGTGGGCGTGTCGGGGAGGTTGAACTGGGCGTCGTTTGCGTTGAAAGTCGTCGGCGGCTGTTTGTCGGGCCAGGTGGTGGGGTCACGCCCTAGGTCACGGGCGTGACACTAGGCGTGTCGGGTTGGCTCGACGAATGTCGAGCAAAAAACGTCGAGCGGATGGTCACGGGCTTGGGTCACTCCTCGTGTCAAATGACACGATCGTGTCTCCGGGCGTGTCAGCTGGGTCGACGATCGTTGAGCGTGATTTCGTCGATCTGGATGGTCACGGGCATGGGTCACGGGCGTGACTCGGGCGACACGGGCATGACATGGGCGTGTCACGCTATTTCTTCAAAAAATTTTCATTTCTCAGGATTTTGACGTATCACGCCCTGGTCACGGGCATGACCAATAGTACACTGGCGTGTACTCCGATTTTTTGACAATTCTTCCTGAAAAATTCAGGAAACAAAAATAACTCTAAGTTAGAAAATATTTACAAAAAGGAGGCAATTTATTAAGGAAAAACAACTAAAAATAACAAAAAGAAACTAATACGCCTTATTTAATGTATATAAAAACACGTATATTTACAACTCATCAACCCATCAAGTTGACCAAAGTCAACCCCAAGGCCAACCATGATCAAATTAACCCTAAAGACTAAATGAGAGCCCAAGCCAATTCAAGTGGGCTAAGGCCTTGCACAAGGCCCATCCTATGGCCGACTAAATTTTCAGATTTATTTAATCTAATTTATGATTTTAATTTGGGGTTAATTGGGGTAATTATGAGGAAAGTTTCATTTGGAGGGGAATATAATAGAGGGAGGCCAAGTGGCACTCCCTTCTTCTTCCCCAACCCTTCCTTTCATCTCCCCTGATGAAGAGGAGGAGGTTTACAATATTTATAGGTGGGCCACCATCAAGGAGGGCCTTTAATGGCCATGACCATAACTCAAAAAACTTGGAACTCCAATATAGATGCCTTCATCACCTTTAAAAGGCCATAAGCAGTCAAAATCGACTATTGAATCACTGCAAACGGCGGAGAATTGAGATCGGGAGAGGTTCGCCGGAAAACACCAAAACCCATGACCACCCGCTAGAGTAGCCCCATCCAAGCCCGAAATCAGGCATGTTTTTCCCCTCTCCCCTTGTATTAGCATCCTAGATCATTAGGATTTGAGATCGAGCTCAATAGAGCTGAATTTGATTTTTAAATTCCATGGAAAATGAGCTTTAGGCTTCCTCTAGTTCGTCGGAAACCACCCCTCCGGCGCCAAGCTGCCGCCCACGATAGCCCTGACCTCAACAGAGGTGGTGGCTATGGTGGCTAGCCAAGGAGTGAGCTGGATCGCCGGGAAATGAGGTTTTAAAAGCTTCCAGGTTCGGCCAATCAGGATCGTTGGCTGATTGGAGAAAATGAACAGATGCCGTTCAAAACTTTAAATTATTATTATATATTTAAGTGTATTATTTATCCCTTTGAATTAGACTTTTTGAAACACAAAAAGGAGGCCATTATTGGCTGAACCATGAAAAGATCCCAACATGAAAAAGGTAGCCCTTTGAATCTACATTAGTTAGAAATTTAAATCTGGTCATTTGGAACATTGTAGCACCCTATAGGGCATTTCTTTTGGGACTGTTCTTTAGGGTAGGACTGTCACTATTTCCTTAATAACTTTTAATTTACTAAGGGGATTGACATGAAATTTGGGGCATGTCATAATATACCATAGATACACCTACACTCTAAAAATGAGAATTTTTGTACAAACGTTCCTATGATTTTTGGAAAAATGTGATTTTTTATATAAATGGTATATTTTAAATAATAGTAATTTTTTAATCCCAAATTTTGGTGAGAGGTTCATTATGGAGGTATACGGCCATGGTAAAATTTTCAAGTCCTTTGGGCCCCTGTATTTAGGTGAATTTCAATTGCAAGTTGTCATGTTGTATGTGATGTGGCGTGCATTTAGCCAAAAGAAGTATCTTGTGAATTTAGCAAGAATGGCTTTGTCAAATCCAGTGAAATTTTATACATGCAATTATTTAGTGAAAGTACACCTTCTCGTGAAGTTTTAGAATATTTGGAGTTGATTTGCTTAGCAAGTGAATTAATTAATATTTTTGTTATGCAAGTGTATTAGTGAAATTATGGTGACTAAAATAGTTGCAAAAATTACTAAACATTGCCACTAGCAATGATTTAGTATGTTAAACACTAGATAAATTACTTGGAATTTTTGTAAGTCAGAATTTTAGGGTTGCAGTTATAACTACCATTTTTGTCACTTCTATTTTATTGAGATAATTGTGCTCAAATGGAGTTATAAAATTATACATTTTTGGAAAAATAACTATTTACCATTTGTAACATTCAATAATGTTTTTGGAATTATTTGATGAATATTTGTAATACTGCATGTGTAACATGATCTAGTGGATCAGATTTTTGTAATTAGAGATTAAATATCAAATATTATTGGAATGATGTGAAATTTGGTCCAGAGTCATATTTTATCTTGCTGGTTTGATAATAGAAAGTGACACTTCATATTCAAAATCACATGTAGAAATAGTTTAGGAAAATTATAATAATTGCTGATTATTTTAGGAAAATTATAAATCTCTCGAATTAGGTCTAAGATGTCATGATAGGTCTCAGGAAATAATCTTAGGTCCTCGGGTCAAGTATTTGAGGATTCCTATTTATACACACATACAAGATCATATGATCCGCATTTAACAATTTTGGAAAATTAGTGTTTTCAGCAGTTGTTAGTTGAGAGAGTGATATTTTATGATGTTTATGTACTGGGCATATGCCCTTTTTCTTGTACTCTTTTATTATCTCATGTGGAGCTTTACTTAGATATTTATATATCTTTTTTGTGATATGTGAGCTTGTTTTACTTCTTTCTTTGTTGGTTGTGAGTGATCGTGTTTGTCGGCAGGGTCATTGTCTTGTGCTGACAACAAAATCATAGTTGGTGTCATTGTAAGGTGACGGTCCTGGGAAAAAAAATCTCGCCTCGACCATGCCCAATTTCTGGGAGGAGGGATTTTACATTGTGATATCCAAAAGCGGTGAAATATTATTTTAGGATATTCTTCCTAATTTGATAGACATCTTGCATATAAGACCCTCTTTTTTTCATCATCGGGTCTTATGCCCAAAATCGCTACTTTGTGGTGACACCAACACCTGGCAAGATCGTCACTACAAAATGCCAATCCTGCCTGCCATATCGGTCACTGAAGAAAGTAGAAGTACAAATGAACAAATATAAGTCCAAGTCCATAAGATCACATGCAATATAAAATCACACTAGTAAGGTGTCCACATGATAATATCAGAATAACAACGTCAGAAATAATAAATGAGCTCCTGCCCAGTATATCACATCCTCACTACATATCACTCACGGAAGCAAAGCTACTATCACCACTCACTATCCCGATAGGTGGTACTCCTGTTCTAGACTGGCCCACCTCCAACTACACCGACTTCTGGTGGTGTAGCGTCTCCTGGTGCTGCTCCTCGATCACCTAAAATGATATGGTCCACCGACTGATAGTAAAAGACTAATTCAACGATCCCCCACCCCTCCCCTATGACTCCCAGGCACCGAGCAGAAGGAATGAAGAGAAAGGACATTAAGGAAGAAGATATCAAAGCAGGTGACAGAGGCCTTAAGCTAACAGTTGTATAAATATGTAAAGCAAGCTAAGCAATTCAATATATAACAGGAAGTATGGAACAACAATGATAAGAGGTAAGTAATGAAATGTACATCTAAATATCAAAGGTAATAATTAACATTAACTTATATGAATTGTAACACCCCGAAGTCAAGCGGATCATTTTGAGCAGAATCAGGTTCAGGCTTGGGTGACACGGCCTGGGACACGGGCGTGTCCCAGGGCGTGTCAGGCCTGGGTAGTGTCGAGTCGTGAAGTCGACGAAATTTGGAGTCGACATAGCGGACAAGGCCTGCGACACGGGCGTGTCGCAGGGCGTGTCGGGTCCGTGTCGACGATTGGCCTTGATGTCGATGAATTGATCTCGACGATCGTCGAGAGTCGAGTGTCGAGTGAGGACACGGCCTGTGACACGGGCGTGTCACAGGGCGTGTTAGTGGTCGTCGAACTCAACTCGACGGTTCGAGCTAGGGCGTGTTTGCGGGACACGGGTGTGTCCTGGTGCACACGGCCATGAACACGGGCGTGTGCCAGGCCGTGTGCCAGGCCGTGTGAAGTCTCGGGTTGTTTTGGGATTATTTTCGTTGAGGTACACGGCCTCAGACACGGGCGTGTCTGAGGGCGTGTCGGGTACACGACACGAGACACGGGCGTGTCACACGGCCGTGTACTGGCTGGATTGAGTTGGTTGTCTGCCGCTTAAAGGGAGACGGCCTGTGACACGTGCGTGTCAGGCCGTGTTTTAGCTTTTCTGGCCAAATCTGAGCCATTTGTTTCCCTCTTCCTGGATCCATTGGCTGGGCTCTGTCCAGGTGTGTGAAGGCCGAGAAAAAAGGGATTTAAACCCCTCTTTTCTCCTTCTTCTTCTTCTTCATTTCTTTTAAGCAAGGGAGGAAGAAAGGCTAAGGCAAGAGGGAAGGGAGGAGTCTTCCTGCTACTGTAGGAGCTGCGGAGTGCGGAGCGAAGATCCGAGAGTGGATTCGTGAAGGCAGAGCCGAGGCGGTGATTTCCATCCGGCTACTTCATGGCGTCGAAGCGATCTTCAAGGGTAACGATCTCCTTCTTAGACATCGAAGTCCTTCGTTTATGCATGTGCTTGGAATCCTCCACCAAGAGGTGGATTTGCGGAAGTGATTCCTTTGTTGAGTCTGCATTTAGAGCCGGAAATATGGAGTACGGCATAGGCATGCTGTGTGAAGCCTATCCGGACCGGTAGTCTGGCTTGGTGATGTTCATGGGTAAACCAGAGAAGACTCCGTGGATTTGATGGGATGCAAATGGTTTTCTCTTGTGATGAATGTATGGATGTGATGCTGAATGTGAGGAGGCTTTGGCAAAGCTCCTGGTTGTGATATGATCAATTGGTAGCATGCCTGGGGAGCTCGTGATAAACCCGGCTGTTATACCACTAGGGTGGGTTGATCTAGTTAGGGAGGGATCGATGGGTGGCAATGCTTGGGGAGCCGAGTTAAACCCGGGTTGCTGCACCACATAGTGTGGGTCGATCGGATTAGGAGGGGGGTCGATGGGTAGACATTGTCTGGGGAGCTTGGATAAACCCGGTGTGCTACACTACATGTTGTGGGTCGACCTACTCTGGTTGTTGGATGCTGTGAGGGTGTACCTCTGTGTGGTTTGGGCGGGATGTCGCCAGCTTGCGAGATTGGTGGACTAGGGCCGGTCAACCAACAAGTTAAAACCTCGAATCAGCGGTATATGACTGGTGGATTCCGGTACGCCAAGAAGGTGCCCTGAGTGCACGGAACGTCTGGTGGATTCCAGCGTTTGTGATAGAATGTGTTTGCTAGCGGAGTAAAGAGAATGATATATATATATGCTGATTGATGATACTTGATGAGCACTGTATACAAGGAAGGAACCACTACCCCGGGTAGGGGATAGGGTCATTATAATGGGTCAGCCAAATGCTGACCGTTACTTTGTTTTGCCGCTTTTTGGTGGATGTCTCATTGCAGGTGCCGCAGCTTGAATTGAAATAACTAAGTGGAATGGCTAGCTTGCTGCTGTTGGCCCTTGAAGGTCATGCGAAGAGTTGTGTTTGGATTTCATGTGTGGTCCGGCCTGCGTGCCGATGTACGAAATGATTGTTGTGTAAAAGAGGAACTTGTAAGGCCATAAGGCCAGGGTGTGTGAGTTGTATACATTCCTGGTGTTGGTATATATAAATGTGATCTTTATATATTGTGGACATTCTAGTTTGAGTTCATGTTAACAAGAAAATATGCTGCGCTAGAATGGAATGAGTTAAGGATACGCATCGATTTTGATTTCCACACGTGATTCCTTCGCTTTGTCTGTGAGATATGGCGTGGGGCCCCGGCCGGACCCACCATTATATGTCATGTGACAGGTGGGGGCGTTATAAAGTGGTATCAGAGCCAGGGTTAGATTGTTTGGGAGGAGAGAACATAAATGAACTCATGAATGTCAACTAGGAATGTATGTCATGTACATGATGTGCGTGCGTGTGTAGTCAATGTAGCAGTACCGTTATGATTTGAAGGATTAATGGTGTTCTGTACATTGATAGGTGGCGAGGGATGGAGCTGGGCCGTCTGAGCCCCAGCGGTCGGATGAGAGTGCAGCACCCGTGGAAGCGCTTATGCCTCCCTCGGCAGAAGCCATACGGGTGGTGACGGAGACAGTGCTTGCAGTGTTACAAGCACAACCTATTAGACAGGCAAGGCCTGGTGCAAGGCAAGAGCATGCTGCAGTGGTGGTGGAGGCGCAAGCAAGTGACGACTCATTGACACGTTTTATGAACTTTCATCCACCGACGTTTGGTGGAGCTCTTTCACCAACGCAGGCCGAAGATTGGTTGGCAAGAGTAAAAAGGATCCTAACCGCAATCAGGACGGTAGAGGAACAAAAAGTGATGTTGGCCACTTTTCTGTTGGAAGGCGATGCGAGATTGTTGTGGGATGAGATTGAAGTGCATCACTTGGCAGGTTGAGCTTTAACAGAGGTTTCCATGGAGGAATTCTCCCAAATCTTTTTAGCCAAGTATGTGCCGGTGTCGCAGAGGATTGCGATGGAAAATGAGTTTCTCCGTTTGGTGCAGGGTGAGCAAGATATTGATACCTACCTGCATGAGTTTACAAGATTGGGGAGATATGCGGGATCTACCTTTGCGGAGGAAGCGCGAAAGACAAATCGGTTTTATGAAGGATTGCGGGATGAATTGAGGTTGGCACTTTCGAGTTCAGTGAGCCAAGGCTTCCAAGCGTTGGTCGATACAGCCCGTGCCTTGGAGAAGGATATGAAGCGAGTACAAGCGAATAAGAGACGGGCAACGGAGAAGTCAGAGTTTAAAATGTCACCATCGGATCAATCGGAGTTTCGACGACAAGAGAAGAAAAGATTTAGGCCGGTGGAATCAGTTCCGTCGACTGTTTCTTCGGGGGCGACTTATGGGTCAGGACGTGTGGATACACATATATGCTATAAATGCGGGCAGCAAGGACATATAGCAAAATTTTGTCGGAATGCCCCTCCAGGGAGTGAGAAAAAGATAGGTGCGTCCTATAAAGAAAAGGGAAAAGCAGTGGCTGAGTCATCTGCACCCCAGACGCAACCACGATTGCATGCTATGGACGTGCAAGAGCCGCAAAGCTCAGTTGGCGAAATTCAGCCTCAGGTGTTTCAGTTGTCTCTTAATCGCGAATTTCAAAATCGGGAGGCTGAGCGGAGATGAATCATGAAGTAGCTCCTTTGGATGCTATGACTGGATCGTACCTTGATGGAATGGCCATGGTGGTGTATGTAAACTATGTTTATATTTATACTTGTGATGAATAACAGCTGGTGGACAGAATGATACAAACTTGGTGCACTTGTGATTGTGAGGCGATAACTCCATTATGTTGTTTTGTTTTGAGGTTTTCTGTGGCTGCATGTGCACAAGTGGAAGATAAGGATGTTTGTTTGTGTTGTTGTTTGTTAGTTTGTGCGGAGGCTTGGGGTGTAAGCTTTGTTGATGTTGTGGCTGATTGGAGTCAAATTTCGAGGACGAAATTATTTGAAGGGGGGGAGGATTGTAACACCCCGAAGTCAAGCGGATCATTTTGAGCAGAATCGGGTTCAGGCTTGGGTGACACGGCCTGGGACACGGGCGTGTCCCAGGGCGTGTCAGGCATGGGTAGTGTCGAGTCGTGAAGTCGACGAAATTTGGAGTCGACACAGCGGACACGGCCTGCGACACGGGCGTGTCGCAGGGCGTGTCGGGGCCGTGTCGACGATTGGCCTTGATGTCGACGAATTGATCTCGACGATCGTCGAGAGTCGAGTGTCGAGTGAGGACACGGCCTGTGACACGGGCGTGTCACTGGGCGTGTTAGTGGTCGTCGAACTCAACTCGACGGTTCGAGCTAGGGCGTGTTTGCGGGACACGGGTGTGTCCTGGTGCACACGGCCATGAACACGGCCGTGTGCTAAGCCGTGTGCCAGGCCGTGTGAAGTCTCGGGTTGTTTTGGGATTATTTTCGTTGAGGTACACGGCCTCAGACACGGGCGTGTCTGAGGGCGTGTAGGGTACACGGCACGAGACACGGGCGTGTCACACGGCCGTGTACTGGCTGGATTGAGTCGGTTGTCTTCCGCTTAGAGGGACACGGCCTGTGACACGGGCGTGTCACAGGGCGTGTCAGGCCGTGTTTTAGCTTTTCTGGCCAAATCTGAGCCGTTTGTTTCCCTCTTCCTGGATCCATTGGCTGGGCTCTGTCCAGGTGTGTGAAGGCCTAGAAAAAAGGGATTTAAACCCCTCTTTTCTCCTTCTTCTTCTTCTTCTTCATTTCTTTTAAGCAAGGGAGGAAGAAAGGCTAAGGCAAGAGGGAAAGGAGGAGTCTTCCTGCTGCTGTAGGAGCTGCGGAGTGCGGAGCGAAGATCCGAGAGCGGATTCGTGAAGGCAGAGCCGAGGCGGTGATTTCCATCCGGCTACTTCATGGCGCCGAAGCGATCTTCAAGGGTAACGATCTCCTTCTTGGACATCGAAGTCCTTCCTTTATGCATGTGCTTGGAATCCTCCACCAAGAGGTGGATTTGTGGAAGTGATTCCTTTGTTGAGTCTGCATTTAGAGCCGGGAATATGGAGTACGGCATAGGCATGCTATGTGAAGCCTATCCGGACCGGTAGTCTGGCTTGGTGATGTTCATGGGTAAACCGGAGAAGACTCCGTGGATTTGATGGGATGCAAATGGTTTTCTCTTGTGATGAATGTATGGATGTGATGCTGAATGTGAGGAGGCTTTGGCAAAGCTCCTGGTTGTGATATGATCAATTGGTAGCATGCCTGGGGAGCTCGTGATAAACCCGGCTGTTACACCACTAGGGTGGGTTGATCTAGTTAGGGAGGGATCGATGGGTGGCAATGCTTGGGGAGCCGAGTTAAACCCGGGTTGCTGCACCATATAGTGTGGGTCGATCGGATTAGGAGGGGGGTCGATGGGTAGACATTGCCTGGGGAGCTTGGATAATCTCGGCGTGCTACACTACATGTTGTGGGTCGACCTACTCTGGTTGTTGGATGTTGTGAGGGTGTACCTCTGTGTGGTTTGGGCGGGATGTCGCCAGCTTGCGAGATTGGTGGACTAGGGCCGGTCAACCAACAAGTTAAAACCTCGAATCAGCGGTGTATGACTGGTGGATTCCGGTACGACAAGAAGGTGCCCTGAGTGCACGGAACGTCTGGTGGATTCCAGCGTTTGTGATAGAATGTGTTTGCTAGCGGAATAAAGAGAATGATATATATATATGCTGATTGATGATACTTGATGAGCACTGTATACAGGGAAGGAACCACTACCCCGGGTAGGGGGTAGGGTCGTTATAATGGGTCAGCCAAATGCTGACCGTTACTTTGTTTTGCCGCTTTTTGGTGGATGTCTCATTCCAGGTGCCGCGGCTTGAATTGAAATAACTAAGTGGAATGGCTAGCTTGCTGCTGTTGGCCCTTGAAGGTCATGCGAAGAGTTGTGTTTGGATTTCATGTGTGGCCGGCCTGCATGCCGATGTACGAAATGATTGTTGTGTAAAAGAGAAACTTGTAAGGCCATAAGGCCAGGGTGTGTGAGTTGTATACATTCCTGGTGTTGGTATATATAAATGTGATCTTTACATATTGTGGACATTCTAGTTTGAGTTCATGTTAACAAGAAAATATGCTGCGCTAGAATGGAATGAGTTAAGGATACGCATCGATTTTGATTTCCACACGTGATTCCTTCGCTTTGTCTGTGAGATATGGCGTGGGGCCCCGGCCGGACCCACCGTTATATGTCATGTGACAGGTGGGGGCGTTACATGAATGCCCATAAAAACTTATAAGTTAATTTGTCATTTACAAGGCTCCCATCGTATAAGCTATCACATATTAGTTTATACAATGGGGTGTCTGGTTATATGCAGGTATGTGTGTTGTGATATGTTATGTCATGATTCATGCAAGTGCAACACATGCACACAACTCTATTCTCACAAACCTTAGTCCCCCAATTTTGGAAGCTAACTTCACTCCCAGGAGCGTCCTTAGTGGCCAATGGAGACAGTAGGTTGGGCCACCCCACTCTTAATCGGGTAATCGCACTACCAGGCCTAGCCCTTACTGATGTATCTGAAGGACACACCAGAGTCACCATGTACTAATGCTGACAAACCCTCTAGTCTTCCGTGGTCAAGTGTAGGGTCACTAGGTAAGCGTCTCCACAGACACTGGCAAGCCAGTACCAACCACTACACCCTTCAGAGTCATCATTCCTCTGTCGGTGCGACTACCAGAGCGAACTGAAGACCCACCACTTTTATGCGCATGCACTTATGCTAAAAGAGCTCCCAAGCCATCAGCTCACCGAACTTGAAACCATCTTTCAATCAAACACTGAGCCCACCGCTCGTGAATCTATAACATATATACTCCTGAAATGACGGGGTGAGTGTATGTGACGGTGATTATTAAAGGTTACTCTTTTAGTGTGTTATTCTTACAGTTTAGGGTTAACATTGGATTGCCCAGGGAATTCCCTGTGAAGGGCTCTCGAGGGCACTAGGAACTACGATCGGCTGAAGCCCAAAGTCCCCTTTCTCAAGACACTTACTTTTATGAGTATCTATTTGTTACCTAACCTTTCCTCGCGTTGATCTTTAACTAATCCTAAGTAAATTAATATATCCAGGGGAAAGATGATACTCAGTCGACCCCAAGTACAATTTCATCTTCATGGTACCCAGACTACTTAGGACTTGTCCCCTAAGGGTGACCTCATCAAGACTCTGCCCAAACCTGGTGCACCTACTATATTCTACCCAAGTATGGTTTATTATTCTACCATGAATCCTTGAGTTCAATATATGCAGACCAAGTGATATAACCTAAGCATATGAAAGTAAATATTCTGAATACTTTGTCTGCAACCTTCTAATTATTACTGGTGATCTATCATAACTTGTTGAGCCCAAAACCAGAACTTGGTATTTTTCCTAATTAAATCAGTCATTTAAATATTTTTCCAAAAATCATTCTCATATGACTTGAACATGAAGTATAAGATTCTGACATGCAATGACCTTACTAAAATTTCCAAAGCCTCTTATTAGCTAAACAACAACAAGAAATGAATTTCATGATTTTCTAATGTCATTTAATCATTTAATTGAATTTACAATATAATATACTTCTAGGGCAACTTGAGAAGGAACTACTATATATATTCTTCCAAAAATTGCAATAAAATTAACAAGGCATCACAATGGTATAAAAATTTTACTAGCCAAGTTTCACAATTTTCCAATACTCAGTTAGTTCTATAAAATTTATTCCTCCAATCAACAAATTCCAGTATTATAAAGAAGGTACTAAAAATATTTAACCCAAAATTATAATAAAATTTGCAGAGGTTGATAACATCATTAAAAAACTATTACCCAAATTTCATGGCCATCCACTACCTCTAGACATGTAATTTTGTATTTGAGAGAAACGACGTCGAGTTCACTCGACACCTCATTGCACAGCGTTGAGATTACTCGACGCCTCACCGAGTCTAGATGACCACTCAACGCCTCATTGCATGGTGTTGAGGTTACTCGACGCCTCGTCGAGTGTAGCTGACCACTCAATGCCTTATTGCAAGGAGTTGAGGTTATTCGACGTCTCGTCGAGTGTAGCTGACCACTCAAGACCTTATTGCAAGGCATTGAGATGTCTCGACGCCTCGTCGAGTGTAGCTAACCACTCAACGCCTCATTATATGGCATTGAGAGTACTCGATGCCTCGTCGAGTGTATCTAACCACTCAATGTCGGGTCAAATGGCATCGAGATAACTTGACGCCTCGTCGAGTCTAGTCGACCACTCGACGCCTGGTACTTATGAACTTGAAAATTTGATATCTAACCTAGGACAACTATGTTAACCATGTTATCCTACTGAATCAACTCCAATTGATTTGATATTTTTTTCCTTGGCCTTAAATAACCCCATCTGGTCATCCAGCAGAGTTTGGGAAAAATTGAGGCCCATAGACCCTTGCCCTTTAATAACTCCAAAAGTGCACTAGCTTTTAGGGTTTATACTAGGCCCTATGGTCAAACCATCCTAGAACCCTACCTTTTTTCATGAGGTGGTATGTAATGACATTTTAAGTGTGTGACCAAAGTTTCACCTTAAGGGGATGAGAGGAGACCACTTAATTTCCTCAAGTACCTCCAAGGAATCCCCAGGTCAAATATTCCCCACTTGACCAAAATTTGTTTTCAACACCAACTACTCAAATCAAGCCCAAAGGGGCTGACATTTTAACCAGAGCCCAAAGATAGCCCTAGAATCCTACCACCAACAAATTGGTGAATTTTAAAGTCATTTACCACTTTAAATAAATCTCAAAATATTTATTTAACTTCTACAAAAACTTTAGGAAAATTATCTCCAAAAATTCCAATTTTTAGATATAACGTACTTCCTAAAAAGACAAAGTCATGGCCCAAATTTCAGGTCATTACCCTTAGCCAATTAAAAGGTATTAATAATATTGTGACTGTCCTACCCTAAGGACCTATCCCACGATAACTGCCATATAGGAAGCTACAGTGCTGTAAATGACCTAATTTCAATTTATAATTAATGTAGACTCACAGGGATACCTTTTAGTGTTGACCACGTTTCATGGTTCAACTCCTAAGGGCATTATTTTTCCGGTTCAAAAGGGTATATGGTAAAGAATACATAACATATATTACACATAATAATTTATATATATAAACAATGAATGGCTAAGATTTTGTGTTCTTCAATCAGCCAAGAGCTGTGATCTGCCTGACCTAGGGCAGTTTTTAGAGTAATTTGCGGGCGATCCAGCCCCCTCCCTGGCCGGCCAGGCACCACCACCACCACCTTCGTTGAGGTGGTGGCTATCGCCGGACGCCGAAGGGGCGATTTCTGGCGAACCAGCGAGGAAGCTAAAATCCAAAAAAAACTCCATGGAAATTGAAGCTTGGAATCAGCTCAATTGAGTTCGATTACACATCCTAGTTGATCTAGATTCTACCACAAAGAAAGAGAAGGAGAACCATACCTGAGAGCGGGCTTGTAGCCTTGCGGATCGTTGGTCCGCCATGGCCGTTTTTGGAGCTTTTGGGTGCTCTGCTATATCCTACTCAGAGGGCTCGATTTCTTCAGAGGAATCGGGGTTTTTACTTGTCTGAGTCACGTAATGAAGATAAAAACTTCAATTGGGGAGGGGAATGGTCAAGGCATGAATTCCCATTATCAACATTAATGGTGAATTTCGGGTAACTGAAATCTTAGCGAATTCTGTCCCTTGGTGACCTGGAAACTATTGGAAACTCCTCCCCTACTCCCGAGGAGTTGAATCCATCCATCAATGGGGAGATTTGTGGCGGTTTCACCTTCCATGCCATTATTGACCCCTCTTTCTCTCTCTATCTCTCTTCTTAATTGGGGAAAATTGATTTCATCCACTTAGGTGGCTAGCCATGTTTGTCAATCTTCTCTTAACTGACTAGGGAGGAGGGACCTTGCCATGTGAGGAGGATGGAGGAGTCTCTTGGCCTTCCATGGCCATTAAAGCTCACTTTCTCTCTCTAAAATTGGGGGAAACTCTCATTTCCTCTCTCCTAGTCACCATGATTGATTAGATGATTATTTCAACCAAAAGTACCCCATTATCTCATATGAATAATTAACATGAGAATAGGCCAAGTGAATTTGTTTTTGAGCTTGAGTTAGCCCAACCCTAGGCCACACTAGGTGACCCAACTGACCCTAATAGGTGGTTAATGACCCTTTGACCTCCATTAAGGTCTAGGAAGGTCGGGGTATGGTCAATTGGGCACATTAGAGGCCAATTGCCCCTAATTAGGGCACTTTGACCAATTTAGGGTCAGAGTTGACTCGGGTTAGTTTGACCTTCTTAGTTGACCCCAACGAGTCTTAATGGCTCCAATGGACCCCTTAATGGGTTAGGGATGTTATGGTAGGGTCAAAGGGTCAAGCTGAAGCCCTAAAGTCTAACCCTAGGTTGGATATTTGGAATTTACTATTTGCAGACCAAGGTGATTTTCACCTTCATGCCTAAGCTCACTTGGTTCCTTGTGCTTCCTACGATTTTGTCATGACAAAACCATCTTAGGGTTCTAGTTGTTTGAGCTATGTTACAAATTCCAATACATAAAAATAAGATTTTCATCCCTGAAATTCAGGTTAGGCCTGTAGGGTTTCTACTGCAAGTAATTGAAGGTAACATCCCGTAAATTATAACTGACGCAAAGATCTCCAGGTACTTCTACTGCATCAAGTTTAGTGGTTTCCAGGTGTGCTCCTCCTGTACATGATTCCTCCTTATGACCTTCACCAGTAGAACCTTCTTGCGTTGCAAGATCTGAATCGTCGTGTCATCTATCCTGACTGGCTCCAGGTGCACCGATCGATCTGTAGCTACTGGCCCATCCATAGTAGAAATCTGATACTATGGCCGTAGTAGAGCCCTCCTAAGGGAGGAAACGTGGAAGACGTCTTGCAATCCCTCCAACTCCGACGGTAGCTCTAGTATGTAAGACAACGAGCCAATCTGCTCCAGGATCCTATATGGCCCCATATATCTTGGATTGAGCTTCTTCCGCCCACGTACCCGTTGTACAACCTCGTATTCGGCGAGTGTGGTCGTCAGGAACCAGACCAGCCGGTTCATATTACCCAAGCAACAGGCGAGTTAGACAGGTAAATCTGAAGGCAGCGAGCGAGCTCTATAGGGAAAAGACTAGCCCGAGCTCGACATCCGTCAACCCCAAGCTCAGCATTCGCCGAGTCAAGCCTTTGGCTTCGTCGAGCTGAGATCGACTAATGAAGGCAGATCAAAGGGAGAGCATGGTCGCCAGCTCGCACTCGTCATATGGAGCTCGGCAGATAGCAGGCGAGCCGGATTGGCCGAGCCCCCCAGCTCGCCTAGGTCTATGATATACTTTTTACTATTTTGCCCCCACTGGCCTACCCATAGCCTTTCAAAAAAGCGGAGTTATGCTTTTGGCATGCCAATCTGGACTGCATATAGCCGTTTAGAACATCAGAGGTTGGTTGTTTGCAGGTCATTTTCAGATATCTATAAATAGGACTCAAGGGGTACCTCAGAAAGGATGCTTCTAGTGCCCTCTTGTTTCTGGATACCTTAGCATGGCCTTTGGCTAAGGAGTGGAAGCGGTCTAATATCGTTCGGGTGTGTGGTGGGTCCTCCCCGTCGAGTCCTTGCGTCAGTTCTTTCCTATTTCCCTTGTTATTTTGCTTGCAGGAGCGGAGTAGGTGCGCAATCACCCCTTCCCCAAGAGTGAACTCCATAGGAGACCGAGTTTTCGGTTCCAACATTTTGGTGCAGTTAGCGTGGAGCATGGTCAGTACAGAAAACCTTCGGCGAGCTCAATGACAGGAGGAAAAGGATCTTACAGGGCGGACTTGCCGCCGCCCCCACCTCTGGCCACGGTGGGGATGTTCGAAGATTTCAGGAACAAGGTGCTGGGCCTCGTCAAGTTCTCGCTCGGCGCACGGGCCGAGTGCTCGACCCTAGTTACCGAGATCGCAGCCGCCCCCTCTCTGGGCGAGGATGCCCCCGGCAGGAGAGCTGTGAAGGAAGTGGCCGAGGAGGGCCGGGGGTGCGAGCTCCCCAGGCGCGTGCTCTTTTCGGACTCGGCAGGCAGAAGCCGAATCGGCGAGCTGGGCCCGCGAGACATGCCAGCTCGCCCAGTAGGGGAGGCAGCCCCTTCAGCGAGCTGCTCTCTTCTTATCCAGTTCCAGAGGGGTTCAGGGAACCCGAGGTGTCCTACTACACCGGGAAGGGAGACCTGGTCCAACATGTACAGTGGTTCAAGAACGTGGTATCAATCCGGCAGATGTCGGATGGCTTTAAGTGCTGAATCTTCGCCATCACCATCAAGGAGAAGGCGAGGGAGTGGTTTCACTAGCTGCCGGCCAGGCTCCATCTACTGCTTCGAGGACCTGCACCGTGGGTTCATGCTGAGGTTCACTACCTCGAAGAGGAGGAAGAAGGAGTCGGAGTCCCTGTTCCACCTCAAGCAGGGGGTGAATGAGACACTAGGGAGCTACGTCGACCGGTTCCATGAGGAAGTCACCCAGTTCCAGGAGATTCCACGCCATAGCCTGATGATGGCCCTCACCCTGGGAATGTAGTAGGGTTTCTTCAGGATGGAGTTGAAGAGAGTTCCCCCCCCCCTCTCCTACGAGGAGATGATGGAGAGGGAGGCGAGAGAAGTTGACGGGGAGCCGTCAAATCCGGAGTTTTCCCTGAAGCTGGCACAGTGGGCCATAGAGGAGGAGAATGAGCCGAGAGACGGAAGGGGTTGGAGGAGAGGAGATTCAAGCCCCGACAGAGGGAGCAGAGGCAGCTCCAGGTGCAGTAGTAGCCCAAGTGGTCGCATCAGGAGCCAGACCATCGGTTGGGCTGGAGGCCCGAGTGGCAAGAGCTGGGGCCACAGAGAGGATACCAAGGAAGGTACCGCCATCAAGGGGTGTAGGATCAATTCCACCCCCCACCACCGGGTTGGAGGCGGGAGAAGAGGCCTCCACTCCCTGATCAAGAACTGGCTATGGCCATAGCCATACAGGAAAGAGGGAGAGTAGCAAAGAGGAGGAGTAGAGAAGTTAGGGTGGAGCTGCCCAACTGTGACTTCCATCAGGAGGAAGGGCACGCCACAGCCACGTGTCCGGAGTTCCTCGAGATGAGAGGAAACAGGGAGCAGCA
This sequence comes from Platanthera guangdongensis, assembly GCA_039583875.1. Classification (NCBI taxonomy): domain Eukaryota; kingdom Viridiplantae; phylum Streptophyta; class Magnoliopsida; order Asparagales; family Orchidaceae; genus Platanthera; species Platanthera guangdongensis. The sequence continues at coordinate 45,986,701 of CM077164.1, forward strand.
ACAGTAATAGCGGTGCCAGGAAGTGAGAATCGAGGAGGTCTTGCCTCGGGTGGAGGAGGACCGTTGTGAAGACCGGGTGGATGTCAGGACCCAAGGAGGGATTAGAGTGGGGGGGTGGTGGGTGGGTAGAGGCCTCCCGGAGGGCGAGCCTCCATACCATGTATCTCCGAAGCATTGGCTCCACATCCCAAACCCCACCCCTAGAAGAGAGGATCACCTTCTCCAAGAGTGATATGCTGGATCATGAGGATCCATTTTGCGATGCGCTGGTCATCCAAACGGCCATCGAAAATTTTACCATCTCCAAGGTCCTCATCGACAACGGAAGCTCCGTCAGCGTTGTTTTTAAGAAGGCGTTTGATGCGATGAAGGTGGAGGCAAAGAGTGTGTTGGCCTCGGATGGGCCCTTGTTTGGATTTTCGGGGGAGAGGAAGGAGGTAAAAGGAGGGGTAGGGCTCCATGTCACCCTCGGAGGGCAGTCCCGGAACTGTCGCTTTATCATCGTGGACGCCCCCAACAGCTACAGCGCCATCTTTGGGAGGCCGCTCATCAGCACCTTCCGCTGCGTCCCCTCATCATTTCATCAGTTCTTGAAGTTCAATGACGAGGGGATCTAGGTCCGGGTTAGGGGGGACCCCAAAGTGGCGCGGGAGTGCTACGTCACCGTCATGAACTCCATCTCTTGGCAAGAGGGGGCCGGGGAGATGGAGCGGAGGATGGGGGAGGCAGATCAGGAAGATGGCAGGGAAGAGATGAAGGTGGAGAGCTACACCAAGGTTGAGATGGCAGGAGGAGATCAGGAGGAGTCGGCCGAGGCAATGGCCGTGGAGGAAGAGGCGGAGGTCCTCGTCCCAGAGGAGAGGGATGTTGAAGAATGGGGCAAGCAGTCCAAGTTGGAGGCTACCGAAGAGGTGGTGGAGCTGGAGATTCTCACCCGTGGAGGCAGGGTGGAGAAGGTCCGTGTCAGCGGAGGTCTGACCCCGGAGGCTCAAGGCAGGATGCTGGCGTGCATCCAGAAGAACATGGACATCTCCGCATAGAGCGCCATGGAGATGCCGGGGGTTGATGCGAATGTGGCCTGCCACCGCCTCAACCTGGACCCGGAAGCACGCCCCATCCAACAGAATAAGAGATCCACAGCGGACAAGCTAGCTGAGCCCATCGGGGATGAGGTGGCAAAGCTTCTCAAGGCCTGCTTTATATCTGAGATCCAATACCCCGACTGGGTCTCTAATATAGTCATGGTTAAAAAAGGGGACGGCTGGTGGCGTATGTATATCGACTTCTCTTTACTTAATAAATCGTTCCCTAACGATTGTTATCCCTTGCCTCGGATCGACACACTGGTTGATTCAGCCATCGGTTTTTCTGTAATGAGCTTTTTGGATGCGTTTTCAGGTTACCACCAAATTAGGATGCATCCCCCGGATGTCAAGGACGTCTCGTTCATCATGGGTGATGGGTGTTACTGCTATAAAATGATGCCCTTTGGGCTGAAGAACGCAGGGGCGACCTACCAAAAAATGATGGACAGGGTCTTCCGAGAATAGAAGGGGAGGAACCTGGAAGTGTACGTAGATGATCTCATGATCAAGAGTTAGGATGTGTATTCTCACCTCCAGGACCTAGAGGAGACCTTTGCCAGCCTGTACAAGTATAAAATGCGATTGAATCCCCTGAAGTGCATCTTCGAGGCCAACATAGGGAAGTTCTTGGGGCACCTCCTCACTCCCGCGGGGGTAGAACCAAATACTGATAAGGTCAAGGTTATCGTGGAGCTGGGGTCACCGCAGAATACAAAGGAGGTACAACGGTTGACAGGGAAGCTGGCAGGGTTATGTTGGTTCCTCTCTCGGGTTGGGAGAAGTGCTCCCCCTTATTCAAAACACTTCGGGGGGGGGGGGGCAAAAATTCGAGTGGACCAAGGAGTGCGAGGAAGCATTCCATGCCCTCAAGATGCAATTGACACGGGCACCGTTGCTCCAAGGGCCCAAGTAGGGGGATGACTTATTTTTGTATCTCGGGGTTGGGGCGGAGGCCTTGAGCTCCGTCCTAGTTCGTGAAGAGGGGAAGAAGCAGCTTCCCTTATACTACGTGAGTCGGGTCTTGTGGAAGGCCGAGCTCTGGTATCCAATTTTGGACAAGCTGACCTTCGCCCTCGTCATCCCGCCCCGAAGGCTTCGTCCCTATTTCCAGGCACACTCTATCCGAGTGGTGACTGACCATCCCCTCCGCAACATCTTTGTGGGGGTGGAGCATTCTGGCAGGCTGGCCAAGTGGTCAGTGGAGTTGAGCGAGTTCGACATCTCCTTCGTCTCCCGCCTCTCGATCAAGGCTCAAGCGATGGCCGACTTCTTGGCCGATTATGTGATCGAGGTAGCGGAGGAAGAGCTCACTCGTCCGACTCCATGGAAGGTGAAGGTAGATGGCGCCTCGGGGAGGCATTCCCTGGGAGTGGGGGTGATCTTGGAGAGCCCCCAGGGAACTAGAATTGAGCAAAAGGTAGTTGTGCACTTCCCCATCACCAACAATCAGGCCGAGTATGAGGCCGTCATAACGGGGCTGCACCTGGCCAGGGAGTTGGGGGTGTTGGACGTAGAGGTCCACACCGACTCCCTAGCAGTAGCTTCCCAGATCAACGGGGAGTTTGAGGCAAGAGAGCCTACCTTGCAGCTATACTTATCCAAATTAAAGGGGGTCATTGGCACATTTTATACCTTCTCCGTCCGACACGTGCCCCAGGAGGAAAATGTACAGGCCGATCAACTAGCGAAGCATGGTCCCCGGGTGGGGCGGGGGCGACTATCACCGATCTATTCCGCCCTTCTATCGAAGAGGGGGAGCTTGTGGAGATAGATCAGTGTCCATCATGGATGGACTCGGTCGCAAACTTCCTTTCCACGGGAGATTATCCGGAAGGGGTGGACAAGAAGAAGCTCAGGTACAAATCAGCGTACTACCTACTCCAGGACGGGCAGTTGTACAGGAAGACCCTCTCGGGGATGTTGGCTCGTTGCGTGGCCGAGGGGGAAGTACAAAGAATCTTGGAAGAAGTCCACTCCAGGGAGTGTGGGATTCACTCCTGGAGTCGAACCCTGAAAGGAAGGATCGTGAGGCAAGGGTATTTCTGGCCCACCCTGTGTCGTGATGTGATAGAATTCTCAAAGAGATGTCACAATTGCCAGATGTTTGCCCCCCTCCAGCTACAGCCTGCTCAGCGACTCAAGAGTATCACAGCCCCCTGGCCCTTTGCCATTTGGGGAATGGACTTGGTTGGACCGTTACCCCAGGCCAGTGTGCAAAGGAGGTTCTTGTTGGTAATGATTGATTATTTCTCTAAGTGGTTGGAGGTGAAGGAGCTGGCCTAGGTGACCTCCTAGGTCATCAGAAACTTTGTTTAGGGGGAGATCATCTGCCGCCATGGGTTGCCCCAGGAAATTTTCATGGACAACGAGCCCCAGTTCGCCAGCGCAGAGTTCACTAGTTTCTGCGAGCAGCTTGGTATTGACCTTAGGTTCTCCTCGGTCCACCACCCTAGGAGCAACGGGCAGGTGGAGGCTGCCAATAAGATCATTGTTAACCTCCTAAAGAAGAAAGTAGAAAATCTGAAGGGGAGCTGGGTGGAGCAGCTTCCCGCGGCTCTCTGGGCCCTGAGGACCACCCCCAACATAGCTACAGGAGAGACCCCTTTCAAGCTCTCCCATGAGTGTGAGGCAGTACTCCCCGTAGAATTTGAAGTTCAAATGCCTCGAGTGGAAAGCAAGGAAGAATGGCAGACCGAGAATGAGGAGGAGCTACGACTCTCTCTTGATATGGTGGGGGAGTTGTGGGACCTTTTCATCATCCGACAAGAAGAGGTGGAGAGGAGAATGGCTAAGTACTTTGTCAAGCACGTCAGAGTCAAACAGTTTGTGGAGGCGAACTTGGTCCTGAAGAAGGTTGATGCGGCAGGAAGGTCAGCAACCATGGGAAAGCTCAACCACAGTTAGGAAGGTCCGTTTATTGTAAAAGAGGAATTAAGATCAGGAGGGTACCGACTCCAAAATGTGGAAGGCGAAACCCTAAGTCCCACTTGGAGTGGTGACGACTTGAAACGCATTTTTCCTTAAAAATATGTAAGTGATACTTTGATTCTTAATAAAGATTTTTGACATGCCAATCCTGTCGCCATGGTTTGAATGAAAGGAAGAAGAGTATTTGGATCCCGAGCAGATCCCGCTGTCAGTCTCTCACTTAGCTGACAGGGCTGGAAGTCACTCGATGGTGTCAACCTTGGACCCCGAGCAAATCCCGCTATCAGGCTCTCACCTTGCTGACATGGCTGGATGTCACTCGTTGTCAGCCTTGGACCCCGAGCAGATCCCGCTGTCAGGCTCAAACCTAGCTGATAGGGCTGGAAGTCACTCAGTGTCAACTTTGGACCCCGAGTAGATCCCGCTATGAGGATCTCACCTAGCTGACAGGGCTGGAAGTCACTCGACGGTGTCAACCTTGGACCCCGAACAGATCACGCTGTTAGGCTCTCACCTAGCTGACAGGACTGGATGTCACTTGGTGTCAATCTTAGACCCCGAGCAGATCCCGTTGTTAGGCTTGCACCTAGCTGACAGGGCTGGATGTCACTCGGTGTCAGCCTTGGACCCCGAGCAAATATCGTAGTCAGGCTCTCACCAAGCTAACAGGGCTGGATGTCACTCGATGGTTTCAATCTTGGACCCCGAGCACATCCTGCTATCAGGCTCTCACCTAGCTGACGGGGCTGGAAGTCACTCGATGGTGTCAGTCTTGGACCCTGAGCAGAACCCGCTGTCAGGCTCTCACCTAGCTGACAGGGCTGGAAGTCACTCTGTGTCAAATTTGGACCCTGAGCAGATCCTGAAGTCAGCTCTCAGCTAGTTAACACGGCTGAATGTCACTCGGTATCAATATTGGACCCCGAGTAGATCCCGCTGTTAGGCTCTCACCTAGCTAACAGGGCTAGATGTCACTCGGTGTCAGCCTTGGACCCCGAGCAGATCCCGCTGTCAGGCTTTCAACTAGCTGATAGGGCTGGAAGTCACTCGATGGTGTCAACCTTGGACACCGAGAAGGTCTCGCTTTCAGGCTCTCACCTAGCTGACAGGGCTGGAAGTCACTCGATGATGTCAGCCTTGGACCCGGAGCAGATCCCACTGTCAGGATCTCACCTAGTTGACAGTGCTGGAAGTCACTCGATGGTGTCAACCTTGGACCCCGAGCAGATCCCGCTGTCAGGCTCTCACCTAGCTGACAGGGCTGGAAGTCACTCGGTGTCATCTTTAGACCCCAAGTAGAGCCCGCTGTCAAGCTCTCACCTAGCTGACAAGGCTGGATGTCACTCGACGGAGTCAACCTTGGACCCCGAGCAGATCCTGATGTCAGGCTCTCATCTAGCTGACAGGGCTGGAAGTCACTCGATGGTGTCAGCCTTGGACCCCGAGCAGATCCCGATGTCAGGCTCTCACCTAGCTGACAGGGCTGGAAGTCACTCGGTGTCAACCTTGGACCCCGAGCAGATCCCGTTATCAGTCTCTCACCTAGCTGATATGGCTGGAAGTCCTCGATGGTGTCATTCTTAGACCCTGAGCAGATCCCGCTGTCAGGCTCTCACCTAGCTGACAGGGTTGGATATCACTTAGTGTCAGCCTTGGACCCCGAGCAGATCCCGCTGTCAGGCTCTCACCTAGCTGGCAGGGCTGGAAGTCACTAGATGGTGTCAACTTCTGGACCCCGAACAGATCCCGCTGTCAGGCTCTCACCTAGCTGGCAGGGTCGGGTGTCACTCGGGGAAAGTCCTACACTCTCCAGGAGATGTCCAATAGTTTTGGCATTTCTCCTAGGAATACGGAGAGAGGCTCAGCATAGGCGAGTCAGAACTCACCAGCTTAGCTCGGCCTCGGCAAAGGGGTGGCGAGCCAGGCCCTTGGACCTCACTGAAGGGAGGAGGGCTACGGCAGGACGCTCCACCCCTTCTGAGTTTTACTTGTGAAATTTTATGAATTTGGTCTTATATTGATAAAAATGTAGGCAGCTCGCGAGCGAGCTGGGTATAATACGCCCAGTGCGGCGGGTAGTCCACCCTCGGATCATCTAAGAATTGGCGAGCTCTCATAATGTACTCTCAGGAGCGAGCTCTAACAACTATCCTACTCGCAAAACCAATCTACGCGAGGTCGTCAGGGGAAGTGCTTGCAGGCAAGCAGGGCGCAGCAGAAAAATCCAGAGAAAGATAGAAAAAATATATAATGGACTGAGGTTATAGCAAAAGTATATTCCATTAAATAATGATAGTTACAGGTGGAGCTCACCTCGGCTAGATTACAAAACAAAAAGAAAAATACAGGATTAGCCCTTGCCCTCCTCGCCGGATTTGTGATCCTCCCCCCATCCGCCGCACAGGTCCTATAAGCCTTTCTGAAACAGCGCGTCAAGGTTGTCCTCCTTCTCATTGGGCGGCGTCGCCGGGAACAGGCTCGGCATCAGGTCCCGAACTGAGATTCGCAACCCTCCACCAGCACTCCTGTATCCTTCATCATCTGGAGAGTACATTCAGCAGTTTGGATCGAGTTAAGCCACAACCTCTCAGAGATGTCAGCCTCGCCGAAGATACTTGGGCTCTTGTATGGGAAGGTGGGCTCGACGTCATGAGATAGGAAGAAGATCTCCGCTTGGCGGTGGACCTCGCGGCTTTGTCTCGTGTTCTCCTCCTTCAGCTTTCTGTTTGCCCCCTCCAGCTCGGCAAGTCGGGCGCGCAGCTAGCCGATATCCTCTTCCTTCCCGGCGGCGCGAGCCCGCAACTCCCCACCGGCCTTGGCATCCTAATAAGAGAAAGTACTTTAGCAACAGAGCAAAAAAAATCCTAAGCAAAAAGGTAAAAGGGTAGGAAACAGCCTGATTCTTACCAGTCCGCCGACAGCCTGGGTGAGAAGCTTCTCAGCAATGTCGAGCTGCCTCTCCGTTTTGACGACCTTGTCCTTGGTGACATCGCGAGCTTGATCGGCCTTCTGGAGGAGGTTGCTGAGGTTGAAGCTGCGGCGAACCACCATGTGGTGCAGCTACATGGCATGCATATGGGCCTGCAGTCCCTCATGGCCAAGCTGTCGCAGGGGGGCGCCCTTGTAGGTCTCGACGTCCTCGCGGTCATATAGGCTGAAGCCTAGTGCATAGGAATGATCGGTGGCGGGCTCGCGGTCAGCCCAGGAGGGGTGGAGGGTGTATATGGAGACCCGGTGGGCCTGCACATCCCACTAGACCATGGGCTCGCCAGCCGAGTCCTTCCACCTCCACCCAAACCCGAAGAGGGGGTGTTCCTTCGGCACAGCGGGCTCGCGAGCCGCCTTTTTCGTCGAGGGAGGAGCAGAGGTCGCTGTGGGAGGAGCTGGGGTCTCGCCACTTCCCTACCCCTTGTTGGTGATCTCCTTGAGCGGGCTCTCTAGCGACCCGTCGGGGATGACCTCCAACGAGCTCATGTACTTGGGGCTTTGTTGATGTTGTTGATGTTGTTGATGTTATTTTTCCCGCGGAGCTAGCACGACACTCCTCATCCTTTTTGGTAATTGGTTGCGATGGGGCGGGATCGACCCCGCATCCTCAGGTCGCCTCTTGATGGTGGAGGGTTTGGAGAAAGCCGCCTCGTCTCGGCCGGTCGCCACCGCTTCCTTCTCGCGAGCAAGAGGGTCCGCATGTAACCCCGAGTCCTCAAATAGTGGGTTCACGGGGATTAGCCACTCCCCTATAGGAAATAACTTGGAAAAATTAGAAGATTTCCATAACAATATGGCGAGCTCGACAATGGGGAGAGAATAATACCTTTGCCGGGCAGAATGGGGGGGGGGCAGCAAGTCAAGGCCCCTTCGCAGGAAGGCGACCTCGAAGTCCTTGTGGAGGTCGGCATCATTTCTATACACGGCGGCGGGTGGTAGACCTCTTCGACCTTCTGCTGGGGGGAGAAAGGGATGTTGTCAAGATCGCCCTTGATGAAGGCGATCTTGGTCATCCAATTGTGGTGCTTGTTCGCGATCTCGCGAACCTTGATCAGCAAACCCATGAAATAGGCAACGCCATCCGGCGTCGCCTTGTAGGAAAAGAGTTTCCTGAACACCGTCAGGTTGAACTCTATCCTCTCTCGCCGGAGGTAGCTCGCGAACACCACCATCATGGCGATGGAGTTCGAGTTCAGCTGTGCGGGCACCGCGCCGTAGTACTTTAGGATCTGAAGGATTTCCGGCCAGAGGGGGAGACGCAGCCCCACCTCAAAGTGTATGGGGAAGGCGAGCTCATCATCATAAAAGGAGTTGATGGCCTCCCCCAGTCTCGTCCGGCGCGCCTCGAAGCCGTGCGGCACATGGTCGCCAATGAACTTGGTGAGCTCGGCCTCGCTTGTGTTGCCCTTAAAAAAGCAAGAGTCCTTGAAATGCTGGGTGCATTTGGTGCGGCCGTCGGGGTCAGGGTTGGTCTTTCCCATTCTCGCAGAAGAAGCGGTGGAGCGCGAGTAAGTAAGAGAAAAGCGCGGGGAGAGAGAAAATGAGCAGTTAATAGGGCGTACGGGGTTGGTGAGGGTTGTCTATTTATAGAAAAAGGAATCTGGGGTCAAGTAGTCCAATTCGCCAAGCTCGCCGTCCCAGCTCACCAACCCCAGCTTGCCGACTTCTGGGGTGTTCCATCCCGCGCCAAGTTAAACAAAGAGCAATATACTTATTATTTGAATACCACACATCTAAGAATGTTTGAAGCTATTTATTACAGCAATCAAGTGCAAGAATAAGGAAGCAGGGCGCGCGGGCCGGGGGGAACCAGGAGGCAAGTGCCGGGCGGCTCGGCAAGGGAGCCACCTTCTATCTACTCCGGCCTCGTATCCCCCGTCCCCCAGACTGCCACGAGCGAAGAAGCTCGCAGATCCTCCCCGAATTTCTCTGCGCCACCGAGAGGCCGTCGTCGATCTCATCTAGAAGCCGGGAAGGAGACGTCATCTTGCCATCCTGACCGCCTCGCACCTCATTTGCGAGACACACGTATTCGCGTTGTAACGCCTCTTTGACCTCCTGCACCTCGTTCAGCCCCCTCACGAGCTTCTTGAAGAGTTTGATCCCCCTCCTCATCATCTCTTCGCTTCCCACCTCAGGGCTGAAATAAGAGTCCAGCGAGCTCGGAGAAGGGAGGGGAGAGTAGTGGGCTATCCGCGAAGAGTCCTCGGCCGCAAATTAGCTGGGGGGGGGGAGCTGTGAAGATAGAAACATTAGCAAGGGGAGGCGTACTGGAAGTTCACATGACAAGAATCCAAGGCCAAGTTTACTTGATGAGCTCGACACCTCCAAGAAGGTGTGTGGATGGACAAACCTCAGGTCCTTCTCGCAGCCTGGGCGGCTCGTTCCCGGTGAGAGGAGCTCGAATCACGGAATGGGGATGGTTTCCACACCTGCCCCCGTGGACACGACAGCTCGCTGAGGGTAGAGGGCGCGCACCGGCAAGTTCGGCTTCTGCGAGTCCATTCCCAAGGTCCCAAAGGGGGGAGATGGGTCCCGGGGACGAGTCTCCGGAGTTCGGAATCGTGATTCCACAAGTGGGGTCTTGGCTCGCAGGGACGGGTCTCGCGGTGGGGTGCCCTCCATGCCATACAGCTTGCTGTCCGGGCCATCGCGGAGGTCAATAATATTCTTGACCTTTTTAGGAGCAGACAGAGTGGAGGAGCCGGTCCCATGCTCCAAGGTGGTTCTCAGGTCATCATAGATGGGCTCGACTGCTGGAGGGAATGACTTCACCCTCTTAGCGGAGTGGGGTTCAGTCGAGCCACCCTGCGAGACAGCGGGTGGAACTGCAGTCATGGCTGCCACGCGAGCAGCCGAGGTGTGGCGAACCCGAGAGAGTCGCTCTTGAATCTCCTTGGGGATCGACATCTCGGCAGGGCTAAAGCAAAGGGAATGGCAAGAGTCAAGCAGGTATGCAAGTGTATATATATAGCCACAGGTAGAACCCACACGAAGATTCTCTCTGGTTCATCCCGCACTTGGCGAACACTTGGGGTTGGATGTTTCTTTTCGAGCTTTGCCAAGCTCAAAAAGAGCGGGGATTATGTACAACCCTGCATCCGGCAAGTGGGGTCGCCAGGAACCAAACTGGCCGGTTCTTATTGTCCAAGCAGTAGGCAAGTTCGGCAGGGAAATCTGAAGGCAGCGGGCGAGCACTGCAGGGAAAAGATGAGGCCGAGTTCGGCATCCGTCGACCCTAAGCTCGGTGATGAATTGTAAATATACCTAATTTTATGTACATTACTTAAGTCGTTTTATTTATTTTTTGTCATTTCTACTTGTTTTTATTCAATAAAATGCTCCTATTTTTGTAAATATTATACTAACTTGCTTTATTTTATTTGTCAGGAAAAAAAAGTCAAAATCTACAAAAATGACATGTCACGCCCGTGACATATTGGTCACGCCCGTGACCAGGACGTGACAGCTCAAAATCTCGAAAAGAGGCCAATTTTGAAGAGGAAAGCCCGACACGCCCGTGTTCCATAATCCGACACGCCCGTGTCAATCCGACACGGGGCGTGACCCAGCCGTGTCCATCCCGCTTGATGATTTCAACTCAACTTTCGTCGACCCAAGAGGGCCACGCCCGTGTCTGATGTGCGACACGCCCGTGGCAGCCCGACACGCCCCGTGCCAGCCAGGTCAATGTTTCGCGCTCAACGTTCGTCGAACCCAAGAGGGACACGCCCGTGTCCGATGTGCGCCACGCCCGTGTCCGCCCGACAAACTGCCGCCGGCGAATCCCGAAGTCAACATCGCCTTAAAGCGCCGAATGACACGGCCACCGTCACGCCCGTGACTTGGGGCGTGACCGCCGCGTTTTCGGCCGGAAAGTCAAATCGCCATCAAATCCGTCAGGTCGCCAAATCCCGCGGTAAAATAGTGCTGACACGCCCCCCGACACGCCCGTGTCGGAGGGCGTGTACTTGGAAATTTTTGCCTATAAAAAGGCAGCTGCTGTATGAGTTCAGGGTTCCAAAAATCCGAACCATTTTGATGTATAAGGGCTGCCGTTAGAGCTGCTTTAGTGCTATGTAAGGATTCTCTTTCCCCCTTTTTGAATTTAGTTTGTTTAAGCTCCTGTAATCAACTTCTTTTATTAATAAAATAGATATTTTTCTCATCCTCATATGCACTGAATTTTCTCTAAAGGCCTCCTTTACTTCAATCTTATACACTTTCATGTTTTAAAACGCAAATGTTCTCGTTTTCTTTCCAAATATAACAAAACTTATATCTGTTACTATGTCGATTTTCATTCTCACTCTTTAAATTTGGTTAGATTTAGGATTTTCATACTTTAAAAAGCATTCTTATGAACATGTTAAACTTAAAAAAGGGGTGATTTTCACCTCTCTTAACTTAGCTTTTAATTTGTTTTAATTATAAAACTATTGCTTATTTTTAGCTTACTCTCACTTTTTAAACCATTTGACAAGGCTATAATAATATATAAATTGTCATTTTTATTTTTCATAAACTTGCATTTTAAGAACTCACAAAAAATATTTTCGCTCAAACAATTTTTATTTTCACTTTTTAAGCATTTCTATCAAAATCTAACGGTAATAATGTAAACGTTTTAATTTTTCGGGCACTTGCCCTTCTCACTTTAATTTGAAAACTTTTTGCTCAAACAATTTTTATTTTGCCTTTTTATGCATTTCTACTGCATTCCAGCGGCAGAAATGTAGTCATTTTAATTTTTCGATAACTTTGATTTTTGCAATTATTTTAGCACGAGTGTGTGCGTGTATGAGATATTTTTCAGCTCCTAAGTTAAATTATGCAAGTGTGTGTGTGTGTGTTTATTTATGTCGAGTGCGTGAGTAGTTACTTTCAAGTAGAGTGCGTGTGTTGTTTTTATTTTTCCGCCTACTCACTTGAGTTAATTGGCTGGATTTTATTCAAGTAGAGTGCGTGTGTAATTTTTATTTTTCCGCCTACTCATTTGAGTTAATTGGCTGGATTTTATTCAAGCAAGTGTTTTCATTTTTTATTTTTCCGCCTACTCACTTGAGTTAAATGGCCGGTCTGTATTTTCAGTCCTACTCGTTTGAGTAGGACTTGTAATTTTCATTCTTTATTTTTCCGCCTACTCACTTGAGTTAAATGGCTGGATTTGATTTTCCGCCTACTCGCTAGGAGTTAAATGGTCAGACTGTATTTTGATGTAAATATTTAAGAAAGCCCTGTAATCGCATTTATTTTCTCCTACTCGTTTGAGTAGGACTCGCTTTCATTTCAGTCCTACTCGTTTGAGTAGGACTTGCACTTTTCAGCTTTTATTTCCCGCCCCCACTCGTTTGAGTGGGACTTGCAAATTTCAATTATGCACTTTTCAGCTTTTATTTCCCGCCCCCACTCGTTTGAGTGGGACCTGCAAATGTCAATTATGCAATTTTCTCTTATGTGTAAATTAGTTTTATTTCTTCCTTTTATATGTTTGAATGAGTGTGGGTGTGTTTATTTGTAACAACTTTTCTAAAATTATGTTATTTTGCTTTTCTTCTTATTTTCTTTATAACCTTTCAGCGAATAGTTTAGGACGCTCGCATAACCAAACATACAAGCTTTCCCCATTCCGATGAGTGGCTAATTTCTTTTAGCCCTCGGTATCGAAGAGCTTTGAGATCTAAAATGTTTTAAATAACCAAATGTCTAATTTTTCAATTTAATTAAAAACTTAAGGTTTACCCCGGGTTAACGACGCGTAGAACCACATATCGATGTGTGTGCTCTATTTCCGTTATCCATACGCTAGCTAGTCGAGAGGCCGTGCATATGGACAGATCACCCCTGGGTAGATAGAGTTCCGCACTAACCCTCGAGAGAGGAGGCGCGCTAACTCTACCAAATCGGGTTCCCCACCCAATAGCGGGGTTCTTAGCGTACTGCGGGCATTAAGGGGAATCATTCGTCGGACGAGAGCCCGGTCGAATAGCCTTAATGTCTAGGTGAGCGATATTCCTAGAGGTAGGTGAGCTCATTATTTTGAACCTCCACAGCCAAGTTTCCGCATTAATTAAATTGAAACTTTAGATATCTAGTTATTCAAATCTATTTTTAATCCTAACGCAATTCGATACCGGGAGTTATCTCTTCATCGACAACTTTCTTAAAATCTATTTTCGTTCCTATTTTACTTAAAACCCTCAACTTCTATTTCGGTAAAATAATAGTGTTTTCGGAGGAGTAGGGGTAATCAACCCGTTCCCGGGAATAATACGACCTCGGTATTCTCCCGAATATCGAGTACTACTTGCGATAGGTGCACTTGCCTACCCTAGCAAGCCCGCGGCGATCGACTCACCGAACCAACCACAGTAAGAGTCTGTTCGCGGGCCAATCAAGTTTTTGGCGCCGTTGCTGGGGACTTCTCTTTGAGTTGTTATTCCGAATCCGAACTCTATTACTTTTACTTTTATTTCTAAAAACTAAAAAAAAAAAAACTTAAAAAACTTTTCTTCAAAATCCGAAAAAAAGAGAGTTAATTTTTCTACTTTTCATTCGGGTGTATGACCCGTGGACAGCCTTTGGAGTCCGAAAATTTGGATTTCGATCCTGAGATCGAACGCTCTCTTGCGCGTATTCGGTCTCAACGCCGAAATCCCTCTTTGGATCCCGCAGAATCCATCGGAGAACCCTCTGCCGTTCCTATGGCTGACCCCAATCCGAACGCGGCCCTCGAGCGTACAATGTCATATTACGCCCGGCCAAATTTGGACGATACTGGGTCCAGTATTGTCCGCCCGACGGTGGCGAACAATAATTTTGAGATCAAATCGAGCGTTATCCAAATGATCCAAAACGCCGTGCAGTTCGATGGACAGCCGGATGAGGACCCGAACGTTCATTTGTCTAGTTTTTTGGAGATTTGCGACACTTTTAAGATTAATGGCGTCACTGATGACGCCATTCGTTTGCGCCTTTTTCCATTCTCCCTCAGATCCAAAGCTAAGGCGTGGTTGAATTCCCTCCCACGAGGATGTATCACCACCTGGGCCGAGCTTGCGGAGCGGTTCTTAACGAAGTATTTTCCGCCCGCCAAAACTGCAAAGTTACGGGCGGACATTTCTTCGTTCGTGCAGAACGATTCTGAGTCTTTTTTTGAGACTTGGGAGCGCTTTAAGGAATTCCTCCGCAAGTGTCCGCACCACGCGCTGCCTGCGTGGTTGCAGGTCCAAATCTTCTACAATGGGCTTAATTATCAGACGCGTCAAATGATTGACGCGGCTGCCGGGGGTACCTTGAATAATAAGACCCCCGAGGCTGCCCAAGCTCTTATTGAAGAGATGGCTATGAACGCCTACCAATGTAACATCCCTCGGGGACGTCCCAAGCAGGCGGTCGGCCTCTTCGAAGTGGATGCCACTGCCCACTTAGCCCTTCAAGTTGAAAGGCTGACAAAGCAGGTGGCGGAGATGTCTGCTGCCTCCACCACTCCTCCTTGGGCGATTCCCCCTAATGCCGGCGTAGCAAATGAATTCGTAGACTACGTGGGAAATGCTGGGCGACCTTCCTTCAACCCCAATAACAACCCTTATAGCAATAACTATAATCCGGGTTGGAGGAACCACCCCAACTTCTCATGGAGCAATCCGAATAATGCGCAGCGCCCCCCCAATTCTTTCGTGCCTGGATTTCTGCCGCCTCCCCCTCTTCCAAAACCCTCCCCGATGGAGGATAATTTTTCTAAATATATAGCATCCAACGAGTCAAATATCCGGAACATCACCGGATCGCTAAAAAACTTAGAACTCCAGGTTGGACAGCTAGCGCGAATGATGTCCGAGCGCGCGCTCGGGGCACTGCCGGGAAACACGGAGCCCAATCCGCGGGAAAATATCAACGCTATAACCCTCTGTAGCGGAAAGGAGGTGATCGATCCAAAACGGACCGATCCTCAGGTACATATTTCACCTCCGACCCCTCTTCCCCCTTCTTTGATTTCGCCGCCTTTACAAATTTTAAATGAAAAAATTATTAAAACGCCCTTGCCGTATCCGCATAAACTTAATAGTGAGCGTAAGGACGCGCAATTTGAAAAATTTATTTTATTATTAAAACAAATTCATATTAATGTTCCCTTCTGCGAGGCACTCTCTCAGATGCCTAAATATGCGAAATACCTAAAACAACTTCTTTCCAATAAACAAAAATTAGAAAATATTTCGCATATTTCTCTTAATGCTGACTGCTCAGCGGCTCTTACTAATAAATTGCCCCTAAAAAGAAATGACCCGGGACGGTTCTCCATCCCGTGCCTTTTTGGCAATATATTAGTAAAATACGCTCTTGCAGATTTACGCGCGAGCATTAATTTGATGTCGTTCTCACTCTTTCAAAAATTAGGTTTGGGCACTCCGGCCCCTACTAAAATGCGAATCCAACTAGCGGATCGCTCGGTTAAGTTTCCCGTCGGGGTAGTGGAGGACGTACTTGTCCGAGTTGATAAGTTTATCTTTCCGGTAGACTTCGTCATCTTGGACATCGAGGAGGACACCGATGTACCAATTATACTCGGTCGCCCTTTTCTCGCCACCTCCCGCGCATTAATTGATGTCAGTAACGGTCGTCTCCTCCTTCGGGTAGGAGATGACGAAGTTACTTTCTCTATTAATCCCTCCATAGGAGACTCGTCATCGAGCGATGACTTTTGTTATAATTTAGACACATATCTCGGAGATTGTTCTTCCCCTATTTTTGAGTCTATGTTTTTAAACGACGATCTTTTTGCGCTCGAAAAGTTTAACTGCGATGAGAATACGTCTATAGACTTGTCTTTCGAACCAATTGGTAAGAAAGACATAGGAATTAAAACCTCGTTAGAAGAACCGCCCTACATTGAACTCAAACCCCTACCCGATTCACTCAAATACGCCTTTTTGGGGAAAGATGATACACTCCCTGTTATCATTTCTTCGCATTTGAGCGAATCGGAGACTTCCGATTTATTGGGAGTTTTGCTTAAACATCGCCACGCAATTGCTTGGCAAATTTCTGATCTCAAAGGGATTAACCCGTCTTTCTGCACCCATAAGATTTTCCTTCTAGATAACTGCCGCAAAACTATTCAGCCGCAGCGACGTCTTAACCCAAACATGAAAGACGTCGTTAAGGCCAAAATTATTAAATTATTAGATGCGGGATTATTTATCCCATATCGGATAGTACGTGGGTTAGTCCCATTCACGTGGTGCCCAAAAAGGGCGGTCTTACCGTAGTGGAGAATGAGCACAATGAACTCGTCCCAACTCGTACTGTTACGGGTTGGCGGGTGTGCATCGATTATAGAAAACTAAATGACGCCACCCGTAAGGATCATTTCCCACTACCATTTTTAGACCAAATTTTAGAGCGTTTGTCTGGTCATCCGTATTTTTGTTTTCTCGATGGATTATCGGGGTTTTTCCAAATCCCCATTTCCCCCGATGACCAAGAGAAAACAACTTTTACCTGCCCGTTTGGTACCTTCGCATATCGAAGAATGCCATTTGGCCTTTGCAACGCGCCCGCTACATTCCAAAGATGTATGCTGGCGATCTTTGGCGAGCTGGTAGGAGACATTATGGAAGTCTTTATGGATGACTTCTCTGTTTTCGGAAGCTCTTTCCCGTCCTGTCTTCATAATTTAGACCGTGTCCTTCAGCGATGCGAGGACACGCATCTTGTTTTAAATTGGGAAAAATGTAACTTTATGGTTCGAGAAGGTTTGGTTCTCGGCCATATGATTTCGTCTAAGGGGATGGAGGTCGATAAGGCCAAAGTTGAAATTATAGAAAAACTTCCCCCGCCTTCCAACGTTAAATCAATTAGGAGTTTCTTAGGGCACGCGGGCTTTTATAGACGTTTTATTCAAGATTTTTCAAAAATAACAAAGCCGCTAACTCGCCTCTTGGAAAAGGAATCAAATTTTGTCTTTGATAGCGAATGCGAGTCTGCATTTAATTTCATAAAACAAAAACTTATCAATTCACCTATTTTAGTGGCGCCCGATTGGACCCTTCCGTTCGAGATTATGTGCGATGCTAGTGATATTGCTGTAGGAGCCGTTCTTGGCCAACGTATAAACAAATATTTTCATCCTATTTACTACGCTAGCAAGACCCTCACTTCCGCACAAGGAAATTATACGACAACGGAAAAGGAACTTTTAGCCGTCGTATTTGCTTTCGATAAGTTTCGCTCGTATCTAACATTATCCAAAGTTATCGTATTTACCGACCATTCCGCCTTAAAATATTTGTTAGCAAAAACGGACGCCAAACCCCGCCTTCTTCGATGGATCCTCCTCTTGCAGGAGTTCGATTTAGAGATCCGGGATAAGAGGGGCGCGGAAAATTTAGCCGCCGATCACCTCTCCCGCTTAGAAAATCCCACTGCGGAAGCGCTCGTCGAATCTGACATAAATGATAGATTCCCCGAGGAACGCCTCCTAGCCATAACTACTAGTTCTTCTTCCCCGCCTTGGTTCGCAGATTTTGCAAACTATTTAGTTGCGAGGGTACTTCCAAAAGACTTTTCAAGCCAGCAAAAGAAGAAATTCTTTTCTGACTTGAAATATTTCTTTTGGGAGGACCCTTTCCTTTTTCGTCTCTACGCGGACCAAGCAGTCCGAAGATGTGTCGCGGGTGTGGAGTGCACGCAAATCCTTAGGCACTGCCACGAGGGTCCGGCTGGTGGGCATTATCAAGCTAACCGAACCGCGCGGAAGGCGCTAGAGGCGGGCTTCTTTTGGCCCACTCTATTCAAAGACGCTCACAATTTTGTGCGCGCATGCGATAGCTGTCAGCGGTCGGGTAACATCTCTCGTCGCGACGAGATGCCCCAAAACATGTTTTTAGAATGCGAAGTCTTCGATTTATGGGGCATAGATTTTGTTGGCCCCCTACCTCCGTCTTTCAAAAATATGTATATTTTAGTAGCGGTCGACTACGTATCGAGATGGGCGGAAGCGCAAGCTCTCCCCACCAACGATGCGCGAGTCGTCGTTACATTTCTTAAAAAGCTATTTTCTCGCTTCGGCACTCCGCGCGCTATTGTAAGTGATCGGGGGACGCATTTCTGCAACACCCAGATGGCTAAGACGTTAGCTAGATACGGCGTCACGCACAAACTTGCCACCCCCTACCACCCGCAAACTAGTGGCCAAGTAGAGGTAGTAAATCGGGAGATAAAGCGCATATTAGAGAAAACCGTTTCACTTAATAGGAAAGATTGGTCCATCAAGCCCGACGATGCGTTGTGGGCTTATCGTACCGCATACAAAACCGCAATTGGTTGTACGCCGTATCGATTAGTGTACGGCAAAGCGTGTCATCTACCCGTCGAATTAGAACATCGCGCACTTTGGGCTTTAAAACTTTTAAATCTCGACGCTAACTTAGCCGCCCAAAATAGAAAACTGCAACTAAACGAGCTCGATGAATGGCGTGCCAACGCATACGAGAGCAATAAGTTCTATAAGGAGCATTCTAAGTTTTATCACGACCGAAAACTCAAGCCCCCAAAAACTTTTTCTCCGGGCGATCTTGTCCTTCTTTATAACTCACGACTTAGACTTTTCCCCGGGAAACTTAGATCACATTGGTCCGGCCCCTTCAAAGTTGAAGAGGTTTGGCCTTATGGGACCGTACTCGTCTCCCACCCGGATAAAGGCTCGTTTAAAGTGAACGGTCATCGCTTAAAATTATACATAGCAGGCGATCCTGTGGACGGTAATTTCGAATCCATAACCCTCCTAGATATATAAACCGCCAACATAGTCAAGCTACGCGACTATAAACAAAGCGCTCCTGGGAGGCACCCCATGTTTATCTTTTTCGCTATCTCTTTACCTTTTTCTTTGCTATTTTTCTTCCTAATGCAGGGTTCCTAAACTGCGCCTCCCCCACCTCCTCTCAGGGAAGCTTCTACCCCCCCATTTCTTTCTTTTCTTTGTATATATTATCTTCCCTGTTTTGTTCCGCATACTTACGTTACAACATTGGGGACAATGTTGGACTTAAGTATGAGGGTGTTTTCTCGCTTTCTTTTTCATATTTCTATTTTTTGCACTGTCTTTCTATTTTCTGCACTATATACATAAAAAATATATATGAACAAAAAAAAAACTATAAAAATAACAAAAACTTCAAAAAAAAAATTTTGAAAATGAAAACAAAATCTCAAAAACCTAAGTTTTTTTTTTCTGTCTTTAAAATGTTTTTGTCTTTTTAAAGCAAAAATCCCCAAAAAATTGTAAAACACAAAAAAATTCAAAAAAAAAATTATAAAACAAAAACTCCAAAAAAATTCATAAAACCAAAAGTCCAAAAACATGTTTAGTTTCATTTTGTAAAAATCTGTGTAAATATTTTTGTAAATAATCTTCTCTCTCCCCCTTCCTTTTCTCTCTCATACCATCTCTTTTTCTCCCACTTTCCGCAAAACCTTAAAAATCTAAAAAAGATAATAAGTTCACTAACCTTCAAAAAAAAAGAGATAATAAAAAAAAACACAAAAAAAAATGATGAAAAAAAAATAATAATAAAAAAATCTAAAACAAACAAAAAATATTTTGAAACAAATAAATCAAATATACCATCCTTAATTTTCTTGCTATCCAAAAATTTTGCTTTGAGTTTATTTATATGTGAATTTTATTAATTCTTTGTTTGTTATTCGTTTGTTAATTATTGATTGAAAAATTTAAATATTCGGGGTTAAGTTTTAAAGAATTCATTATGCTTTGTTAAAAATAGCGAACTCGTTTTAGACACTACTTCTAATTTTTCATTAATAGGAGCACGTGTATTATGTTAGAAAATAACGATTATAGGATTCAATTATGTTTACTTTTAGCTTTCTGAAAACTTGGAACTTACAATTTATTAAGGTTGCTCTCAAAATTGTTTTTTAATAAAAAAATCTAGTTTTCTTTTCTCACCGTCCTTATCATGACTGACTTGGCATGATAAAATTGTTATCCTTAAAAGATCCTATGTCCATGGGAATAAGATTTCGTTCCGTAAACATAGGCACCCAATAGATTAAAAGATTATATGCTATGGAGTAAGAGGATAAAATTCATTACTCCTACACATATACATTGGGTTAACATTTATTATGAAGTTGAAGAAAAAAAAATCGATATTAGGAAAATAAGATTTCGTTTTCCTAATATTCCAAAAAAAAAAACATAGAGGTTCGAGAAAAGATTACCTCGCCTCAAAAATCAAAACCCTCTTCATAAACCAACATCAACCCCCTTAGCCAATTTCACGATTCTAGATTTAATTCAAAAATCGTTTTGAGAGCATAATTTGTAAATTGCATTATTTCCAGCAAAACTCCTATAGGCTAAAAGTTCATATAATTCCAAACTATTCTTGTTAATCTAACCTTTACAATTATTGCTTTCCATTTGATTATATCAAGAAGTCTTTTGGCCAAAACTTTTGCGCTATTTAAATCATCTTCATAAATTTAGGACTTAACTCTTACGCCCCGTTTATTTATTTAGATCTCTCTTATAATTGATTAAGCGGTAGCTAAACTTAGAGTTTTTTTTATTCCTTATAAGTTCATCTCAAACTTTTGCTCTGGAATAGCAAAAGCTTAAGTATGGGGGTATTTGATGAATTGTAAATATACCTAATTTTATGTACATTACTTAAGTCGTTTTATTTATTTTTTGTCATTTCTACTTGTTTTTATTCAATAAAATGCTCCTATTTTTGTAAATATTATACTAACTTGCTTTATTTTATTTGTCAGGAAAAAAAGTCAAAATCTGCAAAAATGACATGTCACGCCCGTGACATATTGGTCATGCCCGTGACCAGGACGTGACAGCTCAAAATCCCGAAAAGAGGCCAATTTTGAAGAGGAAAGCCCGACACGCCCGTGTTCCATAATCCGACACGCCCGTGTCAATCCGACACGGGGCGTGACCCAGCCGTGTCCATCCCGCTTGATGATTTCAACTCAACTTTCGTCGACCCAAGAGGGCCACGCCCGTGTCTGATGTGTGACACGCCCGTGGCAGCCCGACACGCCCCGTGCCAGCCAGGTCAATGTTTCGCGCTCAACGTTCGTCGAACCCAAGAGGGACACGCCCGTGTCCGATGTGCGCCACGCCCGTGTCCGCCCGACAAACTGCCGCCGGCGAATCCCGAAGTCAACATCGCCTTAAAGCGCCGAATGACACGCCCACCGTCACGCCCGTGACTTGGGGCGTGACCGCCGCGTTTTCGGCCGGAAAGTCAAATCGCCGTCAAATCCGTCAGGTCGCCGAATCCCGCGGTAAAATAGTGCTGACACGCCCCCCGACACGCCCGTGTCGGAGGGCGTGTACTTGGAAATTTTTGCCTATAAAAAGGCAGCTGCTGTATGAGTTCAGGGTTCCAAAAATCCGAACCATTTTGATGTATAAGGGCTGCCGTTAGAGCTGCTTTAGTGCTATGTAAGGATTCTCTTTCCCCCTTTTTGAATTTAGTTTGTTTAAGCTCCTGTAATCAACTTCTTTTATTAATAAAATAGATATTTTTCTCATCCTCATATGCTCTGAATTTTCTCTAAAGGCCTCCTTTACTTCAATCTTATACACTTTCATGTTTTAAAACGCAAATGTTCTCGTTTTCTTTCCAAATATAACAAAACTTATATCCGTTACTATGCCGATTTTCATTCTCACTCTTTAAATTTGGTTAGATTTAGGATTTTCATACTTTAAAAAGCATTCTTATGAACATGTTAAACTTAAAAAAAGGGGTGATTTTCACCTCTCTTAACTTAGCTTTTAATTTGTTTTAATTATAAAACTATTGCTTATTTTTAGCTTACTCTCACTTTTTAAACCATTTTACAAGGCTATAATAATATATAAATTGTCATTTTTATTTTTCATAAACTTGCATTTTAAGAACTCACAAAAAATATTTTCGCTCAAACAATTTTTATTTTCACTTTTTAAGCATTTCTATCAAAATCTAACGGTAATAATGTAAACGTTTTAATTTTTCGGGCACTTGCCCTTCTCACTTTAATTTGAAAACTTTTTGCTCAAACAATTTTTATTTTGCCTTTTTATACATTTCTACTGCATTCCAGCGGTAGAAATGCAGTCATTTTAATTTTTCGATAACTTTGATTTTTGCAATTATTTTAGCACGAGTGTGTGCGTGTATGAGATATTTTTCAGCTCCTAAGTTAAATTATGCAAGTGTGTGTGTGTGTGTTTATTTATGTCGAGTGCGTGAGTAGTTACTTTCAAGTAGAGTGCGTGTGTTGTTTTTATTTTTCCGCCTACTCACTTGAGTTAATTGGCTGGATTTTATTCAAGTAGAGTGCGTGTGTAATTTTTATTTTTCCGCCTACTCATTTGAGTTAATTGGCTGGATTTTATTCAAGCAAGTGTTTTCATTTTTTATTTTTCCGCCTACTCACTTGAGTTAAATGGCCGGTCTGTATTTTCAGTCCTACTCGTTTGAGTAGGACTTGAAATTTTCATTCTTTATTTTTCCGCCTACTCACTTGAGTTAAATGGCTGGATTTGATTTTCCGCCTACTCGCTAGAAGTTAAATGGTCGGACTGTATTTTGATGTAAATATTTAAGAAAGCCCTGTAATCGCATTTATTTTCTCCTACTCGTTTGAGTAGGACTCGCTTTCATTTCAGTCCTACTCGTTTGAGTAGGACTTGCACTTTTCAGCTTTTATTTCCCGCCCCCACTCGTTTGAGTGGGACTTGCAAATTTCAATTATGCACTTTTCAGCTTTTATTTCCCGCCCCCACTCGTTTGAGTGGGACCTGTAAATGTCAATTATGCAATTTTCTCTTATGTGTAAATTAGTTTTATTTCTTCCTTTTATATGTTTGAATGAGTGCGGGTGTGTTTATTTGTAACAACTTTTCTAAAATTAGGTTATTTTGCTTTTCTTCTTATTTTCTTTATAACCTTTCAGCGAATAGTTTAGGACGCTCGCATAACCAAACATACAAGCTTTCCCCATTCCGATGAGTGGCTAATTTCTTTTAGCCCTCGGTATCGAAGAGCTTTGAGATCTAAAATGTTTTAAATAACCAAATGTCTAATTTTTCAATTTAATTAAAAACTTAAGGTTTACCCCGGGTTAACGACGCGTAGACCCACATATCGATGTGTGGGCTCTATTTCCGTTATCCATACGCTAGCTAGCTGAGAGGCCGTGCATATGGACAGATCACCCCTGGGTAGATAGAGTTCCGCACTAACCCTCGAGAGAGGAGGCGCGCTAACTCTACCGGATCGGGTTCCCCACCCAATAGCGGGGTTCTTAGCATACTGCGGGCATTAAGGGGAATCCTTCGTCGGACGAGAGCCCGGTCGAATAGCCTTAATGTCTAGGTGAGCGATATTTCTAGAGATAGGTGAGCTCATTATTTTGAACCTCCACGGCCAAGTTTCCGCATTAATTAAATTGAAACTTTAGATATCTAGTTATTCAAATCTATTTTTAATCCTAACGCAATTCGATACCGGGAGTTATCTCTTCATCGACTACTTTCTTAAAATCTATTTTCGTTCCTATTTTACTTAAAACCCTCAACTTCTATTTCGGTAAAATAATAGTGTTTTCGGAGGAGTAGGGGTAATCAACCCGTTTCCGGGAATAATACGACCTCGGTATTCTCCCGAATATCGAGTACTACTTGCGATAGGTGCACTTGCCTACCCTAGCAAGCCCGCGGCGATCGACTCACCGAACCAACCACAGTAAGAGTCTGTTCGCGGGCCAATCACTCGGCATTCGTCAAGTCAAGCCTTTGGCTTCGTCGAGCTGAGCTCGAATAATGAAGGCAGATCAAAGGGCGAGCATGGTCGCCAGCTCACACTCGCCATATGCAGCTCGGCAGACAGCAGGCGAGCAGGATCTTCAGGGGTGGCCGAGCCCCCCAGCTGCCTTGCACTGGGGCATCCAAATGAAGGGAGTGTCTTTTTTTTGTCAGAGATGTTAGCATAAGGGCAATATGGGAGAACCCTTGCACGAACTTCCGGTAATATCCGGCAAGTCCTAGGAAAATCCGCACATCGGTTGCTGTCTTCAGC
The DNA here is from genome assembly GCA_039583875.1 of Platanthera guangdongensis. Lineage (NCBI taxonomy): Eukaryota > Viridiplantae > Streptophyta > Magnoliopsida > Asparagales > Orchidaceae > Platanthera > Platanthera guangdongensis. Next base: position 46,010,822 of record CM077164.1, read on the forward strand.
TATGGTTAATCCTTTACTGCCTGGATCTTCCTTAGGTCCTCTGCCAACCCTGATCCGCTGATAATGTGGCATGTACGAACAGAAGAAGAGAAACCGAAATTTGGACAATAACAGAGTTTTATTTCCAAAAATTATATGTATTACAAAGGTATGACCTCCCTTTTATAGAATGGTGGAGAAGAAAGAGATTACAAATCCGCAATGTGGGACTAAAAACACTTGCGGTGACTAGCGGCTAGGCAAAACCCGACCATACAGGTCGCGCGGTTAGACCAGAAGTCTAACCTCCCAACCATAATGACAAGCCGCCAGAGGAGAATACTAGACCGCCCAGCTACCAAGCCACTAGAGAGAAGCTGCCATACCGCCTGGCTATCAAGCCGCCAGAGTGAAACTGCCAGACCGCCTGGTCTCCAAACTGCCAGAGTAAAGTCGCCAGACCGCCCGATTTCCAAACTGCCAGATTCAAGTCACCAGACTGCCGGTTTCCATACTGCAACACTCCCCCTCAAGCTGGAGCATATATATCATTCTTACCCAGCTTGTCATAAATGTGAAAAAAGAAAGCGGACAAAGACTTGGTGAAGATATCAGTCGACCCGTTGTTTGAAGTAACGAACAGAGTGCAAATCTGTTTCTTAAATATCTCTTCTTTAATAAAATGGCAGTCAACTTCGATGTGCTTTGTTCTCCCATGAAATACTAGATTTTTCGAGATATACATAGCCGCCTTGTTGTCATAGAACATAGGTAGAGGATGATTATAGACTTCGCCTAAGTCCAGCATGAGAGCCCGTGACCACTTTAACTCACAAGTGGTTGATGGCATACTTTGATATTCAGCTTCGACAGTTGACCTGGAGATGACCGACTATTTCTTGTTCCTCCAGCTCACCAGGATTCCTCCCACAAATGTGTGGAAGCACGATATGGACTTACGATCACCTTTGTCGTCAACATAGCTAGAATTTGAGTAGGCTTCAACCTTTAAATGATCATTCCTCTGAAATAGTAGTCCATTACTAGGAGCCGCTTTAGCATATTCCAATATTCTCTGGGCAGACTATAGATGACACTCTCTAGGAGCTTGCATGAACTGGCTAACATTGCCTATAACATAGGAGATGTCATGTCTGGTTACCGTGAGGTAAATGAGTTTGCCAAGCAGACGCCTATACCTTGTAACATCTGACAGAGGAGGAGTGTCATCTGTCCAGGTTTTATTTTCTCCAGTAGCCATGGGGTATCAGGCATGTTTAGCCCCAGTCAACCCTCTCTCTTTTAGAAGATCAAGAGCATACTTACGTTGGTAGAGGTTCAAAGAATTGGGCTTTCGAGAGATTTCTATCCCTAGGAAGTACTTTGGGGAGCCCATATCCTTCGTGATAATGTCTTAACGGAGCTATTTCTTTATCAGCGCTACCCCAGCCTGGTCATCACCCGTGAGAAGAATATCGTCCATATATACAGTAAGAACCACCAGACCTAGTGTGGTTTTGTGAATAAACAATGAGTGATCGGTAGAGCTTCTTGTGAAACCAACAATTGACACAATAATACTGAACTTATTGAACCACTCCCGAGGGCTTTGCTTTAGGCCATAGATGTCCTTCTTCATTCTGCATACACGTGTCTCCCCCTGAGCAACATACCCAAGACGTTGCTCCATAATAGTGCTAAGACGAGCAACGAGAGAGAAGGTGTCAAAATAATCAATGTCATGGGTCTGAGTGAAGCCCTTAGCGACCAGGCGTGCCTTGTAACGATCCACATTGCCATCCGGACGGAACTTCACAACAAAGACCCAACGACAACTAATAACATCGGTGACCAAAGGAGGAGGGACAAAAGTCCATATACCCCGCTTAGTGAGGGTGGAAATTTTCTCGTCCATGTCGGTCTTCCAATAAGGAATAGCAAGGGTGTCCTGGTAAGTGTAGGGTATGACAGTGGCAGAGATAGACAACAGAAAATTCCTTTGAGAAGGGTTAAGAATAGCATAGGAAATAACAAGAGTAAGTGAATGTTGGGTATACATTTGCACCCGTTTGCAAAGAGCAATGGGAAGATCTAGGACGTCGTGTTCATCAGCATCCGGTGCATCTGTAGAGGAGAGAGTTGTACCGGGAGCAGAAAGAGATGGCGAAGGCGGAGAGAGAGGAGATGGTGGACATGGAGAAGGTGGTGGGGTCTCGGTGGGCGTAGACGGGGCGAAGGACTCGGTATGAGGAGCAGGAATATCAGGAAGAAGGGAGGAGTCATGAGAGAAATAGGATGCATTTTCAAAAAAAAGTAACGCCTGCAGAGATGAACTGCTTCCGAGGAACAGGATCAAAATAACAGTAACCTTTCTGAGTGGAAGAGTAACCCAGAAAGACACACTTGGTGGGATGTGGAGAGAGCTTATCACGAGTGGTGGAGGGAGCGTGCACAAAAGCTGTACACCCAAATATATGCAGAGGAAGAGGAAAGGGTTCCTTGCACGGATAGAGATTGGAGAATGGTGTGTGGCCGTGTAGAACCATGGAGAGAATGAGGTTGATGAGATAGCAGGAGATAAGGACGACATATGCCCACTAGGAGCGAGGAACCTGCATTTGTGTCATTAGTATTCGAGCGAAATCAAGTAGGTGACAGTTTTTGCGTTCAGCCACACCATTTTGCTGCGAGGTATAGACGCAGGTAGTTTGATGAATAATGTTATTTTGCACACAAAAAGAAAAAATCATGACTAAGATATTCTTTGGCATTATCAGAACGAAAAAGTCGAATAGATGCATTAAATTGTGTTTTAATCATATATTAAAAGGATGTCCATACAGAGAATAGTTTAGAGTACTCTTTTATGAGATAAACCACGTACCCAGAGAGAAATCATCAATAAAAGTTACAAAATACGAACTACCCCGACCTACAGTTAGGCTAGGAGTAGGACCCCAGATAGCAGAGTCAACAAGATCAAAAGGATGGGAAGATCCACGACCTTGCTTCGGCAGGAAGGAGGTGTGCGATGCTTGATAACCTGACAGGTGTCACAGTTGAGAGGAGGACTGCACGGAGCTAGGTGGGGCAGAAGCTGACGAAGAACATGGAGGAGGATGACCCAGGAAGATCCGTAGTAGAAGAAGAAAAAACAGACAAATCAGATACATTGTAGAGTAAATAGAGTCTGTCACTCTCAGTCCCAATAGCAATCATCCTTTGGGAGCTCGGATCCTAAAAAGAACAAGAAGCAAGAGTGAATGTGACGGAGCACTGTAGTTGCATGCAAAGAGAAGTAACAAATAACAAATTGCATGGAAACTGGGGCACATAGATGGTGTCCGCCAGGCGAAGAGACAGAGTGACTTGAACCACTCCCATACCATTGACCAGTGAGGGAGATTCGTCCGCAATGAAGACCTGGGGCAACCAATCATGTTTTTCTATGAGAGAAAAACAGTGAGGATTATGGGTCATATGAATAGTAGCACCAGAGTCAATTAGCCATTTACCTTGAGTAACCACATGATCACTACCTGAAGACGTGACCATGTTAAATTTTCTCAACGTGGTCAGCAAGATAGCCCAAACACCAAATTAATATCTTCGGAACTACCCAGTTCGCACGCTGAACCGCGGAAACCCAAGGACTAGAGGTTGCACCCAACAAAACAATGGAAGCACAAGAAGATCTTATTATGCATTCACTTCATTACAATCCGAGGCATACATAGCGAGACATGATTTCGCTAGTATTACAGCTGTAAACAGAAGGAACCAAAAAACAAGCGGGGCGGACACAACCCGGAGTCCGCCGAGACCGCCGAGGTCGCCGAAGTCGCCGAAGCCGCCCGAACTATGCTGCTGTCCGCCGAATACCACGGAGTCCGCCGAGACCGCGAGGTCGCGCGGACAGACCGTTATTCGCCTCCTGCTGAACCCGAACTGAGGAACTCCCCTACCCGCCTGAAGCCGGCGGACAGGTTATTGAAGCTGGGAAAGTTGAAACAGAACTGACAAGCCGCAGAGCGACCTCCTGCTGAGTCCGCAGAGACCGCACACTTCCAAGCACTGACCGAAGTCACAGCCAAGCTCCTGGCTCCTTGAAGTTATCCGCGCGACCTGCACACAGCAAACCGTCAGCCTGAAACAATCCGCGCGGACTGAAAAACACAGACCGCAGCACTCGCCCAACCCAAATACTGTTCACTCACGTTACTTCTGGTTTCTGTAGATGTGCCAGGGGGGTCCTATTTATAGGCCAGGTGAGGAGTGTGGTCACCGCCCATGAGATAGCGACACCGCCCCAGCCCGCGCGAACACAAAACGACTGTCCGCTCAGTCCGCGAGGACTTAGCCAGTCACCAAGGGAAACCGCCAGGAGCAAAGCAACCATTGACGAACCCTCTCCAGTCCGCCCAAGCTAAGCGGACAAGGCACCAGCCCGCAAAGCTCCAACTGCTTCAGGACAGCACCCTCTTCAATGGCAGTCCGCACCAACCCGAGGCAGTCCGCAAGACTCACACCTCAATCCGCCACAAGTCCACGACCAAAGGCAAACAGCAACAGTCCGCCCGGTCACAGCGGACTTGGCGGATACGGCGGACACCATGAACTTGGCACAATGTGTGACCAAGTCCAAAACCATCAAGGGCTAGTGCGAGCATGGCGGACACAAAGTCCCGTCCGCCAAACACCCTAGCACAGACCGCAACCAGTCCGCGAGCTCCTCGCACTTGTCCAACGCAGTAGCACCAAGCCGGACTCCAAACATCAGTCCGCCAATCACGATCTCCACAGCAAACACCTGCTGTGCCACCAGAACTTGACAAGGCCTCAGCCAAGCTCTAGGCTCAGTCCGCAACAGCCAGAACCGCGGACACTCCAGTCCGCAAGCTATCCGCGAACACGAACCAACCCGCCAACAGCGCAAGCTAGCACCCGCGGCCTCTGAGCAATGCATCAGTCCGCAAGCCTCTCTATCCGCAGATACCAGGCCGCACCAAACCGCGGACACCATGCAACAACCCGCTCAGAACACAGCCGGCTTCCACCAGACTTTTCACCAGGTCGCAACCTCAGTCCGCCCAGTCCGCCCAGTCCGCCAAAGCTGTCCGCACAGGCCGCGCGGCCTGTCCCGTCACCCACTTCCACTTCACAAATTTCAACACTCCCCCTTGAAGTGAGAAGTGGTGACCAAGCCCAGCAAGCTGCGCAAGCGTTCAAAGGGCCCCTTCGACAGCGGCTTCGTGAAGATGTCAGCAAGATTATCTTCACTCCGAACATGCCCGACCAGCAGAGACCCCTCCAACACCTTCTCCCTGATGAAGTGGTGATCAATCTCTATATGCTTGGTCCTGGCGTGACACACTGGATTGTTTACCAGTTTGAGAGCACTCTCATTGTCACCCCGGAGTAAAGTAGGCCCTTGCACTTCTTCATGAACATCCTCTATGAGCCTCCTCAACCAAACGGCTTCCCGAGCAGCCAAGGCCGAAGCCTTATACTCCGCCTCCGTGGTTGAAACCGACACCGAGTCCTGCTTCTTGCTACACCACGAGATGCTAGCTGAACCGCAAGTGAACACATAACCTGAAGTAGACCTTCGATCATCCGAATCACCGCCATAGTCAGCATCCGTGTACCCGAGCAACGCAAACTCCGCATCCCTTCCATAGAGGAGTCCCATCTCAGAAGTCACCTTGACATACTTCAGAATTCCCTTCGCCGCCACTAGATGAGATTGCCTTGGTTCAGCCATATACCGACTTACTCGGCCAACAGCATAAGCTATATCCGGCCTTGTAATCGTCAGATAGATCAAGCTCCCAACAAGAGCCCTGAACACCAAGGGATCATTAAGCACCCTTCCCTCATCTCGTCGAAGCTTTAGCCCAGATTCCAGTGGAGTAGAGCACTTCTTCCCTTCGCCCATGCCAAACCGCTTCACAATACGATCAGCATACCCTTTCTGGCTAATGAGAATCCCGCACTCCTTCCTCTCCACTTCCAGACCAAGAAAGTGATGCAACTCTCCCAAGTCTTTCATCTCGAAGCGTATAGCAAGCTCTCCCCTGAGCCTTGCTACTTCCTCCTCCGAGTTCCCTGTGATGATCATATCATCCACATACAGCAGGACCAAGACTCTTAGCTCTCCCTTCTTCTTGACGAACAAGCTAGAATCCGAGTTAGAAGCCAGGTATCCACAGAACTGCAGGTACTCTGCAATCTTCCCATACCATGCTCGAGGAGCTTGCTTCAACCCATAGAGAGCCTTCCTGAGTTTGCAGACATAGTCCGGATGCTTCTCAGAGACGAAACCAAGCGGCTGATCCATGAAGATGTCCTTGTCAATCTCTCCGTAAAGAAAGGCATTCTTCACATCGAGTTGCCACAACCTCCATCCCTTGCAAGCAGCCAAGGCGATCACCACTCTTACAGACGTCATCTTCGCAACTGGACTGAATGTCTCCTCATAGTCTTCTCCATACTGCTGTGAGAATCCTCTAGCGACCAGGCGAGCCTTGAACCGATCAATGCTCCCATCAGCCTTCTTCTTCAACTTATACACCCACTTGCAAGTAACCGGAGTAATGCCATCAACCTTGGGCACAAGGTCCCAGGTTTCATTCTTCTTCAGAGCATCAATCTCTTCCTTCATGGCACCTTCCCACTCCTTCACTCCAGTGGCCTCGTTGAAGCTTGCAGGCTCTCGCTCATCCAGAGGACCTGCAAAGAAACAGGAGACAAAGCTCACTGCATTCCCATCACAGTACCGAGCCGGTGGCTTAACCATCCTCTTCGATCTCCGAAGACACGGCTCCTTGCTCACGGCTTCCGTTGCTTCTTCAGGCTCCACTCCTACCTGGGGCAAGCATTGAGCAGTGCTCCCCCTGCTTCCTGAGCCAGAAGGCTCAGCCTCGGAGTTCGAAGCAACAGGAGCTGCTGGAGAAACAGCAAGCTCCTCTTCCAAGCCTTCAGCAGCCTCCACCGGTGCTTCCTCAACCTTGCTACTTCCGGTAGGCTCCACCGAGCCACCTCCATATGACGTCAGCTCGTCAAAGACAACGTCTCTTGACACCACGAACTTCTTCGTCACAGGGTCCATGCACTTCCATCCCTTCTTCCGCTCATCATAGCCAACAAAGACAAGTTTCCTTGCCTTCGCATCCAACTTTGTCCGTGAAGCATCCGGGACATGCACGTAGCAAGTTGAACCGAACACCCGAAGGTGTCCAACACTCGGCTTCTCCTTTAGCAACAGCTCAATGGGCGTCTTCATGTTGATAGGGCTGAGTGGCATCCGGTTGATAACATATGCAGCACAAGACATTCCCTCCGCCCAAAAGGACCTCGGGATATCTTTCGCATGCAGCCAGCATTTGCAGGTTTCCGTCAAATGACGGATCTTCCGCTCCGCTACCCCATTTTGTTGTGGAGTGTGAGCACATGTAAGCTCCCGTTGGATCCCGTGCTTCCTGCAGAAGTTAGAAAACTCGGAAGAGACAAACTCTCCCCCGTTATCAGTTCGAAACTTCTTAATCCGCAAGCCAAGCCGGCCTTCTACCAACTCCTTGAACTCCACGAACAAACGGAAGGCATCCGACTTCTCCTTTAAGAAGTACACCCAAGTATACCTTGAGTAGTCATCAACCAAGACAAGCATGTATTTGCTTCCACCAAGGCTGGCAGTAACAGTCGGTCCCATCAGGTCGCCATGAATACACTCCAATGGTTTCTTGCTCCTTGTTTGAGATTTATCAAACGGAAGGCGATGTGCCTTACCGTATTGACAGCCCGCACAAACATGCCCATCACCAAAGGAGGACAACATCGGCAACCCCCTCACCAGACTTCTACTCGCCATTGCCTTCAGCTTGTCCATGCCAACATGCCCCAGCCTCTCATGCCAGATAGCCGCACTATCATTGGCCCTCATCTTATCAACATAGGCACTGGTGGAAAGAACAAACAAGTTCTTCACCCTCCTCCCAACATGAGCAACATCAGCCTTTACCGCTGATACGTTGCGAAGGAACCTCACGTCTGTTGGCCCAAACAGAACGTGATACCCAGCGTCCACCGCGTTGGTCACCGAGAAGAGGTTCTTCTTCATGCCCGGCACGTGATACACACTCCTTAACGTGAGTGGCCCCTGATCACTACCCAAAGACACGACCCCCTCCTTCTCTACTGCATAAACAGTATTATCAGCAGTGATAATAGCTTCATTACCTGAGTAAGCCTGCATGGAGGTGAACTTCGACTTGTCTCCGGTGAGGTGATGACCACACCCGGAGTCGACGATCCACTCGCTGTTGAAGTCCTCAGCAGATAAGGCCCGGACACAAGTGCCCGTCATGAAAGCTCCTCCCCATTCTGCTTCTTCACTTCGTGAGCAAGCTTCCTCCTTTCCCGCAGCATGCCCAGGCTGCAGTTTGACCTTGCAGTCCCGCTTGAAGTGCCCTCGCTGATGACACCGGTAGCACTTCAGATTCTTCTTCCAGTCCTTAGGAGCATTGCTCCTCTCCGGCGGATATGAAGTTGAAGTCTCCTTCTCAACAGCGGCCTGCACCTTCTTCTTCTTCTTCCCTTCCCATCCCTTCTTCTTGCCTGAGAAGAGAGCCTCGCTGCCTTCCTGATTCAGATTCACTCCAGCCATCTGCCTTGCTAAGCTCTCCTGCGAGGCAAGCAGATTCTCCAGCTCCAGCAGAGACGGCTGAGTAGCCCACCCTTGAACAGACGTAACAAAGGCCACATACTCCTTCCGCAAGCCGCGGAAAATGTGCCTTTTCATCTTTGCCTCAGAGATAGGCTCATCAGGATCCAGTGCCGACAGCTCAGCACACAAGCTCTTCATCTTTAAGAAGTACCTGGAGATGGAAAGGTCTCCCTGAGTTGCCCTGGCCAACTCATTCTCCAGGAACTGAAGCCGCGCCACATTCTTCCTATTGAACAACTCATCAATGGTTGTCCAAATATCAGCAGCCGACTCACATCCAATGATGTGATCAAACAGTTCCGGAGAGACAGCTCTCTTCAGAACGAACTCTGCCTTAGCATTAGTTCTTCTCCAGAGCCTCACCTGTTCAGCAGTACCGAAGCAGCAGTTACTTCCTGTCTGTCGTCTCCACCGACAACTTCCCACAGCTCCTCGCCCAGAAGATAACTCTTCATGCACGACTTCCACTTTTTATAGTTAGTCGCGTTAAGAGTTCAATGCCCAGACCTCTTGCTAAGCTTCCTTCCATTGCAATCACCTGTTGGTACCCTTCAGCAGCTCCGAGCAACAACACAGGTTGATCACCACTCAATCACTGAGTAACAACACTGGCTGACCTCCGCTCACGCAACTGAACCTCCAACCTCAGTAACCTCGCTTGATACCATGTTAAATTTTCTCAACGTGGTCAGCAAGATAGCCCAAACACCAAATTAATATCTTCGGAACTACCCAGTTCGCACGCTGAACCGCGGAAACCCAAGGACTAGAGGTTGCACCCAACAAAACAATGGAAGCACAAGAAGATCTTATTATGCATTCACTTCATTACAATCCGAGGCATACATAGCGAGACATGATTTCGCTAGTATTACAGCTGTAAACAGAAGGAACCAAAAAACAAGCGGGGCGGACACAACCCGGAGTCCGCCGAGACCGCCGAGGTCGCCGAAGTCGCCGAAGCCGCCCAACTATGCTGCTGTCCGCCGAATACCACGGAGTCCGCCGAGACCGCGAGGTCGCGCGGACAGACCGTTATTCGCCTCCTGCTGAACCCGAACTGAGGAACTCCCCTACCCGCCTGAAGCCGGCGGACAGGTTATTGAAGCTGGGAAAGTTGAAACAGAACTGACAAGCCGCAGAGCGACCTCCTGCTGAGTCCGCAGAGACCGCACACTTCCAAGCACTGACCGAAGTCACAGCCAAGCTCCTGGCTCCTTGAAGTTATCCGCGCGACCTGCACACAGCAAACCGTCAGCCTGAAACAATCCGCGCGGACTGAAAAACACAGACCGCAGCACTCGCCCAACCCAAATTACTGTTCACTCACGTTACTTCTGGTTTCTGTAGATGTGCCAGGGGGGTCCTATTTATAGGCCAGGTGAGGAGTGTGGTCACCGCCCATGAGATAGCGACACCGCCCCAGCCCGCGCGAACACAAAACGACTGTCCGCTCAGTCCGCGAGGACTTAGCCAGTCACCAAGGGAAACCGCCAGGAGCAAAGGCAACCATTGACGAACCCTCTCCAGTCCGCCCAAGCTAAGCGGACAAGGCACCAGCCCGCAAAGCTCCAACTGCTTCAGGACAGCACCCTCTTCAATGGCAGTCCGCACCAGCCCGAGGCAGTCCGCAAGACTCACACCTCAATCCGCCACAAGTCCACGACCAAAGGCAAACAGCAACAGTCCGCCCGGTCACAGCGGACTTGGCGGATACGGCGGACACCATGAACTTGGCACAATGTGTGACCAAGTCCAAAACCATCAAGGGCTAGTGCGAGCATGGCGGACACAAAGTCCCGTCCGCCAAACACCCTAGCACAGACCGCAACCAGTCCGCGAGCTCCTCGCACTTGTCCAACGCAGTAGTAGCACCAAGCCGGACTCCAAACATCAGTCCGCCAATCACGATCTCCACAGCAAACACCTGCTGTGCCACCAGAACTTGACAAGGCCTCAGCCAAGCTCTAGGCTCAGTCCGCAACAGCCAGAACCGCGGACACTCAGTCCGCAAGCTATCCGCGAACACGAACCAACCCGCCAACAGCGCAAGCTAGCACCCGCGGCCTCTGAGCAATGCACAGTCCGCAAGCCTCTCTATCCGCAGATACCAGGCCGCACCAAACCGCGGACACAATGCACACCCGCTCAGAACACAGCCGGCTTCCACCAGACTTTTCACCAGGTCGCAACCTCAGTCCGCCCAGTCCGCCCAGTCCGCCAAAGCTGTCCGCACAGGCCGCGCGGCCTGTCCCGTCACCCACTTCCACTTCACAAATTTCAACAGACCATCGAGGAGGACTACTTTGAAGAGGAGGTGAAAGCATCAATAGATGGGCGAAGATGCGGATGCTTCATCCAGTAATGATCAACGGTATGGTCGATGCGACCACATTGAGAGCAGAGAAAGCGGGAAGATCACATCCGCTAGATTGATAGTTGTGGCCACCAGAGCTACCCCGCTGAGTATGATGAGCATAGGTGTCGGGGAGCGATGGGGAGGATAACAGCAGACACTGAAGCAGAGAGATAACAGCAGCGATGCGGGCAGAAGTGGCATCCAAGGTGGAAGAATCTTCCTCGTTAAGGATTTGTTGACGGTTCATGTCATAAGACTCCGGAAGACGTAGAAGATAGCACATAACTAGAAGCTCTTGCAAGTGATTGTGTTGCTCGGCCAGATCCGCAGAGAATGGATGGTTTTGAATAATTTCATCTCCAAGAGCCTGAACTTGTTGGTAGACGGCAGCAGGAGACATGGAGGGACGTGCAAAGAGCTCTGCATAGAGAGTATTGAAAGAATTAGTTTCAAGATGTTCTAAACACCTAGAGGGGGGGTGAATAAGTTCAATTCTTTTTCTGACTTAGGCAGATAATTCTATCTAGTTTAGCAATTTATTCAGCAGAAAACACAGCACAACATTCACATACACACAGCATTCCACAGATTGCACACCAGTTTTATAGTGGTTCCCCAAATGATGGATACATCCACTTACCCCCTTCACCTATCTAGCAGTGTACTAGATTCAGCCTAACTTCCTTCCTTCTTCTCAGATCTGCAGATCTTACAACTCAGAACCAAGACTGGTTCCTACAACTTAGAGTGAATCCACACTCCTATAACTCAGGAACAAGCCCTACCTCAGCCTCTTCCACAGGTCTACAACTCAGAGTGACACCCCACTCCTACAACTCAAGGAAAAGCGCTACCTCAGCCTCTTTCACAGGCCTACAACTCAGGGAACAGATGCCCCTATCTTAGGCACTCAGCCCTACCTCAGCCTTTATAATTTGGGTTTATAACTGAGAGAAGTAAATCTCCTACACTCAGATCTATTACAGATCCTACAAAAATTATTGATTAAAAGATAATGATATCTTCAACCAGATGGAGAGAGAATTGGTTGAAGGCTTCTTGATTAGTTCTTGATAGAACTGATTACTTAAGGATCAACCTATCTTAGCTTCTTCAAAGCTTCTTGAATCTGAACAAAGTAGGGTTGATCTTCTTGGTGTTGGAGTTGATCTTCGATCAGCTTCCTTCAGAAATTAATCTGAATTCTTCTTCAGACTTGATCTGAATTCTTCAGGCAGACTGTTCAGGATCTGCATTCACTGGATGAGAACTTCTCTCCTTCTTATTTTTCTCTCTCTACAATCTGTTGACTGTTTCTTCTTTCTCTTCTTCTGGATCCTCAATCTTTCAGAGATTATAATTGATTAGCTTTTAGTTCTGTGTTTCCCAATTGTTGAGAGAGAATATCTATATATAGGCTTCATTCATGGTTACCAGTTGTTCCGCTATCAAACGATCTTCTGACACCTCTGACAGATGTGACAGCAATGTCAGTAATGACAGCTGTCAAGTCTCTAGTTGTATTACTTCAACCTTCATTGGACTTTGACTCAGCAACAGAGAATGTCGAGTAAGTACTTCACATGTGTCGACACAAGTCTTAATGATGTCGACACAGCTTCACTTTTCCTTCTCGATACAGCTTCTGTGGAATATGTCGACACAAGTCCTGTGTGTCGTCACAAACACTCCTTGTCTTGACAAAGTTGGTGTCGACAGAATTCTGGTGTGTGTCAACACAAGTTATGTGTGTCGACATATTCGTTGTCGACAGAATTCTGGAATGTGTCGATAGCTTTCTGTGTGTCGACGCAAATCCTGATGATGTCGACACAATCTGGCCCTTAGTGTCGACACAGCGTTGTCGACAGATTTTCTGTGTGTCGACACAAATTCTGGGTGTCGACAAAATCTGGCCCTTGGTGTCGACACAGCCATTCCCAAGTGTCGACACTTGGACTTAGAAAATTTTCTTCCATTTACTTAACCTGCCATGATAACTCAACACAATATCAAATACAACTTGATGCATATCATTGAGTTATGTGAGGCTTCTCCAAATCGTGTGCACATTTTCCAATGTACCCAACAATCTCCCCTATTTGGAGAAGTCATAACCCTTAGTCAATGATATAAATCAGTTATAATAAAATAAACAATATGATGTATAAAAACATTCAATGACAGGGAAACATATAAACAAAACAAGTATATTATATCATCACAGAATATAATACAAACATAATAAGAATGAATCATTGTTTTGTTTAAACTTCATAAAAGTTTGTTGACAACAGATTACAAAGAGTTTAAAACTGAAGATTACAATGTTATAAAATCTAGTCAATCTATCCTAAGGCTGATCAGGCTCCTTGATCATCATGTCTTTGTCAGACTGGACCCTTACTTGTACTGGAGCTTCAGTATCTTCAGCTGGCCTCTTGCCTTTAAGATCCTTCTTCTTAAGTTCTTCAGCCTTAACTTTTTGTCTTTCAAAATAGTGATAAGGCTTGGGAAAGTATTTACTGGGCTCCACAGCTATAGCAGGTATTTTCCCAACCTTATGATCCCTTCTGAACTGATGTATCACATCTTGTCTCTGCAGATATTTGTTCCACTCAACTTCAGAATACCACTTGCCTCTATCATGCATTTTGTCTTTGAAAGCTTGCCAGGCAGTGAGTATTATATTTCTAGAGGTGGGACTCCATCTTTCAAAATCAGGCTTTAGTTCAGCCTGCTCTCTAAACCTCTTCATTGAGAGTTGAGCTTCTTGCTCTTTATTCAGTGCTGCCTCTGACATTTCCACTTTCTCAAATATAACTTCTTAGTAGCCTCTGGAGGGCTATACATCTGTTGAACCAGTTGTTGAATTCCCTCGAAGCTAGAAGGGGGTATATGATTTGAGCTACATCCTGCTGACCCCCTTCAATAACTGTAGCTTGAATACCTGACTCAACTGTATTATCATCATCACATAGGGGAGGATATCCAAGAGTTGCTCTAACAGTATTTGTTATCCATTTAGCATGCTCTGAGCTAGCATTGACTAACAACCTCTCCCCCTTTATGACTTCTCTCTCAATATGATCTCTTAAGTCATCTTTTTGGAACCTGATCTGATTAACTAGATAATTGGTTCCTTCTGTATAATAAGCTTTAAACTTCTGTAGCTGAGCATATATGATCTTCTGAGAGGCTTGAATGGCAGATTGGAAAGTGGCTAAATCTTCTTGAAGTTTCTTATCAAACTCTGACTTCTCTTTAGCCCTTTCCTCAGTTAATGCAGTTGCAATTTTCTTTAACTCAGTAACAATCACATTATGTGATTTAGTAAGATTATCATTCATTCTAATTTGATTTTCTAGGACATATCCTTGCTTGACCACTATATCATCAATCTGTGTCCTTGCCTCTTGTTGCTGCTTGGCCAGATAAACTACAACATTACCTCCTTTATGGAAGCAATCTGTCATCTCCTTCTTATTCTGGTTTACTTCAAATCAGATTGATTTTATATCTTGAGCCAATGTAAGCTGAAGTTCCTTATGGCTTTCATCCACATATTTTTCAAGAGCTTTCTTTGCTCATCCAATTTAACTTGCAAAGAAACCAACAGTAAACTGAAGTCAACTATTGGAGCTGAGGGTTGTGAGGCAGTCTGTAAAGCTTTCTTATAGTTTGAGCTTTTCTTCCTGTAAACCATCAATTTTCTCTTCTTTATTCTGAGATCTTCTCCATCATCAGATTCAAAAGAACTTTCAAGGTTCACTGTGACCTTTGGACTAGAGGGCATCTCCTTGTCAGTCCTTAGCAACTCCCCCTTAGTCCCTAGCTCCTCCCCCTTAGTTCTTGGCACTACTTCCTCAGTTCTTTCTTCCTCTAAGTCAGGAAACAATTCCTCAAGAGTGAATTCTTGTTGTAGTTGAACTGGAGGAACATCTGTATCTTGTACATTTAATGGAGCTTCATCTAATGTAGATATATCATCCATTGATTTATCCTGTGCAGGGATGTTGTCATGATGTGTCTGTTCAACATCAGTTAGAAGCACGGTTAAGGTATCTGGCTCAGTATCTAGTATAGATTGATTAATATCATCTAATACCTCAAGAATTGTTTGAGTGGCTGTTTCACTCTTTAATACAGCTTGCTCTTTTTCAAGAGCAACATCTGGAGGCAAGGCCTCTTGTTGAGTTGGTGAAAGCTCATTGGCTCCCCCTAGAGGAAGCACATCCCGAACTTAATCCAGTTGGATAGTGGTTTCTGTAATATGCCCCCCTACTGCTGACTATCATCTACATTATTAGTGGTAGATGATTTCCTTGTAGATTCTTGTTGTTCTTCATCTGAACTGAAGATCACTTGTTCTTCTAAATCACTAGAAGATTCAGGTTTCCTGGGGGTTGTCTTTTTCTTTCTCAGTTGTGATTGTTTTTGTGGTGTAGAACCATATTTTGTCAAAACTCTTTCCCACCTGGATAGTATTTTCATATCCATCCTTATCATGTGGTTTATTCTAGGTCCAGTTGTGTGGTTCAAAACTTCAGGAACATTCATTGCCAGATACAGACTCAGTATTCTTCCTAGATTAGGTTTCTTCAGGCTTACCTTGATCTTATCAAAAATCACTGCAGACCAGTTAGTTCTTATTCTGAAAATAACTCTGGTCATCAAGCTGAACATATAAGCTGAGATCCTATCATGTCCTCCTGGTTTGCAGAGAATTACTTTTCCCATAATCTCTGAAAGAAACTTTCCTTGTGAGTTCATCCCTTTCCTCTGCATTGATGATTCAATCTTAGTGGTGGGATCCAGGCCACACCATTGAAGAGCTTCTTTTGTCATTGAAGATGTGACTTCATCATCTTCCTGAGTCCTGGGCAATTGGAGTGTCTTCCTCAGACGCTTTTGGGTAAGTTTCACCTTGCTTCCATGAATTGATGACCTAATCTTCAATCCAGTTGAATACAGGGTTGCTGTCGTATAAAATTCAAGAATCTCAGTATTCCAGATCTTGGTAGGTTCTGAAACTAGATATTCAAAACCATTTTCTTTGATTAGGGCTATCACATCTCTAATCTCAGTCGCAGCACTCTCAAAAGCATTACGAACTAACTCATAGCCTTCGTTGATGTTGTTCTCCAATTTTGGCGCCATTGGTGACGAGAAATTAGAGGAGAAGAGAGAAGAAGGTTTGTCGACACAAAGATTTGATCTCGAAAATGTTGAGAGTGTAGTCGACAAAGTTGTGTTGTGACCTATTTATATGTTTTTCAACACAGAAGGTCAAAAGGCGGGGTAATAGATACTCAATGTGTGGACACTGTAGAGATTGTGTCGACACAGACTTCTAATGTATCGATAGAGTCAGACAACACTATGTGTCGATACAGTTTGAGATGTGTCGACACAGACGTCTTAATAGTCGACTCTAATATCTGCGTGTCGACACAGACTTCTGTATGTGTCGACACTACTACCTAAATGATAGAACTTCTATGTGTTGACACCAAACTCTGAGTGTCTACACCACGATCTCACCACTATTTTGTTGTGTCGACACAACTTTTCTTATGTGTTGACACAAACTACTATATGTCGACACAGATTTCTTTTTGTGTCGCCATTAACTACGATATGTCGACATTGAATTACTTAGCCAGATTTACCAAGTTACTCTTGGTTTAACATGCCTAATTAAATTTTGAAATAATTGAATTTAGTTTCCTCTAGTGGTTTAGGCTCTGTTTGGAAGGACTTATTTTCACCGGTCAAGCGGTTACGACAGCATGAACCGGACCTTAATTAAGGTCCGGTTCATGCAGTCGTAACCGCTTGACCGGTGAAAATAAGTCCTTCCAAACAGAGCATTAGTAAACATGTCAGCAATTTGATTATTTGTGGTGAAAAATTCCAAAAAAATATCATCTTTTTCAACATGCTCTCTAATGAAGTGAAATCTAATTTCTATATGCTTTATTCTGCTATGTGATATAGGGTTTTTAGCAATAGAAATAGCACTTGTAGAATCACAAAATAGTGGAGTTATACTTACCTTGAGACCATAGTCTTCAAGTTGATGTCGAATCCATAAAAGCTGAGCACAGTAGCTGCCTGCAACAACATACTCAGACTTTACAGTGGAAATTGCCACACTTGTCTGCTTCTTGCTTCTCCATGACACCAATCTACCACCTAGAAACTGACATGTGCCAGTTGTGCTCTTTCTATCTTCTTTGAAACCTGCAAACTCTGCATCTGAAAAACCAGTCAGTAGAATGAGATTAGGTGTGCCCTTAAAATATCTCAAAATTCTTTTAACTGCAGTATAATGAGATTCTTTAGGGCTTGCTTGGTACCTAGCACAGACACATGTAGCATACATAATGTCTGGTCTACTGACAGTTAAGTATAGAAGGGAGCCAATTATCCCTCTATACAAAGGAATCTAAAGGAATCTAAAGGATCATCCAGCATACCAAATTATTGGTGATCCCAGACATGGTGTGCAAACCATAAGCAAACACATGAACACAATGCTTTACTCAAGTTTCCTATCACAGATGGAACCAAAGAGATTTGAAGAAGCCATACAAGACTCCAACTGGATTGATGCAATGCAGGAGGAGCTAAATCAATTCAGAAGGTGTAAAGTATGGGAGCTGGTTCCAAAACCAAAGGATCATAATATTATTGAGACAAAGTGGATCTACAGGAATAAACTAGATGAAAATGGCATCATAGTGAAGAACAAAGCAAGACTGGTTGCCAAAGGTTATAGACAGGAGGAGGGCATTGACTTTGATCAGACATTTGCCCCAGTGGCAAGGTTGGAAGCAATAAGGCTATTCCTTTCCTTTGCTACTTTCTAAGGTTTCAAAGTATACCAAATGGATGTCAAGTCAGCTTTCCTAAATGGTAATTTGAATGAAGAGGTCTATGTTCAACAACCCTCAGGTTTTGTTGATCCACTTTATCCTGATTATGTTTATAGACATAAGAAAGCCTTATATGGTTTGAAACAAGCCCCTAGGGCTTGGTATGAAACATTGTCTACCTTCCTCATTGAAAATAAATTTTGAAGGGGGAAAATAGACAAGACTCTATTTCTTAGGGAGTCAAAGGGCAAGGTGATCCTAGTACAGATTTATATTGATGACATAATCTTTGGATCTACAGAAACAACCTTTGCGGGAAGTTTGCAAAACTTATGCAAGGGAAGTTTGAGATGAGCAGTGTGGGTGAGCTCAAATTCTTCTTGGGACTCCAAGTAAGACAGACTGATGATGGCTTGTCCATATCATAGTCTAAGTGTACCAAGGAGTTAAGTAAGAAATATGGTATGGAGTCATCCACCACCATGAGAACTCCAATGGGGACAAGTATGCCTTTAGGCAAAGATGATGCAGGAAAACCTGTAGATTAGTCTTTGTATAGAGGGATAATTGGCTCCCTTCTATACTTAACTGCCAGTAGACCAGACATTATGTATGCTACATGTGTCTGTGCTAGGTACCAAGCAAGCCCTAAAGAATCTCATTATACTGTAGTTAAAAGAATTTTGAGATATTTTAAGGGCACACCTAATCTAGGTCTTTGGTACCCTAAGAAATCTATCAACAATTTGAACTTCTTCAATTTCTTCATCATCCAAATTATGTATACATAATTTTAAGGGCATTCTATCAACAATTTGAACTTCTTCATCCTGCTGAACTTCATTATCTTTAATGTCAGCCTATGGACCTTGTACTCCCCCTGGACAGCAACCATCATTTTCCACATCCTGCCTTACAGTTTGGTCTTCATTAATGGTCAGCATGTAAAACGTTTCTTTTAAACCTGTTGAGCTACAAGAATTGCTAGACAACTCACAGTCAATTAGCTCAGATTCATCAAACACTACATGAACAGATTCTTATACAACTTATGTAGTCAAGTTGTATACCCTATATGCCTTACTGTTATTGTTGTACCAAACAAATATCCCATCTTGGGATTTGGCAGAAAACTTAGTTAGGTGAGACTTGCCAGTATTAAGCACATAACACCTGCTACCAAAGATCCTGAAGTAGGATATATTTGGTTTTCTTCCCTTCATAATCTCATAGGGTGTCTTTTTGTGGTTCTTAGTTATAAATGCTCTATTGAGAAAATGACAAGCAGTATTTACTGCCTCAGCCCAGAAATATTTTGGGAGAGAAGTGTCACTTAGTAGAGTTCTACCAGCCTCAATAAGAGTTCTATTCTTTCTTTCAGCAATTCCATTTTGCTGAGGTGTTCTAGGTGAGGAGAATTCCTGATGAATCCCTAGTTCTTCACGGAACCTTGTCATAAAATCAGACTGAAATTCAGTTCCATGGTCACTTCTGATTTTGACCACTGAATTGTTAAGTTCATTCTGAATTTGTTTAACAAAGTTATGAAAGACAGTAGGGGTTTCAGATTTCTGCCTCAAAAAGAAAACCCATGTAAATCTAGAATAGTCATCTACTATCACAAAAGTATAGACTTTCCTACCTACACTATGAACTGACATAGGACCAAATAGATCCATATGCAAGAGGTACAAACACCTCATAGAGTCTTTTGTATCAAGACTATGAAAAGAGGATTTGGTCTGCTTGCCTTTTTGACAAGCTGAGCATATACCCTCTTTTATGCATTTAAACTGAGGATCATTTCTCACTAACTCTAAACTATAGAGTCGGCCTATAGTATTATAGTTCATATGAGCTAGCCTCTTGTGCCATTGGACGCACTGAGATGCTTTCTCATCTGCAACTAAACATACAGGAGAGTTCATGTTATCATAATCCAAATTTAAATAATAAACATTCCCTTTTCTATAACCAGACAAGATCACCTTCTGATCACTTGTCCTTTTGATCTGACACTCATTCTTAATAAATGAAGTGTCATACCCAAGATCACTCAGCTGACTTATGCTTATCAAGTTATGTTTCAAACCTTTTACATAAGCCACTTGAGTGATTGTTATAGAACAAGTAGAAATGTTAGCAAACCCTTTTATGACCCCATTTTCTGATCCACCAAAGATCACTTTGGGTTGACTCTCTATGGGAGTATGGTCGTTTAACATTCTTCTTATTCCAGTCATGTGCCTGGAACATCCACTATCCAAGTACCCTATAGGGGTATGACAACTTGGACCCACCTGCAGCAAATAAAATTAATTTACCTTAGAACCCCAATGTTTATTGAGTTCTAGGTTCAAGTTAGATTGAAACTTGATATTCTTACCAACAGCCTTCCTCACGGGTAAGCTGGCATTCTTCCTGACACTGGTGTAGTGACAGAAATCCATGGCATAATGCCCAATCTTACCACAGCACCAACACTCATATCTATTATACCTCTTTTTAGGTACAATTTCAACAGCATTGTTGTCAGCTGTTCTTAACACTATTGGTACAGTGGTTCTTTACTTGAGTGATGGAGCTACACCCTTGTCATTCAAAATATTAGGCTTACCATAACCATGTATGATATCATGATCATATCTATTAGTTGGCTGCCACACTTTTCTGAAGGAAATGGGGGGTTTGAAGGCTAGAGGCTGTAATGGGGCTTTGCCTTTTCTTTTGGAATTGGCTGCCCTTGCATTTCCCTTAAAGCCCAATCCTCTCTTACCCTTTTTAGGAATAAAGTCATCAATTAAAGGTAAGACTGATTTTGGCTTAGAGAATTTACCCACCAGATCCTTTTCCTTATGAAGTTTGACTTCCAGACTTTTGATTTGATCATTCTTGAATGTAATAGTACCCATCTGAATAACAGTTATGTTTTTCAGTTTGGCTACTTCATTCATCTTTAGATCCAACATTTTCACTGAATCTAATGCAACCAACTTAAGATCAGCAATTTCCTTGGCCTGTGCTTTGTTAAGGATTCTACCTTTCTTAAGTTCTTGCCGCAAATCACCATATTCATCAATAAGTTGATGAACATCTCCTTCAGATTTAGATTCATCCACATCTCTTGATGCAGATGCTTCTGATTCTGAACCAGTATAGTAATCAGAAACTATTGAAGAATTGTTTACCTTACTAGGCCCAGGCTGATCGTGACACTAATCTTCTTCTGTCAAGGCCATAAGCCCTTTACAACATTGTTCTTCAATTCCATTTACTGAGTCCAGCAGTTTCAAGAACTCAGCCTCTTCTGCATCCTCTTCAGTTGCCAACAGTCCTATATATGCTTCAGCTTCAGCTTCAGCCTCAGAATCTGATGATGAAGAATCTGACTAGCTTTTTTGCTTCTTTGCAAAAAATGATTTCTCCTTCTTGCCCTTGTTTTTTAGTTTCTTCTTATCATTAGATTCTTTCCTTTTGTCGGGACAATCAGCTACCACATGTCCAGGACTATTGCAACAATAGCAAACAATCTTAGTTGAAGATAATTTACTAGGTTTAGAGCCATACCTGTCCATCCTAGAGGATTTCTTTTTCTGATAGTAATCATCCTTGGATTGTGAAGAGGATGGCTTGGATCTCCATTGTTTCTTCTTCAAAAACCTTTGAAATTGTTTTGAGAAAGCAACTAAGTCTTCATCAGAATTTGGACTATCTGATGTGTGACTGTCAGAACTTGCTGAAACGACTTATGCAGCTTTTCTAGGAGGAGATGGAGACGTCCTCCTGTCCTTTCTTATGGCTTTAGTCTTGAAAGCCACTGACTTATCTCTGTAATCAACTTTATTACTTTTATCCTCCTCTTTTTTGACCATCAGCTGCATCTCATATGAAAGCAGTTTGCCAAACAATGTTGGAGGTGAGATTTCTGTTAGTCTGGTCACTTTACTAATGACACATATCTTGGTGTCCCAGTCCTTAGTTAATGATGTAACACCCCCTATCCGTCACATAGAATATAGAAGTAGGTCCGACCGGGGCCCGACGCCATATACCACAGAGAGACCGGGTGGTTACTCATGGAAACCATCCAACTCATCATAACGTCCTACACAGAGCATTCTAACGGAAGCTGTTTATAAGTTGAAAAAACGAACCCAGCACTAAAGCATGAATGTCCACTAGAATAGCCAACCAGGAATGAAGTACATACACCAGTACTGGCCTTAAGGCCTTACAAAATAGTTTACTTAATGTTACATGATTTTCAAACCACGGCACGCAGGTCGGTCATACATGAATAAAGCAGTAAACACTCCAAATAGGCCTTCAAGGGCCGGCTTCGCAATTTGGGCTTTGGCCCGCTATTGACCGCTTGGTCCAGTAGCACCTGCAAGCAACATAACCACCGCACGGTGGCAAACAAAAAGGCAACGGTCAGCAATGCTGACCAAATTATAACGATCCCGCCACCAACTCGGGGCGGTGAGGCTCCTTCCCTGCAATTTTATTAGTACAAGCGAGCAATATAATAATATTCATTTCATTACAGGCGTAGGCTCCAACGGCCACACACCCCATGCACTCAGGGCACATTCTCGATGGACCGGTTGATGTTACGTCAGTTAAAGCCATAGACATTCCCGACCCACCACCGCCACTTTGACGGCCAAACATATGAGCAATTTGTCTTTCCGGCATGGGTCACAACAATTTAAGCCATAGACCGCCGAAGACTCTCATCTATGCCGACGGCAAGTGCCACATAACCTTAGGTCTCTTTAACCAGAACGACATAGAAATGGGTACGGTTCCATCTAACCCGTGCTCACGTCGCAATGACAATTTAAGCCATATGCGCAGGTCAAACTTCTCCCGAGTCCCATTTTCGTCACACAATTTCACATAACTCGGTTATGTTCAAGTTGGCTCTCAGGCCTCCATGTTGGCAAGATTACGCATCCGCCCAGTTTTCCGGGTGCAACTTAGGGTTAATCCCTAAGGCTCCCTGCTGCAATCTACCATGTAGAAAACCCGAAAAACAACCAATAGCATGAAGTCTTCTCCGGCATTTATGCAATGCAATATCACCGATCCAGACCAACATGTCCGGGTAGGCTTCACACATCATGCCTATGTCCATTCTCGCTTACAGACTCTAAACAACGGGGACTTCACATATCTACTCGAAGGAACGCCTCCAACTCACCGCAAACTCGCGAGAGCGGGCTTCCTATGCAAAGAAGGAGAGCTACTCATGCTCAAGAAGAGAATCATTACCCTTGCGTTATTCTTTGGCGCCATGGAAAAGTAAGCGGATGAAAAGCACCGCACTCTCTTCGCCTCTGTGGATCCGGAGTCGGCTCGCGATTTGGAGCTTCGAAGCTCCTCCAATGGCCGGATCTAGCTTCTTCTTCCTCCCTTGGCTCTCCTCTCTCTATAAGCTTTTAGAAAGATATCCACTCATGAAAAGTGAGGGTTTCTAAGTCCAATCCTGGGTATATCCCTTCAGGAACAACCCCCAGTCATTGGATCATCACTTAAAGAAACGAACGGCTTTGATTCGGGACTGAAATGCCCAATCTGGACCGCACACGGCCTGGCACACGCCCGTGTCTAGGGCCGTGTGCCTCGTTCGCCGTCAAAATCGGCTCGCCTGGAACAACACACGGGTATCGAACATGTCCGTGTTCGATCTGACACGCCCGTGTTCCACCCGACACGGCCATGTGGTCGGCCGTGTACCCCCATCATTTTTCCCCGAAAACAACCCAAGCACTGCACGGGTTCTAGGACACACCCGTGTCCTTACCCATGTTACCTCAACACGCCTGGGCCCCAGGCCGTGTACATGGTCTCGACACTCGACACTTCGTCGAGCGAAGATCATCGACCTAAAGACACGGCCTTGGACACGCCCGTATCATAGGTCGTGTGCCTTGTCTCGACACAATGTCGAGACCAAAGTGTCGACTTCCCGGGATGAGTGTCGACACGGGTTGACACGCCCTGCGACACGCCCGTGTCGCAGGCCGTGTGCCATGTCTCGACACTTCATCGAACGCAGAGTGCCGACTTCGCGGCTAAGTGTCGACACGGGTCGACACGCCCTGCGACACGCCCATATCGCAGGCCGTGTGCCCAGTCTCGACACAATGTCGAGACCAAAGTGTCGACTTCCCGACTCAGTGTCGACACAAGCTTGACACGCCCTGGGACACGCCCGTATCCCAGGCCATGTGCCTGTAGCCAGAACCCAAAACTGGCCCAAAACGTCCCCCGTCGCTCCTTTGAGTTTCGGGGCGTTACAACTCTCCCCCTCTTAAAAGAATTTCGTCTACGAAATTACATAAAGGAAAGACACGTACAAAACCAAAATTTGTAGCTGAGCGGAACAACTCCGGATACTCGTCAAGCATAATCTGCTCTTGCTCCCAAGAGAGCTCCTCATGACCGCAATTGACCCACCGGACCTTGACCATCCTGATCTCGTTATCGCGTAGCCGCTTGACCTTCGAGTCTTCAATCCGTACGGGCTTAACGTTTGTCGTCAACCCACTATCAACCGGTGCTTGATCGACCGCAATCACTCGTGTAGGCTCTGGCATCGCCTTCTGTAGCACTTAAATATGGGATACATCATGTAGACCACTAAGCTCCACTAAAAGCTTCAATTGCTAGGCCGCTTCGCCAACCCGCTCCAGAACCTCAAACGGCCCAAGGTACCTCGGGCTTAGCTTTTTCAATCACCGCACCCGCGAGAGACCCTTGGACGGCTTGATCTTTAAGTACACATAGTCGCCCACGATGAACTCCACGTTCCTGTGCTTGGCATTATAGTACTTCTCTTACCGGTCTTGAGCGATAAGCAACCTCTCCCGAATGCTTCGCACCAACAAAGTAACATTCTCCCCTTCGAATTGCTTACACAACTTGACTCACCCGTTTCCAGCCAGGGTAACGGCGTGCAACATCTTTTACCACATAAAGATGGTCTTCCCATTGCTTTCCAAAGTCCAAAACACACATGCGGAGCATGTTTTCCATAGTTCTATTGACCATCTCGGTCTGCCCATCCATTTGCGGATGAAAGACTGTGCCGAATTTTAACTTTGTCCCCAACATTTGCTGCACAAGCCTCCTACCATTGGACATGAACCGCCCTTCTCGGTCACTCACGATGCTGCGGGGCACATCGTGAAGCCGTACTATATTATCCACATATAGTTTTGCCAACGTCTCCACCGGATCATCCTTCCTCTGCGGAATGAAATGCGACACCTTCTCTAACTGATCTATGACCACCCAAATGGCGTCGTTCTCCTTTTGCGACCTTGGCAAACCGTGCACAAAGTTCATAGAGCTGTCGTCGAATTTCCAATCCGGAATAGGCAAGGACTTAAGGAATCCTCCCGGCTTTTGGCACTCTGCCTTCACCAAGGCGCAAGTTTGGCACTTCGCTACGCATAGAGCCACAACTTTCTTCAAACCCAGCCACCAAAACAGTTTCTTTACATCACGGTACATCTTCGTGCTCCCCGGGTGAATCGAGTACTTGGTATGGTGTGCCTCGTACAACAATTCCACCCGCAAATTGCCCACCCTTGGGATGCACAGACGACCGTCTTTCCAACGCAATCCGTCCTCCACAACGAATTGGGAATTTGATCCATCCAGAGCTTCTACCACGAACTGCTTCATAAGGACATCCATATCCAAAGCCTGCAGAATCCGATCAGCCAGGTCACATTGGACTTCAGTCCAATTCAGTACTACTTCAGCACTTGATTGCCTATCCACACAAACAATCTCCAATGCCTCCCACTCCCGCACCAACCGCTCATCATGCATCGATAGCCAATTGGCTTGAGCTGGGGCTCGGCGACTCAACACGTCAGCAACCGCATTCCCTTTATCAGGCACGTAGTGGATCTTGAATGTATAGTCTCCCAAGAACTCCATCCATCTACGCTGCCGCAAATTTAGATCCTTCTGACCAATCAGATACTTCACGCTCTTGTGACCGGCATAGATATCCATCTTCACACCGTACAAATAATGCCTCCACAGCTTCAAGTCTAAACTCACGGCTGCTAACATCAAGTCATGGACCGGATAGTTCCTCTCGTGCGCTTTTGGCTGTCTCGAGCCATAAGCTATTACACGGAAGCTATTACACTTCCGTGTTGCAGTAGCACGCAACCCAAACCGCTGCCTGAAGCATCACTATAAATCTCATAGCCTTCAGTACCCACATGGCGAACTCAGCACAGGCGCCGTGGTCAACCGACACTTTAACTCCTCAAAAGCTCGCGCGCACTCCGGCGTCCAAACGAACTTATGCTCCTTCCTCATCAAAGTAGTGAGAGGCAAAGCTATCCGCGAGAAGTTCTCTACGAAGCGCCTATAATAGCTGGCAAGCCCAAGAAAACTCCGGACTTCCGCTACCATAGCAAGCTCAGGCCACTCCCGTATCGCAACGATCTTCGCCGGATCCACAACAATACCCTCTCCACTCACTATATTCCCGAGGAAGGCCACTGAGGATAGCCAAAACTCGCACTTCGAGAACTTGGCATACAACTGATTCCTCCTTAGCGTCTCCAAAACCAAAAGAAGATGCTCGAAGTGATCTTCCTTACTCTGCGAGTACACCAGAATATCGTCGATGAAGACGATCGCAAAATGGTACACGTACTCCCGGAAGGTCCTGTTCATCAAATCCATGAACACTGACGGCGCATTAGTCAGCACAAATGGCATGACCGTAAACTTGTAGCGCCCGTGTCCTGTACTGAACGTTATCTTAGGGATATCACTCTCCCTTATCTAATTTACAGTACGCCGTTGGCCCGACCAACTGATCACAAAGATCATCGATCCTTGGGATTGGGTACTTGTTCTTTTCTGTCAACTTGTTGAGCTCCCGATAATTAATACATAGCCTCAATCTTCTGTCCTTCTTCTAAATAAAGAGGGTCGGTGCGCTCCAAGGCGAAGGACTTGGACGCACATACCCTTGCTCCAACAACTTTTAGAAGTTGCACCTTCAGCTCCGCCATTTCCTTAGGCGCTAGCCGATATGGAGAGTGTGATACAGGCTTTGCACCTAATACTAGCTCAAACATGAAATCTATCTCCAGTCAAGGCGGGGCTCCAAGAAGATCTCTAGGGAACATATCAGGGTACTCCAATACCACTGAAATATTAACCAACGCGGGCTTCAGCTTTGCAACCTCCACTAGTGTACAGAACAGCTCTACACCAGCACGAACCGCCTTCACCACCTGAAGAGCAGACACCAACATCTTGCTCGACCTCTTCGAGCTCGTAAGGGTCATCTCACGACTTGCCCCCAGCTTGACTTCCTTTCTACCGCAATCTATATAGGCATGATGCTCCGAGAGTCAGTCCATGCCAACTATAACGTCCACCAACGGAAGTAATGAAGCTTGCAGATCGTACTCCTGATTCCCAATCCAAAACTAAGCGCAACAAATTCTACCCGCGCACAGTGAGCACCATTGGACTATAACGCATCCAATTTGTCTCTTACCATCGAAGGAGGTACTCTGACGCACAATATAATTCCTAATAAAGGAATGTGAAGCTCCCTAAACGAACGGTGCTCTCGCAGATAAAGTAAAGTCATAACAAGGCTTAACACCGGTAGTTCTAAGCTAACATACACAAGGGCGACAAGTATTTAAGGCAAAACTATATTTAAACCATACCTGCCCTTACGACGGCGTGCTTTCTCTCGGACTTGGGAGGTCCGCTCCAGCATTCTCGGGCAAAGTGCCCCGTTTTTCCACAAGTGTAACATGCGCTCGGGGTTCGACCCGTAGTCACCCCAGAAGCACCAGAAGGAGCTTGACCCGAAGTCCTACGCTTCTTATACCATTTTTGATATCCAGACTTTGAGGTGTTCGGCACTTTGAATGCTGTCTCCTTAGCACTAAAGTCCTTGACTGCTCCTAACATAGCTTTCTTGGCCTTCTGAGCACCTTTCCAACAGTCTCGGGCAAAGTGTCCTTTCTTTCCACAAGTAAAACATGTGTAAGTAGCATTGCTAGTCGATGCAATAGCCCCCTTCTCCAGCATTCCAACAGATGCAACCTTTATGGGGCTTGCATAGTTCGATACCATGGCCGCTGGCATCGGGAGGGTCTTCCTCAAATCTGCCTCTAAAGATCTAGCCGATTCCACCAAGGCTCGGAATCCCAATAACTTTGGTCATAGCAGTAGAACTCGCAACTCGGCGCGCAGGCCATTATAAAACCTATCGACTGTACCTTGCTCATTATCCACCTCAAAGCATGGGTATCGGCTTATCATAAGAAATGCTTGCAAATATTCCTCAACTGTGTGCGCTCCCTGCACTAAATTCATATTCAGCTGCTGCCCCGATGGTCTACCAAAGGTCATCTGCTCCATCATGCCAACCGGCGTTGAAGCCACAACAGGGGCGCAAGGTTGTACATTTCCTCCAAGTTGTGCACCCGTCACAGCGAACACCGCTTCTACGATCCTTCTAACGGTTTCATACGAAGGAGGAGTCTCAAACACCTCACCGGGTGCACTATGCTCCTCAGAAACCGGACATTCTGGCGGTCCAGCACCGCTTCCGGTCACCTATAATGGTACAAAACACCGTTAAGCGACCAAATAAAATTACGAACAACAATTATAGGAACACGCAGGTTCCTCAAACACGTGTATTTTCATTCCTAAGTGGACATTCATGGGTTCTTTTACCGTTATAACGATGACGCACACAATGTGCTCACCACCCATTAAAAAGAATTCGCCCACGAATTCATCTTAAGTCCGACCAAAACCAGTAGTCTGATACCAAATTGTAACACCCCTATCCGTCGCATAACATATAGCAGTAGGTCCGGCCGGGGCCCGACGCCATATACCACAGACAGACCGGGTGGTTACTCATGGAAACCATCCAACTCATCATAACGTCCTACACAGAGCATTCTAGCGGAAGCAGTTTATAAGTTGAAAAAAACGAACCCAGCACTAAAGCATGAATGTCCACTAGAATAGCCAACCAGGAATGAAGTACATACACCAGTACTGGCCTTAAGGCCTTACAAAATGGTTTACTTAATGTTACATGATTTTCAAACCACGGCACGCAGGCCGGTCATACATGAATAAGGCAGTAAACACTCCAAATTGGCCTTCAAGGGCCGGCTTCGCAATTTGGGCTTTTGTCCGCTATTGACCACTTGGTCCAGTAGCACCTGCAAGAAACATAACCACCGCACGGTGGCAAACAAAAAGGCAACGGTCAGCAATGCTGACCAAATTATAACGATCCCGCCCCCAACTCGGGGCGGTGAGGCTCCTTCCCTGCAATTTTATTAGCACAAGCGAGCAATATAATAATATTCATTTCATCACAGACGTAGGCTCCAACGGCCACACACCCCGTGCACTCAGGGCACATTCTCGATGAACCGGTCGATGTCACGTCAGTTAAAGCCATAGACATTCCGGACCCACCACCGCCACTTTGACGACCAAACATATGAGCAATTTGTCTTTCCGGCATGGGTCACGACAATTTAAGCCATAGACCGCCGAAGACTCTCATCTATGTCAACAGCAAGTGCCACGTAACCTTAGGTCTCTTTAACTAGGACGACATAGAAATGGGTACGGTTCCATCTAACCCGTGCTCACGTCGCAACGACAATTTAAGCCATATGCGCAGGTCAAACTTCTCCCGAGTCCCATTTTCGTCACACAATTTCACATAACTCGGTTATGTTCAAGTTGGCTCTCAGGCCTCCATGTTGGCAAGATCACGCATCCGCCCAGTTTTCTAGGTGCACCTTAGGGTTAATCCCTAAGGCTCCCTGTTGCAATCTACCGTGTAGAAAACCCGAAAAACAACCAATAGCACGTAGTCTTCTCTGGCATTTATGCAATGCAACATCATCAATCCAGACCAACATGTCCGGGTAGGCTTCACACATCATGCCTATGTCCGTTCTCGCTTACGGACTCTAAACAACGGGGACTTCACATATCTACCCGAAGGAACGCCTCCAACTCACCGCAAACTCGCGAGAGCGGGCTTCCTATGCAAAGAAGGAGAGCTACTCATGCTCAAGAAGAGAATCGTTACCCTTTCGTTATTCTTTGGCGCCATGGAAAAGTAAGCCGATGAAAAGCACCGCACTCTCTTCGCCTCCGTGGATCCGGAGTCGGCTCGCGATTTGGAGCTTCGAAGCTCCTCCAATGGCCGGATCTAGCTTCTTCTTCTTCCCTTGGCTCTCCTCTCTCTCTAAGCTTTTAGAAAGATATCCACTCATGAAAAGTGAGGGTTTCTAAGTCCAATCCCGGGTATATCCCTTCAGGAACAACCCCCAGTCGTTGGATCATCACTTAAAGAAACGAACGGCTTTGATTCGGGACTGAAATGCCCAATCTGGACCGCACACGGCCTGGCACACTGATGGCGCGGCCCCTCCAACACTTCCTGATGATGACCCGGTTGCCGCGGCGCAACAATTTAAAGATTTGCGACGTCATGACAATGCCACGGACGCTAACAGAAAGCTGCGATACAACCTCCGTCCGCGGCGCGCAAAGCTTGCTTAAAAGTTTTACTTAGTTTTATTTTAATTGCTTTAAACATATGGCTTGTATTAATTTTTATTTTCATGTTGGTGTGCTACTAAACATTTGGTGTGTATTTAACCGCCGGGATGGATGAGATTTCATCTCCATCATGGACGGTTGGATCTCTTTTGTAACTCCTATTTAAAGGAGGCTATTATGATGAGTTAAAGGATGGGAAAAGGAAAACCTAAACCCCCCATTGAGGAATTTCGGCCACCATCTCCATTAGCCCCCCCCCCCCCCCCCCCCCCCCCCCCCCCCCCCCCCCGTGGTGTGAAGCCAAGCCTTGCCTCCTCCATCCCCGTTCGGTGCGACTCCAGCGTGGCTTCTATCGGTGCGACTCCGTGGAAGAAGCAAGCAACCCCATTCGGTGTGAAACCGGTCGAACCGTGGAGAGAGTGATTCTCCCACAAATCTTGTGTGATCATCTTCTTGGTTGGGTAATCTCTTCCCTATCTTTGTGTTTCTTGCTGTGAGATTTTGTGGAGGTTATTCAACCGTCTTTTCTGCGATTTTAAAGTGCTTTCCGCTTGCAAAAAATCTGAATCGAAACGTTGTTATTGACCCTCTTGTTATCCGGATTGGGAAGATCCGTTGGAGAACAAACTAGGCCTAGCCTTGACTTGTTCTCCAAGTTTGGGCACGCTTTGTGCTAACAAGGGAGTTAATCTCAACTTGTTCTTGATCGCTCTTTATCGTTTACCGCCGCTCCTAAATAAATTATTGCTGCGATTGACGGCTTATTTGTGAAAAGAATAGATGCTTGTGTAGGTGCGGTGAGGCGTGTGCTTGTTGGAGAGGTAGGTCCTAAGGACGTGGTATCGAGTCCGGCTAGGAGCGAGTTGTGTGCTTGTTGGAGAGTTAGGTCCTAAGGACGTGGTATCGAGTCCCGCATTTTTGAGAGCCAACCGACCCATTTACGTTCGCTTTTGGTCGGAGCACTCTCTTTATTTTCTATGTTCTGTGATTGGTAAGCTACCGTTAGCGTAAGCACGTCCGTGTCACGTACACCCCTACACCAATTTGGTATCAAAGCAGGTCGTTTCAACTTCTACGTTGCAAACATCCTCATTGCGTTCCTTGTCGGTCCATCTAATCTTAGAAAAAAAAAACAAAAAGTTTTTTTTTGTGGTCTGTCAATAGCTGGCTAAAATCTGTAATTTTCTGCGAAATCTGAAAAACAAATTTTTTAATGATCTACGCCTTACTCCCATCGGGAATATCTAAAAATATTCCATTTCCAGTATAGCTTCAACCCTAGTAAAATTCATCTTGCTCGGGGTCTCCCAAACCTGAATGCGCACTAGGCTAGGAACGGAGTACACAACCCCGTCTACGTCTAGGATGGCTGCGAATGAGCATGGTGATCCCAACACCGAGGCTATAGCAGGTCTTCGTGCCGAAATGGCTGAGCTTAGGAACGTCTTAGCCCAGATCCTACAAAATCAGGAAAGGCCACCCCCACCTCCCGTTAATGTTGGGCAGCCCAACCGGCACCAACCGAACTTTGACTCGGATTCTGAGGGAAACTCTCCCCGTGTGCCCCCTCGAGAACCCCTCCCAGAGCGAGGATTTGATATCACGAGGGCCATCAAGAAAAATGCCCCCACCTATGATGGCATGGGAGATCCCCAGATCTTCCTCCATTGGGCTGTAGACATGGAGTGCTATTTCGAATGGCACAACCTCACGGACCCCCAAAAGGTTCAAGTTGCCAGGATGAAGTTAACGGGACGTGCCAAAACTTATTGGCTGAATGAAGAGCGTAGGCTAGGAGCTGGGCATGGGGTCCCACTCATTGGATGGGTTGTGATGAAGAACCTGCTAACCGATCAGTATGTTCCTGCGTACCATCGGACGCAGATGTTCGATGAGCTTTCCACCCTTCGGCAAGGCTCAATGTCTGTTGCTGAATATATGAGAGAACTTAAGGACCGTATGGTACGATGTGACCTTCGAGAGCTCCCCGAAGTCACTTTATATAGATTTCGAAAGGGACTTCACCCCGACATTCAGCGGAAACTCTTGCGTTACGGTCACACGGACTTGAATACGACTTTCAATGCCGCCTTGGACATTGAAAAGCACCTAGCATCTAAGGCTCACTCCCGTTATTCTAATACGAAGAATAAGTCCACCACAGGAGCACAGCTTCGGACGGTGCTACCTACCGCTTCCTCATCCGTTGGCGTGACCGCCCACCTTCGGACGACTCATGGGTACTCGCGACAGAACTTCAACGATTGGATGTCGAGCTTCTCCGCCGCTTTCTCTCGGCCCACGCATCGGAGATACGAGGTTTTGAGTGGGGGAGGATTGATGGCGCGGCCCCTCCAACACTTCCTGATGATGACCTGGTTGTCGCGGCGCAACAATTTAAAGATTTGCGACGTCATGACAACGCCACGGACGCTAACAGAAAGCTGCGATACAACCTCCGTCCGCGGTGCGCAAAGCTTGCTTAAAAGTTTTACTTAGTTTTATTTTAATTGCTTTAAACATATGGCTTGTATTAATTTTTATTTTCATGTTGGTGTGCTACTAAACATTTGGTGTGTATTTAACCGCCCGGATGGATGAGATTTCATCTCCATCATGGACGGTTGAATCTCTCCATGGTGGCCGAAATTCCTCAAGGGGGGGGGGGGGGGGGGGGGGGGGGGTTTAGGTTTTACTTTTACCATCCTTTAACTCATCATAATAGCCTCTTTAAATAGGAGTTACAACCGTCCATCCCCGTTCGGTGCGACTCCAGCGTGGCTTCTATCGGTGCGACTCCGTGGAAGAAGGAAGCAACCCCATTCGGTGTGAAACCGGTCGAACCGTGGAGAGAGTGATTCTCCCACAAATCTTGTGTGATCATCTTTGTGTTTCTTGCTGTGAGATTTTGTGGAGGTTATTCAACCGTCTTTTCTGCGATTTAAAAGTGCTTTCCGCTTGCAAAAAATCTGAATCGAAACGTTGTTATTGACCCTCTTGTTATCCGGATTGGGAAGATCCGTTGGAGAACAAACTAGGCCTAGCCTTGACTTGTTCTCCAAGTTTGGGCACGCTTTGTGCTAACAAGGGAGTTAATCTCAACTTGTTCTTGATCGCTCTTTATCAATTACCGCCGCTCCTAAATAAATTATTGCTGCGATTGACGGCTTATTTGTGAAAAGAATAGATGCTTGTGTAGGTGCGGTGAGGCGTGTGCTTGTTGGAGAGGTAGGTCCTAAGGACGTGGTATCGAGTCCGGCTAGGAGCGAGTTGTGTGCTTGTTGGAGAGTTAGGTCCTAAGGACGTGGTATCGAGTCCCGTATTTTTGAGAGCCAACCGACCCCTTTACGTTCGCTTTTGGTCGGAGCACTCTCTTTATTTTCTATGTTCTGTTATTGGTAAGCTACTGTTAGCGTAAGCACGTCCGTGTCACGACACCCCTACACCAATTTGGTATCAAAGCAGGTCGTTTCAACTTCTACGTTGCAAACATCCTCATTGCGTTCCTTGTCGGTCCATCTAATCTTAGAAAAAAAAATCAAAAAGTTTTTTTTTGTGGTCTGCCAATAGCGGGCTAAAATCTGTAATTTTCTGCGAAATCTGAAAACCAAATTTTTTAATGATCTACGCCTTACTCCCATCGGGAATATCTAAAAATATTCCATTTCCAGTATAGCTTCAACCCTAGGAAAATTCATCTTGCTCGGGGTCTCCCAAACCTGAATGCGCACTAGGCTAGGAACGGAGTACACAACCCCGTCTACGTCTAGGATGGCTGCGAATGAGCATGGTGATCCCAACACCGAGGCTATAGCGGGTCTTCGTGCCGAAATAGCTGAGCTTAGGAACGTCTTAGCCTAGATCCTACAAAATCAGGAAAGGCCACCCCCACCTCCTGTTAATGTTGGGCAGCCCAACCGGCACCAACCGAACTTTGACTCGGATTATGAGGGAAACTCTCCCCGTGTGCCCCCTCGAGAACCCCTCCCAGAGCGAGGATTTGATATCACGAGGGCCATCAAGATAAATGCCCCCACCTATGATGGCATGGGAGATCCCCAGATCTTCCTCCATTGGGCTATAGACATGGAGTGCTATTTCGATTGGCACAACCTCACGGACCCCCAAAAGGTTCAAGTTGCCACGATGAAGTTAACGGGACGTGCCAAAACTTATTGGCTGAATGAAGAGCGTAGGCTAGGAGCTGGGCATGGGGTCCCACTCATTGGATGGGCTGTGATGAAGAACCTGCTAACCGATCAGTATGTTCCCGCGTACCATCGGACACAGATGTTCGATGAGCATGCCACCCTTCGGCAAGGCTCAATGTCTGTTGCTGAATATATGAGAGAACTTAAGGACCGTATGGTACGATGTGACCTTCGAGAGCTCCCCGAAGTCACTTTATATAGATTTCGAAAGGGACTTCACCCCGACATTCAGCGGAAACTCTTGCGTTACGGTCACACGGACTTGAATACGACTTTCAATGCCGCCTTGGACATTGAAAAGCACCTAGCATCTAAGGCTCACTCCCGTTATTCTAATACGAAGAATAAGTCCACCACAGGAGCACAGCTTCGGACGGTGCTACCTACCGCTTCCTCATTCGTTGGCGTGACCGCCCACCTTCGGACGACTCATGGGCACTCGCGACAGAGCTTCAACGATTGGATGTCGAGCTTCTCCGCCGCTTTCTCTCGGCCCACGCATCGGAGATACGAGGTTTTGAGTGGGGGAGGATTGATGGCGCGGCCCCTCCAACACTTCCTGATGATGACCTGGTTGTCGCGGCGCAACAATTTAAAGATTTGCGACGTCATGACAACGCCACGGACGCTAACGGAAAGCTGCGATACAACCTCCGTCCGCGGTGCGCAAAGTTTGCTTAAAAGTTTTACTTAGTTTTATTTTAATTGCTTTAAACATATGACTTGTATTAATTTTTATTTTCATGTTGGTGTGCTACTAAACATTTGGTGTGTATTTAACCGCCCGGATGGATGAGATTT
Organism: Platanthera guangdongensis; assembly: GCA_039583875.1. Lineage (NCBI taxonomy): Eukaryota > Viridiplantae > Streptophyta > Magnoliopsida > Asparagales > Orchidaceae > Platanthera > Platanthera guangdongensis. The sequence continues at coordinate 46,046,402 of CM077164.1, forward strand.
CATCTCCATCATGGACGGTTGAATCTCTCTATGGTGGCCGAAATTCCTCAAGGGGGGGGGGGGGGGGGTTTAGGTTTTACTTTTACCATCCTTTAACTCATCATAATAGCCTCTTTAAATAGGAGTTACAACCGTCCATCCCCGTTCGGTGCGACTCCAGCGTGGCTTCTATCGGTGCGACTCCGTGGAAGAAGGAAGCAACCCCATTCGGTGTGAAACCGGTCGAACCGTGGAGAGAGTGATTCTCCCACAAATCTTGTGTGATCATCTTCTTGGTTGGGTAATCTCTTCCCTATCTTTGTGTTTCTTGCTGTGAGATTTTGTGGAGGTTATTCAACCGTCTTTTCTGCGATTTAAAAGTGCTTTCCGCTTGCAAAAAATCTGAATCGAAACGTTGTTATTGACCCTCTTGTTATCCGGATTGGGAAGATCCGTTGGAGAACAAACTAGGCCTAGCCTTGACTTGTTCTCCAAGTTTGGGCACGCTTTGTGCTAACAAGGGAGTTAATCTCAACTTGTTCTTGATCGCTCTTTATCGTTTACCGCCGCTCCTAAATAAATTATTGCTGCGATTGACGGCTTATTTGTGAAAAGAATAGATGCTTGTGTAGGTGCGTTGAGGCGTGTGCTTGTTGGAGAGGTAGGTCCTAAGGATGTGGTATCGAGTCCGGCTAGGAGCGAGTTGTGTGCTTGTTGGAGAATTAGGTCCTAAGGACGTGGTATCGAGTCCCGTATTTTTGAGAGCCAACCGACCCCTTTACGTTCGCTTTTGGTCGGAGCACTCTCTTTATTTTCTATGTTCTGTTATTGGTAAGCTACCGTTAGCGTAAGCACGTCCGTGTCACGTACACCCCTACACCAATTTGGTATCAAAGCAGGTCGTTTCAACTTCTACGTTGCAAACATCCTCATTGCGTTCCTTGTCGGTCCATCTAATCTTAGAAAAAAAAATCAAAAAGTTTTTTTTTGTGGTCTGCCAATAGCGGACTAAAATCTGTAATTTTCTGCGAAATCTGAAAACCAAATTTTTTAATGATCTACGCCTTACTCCCATCGGGAATATCTAAAAATATTCCATTTCCAGTATAGCTTCAACCCTAGGAAAATTCATCTTGCTCGGGGTCTCCCAAACCTGAATGCGCACTAGGCTAGGAACGGAGTACACAACCCCGTCTACGTCTAGGATGGCTGCGAATGAGCATGGTGATCCCAACACCGAGGCTAGAGCGGGTCTTCGTGCCGAAATGGCTGAGCTTAGGAACGTCTTAGCCCAGATCCTACAAAATCAGGAAAGGCCACCCCCACCTCTCGTTAATGTTGGGCAGCCCAACCGGCACCAACCGAACTTTGACTCGGATTCTGAGGGAAACTCTCCCCGTGTGCCCCCTCGAGAACCCCTCCCAGAGCGAGGATTTGATATCACGAGGGCCATCAAGATAAATGCCCCCACCTATGATGGCATGGGAGATCCCCAGATCTTCCTCCATTGGGCTATAGACATGGAGTGCTATTTCGAATGACACAACCTCACGGACCCCCAAAAGGTTCAAGTTGCCAGGATGAAGTTAACGGGACGTGCCAAAACTTATTGGCTGAATGAAGAGCGTAGGCTAGGAGCTGGGCATGGGGTCCCACTCATTGGATGGGCTGTGATGAAGAACCTGCTAACCGATCAGTATGTTCCCGCGTACCATCGGACGCAGATGTTCGATGAGCTTGCCACCCTTCGGCAAGGCTCAATGTCTGTTGCTGAATATATGAGAGAACTTAAGGACTGTATGGTACGATGTGACCTTCGAGAGCTCCCCGAAGTCACTTTATCTAGATTTCGAAAGGGACTTCACCCGACATTCAGCGGAAACTCTTGTGTTACGGTCACACGGACTTGAATACGACTTTCAATGCCGCCTTGGACATTGAAAAGCACCTAGCATCTAAGGCTCACTCCCGTTATTCTAATACGAAGAATAAGTCCACCACAGGAGCACAGCTTCGGACGGTGCTACCTACCGCTTCCTCATCCGTTGGCGTGACCGCCCACCTTCGGACGACTCATGGGTACTCGCGACAGAGCTTCAACGATTGGATGTCGAGCTTCTCCGCCGCTTTCTCTCGGCCCACGCATCGGAGATACGAGATTTTGAGTGGGGGAGGATTGATGGCGCGGCCCTTCCAACACTTTCTGATGATGACCTGGTTGTCGCGGCGCAACAATTTAAAGATTTGCGACGTCATGACAACGCCACGGACGCTAACGGAAAGCTGCGATACAACCTCCGTCCGCGGTGCGCAAAGCTTGCTTAAAAGTTTTACTTAGTTTTATTTTAATTGCTTTAAACATATGGCTTGTATTAATTTTTATTTTCATGTTGGTGTGCTACTAAACATTTGGTGTGTATTTAACCGCCCGGATGGATGAGATTTCATCTCCATCATGGACGGTTGGATCTCTTTTGTAACTCCTATTTAAAGAGGCTATTATGATGAGTTAAAGGATGGTAAAAGTAAAACCTAAACCCCCCCTTGAGGAATTTCGGCCACCATGGAGAGATTCCATTAGCCCCCCCCCCCCCCCCCCCCCCCCCCCCCCCCCCCCCCCCCCCCCCCCCCCCCCCCCGTGGTGTGAAGCCAAGCCTTGCCTCCTCCATCCCCGTTCGGTGCGACTCCGGCGTGGCTTATATCGGTGCGACTCCGTGGAAGAAGGAAGCAGCCTCATTCAGTGTGAAACTGGTGGAACCGTGGAGAGAGTGATTCTCCCACAAATCTTGTGTGATCATCTTCTTGGTTGGGTAATCTCTTCCCTATCTTTGTGTTTCTTGCTGTGAGATTTTGTGGAGGTTATTCAACCGTCTTTTCTGCGATTTTAAAGTGCTTTCCGCTTGCAAAAAATCTGAATCGAAACGTTGTTATTGACCCTCTTGTTATCCGGATTGGGAAGATCCGTTGGAGAACAAACTAGGCCTAGCCTTGACTTGTTCTCCAAGTTTGGGCACGCTTTGTGCTAACAAGGGAGTTAATCTCAACTTGTTCTTGGTCGCTCTTTATCGTTTACCGCCGCTCCTAAATAAATTATTGCTGCGATTGACGGCTTATTTGTGAAACTAATAGATGCTTGTGTAGGTGCGGTGAGGCATGTGCTTGTTGGAGAGGTAGGTCCTAAGGACGTGGTATCGAGTCCGGCTAGGAGTGAGTTGTGTGCTTGTTGGAGAGTTAGGTCCTAAGGACGTGGTATCGAGTCCCGTATTTTTGAGAGCCAACCGACCCCTTTATGTTCGCTTTTGGTCGAAGCACTCTCTTTATTTTCTATGTTCTGTGATGGGTAAGCTACCGTTAGCGTAAGCACGTCCGTGTCACGTATACCCCTACACCACACACGCCCATGTCCAGGGCCGTGTGCCTTATTCGCCATCAAAATCGGCTCGCCTGGAACAACACACGGGTATCGAACACGCCCGTGTTCGATCTGACACACCCGTGTTCCACCCGACACGGCCGTGTACCCCCATCATTTTTCCCCGAAAACAACCCGAGCACTGCACGGGTTCTAGGACACGCCCGTGTCCTTGCCCGTGTCACCTCAACACGCCTGGGCCCCAGGCCGTGTACACGGTCTCGAAACTCGACACTTCGTCGAGCGAAGATCGTCGACCTGAAGACACGGCCTTGGACACGCCCGTTTCCTAGGCTGTGTGCCTTGTCTCGACACAATGTCGAGACCAAAGTGTCAACTTCCCGGGACGAGTGTCGACATGGGTTGACATGCCCTGCGACACGCCTGTGTCGCAGGCCGTGTGCCATGTCTCGACACTTCGTCGAACGCAGAGTGCCGACTTCGCGGCTAAGTGTCGACACTGGTCGACACGCCATGCGACACGCCCGTGTCGCAGGCCGTGTGCCCAGTCTTGACACAATGTCGAGACCAAAGTGTCGACTTCCCGGCTCAGTGTCGACACAATCATGACACGCCCTGAGACACGCCCGTGTCCCAGGCCGTGTGCCTGCAGCCAGAACCCAAAACTGGCCCAAAACGTCCCCCGTCGCTCCTTTGAGTTTCGGGGCGTTACAAATGATCTCAGAAACTTATCATTTAACTCATATGTGCTGAATACTTTTCCATATGACATCAGTTCATTAACTATTCTGAAGAACTTCTTGTAACATTTAGTTATGATGTCTGTTTTAGATTGTCTAAAACTTTCATACTCCTGATTTAGCATAGACTTTCTGTCTTCTCTCACCTCTTCTGAACCCTCCATATAGACAATCAGGGTGTCCCACATTTCTTTGGAGGTCTTGCAGTGAATCAAATTTTGGAATGTTGAATCATCTATAACACTGACTATTATATTCTGTGCTCTCTTATCCATAGTAGCCAAGATGATCTCACCCTTTGTCATTTCAGAATACACCTTTGGTGTCCTGAGATTTGCATAAAGAACTGAGACTTTCATTAGGATGAATGACCCTTTTTTGACTGTCATATAGATTCTTGGATCTGAAGCTTCCATAAACAGTCTAACTCTTTCTTCCCATATGCCAAAAATATCTTTCCTGCATATAGGTAACTTCATGGAACCAAACTACTTATGATTCTCAATGGAACCCATTTTGCCTAATAGATTTCTGCCTTGGAGATCTAATCAGACTGTTAAGTCTATTCTTTGAGTAACCTCCCTCTGATACCACTTAAAAGAATTGGTTTCAAGATGTTCTAAACACTTGGGAGGTGGGGGGTGAATAGGTTCAATTCTTTTTCTAACTTAGGTAGATAATTCTATCTAGTTTAGCAATTTATTCAGCAGAAAACACAGCACAACATTCACATACACACAGCATTCCACAGATTGCACACAAGTTTTATAGTGGTTACCCAAATGATGGGTACATCCACTAACCCCCTTCGCCTATCTAGCAGTGTACTAGATTCGGCCTAACTTCCTTCCTTCTTCTCAGATCCGCAGATCTTACAGCTCAGAACCAAGACTAGTTCCTGTAACGCAGAGTGAATCCACACTCCTACAACTCAGGCACAAGCCCTACCTCAGCCTCTTCCACAGACCTACAACTCTGAGTGACACCCCACTCCTATAACTCAGGCAAAAGCCCTATCTCAGCCTCTTTCACAGGCCTACAACTCAGAGAACAGATTCCCCTACCTTAGACACTCAGCCCTACCTCAGCCTTTATAATTTAGGCTTACAACTCAGAGAAGTAAATCTCCTACACACAGATCTATTATAGATCCTACAAAAATTATTGATGAAAAGATATTGATATCTTCAACCAGATGGAGAGAGAATTGGTTGAAGGCTTCTTGATCAGTTCTTGATAGAACTGATTACTTAAAGATCAACATGTCTTAGCTTCTTCAAAGCTTCTTGAATCTGAACAAAGTAGGGTTGATTTTCTTGGTGTTGGAGTTGATCTTCAATCAGCTTCCTTTAGAAATTAATCTGAATTCTTCTTCAGACTTGATCTGAATTCTTCAGGTAGACTGTTCAGGATCTGCCTTCACAGGATGAGAACTTCTCTCCTTCTTGTTTTTCTCTCTCTATAATCTGTTGACTGTTTCTTCTTTCTCTTCTTCTGGATCCTCAATCCTTCAGAGATTATAATTGATTAGCTTTTAGTTCTGTGTTTCACAATTGTTGAGAGAGCATATCTATATATAGGCTCCATCCATGGTTACCGGCTATTCCGGTATCAAACGATCTTCTGACACCTCTGACAGATGTGACAGCAATATCCGTAATGACAGCTGTCAAGTCTCCAGTTGTATTACTTCAACCTTCATTGGACTTTGACTCAGCAGTAGAGAATGTCGAGTGAGTACTTCACATGTGTCGACACACATAGTCCATATGTCGACACAAGTCTTGATGATATCGACATAGCTTCACTTTTCCTTCTCAACACAGCTTCTATGGAATGTGTCGACACAAGTCCTGTGTGTCGACACAAACACTCCTTGTCTTGACAAAGTTGGTGTCGATAGGATTCTGGTGTGTGTCGACACCGTCATTGTCGACAGAATTCTGGAATATGTTGACAGCTTCTCTGTGTGCCGACACAGATCCTGATGATGTCGACACAATCAGGCCCTTAGAGTCGACACAGCGTTGTCGACAGATTTTCTGTGTGTCGACACAAATTCTGGGTGTCGACACAATCTAGCCCTTGGTGTCGACACAGCCATTCCCAAGTGTCGACACTTGGACTTAGAAAATCTTCTTCCATTTACTTAACCTGCACATGATAACTCAACACAACATCAAATACAACTTGATGCACATCATTGAGTTAGGTGAGGCTTCTCCAAATCTGGTACACATTTTCCAATGTACCCAACAAGTATAGATGAGAGACGTCAGAGCCCACTTGGAGTAAAGAGCGGCAAGATGAAGCCAAGTAGCCTTTACCATTTTATCATGATGGATGATAGGGAGGCACTCATCAGAAAGGATGTTAGCCAGCCAATTGCGAGCAAGAGCGTTGCTAGCATCCTAGTCATCAAAGAGATCAGACTCTAGAGGAGGTGGGTCATAGGTGAGATGATGGCGTTTGCATTGTGAGTGAAGTAGAAAGGTGAAGGAAACACTACAATCCGGGTAGTTGGAACCAATAGGTTTGGAAATGGTTCCAAGATTGCCCGACAGAGTAGGAGCAGGAGGGTGGGCCACAGGAGTGGTAATAGTAGTAGAGGTATCGAAGAGAGCCACAAAGAAGAATAAAGCGAGCAAAAAGGAAGCCACGCGAACGTGGAAAAAGAACCCACACGAAAGGAAGAGATCGCAGAGTGAAAGGGAGCCTGCGAAAATAGGTCGCGAGCAGAAAGCGAGAAGCCGTGCGAACATAGTCGAGGTCACGCGAAAGAAAAAGAATGGAGAAAAAAGTGGTCGCGAAGATAGGTCACGAATAGAGAGAGAGCGCAAACAGAGAGGTTGCACACACAGAGGGCAACAACAGGGAAGAGAAGGAAACCATGCAGACAGGGCATAAGAAGAAGGGGACAAACCACGCGGACAGAAGCGCTCACAAAATCAAGCAAAAAAGATCGAGTCCCTCTGATACCATGTGCGAACAGAAAAAGAGAAACCAAAATTTGGACAATAACAGAGTTTTTATTTCCAAAAAATTGTGTGTATTACAAATGTATGACCTCCATTTTATAGAATGGAAGAGAAGAGAGAGATTACAAATAAGCAATGTGAGACTAAAAACATTTACGGTTACTAGCGGCTAGACAAAACCAAACTACACAGGTCATATGGTTAAACGAAAAGGCTAACCGCCCGACCATAATGACAAGTTGCTAGAGTAGAACGCTAGACCGCCCGGCTACCAAGCCGCAGGAGATAAGCCACTAGACAACCCGACTATCAAGCAGCCAGAGTGAAATCTCCAGACCGCCCGGTCTCCAAACCTCCAGATTCAAGTCGTCAGACCGCCCAGTTTCCAAACTGTTAGAGTCAAGTCACCAGACCACCCTATTTCCATACTACAACATGTCCTAAGAAGGCTACCTCCTTCTTCCAAATCAGACACTTGCTTAACTTCGCGTACAGACTATGCTCCCTGAGCTTCTCTAATATCAGTGTCAGGTGCAGAGCATGCTCCTCCTCCATCCTCGAGTGGATGAGGATATCGTCGATGAACATAGTGATGAAGATGTCAAGGTATGGCTCGAAGACCCATTTCATCAGACTCATGAATGCTGATGGGGCATTCGTGAGCCCAATGGGCATCACCGTGAACTTGTACAATACATATCAGCTGCTGAATGTTGTCTTCGTGATATCCTATCCTGAATCTGTAGCTTAAAATATGCCAACCTCAAGTCCAGTTTTTAGAACCAGTAGGCTCCCTTTAGTTGGTCAAACAACTCATCGATCCTTGGCAGTAGGTACGTATTCCGGACCATCAGCTGATTCAGTGCTTCGTAATCGATGCACAGTCTGAGCATCCCGTCCTTCTTCTTCACAAATAACACCGCGGATCCCTAAGGCGAGGAACTCAGTCTGACAAACCCCGCATCAACTAGCTCCTGCAACTAGCTTCTGAACTCCACTAACTCCTTCAGGCCATCCGATAAGGAGCTCTAGACACCGCTTTAGCCACCGACACTAGCTGAATTTGAAAGTCCCTCTCACGATGCGGTGGCAGCCCAGGTAGCTTCTCTAGAAATACGTCAACAAAATCTCGTACCATCGGGATGTTGGAGATAACATTATTTTCTTCGGTCAACTCAAATAACACTGGGTAGACCTCGTCCCCCTGTAGATGGGCCTTGACGGCCTAGATAGGAGAGAGTAAACAATGAGAGACCGGGATAGTACCATTGAAGGTGGCGTAGGAGTCCCCGTATCTCAACACGACCTTCCTCGCCTTGCAATCAATCTGAGCATGGTTCCAAATGAGCCATGTCACTCCTAAAATAATATCAAAGTCTGACAACTCCAGGATCATCATCGGGGCCTCGAATGTTAATACGTCGATGGTCACCTCCATGACACATTTTGTAGTGGATAGAATCTCTGCCCCATTTGGAAGACGCAACCTACTGGTGGTTCCCATGAAGTGTTGGACCTAGTCCAAGTTCTTCACAAAATCTTCTGCGATGAAGTTATGAGACGCCCCCATGTCGAATAAGGTATGGGCAGGCTTTCCACATACCGTTACTATCCCTGTTTATCAAACAACTTTAGGTGGCTAGTCTTATAGTTTTATTTCCTAGTTTCTTCCAGTAGTATATTATTTCTACAGTTCTAGAAAAGAAAAAATTAAGGTACTAGCATACCTGCTATAACCCTGCCCGGGTCCCCTGGCTGAGCAAGATCCAAGGCATACATCTGGTCTCTTGTCCTGCCTACGGTCACCACTTTGGAATCCACGACCTCGACCTCGTCCCCATCCCCGAAACTGCTGACCTGGTGGGGTAGCCTGTAGTGCCGATGGAGGTGCCCCCCCCCCCCTCATGGGGTAGTTCCTCCGAATGTGTCCCGGCTGGTAGCAGTGGCAGCACTCCTATGGGGGAGGTGCCCCATCTCCTGGCCTTGGCATCTCCCATATCTATAATGGTTGAGGAGCCAACACAACCGGCTCCCTAGGCTCCTACCTGTTCTCCTAGTGGGATCGATCCTCCGTCCTTCTCTCACCAATATAACGACCCCTCTGCTGGTCTCTCCTGCCACCCCTGCCCTGGTCCTTTGTAGGTCTTTTCTTACCACACACTGTGAGCAGATTTGCCTCCATCTTCTTGGACATATCCAGTATTTGGGCCAAACTTCCATCAGATACAAAGAGGGGGCCTGCCTCAGGTTATCACGAAGGACTTTGTAGAACCTCTTTGCGTATCACGCGTCGCCCAACAAGTAAGCGTCCGCAAACTAGGCCAGGTGGGTAAACTCGCAATAGTACTCTAGAACTATCTTGCTTCCCTGCCTCAACTGCAGAAACATGTCCTCCAACTTATCTCTCGCAGACTGTGGTACGAAATGCTATAGCAGCGCTACCTTGAACTCATCCCATGAAATGTCTACAGCCTCCAATCTGGCATAAGTGGTGTCTAGCAGCGACTTCCACCGCCTCTTTGCATGTGACTCTAGACATGAGACCACTAGAGGCACAACCATCTCCGTCGGGCACTGAATCCGTGCCAGCATCTCGTACATGATGTCTAGCCACTCCTCTATTCGAATGGCTGACTCCATCCTGAGGTATGATGGAGGGGAGAGCCTTCGGAAGACACTCAGCCAATTTGCCCCAGGAATTGACTGTGTTGTCGGAGCCTACTGTGTTTTAAAAGCATCCAAGATCATCGTTAGTGTCTATCCCATCTCCGATTGTAGGAACGGAGTGGGAGCTGGAGGGGGTGGTAGGACATTTGGATCCTGAGGCATGCCATGGCGAGGGGTTTGGTTCGTCGAGGGCTGCATAAAAAGGGTTCACTTGTAAGATGGTTGGCCTAAATCCAGTTAATAGTTGTCAATTATGTGTGATTCCCTATATGTATACGTCATAGCTTCCGCTGCTTAGTTTGTCCTCAAACTAAACTCACGCGGGGTGTCCCAAGGTTTGTGGACTTCTTCTGTTATGATCGAGGTTTTCCTCTGATACCAGTTTGTAAGACCCTCTTGTTTTCACCATCGGGTCTTATTCCTAGAACCACCGCTTTGCGGTGACACCAACACCCGGGAAGGTCGTCACTAAAAAAACACTGATCATACCAGCCATATCGATCACAGAAGAAAGTAGAAGTATAAATGAACAAATATAAGTCCAAGTCCATAAGATCACATGCAATATAGAATCACACTAGTAAGGTGTCCACATGATAAAATCAGAATAAAAACGTTAGAAACAATAAACGGGCTCCTGCCTAGCACATCACATCCTCACTACATATCACCCGCTGAAGCAATGCTACTATAGGCACTCACTATCCCGGTAAGTGGTACTTATAACATCCCATTTCCTATTAGACCCCTCTACTTAGATTGGGTTAGGACATGTGGTGGGGGCATGGGTTTAGGCTAGGTTTGAACCATGGAGTTAGGGTGTAATCACATGGGACCCACTATAGGGCCCAAGTTAACCCAAGTCAAACTAGCCCAATTTGGAGTCTTAGCTACACATAGGCCCCACCACTACACCCCTAACCCTAATAACAATCTAAGTAAACCATAAGCCATATAATTAAGCCACCTATTGACCCAAGTTGACCCAAGTCAACCCTAACCTTAATTTGGTCAAAACCACACCTAAAGGCCCAATTAGTCCAACTGGGGCACCACCATGGCCCAACCCAAGTTGGAACGTGCCTTTGGGTCCATGACCATCAAGTGGGCTAGCCCACTCATCAAGTTGACCAAGTCAACCCTAGAAGTCAACTTTGTCAGCCTTAGGACTATTTAAAGGATTTGAAGACCAAGCCCATTCCCAAAGGGGCTAAGCCCATAAGTCAAGGCTCATGACCAGCCCAAGTGCACATTTACAGCTCCTACCCCTGGTTTTGGAGAGTAGTGATATGCATGGGGGTAGTTTAGGAATTTGCTAAATGGAGGAGAGAGAAAAGAGAGGAAAATGGGGGTATGAAGGCCATGTGTCTGACACGCCTGTGTCACACAGTACACTCCCATGTGGCACGACGTGTACCTCAGGCAGCACACCACTAACTCAACCCGAATGGAACACGGCCATGGGACACGCCCGTGTCACAGGCCGTGTACCCCAAGACACACCCGTGTCCACCAACACACATCCCTGACTGATGCCGAGAAGGACACGACCCTGTGACACGCCTGTGCCACAGGCCATGTACTCAACTTGACTTGCCGCTCGATGATCGTCGAGCGCAGTTCGTCGACCCGAGTACGACACACCATGGGACACACCCGTGTCCCAGGCCGTGTCGCCCAACCTGAACCCAAATTAGGATTTGGGGTTTTACAACCCTCCCTTCCTTCAAAACATTTCGTCCTGAAATTTCGCTCAGCTGTAGACATCAACATAACCACGCCGTTCCTTAGTAAAATGACCCGGGTTAGAGCTCAGAAGCCGCAGTTTGTCTCACCCCATGACATCGTAAAACAGTCAGTAACATGTCATACATACATATATACACACCATACTCATATCTTCTACCCCAAATATACATACACCAATAGAACCATTCCTTTCGTCCACCTTGCTCAAACGATCACTTTGATAACAACATCTAGTTACATCACAAAAATTAACAGAGTTCACTTATTTCCGCTCATCCGAATCTTTCATAAGTCATTTTATGGCTTCTTATACTCCCAAACTGAACACTTGAGGCTGTTGTACTTTACCGATTGAGCTTTGCGGCTCTTGCAATTCCAGATTATACACTCGAGGTTGCGTCCGGGATGTAGATGACTCGACCACTTCTTTACCCTTTTATTCATAAGATGCACTTGTTCTTTTTTCACTCCTTGGAGGGCCACTCCAGCAATTGTTGGCTAAATGTCCTTTCTTTCCACATTTCAAACATGTACGGGTCTCAACACGTCCTTGTCCATAGGTTTTCCCCGAAGAAACAGTTGAAGGACTTGGTTCAGCAGGCCTGAACCTCTTCTTGTCCTGTCTCCTAAACTCCGACTGTTCCGACAGTGGAACTTTGAATTCCGGCTTTTCTGCTGCCAAGTTATTCTTATCCTGCACTCGTTTCAAAGCTTTATCCAGCGCACGGGCTATATCTACTCACGCTTGGAAGCCTTGGTTCACCGAACTCGGGAGTGCCAACTACAGCTCATCACGCAGTCCCTCATAGAATATATTCGTCTTCCGCGCCTCCTTAACGAAAGTAGACCCCGCATAATGCCCCAGTCTCGTAAACGCATACAGGTACGTATCAACATTATTCTCACCCTGCACTAGACGTTGGAACTCATTCTCCATAGCAATCCGCTGCGACATAGGCAAATACTTGGCCAGAAATAATCTTGAAAATTCTTCTATCGAGATCGCCTCTAATTCTCGACCTGCCAAGTGGTGCAATTCCACTACATCCCACAAAAGCCTTGCATCTTCTTCCAACAGAAAAGTAGCTAAGGTAACTTTCTGCGCCTCTGCAGTCTGGATTGCTGTCAAGATCCTCTTCACTCTTGCGAGCCAATCTTCCGTCTGAATTGGGGAACCCATTCCTCCAAACGTAGGTGGATGAAACTCCATAAACCACTTCAACTGCTCTTCAACTATTTGCTCATCAACCACAGCCTCCGCACGCTCTCACCTTACACTAAGCCGCACTGGCACCCCTGCAGGCCTTTCCTGCCCAGTAGGCTGTGCATGTAACAATGCGAGCACTGTCTCAGTCACTACACGTATGGTCTCCGCCGAGGGAGGTGTAGGCGCCTCAGCTGGTGCCTCACTCTCATCAGAACACTGGGGTTCAGACTTCCCAACACCACTCCTCGTCACCTATCAATATACAAAACACCAGTTACGTTCATTCCATACTGAAAAACATACATTGTCTATACGCTCACGCTCCTCACGTGCATGTAGTACATTTCTAGTGGACATTCTTGAGTTCAATTATGTTATCCCTCCAAAAAGTCTCAAACCCGGGCTCTGATACCACTTTGTAATGCCTTCATTCGTCATATGGAATATAACGGTGGGTCCGGCTGGGGCCCCACGCCATATTTCACAAACAACCGGCAGAATTACGTATGAATATCAAAATCATGTGCGGCTCGTATCCTAACTCAGAGCATTCTAGCTAAAGCATTTTAAGTTGTACGAACCCAATGGAATGAATGTCCACTAATATATACATAAACCATACATTTATATAGATCCAGGAATGTATAAAAATGCACACCTCTCATGGCCTTAAGGCCTTACAAGCTACTCTTTACAAATGTACATCTTCATACATCGGCACGCAGGACGGCCACACATGAAATCCAAGAATTTTTCGCACGGCCTTCAAGGGCCTTTAAGTAGCAAGAGCTTCATTCCGCTCAATTCAATTCAACCCATCAGCACATGTAATTAGACATCCACCCCAAGAGCGGTAAACAAAACAACGGTTAGCATTAGCTGACCAATTATAATGACCCTACCCCTTACCCGGGGCAGTGGTTCCTTCCCTGTACGCACTGCAATCACAACATATAGGCTATATCACAACAGGTGCTCTCACGCACCACATCACAAACGCCGGCCTCCGCCAGATGCTCCGTGCACTCAGGGCACATTCTTGGTGTACCGGATATACCAGACGCCCACCACCAATCAGAGGTTTTTAACTTGTTGGTTAGCAGGCCCTAGTCACCACAAAACGCATGCTGGGGACATCCCCCCATACCACTCAAAGGTACTAACCTCACGGCAACCTTGAGCATTTCCACTTCAGATCGACCCACCATTATGGTGCAGTAAGCTGGGTCTGGCCCGCAGCATCCCATTTGCCATGCTGCCAATCGATCTCCCACAAAATAGGTACAGGTCAACATTTCTCGTTGCTCAATTCGTCAAAAGCGCAGATCTTGATGCGGGTCGGCCTTCCCTTTCCTGCTCCACACACAACTCTTGTAGAGCCGCTTTCCAATCCGTTTTAATGCACACACCCCATACAAGGGCTCATACCAAGCTTCCAAAGATTCACAATTCACAAGCATCCACATAACATATGGAGTCTTCTCCGGTTCACAATATAAACATCACCAATCCAGACTAACCATCCGGATCGCTTCACACAGCATGCTTATATTGTACTACCTATTTCAGACTCTAAATGTGGACTCAACCTGGAATCACTTACGCTTTCCACCTCTTGGTGGAGGATTCCATGCAAATGCATAAAGAAAGGACTTTGCTTGTCCAAGAAGGAGATCGTTACCCTTAACGATCTCTTTGGAGCCATGATCTAGCCTGATGGAAATCACTGCCACGGCTTTGCTTCCACGAATCCATACTCGGCTCATGATTCAGCAAGTTAAAGCTTCTCCGGCAGCCGTCTCCCTTCTTCTTCATCCTTCCTTACTCTCTCTCTCTCTCTCTCTCTCTCCCTAGCTTTAGAAAGAGAATGGCTAAGATTAAATGAGTGTGATCCATCCACTATCAGCCTTATAATATCAGGGAAGGGCCTAGACCCTTGGATCTAAGATGAAGGGAAAGAATGGCCACGATTTGCCAGAAATATCCATTTTTAGGCTGACATGGCCTGTGACACGCCCGTGTCACAGGCCGTGTCCCTTAAGCGGTGCACGAACCGCCTTACCTAGAACAGGACACGGCCATGTGGCATTCCCGTGTTACATGGCTGACACACCTGTGTTACACAGTACACGCCGGTGTGGCACGGCGTGCCCCTCAGAAAGTACACCACTAACTCAACCCGAGCGGGACACGGCCATGTGACACGCCTGTATCCCAGGCCGTGTACCCCAAACACACTCGTGTCCACCAACACACATCCCTAGCTGATCTCGAGATGGACACGACCATGTGACACACCCGTGTCACAGGCCGTGTACTCAACTTTACTTGTCGCTCGATGATTGTCGAGCGCTGTTCGTCGACCCGAGCACGACACGCCCTGGGACACGCCCTTGTCCCAGACCATGTCGCCCAACCTGAGCCCATATTAGGATTTGGGGTGTTACAAGTTTAGCTTCCGCCTTGTTGTCATTTTGAGAGAGAGAGATTTGATATCATGTACAGGGCATACACCCTTTTCTCTTTTCTTGTACTCATTCTGGACTCTATTGTACTTTCATTTTCATTATAGATGATAGTGTTGTGACTTGTGGACTAGTTGTTTTATACACTAATTTATACTTCTATTTCTCAAATGGCTGAGCAGGTTATACGATCATAATAGCCGGCAGGATCCGCGTCTTGCGGTGTCGACTAACCCGTGAGTTAGTGTCACCGTAAGGTGGCGGTTCTGGGAATAAGACCTGGAGCCTCCCTGGTAGGGGGGGGGTCTTAAAACTGGTATCACTTGAACAAACGATCATAAGAGAAGAAGTCCACTACACTGGTCCACCCGGCTCGAGCATTAGTTTGCGGACAAACTATGCAGCGGATGCAATGGTGTGCCCATATGTAAAAAGTCACATAAAATAGTCCACATAAGCAATGAGTTAGGTCAATTCTAATGTAAACCTTACCTTTATGCAGCCTCAACATGTCGTTGTACCGATGAATGTGGTTCTTCCCCCTCCAGCCGCCATTCCTTTTCTGCAGACAGAGATGGGGCAGACCCTGACGACCATTCTTGAGGCCTTCAGAGCCCAGCAGGTCCTGGCATAGCAGCCAAATCCGGGATCGAACTGGCTAAATGCATTCAAGAGTTTGTCCCCGCCTATGTACCATGGGACGGAGAATGCAGTAAAAACCGAGGAATGGATCGAGGCCATATAGGAGATGCTGGCAGACATTAGCTGCCCTGTCATCCAGGCAGTCCATTTGGCATCTTCTGCATTGGATGCCCACGCAAAGAGTTGGTGGAAGTCCATGCTAGACTCCACTTACGCTGATAGGGCACTGTCAGATATTTCTTGGGAG
Source organism: Platanthera guangdongensis (assembly GCA_039583875.1). Taxonomy (NCBI): domain Eukaryota; kingdom Viridiplantae; phylum Streptophyta; class Magnoliopsida; order Asparagales; family Orchidaceae; genus Platanthera; species Platanthera guangdongensis. The sequence goes on from CM077164.1 coordinate 46,062,449, forward strand.
GAGTTCTATGAGGCATTCTAGGAGCACTTTGTGTCCACCATGGAACAGGACGAGCTAGAAGAGAGGTTTTTGAACCTCAAAAAGGGGACCAGGTCAGTGATCGAGTACCAGAGGGAGTTTTCCCATCTGGCCAGGTTTGAGGGGATACATGATTTGGACAATAGAAAGTACTCAAAGAGATTCTACTGAGGCCTTAGAGATGATTTGAGACAGTCCATACAATTCATCTCTCATGGCACTTCAGCTCAGATCATAGAGATGAAGAAGAAGCTGGAGCCAGACCAGCTGATAGTGCAGAGCAGGGGAAAGATACCGCTGGATGGGTCGTCCTTCGGGGAGAATAGTTAGGGCTCATAGAGAGGCAGAGTTATGAGGCACAAGAGGGGTGGGGACGTTATCATCCCAACTACAGGCAGTAGCAGAGGCCTCCTGCAGCACTAGCTCCTACACTACTACAGAACCATGGCCAGATGAGGTAGGATGATCGTGGTCAGCGACTCGTAGTTTGTTTTGGGTGCCACCAGCCGGGCCACATTAGATCTGAGTGCCCTCATCAGTTTCATCCATTTCCTCCTCCACCTCCAGTGGCCCCTCCAGTACAGTAGGGTCGAGGTTGAAGATGAGGTTGAGGTCGAGGCCGAGGTCGAGGACCATTTCGTCGAGGCAAGGACAAGAGCAGATGTACGCATTAGACCTCGCCGAGCCGAAGAATCCTGAGGACGTCATCACAGGGACATAAATTGTATTTTGAAATTAAGATTTTTTTTTTAATATATAGTACTTGACCTTGAAGGGTAACAACCAATTTGATACTCAAATCAACCTCAGGCATAGTCTTTATCAGCGTCAAGCCCACTCATACGTTATTCGATACGGGTGCTTCACACTCATTCGTATCAGAGGCCTTTGTGGAAGTACTGGATGGCGTGGAACGATTCATGGGCTCGATGATGAGGGTACGGCTACCTGATGGATCGGTGCTATTATCATCTGCCAAGTGCAACATGGAGGCAGAAATTGGCGGAAAGACATTTGAAGTGCCTGCACCGATTCTAAGGATGCCTGACTTCGACCTGATCCTGGGCATAACATGGTTGCATTTGAACCATGCCCAGATCGATTACCCATCGAAGAGGATCACATTGAGGCACGGGGACTCCTACGTCATCGTCGAAGGTATTAGACTTGTTTCTATGTACAGGCTGTCAAAGCCCACAAGCAAGGAGAGGAAGTATACATTATCTGCTTTGAGATGGCGGGAGCAGAGCTTCTATTGTTGACATCCCGGTGGTTCAGGATTTCTCTGACGTGTTTCCGGAGATATTGCCAGGATTTCCACCGGCCAGGGACATGGAATTTCGCATTCCGTTGGTGCTAGGAGCGAGGCCCGTATCTCAGGCACCATACAGGATGGCCTCAAAGGAACTAGCGGAGTTTAGGATGCAGCTACAGAAGCTGGTGGAGTCACGATTTGTCTAGCCGAGCTCATCACCATGGGGAGCACCTGTGTTATTTATCAAGAAGAATGATGGCTCACTGCGTCTCTGTATCCACTACCGGGAGTTGAACCGGTTGATGGTCCGAACACATACTCGCTGCCCCGGATCGACGAGCTTTTTGATCAGCTTTAGGGAGGCTTCTGGTTCTCCAAGTTGGATTTGAGATCTGGATACTATCAACTGCGGATCGAGGAGGAGGACATTCTAAAGATGGCTTTCTGTTCGCGCTATGGATTGTACGAGTTCACGGTGATGCCCTTCGGGTTCACGAATGCTCTTTCTGCATTCATGAGTTTGATGAACCGTGTCTTCGAGCCCTACCTGGACAGATTTTTCATAGTCTTCATCGATGATATTCTGATCTACTCCCGGACACAGGAGGACCATACTCAGCATTTGGCAATGGTTTTGGGGAAGCTGAGAGAGCACCAAATGTATGTCAAGTTCTCCAAGTGACAGTTATAGCTGTAAGATGTGGAATTCTTGGGGCATACTATCAGTGGGGCAGGGTTGGCCGTGGACCCAGCCAAGGTACAGGCAGTTAGATATTGGTCGCGACCAAGTTAGCTTCGGACATACGCAATTTTCTGGGACTCGCGGGATATTATCGGAAGTTCATTGAGGGGTTCTCGAGGATAGCACTCCCCCTCACGTCCTTGACGAAGAAGGAGGCAGCTTTTACTTGGACGGAGAAGTGTGAGGCAGCATTTCAAGAGTTAAAGGATAGGCTCACCTCTTCCCCCATCCTTGCACTTCCATCTGGGATGGAAGAATTTCACATTTATACTGACGCCTCATATCAGGGTATGGGTGCGGTCCTGATGCAGCATGGACATGTCATTACTTATGCTTCGAGGCAATTGAAGAAGCACAAACAGAACTACCCTGTACATGATTCAGAGCTCGGGGTGGTGGTATTTGCATTGATGATTTGGAGGCATTACATATATGGGGTTCATTGTGACATCTTCTCAGATCACAAGAACCTCAAGTACGTTGACATGCAGAAAGACCTGAACCAGCGCCAGAGAATATGGCTTGAATTCTTGTGCGACTATGATTATACCATGTATTATCATTCGGGGAAGGCGAATACTGTGGCAGATGTCTTGAGTAGGAGAGCCAGCACCTCAAGACCAGAGCCTCGGTTGATGTCTATGGAGTTCTTACAGATGCTAGAGGATATGCACATTTCTGTCATTTTCGAGTCCGAGCCGGAGATTTATCGGGAGTACTTGAACTCATTGATCCTCGAGTGTGATATACGAGAGCACATCAGGATACAATAGAGGCTAGATGCAGCTTTGGAGCAGGTATTCAGGGCCCTGGAAGGGGGAAAGACAGAGTATTATTCTTTGCGTGATGACCTCGTTAATTTTCGTGGTCGTGTTTATATACCCGCAGGAGGTGATATCCGGGAGGATATACTCAGGGAGGCACACTGTTCTCAGTAATCAGTGCACCCCAGTATAACCAAGATGATAGCGGAACTGCGGAGGAGCATGTATTGGTCGGGAATGAAGAGGGAGATCATCTAATATGTGACATACTGCGAGACATGCCAACAGGTAACGACAGAGTGCAAGATCCTGGGATGGTTACTATAGTCACTGTCGGTGCCTGAGTGGAAGTTTGAAGATATCACTATGGACTTCGTGCATGGATTGCCCCGCTCCCACTCAGGGCAAGATTCTATTTGGGTCATTATCGATAGACTAACCAAGGTGCCCGGTTTATTCCGATTAGGAAGGACAGCTCAGTTACTGCTTTTGTGAGGTTGTTTGTGGAGCAGTTTGTCAGGTACCATGGGGTTCCAGGATGATTGTCTCGGATCGTGGCGGTCGGTTCACTTTTAGGGAGTGGATAGCGGTGCGGTCGTACTTGGGTTATCAGCTTGCTTTCAGCACCGCTTTCCATCCACAGACCGATGGTCAGATTGAGCGGACCATCAGGACTATGGAGGATCTTCTGCGATTGTGTATACTAGGTACGGGGAGGCCCTGGGAGAGACTATTTGTAACGACTCCATCCGTTTATATAGTATATAATAGAAGGTCCAGCCAGGGCCTCACATCATATACCACAAAACAGGTGACAAAGTCACGGAGTGATACCAGAGTTGCGCATCCTAACACATAGCATTCTAACGGAATCTTATAACACGACACTGAACTCCAAACATAAATGTCCACCATATAAAGATCCACATTTATATATCACAGGAATGTTCACCAAATACAAAGTCAGTTGGCCTTATGGCCTTACAAGTCCTTTTACAACAGTGGCTTCCAAATATTGGCGTGCAGGCCAGCCACAAATAAACAAAACACTACAATTTCAAGCTTAGCCTTCAAGGGCTTGCGGCAGCAGAAGCAATAGCAGCAGGGAATTCAGCCTTTATGTGTCCTGCTTGGTTCTCCAGCACCTGCATAGGGACAGCGTACCCAACAGTGACAAACAAGGCAACGGTCAGCATTCAGCTGACCAATTTTATAACGACCCTACCCCTTTCCCGGGGCAGTGGTATTCCTTCCCTGCATGCATAGCATTTCACAGTCAGATATATACATATATATATTTATACATTGTGCTCTCATGCACATACATTCCATCACAATCGTCAGCCACACGGCCCGCCGATCCGTGCACTCAGGGCACATTCTTGGTAAACCGGCAAACCAGGGTCCCACCATCGTATCAGGGCTACAACACAATAGTAAAATTGAGCATTTTGATCCATGGTGTGAAGCAGGAGACTTTAGTCTTAATGACCCAGGATTGGCTCGTAGCCCACCATTGTGAAATGGCGCGCAGGCCTAAGACTCCTGCTATGCGGTCCAACAGACTGCACTTTCAGGTCTTCAAGTCGGACGAACATGACGTAGGTCGGATCAGCCACCCCCGTTGCTCAAGTCACCTTGCCATCACCGAATACCAATGTACTCGCGGCTACATAAAAGACGCGGGTCGGTTTCACCTTACCTGTTTCCTTTAGATGAGCTTATTAGCTCACACATAACCAACCCATTCTCATGGCACTGGCTTCACATTCATCGGTTACCTAGGAACCACGCCTCGCGTTAGCGACAGAACTCAATTTCCATCCCTAGGCTTAACCGTACATCATAACATCCACTTGAGGGTATTTTCCTGGACTGTCAAGCCAGTACTTCATGCTACTCCCCTTCACAGGCACAACCCATCAAGCATGACAATCATCAAGGGTCTTTTCCTGACTTACCATGCCAGTACTTCCTGCTACTACCCTTCACAGGTACTACCCATGAACATCAAGCGTCACAAGGGTATTTTATGGATTTCCACCCCAGTACTTCCTGCTACTGCCCTTCACAGGTACAACCCAACAGCACAGGCCTTATACGGGTATTTTCCTGGACTACCACTCCAGTACTTCCTGCTACTACCCTGCACAGGTACAACCCATCGACTCCTTAAGCTACACGTTTATCACAGAGTCTTCTCTAGTGTGTATATGCAACATCACCAATCCAGACCAAACTGTCCAGATGGGCTTCACACAGCATGCCTATTTCGTACTCCATTTTCATATCTATATTCCAAATGATTCGGGATTCCATGAATCAACCCAAGATACTGCCATAACAAGCCACACTCTGATGGGGAATCATATGCGCATGCCAAAAAGGAAGCCTTCACATGGCTAGGAAGAAACTTCATTACCCTTGAAGATCGCTTCAAAGCGATGGATTCATAGTCGACTGGAAAGCACCGCAGCGGCTTTACCTTCACAACACTGGCCTCGGATTGTGAACAGGAACTCCGCAGCTCCACCGGTGGCTGGCTCCTCTTCCTCCTCCTTCTTCCTCTCTTTCTCTCTCTAGGTTTTATAAAGAAGATGGCCTAAGACAAATAAGAATTTACTTCTCAGTTTTTGGCCTTAAGGAAGTAGTGAGGGCTCTCAGCCATTGGATCCCAACTGAGAAATTAGATGGCCACGATTTTGCCACAAAAGGCTATTTTTTGCCTGACACAGCCTGCGACACGCCCGTGTCACAGGCCGTGTACCTTAAGCGGCACACAACCGACTCATCCAGACTAGTACACGCCCATGTCATGGGCCGCGTCACCTGACACGCCTTCAGACACGCCCGTGTATTTGGTCGTGTACATCAGGCTGCACAAAACCAACTTTAACCCGAACGGGACACGGCCAGTGACACGCCCGTGTCACAGGTCATGTACCCTAAAACGCAAACGTGTCCTACCCGTGTTCACCCGGCCTCAAATGCCCTGGGCACATCCCGCAAAGGACACGGCCTGTGACACGCCCGTGTCCCTGGTCGTGTGCCCATACATGGCAACAGACATGCCCCCAACTCAATTTTGTCGAACTAACTTACACGGCCTCTGACATGCCCGTATCAGATGGCGTGTTCCCACATTTTTCGTCAAAATGGATTTTCGTCGACCTCTCACCGGCTGCTTACCCGAGTAGGACACGCCCTGGGACACGCCCGTGTCCCAGGCCGTATCACCCAACTTTTTCCCAATCCTGGGATTTGGGGTGTTACAACCCTCCCCTCCTTACAATAAATTTCATCCCCGAAATTTGCACACAGGAAGGTAATCAAACACAAGTTGTTTTATTCCAGAATCATTTAATACAACTCGACACACACTGCATAACAGTTACACAAAGAGCTCGGGAAACTCAGCTCGCATGGCTTGCTCTCGCTCCCATGTTAGCTCCTCACGGTCGCAAGTGTCCCATCAGACTTTGACCATCCCGATTATTTTGTTCCGCAACTGTTTATTGACACGATCCTCAATCTGAATGGTCCAAACTTTCGTCATTAGCCCATACTCCACCGGCACACAATCATTCTCGATCACTTGAGTTGAATCTTTAACGGCTTTCCGAAGCACCGAGATGTGAAACACATCACATAATCCACCCAAGTCTGCCGAAAGAGCTCGCCGATATGCAGCTTCCCCAACACGCTCTACCACTTCAAACATACCCAGATATATCGGACTCAACTTTTTTAGTCGCTGAATCCTAGACACACCTTTGAAGGGTTTGATATTCAAGTATACCCAATCGCCCACCGCGAACTCCACATTCTGGTGCTTGGCATTGTAGTATTTTGCTTGACGATCCTGGGCTATCAATTGTCTTTCTTGAATAGTACGTATCATCGAGTTCGCTTCCTCGACTTCGTTACATCTATACACTTTGGATTCGCCTGCTTATGCCCAAGCTAACGACGTACGACACTTTCGACCATACAAAGCTTCAAACGATGCCATACCGATGCTCGCTTGGTAGCTGTTATTGTAGGCAAACTACACCATATAGAGATGATCTTCCCATCTCTTCCCAAAGTCCAGGGCATACATTCAGAGCATATCTTCCATGGTTCTGTTCGTTCTCTCAGTTTGTCCATCTGTGTAGGGATGAAAGGTCATACTGAACATTAACATCGTGCCCAATAGGTAATGGACTAGCCTCCAATCATGCGAAGTAAAGCGCCCATCTCGATCGCTCACAATGCTTCAAGGAACACCATGTAGCCGTGCAATCTGTTCAACATACAGCTTTGCCAAACTTTCCATGGAATCGTCCCGTTTATTCGGAAGGAAGTTTGCCACTTTCGTCAACCGGTCTACAATCACCCAGATTGAATCATTCCCGCATTGCGATCGTGGCAACCAGTGCACAAAATCCATAGAAATATCATCTAAGTTCCATTCTGGAATCGACAATGACTTCAAGAAACCGTCAGGCTTCTGGCATTTCGCCTTCACCAAAGCGCAAGTTTGGCATTTGGCCACATAATGAGTGACATCATGCTTTAGTCCTGGCCACCAGAATAGCTTCTTCATGTCTCTAAACATCTTGGTGCTCCTAGGGTGAATTGAGTACTTCATATAGTGAGCCTCATACATCAACTCTTCCCTCAACTTCCCCAAACTCGAGACGCACAAACGGCCCTCTTTCCGCAAAAGTCCGTCATCCCAGGAGAATTTGCCCTCTGGCCCGTCCTTGGCATAGCGTTGGAGACTTTCATCCAGCTCCGTTGCTTGTCAAATCCTGTCTGCAATGTCACACTGCACCTCCATCCAGTTCACACATGCATCGGCTGTAGAATTCCTGTAAACACAAGAAATCTCTAACGCTTCAAACTCCTGGATTAGACGTTCATCGTGCCTCTGCAACCAACTTGCCTTTGCTGGAGCCCTCCGACTCAAGGCATCAGTTACCACATTTCCCTTCCCGGGAGTATAATGAATCACAAAGGTGTAGTCCCCAAGGAACTCCAGCCACCTTCATTGTCGCATATTCAAGTAGTTCTGTGCCAACAAATACTTTAGGTTCTTATGGTCTGTCTAGATTTCCACTTTCACGTCATACAGATAATGCCGCCATAACTTCAGTGCAAAGATCACCGCCGCCAACTCTAGGTCGTGGACGGGATAATTTCGCTCATGCACCTTCAGTTGGCTAGAGCCATAAGCAATCACTTTCCCATTTTGTAGAAGAACGCAACCTAAGCCGCTTCCTGAAACATCACTTTATATTTTGAATCTGTCAATACCACATGGCGATGTCAACACAGGCGTCGTGGTTAACCGACTCTTCAGCTCTTCAAAAGCTCGTGCACACTCCGACGTCCAAACGAACTTCTGATCCTTTCTTGTCAGTGTGGTTAGAGGCAAAGCGATCCGCTAGACGTTTTCCACAAACCGTCTATAGTAGCCCACCAGTCCAAGGAAGCTCCTGACTTTGGCCACCGAAGACAACACTGGCCACTCCTCTATGGCCCTTATCTTTGCTGGATCCATTGTTATGCCCTCTCTGCTTACCACATGGCCCAGAAAATCCACCGACGATAGCCAAAAATCGCACTTCGAGAACTTGGTATAGAGTTTATTATTCCTCAAAGTATGCAACACCAACCGCAAGTGGTTTTCGTGATCGGCTTCAGATTGCGAGTACACCAGGATATCATCACTGAATACAATCACGAACAAGTCCAGGTACTCTCGGAACGTTCGATGTATCAGGTACATAAACACTGATGGCGGATTACATAGCCCAAACGACATTACCGTGAACTCATAATGTCCGTAACATGTTCCAAATGTGGTCTTAGGAATGTCATCTTCCCGAATCCTCAACTGGTAATAACCAGACTTCAAATCCAACTTGGAGTAGATGGGTGATCCCTCCAGCAGATTGAATAACTCATCAATCCATGGAATCAGATACTTGTTCTTCTTAGTCAGCTTATTCAGTTCACGGTAATCAATACATAACCGCAAACCACCATGCTTCTTTTTCACAAACAGAACAGGCGGGTTCCAAGGTGACATGCTTGGGCATATATAACCCTGCTCCAGCAACTCTTGCAGTTGGATCTTCAACTCCACCATTTCCTTTGGCGCGACGCGATATGGTGAGCGGGACATAGGTTTCGTACCTAGTACCAACTCGATTGTGAAGTCAATCTCTCGCTGGGGTGCTAGCCCAGGGAGATCCTTGGGAAACACATTTGGAAATTCCGATACCACCGGAACATCGCTCACACCGGCCTTTGGCTCAATAGCCCGAATCAGTGTGAAGTAGCACTCCGCGCCCTTCCGAACAGCCTTGACGACTTGGAGTGTTTACATTAACTTCCCGCCCACTCCTCACATACCCGAGAACTTCTTCTCCTGCTCGGTATCCTGGCCCAGTGTGATTTCTTTGGCATTACAATCAATCAAGGCATGCTGCTCCGCGAGACAATCCATACCAAAGATCACGTAGAACTCTGATATCGGCAATACAGATGCAGTCAAACAGAAATTCTGACTTCCTATTTGCACTGCCACATTGCAAGCCTTATCAGCAAGCATCAAACAACCATTCGGTAACACAACCCTGACAGTATCGATGTTCACACGACTAGGTATCCCAAGTCGAGCTACGAAGTCTTTAGATAGAAAAGAATGCGAAGCACCCGTATCACACACAAGCCACATACAAAGCACACAATAAACAAGGCATGCAATAAGCAGAACACTGCAATAACTTAACTCGTACCTGTGACGACATCAGTTTGCTTAATGTCCTCCTGCAGGTCATGGTTATAGGCTCGGGGCTGCGCCTGGGAGGCAGAGGACTCCACCACCGCCTTTCCCTTCTCAGCATACGACGCTCCCGCCTTCTTTTCTCCCATTGGATGTACCACCCGACAATCACGGGCTATATGCCCCGCTCGTCCACGAGTAAAGCACGTACGAGTCTCCGGCCTTGAAGTGGCCCCCGACATTGCTCCCGATGCAACAGTAGAAGGAGCTTGTAGAACCGACTTGGACCTCTTGCCCCATTTCTTCTTATAGTATGATTTCCCAGGTCGGGGCGCCTAAAAATCCGGCTTTGTCACAGCCAAGGCCCGGTTCCCTTGAACCCTCTTCATGTCCTTCTCTAGCGCGTACGTAGTGTCGACCAATGCCTGTAAGCCTTGGTTCACGGAACTAGAGAGCAGGAACTGCAACTCATCCTGCAATCCTTCATAGAACCTGTTCATTTTGTGCTGCTCATCGGCGAAGATTGAACCCGCATACAATCCCAATCTCGTGAACTCATGCAGGTACGTTTCAACACTGCCCTCTCTTTGCGTCAGCCTTTCGAAATCATTTTCCACAGCAATGCGCTATGCCGCCGGTAGGTGCTTTGCCAGGAAGAGTCGGGAGAATTGCTCAATCAACACTTATGTTAACGGCCTCCCCGCTAAGTGGTGTAGTTCCATCTCGTCCCACCATAAACGCGCCTCTCCTTCTAGTAATAAGGTAGCTAAGGTGACTTTCTGATCGTCCTCTGTCCTAATCATCGTCATTATCTGCTTGACGCGCGACAACTAGTCCTTAGCCTACGTAGGAGATCCCACTCTTGAAAATGTAGGCGGATTGAAGCTCATTAACTGATTCAACTGCTTCTCAACTGCTCGAGGATCCATAGCCACAACAGGTTCTAGCCTCACCGTAACCAGTTCTGGCCTCACTTTCGGCTGCGCCTACCCAATCGGCTGTGCTTGAATGTGGCAAACAACGCCTCAGCAACTAATCACACAATTTCCGCAGAAGGCGGAGGTGTGGGCACCTCAGCTGGTGCCATACGTTCATTAGAACACTGGGGCTCTGATTGCCCAGCACAACTCCGTGTCACCTATAGGTGAACAAGACAAACACATTAGTGACCTCACACAAGCAATATCAAGAAGATAGGAACGTGCATGTTCCTCAAACACATGTATTTGCATTCCTAAAGTGGACATTCACGAGTTCATTAGTGTTAACATAGTTCGCACTAACACGTGCTCGCCACCCCACAAAAGAATTCGATAATGAATTCGAAAGGGAAAGACCGAGACAGCTGATACCAAAAATGTAACGACTCCATCCATTTATATAGTATATAATAGAAGGTCTGGCCGGGGCCCCACATCATATACCACAAAACAGGCGGCAAAGTCACGGAGTGATACCAGAGTTGCCCGTCCTATCACATAGCATTCTAATGGAAGCTTATAACACGACACTGAACTCCAAACATGAATGTCCACCATTTAAATATCCACATTTATATATCACAGGAATGTTCACCAAATACAAAGTCAGTTGGCATTATGGCCATACAAGTCCTTTTACAATAGTGGCTTCCAAATATTGGCGCGCAGGCCAGCCACATATAAACAAAACACAGCAATTTCATGCTTAGCATTCAAGGGCTAGGGCAGCAGCAGGGACTTCAGCATTTATGTGTCCCGCCTGGTTCTCCAACACCTACATAGGGACAGCTCACCCAACGGTGGCAAATAAGGCAATGGTCAGCATTCAGCTGACTAATTTTATAACGACCCTACCCCTTTCCCGAGACAGTGGTATTCATTCCATGCAAGCATAGCATTTCATAGGCAGATATATATATATATATATTCGTACATTGTGCTCTCATACACATACATTCCATCACAACCGTCAGTCACGCGGCCTGATGATCCGTGCACTCAGGACACATTCTTGGTATACTAGCAAACCAGGGTCCCGCCACCGTATCAGGGATACAACCCAATGGCAAAATTGAGCATTTTGCTCCATGGCGTGCAGCCAAAGACTTTAGTCTTAATGACCCGTGATTGGCCTGTAGCCCCCCATTGTGTCATGACGCATAGGCCTAAGGCTCTTGCTATGCGCTCCAACCGACCGCACTTTCAGGTCTTCAAGTCGGACGGACATAACGCAGGTCGGATCAGCAACCTCCCATTGCTCAAGTCACCTTTCCATCACCGAATACCAATGTACTCACGGCTACATATAAGGCGCGGGTCGGTTTCACCTTACCTGTTTCCTTTAGATGAGCTTATCAGCTCACACATAACTAGCCCATTCTCACGGCCCTGGCTTCACATTCATCGGTTACCTAGGAGCCAAGCATTGTGTTAGCGACAGAACTCAATTTCCATCCCTAGGCTTAACCATACATCATAACATCCACTTGAGGGTATTTTCCTTGACAGCCAAGCCAGTACTTCCGGCTACTCCCCTTCACAGGCACAACCCATCAAGCATCACAAGCATCATGGGTCTTTTCCTGGCTTACCACGCCAGTACTTCCTGCTACTACCATTCACAGGTACTACCCATGAACATCAAGCATCAAAAGGGTATTTCCTGAATTTCCATGCCAGTACTTCCTGCTACTGCCCTTCACAGGTACAACCCAACAGCACAAGCCTTATACAGGTATTTTCCTGGACTACCACTCCAGTACTTCCTGCTACTACCCTTCACAGGTACAACCGGTCGACTCCTTAAACTACACGTTTATCACGGAGTCTTCTCCGGTGCGTATATGCAACATCACCAATCCAGACCAACCTGTCCAGATGGGCTTCACACAGCATGCTTATTCCATACTCTATTTCTAGATCTATATGTCGAATGATTGGGAATTCCATGAATCAACCAAAAAGACTCCCATAACAAGCCACCCTCTGGTGGGGGAATTATATGAACATGCCAAAACGGAAGCTTTCACATGGCTAGGAAGAAAGGTCGTTCCCTTGAAGATCGCTTCGGAGCCATGGATTCCTAGTCGGCTGGAAAGCACCGCAGCGGCTTTGCCTTCACAATGCTACCCTCGGATTGTGAACAGGAACTTTGCAGCTCCACCGGTGGTCGGCTCCTCTTCCTCCTCCTCCTCCTTCTTCCTCTCTTTCTCTCTCTAGGTTTTAGAAAGAAGATGGCCTAACACAAATGAGAATTTCCTTCTCTGTTTTCGGCCTTAAGGAAACACGGAGGGCTCTTAGCCATTGGATCCCAGCTTAGAAATTGGACGGCCATGATTTTGCCACAAAAGGCTATTTTTTGCCTGACACGGCCTGTGACATGCTCATGTCACAGGCCCTGTACCTTAAGCGACACAAAACCGACTCATCCAGACCAGTACACGCCTTCAGACACGCCCGTGTCTGTGGCCGTGTACATCGGGCTGTACAAAACCAACTTCAACCCGAACGGGACACGGCAAGTGATACACCCATGTCACAGGTCGTGTACCCTAAAATACGACCGTGTCCTACCCATGTTCACCAGGACTCAAATTCCCTGGGCACATCCCACAAAGGACATAGCCTGTGACACGCCCGTGTCCCAGACTGTGTGCCCTTACACGGCAGCAGACACGCCCCCAGCTCAATTTCATCGAACTAACTTACACGGCCTCTAACACGCCCGTGTTAGATGGCGTGTTCCAACATTTTTCGTCGAAATAGATTTTCGTCGACCTCTCGTCGGCTGCTTACCCGAGAAGGACACGCCCTGGGACACGCCCGTGTCCCAGGCCGTGTCACCCAACGTTTTCCCAATCCTGGTATTTGGGGTGTTACACTGTTGTCATTAGTTGAGTTCTCCTACAACAACAGTCACCAGGCGAGCATTGGGATGATACCTTATGATGCTCTATAAGGGAGGAAGTGTTGTACACCGCTATCTTGGTTTCAGGATGAGGACCCCAGGACACTTGGATCAGAATACATAGAGGATATGGATGCTCAGATACGACTGATCAGGGACGAGATGTTGGAGGCTTAGAGTAGGCAGGCTAAGTACTACGATGCGCGACATCAGAAGTTGGAGTTCCAGGTGGGGGACAGAGTGTTCTTGAAGATACATCCGGTGCATGGTGTTTTTCGGGTGCGGAGGCACAAGAAGCTCAACCCTCGATATATGGGGCCATATTTGATCCAGGAACGGATCGGTCCCTTCGCTTACAGGCTGGAGCTGCCGCCAGAGTTAGGGGCCTTGCACGACATCTTTCATGTCTCCTCGCTACAAAGAGCTATCCTTCGGCCAAAGCAGCATATTACCACTACAGCATGCCCATTAGCACCTGACAGATCAGTTCGTTCAGTGCCACTCCGGATCGATGATATAGGGGTCCGAGTGTTGCCGAAGAAGAAGGTCTCCTTGGTGAAGGTGTTGTGGTCCAACCATGGACGGGAGGAGCACAACTGGGAGCCGAGGGATTTGATGCTAGAGAGGCACCTGGAGCTTTTTAACTCAGGTAATATTTTAATTTTATTTAAAGTTCTTAAATTCTTATATTTAGAAATCCCGTAGACCCGAACTTAAATTTCGGGGACGAAATTGCTTTTTTGTTTATTGGGATTTGTAACATCTCATTTCCTATTAGACCCCTCTACTTAGATTGGGTTAGGACATGTGGTGGGGGCATGGGTTTAGGCTAGGTTTGAACCATGGAGTTAGGGTGTAATCACATGGGACCCACTATAGGGCCCAAGTTAACCCAAGTCAAACTAGCCCAAATTGGGGTCTTAACTACACATAGGCCCCACCATTACACCCATAACCCTAATAACAATCTAAGTAAACCATAATCCATATCATTAAGTCACCTATTGACCCAAGTTAACCCAAGTCAACCCTAACCTTAATTTGTTCAAACCCACACCTAAAAGCTCAATTAGTCCACGTGGGGCACCACCATGACCGAACTCAAATTGGGAGGTTCTTTAGGTCCATGATCATCAAGTGGGGCCAGCGCACTCATCAAGTTGACCAAGTCAACCCTAGAAGTCAACTTGGTCAACCTTAGGCCTATTTAAAGGATTTGAAGAACAAGCCCATTCCCATAGGGGCTAAGCCCATAAGTCAAGGCCCATGACTAGCCCAAGTGCACATTTACAGCTCTTATCCCCTAGTTTTGGAGGCTAGTGACATGCATGGGAGTTGTTTAGGAATTTGCTAAATAGAGGAGAGAGAAAAGAGAGAAAAATGGGCTATGAAGGCCATGTGTCCCTCCTCTCTTCCCAAGCCTTCCTCTAAGCTCACACATCATTTCCCAGCCATTTTTAGCAAGCTCCATGACACATGGCAGCCATGGTGAAGTATCCTATGCTAGGCCAAATTTACACATGCTCAAAACACCACAACCAACCTTCTTCACCCCCATTTTACTTCACCATCAGCTTCAGAAGGTCGATATGAGCGAAAATCGAGTCCTGCATTGAGGCAAACCGTGGAGAATCGGAGCTTGGAGAAAGCTCGACGGAGATATCATCGGTCCTGGCACACCACCACCACACGCGTCGCCAAGTCCGGATACAGGTCTGTTTCACCTCCCCTCAACCCATGCTAGTTTCCTAGATCTACTAGGAGAGATATCGGGCTCAAATGAGCCCGATCCCATGAGAGTAAATCAAGAAAAATCCATGAAATTTGAGGTGTTCGGGTTCGCTGGAAACCGCCGCCGCAGGCGGCCAAGTCGCCGCCAATCGATGGCCACCACCTCAATGGAGGTGGTTGTGGTGGCCGACTAGGGAGGTGGCTGGATGGCCGGGAAACACCAAGAGAAGCTGCTACAGGCGGGATGCATCTGGAGCGTTGGCTGGTTGGAGAAGATGTATGGATGTCGTCTAGTTTGATCACGTTAAACTATAGACATTATATCATTTTCATTTAATTTTTGTTACATTTTATACAAAACATTGCATGTTAAATATAGGCCCCTTAGAGACCATTTCAGAACTGGTCACCAACATAATAATTATAGATCTATGTCTTAACTTTTTTTTGACACACTAAAAATGTAATATGGAGCAGAAGGGCTCCTTGTAGGGCCATTCTACCAAGACTGGTTCTAGGCTATGGCAGATATTTAAATGAGTTCCCAGGCCAAACCATAAGTCCTCATGACCTGATATTTTGGTCATGCATGTGAGTATGTC
The DNA here is from genome assembly GCA_039583875.1 of Platanthera guangdongensis. Taxonomy (NCBI): domain Eukaryota; kingdom Viridiplantae; phylum Streptophyta; class Magnoliopsida; order Asparagales; family Orchidaceae; genus Platanthera; species Platanthera guangdongensis. The sequence goes on from CM077164.1 coordinate 46,078,227, forward strand.
ATACATAGTTACTGACCAAAATGGGAAGTTTTGGAAAGCATATTTCCATAGTGTTTGGTGAAATATAATTTATTAAATTAATTGAATATTTGGAGATCTACAACTCCAAATGCACCCAAATTTAGGTAACATGTCCATTGGTTCATTAGATGACCATGGTAAAAATTACGGGATATTTTGACTTTTGCATGTTTGGGAAATCCCACATGCATGAGATAGGTATGTTGAAATTAGGGGTGCCTATAGTAAAAATAGAAAAATGGGAATTTAGCCCATTTGGACAATTGAATGTCCATGAAACTTTGGACATAGACGTATAGGGATGGAATATACCTCCCATTGGAAGTTTGGGATTTTTGGAATAAAAAATCCAATTAATTGGAATTTTTGGAAACTATGCCTAGATAAGAAATAAATTGGAATCTAGGGCACATGAATTTATTAAATTTTGAAATTTTGTCACAGGCTTTATTAGCACATTGATCACCTCTGCAAAAATTTAGGGGACTGTTAGGTGAAGTTAGCTTGGATTTTAAGTAAAATTTACCATTTTGCGCATTGTGGAAATTAATTAAAAATAATGGAATTTTTTGCTTAAATATTATTGAAAAATTTACAGTAGCTTATTTATAAGATTAAAAACCTGTCAAATTATTTGAGAATTTTTGGATGTCACAATATGCCGAAAACCGTAATAATGGCATTTTGGTAATATTGTTCATATGGATATATGTTAGGACAAATCACTGTTTTGGATTTTGAAATTCTATATTTTGCTTTATTATATCAATATGGATACTCAGTAATTTTCTTAGAAGTTTTGGTTGTGTACTTGATGTACTTTATTTGGAAAGTGGTCAAGTTGGGATTTTAATATTAAATGGGAATGAAATAGAAATTTGCATGGGAAAATTATGAAACGTGATAGCCAGTGATATTGAACCTCATGGAACACCTAGTAATATCCTTAGGTAGGTTTAACCATTACATATAGTACATCGTGTGCAAGGTGACCTAGGTTACTTAATTAAAAGAATTAATTTTGGCCCTTAATCCCTTAGAAAAATTATGAAACCTAGGATGGTCATTATTATACGTCATAGCAAACTATGAGAAATAATTAGGGGCAGTTGGACTAAGAGTTTGGAAGACACGTCATACGGGTCAATATAAGGTCATGGGTGCGCTTAGTAAAAATAACATATAATACTAGGACCCTCACGGGATAAGGTTGTCAGTTGAAATGGAATCTGTGTTGGGAAGATGAACCCTAATTGGTGTCCAATAGGTCACCATAGTAACCATGAGAGTTGGTATGGATAGTGTGTAGACATTAATAAAAGTAAATATCCTTGAGAAATGGAGTTTTGAGCTTCAGCCTATCTTAGTTCCTGGTGCCCCCGAGAGCCCTTCACCGGGCATGCCCCGGGCAGCTCTGGGATTAACCCTAAACTGCTAGGTATAACAAACATTAGACAAGAGTATTCTAATAGGCTAAGGAATTGATGTACATTCTCACCCATGAAGTGTTGTGAAATTGTTTAGTTGTCTACCTAAATCACTTAGATGGGGGTGAATAGGTGAGTAGTGCTTCTTTTTGCAGAATAAAAAATTAGTGATTTATTCACAAAAATCTACCAAGCATTCACAGATGACAAGAGATTTATAGTGGTTCCCCAACCTTGGGTACATCCCCTTTCCACTCACCGATCTAGAAAAGCACTAGACTCGGCTACTCCACTATCTCGGATTGAAAAACAATCCCACGCCTCAGAACAAAGTTCCTACAACTCGATCCACAACACGGATCTACACTCGGAGGATGAAAACTTCCTACAACTCCTAGACAAAAGCTCCTACACTCGGAGAGGAATCTCCTACAAGAATAAATTGAGAAAAAGAAATAAAAACAATAATATTTCTCAGATCTTGAAAATCTCGGCCAAGGTCTTCTTCCTTTGAACTTGCGGCTTTATCAGAAAACTTGAAGAAGAGGCTCAGCAAGATCTAGATCTGAAATTTCTTTGACTCTGTGGAAACCACCCGTCACCACACATCTTCCCAAAACCCCGAGGTTGTAGGAAGGGGGGACGGGGGTACATAAACACCAAGGACTACCCGCTGCAGGTGATGTGGGACTAATCCATCCACGGGATGGCGGGGATATTCCGCCACACGGGGGCCCACCGGGGTCAACACCCAGACTTGGAACGTGATGGGAAAGCCCAAATATGCGGTCCCACACACACCCAATCCCACTGGACCTTGGTTCTCAACACACCCCCGCAGCGGGCTGGCTCTGATACCATGTGGAAACCACCCGTCACCACACATCTTCCCAAAACCCCGAGGTATTAGGAAGGGGGGACGGGGGTACATAAACACTAAGGACCACCCGCTGCAGGCGATATGGGACTAATCCATCCACGGGATGGCGGGGATATTCCGCCACACGGGGGCCCACCGGGGTCAACACCCAGACCTGGAATGCATTGGGGAAGCCCAAATATGCGGTCCCACACACACCCAATCTCGCTGGACCTTGGTTCTCAACACACCCCCGCAACGAGATGGCTTTGATACCATGTGGAACCAAGTTCCCCCCTGGTCCCCCCTTCCTACTACCTCAGGGTTTTGGGAAGATGTGTGGTGACGGGTGGTTTCCATAGACTCACACGATCCGAGAGATGATGAGGAGTTGAAGAACAATCTCGATTTGTAAGTCTACTTGATCTGAATCTTCTTGAATGCAAGCCCTATGCGATTTGTACGATGATGGTCGGTGGCGGCTTTCGTTTTTTGAAAGAGAAAATTCTGATTCAGATTTCCTAGAATAATCTTTTCAGCACTTGTTAGGGTTAGTCAATTTGACAAGACCTTATATAAGATCCCCCTAACGGTCATAATTAGCATTAATGACATACACATGAACCAATCATGTTAAGACATTTGAAAATCCCGTTGGTTCTGGACTTAGTGAAAATCCTGGAAAAATGACTGAATTACTCGAGTGGAAGGTAAGCTACTCGAGTACTACTATGAGTTCTCGAGTGGAATAAATTAGACAACTCGAGATGAATTCCTTGAGAAAGTTCAGAACATAACTTAAAATCACTCGAGTGGAATAAGATTTACTCGAGTGCTAGAAAGTTTACACGAGACGTGGAGATGAACTACTCGAGTGCTAGAAGTATTACTCGAGAGGTAGAAGGATTACCTGAGAAAAAGACTTAGTGAATTTTTCTGGGAAATGAAATCTGGTTACACGAGTACTGGATTTAGATTACTCGAAAAGCAGATTGACTACTCGAGTATCAGAATATTACTACTCGAGTATAAGACTTGGAAAAAATCTGAGAGTTAAAATCTGGTCACTCAAGTACTGGAGCTGGACTACTTGAGAAGTAGAAAGACTACTCGAGTACATGAACAACTACTCGAGTGGGGTAAATACCTCACAAGAATCTTTCTTCTGTCACTCGAGACAATGTATTCATCTACTCGAGTGGTTAACTTAACTACTCGAGTAAAGTACTTAGAATATTTTCTGAGAGGAAAAACCGGTTAACTCGAAAATAGGAGAAAGTCTACTCGAGTAATGGACTTGGACACTCAAGAGCTCTATTCAAACTACTCGAGAACCATTTCCCTTACTGGAGTTCAGGCAGACTTACTCAAGTATTTAATAAGTGTTCAACTCGAGTACTTAAGCTTCTAGTCGAGTGAAATACTTAGAATATTTTCCTTCTTGAGAATTTTCCTTTCTTCAATAAAATCAGCAACACTTCTTTCTCCAATCAATCCTAGTGCTTGAAAAATGAAGTGTATCCCAATAAAGAGGTCACACATGAGTCAACACCATGGATCACACAATAAGGGATTACATTGTATCGTCCTATGTTTTGTGACCCATTGTAGACTGACATTGGTCTACACTTGGCAATTTAGTCCTGCAAACACATAACTCAAACAATACATCAAATACAACTTAATTCATCTTAGTTCAAGGGTGACTTCACCAAATCTGGGTTATTGTGGATACAATACTCAACAATCTCCCCCTATTTGTAGAAGTCAGAACCCTCTACACTAAGGTGAATTATATAGACAAATAAAGAGCTAGAATTGCAAGATAGAAATCAAAGTAATAAGCACACAGATTATAAGCAAAGAGTAGATGATCAAAATTAAATATTATATATTTAGAATTGTCCAAAAATATCATTTCTACATAATTCTCATCCACACTCTTGTAACTTCCTTCAATCTAAACTTGATGTTGTTGTTTATCCTTCTTCTCTTGTTGTCTCCTCTGATAATTGTAAGGTTTTGGATAATACTTGGGAGGCTTTGGAGGAGCAGCATGGTTGTTTCTTCTATGTTCTCTATCATGCAGTTTTCTCTTGGTCATAGACTTCTCATACAAGTCCCATTCTTGGGGGCTGTAATGATCATGTCTATTTTTATCGAAGTCATAGACTAACTTTAGAGTATCCAGAATAAGTGTCTTTGAAGTAGGAGACAAAATTTCTGCAAATTCTGGAGCTTTCCTTTTCTCTGAATCTAGAATTAGAATGGACCTACTCACAGAGGCTCCATCACCATATCTTCTCTTCTTTGGAATGTGCATTTCAGGAGGAGCTTGAAGAAATATGTCTGCTGGATCAGCCTCCCAAACCTGAGCATAAGATTCTGGAGGAGGGGCTTCAAAGCCTTCAAGTCTTGGAGAGAAGGAAGGTTGAGGAACTGGAGCTGGGGCTAGGGGATTCAAATGATGAGGAATGACATTTAGATCAGCTTGAAAATCAGGGAGTATCTGGTTATGCATCCATACAGTTGTATCATAAGTATAGAATTTTACACTTTAGATCTGACTCAGCACATCATCATGAATTTATTTTAGCTTAGCTTTCCAGAGTGTTTTCTTATTAGCATCTGATTTCTCTAAATATTCTTTGACTAAATTATCCCCCTTTCTGACTTCTACAGTCAGAGTATTGATGTCATCTTCTTTGAAGGTCCCTACCTCTTCACAGATTTTGAATGTGTGAGCTTGAGCATTCTTTTCTAACTAAATCTGATTATTGGCAACAGTAATAGCTTGGTCCATAATATGACCAACACTGGTGATTGTGTGGTCTAGAGCTTTTCCACCTATCTGGAATAGATGTCTTAATTCATCAGTATTGTGTTGAATCTCAGCAAATCCTCGGCTCATCTCTCTCTCAAGAGTAGTAACTTTGTCTTGAATAACTTTGAGAGAGTTATCAAAGTACTTTCTTTGTTCAAGTAGCAGCTGTTCAATCTTACCTATAATATCATTTGTAGTAGGAGGAGGAGTAGCAGTAGAAGGAACTAGAGGAGGAGGAACAGTCCATGGAATAACTTCTTCAATGGTGACTGAGATCTTAGATCTGGTAGTATGAATCAAAGCATCACCTTCTTCATCAATGACGGTGGGAAGAGGGAAATCCAAGCTCTTCAAAGGAGTTTCAACTAGTTCTGGGTACTGTTTTCGCTTATTAGGAATATATATAGTCTCAACCTCCTCTTATTCTGTAGCAAGAGAGTTGTGAACAGGGTATTTAGGAGATGGAGCAGGAGATCTTGTAGATGGAGTATGAGTGGGTGAAGGTACTGGAGTTGGTTGCTTCGATGGCTCAGTAGGTTGTTCTAATTGGAGGGGAGGAAGAGGTTCATTAGTACTTAACTCTTCAATCATTTGATTTATGACTTCTTCTGCAAATAGAATGGTGCCTTGAATCTTAGCATCTGATGGTGTTTCTTCATGAGTGAATGGAGGGAGAGAAACAGTAGCTGGAGGAGAAGGAATCCTGTCTTCTGGAACAAAAGGAGCAGGCTCCCCCTCAGCAGCTGCACCAGATGTGCTGGCTATATGAGGTGGAGAGGGAGATGGGGTCCTGTCCTCTGCAGCAGGAAGATCATAGGCTCTAGCAGACTGGGCAGGATTCAACAATTTTAAATCTCATCTCTGAATGGAAGAAATTGATACCTTCTTCATGTGGTGTAGTATTGTACCTTTGGAGAAATTGAAGACTTCATGATTGATCTCATGCAACATCAAATAGATAATCCTGGCATAGTTTGGAGCCTTGATGCACTCCCTGATCTAGTCAAGAATCAACATACTAAACTAATACTTCTTCCTGCAGATAATTGTTGTTATGATGACAAACTTGTTGAGAGAAATGTCTCTGATCGAACTGGCCTTGCACAGGAGGATTTTTCCAATAATGTCGACTAGAAATTTGCTCTCTGTATTGATCTCTGATCGTCGAATGGTGAGTACTTTTGGTGAGAGACCAAAGAACATACAGGCTCTGTCAGAATCTTCACGACCGAGAAGTTCTTCTTCATCAATGACTGGTAGCCGAAGAAGGTTGGAAACAGTGGTTTTGTTGAGCTTTATCTTGATACCCTTCAATGTGGACTTAAGAACTTTCCCATTTCTTCTTACCTTAATGTTATTGAAGAATTCTTCAACCTCTAGAAATAGAATCTTGCACGGTTGCTGAAGAACGAATGTCAACCCGGCGGTGTCGAGGAGAAGAAGTAGATTCCTGAAATCGTCGGACAATTCGGCAATCCCGGCGGTGATGAGTTCAGAATTGATTCCAATCTTTGACGGTGGTGCCATTATCCAGAAAGTTGATAGAAATTTGGTGAGGGGAAGAGGACGGCGCGGGCTCTGCAACAGTTAGCGAAAGACGAATAGTCTGTCGTCTTACTGGAGTGAAAGGGTTTTGAATCGTGTAGAAAAATGAAATCCGGACTTTTTCTGTTTATATAACCCTAATTTATCGATAATTAAGAAGTAAATTAAGCTAACATACCTTTGAAAGTGGCGGTAAAAGCCTCGGGTTGCGAATAAAGAAATTTGAATCGAATTTGAAAATTGACTTCCTGATACTCGAGTGGTTCGACAGTACTGGAGTGAAATAAAGATAGTACTGGAGTGAAATAAAGATGGTACTCGAGTGAAATAAAGATGATACTCGAGTGAAATAAGTAATTTACTCAAGGGACGTCTTCTTGCTTCTCGAGAAAAACTGAGTACTCGAGTAGTGTTACTCAAGTGACTAGAGGAGTACTCGAGTAGGCTGAAGTAGTACTCGAGTAGTCTGAAGTAGTACTCGAGTGGTCTTTGTTTGACTCCAGTCATAAGGTCTGAACTTTGAAAAATTTAACCTTTTGATAGATTTCTGGATCTCTGAGCTTTGTTATGAGTCCACCTTCTCTAATCTTCTTTGTTGAGCATTCCAAGTTCTATTTTGAAGAATGTGAACTTGGTCTCGTCCAACAGTTTCATAAATATGTCTACAATCTACCTGTCTGTTGGGACATACTGTAGATTAATGTCCCCATGCTCCACATGCTCCCGGATGAAGTGGTACAGCAGCTCTGTGTTCTTTGTCCGGCTGTGAGAGATTGGGTTGTTGGCTATTGCAATCGTGCTGGAGGAGTCGCAAAATAAAGGGATGTCTTGGACTTTGAGATTGTAATTTTCCTGTTGATTCTTTATCCATAGCAATTGTGCACAACAACTGCCTGCAGAGATATACTCTGACTCAGCCGTTGAAATTACAACACAGATCTGCTTCTTACTACTCCAGGAAATGATCCTTCTTCCAAGGAATTGGCAAGTCCCGGAAGTGCTCTTCCTGTCGTCTTTTCTACCTGCAAAATCTGTATCTGAAAAAACAATTAGCTCGTTATCATTACTTCTTGGGTACCATAAGCCAAGATTTGGTGTACCTTTAAGGTATCTCAAAATCCGCTTTGCAGTAGCGTAGTGAGATTCCTTAGAGTTCAATTGAAATCTAGCAAATACACATGTTGTGAACATTATGTCTGGTCTACTAGCAGTAAGGTAGGGCAAGAATCCAATTATGCTTTTGTACTTGGTTTCATCAAAAGGTTTTCATTTATCATCCTTGTCCAGAGACACAGTTGAACCCATTGGAGTCCTCATAGAGGTTGCGTTCTCCATTCCGAATTTCTTAATTAGCTCCTTGGTGAACTTAGTCTGCGAGATGAAAATTCCATCTTCAGATTGTTTCACCTGAAGCCCTAAGAAATACTTCAGCTCGCCCACACTGCTCATTTCAAACTTCCCTTGCATAGGTTTTGAGAACTTCTTGCAGAGGTTGTCGTCTATAGAGCCAAAAATAATGTCGTCGACATAGATTTGCACTAACAGAATCTTGCATTTTATTTTCCTAAGAAATAATGTCTTATCTATCTTCCCCCTTGTGAACTTGTTCTCAAGAAGAAAGGTAGACAACGTCTCATACCAAGCTCGAGGAGCTTGTTTCAAGCTATATAAAGCTTTAGATAATAGATAAACATAATCAGGAAAGTTTGAGTCAACGAAACCTGGAGCTTATTCCACATACACCTCTTCCTTTATGTCACCATTAAGGAAGGCAGACTTCACGTCCATCTGATAGACAGTGAAGCCCTTAAGAGCAGCATATGCTAGGAATATCCTGATTGCCTCCAGTCTTGCCACTAGAGCGTACGTCTTGTCAAATTCAATTCTTTCTTCTTGACGATATCCTTTGGCAACGAGTCTAGCCTTGCTCCTTATGATTATTCCATCCTCATCCATCGTATTCCTGTAGACCCACTTTGTCCTAATGACATTCTTACCTTTGGGTCTTGAAACAAGTTTCCATACTTGACAGCGCTTGAACTGATTTAGTTCTTCTTCCATCGACGTTATCCAAGATGCGTCTGAGTTTGCTTCCTCAAACTTTTTTGGTTCAACCTATGAGAGAAAACTCAAATATAAAGTTTCGTTAGTTGTGCCTCTACGAGTTTTGACACCATCTCGGGGATTGATAAGTAGCTATTTATAGTACTTTTTATATAGTTTTATTAAATAAAAAGTTATGTTTTATCTTGTTTTTATTAATTTATTGAATTAATCTCTTTGTTTTCTCATTTCAGGTTTATTTGGGCTACTAATAACAAATTGGAGCATGCTAGGCTAATCAGAAGATCAGACAGAGCAATCCTGGGAAAATGAACTTTTCACGGCCATGTCACGGGGGTGACCTACAGGTCATGGGTGTGATACGTGTCTGTGACCGATAGAGGAGCTCCAGAGAACAGATCACGATAGTTTAAAGCTACACGCCCAGGGCACGGGCGTGACCTATTGGTCACGGGCGTGACCTATTGGTCACGGGCGTGACAAAGGCATGCCCACCAGGCGTGACATAGATCTGCTCAAAATTGTAGAACACAAACCGAAGATTGTCGAACGCACATCGAAAATCGTCGAATGCACATCGAAGATCGTCGAACGTAAATCGAAGATCGGCGAACGAAGATCGTCGAACAGCCAAGTACACGCCACGCCCTTGGTCACGGGCGTGACCCTAGGCGTGACACCAATGGGCTCAAATCGTTGAACGAAGATCGTCGAACGCAGATCGTCGAACGAAGAACGTCGAACAGAGAATTACACGCCTGTATTGGTCACGGGCGTGGCCAGGGCATGTCAAGTGCGTTTCCAGCATTAAATCAAGCCGTTCCTGCCGTTGCTTCCAGATTGTCGTTTCAGCATGACACGCCGCTGGTCATGGGCATGCCCAGGGTGCGTGACCCCTCCATCAACAGGGATTTAATCCCATCATTTTCAACTTCCCGCAGTTTCCAAAAACAGAAGTGACATGCCCTAGGTCACCGGCATGACCTTGGGGCGTGACCAGCCATTTAACTGATTTTGGCGGTTTCTCCTCCAACGTTCCCGAGCTTTCAAGACGGCGGTTCCGAGGCTGACACGCCCTAGGTCATGGGCGTGACCCAGGGCGTGACCTTGCAGAAAGTTTTCCTATAAATTGTAGATGAGTTCAGAAGCATAGGGAGGAGACTAGGAGCCAATGTTAGGAATATTATGTAGTTTAGTTTACTGTTTTAGCTTTTATTTCTTGTAATACTTTAGTTTTACCTCGCAATTTCAATTCAAGCACTTTTGTTTTCCATCATGTCTCCCTAGTTAATTTTAGTAGCACTTGATTTTGACAAGTTTTAGAATAAAATAATCTCCTTTTGTCAAACTCTTTATTTATCGCTTACGATTTATCTTTGATTTATATTGTGTCGAATTCATATTTCGCGGATATACTCTTCGATTTTAGATCCGTATCTTAAATGACCGAGAGGTTGCGGATACGAGTAGATCACTCAAAGATAAAAGGAGTTGCATGCACTCCTCGAGAGAGGACGACATAAATCTTCCGGATTGGGGTCAAATCCAATAGAGGGGTTCACCGCCTAAAGCAAGCTTAGGGGTTTTGACTGGCCGAGAGGTCTTAATCGATCAACCTAAGGTTAGTCAAAAGCATGAGCTCGAGAGAGACGCTTTTGTACTTAAGGAACCTCCACGGTCGAAGTTGTTAATTTAGAGCTTGGTTTTCATAAAGAGTTTGTTTTAATTCAAGGCGAGTTCAGATCAAGTGCTAGTTTTCATTTTAGTTCCTTGCATTTTGTTTAATTTAATCCCCTTTTAAATTTAGATAGAATAATATTAATTTGCGTGAGTAGGAGTACTCAACAGACCCCGAGTCTAATACGACATTTCCTATACTTTATTTCGATAGGTACGCTTGCCTATTTGAGAATATAGTTTGGATATACTTTTTAAAACTATAAAATTCCTCATCAAGTTTTTGGCGCAGTTGCCGGAGACCATTTTTGTTGATATTTTGAAAGCACGATTTGTATTAATTTTATCATTCTCATTGTCTACCCCTATTCACTTTTTCATTTTCTTTTTCGAATTCCGTTCTATTAAGTAACGGTTGTTTTATTTTCTTTCTTTTTATAAAGAAAATGTTATCACAATTGTCCGCCAAAATTGCCGAGCTTCAAAATCAACTAGATATTTTGAAAGCCGCAAGAGAGTGGCAAATTTCTTGTTCTTATTGTGGTGCCCCTCATCGGAGTGAGGAATGTTATTATTTTTATCATCAAAATTATTCTTATAATTTTGATGATAATTCTGAAAATCATTCTTCCTACTTTAATCAGCACCCTTTATCTAATTTCCATGAAAATCACTTTTCCAATAATTTTTCCAATTTTAATTTTTCAAATTTTCATGAAAATACTTTTTCAAGCTTCACTGCGAATAATTTTTCTGATTTTTGTAATTTTCCCTCTTTCTCGGATGTTGATTTCCGGCATGATCACCCGGAAAGATTCCCGAGTAATGATGATTTTTATTTAGATCCGAATTTTTGTTCTTCTTTTTCTGCACCGCAAGGTATCTCTCCTAATTTTGGGGATTCTTCTACATTTCCGTTTGATTCTTCTCGCCAAAATTTGGATGAGCCTTTTATTACTTTTAGTGATTTTTCCTCTTCTTTGGATAATGTCACTAATGCGGAACATGAATCTTCATGTCCCCCCGTAGTTGCTTATACCGAAGAAGAAGAAAAACTTTTATTCCAAGAACTTGTTAGGTGTATGGATGCATTGGGAGCAGAAGAAGAATATGTTTCTCCTCCCACTACTCCCAATTTTCCTCCTATTAATGAATCTCCATGCACAATTTATGACTTTTAAGGAGCGAAAATTTATGAACCTGATGCGTCCAATGATTTGATTTTAATTCATTCTACTGAGAATACATTAATTTTAGAAATTAAACAACCAAAGCTTGATCAATTTATTTCACACGACCCTCCTCCATGTGAAATTGTCTCTAACACGTTTATTTTTGATTTTTCTTATTCTAATGATTTTCATGTAGAAGATGGGCCGTTTCAATCAAATGTTGTCCCCGACCCTTTTGCTGCTCATCTAGAAAGATTCAAATCACCTCAGGTATGCATAGGTGATTTGAATCTACATTTTCAAGTCAACTGCAAGAAGGAAAATCAAGAAACAAGCGGAGGAGTAGTCGGGCAAGCGACTTTGGCATCTTCGCCAAAGCGCGAATTAAGGGAGTTGCTCGTTCATTTCAATTTTTATTTTCCTTTCTCCTAACCCGAACCGTCTAGCTTAAAGACGGGAAAAAGAAAAGCGTTCTTGGGAGACACCCCTTGCTTATCTATTAGTTTTATGAATTTTATTTTTCACAAATTGTTTTCTTTCTCCCCTCCTACTTGACGTATAAACATTGGGGACAATGTTTATTTTTAAGTATAGGGGTGGATTCTTATTTTCTGTGAAAAAAAATTTCATTAAAATTTTAAAAAAAACAAATGAAAAAATCTTTAAAATTTTTTAAAAAAATTTTCTCTTTTTATTATAAAAGAAATACACAAAAAATTATAGAAAAAAAGAGAAAATATATAAAAAAAATATAATACACCCCTACTTAATTTTTGTGATTTTTAGAAATTTAATTTGAGTTTATTTATAAGAATTTTTATAATTTTTGATTTTCTAAACTTTTATTTCATCAAAGTTAGTTAAAATTAACTTTTAGGTGATTTTATTTTAAGGAATGAATTTATGAAGTAAATTTGTTTAGAGAAATCTATATAGCCCTTTTTCTCTTTTATTGTAATTAGTTTCAATTTCATAATGCTTAGTTTAACAATTTTTAGATTCCAATTATCTCCACTTTGAATTTTAAGATTCTTAGGAAATTTTAATTTACTATAGTTGCTCTCTTTTAATTTTAATTTAATCTAAATATTATTTAGCCTTCCCTTATTTTAATTCTTCTTGTTAGATCATATGTCACAGGGATAAGAGGATAAAATTCATTATCCCCTGGTACACATGCATTTTTTTCTTTTTGGTTAGATCATATGTCATGGGAATCAAGTATTCCTTGGTATATATGCAACCCCCCCCCCCCCCAAAAAAAAGTAAGAGGATAAAATTCATTACTCCTAAGCAATTTTGTTTGAAGAGAAAAAAAAAGAAAAAAAACATAAAAAAAGAAAAAATTGTGCGAGGTGAGAGGATAAAATTCATCACCCCCAATCTAAGATCTCTTCAATTTTCCTTTTTCCAAACCAAAAACCCAATATAATTGCTTTAGTTTTAAATTAAAATTGTAAGAGAGCATAAGTAGTACTTTGAATTTTCCTCGAAATCTCTTTTTAGTGAAAAGTGTTTATAATTTTTAATCTAACTTTATTTACTAACTACTTAATTTTGAGATCTAATTATTTTATTAGAGAAAATTGGCTAAATATCTATCTTTTCTCATTTTTTTTTTCATATTTTAGGGCTTAAAATTTTGAATCCCTTAAGTTAATTTTTAACTTTCTTTTGATTTAATAAATTTTTAGATTAAATTAAAAATTATATTAATTTCTTATAAGTACTCTCATAGTTTTGCTCTGAAATAGCAAAAGATTAAGTATGAGGGTATTTGATAAGTAGCTATTTATACTACTTTTTATATAGTTTTTATTCAATAAAAAGTTATGTTTATCTTGTTTTTATTAATTTATTGAATTAATCTCTTTGTTTTCTCATTTCAGGTTTATTTGGGCGGCTAATAACAAATTGGAGCATGCTAGGCTAATCAGAAAAATCAGACAGAGCAATCCTGGGAAAATGAACTTTTCACGGCCATGTCACGGGCGTGACCTACAGGTCATGGGCGTGATACGTGCCTGTGACCTATAACGGAGCTCCAAAGAACAGATCACGGTAGTTTAAAGCTACACGCCCAGGGCACGGGCATGACCTATTGGTCACGGGCGTGACAAAGGCATGACCACCAGGCGTGACATAGATCTACTCAAAATCGTCGAACGTAAATCGAAGATCGTCGAACGCACATCGAAAATCATCGAACGCACATCGAAGATCGTCGAACGCAAATCAAAGATCGGCGAACGAAGATCGTCGAATAGCCAAGTACAAGCCACGCCCTTGGTCATGGGCGTGACCCTAGGCGTGACACCAATGGGCTTAGATCGTTGAACGAAGATCGTCGAACGCAGATCGTCGAATGAAGAACGACGAACGAAGAACGTCGAACAGAGAATTACATGCCCGTGACCAATCGGTCACGGGCGTGGCCAGAGCGTGTCAAGTGCATTTCCAGCATTAAATTAAGTCGTTCCTGTTGTTGCTTCCAGATTGTCGTTTCAGCCTGACACGCCCCTGGTCACGGGCGTGCCCAGGCGGCGTGACCCCTCCATCAACAGGGATTTACTCCTGCCATTTTCAGCTTCCCGCGGTTTCCAGAAATAGAAGTGACATGCCCTAGGTCACGGGCGTGACCTTGGGGCGTGACCGACCATTTAACAGATTTTGGAGGTTTCTCCTCCAACGTTCTCGAGCTTTAAAGACGGCGATTCCGAGGCTGACACGCCCTAGGTCATGGGCGTGATCCAGGGCGTGACCTTGCAGAAATTTTTCCTATAAATTACAGCTGAGTTCAGAAGCATAGGGAGGAGACTAGGAGCCAATTTTAGGAATATTATGTAGTTTAGTTTACTATTTTAGCTTTTCTTTCTTGTAATAGTTTAGTTTTACCTTGCAATTTCAATTCAAGCACTTTTGTTTTCCATCATGTCTCCCTAGTTAATTTTAGTAGCACTTGATTTTGACAAGTTTTAGAATAAAATAATCTCCTTTTGTCAAACTCTTTATTTATCGCTTACGATTTATCTTTGATTTATATTGTGTTGAATTCATATTTCACGGAAATGCTCTTCGATTTTAGATCCGTATCTTAAATGACCGAGAGGTTGCGGATACGAGTAGATCACTCAAAGATAAAAGGAGTTGCATGCACTACTCGAGAGAGGACGACATAAATCTTCTGGATTGGAGTCAAATCCAATAGAGGGGTTCACCACCTAAAGCAAGCTTAGGGGTTTCGACTGGCCGAGAGGTCTTAAATGATCAACCTAGGGTTAGTCAAAAGCATGAGCTCGAGAGAGACATTTTGTACTTAAGGAACCTCCACAGTCGAAGTTGTTAATTTAGAGCTTGGTTTTCATAAAGAGTTTGTTTTAATTAAAGGCGAGTTCAGATCAAGTGCTAGTTTTCAGTTTAGTTTCTTGCATTTTGTTTAATTTAATCACCTTTTAAATTTAGATAAAATAATATTAATTTGCGTGAGTAGGTGTACTCAACAGACCCCGAGTCTAATACGACATTTCCTATAATATATTTCGATAGGTACGCTTGCATATTTGAGAATATAGTTTGGATATACTTTTTAAAACTATAAAATTCTTCATCAGGGATCTCCTATAATTTGGTCCATTCGGTGATCCTTCAGATGTCTGAGCTCTAGAGTCCTTGTATCTGGAGCTTCTTCTTCAATCACCGAAGTGGCTTCATCAACTTGGAAGATTTCTTCATCTTGATCATAAACCTCTCCAATCAAGGTTGGAGTGGTGAACTTGATGAACTTCTCACCATATTCTTCAGTCGGCTCTCCCAATTTTAATTCTTTTAACTTTGTACTTGCATCTTCAATGAACACACTAGAGGAGTTGCTTTGCAGCAAGCTCGTCTCATCAAACAGAACATGTATGGATTCTTCTACGACCAGAGTTTTTCTATTAAATATCATGTATGTCTTACTATGGCTACTATACCCTACAAAAATATCTTCAAAGCATTTTTCGCAAAATTTGGTAGTGTGGTACTTACCATTGTTAAGAATAAAGCATTTACAGCCAAAAATTCTAAAATACGAGATAGTCAGTTTCTTGCCCTTTAGAAGTTCGTAAGGTGTCATATTATGGTTCTTATTTATGAGTGCTCAATTTTGTACGTGGCATGTAATGTTGACGGCTTCAACCCAAAAGTATTCCGGAAGTAAGGCATCACTCAACATGGTCCTACAGGCCTCTATGAGTGTTCTGTTCCTTCTCTTAGCTACTCTGTTCTGTTGAGGAGTACAAGGAGAGGAAAACTCATGAAAGATACCAAAGCTTTCACAAAATTTTGTCATGGCCCCAGACTTGAACTCTGTTCCATTGTCACTTCTGATTTTGACAACGGAACAGTTGTATTCATTCTGGACCTGCCTGACAAAGATGTCAAATTTATGTCATCCACACAAAGCGCGAGTAATCATCCACAATAACCAATGTATAATCCTTACCTCCCAAATTTCTAACTTGCAGTAGACCGAACAAGTCTATATGAAGTAGATGTAAACATCTATTAAAATCTTTGCCAATAATGCTTTTAAAGGTAGCCCTTGTTTGCTTGCCTTTTACACATGCATGACAAGGTCTATCTTTGACATACTTGACATTTGGGGCATCACGTACTAAATTCAGTGAAAATATTTATTGATAGTTTTGAAATTAATAAGTGCTAGTCCCTTGTGTCATTGGTCACCAAGAGACGTACTATCTTTAGCCATAAAACACACTGGTGTAGAAGAGTATATACAAATAAAATTCAAACAAAATATATTTCTGCTTTGAGTACCTGATAGAATCATTTCCATATTGTCAACCGATTTTATCAAGCACTTGTCAGCATGAAATTCAACAATATATCCTTTATCGCAGAGTTGGCTTATGTTTATGAGATTGTGTTCCAATCCTTCAACATAAGCCACATCTGAGAAGGATACTTTACCATTAGAGATCATACCATAGACTATAGTAATTCCTCGGTCTGAACCTCTAAAGATGACCTTTGGCCCATTCAAGACTGGAGAATAGTTCTGAAGAAGGTTTCTTGTCTCGGTCGTTTGCCGAGAGCATCCACTGTCCAATACCAGATCGTAGTTTTGTTGGCCTTTGGACATACCTGCAATTACAGATCAATTTGCCTTAGGAACCCAAACAGGTTTGGGTCCTTGGTCTCTTGTTAGAATACTCCCCCTTTGAGTATTAGCGTTATGAGTGGTCTTTCTTATATTGCCAACTTGAGGAGTTGCATAATTCCTGGAATTAAACCAGTAGTCAATGGCAAAGTGACCGATTTTGCCACAGCACCAACAGTCAAACCTGTTGTATCTTTGCCTTAAATACTCCCGCTTGAACTTTTGAGATGGTGGTCTAGCAATGACAGCATTCTTGGAGGAAGAAGCTTCATGGTGATGGCAATCACATGATTTTTTTCTCCTTAAGTGGCCTTTCCACAATAGGCTTTACCTTCAGTGCTTTCTTGATGTTATGACCATGATTATAGGGGCCATAACTTTGAATAGTGATTTCTTCATAGGGTGCCTTAAAGACACTCTCACCAAAGTTTCTGGGGTGAGTCCATTCTTGGTAACGAGACATGGGTTCTACATAGGTAGGCCTAGTCAAGTGACTGTAGGACTTGTCAAGATCAAACTAGTTTGTTAGAAATATGACCTTCTTGAAAGAAGTCTGATCTTGAGGGGCTTTCACCTTCTCTTTGGCCAAAGCCTTCTTGGCGGCCTTATTCTTTATCTGAGCCTTATTCCTCCTAGAAGATTTACTAGGAGATTCAACATTGGCTCGCCCAGCACCCTTGTCCTTAGCTGAGAATTCAACAACGAAAGGAAGGACAGTCTTGGGCTTCGAGAAACTTTTAACAAGTTTTTTTTCAGTCACAAGCTGTTCTTCCAACTTTTTGATGATTTTCTCTTTTAGGTCTAGGTGCTCAAGAGCTTTGTTATATTCTTCAATAGCAGTATTGAAGTTTTCTCTTAGTGAGTCGGTCTTAGCGACTTCCTCTCTCAAAGTGCTCTCCTCAGCCTTTAGAGATTTTATCTCTTTAGCTTGAGCTTTCACGACTCGTTAACATTTGTCGTAAGCCTTGATCAACTCCTTATACTGGGCCATGAGTTCAGACTCATCGTTAGAAGAGCTTTCCTCATGATCATGTTCAAAGACATCAGATTCAGAGAGAGGAGTATGAGAATTTACCTTCCTAGTGAACTGGCACTCTTATTCATCATCAGTCTGAGCCATAAGCCCAAAGTAGGCTTCTTCTTCTTCACTTGACTCAAATAAGTCGGAGTCGCTAAGAGTTTTGCCCTTTTTGGCTATTAGCCTCTTTTCTGTCCTCTTCTTATTGTATGAGGACTTCTTTTCCTCTCTCTTTCCACCCTCCTTCTTCTTGTGGGGGCAGTCAGCAATAACATGACTTGGCTTATTGCAGCAATAATAAACGATGTCAGTGGAAATATGTTTGTTCGGTTTAGTAGAATACCTATCATGTCTTCTTGAGCCTTTTCTGTGTCAATCACCATCATGTCGTGATCTTCTGTAGGAGGCATCCTAGCCTTTCCATTGCTTCTTTTTGTTCAAGAATTTATTGAATTGTCATGGGAGTAGAGAGAACTCTCCTTCAGATAGCTTTGAGCCTGAGGTACTTGGCTTCGAGGTTTCTTCTTCACTTACTTCTTGCGCTGGGGCAGGAGAGACAGCCTTAGACTTCCTTGATGTGTATGCCTTGAGAGCAATAGTCTTCTCTTTGGATAAAGACATGTTCTTCTCTTCTTCAGCTTTTCTTGTGTTGAGTTGCAGCTCATATGACCTAAGCTTCCCGAAGAGATTCTGCGAGTCTGTCTCAGCTAGCTTTCCAAATTCCTGAATGACATAAATCTTATTATCCCATTCCTTGGTCAGGGATCTCAATAACTTGTCATTCAGTTTTACGTTTGTAAAGACTCAGCCGTAGACTCTTAGGCCGTTGACTATCTTGAAGAAGTTTTCAAATATATCTGCAATGGTATCCTTGGGTCCTTGTCGGAAGGCTTAATATTTCTGATTCAGAAGGGATCTTCTATCATCCCTAACTTTTTCTGTTCCTTCCATCAAGGTGATGAGGGACTGCCACATCTCCTTAACAGACTGGCAGTGGATCAGGTTTTTCAACATGGAGTCAGCAACTGCACTTGCTATAATATACTTGGCCTTCTTGTTTAAAGACACAAGTGCAATATCATCTTTATCGAGATCCATCAATTTCTTAGGAACTTTCTTTGTTGGATCTATAGTGGAGACGATCATAGGAACGTAAGGACCTTCTTCAACGATCATAAAGATCCTTGGATCCACAACTTCCATGAAAAATATAGTTCTTTCTTTCCATATGAGAAAGTTATTCTTTGTGCCAAAGGGAAGCTTGGCAAAATCTTTCGCCTTGTCCATGCTTGATAATCTCAAAAGACAACTAGGGACGGATCTGATCAAGGTGTTAACCTTTTAATGATTAACCTCCCTCTGATACCAATTGAAAGTGTTCAGTTGTCTACCTAAATCTCCTAGGGGGGGTGAATAGGTGAGTTGTGCGTCTTTTTCCGGAATAAAAAATTAGCAATCTATGCACAAAATCTACCAAACATTCACAGACGACAAAAGATTCATAATGGTTCCCTAACCTTGGGTACATACACTTTCCACTCACTGATCTAGCAAAGCACTAGACTCGACTACTCCACTATCTCGGATTGAAAACTAATCCTACGCCTTGGAACAAAGTTCCTACAACTCGATCCACAAAACAAATCTACACTCGGAAGATGAAAACTTCCTACAACTCGGAGACAAAAGCTCCTACACTCGGAGAGTAATCTCTGTTGGGTACATTGGAATAAATGTACCAGATTTGAAGAAGCCTCACCCTACTCAATGATATACATCATGGTGTATTTGATGTGTTTTTGAGTTGATGTGTGCAGGTTAAGTAATTGCAGAGAAAGTTTAAAAGTTTCTAAGTCCATGTGTCGACACCTAGAAGAAAAGTGTCGACACTTAAGAAGACTTGTGTCGACACCTAGAGAAGTAGTGTCGACACTTTGAGTAATTGTGTCGACACCAGGAAGCCAGAGTCGACACCAGAAGGAAAGTGTCGACACATACAAGAAGTGTCGACACTCAATGAAGAAATGTCTACATAATCAGTGTCGACACTTAGAAGCAGTGTCGACACCCAGAGGAACCTTGTCTACATCAAAAGTGTCGACACTAGGAGGCTGTGTCGACACTCAGCAAAGTTTCAAGATATGAAGCATATGTCGACACAAAGGAGATGTGTCGACACTCAACGAAGTTCAACACAAGAAGGCTTGTGTCGACACCAAGGAGTTGTGTCGACACTCAGCAGAAAACAGTTAAAAGTATTGAAGAAGTACTTGTGTCGACACCGTCAATCAATGTCAACACATTCAACATAAGGCTTGTGTCGACACACAGAATCAGTGTCGACACATTCAAGAAGAAGCTGTGTCGAGATACAGATACAACAATACAAGGAGTTGTGTCGACACCAACAAGGCTAGTGTCGACACTTAGTCTACTTGTGTCGACACTTAGTCTATCAGTGTCGACACTTAAAGACTGTCTGTCTCGACACATTCAGACAGTTACAGAGAATTCAAGAAGTGACTGGATGACTTGACAGCTGCCATTCCAGCCGGTCTACTGCAACTGTCAGAGCTGTCAGAAAGTTGTTAGGAACCGGATCAGCCGGTCTCCTTGGAGAAAGTCTATATAAAGACCCTTCTCCTTGACAGATGGAAAAGACAGATTGAGAAGATCAAGCAATTCATTGAAGATCTAACAACACAAGAAGAAGAAGACCTTCAAGTGAAGATCTAAGAAGTTGGAGAGAGAGAGAGCTACTTCTAAGAAGACAGCTGTTGAACCAGGATGTGAAGAAAGTTTCAGATTGAGATCTGATTCTTAAGTCAGCAGTGATTGAAGATCATCTGCATAGAGACTCAACCCTACTGTATTCTAATTCAAGAAGCTTTGAAGGAAGCCAAGGGAGGTTGATCTCAGCAAAGTTCTTCCAAGAACTCATCAGCTAGTTGCTAGGTTTTCAAAACCTAAATCAGTGCTACCCTTGATTGATGAATTTGTTCATCATAAAGGAAAGGCTGGATTGAGTTTTATTAAACCAGCTAGGACTGTTCAGGATCAGTCCAAGTCCAAGGGCAAAGCCCCAACATTCAACAAGCCTGCTGTAGTCAAGACAGCAAAGGTTGTACCTAAGCAAAGGTACAACAAGTTTGAATGCTGGTGTTGTGGCAAGGTTGGCCACTTTGCCTTGGATTGCTGGCACAATGCCAGTGCCAAGTTGGGTAGCAAGTTACCTGTTGGAAAGCCAGCAGGTAGCTATGTCAAATTGCAAACTAACAATCACCAAGGACCCAAGTTTACTTTGGGTTCTAAGGTTCAGTAATTTGTTTTGCAGGTGAATCCAAGTGGCCATACCCCAACATGGTACTTGGATAGTGGATGTTCCAGACATATGACTGGAACAAGGGGACTACTGAAGGACTACATTCCAATCAAAAATGGTCCTAAAGTGACCTTTGGTGGTTCTGAAAAAGGAATCATCAAAGGGTTTGGTAACATCTCTTCAAACCTTGTTACCATTACTCAAGTGGCTTATGTTAAAGGGTTGAAACACAACCTCATTAGTATAAGTCAGTTAAGTGATGTAGGGTATGATATCTCATTTGTTAAAAATGGTTGTCATATCAAGAGGTCAAGTGATCAAGAGATCATTTTGACAGGATATAGAAAGAGGAATGTCTACTATCTAGACATCATGATTGAGAACAATGGTTCTCCTGTTTGTCTTGTAGCTGATGAGACAGTCTCTCATTGTGTCAAGTGGCACAAGAGGCTAGCTCATCTTAATATAAGACTATTTGCAAACTCTTTAGCAAAGAGTTAGTGAGGAATGGTCCTCAAGTTAAGTGTGTTAAAGAGGGCATTTGCTCAGCTTGTCAAAAGGGCAAGCAGACCAAATCCACCTTTAAAAGCATTGAGAACAAAGATGCTGTGAGGTGCTTATACCTCTTGCATATGGATCTCTTTGGTCCAATGCCAGTTCACAGCTTAGGTAGGAAGGTCTACACCTTTGTAGTTGTTGATGACTACTCAAGGTTTTCCTGGGTGTTCTTCTTAAAGCAGAAATCTGAAACACCTAGTGTCTTCTATAGTTTTGTTAAGCAAATTCAGAATGAATTGAACTGTACAGTGGTCAAAATTAGAAGTGACCATGGTACTGAGTTTCAGTCTGAAAGCATGACAAAGCTGTGTGAAGACTATGGGATATTTCAAGAATTCTCTTCACCTAGAACACCTCAGCAAAATGGCATTGCTGAAAGGAAAAATAGGACCTTGATAGAGGCTGGTAGAACCCTATTAAGTGATTCATCACTGCCAGAGTATTTCTGGGCTGAAGCAGTTAACACTGCATGCCATGTGATAAATAGGGCTACCATCACTAAAAGGTTAAATAAGACCCCCTATGAAGTTGTGAAAGGCAGGAAACCAAATTTATCCTACTTTAGGATCTTTGGTTGTAAATGCTACATACTTAACAATGGAAAGTCTTACCTAACTAAGTTTGCTGCCAAGTCCCAAGAGGGAGTGTTTGTTGGGTACAGCAATAATAGTAAGGCTTATAGAGTCTACAACTTGACTACTCAAGTTGTAGAGGAGTCTGTGCATGTAGTTTTTGATGAGACACAACTAATTAACAATGAGTTGTCTAGCAATGTATGCAGCCCCACAGGTCTTACTAAGAAGATGGACAAGCTAACCATAGAAGATGTACCTGCTGCAAGACAGCAAGTAGAAGAAGATGGCTTATGTCCAGGGGGAGAACTACATGTACCAGGAACTGAAGAAGTACAAGGAACTCAGCATGATGAAGATGCTGTAGAAGTTCAACCAGAAGTAAGGATGCCTCCAGCCAACAGGCATCTAAGAGATCATCCAGTAGAGCTAATTATTGGAGATCCAAGACAAGGTGTTCAGACAAGGAGCAGAAATCAGAATGCAGTAGTATATTCAAGTTTTCTGTCTCAAATAAAACAAAGAAATTTGAAGAAGCTATACAAGATCCACAGTGGACTGAAGCTATGCAAGAAGAACTTAATCAGTTCAAAAGGTGCAAGGTTTGGGAGCTGGTTCCAAAGCCTAAAGACCACAATGTTATAGGAACTAAGTGGATCTACAGAAATAAGTTAGATGAACAAGGGGTCATCATAAAGAATAAAGCAAGACTGGTTGCAAAAGGATATAGGCAAGAAGAAGGTATTGATTTTGATCAAACCTTTGCCCAGTAGCCAGACTGGAGGCCATAAGGATGTTCTTGGCCTATGCAACTTATCAAGGATTCAAGGTATACCAAATGGATGTGAAGTCAGCATTCCTAAATGGTAATTTGAAAGAAGAAGTATATGTGGAGCAGCCTTCAGGTTTTGTTGATCCTACTCTTCCACATTATGTCTATAGACTTAGGAAAGCATTATATGGGTTAAAACAAGCACCTAGAGCTTGGTATGAAACCCTATCTAGTTTCCTCATTGAGAACAAGTTCTCAAGGGGGAAAATAGATAAGACTCTATTCCTTAGGGAATCTAGAGGCAAAGTCATACTTGTCCAAATATATGTAGATGACATTATATTTGGGTCTACTGAAAGTAGCCTTTGCAAAAAGTTTGCAAAGCTTATGCAAAGTCAATTTGAGATGAGTAGTATGGGAGAACTGAAGTTTTTCTTGGGTCTCCAAGTTAAACAGACTGGAAGTGGTCTATCCATATGTCAGTCCAAGTTCACCCTAGAACTCATAAGGAAGTATGGTATGGATTCATCCAGTACCATGAAGACTCCTATGGGGTCAAGTATGTCTCTAAGCAAGGATGATGCAGGGAAACCTGTAGATGAAACCTTGTATAGAGGGATAGTTGGCTCCCTACTATACTTGACTGCAAGTAGGCCTGACATTATGTATGCTACATGTGTTTGTGCCAGGTATCAAGCCTGCCCTAAAGAGTCTCACTTGACTGCAGTCAAGAGAATCTTGAGATATCTAAAGGGCACACCTTATCTAGGCCTCTGGTACCCTAGGAATGGAGATTTTGATCTAACAGGCTATTCAGATGCAGACTTTGCAGGATGAAAAGAAGATAGAAAGAGCACTACTGGATCCTGTCAATTCCTAGGTGGAAGACTCATTTCATGAGTAGTAAGAAGCAAACCAGTGTGGCTATTTCCACAGCTGAGTCAGAATATGTAGCTGCAGGAAGTTGCTGTGCTCAACTTCTGTGGATTCAACATCAGTTAGAAGACTATGGATTTCAGGTAAGTAGAACTCCACTTTACTGTGATTCTACTATTGCTATTTCAATAGCTAACAATCCTGTATCACATAGTAGAATAAACATATTGAGATTAAATATCACTTTCTTAGGGAGCATGTAGAAAGAAATGATATTGCACTTGAATATGTTAGAACTGATAATCAGATAGCTGATATGTTCACTAAGCCCTTAGAAGAAGCTAAGTTTAATAGGTTCAAAATTGAACTAGGTATGATAAACTTAGACTAAGTTTACAGAACTAAAAATTGGCTAAGTAAAAAGGTGTCGAAACATAGACAAGTCTATGTCGACACAGAATAGTAAGTGTCGACACTTCAGGAAAATGGTGTCGACACATCTAGGAAGTTGGTGTCGACACTTCAGAATGTTAGTGTCGACACATGTCGAGTAGGTGTCGACACATCCAATAAGGTGTCGACACTTAAGTTTTACTCAGAATTTTCTAAGTAAAGTCTCGACTACATGTCGAGTAGTGTGGTGTCGACACTTAACCAAGTGTCGACACATAAAATGTTGACTTAAACTTGTGTCGACACATGTGTGTCGAGACATTATAAGTCAGTGTCGACACTTATTGACAGTGTCGACACATCTTTAGAAATTCATCCGCCTGTTCGTCTTCAAACAAGAAAGGTATAAATAGGGTTCTGTCTTTGTTTGTCGACACGCTTTCAAAAGTTTCGAGACCAAAACTCTTGTGTCGACATTTCTCTTCTCAAGACTAAATCTTCAAACCCTAATGGCTCCCAAGCTCGAGGAAAATGTTAACGAAGGGTATGAGCTCGTGCGAGGTGCTTTTGACGATGGCGATCAAGAAATCAAGACGGTGATAACCTAGTCACCGATTCAGGATTGGAGTTCTTGGTTTCAGAACCAACCAAAATTTGGAAGAAGGAAGTTCTTGAATTCCTTACTGGAGCATCTGTAGATGACTCAGGCTACAGAATTAAGTCAAGGGTGCATGGCACCAAGGTCAAGATTTCACCCAAGTCCTTGAGAAAGGTACTTCAGCTACCTAAAGTTCAAGAAGAAGAGGAAGTGACCACATCTAAGACCAGAGAAGCACTTACCTGGTGTGGTCTTGATCCTAAGATGAAAATAGGTTCAGTTTTCAACAGGAAGGGAATGAATAATCAAGGCAAATTCCTGTCTGAAGTTGTAGGCAAAGTTATACTAAGCAAACCAGGAGGACATGACAGGGTGTCAGCCTCTATGTTCAGTATTATGACCAGAAATCATCTTCAACCTCAAAAAGACTGGTCTATGATTGTATTTGAGAAAGTGAAGGAAAGTCTGAAGAAGCCCAATCTGGGCAGGATACTAAGTCTCTACCTGGCTGGATCAATTCCAGAGGTAATGAGCACTGCTGCTGGAACTAAAATCAATCACATGAGGAGAATGGATTCAAGAATATTCTCTAGATGGGAAAGAGTGCTGTCCAAAGAAGTTCCAACCCCAGAAAAGCAAGTTTCAAAGAAAGACTCTCCTCCCAGGAAGAAGAGGAAGACTGCTGCTGTGACTCAGGAGTCCTCCAGCAGCTCAGGCAGTGAGGAACATGTTGTTTTCACTCCTGATAGTCCAATAGATGTGGCTGCAGAGAAGTCACCTGCTCCTCAAGAGCCAGCTGAGATCCAGGGGGAGTTGCCTCCAGCTAGCCCCAAGGATCCAAGCCAGGGGAGCCTCCAGCTGTAGAACATCCCTCTATACTGGAGAGTGAGCAAGCTACACTTATTATCCAAGAGGTACTTTCTGACCTTAATACATTAGATTTTTCTGTAATGGATTCTGATTTGTCTGATGTCCATCAGCACATTCAGCAAGCAAGTACAAAACCAGATGTTGTTCTTCAGGACACATCTGCTGTTGTGCCACAAGTTCTTGATGAAGTATGATGATGAAACCAGTACATCTCCTGCACAGTCACCCCCAGAATATACAATGGAAGATCTATTTCTGAATTTAGATCAAGAAGATTTTGACATGGACAAGACTGCTGCTGATGAAGAGAAGAGTGCTGCTATTGAGGGGGAGAACTTGGATGTTCAGGAAGAGCCTATAAGGCTAGACACTGAGAAGGCACAAGATGTGCAAGCTGAAAAACCATCAAGCCCTAAGGATAGGGTGGATATAGCCAGTACTTCAGAGTCTGAGGATGATGAAACTGAGCAAGCTAAGAAGAAACAATTCTTTGTTTTTAAAAGAAGGAGTCAGAGCTACAAGAAGGCTCTACAAACAGTTGCTCAACACTCTCTAATTCAACAAGCTCCATCAACAGATTACAGCAGCTTAATGGTAGCAATGCAAGTTAAGCTGGATGAGCAAAGAAGGGCTATAGAGACATATATTGATGAAGGCCACAAGTCCCTATAATTTGATCTAGCTCAAGATATCAAATCAATAAGGTTTGAAATGAATTTGAATAAGAAGGAAATGACTGACTGCTTCCACAAGGGTGGTAATGCAGCGGTCTATCTGGCAACCCATCAAGAGAAAATAAAGTCTCAAGTAGATGATATAGCACAGAAGCAAGGCTATGTGCTGGAAAATCAACTGAGAATGAATGATAATCTGACAGCTTCTCACAATGCAATAGTCACTGAACTGAAGAGTAAGTCTGCTGCACCTTCAACATCATCTGCTGCTGCCAAAGCTGAATTTGATAAAGTATTTCAGGAAGAAATTGCTGCTGTAAAGACTGCATTAAAGATTCACAGAAGGTCATTTCTGAACAGCTTACCAAGCTTAGACCTTTCTTTAAGGATGGCATAAGGTATTTGGACAGCCAAATCAGGTTTCAAAAAGATGATGTGAGAGATCATGTAGCACAAGAAGTCATAAAGGGGGAGAGGGTGTTAGTCAAAGCTAGCTCTGACCATGCCAAATGGATTTCTAATTCCATCAGAGCTACACTGGGCTATCCTCCCCTGTGTGATGATGACAATGTAGCTGAATCTGGTATTCAAAGTGCATATCTTGGAGTGAGCAAAGGAAGTAGCTCAGGTGATCTATCCACCTCCAGATTTTGACATGGTTCATGCTGATGTAAGCACAATGTATAGCCCAACTGCTGGAAAGCCAACTGTTATTCTGGAAAGGTTGTTCAACCTATTACAGCTGCTATGCAAGAGGCTATGGACAAAGAGGAAGAGACAAGGCTGTCAAAGAAGAAGTTCAGGGAACTTGCTGAGCAAAAACCAGATTTTGAACAGTGGAGCCCTACTTCTAGGAACATCATTCTCACAGCCTAGAAAGCAGCCAAGGACAATGCACATGAGAGGAATAAATGGTTCTCAGAAGCAGAGTGGAGGAAGCATGAAATCAGGCAGGAAGCCATTGTCCAGCATAGAAGGAAGGCTAAGTTAGGAAAGCTACCTCCTACAGCTGTGGAGCCTAGCAAGTACTTTCCTAAGCCCTATCATTACTTTGAGAGGCAAAAATCAAGGCTGAAGAACAGAAGAAGAAGGACTCCAAAGGGAAGAAGACTGCTGAAGCTGAGCCTGCTGCTGCTGCTGCTGCTGTAAGGCCAAAGTGCAAGCTGGAAAAGGCATAGTCATAAAAGAACCAGAGCAGAATTAGACTAAGCTTAGACTGAAGAATGTTGTACTCTGTTACATCTAAACATTATTGTAAATCTTTGAAAATATATTGCAAACAATGTATGAACAATTTTTGATAAATATATATTTCATGATTGTTTAGTAGAATGTGTCTAATTTTTGTTTGTTCTGTAATGCTGTATGAGTATACATGTGTGCTTTATTACATGTTTAAGTTTAACTCTGTTGACATATACCTGTTTTACATCATTTTATAATTTTTAATTATGAGTGGTGTATATCATTGACTAAGGGTTATGACTTCTCCAAATAGGGGGAGATTGTTGGGTACATTGGTCAAATGTACCTGATTTGAAGAAGCCTCACCTAACTCAATGATATACATCATAGTGTATTTGATGTGTGTTGAGTTACTTGTGCAGGTTAGGTATTCACTAGACTGAAGCTAAAAGTTTCTAAGTCCATGTGTCGACACCTAGAGGGAAAGTGTCGACACTTGAGAAAGCTTGTGTCGACACCCAGACAAGCAGTGTCGACACTTGGAGTAATTGTGTCGACACCTGAGAAGAAGAGTCGACACCAGACAGAAAGTGTCGACACTTGGAGCTGTGTCGACACTCAGTGAAGAAGTATGCAGAAAAGCAGTGTCGACACTTAGCAGAAGTGTCGACACCTAGAAGAGCTAAGTCTACACCAGAAAGTGTCGACACTTGAAGATGTGTCGACACTCAGCAAAAGTCTGCAGAGTCTAAGTACAAGTGTCGACACTCAACACAATGTGTCGACACTATGCAGAAGAGTCAGCATTTGAGGAATGTGTCGACACTCAGCACAATGTGTCGACACACAACCAGAAGAGTCAACATTTGAAGTAAGTGTCGACACTCAGCACAATGTGTCGACACTTAGCTAAAGACTCTACATTTGAAGAAGAAGTGTCGACACAAGGAGCTGTGTCGACACTTGGCAAAGAACAGAGAAGTTTATAAAAAATATTCTAAGTACAAGTGTCGACACTAAGGGAATGTGTCGACACTCAGCTGAAGAAAAAAAATTGAAGATATGTGTCGACCACCAGAGAAGCAGTCCGACACTTGACAGTTTCAACACATAAAGTTGTGTCGACACAAAGAGTTGTGTCGACACTTAGAAGAATACAGTTAAAGAATGAAGAACAAGACTTGTGTCGACACTCAATTTCAGTGTCGACACATGCAGAAGAATCTGTGTCGAGACATACAAGGAATTGTGTCGACACCTTGTAGACTTGTGTCGACACTTACACAACATGTGTCGACACTTAGTAAATGTCGACACTTAAGAACAGAAAAGTCTCGACACTACTGACAGTTAGGAATTCAAGAAGTGACTGGTTGACATGACAGCTGCCGATCCAGCCGGTCTACATAACTGTCAGAGAAATTAGAAGTCTGTTATGAACCGGATCAGCCGGTTACCATGAAGGAAGCTTATAAATAGGCATCCATAGTTTACAGAAAACAGTTAGTGGTTGTGATTGAGAAACAAGAGTTACAGCTTGAGAGAATACTTAAAGTAGTTGATCAGATTAAATCAAGAAGTGATACACAGAGGATCAACACAAGAAGATTTGTCAGTCCAACTGCAGATCTAAGAAGTTGGAGAGAGAGAGCTCCAATCAAGAATTCAGTCTTTGGAACTAAGGCTGAGAAGAAGGACTCAGAACATCTGGATCTCAAGAAGCAGAGGTCAAGGAACAACTGCAGAAGATTCAGACTAATTCAGTTCTAACTCAAGAAGCTTTGAAGGAAGCTAAGTCAGTTTGGATCTAACTGAGTTCTTCCAAGAACTCTTCAAGAAACTCTCAACTCCTCTCTTATTTTCTGAGTTGTAGAGTTAACAATTGTATTTCTACTTTAACTTGTAGGATCCATTGGATCTGAGAGAATTGTAAGCCTGTATTATAAAGGCTGAGGGTAGGGCTTGATTGCCTGAGTGTAGGAGTTGAAGAACTCTGAGTGTAGGCCTTAATTGGCTGAGTGTAGGCCTGGGTGGCTGAGTGTAGGCCTTGGGGCTGAGTGTAAGGCTTTGGGCCTGAGGTGTAGGAACCTAGTTGGGTTCTGAGCTAGTGGAGAAGTTTGGCCGAATCTAGTACACTGCTAGATAGGCGAAGGGGGAAAGTGGATGTACCCAAAGATTGGGGAACCACTATAAAATCTTGTGTATTCTGTGCTGTGATTGTGCTGTGTTGTGAATTGCTGTGTTTGCTGTGAGAACTTATTCAGAAATCAGTGTTATAAACTGTTGTGCTGCCAACAAAGTTTTAAAAAGGATTTGGTCACCTATTCACCCCCCCTCTAGGTGTTTAGGTACCATATCTTTCAGAGCGGTTGAAGAGCGATCCAGGCCAGTGAATCAAAATCATCAATCTGATTGGATAACGAAACTGTCTACTTGTGTGTGTTTCCTCTAGATTTTTATTGTGGTGGATTTACTTAGCGTAATGTTTGAAACATTGGATAATCGTGGTTTTCTTCGATTTCTTTGTTGTTCATCTTAATTTCATTTAAATTCGAGAGAACTGGCGAACCAGTTTTCTTTTTGTTGGGAGAGATCTATCATTTTCGAATCATTTTTTTTGAAGTTATATATATATATATATATATATATATATAGACACACACACGAGTGACAGGCATGGGCCTCCGGCCGATGACCACGCTCCACAGTATCCGGCCGGCGCCGGAGGGCTTTGCCCTCTCCCGGCGGGTTTTGCCCGCCGCCCCGGTCCTACGACCCCGCGCGACAGTACCCGACCTACAGCGGAGGGCTCCGCCCGCCCCCGACAGTTCATATAAATTTAAAATAAACATTTTTAAAGTAATAAAATAATTAACATTTTTTAAAAAATTAGGTGGATAAATAGCCACTACACAAAAAATAGTTAACATGCGGTTGAATTTATAAATTATATTATGGCTCGTGGCACTCGTTATAAATTATTTTAAAGAATGAAACAATTTTAAAAGTTAATAAAAGAAAATATTATAATTTTATTGTAATTGTTTAGGAGCCCGCCGTGCCTGCTTTTATATAATCCGCCAACTCACTGTTTTACTATAATTACCTGTTACCGTATTCACTAAATTAATTGTTAATCCTCCAACTCAATGTTCACGCAACAATTCACCAACATTTTTTTGTCCCACATCGGCTCTTGAAATAATTTTCTTTTTCTTTAAAATGATTGTGCTGGGTAGTTGCACAGATTTGATTTGACAATTATAGGCGGACTATACAAACGTGCGGGTTGTGGCTTAGTCTGTTGCTAGCCTGAAACTTAAAGCATTTTTTAATTTTGTGTTATGTAGGGACAAAATTACAATTTTACATAGGTTAAGGATACCCTAGTAGTAGGTTTAGGAGACCTAATAAAATGTGGGGAGAAGGTGTGGTTTGATTGAACTCGATCGAACGACAGCAGAATTATCAAGTCATGATCAGATGACTATTATATTTCGAACTCATGAAATTATATATTTTTTTATAGTGGCAAGGATATATATATATATACACACACACGAGTGACAGGCACGGGCCTCCAGCCCGATGGCCACGAGCTACAGTACCTGGCCGGCGACGGGGGGCTTTGCCCGCTCCCCGGCGGGCTTTGCCCGCCACCCGGTCCTAAGACCCCGCGCGACAGTACCCGGCCTATGGCGGAGGGCTCTGCCCGCCCCGACAGTTCTTATAAGTTTAAAATAAATATTTTTAAAGTAATAAAATAATTAAACATTTTTTTAAAAATTAGGTGGATAAATAGCCACTGTTAAAAAAAACAATTAACAGACGTTTGAATTTTAAATTATATTATGAGCTCGTGGCACTCGTTATAAATTATTTTAAAAAGAATGAAACAATTTTAAAAGTTGATAAAAGTAAATATTATAATTTTATGGTAATTGTTTAGGAGCCCGCCCCTGCCTGCTTTTATACAATCCGCCAACTCACTGTTTTACTATCATTACTTGTTACCGTTTTCATTTAATTAATTGTTAATCCGCAAACTCAATGTTCATGCAACAATTCACCAGCATTTTTTTGTCCCACATCGACTCTTGAAATATTTTTCTTCTACTTTAAAATGATTGTGCTGGGTAGGTGGATTGATTTCCTTTGTACAGCAAACATATATATTTCAATTTGCCTCAACATGGCATCTGATTAATTAGTCGATTGGGGCAAAACTATAATTTTACGTAGTTAAGGATTCCGTATAGGTTTCGGACGCTCCATCAGAAGAGCATGTCGGTTTGTTGTTGATGTCTATTATAATTTGGGCCTCTAGAAGCCGCATCGCCTTCGTTGATATAGCCGCGGATTCCGCGAGCCGTCGCATCGATCGTCACCCTCCAACAACCTAGAGCAGCGATCTCCTCCAGCAGCGGCAACAGCCTTCCGCAGCCTCTCACAGGCCTCTCCGC